>OX336395.1:175813110-178345610 GCA_946902985.2 Meconema thalassinum | reverse complement strand
ATTAAGGATTATAGGGACATCTTTTTGTAAGCCTAATTACCCTGATTATATTAATTATATATTAACCCCATTAATCCGAATTACGAGGGCTGTTTTTTTAAGTAAGGGACGTTTTTTAAATTTATTTAATTAACCGAACATTTTATTTTGAAACCACATTTATTTTTAGGTTTTACATACTACCCTCTATTTTTCTACATAGTTGCCTTGTTTATTTAGGCACTTGTCATACCTTAAAACTAAGTTCTGAAATCTCTCTGCATAAAAGTTTGCCGCCTGCTCTGACAACCAAGAATTCACGGTTGTTTTCACTTCTTCATCGTCGGCGAAGCGCTTCCCACCAAGATGACGAAGGGCTATACGGTGGGTGATCCAAAACTTCTCACCTTCTCACCCAAAGAGTCAATCAGTTCCCGAGTCCGGGCAGCAGTGTGAGGTCTTGCCATGATTTTGCGTTGTGACGGTAAAGTGCGAAAATGGGTACGCGAGTTCAAAAGTGGCCGTGAAAATGTTCATTGCATCATCACCATACACCTCACAAAGCTGACTTGTTTCTTGCACTCAAAAAACGTATCACAGATCGTACCACAAACGTGGCGGGAGAATCAATAATCTTGAACATTGTAAAGATGCACAGTTCAGCGTACAGGTTAGCTACACAGCTGCAACTGACGCCTGCTTGTTCGCAAAGGATGCCGGGAGGTAACGCGCACGCTTGTTGCGGCGTGCGCACTAACAACGGGCTTTCAAAAAAAAACGGCCCTTTCTTAAAAAACAGCCTTTGTATTCCCAATTCCAACAGGCCCCGGTTTCAATTATTTCGGACTAGTGGGGTTCCACTGTATTTTCACAAAATCAAAATATATGAGGACAGAATTTTCTTCCCATTTCCCAGAGGACTTGGATTGTTTTTTTGTGCACTTTAATTTCCTTTTTAATGGATTGTGAGTGGTTTTTTTAAAATACATTTTGATGTTTGGTAAACCAGCATCATTCAATCCTTTGTAGTTGCGTCTACCATAATCCTAATTTTTACTGATATTGTTTATTCCTTGTATCCTTCATATGAAAAAAAGAAGAAAAAAAGACATTTTGAAACGATGGTCTTGGTTTTACAAGATCTTTTAATCATTCATATTCATAAGTATTTGCATCAATTCCTTGGGCTCGGCATAGCAAACATCACGAACCAGGAAGCAGCTTCTCCTTGCCACAGCAGCAACTAGTGTTGTGAAGTTCGTGTAAGATAATATTTATTAGATCATTGTAAGTATGTGTGAATGTGTTGTAGTATGTGTGGAAATATGAAATTAGAGCATCTCTGAAATAAGTTTTTAAATTTATTTTTAATAGTCTTTTTAACTTAGAATTGAGATGTGAGGAAATAATTTCTTTTATTTGTTAATGTAGTCGAGAAGTTGCTTTATTGATTATCTTGTTCACAGTCTGTTATTCCCATAAGAAATATGCAACAGATTTAACTCAACATACCTGTTTGCGAAGATGGATATACAATCAACGATTGGATAGGAGAAGGACAATCATGACAGGCAAGTAAGCGTGGAGGGAGAGATGAAAAGGAAAAATATGACAAAAATAGGAAAGGGCAGGAATAAACTCAGGGTTGGATAAGAAGTAACTACCATATTTCCTGGCATAATCATCGTATAGTTTTAGCCTAAAATTCTTGAAAGGAAAGCAGGGTGCTGCGACGATTATGCGAAGAATATTTAAGTTCCAAAAAAGAGAAACCACTTTTCTTTTTTTTTTTAATATACTGTATCATTATTTGCTGCATGCTTGTCCATTTTCTTAATATTATTATTATTTACTTAATTTTTGATCCCTTGTATTCCACTTTCATCAAGCTCACAATATAATTCTTGTATTTTCTCATTGTGAACACTACGTGCATAAAATGACTGTCTCGATGTTTCCATAGAAGTGGCTGATGGTAGACTGGCACGGGGTGTCCCTTTCGTAAGTTTCAGCCAGCAGTCGGGCCTGTTTTCATGTGGGCGAACTGGGGCTAGCAGCGCTTCGTACGGTGGCTTGCCGAAAATTGCCATTCCAAGAAGCGATAGGGGTCCATATAAGTTTCACTCACCTCGACTGACGCCGAGCACTGGAGCACTGTCTAGCGTGCTGGCCGCTTGCATTGCTTGGTCATAGCTTGCAAGCAGACTCCGTCTGACAAGGTCATGCCAGGTTATAGGCTCATGGCAGCATGTGCAACCGATTGACAAACAAATAACAGTTCCCTTTCAAATTAAACAAATGTCCGATGATTATGATTATGTGATGACAGTTTTTAAACCCTTTTTTGTTGTTGTTTTTGTAAAGCAGGGAGCGACAATTAGGCGATGGTGACGGAATATGCGAGGAAATACGGTAAGTTACAATTACCAAAATTAGTAACAAAATTGCAGTTATTTTGTGTAATGAGTAACTGCATTGCAGTAACAGTGGTCAAAATTACACATTGTTACTCTTCTGTAAAAATATAGTTGCTTATTTTTAAATTTTATATTCTGACAACAACTTGTGTTTGCTTAAGGACACGGAATAGCTCCAAAATTATATTAAATAATCATCATCATCATCATTTAGTATTCAGTCCACAGCCTGGTCTGTTGTCACAAAATGATACCAAGCAATACGGCTGGTTGCTGCTCTTTTCATTGTTACGTAGTTTCTCAGTCCAGCATCGTCTTGGTCGTTCTCTAGGTCTCTTCCCATTTTAATGAATCCTTCCACAATACCGTAAGTGACATCAGCTGAGAGCGGCGTAAGGTGTGACCCCACCAAGAAAGACTTCTTTGGCGAATCACCTCTTCTATCATATCTCTTTTTTAATTTACTATGTGCAGTACCTCGGTATTAGCCAAGCTATCCGTCCACGAAACCTTAAGCATCCTGCGGAAATACCACATTTCGAAGGCTTCAAGAGACTTTATACAGCATTTGCTTATTATCCATGTTTCTGAGGCGTACAATATGCTGGATCCTCAAATGAAGTTTATTGCTACATAATAACTTCTTCTTCTGCATAATCAATTCAATCAAGAGCTGTTCATTGCTCGAACTTCTCGATGAGCTCGTTTTAATAAGTTAATTATTGCAGCCAATGGCCATTTACAGTATTTTATTTTCAGGACGGGACAGGGAAGGGATTTAGGAAGGACCTATTGAAAGGAATAGTCCGGGCATGAAAACCATTATCAGGATGGCCAAGGTGGGATTCGAACCCACACTCTCCCGATGCCTGCGAGCCATGAGGTAGCGCGTTATCGCTCTCGGCCACCGTGGCTGGTGATAAGCTTGTTTTGACATACAGGCCGGACGTTTGTTTTAGACGAGTGAAAAATCTTAATGGAAGCCTGGATGCGAGTTACTGCAGTACCTGTGTTGTTATCAGCTGCCCCAAGCGGTCCGATGATTGACAAAGCTGTCTCACACTCCTACAGAAGTACAGTCATTGGCAAATATTATGACGTTCTGTTCGTAAATACGTAACGTGTACTTCTGCTTCACACAATACTTCGACGTTGACTGTACTGTCTGCAAGTCGGTGTCGCCACGTGCTCAAGTCTGGAATCCCATTACATCAAATCGGTGGTGACAAATGTGAAGCGATAGGGTGAGAGAGTGACTGCGTACAGGCTCACCCGCAGGCTTCAAGGTCAAGGGCAATCGTCTAAAACAAACGTCCGGCCTGTACCAATTTCATCAGTTGTAAACTTGAATACAAACGGAGCTGTTAGTGCAAGTATATTATAGCTCTTTAGGAACTGTGAGATGTCTAACCTTCTTCTGCGTTCTCTCCATACTAGCTCAATTGCTAGAAATGAGAAGTCTTCATCCTTTCTCTTGTGTCCTCTCCCGGTAAGTCACTGGTTTTCTCCTTATCACGTTTTATGATTATTCCTTGTTTGTTTCCTATTTGTTTATCTCTTATAAAATGTGTGTATGTATATGAAAAGGTATCAGTTCTCAGCATCTAGTTTAGGAGATATCCCAGTTTAAACTGACAAATCTATAATATATTTAAAATTACTTGCAATCTTTTGACTCTATAGCAAACGCAGACTGAATAAAATGGTCAACCCGACAGCGTGGAGTGACGTGTGTTACATGCACGTCTGCTTTGTGCTTCTATCTAGTGACCAGTTCTTAAACTATTACAAATGTAGCGACATACATTATTGTGGACAAAATATTGATCTTTCATAATAATCAATTGCCTATTGATTATGTATGATATGTATTGTCTGAAAGAGTGAGATGGTTTTGTTGTTGTCATGGTTGCCGAAACATGTGTCTTGATCGCAGATTTGATAATTAGCCTAGCGATGTTTTAACGGATGATGATATGGAAAGTTTTCTCTTGTTGAACAAGGACATGAATTTAAAATGTGAGAGTGAAAGCAATGATGTGTAGGGAAAAAATCGGTCGTAATGTTATAGATGGCGGGTTGTTAGGAAGATGAGAGTGTTTAAAAAGGGATAAACAAATGTTCACGGCAGAATACGAGCCTCATATAATTCCAGTAACTTTTGCTTTTTGTGTGTTTTTACTTGTTGGTAACAAACTGTGAACATTTTAGCCAAACCTTTCGAAACTTTTGTCTGTCCGCATTCCTAGCATACTTTGCGCTTCCCTCCTCAGGCACCATAGGGTAGACCGGGCGTAAGGTCCTACCACACTGAGAGGTTAAATTGATTATAAATTTTCTACTTTTCAATACTACTTACTACATGTGGTACATGTTTCAGTTTCTTTGAAACGTTCTTCAGCCTTTAGCACTCTCTAAGAGTCCATAACACTGTTGGGTATGAGTCAATCAAATAAAAACACGAACAAAGTAAGTAGTATTGAAAAATGGATGATTTATAATTAATTAATACATCAATATGGAAAAATGATAATATTAAGAGATATTAATGAGAGGTTAAAGGTTAGGGGCAGATGACCTCGTAATTCAGTCTCTTAAAACATCAAAAACTAACTAACTAGAGGTTAAAGGCAAGTGCCTATACAAGATAGGTGGGTTATATGACTGTGTAGCTGGGAAATTATTCCCCTGATCAAAAGTGCTAAAAGATGTGAAAAACTTACAGTAAGTTACTTATTGTTTTTTAAGGGGTGGAACTACGAGGTCATTTGACCCACTAAAATTTATAGTAGAAGGTGTGTGGTTTACTAAGGCAAAATATTTTTTAAATTTTAACCTATCTAGCAGACTTACCACATGTCCTATTATTTTATTATGAGGGTTTTAACTAACAGTCTGCCTAGTTAATACCTATATTTTATGTTTTTATTACATTAGAGGTACCCACGAAACAACAACAAAAAAAGTTAAAGAAACTCAAAAACATAAAAATAAGATTTCAACCAAAAATAGACAAACAACATATAGTAAAAGGGAGTATTTACAGATGAGGAACGCCCAAGAATATCAGAATGGATGAAAAGCTACTGGGCAACTCGGAAAGAAAACTTACCGAGGAAGAGGACAAGGATATGATTGACTGAAGTGGTCCAATGAGGCTCTAAAAGCAGAAGAAGTCCATGTGCTGCAGCATGGTTAAGAGGGGAGGAACGTTCACTTCTCTCGTTGTTTCGGAAATGTTCATATCGGCTCCTACTGTAACTGTAGCAGTATTGCACGTTAGTGTCTCCCACGAGCACAGCAGCAGTGACCCCCTCCTCTACCTTCCTTCTCCTTTCCCCTCTCCGCTCACGGGTTCGCCCATGTTGGCGCTATCAGGTATTAAATGCTGTCTACAAAACAAAGAAATAACGTGGAGGGTGGATCTGCATACGACGAGTGGTTCTCCCAAAAGTTATTGTAATAATGTGCTAAATTAAGTTTTCCAGATAGAGAAATTAAGTCTGAAGTAGTCTGGTAACAATACAATTTCATACCAGTATCTCTTACAAGGAAAGTACCCCAGCTCGAACGACTCAAATCGACTAATATCTATGTTAAATCATAATGATGTGCTTGTTCCAACACCACTTAAAGTTATTCATCTGTAAAACTCTGGGTGTATCCGCTAGTGTCATCTGAAGCTCAGCATACTGACATTTCTACTTCAGCTATGTACTGGCAGTACGAGCTAGTCTTATGGTGTGTCCAATGGTAAAGTGCACGTGATAATGCAAGACATTAGTGCTTAGAAGCCAATTAATCCTGTAAGTGTTCTTAGGATTCTGAAGAATGAATTATGTACAGCGAACATACCTAAATGTAAAAATGTAATTAGGATCCAGTTCGCATGAATGATACAAAACACCATAATGGAGACTTGACAAATATGCAGACAGATACACTGAAGAGGACTCCAAGTGCCACTGGAGAAAACAGAGTTCTTTACCAAGCAAGCACGTGCTGTTGAAGGTTAAGCGCAGGCAACATATCCCAATGAAAGTTCCTACAGTACCAACTTAATTTTAAAACCTGTGGTTTGCAGAGAAAAAAAATAGGGAAACTTATTTATTGGATTCACCTCCCCAGCTTTGCCCGGAAACTGAAGCAACATTTATATAATTTATGGAGGAATCATAATTCATAGCAGTATTCTCTTTATCGGACCACAAACCATGAACATTTCTTCCCTGTGTCATAGGAACTTGAGGGATGACTCCGTTTGTCTTTGTGAATTCTTTCTTTCTCTCTCTTGTGACAATTGAGAAATTATTTGTTGCTCAGTTTCATTGTTTCGCACTAAGCATATTTTTTCGATTTCAATGAACTATGACGTATGTCCTTTTTCCGTCTCGGTATGATGGGTTAAAATCAGTGACTGGATTATTAATTATATTATCATGGAGATAGCATGTGCAACAAATTATTGTCAGATGTAATTTAAGACTGGCAAGGTGCATGAATCACAAATCCCCCTTCCATCCAATCTAAACTTGACTGTGTATTCTGCAGATCGAAAAATTCACAGGCGAAGTAAAGGAAAGCAGAGTTGCACTTTCAGGGAAACTCCAAACACACCCACTCTTCTCTGAAGCCTTGACTCGACACGGCAGTGTCTGGGGGGGATAGGCCCGCTCGCCAGTCAGCTAGCTCGTAAACTGTCGCGAAGCTAGTAATTGAATGGAGATTGTTGGAAGAAATGAAAACGTAAAATCACTTATAGTGGGCGATGTATTGAAGATAGAGGTATGCTTTTGCGGACTTTTTTGTAGAACTTTTCATGCTGAACAATTCATACACTCGTAGTGTATAGATATTTTTAACGGTTTGCCCAGCGTAAGCTTAAAAAGCGCACGGACACCAGTTTGGTTTTTTCCCCCGACTTTTTCACTGAAATAGTTACTGCTTCGCTTCCTTTGGTCATAAATTATTTTCTATAGAAACCTTCCTCGAGATATCCTTTACTGAATGGTGAAAACCGCATCAAAATCCATCCATTACATCCAAGAATCAGGCCCTCTTCAGTAACTGTCGTATACAATTAATTAAAGCTAATTGAATTACGAACAAAGTTGATTAATATTTACCTTGGATTTTCCCTTTCCTTGAAAATAATTTTTCATAGAAAAGTATTTAAATTAAAAATAGATCTGTAACGATGTGTGCTTTAAAATTGAAGATACAGTACTATAAAATAATTTTCTGAAAAATATGTAGATCTAAAATATCTGGTGATATTAAAAATTATTTTATAAATAGATTTAAAAATTTAAAAAAATATCTTGGTAATGGTTTGCTGAGGGGAGCAAGGATTGGAAATTTGTTGTATTTATTCCTTGCTATATGGTATGATGAAGTTGTTGATCTTTGACTGATAAAATATTGCATAGATATAATACTGTAGGTGTTAATGTATGCGTTGGTTTTAAAGAAGGGGTCATGGAAAATAATGCAATGTATTGTATGTTGAAGATTGCTGGTGTAACTCAAAACCAGACATACCGTTTCATATACATTCACACATATCATACCCATAACCACCACTTCTTGCTTGCTGATGTTTTGGTTGAGTTCCTTCTTCATTATGTGTGTATGTGTGTGGATCATCTAAATTACGGTGTATTGAAGGTAGAATGACTTGTTCATGTATACCCTGTATTTAATAGTGACTTTCAGTGAATATTCAGAATGACGAGGACTGCTTGTTAGTTACCTACACGAACATTTTAATATTTTTCTAAGGTGTGTGGGATACTAGCAAACAGTTGTTATACAGGATGGAAGAGAACTAATGATGATGTCCCTTTTGGATGGATCAAAGAATTTGGGGGTAAGAGGCTGTCCTAAGAGGAAAACACAATAATACAGCAGAAAAAATAATTGGAATGTAAGAAATAGGAGGAACACAATAGCACGCAGGTGGAGGCAGAGAGAAGGAAAACCTCCGCAGCGGGCATGCAACCTTGTTTAAAAAGTGAGATTTCACACCAATTCAATGAGACCACCCTCGTTGGATTAGTGGTAATGATCGCAAGGTTGCAAGTTTGATTGCTGGCCTAGCAGTTGGAATTTTGAACAGCGTAAAATAATGTCCGACTCTCCTAAGAGGCATGAAAAGAAAGCTTGTAGTTTTACATGACTGTTAATCTCACAATCATAAGCCACGGGACATCCCTTTTTATGTGGAATCCAAATTATTGGATGTGATATTTCACCTTGGGTTTCCAACATGCATTAACTAGGAATTGAAGCCAGTCTGCCTTGATAGAAGGCAGACAGCTTGATCACTGCATCATTATGCCCTCCATTTGGTAATTACCACCCAAAATGAAATCTTGGCAATAATTTGCTGCCGGGTGGCAGTGGAACTTGTTTGTTGAAATTTGAGAATAAATTGCCTTAATGGCACCAACAATAAAGATATTCACCAGGTGGCTGAGGCCATACAAACTGTTTGTGGCATATCCCAATTTGTTTGGGGTTACTGGAGCCAACCTGGCTCATTTGGGTGTTGGCCGGGAATTCAAGAACGCATGCTCTTCCAGACCCCATGGGTACTTTCGGTGAAAATTCCACCCCGTTGTCGTTGGGATTCGAACCCTGGTAGTCCAGTCCTAGTGAAAGACGAGCAGCGAAGCCACTGCATCATCATGCTTGTGTAGCTGAGATCATCATACAATTATTATTATTATAATACTGGTGTATTTAAACACACATTGTGCTAAATGTTCCGGCATAACTCAACAAAATGACAGTGTTTCGCCCCGGTGTGCAATTGGGCTCTTCAGTTGGTTAAAGCACAGCTCACCAAGACACTGTCTAGTACACACTGGGAAGGCCATTGCAAGACGTATTTGATACATGTGTATCCACGTCACGAGCAAAGCCAGTGCACTATGGGAGTCGAAACTCCACTCCAAAGCAATGAATATATAATTTTTAAAAGAAAAATATGTACTGTCCGTTGAGCCATTATATATTTAAACACAAATTGTGCTAAATGTTCCGACATAACTCAACAAAATGACAGTGTTTCGCCCCGGTGTGCAATTGGGCTCTTCAGTTGGTTAAAGCACACCTCACCAAGACACTGTCTAGTACACACTGGGAAGGCCATTGCAAGACGTATTTGATACATGTGTATCCACGTCACGAGCAAAGCCAGTGCACTATGGGAGTCGAAACTCCACTCCACACCTTAGCCAAGGTAAGGTTATAATTGCTTTGGAGTGGAGTTTCGACTCCCATAGTGCACTGGCTTTGCTCGTGACGTGGGTACACATGTATCAAATACGTCTTGCAATGGCCTTCCCAGTGTGTACTAGACAGTGTCTTGGTGAGCTGTGCTTTAACCAACTGAAGAGCCCAATTGCACACCGGGGCGAAACACTGTCATTTTGTTGAGTTATGCCGGAACATTTAGCACAATTTGTGTTTAAATATATAATGGCTCAACGGACAATACATATTTTTCTTTGAAAATTAAATACTGATGTAGACTTTCACGGTCGGTTAAGTAATCTTCTTTAACAAATTACAAAAAGAAAACTTGAAAAATTGGTCCGCTTAGATCAAATCGGTTACCAGCATTTCGCCCTGGTTGGGCTCATCAGTTGGTATGGTACACCTCACCAAGACGCTTGGTTAGTGCATACTGAGAAGGCCACTGCCACGAGCAGTGGCAAGCTCCCTTTTTCAAAAATAAAGTCTTAACCTTGGCTATCCATATTGTGAGTGACTGTTCCCGAAGGATACAGGATGTTTCTTTCCCGAATGAGCTAGTTATACTTTAACAAATTCAAAAAGGAAACTTGAAAAAATGGTCCGGTTTGCTCTAATCTCAATTTGTTCAGAACCATGAAAATGCCTGCTACATTTTTTGGTGAAACATCAGGTAACAAGAAACATTTTTCGCGGCCTAATAACCCGAAAAGCAGCTTTGAAGATGATTATTATTTTTGTTTTGTTATTCCTCAAACAATTTCTTTTTTTAATAAAGAAAAGGACTTTGGTTTAGCAAAAGGCACAAGAAGTCTTTTTCACATGATCATTTTGCATTGTGATAAAAATCTTCTTCCTATATGATATGTGTCCAGGATGATCACTTTCTGCATGAATGGTGCACTGCTGTCAATCTGCAGATCTTGGAAGTGTAGTGTAACTTTTCCAGTAGCCAACATTATGATGGGTTGTATCCTAACCTTAACCATTTTACAAATTTGCTGAATTTCCTCAGCTAAGTCATCATCATCATTTTTCCAGCTCCGATGTCCCGGGTGTGGTATATAAACGCTTGCCATTTCTTTCTGTCAGAGTAGAGTTGCTGTTCTTCTACGTCTGAACTGAGAGACATTTGTAATGTAATAGTTATTTTAATTTATTTTTTTTGTAAATAAAAGTGTCATTTAGATGTTAGGTTATGTTTGTATTATCCATGTTTTTCAGTTATCCATGTGTTCTCAAGTCTGCATTAACACAGATAATCGAGAGTTTATTGCTTAACTTATTTTTTGACAACATTTCTCATCTATTGCCATCAGCAGAAACGGTTTTCCCTTTTTTTTAGCACGGACTTAATTTTAAATATTGCTCACCATATGTTCTGGAATCCTACTAAAGGGCTTTATCACCTCCCATCCTGTATTTAAGTGTTCCATTTGTTTGTTAGATGTTGAAAACACAAGCCATTAAGACTTGTGATACTCGAGACTGATTTTCTTGGACAGCTTGCTTGGGTGTCTGGGTGTTTGTGACTATTGTGTACCTGCCAGCCTATTAGGATTATATTGTGTTATGTATGTAGCTATATTGATGGCTCAGTTCAATAGTGCTACAAGAGAAAAAAGAAAAGTTTTTCAAGAGATTGTATTTAAAACAGAGCCTAATAAATACTATTTTTAAGGGAATTCAATGCAACGATATCTTGAGTTTTCTTTAATTTCTGCTACACATTATTGGCTTTGGTGACCACAAATGGGGGGAAAATGACTTAACACACCTTAGGTCTGCAAAGATTGTAACAAAAAAAAAAAAAAAAAAATGACAATCCAACCATATAAATAACTAAAAAATGACATTTTTGGAGTTATTGCACTATTGAACTGAGCCATTGATATGTTGTCCAGGATTACTTCATTTTTGCTTGTTTTGAGACTGTCATGTAGGTACTCTGTGACAAATGTACATAATACAGTAATCTTTCCTGGATGAATCGGTGGTAATTGTGTGTTGAGTTTGATTCCTGGCTATGGAATGATGAATATGCTGTTTTTTAAGTGACAACTGCGAGGTCATCTGCTCATAGCGGGTGAGGAACTCAGTGTTTCGAAGGCTGGGAAAAATCCATGGCACTCCTGAATTGAATGATGTTGACTTCTAAAAGTCATATTGTATCACATTTGGTGACTACATACAAAATAAATTAAATCTATGCCATGGGTTTGTGCTTTAAATAGCAGTGCAAAATGAACATGAATATTGGAGGGTAGATCGCCTTGTTGGTTCCACTTCAAAGAGATCTACAGCTGGTATCTGAGGCCTTATGAATATTATCATCATCATCTCAACTAGGGAGGAATGGGGTTCAAACCCCCAACATCAGTCGAGCATGAAATAGTTTTCCGTGGTTTCCAATTTTTAATTCAGGCAACTGTCAGAATGATTATTCTTAAATGAAGGGTCTTCAGCCCGAAGCTTTTCGCCTTCTAATCTCTTTACTACACCTGTTGTCATTGGTGATTAGACTTCCCAAATAAGAGAAACAGGGGACTTGTTCCACTATCATGTAAGCTTAATGTTTGTGTGTATACTTTCAGGATGTTTACTCACAACTAATACCTTGGTCTTCTTGACATTAATGTTCAAACATAACTTAAACAATGCTGGTGACAATACATTTAACATAACTCTTTATTTTTCTTTAGCGCCAATATCCCTTCATTCTTTTGTTTGCAACTGCCTACTGTTCATGTGTCCAATGTCTTACGTTGTTGGTTGATGTTTCTGGCTCCTGGAACCCATCAATAATTATTATTAATATTATTTCTACCCCTTATCGTTCCCCCTTCTGAAAGTTAGGAGATAACTGAGAAGTCTATGGGGTGAATGGTTGGTTAGTTAGTTAATGATGTTTTAAGGGGTGGAACTACAAGGTCATCTGCCCCAGAATGGTTTATCTAGTCAGATGCTAACCTCATCTGAGGAATTGATGAATGAGAAAATGAATGAAACTGAGTAAAGAATTGAAAGGTGGCAGTTCCAGGTCCCATTCCAGCATTTTCTTAGGATTTGATTTTTTTTTCTTTTTTTTTTCGTGTAGCCTTCTGAGAGGCCGAGTGCAGGTCTTTCTAGTCGACGCCCATGGGCGACCTGCGCGTCGGGATGAGAGATGGAATGGATGAAGATGAATGGAACTGGGCAAGGATGTGGAAGGAAGCGGCCGTGGCCTGTCAGAAGGTACTGTCCCAGCATTTGCCTGGTGTTGAAAATGGGAAACCACTGAAAACCATTTCAAGGACAGCCGACGGTGGGGCTCGAACCCACGCGTCTACCGAGTCAGCAGAGAGCTTGGCCTCTTGACCTAACGCAGCGCTTTAGCCCGCGTAGCCACTACTGTCGGTGATTTGAAAATGGAAAACCACAGTAAACTATACAAGGGTGGCTGATGGTAGAGTTTGAACCCACTTTTATCCCTTATTATTATAAAGCCAGACTCCACAGTCTGACACATTAATGCATTATCATAATGGAGATATATGGTAGAAGTATGAGAGGATAAAACATGTTGATTTAAAATATGAGGTAAGATCCCCGTCATTTTGTTCTTTTAAATTGTAGCATCACGAGATTGAATGTTGAGGCTGGCAGGAAGTTGTGTGTCTGCATTGTATATATAAAAAAAAAAAACCACAAGTTCTGTGCCTAATATTATGGGATCACACCCGCCTATGCTTAGACTCCATGTTATGGCTCATATATAAGGGTTGTTGAAGTGAAAACAAGTCAAAGGAATTGTTAGCAAGACAACTTAACAATTGCATACTAACGCTCATTGTGGCATTAACCAAGACAAATGGCGGTGTTCATCGACTGGCCCCAGAATCATTACTATTTCCTAGGATAATCAAAACAGTAAAATACTTCTGTAATTGCAGACTAGGAATTTATTTTCTTTTTAGTGTGGGGTGGGAATTCAGTTTTATTTTAAATAAAGAAAGTATATTTAAATTAAGAATATTGCTAGAATCTAAACGAGGGATAGGCAACCTGAAAACTTTGGCTATTTACTGGCAGGTTCTCAAGTTTTGAAATGATCTTCCATTTTACCCTTACAATAATCATAATTGCCAAGCCATTTTATTTTTGGAAAACTGAACATGACATTGTAATGGTATATGGCCTTCAAATAAGTGTAGTTCAGTTGATGCCCGTTAAGCACCCTGCACGTTGTGATGAGAATGAAATGAATTATGAAAATATTGTTATCCAAGAATTTGCTTGCTCCTGCGGACAGGTATACATAGGGCAAACAAAAAGACGTGTTTCAATTAGGATATCGGAGCACATCCGAGACAAAACAGATACATTACAGATCTGCATTAGCTGAACATGCTGACGTCACGAGACACGCCATAGAACTTGATAAGGCCGAAACTTTTGCAAAAATTCCTGGATATCAAAACAGGTTAATTAGAGAGGCCATAGAGGCTTCAGAGGTTGTGAAGCATCCCAATAATTTCTATCCCGAAGATGGTTTCAGACTTAGCAACGCTTGGAAAGTTCTCTTAGCGCGCGGACCAATCAGGGAGAAGTGTGACGTCATTGCAGATCAAGCAGGCATGGCTGGCTGGCAATAACCGTCAGTTTGAGTACGAATACCAACTCGTACCCACCCATGCATGATTAAAGCTGCTGCAATGGCAGCCAAAACGTTGGGAAACAATCACTATTAGACGACGCGGCTCCATCCTGGGCCGCGAAAGCCTACCATCTAAAAGATGGAATTTGTTTCCTTATTACTTGTACAATTTTGATAATAGCCATCATCACATGTTAACTTATTTTAACATAATTGTGTTCCTACATTTTCAATATCTATTTTTCTGGGCTGTAATCATGACTGGACAGTACACTAGAATGATATGCAGACCAAAAGCAGACTGCTATTGTCATCATGACGTGGTAAAGGATCTGTTATGGTGTGCTATAACATTTAAGTGCTGCCACCTGTTTTTTGTCCTGAAGCACATTCAGAATTTTACTATGTCTTTTGGCTTGTTTTCATTCAAGTAACCTTGGTATAACAAAGGATATGAAGGGTATAAAAATGTCTAGTTAGGATTTTTTCCCTACTGAATAATTATGCTCTTACAAACTTTTTGAAATGTAATTTACAAACTACATTTTATCAGTAAAATATTATATCGACATTGGCTAGCAAGCCAGAAATGTTCCCTAAGCAAAAGATGGTTACGGAACATTTCTGCATAGCTAATGAATGCAAGATATGAGGTATTGCTTCTTAGCCAACAATATTTAACTTGAAATAATCCTTATGAAGCAGTGATATCTTGAGCTCTAACTTTTGTGATATGTTCATAAAACAACCAATATTTCCAGTAGAGTTATCATGCAGAAAGGACTTCAGGAATTCAAAAATTCTCTGAAGTATATTTTTAGCTATGGTAGCTTAAGTTTTTGCCATGCACATTGTGTTAATAATATTTGATTATCGTAAATATTCTGTCGGTACTTTTCTTTGTAAGACTAGCATTTGTTGGTATGAACTTTGGTCCACATGAATATCTCATAAATTAAATCATTTTCAGTTTCATTCCATTTCATTTTTTGATAATATTGCTTCTGGTATGTAGTTTCAATTCACATGTGTATTGTATTGTCTTACATTGGCCTGGGTCAATATTACTGATGAGGGTATGATGATAATTGCTGTTTTAAGTCTCCTAACATCTGGGACTTGAGTAACATTTTTTACATTCACTATTGTCTGTGACTATTATCATTGTTGGTATAGTTTCTGCAACTATTTCTGGACTAACTTACTGAATTTGGAGTTTTGTGTTAAAGAATTTAATTGGAAATCAGTAAAAAAAAAACTTGGAACTCTACTGCTTTAAGTAGTGTACCGTCATTAATGTATATGCAAAATTTACTATAGGATAAAGGTAATCTCACAAAAGGTAGGAGTTGAACATTTTATCACCAGGAAATGTTGTTGCATTTTTTCACAAGTGCCATCAGGATTTAGTTTGATGCTAGATCGCATGAATTGGCACTCAGTATGGATCATGGAGCTGCTTAGAACTGCGGTTTCTATCAAATGAGATTAAAAACTGTGGTTCCCTGACCGAGTATTGGAGTGAGATGTGTATTTTATGTGGTGAACACAGGAACAGAAGTGGTGAAAGTGGAAACAGTGGTGTTTCTGTGTTCATTTTTCTCTTAATATAATTTTTATTTGTGTTTCAAGTTAATAAGGTTTTACATACAAGAACAGGCCTGACCTGGGGCTGACATTCCAGACCCCCTTGATTTTCCCACAGACAGTAGCAACCAATAGTTCTTTCCTGTCAATGACTTGAGTTTAGTTTTGCCCTGAAAATTGCTTTTGGGAATTGTGGTGAAGTGAAGTTCTCAGCATTGCTTGATCCAAGTCTTGTTCAACATGGCAAGTAATGTTTTTCTCAGTTCATTACTATAAAGTTAAATTGTTAATAATTTCCTCATTAAAGTGTGAATATGTTGTTTCCTGAAATCAGTTAGCCAAAATAACCTGGGAAAGTAAGTACAAACAACTTTAGGAGCAATACATACAAACATAAAGCAGTAGAGTGCCAAAACCTTGAATGCATTACAGTGGATCAAAGTAATCCCACTTTAAGGTACATTAAGATGGTTTGTTTTTCCATTGGGTTTATTATCAAATTATGTAAGCCATTTCAGCATGTGTACAGGTAATGATGAACTTGTTTTGAATTCCTCCCCATGCCTTCTTATGGACTGAAGTCCTTTCTGTGTGTATTGGCCTCGTGGAGTAAGCAGAAATCACTCGTCCAGATTAAAAAAGTCTATTTACGAGTTTGTACTTAGATAGCATCACAGATACTTGAATAAATTGTAATATTATTGTATTGTGTTCTAGTTTTTTTCATCCCTTTCCATCTCCTTGCATCGTCCTGCCTCAGTGAAGCCTCTTTGGCACCAGTGTTGGTTTCTGGTTTAATCCTGGCACAGTCAGTTGGCATTTGAGGGAGCCGTGTTGGTAGATTTACGTTGAAGATCCCATTTTGGGCAAAATTTCGGAGCCGTGTTGGTAGATTTACGTTGAAGATCCCATTTTGGGCAAAATTTCGGCACCTCGGCATCTCTAAAAGTCACAGTAGTTAAAAAGGGCATAAAACCATTAACGACATCATTGTATAATCCTATTTTATGTTTTGTAAATATTTGTTTGCAGTTGCCCATTTTTTATGGTTTGATTTATAATTGAATAAATAAATGACCCGTTTCCAGCCAAGTCTACTTAAGAGTTTGTACTTAGCATCACAGATACTTGAATAAATTATTATACTAGATTATATGAGGTATTGGCAAGCTCAGTTTTCGAGTCTAAAATAAAACAGTCTTCGTTGCAGGAATTTGCTGCAAAAGATGCTCTTGTGTGCACGCCCATTGCCTACTAGATTATACAGCTCGGTCACTCTCTCCATATTTATCACTGCATCCTAGAATTACATAAGGCCTTTACTAATACACTTGTGGCCGTAATTTTGGAAACTTTGTAAGAGATACAGTAACTTATTTTTCAAATATTCAATTTAGTTTCATCCATTTGTAATTGCACAAAAACAACTTCAGAAACAAAGTATTCTTAAAAAAAAAAAAAAAAAAAAACAGCAGGATTTTAAACTTGACGACTAGGAGCCGGATTTTTAGGATTGTAAAATTGTCATTTTAGGTTTTCAAAAACATAAAATAGCTTTCTTTTTTTTATAGGTTTTTATGTTTAAAGTGTAGCAAAAGTTGACATAAATTCCGTAAATCTTAAAGTTAATGCCTAATTGTTAGTAGCAAATCTGATTGCAACGAGAGTGTAAATATTTTACATAATGATACGTCATCAAATTATCACCGAGAATTTCACACTTTTAGGCAATACAGTATTTTCTCTCCTTAAATATGTTAATTATTCAAATTCAATAAATATCCTAAGTTGGCTTACTACTATCTACTGTAGTCCCGAGCGCCTCATATGCTCTGTACAAGATATTCTCCATACGACTTAATAGAAATAAGACTTAAGTGAGTAGTCCATTATCAAAACTGATCATGACATTTTTTGGGAAATTGAGTTACACATGGCAGACGATCCGTCACAAGGCCAGGTACAACATATATAATGATCAGTGTCGAAACTTCTCATTTCCACTGTTATTGGAAGCATGTAAATTCTGTTTCGGTTACGTAAATGCTCATCTGCATCATTGTTTCGGTTACAGAACTTAGGGTATCTTTTACAAATGTAGATTTTGTTTTCAAAATTTCTCATCTGTTGTATAATGTTTATTGAATAAGGTTGAGCACGGAAACAAAATGTATTCATTGTCGTAGTCGAATTAACATCATACTCTTGAACTCATTGAAGACAAACACTATTGTTGATCCTCAGGATACCTTGAAGAGTATTACTTTAGATACAGATAAAAGATGTCGAGTTGTTCGACTGGAAAACAGCAGTCAATGATGTGATAAAGCCACTGTGCAAGTGGCACTTGAAATTTTCTGAAACTAATCGCTTTATTCTAACTAGAATTAACGGAAAGGTTTTAGTAAGAGGAGTACTGAAACCTATTTGCAATACAGTAATCAGTCTACAGTGAGTTACGGTAACAAAACTAATCAAATTATATTTACTGTTACAAAACTGATAATCTTCATATTTAAATTCAAATTTTCACCCATTTCCTTCAATTTTCATAAGGTGAAATTAAAGGACACACTATTTTGAACCACCCTGAAGCTGGAAATACAATTTATTTCAATCTCGCAGAAAGACTTCTCTAAATAAGTTTTTTGACTTTCCTGTAAAACTTCAAAAATTCACATGATCAGTTATTGGGTTATTAGTGGGGGTCCGGGGAACAATACCTTCTCTTTTTGCTGCTACGTGTAGAAAATTTCAGATCTAAAATGCCACCTTTAACACCATAGCAATGACAGCCCTTAAAGGATCTGTTAGTATTTTGAGAAACCACTTATATTCATAAATTATGTGTATTTTAAGGCGGAATAGCTATTTTAATTATTTATTTTTAGTTGCGGTTTGCCCACTCTTCAGGTCATTTATTCTAATTTATACGTATAAGATACATTTCGTAGTTCGGTTGGTTGGTTCCTCAGTTTAGGGGCTGCGACAACGCGGTCATGTAGCCCCGTGCACTTTGGGTGTGTGTAGAATCTGTCTGATAACCGGTGTTAATTGTGATGGCTGTATTAGTGAGTGTGTGTGTGTATATCTGTTTTTTAATTTAAGTACAGACTGCAACTTAGAATTTTTCAAATAGTTCCTACTTTTGCCGGCACCGTCAACGACTACTAGGCCTAGTTCAGAACTTGGCTACTAGACGCCACCACAGTCGGCTCTTGGCAACAAACGTAGAAACCTAAGAGCGTTGTTTACATTCTTAACCTATCCAATTTAGCTTCACACAGGTGTAATAAGGGGAAGGTTCTTTAACATGCTATAAATCTACGACATGGGACCGCCGGCTTTACTTCCCCTCCGAAGGAAGGCATACCAAGGGATTTTTAACGCTCTTAAAAAATCCAACGGCTTCAGCCGGGTTTGAACCCACTATCCTGGGCATAGAAGCTCAGCATGCTACCAACTACGCCACCGAAGCCGCAGTTTCATAGTTCAATACTCAGTTTGTTAACCTTCTCTTATTTCTTTTTTCACCTTATTATGATAGTTAAGCTTTGTATATTAGCAGCCTTGTAAGTCGAGGAAGCATAAGAAATAAAAAATAATGGACTACTCAAGTAAGCAAATTTAATTAGAGTACCCAATGATGATGATGATTCTTGTTTTAAGGGGCCTAACATCTAGGTTATCGGCCCCTAATGAAATGAAATGAGGAAGATAAAAACAGCCCACTGTCCGAGATGAAACTTAAATGGTTTATATAAAACAGACAGTGAGCCCCAACAATTATGCCTTATTTGGATAAAAATATTAAAAGGGGAATGATAAACAATAAAACAAATGGGGCATAGTGAACAATAAAATAGATGAATGCAGTAAAATATATAAAACAGACTAAAACTGAATTAAAAGCCTTCAACTACATTAAAACTTGAAAGAATAGTCGCTCTCCCTCATGAAGCGGGTGACTAGGCATGCAGACGGCCCGTTATCACGGAGAATAAGGGAGAGGGTGTCGGGCAGTTTGAGAGTCCTTCACAGATCGGCCAGGTCCACACACTCAAATAGAATGTGTGCCACGGTAAGAAGTACACAGAACCCGCTACACTACTGCACTTATTTTAGCAAGTTTTAAATAGAAACAACATTATTGATACACAGTACAAATTATACAAATTATTGTTATGTCCCGTCCGGTTTTCCCTGTTAACATTTCATTCCAGCAACACACTCCACTATCATTTCATTTGTCATTCATTTAATCATTGCCCCAGAGGAGTGCGTCAGGCCTCGGCAGCCGGCACAGTCCATATCCTCGCCGCTAGGTGGGGGCTTCATTCATTCCATTCCTGACCCGGTCGGAGACTGGAAGCAGGCTGTGGATTTTCATTTTCCCGAACCCTCACGGGACATAATCACCCCTTTCATCCCCTCTTCGTGCCACAATCACCATGACTACGCAACAACAAAAATCACACGGGCCTGGCAAACCGACTCTCCTACATTGCCACACAAGGTAAACATTTGGTCAGCAGCTAACTAGGGCACAGTCACGCACAAGAATGCTGACACGAAATTACTTCAGCATTGAAACTACTATAAATAACCCCGACAACTTAAGGGAACCATCTCTTGACTGCGGAGCTACTGTCCGTCGACGTCGCGACGATTCTACTGCTCAGGTGAGTGTAGCTCTTGGTATTTCCTGTAAGAGTTCCTTCCAAAGTCAACCCCATTTACTTTGTAATCATCCCATTGCATTTCATTACACTTGGTGTCACTAGAAGCTCACTAGCAATTCGCCACCATCACACTTATAGAATTAAAACCATTTTACACATTTGAATTGAATCCTTAAATTGCTCAGATCCCCTCTATCAAAACTCCAACTCCCAACTTTCTCCGAGCGACCAATTCACCACACGCGGCCTCCGCCGGCCAGGCTGCTAACTTAGTTACACACTGCCGCTCGCTCTACATTTCTGTAATCGCTCGCGGGGCAAGGCCATATAGCGACCAACATTCTGCTTCAACACCATTTACCCAACATAATCCACACACTCGTTGTGTCCTTCAGCCAACTTCACAACCCCTACCTCCAACTCTGTTACACCCCTAAGGACATAACATTATAGTAAGACTTAAGGGGAGTCGTAGGCAGAAAACCATTAAAAATATATTTTTAAAATTATTTGCTTAAATGAAAGTACATATCCTTCTCAGGTCGACTTTCCACCATGACAGTTAAATCAGCTAATAAGATCTACACGCTCGTCAATGGACATGCACCAACCAATATTACCAATAGACAGGACGTTGATAAAGTAGACGAATTCTGGAACTTGTTAGACGATGTTCTTCAGAGAATCCCAATTTACCATGTTAAGATCTTAATGGGTGATTTCAATGCCCAGATTGGCAAAGAAAAAGAGTATAAATACTGGGTTGGTAAATTGTCAGGTCATAAGCAAACTAACAGAAATGGTATGAGACTAATAGAGATATGCAGATCTATTTTTTAAATCAACATTTTTCAAGAAAAAATCATCAAAAACTAAGACTTGGATTTCACCAAATCCACTATTGGGTGAATTTCAGTTGGACCCTGTACTGATCTCTCGTTCCAACACGGCGGAAATCATGAAACTTAAAGTCCTCAAAGGATTAGATCTGGACTCTGACCATTACCCCACAAAATTCTCTTTGGACATTATCCCAGAAAGGAGGAAATTTGCTCCAAAATTACCACCCCGTCGATATGTCCATCTTATACAAAATAGTATGGAATTCATGCAAGAGACACAAAAGTTAACCCCTCAGAATTGGCAGCAACTTCAAGCTGAACTTCTAAAAATGGCTGAAAAATTGCACCTCTAACCAGGGTACGGAAACATGCACGGTGGACTGATGAGTGTGACCACCTCATAAACCTAAAACAACAAGCATGGCAGAACTGGATGTGCAACAAGAATGAAAGGACGCTACAATATCAAGGCGTTAGAAAAACAGTAACAAAATTGCTAAGAGTGATTCGTAAAAAAACATGAAAACACTAAATTAAAAGATATAGAAGAGGACTTCAAGAAACATCATTCTAGAAATTACTACAGAACATTCAAGCAGAAATTAACTAAATATTCACCACCTTCTCTCCAGTTTCAAAACGACCGTGGGAACAACGCCCACTCCAACTCTGAAAATTGTGCACTTCTTGTCGATTATTTTGGTAAACTACTCAATTGTGAGAAACCTCAGGAAACATTTCAATTTTGTCATACTCTACAGAATCCTGACTCGGAACCACCGGATCTACAGGAAATTCGTGAAATAATCCAATCCATGGAAAACAACAAAGCGTCGGGAGAGGACCAGATCGTTGCAGAACTATGGAAAAATGTAGGTGAAAACCTCATCATCAAACTCAAAGAAATTATTGAGGAAATCTGGCAAACTGAAAAAATTCCTCCAGATTGGAAGATGGTGATCATCCATCCAGTATACAAGAAAGGTAGCAAAACGATCCCTAGCAATTACCGAGGGATCTCATTACTCTCGGTAACTTACAAAATTTTGTCCAAAGCCCTTTTGAACCATGCCTATCTTCAACTGGATCCGCAGATTGGTGAATACCAAGGTAGGTTCCGGAAAGGCCGATCGTGTAGAGCAAATTATCAATTTGAAAAACTCGATGTCTTACTTCCGTAAAATGTCAAACAAAAATTATGTCATTACTTTTGTTGACTTCGCAAAGGCTTATGACAGCATTGACTGTGAATCCCTTGTTGCTGTACTCTCAGAATTTGGATTAGATCGCAAGACAACATCAATCATCAAAGATACCCTCTTGAATACAAGTTCAAAGGTTAAATTTATGGGAGGACTGAGCGCAGAATTTTCAATTGATACAGGAGTGTGTCAAGGAGATGGATTATCTCCATTGTTGTTTAATTGTGCGCTCAAAAAAGTCGTCCGAGAATGGAGACGAGCTGGTGCACCATCCCATACACTAGAACCAAAACTCCAAGGGATAACACTAGACTGTTTGGCATTTGCGGATGACATGGCATTAATTGCTCCAAGCATTTCTGATGCCCAGAAAGAACTTTAATTACTCCAAGAACAAGCAGCAAAAATCGGCTTACGGATTTCTTTTGACAAAACAAAATTTATGACGGATATTAAAACTGCTCTGAATCCACTCCGCATCGGTAATTGTCAGGTCTCTCGAGTGAAAGACTTCAAGTATTTAGGTGAATGGATCTATGAAACTGGCAACGAAAGAAAAGCTATAGAAGCAAGACTACAGAAAATGGAAACTGCTTTCCATTTGACAAAACAAGTTGATAACAAAAAATGCCTCTTTTGGAATTGTAAAATTCAACATTGTAAAACAGTAGTCTTGCCTGCAGCCCTTTATGCAGCCGAGACACTTAATCTACAACATAAAACACTGAGAAATCAATTGGAGATTAAGGAACGCAAAATCATGCGAAAAATTTTGGGACCAAGAATTAAAGATGGAATTCACCTTCCGAAACCTAATGCTGACATCTATTTAAAAATTACTAAAATCACAGACACAATCTGTATGAGAAGGATCCAATTCATGGGACATTTGGAGAGAATGGACCCAACTAGGTTAACAAATAAAATCTATACTTTTTGCAGAAAAAGGCAACAAGGTCCAATTGGTACAAACAGGCGGAAAAGGACTTGGCTGAATTAGGTTTTCCCAATCTCAAGGATCGAGAGGAAATTAGGAAAATTACTCATACACTGGGTTTTGAGGCAGAAGAGAGAAGACCTACCAGACACGTCTGGTCGCAGCAACGAAGACTCGCTTAATCGTTGTGCATGAAGAGTTATTGGGCAAACATCAAGGCCAAGAAGTGTTGATTCCGCGTGGTCCTAGGAGACCCATTCGCACAGAAGAAGAAAGTACATATCTTTCAGAACATTATCCCAGAATTTTACACTGAAATTCAAACTGCACATGGTATTTATAATTAAAAATTCATGCACTGCAGTTTGTCTAGGTCACTCTGTTTTCTTCTCTTAGGCAAAGGAAGAGGTATTCTCAGACAATTTTGTCAGTCAAAGTTTAGTAAGCAATTTACCGAAGCCAAGGAGACTGGAGAGGACCAGTCCACTAGATTTTTAATGTGACTCAAAGAAAAAAAAAAGACATGATTTAATACATTCCTGTTGCTTTGTTTGGCGCTGAATGTCGACCAACTGGCAGAGCTACAGAGTGCCAACTACACAGCATGGAAATGCGTATGCTCCGTTGGTCAATGGGCATCACACTCCTGGACCCTGTAAGAAACCACATCATTCACCAACAAATGGGTATTTCACCCATCACCGAGAAGGCTCGGCAAAATCATCTCCAATGGTACGGTCACGTCCTATGTGCTGTACCAGGAACAGTAGCCAATTTTACCCAGTGCTTGGAAATCAATGGGCAACGACCACGTGGGAGACCATGATACGATAAATGCCGATATGAAGGTGCTCAGCCTGACTCTTTATGATGCTCGCGATCATAACAAGTGGCGAGCAAGGATCCGGACAGCGGACCCTGCATCTGCGGGGAAACGCTAAGTAGAAGAAGAAGAGATTCACTGTTTTTGAAAAATATTTAACAAAAAATTTAAAAAATTACTAAAATCCAATGAAAATGTTTATCAATAAGTTGCTGCACTTACTGTAAGTCTCTCAACACTAGATTAGTTTTAAACATGCAAATAACAATTTTGTGTCCGGATAACAACAAAATGTGTACTGAAAATAAAAGGGTAGCAAAAATTAAACTTCCTAATACCTCTAGAAATAAGAACCTCACATTAAATGTCCAAGTCATCTCTACATGGTATAAAACTAAGTCCCAGATTCTTGGATGTAACAGGTATTCTTGAGAACCACTGGATGGATTTTGATTTCACCATTCTGTAAAGGATTTCTCGAGGAATGTTTCTGAAGCAAAACTATCATTTATGACCAAAGGAAGCCGAGCAGTAACTATTTAAGTGAATAAAGTCGAAGAAAAACCTGCCATCAGTGCGCCTTTTAAACTTATGCGGGGTAAACCGATAAAAATATCTATATACTAATCATTCACTCAGAAGGCTTTTATGAGAACCGAAGATCCCGCGACAATCTCACAAAATGCCTCCACTGTACCTGTTTTGGGCGAGTTCTTGCCAGTTGTCCACATTCAGATGTCTACAAAGTTTGGAGATTTCATTTTTCCAGGAACTTCGTGGTCTTCGTACTGGCCTTTTCCTCTTGGTTCTTCTTTAAAGATTTGTAAGACCATCCTACCATCTTCCATTCTTAGTAGGCCTAAATAACCAGCCCATTGACGTCTTCTGGAGTTAATGATGTTGAGTATTGGTGCTTGCTGTGATAGTGAGTGTATGTCTTTATTCGATTTTTTTTTCCAGCTTTGAGATGCAGAGTCAAAAAGTGGTCCAAACATTTTCCTATACACTTTATTTTTGAAAACCTGCAACTGGTGTTCTTCCTGATTCTGCACCATAAGTTAGAACTGGCCTAATGATGGTATTGCATATTTGCAGTTTTGTATTTCTCATCCAAAATTTGGACCCCAATAAAAAATAAATATACTATGAGTGTACAAATTGTTCAGCATGACAAGTTCTACAAAAACGTCTGTGACAGCATATCTCTATCTTTAATACATTGCCCACTATAAGTGTTTTTACGTTTTCATTTCTTCAATCTCCATTCAGTGGAAATTTAAATTACTAGCTTCAGAGCGAGCCTATCACCCCAGCTTCGGCCAACATCAAACTGTCGAGTTAAGACCTCAGAGAAGAGTGTATGTGTTTGGAGTTTCGCTGTTCACCTCGGCTTTTCTGCATTGCGTCTGGGACCTGCCGTCCGTGCGCCTTTTAAGCTTATGCTGGGTAAACTGTTAAAGGATACCGGGTGAAGCCGGGGTGGGTTGCTAGCTTCAAATAAGTGTTCCAAGCTTCAGTCACATATGCATAAATTGTATAAGTTATGAGCATTTGAGATTTGTTTACATTTTCTGCCTAAGACTCTCCTTAAGAAAATATAAATTTTGTGTGGGGATCCAGCAAACTTACATTACAGCAAATATTAGCATTAAAATGCAGTCATCAATAACATCCTAAAAATGTTATATATATATATAAATAGGACTACTTACCTGTAAAAGTGTAGCGATTATATGCACAAAATACGACTGGTCATCATCAATGAACTCAAACGTGACATTTTGATTTATTTACAACCACATTGGAGCACTTTAATCATTCTTAGGGATCCTGATTTATGGTAATATAAAAGGCTCCAAAGCGGTGAAATGAAATCTTGAAAGCAGATAAAGAAGAAAAAATAAGGGTTGAGCTTGCAGATACAATTTTCATAAGAAAATATGCATTGTCCGTTGAGCCATAATATATTTAAACACAAATAGTGCTAAATGTTCCGGCATAACTCAACAAGATGACAGTGTTTCGCCCCGGTGTGCTATTGGGCTCTTCAGTTGGTTAAAGCACACCTCACCAAGACACTGTCTAGAGCTTGCTGAATAAAGCTGCAAGCATTTGGTTAAATAATGAACAATATGCAAACATTTAGAGAAATAACAAAAAAGTTCTGTTTTTAAGACCTAACCTAACATTAACTTCCACAAATACTCTTCCTGCTTATTTTCTTACTAACTCGTAAAACTTAAGCTGTCCCCAAAGTATAGGCAGAGGAGCATTATTTCCATGATTTCAGGATGCAGATTTGTATGCGTATCTGAGAACGCAGAAAGCCTCTTTCGCTGTCGAATCTTACAAAACATTTATATTTAAGATTCCTTATTTTCTATCAAACAACAGATTGTGGAACTGATTCAATTAATTTTAGACTGCTAAAAAAAAGTCATATTACCAACATTTTGTTGGTATCTTGCATTTTAGGGTAAAAGTAACACATTTCACAAATTAATTTTATTTCATAAAATTTCTTGAATTCAATATCGAAATGAATTGCACATTTGTAGTAAATATATAATTGTGATAACATATACACATTTGTTGACAAATTTCACGGATATCATTAAAACCAAAAATCCAGGACTCGAATCATTTGGCGTTCAGTTCCCTCTTCTGCTCCCGAAAAGTTTTCATTCTTTCTGAGTTGGCTGTGCGTCGTAAGTCAGTTATGGTGTATTGTTTTAATTAAAATGCTTTTAGTTTAAATCTAGTGTGTCCGTTTTTCAGAATCAACTTCTCTCCTCTGTCCATAATTTGTTGCGTTGTTATACTTATTAGAATAACTGTTTCCCAAAGGATCTAGGATTTTGTTTTTCTCCGAGTGTAAAAACACTATCTAATTTCAAATATTTAAAAAGGTTGGTCCAGTTAGCTCTATTCAGTATTGCCAGCATTTCACCCCAGTGTACAATTGGGCTCATCACTTGGTATGGTATACCTCAACAAGACGCTTGACTAGTACATATTGAGAAGGCCACTGCAATGCCATTAGTATTGCCAATGTACGATGAGAGCTATGCTCCAAGACTATCCATATTGCAATAATTGTTTACCCAAAGGATCCATTTCATCCAAATGGTACACCACTGGGGTGAAACACTGCCAATACTGAATTCAGCTAACTGGATCAAATTTTTTAAATACTGTATTTGAAATTTGTAGTAACTCTTCTATATTAGCCTGGACCTCTTTGAACCAATTGTTCGTGGTTTAATTTTTCGAGAGTCAGTAGTTTCGATTATCGGACCGAAACTGGACCTGGAGTACGTCGGATCACCGAAAATGTCGGATAATACAGAATTACTTTGAAAATGAACTAAAACAAATAGGTAGGCTATACTGAATTACTGAAACAATGTTTTACGGTACTCCATTTACTGAATTATCAATTCAATTGTACATGCAGTAATGAACAAAAACGTTCCAAATGCCTTAAGAAAAGAAACCTGTCAACAATGTCTGCTTGCCTGCTGATTCATGTTTTTTTACTGCGAGATCTCGTCGTCGACAAAAAAATCTAATCCTCCACTGTGGGATATCATTTTATCCTTTTGTTCTGCAATACCTCCTTCTTCACCATCCTCATTTCCGTTATCATTCACGAAATTAATACAGTAATATCAGGGTCAGTTAGTTCTAACTGCTGATCTTGTGCACACCACACATCTAGAGTCTTAGGATCCTCACAACCAGGAATGCAATTCAGTGAGGGAACAATGTCGGATAACACGGAGTGTCGGATATGCGAAGGTCGGTTGAGCGGGACTCTACTGTAATTGTACCACACATCTAGAGTCTTAGGATCCTCACAACCAGGAATGCAATTCAGTGAGGGAACAATGTCGGATAACACGGAGTGTCGGATATGCGAAGGTCGGTTGAGCGGGACTCTACTGTAATTGTATAGTTGTTTTATTACCAGAGTTTCTGGTATTCTTGAAAAAGGCAATTCTCCTTTTTAGCATTGTGTCTATTATTGATTCAGTTTCCCGGTATACCATTGTGATGGTCAACAATCTCAAATGTCTGTATTTAGTGGTTTTTGTTGTTGTTGAGGATTATTGAAACTGTCCAGAAAAAAATGGAAAGAATTGGGATCCCTAATAATGGGGAAAAATTGCAGTAGGCCTACAATGAGAGGGATATGAAAGCTATGATTGGGTGCTTTGATAGTTGTTGAAATAGTGACACCAAGCGATATCTACATATTAATTTATTTCAAAACTTACAATTATTTTTACAAGCATAGACTAAAGAATGTACAATGTCTTCATAAATCAGGAATTGCCTCAAGTCCCTGAAAAGAGAAAAGACAGTTTGTTTATTACAAAATGCAACACACACCTGTTGGAGATATGATTATCGTCAAGCAAGTCAAAATTTTGTATTTATGACAAAGATTTTAAGACATTTAAAGCATATTATTTTCAGGGAGCAGCTTATAAAACTATAATGTAATATGGCAGTATTTTGTTATACTCTTCCTGCCAAGATACCTATTGCTCCAAGTGTTTGAAATTTCCTCAACGGATAGCGTGGCGTGTTCCCTTCGATCTGTACTGCTATAGAGAACTTCCGCGGTCAGTTGAGGGGACTGACAAAACAAATTCCATTCTTTGGTGTGTTCTCTGGTGAAAAGCATTTAGTTCTGTTCTAGTTTTAGGTCTATTCTAGAGCTGTTTGAAGAGACTTTCAGACACTTAATTCACATCCAGTAAATAGTACGTGGTTCATAGTGTTAAGTGATTTAGTTGATTATTTTTATGACGTAGATGCGAACAGGGAAGTTAAGAAATCAACGCTTTTTGTTACTCCAATCTACTCCATACAGTTCCATCACTGTTTTAGTAATTCTTACACCAATTCTACGTGTTTCTGCAAGGCGTTTGATGTTAATATTATTGAAGGCAAGTATTTCGCATGCATAATGATTAGCAATATTTAATTTTAGACTACTGCAAATTACCTACCTAATAAAAATATTTTATTTATTATACAGCCATATAAACATTAGGTAGTTATTACGCTAATATTTAAAATCTACGTTCTTGTTTGTTGCAGGATTTTGTTCAATATGCCTCCTAAAAAAATAAGTGATATGCCTAACAAAGATAATGTATAAAATCAAAATCTAAAAAACTAGTAGGCCAAAAGTGACAAGTGAAAAAGTGAATAGATTGTATGAAGCATCAGACCTTATCAGTGCAGCTAGGAAAGTGAAACACGAAAATATGACAATATATAAAGCAACTAAGTTATATGGTGTCCCTTACAATACTATTAAAAAGATTGTTTTCGAAAATAAAGACATTGATCAACCACAAATGAAAAAACTGGGTAGGCCATTTTTACTGCCAGCTGATATTGAGCAGCGTGTTGTCAACTACCACGACAAATATCAAATGTTGATGATTCAGCCTCTGAAGATAAGGACCGTGTACTGTAGAGATAATGAAAACTGTACTGTTAAATTACCTTACCACTACTGCCAAATTAACTTACCTGTTGCGAATTTACCTTCCTATGTAACATCCTGTCTAATCATCATAATAAATAGTTCTAATGTACAGAAGAACGCAATATTTTTATAATATGTGTGTGACATATGTAGTTACGAAATAGCATTACTTCCAACCGTCTGGGTTGCAGTAAAATATTACATTTCGTAAAATTACTGCCAAATTACCTTACCTTACCCTATACGAAATTTAGCAGGGAAACAATGCTGTTGACTGATCTTTCCCTACGATTTCTCCTACAATCCACACCATTGTACAGGGAGGTGGTAAAATAACACCAAAGAAAGAAGAAAGAAATATGGCTCGATTTAGATACCATGGATGCCATGATTCGAGACGAGTGGAAGGAAGCTAACTATAAGCTGAGACACTTTGTCACGTGTGTCCTAAAGTGTGAGCTGTGTGAAAGTTGGGGGAGAGAGGTCAGACTGGTTAAAGCAGAAGAGTGGGTTGAAGCAAGGGAGTACACTATCTCCACTGCTTTCCATCTCTGTGATGGATGAGGTAATGGTGGAAGCGGCAGCACCAATAGTAGAAGAACATATGAGAGCAATGGTGTTTGCAGACGATCTAATGATATGGGTCAACAGAGAGGCAGAGGTACAAGGAAGGTTGAATATATGGGTTGAGACAGTAAAACAGTATGGTTTGAAATTTAATGCAGAGAAGTATGAAACGATGGTGCCAATGAGAAATAGGGGAAGAGTAACAACAGATATACTATAATTATAGAAGGAGAAGTACTAAAGAAGGTGGATAGTTTCAAGTGACTAGGGAGTGTTATAGAAGTGGTAGAAATGACAAGGAGATCAGTAACAGAGGAAGACAAGCCCATGGATTCCAGCAGAGAGTGAGAGGTCTGGTATGGAGCAGAGACGTACCCCAGAAGAGCAAAGGGAATTGTATCGAACGTATTATGTCCCAATACTCACCTGCGCATCAGAAACATGGGTTATGCAGAAGAGACAGGTGAGCAGGATCCAGGCTTGCGAAATGAAATTTAAAAGATGCAGATTAGGAATAACAAGAAGGGAAAGAGTACAAAATGAGAGAGAGATTGTGGAAGAAAAACCCTTACAAGAGAGCATAGAGAAGTCAAGAATGCTGAAAATGCCGAAACAATATACAGCAGCAGATATCCCTAACAGAAGGGAATTACAATGTGTAAACGCTAATTTATTTACAGGGTACAACGCCAGTCTGTCAGCTGAAGGAGAACATTTTCAGCATCTTCTGTGAAAAGGTAAGTTCTTTAATCACCATTTGCGGGTGAATTTACCATTAATTAATGTACCTCCGCGCAATCTGCGGCACGAGTTCGGTTGGCTGGCAGAAGACGTGCGTGCGCCTGGTGGCTGAGCGCTGACTCCGCTTCGGCAAAAAAAATCACCCTATAGAACATGCAGTCAAAATGTATCGCCCGTCTTCAATGAGCGATGAATTCTAGGTTATGTTATGACCTTGTGAAGACTGGAGACCCTGAATGATGTCACAGAAGATAGATGATCAGCCCATGCTGCCAACTTTCAAGTTACATTCTAAAAAGTTAATTTCAGTGTGCCACTTCCTGGTGTAGCGGCTAGCACTCTTGTCTGTCGCCCTGGAGGTCTGGGTTCGATTCCCTGCTCTGCCAAGAAATTTAATTCTGGTCCGAGGGCTCAGCCGTGTGGGTCAAAACTGAGAAGAGGTGGGTTTGATCCCCACCTCAAGGTATCCTGGAAGTGGTTTTCCGTGGTTTCCCCACTTCTACTTAAGGCAAATGCCGGGATGGTTTCAAACTTAAGGCTAAGGCTGCCTCCTAGAATCCTTACCTGAACTAAAAATATACACACTGCTTGATATACCACAATACCAGAAGTTATCAGACAAATTCACTCTCTATACACACACAAGTGATTATGATGATGATAATTGTTGTTTTAAGGGGCCTAACATCTAGGTTATCGGCCCCTAATGGTTGGGTGATAGTGAAAATGATAATGGAATGTAAACTATAACTACACACTTACAACTAAAGCTAACTACTCGGTTACACACTATAAGAAGAAATGGAAAACAAAAGAAGAATAAGGTAAATAAGGGACAGGAGAAAAAGAAACGCCCTCAACCCTCAAGGATTGAGGGACTTGGAAAGAAGGAGAGCCATGAAAGGCAGATAGGAAAGAGAAAGAGGAGAGAGTCAGCCCCGGAGGCAATGAGAAAATCATGGACCCAGCTCACAAATCCCTCAGGGTCGTTACCTCCCGAACTCACCAGCCTTAAGCCATTGAGGGTGTAGCACTATCCAGGGTGCACCCTAAGTGGTGGAGCTACAAACACACTGCCTCCATAACGGCCCTGAGCAGAAGGCACGAGATATCGAGAAGAGAAAAGAAGAGGCCTGACCCCTCGAAGAATGAGAGATCAGGAAAGATGAGACAAGGGCCAATTAAGGTGGGAAATTTGAAGACTCCCTAGGCTCGCAAACCCTAATACAGTCGGGGCGGAAGAGAACAAGAGTTGACCAAGGGAGGACGACAGGAAAGATGACAGAGAGGAGACCGGCACAAGTAAGTGGAAGCAATGCCAGACTCAGCTGGGGTCCCGTGGTCGCCAACCCACGTCCTACTAGTCGTGAGCCCCTGGGGGGACTCACACAAGTACATGGCGTTAAAAGGCCATGATGTCCAAGCCCCTAAAATGAAAAATCTAGTTTCAGTGTCTGCAAACATGAGTGGCAACGGTGAATACAACTCTGATCTTAGGTTTTTGGTAAAAAAAATCAAATTATACGTTTTTGTCCTTTTGAATGCTGCAGACCTTCAAAATCCTGGGAAAAGTTGTTTCATGTTAGTACAGTAGAACCTCGGTAATCCGAGGTAATTGGGACCAAGAGGAGGTCGAATTTGGGAAATCTCGGATTACACACAGTAACGAAGTTTAAAGACCTTCAATTTAAAATTAGACGCACAAGAACCTTGTGTTTAAATATTCTTACAGTCAACGGCATTATTTCATCAGTTATCGTATTATGTGTTGCATTTAGGCTTTGTTTCAGAAATAAAAACAATGTTCTACAAATGAAATGCAAATTGTACATATTTACTTAAAGTACAGAACGATATTTATTATACTGTACTGCAGGAGAGAATTCATTGCTAGCAGAACTATGGAAATATGCAAATGAACAAACCATCTCCAACCTCCATAAACGCCTCATCGATGTATGGAATTCGGAACAAATACCAGAGGAATGGAGAATGGCTGTAATCCACCCAATTCATAAAAAGGGCGATAGATCAGACCCGAACAACTACCGTGGGATTTCTTTGCTTGATGTAACATACAAGATTCTATCTAGAATTATCTTGACAAGAATTCAACAACAACTCGATCAAGAACTAGGAGAATATCAAGGAGGGTTCCGACCAGGTCGCAGCTGTCCGGATCAGATCATCAGTCTGAAATGGATAATGAAATATCATAGAATGAGACAAAAGGATTTGGTCATTACTTTTGTGGATTTTAAGAAAGCTTATGACAGTATCCATCGAGGGTCATTACTTAACATCCTTAGGGAATTTGGGTTACATCAAAAGCTTATCAACCTCATCGGCGTTACTTTGAAAGATACTAAATCAAAGGTTAAATTTCGAGGCGCCTTGTCTGAACCATTTGATATCCGGACTGGACTTCGACAGGGAGATGGTCTATCACCGTTATTATTTAATTGTGTTCTTGAAAAGATCATGCGTGAGTGGAACAAAACTTGTCCTCCAAATGTAAAGATTGGTACTAATATAAAACTGAATTGCTTGGCCTTTGCGGATGACCTTGCACTGCTTGCAACCAGTATAGATGAGGCTAAACACCAAATTGAAGAACTTGGGTCTATTGCAGCAAAAGTAGGACTTCAAATTTCATTTGAAAAGACTGAAATAATGGCATCCTTTGATGTGGAAACACAAGCTATTACATTGATCAACAATAAAGAAATTAAAGTTGTACATAAATTTAAATATTTAGGGGAGATTATAACATGGAATTTGAATGAGAAAGCGTCAATCGAAAATAGAACAACAAAGTTAAGACAAGCCCAATATATTACTTGGTCTAGTTACAAAAAAAAAATCACTCTCCATAAATGCCAAATTACGACATTACGAATCGGTTATTAAACCGGAAGCAATATATGCTTGTGAAACACTTTTCAAGTTAAACACTCGATCAGTTACTGACACATTACAGAAGATTGATAGAAGAATTCTCAGAACTATAATTAATAAAAAACATCAGGTGGATGGTCAATGGCGTCTATTACCAAATGAAGTGGTTTATAAAGAAACTGAGTCTATAGTCGATACTATGCGAAAAAGGCGAATTGCTTTTTTTTGTCATATCTCACGCCTGCCGGATACCAGACAATTAAAAGTATTATTTAATTATTTTTTCAAAAGTAAAACAAAGAACTCTTGGTTTATGGAAATTCAAAATGATCTGGATGAACTCGGCTTGACAATGTCCCAAATTGCTAACAAAGATGAGAAGAATATCTTGAAAAACAAGAACATCCGACTTCCCTTAAAAACCTTTACCCGCAAAACTTACACCATAAGCGATGCAGCGAGAGCGGCAAGGTCGACTAGAATGAAAATGTTTTGGGAAAAGAAGAAAAATAAGAAGCTGAATCTTTAATATTGTTTTTGAGATATGTATATACTCCAATGAGGGCGTAACATATGTAAATAAATAAATAAATACTGTACATTTGTACAGTACTTAAAATACATATTTTACTTTCTAAAAAAAGAGTCAATGGGTTTTTGTTTCTGAAAAGGGGCTTTTGTTTCTGAAAAGAACATCTGTTCTTAGCAGCATAATTCCGCCACCTTCGTAGAAGCATGACGTCAGCTGGTGTCGCCGCACTCTGTTGTTCCATGTATCGCAGAGCTAACTCCAGTGCCGCTGTCCCATCAATATGACTCACTTTAACCACGCGTAAATCGTTTCCTTCCCCTTCATCGCTGCTCTCTCTGCTTTCTTCGTTCTCCAAAATACTTTTAGAGTTTCTGATTTTAAATTATCCCAAGCTCCTGCTACCCAGTAGACAACATCCTTCAAGTTTATTTATTTCAGGAAAGCTTTTATTGATTGGGACTCATTTTCTGTACCTTGAAAAAGTGATTGCAACAACTTACGTCGATACATTTTTTAAACATTCCAGTGTTCCTTGATCCATTGGTTGAACAAGGCTTGTCGTATTGGGAGGCAAAAAAATAGCACGAATATATCCACTACGAAGTTCGGCAGCGTCAGGGTGACATCCTGCATTATCCAAAGCAAGGATTGTGTTGAGTGGTAACATTTTGCACATTAAATATTTTTTTTGTTTCTGGCACAAATCTTTCAAAACACCAATCCTTAAAAATTGAGGTCTATCCATGCACTTTTTTGACTTTTATATAACACTGGTAAGGTTGACATCTGTGTATTTTTGAAGGCTCTTGGTTTGGCCGACATTCCAATTAACAAAAGCGGCAATTTGTGATCGCCAGTGGCATTGGCACAAGCTAGGATTGTTATTCTGTCTTTCGATTTCTTATAACCTGGAGCAGAAGTTTCATTTCTAGCTGCTAACATTTTAGCATTCTATAATTTAGGCCACTCTCATCACAGTTACAAACTTGATCCAGTGATGGATTTTCTTGCTTTATTATATTATTTATTTTTTCCTGAATCACTTCAACACCTTCACTGTCAGCTTCTCTCCGCAGATTTCAAGCTGGCGTATGCCTTACCTTCATTTCCACCTGTCCAGCCAGCCAGAACTTGCCGAAAAACTTTCTTCTCCTTCTTGTAACTCCTTCCGAAAAAATAATGCTTTCTCCTGAATCATCGGACCACTAAGTGGATTTCCTTTAGCTCGCTGTTGGGTAAACCACAAATGAAGTGCAACACTAGTCTTTTCGTAATCTGATGTTTTCATGGGTTTACGATCCGTGCATTTCGATGTTTTATTAGAAGAAGAACAAGAGTCTTTAGTAGAAAACCACTGCTCTAATTTGGTCCTGTTTCGACGCCATTCGCCTACTGCTCCTTCGCTTACACACAATTCTGCCGTGATCTCTTTATAGTCTCGCCGCTGGCTGGTCTTTTCAGAGCTAACACTTTTGTCTCCAACGGCACAAATTTCCTCTACTGTTTTGAACTCATACTGTACACAACACACAGTACTGCACACACCGCACTAAGTCTGAGCAGAAACTGGCTAGTTGGCGGGAGGGCGATAGCGGGCAGAATTGTAAATAAAGCATGCGCGCATCTCCGCCAAAGATCTTGGGTAAGCTATGCATCTCAGTGTCATCCACCTCGGATTAAACGGAGGCTCGGACTACCGGCGTTCTACTGTATCTGTGTTAATTTCTGAGTTATGGGCCAATAAAGTTTGATGTTAAAGTGGGTGTGGCTCACAGCAACTTGAGCAAACAGTTACACACTTTGCTGGACTAAAGGAAGTTCACCCACCGTTTATATTTCCCTCTAAAGAAAGTAGTAAGTTTCTCCAGTCACAGATGGCAGCACATGCAATATTGTCGTGACGGTATTTGCATGTCTTTTGTTGTATTTGGATATTGAGTGTATGTTTATGCCAGTTTGAGCTGTTAGTGATTTCGGAAGTAATTGAAGGTGCCTCGTAATTCTCCCAGGTGGTCAAAGAAACAGAAGTTTACTGAAAATATTCATACCAGAAAGAAGGTTGGTTGGTTCCTCAGTTTAGGGGCTACGACAACGCGGTCATGTAGCCCCGTGTACTTTGGGCGTGTGTAGAATCTGTCTGATAACTGGTGTTAATTGGGATGATTGTATTAGTGTGTGTATCTGTTTTAATTCAAGTAAGGACTGCACACAGGGACTGCAGACGATCAATTTTCAAGTAGTTCCTACTTTTGCCGCCAAACGCCACCGTCAACGACCAACTAGTTCAGAAATTAGTTACCAGATGCCACCGCAGTCGGCACCTGACGACGAACGTAGGAACCTAAGAATGATAGTCAAATGTTAAACCTATATTAATTTAGCTTCACACAGGTGTAATTAGTGGAAGGTTCTTTAACATGCCATAAATCTACGAAATGGGAGCGCCGGCTTTACTGCCCCTCCGAAGGAAGACATACCGAGGGATTTTTAACGTTCTTAAAAATCCGATGACTTCGGCCGGGTTTGAACGCGCGATCTTGGGCATAGAAGCTCAGCATGCTACCAACTACGCCACCAAAGCCACTTACCAGAAAAAAGGCTACAGGTAATGTAGGCCTAAATACAAGTGGATTAGGTTATGTGCTACAAAGCATGAGTGCAAGCTGCAGTAAGATGATTAATAATTAATAATAGTGAATATAAGTGCATGGAAGACCTGAAGAAGTAGAGGAAAAGGAAGAGCAAGCAGAAAAAGCAGGAGGAAGAGGAAAAGAAAACTGGAGCACAAGATTATGGATATGGCAAATGGTAAGGTTACACTGTTAGTAGCAGTAGTTGTGCACTTTTCTCAGCAAATAACTGACCTTGTACGAGTATGGTTGGTCGTCAGTGACTCGACGATCCCGCTGATACAGCATTCGCTCCCACCTGTACCTTAGATCGCGCTTGTAGGCCTGGAAAGAAAGCTCTGCATTAATATAGTTACCCCTTAAAACTCCAATAACTAACTATAATTTGTGCAGAACGCTCAGGTGACAAGACTAAAAACAAAACGATAAACAAAATAACCACCCACCTCATATTTTAATTTAACAGGCAGGGGTGATAAGAAGTTTGCTACTGCTTTATTTCCAATGATGTAAAAGCCTCAATAACCAAGCAAGATAGGCTATTAATTTCAAAATAATCCAAAACATTTAAGTAAGGTATTCATGTAGTTGTGTGGGTTAAACTTGTCTGATAACCTATATTTATGTGATTATTATTATTAACGTATCAGAAATACAATTTACACAGTAAACTACACAACATAACACAAATAAATTGAAAAGCACTTCACACCAATCTCGACCAGAACCTAGCAACATCAAGTGCATTTTGTGTTGCATAAGAAAGATCATCTTCGGTGCAGGAAGATGGGCACAATGGACACTGGAGCGTATGCTGCATAGTTCGTTCTTCACCACAGTCACATGTGATGTTGCAGGCATTGATGTAGCCCCATCTTGCTAGGTGACTTTGGATCTGCCCACTCCTGTCCTCAATCTGTTCAAAGACTTCCACACAGACCAGTCTTCATGACAGACAGGTGGCAAACGTTCTGCAACTGTCATTTGTCCTGGGATGACGGGGACCTTGGCTTTCCAAAGCCGTACTCTCGCTGTAGTAAGTGATCCAGTTAGTTCCTCAGACGTTCGTAGGAAGCTTTACCTTGACTAGTCTCTGAACTGGAGGTGTATGGCCATGTAAGGGATGAGCACTTTGTTGCTCCACTCTGTGCCTCTCCTTGTCCGCAACTATTTTCCTTCTAATACAAGGTGGAGCAATTCCAGCAAGACAGTAGAGTTTGTCAACTGAAGTAGACTTTAAACAGCCAGTCAATAGCCTGCAAGTCTCATTGAGGGCCATATCCACCTGTTGGGCACAGGGGGTGTCAACCAGATAGGGATTATTTGGTACCATCGGTGTAGTAGCGCGGCCAGACGTAAGGAGCGGATTAAGCGCTGTATATCGTCTTGCCAACATATGCATGATACACGTTTTAATTGAATTGCAAATATATCCCTATATTTAGTCAATAAATATACACATAATTCCTAATTGACATTTCCTTGCAATTATCTTGCTCACCGACGATAATTACGTCACTTATCATTAAATAAACATTATTTCTACTGGGTTGGCGGCATTGACCAACATGGACGCTCTGTTTATGTCGTGTTTGGTGTAAACAATATTGCCCGTATATTAATATTTTATAATAAGCTAATGTTGTGTTCTTTCTCATCTTTCTTTCATCAAATCGTCTTCTTGGTAATGAGAAGTGAACAGTTCTTCTTCTGCTATGCCAAGTAAGTACGCTTATTTTAAGAGTTTAAGTGAAAACTTGTTTCTGTAGTGCCTGTGAAAAATATATCGTACCGGTAGCCTAGTTTTGAATTGATATTAGACGCAGTGTACAGATGATATTCTACTTGACATATTAATTAACTTTCACTATTATTTATTCCACAGGTAGGCCTACCAAATTCTGTGAACAAACAAATCGTAAATTGCTGTTCTCGAAATAGCAGATGAATGTGGCAATTTGGCCTACTCTCCTGAGAAAGACCAGGTAAGAGTCTATGTTACCGTAATGTTTTCAACTTGATACATCTTGCAGAGATACATACAGTATCATGAGCCTATTGCATATGTGTACTCAAGTTCTTGAGGAGATCAGTTCTTGCACATGTTAGTTACTGGTGAAGTGGCAAGTATTCAGTTGGTCGAATGTGTAGTAATGCCATTACTGATGTAGAACTGTAATTACAGGTTCTAAAATCTTAACACACACTGGTCCTATGGGTGGCTGTGTGCTCTTGTTCTGTGGAGCAAAGTCCAACATTAAAATTTATTTCAGAGGTCTACATTTTGGTCCAAATATACAAATGAACTAAGCACCAAATGGTGAACGCATTTGTACTCTGAATTTGAAGCATATTAAGTTCATCAGAATGGTTTCATTTTATGCGTATGTTATTTTAGAATAGGCTATGTTTATTTTTCTTCCCATCATTCCATAATTATTTTTAGAAAATTCAGCAGCTACAGCACTGTATTCATGCGTTGCAAAACTATTTCTCCTCTGGCAGAGGATTAAGAATAGAATTAGAAACGATGAGACATCTTTCAGAAGGGTGATACCTGCAGAAGCAGTAACAAAACCACTCACCAGACACATCAAAAATCTAGAAGATATGCTGGAGTTACCCTTAATTGTTGTGTAATAGAAACACACGTGGATTAGTTACATTAATCGCAGAATTAAAATTTTAGTTATTTTCTGAAAGGTGAGAGAGGCAATCTTCATCAATCATAGATGTCTATTACATTAATAAATAAGCTTCTGTGTCCAACTAAAATAAATCCTCATCAGTTTTGATGTGGTGTTAACTCATAAAACAGTGTAAAGAAGATTGGTTAATATGTTTATGTTCGACACTGGCGAAATGTAAATATTATGTCAGAAAACTGTATAATGAGGCTCATTATAGTACAAGTTTTCATTATGATACAGTTTCTCCCACCAATCAGAGCTCAAGAAACAGTTGTGTGACCAATTAGGTGAGGATAGCATCGTACCTGCGCTCACTTCCATGGCCCCCTATTTTAAATTTCACTGCCTGGCCTAGTGTCATAGTGAGGTATTCCAGGAGGCCATGGTCAAATACAAGGTATTCTCTGCATCCCATGCGCTCTGTTCAGTATATAAAACTGGTGAAATCTCGACAGATATTTATGAATATTTATGTTCGAACATAAAATAGTTATAATTATCGTCGAACATTAACAGTCGTATGCAACTCATCTATAATTGTAATTAAGACACTCGTATAGAAATTATAAAACTTGTGTCTTAATTATTGTCATTATAGGCTCGTTGCATAATGTACTATTAAGTTACAAGGTGCACATATAATAAGCCACTACAACAGAGATCTGAGTGAAATCACATGAAATTTTATTAACAAATAGGTGCAGGCTAGAACTATTACCACTGTGTTGTATTGTTTCTTCCAGTATCACAGTAAACAATTTGTTCTAAAGGACTCTTCACCTTGTATTATGTTATATCGTGGGATAGATACAAGATAAATATAATTCATTTATTATATGCCAATGTAATGGTTGACATACCTATAGGTAGTATTTTATTCCTACACGTTACTTACAATATTTTTCAACACGTAGGATGCTAATGTCTAAGCCAGTCACAGCTCGTGCTCAGTAGCGGCTGGTGTAGAAAATTAGTTGTGTGTAGAGATGGGCGGCAGTCGACTGAAAACAGTCGAATTAGTCGATAGTTAAAACAACTGCTTTTAAAAAACAGTCGAATGAATTCAACGACTACTCACCGTATCATAAACAAGTCGTTTGCAAACGACTGATCTCAAAACAATCGTTGGAAATCATTGGAATGAAACAAGTCATTGGCAAACGACTAATTCCAAGCGAATGGAATCATTCGAATTGAAGTAGTCGTTGTAAACGACTGATCCCAAAGCAATCGTTGGAAATCATTGGAATGAAACAAGTCGTTGGCAAACGACTAATTCCAAGCGAATGGAATCAGTCGAATTGAAGTAGTCATTGTAAACAACTGATCCCAAAGCAATCGTTGGAAATCATTGGAATGAAACAAGTCGTTGGCAAACGACTAATTCCAAGCGAATGGAATCATTCGAATTTAAGTAGTCGTTCTAATCAAACGACTTCTTCAGGATAACTTCATGCTACAATTCATTGTGCTGTATGTTTATTGTAGAGCTTTAATTAATAAGTTAAGTATACCTGTAGGTGCCTATAGTTTTATACAGTTCGTTGATTCTTTCAATGAAATAGCCTAAATCCAGTTGTCCAAGTTATTGGAAATGTTAAGCATTCAATATTTAGGTTATGCTTGAACTCCCGGTTTTCTGGCCCATCATCCCAGGCAAGCCTCCCAGTCAGATGGATCATTTGACTGTAATTTTGAATTAGAGTAAGGTTGTAGTATGCGTGGTCAGATTTAGACAATAGCCTACTCCATGAAGGGGTCATGGCTACGCCTTCTATGTTTGTTTATTGAATAGAGTAACTGAAATGAGGGATGTATACTGATTTTAAGATTTGTGGAATGAGTTTATGAATTTTTAATAGAATTTAATGAAGTCTTCAGTAAAGTTGAAGGAGACATGATCGTGTTTAGACAATAGCCTACTCCATGAAGGGGTCATGACTATGCTTTCTATGTCTGTTTAAGGTGTAGTGTGGCTGAAATGAGGGAGGTTTACTGATTTTGGTGTTTGTGGAGTAGTCTTTTCATTTATAATTTAGGTTTTGTGAAGCTCGTTGCGGAGTTGTTTTATTTATTTATTTATTTATTTATGTCTTTTGCAGTGGCGAAGTTAGGGCTCGTGGCCCTCTCTTACACTTAACCACATAGTTATAATAAAATACACAAATACGACCATTGAATAAGATACGTAAACTAGAAATTAAGTTAGAATAACACAGGACATAAAAATAAAGATAGCAATGCACATCAAACAAAGAAACATATAAAATTGTTACCTGAAACAATAATAATAATAATAATACTAATAATAATAATAAGTGATAGTGTTGGATCTAGTAAATAACTGGGTATTTTAATTTTTATTTATATGCCATAATGGCTCAATCATGCTGTCTATCATCCATCACCAGTCACACGAAACAGTCAGCGGTGTTCAAGAGGAAATCTCTGCAAGCAGTCTTAAATTTTGTGTAGGTCTTGCATTTCCTTACGTCAGCTGGGAGTGTATTCCAAAGTCGCGACCCAGTCACAACGAAGGATTTATTGTACTTGGAAGAGTGGTTAACGGGAATAGCGAGGGAAGAGCCAGATCTAGTATTAATATTATGAAATGAGGACAGGAAATGAAATTTCGAAGAAATATACAGTGGGAGATTTTCGTCTAGGGTTCGATATACCGACGTCAAAATATGAAAATTTCGACGCTCTTCAGGTTTCAGCCAAGAAAGAGCTTTGTAGCTAGGGGTTACGTGAGAATCGTAATTCAAGTTGAAAGCAAACCGAAGACTAGAGTTCAATGCACGTTGCAGTTTTATAGTTTGTTCGCTAGTTGCATCAACAAGGACCACGTCGCAATAGTCAAGTATTGGTAGTATCAAAGTCTCAATAAGTTTTATCCTCACGTCTTGTGGTAAAATGTCCTTATGCCGTTTGAGTGGGTGTAGTGTCGCGTACATCTTCCTGCAAGTATTACTTACATGTGCAGACCAGTCAAGAGTTTCAGTCAGAGTCATACCGAGGTTTTTCACTGTTTTATGGATTTTATTGCTCTGCAAATGAAGTGTATTAGGGGGTTCTGGGTTTGGTTTAGCTGTAGTTTACAGGGTTATGGCTGAGAGTTGTTGTAGCAGGCCTAACAACTGTGTCAGAGCAGTGGCGTGCTGTGTGGGAGGGGGGGGTTAGTGGCAAAGACATGAGGGCAGGGATGGAAGAGTTTGTGTTTCCTCACAGTTGGCGCACTTAGGCTTATCTCGAGGTACCGTACAGATCGAGTGGTGATGTAAATCTCCAGCGGGTACTGTGAGGACAGCTTGACGGCTGTAGGTGCCTATAGTTTTATACAGTTTCTTGTTCGTAGATTCTTTCAATGAAATAGCCTACGTCCAGTTGTCCAAATATATATGTATGTCATTTCATTGGAACTCCTTAACACAGTCTATTGACGTCAGAAAAGTTGGATGGCGCAGCCACACGGCAGAATATTGAAGCTGTAACATTGTGACTGGTGAGATTTATTTAGATGGTGAAGCATTGACGTCGTGATGGAAACAGAAGGAAATTTGTCAAATTATACGGTTGCAAATCGTATAAAACGGCTACGAAATATCTTCACTACTTTCCTGTACAAAAAGCTCAGAGAGAAAGATGGGCTTCGGCGCTGTCAATTGGAAAACGTGTTACCGTACATGTTACATGACAGTGTGCAGTCTGCATTTTTGTGAAGACGACTTCTTTCCACCGATACTGTTGATTATTGATAGTTATTGTCTCTAATTTGTATTCACATGGATTTAGCTACAACAAAAATACTGATAAACATACAGCCTATTACTTCTGTGCCGTACAAAGAATGTAATCCGCTCTTCGTAAATTTATTTTAGGGGTTCTTCCGATTGACAATAGCCGAATGGTTAGAAAACTTAAGAAAAATGCTGTTCCTAGCCTTAATTTGCCAGAGAATTTATATTCTTGCCTTTGAACAGCAAGTATGTAGGTCATTGAAGTATGATTTGGCTTAGATTGTGTTTTTGGCTATGATCTCCCTACTGTTGAATTTAGTTAATTAAAATGTAAAATCTTAGTTTTAAGTACCGGTTTGGTGACCCATCATCCCAGGCAGGCAGGCAACACCTATGCTACTCAGGCAGATAGGTCACTTAGCCGTATTTTTTAAGTTATAGTGATGTTAAGTATACATATGCGGTAATGTAGCAGGAGACCGGATCGGCCTAGGCTATTCTAACTTTAATTAGTTCTCAGTTCAGGGGTTTACAGTTTTGAGTGCGAATAGATGGTTTGAAAGTTGTACAACAGTAAGGAGAGTATGTTTTGTATAGGTTTTAATTGGTATTATGGTTTATGTCGAGCTGAGGAGTGAATTTGGTTTGGCTTAAAGTGTATTTTTTGATCTGTTCCGTTTGCTTATGACAAGTTCAAATGGAGACTCCAGCTTTGTTAAATATCTGTATTTTAAATATTTAATTAAATATATTGATAAAGAGGATGTCTCCATTTTAACTTGCCCGTGGCAAGAGATTAATAAATTAACATTCTTGCCTTTGAACAGCAAGTATGTAGGTCAATATTTGCAATATTGAAGTATGATTTGAGCATCCCAAGTAACGCTTCTTTGAACCCAAAACATTCATGCAAATTCAAGTTGCTTGATTCAATTTATTATCAGGGAGTCGTCCTTTGTGTTATGTGAGATATATATATTGTGAAATTAATAAAAACATCGATACCGCTAGGCTCCCAAGCACAGGCTTCATATATGTAACAGCAGACAGTAAATTAACTACGGTATCTACATGTGGGTAATATTTTTAACTGGTAGTAATTAGGCACTGCATTTAAATTGATTATAAAAATATTTCTATCAATGAAAGGAAATATGTAGTATTTTGCCATCATAAATTTGAAGCCATAACAAACGCACACCCAATTACTCACGTCACTATATCGCCGCCATATTGCAAACAGCTGACCGTAAGCTCCTCCCCAGTTTCGGACGTCAATACACTTTTAATGAGAATTGGGTGCATTCTTGAATTATTACACAACTTGAACATGGGCTTACCAATTATGGCTTAGAGTTCTATTTATTTTATGATTGAATTTCATTCATTTATTCTACCGCGTGATAAATGAATTACAAGAAAATTATTATGAAATTCTCCCCATAGCGTGATGGTAATGATCGATGCAAACATAGGAAAATTAAATCAGAAAATATTTTATATTGGGATCCAATATTAATAGCATTTTAGCAAGTCGGAGGGTGTGTACGCTCAAATTGATTCTGGTTGTCAATTGGTTTGTAGAGATGGGCATCAGCAGTCGACTGACAAAAGTTAAAACCATCGACTTGTTTGACTGCTTTTAGAAAACAGTCGAATGAATTCAACGACTACTCACCGTAACATAAACAAGTCGTTTGCAAACGACTGAACTGATCCCAATTGTTTTAACATGCTCTGAGCGCTGGCATAGTTTTACGTTCTGGTCATAAATTGTTTGTATTCACATGGTTGCCAACATCTCCACTGAAAGTTCGCTCTCGTTACTATTCTAAAGTGCTCTATTGTCATGTCTCGTGTGTATTTATTCTAGGCTGTCGTGAAACAAGTAGGGTAGTCGTATTCATTCATTCCTATTCATGAGCTTAAATGGCACTCGGTCAAACGCATACATGTGTCAGAATCCAACACAACACAAAATAACATAATGACTTGATTTTGTCTGCTGTTAATTCATTTTATGGGCTTGGGACATCTTGGTCATCAGCCCCATGCAGTTGGGTGTGGGTAGAATTGCTCCGATAATGCGATGACTGTAGTAGTGTGTGTAGCTTTATAAGGGACAGGCTTGGGGAGGTGCCCCAGGAGTTGAAATAAGGTACTACCGGATTTCCATCAGGAAAGGAATAAAATAAAATAATGTTGAGGCCCACAGGAGAGATCTGCAGAATATCTTGGCTGAGTAGACAGGGAATTTGTAACTGTTCCTGTTGGTATTTCAATTTCATTTTAGTACATATTATTAAAAATTCTTAAAAATAAATGTCCCTAACTATGGCTGCCACCTTTCCAGTCCTCATCTGAATTACAGAAAGTATAGCCTACACACTACTACAGATACCACAATAAGAGAGATTATCATATAAATCCTATACACTTCCAAATATATGGGGCTAAATGAATATGTTATCAAAAGCCCTAAAATTAATATCAAAAACACAATGATTCTACAATAAGAGATTCTTTTAAAATATAGTTATTGTAGGTGCAAACATACACATAACAGCAAATTCAAGTTCTCCATTTCAAACATTACACATTTATTAAGTTAACTGTTTCAACATACAAACTTGCATGTGTTGTAGGAATTTGCGGTTCATCGGTGTCAGCCATGGGGTCAAGGAGGTAATAGGTCCATTATCATGTGCTGTAGCCTACCGTTATACCTTGGCAAGAAAGAAGAACATGCCTCAACACATACTTTTAAAAGGACCAGATTTGATTACTGTATTTTTGCTAAGTTTGATTTTCTCTCTCTGTTATTTTTTCTTCGTTGACAAACTTTTTAAATAAAACGATGATTTCTAGCAGTATTGAGTGTGTTTCTTGTTTTTCATTGAAAGTCCTATTTCTCCTTTCCCCTTCACAGCATGTCATAGAATTTACTGTATTAGTGTGCCATGAAATTTGTTTATGTACATGTACTTACTGTATTTCACCCTTCAAAATTGGTGGACTGGATATATTTTAAAGGGAATATCAAATGAACTACTGTATATACATTTTGTGATATCCAATTATTTTTCTGAAACTAATGAATTTGGCATTAATTACACTAACAATTTTAGTGTGATGAGGATCAGGTTACACCACCTATTTCCTTAGTATTCTCTCTTAAAATTTTCCCGTTATTGCGAACAGCATCAAGCATTTTAAGATATGAATATTCTCCCTTCCCAGTACTTTTACTTTCTAGTTTAATCTCGGAACTAATCGGTTATAATTGGGCCTACAGTGGTTAATTGGAAGGGACCATTTTTTTTAAATTGAGTAATAATATGCTGCAGACCTTATAGTAGCCTAATTCTTGTCAATGCAATATGCTCCAATTGCAACTGAAAGAAATGTAAACATGTAAATTATTGATGAGGTAATGTCCTAAATGCTGTGATTGCTCATTTCAGAGTTCCGGAATTCACAATTTCCCACTTTGGTATTATTAAAAAAAACTGTTATTGCTATTTTGAATGTGATTTATCTCGTGTAGATCATATTATTATCTCCACACTTAAAAACGTGTGCTATAAGTATTGGGAAGATTGTGATTTTCGGAACATTGAAGTGGGCAGAGCAGTTAGGACGAGAATATTTAGCGGAACGAGGGGAAGGGGTGGGGTAGGCTACCCGCACGGCCGTGCTCAACTAGTACCGCGGTCATACACCAGACAGCGCTGAAGTCTTAGGTGCCAAGAATTAGCATGGCTGTCGGCTATCTGTAGTAGTAGGTAATCTGTGGTTGGGCATGGGATAAAGAATACCAAACAGGACATGCATATTCTCCGATGGAATAACAAAGTGCCATTGCAGATGTAAGGGTTTGTGGTCGACTACCCCACTGTGAACCAGACAGTTTGCGGGGTAGGTTATTCCTTGCCGACACTTTGAGTTTGCAGTTCATGCAGTGCTTCTTAAATGTGAGAGTTCTGTCAAGGGTTACTCCCAGATATTTTGGAGTGACACAGTTCTGTCATTGGATACCAGACCACTTTGAGTTCATGATGAGCTTCCTTGTGCCTCAGGTGGAAAGCACACACCTGAGTTTTTGAAGGGTTAGGCTTTAGCTGGTTTTCACTGTAATAGCTTGTCAAGCATTCAAGGGCAGTAGACAGATTTGTTTCAACTGTTTCAAAATCTGTGCTCTGTGTGGCCAGGGCGAGGTCATCAGCATACAGGAAGCTTCTGGCGTTTGGAGATACTGGCTGATCGTTCGTGTAAATATTAAAAGTAATGGAGCCAACACACTTCCTTGAGGTAGACCATTTTTCTGTATCCTCCAACGGCTTCGCTGTCCTTGGAAGTCGACGAAAAACTTTGGCTATGGAGAAACGCAGCGATGAGTCTAATTAAACCTTGTCTAGTGGGATTTGATGGTTGACAGTATCATATGCTGCCGATAGATCCACAAAGGCTACACCTGTAATATTAAGAGTTTCATATCCATCCTCTATAAATTGTGTTAAGTTCAGTAATTGTCCAGTACAGCTCTTGCCAGGACGAAACCCACACTGTTGTGGTATTAATAGTGTGTCAATGGCAGGTAAAATACGATTTAAAATCAATCTTTCGAACAATTTGTAGAGGTGACACAGAAGCTCTATAGGTTTGAAATCTTCGGTATCTGGTATTTGCTCATACAATTATTGAAAAACTGCAGAACCCATTCTTTGGTTTTGAGCCCAAAATTCTTAATTAGTTCAGACCGGATATCATCTAGGCCCGTTCCCTTGCCAGTTTTACTTTCTTTAATGACCTTGTTAGCAAGCCTCCGTGGCTTAGGCGGCAGCACGCCGGCCTCTCACTGCTGAGTCCGTGGTTTAAATCCTGGTTACTCCATGTGAGATTTGTGCTGGACAAAGCGGAGGCAGACAGGTTTTTCTCCGGGTACTCCGGTTTTCCCTGTCACAATTTCATTCCAGCAACACTCTCCACTATCATTTCATTTGTCATTCATTTAATCATTGCCCCAGGCGAGTGTGACAGGCTTCGGCAGTCGGCACAGTTCCTATCCTCGCCGCTAGATGGGGGCTTCATTCATTCCATTCCCTGACCCGGTCGGTCGACTGGAAGCAGGCTGTAGATTTTCATTTTCAATGACCTTGTCCAATTCCAGTATACCAAAGGGGATACTGAAGTAGTCTCTCTATTCCCGTTTTTTTTTTTTTTTGGCGTGTTCTGCAAAATGTTCCTTTCTTGATAGCTTTTCCATTCAGCAGTAGCTGATGTGCAATCTGGTTTGCAGTGATGTTAGAATGGTCAGTCATTTTCGTTGGGTCGTTGAGGCACTTCAATAATCTCCAATGCCTTGTGGCTGTCTCTAGTCAAATTTAGTCCTTCTACTGTCTTGATCTACTGTTCTTATTTTTCCATGCTAAAGATGATTTAAGTTGGTTACCAGCTTCAATTGTCTCTTCTCCACAAGGTTTATTTTCAAACATTGATTTATATTCCTTGAACTAGGCAGCTAGGTCAGAAGTGAGACCTATAATATATGATGACCTATGACCACGCGGTATAGACATTCTGGAGCTCTTTTTCACAGCTCAGGCATTCCATTGTAACGGGTGTTACAGTTGAACCGTTAAAAGGACACATTTGGAGAATGAAATAACAATTAATCAAAATCTCGTATGAGTCTTCAGTCTTTTGACTGGTGTGATGCAGATCTCCATGCCTCCCTGTCCTGAGCTAATAGTTTCATCTCCACATAGCTACCACACCCTACATCCGAGGTAATCTGTTTAACATACTCTAACCTTGGTCTACCCCTACAGTTCTTGTCCTCGACCCTTCCATCCATAACTAAGCTTGCTATGTATGTGTCCTACCAACCTATCTCTTCTCTTCATTAGCAGTCACCAGAAACATCTCTCCTCTCCCACTCGTCTTAATACCTCTTCGTTTGTAACCCTATCTACCCATCTCATCAAATGCAAAAGAAAGCTCTTACTTCTGTGTGTACTATGGGCTATTATTTTCTGAAATAAAACTTTTCCCAATATTTAAAATATTAAAAAAACACACTGTAACGGATGTTACATAAATGCATCCCACTTGTTGAGGTAGATGGTAGAAATCAATAAACTCTGTGAGATAACAGCTAATAGAAACTTACTAATTTTATTGCCGAACAAAATCTCTAGAAAAATTAAACATATGATTTATAAAAGGACAATCACTGTTTTTTTCTTGTTATTTATCTGTTTTGAATGTAACGGGTGTTACACAGTTGATAGAAAACATCATAACTGAGCAAAATTGGCAAAATGCTTATCAGATTTAGAAAATAATGATTTAATCGGTATTCTGCCCGAAGGCAGGTCCGAGCCTCCGAAGAGGCTACCCCCAGCTGGAGTTTACTTGTGGTAGGGTGGCCAGGGCCTTTCCGCTCCTCCTTACGTTGGCCAACAGTGCGCAGTTCCTAGAACCGGCACACCATCCAAGTTCTGACTGCGCCCAATGTTGCTTAACTGCAGATCCGGTGGCTTATCAGATTAAAGGAGATAATAATTTATCAGGGCAAATTAAAGTAAGATTGATTGTTTAATTGTGTAAATTAAGCATTAGAGTCCATGAACAAATTTAACAGCTTCTTAAAAATTATTCTGAAACTCCCTGTATTCTAACTGTTATTCATTATTAAATAAACATAAGAATCATGTTTATAAATAGATAGAAATATAAGACTAAATCTAGCTGTAATATTGTTACAAATTCTACTTTTTTAAATGTTGAAACATCAAGAACTGCATTTCTAAATTCGTAAAATAGTCTGTTTCCTCTCATTTTTATGTCAGGTGTTGGCAATTTGCAATCTGTTGGAACTAAACGAATGCAACATCATTTTCGTCAGGGCTAAATATTTTTCTGTCTTCACCAACAGCCTTTAAGAACATAATTTTCACGTCTTCTTACTCGTCAAGTTCGTTTTGGCATATACCAATATATGATGCTTTCCCAGTTGTTATTTTAGTTATCTTTTCAGTCTCCTTGCTACAAATGCTCGATGTGCCCTCCTTGCGTCACACAGAAAATATCAATAATCAATATGGAAGTCCAACTCCGACCAAACACGCTGGAGCATATCCTGGTTAATTTTTGATATAGCTGCATGGATCCAATTCCTTAGTTCAACCATATTAGCAATATTAACTGGCATAGGTGGTACATAAACTTCATCTTTGATAAACCCCCTTAAAAAGAAATCATACTGGATCAGATCCGGCGACTGGGGAGGCCAGCGCATAAGACACTCATCTGTGATCGAGGTCCATCCAACGTTCGGGATGTTGTTCATTAATATAGTGGCTCACTGCAAGGGGGTAAGAACTCAACAGTTTCGTTGGAGGCAGACGGGCGACCGGTGGATTTTTTCTTACACAGACATTCTGTGGTTACAACTTTCGAATGTCGTGCACGTATAGTGTTTTTATTTGGAGATTCCTTATGAAATCGTGCACACATAAAGTTCTATGTATAAATATTAAATGTAACGGGTGTTACATTATACCAATTAAACACCCGTTACATTGACATTGTAACATCCGTTACACTATTTTTTAAATCTTAATTTAAACATTTCTGAAAAGAAACTTCAAAACATTGTTGAATATGTGCATAAGCTCACTTTTGAAGAAAACCACAGCATAGGAATGTACAGTTAAGCTGTAAAACTAACTAATCCACTTTTTTTCTGTTACGGTTGTTACACAGTGCAGGTACTGATTCAAACATGCATAATATAAATATAAAGTATAATATAACTGTAATATGTATATCAGTTGATTCTAGAAATTTCACTGGACCTACAGAAGGCAAGCTGTTCATTTGTTTATTTAACCACAAAATTAATCCTGCCAACATTGCAAGAAAATACACTCCAAGCTCCAACACCAAACACATTCCAAGTGAAGCATATAAACATTAATAATAATGATTTAAAAAATATATTCATCACTAAATATGGCCATTTATAATATATACTATTTATATAGTTAAACATACCACTGTTTTTTGATAGTTTAAGAAAACATGCCAAGGTTGCACTTTTCATGGAATCCATGAGCTGCAGAAAATATGCCGTAAGTGTCTGGTGTTGGCTCAATAGTGGATAGGACATTATCCCACAACTCCGTGAACTTTGGCCAATTATAATTGAGTACAAGTTTTTCGGGCTTGTAGGCCGTGGTCTAGACAGGATATCTCCCGACGTTTCACCGGAAACTGCGTCCGGCATTATCAAGGGTTCCGCTCCTTTCCTTGGTCAGCACGGCCTACAAGCCCAAAAAACTTGTACTTAATTATGAACGCCGGCCGTGAAAGCCTAAGCTGTTATTTGGCCAATTAGCTTTCTTGAAATTATACCTCCTACGGAAAGGAACGCACTGCTGCAAACACTTGGCACATTATTGGTCTGTGCTGTGTTTTCGGTAGTGGACTACACATTGACTTCACACATTGCTGGCTAATGTTATTATATGAGATCAGTGTTGTAGCCCTGTCTCCATCTCCCACTATTGAAAGATGCTGGAAGCTTAAGAGTCATGTAAGGTGACTTACTGCTGCCCATTCCTGTAATGCGAAGCCATTATCATCATCGTTAGCCCCATAAAGTACTGTGGCAATTACAAGTCGCCAATAACTATCTGCGTATGCCGATTCCCAAAGTTAAACAGAATATTTGCTTTGAAGTCGATGTTGGGTGGTTTATACACAGAGGAGATTGTGCAATTATTCAACTCAACCGTGAGAATTTCAAGATTGTCTTCATCTCCAAAAGCAGTCGAAAGTATCTGGACATCTGGCCAGACAAAGATACCACTTCCGTACATACCGTGTGGTCTCTCAATAGCACGTAACATTCCATTCACCTTTGGTCGGCGCATGTGATGACTGTATTAGGGACAGGGATAGGGTAGGTGCCCGGTGACTTGAAGTACAGTAAGGTTTTAACAAAATTTGATAAAATGGTCCTGCATGGTCCTCAAACATACCTAGTATTTGTCAGCGTTTCGCCCCAGTGTACCATTGGGCTCGTCAGTTGGTATGGTACACCTCACCAAGACGCTTGGCTAGCACATACTGAGAAGGCCACTGCAAGGCCACGAACAACGCCAATGTACTATGAGAGACAAGCTCCCTTTCACCTTGGCAATCCATATTGGAAGAGACTGTTCCCGAAGGAAACAGGATGTTTTATCAAATTTTGTTAAAATATATTAGCTCAACAGATATTAAATATCCTGTTTCCTTCGGGAACAGTCACTTCCAATATGGATTGCAAAGGTAAGGTTATATGGTTTTGTGAAAGGGTGCTTGTCTCTCGTAGTACATTGGCATTCTCAGTGTGCTAGCCATGCGTCTTGGTGAGGTGTACCATACCAACTGACGAGCCCAATGTACTACAAGAGACAAGTTCCCTTTCACCTTCCCAAGTAACTTCAACACAGCGACTGAAGTCCAAGCAACCAGCAATCAGCCTGCAGGACGACAACTTCAACATCCTAGATGCCTGGAATACCAAATGGCAGGAACAAACGTCCTTGACACACCATCAGTTAATCGAAATTCCTTGGGCTCGACCTGCAGGATTTCATCTACCTCGGTGCCAATGGTGCGCACTGAATCGGATAAGATCGGGCCAAGGAAGGTGCGTAGCGATCCTGAACCAATGGGGTTGGACGTTCTCTCCTGCATGTGACTGAGGCGAAGAACAGCAGACTATGGATCACGGAGTCTTCGCATGTCCCCTCAGAGCATTCAAAGGAACATTGCAAGACTTACACAAGCTGTCCCAAGAAGCCATTGACTGTTCAATTTTGGACTCTAGTTTTTCAAACTTGAGATAAAGTGTATCTTAGTGTATATCATTGTACAGTATATATATTTGTAAATAATTGTTTTAACTATTCCTTCTTCCATCATACGATAAATAAATAAATAATGGTAAACTGGGGCAAATATGTTTGAGTTTGTTAAAATATATTAGCTCAAACGGATATAGTGATGTAAAATGTCTGGGCATTTATAAGCCGGGGCAAATGCCCTGTATAAATGCCCAGACAAATGCCCAAAACCCATAAATGCCCAGGCGTTTAGGGCATTTACCTCTTTTAAGAACATATTCATAATGCAACGCTTATATAAATATTGTTTTAGCCATATATGTATCTACATACATGTATTCTATATATTTATCCATACAAACAGATATACCATATATATATACAGTATACATATTTAATATACAAAATTATTTAATTTTTATTGAAGGAAAAGTAGTTAAGTAGTCCTAATATTTTTCTATAGCCTCTCAACTCAAGTGGATTTTTATACACAATAATTATGCGTATGCCTATGAATGTCGATTGTGTAATTGGGGAAACAAATTCACTTAACACATCAACACATCTTTATAATTCTTAAATGAGTTTGATATTTTACTGACAACTGATTAATACTGAATACATAATGTTTGCTAATATAAGATGCGTTCAATAAGTAACGAGCCGGAGGATACCTTTACTGCACTCGTGTGGATGGCTTTGCATTTTTTGGGAGGTGGTGACCCTGGATGCTTCCACTGGAGGCTTTGTCGTTTGGATTCTGGTTCGAAGTGATGACACCATGACTCATCTCCAGCCACCACTCGTGCCAGGAACCCATTCTCTTCCCTCGCATAGCGCTGCAGATGACCAAGACAGTGGGCCATTCGACATGCTTCCTGGTGTGGTTGAAGACTGTGGTGCACCCATTGGGCAAACACTTTGCGCAAGTGCAGTCGTTCCTTCATGATGGTGTGCACACTTCCGACGGTCAATCCGACCACAGCGGCTATGGCGTTCACTGTCACTCGGCGGTCCTGGGTAATGAGTGCATCAACCAGCTGGACATTGTCATTGGTAATGCAGGGGGGTGCCCCAGACCGCTTTGTATCATCACGTGACGTGCACGCGTGCCCTCTAGCGACGGGCTGTGACCTTCCACGCTCTGGTCGGAACCACACCTCGTTACAGACGCCACGATTAGCCGATGTTGTCACCGGTTTGCGCATTCCAGCCTCTGGCTCGTTACTTTTTGAACGCACCTTATACGTTAACTGTATAAGTTAAAAATGAAACAAATGAGGACATGAGGTACATATATTTAAATATGAAATTAGGCCTGCAGGCCTAACTCAGTAATACAATGTTTTATTCAAACCAGATATACATAATTCCCATTTAGATGTTATTGACAACATTGATACGGGATAATTAAATAATTATTATTAGCAATATTCAGGCATTACTAGCTTATCCATGAAATGTACCTTTGATTAATGGTTTTTATTATGTTTTAGAAGCTCTAGTAACCACAAGTAGTAAAAAGTAAAAAAAAAAAAAAGTTTTTTTTAAATGCCCAGATTTTGGGCGCTTAATAAAACTGCTTTGGGCAAATGCCCATTTATAGATGTCCTGCCCACTGGGCATTTGCCCAGTCCACATCACTAAACGGATATTAAGCATTCTGTTTCCTTCGCGAACAGTCACTTCCAATATGGATTGCCAAGGTAAGGTTATATTGTTTTGTGAAAGGGAGCTTGTTTCTCATAGTACATTGGCATTCTCAGTATGTGCTAGCCATGCGTCTTGGTGAGGTGTACCATACCAACGGACGAGCCCAATGGTACACCATTTTATCAAATTTTGTTAAAATATATTGGCTCAAATGGATATTAAACATCCCGTTTCCTTCTGGAACAGTCACTTCCAGTACAGTAAGGTACTATCCCGGCATTTGCCTGGAGGGTGTGTGGAAAAACTCTGAGAAAACGACACTCAGGATAGCCACCGTCAGCGCTGGGATTCAAACCTCGGGACGTGCTGCTGTCATAGCCGTGAAGCACTGGCTTAAGTTGCGCCACGATATCTTTCTTCGCCCCGGACCTCGTCTTCCATTAATTTTCCCTTGGAGTATTAATTGAAGGAGTTGGTATTTACTGTTTCGCATCATATGACCAGAGTATTCTAACTTTCATCTCTTGATGGTATTGAGAATTTCAGGTTTTTGTTGATACGCTGCAGAAACTTCTACATTGGTAATTTTGGCTGTCCAAGGTATCTTCAGCATCCTTCAGTACGTCCACATTTCAAATGCTTGTAGCTTCTTGCACATGGTTTCAGTTAATATGTCCATGCTTCGATGCAGTGGAGTAGAATGCTGAAAACGTAACATCTGAGTAGTCATGTCCGTAGTGCAATGGACAGGTCTCGGCTTATTAAAACGTTTCTGACTTTTTGAAAAGAAGTTCTAGCTTGTTCAATTCTGCATCGGATCTCTCTACCAACGTCCCATTTATCATTAATGTGGCACCCTAGGTATTTAAATGTCACCTTGCCAATCCAGTCATTTCCAACTTTTAGACTCATGAATGCCATCTTCTTTCCTACGTATAACCATCCACTTGGTCTTCTTCACATTCAGCCTTAGGCCCATGGTGTTACTGGCCTCATTTACAGCATCGAGCAGTTCTTGTAAATCTTTAAGACTGGTTGCAAGTATGACAGGGTCATCTGGATACCAGATATTAACTTATTTATTGAAACTCCATTAACTATCACTCCTGGAGTCTTTCCATAAAGAACATTACGAAAAATCCTTTCCGAATAGAGGTTGAAAGTCAGAATCCTAGACACCAAATAGTTCTTCCTCAACGTGTCTTTGAGGTTGGTTCACAGAACGAAATTGGTCCTCATATTGGATACTAGGTAGTCATTTCTTAGTTGAATAATCTAATGTACAATTACTAAAATTATACACCAATCAAATGTTTAGAGTGTAATCTAGGTGCATGTTAACGTACCCAATGCTCAGAAGAGAATAAATAGTTTTTTGATTGATTTATTAATTGAATTAATTAATTTAATGTTGCACCAATATGTAGAGTTCACCTTATTGTGGCCAAAGAGTAACTTGAATGTCAAAAACATGGAGGTGTGGTCGATACCATTTTAGTGAATGTTCTAAGAGAACACTTTCCTTATTGGATCACTCCAAAATGTAATGCTCATTTGTGCACAGTTCCTTTATTGACAAACATGGAGGAAAATTGAGGAAGGATACGTAAACCCTCAGTCGCACTATTTGAAGAGCACGGGATGTTATCTCTACTTAGTATAAAACAAAGTCACCGATTCTTGGATGTCACGGGTAATCTCAAGAACCACTGGATGGATTTTGATGCGGTTCTCACCATTCTGTAAAGGATACCTCGAGGAAGGTTTCTGAAGAAAATAATTTGTTTATGATCAAAGGAATCCAAGCTGTAACGATTTCAGTGAAAAACAAAAACCTGGCGTCCATGCGCTTTTTAAGCTTATGCTCGGCAAACCGTTAAAAATATCAATATAGGCTATGAGTGTAAGAATTGTTCAGCATGAAAAGTTCTACATAAAAAGTCCGCAAGAGCATATCTTCAATACATCACCCACTATAAGTGTTTTTACATTTTCATTTCTTCCAGACTGTCAAGTCGAGTTAAGACTTCAGAGAAGAGTGGTTGTGTTTGGAGTTTCCCTGGAAGTACAACTCGCCTTTTCTTCATTTCGCCTGTGAACTTTTCGTTCCACAAAATACACAGTCAAGTTAAGATTGGACGGAAGGCGGATTTGTGTTTCATGCATCTCGCCATTCTTAAATTATGTCTGACAAATGAGCAGCGACACGAACACGTCATAGGTGACGTCGCCGAGGTCACTAAAATTCCACTAAAAGCCGGTGATCGCAATCTATACTTGAGCCGGTCATAGTTCATTGACATCGAAGAAAAAAAGCGCTTATCACGTAATGCATTCATAACTGTTCCCGGGCGAAGCCGAGGCGGGTTGCTAGTATCTCATAATAAGCAACTATAGCCTACTTGTGCTCGCGAGGCTGAGTGCATCCCATTCCAGCCTTCATGTTAATTTTAAATTTTTGGCTCAGTCGGGAATCAATGCTCACTGAATGTTAGTTCAATTTAGGGGCTACGGACCTCTTGGTCATCAGGCCCATGTACTTGGGTGTGTGTTGAACTTGTTTGATAACGTATACAGGGTTATTCAAAATGATTGTTGGGGTTTTGTTAATTTTTTGTAGAAACAGTGGACAACATATCATTGTTATGGTTGCAGTAGCTGTTACACTAACTCTCAAAGTTTTGTTCTACATCAATTTAGTACCATGTATAACCACCAGATGGCAGTAACAGCAGTATTTGACAAAATGGCGGTCAGCGGTAAAAAGAAGGCGTTTTGTACTCTCGAATTTCATCAAACCTTCCGTTACCAGAGTCCAGAGCCATTTTCCTACGACGTTCGGGAAAGACCCTCCCTCCGACAACTCTATTCACAGATGGTATGCGCAATTCGTGAATACCGGTTGCTTATGTAAAGGGAAAAGCCTTGGCCGTCCCCGCGTGTCAGAAGCAGACGTGAATCGGATCAGGGATGTTTATCTCTGTAGTCCTAAGAAATCTACTACAAGAGGCAGCAGGGAACAGCATTTTTAAATCAATAACTTCCAAGACGATGGATTGGGCGTGGAATGATCAGATGCTCTTATCCTGGCCACCAAGGTCACCAGACTTAACACCGTGTGACTTCTTCCTGTGGGGGTATTCAAAGATCAGATATTTATTCCTCCTCTACCGGTGAATATTCTGCAACTGAAGCAGCGTATCTGAGCCGCCTTCGACACCATCACCACTAACATGTTGGGGCGTGTGTGGGAAGAGATGTACTTTCGAGTTGATGTGTGTAGGGTGATGAGGTGTACATATCGAGCATTTGTAATGCATGTAAAAAAACCTTGTTAGTTAGTTATTGTTGTTTTAAGGGGGGGGGGGGGAACAAGAGTAGAAAAACCCAGGGAAAACCACACTCAGGATAGCTACTGACAGCGCTGAGACATGAACCACTAATCTCCAGATTTGCTAAAGCTGCCCATCACAGAGATTCAACGCACATGGCTAAGTCGCGGGGTTAACGAGAATCGAACACGGGGCCTTCTGGTGTAGAGACAAGCTTACTACCCAATACACCACATGGCCCGTTACGTGGTAATAACAACAATTATTATTATTATTATTATATGAGAGTATTTGACAACGGATCTAAATGATCCAACTACGATTCAAATTAATAGTGTTGACCTTCCAAAGACATTGTCGATTAAATATCTTGGCTCGACCGTTACAGTACTGCAGATGGAACCCTCAGATCTGAAATATCACATCGCGTGAGCAGCGCATGGCTCAGGTGGCGGTCTTTGTCCGGTGTCTTATGTGATAAGAAGATTCCAGACCGGCTCAAGTCTAAAGTTTATTGTTCTGTGGTCCGTCCCTTTGTTCTGTATGGGGCAGAATGCTGGCCTTCAACTAAGCAGGACCACACACAGGCTATACAAGGATGACTGCTGCCCAGCACATAGCCTGCAGAGTTTGGAGGACATAAGGCAAGTGCACCCATTTGGGTCATATGAGAAACTTTCGGCCTGTGAACTCTCCCAAAAGTGTTTATATAGTTCAGTATACCTAAACCTCAAAATCATCAAACCCCATCTTGGTCTAGTGCCCTTGCATGATATAAAAGAAGGCCAAGATGGTGAGCAAAAAATTAAAATCATGGAGTGATAAATACATACTAAGCAAATGGGCCCAGGAAAACGAACTAACAATCAACGAGGACAAGACTGAGATGGTCGTCTTCCGGAACGGTGGCAGGCCAGCAGAATCAGACCAAGCGCTATGCAATGGCAAGGAACTGAAGAAAGTAAACAATTTCAAATACCTAGGCCTCACGCTCCAGGTTACAGGCCGAAGCTTCAGAATACATACAAGAGCGAAAGCGGCCGCAGCAGTGAAGGCCATAAACGACATAAGCCATATTACCCAAATATCGCTGGAAACAGCAATGATGCTCTTCCGAGCCAAGGTCATACCCGTACTAACATACGGTCTGGAGCTAACATGGGAGTTTCTCAACTACAAACAACTGGCGGAACTCGAAAAGGTGAAATCCAGGTTTCTCAAAAGAGCCCTCGGAGTCCCCAAGTCAGCCAAATCTCGGTTGGTATATGAACTGGCGAGAGAAACGTTCCTAATAGAGGACCTTCGGTCACTTCTACTGTTGCCTTCCACAGAAAGCTTCAGAAAATTACTCCAGGATCTGCAAAGCAAAAGGTTGATATTCCGAAGGAATTCCACGCGACTGATGCCATGGTGGACAAAAGATGGATGTAACCCCTATCCGAAATGAGACACGTCGTGACGAGACTCGCAGTTCATGGGTTCCACCATAAGGTCTGCTCACGAAAGACATTCCATGACCCGGATGAGAGGTGTATATGTGAGCTGTGTAGGAACGAATGTGGAAGGTACCATATCACGACATGCCCCAACAGAACTTTATCAATAGCGGCTTATAGTAAGGACTAGAATTGAACCATAGTATCTAGTAAGTGTACATATCTGTAACATGGCCAACTGGCTGCAACAAAGTCTATTATAAATACTGTTAGTTCACAAGAAATGCCAAAAGGCTCTGCTTTAAAGACATAACGATTAGATTTTTGTGCAATTCCTACAGAATATAATAATTGAAGTATGCAAAGGTTTACTTACGTTGCCATGAACAGCCTTATTTAAGAAATATACGCCAATGGTTGGAAGGCCCAGTACCGCCGAAATGATACCAAAACTAGGTAGGATTTCAAACCACATTATGGGCAGTTACACTAGATCCCTAATAATGCTGCCAAGTTGAAGCCCTTAGCAAAAAATTCATGCGGGGGGTTCTGATTTCTTCTACTTCTTTTTCTTCTCCTCGTTGTAGCGTTGTTGGACACAGGTAACCCCATCGCCCAATATCTTCTTCTTATCGTTACGGTGATAGGCACAGTAAACTCTTTACCCAATTGCTACTGTGCAGTGATATATATCATGAGAGGTAAACATCGACTACCGAGAAAAGGCGATTGATCTGCGGACGTAACTAGGGCTGTGTTTCTATCTCCCAAAATTTTAATAATGGCACCCCGTCGTGTTCGTTAAGCCGCCATTTTGGACACGATGACGGCCTAGGGTGGGGGCTTAACGAAGCCGTGAGAACTATCTAAAATTTTTCCGAGCATGGTCTCCAATCAAAACGTCCCTGATTGGCTGAGCAGTTATTGGGACCAAAGGACGGCACATCATTGCGGCTATTCAGGAATTACACCTACATTTATTAAATGATGGGTCACCCACCCGCCACCGAATAGTCCACAAAGTGCGGTGGATTTAAGTATCACTACTGTAGATATATCCCATAAGTTGTCATGGCAGACTGTGAAGGACACGTATCAAAGTGATCATTATCCAATTATAATGGAATATGATGTCTCGAGTAATCGACATATCTCGCAGAACGTCTTTCAAGTTAAGAGGAATGTTCGGCATTTTGATTATGATTTGTTTAAACACTTTTTAGAGGACAGGCTTTCGCGGCCATTACAAAAGTATGATAACGGTTATAATTTTTTACTAAATAATATCCGTGATTATTTTAATACATATCACCCTTATATTACAAACTCATGTCCTCCGAATAATCGTTCTGCCTTACCCTCATGGTGGGATCAAGAATGTAAACACTTAGTACGACGTCGCAAAGCGAGTTTAAAAGCTTTTCGGCACTATGGTACTTCCGCCTCCTATTTGAGATACAAGAGTCTCACCACTCAACTCCAACGTGTCTTTAATCATAAACGACGCGAAGCATGGAAATTATACATTACCCAATTAAGTAGTAATACGTCCCTAAATAGTATTTGGTCAGCGATTAAACATTTTACGAATACCATTCCTCGACCCTCTCTCTCTCAACTTTCGGCGCAAGGATACCATGACTTGTATCATACTTGGACACCCGACATTGTTATTCGTATGCCTACATCATGTGCCTCTGGTTCGCTGGACCGTTTTTCCAGTTTAATGCAGCCTATTATGCGTAGCGAATTTTTACAAACATTCAGACACAATAAATCAACAAGCCCAGGAATTGACGAAGTGACTTATACCATGATCGCTAGATTTCCCGTAAATGCTCAGGACATCATCCTTAAACTATATAATTCAAGCTTATGCACAGGGACATTTCCGGAAGATTGGAATGTTTTTCAAACTGTCCAAATTTTGAAATTCACGAAAGATGCACGATTAGCGAGTAGTTATCGAGGTATCCAACTTGGTTCCTGTATCCGCAAAATTTTTCAAAATGTACTTCTCCGACGGCTGCAATGGTGTCTAGAATATTATACCCTGTTTCCTAAAACGTAATTTGCATTCAGGAAAAATCTCGGTACATCTGATCCATTAAACATTTTCTTCACCGATTTACTCCTCGCAAAAGGACAGAAATTGCATACTATAGCGATTTTCCTTGACCTAAAAAATGCGTATGATTCTGTAGATCCATTTATTCTTATTAATATACTTCGAGATATGCAATTCCCACTTCCATTCCGGTGTTTAATATATAACATGCTATGTCATCGTAAAATCATTTTAAAATCCCCAGTCGGTGTATTTGATTCCCGATACACCTCTCACGGTGTACCGCAGGGAGATGTTTTAAGTGGGATTTTATATTTAATTTATACTCGTACCCTAGAAACAGTCATATTACCGCACGCTCGCATCCTTCAATACGCGGACGATATTTTAATATATTGTACAAGGGACGATTTATTCGCATGTCGTCAGGATATATACACCGCCTTATCTAATGCTCATGACTGGTTTCATCAACACGGATTTGAAACTTCTGTCGGAAAAAACGCTGCGATGATATTTACTAACAAACGACGTTACGACAGTTCTCCTATATTATATCGTCAAGGCCAAATTCCGGTGGTGACGAATGTAAAATACTTAGGAATTTACATTGACAGGAAAATGCAAGGAGAGAGACATATACAATACCTTAAGAGTCATCTTACCAGCAAAATCAATGTTCTAAAATCACTTACTCGGCGTACTTGGGGAGCAGACCCGGAACTATTATTAATAGTATATCGTAATATAATTCGTTCTGTGCTGGATTACAATTCCTTTTATTTTGATATAATGTCAAGTACTAGGCTCCTCCGTTTAGATAGAATACAGTTTACTGCTTTACGTCTCATAATAGGCGCGCTTACATCGACTCCCACAGGAGCACTTTTAGTTGAAACGGGAGAAATGTCGTTACATTATCGGCGTCAACACCTTGCGTGTATGTACCTGTTGCGTAAAATGATGATGATAGCAGTATCACCTATCGTTCCTAAATTACAATTATTGGAAGACTATTATACGCGTCGATTATTGCCCACAGCTTCTGTTCCCGCCTTGCTGGCCGCATATTCCATTCTTAAACAGTACCGCCATAATATATTAAAAGTTAGTCGCTTGCCTTTAAATATTCCGTATTCCGTAGCTCATTTTCAACCGAATATCCTCCAGCATTCCTTACCCCAAATACATCAGACTTTTCCACATAACCCAGTAATCATTCCTCGTATGTTTCACGAAATAACGAGCCATTTGGCATCTTGCATTCTTTTTTATACAGGTGGGTCTAAAATGGTTCACCCCTCACGTGTGGGAGCAGCCTTCTTCTCTCTCGATTTACATATTTCATGTCAGTATACTTTACCCTCTGACGTCACGATATTTACAGCCGAAATTTTTGCAATTCGCCAGACGTGTCTTTATATTAAACAACATGGTATTCGCCATTCGCTAATTTGTACAGACTCTATGAGTGTCGTTCAATCACTTCAAAATGTTCTCGAGGCTGATAATTGGTTTTTATGCCAGTTAATGCATCAATTGTACACTTTACATACTGAGGGTTTTGATGTCAGTATCATGTGGATCCCCGGCCATTCACATATTGAAGGTAATGAAATCGCTGATAAACTCGCCAAAGAAGCGGCTAATGGTACAGGTAAGGCGTATAATATCGCTATACCCGTTTCTGATTTGCGTTCTATAATTCGTTCGAAGATCCAGAATGACTGGCAGGTCACGTGGACTAACTACGCAAAAACGAAAGCCAAACATTATTTTGGGATACAACCGACTATTTTAAGAAAGCCCTGGTTCCAGGGTGGTAAATACACACGACGACATATTATTACAATTATTCGTCTCCACTTTAATCATGCATTAACGCCGGTGTATTTATTCCGTATAAAACAACGTAATGATGCCTTGTGTTCGTGTTTGCAAATGGAGGGCTCTTTAAATCATATTCTATTTCAATGTCCTCAATATGACTTTCACCGTGCAATACTGTTGCGCGATTTATATTCCCTAGGGTATACACTGCCTTTAAATGTTGCCACATTAGTTTCTAATCCTACCATTCCACTGGTCAGTAGCCTAGTATCCTTTTTTGACAACATTGATTTTAGACCTTGAACTGGTATTCCTTTTACCTGGTCCATAATCGTGACCCGGTCATGTACGTCTCTATGTTAAGTCACTAAGGCTGTGTTTCTATCTCCCATAATTTTAATAATGGCACCCCGTCGTGTTCGTTAAGCCGCCATTTTGGACACGATGACGGCCTAGGGTGGGGGCTTAACGAAGCCCTGAGAATCAAAACGATCCAAAATTTTTCCGAGCATGGTCTCCAATCAAAACGTCCCTGATTGGCTGAGCACTTATTGGGTTCTTCCCGCCACACAGCCGCAATCAAATCCGCCATTAACCTCAATTTAACATAACCTAAGTTACTTAAATTACAAATATTAATAATGTTGGTGAAGGGTGGGTGACTTGTGGATTAGATAAGCCATTTTTAGTGTTGCCTTCTATAGATTTGTGTTTTTTTTGGCAATCTCGTTATCTTGTAGACATTAAGATAAATAGTTATATTTCGGGGGCCTATCACTCAGTAGCGGTTTATCACAACGGTAGCAACTATTACGAATAGCTGTACTATAGTAAGATTTTTCTGCACCTTCGCGAAATAGTGGCGGTGGTTTGAGATTATTTTTGACTGCCATTATGGGGTTTTAATAGTTTTTCAAAGAGCATTTTTGTTGTCTTGTAGGCATGATTGATTTGACATGTTAGGTCTGCATGTAGCCTACAGTTTTTTTTTCTGTTTTTTGGAATAATGCTCATTCTCATTACCATTAAGTGCAACCGTGTTGACCGACTGAAAGACATTGAATATTTCGTTTACTAAGGCAGCACTGAAATATGGGTTCCAACACGATATGGACTTGGAACTTATGTTCGCTTAACAAAATAACGATACATCAACAAGTCATCCTTGTAATCTCTACAAATAATAAAAATATTTCCCATCCAATATAGGCCTATTCATGTTGAACGGTAGAAAGTTATCAACCTTTATTAAGGCAACACTGAAAAATGTTCATTTTGATCTAGCCTACTTACTCGGAGTCATCTGCATCAATGTCCCTAGAGGTTCAGTTTTTTAAATTCTCCCTTTCCTATGGTCAAATAACACATGGATGTTCCCTATTTTTCTTAAGGGGATTCAATGATCTTATGCTGAACTAATTAAGAATAGGGCATGTACCCCAACCCCTTAAAATATGAAGTTATCAGGATAAAAATAATGTCCATAACCATCAGAAACTTGAGAACACAGATCAGGAGAATGTTGATCGACCATGGATGCAAGACCAGAAAGTCTTAAAGAGGAGTGTTTCATTTAGAGGCTTGGAACATCATGGTCAAGACCCCTGTACTTGGATGTGTGCTCAATTTGTTTGAAAACCCGTTGACAGATCATAAGTTAATCTGTGGCTGGAATCCACACCGTCCTATGCTAAGCTGCGAGTACTGGGCACCATTAGTGTTCTGTGACTACTGTATCAATTTCTGAAAATTGTGTCATAGGCCTGTGCATAGACAAGTCGCTGAGAATGTTCTCTGAATGGTGAATACCAGTAGGCTAGCCTACTTAGGAGCCTCCTTCACTAGCATTTCCAGGCACCTGGTTAGTTGGTAAAATGAAATAGAAAAATCTCTTGAATGATTCAAGTTGTCCTTGATTGCCCTCGAGGGACAGTGTACCCCATTCCAGATCTTAGTTCAGAATTAGTTTCCTTGACGGAGTTGGAGAAACAGTCACAATACCTATGGTACTACTAGACCTAGTACGGTACATGTAGATGGAAGCATTGTGAGACCAACCACTAGGTAGCTTATGTCCCATTAGTTGGGAGTGTTAGGGAATGGGAGATTGGTTCAACATTTCAGCCTATGTTGTTGTATATTTCATTAATATATGAGATCTAAAAGTGTATCATAGAAATATTAAAGCAAACCATAATATATTACCAGTTGGTCAATTGGATACAACAATTCAATGAAACATTCTGTTAATAATTAGGAAGTGTCATAGGCAACCAGAGAAGCGACACAAGAAAAAACACCTGAGTCTTCCAGGCAGTTGTCATCAACTGCATTTCACATACAGAAGAATGACTAAAATGGTTCCTCATGAAAAAAAAAAAACTACTGGTCAATGGCTTGAAAGACAGTAGTAAGGACTTACATGCTGTCAGTAAAAGTGGAGTTAAGAAAGATGTCTGGAATATTTAAATCAGTAGTTGATAGCCATGATTTTTAAAATTACCCTAGTTAATTGCACCTTAATATGATTAGTAGCCTACCGGTATGTGCAAGATTTTAAATCGTAGGTTTTCCTGTGAACCAAAAAACAGCTCTTAACATGGATTATGTTCAGGTTAGGCCTACAAGTTATTGGGAGGGAGGTTTATTTTACATACCTGTTGCACATAAAATGAGCTTCTGATTAGAGCTCTGTGGGAATGTTTAAATGGTTTGATGATACAGGATTTATCAAGCCTCTTTCTATGCATCTTTTAAAAACATTTCAACAATTCATAAATTACTGTCATCATTGCTAATGCTGTAATCTGTCATGTTTATTTATGCAGCATGAGGAATTAGGAGATATAGTAGGATGTATTTTTATTTCTCAACTTTATTTTCTGTAGACTCCAACACAGCCCACCACCAGGGCAAAAAAAAAGTGTTGGTGATGTTTAATGAGAGCAAATCTTGAAATACTGTGATTTAAGTAGTTGGTATCAAAAGCTGTATAGGAAAAATGAAAATGTGAAGTCACGCCCAAGTTTATGAAGCCTTGCCAGACTCGGCTGAAATTATCTTCGATGCAAATCAAGTCTCAATAGTTAAAACTTTAGGACGACCTTTGACATGAGCACTATAATAGGCCTACATTTAGGATCGACATAGCCTGCAGTAGGTCTTGTGCTACTGTATGCACCTGGGCATGTTTAAAAAAAACTCAGCCTGCAGGTTAATAAGGTATTATATTACTATAAATCTTTCTCAAGCAAATCCAAGAAGTTACCAGACTGAGAAACTACATATCAATATTTAAACAAAAAAAAAAAAAAAAAGGGTGGCAGTGCAAACTGCACTTTTAATCCTTGCTTCATTAGTTAAACCATAATATTTGTACATAAATACAGTACGGAATTCACATTACAAACGGCCACTTAAATTATATGCCTTATTAGGCATAACCTACAAATTACATGTCATGAAATTGGTAAATATAAGCAGACAGCAACATCAATATGCAATGGTCTATAATGTAGTTTTATAGTGCACAAAAGGTTATTGAACTGAATGTATTTCGAACTGATGAATAAAACTGGTGGAAACGACAGCCAATTGATTTACATCCATTACATCCAAAGTAGTAGAAACTTTCAGTTGATTGGCGAGAGTGTTGATTTGTACTTTTATTTTCACAAATTTTGATGAACAGTGTCACGCTTCAATTTAAATATAAACGCACATACAATTCCTCATCAATAAGTGATTTGCACTTCATACTGTCATGAACTGGAATAGATTTCTAGCAATTTAATTGATGTAGAAATCTATTCCTCTCGCTACCATATTGGTGATAATTGTAAACAAACCCGCGGGCAGCCAATGGCTGGTAATAATTGCCAGCCAATAACAAGCCAGGATGATGCGGATCATAATTCGCGTTTCACTCTCATTGCGTTTTAACTTGAGGTGAGGAATCAGCTGTTCGTTAACGCCACGGGGTGCCATTATTAAAATTTTGGGAGATAGAAACACACTCTAAGGTGGGTCAATTCGGTGTGAAGAGTCAAATACCAATTGTGTCCCAGTCTAGTTTCATCTGTTTTCCTTCCCCATTTGTCTCCACGTTACGTCATACTTTTGTTTGCATACCCCGTTTCTCACTGGTCTTCCGCCTTTTCTCGGTAGTCGATGTTTACCTCAAGATACGTACTTCTGAACAGTAGCAATTGGGTAAAGAGTTTACTATGCCCACTATCGTAACGCGAAGAAGAAGAATTGGGTCCTTCCCGCCACACAGCCGCAATCAAATCCGCCATTAGCCTCAATTTAACATAACCTAAGTTACTTAAATTACAAATATTAATAATGTTGGTGAAAGGTGGGTGACTTGTGGATTAGATAAGCCATTTCTTTGGATTGTTTTTTTGGTTTTTTGGCAATCTCGTTATCTTGTAGACATTAAGATAAATATTTATATTTCGGGGGCCTATCACTCAGTAGCGGTTTATCACAACGGTAGCAACTATTACGAATAGCTGTACTATAGTAAGATTGTTCTGCACCTTCGCGAAATAGTGGCGGTGGTTTGAGATTATTTTTGACTACCATTATGGGGTTTTAATAGTTTTTCATAGAGCATTTTTGTTGTCTTGTAGGCATGATTGATTTGACATGTTAGGTCTGCATGTAGCCTACAGTTTTTTTTTTCTGGTTTTTGGAATAATGCTCATTCTCATTACCATTAAGTGCAATCGTGTTGACCGACTGAAAGACATTGAATATTTCGTTTACTAAGGCAGCACTGAAATATGGGTTCCAACACGATATGGACTTGGAACTTATATTCGCTTAACAAAATAACGATACATCAACAAGTCATCCTTGTAATCTCTGCAAATAATAAAAATATTTTCCATCCAATATAGGCCTATTCATGTTGAACGGTAGAAAGTTATCAACCTTTATTAAGGCAACACTGAAAAATGTTCATTTTGATCTAGCCTACTTACTCGGAGTCATCTGCATCAAGTCCCTAGAGGTTCAGTTTTTTAAATTCTCCCTTTCCTATGGTCAAATAACACATGGATGTTCCCTATTTTTCTTAAGGGGATTCAATGATCTTATGCTGAACTAATTAAGAATAGGGCATGTACCCCAACCCCTTAAAATATGAAGTTATCAGGATAAAAATAATGTCCATAACCATCAGAAACTTGAGAACACAGATCAGGAGAATGTTGATCGACCATGGATGCAAGACCAGAAAGTCTTAAAGAGGAGTGTTTCATTTAGAGGCTTGGAACATCATGGTCAAGACCCCTGTACTTGGGTGTGTGCTCAATTTGTTTGAAAACCCGTTGACAGATCATAAGTTAATCTGTGGCTGGAATCCACTCCGTCCTATGCTAAGCTTCGAGTACTGGCCACCATTAGTGTTCTGTGACTACTGTATCAATTTCTGAAAATTGTGTCATAGGCCTATGCATAGACAAGTCGCTGAGAATGTTCTCTGAATGGTGAATACCAGTAGGCTAGCCTACTTAGCTGCCTCCTTCACTAGCATTTCCAGGCACCTGGTTAGTTGGTAAAATGAAATAGAAAAATCACTTGAATGATTCAAGTTGTCCTTGATTGCCCTCGGGGGACAGTGTACCCCATTCCAGATCTTAGTTCAGAATTAGTTTCCTTGACGGAGTTGGAGAAAGTCACAATACCTATGGTACTACTAGACTACGGTACATACATACATACATACATACATACATATTTATTGACGGCTTCCACCATTTTCTTTTATACAACATAAAAGACATTAAGAGTAATACAAAGTACGGTACCCTACTATTACAATCAACTATATTCATACAGATTGTCTAATGAATAGGAAAACAGATATTTTCACAGGGGTCTTTCATCGGTATTGAACAAGTCTATGTTGACCCCATTAGAGATTCGCATCATTCTGTCAATGGGACTATTTAGACCATAATTAGTTGGGTGCCAGTTTGTTTCAAAGACATGATGCTTGCGCATCGAACGGGGTGGCACATATATATTGATTTCATTTAGTAATTCTGGGCAGTTTATATGAGAGTTTAAAATTTTGTACATATTAAGAATATAAAAATTTTCACGACGGGATTTAAGAGTTGGCAGCTTCAATTGCATCATTACTTCGGTGTAGTTATGATTCGTTATTGGGTGTAGGAAACGATATGCATAAATTCGTAGGAATTTGTGTTGTACTTTCTCTAAATTCTCAATTTGTGTTTTATTGAAAGGGCTCCAAATCGGTGTACAATATTCAATTAAGGGTCTGACAAGGGTCAAGTACAGTAGGAAATATATATTTGAGTCACAAAATTCCTTGGAATAACGAGTTATGCAACCTAATCTCTGCAAAGCCTTTTTTTTAATATTTACCATATGCTCATTAAAATTAAGCGTGTCTGAGAATTTTACTCCCAGGTCACATATACTTCTAACAGCATGAAGTGGAGTAGACGATAGAAAGTGATAAGAGAATTCAATATTCTGTTTCTTCTTTGAGAATCTAACTAGTTTACATTTAGTTTCATTGAGCAGTAACCCATTTAAAGAACAATACTCCTCTAGACGCCAAAGTTCTTCCTGAAGAAGTATACAGTCCTGTAGAGATTGAACTTTCATAAAGAACCTTGTATCATCGGCTAACAGGAGGATTTTGGCATGTTTGAAAACTGTATTGATATCATTAATAAAGATTAGAAATAACAATGGAGAAAGATGGGCACCTTGCGGAACACCAGAAGAGACAACTATTGGTTGAGATAAGAAATTAAGTATTTTGACAATCTGAGTTCTGCCTTCTAAATATGAGGACAGCCATGATAATAGAGGGTTTTGTATACCATAAGATTGTAATTTTGAAAGAAGAATTTTATGGTCGAGAGAGTCGAAGGCTTTGGCTAGATCAGTGTAGATGCAGTCCACTTGATTGTGCTCTTCTACTGCTTTCAGTAAGTACTCCAAATAAACTAGGAGATTTGTACATGTTGAACGACCTGGCATAAAGCCATGCTGTTGTTCAATTATGTAGGAGGAAAATTGGGGTGTAATTTTGTCAGTAATTATAGATTCAAATAATTTGGGTATAAAGGACAATTTACAAACAGCTCTATAATTTTTAACATTGGATTTGTCACCACATTTGAAGACAGGAGTTACATAACTACTCTTCCATCTATCAGGAAATTTACCAGTTCCAAGAGAGAGGTTAAATAAGATGAATAATGGTTCTGTTATAATGAATCGACAAGATTTTAATAGAATTGGTGGGAGACCATCAGGACCAAATGATTTGTTATTTGAGAGTTTCTCTAATTTGTTATAAATATCACTCTTTTCAATCTGGCAGGTGGAGACGTTAATAGAGTAAGGAGTTTCAAATTTTTGGGTGTTAACGATTGGTGCCTTATAGACTGAGGAGAAATGTTTAGCAAAAAGATTGACAATACCGGGTCCATCACTTTCATTCACATTGTCAAGATAAACTGTACCAGGAATACCTTTATCATTCTTTTTTGTCTTGATAAAAGCCCAAAAGCTTTTTGGGTCGCTGTATAGATTAGATCTAATTTTGTTTAAATATTCAGTATAACATAGTTTAGACAAGTGTTTACATTTGGCTCTAAGCTCCGAGAAAGCATAATAATCATGAGTGCTGCCCGACTTTTTGTATAAGGCATGGGTCGCTTTCTTCTGTAAGACACTGGCTCTTAGTTCACTGTTAAACCACTGTGGGAAACATGGGTCCTTATAATAAGCAAGAGGAATAAATCTATCAATGCCTTCATTTAGAATAGAGTAAAAAATGCTTACAGCAGAATTTATATCTTGTTCCTTCAATGCAGAGCTCCAGTCTATTGTAGCTAAGTAATTATTGAGACCGATATAATTACCTTTATCAAAATTGTGATAACTATAATTACTTGAAAGAGGTTGATGATCAACCTCCATCTTAAAATCAATATCTAGAGGAGGGTGGTACTTATCCTCAGGAATTAGAACATCTATGCTAGGGTTAACAGTTAAGGAAAAATTGGAGAATATTAAATCTAGATTACGGTTAAGAATATTTGGAATGTTATTAAACTGATATAAGTTTAGATAGCAAAAGGAGTCAATAATTTGTTCTGATTTGTCAGTATTAATTCCACATGGGAGGAACCCCATACAGTCTTCATTTGATTGAAACCATGTTATATTCGGGAGATTGTAATCGCCCATTAACAGAAAATGGCAATTTTCATTTTGAGAGTCCAATATGTCTTCAACTGTAATGGTATGCTCTATGTACTTTTGCAATTCTAAGCTTGGTGATAGATATACAGAGCCTAGAATGAATGTTTGGTCATGAATTTGGACTTCAACAAAGACTTGTTCAACAGATTTAATTTTTAGGGATATTAGTTTAGATTTGTGAGTTTTCCTGATTGCAATTAAGACACCACCTCCTGATTCTAATTCACTAGCATCTATGGAACGATCACAACGATAAACATCATATTGATCTAGAGCTAACTCACCGTTACCTATGATTTCACAAAGGTTAGATTCAGTAAGGATTATGAAATCGTAATTCGCCATATTAATTGATTGAGAAAGAACAGTTAATTTTGACCTTAGTCCATTTACATTCTGATAATAACCACTGATATTAATATCTTTAGATGAAGAACTATTCCTTTGTGTTGTCTTGTTTATTTGGTGAGTGGGCAAAACCATAAAAAATCTTCATTTCGGGTGGCTGTCTTTTTCTTTCTGCAGGACATGCGAACCGAGCTACAACCTGCTTGTGCATTTGTTGATATGTCAATGTCCTTGATTGTATCAGAGATCATTACTTGACTTCCTGATTCACGTTGGTAGGTGAGATCACTTTCCAGGTTAATACATTTTTCTGCCTTCTCATTACTGTCCAAACTTGGTTTAAACTGGAGAGGGATGGCTGTTCCCTTGGAATGTAAGATAGAGTGCATCCAATCAGCTAATATGCTACTTAACTCAGATTTCCCCCTAGAGTTTAAGTGGAGCCCATGCCTAGTGTAACAATTCCTAGGCAATTTAATATCAAGAAATGTACAGTTAGGGTGGTATTTCGTCAATATTTTAAGTTTTTTGTTAGTCTTCCTAATTTCAGTGTTTACACATGACGTTGGTATTAAGTCATACCTGTGTGGAAGGCCAATCACAGCAACGTTTGTTCCTAATAGGGTTGGCAGTACATTTCGTAGAGTTTGAACTACGTCATTTGCCTCATTCTCGTACACGTTGTTGGCTCCACCCCATATAACAAGACAGTCCTCACGGGATAAATTATATGTAACGTTTATGCTTCCTTCCAAAACACTATCTAATTTTGCACCAGGTCGTGTGATGCCCAGAACTTGACATTTGTTGCTGTCAGTGTTTATATTAAGCTTTGGAGCAAGACCCTTGCCGTGGCTGTCACTTAGGATAATTAACTTCGATTTCTTCGGCATAGGTGAGGTTTGGTACATATCTGTTTGCTGATGTTTTGGAACATGATTATGAGGTTCGCTCATATCCTGTGTTGCAGATAATACTTCCTCCCTCTCATCCTCTAGCAAGCTAAATCTATTTTGCAGTCTCAACTGTGAATGCTCTTTAGTCATGCTTTTTAAAGGCCTATGCATTTTTGCGGTGGATTTTACCAACCTCCAGTCGTTGATTTCAGGAAATGATTCCATGTATTTCGGATTTGTTTGGGTCATCAGATCATTATCTTTGTTATAAAATGTGTTTGATCTACTCTTGGCATTCTGAGTATCGAATGCATTATTAGCAGAAGGTCTTATTAGTGCTTTTTTAGTTTGTTCATTTTGGACTAGTAGTATATCCGTTTGTTGAACTCGTGGTTGAACTTGGGCCTCCAAAAGAAGAGTCATTTTTCTTAGTAGTTGGGACGTCATGCCTTCCATAGAGTCTTTTATATATTTCACATCATCTTTAATTTCTGTGCAAGTTTGTTTGTTTCCATCTATGAAGTTCTTCAATTTATCGTCTTGGCCTGCGGATGTAGCAATTCCAAAATTAACTAATTGATGTCTGCATTTACTACACATCCAAAAGAGACTACTTCTCTTCAGCTTCAATGCATTGAATTCTGTTGCTGATAGACCAGCGCAGTCTTTATGATACCATTGTCTGCAGTTGCCAACACATCCAACAGCGCTGTCAACATCAGTAAATGATTTATTGCACTCTTGGCAAATCGTGTTATTATCTTTGGTTTTTCCTGACGTCATATTGGAATGAAACTTTGGTGACGTTCTACACTCTCCTTTATTCCTTGACAACCCCTTGGACCACGAGTATGCTCAGTCTGTGCAAATATTTTCACTGTTTCCGTACCTATATGACAAGCAATACAAAATGGCGATTTCCTGTATTTCGTACTGATCGTATTTATAATTACTAGTAGCGGTCTATACTAGATCACTATACTTGCCAATGTGCACACGAAATCAGTGTAAACAAAACTAGTCACACAGCACTTTCGAGCATTTAACAGCAATCAATAATCATTTAAACACATATAATATCAACCAGTCTTCCTTAACATGACTTGTCAATTCAAGGCCTTCTGAACAAGTTGTAGTAGCCATGACGCCGTCTACCAATATTTACAATCTGCATGTGGATTATAAGAATAGTTACTCGGAACTCATACAGTAAAACTTGGTAAATAATGATTCTTTGTACTCTTTACTAATTGTTCTACAACTGTACTTACACTTGCAAACACTATCTTGTGAAGGTTTCTTGGCTGCAACATGCTTTCCTGACGAAGTAGTATAAGGCATTCCTTGCACTTTGTTTTCTCATCGTATTCTTTCCTGCTATCTCTTTATCGGTGGCATGTTGAACACATTGCAATAATGCCTCTATAAGAGGCCATGGCACTCCATTTCCTCCACAGTAACAATCATTGTGAGACCAACCACTAGGTAGCTTATGTCCCATTAGTTGGGAGTGTTAGGGAATGGGAGATTGGTTCAACATTTCAGCCTATGTTGTTGTATATTTCATTAATATATGAGATCTAAAAGTGTATCATAGGAATATTAAAGCAAACCATAATATATTACCAGTGGGTCAATTGGATACAACAATTCAATGAAACATTCCGGTAATAATTAGGAAGTGTCGTAGGCAACCAGAGAAGCGACACAAGAAAAAACATCTGAGTCTTCCAGGCAGTTGTCATCAACTGTATTTCACATAGAGAAGAATGACTAAAATGGTTCCTCATGAAAAAAACAACTGGTCAATGGCTTGAAAGACAGTAGTAAGGACTTACATGCTGTCAGTAAAAGTGGAGTTAAGAAAGATGTCTGGAATATTTAAATCAGTAGTTGATAGCCATGATTTTTAAAATTACCCTAGTTAATTGCACCTTAATATGATTAGTAGCCTACCGGTATGTGCAAGATTTTAAATGGTAGGTTTTCCTGTGAACCAAAAAACAGCTCTTAACATGGATTATGTTCAGGTTAGGCCTACAAGTTATTGGGAGGGAGGTTTATTTTACATACCTGTTGCACATAAAATGAGCTTCTGATTAGAGCTCTGTAGGAACGTTTAAATGGTTTGATGATACAGGATTTATCAAATCTCTTTCTATGCATCTTTTAAAAACATTTTAATAATAACTTTATTGCAGCCAAATGGCCATATATAAGATATACATTGAGATGTATCACACTGTTAACTATAGATTACATTTTACAATAGTCCATAAGGGATTGTCCTCGTTTGGTGCATTTGTTGAAATGATATCGCTCGCAATGACCTTCACACAGCTTACAAACGCACTGCTCAGACGGTTCATGATAGCCCTGTCGAGTACATAGCTTGTGGTGAAAACCATGTATCGCCAACCTAGTTAGAGCGCTCCGCATATCATTATTTGGTCCAGACCAGCTACGATTGAGCATGGCATCAGTCGAGTAAAACTCCAGGTCGATGTCTTCTCTTTTCTTCTGCCTAATTTGTAGAAGCTCTTGTTCTTGTTTGGTAGATGGAAGCTGCATTCTGGTTCGTAGATCTTCTATTAGGAATGTCTCAGAGGCTAGTATGTACGCCAGTCTTGAGGGTGACATCTTGGAAATCCCCAATGTTCTTTTTAAAAATCTAGCTTTTACGCTTTCAATGGCTCGGAGATCGGTTACTGTTAGGTGTCCCCAAATAAGTTCTAGCCCGTAAGTTAGAACTGGGAGTACCTTAGCGTAAAATAGACTCATAGCCGTGCTTAAAGATAGTCTCGTGGGATCCGAGATTTCATAGATGCTTCTTATGGCTGCCACGGTTCTCTCTCTTACGTGGCATTTGAAAGAATTAGCTGAAGGTTGAAGTGTGATACCCAGATACTTAAATGAGTTTACGACCTCCAGGTCCTCCATTCCGCACTGTAACCTGTCCTTGTTTGCGATTCTTCCCCCTTTTCTGAATACCATCTGGACTGTCTTGTTTTTGTTAATTTCCAAGCTGTTTTTAATGGCGTAATCTTCGAGTTTGTCCATTACGTTTTGTAATTCTTCCCTGTTGTTCGACCCTATAACCATGTCGTCCGCATATACATAGATTGCCACGGAGGTTCCGTGAGGGATCTTTTCGATGTCTGCCAAGGCGATGTTGAATAGTATGGGGCTTAACGGATCCCCTTGGAGAACTCCATTATACCCCATTTAGACGTCTCGGTCGCGATCCCGATTATCTCTGATCTGGATAATGTCCAATCGCGATCAACAGCATTTGTCATTGGTACGTGTTTAGACGTCCCATCATGAAACAACAGGATAATCGAGTAAAACAGCATGGCATCGCTAAGGTCTGCCAACTTTTAAATTCCAAGTGTTATAGCAGAAATTTACTGTAGTTTGTTTCCACCAGTTTTGAAGTATTTCAGATATTCTTTATACATAATTCAATCTGCTAATACATATTCCTAAACATACACAAATCCTGAGGAGACGTGTAGGCGAGGCCTACCCTTGGTGTGGAAATAAAAATATTTCGAAATATTTATAATTAGGTCTAGGCTATTTATTGCATAAATACTTCTTGTTCGTCCACAGTTATTTGGCCCTATCGGAATCCCTTCTATGTCTATGACAATAAATTTATGTCTTTATTAATCGTCTTCATCGACTTTCCCCAACGCTAATATTTTTTTTCAGCGTTTAAACACTGGTATGTTTGTCTCCATCCATCATTTCGTTTCTCTCAATCTTCATATATCTGATTTCAACCAACATAAATACAACCATCATGGCCAACATTACGGACATCTCGCTTTCAAAACCCAATATAATACAAAATGGCCATCATTTCCACTGCCTACTACACTCACACAGCAGGAGGATAGAACATACCGACGATCGCAATGGCCGCGAACGCGATTATCTCGTTGTGGGAACGGGATCGGGCTGATCCTGTTGGAGGGAAAGTTGATCGCGATAAAGTTATCCTGTTGCGTTTAGACGTCCCAACTTAATCTGGATCGGCGCCTGATCGCGATCGCGACCGGGACGTCTAAACGGGGTATTACTCTGTACTATGCTTGCTGAAGATCTCTTGCCGTCCTATATTGACACTCGGTTGTATGCCAGGATGTTGTTGATTGCTATAATCAGTGGGTTGTCTTTTCCTATCATGCCGGCTACTTTAGAAAGGAGCATATCTCTATTCAGCAGATCAAATGCCTTCCTGAAGTCTATGAAGATTGCATAGAATTTTCCCTTTGGATGTCTAATGTTCTCCTGTATATTATCAATGAGATTTCTTACTGCATTTAACGTTCCTCTTCCTTTCATGAATCCAAACTGTATCTCCGGGATCATTGTTCCAGCCGCTGCGACGAGTCTGTTCTCCAGTATTTTTGCAAAGACCTTGTAGATGTTGTTTTCAAGGGCTATGCCCCTGTATGCGTCTGGGTCGTTTCTATCTCCTTTACCTTTGTACAGCATCTTTATAATAGAGTGCCTCCATCCATCTGGGAATTCTCCTGTTGCATAACACTTGTTGAATAAGGTGGTCCATGTGTCAAGCAGTGTGTCACAGGTGTCTTTCAAGTTTTCGTTAAATATCCCGTCAGGCCCCACTGCTTTCTTGTCTTTGGTGGCGAAAATAGCAGTTTTGACTTCCTGCGGTTCTATCGGGTCAGTTATAGTGTCAGTATTTCTCCGTAGTGGAAGAGCAGTTTTAATATTTTGCGTGTTTAGGATTTTTGAGAAGTGATTTCCCCATGAAGTTATCGGTAGGTCTGGGGTGGAGCATGTTTTTCGCGTCTTAAGTGCGATGAATGGGTCGCTGAGGGCTTCTTGGGCTTGCGTTTGTGCCTGCTCTTCAATGTGCTTTGCTTTCTTTTGCTGTAGCAGTTTTTTGTACGCTTTCCTCTTCAGTGCGTACTCTGTAAGCGTGGGGTGGTCGTTTGATTGTCGCGCCTTATGGAGGAGATCCAGGGTCTCTTTTCTAAGTTTGTAACATTCTGAGTCAAACCAGAACTTGGCGATTCTTGGTGGCTTCCTGATTTGCGAATCTTTGATAATGTTCAGCGTTGAGTTAAGTGCTGAATCTAGATGACCTTCTTCAAGCATCTGAGATATATTTTGTAGCTCGTCATTTCTCCTTTCGATGGTGTCAGTCCATAGCTTTCTTGTAGTAATCCACTCGCTCTTATTTTTGGGCGGCGACCTTTCTTCTGTAACAATTCTTGAAAGGACAGGTATGTGTTTCCTGAGAGCAGCAGCTGAGTCCGAATATAAGACTTCTTGCTTGTATGGTGATAGGCAGTCCCCTTTTACGAAGAATAAATCTATGGTGCTTTTCCCGTTGGGAGCTACATAAGTTACCTCTTCTGGTCTGTTTAGCAGAGTGTATCCCTCGTCATGTAGGAGTTCTAGAATTAGACTTGTTTTGTTGTCAGGTTTGTCAATTCGACAGTTGAGGTCGCCCCCAAGAATTACGTTTCTGTCTTCTCTCGCTATTGTAATGGCTCTCGCAATGTGTTCCACTGCGTCATCTATTTTAACAATTCATAAATTACTGTCATCATTGCTAATGCTGTAATCTGTCATGTTTATTTATGCAGCATGACGAATTGGGAAACATTGGTAGGCTTGGTATATTGAGTGGAGATATAGTAGGATAAAATGCAACTGTGTCATGGAAACCTAAGATGTATTTTTATTTCTCAACTTTATTTTCTGTAGACTCCAATACAGCCCACCACCAGGGGGAAAAAAAGTGTTGGTGATGTTTAATGAGAGCAAATCTTGAAATACTGTGATTTAAGTGGTTGGTATCAAAAGCTGCATAGGAAAAATGAAAATGTGAAGTCACGCCCAAGTTTATGAAGCCTTGCCAGACTCGGCTGAAATTATCTTCGATGCAAATCAAGTCTCAATAGTTAAAACTTTAGGACGACCTTTGACATGAGCACTATAATAGGCCTACATTTAGGATAGCTTGCCACGGTGGGTGAGTGGATAGCGTGTCGGTCTACTAACCCCAAGGTTGCAGGTTCGCCCCTGGCCGTGGTAAGTGATTTTTGAAAGGCGGCAAAAATACGATACGCATGTCATACGATGTTGGCATGTCAAAGAACCCATTTGAATTCAGTAGGCCGAGTTCACAATGGCAAAATTAATCTCGGGAGTTTCCGCCAACACAAAGTTCCTCATTTCTCTACTAGAAAGCGCTATAATGTTCAAGGAGCTTAGATATCTATTATCTAACCTCCTTGACTTTCATAGTGATTCATGGAACCACGAAATTCGACATGCAAGCTACCCTCTGGGTGTCAAATTACAAAGCTTGCACCCGGCACCGAGGCCATACGATATTATTATATTATTATTATTATTATTATTATTACCCTTAGGATCGACATAGCCTGCAGTAGGTCTTGTGCTACTGTATGCACCTGGGCATGTTTAAAAAAAACTCAGCCTGCAGGTTAATAAGGTAGTATATTACTACAAATCTATCTCAAGCAAATCCAAGAAGTTACCAGACTGAGAAACTACATATCAATATTTAAACAAAAAAGGGTGGCAGTGCAAACTGCACTTTTAATCCTTGCTTCATTAGTTAAACCATAATATTTGTACATAAATACAGCAAGGACTTCACATTACAAACGGCCACTTAAATTATATGCCTTATTAGGCATAACCTACAAATTACATGTCATGAAATTGGTAAATATAAGCAGACAGCAACATCAATATGCAATGGTCTATAATGTAGTTTTATAGTGCACAAAAGGTTATTGTACTGAATGTATTTCGAACTGATGAATAAAACTGGTGGAAACGACAGCCAATTGATTTACATCCATTACATCCAAAGTAGTAGAAACTTTCAGTTGATTGGCAAGAGTGTTGATTTGTACTTTTATTTTCACAAATTTTGATGAACAGTGGTACGCTTCAATTTAAATATAAACGCACATACAATTCCTCATCAATAAGTGATTTGCACTTCATACTGTCATGAACTGGAATAGATTTCTAGCAATTTAATTGATGTAGAAATCTATTCCTCTCGCCACCATGTTGGTGATAATTGCAAACAAACCCGCGGGCAGCCAATGGCTGGTAATAATTGCCAGCCAATAACAAGCCAGGATGATGCGGATCATAATTCGCGTTTCACTCTCATTGCGTTTTAACTTGAGGTGAGGAATCAGCTGTCCGTTAACGCCACGGGGTGCCATTATTAAAATTTTGGGAGATAGAAACACACCCTAGGCGACATAAGTAGGAGTAATAAAACATATGAAAATAGACTGGGACACAAATGGCATTTGACTCTTCACACCGAAGTGACCCATCTTGGTGACTTACTGCACATAGACACACATGACCGACGGGTCACAATTTTATGGACCAGGTGAAAGGAAGACACATTCAAAGCCTTAAATCAATGTTGTCGAAAAATGATACTATGCTACTAATTAGTGGAATTGTAGGATTATGAACTAATGTGGCAACATTTCAAGGCAGTGCATACCCTAATGAATGTAAATCGCGCAACATTATGGCACGATGAAAGTCATACAGTATTGTGGACATTGAAAGAGAATATGATTTAAAGAACCTTCCATCTGCAAACACGAACACAAGGCATCATCACGTCGTTTTATACGGAATAAATACACCGGCGTTAATGTATGATTAAAGCGCAGACGAATGATTGTAATGATGTGTTGTCGTATGTATTTACCACCCTGGAACCATGGTTTGCGTAAAATAGTCGGCTGTATCGAAAAATAATGTTTGGCCTTAAGTTTTGCATAATTAGTCCACGTGACTTGCCAGTCATGCTGTATCTTCGAACGAATTAGAGAACGCAAATAAAAATGGGTATAGCTACGGTATATTGTAAGCCTTGCCTTTACCATCAGCAGCATCTTTGGCGAATTTATCAGCGATCGCATGACCCTCAATATGTGAATGGCCAGGTATCCACGTGATACTGACATCAAAATTCTCAGTTTGTAAAGTGTACAATTGATGCACCAACTGACATAAAAACAATTAACGGCCTCAAGAACATTTTGAAGTGCTTGTACGACACTCGTTGAGTCTGTACAAATTAGAGAATGACGAATACCATGTTGTTTAATATAAAAACACGTCTGGCGGATTGCAAAAATTTCGGCTGTAAATATCGTGACGCCTGAGGGCAAAGTATACTGACACGAGATATGTAAATCCGGAGAGAAGAAAGCTGCTCCCACACGGGATGGGTTAACCATTTTAGAACCATAGGTATAAAAAGTAATGCAAGATACCAAATGGCTCGTTATCTTGTGAAAAATACGAGGAATGATTACTGGGTTATGTTGAAAAGACTGATATACTTGGGGTAAGGAATGCTAGAGAATATTCGGTTGAAAATGAGCTGCGGAATACGGAATATTATGGATAGGCAAACGAATAACTTTTAATATATTAAGGCGGTACTGTTTGAGAATGGATTGTGCGGCCAGCAACGCCGGAACAGAAGCTGTGGGTAATAATCGACGAGTATAATATTCCTCCAATAATTGTAATTTAGGAACGATAGGTGATACTGCTATCATCATTTTACGCAGCAAGTACATACACGCAATATATCTACGCCGATAATGTAACGACATTCCTCCGGTTTCAACTAAAAGGGCTCCTGTGGGGGTTGATATAAGCGGGCCTATTATGATACGCAAAGCCTAGTACTTGACATTAAATTTAAAAAAAAAGGAATTGTAATCCAACACAGAACGAATGATGTTACGTTATACTATTAATAATAATTCCGGGTCTGCTCCCCAATTGCGCCGAGTGAGTGATTTTAGAACATTGATTTTGCTGGCAAGATGACTCTTAAGGTATTGCGTATGTCTCTCCCCTTGCATTTTCCTGTCAAAATAAATTCCTAAGTATTTTAAACTCTTCACCACCGGAATTTGGCCTTGACGATATAATATAGGAGAACTGTCGTAAATTCGTTTGTGAGTAAAGATCATCGCAGCGTTTTTTCCTGCAGAAGTTTCAAATCTGTGTTGATGAAACCAGTTTTGAGCATTAGATAAGGCGGTGTATATATCCCTACGACATGCGGAAAAATCTTCTCTTATGCAATATATTAAAATATCAACCGCGGGTTGAAGGATGCGAGCGTGCGGTAATATGACTGTTTCTAGGGCACGAGTATAGTGTAAATATAAAATCCCACTTAGAACATCTCCCTGCGGGACACCATGAGAAGTATATCGGGAATCAAATACACCGGCCGGGGATTTTAAAATTATTTTACGATCACATATGTATCAAACACTGGAAGGGAAGTGGAAATTGCATATCTCGAAGTATTTGAATAAGAAGAAATGGATCTACAGAATCATACGCATTTTTAGGTCAAGGAAAACCGCTATGGTATGCATTTTATTTCCTTTTGCGAGAAGTTAATCAGTAAAAAAAGATATTTAATGGGTCATTTGTACCGAGATTTTTCTAAATGCAAATTGCGTTTTAGAAAACAGGGTATAATATTCTAGGCACCATTAAAGCCGTCGGAGAAGAACATTTTGAAAAATTTTGCGGAAGCAGGATCCAAGTTGGATACCTCAATAACTACTCGCTAATCGTGCATCTTTCGTGAATTTCAAAATAGGGACAGTTTGAAAAACATTCCAATCTTCCGGAAAGGTCCCGGTGCATACGATTGAATTATATAGTTGAAGGATGATACCCTGAGCGTTTGCGGGAAATCGAGCGATCATTGTATAAGTCACATCATCAATCCCTGGGCTTGTTGATTTTTTGTGTCTGAATGTTTGGAGAAATTCGCTACGCATAATAGGCTGCATTAAACTGGAAAAACGGTCCATCGAACCAGAGGCACAGGATGTAGGCAGACGAATAACAGTTTCCGGTGTCCAATTATGATACAAGTCATGGCATCTTTGCGCCGAAAGTTGAGAGGGAGAGTGAATAGGAGGAGTATTAGAGAAATGTTTAATCGCTGACCAAATACTATTTAGAGACGTAGTACTACTTAATTGGGTAATGTATCATTTCCACGCTTCGCGCCGTTTATGATTAAATACACGTTGTATTTGAGCGGTGAGACTCTTGTATCTCAAATAGGAGGCTGAAGTACCATAGTGCCGAAAAGCTTTTAAACTCGCCTTGCGATGTTGTACCAAGTGTCTACATTATTGATCCCACCATGAGGGTAAGGCAAAATGATTAGCTGGAGGACATGTTTTTGTAATATTAAAATAATCACGGATAGTATCTAATAAAAAGTTTAACTTTTATCAGTCATCTGTAATTGCCGAGAAAGCCTATCCTCTAAAAAGCGAGAAATCAAATCATAATCAAAATGCTGAAAATTTCTCTTAACCTGAAATACGTTCTGCGAGATTATGTCGGGTACTCGAGACATCGTATTCTATTATAATAGGATAATGATCACTTTGATAAGTGTCCTTCACAGTCTGCCAAGACAACTTATGAGATATATCTACAGTAGTTATACTTAAATTCACCGCACTTTGTGGACTATTTGGCGGGGGTAATGCGCGTGGGTGACCCATCAATTAATAAATGTAGGTGTAATTCCTGTATAGCCGCAACAATGTGACGTCCTTTCGGATTAATCTTACCACTGCCACACAAGGGATGATGTGCATTAAAATCCCCCTATGTAAGATGTTCAGAAAATTACTGTATAAACTGAAAATATAAATACCACTGTCGACGTGAACCTTGTATACCAGGAGGACAGTAAATATGACATATGGAGATCTTGCACAAGGAACGTTTGATGATAAGTGTGAGGCATGTAAGAATTATTAGAAAGGGGGGTGTACCGTAAATTATTTTTGAATAACGTCATGATACCTCGATATCCTGGTCCATCCTGGCGTTCAACCTTATAATTGGCAATCTGAAAGTTATACGAGGAACGGAGCCATGTTTCTTGTAGGAATATGATGTCCGGATCACACTCCTGAATTAAATGCAGTAATTCATGCTTATTATTTAAAATACTTCTACAATTCCACTGGAGTAGTAACATACAAGATGAAGGAAGGAAGGAAGGAAGATTGTAGTTTTACGTGACCGTGAATCTTGTGATTATAAGCCATGGGACCTCCTTTTTACGTGGAATCCGAACCACAGGACATGGCATTTCACTTCGAAAATCTCACATGCATTGACCGGGAATCGAACCATACAAGATGACAAAGGGAATTAATCTAAATGAGGACTACTACGAACCGGGGTATTATATTTTGATGAAGGAGGATTGGGAAGTAATGGTACAAGCTGATCCAATAATTTTTTCACATAGAAGCTCAATTCAGCTCAGTTCATCCGGAGGGGGACGAGCCATTATGGACCCCATAGTGATGAGAGTCACTTGATGAGGTAATAACGGTAATACCTTGGCACGTAAAGCCTGTAACTTGGAACTCCACTGGGCATTGTGACCCAATAGCTGTATGAGGGCATGGAAATCTTCACAGATTTTGGTATACTCATCATTAGCAGACATTGTTCTACTGCCTGAAGGGAAAGAAGTACAACAGGGCCGGGCGAAATCGCACTGGGCGTTATCCGGCTGGCCGTGGGAGGCGAAATCAGGGCATTATACGCCTGCCTATCGTATCCCAATGGTTGATATGTTTTGGGCGAACGAACGATCACCTCCGTGAATTTACGTTTACGGGGCGGGGGTTGTGTGGGATGTGGCGGTGGGAATGGAGTAAGTGGGGGGAACTGCTGTGGCAAATTTTGAGGCTGGAAAGGGGGGGGGGGCTTCATACTATTAAGCACTTCGCGATAGGATTTGTTCTCCATACACATTTGTTTCTTGATTGCTTCTTGTTTGAGCCGTTCCGGACAAGTCAATGATGTAGCAAGATGATTATTTTCACAATTGTCACATTTTAATTCGTCAGACCGACAGCCAGTCATGTCATGGGAACCTGCGCAGCGACCACGTCTAGGGGTACGCGTACGACAATGTTGCTGGATGTGGCCAAAGCGAAGGCACTTCACGCATTGATTTGGAGAGAAGATAAATAATTGCACTTCAAGCAAGACATTGAAAATGGAGACAAAATCCTGTAAACGTTGGGCTTCAAAGTGGATTTTAACTGTTCCAGTGGGGATACGGTCCATGACACCATTATTATCCTTTTTTCGGTAAAAACGTTGAATACGAACGATCGGGACGGGGGATTGTAAATATTGTAAAATTTCATCTTCCGTAAGCGCGGTATCCACCCCCCGTATAAGCCCCACACGCTGTATGTTAGCAGACGGAATACATGCATCTAACTGCTTTGCCTGGAGAATGGGGTGTCGTAAAAAGGAGTTGGCATGCAGGCGTGTGTCAAATAGCACATGCACTCTGTTACGCCCTTTTCTTTGAATGGCTTGAATGCCCGGAATGTTCTGTTCAAAAAAGATGCGTCCCAAAGCCATGCGGTGTAAATTTCCGAGTCTCTGATCCCTTTGCCCTTGCACAAATACACTGTATGGCCCCGTATGATGGGCGTAGTATGACATAGGCCGACGAACAGGAACCTCTGTGGTCTGTAAAGGCTGAATATTGTTCGCTGGTGATGTCTCAGGAGGTACAATACCGTCCGCGGGGACTATTACCATGCCCTCCATTGATACTGGGGGGTCATATTCAACCGTTTGCACAAAGTCCATCACACTTACCGTAATGTACTATACACTAGTGGAAAAGTACACAAAATCAAATCACCTAAACCACACACACACGGCTGACTCGAATACGAGTAAAGCCAATCAGTGGCGTAAGGCTACTTTGCGCCCGGGGACAACTGGATGGTAGTCGCCCCCTAACACTAAAAGGTCCAAGGATCAATAAGTTTAATTTCAACACAGTTTAATGTTCATAAATATGTAATTTTAATAAGTAGTATGTCACTTTAACACAATATAAAGAGAAAAATATGATAAAATAAAACTGTAAGTATTAAAATGTTAGTTTGTATGAAAAGTAATTTAAAAAAATAACCAGAAAATAAGTTTCAGAGTCATAACAAAAATTAAAAAATGTACCTTCCTAGCCTTGATGGATGCAAACTTATTTACAATAGAGTTGAAGTGTATAGCAGCAGCCACATCGCGTTCAATTGATAAAATTGCTAAATTACTTACGGTTGCCTTTCTTGCGTCATTGTGGATCTTAAGTAATTTTTAATAAGCTTCAGCTTACCAAAATATCGTTCCCAACATGCCACAGACACTGGAATCGTTAAAAGTAGTTTGAAAGCGATGATCAAGTCACTGTATGCCTCTAACCCCAAACAAGACCTAAATATAACAAAATATATTTGGGTTTCAAGTCGATCTTTTCATTATTTTCTTTGATCTTCGTAATAAAACCATGACATCTTTAATATCCTCAAAGAGTTCTTCTCCGTTCAATGCAAGTTCGTAACATTACCTCTTTAGAGTGTTCAAATCGTTTTCATTTGGAGTTTCGTTATGAATGTATCCATCAAAATTACAGAGGAAGCCAAAACGTTCATCCAGTTCCTTGATATTGGCGAACCGTTCACTTAACTCACGAATAAGTTTATCTAAGATCTCTAGTGTGCTCCGCTTTACCTCATCTATCCAAAAAAGTCCAACATTTCCGCTTCACTCTTTATCTTCGTTCCGTGGGTTCTCCCCATTCCTCACTCTTCTTAGTAGCTTTTGATATAACATCAACTGGAAGGGTTTCTCTCCACATATTAAGCTGGTTTTGGAAAGCCTGTAGACAAGTTATTACATAAGTGAACGAAATGCCTTCGATTTGCAAAGTTTTCTGTGTTCGGTCAATTTTTGAAAGTACCTCAGCCCAGAAAAATAGCAGAGTTATAAAGTCAAATCTTTCTATTGCATTAATTAACAGCGCTGCACTCTGTCTGGTATCGACGGTTTGAGTTGTAGTGTCTCTCAATTTTTCTAGAGCATGAAGCACTCCATCTAACTGAGATGATAAGGCGTTCACGGCTTCTGCTTTAGAACTCCATCTTGTATCTGAGTGGCCCTTGACCAATAAGCTGAAATGTTTATTGAGGACACTCCACTTGTGAGTCGAACTAAAGAAAAATGCATACGGTACACTTGTTGAACTGTTCCAAAACGTTGCACTTGATTCCAAGAGTTGGATAGACTTTGGCTTAAGTTGATACTGTCAAATTCACATTCTTTCTGAGTTTCATTGTTTTCAGAGTTCAGTGATCCTTTTATAAAAGCTGTCATGAACGATTTCGATCTACCGTATCAAGTGCTTTGGTACGTTGCTGTTTCAGTTGTGTATTTTGAGCCCCACTTGCCTTGTGTCGTTTCATAATGGAAACTGAAATACAATGAAATAAATTACCTTTTACTATTATCAATTATGATTCTTGGTGTTGATCAATAATGATTCTAAGTTAAAATTGCTTCATCCAATAGCAAACGAAATAGAGAGGAAACACTGTAATGTTTTATATATATATAGTTTAAATTGTTGTAGAGAATTTAACCTAATATTTGTTGCTAGTGCTAATTGCACTTACCTGTTTCCTAGTTGTGCATGATCAGGACTTACTCGTACTTTTCAACTAAACGTGTAAACACCTGTATAGGCTATTCACAATTCATTTATACACAATGTCTGCGAAATAAACGCAACTCAACTCCCCAATGAATAAAGTAAACTGAGGATTAAGGTTAAGGAATACACTTCATGACTAGCAATCGTCAATTCTGTTGTGACTTGATGCCCCCACCCCGCACCGGCAGGCACCGTCATCAACCACGCATCCCCTCTCCATCTTCGCTCTGATTCCGGCTCAGGCGCTCTTTTCACCCGTACATCGTAATTATTTCCTGTGTGCTCGGCACCCACGAACTATTTCGTATTGTCTATAAATAGTTTAAAATGAAACGTTTATTTCGTTTCTAAATAATATCAATGCAGTATTTAACAAAGTAATAAAAAATTAACCATTAAAACCGAATATTTTTCCTAAAAAATACAATATTCTTAAACTAAAAATATATGTTTTTCGATTTTGGCGCCCCCCTACCTTTACGGCGCCCGGCGTGGCCGCCCCGTTCGCACCCCCTTCGGTACGCCACTGAAGCCAATATCTGCTGTGTGGTACGTAAACGAGCGGCTAGGTACAGAGCTGATCCACTGTTTCTTCTTCTTCTTGTAGAGGGGTTTTGAGCGCAGCGAACACTTTACCCAGTCGCAAATCAGAAGGGTATTAAAAGATTGTGAATTTATCTAGTAAGGGGAAAACAAGGGAACAGGAAGATTGCGTAGGAGAAGAGGATAAACATAAACAAACGAGGACACAATAAGGTGCAAATCTTCACGCCCAAGTGACGCATCTTGGCGACTTACTACGTATACACAAACACGAGGCGTCACACATAAGGTAAAGGGTTAAAGAGTCAAATGACAGTCGTGGATGGCGTAATGAATGAAGTAGCGTTGAAATGATTTTGAATCACATAATAAAAGCTCTCGCTGTGGTCTAAGTCCAACAACAACAACCACAGTTGGGTGATAATGAAACTTCTCTGTTTATATATTTATAATCGTCGGGGTGTATATAGCTTTGGACACGCAAGGAATATAAGAAAAACAATGCATTTATTATCTTTCTTTATGTACATGTAGACCAGCTTCCATTTACCTGAATCTCTTGTACCGTACATTGTCTAACACCATAAGCAAGATTCCACCTCCTGCATCTCTTGTACTATAACACCAATCTCCAGATCAGAGAGACCAATTCCCACATAATCAAAACCTCACTAAAACAGCTGATCCCCATGGCAACCATGCCATGTCAAGGAATCTTTCCAATATCAGCCAAGGCCACCTGGTCCACCCACCAGCTAAGAATCTCAAGGCACATGTCACAAGACTCTCTGTGGCGGTCCACCATTCGTTGTCATGGCTGGCAACCAGATTCATTTATACACAATGTCTGCGAAATAAACGCAACTCAACTCCCCAATGAATAAAGTAAACTGAGGATTAAGGTTAAGGAATACACTTCATGACTAGCAATCGTCAATTCTGTTGTGACTTGATGCCCCCACCCCGCACCGGCAGGCACCGTCATCAACCACGCATCCCCTCTCCATCTTCGCTCTGATTCCGGCTCAGGCGCTCTTTTCACCCGTACATCGTAATTATTTCCTGTGTGCTCGGCACCCACGAACTATTTCGTATTGTCTATAAATAGTTTAAAATGAAACGTTTATTTCGTTTCTAAATAATATCAATGCAGTATTTAACAAAGTAATAAAAAATTAACCATTAAAACCGAATATTTTTCCTAAAAAATACAATATTCTTAAACTAAAAATATATGTTTTTCGATTTTGGCGCCCCCCTACCTTTACGGCGCCCGGCGTGGCCGCCCCGTTCGCACCCCCTTCGGTACGCCACTGAAGCCAATATCTGCTGTGTGGTACGTAAACGAGCGGCTAGGTACAGAGCTGATCCACTGTTTCTTCTTCTTCTTGTAGAGGGGTTTTGAGCGCAGCGAACACTTTACCCAGTCGCAAATCAGAAGGGTATTAAAAGATTGTGAATTTATCTAGTAAGGGGAAAACAAGGGAACAGGAAGATTGCGTAGGAGAAGAGGATAAACATAAACAAACGAGGACACAATAAGGTGCAAATCTTCACGCCCAAGTGACGCATCTTGGCGACTTACTACGTATACACAAACACGAGGCGTCACACATAAGGTAAAGGGTTAAAGAGTCAAATGACAGTCGTGGATGGCGTAATGAATGAAGTAGCGTTGAAATGATTTTGAATCACATAATAAAAGCTCTCGCTGTGGTCTAAGTCCAACAACAACAACCACAGTTGGGTGATAATGAAACTTCTCTGTTTATATATTTATAATCGTCGGGGTGTATATAGCTTTGGACACGCAAGGAATATAAGAAAAACAATGCATTTATTATCTTTCTTTATGTACATGTAGACCAGCTTCCATTTACCTGAATCTCTTGTACCGTACATTGTCTAACACCATAAGCAAGATTCCACCTCCTGCATCTCTTGTACTATAACACCAATCTCCAGATCAGAGAGACCAATTCCCACATAATCAAAACCTCACTAAAACAGCTGATCCCCATGGCAACCATGCCATGTCAAGGAATCTTTCCAATATCAGCCAAGGCCACCTGGTCCACCCACCAGCTAAGAATCTCAAGGCACATGTCACAAGACTCTCTGTGGCGGTCCACCATTCGTTGTCATGGCTGGCAACCAGATAAAAAAATAAAATAATAACAGTCTCTGTAACCTAACAAAAGTTCGGTTACAGAAAACGCCCCCTTTGAGAATGAATTTCTAACCGAAGGTTAGAGATTCATTCGCAACCACAGAAACAGAATACAAGAAACTAACAATAACAAAAACAAAGACACAAAGTGAACAAATATACATCATCTTCTTTAGATTCGCCAATAATGACATCGTCATCCTCCACCTCAATGGCTACATAATCCTCAAAAAGACCATTGGCACCATCATCGTCGAAACAACCATTTCTAAGTTCATCAGAACCACCAGCACAAATATTCTCCTCCGATAGAGCAGCCGAAGCCATCTCATAGAGTCCATCAGACACTCCCCGCTCCATCGGAAAAATCCGTCAACAATATCGTTGTCAGAAGGAACGGTAGAATCCTCATCAGACCTCATCATAATCATCTTCGTCTTCATCATCATCGTTATTAAGTTTTTTCCTTTCTTCTTCTTTCCCTTAAGCTTTCGGTCTTCCTCACCTGCTTCACTGTCTTCCGACTGTGTCTCGCCTGCTCCTTCAGTCTTCTTGGCTGCCTCCTTCTGTTCCAGTTTCTTCTGCTCCTCCCTTTCCTCCTTCTCTCTCTTCTTCTGCGCCGCAGATTTCATGTTACTTCCTTCCACTTCGTCACCCTTCTTGTGTTCCGTGCTGCCTTCGGACGGCAGGGGGACCTGGTCCACATTCTTCACCTCCACCTTCTGTCCTCCTTGGTCGGCAGTCGCTTGCTGCTGCTTGGTCTTGTTGGGCCGTATCCTGGTGCCAGGTCGAGGAAACTTGCGGTCGTCCGCCGCAGGCAGCTTCATGCCTTGGGCCATGCGAGCCTGAGCACGCGCACGGTCTGTCTTCTGCATGTGCGTCAGCCACTTGCCTCCAGTCTCTCCTTTCCCTTCTTTTTCTTCATCTGCCTTATCTTGCGTAGCAATTCTTTTCTTCTCATCTTTTCTCTTTGCCTTTACCTCTTTTATCTTCTCCTTTTTCCTCTTCTGATCCTTCACTCTCTTGTCTCGATCTGCCTGACAAATCTTCTAATTATTACTCCTTCTCTTTGCCTTCCATCTGGTCCATTTCTTCCTCCAACGTGTTCTCCTGCCTATCCGCTCCTCCAACGCTTCTTCACGTTATCTTCTATTTCATATTTCTCCTTGTTTTCAGTTTTATTCCCCTCCACCATTTGACGTCCTCTTCTTTTACGTCAGCGGCGACGTCTGATCTACCTCCGCAACTGTTCTGTCTTTTTCGCCTGGTATGGTCTCTCCAACATATACCACTACAGCCTCGCCTTACCTTTTCCACTTCTTGATTATTTTTCCTACGCCCCCTATCATCAAGTACCGGTACTTCATAGATCTTCTCCTCTTCCTCAACAAACACACTCAGAAATTCTACTACAGTATTTCAACTTTCTCTTCCACAATGCATATGCTATCCACCTGCTCTTTGATCTTGTCAAGCTTTTTAGACATATGCTCACTGACCTCATCAAGCTTTTTGGACCTTATCTTTTCCACTTCTTTACCCCCCCCCCCCCCTAGCATCACGTACTTCACATTTCTTCTTCTCCTTCACAGGCACACTCACAGATTCCACTATTTCAACTTTTTCTTCTACAACACATATGACCTCGACTCTCTGTTCTTCCAATTTACCTTTTTCTTCCTCCTTCAAAGCTACACACTCAGATTCTAGCCTCTCAACTTTCTCTTCAATGATACATAGGCTAGCCACGTGCTCTTTGACCTCATCAAGCTTCTCCATCAACTTCTCCCTAAAGCCAGCCATCCGGGAGGCAATCCTCTCCTCCATCCCTTCGTACTTTTCATAGCGGAGCAGAAGCGTCTTCAGCATGGACATCATTGAAACTTCCATGTTTAACTTATTTCCTTATTCGTGCCGATACGTTGGGCGTCAATGAAATGAATTTGATTCATATAATAAAAGCCGTCGCGGTGGTCTCTGTCCAACAACAACCACAGTTGGGTGATAATGAAACTTCTCTGTTTATATATTTATAATAGTTGGGGTGTATATAGCGATGGACACGCAAGGAATATAAGAAAAACAACGCCTTTATTACCTTTCTTTATGTACATGTAGACCAGCTTCCATTTACCTGAATCTTTTGTACATTGTCTAACACCATAAGCAGGATTCCACCACCTGCATCTCTTGTACTATAACACCAATCTCCAGACCAGAGAGACCAATTCCCACATCACTTTTTATAAAAGCACAGCTACCATTTTTCCCTGGCATCAATCAATACAACATTTCCTTTCACATACCAACTAGGCCTAGTTTCATTCAGCACATGGCAGCATCCATCTTCCCTCAAAACCTCACTATAACAGCTGATCCCCATGGCAACCATGCCATGTCAAGGAATCTTTCCAATACCAGCCAAGGCCACCTGGTCCACCCACCGGTAAAGAATCTCAAGGCACATGTCACAAGACTCTCTGTGGCGGTCCACCAATCGTGGTCATGGCTGGCAACTAGATAAAAAATAAAATAATAACATTCTCTGTAAGCTAACAAAAGTTCGGTTACAGCGTAGTACGTTGATGTATATACAGAGGACACTGAAATACTAGATGATTAACGGTACCGATTGCAGTGTTACATGCGCAAACCTCGGACGGTTGTAAGTTGCATCGTGCCATAATGTATGTTGCAAGATGGCGTCACAGTAAAAATGTAGTGAAATAGCAACTAGTGTAATTTGATAAAAGTGGTAAAATATTATAACAGAGGTATAAAATCTATAAAGTTACTTTCCTTGGGTCAAGTGAATTATGAAATATTGATAGTATTTATAAATTCTTATTGATAATTTAATAAATCTAAACTAAGTTGTGGGAACGTGCATCCAAAGATTCGGTGACTTCTTCAATCACTGTTTGAACCAAGTAGAGCAGTGGTGCTTTTACGAGATTTCACCGATTGGAAGATATACGTATTTCACATTCCTCGTTATTGGTAGGTAATTAGATTAATTCATTTAGGTAGTAATAATTAAAATACATTTAGTGTAATTTGGTATAAACATCTAGGCTAACTTAGATCTCTAGTATGTCGTCAGTTAACAGTGTTAGTGTCTCGTCAGGTAGTGTAACCGTTGCGGATTTATGCTCGTCGTGCAAAATAAAAGTAAAAAATGGAAATAAAATAATCACAGAATCTCAGGTAAAATTGAGTGAGGAGAAAAGTGAAACCGATTGTCGTAATGTAGGCCTACCGGTACCGTCATGCGAATGTCATAACCTGAGAAACGAACTGTCCTCAAGAGATGAATTTATAAAGCTGCTAAAGGAAGATATTGCTAAGTTAATGGAAGAGTTGAATAAATTAAAAGGAAACAGAGAGGAAAGCAAGGAAACTTGGTCGACAGTGGTTGCTGGTAGTGTAAGATTGAATAAGCTTAGGCCAGTACATGTAACTGAAATACCCGTCTCAAATTCATTTGGAGCGCTCGTCGAAGAAAATGATGACTTTCTTCAAGAAGAAAAGAAGAAAGTGATAAAAAGAGAATCCAGGAAGATGCGGATATTTGCGGATAGTCACGGGCGAGATGTAGCAGCAAGCGTTTTGGAGAGAAGCGGAGAAATGGAGGTCACTTCGACAGTAATGACAGGAGCTCAAATTGCAGTGGTCACGAACGGGATGGTTGGAGAGTGTGCGACCCTCACATCAAAGGACTATGCAGTAATCATCACTGGAGCTAACGACGTCTATAGAAATGAGAGTAAAAAGGTAATCAAAGATTTAAAGAGTACATTGCCATCCATGAATAACACAAATGTCATTATTGTAAACATTCCACAGAGACACGATTTAATTCCCAAATCATGTGTAAATGTAGAAATAGAGGCTACAAATGGAAAAATTCGTAAAATTTGTAAGAGTTTTCCAAATGTCCAAATTATAGATGTAAGTAAATTAGACAGGAAGTTCCACACTCGACATGGCCTACACTTAAACAGGTTAGGAAAAGAGTATCTTAGTGATGAAATCTGCAAAATTGTAAATTCAAATGGTAAGAATAGTTCAACAGTAATATCTTTAGAGTGGAAGCAGGGAAACTTGTAAATGAAGCCAAACGTGAGGTTTGGCATTCAGATCTTTCGATGTCAAATTTAACTGAGTGCAACAATGGTATTTCGGATTTGTCTAGCAACAATAATAATAAAAATTATGATACTAATAATAATAATAATGTAAATAAATCACCAACACAAGCTTGCAAAAGTAACAAATTAAAAATTTACCACCAGAATGGTCAGTCTCTCTATAATAAAATTGATTACATGAATCTAATGCTTAAAAATGAACTTAAAGACATATCAGCCCTATGTATTTCAGAACATTGGCTGATAGAGGAACATCTCGAATTAATTCAATTCCCAGGGTTTATACAAGCTAGTAAATACTCTAGATCTAATATTAGCCATGGTGGTACTTGTACCTTAAGAAATAATTTAGATAATGAATAGTTAACAGCTTATGATTATCTAATTATGGAACAGAATTTTGAATTCTCTGCCGTAAAAATACAGCAGTTTAAGTTAATAATTGTATGCGTATACCGTTCTCCGTCAGGAAAGTTTACTTTATTTATAGATAAATTAGAATTGTTACTCAATAACATGAGCAAAGTAAATTTCAATATAATAATTTGTGGGGATGTAAATGTGGATTTCTAAAAATTTGATAGAAATTGTGAATTATTAACACAGTTACTAATTTCCTATGGACTGAAACCTACAGTAAATACCCCAACAAGAATAACAAAATTTAGTAAAACCACTCCTGATCATTTTTTTTAAATACAGATAAATATCACCATTCAATTGAAGTCTATTGTCCGGGTTTTAGTGACCACCATGGACAAATACTGAGTTTTGAAGTACCCGAAACAATCAATAATAATGATAATGGAGTAAAATCAAAGTACCGGTCATTCACTGAAACAAATGTAACATATTTCAATGACTTATTAAATAAGGAAACATGGTCAGAAATGTATAAACTAGAAAATATAAATAATACATTTAATACATTTTTTAGCGTATGGCTTTTAGTGCCGGGAGTGTCCGAGGACATGTTCGGCTCGCCAGTTTTGTAGCTGCTTCGAGACGGACACCCAATGGGTGAGCTACAAGTACCGTTGGGGGAGGAAAGTTGGAAGGGAGGGTCGAGGAGTTGGAAGGTAGCGGCTGTGGCCTATAGTTAAGGACCAACCCCGGCATTTGCCTGGAAGGAAGATGGGAAACCACAGAAGACCATCTTCAAGGTTGCCAGCGGGGGGATTCGAACCTCCTCGCCTCCCGGATGTGAGCGACTGCGAACAGTCATGCCGCAACGACCTCGGCTAACTCACCCGGTATTTAATGCATTTAATAGTACTCTAAAACACTATTTTGCTACAGCTTTCCCCTTTAGACAAAAAACTGTTCAAAATAACAAAACTAGCAATTGGATAACAACAGGGATTATAAATTCATGTCAAAGAAATAAATTTCTACACAAATTATATAAACAATACCACACAAAACCTGAATTCAATTTATACTACAAAAATACACTAGCATATTAAATAAGGTAACAAGACTAGCAAAGAAAATGCATAATGGTAATTTTATTTCCCAATCATCTAATAAAAACAGGGATATGTGGTCCGTGATAAAGAAAGAAACTGGAAAATCTGCTAAAATACAAAGGAACATTACACTGACCAGAAATAATAAAGTGATTAATAATCCAGAGGAAATAGCAAACACTTTTAATGACTATTTTCTGGAAATTCCACAAAAAATATTAAATAAATCACAGGTAAATACACTAAATTCTAATAATAAAATAAATATATGTAGTGATTCTTTATTTATAAATCATGTCACAAGTGAAGAGGTAAGAATAGTTATAAAAGAGCTAAAACATAAATTCTGTGCTGGCATTGATGGCATCCCTGATGCAATTTTAAAGAAATGTGCAGAAAATATAATAAATCCACTTACACACTTAAAATAAACAGTTCAATTCTCTCAGGAACTTACCAGGATATTTTGAAGTTATCAAAAGTTATTCCAGTGCACAAAAACGGTTCAAAAGTTGAATTAGATAACTATCGTCCTATTACCTTACCAACTGGTATTGCAAAAATAGTGGAAACATCATGTATAAGAGACTGATAAGTTTTATAGAAAAACATAAAATATTATCAAACTCACAACATGGATTTAGAATTGAAAAATCTACACATACAGCAATTTATGAATGTATTAATATTATACTGAAATTAATTGACAATAAGGAACATGTAACTGGCCTATTCTTGGATTTATCGAAAGCATTTGATGTTGTTGACCATAAAATCCTCCTTACAAAACTAAATCAATATAGTATTAGAGGTCTAGCTAATAAATGGATAGAGTCTTACTTAACAAGGCGTAAACAAATAGTAAGCTTGAGACACAAGGATGATGGAACCAAATTACTTAATGAAACATTGGCCAATGAGGGAATTATTAAATTTGGAGAACCCCAGGGATCGGTTTTGGGCCCACTACTATTTCTTCTATATATCAATGATATAATAACACAGAACGTTCATTCACGTAAGGAAATTTTGTTTGCGGACGATACAACACTCGTAATAAAAGGTGAAACTAAACAGGTCAAACAGCAGTCTGCTGACTCCGTTACAGGAGAGTTAACCAAAAGGTCACAAGTTAATCGCCTCATAATCAACTATAAAAAACAGTATGTCTAAATTTCCACACTATACAGAATAGGAATCCTGCGAAGCCCAATATAACATTAAATGGTCATCAAATAGAAAATAAATCAGAAACAAAGTTTTTAGGACTATGGATACAACATGACTTGAAATGGAATAAACATATACAATATCTGAATACTAAACTGCACTCGATGTGCTTTGCGTTACGTATTTTGAAAACTTGCACTAGCATGCTCACATTAAGAAATACTTATTTTGCTCTTTTCCATTCATATTTAAGATATGGGGTCATATTTTGGGGTATGTCACCAGATGTACTAAGCACGTTTAGGATACAAAAGAGGGCGATTAGATGATGGCAAATGTACACACTAGAGAATCATGTAGACCTCTGTTTAAAGATTTAAACATTCTCCCACTGCCCTGCATATATATCTTTGAAAGTATTAAGTTTTTTTAAGAATTTAATGAATAAGGATGTTTTTCTTAAAACAAACAATGATGTTTCTAGGCATAACACAAGACAAAATCAAAACATTCATATTTCACACACACACAAGCATATATCAAAAAGGAACTTTTCACACAGGTGTTAAATTATACAATAAACTACCCCAGTATATAAAACTTGACCCAAAAATAAAAACCTTTGATAGAATGTTGAAAGCTTATCTGCAATGCTATTGTTTTTTCTATGTAGTTGAATATCTTAGTGTATAGGAGCGATGAAATCTATAATTATATTTTACTTTTCTATTTTAATTGTAATACCTAGCTGTAAGTTGTATTTATAGAATTAAGTTTTCATATTATGATAATAGAGTAAGGTTAAATAGTTGTCCAATATGATTGTATCTCTTAAGATCTGTTATTATAATAAGTTATAAATAGTTATAGTATTAGTATTATATACCTATTACTACTTTTATTTTATAGATGTAAATTCTGACGTGTCCTATATCAAAAATGTATTGTATACATGTAGTTGATCAAATGGAATTAATAAAATCTATCTATCTAATGACCGGAGTACGGGCATGATTAAAACGTAAGCGAATAATCGTAATTATATGACGACGAGTGCATAGACCATTATAACACCAAGGAAGACGGGGTATCGTAGGTTGTATATTATATAAAAACTTTGCCTTTTCCATTGTATATTCCTGCCATTGTCGTGACCATTCGTCTTTCAGTTGGTCTTTCAGCATAATAAACTCGGAGGCAGGGGTAGTGGTGTTGATTGAGGTACCGTGTCCACTCGCAGCATGTCTGGCGGCATTATCGACATATTCATTCCCTGGTCGGGTATCCAGGAAAAAACGATCGTGTATCCCGACTGCGTCAATTCATACGTCAAATTGAGGATATTAAGTATAAACCAATTATCGGTATGAGAAACATTTTGCAAGGCCTGGAGAACACTCTGTGAGTCAGATAAGATGAGGTATCGAGATATGACATTCCGTTTAATATATATGAGGGCTTGGCGGATGGCAAACGCTTCGGCAGAAAAAATAAATAAGGTATTGGGTAACGTAAAGGAAGCAAGATGGTGGGTGGCGGGGATGTAGAAGGCCGCACCCACACCTGGAGGGGAGTCTAATTTGGATCCATCTGTGTAAATTGTAATACAATGGTGAGCACGTTCATCAAGATGATATACATATCGGTGGCTGGATGGGGGGTGAAGAAATGCATCTTTACGTGAAAAGTAGGGTGAATGATGAATAACATCAGGTTTGTACTGAAACAGGTGAACGGGGGCGTTATAGCAGATAGGCTCACGGGTTTGTAAAATATTAGGACGAATACCGGTAAGGTCGATGAAAGACTGGAGGAGGGAGGGTGGGGGATATTTTTAAAGTAAATGATATTGATGGTGTTCCTGAAGTAATTGTAGTATTGGGAGAATGGAATATGAATAAAGGGCCATTTTACGGAGAAGGTATCTATAGGACAGATACTGCCTTCGGAGCGCAAGAGGCTGTTCGGTAGCTTCTACTAAAAGGGCTTGAGTGGGTGTTGAAGAGAGAGCACCCAGGATAATTCGCAGGTCAGCATATTGTAATTTATCTAAAACGGCGAGTCGGGACTGGGGCATAATGTCATAATAATGACAGCCATAATCAAGGGAGGACCGGATGATATTGCGGTATAAAAGTAACAATATTTGGGGATCTGCTCCCCACGTACGACGGGTTAACGACCTTAGTAAATGTATTTTTTAGCCTACTTTTCACATTTTGCAAAAATGAGGAAAAAGTAGACTTATGAGATCGATCCGGGAATATGTCTGTCTGTCTGTCTGTCCTTCTGTATGTCTGTCTGTCTGTGTGCCCCCCCTGTCAACTCCTAAACGGCTGCAGCTATCAAAACCAAATTTGGTATGGGTAAAGATCTATACCGCGACATCTCGATGTCAAACTTGAAAATGATGTCAGTGCTACCAGCTGCTAAAAAATCACAATTGAAATTTGAGCTCCATGTTGGATATCTTGGAATGTATACATGGGAACTATTCCAAAATTGGTACATATATAGATAATAATATTTCAGTTTAATTTTCAGGAGGCCATACATGACAGTGTTGCCAAAATGATTCTAAGCCTACTGATAGGTCCAAATTTTAAATGCATATAACTCCTACACTATCAATTGGATTTCAACCAAATTTCGTATGTACTATGTGTACATAAACGGATATGACTGAGCGTATTCTAAAGAGCCACCAGGGCTGCCAACTGTCAATAAATGCTCTCTCTTTTTGTTTTATCCAAATACCAATATATTAGAAAGTATGCTAGCCCACAGCTTTAAACTTTGCACACGTATAGTGCCCGACATTCTAGATTAATTTGGAGGAACTAATGTATGTCAGTGCTACCAACATGATTCTAAGCCTGCTGAAATGACCAATTTTTAATTACATGTATCTTCTTTACTATCAATTGGATTTCAACCAAATTTCGTATGTGCTATATGCACCATAACAGATATGACTGTGCATATTCTTTAGAGCAATCAGGGCTGCCAACTGTTAATAAATGGTGTTTATATATTTTACCCTAATATCAATATATCAGAAAGTATGCAAGCCAACAGCTCTAAACTTTGCGCACGTATAGTTCCTGGCATTCTAGATTATTTTGGAGTAACTAATGTGTGTCAGTGCTACCAACATGATTCTAAGCCTGCTGATAGGTCCAATTTTAAAATTCCAGTAACTTCTATACTAACAAATAGATTTCATCCAAAATTGGCACAACAATACATCATAATATTTCAAATTATTTCTGACCAACACATGCATGACATTGTTGCCAACATGATTTTACATGCGCTGATAGGTCCAATGTCTAACTGCATGTAACGTCCATGCTATCCATTGGACTTCAACCAAATTTTGTATTCTGTACCTTAAGAGATGGAACTAAGAATATATTCAGTCACCAGGGCTGCCAACTGTAGTGCTCTATCAGGCTACATCATGCCAGCTATATTTCGAACTAATTAGAAATTTCGATTTTACCAAATTCATTTCGTCATTATTCTAGATACTTTTCACATTTTGCAAAAATGAGGAAAAAGTAGACTTATGAGATCGATCCGGGAAAATATCTGTCTGTCTGTCTGTCTGTCTGTGTGTGTGCCCCCCCTATCAACTCCTAAACGGCTGCAGCTATCGAAACCAAATTTCGCCATGTTGGATATCTTGGAATCTATACATGGGAACTATTCCAAAATTGGTACACATATAGATAATAATACTTCAGTTTAATTTTCAGGAGGCCATGCATGACAGTGTTGCCAAAATGATTTCAAGCCTACTGATAGGTCCAAATTTTAAATGCATATAACTCCTACACTATCAATTGGATTTCAACCAAATTTCGTATGCAATATGTTTACATAAACAGACATGACTGAGCGTATTCTAAAGAGCCACCAGGGCTCCCAACTGTCAATAAATGCTCTCTCTATTTTTTATCCAAATACCAATATATCAGAAAGTATGCAAGCCCACAGCTTTAAACTTTGCACACGTATAGTACCCAACATTCTAGATTAATTTGAAGCAACTAATGTATGTCAGAGCTACCAACATGATTCTAAGCCTGCTGAAAGTACCAATTTTTAATTACATGTATCTTCTATACTATCAATTGGATTTCAACCAAATTTCGTATGTGCTATGTGTACTATAACAGATATGACTGTGCATATTCTTTAGAGCAATCAGGGCTGCCAACTGTTAATAAATTGTGTTTATATATTTTACCCTAATATCAATATATCAGAAAGTATGCAAGCCAACAGCTCTAAACTTTGCGCATGTATAGTTCCTGGCGTTCTAGATTATTTTGGAGTAACTAATGTATGTCAGTGTTACCAACATGATTCTAAGCCTGCTGATAGGTCCAATTTTAAAATTCCAGTAACTTCTATACTAACAAATGGATTTCATCCCAAATTGGCACAACAATACATCATAATATTTCAAATTATTTCTGATCAACAGATGCTTGACATTGTTGCCAACATGATTTTACGTGCCCTGATAGGTCCAATGTCTAACTGCATGTAAAGTCCATGCTATCCATTGGACTTCAACCAAATTTTGTATTCAGTACCTTAAGAGATGGAACTAAGAATATATTCAGTCACCAGGGCTGCCAACTGTAGTGCTCTATCAGACTACATCATGCCAGGTATATTTAGAACTAATTAGAAATTTCGATATTACCAAATTCATTTCGTCATTATTCTAGATAGGTCCATAAAGATTAATCATTGGCATGAATCTTAAATTTTAACAAAAGTAGGCTCTTTAGTTCGTCACGGAACTTCTTGTTTTTTGTTACTTGTAATTTTATGTGTGCAAGTTGAGGCGCCCAGGTCAACTTATCGTCAATCAGAAGGCCGAGGTATTTTGTTTGGGATTGGAGCCCTGTTGATATATGATCGGCGAACGGTTATAGATACGTCTGTGGGTAAAAATTAAGGCGGATTTTTTATTGGGGGGGGGGGACGGTTTCGAGGGCATGCCGAAATAGCCAGGCGTGTAAAATCGTGAGGGCTTTATACGTTGACGACACGTGTGTAAATCGGAGTGAGAACAATATAAAAGGAGATCGACGGCATATTGGGTAAGACGGACATGTGGGAGTAATAGTCCCTCGATCTCACTAGTATAAAGGAGATACAGGATGCCACTGAGAATATCGCCTTGAGGTAAACCAGAGGACAAAAAGCGCGAATTGAGGATAGTAGGGAAGGTAGAAAGAATGATGTGGCGGAGGTGTAAAAAAGCCGAAATCAATTTAATAAAGGGGGGGGGGGGGATTTCCATTGGCATAGAATATGCAATAACAACAAGACGTTGACACTATCATATGCTCCTTTGATGTAAAAAAAACGGATACTGTAAATTGTTTACGGCAGCTGGACAAGAGAAGATCTGTAAGATAGATATTCAGGGCATCACTTGTCGACTTGCGTTTGACAAAGGCAAATTGGGTTTTTGGAACCATATCATAATACTTTAGCGCCCATATTAGTCGAGCCATTAATATTCTCTGAAACGTTTTGCGAATACAGGACCCTAACTGAATTCCCCGATAGCTGATGGGTAGGGCGTTTTTTTTTACCTGGTGTTAAAATAGGAAGTAATAAGAAAACGTTCCACGTTGTAGGAATATTACTAGTACTTAATACGGTATTATAGAATTCCAGAAGGACCAATTGAGCGGGAGAGGGTAGGTTATTGAGTATATGGTAAGAAATACAGTCGGGACCCGGGGTGGTGGATTTTTTGGTGGTTAAGGCTTGCCGGAGTTCTGTGTATAAAATCGGTTGGATGAGACAAGAAAATTTAGAAGACATGTCGTATTGGTAAGATGGTTGTTAAAAAACGACAGAATCGGGTGTGAGACTGCGGTAGAAACATAAGGAATTTTCATAGTTAAGGCGGTGTGAGGACACATATTTTTTACTCCCCGATACAGTCCTTATAGCGTTCCAGATTTGGTTAAGAGGTGTCAAGTAGTTAATGTTATTGACATGTGCCTGCCATGCGTTGCGGCGTTTGTCATTAAAGGTACGTTGTATTGTGGCTGTAAGCTTTTTATACTGCAGATATGTGTACGGGGTATGATATTTACGAAAGAGATGAAGAAACGCTTTTCGTCGCTTTGCTAATCCCTTACATCCTGCGTCCCACTAGGGGATGTGAAATATTTTCTGCCCATGTCGTTCTCGACAAGGAATGAGAGGGTGATAGGTATCAAAATATTGAGTAATGACAGTAATTAAATATTCATATGAGGTTCGAACTGGTGGTGCAGCTTGGCAAAAATATTGTTGTATATACTCCGAAAACTACAACGGTCAAAATGTTTGAAATTTCGAAAAGAGCGAGTGGTTTGCAAGGGGGGGGGGGGACAAGGAAAAACTGGTAATGATTATGGGGTAATGGTCACTTAAATGTAGATCTGGGGATATTTGCCAAAAAAAAGCTGGTGTGCGATATTAAGAGAAACTAAGGTTAAATCGAGAGCGCTAGGATCTTGAGTAGGGGCAGAAATACGAGTAGGGAAACCATCGTTGAGGAGGTGAAACGAGGAGAGTTGAGATGCTGTCCATATATGACGACCTTTGGGGGTTACACGTACACTTCCCCATTCCGTATGGTGGGCATTAAAATCACCGCCCAGAATATGTGATGAAAAGGATTGACTATAAACAAAGAAGGATTTCCACTGTCATTCGTTGCCCTTGATATCTGGGGATATATAAAGATTGGTGATATGAAACTTGTCAACTTGAACGGTAATGGCATATGTGCGGGGGAGGGTAAAAAGGAAGGGGATTACGCTATAGGAAAGCGACTCATGGATTAAAGTGAACACTCCACCATATTGTGGGCCATCTTGTCGTTCAACGGAATACTGTGGAATAAGGAACGAGAAGTTATGATGTAGCCATGTTTCTTGTAAAAGGATTACATCAGGTTGGTATTCCTGTATTAAAAGAAGTAATTCATGACGTTTATTTAGTATACTATGTGCATTCCATTGAAGGATCTTCATGAAAGAAGGGGAGAAAGGACATCCTGGGTTGGCTCAAGGGGTTTGGTGGATTGAGTAAGAGAATGAAATGGTAGAAGGAGGATTTTGTCGTAAATGTTTTTTAAAAGGTGGGCCCATTGGGCATTCTTACCCAAAAGTTCCATGAGTTGAAGATAATCTCTAGTTATTTCTGGGGGCACACTCGACTTGGGTGGCACGGGAGGGGTGGGGGTGGGAGGGTCATTGTAGACGTCGAAGGGGGATATATAGGGATACCGGGCGATGGGTATTGTCACTTTATACGATCGAGAGGTATGCCTTACGGTCATATCCCAAAGGTGTAATAACTTCGGGTGGGCTGTGGACAATAGACGTGAATTTATGTTTTTTGGGAAACGTAGGTTGTGAGGTTGTGCAAGATTGGGAAAGTGGGGGAAATTGTTTTGGGACGTTTAGTGGTTGAAAGGGGTTACGAGATTGGGCAACAATGCCTTGATATGTCTCGGTTTCGACACACATTCGGGTTTTGATCTCGACTTGTTTTTGATGGTATGTACAGTGGGGTGAGCCACTAATATGATTTTCCTCGCAGTGAACACATCGCACAAGCACTTGGGTGCATGTCTGAGTCTCTTGGCCTTGAGCGCAGTGACCACAGCGGGGTGCGCGTGCTCGGCAAATTTGGCCGGTGTGGCCATACCTCTGACAACGATTACAGATTATAGATCGAAATATAAATACTTGGACCTTGAGGATGACATTAAAAACGAAGACGTATTGGGGTAGAATCTGGGATTCGAAAAAATGTTTGATCGTACCCGTGGGAAGCATTTCAACTTAGCCATCGATCATTTTACGACGATTCATGCATTGCTATTTGCGTATTGGACATGGAGACTCTATGTATTTCACGAGGTCGTCAGACGATAAAGATAGGTCAACACCACGGATTAAACCAATCCGTTGGATGTTAGAGGATGGGATGAAGGCTTTCAGCTGCTTTTCGGCAAGCAAAGGGTGTCGAAGAAAAAGGTTAGCTGCACGTGCCGCGGTGAAGGTTATTTGTATGCGATTACGGCCTTTTCGATGGATGGCCTTGATACCCTCAATTTGTCGCTCATAGAAGAGTTTATCTAAACCCATTGGGTGTAAATTCCCAATATGCGTTTTGTCTGCGGACTTAACGTTAATGAAATAGGGCCCAGAGTGGTTTAATGGGTACGGTCGTGGAGGACCGTTCCAATTGTGACGAGTCGGATTAGACGGAATGATTGGAGACAAGCTCGTGTCAACTTGCATGGTAACAGAAGATAATGCCGGGGTAAAAAGGGTGCGTTCAAACGTAGTGTCTCGGTATGGTTAACTTCCATACGATCGTCAGGAGGCCGCGGATTTTCCTCTACCCCACTGTTTTCGGCCATGTCGCCGGTATTATAATCCGGGAATGGATCAACTATTTACAAGATAATATGCACTGCAATACACTAATACACACACAAGGAGTCGAAAACACACACGTAGAACACGTAGAGCCGACACTCCCCGGCGCGAGGCGATTCTGACGTATAAACGCACAGAACAACCGACCCGTACGAGAAGCGAGAACGAACTGGATCCACTGTTTGATTGGCTGCTGAGTACTTATTGGTTGTTGGTGCAATACCAACTACAATACTCAGACTGTCACGGACGATTACTCTTTACTCCATGACTTTTGTGTTTCTTGTTGTTGACAGCTTTGATGTATAAGGCCGTGAAATGTTGTAATGGTGGTTACCAGAATATAAAGTTTTCTTATGAGAAGTCTTGAGCGTTTCATTCAATTTGTTTTATTGGTTATACCTACACCGGGTAGGCGTAGGTCCCTAACAAAATATTGGCGACCTTGCCAGGATGACGTATTAATTCAAACAACTTGAAGATTGTGTTGATTTAAAGACCGCGTGTTCCTGTTCTGTGTTCGTATTGGAAATGGAGAAGTTAATGAAAGCGCGGAAGCCGGTAAGAGCGACTTTTACGAAGACGTACAATGCGTTTTTGCAAAACATAAATCAAGAAATTCAGGACGGCGTGGACGACGACACCTTACAGTCCTTGCTAACCAAATTGGAGAGGTTGGGAACGGATCTGGCACCGTTGGACGAGAAAGTTTTAAGTATGTTGCTAGAGTATGACCGTGATTACGAATATGTAGACAGTTTTAGAGACAGATTGGATGATGCAAGACAGAAGTATGCTCTACGGTTGCAGGCTAATTCCAATGTATTGGCAGTGGTGTCAGCAAGATCGGTCCTATCAGATGGGAATAAAACCAAAAGGCAGTTGAAACTACCTAAAATAGAACTCATGAAATTCGATGGGGAGATTAAAAATTGGTTGGAATTTTGGGGACGATTTCGGCGCATTCATGAGGACGAAGACAAATTCCAATACTTGATCCAAACCACGAAAGTTGATAGTCCTGCTAGAGAATTAGTCGCCAGTTTCCCCCCTACTGCTGAAAATTACCCTAAAGCAGTGGAATCTCTTCAGGGTAGATTTGGAAGGGAGGATTTATTGACTGAGTTCCATGTAAGGGAACTCATAAGTCTTGTAGTGAAAAATGTTTCTCAAACAAGGAAGAAGACTCAACTTTCTAGTCTATATGACAAGTTGGAAGCACAACTGAGAGCTCTGGAGTCTATAGGTGTTACCCGAGATAAGTACGGGCCAATGCTTTTCCCTCTAGTAGAATCTTGCTTGCCTGAGGAAGTGTTACGTGTCTGGATGAGGAGTTCGTCAACGGCTATGAGGGATCAAGACTATGGACATGCCGACAAACTGACTGCATTACTTGGTTTTCTGAAGGGTGAAGTAGAGAGTGAAGAGAGGATTACATTTGCTCAAGCTGGTTTTGGAGTATCTAGTGAATCAAGGAGTGCTAAAGTTAAAGAATGGAAAGAGAGTAGTTTAGCAACTGCTAGTGTACTTTTTGCTGGTAAAGGTGAAGGAAACAGTTTAGCGTGTGTCTTCTGTAAAAAAAAAACACACATAACAGTAAGGGGTGTTATCTTGCTCAAGAAATGAACTTAGGGGTCAAACGTAAAAGGCTGTCTGAAAACAAGGCTTGTTTTTTGTGTCTGAAGGTTGGACATAGGGCTGCAAATTGTATTACGAAACTGAAATGTCTTGTGTCCAGTAGTAAACATGAAGCTATTATGTGCCCAAAATTAGATGAACATAGGGGAAGTTATAGAGGTGAGGAGAAGCATCAGGAGAGGGGCTCAAAATTGCCTGGTGTCCCAACTACAACCCTTAATACACAAACTAGTGATGTTTCGGAAGTACTGCTGCAAACTCTTGTAGTTAGGTTGGTTCATCAAGGAGAGAAAAAACTGTAAGGTCGTTGTTAGATACAGGCTCGCAGAGATCCTATCTGTTAGAGAAGAATGCTGTGGAAATGGGGTATATTCCATCAAAGACTGAAAACATTGAACACAGGCGTTTTGGGGGTGCTTCAATCAGTGCCAATGATCATGACCTATATGAGATAGATATAGACGACCTACATCATTCAATTTCTCGAAAAATAAATGTGTTGGGACAAAAGGAAATTTTTGGTATAATCCCACGGTTAAACCGGGGCCCTTGGATGGATGAGATCAGAGAAAAGAAAATGTGGTTCTCTGATTCTGGCCCAGAGCCATCGGAGATTGGACTACTAATCGGCGCAGACACTGTGGGTAGTTTATTGACTGGGGACACAATCATGTTGAAGTCTGGATTGGTTGCTGTTAAGACTACATTTGGTTGGACAGTGATGGGTCAGCTTTGGAAGACAACTGAAAACGATAGCGCCGTGTCCATGGTGAACTCTCTGTTTGTGAGAACTGCTTCTTTGGGTGATCTGTGGAACCTGGAAACCATTGGAATTGGTGATCCTGCTGAAACACTATCGAAGAAGGAAATTGAAATTGCAACATTGAAACATTTCCAAGAAAATGTTAAGATCAATGAAGAAGGAAGGTATGAAGTCGCAATTCCGTGGAAAAAGATCAGCAGTTATTGTCATGCAACAAGGAAGTTGCGTTAAAAGACTGGTTTCTGTAACACACCGTTTGATCAAGGAAGACAAATTTGAGAGAAGTACCAGCAGGTGCTTCAGGACTGGGAACAGGAAGGGATAATCGAAGAAGTTGGTCAGGAGGGCTCTCAGGATGTTGGGTATTATTTACCACACCGAGGAGTTTCCAAGGAAGGATCGAGTACAGAGGTGAGGCTGGTGTTTGATGCTTCATGTAAATCGAAAAGAGGACTTTCACTCAATAACTGTCTGGAAAAGGGTCCTAATTTGTTGGAAGTAATTCCTTCTATTTTGAACCAGTTCCGTTTTATCAGGATAGGTGTGATCGCAGACATTAAGAAGGCTTTTCTTCAAATTTCAGTCTCTGAGAATGATCGAAACTTTCTGAAATTCCTGTGGTGGGAGAACTTTACTGAGGGGACTCTTAAAATATACTGCCACAAACTGGTCGTTTTCGGAGTGAACTGCAGTCCATTTCTACTTGGAATCTTATTGGACAGTCATCTGAAAAACAGTACATGCTTCTCTGAGACAGCAGATAAACTAAGAACCTCACTATATGTAGATAATTGCGTCACTTCCTTGAACACAGAGGAAGAACTCCAAAAATTTGTGGATGAATCTGGGGAGTTACTGTCGCAAGGAAAATTTGACCTCCGAGGATGGGAGCACACCATATGGAGTCTGGAGGATGAGATTCCCGAAGTGACACCCGTTTTGGGTTTGTGGTGGGACCCAGTAGCTGATACTTTGGCTTGTAAAGTAGCAAAATTAAATGAATCTGATGTTCTCACAAGGAGGACAGTTTTGTCGGTAGCTCAAAGTATCTTTGATCCAATTGGATTTACTTGTCCGGTTTCCATTGTGCCAAAGGTTTTGCTTCAAAAAAGTTGGAGAGAGAAAATAAGTTGGGATAGTCCACTGAGTGAAGCAAATTCAATAAATGGTTACATGAACTGTCCTATATTGCTGGGCTTAAAGTGCCTAGAAGATTTTCTAAATGTGAGGACTGATCCTCTTGGAGCATGCATGTATTTTGTGATGCCAGTCAAGTGGCTTATGCGGTTGTTATTTTATGAGATCATTCAATGGGAAAGAATCTGAAGTGCAACTGGTCGCAGCAAAATCCAGGGTAGCACCACTCAAGCTTGCACTATAGGCTCACGTCTTGCCTTTACAGTGAAGGAAAGCTTGAATATAACGGACGTCCCGGAGTACTACTGGAGTGACTCATCCTCTGTTTTATGTTGGATACGAAGAGAGGAAGCTTGGGGAGTGTTCGTCACTAACCGAGTGAAAGAATTTAGAACATTAACTAACCCAAAGCGTTGGTTTCATCTACCAGGGACGGAGGGACCCGCTTGGTTAAAGTTGGAAGGAAACATCTGGCCGACGCGCATTGTAAAAGTTAATGAAGAGGAGGTCGATGAAGAAAGAAGAAAATGCCATGTTACCAATACTATGCTTGTCTCCCAGGAAAAACACTGGTATTTGAAGTATTTTTCCAAGTACTCAAGAATCGTCAGAATGGTGGCCTGGATGTTACGGTTCGTCAACAATGCCAGGAAGGACGTAGTGAAAAATGTTGCTTCAGAATTAGATTGTCATGAAATTTCAATGGCAGAGAAACGACTGCTGAAATTATTTAAGGAAGAGAAGTTTACTGAAAGGGACAACCAGAAAACATTCTGCCCTTTTAAAGACCAGATGGGTCTCTTCAGGATTAAGACAAAAATTACCAACAGAAAGGATGAATACGATTTCCATGCGCCGGTTTTATTGCCATCAAAGCACCCTTTGACTGAGATGATAATCAGAGATAATCATTTGAGAGCCTCTCATGCTGGTGTTCAGATTTTACTCGCTATACTCAGGGAGCACTACTGGATACCAAAGGGAAGAAGAACCATTCGCAAAGTCATCAGAAAGTGTACCCAGTGCAGGAGATTCGAAATGGAAAAGGCAATTTCGGAAACGCCAGCCCTTCCAGAAGATCGTGTGAGAGATGCAGGTGTATTTGAGGTAGTGGGAGCGGACCTTGCTGGACCGCTATACTTAAAATGCGAGAACAGGGCTTGGATTGTGATTTTTACATGTGCCGTTGTGAGAGCGGTTCATTTTGAATTAGGCATGACTTTGTCGACTTCAGGGTTTCTGTTAGCTCTTAGGCGTTTCATAGCCCGACGAGGGAGGCCTCGTGTGATTTATAGTGACAACGGGACAAACTTTGTTGGCACCAACAATTTGTTTGGCTTCACTGACTGGAAAAAAATTGTGTGCGGAAGTATCAGTTAATAGAATCAAGTGGAAATTTAGTCCTCCTTCAGCCCCTTGGTTGGGTGGATTCTGGGAACGAATTGTGCAAATGGTCAATAAATTATTAAGGCGTGTTTTAGGCAAAGCTATCTTGACATATGAAAAACTATTGACTGTGATTGCTGGTGGTGAATCGGTAATCAACTCGAGGCCCCTCACCTACATTTCAGACGACTGTGATGAATTGGTACCTCTGACTCCATCAATGTTTCTTCAGGACATTCCCGTGGTTGGTACTCCTGATTTAGACATGCTAGATCAAGTTAATCTCACCAGAAGGCTTCAATATCTTCAACAGCTACGGGGGGAGCTGAGGAGGGGATTCCGACTGGAGTATCTGGGTAGCCTTCTATGCGGTTCATCGGGAAAGGAGTCTGACCGTCAGTGGAAGGTAGGAAATGTAGTCATCATTGGTAGTGATGACAAGACAAGGATTGACTGGCCCCTGGGGAGAGTGACAGCGACACTTCCAGGTAAAGACAAAGTGACCCGAGTAGTTAGGGTAAAGACATCCTCAGGAGAACTCCTCCGACCTACGAGATCTCTATATCCTTTGGAGGCTGGAGGTGGGAGTGAGGAGGTGCCCTTACTTAGTGGTGCAGTTCCGGAGGCAGTAAGTCTCAGAAGTCGCAACTTCACTGTGTTTGATTTGCATCAAAGGTGGAAAAATGTCACGGACGATTACTCTTTACTCCATGACTTTTGTGTTTCTTGTTGTTGAGAGCTTTGATACATAAGGCCGTGAAATTTTGTAATGGTGGTTACCAGAATATAAAGTTTTCTTATGAGAAGTCTTGAGCGTTTCATTCAATTTGTTTTATTGGTTATACCTACACCGGGTAGGCGTAGGTCCCTAACACAGACCTTAATGCAGGTCTCGAAAGTGTGAAAATGGCGTATGCTGAAACCCCGGCATATTGTTTGTTTACATTCGTTGCTGGGATACACTATTTAGCTTTGATGAGCTTCGTTTGATGAAAGTTGGGATAAATTGTCGCTCATCTGTAATTTTTTAGTGTCTTCTGTATGTCTGTAAAGTCCAGTTCGCGTTAATGTACTGCAATCGTATGAAAATATGTGATAATATGCTTAATACGGACTGGTTCGTTTGTGCAATGATTGTCCAGTCAACCGATGGAATTGTGTCATTTACTTCGGATGTTGAAGTACCTAATAGAAGTGTCTCAAGAATATAGTACACCGCAATGATTTGCTAGTTAGTGACAATATAATAATAGCTTATTACACTTCAGTAGTGTCGAACTTAAGTACGTAAAGGGAAAACGCAATGAGCATCTACAGCTAGACCAAACCCTTGACGTTATCTTGAACGTTCAGCAATATGTGCCTCCGTAAATCAATACCAGTCTGGCAGATGTTCCTTAGCCTCCAATAATAAAAAAAAAGCCTGCCCAATAGCCTCTGGGAGCTGTCCGCCCTGCAGATGCTATGTTTGCCGCTAGAGGCGCTGCATACCCCCCCCCCTACATGAACAGTTCAGTTGGCGGTATTTATACACATTGTGTATGCACGAATCAAGTTATGTTACTGAAATAAGGCCATTGTATTACGATGGTAATACTGTTGCGTGCCGTTTTGTAAACAAGGCTCTAGAAATAATGTTCCTGGAACTAGTTTTCACGAATTTCCTAGTCCAAAGCCAACCAGGAAATTAAGGATTAAAGCAATAAGACAAGGTATGTAGCCTACGCTGACCATGCGACTGAAAATTAGGTGATCTTGTATTATTGCTCCAGTTCTGATGATGATGATACCTGACCTCCTCGTCGTGTAGTGGCTAGCATTCTTGGTTGTCGCCCCCAGAGATCCATGTTAGAATACAGGCTCTGCCAAGAAATTTAATTCTGGTCTGAGGGCTGGAACGGGGTACACTCAGCTTCATGAGGTAAAACTGAGAAGCGTTGGGTTAGATTCCCATCTCATCCTACCTGGACAGGATTTCCGTAGTTTCCCACTTCTACTCCAGGCAAATGTTCTAACTTAAGGTCAACTTCCAAATCATCATCGGAATTACAAATGCACACGCCGCAATGACACAGGGTAGCAAACACGGGGCTAAATGAGCAACTTTCTATAACGAGAGCTGCAATGGCCTATATTGGAGGGTATTTGGTACCACTGATTACCTGTTTGGTACGAGCTGTCGAGTCCGCCTCGTTGCGTAGTGGCTAGCATTCTTGGCTGTCACTGCGAGGCCTGAGTTCGATTCCTGGTTCTGAGGGCAGGAACGAGGTACACTCGGCCTCATTAGACAAACCTAAGAAGATGTGGGTTCGATTCCTTCCTCAGCTATTCTGGAAGTGTTTCCCACTTCTACGCCAGGCAAATACCGGTATGGTACTGCGCCCGAATTCCTCTAAGTCAACGTCCCGAATCCGCGCAGAAGGAAAAAGGATCGTAGGGATGTCAATACCCGGCTAAGAATTGAACATGTCCTACCGGACTGATGACTAGGGAACCCTGAACACACATAACGCACTTCTAACTATTCTACTACCTAGTTGCATACAGAACAGCTTAAAAACAAAAAGTTGAGCACAAATGAGCAACTCGGCTCTCGGGGTAAATAAGGTAAATATGTCGATTCACTGTCTGCATCTAACTAGCAGTATCGTTATCGCGTAATTAAGTATTGAAATAAGAATCAGCTCTACAAAACGTAGCAAGTGTATAAAAAGCACTTGCCATTTATTCACTAAAATGAACATTACAAAAATGTCCCTAACATGGTTAAAATAACATGAAATAATGACACTCAAATAAAATATCTGCCTTCCCTCGGCATAGATGCGACTAAACTAGTCTCTTGTGCATCACCCTCAAAATTACGTGGATATCTTTACTTGAAAGATATTGCAAAACAATAGTATTCCACTTCCATAAAAATACTGTACTTCTCTTCCTAATATACCTCACTTCATCGTTCAAATTCTACATACATATTCCCTGCTTAATACAACGTTAATATCTTCGCAATATAGCGTCAAATCTATACATATTAATGAAAAATTGTTGTTAATAATAATAATAGCAATAACTCTTTATATACACATATACAATATCGCGTCCTGCACGATTTCTTTCTACTTGCATTAATTGCATAGAGCTCATTTCTACTTCTTTGCTCTCGTATTTCACACAATATATCTGTCAAATCCTGTATTACATTTCGTTAGTTAGTTAGTTAGTTATTGTTGTTTAAAGGGGCGGAACTACGAGGTCATCTGCCCCTCTTAACACAGATTAAAGAATACAAATTTTGAATCGAATTTAAAATTTTGAGGTGGACATCTAAATTTAAAAAGACCAAAAATTAATAAAACAAAAAACAAACAATTAAATAAAAAAATATAAAAATAAACAAAAATTACGGAAAAAACAAAACATTATCATTCAAAAACGAACAAGTCGTTGAGTCAAAGTTCACTGGAAAATTTAGATTGCTGGCCCTAACCCACTCTCACTTATAAAGCGGATAACGCGATCAGCAGCCACCGCGTCATCGGCTAATATAAGTTTGAGTGTCGTCTGCAAACCAAGGTTTCTTCGTAAGTCAGCAAGATCCACACACTCGGTGAAAATGTGCGCCACGGTGAAAACGGCTCCACAGGTACAAAGTGGGGGGTCTTCCCTTCTCATTAGGTACGAGTGGGTGGATCTTGTATGACCTATCCTTAGCCTACACAAAATGACGGACTCTCTCCGGGACCGGAAGGAGCTCCGCCAAACGCGAGTAGTTCCCTTGATCGCTCTCAGTTTACTGGGCAGTGGGTCAGCTAGCCACTGACTCTCCCAAAAAGCCAGAACGTGTAGGGGTAACTGAGAGCGAATATCTCTAGCGGGTACCTCCATTGGTCGAGGTGGTAGTGATACCGCCTCTTTTGCAGCTTGATCTGCTAACTCATTTCCCGCAATTCCCATGTGGCTTGGAAGCCACAGAAAGGTGATTCGAGTGTCAGCGTGGCACAGCCCGGCTAGTAGGTCGTGGATTCGCTGCACTAGGGGGTGTTGCGGGAAACATGTAGCAATTGACTGCAACGAACTCAAAGAGTCGGTACACACGAGAAAGTGGATTCGAGCATCCTGTAGTGCAAACTGCAGAGCTTCATAGATGGCAACGAGCTCCGCAGTAAACACACTACAGGCCTCAGGCAAAGAGATCTTGGTATTTGCACCATCAATAACGTAAGCACAACCCACCTTCTCGTCCACCTTCGAACCATCCGTGTATAGAATGCCAACGTCCGGAAATTGGTGAACTATGCTGTGGAACTGCCTCCGGTAAACGGAGGCATCCGTGTTCACCTTAGGACCTCGGTGCAGATCTAACCGAATTTCCGGACGCGGGACTTGCCACGGAGGCACCTCGCTAGATGTCCGGATCATACAGGGACCTACAGCCACTCCTATTTCGGTACACGAGCTATCAAGTCTAATACCAACCGGCCGAGTGGCACGAGGCCGGTTGGCATACCCCTGGTGGTTTTGGGTACCGAAGAGAGCTTGATAGGTCGGGTGTTGCGGCATTTGACGCACATTGGCAGCATATGCTAAAAGCATATGTTGGCGTCTATAATTTAAAGGTGGAACACCCGATTCGGCGAGTAGGCTGGGTATCGGGCTGGTCCGGAAAGCACCGGTAGCCAGCCTAACGCCACTATGGTGGATACTGTCCAGCATTTTCAAGGTTGCCGGCCTTGCTGAACCGTATGCCGCAGAACCATAGTCTAGCTGGGACAGGACGAGGGCTTGGTAGAACCGTAGCAGCACCGCACGGTCAGCCCCCCACGTAGTGCCACTAAGAAACCTGAGCATGTTCAGTTTCCTGAGACATGTCATTTTCAATTGCCGTATATGGTGCTGCCATTATCATTGTGAACTGTAGTAACAAACACTTAAGTTCATGACTATTCACTTAAATTTACAAATCCGGTATTTAATAATCAATAATATTACAAACTTGCGACGCATGACTTTCAGATAAGCTTCCTAAAACAAAAATAAGTGTGCATGGCATTCAAACCTCATTACTCACACTCGTAACTCTCCATAAATACATATTTCGGCTTTACTCAACTGACACATTGTATTTCATATTTTATCATCAATAATTCTTTATCTCACAGTCTTCATAAACATATTATCGCTACTTTTATTACTCTTCCTTCCAAATAATGCCTGTCGTATATCTTTCTCTTAGCACTTTCACAAAAACTTCTACGAACCATATCAAATACTTTCGACAAAGTAAGATATTCAGTATTCCTACTAGACATTACCACTGTAACACCTTTCATGAATACACTACTCCTCCTCCGACATAATCTTCTATCGATTATACAATTCCGTGCTATATCTCACCTATTATATCTCTCACAAAATATTATCGCATATCTCTTCACACTTTCGCTTCCATAAATCAGGCCATATTTCCTTTCTCCGCTTTAAAAACATTTCCGTTTCAATTTCTAGCTTCTCTCTGAATCTTAAGTCTGCTCGCGTCTGTTATTCAAATAACAATATCTTTACCTCACGTCCTTTCATTGCAATTGATACTTAATATCCTTCCTTTAATCTTACAAGACCTTTCCATAACAAATATTGATCCATAATATTTTTATATTTCTCTCTTGCATCATTCAGTTATGCCTTCAAAATACGCATACAGTTCTTATGTTCCAAATAAACTTCTTGGTTTTACAATGTCATCTTCTCAAACAATGGAGTTCCTTCAATGCAAATATTGAATACTCCTGTCAATAATTACGGTTTTATACATCATAGTTTCGTTCCTGTAACGAATTAGTTTTTATATAGGATCATCATGTCCTTTCTGTCTCCTGCATTACATATACAAAATTTTACGCTTGTCAAATACTCATGACTCCTTTCTCTCCAATGTTACAATAATACTTAATGCTCATGACTCCTTCCTCTCCGATGTTACAACATTTACGAAAAAATACTTTGGTGATCGCAAAGGATTTAGCTTCAAGAAAAATCTAAGCGTTAGCTTAATAAACTGCAAAATAATTACGGTGAAAAATATCATCAATAAACGTTCAAAATACGTCCGAAATGGCGTATGAAGATTTCTAACAAAATTTCAAAATTCTAGACAAAATAATATGAATAGCAAAATAAGATGTTGGTCAAAATACTGGAATAACGCGTACAAGTTCTAACTACATAGGTATGTAAAATCTCACTGGTCTACCTTCAAAACTGGCCCGCTGGTAACAGACCTGATGATGTTGGTATTTGTGGAATCTCTCCACTAGCTTCAGGAATGCGACACTCGTCTGCCAACTGGACTGCATGTGTCACACTGCTTCCGTCTAGACTGCTTGGCTTGGCGAACGACAAGGGATGGGGTGAGAAAACCGGTCTCCAGCTGTAACTCGCCTGGCCGCATCCTTTCGTCCATGCCAATGACCTCGCTCCACTGCAGCGCTTCAGTCTTCCCGGTCAGATGACCTAGATACACCTCTCGCTTCTTTCTTGGGTCCATCTTCTTTCTAGGGGCCGATAACCTCGATGTTAGGCCCCTTAAAACAACAATTATCATCATCATCAACCATCTTCTTTCTGCACATCTCTGGATGTTCTCTGATGTTGGTAGTATTACAGTGATGTTTCTTAACACGAGAAATCACCTCAGCTTGTGACTTTCTCTTCATTGTAGTAGATTGTTGCGTTTGTTTGAGCGAAACTGCAGATGCTAGTGCAGCTCGCTTCCATAGTCAAGCTATCATGGTCGTATCTGGATCTCGCTTGTTAGTATAGCTCTACTTTCCCTTCATAGTTGAAGAATTAAAACATTTTCCTCTCTTCTGAACAATAGTTAGGCGTAATTTCTCCCCTTCGACCTAATTCAATATCCATCTTGTATGATACTTTAGTTACTGGGATGAGGTATTATAATATAATAATAAATTATATTTGATGCTGGCGACTAGGAAAACTTTTATTTTCTCTTGAAATCTTTTAATGCCAACAGAAAGCAAAGCACACAAAACTAGCACAGAGTAAAGAAACAATGACAGAACTCTAAGTTCTCCAAATAGCTCTTCGCTCATGGCCTCCACACACTCCCTCCCCAGTGGTAACGCTAAGGAAGCGACAAGGGAATGTCACTCGTCTGCCAACTCTTGTGGTGACGCTGGGACGAGGCTCAGGATGTTTCAGAGGAGTAGCTGGATCCGGAGGTGGAGATGTTGCGGCAGTGTCCGTTGTCAACGTTGATTGGGGTTCCTTAAGAAGGAATGCTGGCTTAAGTCGATCTATGGACACTGTTTGTGAGCCTGATGGAGTCTCGATATTGAAATGTTTGTTATTCCTTGACTGCACACGATATGGTCCGTTGTACACTGGTTGCAGAGGACGTCGGTATCCATTCTGCCGAATAAACACGTATTCACACTTCATTAGTTCTGGGTGAACAAATATCTTGTTGCCAGAGTTGTAACCGAATTTATTCAGTTACAGTAGCTCACCCTCGGGTTTTGCTTCGTGCATTTAGTTTGGGGTATTTTATTCGTATCTTATTATATTGGGTTAACATGGGGTTGCAGAGGTGATTTTTATTGTGCCTGTGTGTTTTTGTGTGGACGGATTCATTTTTGGATGGTCCGGACAACCTAGGATCACTGTTTATTAATTATCGGTTTTTGGATATTTGATATTATAAAATACGGGGTTTATTGAGATTTATTACGTTTTGGAAACAGGGATATAAAAGACTGTATTATTACCTGAAGTAGAAGCATTATTTCATTTTGGTTTGGGGTTAATGTGTTTATTTTAACTAGAAATGTTAAAAGTTTCAATTGCTGGCTGTACTATAGGTACACGAGTCACAATTTTCGAAGGCTGGAAGTTGGGGCATATAAGAAAGTTAATACGGTAATTTGACTTATTTGTGTCAAGCCAGGAAATGCCTGGGCTAAGAATAGCCTTAACTCTGATGACCCGGCGCAGGAAGAGTACTCAGTGAAGTTAGTGTGCGCTCAGCAGAATTACGATCGTCAAATGTTCCGATGTTGCCACGAACATCCGCTTGGAGTGGGCGCGCGCCAATGAGTTCCGGCAGATCAAAAGGAGAGGACTGTGTGGAAGGATATTCATGCGTGAGTGTTTAAAATGGCGTGTTTGATGCTCTTACGGGGTCTTCTTGCGAATCAGGGTCGTTCTATGTCATAGTGCGGTAACCAACAGCAAAGGCAGTTATAGTTCTCCTCTGAGCTTCGGCTATTGTACCATGGGTTGTTGGTGCAAATCACGCCCGAAGGACGATTATAACACATGACTATACATCTGGGCCTAACAAGCTATTTGTGGTCCACATGTTGGAAAGTGGTGGCGAGCGACTTATCGTGGATCGAGCTAAAAAGACCGTGGAACAACGCTATAATCGCCGACTGTTGGAACTTGTGTACACTTTCCGTACAAACTACACAAGTGTAAAAATGATAGGAGGCTGAATGCCTGGGGTCAAACTGACCAGAAGTGTTGTTGCTCTAAGAGCGTAGAAGCAGTGAAAAAAATGGTACTGTACAAAGTTTTATTACAAGTGTATTTTGTGTTGTATATTTGTGTACATATGTGTTAGAACAGCCAATAGATTTTTTTTTAAATTCATGTGTGTTTATATTCCTGTCTTGCATGAAACTGGTACATCAGCAAACGCATGCCAAATGCCCTACGCCTGGGAGAAAGAGTTTTTCATAGTCGGGGCAACAGCTATGTATTTATTTCTATTTTATTCAGGAAGACCCATATGGTCAACCTTGGCGCCCATTCAAAGTCGGGAAGTAACGTTAAAATCACTTGTGGCCTGTATTTAAAGGTAGTAAATTCTGTAGGTTTGTGGAAAATGAGGGTAGTTCAAGTTAAATCAACTCCAGCGAGGAGGTGAGAGTGTTTCAGTGGCGAGCCCAACGTGAGGCCTTAGACATGCTGATGTGTACCAGGACACAGGAATTTAACTGTCGGCATATTTTCGTAATTTTACATATTTTCAATTAGGGATGGCTACGTTAGAGCCAGGATGCAATTCTGCTTTGTTGGTGGACGGTGTTGGTGAGCAGCAAAACCAGACGGGTTCCGATAGGCAATTTTTTACAGGGATGGGGGAAAATAGTAGAATCATGGGAGATTTATTAGGGCAGGGGGGAGATGAATTAAACATGGGATTAGGATGTCAGAGCACAAGCTCTGAAGGTAGTAGTAATTCGGAGGTGAAGGATGGCGATACTTCTGTGGCAGCGAGTGGTGATGATTCAGGTTCGATGAGAGCCATGTTGGAGAAGCTCCTGTTTCTTAGTAGCAGTTCCGAGGAGAGGATAACCAGTCAGATGGCCTCCCAGATGAAGGAAATGTCAGCAAAGATAGATGAGGTCAAAGAGCAGGTGACTATCCTAGACAGCAGTGTTACTCGCCAGTTTAGTGAAGTCAGAGTAGAAATCACTAATCTGGAAATTAAGCTAGGTGGTCGGATTGCTGCTCAGGAACAAAGGTTAGAATCTGAGTTAGAGAAGCTAGGTGCCAAGCAAGAGAAGTTGGCAAAGGAGGTTTCAAGCCAGGCACTGAAGACTAGCGAGAAATTTTCCAGAGCAGATAGGAAGTTGGAAGAGCAGAGAGTGGAGATAATAAGCATCGTAGAAGAGAAAATTGAGGTAGTTACGAAGGAAAGTAGCAGGAAAGTAGAAGAGGTTAGGGATAAGCAGGCTATAGTAGAGCAGAAGCTAGTAGCAAATAGTGGTGAGTTAGTTTTATTAGGGAAGAAGGTTGATGAGAATATCAGTGAGGTCAGAGAAAGAGTGACTAGGATAGAGGAAGAAACTGAACGTGAAGTGAAGAAGTTGAAGGCAGGTAGGGGTCATCCGATTCAGTTTTTAGGGCACTGTAGCCAGAGTCGAGATTACGAGGTTCCTAAGTTCAATGGTAGGACGTTCAATCCTATGGAATTTGTGAAGTTAGTCGAAAAGAAGTTTGCCAAGGGGTTAGATGAAGGATACTTAGAATGGGATCGGGTGGAAGAACTGATTTCAGCTGCATTTGTTGGGGAAGCTAGGTCTTGGTACCAGGTATTCAGGGAAGGGTTCAGTGGCTTGCAGGATTTCAGGGAAAAGTTTATGGATAAGTTCTGGGATGATAATATCAAGGGGAGGGAAAGAGACAGGATTCTATTTGGAAAATTTCAAGGAAACGAAGGGGTCACTTTGACCGAGTATTTCTTGAACCATGTCCTTATTGGTCAAAATTTAGAGCTAGGCGGTATTGAAGAGGATCTTGTAAGGAAATTAGCACGTCACTTTTCAGATGACATTAGGACTGCAGTATGCATGCAGAATATAGTCTCAATTAAGGGCATGGAAAAGTTGCTTGGGAGGTTCGATGCTTTGAGAAAGACAGGTAGGCAACGTCAGGGAAATATGGGTAACCAGAGGGAAGGAAATTTCAATGGGGGCAATCAAAGGGAAGGAAATTATAATCAAGGGAGAGAGAGGAACTGGAATCAAGGTAGAGGAGACAGGGACGGAAGGCAGGAGGATCATGCGAGAGGAAGAAATAGGAATGAGAATCAGGGGTACAGGGAAAACAATCAATCAGGGAACGGGCCACGTGAGGTAGAGCAGGGAAATAGGGGGCGTGGTAATGAAAGGCAAGTTGAGAGGAACAATAGGCCAGGAGGTTTAAACTCCGACGGACTCACTAAATAGGGCAGGGGGAGAGTCCTTGCATAGCATTCCTGCTCACGCTATGGAGGTAAGATATAATTTGGATGTCAAAGAGGACTTATTGGAGGAGGAATTAGGTGTAGAAAAGGAGGGAAGCGAGCACATGTTTGTCCATCCTGTCATCAAGGTAGAGATTTGGGGCCAGGAAGTCGAGGCGTTACTACATTCAGGCAGTATGTGCAGTTGTGTGAGTAGGGAGTTCTACGATGAAGTGAAATTGAAGGAGATACACATGGAACATATCCCTATTTCAAATGTGCACATTGTGTCAGCTGTAGGTACAAAGTCGCAGAGGATTAGGACTCCGGTTTGTGCACCCATTAGGATCAACGGGTGGAGTAAAAATCATGTGCTGTTAGTTGTGCCCAATTTAGTGCACAAAGTCATCTTAGGATCCGATTGGCTAGGGGACCAGAGCTGTAAGTTAGATTACAGCAAGGCGCAAGTGAAGTTCAAGTGGGGTGAGCAACAGGATTGGGTTAGGTTAGATTATCAGGTTGATGGTAGAGAGTCTGTTAGTGTCGCTGGATGCATTCAGGTCAGTAAGGAGGCTTCTGAGGAGGAAGAGTTAGGTGTCGGCATGGTGTGCAGTTCTTTTCCTGTGTGTAATTTGGTCATGAGAGATGATCGTGAGTTGAGTGACGTTGGTCACACTGTTGATGAGTTTGAGGCGGTTGTTAAAGACACCATGTTGGACGAGGGTATGAAGTCGGAGTTGCTTGATGTTCTGAGGGAACACAGGGAGGTGTTCTCAGAGAAACCTGGATGTACTCACGTGTACGAGCATAGTTTCGACATCACAGATAGGTCGAGCTTTAGCGGTCCTAGGTACCCGATAGCTCACTCTCACATGAAGGCAGTTGGTGAGGTGATAGATCAAATGCTTAATGACGGCATAATCGAGAACAGCAACAGTCAATACGTAAATCCTTTGGTGGTGGTAACCAAGAAGGATGGTTCCATCAGGCTGTGCTTGGATGCGAGGCAGGCCAATAAGAGGATTGCACCAGACCATCAGCGTCTTGAATTCACTGAAGATCTAGTGCAAAGATTCAGGGGTAGGAAGTTTCTGTCCACTATAGATCTGAGTTCTTCGTTTTGGCAGATACCGCTACGCAAGGAGGACAGGCCTTTCACTGCTTTTTGTTATAAGAATAGTTTTTATCAGTTTCGGAGGGTGCCTTTCGGTATGAGGACTTCAAGTCAGGGGTTAATTAAGGGGCTTAACATTGCACTTGGACCTGAAACAAGGGAATACACTACAGCTTACATTGACGATCTTGTGATTGCCTCTCACACATTCAGGGAACACTTGCAACACCTTAGTACAGTTTTTGGGAAGCTCATTCATGCAGGTTTCACACTTAAACTTAAGAAATCCACTTTCTGCACGCAACAGATTACATTTCTAGGTCACACTATTTCACCACAAGGGGTTAGACCAGAACAATCGAGATTAGACACTATTGGGAACACAAAGGCACCACGCAATGTTAAGCAGCTTAGGTCTTTTCTGGGGGTTTGTGGGTATTTTAGGAGATTTGTATTGAGGTATTCATATCGTACTGGGGCTTTCAGGGATTTGTTACAGAAAGGGGCTAAATGGGTTTGGGGAAAGGAAATGGATGAGGCTTTCATCAAATTAAAGGAAGGGTTTAGAGAGGCTGTTACTCTGAGTTATCCGAGTCCTGATAGGGAGTACATTGTAATGACTGACGCCAGTGATGTGGGGATTGCTGGAGCGTTATGTCAGCGTGATGATGATGGTCACCTGGGTATCGTGTCGCTTGCTAGTAGAGGTCTGAATCCCGCGGAAAAGAGATACACTACTAGTGAGAAAGAACTGCTAGCTATTGTATATGCGCTGGGGAAGTTCCGGACGTATGTACTTGGCTATCGGTCCAAAATCTACACTGACCATAATGCGCTGACATTCATATTATCATGTAGGATCACCTCAAATAGGATTTCTAGATGGATATTGGCAATTCAGGAGTATTCTTTTGACATATTTCATGTAAAAGGCTCAGAGAATATACTTGCTGATTTTGTCAGTCGCCATCCAGAAATTGCAGGTGATGGAGTGGGGTTAGATAGAGTAGGGGACATTCTGGTGTGTGCTGCCAAGACAAGTGATAGGTCTGAAGAGGGTGCACGTGTGAGGAAGATATGTGAGGAACAGAGAAGGGACAAGCAGCTGGGAAGTATTGTTGAAGAGCTGGAGGCTCGTGGTGATGATGACATTGTGGTCAGGGGCACCAAGCAGTTCAAATGGGTGAACCGTATGGTAGCCATGAAGTGTCATGGGGACGTGTGGTGTGTGTGTGTTCCTCGTGTGTTGGTGGAAGACATCACGTGGTACACTCACAAGGAGCTTGGGCATTTTGGTGCGGAGAAGGTTCTGGCCGCTCTGAAGCGACACTTCTATTGGAAGGATATGCAGCGCATGGTAAGGAAGATTCTAGCTACGTGTGAGCTTTGCCAAAAATGTAAACATCCTACACGCTACTTGGAGGGACCTAGGCAGGCTGTGTTGGCACAGGGGCCGGGGGATCTGGTCTGTGTCGACCTCTATGGTCCTCTGGTGAGCTCTAGGTTCGGGTTCCAGTACGTGTTTGTGGTGGTGGATGCATTTTCGAAGTATGTCAGGCTTTACCCTCTGAGGAAAGCTACCACCAGAGCTTGTGTGAACTGCATAGTACTGAAGTACATACCGGAGTTTGGAAGACCACTCCGGATACTCTCTGACCACGGGACCCAATTCACAGCAAAAATATGGAGTACCAAGCTTAGTGAAATTGGCACCCAGTGTGTATATTCCTCTATTAGGTATCCGCAAGGGAATATGTCGGAGAGAATTATGCGGGAACTGGGTCGCATGTTCAGGACCTATGTGAGTGACAGTCATAATTCATGGTTTTCAGTGCTTGGGGATATTGAGCGATGGATCAATGTCACCAAACACGACAGCACGGGGCTCACTCCCATAGAAGTCCAGCTGGGAAGGAAGCCTACCAGTGAACTAGCTAGGATTGTGGGTTTGTCAACAGGGGAAACTGTACCCAGGGATTTAACAATAAAGCTAGTAAAGGATAATTTGATAGCGGCAGGAAAGAAACGTTTAAAACAGCAGAGAAGGGAGGGGGATAAGTTAAAGGTAGGTGATCTGGTGTTGTTGCGAGTGCCACATCTCTCATCGGCAGAGCAGAGGTGCTTGCAGAAGTTCTTCCAACTGTATTCCGGTCCATTTGTTATAGACCGCAGGGTAGGTGTATGTGCCTACAGGTTGATTACCAACAATGACAAGGTCCTAGGTACATATAATATTGCTAACCTCAAGCTATATGTCACCTAGAGATCTTGCTCACGATGACAAGACAGGAGTTCTAGTGTATTTGTGTGAGGGACAAGGATAAATCTATAGCCTTGTAGTTTAGAGATTGATCCTTGTGGGGGCGTTTGTAACCGAATTTATTCAGTTACAGTAGCTCACCCTCGGGTTTTGCTTCGTGCATTTAGTTTGGGGTATTTTATTCGTATCTTATTATATTGGGTTAACATGGGGCTGCAGAGGTGATTTTTATTTTGCCTGTGTGGTTTTGTGTGGACGGATTCATTTTTGGATGGTCCGGACAACCTAGGATCACTGTTTATTAATTATCGGTTTTTGGATATTTGATATTATAAAATACGGTGTTTATTGAGATTTATTACGTTTTGGGAACAGGGATATAAAAGACTGTATTATTACCTGAAGTAGAAGCATTATTTCATTTTGGTTTGCGGTTAATGTGTTTATTTTAACTAGAAATGTTAAAAGTTTCAATTGCTGGCTGTACTATAGGTACACGAGTCACAATTTTCGAAGGCTGGAAGTTGGGGCATATAAGAAAGTTAATACGGTAATTTGACTTATTTGTGTCAAGCCAGGAAATGCCTGGGCTAAGAATAGCCTTAACTCTGATGACCCGGCGCAGGAAGAGTACTCAGTGAAGTTAGTGTGCGCTCAGCAGAATTACGATCGTCAAATGTTCCGATGTTGCCACGAACATCCGCTTGGAGTGGGCGCGCGCCAATGAGTTCCGGCAGGTCAAAAGGAGAGGACTGTGTGGAAGGATATTCATGCGTGAGTGTTTAAAATGGCGTGTTTGATGCTCTTACGGGGTCTTCTTGCGAATCAGGGTCGTTCTATGTCATAGTGCGGTAACCAACAGCAAAGGCAGTTATAGTTCTCCTCTGAGCTTCGGCTATTGTACCATGGGTTGTTGGTGCAAATCACGCCCGAAGGACGATTATAACACATGACTATACATCTGGGCCTAACAAGCTATTTGTGGTCCACATGTTGGAAAGTGGTGGCGAGCGACTTATCGTGGATCGAGCAAAAAAGACTGTGGAACAACGCTATAATCGCCGACTGTTGGAACTTGTGTACACTTTCCGTACAAACTACACAAGTGTAAAAATGATAGGAGGCTGAATGCCTGGGGTCAAACTGACCAGAAGTGTTGTTGCTCTATGAGCGTAGAAGCAGTGAAAAAAATGGTACTGTACAAAGTTTTATTACAAGTGTATTTTGTGTTGTATATTTGTGTACATATGTGTTAGAACAGCCAATAGATTTTTTTTTAAATTCATGTGTGTTTATATTCCTGTCTTGCATGAAACTGGTACATCAGCAAACGCATGCCAAATGCCCTACGCCTGGGAGAAAGAGTTTTTCATAGTCGGGGCAACAGCTATGTATTTATTTCTATTTTATTCAGGAAGACCCATATGGTCAACCTTGGCGCCCATTCAAAGTCGGGAAGTAACGTTAAAATCACTTGTGGCCTGTATTTAAAGGCAGTAAATTCTGTAGGTTTGTGGAAAATGAGGGTAGTTCAAGTTAAATCAACTCCAGCGAGGAGGTTGAGAGCGTTTCAGAGTGGTGCTCTGATTGCACAGGTTGAAGTGTCCTGGTTTGTTCTTTCAGATTGTATAAGAAAGTTGGAATATCTTCTGAATTCGAAGGTCCATTGAAGAAGTCTGAAGGTAGTTTAATTGGTGTTCCATAGTTCATCTCTGCTGAAGTTGTGTTGTGATTGGGGATGATGTAGGATCTCAGTCCTAGCAGAACTAATGGAAGTTTGGGGACCCAGTCGCTTGTTAGGTGAGCTTTCAGAGATGATTTCAATTGCCGATGCCAACGTTCCATCATCCCGTTTGCTGCCGGGTGGTATGCTGTAGTTTTGATATGTTGGACGCCAAGTGATTGTGTGAGACTCTGAAGAGTTCAGTCAAATTGTCGTCCACGATCAGTAGTGATTGTATTGGGAACTCCGAAACGGGCAATCCAATTTAAGAGTACGGTGGATGCAATTGTTTCTGTGGTAATGTGTTTTATCGGAACTGCTTCAGGCCACCGTGAGAACCGGTCGATCATGGTGAGTACATATGAGTAACCTTGGGATGTTGGAAGAGGTCCAACTATGTCAATGTTGACATGGCTGAATCGTTCTGTGACTTGCTCATATAGGCCGATAGCGCTGTGTGTATGACGCCAGACTTTTGCTCGCTGGCAAGGGACGCATGATGATGCCCATAATTTGATATCCTTTTTCATCGACGGCCATACGTATCGTTGCTGGATGAGTTTGATCGATCCTTTTACCCCAGGATGTGACAGGTTGTGGATGGACCCAAAAATGCGATGACGAAATGCAGTAGGATGATTGGTCTGAGCTTGCCGATGGAATTGTCACTGATAAGTTCATGGTTATTGGGTAAAAGAAACACTTGGAATTTCAGAGAACATGCGCTTGATTGCTGCAGATGTTTTTATTCCTCATCTGTAGCTTGAGCTTTGGCAATCTCCTCCGTAGTAAAGCGTAAAGGAATACAGATTGACGAAATTCGAGAGCAAGCGTCAGCAGCCGAGTTATTTGTTCCTTCCACATACCTAATGTCAGTGGTGAACTGCCCTATAAAGCTCACGTGGCGTAGTTGCCGAGGGGTAACTTTGTCGGGTCGTTGATTAAACATAAATGTCAAAGGTTTATGATCCGTGTAGATTGGGAATTCTCTACCTTCTAGCATATGTTTGAAATGTTTGACAGCTGAATACACAGCAAGAAGTTATCTGTCATAAGTCGAGCAGTTCTTCTGTGTGTCGCTGAGTTTCTTTGAAAAGAACGATAAGGGATGGAGAATATCTCCTCTAACTTGGTGTAGTGAAGCACCCATAGCAAAGTCAGAAGCGTCGACCATCAAAACCAACGGTAGTTCATAGGAAGGATGTGCGAGAAGAGCTGCAATAACAAGACTGGTCTTCAAATCTGAGTATATCATTCGAAGTTCATTTGTCCAAGTAATTTTTCTTTTGTCGTTCTTCTTTGCCCCGTGGGTGATGTCAAAGAGTTTAGCCTGCATATTGTCTGCATGAGGAAGTGCTCGGCGATAGAAGTTGATTAGTCCTAAGAAACGACGCAAGTCTTGGATTGTTTCCGGTAGTGGATAGTCTTTGATTGTTTGTACGCGATCTGACAATGGAAGGATACCATTGGCAGAGATCAGGTAACCAAGAAATGGCACTTCTGTCACTCCAAAGATGCATTTGCTAATATTGATGTTAATATTGAACTGACTGAGGTGCTCAAATAATAAATACAGGTGCCGTTTATGTTCATCTTCACTGGAGGAAGCTATGAGTATATCATCGACGTAGCAGTAGGTGAAATCAAAATCTCGTAGAATGTTATCCATATATCTCTGAAAGGTCTGTGCTGCATTACGTAATCCAAACGGTAGGGAAACAAATTCAAACAGTCCGAAGAGGGTTATTACTGCAGTCTTCGGAATGTCGTCAGGATGAACTGGTATGTGATGGTATGTGCGTAGGAGATCGATCTTGGAAAATACCTTTTTTCTATCCAGCTGACTTTTGAAGTCTTGTATATTGGGTATTGGGTAGCGATCAGGTTGAGTGATGTTGTTCAATGCCCGATAATCACCACAAGGACGCCCAACAGCTGTTCGAAGGTCGAAAGATTCTCATATCGATCATCTGCTGAAATTCTGCCTTGGCAGCTGCAAGTTTCTTTGGTGGTAATCGCCGTGCCTTAGCTGAGACTGGATGTCCAGTTGTTATGATGGGGTGCATCACACTGGAATGAGGACTTGAAAAATTGATTCGTTCTTTCAGGAGATCAGGGAACTCTTTGATAATTTCGGCGTACTTTTGATCTGGAGGGATGGCATGGAGTGATTCGATCACTTCTGTTTTGATCAAGGTAGCTGGCGAGGAGAGGTTAGTCGTACTGTCTATGACACATCTGTCTTTCAGGTCGATTAGCAGGTTGAAATTGTGGATAAAATCAGCTCCAATTATAGGTGTTTGTACTTCTGCTATCAGAAAATTCCAACAGAAATGTCTGCATAAACCTAAATCTAGTTTGAGAAGACGCTCACAATATGTTTTGATTGGACTGCCATTGGCTGCATACAGTTGCCTTTTTGACAATTGCCCTTGTTCCTTGAAAGAAGTAGGGAGTACGGAGATATCAGCTCCTGAATCTATGAGGAATTTGTAGCCAGTTAATTTATCAATAATAAACAAGCGGCGCGATACCTAGCTCCAATCACATGTCGCGTCTAGTGGGGAGCGAGCTAGTTTTCCGGCACACTGACGTTGCAACGATAGGAGCAAGGGCTAGTGCATTTCTTAGCTCTATCTCCAAACTTAAAATGATACCAGCAAAATGATTTGTTTGGGTTATATCTACTTGTTGGTGTTTTGGAACGTGACCTTGAGTCTCGCAATCTAGAATGAGATCTAGTTCTCAGTTCGTTCACACTTAAAGTTAACTGAGAAATCTGCGCTTCAAGGCGTGAAAGTCTGTCTGTTCCTAAGTTGAGGTTCGGTTGGTCTCTAAAAATCTGCTGCGTGGCTTGGGTACTGTATATGTTGTGTGTGGGAGCTGAAAATTCCATTATTTTGTCGGCCATTATTGCCAAATTGTCCAACATATCACTACTTGACGCTAATATAGAACGAACATTGACGGGTAGCCGGTGGATAAATATCGTGCGTAAGAAATCGTCCTTAACTTGTGTTCCAGTCAAATTTCTCATTTCCCTATGCAATTGGGACGGTTTCTTGTCCTAAGTCTAATTCCGTCAGAAGCTTGTTAACTTTACGTCCCTCCGATTCTTCGAACTCTTGAACAAGCCGTTTTTTTTTTCAAGTCGGAGAAAGGCGTATTGGACAGGGGCTTGCACCAATTTAGGTACTGGGATGAGGTATTATAATATAATAATAAATTATATTTGATGCTGGCGACTAGGAAAACTTTTATTTTCTCTTGCAATCTTTTAATGCCAACAGAAAGCAAAGCACACAAAACTAGCACAGAGTAAAGAAACAATGACAGAACTCTAAGTTCTCCAAAGAGCTCTTCGCTCATGGCCTCCACAATACGATGTGTTTCTTCAGTAAAGTATTTCAATAGTTCAAACTTCTCTTCTTCTGCGTAGTCTCGAATTGTAGTTCCAATATACTGCTTCCAAATTATGATAAAGTATCACGACGTATATTTCTTGTTGATTCTGTTTAATATTTCTTCTCAATTGTAGTATTAACTTATTTGTTCATGTCGTTCCATATTACTGTTATATCACTTCATACTGAAGTCTTAATCTCTTGTAGATTGTAGAGTGAATTATAGTACATGTTGCCTCCTTGGAAGTTCGAATAGAAAGAGCCTCGCTTCTTGGCGTTTGCTAGCCTCTTCAGTCAGATTTCCCTCGTAAATCTGCTGACCTAGCCTCACTCCGCTCTGTAAACTTACTCATTTGCTTATATCTCCTCTCTCAGTCATCCAATTTAACTTCTGTCTTGCCAATTAAATTTCTTCTTCCTTCCTGGTGAATTTGATATGTCACAATCCTTTATAATATTAAAATAATATATTTAATATTTATCAGTTCCCTCTTAACCAATCTTCCTTCTGATTGTCTGTCTGCTTTTTATGGCACGCGTCGTCCACGCGACATCCTTTATTCTCTCACTCTGGCTCGCGTTTAACCTCTGCTTATCCTTGTAACGTCCTCTAGTCTCAAAAACTGGTTTCTCGCAACCAACATTGATGAAACTGTACACTTTCCTGGACTCGGCTGAAGTCATTTACTCTTGCTTAAAATATATCATGTAATAAAATTTCCATTCTTTCTCCAAATAAACACATTTCTTCTGGCTAACATTTTACCAATAGCTTCTTAATCCATAAAATCTCTTCCTGTGTATAAATCTGATTCATATCTCGAAAAATTGCATACACTATTTTTCTCTGATACTCTCCGTTCGTATCTCGTCCGTTGATATTGTCATGGCTAGACATGACTTCGAGCGCATTACTGGTACCTAATTTAAGGCCACGGCCACTTCCTACCCAAATTATAATTACAAATACACACACTATTACAGACATTACAGTGATAAAGAGTATCAAACAAATTCTACACATACTCAAGAACGTCCCTAAAGAAACAATAACAACGAGCTGAAGACCATAGCCTACCTGTATCATGTCAAGAGTGCTTGATAAAATTAGTAATATCCCGAGTTAGTTATTGTTTTAAGTGACGGAACAGAGAGGTCAACTGCCCCACGGTATCAAGAGTCCATCTCCAGTAATGTAACTAATTTAAAATTCAAAGACAGAGGGAGAGTGGGTCTTCGGTATCGTAAGCCAGGTTTTGATTCGCTGAACGAAGGAACGGACGATATGATATCGGTTACGCTGAGTAGTCCAGGAATAGCATGAACATTAACTAGAATACAGTTGCCACATGTTGCTAAAATCATATTCTACAGTGTGGAGTAAGTGATCATCCTGAGGAACTGAGCAGGATAAAATTGCAAATGTTTCTGCGCCCACTTCTCACTAACTACACCAATGACACGCGACTACGTATTGAGAAGAAAAACAAATTATGAAAAGAAAGAATCACAAAATTAAGAAAAGTCGTTCCTTTTCGTTCCTTTTCAATGAAACTCTATGGTACAATGGGAAAAATATTCAGTGCAACCATCTACTGACAGTGCCGTACCTTATTCTTGTAGGCCTACATGCCAGACAGTTGTGCGTGCTATCTAATATGGGAAATCCACAGTTGAAACGAACTCCTAGTAGTAAAAGATGAACATCTCTTATATTTTACTTTAATCTACTAAAAAATGTGTATTCATGCACTGTAAATATAGTGTATAGGTATATTTTTGCTGGTTTTAGCTTGCGAAAGCAATGCTATAATACATGTAAATGTTAGGTGGGTTTTCAGCGCTCCACTGGTCAATACGCCCACTGCTAGGAGGACAGTGTAAATGCAGAGAACGCCACGATTGAGTAGGCTTTGGAGCACTTCTTTGGAGGCTAAGACCCACGTGAAGTCTGGCCTGGCTTGCTATTGGCTATCAGTCCATATTCTCTGCTATTGGTTAGATACTCGCAACATGGTTTCACTCGGTTTTTTAAACTCAGTTCTGTGTGTTCCAGTGTGTTCTGCGACAACTTTGATATTTTGACCCAGTTAAGTATTTTTGGTGACTTTTCAGCCATGTTGCCCGTTTCACGGGAACAATGATTTATTTCTGGATGAAAGGCAGCCTATATGTTAATCCAGGATATAAGCTATCTCCATTTCAAATTTCATCCAAATCCGTCCATCCGTGTTATTAGTGTCAAGAGGTAACAAATTAACACACGGACACACATACTTTCACAATATAGGGAATAGGAATTCTCGTTGAAGTGTCGAAATTGGTTTACTCTTAATTCTATTTAAAATTCTATTTACGAAACTCCTACTGTATCCGTTGAGATCTGCGATAGTATAAATTGTGTTAATTTCATGAACATAATCTGCATATTTCATAGGCGTATTTAATGCTCTATGAATAAGGCTGTAAAATGTTGATGCTTTATGCGATACTGGACGTAAAGAATTATTACGGATTACGTTGGATGTAGTCGTGGGGTTTCTATAAACCTTGCATGCGAAAAAACTCTGTTTTTTGTTACCCATTTATTTCTGGATCAATAGTGAACTGAATTTTTGAATCTAAACTGTTTTCTTTTGTTAACAAGTTATCAGTGTTTTCTACATCTTTGTCTATGACAACGAATATGTCATCCATATATTTTCTCCTAAATTCTGAACCAGGTGTTTCGTTAACTACACTGACCGGCAAAAAAAGTGGAACACTTTAATTTTTTATGTAATTTCTTAATTTATTCCACTAAAATGTATCGGTTTTCCAATATTTGCATTATTCATGTTAATTGTAGATGGTTGGCTACAGAAAATACCGAAACATGTTTTACAACACTCTTTAACTCACAAATTTCGTTACATTTTGTAAATCTTACATTTTTCTATTTTTTAGTAATGTTCTTTTGGGCTGTTTTTTATCAAACGTATTGCCAAACAAAACAGTATTGATGTTTGCACTGCACGAGAACACTGTTCACTAAAAAACGAGTGTTTCCACCCTTAGCGTCTATGACAGCTTGTAAACGCTCAGGCATACTGTTCCCAACTCGTCGAATGGCATCTGCCGGGATGCGATCCCATTCCTCCAGCAGCGATGTTCTCAGTTGTGCCAAGGTGGTTTGGTCACGCTGTCTGACGTTCCAAGCATATCCCATACATGTAGTCAGGACTACGAGCTGGCCAGTCCAGGGATTGAATCCCCACTTCCTGCAGATATTGTACAACACAGCGAGCAGTATGAGGGCGGGCATTATCCTGCATCAGCATGAAATTCTGACCTATGAAAGGTGCTTCATGCTTCATCAGGATCTCTTCGATGTACCTTTGGGAATTGATCGTCGCGTGATCGATGCACATCAACTCAGTGCGGGCCATAACGTTGATGCCACCCCACACCATAACCGAGCCACCTCCAAATGGAGTCCTGGAGGAGAAAGCAACAGGGCTGTACCTCTCTCCGCGCCTTCTCCACACTCTTTCTCTTCCATCAAGAGATCTAAGATTAAAGCGACTCTCGTCAGTGAAGAGAACAGAGGCCCACTGCTCGTGGGTCCATCCCAGATGCTGCCTTGCGAAGCGAAGACGCGCCTTTCTGTGACGTCGTTCGAGTGCGAGTCCACGTGCAGGTCTCCTGGACGAAATGTGCTTCTTCAAACCTTCTTCTTACTGTTCGCTAATCACTCTCACGTTTCTGACATTATCCAGTTGATTTCGTGCCTGGACTGCTGTGGTATGGCGATCACGCAGACCTTTCAGGGTGAGAAATCTGTCATCCCTGACACTTGTGCATCTTCTACGGCCTGACCCTCGTCTCCTGTCGTAAGTTTGGAGTTCTCTGTAACGTTGCACTGCACGGTGAATGCTACTGAGAGATGATCCTATGACCTCAGCAACATAACGGAAGCTGCAGCCACCCTCCACCAATGCAACTGCCTGTGCAGCTCCTTCACGGCTAAGAGGCACGTTTTAGTGTGAACTGCACATGGATAACTTGCTAAAATGTATGACAATGGTTCTCACGTGTTCAACAAATGCCAGTTGTTATCCCTAGAACAACAATAAGCGAGCTGCAACACTCATAAACCGTAAACGCTTACAGTGTGCTTCCCGCCATAAAACCATTAAGATAGGCTCATCGAAGATCGGGGGTAATTGGTGGTAATAAACCACCCTAAGAAATGTCATATTATCAATTTCTATTCACGGAAAAATCAATACTAAACCTACCTGCACCACAGTGGCACAAGTCTATATGCCTACCAGTCAAGCTGATGATGAGGATGTTGAAAAGGTCTACGAAGAAATAGACGAAATTCTGAGGTATAGCAAGGGTGATGAAAATGTTATAGTAATGGGAGATTGGAATGCTGTGGTAGGAAAAGGGAGGGAAGGGAAAATAGTAGGAGATTTCGGATTAGGTGAAAGGAATGATCGAGGAAGCAGGCTGGTAGAATTCTGCACCGAGCATGAGTTGGTCATAGCTAACACCTTATTCAATAACCACAATAGAAGAATATACACATGGATGAGACCAGGAGATACAGGGCGTTACCAAATAGACTTCATTATGGTCAAGCAGAGGTTTCGAAACCAGATTTTGGATTGTAAAGCATATCCTGGTGCTGACATAAACTCTGACCACAATCTGGTCGTAATGAAATGCAGATTAAAGTTGAAGAAACTGAAGAAAAGTCAAAAGCCAAAAAGGTGGGCAATAGACAGACTGAAAGAGAAGGATGTAAACGAAAGATTCAAGAAGAGTATAAAGGAAGGACTAATGAAAAACTCTAAACAAACTTCAATTGCAGACGAATGGGCACTTTTGAAGAATGAAATAACAAAATCCGCAGAAGAAAACATTGGTAGGAAAGAAAGAATAGGTAGAAAACCGTGGATCACTCAGGATATACTAGAATTGATGGATGAAAGGCGGAAACACAAGAATGTAAGAGATGAGAAGGGGAAAGCAGAATACAGACGTCTGAGAAATGAGGTTAACAAGAAGTGCAAGGAAGCGAAAGAAGAATGGTTGAAAGAGAAATGTGCAGGTATAGAAAATTGTCCGAAATTAGGTAAAGTAGACACAGCTTATCGAAGGATTAAGAATACTTTTGGGGAAAAGAAGACTAAGTGCTGTAATATTAAGGACACAAATGGAAAGCCTCTAACAGATAGGGAAGAAAAGGTTGAGAGATGGAAAGATTACATAGAGAGTTTGTATAAGGGAAAGGAGATTGAGAATCATGTAATGGAAAGGGAGGAGGAAATTGATGAGGATGCGAAAGGAGATTTAATATTGAGATCAGAATTTGATAGAGCTTTGGAAGACTTAAGCAGGAACAAAGCACCAGGCATAGATGATATACCGATTGAGTTGCTACGCTGCATAGGAGATGAAGGTCTGATCAGGTTATTTCACTTGGTGTGTAGGATTTATGAGACAGGTGAGGTACCCCCTGATTTCAAGAAGAATGTAATCATCCCTATACCAAAGAAAGTGGGAGCTGTCAGATGTGAAGATTACCGTACAATCAGCTTGATTACTCATGCTTCAAAGATCCTGTCTAGGATAATTTACAAGAGGATTGAAAGCCAGATAGAAATGGAGTTGGGTGAAGACCAGTTTGGTTTCAGGAGAAATGTAGGAACAAGGGAAGCTGTACTAAGTCTTAGGCTGATTTTGGAAGGTAGAATAAGGAAAGATAAGAGAACGTTCATGGCATTTGTAGACTTAGAAAAGGCTTTTGATAACGTTGATTGGACTAAATTGTTTGACATTTTGAAATCGATTGGAATAAAGTACAGAGATAGGAGGGTGATATACAATCTATACAGAAACCAGACAGCAGTCATTCGAGTTGAAGGACATGAGAGAGAAGCTGGTATTCAGAAAGGTGTAAGGCAAGGCTGCAACTTATCACCCATACTTTTCAATCTTTACATTGAACAAGCAATGAAGGAAATTAGAGAAAAATTTAAAGTGGGAGTGAAGATTCAAGGAGAAATAATTTCAACTCTGAGATTTGCTGATGACATAGTCATCTTGGCCGACAAGCCTGAGGATTTGAATGAGTTTTTGAATGGTATGGACTCCGTCTTACAGAAAGAATTCATGATGAAAATTAATAAATGTAAAACAAAAATACTGGAATGCAGCCGAAATAAATCAGAAACCTCTATGGAGATCAAATTGACAGGTGAAAAGCTGAAGGAAGTAGAAGACTTCTGTTACTTAGGAAGTAGAATAACCAGTGATGGACGAAGCAAAGAGGATATAAAAAGTAGGTTGGCTCAGGCAAAGAAAGCTTTTCTACAAAAAAAGAATCTGCTGACATCGAATATAGATTTAGGTATTAGGAAGTCATTTTTGAAAGCCTTTGTCTGGAGCGTGGCGCTCTATGGAAGTGAAACTTGGACTATTGGTGCAGCAGAAAAGAGGAGAATAGAAGCATTTGAAATGTGGTATTACAGGAGAATGATGAAGATCAAATGGGTAGATAGGGTTACAAACATAGAGGTATTAAGACGAGTCGGAGAGGAGAGATGTTTCTGGCGACTGCTAATGAAGAGAAGAGATAGGTTGGTAGGACACATACTAAGACACCCAGGAATAGCAAGCTTAGTTATGGAAGGAAGGGTCGAGGACAAGAACTGTAGGGGTAGACCAAGGTTAGAATATGTTAAACAGATTGCCTCAGATGTAGGGTGTGGTAGTTATGTAGAGATGAAACGATTAGCTCAGGACAGGGAGGCTTGGAGAGCTGCATCAAACCAGTCAAAAGACTGAAGACTCAAACAACAACATTCACGGATGTTTCAGATGTTTGTTCTAATGCGTGAAAATCTTTTAAAATGTGATTAAATCTTTTTCATGGCTAATTTTATATTGTTTATATTACTTTTTTTAACTGTTCCACTTTTATTGCCGGTCAGTGTATATGTTGATATTCCAAACTAAATGGTCAATGTAAATGTTGGCTATTATACCGGATGATGGAGAACCCATACCTAAACCATCTGTTTGTTGATATATTTTATTTAAAAAATTGTTTTCAAGAGTGAATGTTAGAAAGGTTATAAATTCAGTAATTTCTACTTTACTCATTCCAGTCTTCTATTAAATTAATATATCAGTGGACAGTATTCAATACCTGCCAGGCATGCAGGTGGTCAGCATAGTATTATTATGCCCACTGGGCATAGCAACGTTCAAAGCGATATTTTATCAATAAGTTAAAATGGAATGAAACTGCAACTGATTGCATAAATGCCAGATGCTGCTTTGAGCTCCCTATAGGTTACATTTCATCACATCCCTACAGTTTCAATTATCGTAATTGATTGTTCCAGAGATTGAGACAATTTATTGGCTTACAATAGAGGTACGGAAATGCGTAACTAAGCCCCCTAACAAATCAATCTCATTCATTGTGCAACATGAGCTACTTTCTTTACTGAAGTCAGTATCATTTTCAACTTCATTTGTGTACACTGTGGAATGCTTTCAAACTATATTTTACAATGTTTTCAGATGCAGGGTAATTTGACCCACGTCATGTCACCTCTCACGTACTTTATCTACAGTACAAAACTTTTTAACTTACCTCCCCCAAGAGCTCACAAGAAGTGGGTCAGTGACCACGGGACCCCAGCCTTTTTTCCACTTGTGCCGTGGCTCCTCTCCTCCCTTGGTCAACTCTTGATCCCTTCCGAACCCGACAGTATTAGGGTATCCGAGACCCAGGGTGTCATTCATTTCCCCGCCTTAATTGGCCCTGGTCTCTACTTTCCTGATACCCCCATTCTTCGAAGGGGTCCCACATCTTCTTTTCATTGTATAGACTGCCCAAGGCCCTAAATGAGGCCGATTGTGTGCAGCCCCACCACTCAAGGTGCACCCTGGATAGTGCTACATCGTGACGGGATTACGGCTCAGAAGTTCCCTCCACTCCGAAGGAATTCATGACCTGAGTCAGTTTTCCACTTTTTCCTTTTATGAACCCGACCTTCTCCTCTTTCACTTTCCTATCTGCCTGTCAAGATTCTACTTCTTTCCGAATTTTGCCTGGCTAGGTGGCTCAACGGTAACATTCTCGCCTGTTAAGTTCAAGATAGCATTTTAGGGCTTTTATCGTGAGGGAGCCATGTCAGAAGATTTACTGGCACGTTATAGATCCCCTTCGAGGCAAAATTCTGGCACCCCAGTGTCTGTAGCCACAGTAGTTAAAAGGGACGTAGGCCTAAAACCCACATTATTATTCTTTCAGAGTTTCTCAGTCCTCATTCTTCGAAGGTTGACGGCAATTCTTACTCCTGTCTTTAATCAACTTTCAACCCACTAAATTCAAATGTTGCCTAATTTGACAACACCCAAATTTACTTTCGCTGCATGGGATTTTTCTGCTTTTGGAGTGTACACCTCCCAGGGGCTCACAGGCAGTGGGATGAGGGTTACGATCACGGGACCAGAGCTGAGCCCGGCATTACTTTCACTTATATCCGCTTTTCTTGTCATCATTCTTGTCAACCATTTGGTTAACTGGTCTTTTCCAACCCCGAGAGTATATGGTTATTTATTTAGCGTATGATGCTTATAAGACAGAAAAGATTTCTCCGGGTACTCCGGTTTTCCCTGTCACAATTTCATTCCAGCAACACTCGCCACTATCATTTCATTTCATCCGTCATTCATTTAATCATTGCCCCAGAGGAGTGCGTCAGGCCTCGGCAACCGGCACAGTTCATATCCTCGCCGCTAGATGGGGCCTTCATTAATTCCATTCCTGACCCGGTCGGAGACTGGAAGCAGGCTGTGGATTTTCATTTACAATAAACACTATTCACAGCGTTATGACCATCTCTTCAAATTTGGACAGGGAGGTCTGTAATCCACGCAATTGCATCAGGAGTTGCTGAGTGGAGATCATCCAAGGCGTCGGGTTATGAATGCAGAGGGCACTCCTTCACAATATGCTCGATAGTCTGCATTTCAAAACCACAGTCACATCGGGAGGGATCTATCCAACCCCACTGGTGTAGGGCTACAGCTGTTCGACCAGTACCACATCGGATTCTGTTGAGCCTTGACCAAACTTCCCAAGGAAGATTAAAACCAGCAAGTCTTGTGGTGGGGTCACAGATTTGATGTAGGCCGCGAGGTGAGCGAGTTTCGCCATTCATCTCTCCAGGCATTTCGGAGGTTGAATTCAGTGGACGAAAGATCAATAGCTGTTTTGCATGCTGGCTAGTATATGGTTAAATACCTAAGACTTTTTGCATTTTCCCAATTTAATTGTCGCTTGCCTTTTCTTCCCTGATACCTCCATCTTTCAAGGAGTCTCTTCATTCTCTCCTCCCGCACCCCTCACATTCACTCTTTTAGGTAATTTTGGAGTGAACGGTTCATTTTCCTTTTCTCTTCTAAGTTCTAAAGATTTTCTCCAAAATTCTTCAGTCCTATTCTTGGAGAGTTGAGGGCATTTAGTTTCTGTCTTTCATTAATCATCCTTTATTTTATTTATGATTTCTCCAATTTTCCTTGTAGTAGGCCTATGTAGGTTTGTAATCATGACCATTCATCGTTATAGGGGGGCTGATAAGCTAGTTCCTATACCCCATAAAACAGCAATTTTCATAGGTAATGTAAAAAGTATATTTGAACTTATCTAAATAACATACAGTTGTAACTTTTATGATACTTCACACTTGCCACCTCAGGGTATAGGGGCTATAATACTAGCTTTAAATGAATTCACAAAGACAGTACACCAACTTCTTAATTCACACACATTTTATTAATAAAAGGCAAGCTTCCATTTGCCTGCATTTCTGGCAAATCAAACTAACAATTCCTTGTTGGTCAATATATAAGCAAGCTTCACTTATCCTTGCCTGGCATCATACACAAAATCAACACTTCCAATCATTCATTCCCATTGTGCATTAACTGGCTCCCACTCATCATCAATTATCAATATATAACATAAAATAACATGATCACTATCATTCATTCCCATTGTGCATCAACTGACTCCCATTCAGCATCAATCCAATTAGCTTCCCATTTTGCCTGGCAATTCTCAACAAAAATCAACACCATTCTAATCATTCATAAAACCAACCGGGTTCCATTCAGCCTGTCAGCATCCATCTTGCCTGCTCTACTACCTATCAACAGCTGATTCCCATGGCAACCTTGCTCTAAGATCAAGGAACTTTGCCAATTAGCCATGGCCACCTGGTCCAGCCACTGGCTGACCACCATCAAAGAATCTCAAGGCAGAGCACACAAGATTCTCCATGCCAGCCTACCAAAAAGTGTCCATGGCTGGCTATCCAATAAAACAAAAAAACAAAAAAATACCAACAAAACAAAAAGTAGTGTCTGTAACCTACCGAAAAGTTCGGTTACACAGTAGGTTATCAGACAAACTCCACACACGCCCAAGTACACGGGGCTATATGACCACGATGTTGTAAAGCCCTTAAATCAGTCAACAACTGAACTTATCTAGGACCACCTCGGGGAGCTGTGGTTAGAATTCTTGGCTATCACCTCTGAGGTCCGGGTTCAATTCCCGGTTCTGCCTAGAAACTTAATTCTGGTCTGAGGGCTGGAACAGGGTTCTTTCAGCCATGTTAGGCAGAACTGAGAAGAGATGGGTTGACACCCACCTCGAATGGTTGTCCGTGGTTTCCCACTTCTACTCCAGGCAAATGCCTGGATGGTTCCTAAATTAAGGTCATGGCCGCCTCCTTCCCAGTCATAAACTCCGATACAAACACACATTACTACAGTCATCACAATGGCACACGTTAACAGACAGATTGCACACATAACCCTGAAAAACACGGGGCTACATGACGACGATGTCGCAAACCACTAAATTCATTAACGACTAACTACTGCGCCATTAGAGACTCCAGGATGCTGGAATTTTGCGATCTTTAACGTGCCAATAAATCTACTAACACCGCTCCCTAGTATGTAAGTACCTTTAAATGCCTACTGGCTGCGTCGCTTTGGGATTAGATCACTCAACCTTGGACACAGGAGGTAAGGATGCTTCCGCAGTGTCGCTTAGAGGTAAAGCAGTGATCATTTGCTGAGTACAGATAGTAGCTAGGCTCATTAAGCTCTCAGTGGGTTCGAGAACTCCGTCCTCAAAATGGTTTTCCTTGGCAAATAGACATCTGTTGAAAGGAGGCCTCATGCGTTGGATATTCTGCTAGTACAGTGGCATATACCGTATATGCAAAAAACGGTCATTCTGATCACGTACACAACAGCACCTTCCAACCAGATAGAGTAGATAAAATAGATCAACTTCCACTAAAACGCCGTTGGCGATAGCTTTCCAACTTCTCTAACAAAAGAAGTGCATAAAAAGTAAAATACAATAATAATCATAGTAATAATAGGTTCAAGAAAGGATAAGAAAAAATAATGAAAATATAAATCTCATTCATTATTTTATTATAGGCTGTTGTTTCTTTCAATTGACCGAGGCAGCTACGCACGGTAAGGCGCTGGACCATGGGGCCAGGCTATCTCCGAATTCAGTAACACGAATGGGTTTAACCCCCCCTTTTTTTTACCGCCTACTGTCCTTTAGATGGATTTCCTAATGGTGTGTGGCTGGTTCCTTCAACTCTTTGCCCATTTTAATCCATCCCCATTCATTTAATCTCTCCCTCACATTACTATGGACACCACACTGGCACAGGTTATCAGCCAAATTCTATACACATCCAAAGAACATGGAGCTGAAATTATCACGATACCCAAGCCCCTAATATGAAACTACATTTAACCCCTCATTAACTACTTATAGTTTAATGAGGTTGATGCTGACAGTCAAAACTACCACACAGAGCACATCTAATCCCCGGCCACATAGAAAACATAGACTAACTTCCTTCTTCCAGAATGTTCGAGACTGACAAAATCGCACCTTATAATCATTCCTGATGTGGTTGATTCATCTAGTGTAGCAATCGATGGATGTGTGTTACAGGTGTCAAAATGTACCTCCTCTCGCTGATGGTGTTGCTAACTTTATGGTGGCCAGTATTGGCGAATACTAACTTCTCGTTCCAGGACTGTCATGTGCCAGCCACCTGCAGTGGAGCCAACAAAAACATGAACGTGTGAGTGTTACCAACAGTGGCGCCGGTAGCTATAAATATTTGATCATGATGAAACCAATGGAAACAACTAAGTTAGTTCCATAAAGAACTAAAATTTACTTTTCTTTCCTTACATAAATCCCATATAAGGTTTTAGAATATTTAATTGTTTTACATTCAGGATACAATATCTGACTCATATGTTCAATTATTGCTAATTGGCACAGCAGAATATCCACAGTAGCATTCAATATGGCGATTGTGTGCAATTTTCAATAAGATAGCCTAGTGACTTGGGAAATTAAGGTCATTTGCTGTAAACAAACGTTATTTCGGAATAACCCATCTCATTTGTGTTGACCGACTGAAAAGCACCACACTTTTCTTTACTAAGGCAACGCTGGAAAATGGCTTCAAACACCATAATGTTCATTTGCTGTATCTTAGACAATATATTATTTACCAACTTGCCACGGTGGGTGAGTGGATAGCGTGTCGGTCTACTAACCCCAAGATTGCAGGTTCGCTCCTGGCCGTGGTAAGTGATTTTTGAAAGGCGGCAAAAATACGACAAGCATTTCATACGATGTTGGCATGTCAAAAAACCCATTTGAATTCAGTAGGCCGTGTTTATAATGGCAAAATTAATCTCGGGAGTTTCCTCCAACACAGTTCCTCATTTCTCTACTAGAAAGCGCCATAGTGTTCAAGGAGCTTAGATATCTAACCTCCTTGACTTTCATAGTGATTCAAGGAACAACGAAATTCGACATGCAAGCTACCCTCTTGTTGTCAAATTACAAAGCTTGCACCCGGCCATCCTGGCCATACTATATTATTATATTATTATTATTATTTACCAAAGTTCACGCTTGTTTCGCATATCTCACCAAATCTCACAGCAGTTGCTCTGTTAGTATATTGTTTTTAGACTATTTTCATTTACGAAAAAATAGGCTTATGGGATCACTTTTTGTCCGTGTGTGTTCCCCTAATAACTTCTAAACGGCTAGAGCGATTTCAATGAAACTTGGTAAGGTCATTGTACTATGTTGGCCCCGACTGTGCCCTTCAAATTTTATTACGTCTCGCCAATCCAACATGGCGGGTGTGCGAATTATTTCACTGGCATTCTTTATCTCCGAAACTATTCCTTGTATCACCCTGACATTTTGTACCGTGATAAAGGGCACTACTAGACGTTCACCTATGTGACTTTCAAAAACCTGCTAACTACAAAACGAACATGGCGGCCAAGCGAAGTTGAAGCATTGAAATACACTTTTCTCTCGATTTATCCATCCGAACTCAGTGTAACTTGGAACATCAAATAACTATACAAATTGCAATGCATTGACATATAGTTTAGTTCAATTGTTTACATAACCTCAAGATGGCGGCTGTGCGAAATTTTACAATTAAGTTTTTAGTTCTTGTGTTCTAATCATGCGATCGAAATCAACGTTTGAATAATGAACGCACACAATAATCCTCATCTAATAGTACTTCACTCTATGGCCTACATATTTAAAATCCAACATGGCGACCATCCGAAATATTAAAGACGGTTCTCAATATCGATTAATCTATGACAGCAATCAAACTGAAATTTTGTATGTTTATAGAGGCTATAAACATACGTTCACAATTTGAGACTTTCAATAATCTGGTGAGTCAAAGTCAGACATGGTGGCGATGCGAAATTTAAATATTCAAATGGACGTTTCTCGCAATTTAACCATCCGAACGCAATGAAACTTGGTACGGTATATGCGTGTATAAATTTTAATCCTCTGGCATCTAATTCATTTAAATTATTTTCATAACCACAAGATGGTTGTTGAGTGAAATTTTAAAATCTCGTTTTTATTTCTTGTGTCCAAATCATGCGATTGAAGTTTGAATAATACACCTACACAATAATCTGCAATAGTACATAACTCGAAGGCCTATATAAAAATCCAATATGGTGACCATCCGAAATATTTAGACGGTTCTCAATATCTACGAATCTATTACAGCAATCAAACTGAAAATTTGTATGTTGAAAGAGGTAATTAATTAAGTAGGATATATGAAAATAGGCTGTTTAGCTCTTCACGGAACTACTTGTTAATATTATAATGGTCTACACGCCCTCAATCCTGAAAATGAGGACCTTGAATGTATACTTTCAGCACCGTAAGACTTTAAAAAGTATCTTCTCGGTTTGTAAAATTCGTTAACAGATTTTGAAAGATATATATACCGGTATATATATATAAATATTCTATAAAGTCATCTAAGTTTAATCGCCATACAAAATTTTATTTCGTTCACAGCAATAACTTCAAAGGAGGAGTTCCATGTCTACCCTTCATTAATTTAGTTTCCAGCGGGGTCGGGGATGAAATGCGATGAAATTCCACGTCGCTGATGGTTTCTACGGCCAACGCCAACCTTATGAGAGATTAATGAAAGTTCAATTTCAAGTAGTTCCAACTTTGGCTACCAGCGGCGAATGTTGGAACTTGATAGAGAGTCTCTTACCCAAATAACCCACAAATTTTGCTACACGTTCTTTTTCATGCCATAAATCTATGACATGGGCCAGCCTGTTTTACTTCCCCTCCGAAGGAAGACATACGGAAGGATATTAACGCTCTTAAAAATCCGATGACTTTTGCCGGGTTTGAACCCGCGATCTTAAGCACATCAGTTCAGCATGCTACCGACTATGCCACCGAAGCCACTCTTCGAAGACAGGAGTTCATATCTTATTGACATGTGCGCCACCTACAATTTAGGCACTTGATAGTGTTCCATCACCAACAGAATGATTGCTACAATACAGTAAATTAGGAGATAGCCTATTGAGTTCTGGTGAGTTATTTCGCGCAGTCTTTATGTAAAAGATTGGTGGCGTTAATTAAATTCCAAAAGCATGGTTAAGGTGTCCGGAGGTTTATCTAGATTACAACCGCAGTCTAATTGATAGCAAGTTATTTGGGAGGAGCGACATATACACACGCAGACAAGAGTCGATCTCATAAGCCTATAATTGATAAAAACCGGTGGGAAGGAATTGATTTTTCTAACTGCCACGCACTGGCTTATCCCTGAGAATTTTAGAAAAAAGAATTCCTAAAAATATTGAAGGGTACCTGCCCCTGTATTAAATTGTGATGGTCAACCACCCCACCCGGAATGGGTAAATATAAATCATGTTGAGCACATGTAGTAAAAAAATTGGGTATCATAAATTTCGTAATATGTACTGTACCTCTAAGTCTAAATCGACAGCGTCCAGAGTGCCTCACGCTGTGCAAAGTCGCACAGCTGCACACCTGTGAATGCTCAGTGCAGAGTGGTAGTGTGCGTGGTGCCTGGTCGGTAGCCAACGGTGCGCGCACATTATAAGAGGGACGTATACTTCAATGCTACTCGTTGTGAAAGCACTAAGTTTGAAAATTATGTACTGTATGTGTTCTCAAAGAGGTGAAAGAGCAATTTGTAAACAGATCAAGAACTTCCAGCTTTGTTCCCTGTGTTTGATTTCTATGCACGGCCATTTTCTATGTCAGTGATTAGCACACAAACTATAGGTGTATTATCCAGAGTTGGAATCTGACAGTTCGGCGGAGAACTGTTGAACTGAAGGCAGCGTTGCCACGAATGCTGCTGGCCACTACGTGCATACTCCCAGCTCCCACACTCACGCCCATTTCCTCATGCTCATAACATCATTAGCACCGTTATTACATTTATTGCATTTTTACGCAGATGGTTTTCAAAAATCTTAAACAAAGCAATGCTTAAAACTGTTCGATGCCCACTATAAAATAAAATAATAGCCCGTCAAATTGAGAAAGGCCTAATATATTGTAATGAATAGCAATTGCAATATTATGATTACTACCATCAAGCAAAAATGTTCAAAGCGAAACGACATTGCGTGATTATTGTTTCCGTGATATTTAGTTATTTCTATTTCCTGTAGAATAAGTTTCAAGGCACAAGAAACACACAAACGTATTACATTGTGTAGGCTATTAACTCACCCTTTAGAAGATAGAAGCTAATCACAGTAGTCTTACTAATTCCAAGGGCAGGGGCAGTAGGCCTACGCTCCTGCGCGCGACTGAATGGAATTAATGATTCGCCTAATGCTCGGATATCTTCACCCTCCCGTTCAAAAAAACAACAGATTATGAAACGCAACAAGGTGAGTGTTCACTGGAGGCAACCAAACAAGCGACTGGTTGGCGACAAGCACGTGGCCAAAGAGCATCGTTCAAATTTGCAGCGCTGTATGGTTTCCATGGCAACAAGCCTTGCAAGCGATCTAGTCAACTGTTTTTGCCCAGTGGCGCCGAACTGTCAGATTCCAACTCTGGAAAATACACCTGTAACTTACAATTGGAATTAATTGATTTATAGTGCAATGCGCGGTTGAGGTTTGCTGCAAGAAACTTGACCGAACTCGACGAAAACTTTCCCCATAATGAATTTCCTCGCCTTCATCACGAAGCCGCCAAACTTATGGGGATGTTTGGTTTTACCTACTGTATGTAGCCTATATGAAAAATATTTTTGGATATTAACACGCAACAAACCAAGGTTTCGAGCAGGCATTTCATTTGAGAAGTTGTTCACACTTGTCCGTAATACGTTCATTTGCGCCTAATTGTAACAAGATTGTTAACGCTCACAAACAAGACTTAATGTAAATGCAGCAATCAACATTATGTATATCGGCCAACATGTACGGTACTATTTAATTCGTGTGTGAAATTAGTTGTACGTTCTTTCCATTGTAGAAACATCAAGTTTCCACTCGAGTTTCCCGGGTGTGGTTTACGAGCGCTCTCCATTTTAGTCGATTCATGTACCACTGCTCCTTCAAGACTTCATCCCAGTTGATTCCCTTGGATGTGATATCTTCCTTCACTTGGTCCAGCCATCTCCTCCTAGGTCTTCCAACAAGTCTCTTTCCAGTAATCTCAGTATGTAACCATTGTTTTGCAATTCTTCCTTCTGTCATACGTTTGACGTGACCAAACCATCGCAAACGTGCCCTAATTATGGTCTCCTTCAGGAACTGATTTATTCCAGCTTGTTCTCTTATCTTCTCATTTCTTCATTGTAGAAACATTAGGTATTTTTAGCCTATTTTCATTTTATGAAAAATGTTTGTGTGTGTCCTCGAATAACTTCTAAACGGAAGGAGCGATTTCAATGAAACTCGGTAAGGGCATAGTACTATTTTGGTCGACCCCGACAGTGTCCTTCAAATTTTATTACGTCTCGCCAATCCAACATAGCGACTGTGCGAAATATTTCACCGGCATTCCATTCTCCGAAACTATTACTGATATCACCCTGAAATTTTGTACGGTGATAAATGGCTCTACTACAAGTTCACCTATGGGACTATCAAAAAAAACTGTTAACTACAAAATGAACATGGAGGCCAAGCGAAGTTGAAGCTTTTAAATATACTTTTCTTGCGATTTAACCATCCGAGTGCAGTAAAATATGGTACAGTAAATGTTTATACACATTGTAATGCACTGGCATCTAATTTAGTTCAATTGTTCACATAACCTCAAGATGGCGTCTGTGCGCATATTTAAAATTAAGTTTTTATTTCTCGTGTATTAATCATGCGGTGGAAGTGAACGTTTGAATAATGAACCTACGGAAAACTCTTCTAATAGTATATAACTCTATGGCCTACATTTATAAAAATCCAAAATGGCGACCAACTAAAATATTTAGATGGTTCTCAATATCTACCGTATTAATCTGAGATAGCAATCGAACTGAAATGTTGTATGTTGATAGAGGATATGAACTTAAGTTCACCTATAGGACTTTCAATAACCTGGTGAGCACAAATCTAACATGGTGGCGACGCAAAATATAAATATTTAAATGGACGGTTTTTTCCGCAATTTAACCATCTGAATGCAGTAAAACTTGTTATGGTAAATGCTTATACAAATTTCAATCCACTGGCTTCTAATTAATTTCAATTGTTTTCATAACCACAAGATGGCTGTTCTGCAAAATTTTAAAATCTGATTTTCATTTCATGTGTCTTTAATCATGCGATTGATGTTTGAATACTACACCTACACAATAATCTTCATGTAATAGTACATAACTCTTAAGACCTACATATATAAAATTCCAACATGGCGACCATCCAAAATATTTAGACTGTTCTCAATATCTATGAATCTATTGCAGCAATCTAACTGAAATTTTGTATGTTGGTAGAGATGGAGGAAAAGTTCTGCCCTAAAACTTCCCCATACGGGAGAACGGTAACGCATCAGGCGAAAGCCTGGACAAAATAACTACTGTGGTCAAGAAAATTAGACTGAAGTGGTGCGGGGTAGTGGGCATGAAATACGTGACTCGAAAACCAATGTAGGTAGCAATACATTAACAATTTTCATTTCTAATAATAAATTTATAATCAATAAACAAATTGCACTTAAGTGCTTATCACAGAAATGAACAATTATAAATGGAGCAAAAGTGTGAGGGCCTGATGACAGAAACCCAGATTAAGGAAATGTCAATGAAACAAGCTTGGTTAATTGGAGAGAAGTTGAGCTTAACACATAAAAATGCACTTTATAAAAAGAGAGAACCATGAAACTGATTAAGAGTATAAAATGATTAGTATAATTTAAATGCTTCATAAAATTAAACTTATCTTTGAAGAGCCAGCTCCTTAAAAGTTCCAGCTAGCATAAATGTTGATTTAAAAGTCCTCACGGTTTCTTCAGAAGGAGGCGTACATGGCCTAGAGATATGTACACCATTGATAAAAATGTCAACTTTCTCTTCTTTTCTTGCGAAGGAATGACATTTATAGCTTCCAAGTGATGATCCAGCAGTATTTCGAAAGACGAATCCAAGTATCCCATCTAAGGTGAAGGTGAAAAGTACAACAGCTGGCAATTATTCTTGCCATCTTGAGCAATACGTCATGGTGCAGATCTCGTGACGTAGCTGCTAGGTAGCGTAGAGACTAGCGATGGTGTCATGAGATGCAGTAGTGGTGACCAGCAGGTTGAAGTGATCAGAAGTGGTGATTGATCAGAAGTGATGAAGAACGCCAGCAAGTGGCGTCTTAAATAGGGATCGTGGAACCATCTCGAAGCTGGAGATCGCCCGACCAGACAAAAACCTGCCATTGGTCGAACGAAAGTCAGGGTGACGTCAGTCGCCACTACTCAGCGGACAGCGGATCAACCAGTAGATGCCCTGTATGTCGGGAGTGAGGACGCTTGAGGTAGCGAGCGACTGGAACACTCCAGGTGAGAACTATAATATCTATGAATAAGTGATTGATAACAAGATTATGCATAAGGTTTAAGCAATTAATACGTTTACAAGGAAATAATTACCATTCGGGGATCTCGGTAACAAGAAACAAAATTTGACCGACAAATGGGCCAAGCTAAACATTGAAAGTATCACAAAAGTGATCATGCTCCGAGAACTCCGAATGAAAATAAACAAAAGAATCAGTCAAAGCAAAACATGGATAACAGACGAGGAGAAACTAAGACTCGAAAGGCAAAACAGAGATAACAGAGATGGGTCTAGTACAAAGACCTTTACTAGTTAAAACATCAACAACTCTGACGCATTTATCACGGCCAAAGTGGCAGTGAATAACTCTGCCTAGGTTCCACACGAGAGGCGGAGATGGGTCTCGAAGAAGAACCATGTCCCCCACTCGTACATCAGGTTGAGGAAGCCGCCATTTCTCACGCCTATTTAGCAAGCTGAGATATTCTAACTTCCATCGGCGCCAAAAAGAACAGCGCAAAGATTCTACTTTTCTCCAAAAGATAGGTAAGTTAGGATCACAGCGTCGAACCAGCAAAGGCGGAGTAGCAGCAAGCGAACAGCCAATCAGGAAGTGACTGGGTGTTAAAGGTAAAAGATCCTTAGGATCGTTTGAAAGAGGGGTCAGAGGTCTGGAATTTACAATACCTACGACTTGAATAATTAAAGAGTTGAATTCCTCATAGGAAAGTATGGTAGGACCAAGAGTTTTCTTAAGCTGTCTTTTAGTAAGTTTGATGCAGGACTCCCAACGGCCCCCATGATGGGGAGCATAAGGCGGGGTGAAATGCCATTTGAAACCTTTAGAATAGGAAAAGTTGGAAATTTTTTCTTTAGCAGAAGGGGAGCTTAACACTTTTTTCCAGAGATCAGAAGCGCTTACGAAAATTTTTGCATTATCTGAAAAAACTTCAGATGGAACACCCCTTCTAGCAGCAAATCTAGAAAAGGCGGCCAAAAAGTAAGATACAGAAGCGTTCGTAACCAACTCAAGGTGGATAGCTCCCGTCACCATACATACAAATAACGAAATGTAAAGTTTACCTAAGATTTTGCGCTTGGATGAAAAGGGATTGGTCTGATATGCGTAAGGACCAGCGTAATCGATCCCAGTAAGAGCGAAGGGCTTACTAGGTTCTGAACGAAATGGAGGTAAAATACCCATAATCTGCGTGGCGGGCCGTGGTTTAACCTTAAAGCAAGGTATACACTTTTTGACAACAGAAGAAACCTCATGAACGCCATTGATGATCCAGTAGAGTTCACGAATTAGACAGAGCAAGGTGCGAGTGCCAGCATGAAGGTGTTTATAATGAAACTTTTTTATTATAAGGGTAGTGATAGGATGCTTTGAAGGAAGGATGATGGGATGCTTTTTCCCATCCTCACAACTAGACATAGCTAATCTTCCACCCACACGTATTATGCCGTCCTGGTCTAGAAAAGGAGTGAGTGGTGAAAGCCTGCTAGACTTGGGTAAATCTTGACCACTTATAAGAGCTTGCTTTTCAGGAGCAAATACTTCCTGCTGAACAAGTAACAAAACCTTGCAAGTAGCAAATTCTAACTCTACTCTGGTGAGAAAGGGTTGAGTCTTCAATGGTTGATCAATTACTAAATATTTCCATCGGAAGATATAAGACACTACACGAATCAATTTATCAAACGAAGAATATCTATGAAAAAGGCTAGTAGAAGTAGAAGTAAGATGCGACGTGACAGGGTCATTACGGGTATCAGGTATTTCTTCTGCAAATTGATTAGCTAAGCGAGGCCAGCAAGATGATTCCTGACTTAGCCAAGGAGGACCATTCCAGTACAGGTCTGAAGAAATCAATTTTTTAGGCGTGCAACCACGTGATATTATATCCGCGGGGTTTTCACGGCTAGGAACATGTCTCCATTGTTCAGAATGAGAGACTTCATGAATCTTAGAAACGCGATTTGCCACAAAGGTATTCCAATGAGAAGAAGGCTTGGAAATCCAAGCTAATACAATAGAAGAATCGCTCCAAAAAAATGTGTGGGAAAATTTTAACTTTAAACTGACATTTAGTTTAGTAGCTAATTCTGTTGCCATTAAAGCAGAGCATAATTCTAATCTCGGCAATGATACTGTTTTAAATGGAGCAACTTTGGATTTAGCGCACACTAAATTAGAAAATCCAGGGAAAGTGGCTGAGGAACGTCCTACTATGTATGCACAACAGCCATAAGCCCGTTCTGAACTATCAGAAAATACATGCAGGTCATACTGCTGGTATAAGGGATTAGAAATTAAAGGGCGGGGTATAGAAACCTTGGAGAGATCCAGCAAACTGCTGCGATACTCGAACCATTCTTCTACAAGAGGAAGGGGGAGATTTTCATCCCAGTCTGATTTTAATGACCAAAGCTTTTGCAAGAACATTTTTGCAACAATAACTATAGGAGCAATATATTGCAAAGGATCAAAGATCTTTGCGATTTCTGACAGAACTTGTCTCTTGGTTACAGGGGGAGATTCTGACAGATGTACCTGATAAGAGAAGGTATCAGAAGAAGGACACCAAAAAACACCCAATGCTTTTACGGCTGCTTCATCAGTAGGAATGGCAACAAATTCATCAACTGGGACCTCTGATGAAAATTTTTATATAAATTCAGTGGAATTTGAAGTCCATTTATGGAGCGGAAAACCACCTCCAAGGAGCAGGGACTTCAAATCTTCGCACACAAGGAGTGCTTCAGAAATATTAGGGAAAGAGCACAAGAAATCGTCAACATAAAATGCCGTTTTTAATGACTCAGAGGCCAAAGGATGATGCAGATGACCATCTTGCTCGGCTAACATGTGGAGAGACCGAATCGCAAGAAAGGCTGAAGGCTTCAGGCCATATGTCACAGTCTTCAATCTAAATATCTTTATGGGTTTGGAACTCTCATCGCGCCACAATATTCTTTGCAGATCTTGCTGCTCAGAATTTACGAGAATCTGCCGATACATCTGCTTAATATCTGAGATTACAGCAATAGGAAACCTTCGAAAATTAAGCAAAACAGAGGTGAGATCTGTTTGAATCGCGGGACCACATTGCAGGGTATCATTTAAAGAGATTCCATTGGAATCTGGTGATGAGCCATTGAAAACTACTCTTATATTGTCTTGTGTTGAGGAATTTTTCCATACCGGGTGATGATTTAGATAAACTATTTCATTTAAAGGATGGTCAATTTCTTCTGATTTAGAAATTACCTCCATATGATTGGATGATTCGTATTCCTCCATAAAGGAAGCATACTGAGTTTTGACAGAAGCATCTTGTTTGAACCGATTTTCAATAGCAAATAGTGCCCTAAGTGCTCTGGAATGCGAGCCCGTAATGGCGGGAGGATTGGGAATACGTGGAAGAGTTACTATAAATCTGCCTTCAGCAGTACGGACAGTGGTTTCCTTGTATAACTTTTCACAAATTTCGTTAGAAGAAGAAGAAGTAGCCTGAACATTCTCAAGATCCCAGAACTTTGTTAGCTCTTGACTCAAATCGGTACCAACAAAATAACAATTCGATACAGTTTGAATAGGATTACGGTATATTTGGCCAGTAGCAATCCAACCAAAATCAGTTTTGCGGAAGAAAACATTAGGAGCAATTTTTACTTTATTGGAATGAAGACATTGCCAAAATACGCTTGAGCTGAAAAGAAGCTCTACGGGCGAAGCTCTGTTGAAATGAGGGTCAGCTAGCTGGACAAAATTCGGGATATTCCAACTTTGAATAGGATAAGAAGTGCCAGGAATATTGTTGCCTATAGACTTGATAATCAAACAATCTAATTGCAACTGCGTACCAAGATTATTAGAGTCCTTCAGATCCACTTTAGCGAAGCTTAAGGATTGCGATTTGGAGCAGTTTATGCCTGGAACCTTTATTGAGGTAGGATGTTTTGGGAGGCCTAACTTTTGTACCAACGATTCATTAATAAAATTGTTGGTAGCGGCATTGTCCAATAATCCCCTGACAGATACCCATTTCCCGTGAGAATTTTTCAATGGAACCTGCACGGTAGATAATAAAACCTGGACTTTGCCAAGCGAGGTAGAACTTTGAGCATACGACTGCGCACTATTTTGAGAAGTCTCAGAATTAGACTTGGTATTGGAACTGCTTGGTCCTGATAACCGTGATCTTTCATGCCTGTGCAAATGGGAATGGTGTCTAGCCTTACAATGAAAGCATAAACGTTGTGAACGGCAATTGTTTAACATATGCGTTCCTGACAAACAGTTGAAACAATGCTTTTTGTTCGTAATGAACTTTCGTCTTTCATCTACTGATAAAGATTTAAATTCATCACAATTATATAAATTATGCGATTGCTGACACAGACCGCACGTTTGCATTTGGTTAGGTGACCGAGCATCAACAGGAAGAGCCTGTGATCTTAAAATTCTTTGATTAGAACTGCTAACCTTATCTTTTGAGAAGGCTTTTGAATCTGAACTACTAGTTTTTTGATTAGCTATGGCGGAAAAGACTTGGCTTCTGGCCTTCAAAAAGTTAATAATCGCCTCGTAAGTGCATTGCAAATTCTGGGAAAGTTCTGTTTCCCAGGCTTTTAATGTATTTGCATCCAATCTTGCAGAAATGAGGTGAACTAGAAATAAATCCCAGTGATTTACAGGTTGGTTTAAATTGGACAATGCTCTGACGTGTAGCTCTGCAGTGTCAATCAACTTACGAAGTGATAAACTGTTATCTGCTTGCACGTTAGGTAACTCGAATAAGCTTTGTATATGGCGTTGAATAGATAAACGAATGTTCCCATATCTATCCTTAAGAAGATTCAGAGCAACTTCATAATTATCACTGGTCAAAGAAAGTGCTTGAATCAGGTTAAGTGCATTGCCTTGAACTGCCAGACGCAAGTAGTGAAATTTTTGTATTACTGGTATAGAAGTATTCTCATGTACTAAAGAATTGAATAATTCAAAAAATGGCTCCCATTCTATGTCCTTACCAGTAAATTTGGGTATTTCTAATTTGGGTAATATAATGCATGGAGAAGATGTAGAAGATGCTGCAGAAGTTTGATCTTCTTGTTTTTCTTTTAAAGTTAAAGCCCTAATAAGCTGTTTAGCTTCAGCAAATCCCTGATAGTATAATTTTTCAACTTCCAACCTATCACTTTGCTGGTCCGGATGCTGAGTTTCTATACTGCATTGTATCTCATCATATTTCTCAAAGGCTTGTTCATAATTCTTAAGCCTCTGCGAAATTATGTCAAGATTACGCTCTTGGGGTTCGAGCTCCGTTAAGAAAGTACGAAACCGTGTGAGCTTGCCCTTACAAGAGGCTCTGGTGTTGCTGAGTTTTTCATCAAGGTTAGGCATGTCAAAAGTTGTTTGTTACTTAGAGTACTGGAAGTCAGAGGATGACAGCTTGCTAGGTAGTAAGGTTTAGTCTGATGCGGAAGAAACCGGCTTAGCTTACGTTTCTCTCCTCCTCTGCTGAACATGCGCTTCAAGCTGAAACGTACAATGTGAATTAGTGTTGAAACACAATGAACAAAAATTGTTAATGTAAAATCCAAAATGTGAAACTTGTATAGGGATCCAGGGTGCAACAGATATGTTTCCCGGGGGTGAGGCACCAAAAGTTTATGGAGAAAAAGTTCTGCCCTAAAACTTCCCCATACGGGAGAACGGTAACGAATCAGGCGAAAGCCTGGACAAAATAACTACTGTGGTCAAGAAAATTAGACTGAAGTGGTGCGGGGTAGTGGGCATGAAATACGTGACTAGAAAACCAATGTAGGTAGCAATACATTAACAATTTTTATTTCTAATAATAAATTTATAATCAATAAACAAATTGCACTTAAGTGCTTATCACAGAAATGAACAATTATAAATGGAGCAAAAGTGTGAGGGCCTGATGACAGAAACCCAGATTAAGGAAATGTCAATGAAACAAGCTTGGTTAATTGGAGAGAAGTTGAGCTTAACACATAAAAATGCACTTTATAAAAAGAGAGAACCATGAAACTGATTAAGAGTATAAAATGATTAGTATAATTTAAATGCTTCATAAAATTAAACTTATCTTTGAAGAGCCAGCTCCTTAAAAGTTCCAGCTAGCATAAATGTTGATTTAAAAGTCCTCACGGTTTCTTCAGAAGGAGGCGTACATGGCCTAGAGATATGTACACCATTGATAAAAATGTCAACTTTCTCTTCTTTTCTTGCGAAGGAATGACATTTATAGCTTCCAAGTGATGATCCAGCAGTATTTCGAAAGACTAATCCAAGTATCCCATCTAAGGTGAAGGTGAAAAGTACAACAGCTGGCAATTATTCTTGCCATCTTGAGCAATACGTCATGGTGCAGATCTCGTGACGTAGCTGCTAGGTAGCGTAGAGACTAGCGATGGTGTCATGAGATGCAGTAGCGGTGACCAGCAGGTTGAAGTGATCAGAAGTGGTGATTGATCAGAAGTGATGAAGAACGCCAGCAAGTGGCGTCTTAAATAGGCATCATGGAACCATCTCGAAGCTGGAGATCGCCCGACCAGACAAAAACCTGCCATTGGTCGAACGAAAGTCAGGGTGACGTCAGTCGCCACTACTCAGCGGACAGCGGATCAACCAGTAGATGCCCTGTATGTCGGGAGTGAGGACGCTTGAGGTAGCGAGCGACTGGAACACTCCAGGTGAGAACTATAATATCTATGAATAAGTGATTGATAACAAGATTATGCATAAGGTTTAAGCAATTAATACGTTTACAAGGAAATAATTACCATTCGGGGATCTCGGTAACAAGAAACAAAATTTGACCGACAAATGGGCCAAGCTAAACATTGAAAGTATCACAAAAGTGATCAAGAGGCATTTAACATAAGTAGGATATACGAAAATATGCTGTATATATCTTCACGGAACTACTTGTTTGTCTTTCAGTAAAGCTGTTATTGTGTGATATTTGGCACAGCGGAAATATGTTGTCTTTTCCCTTTTGCATAAAAATTGAGGCAAGTACATGAATGACTATACATTTTGTGCGTGAAACAGCCCAGAGTTAACGTGAGCATGATTTTGAAAGGAAAAGTTTTGCCGCTCTATCCTAGCCCCTTCCTTCATATGACGAGCAATTTGATTAATGGAAAATAATTTCATGAACAATACGTTCGGTGTTTTTGCCACGTTGCCTGCAAAATGCATTCGTCACGTACGATTAGACCTCTACACCTTTTTTTGAATGGGAACACTCCCCCACCGCGTGGGGTGGAGGGGAAATAGGACGCATGATAAGGGAGGGGTTGCACATCTGCTATTCCGAGACGCACCCTGTCTGCACAGTGCGGCTCAACCTTGGATGGTGCTGCTCTAAACTATGGATGAGCACTGAGATGGGGCAAGAGAATTTGGCAGGCAGGTCTTTTTCTCAGGACACTAGCTACAATATATCTTCAAAGTCGTTGCTCAATATTTCGAAAAACTTGGGGATTGCACCACGTGCACCAGTGAGTAAACCGATAAGTCGCTGTCTCCACGCTGTATATTTCTTTACAGGAATAATGAGTCCATAAATTCGTCTCTGCAACATAGACAGCGTTCGCCTGCTCCATGTTCTGTTCAAGCGGGGTTGTGGAATTATTTTTTCCACATCCGAAACTTCTGGAAAAGGTGATTGTGTCTACACAACGTAGAGCCGTTCTCACCTACGCCAACAATTACTTCATACACCTCCAGACCTTTCATTCTTAAAACAGAAGCTATTTGGGATCTCACCCGGAGACATAGCCGCACGCGTAAAATCACTCACATGTCCCGCGACGTAGCCGTGCTTGTTAATTTGTGCACCACGACCGTGCGGGCTGCTGCAGCAAATCAGAAGATCAGAGGTTTGACAGTGGATATCCTACGTGTGGGTTTTCCCCACTCCCTCCAGGAATATTTTTGGGATATTATCTTACTTCAAGTCTCGGGCACCTACCTAATTCTCTGCATCAATAATTAGTTACATACACTACTTCAGTCCTCGCAAAAACACAGGTTCTTAGAGAAATTGATCGCACGGCAAAGTACACAAGGCTAATGCCCAAGGATGTCCCACGCACCTAAACTTAATTAACTAGAATAATATTTGAGCGTGTGATGATTAATGATATTTTACTGCGTGATTATTGCTGAAGAGTTTAGCAGTATGTCATTTCCTATGTGATATTCACTTACCAATCGGAGCGTCCGGCCCCATGGCGAATTGGTTAGCATGCTAGGCTTTGGCCCAAAGGGTCTTGGGTTCGATTCCCGGCTGGACCATCGGAGATTTTCATCTCCGGGAGTTGACTCCCCTGACCTGGGAACTGGGTGTATGTGACGTCTTCATCATCACTTCATCCACTTTATGACGTGCATTCGGCCACTTAGGAGGCCACACAACAAAAAAATAAACCTCAGAAATAGGTAAGCATACATTACCCGCAAGTATTCTACCATGTTGCCAAGTTAACGTGTAGGCCTAACAGCTACGAATTTCCTGCCCCAAGTATCTCACTGTTGCATTGAGGTGATCATATTCAAACACGCCAAGGTTAATACTGAGATATTCAGGTTTGTATTAATTTCATCCTTCAATAGTAATGTAAAGTATTGAAGCCATTTTTCAGTCTTGCCTATATACACCGTTAGTTGAAACTCTACGCAAGTCTGCCCAAATGACTGGGCTTGGGTACAATGTATATTATATAAAAATAAACAAGTAAATAAACACTCCTGAAAGATAATATATGCATGTCTTTAAATCAAGTTAGTTACAACTTCTGCCAACAGATACCGCACGCAAAGATGATCAGGCAGACGCATTCTGTAGCGAAATAGTTAGGAGCATGCACGCTTACAGTACAGCGTACACCTGTACCACAAACGTGCTGTGATCAGGTAAGTAACCATAAACTGGACATAGAATTCATATGCATGTTCAAATTTTACTATTTTGTGTTTGTTTTAACTGTATTCTATTCACGTGCTTAATACTCGTATGTAGTTCACAAAATACAACTAACCTTATATAACAAGATTCAAACTGCGAATCATAATGTAAACATCAATAAGACACATTATACGAAGTCTGATACAACCACGTGGATTAATATTTGTATATAAATTTGAACCTCAACCCCAATGTTCAGGATTTGATGGTCGAAATACGTAATCCTAAATTGCCCATTATTTAATAGTTATAATAACTAATACATGTATTTTGTCCAGGAGTGCTTATTTTATTATTTATTTACTTAACTTATTTGTTTCTTTACATTGAACTCCACCCAGTCATTTGGGCAAACCTGTGTTGACCGACTGAAGAGTAGTACGAGACGCTATTTCCCTGATGTCTATGTTGACTGTCCGCATTCAATGAGGTGACTGGATATGTTTATTCTTCCCCGTAGATTTGAAGGAGGTATGTGTTTTTGCGACCCGGACTGTTTTGTTGTGAACGACTGCTGTATAGATGCTGTCCCTAGTAAGGCGGTAAGAAATATGGACATTGCCCCAACATTCTGGGAATGCCGTCAATTGAGAGTAGGAAACCGAAGCTACGAGGTAAGTAATGCGTAAGTGCATCTGTGTAAATCGTGAGCACAAGAAGTGTCTTAAATTTCAATTTTTATATATTTCCTAATCATTATCGTTAGTTTTCACACCCTGGTGCTGTCGTACTGTTCGGTATAAGGCAAACCAACTTTCTATAACAAAGAGGAATACCAATTGTCGTTGTCTATGAATTATTTATACCTTTCTTAATATTTAAAAAAAAATATGTTTTGTGGCTCAGCGATACGCATTGAGGCACCTCTACAACGATTATGGTTCGATTTGTAGCTCCACCAAAATAAATAAATTCTGATCAGAAGCTTGGAACCTGGTAGACTCGTAAGAATTTCTGAGAAGCGGTGGGTTTGGTTCCGACCACAGCAATCATAGAAGACAATATCTGTGGTTTTCTACTGTTGGTCCAGATAAATGCCTACTGTCGGGGAAATAAGTATAGATACTCGAGTTTAGAGGTCAATAAAACCTTAACCCTTAGTCTTACATAAGAACACCCTACACCAAAATTTTCCTGGTTTTATTTGTCGTTTAACGATATAGAGTAAATATTTGCATTGTATCTCGTTAAAATTTTATAGCAGATTGAATACAAAAGTACCGGTTTTTCTTACCAAGTTCACGGACCGCTCACTTAGAAGGATCATTACGTTGAAAGTATTGAACGGATTGTAACGAAACTCTAATACGTCCTTAAGGAACTTATTGTTAACGCGTATATGAAGTTTTAATCTGATCTGACGTTTCTTAAAATAGTTGTTGTGAATTTTGTAAAACAACTTTTTCTTGGGCCTGGGTGGTCATAGCAGTGTGAAATATGGCTTGTTATGAGGCTCATAGCAATGCAAGGCTTAACGTAAAACTACATTTCATCTACTTTTGATAATTGCTTTTATATCGATTGATATTTAATCTGGTGGTTACGTGAGAAGAATGTATCATAGCAAGCGACGGGAACAGTGCGCTCGGTCGAGGAAGCTCGGGCGACGTTGCCCTGTGAAACATAATACGCGCGCGTTCCAAGCCGTAAGGTCTGTGAACTTCTGTTGTTTTGTAATTTGTGTTAGGCCGGTATTACACTACCAAAGAAATTTGTCAAATAAATGTTATCAAATATTTTATAAAACTGAACTTTTATCAAAGTTATACAAAGCAATCATCACACCATTACACTACATCAAATATTTTATCATAGTTCAGCAAAATGGATGAAGAACAGTTCCTTGTTCACTTAACTGTATTATGGTAGTTGAAATTCTGTGGTGGCAATACCGGTATATAAAAGAAACGGAAAGATAAAGTGAATGTCTATGGGTTAAACCATAGGTCGCTCACGTGACAAGGAAGATTATTATTTTATACGAGTAAAGTCTTGGTGAAGGAGCTGCAGTACGAGGACTTGAAAAATGACATTAATTAAAATAAATTAAAAACCATAAGTGAAATTGACAAGAGCCTCCGTGGCTTAGGCGGCAGTACGCCGGCCTCTCACCGCTGGGTCCGTGTTTCAAATCCCGGTCACTCCATGTGAGATCTGTGCTGGACAACACGGAGGCAGACAGGTTTTTCTCCGGGTACTCCGGTTTTCCCTGTCACAATTTCATTCCAGCAACACTCTCCACTATCATTTCATTTCATCTGTCATTCATTTAATCATTGCCCCAGAGGAGTGCGTCAGGCCTCGGCAGCCGGCACGTTTATATCCTCGCTGCTAGATGGGGGCTTCATTCATTCCATTCCTGACCCGGTCGGAGACTGGAAGCAGGCTGTGGATTTTCATTTTCAAGTGAAATTGACGAATTATAATACAAATATTAGAATATATAATCGCCTCCGTGGTGTAGTGGTCAGCGTGCTTAGCTGCCACCCCGGAGGTCCGTGGTTCGATTCCCGGCTCTGCCACGAAATTTGAAGTGGTATGAGGATTGGAACGGGGACTACTCAACCTCGGGTGGTCCAAATGAGTAGAGGGGGGGTTCGATTCCCACCTCTGCCATCCTCGAAGTGGTTTTCGTGGTTTCCCACTTTGTCTCCAGGCAAATGCCGGGATGATACCTAACGTAAGGCCACAGCCGCCTCATTCCCTCTTCCTTGCCTATCCCTCACAATCTTCCCATCCCTCATAAGGTCCCTGTTCGCTTTGCAGGTGAGGCCGCCTGGGCGAGGTGCTGTTCACACATCCCAGTTGTATCCCCGATCTCGAAATTTCAAAATGGAGCCGAAAATGTGGGATCCATCGCTGAGTCCGAGGGAATAGCCAACCCTGGAGCGTAATACGACTAAGAAAAAAAAAAAACACTATCATTCACGTCTATTTAACTTAATTATTTAATTCTTCTTTATATCCTGAAATATGCGTCCCTTATGTACAGCACTAATATCCTCTGCTAATTTTACCTACAATTTAGAGAAACGTGTCTTATTTCATTTCCGCAAGAAGTGAAACATTTCCCAACACCTTTTTTAATGAGGGCTTTGGACCTCCATTGGCAGGTTTAAAAATGGTGTGTCAGCTGAAGAGCTATTATTATAAGATTAATTGTTTGAAGTAATTTACACTTAGAGATTATAAGATTATAAAACTGCTCCCTTATTAACCGTCTGAAAAATCACTGCCCGATGAATCAGGTGAACTGTAATTTAATTTTATAACAAGTGCAGGCGCGGATTCAAGGGGGGGTCACGGGGGTCATGACCCTCCCCCCAAACTGAGACCAAATTTTTTTGCAAACTCAAAAAACGAAAACACAATAACCAGACAAATACAACTTAACGAATTTTAACTGAAAAACAGTTTTTCTTTCTTCATTTTATTCATTACTGAAAATATCTTTATTGCAATTATGTTCTGTTACAACTGTACTGTACATATTTACAAATTCATACCTGTTATATGAAAACGATTATTTGTATAACAAAATCAACTCGTCTATTTTGTTAGGCAACCCTTGTGATAACCGAATCGATGTTTATAGTGATGTCACGATGAATGTGCAGCAATGCACGGGTAGGAATTTGGGTCTTTTTTTGCACCAAAAAATTTTGCCGACATCCAAACTGCAAGCTTGGTTGGCAATTTAAGCTGTGGCTTTCTCCCTTTGTCGGTACCAACTCAACTTGCCGAAACTGTAACGTACCTTGATACTTTTCTTGAAGCTATGTAAAAGTCGCAAAACACGCCTTTGCAATTTGTACGAGTATTTTTGGTGCGCTAAACGCATCAAATTTCTATCCATGTAGCTTGCACAAATATTGGGCTGGTATTGTACCTTTGGTTATTTTGTGATTGCGTTTTCAGTGATACCATTTTTCTTAACAATTTCGATTCTCTGACCCCCCCACCAAGCCAAACTCTAGATCCGCGCCTGAACAAGTGGCTCAACAACGGGGAAGTCTTCTGTTAGCCCATCCTTTTCCCAGTAATGTTTCTGTATTTTTTTTGGTGTGTTCGATGTATTTTTTCCATAGCTCCGGTGTTACGGACCTCAAGGCTTCTTTACAGAGATCTCGCATCACCTCCATTGATCTTCCTCTCTCCGCCTGGTTACTCTTATTCACTTTAGCTATTTTATTTTTCACGTAAGCCCAAACCAGCTCTATGGGGTTGAGCTCACAATGAGCAACTGGCAGCCAGACGAGTTCAACGTCAGGACGAACATTCTTGATTATCTGTTCCAGCTTCTTTTTAGGTGCCCTGAAGTGAGTTTTGGCGTGAACAATTAGCTCTGCTTTCGTCATACTTTCATACTTTTGGATTCTGGGAGGAAGAGGAATACCTTTCATTGCAGCGGCACATCTCTTCACCGTGGCTATCGACCTTCCAATACACTTGGATACTTTTTGCTAAACCCTCTTATCATTATTACTTTCTCTCTCGCTTCTAAAAAAACATATTGCACTTATAATCATGGCAAATTCTCCCTCAGTTAACTGTGGTTTAGTTGGCATCTTGATCGATGTAAGTAATACAGACAGTGATAGTTGCTGCTTGTTGCTAATGACTCAACGAAGAACAAAGGTCAGAGTTTGGTGTGAGTAGGAACGAGTGCGCAGCGAGTTTGAAATACGGTAGTCAACTGGCAACATTGCCAAGCTGCTACGGTACTATCGCCGCCCACAATGGTCCGATTAAATATCAATCCATATAAAAGCAATTATCAAAAGTAGATGAAATGTAGTTTTACGTTAAGCCTTGCATTGCTATGAGCCTCATAACAAGCCATATTTCATACTGCTATGACCACCCAGGCCCGAGAAAACGTTTTACAAAATTCACAACAACTATTTTAAGAAACGTCAGATCAGGTTAAAACTTCATATACGCGTTAACAATAAGTTCCTTTAAGATGTATTAAAGTTTCGTAACGATCAGATCAATACTTTTAACGTAAAGATCTTTCTAAGTGAGCGCTCGGTAACCTTGGTAAGAAAAACCGGTACTTTTTTTTGTTCAATCTGCTATAAAATTTTAACGAGATACAATGCAAATATGGAAGCCTCCGTGGCTTAGGCGGCAGCACGCTGGTCTCTCACCGCTGGGTCTCACCGGTCACTCCACGTGAGATCTGTGCTGGACAAAACGGAGGCAGACAGGTTTTTCTCCGGGTACTCCAGTTTTCCCTGTCAAAAATTTCATTCCAGCAACACTCTCCACTATCATTTCATTTCATCTGTCATTCATTTAATCATTGCCCCAGAGGAGTGCGTCAGTCCTCGGCAGCCGGCACAGTCCATATCCTCGCCGCTAGATGGGGGCTTCATTCATTCCATTCCTGACCCGGTCGGAGACTGGAAGCAGGCTGTGGATTTTCATTTCGTTAAACGACAAATAAAACGAGGAAAATTTTGGTGTAGGTTGTTCTTATGTAAGACTAAGGGTAAAGGTTTTATTGACCTCTAAACTCGAGTATCTATACTTATTTCCCCGACAGTAGATGGTTCCTAACTTAACGCCACAGGTGCCTCTTTCCCAATCCTCACCTAAATTACGAATTCACACCCTAGTACAGCCATCACATTACCACAGGTTATCATACGAATTTACACCTGGAGAAGGAGATGATGATGATTTAGGTTCATGTCATGATGATTTGATGATTAAGGTTCGTAAGTTAAGGAAAAGTCATATTTTATTAAAATTGAGCTCATATTGCCCGAAAATTTGAGAAATATATGAAATGAGGTTCCCCATTTAAAGCAAATTTATTTTCCCTATTTTTTTTTTTTTTTGAGACGTTTCGGCCATTAATGGACCACGATGTTCTTCACTCATATTGTTAGGTTCACTTCTCAATAAATCACATAGACTCCTCTAGAATGCATATTTTTATTATTTGTTGTGGAAAGGTTCACAATTCACACGATACACACCATATTGATTTGACACTGAACTTCACTGATATCAAAGACTATGTCAAAGATACTGCACTACACTCTTGTGCTTACTGCCAACACAACATTCTCCCACCTTGAGTTGTGGAAACAACTCAACAAAACAATAAAATAACATAACACATATATTTTCACAAAATAAATGAACACAGAAATAAATAAGTCACTCAAAATATCTCTTTGGTTTAACCACCACTCTCCCACTACTGGTTTTGATGAGATCAGAAGTATTAGTAGATGGTTTAACAGTCTTTGGATTTTTCTCCTTCTTCTCATTTTCATTCCGCTCAACTTGCAGTCTTAAAGCATGATCTTCTCCAGATGTCACTTCAAGTGGATACACCCTCTGTATTGGCCTCAGTAGCTCTCCTTTTGTAGTCGCCAAGCGAACAACTCTCACGACACCACCTTTGCCAGGGATGACCTCCGTCACTCTTGCCAGCGGCCAGTCTAGTCTCTTCGTGTTGTCACTGGCTACCAGTACTACTTCACCTACACAGGGTTTGTGATGACTTTTCCTAATGTGGTTCTTCTGTATTAGCTGTCCAAGATATTCATTCCTGAATCTTACCCTTAATGTTTCCTTAACTTTCTGTCTGTACCTGAATCTTCTGTCAAGTTTTATGTCCTCGATCATGTCGATATCGGGCATTCCAATCTCCTTGACTTCCTGTAGGAACATTGCAGGGGTGATAGCCATCAAGTCTTCTCCATCATTGGACAGGTAAGTAAGTGGTCGTGAATTCATGACAGCTTCAATGTCACACAGAACAGTCATCATTTCTTGGTACGACAGACATGACTTTCCCAGAACTTTCCTGAGCATTTGTTTGAGGACACCAATCAGCCTCTCCCACCATCCTCCCCACCATGCTGCAGTGGGAGGATTGAATTTCCATTTTATTTGGTGTACAGAACTATATTCAGCAATTTTATCCCACTGAATTGTCTCCAACATATTGCAGGTGCCTTGAAAGTTTGTCCCATTGTCACTATAGACAATCATTGGCCTTCCACGTCTGGACACGAAGCGCCGAAAAGCTTCGAGGAATGTTGCAGTAGCCAAAGATGTTACTAGCTCCAGGTGTACTGCACGAAAAACCGCACACGTGAACAGACAGACCCAGGCTTTCTCTCCACCTTTCAAAATCAGAGGCCCGGCAAAGTCGACCCCTGTTCAAAATTGAGGCTTCTCTTACTCTGTCTATGGGGAGATGAGTTTGTTCTGCTTCAAGATGTTTTCCATGGTACCTCCTGCAGACAACACATGTTTTAATTGCACCCTTCACCCTTCTCCTTCCTCCAAGGATCCAATATTTCTGTCTGAGCCCACTGAGCAGAATCTGGGTTCCAGCATGACATAAGTCTTTGTGCTTCTCCCTAATGAGAGCGTGAACTGCTGTATGCTTCGCAGGAAGGATAGCAGGACAACGGAAAGCATAATCACCTTTGCGCGATATAATTTTTGTTTTCAGTCTCATCACTCCCTCATCATCCATCAAAACACATAGTGAGTTGAATCTTTCATCCTTTTCACCAACAAAACACTCCTTTTGTATGAACTTCATCACGACTTTTTCTGCTTCTGTGGTTTCTTCAATGGATAGTTCGGTAGTTCTTCTATTATTTTTCTGTCGACAATTATACAGAAACCTCAAGATCCATCCTATCATACGAACTGTTCTACGGAAACTTGAGAAATAGTCAAGGTGCCCTTCTTGGGTATTGGACTTGTCTTCTAACACCGTCATAGTGTTGACTTTCTTTTTTCTTTCTTGGAAGACTTCATCATCGTTTGTTGAAATTTCGGGGCTAGGCCATTGTGTAGTGGATTGTTTTAGCCATTTTGGCCCTTCCCACCATCTCTGTTGAAGTAACTGTTTTGTGCTACATCCCCTTGATGCCAGGTCAGCCGGATTCATGGTTCCTGGAACATGCCGCCACTGTTCTATTCTGGACAGTCTTCGAATTTCTTGCACTCTGTTCCACACGAAGGTCCCCCAAGGTTCGTCTAACTTGATCCAGGACAACACAGTCGACGAGTCACTCCAATAATAAGTAACGATTTCTTTTGCAGTTAATGTTGGCAGTACTGACGTCACTAGTCGAACCCCTATTGTAGCTGCTAATAATTCCAGGCGTGGTATGGTGATACTCTTCTTGGGTGCCACTCTTGTCTTGGCTTGTACAAATCGTAGCTCTATATTGTCAACCCTCTGTATTCGCAAGAATATAACTGCAGCAACCGCAGTTTGACTGGCGTCGCAGGACACGTTAAGAGATATATCTTCAACCGACTGGACACTACCGATCAAACATCTAGGAATCTTAATCTCAGACAGCTGAGGTAGTTCTGCCAACCACTTCATGAATCTTCTCTTTGTTGTTTCGTCTACTCTGGTGTCCCAACCCAAGTCAGTGGCCCATAGTTCTTGCAAGATTAATTTTGGACAGAGAAATACCAGACATGAGAAGCCAATAGGGTCAAACACCTTATGTGCAGCTCCTAGTATAGCTCTTTTGGTGATTACATCATACACACATCAAAAAAAGTTTTGCATCACCTCGGTTCCAAGAGTTCCGGAACCTTTAAATACAAAGGGAATAGAGATCAACACAAACAACATTTCAGCTCGTTTTATTGCTCATGAGACCCACACATTGCATGTTGTACCATCATACAGCTAGACTTTCAGCATTTGTGGTCCAGATTGCAGTACACACCACTACCTCTAATACCCAGTAGCACGTCCTCTTGCATTGATGCATGCCTGTATTCGTCGTGGCATACTATCCACAAGTTCATCAAGACACTGTTGGTCCAAATTGTCCCACTCCTCAACGACAATTCGGCGTAAATCTCTCAGAGTGGTTGGTGGGTCAAGGCGTCCATAAACAGCCCTTTTCAACATATCCCAGGCATGTTCGATAGGGTTCATGTCTGGCGAACATGCTGGCCACTGTAGTCGAGCGATGTCGTTATCTTGAAGGAACGCATTCACAAGATGTGCACGATGAGGTCGAGAATTGTCGTCCATGAAGACAAATGCCTCTCCAATATTCTGCCGATATGGTTGCACTATGGGTCGGAGGATGTCATTCAGGTATCGTAAAGCCGTTTCGGAGCCTTCCATGACCACCAGTGGCGTACGTCGACCCCACATAATGCCACCCCAAAACATCAGGGAACCACCACCTTGCTGCACTCGCTGGACAGTGTGTCTAAGACGTTCAGCCTGACCAGGGTGCCTCCAAACACCTCTCCGACGATTGTCTGGTTGAAGGCATATGCGACACTCATCGGTGAAGAGAACGTGATGCCAATTCCGTGGGGTCCATTCAGCATGTTGTTGGGCCCATCTGTACCGCGCTGCATGGTGTCGGGGTTGCAAAGCTGGACCTCGCCATGGACGTCGGGAGTGAAGTTGCGCATCATGCAGCCTATTGCGCACAGTTTGAGTTGAAACACGACGTCCTGTGGCTGAACGAAACGCATTATTCAACATGGTGGCATTGCTGTCAGGGTTCCTCCGAGCGGCAATCCGTAAGTAGCGGTCATCCACTACAGTAGTAGCCCTTGGGCGGCCTGAGCGAGGCCTGTCATCGACAGTTCCTGTATCTCTGTACCTCCTCCATGTCCGAACAACATCGCTTTGGTTCACTCTGAGACGCCTGGAAACTTCCCTTGTTGAGAGCCCTTCTTGACACAAAGTAACAATGCGGACGCGATCGAACTGCGGTATTGACCTTCTAGGCATGGTAGAACTACAGACAACATGAGCAGCGTACCTTCGTCCTGGTGGAATGACTGGAACTGATCGGCTGTCGTACCCCCTCCGTCTAATAGGCCCTGCTCATGCATGGTTGTTTACATCTTTGAGCAGTTTTAGTGACATCTATGAACAGTCAAAGGGACTGTATCTTGGATACAATATACACAGTCAACGTCTATATGCCGGAGATCTGGGAACCGAGGTGATGCAAAACTTTTTTTGATGTGTGTATTTGAAATCGTTAACATGAGTTAGATTCAGTTCAATGGTATCTTCTCCTTTATTCCAAATGAGCCCTAGCACATGAGTAAGATTTTCAGCTGTACCATCCTGAGAATACTCCCACCCTCGGAGATGGCAAGATGCCTTATCCATTATTATGCTTGCCTCTCGCATGAATGAATGAAGGTCATTTCTGTTGTTAACACTAATAGCACAGTTATCCACATAAAAACATTCTTCCAATCTTTCTATTGTTGAAGTTGAGTAGGAACTATTATCGACTGTTTGTCTCTTCAACTCGTTCAAGTGGAGTTTGATGGTTGCCGACAATAGGAACGGAGGACATGCAAGTCCAAAGACAACTCTATTGTGACGGAACACTTCTACCTTCCCTGTACATTCCTCCTCCCACCAAAGGAATCTCAGAAAATCACGGTCTCTAGGATTGACACTTATTTGAAGAAATGCTTTTTCTACATCAGCCGTCACCCCGATCTCATTTTCTCTGAACTTCAGTAGCGCACTAGGGATCAACTCTATGAAGTTAGGCCCTTTTTCAATACATTCGTTCAGAGATGGAGCGTTTCTCTGCTTCGCCGAGGCATCAAAAACAGGCCTGATCTTGGTGGTGCTGTTTTCTTTGAAGACAGGTCGGTGAGGTAGATAGTGTCCACTATTCTTCAGTTCTTCTTCAGGTACCCTCTCGATGATTCCTTGCTCCAACCAACTTCGTAAGACATTATCGTACTCCTGATAATGTTGTTCAGCTTGTAGTTTCTTTGTAGTGATTTCTAATCTGTGCTGAGCAATTTCTTTGTTGTCAGGGAGAGGTGGATGTTGTTCACTCCAAGGCAGACACACTTCATATCTGTTATCTTCATTCAGTCGTGCAGTCTCAAGGAAGTTATTTCTAACACGCTCATTCCTCTCGACGATAGATTCTTTCACAACAGGGTCAGTAATTCCAAGAATTTCTAAGTCCCAGAGATCAGAAATTCTTGTATGTTGGGAAAACAATGATGACACTAATAATGATGCCGAATCCCTTTGGGCCTTGTTACCTATGACTTTTCCCATTAATGTCCACCCTAGGGAAGTCTCCACCAAAACTAGGCCACATTTTAGTTGATGTTTCCTCCCAGTGAGCAGTTCACCCGCCTTATCGGCCCCAATCAGAATCTGCACAGGCCCTCTCTCTCGTACATCAGTTAAACATATTTTCAGATCCCTTATCTCCTCACTCCAAGAACCATTCTTAATATATGGGACATCTTCACAAATTATCTCTTGGCTTAAAACTTCCAGCTCCTTGGAATAGTTTCCCGCCAATCGCTTTAAACTTATTCTGTAACAGTCGTGTTTTGCTTCTCGAGAACGTAATCCACCAAACAAGGAATGTATTAACGTTTCCTTCTTGATTGACTGATACCCCATTTCTTCGGCTAGGTCACGTGCAATGTAGGATTTAGTAGACCCAGTATCAATGACAGCTCGTACAGTTTTTTGTTTACCCTTTCCTTTAACGACAACTGCCAGGGTTTGCAAGTACACCTCAGGAGAACAAGACACATTAGCTAAAGCCTTATCCACATTATTGACATCCTGGAGAACCAAATTCCTGTCTCCCTCGTAATTCTGTTTGGACACACTTTCATTTTCTTTGTCACGGAGCTTATAACACATTAATACCACATGTTTACCACCACAAACAATGCACCTGACAATCGATTTACAAGCTCTACTTGCATGGCCCTTCTTTAAACAATTGAAGCAACAGTGTTTATCAGTTAAGATTTTCCTTTTCTCCCCTACAGTCATTTTTTGAGCTTTAATGCACTCTGGGCTCGAATGAGGTTTAAGACAAAAAACACACTCCTGCCTCTTAGAAACATCAGCAAACAAAGCAGAAGCAGTAGGTATATTTGGTTCAATGACATCCCTTGGTTTCTTGTCTCCCTTAATCTTAGATCCTTGGGATGTGCTAATACTAAACCCTTTCATAGCCAATGAAATTCTTTCTTCACTTACTACTTCATTTTGAAGAAAAGCCATGAGCTGCTGCAAACGATCTTTGGATATGGAATTACACCTGAAGGAAGTATTCCTCTGCCATGCTCTTAATAGGTCTTCTGGCAAAGATGATTCAATTAGGGGATACAGCATTGCAGTACATTTTTCTGTAGTAACGCCTAAACTTTCCAGCGATCTGAGATGTGACTCTATGAGATGTGACTCTAATTTATCATACAAGCTACTCAGTGTTGGCCTTTCTTTGGAATTGACTGCATTCGTCAATACTAGTTTGAGCAATTCACGAACATAAACTTCCACCTGCAAGTCCTCTCTACCAAATCGAGCTTGAAGACTCTCTATAGCTTTGTCATAATTCTCGGCAGTGGGTGGAAAACTAGTAACTAATTCATATGCTCTGGAACCTTCTGTCATAGCCTGAATTAAATATTGGAATTTATCTTCCTTCCCAATGTCCTCATCCTCGTGAATTTTACGGAACTGGCTCCAAAAATATAACCAATATATTATTTCACCAGAAAATTTCTTAAATTCTATTCTTGGAAGTCTATATTTCTTTTTATCACAAACATTGTCATTCACTACACTTTGTGGAGAGGTAATGGAAACAACGGGATTCATAAAACGTGTTGCTTTTGTTCTACAGCTAAGGAATTTGTGTTTGTAATCATCAGCTGATTCACATTCCGTTTCTATTACGTCATCCTCACACTCGTCGTCTATCATCTGTTGAAATATTAATCCATCTAAATTAGAGATATCATCATACTTTCTTGAAGGATTTCAAGTTGCACTTGCACTTTTTCCGTTTCAGTTTGATCATCTTCTAACAACGCCATTAGTTGATTGTGTGAGCGCGTAAATAACCGCCGCTTTACGGTTCTTTCTTTAGCGAGTCTTTCCATCTTCTTTCTTCACGGGAGCCTTTTACTATGAATGAGTCCTGTCACGGTCGCCATAAAATGATAGGTTCACTTCTCAGTAAATCACATAGACTCCTCTAGAATGCATATTTTTATTATTTGTTGTGGAAAGGTTCACAATTCACACGATACACACCATATTGATTTGACACTGAACTTCACTGATATCAAAGACTATGTCAAAGATACTGCACTACACTCTTGTGCTTACTGCCAACACAACACATATGATCACTGTAATGCTTGTTTTCTTGTCTGCCAGTAGATCTTCATTCTTGACGAATGTTCTGCTCTCCTTTCTTCCGTCCACTTGCAGTGAGGGCGAGGCATCACAGATGTTAAAGGGTGTAGATTACTGGTTGATTTAACCGCCTTTCTGAACAGGTTATTTTCCCTATTAATACATATTTTGGTAATTTTTATGGTTTTTGTCATATTTCGCCCATTTTAGTGATAAACAGTCATATTTGGATATATTTTGAGCACCTTTGTTTAAATTTTGACAAGGTACCGTACATGATATCAGGTGGAGTTTTAAACAAGGGATTTCTAAATGGTGCAGTAGATATATTTTTCTCTGAATTCCTGGAACAGGCAGCGGGTTTAGAAGACCTGATTCCGAGAAAAATCTTCTGTACAGATGTCTCATCGAGTAAGATGTCACCCCAGCAGATAAATTTATTTCAGAGCAATAACAATCCGTGTTATCTCACGCCTAATTTTGCCTTGACGGGTCGCATTACAACACTCTTCCCCTTTCGCAACCAGCGTATTTAAACAGATTGGTCACATTGTGATACTGCAGTGAAGTCCATTGACCATCATGCCTAAAGTGAAGTGCAGTTCCTGTTAGGCAGCGTCTTCTAACTTATGCCAACAGATATCAAAAAGCATGCTAATACTTAATTTTTTGTTCTCTTTTAAGAAAATAGAGTTCAAATCTGCATCCCAAGGCTATGCTACTACCGTATTGAATCAATATTGAAAGGTTTAAGTATTTTAGCTCTATCAGTTTGTATGATTAAATGTGTGTGCCATATTATCGGGTTTTATGATACTAGTACTCGATGGTCTCTCATAAGTCCAACCCCTCGTCCACGTCGTGGGAGACGGGCAACGGCACAAAGTAGGGGATCTCCTGTAGGGGCGAAGTACAGTGGGGACTTGTGTGCCCCGGGACCGTTACGGTAGCTGTGAAGGTCCTACAGGAACCCTGAAAAGTGACGGCTAACGGGGCTCTGGTGAAGCTACGATAGGCCCAGCAAGCCAGTAGTGGATGAAACCAAATGCTTTCAAAAATGGAACGAGCCTCGGACATGATGGATTTAATAGACGACGACACGGCTGTACACACGGACTAAGATTTGGAACTTTAAACCTAAGAACGCTGACGGGGAAGGTGGAGGAGATAGTGGATATGTTGGAAAGAAGGAAGTTGGATTTATTGGGATTGGCAGAAACAAAGTGGAAAGGGGAAGGAAGGAGAGAACTGAGAAAAGGCTATAGACTGTACTGGAGTGGGAACGAAGAGGGAAAGAGGAATGGAGTGGGAGTAGTAGTAAGTGATGGTTTAAAAGAAGTGAGGAGAATAAGTGATAGGATGATGCAAGTGAAAGTAGCACTGAGGGGAGAGACCGTAGAAATAGTGCAAGTGTATGCTCCACAAGTAGGCTGCACCTCTGAAGAGGAGGAGTTTGAAGAGGAATTGCAGAAGCAGCTGGTAGGAAGAAATATGATTGTTATGGGGGATCTCAATGCCCATGTAGGAAGAGAAAGACAAGGTTATGAGAGTGTTCTAGGACCAGAGGATTGGGGCGGAAGCAATGGGGAAGGAAAGAGACTGTTGGACTTATGCCAGAGGAACAGCCTGCTAGTTGGGAACTCCTGGTTTAAGAAAAGAGAGAGCCACACAATCACATGGTACAGTGATGAGTTGACCAGGAAGTCGGTGGTCGACTATATACTGTATGAGAAATAAATAAATAAGAACATCACGGACATAAAGGTTATACCATCGGAGAACCTGGATAGCAACCATCGATTGCTGGTAATGAACCTGAGAGGGAGTAAGGAGTAGAAAGGGACTGAGAACCAGGAAAGACGTATAAGGATATGGAAACTAAAAGAAGGGGATAGAAGGGTCGAGTACCTCAAAATGGTAAAGGAAGGAATTCCAACAGATGAAGAAAGAGGGGTGGAAGAGGAATGGGCTAGATTTAAAAAGACACTAGTAGGTGCAGCAGAAGCAGTATGCGGGAGGACAAGCAGTAAGAAGAGGTGGAAGGAAACACCATGGTGGAATGAGAAGACAAAAGATATAGTAAGGGAAAAGAATAGAGCCTTTAGGAGGTGGTATCAAAATAGGACGGTAGAGACAAGGGAAGAGTACCAGGAAAGAAAGGAGGTGAAGAGAGTAGTGGCTGAGGAGAGAAGAAAGTGGATGGAAGAGTGGACAAAGATGATGGAGGATAGTGAAGGTACAAAAACGGTCCTGTATGGGATGGTAAAAAATAAGAGGCGGAAGGATCCTATGGATTATGTTAGAATGGTGAACAAATGGGGACAAGAGATAGAAAATAGGGAAGAACTGAAGAAAATGTGGAAAGAATATTTTGAAGAACTACTGATCCCAAATGGAAAAGATGGTGAGGAGGAAGAAATCGGGGAAGAGGAAGATGAACTGCAAACAGAAAAGGACTTAACTTGGAAAGAAATGGAAGATGCAGTGAACAAGATGAAAGGAGGGAAGGCACCGTGTGTGGATGAGTTGAGTGTGGAGATGGTGAGAGCAGCAGGAGAGGTGGGGATACATTGTTTGTACCGAGTGATGAGGACAGCATGGAAGGAAAGGAAGACCCCAGAAGACTGGAAAAAGGAATAATTGTCCCGATCTTCAAGAAAGGTAGTAGAACAGATTGCAGAAACTATCGGGGAATATCACTGATGAGTCATTGTGCAAAGATCTTCGAGAAAGTTTTGGAAAAGAGAATTAGGACAAGGATAGAAGGAGGGATGAGGGAAGAACAACATGGCTTCAGAGCAGGAAGGATTTGATTTTTGCTGTAAGGCAGTTACAAGAACAGCACTATGAGTATGGAACAGATCTACTGATGGCCTTCCTGGACATTGAGAAAGCATATGACAGTGTATGCAGAAACAAAGTATGGAAGTCCCTGGAGGATAGAGGAGTAGAGAAATGGACTATAAAGAAGATAAAGGAGATGCACAAGGGAAGCGTGAGCTGTGTGAAAGTGGGAGGAGAGAGATCAGACTGGTTGGAACAGAGAAACGGCCTGAAACTAGGAAGTGCACTGTCACCGTTACTTTTCATTGTGGTGATGGTTGACATAATGACCAGAGTGGCACAAGTAATTGGGGAAGGAAAGATGAAAGCAATGGTGTTTGCAGATGATTTGGGGGAAACGAGGAGGAGGTACAGGAACAGTTGGACGTGTGGGAAGGAATAATACAAGGATATGGGATGAAATTTAGCATAAATAAGAGTGAGATGGTGATCACAACAAGGAAGAAGGAAAGAACCACAACGGGAATAACAATTGGTGGGGAACAGCTAACGAAAGTGGAGAGTTTCAAGTATCTGGGAAGCCTGATACAAGATAAGGGAAGAAACGATAGAGAAATAAGTGAGCGGGGTAGGCAGGCAGAAGCATTTCGGAGGAGTGTGAGAAGCATGTTATGTGGAGCAAGGATATCCCTCTGAACAGCAAAAAGATCATATATCGGACGTACTATGTCCCTATCCTGACGTATGCCTTGGAGACCTGGGTTATGAAAGGAAGGGAGAAGAGCAAAATACAGGCCAGTGAGATGAGGTTCTTGAGAAGCAGTATTGGAGCTACAAAGATGGACAGAATAAGAAATGAGAGGACCAGAGAATTAATGAAGGAGGAACCATTACAGGATGGTATAGAGAAATCTAGACTTAGATGGTATGGACATGTAAAACGAATGGAGAAGAGGATACCCAGGAGAGTACACGAGACGAAGTGGGAAGGAAAGAGACCGAGAGGAAGACCGAGAGACAGGTGGCTGAAGGGGGTGGAAGAAAGCGTGAAGAAGAGAGAAGACTGGACAAGGGTGGAGGCTGAGAGATGGTGGGAAGACAGAAGACGTTGGAGAGGCTTGTGTTCCAAACAGACCCGGCCAGTGGCTGGAAACTGTGCAAGATGATGTTGATGATGAGTACTCAAATCCCTAAAATGCATGGGTCATGTTTTCCGATTTTAGACCCTATTCAGCTAGTTTTGAGGCATACCGTATTTGCTTGCATTATTTTGTACATTTTTAGGTTTTAAAACTTTCGAACCTTAATGGTATGGGAATTAGATATTTTCGTTGTCAAGGCCACAGTGACCTTTACCGGCCTGACTCAGCTGAGAGCTCCGCAGAGGCAGCTCGATGTAAGGTCTTATTTGACCCCAAGGACGATGATATTTATGAATATAGAATGAAGGTGAATGGACACAGGAACTCCATTAACATCAACGGGCTATAGGCTACTGGACAAAATTAAACGCGAAACTAGAACTTCGATAAGGAAAACCTAAGTCATTAAATTATAACTGATATTGACAAATGAAGGCTAGGTCGTGAATTACACAAATACAGTAGAATTAACCCATGTGGGACTCTGGCCACCGAGCTAATTTGCCACATTTGGTATAAATCTGCTCAGCAGACACGGCACGGGGAATTATTGGCTACTCAACTTGAGGCTCTCCCAAAATAATTATTATTTCATAGTATTAACCCGATACACATCGCTACTTGCAATTCTTCAGATTATAATTACACTTTTCACAATATAATCACAATTACTCGGACATGCGAAAAATAACCTGAAGAAAAGGAAGCTTGTAGTTTAATGTGACCGTTAATCTCGCGGTCATGAGCCACGGGACCTCTTTTTAACGTGGAATCCGAACCACAGGACATGGCATTTCACTTCGAAAATCTCACATGCATTTACCGGGAATCGAAAATTCGCCAAGGTCTGTTAAAATCATTTAAGCCTGCGCAGCTAGTCTCGCGGATGCGATGAAGCGAATTTCGCGCAAGCGGTGCCAATTGCGTAAGCTATAATTCCCCGTGCACGACTTCAAGGAAATGCATACTGAGGATACCTTCAGTGGTACTGTATACATCGGCTCAACGTTTATTTTCGGCATCAAGAAGAGTTTAGTTTTGTGTAAATATTTTTCTGTATTAATCGGAAACCTGACTTTTTGCGAGACGTTTATTCGCAATAACTTCCAAGACTCAACAGAAACCTCTCATTTCTGATATTGGCCTCTAAATTTGTATATCTCAAATTGAAGTCCAAAATAACGCAACATAATTTACTGTCGCAATCTTGCAAAATGATACAGTTTCAAAAAATAATCGCAAGAATGCTTCGAAATACATAGACTATATTTTAAAAATCTATCCGTCTAGTGAATTTGCGACATAAAGTGTACCTAATTCGAAACTCCGATATATGTCTATTTTTCCTTCGAACTATGGTTCCATTGGATATATAGGCCTACTCTAACCGTGCTATCTCGAAAACTTGTATAATATGAATTAGAATGTGCCCTCTTGTCGGATTATTCGTACAATCCTCTCTGAATAATAATATTCATAATAACCGATACCTACTTCGAACGTTCATCCTCCAAAATCGCATCAAGACGGCCGGCTGACAGCACGACTTGCCTGCAGGAATCTCGTCAAACGGACCACGATCAACGCCAGTTGCGTAAAATTATAAAACCCGTGCCCGGCCGCGAACTTGTGTCCACGAGGACTGCGGGAATCCTGTGAAAGGTGGTTGGGCGCCCATCACGAAGCATACTCGCCACTTTTCCCATGACCGTATACTTCAAAGTGTACGGGGAGCGAGAAGTGCATCAACCCATGTAGAAATAACAGACTACGTAGCATCGTGATACTCATTTCTTCCATCCACAGCATAGGGGCAGCGGTAATCACGGCGCCGATCATACAACATGTCCATAACTGCTCGTGAATTTTAACCATGCCCAACCTCGAGCTCGTCTCCGCCATTCTGCCAGGTCAGATAGACAGGCAGACAATCTTTGAACGGCCGGATGCGGTGCCAATTGCATAATATCGCGTTCTCATTGTGCAACCGCGGGGACAACGTGAATCTCGTAAAACTACCGATAGTGGGAACGATTGCGATACATCGCGATATTTCTTCGCATTCGATGACGAGTACAACTGTATTCTTGTCAAATGGACAGCAAGCAGTGCCGATTGCATAATAATAACAACTTACCATATTTTTCATGCCCGACCTCAAGGACAATAGAAATCTCGTCGAACTACTAAAACCGCGATTTTTCTCAGTGTTCTATCTAAAAAACTACGAATTGCGTCAATCGGCCGAGACAGCGCCGATCGTGTAACGTCTCGATATTTCTCCGTACCTGACTGCGAAGACATAATTCGGTGACGATCAAGTAACGTCGCATGATATATTTCTTCGTGGTCTATCGCGGAGACAAAGGAAATCTCCCCAAACGGCCAAGATCAGAGCAACTTCTTGGTAATCATAACTTCTTGTACACAAGACGGCATATTTGCTGAATCAACTCATTTGATATTAAATATCCATTATTTTTTTAAATGTAAATTTTGATAACACCATAAGTGAATCTTATTCACTGCTTTAAACACAGTTCATTGTTGTTTTCCTTCACTGTGCGAAGAGCTTTTATGGTTGGCAACCGCAGACGTATCTTGAATTAAAAGGTAACTAAAATTAACTAAAAGGTAGCTAAAAAGTAACTAATTTTTACTTCATCCTTACAGTAGACACCCTGCAAAGTTTATCGATAATCCCGTCTCGCAGATTATCGCTGCGCTTTTGTCATTAATTCCTTGCGTTTGACATTACGCTGGAAGTGGATAGAACTGTCTACCGATAATCACATCTCGCAGATTATCGCTGCATTTATATTACTCTTTGAGCTTCAACTGTTTGTAAGTGGGAAAGCTTGGTTTTAAGCGGTGCTTGCTGTAGTTCTGGTATTCGTGCAATTGTGTGACAATTATTGTGCTATTTAGTGTTTTCGTGATGAATTCAAGTCTTTCAGGGAGGCATATTCTTCAGAATTTTTGGAAACTGGCACAATGAATTAGATAGTCTCACATCACCAAGAGTTTGTAATCTCTTTCCCTGTAGTCTTTTCTCGCTCTTTTTAAGAACTTGCGACGCATGCACGCGTTAAATGTATGCGCTTTGGGATCTTCTGGATTTCTATTTTTGAAAGTTGGCAGGTATGCATTAGCAATGCCTTGTCCAGTTTTTAGCACTCGACAAAACATATAAACATCTCCATTACTTTAAGATTCGCAGCCCAGAACCTCTCTAAATTAATGTCGTTTGCTCTTTATGAGAAGTATCCGGAGTGGCATCAGCTAGTATTGCACACTAACCAAAGTATACAGGACTAAATGGACACAATGCTAAAGCCCCTCAAATGAAAAAACAACAAGGTATTCTCTTAAGATCCAGTCTGTAAAGAATATTAGTGGATTCAGTTTCAGGAAATTATTTTTGTAGCAGGTTTCTGACATAATATAAAGTCAACGTGTTGTCGACAGATGATATATATGGTGTCATCGTGCCCTGATGGTCACCCACTACAGGAGTTGTGTTCCCGAACTACACTGAACTTGAACTATGACTACAAGCAAGATATTCCACTACTGAGTTCACGCAATGGAGTCTGGTTTCAGAACATATTCTGCGCCATCTGCCACAACCACACCAACCACTTCAGTCCCCTGAGTCTCTTGTTTGCCTGTAATGCAAAGGACGCTACTTTGGAAAAGGTAATCGTCGAAAGTTAATTGTGCGTATCTAGGATTACTTTTTGTGGGGCTAAATCCATAAATATGAATCGGCAACATGTAGCATATACATATGCAGAACCAAGATGGACTTGCAACTACGTATTAAATCCTTCTATATTACAGTTGGTAGCCATAGCAACTAGAAATTTCAAATTTTCGGAGGTTTTTGATAACACTCATGGCCATGTGCTGATAATGTATTGCATACACTTATAATGTAGTTGAATAATATAGACAAAGAAAATGTAAAAAAAACAACAACTTCTAGTTATGTTCCTTTTCTGTGATGTTACTGTAGAAAATTTGATAACAATTTAGGGCAAGGCATTTAATGACCAAAAATAGCAAGAAAATGCAAAATAAAAAATGCATTTATGACCTAAAAATGGTTTAAAAATGACACAAAATTTGAAAGAAAAAAAATGACCAATAAATTATTTGTATATTACTTATTAATCATTTAAGGAACAATTAGCTGATTTGAGAGAGAATTTTAATGGATGACAATGCTTTAAGTTTAAATTATATTTGTTACCATTAAAGTAAATACCACTTTGCCACCCCTGGTGAACAAAAAATGAAATATTTTAGAACTGGCATATTCCTCAAATACTCTCCTAGCAAATAGGTGCAATTTAATTAACAAAGAATATTTAAGAAAACAAATTTCAGTGGCTGTTTAAAATAAATTCCAATTTAAATTCACAATGAAAACATTGTGTAGGTTCGCAATCGAAAACAATTGCTTAGTCTGCAAGTAACGATTTGTACATGGAGAAGCTTCTCTCTACCTCAACTGAAACAATTGGTGCATACTTACCAGAAAACAATTAAAAATGCCAAAAATGACCAAAAATTTCTCCAAAAATGACCTATCTCTTGTAAACTGCAAAAATGCAAAACAAAAATGCCCTAACAAATTGCCCTTATTTAATCAGTCAAGTCATGAAACACATGTATATATACTCGAGCTATCTTTCGGCCTTCATACAAAAAAGATGCAAATCAGCAAATGCCTTGCCCTTAAAAACTAATGTTAGCCTCATGTTAAAGCTTGTAAAGCAAACTTATTGTTGATAAGCATTTGGTGTACGTCTTATGAATGTTTGATTTCGTCAATATTTTAAACATTTCAATTACATACTTCTAATTGTTTTATTAACTTTTTTTATTGTGATCCTTTCATTTTGCTTCCCAACTTTTGGATCGTATACACCCATAAATGTGAAAAATTTCAACTTTATTGGGATCGTGGTTCCTGAGAGGAAAGTGCATAACTTAGAAAAGTCAAGTTAAAGTTTCACTCTAGTAGAGGACCTCGCTGTTCCGCCCTTTAAAACAACAATAATATCAAAGTTTCACTTACGGTTTTTGTTAAAAATGTGTTTTATGTATACTGTATTGGTTAATAGTACCGGTATATAAAAAATTAATTAAAAAACAGCACTAATATGTACCAGTTTTACAGGCATAAAAAGTAATTTCTACAACCACTCTCTCTAAAATAAGAGTACTGGCCTCAAAAATGCTTCCTATGTCATTGCATTATAACGGGTGATTCAGCAGCCCCTTCCAATATCGTTTGCTGCAACCCAACTAACGCGTGTTGGCAGGATGGTCGATAATTCTCAGCTTGCATCCTGCATGGTACTCGTGCACTGCAAGCATATCCTGAAAACTATTATCTTCAGGAAAGAGAGGAGAATGTTTTGAACCTAAAAGATGATAATTAATAATTTTGGTCGTTCCACATTGCCCGGTTTCCTTATCTCACAATAAAACGATAATTAATTAATTTTTTTTGCCTATTTTCATTTATGAAAAAATAGGCTTATGAGATCACCTTTTGTTCGTGTGTGTGTGTGTCCTTCCTTATTTTTTATTTATCATATGGCTTTTAGTGCCGGGAGTGTCTGAAGACATGTTCGGCTCGCCAGAGGCTGTAGCTACTTCAAGCGAACACCCATAGGGTGAGCTACAAGTTCCGTTCAATTTTAAGTAGTTCTAACTTTCACTACCAGATGTCACTGATACCTAGTGGTGAACGTTGGAACTTTTATAGAGCGTTCCAACGAAGTCTAACCTCGTAATTTAGCTTCACAGAAGTTTAGTCTGTGGAAGGATCTTTTACATGCAATAAATCTACTGTATGACATGGGACTGCCGGCTTTACTTCCTCTCCGAAGGAAGGCATACTGAAGGATTTTAACGCTCTTAAAAATTCTGACGACTTCGGCCAGGTTTGAACCCACGATCTTGGGAACAGCAGTTCAGCATGCAGTTCACGCCACCGAAGCCGCTCCTCTCATATTAAAACTTAACGTCCGGAGAGATTTTAATGAAACTCGGCAAGGTCATAGTACTATTTTCTCCGACACCGACTGTGCTCTTCAAATTTTATTACATCTCACCAATCCAACATGGCGGCTGTGCGAAATATTTCGACGGCATTTTATATCTCCGAAACTATTACTGATATCACCCTGAAATTTTTTTACAGTGACAAAGGGCACTACTAGAAGTTAACCTATGTGACTCTCAAAAACCTATTAAGTACAAGACGAACATGGCGGTTAAGCAAAGTTGAAACATTTAAATAGACTTTCATCGCGGTTTAACAATCTGAGCGCAATAAAACCTGGTACAGCAATTGTTTATACACATTGTTTACATAACCTCAAGATGTGGAAATTTGAAGCCATTCTTTTTTTTTTCAGTGTTGCCTATACAAATTGTCTTTTGCTCCTTTTCAGTCAGTCAACACGGTTGTGCCCAATGAATTGGGCGGGTTACAAATTATAAATATATAAACACGCTCCTGGAAAAAATTACATGTTTCATTTATCACTAGGGCTCGGATTTTTAGGTGCTAAAAATCGGGAAAATATTCATTTTTTATGTATTAAAAATACCTAAAATATGTGACAAAAAAGTAAAAATATTTAATTATAGTTTAGTTTATTAATGTGTATACTAACAATATGCATTACTCATGGATGCTATGTCTCACTGACTGCTGAAGAATCACAATACACAACGAGAGACATCTTTAGGTTGTCCATCACAAATGACCGACGATTATCACGAAACGCTTCTTCTGAAGGCGCGAAACTGCGGCAATATGTTTCTTGCCCTTGAGGTTTTGTGTAACTTGAGATCGCTGTTCACCCTTGATTGCTTTTCCACATGGTTGGCAGAACAGAACGCCCCCATCAGAAGTAATATTATCTGGAAATCCCCGGCTTCAACAGTGAGTGGTATGGGGTGACAAGTTAAGAATAACACAGTTGCAAGCTGACATACATTCTGCATAAAGATTAGATAGCTCACAGGTTTTCCCCCATTAAAGTAACACAGAACAAAAATGCAATAAACTGATCGATCTAGCATACTGATTTTTAAAAAATGTAAATATTATTTCTTTTTATGTGCTAATACCGTATATACCCGAATGTAAGACGAGGTTTTTTCCCACTTTTTGTGTTATAAAAATTTGAGGTCGTCTTATATTCGGGGGTACTAACAAAAAAAAAATCTTTTTCAAATTATTATTATTTGCAAAGTAGTATGTGGTGTTGGCATCTTGTAACTCGCAACAAATCAATGCGTTAATGAAGATTAAAATATGGTTTGTTATGTTTAATTACCATGCATATACGAATAGCGTACATTTTGAGGTTAGGATTTACGCATACACGTCATTTTAAGCGGATACATTATATGTTCGAAAGCATACGGAAATATGTTTTAAAACAATCTTTACAAGAACAACCAGTCAGTTTTACGAGCTGTAATTGAGTGATCAACGTATCTTAATTTAATAACGTCTCCCATTCTTGAACAAAGAAATTATAGAGTATGTCTTGGAAAAAGCAGACAGAGGGATTTCCGATAACACGAGACGTTAGAAGAATGAAAGCACGACCTTAAGGGCAAATATTGTGCAATTTATGAGTTAGCGAGTATTTTTTTGAAAAAATCTGTAAGAGGCAGTTGATAACTAGGCCTCGTCTTATATTCGGGGTCGTATTACATTCGGGTATATACGGTAAGTGAATAGCAGAAATTTATAGAAAAAATGCTTAAAATATGTATTTACATAAAAAAATATTTATTTACCTACAAATCCGAGCCCTAGTTATCACTTAAATCCTAAATTGCCCATTTAAGTGAGACAACTAACTAATACAATCATGTAATTTTTTCCAGGAGTGTGTTTACATATTTATAATTTGTAACCCACCCAATTCATTGGGCACAACCATGATGACTGACTGAAAAGCAGCAAAAGATAACCTCAAGATGGTGTCTGTGCGAAATTTTAAAATTAAGTTTTAATTTATTGTGTTGTAATCATGCGATCAAAGTCAACGTTTGTGTAATGAATCTACACAATAATTGTCATCTAATAGTACATAACTCTATGGCCAACATAATATAAAAATCCAGCATGGCGACCATCCGAAATATTTAGATGGTCCTAAATATCTACATTAATCAAACTGGAATTTTGTATGCAGATAAAGGCTATGAACGTAAGTTCACCTATGGGACTTTCAGTAACCTGGTGAGCACTAATCAAACATGCCAGCGACGCAAAATTTAAATATTTAAATGGACGTTTCTCGAGATTTAAGCACCCGAGCACAATGAAACTTGATACGGTAAATGCTTATATACATTTTATTCCACTGACATCAAATTTATTTCAATTGTTTTCATAACCACAAGTTTGCGGCTGTGCGAAATTTTAACATGCCGTTTTTATTTCTTGTGTCCTAATCATGCGATTGAAGTTTGAATAATACACTTACGCAATAATCTTCATTTAATAGTACACAACTCTATGGCCTAGATATATTGAAATCCAACATGGTGAGCATCCGAAATATTTAGACTGTTCTCAATATCTACGAATCTCTTAAAACAATCAAACTGAAATTTTGTATGTTGATAGAGGCAATTAACATAAGTAGAATATATGAAAATAGCCTATTTAGTTCTTCACGGAACTACTTGTTTTAAATAATAGCATGATATTTACGTTTAAATAATGCCACTTAATATGGAATATAAAATTAAACAAGTTGTTGTGTATTTCTATATCAATAAAACTGAACAGTATATTAATTAAACCTAAGAATAAAATTATAAATGCTGGTTAGAGTGAGGTAGATGACCTTTCTGTTCTGCCCCTTAAAACAAAAACTAATAACTTGTTTGAGTATGGATTTGTCTGAAAAAAAAAAAAAAAAAAAACTTACGTATGTGCGTGTGAGTGAGGGGGATTTAGTAAGTGTGAGTAGACAATCTTTACTCCACGTCCAGTTTAATTGGGCACATTAACACGTTGGCCAACTGAAAATAATTTATTTTACTAGATTTCGTTGAATGATGGATAACTCCAACCTTTTTTCCCTTTGACCCGGCTGCTGGATTTGCGTACACTGCAAATTGCCATTTACCCCTCACAAAGTATTTAGGGATCAGTCAACTGTTATAATTCTTAAAAGGTTCTACAGAAATCTTATTTAATTATATTACATCACATGCTGTACTTCGAACAAGTGAACCTGTTCTTTGGTAGACTACATTTTGAGACTTCTGTCTCAGAGGTCGTGCGTTCGATTTCACTCTATATACATACATACATATGTACATACATATCCCAAGTCGTTCCATCTATTAGATGGGACGGCGACTGAGGCCCTCCACCAATTTCTATCTCTGTACTCTTCTTCAATGCTGTCCAAGTCCTGGCCCAATTGTTGGATGTCATTTCTCACCATGTCTGCATATCTCCTTTTCGGCCGTCCTCTTGGTCTTTGGTCATGAACCTACAGTTCATACATTTGTTTTGGATTTCTGGTAACATCCATCCTTCGCATATGGCCAAACCACGAGCCTTTTCAAGGTTATTTTATCCTGTAGTTTGTCGACCTGAACCAATTCTCTGATATGCTCATTGCGAATTCTGTCTTTTCTTGGTTTACCAACCATGGCTCTGGCAAATCTCATCTCTGCTGCCTGAATCCTTCTCTCATCTTTCTTCCTCATGCTCCAAGTTTCACAGCCATAGGTCAAAATTGGCACATAAGTCTGATAGATCGCTCGTTTACATTGCAGAGGCACTTTCTGGTTCCATATGAGGTCTTGAACAGCTCTATAAAATGTACCTCCAGCCGAAATCCTGTTGGTGATTTCCTCATCAATGGTACCTGTTGCTGATATCACACTTCCCAGATATTTAAATTTTTGAGAAATCGAAGCTATCTGCCATAAATTTCAATGGAACCTTCCGGTTGGCCGTTTCTCTGCATAACTAGCACCTTACTTTTTTCTACACTAAACTTAAGCCCATATTCCTTTGCTCTTTCTGCGCAAATTCCGATAAAATTTGATTGAGTAATATTGTTTGTTTATTATTGTATTAATTTATATTATATTTTTTAGTGGACAGCTGTAGGCCTACTAAGATTGTGATGTATGCCAGTAGGTGCTGACCTCGGGTACCTACTTGCCACAAGAGCTCGCCTGGTTCTACAAGGACTCCTATTGTGAACTTGGTATAAGACTCCTTGGATCAGAAAACACAAGTATAGCCAAACCTTGGGAAAGGCCTTGTATCCATACAGTGAAAGATTGCCCTAGTGACTGGCAAAATACTACCTTAGCTACAAGGTGCCATTCTTATACCCTGCATGTGGAGTCTATCAATGAAACGCCTGTGTCACAGGTAAGAAGTTTTAATAATTCCTATTATACTGCAGGCAGACATGAGCAAAATCTTACCCGATGTCTATTTGAGTGTTCATGGGCACTTTGTTCGCTTACTGCCAGACCGGTTGTACCTCGGTTCGTACTTCTCGCCAGTTCCAGTGCCCGTGTTTACTTGTCTTGCCAATCACACTGCCTGTGTTCCATAACAATCTCTTCCGTATACTAACACATGAATGTAACCTTATTGGTTTGTTCCAACCCAGCCATTACTTTTTGCTTTAATTTGTTTTCAGCCTACTTAAGAATGTTGGAAAATACGGGACACTTAGAATATCTACATGGGCCAAATGTGTGTGTACTGTATGTCTTTTCCCTGTCAATTCCCAAACGAAACCAAATTGAATCAAATTTGGTACTATGGAAGTACTAATAAAGGGCATCTCAATGACATGTTTTATATCGCCACAACTTACCGAAAACAAATTGGTGGCCACCCGAGTCTTCAAAGCCCAAATCAAGTGCCAACTAAACTTATCAGATCTCTGACTAATTTTGGAAAAACAAAACCTTCGCATGAGAACTGTCAGACACTTGGACGCACAAACTATGTCAAGATGACGGGCATGCAAATCGTGCAACATTATGATCAGTAACTTATGATTCATGATGCATTGCTCGCAGCACTTGGCGATCATGTAAGGGCCTTTATGAGATTGGTCAGTATGCGCAGCAGCCATCTTGAAGTTATAAAATATAAAAAGAAATACTTAAGAGCTACAATATCGAAAATTAGTGATAAGGTGAGACTGTATAAGTAGCAACACCTTAGTGGCAATAATGTATTGTTCTGCACTGGGGCAGTAGAAGTTAAAATTCTGTACAGCATTCACTGCAACAAGTACCATATATCACATCTGTAATCATGTAACTACAGCCTTCTTGACATCCTGCATGAAAGTTACATGTCAGTGCTCTGTTCCTCCCTTGACACAGAGTAACAAGATAAGTGGGACTACCCATAGTATAGCATCTAGCAATGTTGGCTGTCGCTGTAGGTCTGGCTTCGATTCGCGACTAGGTCTGGAACGAGCTATGCTCAGCTTCATAGGACACAACTGAGATGAGGCAGGTTTGATTATCACCTTGGCCATAGATGGTTTGCCATGGTTTCCTGTTTCTACTCCAGGAAAATGCTGGTATGGTTCCTATCTTAACGCAATGACTACCTGCATCCCAATCGCACCACGGTGTAATGGAGTCTCGCAATCTTCTCAAAAGGAAAATTACCCATGAAAGCTTCTTACATAGTTCCTCAATGTGAATCATTCACGAAAGCTTACTCTCCAGCTAAAAGCTTAACGGTTTCACTGCCTCAGCAGACATTTCATTGTTCCTCAGCTCAAGAAGAGTTCAGTAACTGAAAACCATCCGGATACTGAGTCCATGATACAAAGCGATTCTTATAAACCTGAACCATTTTAATGGCTCATAATTTCCTTCTGAAAGCTTGTAGAAACATGAAGTTATTTTGGGGGGGGGGGTAATCATAAAGGCAGAGTGTACAAAAATTGCCGGTCAATGCATGTGAGATTTTCGAAGTGAAATGCCATGTCCTGTGGTTCGGATTCCACGTAAAAAGGAGGTCCCGTGGCTCATAATCACAAGATTCACGGTCACGTAAAACTACAATCTTCTTTGAACTCGTGAGATCATGTCATGAAATAAACAACATCGGTGAAGATACATTTCACAGATCATGGAATATGGTGAAACGAGTACAGTTGTGTATGGATGCTGGTGGAGGGCATTTCAAACATTTACTGTGAGGTATCTCCCAAAAAGTATTGTAACCAGTTTCTTTGGTGACCGAATAATCTCAAAAAATAAGTTCCCTCGATCACATGATTTAACCTCGCAGGACATTTTTCTTATGTATGTATGCTATCTCCGAATTGTATATTATCGTCTCCCAAAGTTGCACATGTGACCCATTATTTTTTTAAATAATGTTGTTGTTGTTGTTTGAGTCTTCAGTCTATTGACTGGTTTGATGCAGCTCTCCATGGCTCACTGTCCTGAGTTAATCGTTTCATCTCTACATAACCCCCACACCCTACATCCGAGGCAATCTGTTAACATATTCTAACCTTGGTCTACCCCTACAGTTCTTGTCCTTGTCCTTGACTCATCCTTAACTAAGCTTGCTATTCCTGGGTGTCTTAATGTGTCCCACCAACCTATCTCTTCTCTTCATAAGCAGTTGCCAGAAACATATCTTCTCTCCCACTCATCTTAATACCTCTTCATTTGTTACCCCATCTACCGATCTGATCTTCATCATTCTCCTGTAACACCACATTTCAATCACTTCGATTCTCCTCTTTTCTGCTGCACCAATAGTCCAAGTTTCACTTCCATATAGTGCCACGCTGCAAACAGTCTTTCAAAAATGACTTCCTATTACCTAAATCTATATTCAATGTCAACAGATTCCTTTTCTGTAGAAATGCTTTCCTTGTCTGAGCCAACCTACTTTTTATATCCTCTTTGCTTCATCCATCACTGGTTATTTTGCTTCCTAAGTAACAGAAGTCTCCTACTTTAGCTTTTCACCTGTCAATTTGATGTCCATAGAGGTCTCATATTTATTTAGGCTGCATTCCAATATTTTTGTTATATTTATTGATTTTCATCATGAATTCCTTCCTCAAGACGGACTCCATACTATTCAAGAACTCTTTCAAATCCTCTGGCGTATCGGCCAAGATGACGATGTCATCAGCAAATCTCAGAGTTGAAAATATTTCTCATCGAATCTTCACTCCCACTTTAAATTTTTCTCCAATTTCCTTTATTGCTTGTTCAATGTAAAGATTGAGAAGTATGGGTGATAAGTTGCAGCCTTGCCTTACACCTTTCTGAATACCAGGTTCTCTCTCATGTCCTTCAACTCGAATGACTGCTGTCTGGTTTCTGTATAGATTGTAGATCTCCCTCCTATCCCTGTACTTCATTCGAATCGTTTTCAAAATGTTAAACAATTTAGCCCAATCAGTGTTATCAAAAGCCTTTTCTAAGTCTACAAATACCATGAACGTACTCTTATCTTTCCTTATTCTACCATCAAAAGTCAGCCTAAGACTTAGTACAGCTTCCCTTGTTCCTACATTTCTCCTGAAGCCAAACTGGTCTTCACCCAACACAGTTTCTCTCCGGATTTCCGTACTCTTGAAAATTATTCTTGACAGGATCTTTGAAGCAAGAGTAATCAAGCTGATTGTACGGTAATCTTCACATCTGTCAGCTTCCACTTTCTTCGGTATAGGGATGATAACAATCTTCTTGAAATCAGAGGGTACCTCACCTGTCTCATAAATCCTACACACCAAGGGAAATAACCTGACCAGACCATCACCACCTATGCAGCGTAGCAACTCAATCGGTATATCATCTATGCCTGGTGCTTTGTTCCTGCTTATGTGAGTGTGCCCGGTGACAGACTGTTTTAGTGGTAGTATTTTTTCGTTAGTAGAATTTTGGTATTTAATTGTTAGTAGAATGTAGTATTTTTGTTAGTAGAATTGCTCTTTACTTATTTTGAAAGGGAGTAGCAGTCTTTCAGAATAAATCAATTCTTTACTTGTCTTATAGACAGTTAAGATATTGATAATATAAGCCAACTAATGGCTACACTGCGTTCTGCTGCACGGCTGAAACAACGGGAAACTACAGCCGTAATGCTATTCCCGAGGATATGCACCTCTCTATGCATAATTACAGGTGATGATGGCCTCCTCTCTTGTAAAATTTCAATCCGGAGGTAAACTAGTCCCCCGTTCGGATCTCCGGGTGGGGACTACTCGAGAGGGGGTTAACATCACAGAAGTGATAAAGAGGAAATCTGACATTCTACGGATCGGAGCATGGAATGTTAGAAGTCTGCTAGGAATTGGAAGGTTAGAAAACTTAGAAAGGGAAATGGATAGGTTGAGGTTGGATTTGGTTGGGATTAGTGAAATGCGCTGGCAGGAAGAACAGGACTTTTGGTCAGGAGACTAGAGGGTCATTAGCACTAAATCAAACAATGGCCAAGCAGGGGTTGGCCTCATATTGAGTAGGAAACTTGGACAGCGGGTGGAATATTATGAGCAATATAGTGAACGGATTATTGTAGCAAAAATCAATACTAAACCTACGTGCACCACAGTGGTACAAGTCTATATGCCTACCAGTCAAGCTGATGATGAAGATGTTGAAAAGGTCTACGAAGAAATAGATGAAATTCTGAGGTATATCAAGGGTGATGAAAATGTTATAGTAATGGGAGATTGGAATGCTGTGGTAGGAAAAGGGAGAGAAGGGAAGATAGGAGGAGATTTCGGATTAGGTGAAAGAAATGATCGAGGAAGCAGGTTGATGGAATTCTGCACCGTGCATGAGTTGGTCATAGCTAACACCTTATTCAATAACCAAATTAGAAGAATATACACATGGATGAGACCAGGAGATACAGGGCGTTACCAAATCGACTTCATTATGGTCAAGCAGAGGTTCCGAAACCAGATTTTGGATTGTAAAACAAATCCTGGAGCTGACATAAACTCTGATCACAATCTGGTTGTTTGAGATGCAGATTAAAGTTGAAGAAACTGAAGAAAAGTCAAAAGCCAAAGAGGTGGGCAATAGACAGACTGAAAGTGAAAGATGTAAACGAAAGATTCAGGAAGAGTATAAAGGAAGGACTAATGAAAAACCCTAAACAAACTTCAATTGCAGACGAATGGGCACTTTTGAAGAATGAAATAACAAAATCCGCAGAAGAAAACCTTGGTAGGAAAGAAAGAATAGGTAAAAAACCGTGGATCACTCAGGATATACTAGAATTGATGGATGAAAGGTGGAAATACAAGAATCTAAGAGATGAAAAGGGGAAATCAGAATACAGACGTCTAAGAAATGAGGTTAACAAGAAGTGCAAGGAAGCGAAAGAAGAATGGTTGAAAGAGAAATGTGCAGGTATAGAAAATTCTGAAATTAGGAAAAGTACACACAGCTTATCGAAGGATTAAGAATACTTTTGGGGAAAAGAAGACTAAGTGCTTTAATATTAAGGACACAGATGGAAAGCCTCTAACAGATAGGGAAGAAAAGGTTGAGAGATGGAAAGCTTACATAGATTGTTTGTATAAGGGAAAGGAGATTGAGAATCATGTAATGGAAAGGGAGTAGGAAATTGATGAGGATGCAAAAGGAGATTTAATATTGAGATCAGAATTTGACAGAGCATTGGAGGACTTAAGCAGGAACAAAGCACCAGGCATAGATGATATACCGATTGAGTTGCTACGCTGCATAGGAGATGAAGGTCTGATCAGGTTATTTCACTTGGTGTGTAGGATTTATGAGACAGGTGAGGTACCCCCTGATTTCAAGAAGAATGTAATCATCCCTATACCAAAGAAAGTGGGAGCTGACAGATGTGAAGATTACCGTACAATCAGCTTGATTACTCATGCTTCAAAGATCCTGTCTACAATAATTTACAAGAGGATTGAAAGCCAGATAGAAACGGAGTTGGGTGAAGACCAGTTTGGTTTCAGGAGAAATGTAGGAACAAAATCAGTAATTGACTACTTCCTGGTGGAAAGGACAAATCGCAGAAAGCTGATGGATGTAACAGCTTTACCAGGAGAAGCATTTGATGGGGACCATAGAACTGTGGTGGCAAAATTTAGATGGGGAAAATTGGAAAACCTAAAAGAGATCAGAGAAAGTAAAATAAAAGTATGGAAATTGAAAGACAAAGCTGTACAGGAAGATTTTCAGGAGAGATTGAAGCAACAAATCCCAGTTACTGAAGTGGAAAATGTAGAAGAGGAATGGTCCCACTTTAAAAAGGCATTTGCTGGTGCAGCAGAGAGTGCTTGTGGTAGGACGTCAACAAGAGTGAAAGAGAAGGAGACACCGTGGTGGAATGAGGAAGTGAGGAAAGCAATGAAAGAAAAGAAGTCTGCATGGAAAGAATGGAACCGAGATCAAACAAAAGAAAGCAAAAGGAAGTATCACGACAGCAAACGGAGGTGTAAGAAAGTGGTAGAAGAAAAGAAGAAAAGTTGGGAAGAATTTACACGAAGAATGGAAACAGATGTAAGTGGCAGTAAAAGGATGCTGTATGGGCTTCTAAGAAGTAAGAGGAAAGAAAGAGTTAATACAAAGCTGGTGAAAAAGGAAGATGGAGAGTTGTTAACACACCCAGAGGAGATAAAGGGACGATGGAAGGAGTATTTCGATAAGCTATTGAATGTGAGCAATTGTACTGGTGAGATCGAAGTGACACAGCCTGACGACTCTATATAACAGAAGATGATATAACAATGCTGGAGGTGGAATTAGCAGTACAGAAAATGAAGATGGGAAAAGCAACAGGGGTGGATGAAATCAGTGTAGAAATGATAAAGGCTGCTGGACCTGTTGGTATGCAATGGCTGTATCGACTGCTAAAGTGTGTGTGGAAACGGAAATGTGTACCAGAAGACTGGGAGAAAGGGCTAATAATACCAGTGTTTAAGAAAGGGGACAAGAAAGTGTGTGATAACTATAGAGGGATCACCCTCATATCACAGATAGTAAAAATACTGGAAAGGATATTAGAAAGAAGAATGAGAAGAAAGGTGGAAGGAGAGTTGCAAGAGGAACAGTATGGCTTCAGGAGTGGAAGATCCACAGTGGACCCAATCTTTAGCTTGAGGCAGGTGATGGAAAAGAACTGGGAATATGGAGAGGATTTGATCATGACTTTCATAGATCTAGAAAAGGCATATGATAGTGTCCCCAGAGAGAAGGTATGGGAAACCATGGTTAAGAAGAGACTGGGATGAGAAATGTTGGAAATGGTGCAAGCAATGTACAACAACTGTGTTAGCAGGGTACTGACCCCAGTTGGAAAGACAGATTGGTTTAGGAACAAGACTGGACTAAGACAGGGGAGTGTGCTGTCACCTCTTTTATTCATAATGGTAATGGATGAAATTGTAAAGGAAACAAAGGAAGCATATGGACATAAAGAAATGAAGCTACTATTATTTGCAGACGATATTGTGGTCTGGGGAAAGAACACCGAAGAAGTGCAAAAGCAACTAGATGCACTGAACGAAAATATTCAGAAGTATGGCCTGAAAATCAGTGTAGAGAAAAGCAAGACCATGGTGATGACAAGAGGGGAAAGACAAGGAAAGGGCACTGTGAAAATTGGAAGTCAGAGTTTGGAAATTGTGGACACGTTCAAATACCTAGGAAGTGAATTGATGCAAACTGGTAGGTTGGACATGGAGATTGGCAGGAGGGTACAGCAGAGCAATGCATTCTATCAAAGTGTAAGAAAACTTGTTTGGGATGAGGAAGTACCAAGGAAAAGCAAGGAGGTAATGTATAAAATGTACTATGTACCCATATTAACTTATGCAGCTGAGACTTGGACCCTGACGAGCAGGCAAGAGAGTAGAATCCAAGCCAGTGAAATGAAATTCCTAAGAAGTATGATAGGTAAGACAAGGAAAGACAGAGTGAGGAATGAAGATGTTAGGAAGGAAGTTGGAATGGGAAAACTAAATGAGAGAATTGAGAAGAATAAACTAAGGTGGTTTGGACATGTAAAGAGGATGGAGGAAAATAGAATACCAAGACAGATGCTGGAGGCCAAGTGCAAGGGTAAGAGAGCAAGGGGAAGACCTAGAACAAGGTGGATCGATTCAGTGAAGAACAGCGTGAGAAAAAGAAATCTGGACTGGGACAAGATCGTGGAAGAAGAATTGTGGAAGGAAAGTGGAGAAGTGCCATAAATACCCCGACCCGGCAGGAGCTGGATAAGGGGAAATGATGATGATGATGATGATGGTGATGTAGGAACAAGGGAAGCTGTACTAAGTCTAAGGCTGATTTTGGAAGGTAGAATAATGGAAGATAAGAGAACGTTCATGGCATTTGTAGACTTAGAAAAGGCTTTTGATAACGTTGATTGGACTAAATTGTTTGACATTTTGAAATCTATTGGAATAAAATACAGGGATAGGAGGGTGATATACAATCTATACAGAAATCAGACAGCAGTCATTCGAGCTGAAGGACATGAGGGAGAAGCTGGTATTCAGAAAGGTGTAAGGCAAGGCTGCAACTTATCACCCATACTTTTCAATCTTTACATTGAATAAGCGATGAAGGAAATTGGAGAAAAATTTAAAGTGGGAGTGAAGATTCAAGGAGAAATAATTTCAACTCTGAGATTTGCTGATGACATCGTCATCTTGGCCGACACGCCTGAGGATCTGAATGAGTTTTTGAATGGTATGGACTCCGTCTTACGGAAAGAATACATGTTGAAAATTAATAAATGTAAAACAAAAATACTGGAATGCAGCCGAAATAAATCATAAACCTCTATGGACAGCAAATTAGCAGGTGAAAAGCTGAAGGAAGTAGGAGAGTTCTGTTATTTAGGAAGCAAAATAACCAGTGATGGGCGAAGCAAAGTGGATATAAAAAGTAGGTTGGCTCAGGCAAGGAAAGCATTTCTACAGAAAAGGAATCTGTTGACATCGAATATAGATTTAGGTATTAGGAAGTCATTTTTGAAAGCCTTTGTCTGGAGCTTGGTGCTATATGGAAGTGAAACTTGGACTATTGGTGCAGCAGAAAAGAGGAGAATTGAAGCATTTGAAATGTGGTGTTACAGGAGCATGATGATCAGATGGGTAGATAGGGTTACAAACGAAGAGGTATTAAGACGAGTGGGAGAGGAGGGATGTTTCTGGCGACTGCTAATGAAGAGAAGAGATAGGTAAGTAGGACACATACTAAGACACCCAGGAATAGCAAGCTTAGTTATGGAAGGAAGGGTTGAGGACAAGAACTGTAGGGTTAGACCAAGGTTAGAATATGTTAACAGATTGCCTCGGATGTAGGGTGTGGGGGTTATGTAGAGATGAAACGATTAGCTCAGGACAGGGAGGAATGGAGAGCTGCATCAAACCAGTCAACAGACTGAAGACTCTAACAACAACACAAGTCTTTCTAATGCTCTCTCAAATTCTGATCTCAATATGAAATCTCCTTTCGCATCCTCATCAATTTCCACCTCCCTTTCCATTACATGATTCTCAATCTCCTTTCCCTTATACAAACACAATATGTAAGCTTTCCATCTCTCAACCTTTTTTTTTCCCCTGTTAGAGGCTTTCCATCTGTGTCCATAATATTACTGCACTTATAATCCTTTTCCCCAAAAGTATTCTTAATCCTTCGATAAGCTGTATCTACTTTTCCTAATTTCAGACAATTTTCTATACCTGCACATTTCTCTTTGTCATTCTTCTTTCTCTTCCTTGCACTTCTCATTAAAGTGGTTCAGGTTTATATGGATCGTTCTGTATCTGCCGCGGCACTTTTTAACTCTTCAAAAGTCTCAGAATGGTTGTATCATCAGCAGATGATTGTTATTGTTTTCGCTGGAATGGCTGATGCTAAATCATTGACGGCTATTAGGAACACAACAGGTCCAATAAATGACCTGTGAGAAATACCTACCGAGACACTACCCGGAAAGAGTGATTTTCGTTCACTTCAGCTATCTTTTGCCTGTTGTGCAGGTACCGAATGATTAAATCACAGATATTTCTTCACCCCGCACACCATTGTACCGTAACTATTTCAGCACAATATTAAGTGGCAATCAAAGGCTTTTGTTAGATCACATTTTCAAAAGCTTTGAGAATGAGGCTAGCTAAACCTTTGACTGCTAGAGTAGTGGATTTGCCAGACTTGAACACGAATTGTTCTTGACAGGGTAGGTCATTGTCTTCTAAGTACCTTACAAGTTGCTTCATAGCAGCCTTAGAAAGTTTAGAAATGATAAGTGCCAGTGATACAGATCTATGATTTGATAAATAAATTGTCCCATTTCTTTAACACAGGTGCAGTGTTTGCTACTTCTAAGACACCAGGAAAACTACTTGTCTGAGACATTATTTAATGATAGCAACTAATGGATTCACAATACATAAGATAACTTCTTTAAGTAGAACATTGGCGAAACCACATGTTCTGGCCCGTGAGTTGCTGAGACCCATAACTATATCAAGAATATCTTGGTGACTACATATTCATTCTCGTTTCTTCGCTCCAGCAAGCCGGGTGCGGTTATAAATGAGCCGTCTCCAATTTGTCCTGTCCATCCATAACTGTTGTTCTTGTATTTGATGCCAGTTCTTATCTCTAGCTTCAAGGCCCTTATAAATTTGCTTCTCCCACACTTCACGAGGCCTTCCTCTTGGTCTCTTCCCGAGGAGACTTTGGCCAAAGTACTCAAGGTATCCTGTGAAGAGCCATCCTGTTCATGTGACCATACCATCTCAATCTCTTGATTTCGAATGACAAACAAATTCTCAAGTGAAAATAGTTTCTACAGTATCAAGTTTACTTAAAAACGAGTCTGCAGAGCAGGAAGGGTTGAGAGCATTTATTTGTAGTTGCTCTACCGATAATACACTAGTGGTTAAAGTCCTCTGCAGAGAAGTTGAGGATTAACAGTTGACTTACCATAGACACTTTTTTACATCACTTTTCATGCAGTATTACACTTATTGGAACTATTGGAAATAAGAGCTTAATTGTGGTTGAAGCGACCCTTCTCAATTCCTTCCTGCAGGTTGTCTTACTATCATAACCTTTCTTAGTTTCTTCTATGTTATGAAGTTTGTTCAATTTATTTTCTTAATTTCATTTGGCTGCGCATCGCTCTCAGTACAGCGGTATACCAATGTTTGCTGGCTTTCATATCTCTCGATCGATCCTTTGTTTCAACTAATTTAAAGCTAACATTGTGACAGTGCAATAACATATCTAAGAGTAATCTCTATCCTCATACATTAGCAGTTCAAGCCAGTTAATTATAAGGAGGCAGCTTGCATATTGATACACATTATCAATGATTAATCACACTCTCTTACTCTGAACTTAGTGTTCGTTTTTCCTATCAGCTACAGGATGTACACTAACCCAAATTGCCGGGTGATCTGAGAAGAGAGGATCAGTGACATTGTATGAGTACTCCCACACATCATAGTTGATGATGTCCAACATGCCTCAAAGTGAGTAGGCAAGTCATTGGCACAATACTGATCAAACTACCGCAGCACATTTAACATTTCTGCGAGGGCCTTGCTTTTAAAATGGACGTCCATATTATCACCACAAATGATGACCTTCGGTTTCTTAATAGAAGTAATTATCTCTCAAACCTTTTCAAGCTTCTCAAGAAAGATGTCCATTTTGCACAAGGAGGACGATAAACAGAGACTATGACCACATCAAGCAAGTCCAGTTTAACTGCAGTGAATTCTGCATGCATTTCGGCATATAGCTCGGCAACTCTAACTATAGGACTAGTCTCAATGATAGAATATACCAATATGACTACACCATCTTGTTCATGATTTTTGTGGTAGTAGCCATGGCCAATAGCCAGTAACTAATATTGTAATAAGCTATTTCTTCTCCATGCAACCAATGTTCACAAACCACTATTGCATCTTATTGATATTCACTTAGGTACACATCTATTTCATTTACCTTATTCCGCAAACATTGCCCGTTGATCTGAAAAGTATGGACAGATGGATTTGGCTGAGACTTAGAACAATGTTTTTGAGTACCGGTGTGTAAAACTTCCTAATCACAGATCTGTCCCCGTCTTAACTCGCCAAATAATTCATAAACAATACAACTATCATACTAAATCTCTTCCTTAAAGAAATCTTTAATACAACCGAGTTTCAATACAGGACGGCAAGACATCTTCAGCAAACATAGTACAGAGTAATGGAGTTCTCCAAGGGGATCCGTTAAGCCCCATACTATTCAACATCGCCTTGGCAGACATCGAAAAGATCACTCACGGAACCTCCGTGGCAATCTATGTATATGCGGACGACATGGTTATAGGGTCGAACAACAGGGAAGAATTACAAAACGTAATGGACAAACTCGAAGATTACGCCATTAAAAACAGCTTGGAAATTAACAAAAACAAGACAGTCCAGATGGTATTCAGAAAAGGGGGAAGAATCTCAAACAAGGACAGACTACAGTGCGGAATGGAGGACTTGGAGGTCGTGAGCTCATTTAAGTATCTGGGTATCACACTTCAACCTTCAGCTAATTCTTTCAAATGCCACGTAAGAGAGAGAACCGTGGCAGCCATAAGAAGCATTTATGATATCTCGGATCCCACGAGACTTATCTTTAAGCACGGCTATGAGTCTATTTTACGCTAAGGTACTCCCAGTTCTAACTTACGGGCTAGAACTTACTTGGAAACACCTAACAGTAACCGATCTCCGAGCCATTGAAAGCGTAAAAGCTAGATTTTTAAAAAGAACATAGGGGATTTCCAAGATGTCACCCTCAAGACTGGCGTACCTACTAGCCTCTGAGACATTCCTAATAGAAGATCTACGAACCAGAATGCAGCTTCCATCTACCAAACAAGAACAAGAGCTTCTACAAATTAGGCAGAAGAAAAGAGAAGACATCGACCTGGAGTTTTACTCGACTGATGCCATGCTCAATCGTAGCTGGTCTGGACCAAATAATGATATGCGGAGCGCTCTAACTAGGTTGGCAATACATGGTTTTCACCACAAGCTATGTACTCGACAGGGCTATCATGAACCGTCTGAGCAGTGCGTTTGTAAGCTGTGTGAAGGTCATTGCGAGCGATATCATCTCAACAAATGCACCAAACTAGGACAATCCCTTATGGACTATTGTAAAATGTAATCTATAGTTAACAGTGTGATACATCTCAATGTATATCTTATACACACATCAAAAAAAGTTTTGCATCACCTCGGTTCCCAGATCTCCGGCATATAGACGTTGACTGTGTATATTGTATCCAAGATACAGTCCCTTTGACTGTTCATAGATGTCACTAAAACTGCTCAAAGATGTAAACAACCATGCATGAGCAGGGCCTATTAGACGGAGGGGGTACGACAGCCGATCAGTTCCAGTCATTCCACCAGGACGAAGGTACGCTGCTCATGTCTGTAGTTCTACCATGCCTAGAAGGTCAATACCGCAGTTCGATCGCGTCCGCATTGTTACTTTGTGTCAAGAAGGGCTCTCAACAAGGGAAGTTTCCAGGAGTCTCAGAGTGAACCAAAGCGATGTTGTTCGGACATGGAGGAGGTACAGAGATACAGGAACTGTCGATGACAGGCCTCGCTCAGGCCGCCCAAGGGCTACTACTGTAGTGGATGACCGCTACTTACGGATTGCCGCTCGGAGGAACCCTGACAGCAATGCCACCATGTTGAATAATGCGTTTCGTTCATCCACAGGACGTCGTGTTTCAACTCCAACTGTGCGCAATAGGCTGCATGATGCGCAACTTCACTCCCGACGTCCATGGCGAGGTCCAGCTTTGCAGCCCCGACACCATGCAGCGCGGTACAGATGGGCCCAACAACATGCTGAATGGACCCCACGGAATTGGCATCACGTTCTCTTCACCGATGAGTGTCGCATATGCCTTCAACCAGACAATCGTCGGAGACGTGTTTGGAGGCACCCTGGTCAGGCTGAACGTCTTAGACACACTGTCCAGCGAGTGCAGCAAGGTGGTGGTTCCCTGATGTTTTGGGGTGGCATTATGTGGGGTCGACGTACGCCACTGGTGGTCATGGAAGGCTCCGAAACGGCTTTACGATACCTGAATGACATCCTCCGACCCATAGTGCAACCATATCGGCAGAATATTGGAGAGGCATTTGTCTTCATGGATGACAATTCTCGACCTCATCGTGCACATCTTGTGAATGCGTTCCTTCAAGATAACGACATCGCTCGACTACAGTGGCCAGCATGTTTGCCAGACATGAACCCTATCGAACATGCCTGGGATATGTTGAAAAGGGCTGTTTATGGACGTCTTGACCCACCAACCACTCTGAGAGATTTACGCCGAATTGTCGTTGAGGAGTGGGACAATTTGGACCAACAGTGTCTTGATGAACTTGTGGATAGTATGCCACGACGAATACAGGCATGCATCAATGCAAGAGGACGTGCTACTGGGTATTAGAGGTAGTGGTGTGTACTGCAATCTGGACCACAAATGCTGAAAGTCTAGCTGTATGATGGTACAACATGCAATGTGTGGGTCTCATGAGCAATAAAACGAGCTGAAATGTTGTTTGTGTTGATCTCTATTCCCTTTGTATTTAAAGGTTCCGGAACTCTTGGAACCGAGGTGATGCAAAACTTTTTTTGATGTGTGTATATGGCCATCTGGCTGCAATAAAGTTATTATTAAAGAAATCTTCGAATTCTTCCTCTTTCACCTGTACATAAAACGAGCTGTATGTATAATGCCTGGTCTTTAATTTCCTTATTTGAAGAGGTGTAATATCCATACCTTCCAAATAACTTCTGAACTAGACAGATACACTCGGGCACAAACCTACTAGAGCTCGAGTCAGCTTGGAAGGCGGTGCTCAAAACACAACCCTACCATTACGTCATGCCTTACTTCCATCCCACCAATCAGTCAGTCTGTCTTGAGAATCTGAGCTAGTGTGTTGTCAGGAAAGCGAAGTCATTATATCGCAATATTTAAAGATCCAGTGAAAGCGATTGTGTACATTTTGAGTGCTATGGAAGCAGAGGGCAGCAAACGACAGGTTGTGCATAGGCAAGCCCGAGAAATAGTTTACAAAGTGCACGAAAACTTTAAAAGTGTAAAGCAGCGTGAAAGAGACGGGCTCGATGAAGTAAGCGACGGTGTTGCCACACCGGAGGAACTCGTGGCAGCAGCCTGCGGTGTGGGGACTCGTACATGGTGCACCTGTTGGAACAGTGGACATGTATCTCTGTCTCTATGCGCAAATCCCAGAGAGCCGGGACCGCCTTCCCGGCTGACGCGAGATCTAATAAATAGCGTTTTGTGATTCGCTGGCTTTTGAGCAACTTAAGAATTCCAGATTTGTTAGTTCCACATAGTATACGGTAGATGGAATGCTGCTTTGAGCCCACACCATGAGATCAATTACTACCGTTGGTAGATGTATGGTTTGTTTCTCCTAGGGCTCGTCTTGAGGCAGAGTAGAGCGAGATTCCATCCTCGTGGTCGGGTCGAGGATGAAAAAGGTGATAGACTTGTTAGTAGGCAATGAAGTCGATACACCGTACCAGTATACTGCTTGATCTGCCAAAGTACACAGGACAATATTTCCCAAGCCTTAAAATTAATTTAAAACAAAACAACCAAAACCAACAACCTCACTACCCAAACACTGGTGCATTTAGTGATGTAAAATGCCTAGGCACTTATAAGTCGGGGCAAATGTCCAGGATAAATGCCCAAAACCCATAAATGTCCAGGCATTTACCTCTTTTTAAAACATATTCACAATGCATCGCTTATATAAATATTGTTTTAGCCATGTATCTACATATATGTATTCTATATATTTATCCATAAAAACAGGAGTTGAGGCCAAAATAGGCTGCGGAAATTGTTGTAGGAATTCACTGAAAGAACTTTATTTTGGTTCTGAGGCTGAGCTTGTGCTTGGTACTGCAGATTTGTTGAAATCATCCACTTCAGTTAGTAAAGGTTCATAAGGGGATTTTCTTTCGAAAAGGTTTTTCAACCACTGTAATTGTACCTAACTGAAGCACTTTTTTTTTAGATCCTGAGGGCACTTAAAACCCTTCTTTATGTGCTTTTCCATTTTGTTACAATGTGACTGTTAATAGCCTTATTACAATATTTACAAGATATTCTTTTCCCTTTCAAATTAAAAAAGTTCCAAATAGGTCCTTTTTTCCTAAGCATTTTGTAATGATTTAATCTAACACTTAAAAATATAATTAGCCTAAGAAAGAAGTAAGGTTATCGCAGACTCAACCACTCAACAGACAGCTCTACTTCACAACTACAGTAAAACTCTGTTAAGAAGTTCCCGCATAAAACGTTTTTCCGCTTAAGACATCCGATATTCTTGGTCCCGTGATTCGTCCCATAAGATACATGTATATATTTCCCGTATAAAGTGTTCGTGCATAAGAGGTTCTCCCGGTTAAATAGTTCAGATTTTGTATTCCCTTAGAGTATAAGACGTTCACTGAGAGACAACTGACTTACAATCAAAACTCGTCAATCTCCGCGGAAGATACATCCAGTGTTCCGAATGAAAGAATACAAGAGTTCAGAGTGTTCGCGGGTCTCTGGCTGGGCCCGGTGTTCCGTATGAAAGAATACAGCCGTTCCGAGTGTTCGCAGGTCACTGACCAGACGAGCATTTCAAGGCTGAATGACGTCACGCTATGACGACACCCGCTCAAGACCGACTACAATATACAGCATCATGCTTTCAATCGTGGCCTCCTATATTCTTTGTTTGTGGCTTTTATCACTGTTCTGTGTGATCTAACTTGTTAGCCAAGCATTGCCAGACGTAGCATAACATTATTGAGATTACGAGAATTGCGTCGTCATTGAAGTAAAGTTTTCAAATCATTGTGAAAATGAGAGTTCTCAGATGAAAGACATCAAAATAAAGGCACTTGCTATTAACGATAAAGTGGACATTATAAGAAAAGTAGAGTCGTCTACTCTTTCAAGAGTTGCTCTTGCGAAGGAGCTCGGAATGCCGCCGTCTACTTTGAACGGCATCATAGCAAAGAAAGAAGGGATCTTGGCTTCTGCCGCGAATACTTCGGCAAGCTGCAAGAAGATTAAAAGCGGGAAATACGAAGACGTAGAACAAGCTCTGCTCGTGTGGTGTAAACAGGAGCGAAGTTGAAACATTCCTTTAAGCGGGATTATCGTGAAGGAGAAAGCCGAAGAAATCGCGTGTCGATTACAAGTGCCTTTTAATGGGTGGCTGGAACGCTTTAAAAATCGGGCTGGCATAGTTTACAAGACTATTAGTGGCGAAACTGTGAGTGTAAGTACAGTGGAAACGGAAGTGTGGAAGGAAACCTGCTGCCGGCAAAAATCGGTAATTACAAACATTGTGACGTTTTTAATGTTGACGAATTCGTACTTTTTTTTATCAGGTTGTTCCTGATAAATCTTTGGTTTTGAAGGGAGAATCTTGCCTAGGAGGCAAATTAAGTAAAGTGCGAGCGACGGTGCTAGTTGGTGCGAATATGGATGGGACGGAAAAGCTGCCACTACTGATCATAGGAATATCGAGAAAGCCCCGGTGTTTCAAAAACGTCAGAACTTTGCCATGTACTTACAGAAGCAATAAATCAGCATGGATGACAAGCTCCCTATTTGAAGAGTACATTCAAGCACTAGATGCCAAAATGGGGAGCCAAAAAAGGAAGATTGTGCTGTTTATGGAGCACTGCACTGCTGGAATATATGGTGTGTGCTCAAACAGTTATTTAAATTAATTCTATTAAAGTGAATTGTGAGGGTTATGCCAATTAATTTCTCTTAATCTCTGGTCTGATAGTCAGATTTTAATATTGGGGCTTCTCTTTTTCTGGCTTTTGTATAGGCCTTTGTACAGTATATTGTAGGATCCTTCACAAACAACAAAAATGTGTGCGTTTCACATGCATTTCAGGCCACTACCCTTTTAAGAAGTTTTTTTTTAATGGTCCCTTGAAAAACTTATTAACAGAGTTTTACTGTAACTGGGCTGGGCTGCTGGTGGTAGAATGCCTCGCCAATCACAAGGCCACAACCACCCTACCCCCATTCCAAGATCATAGCACAATGGCTGCCCAGGGCCTAGCCCATCCACCCTCCTCCCAAAGCCACTATTCACACCATAATCAAACTCCTACCTAATTTTCCTAAATATAAATGAGTAGACCTGAAAGCCTAACTCAGTAATACAATGTTTTATTCAAACCAGATACACATAATTCCCATTTAGATGTTATTGACACAGGTTAATTAAATTATTATTAGCAATATTCAGGCATTACTAGTTTATCAATGAAATGTACCTTTCATTAATGGTTTTTATGTTTTAGAAGCTCTAGTAACAATCACAAGTAGTAAAAAGTAAAATAAAAGAAGTTTTCTTAAATGCCCAGATGTTGGGCGCTTAAAACTGCTTTGGGCATTTGCCCGGCCCGCATCCCTAGGTGCATCACACTGTTTTATTAATACTTCTTACTTTTTTTCTTCAGGTGTACAAGAACCCACACTGTGCCTTATGTAACGGCTTGGATGTCAAAGAGCTGAGCTGCCCCAAACGTTCCATCACACGCAGTGCATTGGGAAGTGATATTTTTCTGCCAGCTTCCTTACAACTCATCATGGACTTCAAGTGGTATATGAAAGATAATACCTGCAATCTTCCAACACGAGTGTGGGATGTTCTGCACTCGCGCTGTCAGGCAGTGTACTCCAACTGCATTCAATGGTCACCGAACGAGAGAACCCACTGTGTTGAAACGTTATCTTCAGGATATATCCACACCTATAGCTTAAACGAAACCTGCATTCAAATAGTTTTGCAACCTGGAGAGTTCACTTTGTTTGAAGATAGAAAGCTCAAGATCCTCATCCCTAATTCCAACTATTTTGGTCATATATTCACTCCTGGACAGTACAGGCTATTATCTGGTGGTAGAAGTGAAGTCTGTGCTATATTAGAGCCCAATCGTGCACTTATGAATCATACACAAGGCTACTTTACCATTATTTGCCTTTCAATATCTCTCATTTGCCTCACTATCTACTTAATTACATCTGGGCTATATCGAAAAGCAAGACATATTCATCAGAAGAATCTACAAGCTCTGTCAATCACTTTATTTGTTGCTCAACTTGCATTTATTTTTGGTATGAAACCAATGATCAATATGCCACAAGAAGCCTGCATAACAATTGCTGTGGTTCTGCATTATAGTTACCTCTCAGCATTTCTCTGGATGAACGTCATAAGCTTTGACATCTATCGCACCTTTTCCAGCCCTTTTCGACAAAGTAGAAATTCTGTTACTACGCACCGTAAGTATGCAGTGTTTGCTTGGGGCGTTCCAGCGATCATAACTTCATTCTCTCTTTTGGCCAACTACACTTCTATTCTGCCACAGTATTTGAAACCAGAATATGGAAATAGAGGTGTATGTTGGTTCGGGAATGGAGAAGGAATGGCTTTCTTAGTAGTGGCACCTGTGTCCATAATCCTTTCCATCAATGTTATCTTTTTCATTGCAACTGTACTTGTGCTGCATCGCAATCAAGAAGACGGGCCCTACATTGGATCAATGCAAGTGGAGAACACACAAAGGGAGGGACAACAGGTAGGTCTTTCTTATTGTGAATTAACTCCATTTCTTCCCAAGTATAGGCCTACCCATATATGTATGAATTGTCGTACACAGTACTCCCACCCCTAATGCAAAACTCAACTTACTTACTTACTGTATATGTAGACACAGATCTGTAGCTATCCATTCCGTTCAGTATGTCGTGACAGCCATTATCATACCTGCCAACTCTCACGATTTAGGCGGGAGACTCCCGTTTTTACACCACTTCTCCCGCCCTCCCGCTTAACGTTTTAAATCTCCCGATTTGTCAAAAATCTCACTCGTAAATTCAGACTAAAAGTGCGAGATGACAAACTCCAGTCGTCCATCGAACAGATCGATTTTAAGTGTAGTGTGTTTCGACATCGCAGTTTCGCTCCGTATCGATGATTTATAGATCCATAACTACGCGTCCCGCTTAGTTGGATTTGAATATCTCTTGAGTTTGAAACAGTCGATGGTTAATTCAGCGTGTGTTCCTAGAAGTTTTCATAATAGCCTGAGGGTGAGAGGAATATTTTATCTGTTTAATACGTGAAATTATTTGTGTATAACTTAGATGTTGGTGGCATTAATATGCCGGTAGGCTATTGTGATTCTTTGGAGTGATTTTGTAGGTTCCTCGGTAATTGGCAAAGAAATATGATTAGACATCGATAGTCTTCAAAATCTCCCGATTTTTCAGTTTGATAGTTTGGCAGGTATGCATTATGCTTTTTTTGTTTTGTTTTGTTTTGAACAGTTTACAGTATTTATAATAATGTAATATAATTTCTGTGTGTCCAGGTTTGCAGAAGATCTTCGGAACGTACCCATTTTTATATGTATGTGAAACTGTTCTTCATCATGGGACTTGGGTGGATACTGGGTATCTTGGCAGTGTTTTTAGATCAACCAATCCTGTGGTATCCATATGTAATCCTAAATGGGCTCCAAGGTGCCTTCATCTTCATATCTAACTTGAAATACAACAAAGTAATAATAATGTTCATACAAATGATCGGTCGTTTCCTGACTCAACGTCGTGGTGTACAAAGAATTGTTGTTGGCAGTGCATCGTCCACCTTAGCAACAACTGTGACCTAATATGAAGATGGAAGAAGGTTGATTGTAATGTGAGCATGAGGGGCAGATGACCTCGTAGTTCTGCCCCTTCAAACAACAATAACTACCATATTTACTCAGCTATAAGACCCCTTCGCCCCCCCTTAATTTTGGAGAGCCAAAATAAAAAATTCTTGGAAATCGCTTAATTATTGAGTCAAAATACAACGTCCTTGGAAATTGACGAATTCTTAAAAAAATGTTATAATTACAACTGAATTTCATTCTCTTTTATGACAAAAATATTTTTCTTGTTACGGTATATTAGTTTGTTATTCAGACGATATGACCGCCATTTTGCATACAGCGTATGCGTTTGGGCAGCATTTCGAGTTTATAGGCAATGGACTTCACCCGATATCCAATAGAAGATGCCACACTATTGGCCGAGTAGATGCGCCATCCGCCAATGAAAGTTATGGTTTCATCTTGCCTGCATTCTTATGTTTAGTATTATTTATGTTGCGATATCTCTAAAGAGGTAAAGAGAATAAGTGACAGGATCATGAAGATCAGAGTAACTGTAAAGGGAAGAAGCCTGGAGATAGCCCAGGTATATGCCCCTCAAGTTGGATGTACAGCTCAAGAGAAGGAAGACTTTGAGGAGGAGCTACAACAGCAGTTGAATGGGCAGAGCATCATTGTCATGGGAGATTTGAATGCACATGTAGGAAGTAAAAGGCAAGGATATGAAAATGTATTGGGAGCAGAAGGATGGGGTAGCAGGAATGAAGAAGGGAGAAAGTTGCCGGATTTTTGCAAGAGAAACGGTTTAGTGGTAGGCAACTCCTGGTTCCGGAAGAAAGAAAGCCACAAGGTAACGTGGTACAGCAGTGATTTAACAAAGAAATCTTTGGTAGATTACATGCTGTACGACTGGGAAATGAAGAGAAGTGTCAGAGATATAAAGGTAATACCATCAGAGGCCTTAGATAGCGACCACAGAATACTTGTAATGAACCTGGGAGTTGTTAAGGATAGCAAGAGGACAGAGTACCAGGAAAGGAGAATCAAAGTATGGAAACTCAAGGAAAAGGAAGTCAAGGAAGAATTCCAGAAGATAATAAGGGAAAGGATGCCAACAGACAATCCTAAAACCGGGGAAGAGGAATGGAAGCAATTCAAAAACACAATGGTGGAAGCTGCAGTGGCAGTATGTGGAAGAACAAGCAACAGAAAGCGGTGTAAAGAGACACCATGGTGGAATGAGAGAGTAAAAGAAGCTGTGGGAAGGAAGAACAAGGCTTTCAGAGTGTGGTTCCAGGAAAGAACTGATCTGACAAGGGAAGATTATAAGATAAAGAAGAAAGAAGCAAACAAGATTGTCGCAGAGGAGAGGAAGAAGTGGATGGTAAAGTGGACAGAGATGATGGAGGAAGACAGTAGAGGAAATAAGAAAGTACTTTATGGGATGGTCAAAAGTAAGAGAAGAGGTCTGCGAGAGGATGTGGTAATGATGGACAAAAACGGAACTGAGGTACACAACAAAGAGACACTCAAGACAGTGTGGAAAGAGTACTTTGAGGATTTGCTGAATCCAAATGGTCATAGGGAGGAAGACAATGTATTGGAAGATGGAGAAGATAACACAGGAATGGAAAAGGACCTGACTTGGAGAGAACTGGAAATGGCTATAGACAAGATGAAAGGAGGAAGGGCACCAGGTGTGGATGAAGTGAGTGTTGAAATGGTGAAGGCAGCAGGGGAGGTTGGGAAACAGTGGCTGTACCGTGTGATGAGGGTGATATGGAAGGAGAAAAAGACCCCAGAAGATTGGAAGAAAGGATTAATTGTCCCAATATTTAAGAAAGGAAGCAGAAAGGAGTGCAGAAATTACAGGGGAGTCACACTCATACCTCACTGTGCCAAGATATATGAAAAGATATTAGAAAGTAGAATACGAGCCAAAGTGGAGAGAACATTGAGAGAGGAGCAGTATGGATTCAGACCTGGGAGATCAACAGTGGATCTCATATTTTCAGTGAGACAGCTCCAGGAACACCACTACGAATTTGGAGAGGATCTGCTGATGGCCTTCCTGGACATCGAAAAGGCCTATGATAGTGTGTGTAGGGAGAAGGTTTGGAAAGCAATGGAAAACATGGGAGTGGAAAAAGAGACTGTAGGCAGAGTGAAGGAGATGTATTGTGGAAGTGTGAGTTGTGTGAAAGTTGGAGGGGAAAGAACAGACTGGTTCAGACAAATGAGTGGCCTGAAACAGGGTAGTGCGCTGTCACCCCTTCTCTTTATTGTGGTTATGGACGAGGTAATGACACGGGTAGCAGGAAGGATAGGTGAAGATAAGATGAAAGCAATGGTGTTTGCAGATGATCTCATGGTCTGGGGAAACAAGGAGGAGGAAATTCAGGAGCAACTGAAGGCTTGGGAAGAAACAGTGGGAGAGTACGGATGGAAGTTCAACATCAGTAAATGTGAGATCCTGTTAACGACCAGGAAAAAGGACAGACCAATGAGTGGGATAACACTTGGAGGTGGACAGCTGAAGAAGGTGGAAAGTCTCAAGTACTTGGGAAGTATAGTGGAGGAAAATGGGAGAAATGACAAAGAGATTACGGAACGTGGCAGACAGGCAGAAGCATTTCTGAGAAGCATTAGGAGCTTAGTGTGGAATAAAGATGTCCCACAAAAAAGCAAGGAAGTGTTATACAGAAGCTACTATATCCCGATACTGACCTATGCTTCAGAAACGTGGACAATGAAGAAAAGAGACATAAGCAGAATACAGGCAGGTGAAATGAAGTTCCTGCGAAGTAGGATCGGAGTAACAAGAAGAGACAGGGTGAGGAATGAAAAGGTCAGGGAAATGGTGAAAGAGGAGCCCTTGCAAGGTAGAATTGAGACATCAAGACTGAGATGGTATGGACACTTAAACAGAATGGATGAGAAGAAGATTCCCAAGAGGATACATGAGATGCAGATGCAGAAGAAACGACCAAGGGGAAGACCAAGAGATAGATGGCTGAAAGGAGTGGAGGAATGTGTCAAGAAGAGAGGCGAGGACTGGACCAGAGTGACAGCGGAGAGGTGGTGGGAAGAAAGAACTAAGTGGCGAGGCTTATGTTCCAAACAGACCCAGCCTGGGGCTGGAAACTGTACAAGATGATGATGATGATGTTGCGATTCGATTGTGTTTAAGACGTCTCCTTAGTTTTATTTTAAACACATTTCATTTGTTGCAATACCCGTCGGCGTTTGTGTGAAACATTATTGGTATATTAATGTGAAATATGTGAATAATACGTGCTCAGTTGTGTTTACAAATGCATACCTGCCAACTTTTACGGTTTATCCGTAAAATTTACGGAAATTGCAGCATTTTACGGATGAACGGTGTCATTTTACGATTTCGCGGACAAAAATTTGAAACGATAATTTACATTCAATAATACCGCCCACTTCCGTACAATCGATTGTTTGCGTGGGTCGAAGGCAAGTCCACGATAGTCGATAACTCGTTCTTTGATATGATTCGTACTTTTAACCGTGTGATGGTTGTGTCGTCATTTGTAATTGAATTTGAAGCCGGGATAACCGTTCTACCATGTGAATCTTAGGTGTCGACAGGCTCTGCTTCGCATATTCTTTGTTCCGCTCCGTTCGCTCGTTGCGATTTAAACCATATTCTTTGACCACGTTAGTTGTTCATTGTTCGCGAAGTTGGCGTTCCTTGAATGTTTTCGTCTTTTAAGGTTATGGCATATTTTAATGAAGCGTTCGAGTTTTTGTGCTATAACTTCGTGCTTCGCAGTTTCCTGTATTCCTTGGACTAATTACATTCGTTCCACGTGTGTGTGTGTGTTGTTTTTTTTCTACCATGTGCATATTCTTTCTTCACGAGGTTGGCGTCGTTTTCATTTAATGGTTTAAGGCTTTGTGTGTTTTGACAAGTTTTAATGAAGTGTTGGCTGTCTTAAGTGTTTTATGTTATAATTTTATGTGACGTTCAGTGATCCAGGTTCCTTTCGATGTTTTAGTAGATATCGAGAATGAACAAATCCAACAAGAAACAGTACTTCCAGACATTTAAAGAATCATACTTGGTTGATTTTCCGTGCGTACTAAAATCAAGAAAGGGAGAAAAATTTGCCTTTTGCACTGTATGTGGGTGTGATATTAAAATTGCACATGGTGGAAGAAACGATTTAAGTAATCATGTGAAGTGCGGTAAACACATTAGTTATGTTAAATCGAAGGAAGATAGCAAGAAAATCAACACCTTTTTTGCTAAGTCTGGAAACGTTGACAGTGACGTAATTAGGGCCGAGTGTCTGTTAACTTCCTTTTTGGTGGAACACAATGTGCCCTTAAGTGCGGCTGATCATGCTGGTGCTTTATTTAAGAAGATGTTTCCCACATCAGAAGTTGCAAAGAAATATAGTTGTGGTCGCACGAAAACTACATGTATTGTAAATAAAATGGCAAAAATTGCATCATCTGAAGTTGTTAAGTGCCTTCAGAACTGACCGGATACAGATAAATCCCTTTTCTTTTCATCAGTGAGAAACTACTTTTATACTGCCTGTGACTACATCATCAACAAGGTTCCACTCAAGGATGACGTGTTAAAGAATACTCAAGTTGCTAGGTTAGACAAAATTGAAGATGCACAGTTATCTTCCATTCGTTTTTTCTTGGAAAAGTTTCCTATCCTGTTATGCAAGGAAGAGAATGAAACTACAGATGAGGTGGTGAATGAGCTTCAGAGGCAGTTCACAGCTCTTCAGGTAGATGACACTTTGGCTGCACATCAAGATGCTGCAAGTGATTCCAGTTGGGCACAAATATCAAGAATTCGTGGAGCCGATGGACTTCTTAAGTATAACCGAATTTCTAGAGTATTGCTCTCTATTCTCACCATACCCCATAGCAATGCTGAATGTGAACGTTTTTTTAGCCTTGTGAAGAAAAATAGAACACAGTTCAGGTCATCCATGTCCAATGAATCTCTGGAGTCTATTTCTATTTTGAAGACCAGGAGTTCTGGTCTCTGTTATGACAAAACATTTTCTCAAGACTGTTTGCAGGAAGCTAAAAAGGCCACAACCAGACTTAAAAGTCGAACTAGCATGTGATTTGCAGTGTGTATATTATTTCTTGCCTGTGTTACGTTAAACAAGTTTTATTGTTTAAAGCCTTTTTCAATTATCGTATATCAGCTTAATCTATCAAGGAAGTCCTGTTATGTCTGCTCCAAACCAATATTCACCACGCCTGCTGCTGATTAACATGGATTTCTTCTTGATTGTTATGTTCATCTACAGATCATGTAAGTAGATATGATTCCATTGAAGTATCCTGTTTAAAGCATGAATTATTGTATTTTGTAGCCCAGAAGTATTATTATTTTTGTCAAGCCGGGGTATGTCGAAAATCGTTAGATTTTTTTGTCGCGCGTGAGTTTTACTGATAGCCCTTTTCAAAAGTTGGCAGGTATGCAAATGTTAAGTGAGAAGTGATCCTGCATTCCCTAATTGATGCATTCTCCTTCCCTAAGTTAAAATAAAAATAAAGTTTGCATTTCCATGTCTGATTGTCTGTTTAATTCTATCTCTTTGATACTAAGATTTTTGCTTAGCAAGGGGTAGTAGTGAAAGTCATTGGGGGATAGCCAGGAAAGTGAGGTTATGGCAGTCTCATAATGGGCTGATTAAAGATTTAAACTTTGTTTATTTAGATTAAATTTATCGTACTATGTAGCATCAAAATAAAATAGCTTATTTTTCCTCTCTCCAGGAATTTTGTTTTTGGTCAGGAAAAGTCCGGAAAAAGTGTGAAAAATAGCGCAAGTCAGGAAAAAATGGCGAAAAGTATTAGAAAGTCAGGAATTTTATATTAACCATACAGTATTTTGTGTTTTACAGTAATATTTTGATGTTACTAGTTAAACTAATCTCTGAAGATAAATAGTACATTATGCAACGAGCCTATAATGGCAATAATTAAGACAAGAGTATGTTTATAAAACGAGCGTATGCTCGTTTTATAATTTCCATAAGAGTGTCTTAATTACCATTATAGGCGAGTTGCATACGACAGTTTATGTTAGACGATAATTATTATAACTAGTTTATGTTCGAACATACATATTCATAAATATCTGTCGAGATTTCGTCAGTTTTATGTACTGTACTGAGCGCATGAGACGCAGGGAATACCTTGTATTTGACCATGGCCACCTCGATTACTCTACTATGACACTAGGCCAGGCAGTGAAATTTACATTAGAAGGCCGTGGAACTCAGCGCATCGAATTACCTAATTGGTCAAACAACTGTTTCTTGAGCTCTGATTGGTGAGAGAAACTGTTTCATAATGAAAAATAGTGTTATAATGACCATCATTATTATAGTCAGGGTCGAACATAAAAGCAATAACTCACTGGACATTATGGAAAGTTTCCCTTTTTACAGTACATCATAGTAGAAACCTCTTTTACCTTTTTTTTGTACGCTTTTTTGGCGTTGGCGTAGGGATGTGGCACTATAGTTTAGGATATTAAGTACTTTGATTTATGTATTATTGCATTATAATTTACTTTATTTTGTATTTTAAATGGATAAAGAGGTGAGCATTGGGCAGCTAAGGGGATGGTGGAGGCTGCAATAAGATATATATATATATTTGCTCAATAAACCTTTTTCAGATGTTACGATAACTTCGCGAGTCAGGAATTTTGTTGAAAAATGGTCAGGAAAAGTCAGGAAAATTGACATTGAAAATTCTGTGGACACCATGCTCTCCCTTTCCCAAAATAATGGATTTTTGAGAAGTTTACGTCTATAGTACCCCCACCCCCTCTCAATTTCGGTACTAAAAATTTAGAAAAATAGCCGAGTAAATACGGTAACTACTAATGTGAACATGATAATACAGCACTGAACTGATGACAGCAGAACATTGTAATTTGTATGATGCAAACCACAGATCACAGAAGAGAAGAAGAATGTAACATAATAAACTAAAACATTTGTAAATATTATGATGGTTTTGATACTTCATAACCATTATTGTTGTTAAATTTTTATTTTTATTTTGGTATTCTTGCTATGGAGTTTTATAAGCCATTTCTTCAGTGTTGTCTTCATAATCTAATAAATGTTTTGCATTTCAGACTGTCAACATGGTAATGTGTCCAATTTAAGTAGGCAGAGAATCACACTTACTATCCTGGATAAAATGACATGGAATACTATATACTTTTGCACACTTTTTACACATCTTCTCCAGGCAGTGGTGAGCAGTGGGCCTAGCAGAAGGTGTTTCCAGTAAATCAGATTAGTGGTTCATTCCAATATTAAATAGTGCTACCAAATGTTAGAATGATTAAATAATAATATTTCTTTTATTTTGCTGTGTGATTTTTATGAGACACTACAGAAAGTAAGTTTCCCTATTTAAGAAGAAAAGAGAACATTGTTATGTGCAAAACTTATTAGCAACAGGTACAGCAATGTGTTAGCTATTTATCGACATAGGCACCAAACGAATTGAGACACTTGTAATAGCGTGGTATCAACGTTTGTAGTCCTGTGTCATTCAAGTCTGCCGCCTGCGAATGGAACCAGCGTGTGACAGTTGTCTTTCCGTGTGGAATTATGAGGTGCTAGAAAGGTGGAAATCGCTGGGAGCTGTTTGATCATCCACTGTACAGTCCTCATCTTGCACCTCAAGCAATTTCTGTTCTCCGGTCAGCATTTTCACACTGACGAAGAGCTGAAGTTGAATATCCCAGGCGGCAGACTTCTTTGACACTGGACTACAAAAGTTGATACCATGCTATAAGTGTCTCGATTCGTTTGGTGCTTATGTCGAAAAATAGCTGACACTGCTGTACCTGTTGCCAATCAACTTTTGCACATAACTGTGTTCTTTTCTTTATGTAGATTTCATTAGAAAGCTAACTATTGCCATGGGTACTGTGCCCGAAATACCTACCCTTTACATGTTGAAATCCCTCGATGGTAGCTGGATCGTAGGACCTGAAACCCCCCCGGCTTAGAAAAGTCCCCAAATCCTACCAACAGGGAAAAGGAGTAATAGGGTGCAGTAAAACCTAACAGAGGTGGCATTAAGCATGACCAATGCATAACAGCGAACAGCTCTAAGAACAAGAGAATCGTGGGCAAACACCCTATCAGGAGTGTGGGAAACTCTAGAAATATCTAGCTGTGGCCCCCCTTAATGCGACCTCTTTATACTTCTGTAAATCATCACATCACGCGATTAAAAGAAATGACAAAATATTTATTTCAAAAGAAACCTGACAGAAGGTCAGACCAAATTGTCCTTGACTGGACACAAACAAAGAAACTGGGCACTAGAATCATGCCAATAAATGCATTAACAGTCCCCATGGACCAAGAGTGCATTTAACCCTAAATAGAAATTGTTAATCATGTGAACAATAGAAAAACCAAAAAAAATAAAAAATTAGATAAATCACCTTAATGGTTCTTCCACCCATTCCAACATTAGAGAACACGTGAATTATTTCAGATATATATACATATTTACTTATTTACAGCGAAATCATTATTTATGTTATTACACCTTTAGATGTAAATGCCTTTCCAAACGGGTAATTCTGCACTCCTTATCTGCTTTGTCAAAATTGAAATTGCATAACTCATATTGACTCAGCAATGTATTCAAAATTTATTTTTATCAATCAAGCACTGAAGCTAAGAAGACGTGAAATTCGTAATTCAGAATCTCCAAAGATTCAATAATTTTTCAGTATGTATGTACTTAATTAAATCCATCCAGGATTTAAAATATAACGATCGTGAATCATATTTAGCATTGCTTAAATCTTATAAACTGAGCACAACCGAAGAATTAATTAAATGGGGATGACACACAAAAACAAACTCTGAGGCTTGACAAAAGAATTACTGTCATAATAATGGTCACTCATGACCTCGATTTCTGAAAACGGTGGGCATTACCACCAACATTACCAAGTTTATATTTTATAATAGACCCATACTAACATATGCAGCTGGAGCGTGGACTACTACAAAAAGAGAGGAGAGTAGAATACAAGCCGCGGAGATGAAATTCCTAAGAGGTATAGAGGGCAAGACCAGAAGAGATAGAGTTAGAAACGAAGAGATTAGAAAAAGGACAGGAATCTTGAAGCTGCATGACAGGATAGAAACAACAAAGTTAAAGTGGTATGGACGTAGGATGAGAATGGGAGAGGAGAGAGTACCAAAGAAAACTTTCTGTGAAAAGATGACAGGGAAGAGACCACGAGGAAGGCCCCGAAAGAGATGGGCAGATACAGTGTGGGAGTGTGTAGAGAAGAGAGGAGGAAAACCTGAAGAAGTACTAAAAACAGGAGAGGAGTGGTGGAGAGACAAGAAACGTTGGAGGTCCTTAATTCACAACCCGACCCAGGAAGCTGGAAACGGGAAATGAAGATGATGATGATTACACATGATGCTTTTACTAGCATTTTAACATGAACGTACTTCAACGAGTACCACCGTAAATATATAACACGCCCCTTGACGTTTCTTCACACACTATCACCCACATGGTGATTATTTTATTCGATAACTAGTGATCAGATATGATCAGCTGTATTTCTTAATTATTATGATTTCTCAATCCAATGCAACATAAATTTAACATGAGTGGCTACTTAATCAAGTGCATTGGATCACAAAAAGCTTGCCTTACAGAGTTGTATTCACAGTCACATAAGAATTCATTCCCCCTTAAAGTTAATCCCTGGGATCTGTCTCGTAAAAGATTCTTGTTCTTCAAATAGTTCTCTAAAGCAATGTTCTAAACAAGAAATACTGAATCAAAGTTCTGTTATAGCCATATTAATAAATATAAAAATCAACGAGGTGTATCCAAGTACACGTGACTACAAAATCAAACGTTAACGTTGATCAGACAAAAATAGAAATGTCCCCTCAAGAGAATTCACGAAAATCAAACTGAATCTACAGCATGTAACCAGATAACGACTCCAGTTAAATTCTGTTGACACATTAGAATTGCAGTATGACCTCGCTTACCCTCAAGAGAAAAGAAAATTCCCATTCTAAAAGAATGATCAAACTCCACATTCTATACTGTAATTTAATAATTATAATACATGAGCGCATAAGACAAATTCTAAGCTCGCAATTGTCGAACACAAAAATAAAGGAACGATGACCCCTCAAGCCAAAGCTTGATAAAAAAAAAAAGTAACAATTCCCTATGAGAATAACGTAGATTTCTTCCCCTATGAAGATCTGTTCTTCACAATCAAGAAGTTCGGAATAAATTTAATTTAATAGAATATTAAGCTGAAAAATGAACAATTAATTCATAATAAAAAGTTATGAAATGAGTGCACCTGGTTAATCAGGCCTAAACTCGACTGAAAATGAAGTCACACATGACATGGAATAGCCATGCATAAACTCCACTCCACAATCATACTACTCAAAATGAAAAAAAAATAGATGGCAAAGTGTCTCAACTGGACCATCTACCTTGCAACGCTACATGAAAAGTAGATTCTCTACCTGGCTGAAGATTCTCGTAGGCAATATGGAGCGTGAAGATGCCCACCATCTGATTCCACCATGGTGTAGCAGGACTACACGGTTCCATTCCAATTTCCAATGAACGCACTGGGGATCCCTTACTCCAATGTCCCAAGTCCACTGGTAGTAAACGAACTGCTTCCTCATCTCGGAAATTGTCCTAGCCCGAATTTCGAATAGATCCACGCCGGTCCGAAAATACACCACGCGCGCGAATGCAACATTTCGATAAGCAAGTGAACACATGACGGTAGCCTGAGTTATTTTCGGCTGCATGTTACCAAAGGTTCATGTTGCACAAGCCAATAGCCCGCGTCGCGAATATGCTATGTTCCACTTCGCAAACAGCATTGTGGTTAGTCGTGACGTCCGCTGCATTTGCTTGGAGAGCGATGTCCACACTAAAATGCCTAGCCGCTCATGGCTAATATGTTTATATGCATTCTAAATATCTCCCCCAACACCTCGGACTTCCAAGCACTAGACATTGTTAAAAAGCTTCACTCGGAATGTACTTGATATTTAGTTGCAATAGTCAAGATAGCACGCCTTCCCAGTATGCATAGACTTCAGAAACAAGCCTCCTTTATATATCACTGCACTTCGCTCCGTAGCTCGTGAAAAGAGTGATTCCACTAACAGAATACTGCCCGCATACAATGCCAGGCGCTCTGACGACTGAAGTTCTCATTCGACACTGAACTTTTATTATAATGCCCTTAATCCGTCACCACACGATGTATAAATGTCAACTAGCACCGCCGTGAACTCAAAATAGCTTGACACTTCTTCCAGCCGAAACAACATTGCGATACAAGTTTGCTTAGGCGTGAATTCGTCTGAGTTGAAACTGTTCTGTCTGTCGTCGGCCTGCAGGAGGCAACTGGCGCACTGTCTCTACTGCGCATGACGAGACGATCTCTCTGAGACAGGTCGATATATAAATCTATATTCTTGATGTTACAGATGCCATTACTAAAAAGCACGACTGCATTGTCCCTCTCTGCTGTAATATCGAACTCCAGTATAAACTTGACATCATATCTGTATCTCACTTCCAAATAAAAAAATCAAATGTAAATGTCAATCTCCCACTACTGCCAGCACAAGGACACCTGCGCATCCTCGCGGCCTACAAGCGAAACACTCTCTTTCGAAGGTTGTTGATGAGACAACAGCTGAGCAAACGATCACATAGCTATGCGCGCTCTCAAAACTAGGTCAAAACCTGCCGTGTGGTGTAGCGGTTCGTATAGGTACATGTACCGTAAATCAGGCCGAATAAAAGAAAACGGTACAGTACCATGTTTCAACTTCCGGAAAATACGACATATCTTCACGTTTCACATCCCCTAGACCCCAAAACCACTTTCAGTTCAAAAGTTTATATATTATAATTTATGTATATATACCCCCCCCCCCCATGTGGTGACGGGGGTTTAGATTTGTCCCACCGTAGCCCATGAGTGGCGTAAGAGGCGACGAAAATGGGTACCCGGTGCCTGGGGGTATAACTGGGCCACCCTGTCTCCTGGGGACATAAATAAGGAGGCTGGGAAGGCAACCCAACAAACCACTTCACATTGGGCTAATCACCCATGTGGGGGTAGAAATGATTCAAAGCAAAAACAGTAGCCTTGGATTGGACGGATCTACAAGACAACGACCGCAATGTAAACGGAATATGAGATTTGGTACATGGAATATCAAGACAATCGCTGGAAAAGATGTAGAGTTAATACAGGAAATGAAAAGTCATAAACTGGAAGTATTGGGACTTAGTGAGGTGAACAAGAAAGGAAGTGGAATGAAGAGACTACAAGAAGGGTATGTTTTGAGATATTCTGGGGTTGGGATGGACAGTAGGGCAAAGGAAGGTGTGGGCATAGTCACCAGCGAGCAGACTGAAACCAAAGTGAGTGGATGGCAACCAATAAACTCGAGAATAATGGTTATTAACCTTGACATAGAGATGAAAGTGTCCTTCATACAAGAAGACGCCAACTTACTCGATGAAGAGGAGTTTTTGTCCACGGTCCTTTGGAGTTGAACATAAGAGGTTGCGAATGGATGCCATGTATTGATAGGAGGGGATCTAAATGCAAGAACAGGCCAGGACAGAAGAATAGAGCATGGGCAATCATGGTGGAGAGAGGACACTGAATGAAAATGGCAGGCGACTTATAGAATTCTGCATTGAAAATCAATTGTTATTGGGGAACTCATTTTTTCCCCCATAAATAAGTACATAAGATAACTTTTGAGGCTGAAGGTAGAAATGCTAGGAGTGTTATAGACTACTTGATGTACCCTCAAGGCATACAGAATAACATCATGGATGTGAAGGTCATACGAGGAGCAGAACTAGCTACAGATTACTGGTAATGGACACTAGATTCAAGAGGCCAATCCAACCAAGAACCAAAAGGTTTTAGGTGATCCGATTGAAGGAACTTCTAAAAGAAGAGAAAAGGTCCCAGTATGCAGAATTAGTGAAGGAGAAGATGCAAATAAGAACTAATGGAAGTGAAGAAATCAATGACATAAAATCAGTGTTGCTAAAGTCAGCAGAAGAAGTGTGTGGAAAGGCAGTGGTAGATACCAGAAAGAAAAGAACAAGTTGGTGGAATGAAGAAGTGAAGGGGAAGGTACAGAGCAAGAAAGAAGCATGGAAAAGGTACATAGGATGTCCTACAGAAGAAAACAGGCAAGAATACATCAAAAGAAGGGATGAAACGAAAAGAGTAGTGAAGGAAGCTGAGAGAAAATCTTGGGAAGAGTTTGGGAATATGGTTGAAAGCAAAGCTAGAGAGAAGAATACAAGAAGCTTTTGGAAAACCATAAAGTCTATAAGAGGGAAGTATGGAAAGCAGACCAGGACAATCAAGAATGGGAATAACCTAGTATCAGAGAAGGCAGAAGTGCTTCAAGTGTGGAGAAGTTCCAGAGAAATGCGGCAGAGCAAGAGGATGGGATTGTATATGGACCACATGAAGATGTGCAAAATCCAGAAATAGAAGGGAAAATAGAAGAAATGGAGGTCATAATGGCAATTAAACAAATTAAGACTGGGAAAGCAGCAGGTCCTGATGGAATTTCTCCAGAGTTAATCAAATATGGAGGTGTTGAGATAGTGAAGCAACTTACTAAGCTGTTTAGGAGAATGTGGGAAGAGAACAGAATACCAGAGGAATGGAAGAAAAATCTAATCATCCCGTTGCACAAGAAAGGGAACAGCTACGACTGTAATAATTACAGGGCTATCTGTCTTATCATCTGTAGCGTACAAGATCTACACTCGGGTGCTGGAAAGGAGACTTAGGATGGTGGTGGAAAATGACATTGAAGAGGAGCAGGCAGCTTTTAGGCCAGGACGTCAGACACAAGATCACATCTACACAATTAGAACAGTAATAGAGAAGAGCATTGCCAAAAACCGTGACCTGTACCTTGCGTTTCTAGACCTGAAGGCAGCTTTTGACTCTGTACCGAGGCAGAGCATATGGGAGGCACTGGCAGCGAAGAAGGTACCAATGAGACTGTTAAATGCTGTGAAGAGTGTATACCAGCAACCTGTGGGAATAGTTCGTATAGATGGTGAAATGTCTGGAGAATTCCAAATGGAGAGAGGAGTAAAACAATGTGATAGCCTCAGCCCTCTACTGTTTAATATCGTCCTGGATGAAATAACAAAAATATGTAAGCGGCGAACCCATAGGATCAAGCTTGGTATGTGGAGAGTATACTTGCAAGCACTCCTCTATGCAGATGATATAATAGTGATTGCTGATACACCAGAAAGACTTCAGCAGGCCATGGTGGAATGGTATGAAGAATTGGAAAGAAAAGGAATGGTAGTGAATACAGATAAAAGCAAAGTAATGTGGGTCTCAAAACTGGACAGACAGGAACAACAACTTGACATAATTTGTGGAGGAAGACCTCTCGAAAAAGTAGAAACTTTTGAATATCTTGGCACCATATTAAGTAGTGATGGGAAAATAGAGCAAGAGGTACTCAATAGAACTAAAAAAAAGCCATCTCAGCCTACTATCAGATGAATAATACAATAGTAGGGAAGAATGAGATAAGCATCAAGACCAAAATGCAGATTTACAACACGGTTATGGCCCCGATCACCCTATATGGCACAGAGAGTTTAGCACTGCAAGACAAGCATCTCAGTAAGATCACTGCCACTGAAATGAAGTATACAAGGCGAGCAGTGGGGAGGACTAGAAGGGATAGGATCTGGAATGAGAGAATCAGAGAAGAAGCAGGACAAAAGAAGGCGATAAGTATGGTGATTGAGGAACGTCAGTTGAAGTGGTATGGACATGTCAGGAGGATGGAACAAGAGAGAAAAGCGAAGCAGGTTTTTGAAATGCGAGTGGAAGGGAGAGTAGGAAGAGGAAGACCCCGTACCACTTGGGATGACAGAATTGAGAAAATCGGACAGAAGCAAGGGAAAACAATGCTGGAAATGAAGAGATTGTGTGATAATAGATCGGAGTGGCAGAGATGGACAGAATGAGGCTACCCCGACGCTTGAAGGCACAAGGGATACGAAGAAGATGTATATATACATCAGTTTCTTGTGGACACGATAACTGCCGTAATTTTGCATCAATCACTTTGAATTTTTTACATAATATGTATCCCTATAAAATCTCGGTCGAGTTCGTTAATGGACAAAATCGGTCAATGGGGGGCTTCTTTTTTCTTTTTTTTTTCTTTTCGAAAAAGTGAAATATTGCTATAACTCAATATGTGAATTATCGAATCCATTCAAAGTTAATACTATGTGTTGGATAAGGGCCAACAATTTATGTTTGAAAAGTTTTTTGATAGCACCAACCATTCACCAAAGGGGTGGGAAAAAGTGTGTTTTTTGGGAAACATTAATCATATCTCTCTTAATAGGCACAGTATCAAAACCGTACGAAATGGACAATAATTACCTAAAACTTTTGTCTGAAAGAATTTTTGATATGACCCACCATTACGCCAAGGGATGAGCAAAATGATTTCGGAATTGAAAGAAAATGCAAAGAGCCCTCAGAGGTTGCCATGACAACGCCATTGCACGAGATCACATTCGGTTTTCCATCTAACTCTGTGGGAAGCGTCATTGGTGACGTAACTGGTAGCATACTGAACTTCTATGCCCAAGGTCGCGGGTTCAAAGCCGGCTGAAGTCGTCGGATTTTCTAAGAGCCCTAAAAATCCCTCAGTATGCTCACCTTCGGAGGGGATGTTCCAACGTGAGTTGCTGGTTGTGGTGGCATCTAGTAGCCAAGTTCACAGCTAGGTGTTGACAGTATTTTGTAGCAAAATTAGGAACTACTACTTGAAATTGATCGTCTGCAGTCCTTACCTGAATTACAGACTAATACTGGCATCACAATTAATACAGTTTATCAGACAGATTATACACACACCCCAAGTACACGGGGCTACATGACCGCGTTGTCGCAGCCCCTAATCTGAGGAACGAACCAACATCTCTGCAAGAGATAAAATTTTGCGTGAAGAAGTAACAGACCGTTAAATAGTTACACATCAGTGTCGAAACCTTGCATAAGGACAGTGTTACCACAAGTATAGAAATGGACCGCAAATGACGAGAAGGTCACCGTCCCCATAAGACAATAAAATGTTAAAAATATGCATAAAAAGACGAAAAACAAAGTTAATTAAGCTCCAATTGTAAAATACTTTCTGGCAACAAATGAGGTCAGATCCTTCTACGAAAACCTGCATATTCTGCCTATTTTCGCCTATCCCCTAGTTTGCCCGGTGAAATCTACCTCCGCCTTCCGGCGTGCCGAGAGGATTTTTTTTAAATAGGGAAACTTACTTTCTGGATGCACCTTGTATATATATGTGAAGAAATTTAAATATTTAGGTGAATGGATTACTGAAAAGATAACTGATTAATGAAAAGAAGTTTATTGAATCAAGAAATGGAGACTGCTTTTCATTTAACTAAAAATACTTATAATTAAAATTCTTTCCTGGAAATGCAAAATCCGACACTATACAACAGTCATAAAACCCCAAGCTCTCTATGCTTCAAAATCTTATCACTCTTTAACACAAAACACTTCAAAGGACAATTGGGTGTGAAAGAACGTAAGATAATGAGAAGAATCTTAGGGACTAGAATCAAAGGTGGAGTTAATCTTCCAAAACCAAATGCAGAAATATAACTAAAAACTCACAGATGCGATACGTGTGTGACGAATCCAATTTAGGGGAAATTTAGAAAGAATGTACCCGAACAGACTAACTTATAAAATTCACACATACCTGTAGAACAAAACGACTAGATCAAATTGATACAAACAGATTGAGAAACACTTGAAAGAATTATGATTGCCAAATATACTAGACCAAACTGTTTAAGAAACTTGCACTCACAGGGGGTTCCAAGGACAAAGAGATCAAGTCTAACCACCATATATGGTACATGGAAAGGAAACTCTCATCCGTTGCATGTGAAGGAATACTGGGCTAAAAGAGAAGGCCAACCAATTGATTCCGCATGGCCCTAAGATACCCATTCGCGAAAAAGACGGACTAAGCTCCTTTAATTATCACATTTTTATAATTAACACATATTGTTGAGCATGTGTTTTATGTACATATCCAAACAAATATATTTAAAAGAAAGGTTTAGATGAGGATCTGATGTTGACTTACAAACTAAACATGTCATCCAATTAAAGATCTTATATAGAAAGGTGTATCATTAATCCTTCTTATGATATCCCAGTCAGTAAGTGTGATAAATAATTATTACCCATTCAGTTTAATTGGGCACATTAATGTGTTGACAGATTGAAAAGAGATTGTATTGTGTGATTTTTAATAAACAGATGTTTCGTCCCCTGTTTGGATCATCAGTTTCTTCATTAATAAGTAGGGAATGGAATATTTCGCGAATTATGAAAAAACGTACTTTTATATGTATAATTACTATTAATATACAACCTGCAACCCTTTTCATAACGATATGAGCTCGCGAATTTCGTATAATCTCGCGAATTTGCTAAGTTTTCACGAAAAAAATGTGCGATTTTTGGTGCAATTAATTAAAAGAACGCGCTAAATTCCCATTTTGAAGCAATTTACCGGTAATCTATCTTTTTCAATCGTATTGAGATCACGCTCAACAATCGATCTTTCGTAGAATGATTTTGAGATATTGTGGTTAGTCTTGAGTTGCAGTTCTATATTATCGAATGCAGGTCGATATTATCGACATTTACAATCGCTTCCGTTGAAGTCGTAACCTGCTTTATTTGTCGCCAGCTACACGGAGAGAAGCGTGTGTATGAGTACATTGAGTAGAGGTATTCCGTTGTGTGTGCGTATTTGAAAGGCTACAAAATGCCTAACCGTAAAATATCTGCAAGGGATAGAGCTTTCCAGTACGAAAAGCATGGGTTTTATTGTTCTGATAAGAGTACCGTGATGTGCAAGTTTTGTAACTGTCTTGTGTCCTGGGAAAGAAACGATACCATCCAAAAACATTTGGCGTCTGTAAAATACGTCACGGCGTTCAATTCTCGCAAAGAAGGCGAAACATCTCGCGTTCAGACATCAATTGCCACGTGTTTTAACAATGTGCAAAACAAAAAGAAAACCAGTGAATATCTTGGGAAACGTGTAGCAGAGACATTTTTAAAAGAAAACATACCAATTTCAAAGCTGGAAAATGAACATGTGAAATCATTCATGTATGATTTCATAGAAGGTAAGACTTTTTTTTCTTTTTTTTTTTTTACTGTTAGTAAATTTACATAATTTCACTGTTGAACACAGTACCAGTTGTTTACGGCATTTAGTGAGATCTTCATGGGCGCGGCTTTTGTCAGTTAAAGCGTTTAAGTGCTGGCGTGAACAAACTGCAATTAGGCCTATGTTTGGTCTGTATATTTTATGCAGTCCTCGCAAGTTTAGGGGACTGAAGACATATGATAAAGGAACCACATTTTGTTCTTCCTGTTAGTCGCGTGCAGCATGTATAACCTTGAATGACCGGCGTTTGTTTTTAGAACGAACGTTAAAACTTCCGATGCCGGGAAGCAAAAGTTAGGTTAGAGATCCAACATGGCGCGGCTCGGACTACGTCACGCAGTCCTGCCACGTCTGCGGAGTGACCTGAACATCGCCGGAAATCGAAAGTTAGGTTAGAGATGAACTACGTGACAAAACTGTTGGTTAGGATTATTGGCTAGTGACAAAACTATTGGTATGGTTGGTTAGGCCATCTGATCTATTAGCATATTATTATATTACAAAATCGTGGTACGATTTAAAGTTTGAAGATATCAGATAGCATACAGTCAAAGTCTACTAGAGTGACATTTTAGGTTTATAGAACTACTAGTTCAATTTTCTAACTTGCTGTGTAAAGGGCTGCAAGAGCATTTCCATTGCTGGCCTGTGGGTTTAAATCCCCGCTGAGTGGCGGCTGGTAGTGAATGTGTAATAACACAAGATGTTCATAAAATTTTCGAACTTTTCTTTTCAACTTGTATAGCTTAGGTTACTGTACATATGCTACTTAGTTGGTGTAACGTTACTTGTCATCTAGTATGTACAATTCAATTTTTTTTTAAAATTCGGGAAGTAATTTATAAAAATATTAATGTGTTGCAGGAGCTGGAGATATTCCTTGTACCAAAGTGATCAGGGAAAAGTATATTCCAGAAATGATGAATGAAAGGGTGGAAGAAATTAAGAGCAAACTTTCAGGACAGAAATTGGTTGTGTATTGTGATGAAACCACAAACAAACGTGAAGAGTGTATTTTTGTTGTCTTATTTAATTGTCGGTGACACACATACACTCGAAACAGCAGATTCATAAACCTGCTCTAGAGCAATTTTGGACACACTGAAAAAATATGACATTGAGCTTGATGACGTTGTGGCCCTTGTCAGATTCAGCACGTTACATGGTAAAATGTTTCGACATACTGGGAAATATTCTAAGTGATGGTGTTTTGATTGTCCAGTGTTGGGCACACAAGCTAAATTTAGTGTTGAATGTGTTAGGTAAACACTTGCAAGATTTGCAGCTTGTTGTATCGAAAGTGAAGTCTGCATTTTTGAATACGCGGAAACGAAAGCATCTCTTCAGGAAGTTTCTGGACAGTAAATACCCAGGACGGTGTATACCACTATTTCCCATGCCCGTTCTTACAAGGTGGTCATCTTGGTACGAATCAGTGGTATATCTTGCTGAACACATACGAGATGTTGTGGCATTCATGAAAAGAGGAATTTTGTGGGCAAAAGCTGGGGTTGATTTTCTTCAGAATATTAAGGAAGATGAATTAATTTCTGCTGAAGTACAGCCTTCTTTTGTAAGGGATGTGGGTAGTGGCATTGTTAACCTCATTAATTTTCTAGAGGGTCAGTCCTATCCTACTGTCCCATTTTTGGAAGGTCGCCTAAGACAGATAGAACAAACAATAAAGGTTGCTGCATCTGGGTATCATAGTGCCAAAGTAATGGAATTACTGCAAGCTTCTCACAGTGCTACTTTGAAACATAAAATGAAAAATGAGATGACCAACACTGCATCACACAGTTTGACTTAACTAATAACTTTAAGGAGTGGTGATCCTGCTCGGGATTTCTACAAAGCTGCAAGAGTGTTTGATCCTGCCGAAATTGCATGTATGACTGTAGATGGTAATCTGACGAGAACCGTGAAACATCTGCAGTTCTGTTCGAAGCTAAGTGATGATGTCGTTCTAACAGGCTACAGCGAACTGTAAAGAGTCGTGAAAACCAAGCTTGCTTGTGATGAACGAGTGGAAATTATTTCTGTGTTGCAGGGAATGACGATAAACTATGCTGATTTTGCACAATCTGTGCTAAAAGTGATATGGATGCCGTGTGCAAATGCAGACTGTGAACGCTTTTTCTCATGCTATAATAATGTGTTGTCTGATAAGCGCCGTCGCTTGTCTGCAGAAAACACCAGTCTTTTTTCTGAAATGTATTTTGAAAGCTAGATTGTGAAAATACCGAAAAGTTCAATTGAATACCCCGATTTTCCCTTTTTTAAATCCCACTTTCTGCACTTCCAACTCACCGAAAAATTCCAATCTCTATTAATAAGCCATTTTTCACCATCAACTCATGCCATAAACTTTGAAAATGCCCTCTTCAATAGAGGACAAAATGTCAGTTAATGATAAAAACACAGTACGAGTAGGCTACGGACACGCTAAAAAATTAAATTTTTTAAAATTTAGTTTTTGTGATCTAATAATGTTATTGGTTTTACGTCCCTTTTAACTACACTGGCTTTTAGAGACGCCGGGGTGCCGGAATTTTGCCCCGGAGGGGATCTTTAACGTGCCAGTAAATCTACGGACACGGCTCCCTCGCATTTGCGCACCCTCAAATGCCAGCTGACTGCGCCAGGATACGAACCTGCAACCTTGGGACCAGCAAGCGAGAACGTTACCCCTGAGCCACGCAGCCAGCCATTTTTTTGTGATCATACTATGGGAAAATATAAGCATGAAATCAGGCACAATGACTGATGTACTCGTATACGGAGGGAAAACTGTGCAGTCACACACATCCTTCATTCACGCACCAGCCTACTCGATAACTCTTCAAGCTCAATTCCCCCGCCTGCTCTTGCTAGGTTGGGGTGAGGGAGCAACCCTGTCTTTGGTTGCAAAACACACTATATAACCTGTTCTGGTGGGTAATTTTTACTTAGTTATTGAGATTTTAAGGGGTGGAACTACTAGGTCATCTGCCCTTCTTAACACAGATTCATCATCTTTGAATTTTCCCATTTATGTGGGGTCTGCCTTCCTGCAATGATTCCTCCACTTCAATCGATCCATAGCGTCCCGGGGGCGGAGTTTAGCGAGCCGCATGTCATCTCTCACCCTATCCAGCCAGCGTGTTTGAGGTCGTCGACCCTCCACATTCAGTTGAAGGGCAGTCTTAGCAACTGAGGTTTCACTGCTACGGAGCATTTGTCCATACCACCGCAGATGTGATTCATGCATTTTCTCTGTGATTGGGGCAACCTTGAAATCCTTCCGCACAGCATCATTCCTAATATGGTCCAGTCAAGTCAAGCCATTAGACCACCACAACATCTTCATTTCCATTACATGAAGCGCCTATTCGTGCTTCGATGTTGTAGGCCAGCATTCAGATCCATAAAGGGCCACCGGTCTAATCACTGTGTGATATACTTTTGATTTTAGATGCAATGGAATTTTCTTATCGTATAGGACTCCAGTAACTTGGCGCCATTTCATCCAAGCGGCAGTGACTCTTGTTTTGACATCAGGAATCGTGCTGCAGTCTGAGGTGATGCATGACCCAAGGTATTTGAATTGGGTCACTTTATTAAGTTGAACCTCGCGAACAGTGATCGTGCCATCAGTTTGGTCACCGCATTACAGATTAAAGTATTCAAATTTAGAATGAAATTAAGAATTTAGAGGTGGACACCTAAATATGTAAAGATTGAAAATTAATAAATAAATAAAACTAATAATTATAATAAACAAAAATCAGAATTCAAAAAAGAACAAAGTCTTTGAGTCAATGTATAATGGAAAATTCAGATTGCTTGCCCTAACCCACTTTCACTTATAAAGCGGATGACTAGATCAGCAGCCACCACGTCATCAGCTAATATAAGTTTGTGTGTTGTCTGCAAACAAAGGTTTCTTCGTAAGTCAGCAAGATCCTCACACTCGGTAAAAAGGTGGGCCACGGTGAGAACGGCTCCACAGGTTGGGCAATTGTTACTTTCAGGCATGGAACAGAGGGGTTCTGAATGATTTTCTTCTCCATTAATTTTTCTTTTTTCAACCAAAGATTCCCAATTTCAATTAACAATTAACCGAATAAATATAATGGCATTTCACAATTTATTTAGCCAAGGCAGGTCAGTGATGGAACCATACAATTTGTGAAGAGTTATTAGTAGTAACATTTGTTCTAGTCTCATTACCCTCATGTTGTTGTTGCTTAATTTAGGGGCTGTGACATCGTGGTTATATAGCACCTTATATTTGTAGGGCCCACGGGAAGAAGGGGGAATGTCAGTCAAAATGTAAAATCTAGATATCAGCGCGATCTGGTAGGCCTCTTTGCAACGTATTGAAGGTACAATAATTATGTCTGGCTAAGAACAATGAGGGTCATGAGAAAATGAAGTTTAAAATTGATGCGTTCATATACGAAATGAAACTTTAAAAACTTGTTTCCTGAGCATTTCACATTATTTGACATTCCCCTTCTTCTGTGGTGGCGCAGCTGTAGGCCTCTCACCACGGCGGACCGGGTTCGATTCCCGGTCACTGCATGTGAGATTTTCAAGTTGAAATGCCATGTCCTGTTGTTCGAATTCCACGTCAAAATGGAGGTCCCTTGGCTCATGATCTAGAGATTAACGATCACGTAAAACTGCAGTCTTTCTTTTTCCTTCTTCCCCTGGACCCTTCATATTTACTTGGCTACATGACCACGTTGTCGCAGCCCCTAAACTGAGGAACCAACCAACCCTTCATATTTGTGTGTGTAATTTGTATGATAACCTGTTATTATTATTATAGCAAGCAACCAGTGTTATTGTGATGGCTGCACCAGTGTGTGTATTTGTAAACTGGGGATAGGTTTGAGAATGAGGTGGCAGTGGCCGTAAGTTAGGAACCAACCCGCATTTGCCTGGAGTAGAATTGGGAAACCATCGAAAACCATTTCCGGGATGGCTGAGGTGGATATCAAACCCGCCTCTCCTCAGTTTTGCCTTACCAGGCTTAATGTACCGCATTCCAGCCCCCATACCAGAATTAAAATTTCTTGGCGGAGCTGGTAATCAAACCCGGACCTCCGGGGTGACAGTATTTATCCCTCACAAGAATTAAGATGCTAAATTTGATTTCTGTGGTACTCCCTAAAAGTGTCATTTTAATTTTGCAGATTACTCATATACCGGTAATCAGCAGGCTGTTATCATATCTGGTTGTATTCAGAAACTGGATTTATTCTGATCTGAGGGTTAGAACAGGGTACATCCAGCCTCATGAGGCAGAACTGGGTTTGATTGCCACCTCAGCCATCCTAGAAGTAGTTTTCTGTGGTTTCCCACTTCTACTCTACTATAGGTAAATGCCAGAATGGTTCCTAACTAAAGGCTATGGCTGCTTCCTTCCCAATCCTAGCCTTGATTGCAAATCCACACACTAATAGTAATCATAATAACACAGGTTAACAGACAAATTCCACCCACATACACTAACAAGCACATGTGATCATGTCACAAAGCCCCTAGATTAATCAACCACAAGCTGTTTGCATTATTATTATTATTAAATTTAATGGTGCTCAGGTATGACATAAAGGTGGTGCTCACAGTCTCAAAAGGGTTGAGAACACCTGTTCTAGCTGTTGAACTTAGATACGGTACCAAAAACTTAACTAATCTTCTAGGTTCTTGTCTTGTCTGTTGTGGAGTTTTGACTATGTGTACCAAGTTAGGCTCATCAGTAGGCATTTGGTAAACCATACCTGGACTCTATTGGGATAGTAAACCTTGCACAATGTCCCTTATATGAAGCATATTGTTCTTCTTTGCTAGGGGGAACTAAGAGCTTCCTCAAAATTCTCTGTTCTCTGTAGAAGTACCAAGAGGTGGCATATCAACTCTTACCACCACATAATTCAACTCCACCAATGTGTTCGTACACTAGAGAAAACTCTGCAATAGTCTAGAAGATTAGCTGGAGCTGGTTGTGAAAACCATTGTTCCAGGCATTAATTACTTAAACGCAAATGGTCTCTCTCATGAGGCGGCTTCAGTGGTGTAGTTGGTAGCATGCTGAGCTTTCATGCCCAAGATCGCAGGTTCAAACTCGGCCGAAGTAGTCGGATTTTTAAGAGCGTTAAAAATCCCTCGGTATGCCTTTCTTTGGACGGGAAGTAAGGCTGGCTGTCTCATGTCATAGATTTATGGCATGAAAAAGAATCTTCCACTAACTACATTTGTGGAAGCTAAAATTTGTAGGTTAGTTTGATAACGCTATATAGTTCCAACGTTTGCCACCAGGTGCTGGCTGCGATGGCAGCTAGGTGTTGTGGACGGTAGCATTTGGTAGCAAAAGTAGGAACTACTTGAAAAATTGATCGTCGGCAGTCCTTCAACCAGAATCACAGATAAAACACTCTAATACAGCCATCACAATTAACACCAGTTATCAGACAAATTCTACTCACACCCAAAGTACACGGGGCTACATTACCACATTGTCGCAGCCCCTAAACTAAGGATCCAACCATCTCTCTCATGAGCATGTGCACACATAAGGGCTATTCCAAGAGATTCTGTATTTACAGTATATAATACAAACTGGAACTAACCGGCCGCGGTGGCCAAGAGCGTTAACACTCTACCTTGTGTCCCGCTGGCATCGGGAGAGCGTGGGTTCGAATCCCACCTCGGCCGTCCTGAAAATGGTTTTCGTGGTTTCCCATTTTCACTACCAGGCAAATGCCGGGACGATTCCTTTCAATAGGTCCACGGCTGATTTCCTTTTATAATCCCTTCCCTGACCCGTCCTCAAAAGAAAAACTACATGGCCATTGGCTGTATTAATAAAATTATACAAACTGGAACTTCATATTTTAGCTATTATTATTTCTAGATTTTCCATGTGCTATACATTATGCTTTCCTTGTCAAAAATTCAGTATAAAAGGATTGTATCGGACATCTCATGACCATTAAAAAATGTCATTGTTGTCATCTGTTCAAAAAAACACGGTTGAAATTTGAACCCAATATGGGATATCTCAGGAAATAGGCAAGGAAACTCTTCTAAAATTGGCACATATTAAAGAAAGCTTTCCAGTCAGTCAACACAAATTTTGTACAATTATATTAGGTGGGAAAACGAGTATCTTGATGCCCTAACCACAATTTGTGCTGACCGGCTGGAAAGCTTTAATAGAACTAGGCAAAACTGAAAAATGGCTTCTAACACTTCAAAATTGGCACACACACATCCAATTAACTTGCTTATTTATTCTGAGCAGCCAATACGGTATATATGTCTGTGTGCCAGACAATCTATGCACATTGACAGATTCAATATTTAACTGCATGCAACTACCATATTCATTTATGGATTTGTTCCAAGTTTTGCACACTGCCAATTTAGAGAGCATTCAGGGCTATCAACTGCCTAGTAACATTCCTGAAGCATTTCAGCCTTAGACTCAATATCATAGAATCTGTTCATGTACTGGTAAACAATTTAAAACTCTGTATACTATTCTGTATATGTTAATATTGAAGATGCATTTCAAGTAACATGTAGGCTACATTTATAGGTTCTATGTTTAACTGAATGTAACTTCCATAACATAAACCCTCAAAATCTCAGAATCCATGAGAAGAATCTCCATTAACAGTGCTCCATTATGCCTCAATACTGTTTATCAGGTGTATTTTGAACAAATCTTTCTGCACCAATACTAAGAGTTTGATTCTGTGGATATTTCATTGTTCTAAATAGGTCTAAAAGAAGAAATCATAACTGGTAGTTTGAATCTTAAATTTTAAGAAAAATGGGCTCTTTAGTTCTTCAAATATCACAACTACTTGCTTCTTTTTGTTTTTTTTCTTCCTCTAACACTGACGATGATTCTTTTTTGTGATATTCTACTATACAACATGTGTGTCTATCATGTACCCTTGCTGAAACAAACAAAGAATGAATGTACTCTTGATAATTGTTCTGCCTAAGTCCTATCAGCAGGTTTACGTTAGAACCTTTAGAGCAGTGAAATATAAGAATTTCCACCTAATCAACACTTTTTATTGTTATTTTAGTGTCCTTGTGGGTACATGTTTCGGAATTCTCTCAATTCCTTCTTCAGCCCATCACAATATTTGGAAACATTTATAAAAGACAATGTTACAAAACCCTTTCAAAGGTCAAAAAGAACATAATTATACAACGAAAGCACATAAAAATTGTTAAAAATTTTAAAGTAAGACATGCATGCAGTGTTGGGCATTATAAGTTAGTGTAACGAAGTTGCTAGACTTGTTTCTTTGAGTTTGGCTCTGACCTCTAGCTTTAAAGAGGGAAGAAAAGTCCTCATTCATTGAGCAATTATACTTGCGCCCCCCCCTTATATACGCCCCTGCTTTGCCATGTTTGGTTATACTACCCTTTTTCTCTTGCAGATTTGTAATGTGTGGTGGCACTGCAATGGAAAGACAAATCTATGTTGAAATGATAATTTGATGAAATGAAGTACTTTAGATGTAGGCTATGTAAGAATGAGAAATATAAATATACCACAGTGATTTTGTAATTATTTGTTTACTTCCAAGTTCCTTATTTACATCTTGATTTCCTTGAAGTATTCAATTTAGTAAGGGCAACATTTTGGTGTATTTTGTATTGGTGAAGGTTTTATTCATACCGTACTTATTTATTTCCTATGTTTTTTTCTTAATCTATTTATAATAGTGTAGGCCTACTGTATATTAACTTGTGGGTAAATAACCTACATGTTAGGTCTCTTAAAACAATTATCATCATCATATAGGCTATATTATTTCAATAGTATGCATCCCTTCTGCGGCACTCACAAGAGACCGATCGTGAAAAATGAGCATTCAAATGAAAGAAAATATACATTACCAGTGATTCATTGCACTCTAATTTCATAAATATCTATGATTTCTTTAAAAAATTACTTTTAAAAAACTGTAGAAAGTGTGCGATTTGCAGTTACTCTTGCTGCAGGAAGATACGCACCATAATTGGTGTCCACTTCACATTTTGGCCGCTGTGTCGCCTTTTTTTTAATGTCATTTTAACATTCTGAGGTCTTTCCTTTATCATTTTGCATCGATTTCAGAAACAGTAAATGAAAGAAATGTGTTCGTTTTCAGAATCAGTAGGCTAAATCATTGGATTGGGTACTCAAATCGTATAACCGGCGAGTGATACTGCTAAACTTTCAATCAATGGACTCAGCACAAACATGATATAAGCTCATCCGTCTAAAGAAGGGATTTATTATATTCCAGGTTTGTTAAAATATGCCGCGATACAGGATTTTCTTCTGCATTCTAATTCCATAAATATAGATTTTTGTAAGAATTGTGCTTTTTGCAAATACTGCTGCTCTAACTTGCTGCAATTCTGAGTCGTCGTCTAAAACCTTAAAACATTGAACGTTAATTCTCTAACAGTTTTTCTTCTATCTGATTTTCAGAATCAGCAAATCAATGGATTGGGTACAGGTTTTTCTTCTGCATTCTAATTCTATAAATATCGATTTTTGTAAGAAGTGTGCTTTTTGCAAATACTGTTGCTGTATCATGCTAGAATTGTCGTCTACAGCCATGAAACTATAATCATCATATAGGCCTCATAAATTAGCAGTGAAGAATTGCATTCTAATTTCATAAATATGAATTTTTGTAAGAAGTGTGCGATTTGCAAATACTGATGCTCTAACATGCTGCAATTATGAGTCGTCGTCTAAACCCTTAAAACTATTAAACGTTAATTATTTTACAGGTTTTTCTTCTGCATTCTAATTTCATAAATATCGATCATTTCGTATGGTTTTGAGAAACAGTAAATCAATGGATTGAGTACTCTAAATCGTATAACCGGCGTGTGTTACGGCGTCTAAAACCTTAGAACTATTAAACATTCATTCTTTTACAGGTTTTTCTTCTATCATTTCCCATGGTTTTCAGAATTACTAAATCAATGGATTGGGTACTCAAATCGTATAATTTCATAAATATCGAATAACCAATGAGTATTATGATGATCCAATTTTCAGTGATTGCCTTCTTAAGTTACGGAACGTACAACTTGCAATTCTGACTGAAATGTATCGAATAACCGGTGAGTGTTACAGCTAAGCTCTCAATGGACTCAGCACAGAAATGTAATCAACAGTGACTAATTGCATTTTAATTTCATAAATATCAAAGAAAGAAACCAGCCACAGCACGCTCTCATGCTGACGCTCCACTCAGGAAAACGAAAGCTCCCCTGTAGGTAACGTGCAAAGGAGTTTAGCGTTGAGCGCTACACACAGAACAAGGAAAGCACCCCTGTAGGTAACTTGCAAAGGAGTTTACCACTGAGCGCCTCACACAGGAACGGGAAAGCTGCCCTGCAGGCAGTGTGTGAAGGTATTTAACGCTGATCGTTGCACTTAGGAACAAGAAAGCCTCATTGAAAGCGGGGCGTGAAGAAGTTTTCCAACGAGGGCTGTCCTGATAAGGGAGAAGGACGCTCCTCAGCCAAGAAGTTAAAGCAGGAAATCTTGACCAAGATGCTTTCATAAATATTGAATAACTGGTGTGTGTTATGATGATCCAATTTTCAGTGATTGCCTTTAAGTTAGAGAACGTAGAACTTTCAATTCTAACTGAAATGTAAACAGTGTTCTATAATTATTTGGATGAAATGAAAACATAACAACCTTTCTCCTTAAGACTCATTATAAACATATTGGGAAATGTGTGGTTTATGAACAAGCGAGATTTTCTAATTTCATAAATGTCTATAATTTATACAGTATGCGATTTTCAGATACTGTTGCCGTAGGAAAATACGCTCCATAATTACTGTCCACTTCACATATTAGCCGATGTGACGCCTGTTTAGTGTCATTTTAATATTCTGAGATCTTTCCTTTATCATTCTGCAAGGTTTTCAGAAACTGTAAATCAAAGGAATGTGTACTCAAATCGTATAATTTCATAAATTAGCGGTGACGAATTGCATTCGAATTGCATAAATACCAATTTTTGTAAGAAGTGTGCAATTTGCAGATACTGATGCTCTAACATGATGCAATTATGAGTTGTCATCTAAACCCTTAAAACTGTTAAACGTTAATTTATTTTGCATGGTTTTCAGAAACAGTAAATCAATGGATTGAGTAGTCTAAATCGTATAACCAGCGTCTAAAACCTTAGAACTATTAAACATTAATTCTTTTACAGGTTTTTCTTCTAGCATTTCCCATGATTTTCAGAATTACTAAATCAATGGATTGGGTACTCAAATCGTAAAATTTCAATTGCAATTCTGACTGAAATATATCGAATAACCGGTGAGTGTTACGGCTAAGCTCTCAATCAATCGACTCGGCACAGAAATGGAATCAACAGTGACGAATTGCATTTTAATTTCATAAATATCAAGGAAAGAAACCAGCTACAGCACGCTCTCATGCTGACGCTCCACTCGGGAAAGCGAAAGCACCCCTGTAGGTAACGTGCAAAGGATTTTAGCATTGAGCGCTACACACAGGACAAGGAAAGCACCTCTGTAGGTAACGTGCAAAGGAGTTTAGCGCTGTTCGTTGCACTAGGAACAAGGAAGCCTCAGTGTAAGCGGGGCGAGAAGAAGTATTCCAACGAGGGTTCATAAGGGAGAAGGAGGCTTCCCAGCCAACAAGATAAAGTAGGAAATCTTGACCAAGATGCTTTCATAAATATCGAATAACTGGTGAGTGTTATGATGATAGAATTTTCAGTAATTGCCTTCATAAGTTAGAGAACGTACAGCTTGGAATTCTAACTGAAATGCAAATGGTGTTCTATAATCATTTGGTTAAAATAATAACATAACAACCTTTCTCCTTAAGTCACTCATTATAAACCTATTGGGGAAAGTATGACTTATGAACATGCGAGATTTCTCGCACGGGTCCGCTAGTTAACTTTTATTCCTCATGGGTAAGGGCCAAGTTGTGTAAGTTTGTTCTATGAAGCCAAAATAAATAAATCAGATTGATACAAATAATCGAAATGCTCATTCTCTGGAGGAGGGGAATAGGGAGTGCGGTGTGCAGGTTACGGTTCAAATTACCCGTGCGGAAACTTAGTTTCATGTGTTGCCTATGCATGTGTGGGCGGTGGTCGTTATCGGAATTAAATTTAAACCGTTCTTACCAATATTCTTTGGTGCTGACATCTGGGGAATATATTGTGATTTTCTATGATTATTTTCTACGCTTTAAAATGTTTGTAGAAAGCCAGGGCATTTATTCCCCGAGGAGGAAATCTGCCCGGACGCCCTTTCTATTACCGTACCTAAAGAATAGTTATGTTATTGGAAAAGAGGTCTTTTGGTAATCTCGTCCGATACCACTAAATTTACCAGACAAACGCATATAAGTCAACCTGAAGTAATGATTGCTATTTAGTATTGAACAGCCAATCTCAATTTTTAACCAGATTGGTACAAAAATTTAACTCCAAAGTACGCATCATTGCTTTGGAACAGCCAATTTGTTTTAAGCACGGCCGACTGAATACGAGTTGCGCTCTATACCGGCCTTGACATTCCCAGTCAGAATCCATGTATAACATGTAATTGGAAAGTTTCTACTCGTTGCCGGTGGAGCGCACTCCCCTCCCATTATAGGCGCGATAAGGAATCAGCTGTACAGTACGTATATTAAATGTGTAATCTCAAGAACCACTGGATGGATTTTGATGCTGCTTTCACCATTCTGTAAAGGTGATCTCGAGGAAGATTTGTGTAGAAAATAATTTATTTATGACCAAAGGGAGCCAAGCAGTAACGATTTCAGTGAAAAAGTCGAAAAAATAGCCTGGCGTCCGTGCGCTTTTTAAGCTTACGCTGGGCGAACCGTTAAAAATATCATTATATTATGAGTGTAAGAATTGTTCAGCGTGAGAAATTCTACAAAAATGTCCGCGAGAGCATATCTCTATCTTCGATACATCGCCCACTATAAGTGTTTTTAGTTTGGACGGGAGGGGCATTTGGCTTGCACCTCGCCATTCTTAAATTACGTCTGACAGGAATTCCTTGCACATTCATAACTGTTCCCGGGCGAAGCCGGGGCGGGTTGCTAGTGACACTATATAATTATTATCATTATAATTTCCGCATTATCAAAATTAAAATTATATCACAAAATAAAATAACGTGCTAATAAATCTAAGAGAAATTAGACATACCTTGCACCTTCTTCGGGTACAAGGACACTACTCCAGCACCGTCTCATTAAAAGGAAAGAGAGGATCAAAATTACAGCCGGGAACAAGTAGCAGCTAATCGTGTGTTGTGTTTTGTGCTAAGAGATCTTTCGACAAATTATCAGATACCGTGTGCCTTCTTTTTCACGAAGCAGCTGTCAGGACGGGACTTACATAAACTCCTGCTGGACGTTATTCTCGAGGTTGAACAATGCGGTTTCATAATTATAATAACTGTCTCTGATAATCACAAAACTAACACTACAATGATGAGGCATTTAGGGGGAGGGAATTTGCAACCAATGGTCAATCACCCATACGACGAGTCTAGGAATGTATTCCCTAGTTTTGATCATTGTCACATTCTAAAAAAAACCATTAGAACGCAGTTTCTGTAACGAGAGATGACTGATGGTACTGGAATAAATTCAGGGAAATACTTGTCATTACTATACACAATGCAAAAGGGTGAGATCGTCAAACCGGTCAGACACCTCACTAAAAAACACATCGAACCCACTAAATTTGAAAAAATGAATGTTCGGCGTGCCAAGGAAGTGTTCTCGTCAGAAGTTATTGGTGCCATTAGTACACTGAAAGAAAATATAGGCATGCACCCGGAAGCGTACACATTCATGGACGCAGAAGCAACCACTAAAAAAAAAAAAAAAACTTAATAAATGGTTCGCTATGCATGACGTAAGCATCACATATCATCATATTCAGTCTAGAAATGCAGATAAAGGGCATTTTTCTCATTAAATGTCAGTCGCCTGAACTGGCTAGAGGAATATTTTCTTTCTTACCTTGAAACTTTGAAAGCTGCTAGTAACGCTGCTAGAAAGGACTTCCTGAGTTCTGAGACTTACGAAGCTACCTATACAATTAATCACGGATTCAGCTGTCCAGTGCATAAGGTATCTTCTAAAAACGGGTAGAGGAAAGTCGCCAAATATAGGGAGTTTTTTTTTATAGGGCTCACATTAGACATGAGAAGGAACGGAATAATTTTGGTTTTCTCACCAATGTAAACCTCAGGCGATATACTATGTATATTACAAATATGGGCACGTTTGATATTGTAATACCCTCTGATATTATTGTTAACTTTAAAAGTGCACTTTCCCCGTATTAGGCAACCGGGTTACGTAATATGGGGAGGTGAGAAACCTCACGGTTTTTATTTATAATAGGTACACTGAATAGTATACCCAACTAATTAAAGCATTAATTCTGACATTTTTTCGTGTGGCCTCCTGAGAGGCCGAGTGCAGGTCTTTCTAGTCGACGCCCGTGGGCGACCTGCGCGTCAGGATGAGAGATGGAATGGATGAAGATGAATGAAACTGGACAAGGATGTGGAAGGAAGCGGCCGTGGCCTGTTCGAAGGTACCGTCCCAGCATTTGCCTGGTGTTGAAAAATGGGAAACCACGGAAAATCATTTCAAGGACGGCCGACGGTGGGGCTCGTACACACGCGTCTACCGAGTCAGCAGAGAGCTTGGCTCCATGGCCTAACGCTGCGCTTTAGCCAGCGTAGCCCCTACTGTCGGTAATTCTGACAATGTAATGAAATCATGAACACAAATAGTACAAAAATACAAAAATGAATATTTTAAGCAAATAACAGTCCTAGTTTCCTGTTGCCGAACTTCCAAACCGTTCAGCAGAAAAATGCATAAACTTTAATGAAAACCGAGTGATTCTGATCGAATTCAACTGTAACGAGGTGCAAGGTATGTCTAATTTCTCTTAGATTTATTAGCACGCTATTTTATTTTGTGATATAATTTGCATTTTGATATTGTGGGAATTATAATGATAATATAATAGTGTCACTAGCAACCCGCCCCGGCTTCACCCGGGAACAGTTATGAATGTGCAAGGAATTCCTGTCAGACGTAATTTAAGAATGGCGAGGTGCAAGCCAAATCCCCCTCCCGTCCAAACTAAAAACACTTATATTGGGCGATGTATCGAAGATAGAGATATGCTCACGCGGACTTTTTTGTACAATTTTTCATGCTGAACAATTCTTACACTCATAGTATATTGATATTTTTAACGGTTTGTCCAGCGTAAGCTTAAAAAGCGCACGGACGTCAAGTTCTTTCTTTGACCTATTCACTGAAATCTAAAATCGTTACTGCTTGGCTCCCTTTGATCATAAATAAATTATTTTTTACAGAAATCTTCCTCGATATTACCTGTACAGAATGGTGAAAGCCGCATCAAAATCCATCCAGTGGTTCTCGAGATTACCCGTGATATCCAAGAATCGGGGACTTTGTTTTACACTAAGTAGAGATAAGTCTTAGTCGTGCAATGCTTGGTGAACAGCGCTGTGTGATCAGTTGAGTAACTAACAAGATTTCAAGAAAAAGGTCTCATTGTCTAGGCCGGTATGAGCGCATTCAGTCGGCCGTGGTTTTAAGTGAATTAGTACAAAAATGTAACACCAGAGTGCGAATTATCGCTTCTGTCTAGAGCTATGAGAGCTCACATTCGTTCGTCCGCTGTGATGCAGCAGCACCTCAGACAACAAAGGCTTGTGTGTGAGAGTGCAGTGAGTGTGGCACAAAAATTGCCGGCATACATCAGCATTTTCAATGTCTTATTGGAAGTGAGTTTGTATATCTTTTCCTCCATTCGATGACAAAAGTATCAGCGTTATGGACATGTCCAACTCCATTTCAGGGCGCGGGTACTGTTGTAAATAATTAGTAAAACGTGTTTACTATACAGTCCTAAACTCCAACTTGATGGGAGAAGAAACAAACACCGACATCCATTGGTCACAACCGGAAGCAGACAGATATATTCAGAAAAGTGCATTTGACTTGTACGGTATACAAAAACAAAAGAACAACACTGAGTAATACAAAAACAAAAGAAATACACCATGAGAATTTGTGAATGCAAACTCACACTTCCCCCATTCACAAATTGGAAAAAAGAAACATAAACAAAATAAAGACATAACTAGCCTTATACTAACAACGATCATTTGTATATCAATCCTTGTATGGTAAAAATCCCAATTGAGGGTAGATTTTACGTAATTTTATCCTTGGTAACACCTTGGTAAATATATCAGCAAGGTTTGATTCTGTGTTGACATATTCAAATTCAATCTCACCCTCTTGCACACTCTCTTTAGTATAAATCTAACAGAAGTTGTTTAGTTTTCTCTGACACTATTGGGTTTTTAGATAGTAAAATGGCTCCTTGGTTGTCAGCAATAACAACACAGGGCTTGTCAACAAAAATTTACTGTCCTATCTCTTTAAGCAAATTACACATCCATTTTACCACATCCGCCATTGATACGTATTCAGCTGCCACAGTTCATCGTACAATGCGTCTTTGGAGTGTGGTTTTCCAACTAATGGCACCCTTGGCCAGCACAAAAACATACCCCTCATATGACCTTCCACTTACATCATTTCCATAGGCAGCATCTACAAACACCTTCAGTTTTTCTCCTGATTTTTCATAACACAATGACAAATCTTGGGTCTCCTTGAGGTAATGAAGGTGGTGTTGAGCTTCCTTCCAATTTTTCACTTTAGGATTTGCATTAGCCTGGCTAACCTTACATACTGGGAAACTGGAATCTGGTCTAGTTGCACTGGATATGTATAGGAGCTTACCAAAAAAAGTTCTGTAAGTTTTTTTTGTTTTTTTTTAAACTCCTCTGTGACATTGTTTGGTACAGTTGAATGTAAAGGGGTCTTCTAGTGACATTTGTCCTTATGTACATGTTTTGACTTAAACATACATTTCTCATAGACCTTTGAATGACTTTAATCGACAAAAAATCTAAGATATTTCCCAAATTACGCACTTCAAACTTTGACTTCAATCTTTTTACAAACCAATCTATTTTAGCTTGTAATCCCCACACACCTAGATCATCAACGTAAAGGGCAACATACAGGTCATGATCTGGGCTAAAATACAGACATGGATCACATTTGCTTTGATTTAAGCCAAGCTTGACAAGTTGTGCAGTGATACAATTGTGCCAATCTTTACCGGCTTGACATAAACCGTAAATACTCTTGTTGAGTTTTAGCACATAGTCTGGGTACTCTACACTGCGAAAACATTCTGGTTGACTTACAAATACTGTTTCCTTAATTTTGCTATTAAGGTATGCCGATAAAATGTCCAAATGACAATTATCCCATTCACGCCATACTCCTATAGCTATAAGTGTCCTAATAGTTTTCCTTTTTACCACAGGACTGTAGGATTCAAGGAAATCTGTACCCTTTATCTGACTGAAACCTTGAGCTACTAAACGTGCTCTATACCTAAGTAGTTCACCCTCTTGGTTTCGTTTAGTTTTATACACCCATTTGGTGCCTATGACAGTCTTGCCACCTGAATCTTCTGCAAGTGTCCACACATTATGTTTTTCCAAGAGGGCAATCTCTTGATTCATTGCCTCAAACCATTTATCTTGATCTCGTGAGGTGGCTTCTTAAAAAGACACCGGATCGTTATATTCTGACCTCAACATGGCAATTCGACATTTGACTTTGATTTCATTGCAACACACACACTTACTGGGAAGTTTTCCCTATCTAATCGACCTGCGTAATACTGTGTGTTCAGGCTGTAATGGAGCGTCTATTACTACATCAGAATCTGATAAAGAGGCATCACTATCACTTGTTACAGAATGTTCATTTCCTGATTCGGCTAGTCCGTGTTCAAACAAGTCACCTCCACAATCTTTCTGTTGGACAAACACTTCTCCACTTCTATCTGAGTTACAGGTTTTTCATGGGCTTTTACAGAAAAAGGAAATACATCTTCAACAAATTCTACATTCCTAGATTTAATGACACATTTCTTTTCTATGTCCCATACACGGTAGCCCCTCGAGTCATCGGGGTACCCTAGCATTGCACCAACATTTGCCCTTGGCACTAACTTTTCCACATTACGTTTATGGATCCGAACTTTACAACCAAATGATTTTAACATAAGCAATTCCTGGTCTGACAACTTTCTACCTGTCCACAGTTAAAATGGGATGTTCTTTACAGTTGGTGACACACACCTATTCTTTATATAGCAGGCTGTGCGGATCGCTTCCCCCCAAAATTGAACTGGCATGCCTGACTGAATGAGCATGCACCTACTAGTGGTGAGAAGTTGCTGGTTGAGGCGTTCAGCAACGTCATTCTGTTGGGGGAGAGTAAGCCATTGTTAACCTACGAACAATACCTTCCTTTTGAAAATAGTTACAAAACTCTGTACTTAAATACTCTCCACCGTTGGCTGAATGGAATGTTTTTAACTTGGTCCCTTGTACTGTCTCCATTAGGGCCTTAACCTTGCGAAACTCATTAAATGACTCACTCTTATGCTTAAGAAACCTTACATATGAGAATCTGGTACAATCATCAGTAAATGTAATGAAATATTTGCTACCTCCAATCGATGGGTGCTCTAGCTGGCATACATCAGAGAACACAACATCTAATGGCTTCTGAGATGCATGGTCTCTTTCATTAAATTAAAGTCTTTTCATTTTACCTTGTTTACAAGTATCACAATCAACATTCATTTCTTTGGGTATAAAATCACGATCTGGAATGTTCAGAACATGGCCAAAACGCTGATGTCATATTCCGCTAGTTACAGCTTTGTTTCTCTTAGCATACACAACCTCCACCTCGTCATTACAAGGAAATTCCTTCCCTTGTTCTACCATAAAATAATCACAATTTACCTCATACATATTTCCAACGGCCTCAACCGTAAGGAATACACCCTCATGATCTGACAATACAACTTTGCTATCTTTAATGGTTACGACTGCTCCTTTCCTGTCAAATTGACCTACAGATATTAAATTGTCTTGAAGACCTGGGACATACAACACTCTTTTCAGTTTCAGAAAAGAACCTCCACACTTGTCAGATAGCTTCATAAACACACTTCCCATACCACATACACTTACTACGGATCCATCAGCTGTGTGTACACTACCAGAAACCTTTGGGGTGTAATCATACAGAATATCCTTACTAGGAGTCAGGTGCTCAGTGGCTCCTGAATCTACATACCTCCTGCGTACACAATCAGAAGCATCATCCTTGCTTTCAGTTGCCACATAAGCCTTTACCTTAATAATACTAGCATTAACCTGATCACATTCGTTTGCCGCCTCATCGTCCTTTACCGTGGCAATAACCTCACGATTCTTAACCTTAATATTTTCCTTGCGTCCATTACTACAATTCCGGGAAGTATGTCCTATCTTGGCACAATTAAAACACAAAACTGAACCTTTCTTTCTTGCTTCATGAACTAAATCACAGAACTTCGAAATATGTCCCTGTTCTTGGCACTTGTAGCACATGAATCCACCACTACTTGTTGCTTGTTGACACTCTTGCTGCTGTTGACCACACCCTTGGAATTGAAGCTCATGGCTGCCACCATTGCCTTCACGCTTTCATCCTCAGATTCTTCCTTCTTCAGCCTCGCATAAGTCTCCTGTTCTCGCTCCATCTTTAGTTTGTCCAACTTGTTCTTTCTCTCCTCCCAACAATAGTTTGGCTCGCACTACCTTTACGCTTAAGTTTTCTTCATTGTTTTCCAATGGACGTATCAAATTTTCTTTAATAATAATGGAGAAAAGATTCGCACAATGTGCAAAGAAAACATATTAGTTCTCAACATCGAGACAGAATTTAGTCAGCGACACTAGTCTTTTCCCGCAAAACATTGCGTGGTACCTCTCACAGCTTCTTCCGCACAATTTGCATATACACTGTAATTCTTGTGGTTCATGATAGTTGGCTCTGCTGCATATCCGGTGGTGAAAACCGTGAACAGCGAAACGCGTCATTAAGTGTCTTAGTTCATATCCTGGCTTTTTCCAATCACTGTTTAACATTGCGTCTGTAGTGTAAAACTCCAGCCATATGTCTTCCCTTTTTCTTTGAAGGTCTGTAAGCAAGCACTGATACGCATGTGTAGAGGGTAGATGTAGTTGCAGGCGGAGACCTTCTATGAAGAAATTTTCCCTAGCCAGCACATATACCAGGTGCGAACGGGTGTACTTGGATACACCCAACGTCTTTTTTAGGAATTTTGCTTTTACTTTTTCTAAGTCCGTTAGATTACTTTTGGTAAGGTATTCCCAAATTAACTCCATGCCGTATGTTATGATGGGCGTAATTTTCAATTTAAGTATTTCCATTGCTGTTACCAGCGAGATCTGTGGAAGAGTTTTTAGACTTATCATGGCTAAGGTCGCAGCTGTTATTCTTTCTTTGACATGTATCGTAAAGACATTTCCATATGTCTGTAATGTGATTCCTATTTAAAGTATGGAACAGTTGTTATTGGTTCATTTCTGTATGAGATCTTGTCATTGGTTGCTGATTTGCCTCCTTTCCTGAATGTCATTATAACGGTTTTCTTTTCGTTAATTTGCAGTTCATTTTTGGTGACCCACTTTTCCAGCTGGTCAAAGGCTTCTTGAAGTTTTGTTATCTCGGGTGACATAAGAACCATGTCATCAGCATATGCCAGTATTTTGACGTCTGCTTTGATGCATTTGATGATATCTGATGTTGCTATATTGAACAATAGTGGGCTAAGTGGATCTCCCTGCAACACGCCATTTTTCTGTTCTAGTGGCCTGGACCGATCAACACTATCATCTATTTGTACCAAGTTACGGCCAAGTATATCTCTAATAATTCTCGCGATGTAATTTTCCCCTATGAATCCTTCCAGTTTTTCTATTATCATGGATCTATTTAAAAGGTCAAATACCTTGGTGTAATCCACGAAAATCACATGAAGCTTTCCTCTCCGGTATTTCAAAACTTCCTCGATTTCGTCCTTATGGTATTTCACAGCGTGTAAAGTCGATTTGCCCTTGGTGAACCCGAATTGCTCTTCAGGGATGAATTTCTCTATCATTTGGTATAGTCGGTTATTCAGAAGACTCGTTAGGATTTTGAAGGCTGTACATTCTAATGCTATGCCCCTGTATGCATTTGGATCTTCCATATCTCCTTTGCCTTTATATAACAGCTTCAGCGTGGCATGTCGCCAGATATTTGGAATTGTTCCTTGTTTTAGGCATTCATTAAAAATGTCTGTCCATAGGTCTAAAAAGTATGGGGCCGTGCTTTTGATATGCTCATAGTAAATCCCATCTGGCCCACATGCCTTGTTTTTCTGAGTGTTCCTTAATTCTTTATCTAATTCCGCTGGCGTGAAAGGTTCAATATGCATTTCCGTATCTTTTATTGTTTGAGGTCATCTTTCACGTGCCTGAAGTACTTTTTTAAAATGTTCTTCCCATATTGTCGTTGGTTATATCTTTTGGGAAATGCGGTTGGTTTGTGTAAAGTGCCTTATACCATTTCTCTGTTGCTTCTTCTATCATTTTTTGTTCTTCTCTTTTTTTGAATTCTTCTTTTGCCCTTTTCACGTTTTCCTTATATTGTTTCCTAGCATCTGAATATTGTTGTAAATTAAAATCATTGGGTAGTTTTACTGCTCTATGTAGTGCTATTAAGGCCTCTTTTTTCGCTTGGATGCATTTCCTGTTGAACCATTGATTTTTCGTTCGTTTTGGTCGAGGGTTGGGGATTGAGTTATCTTTGATGAGTTTTTCCAAGTTAGCTGAGTCCCAATTCCCCATCTTTATTTCCTGCTGTATATACTGTGTGTTGATGTGAGCAATAGCATCTGTGTCTATTTTTCTGCTGAATTTCGTTTTTTCCTCCTGGACAGTCGTTAGTTGCATGTTTGGTAGAATTATAGTAGTATCCACAGGCAGATGTTTTCTCGCAACTACATTCGTGATGATAGTTTGTTGAACTATACTGACGTTACTAAAGACTAGATCTATTGTACTTGTACCATTCACTCCCATATAAGTTTTATCGTTGCGGTTATTTATTAACCTTAGTCCTACACATTTATATAATTCATGACTACTTTTGATTTTTTCTGTTCTGTATCAATTCTGCAGTTCAGATCACCGGCTAGTACTACTGTGTCTGCGTTTGATAACATATAGAAGGCGGTTGCTAGTTCATCTATTATTTCCTCTTCTTTATAATGTGGTTGGAAATACGCACCGATAATTTTGCATGATATCGTTTCCAAGACTAGAATATTATCTGTTCTTTGTATTCATTTAAAGGGAGCTAGTTTGGGTTTTAGAAGAATAGTTATACCGCCTATTGGTCTTCCTCTATCGCCTTGTTTTGCAAAAGAGTGTACGGAATAAAAATTTTCGTAACTCCAGTCTGAGGTGAGGAACGTTTCAGTTAATATCACTGCATCATATGTCTGTAGTAGGTCTGCTGGGATGAGTTGGATAGCATTTCTTATTCCTTCTGAATTCCATAATAATATTCTCAATGATTCTTCCGGACGATTCGTTTGGCTTTCTTGTATTATTCTAAATTTAATTAAAGGTAGTTTCTTGGGTCTCTCTCCATCTTCGAAAGAAACGAAAACGTCTCACTAAAATTCTTTTTGGCCAGAACTGTGGGACTGAGATTGTTTCTAAATATTGGAATGGGATGCCTACTTTGAAGGACTTGCCTTCCCCACGCGTTGCTAATTCTTCACACTCTATGTGACCTTTTATACCATTTCTCTCCAAGAAATTTTTAACATGTTCCGCACTTGTTTCTTTTTTCGCTTTCCCTACATAAAGCAAAGCTGATTTTCCCATGGCCTGCAGTTCACAATCCTGTCGGCTGGTGCCTATCAGGGGTTGATCTCTTGTCATTGGTATGAACCTTTTCTGATCTATTTTTTGAATACACTCCACACCCTCCACACTCCACCTTCTTCCTTATCTTCTGACCTTATCATTTCCAGAGTTGCCATTGTCTTACTTGGACGTTTGATGTGTCTCTTTTTGTACACAACTTTGGTGAAGCCTGCTTTCTCCTTATCTTCTTCTACTGCCGAATCACCATTTCTAGCCTCTTCTATGTTCGCCACAAATTCTTCTCTCCTATTCATAGTTTCCTCCGTATTAGAACTTTCAGTCATCAATTGTCTTTTGAAGGATACTGTTCTTCTTGTATCTTCCATGCTGCTGGAATTTTCATCTGTGAGGGGACTTGACCTTTTGCTACTGCCTACATTTTTCGCTTTCCGAGATTGCTCTTGTAGTTTATTTATCATTTCAGCTAACTCCTGTAACTGCCTATTCATATCATCCCTTATGTGATCAATTTCATGTTTAATGGTCTTTCCTGCTTTATGGGATTGGAAGTCTTGCTCGCATTGGTAGCATAACCATAATAATTTGGATTTCTTTTCTTTGTCGCCTTAAGCGCATTGTATTGTCCTTGTTGTAGTTCTGTGCAAGCCATATGATGCCATCAAATTTTCGTACACCCGCTTTTCCAGTCCTCTGAGAATAAAAGCAGCTTTGGCCTTATCCGTAAATTTTATACCTACATCGTCCAACCGTGCACACCAAGTGAGCACTTTATCAACAAATGTACGCGTGCTGATGTCACTAGTTTTCTTAAAAAGACACAACTCTTCTAACATCGTCACAATTTGAAGGACTCTGGTATCGCAACATGAAGTCAGAAGATTCTGCCATGCTTCCTTAGCTGTCTCCGCTTCTTTGATATCACCTAGGAAAGGGTCGGTGACCAAACCTATGAGCATGTTTTTCGCGTCTTGATCTTTGCCCAGTTGGGCCTTGGAGTACGGTTCTCTTCAACGGGTGTATCTTCTACCTCTCCTGAATCGGTCTGTCGTGGGAAACCTTGAACCGCGTCCCACAGACGCCTTGTTTGAAGAAATGCCTTTGTTCGGGTGCTCCACGCTTCCCAGTCGTCCTATAATCTCACTATTGCAACTAATCGCTCGATGCTTCCCGTGGCTGCATCCATGTTAGTATGTATACTTATAATAAAACGTACAAATAGTCCTCACAATAGAAAATCGTCCACAAAATTCACCAAAAACTATCTTGAATGCACACTCAACTGCCGGCCACATGTGCACCGCACATATCAACACCTTTTAACGACCGACATTCTCCCATCACAAAGTCCACACATTAACAGCAATAAGCGTTTATCTAGGCTCATAACCTGTCATAAATAATTAGTAAAACGAGTTTACTATGCAGTCCTAAACTCCAACTTGATGGGAGAAGAAACAAACACTGACATCCATTGGTCACAACCGGAAGCAGACAGATATATTCAGAAAAGTACATTTGACTTGTAGGGTATATAAAAACAAAAGAAATACACTATGAGAATTTGTGAATGCAAACTCACAGGTACCACGTTGTGGTAAATGCGCACAGGACCACCCACGGTCGACTCTAGAAAGGTCGGAAGGTTCGATCTGACAACGCTGTAACTACGGTTGTTGTCAGTCATACTTAGTCGCGAGCGCATGAACAGCTGTTTGCTAGCGAGGGAGGTGACAAAAAGCTACTGAATTAATACAGTATTGGACAAACATACGTATATGTTTAGCAAAACATCTGTTTATTTTTATTTACATATGACCAGTGTTGCAATCGGATATCGGAAATAAGTGAATAACGTGCACACGATCATGAAACGTTGTTATAAGAGCCAGGCAGCTGATACTAGGCCTGAATGACACGGAAATAATTTACCAACATAAATGTGTTTAGCAAAATAAAGACAATTCTTATAGGCTTCTTTTCGTATTTTACCACTCTGAAGTACGGTAATAAAATAAATTGGCGGTGTTATATTAATAATATGTAGTAAGTAGATGCAATTGAGGATTATGTGATGCAAAAAATGTAGGCTATTTCCCATAACATATTTACACTGTAGGCCTATAAACTCTCAATTCCGCCACACAAGTATGTAGATTATTACCATTATAGAAATTCTCTGTTGCTGCTGCTGCTGCTATTTCATAAATGTATCAGATTACTTCTGTTTCCTTCCTAAAGTGTCTACAACTTCCTCTTCCCATAACCAAGTTTGCTGACATCAATAGCATCATTCCTTGCTTGTGAATAATTGTTTAGCAATACATTGGCAATAACTCAGCTACTAGCACCCTCTTGATTTTGACACTTTAAGAACCTGTCTTCATTATCATCATTGGAGATCAATGCACTTAGTACACAGCTAGCAGTATCAGAAATGTGGTACACTAGGTCTGATGGAACAGTGAGACCACCTCTGTTAAGGGTGTCAAAGCAGTGGCGATTCCTCCATGTAGGACGTGAGGATCATCCTACAGTCATCTCTCAGCTGTAACTGTTAAAAAAAAAAGTTTTGTAAAATAGTATTTGGGGCTACCTTGCGCGCCCACGCGATAAGCTCTGTCTCACTGTCATTGTCAGTACCTGTAACTACATTTATACATTTCATCCCAAGATGGGTGAATTGTGACCTTCACCGCCCGGAGTAGAAAGCTGAGGAAGGAAACTTTGCATCCTCAAAGCACGTGTTTATAGTTTTAGAAATGTATGGGTAGCCCTTGAGTGGGAAGGGGCAGGTTTGGTCTGTTTAATGGCGCTCTGAGGACGTCGACTGAGATCCTCAAGTCTCGCTATTGGTTGATTTTAAACCAACACTACGAGCTTCAGCTTATTGGTTACGATTTCGCGACGATAAATGGAGTCTGTTTTCAGTGTGTGCACATCTTTGGAGTGGTATTGTATTGTATTGTATTGTGTAATGTGTTCGTAATTGTGCTGTGCGACTGAATAATTAATATTAGACTGAGTCTAATATCTCAATTTAGCCCAGCTATAATAATTAACTTAGGTTATTACGTCCTACACATTATAAAATTTAGGAGTCGCCACTGTGTCAAAGTAAGGCTCATTGGTAGAGGCCTCTTTTCCTACTAAACAATCAACACAAAGTTGACTCGTGGAAAATATTACAAGCTAGTGAAACCTTCTGTCTTTCTAAGTTACTCGGATACAACGTTTTGTGATTCAGTTTATGTGTTGGTTTCAACAGTGGGCTGGCAAATTTACCACGGAGGTATATTTGTTTTAAGTCTGAAAACTTTGCTATCAAAAGGGTGTTGGGTTCCTCAAAATCTGGAAATGTCGAGAAAACAGAGCAAATCACTCACGAACCATAGTGATTGGATCGAGAAACAACGCAGACCTTCAATTACGAGCAGCCCCGAAGAAAGCTTGGTTCTACGTAGGCAAACTGGACAGCGACACGGAGCCGGAGGCAATAATAAACTTTCATCAGACAAACGGTATAGAAGGAGACATTGAAATCGACACGTTACGAACCAAAAGAACGAGCAAAGCATACAAACTGGGAATAGACTTCAGGTACCTGAACCCCTTACAAGACCCAAATTTCTGGCCAGAAACAGTGATAGTCCGGCCCTTTCGGTTCAGACGACAAGGATCAGGCATGCAATCCGGACAACAGATCGCCACAAGACATGTCTAGGACACTGAGTACGGAGAGTAAAGAGACACACAATAACAGGACAGGAGAGATATGCAGGAAAATGGAACTGAAATGCTTGATCTGGAACATAGAAGGTCTTATCAACGCGAACAATATGCTGGAAATCGATATATTCAACGAACATGACATTGTTATACTATTGGAAACTTTCCTCACGAAATCATGGTTTCCTCCCAATCACTATGCGACACATACTATGCCATTACAAGGAGCGATAGGAAGACTTAGCGGGGGAATAACATGCCTGTTAAAACCCAAATTATCACCTTTCTATGTAGAGTACAAAACAGAAAATATATTGGTAGTCCAAACAAGAGTATGCATATCATCAGTTCATACTTCCAACCAGCATTTAATGCGGAAGATATAATAGACGAAATAAACACAACGCTAAATCACATACCAAGAAATGAGACAATAATATTAGCAGGTGATCTGAATTGTAGTTTGTATAAACCGAATTTGAAAACCGCGCAAGTTATTGACTACTACATCCTAGGAGAAGGCTTCACTTTACTCAGTGACTCTACGCTAAAGACGTACTATGGTCCAAACGGCTCGAGTACAATAGATATTCTCTTCAGTAACATGAAAAACCTATGCCACACAAGCCAAGCAGGAATTGATAGCATTGCAATTGGGAAGCATTTACCTATTTGCCACTCCGTTGTCATCGAAAGGATCTACTGCCTGCTAAGACATGCGCTATGAAAAATCACCTTTCACGAAGAATAGAAGTGGAGAGACTGGAAATTGTGATAGAGGAAAACGCATGTGCAACAAACCATAGACACGAAGGCAACATTGAAGAAGCTCTCCAGGCAATAGAAGAGACAATTCATCAACTAATCATACCAATGCAGTGGAACCAAAGGAGATCCAAACCGTGGTTCAACGCAGTATGTTATAAATCACGACAGATAACTCTAGATGCCATACACAAGGCCAAGAAATCACATTCTTTAGAAGACCTACAAGAGTATGCCATGAAAAATAAAAAACACAAGGAAGTGCTGAAGAACGCTAGGAAAGCGTACCTAGCGTTAGAAGAAACCAAACTGATAGAAGTGGCTGAAAGTCATCCATTCGAGGCACTACAACCTATGCAACCAAAATATCCAAGAGAGATCCCAATGGAGACATGGAAAAAACGCTTCCAAGGTACACTGATGAAAATGGAAATGGCAACACCCAGAAGGAGTGGTGCTACATTGCTGCAATTGAACATGCAGGACGAGTGTTCGGTTGTGATTCGATGATTACACTTTCAGGTCCCTCTGACCGCAAGTTTGGACAACAATCAATACAGGATGTGCCCACCACGAGCTGCAATACATTGATGAATTCGTCGAGGCATGGAGTCAATAAGGCCCTGGATCGCTTCCTGAGGAATTGTGGCCCATGCTTGCTGCACTGCATGGTCAGTTGTTCCAGAGTTGTGGGTGGCTGAGGACGGTTGGCCAGTTGTCGACCCATCATGTCCCACACATGCTCAATAGAACTGAGGTCCGGGGATCTGGCGGGCCATTGTAAGGTCGTGATGTGGAGAGCTTTTCTGGAGATGCGTGCAGTGTGAACCCGGGCACTGCTGGAACATCCCATTAGCAATGTTCGCCATCATAGGGACAACCACTGGAATGAGTACCCTATCAACGTACTGTCGAGCATAGTTCCCTCAACAAGCACTAATTATGATTTCACATTAAAGCCACGAGCTCCCCAGACCATAATGCTTGGTGTTTGCCCTGTGTGCCTCTCGACAATAAGGTCTGGGTGGCCCCTCTCCCCGGTACGTCGGCGCACACGATTCCGGCGATCACTGCGGGCAAGACAGAAGCGCGATTCATCGACCCACGTCGATCGTTCTCGACACCAGGCCAGCCTTACACGTCGATGTTGTGGGGTCAATGGAACACCTCCTGCAGGGACACGGGATCGTAAGCCAGCTGCACGCAGGCGATACCAACTGTTCGTTGTGTAACGTGGGGTGCCACATCTGCTCGAATTTGCGCTGCTGTTGCATGGGGTTCCATCCGGGCCATCCGAATGATGCGGCGATCCTCTTTCACAGTTGTCTGTCGCGCTGGGCCTGTGCCAGATCTACGAGTGTGGGTACCTTCATTTGACCACTGCTGCCATATACGTTGTACCGTAGATGCCTGTCGGCCAACACGTGCAGCGACAGTTCTTAGCGATTATCCAGCCTCACACAGCCCAATTATCCGAGCCCTCTCAAACGGTGACAGTTGTTGATAGCGTGCTCTTCTCTGTCGTCGAGGCATGTTTGACGGGGAACACTTCACTGCACAGACTGCAAGTCAACTACGCTACACCAGAGTATACTGAAGTTGATTCCTCCGCGACCAATCACGTGGGGAGACCTGTACCAACAATCCAAGGGGTCTGAAACTTTGATCGTTTACATACCTACATGGCATCATTCCATATCTTGAAAATCAACACAAACGACCAATGCCTTCATGGTGTTACAATTTCCATTTTCTTCAGTGTATATTACAGTCTAAAGAAACCAGACCCGCCCTCGTTAAAGAACTGAACAGAAACATACAGGACATCAAACCGATCACTACAAGCGAGATAGAGTCAAAGAGTCAAAGAAAGGAATAGCCTGCGGGCAAGACCAAATATTTAATGAACATTTAAAAATCACGTCGACGTTATTAAAAGAGGCAATGGTCAGCCTCATGAACCAATGCCTTATACACTCAAGTATACCAGACAGATGGAGAAACTCGATAATAAAAGTCTTATATAAAGTAAAAGGGAATATAGGAGACCCTAATTGTTACAGAGGCATTGCATTGGAATGCGCACCGTTTAAAATATTCACAAAGATCATTTACCAACAGACTAACAGATTTGATAGATGGAAGACTTCCGGAGGAAGAACTTGGTTTCCGAAAAGGACGATCAACAATGCACGCAGTGACATATCTCCAAGATGAAATACATGAATCCCTCAGACATCAGCGAGGAAAGCTTAATACTGTATTCATAGACTATAGTAAAGCATTCGACCTTGTAAATAGAGAAAATATTATCAACAAATTGAAGGCACTTCTAGGAAACGAGCATTACCTCACAAGAATGGTCAACAACCTACTAGCATACAACTACGTCCAAATAGACAACCAATTAGAAAGATCCGAACCATTAGCCCAGACTAACGGGATCTTACAGGGCGACCCAATGAGTCCTCTTCTATTTAATATCGCCGTTATGGATGTGGTAAAGTGAGTTGATACGGAAGACGTAAAGATATGCGCCTACGCGTATGGCATGGCACTAATGTTACAAGAGACAAATTACAAGAAGCGTGTAACCAACTAACATCATGGGCAAATGAAAATGATCTTCACGTAAATGAGGACAAGACAGTATTAATGGTCTTCAGGAAGAGTGGACGACCCACAAATAAAGACGATGTCTTAATTAACGGCAAGAATTTGCAACAGGTGAATAATTTCACGTACCTAGGAGTAACCTTTCAAATACATGGCACAGCATTTAGAAGACACATAAAACTAAAAACCACCGCGGCGATCATTGCAATCAACGACATTAAACAATTACATAGACTCTCATTAGATACTGCCTTGAAACTCTTAAAAGTAAAAATCACTCCGGTCGTCACATATGGGCTACCAGCAATTTGGACACACCTGACAAAGAGAGACCTTCTAGAGATCGAAAAATTAAAGGCGACATATTTGAAAAAGGCCCTAAGTCTTTCGAAGTACACTCGCTCACGTCTTGTCTACGAACTTACAAGAGAACAATTCTACATCGAAGAGCTACATATTCAGCTGTTATTAACCACCACAGATGCATACAATGAGGCAATCAAGGAACTTCGTATGAAGAAATATGGGACGAATTCTATTCCACCGACAGAATGGAAACAATCCGACTACGACCTTCGACACATGATGACAAAGTTCGCTGTACATGGCTTTCACTTCAAATGCTGCAGCAACAAAAAGTACAATGACTCAGGAGCACAGTGTGTTTGTGAACTATGCAAAATGTACTGTGATCGTTACCACATAAAGGTGTGCGAGAAAAGACAAATATCCCTTACAGAGTACTGTACCAGAGAGTAATTTGCTCGGTGGAGCAAAGAAATTCAATAATCTATGTACATTGTACGATCTTTTATTAAATAAAAAATCTGGAAATCTTTAATATCACCTTCGTGAAAATGGTTTATGCAAACTACAGACTATTTCGAAGGTTTCCAGTCCTTCCAAGGAAATTTCCCAATTCAGGCCTGGCGCAGATTTTTGTCACTTGGGAACCTAAACACTGGCGTGTAGCCTCCCTTACTTGGATAATTTGCGTTACAGTTGGGGATACAACATTTATCTGGCATTGTTACGGTGCCGAAACATACCTGGACCATGTAACGTAGGATATTTGCCAGATACAAAGCACTCTCGTCAGTGTATTCTCGATTAGGGATTACAGTTTTAAAAAACTCAACTGGAAGGGTAGAATAAACGCTACTATAAAGCGTATAAACGTAAAAAGCGAAACAAACAAAATATTGAAAAAAATATCCCTGTTTGATAAACAAGAACACCTGCCAGACAGAACGTTCCCTTCGTGTTCCCGCCTGCAAGGGTATGACTGATGAACATGTTGCCAAGTCTCAGCCTTCCAACCTATCTAGAGAGTCGACCGTGGACCACCTCATCGCTGATTGTAAAGAAGTTTTTTTTAATGTGCAATCTGTCAGGACAATCACCCAGCAGGGGCGGTCCGTTGTGACGTACATCAGCACCAAATTGAAATTAATCGACAAATGTGTGTTGAAAAGAAGTCCTATAATGAAATCATGAAACGTAATGCCAGTGCCCCTTTTAATCCATTAACGCTCCCGCAACAATTCCCCCCGATTGTTGCATCCACTAGTAGGCCGTGTGATGATCCACCGCGGAAACGTAAATTCAGACATAGTGCATCCTGCACCAAAACTTATTAAAGCCCTTGGCTATGATAGGCGAGCATATTTACAGCTTGTCAACAATCCGCCGGTTGTAAAGACATCCCATTCGTTTCCGGCCAGTGAACCGGGAGCTTTACGAGGCCCCCATCCAACGTCTTCTGCTGGGTCAAATAAGCCTGCCCCGACGAGATTAATTCTAGATGAATTTACGCAACTCATGGACCTTTTGGATCATAACGTTCAATGGGCCCATTGTGTCAAAAATCTCTTAAAGTACTTCCGTTATTACCACCTCCTGAAAAAAAAAACACCTGTTATTCACTCTGAACATCATCCCTAGTTTCACTTCCTTTGTTACTTGATGGGTGTGGATCCTCCAGTGGAATTGTAGGAGTGTGGTCAACAAAAAACAAGAATTAATTCAATTGATATCTGAATTTCAACCCGCGATTGTTTTTATTCAAGAAACGTGGCTTTTTTATTCCCACGTACACCGTTTATCGTAATGATGGTTCTGGTTACGGGGGTCTATCAATGCTTTTTAAAACGGATTTTGTTATCACTTCAGTGTCAATTCCTTATTAGCTCCCACACACGTACCATCAATTATTTCGTGTTGGTGACTTCCATTTCAGTCATATTTATTGCCCAACGCATGTCCAAGGATCCCAAAAATAATGGCACATGTATTTTAACTATGTTTCAAAAATATCTAATATTTTCCTAGGTGATTTTAATGCTCATCATATCCTATGGGGTAGCGAACGCACAAATCCCAAAGGCCGACATGTCGCGACCGCAGTTTCAACATTTTCGTTGAATGTATTAAACGATGGCTCGCCAACGCGTCTGACACCGCCGGGACGACCAAAAAGAACCGTTGATTTATCGATAAATACATCTGATATTTCGCATAAATTAGCATGGCAAACGCTAGCCGACACACACCAAAGTGATCATTTTCCCATTTTAATTCATTATGATCATGCTAGCGATATTATACCTTACCCACGGGGCACAAAACTAATCCTATCTTTAAAACATTTTGATTATGATCTTTTTAACACATTTATCACTGATAGTTTGGGGACCGCTCAAAAATTACCTCGTCAGGGTTATATTATTTTGTCGCAGCTGGACTGTTATCACCCACCTATTACTGTTTCATACACCCCTTTGAGCCTGCCCGGTAAGATCGCGTGGTGGGACCCTGAGTGCCCCCTGCTAGTGTGACGGCGTAAAGCGTCCTTAAAAAATATTATCTGCTGTATAAATGCGTCACTGCCACAATTCAACGGGTTTTCAACGAAAAACGACGGGAAGCATGGAAGAATTATACTAGTTATTTAAATTCTACCACCTCATTAACTACTTTATGGTCTTTGATTAAACAGTTGTCAAATAATCGTTTTCTCCGTCAGTCTACAGGACCTTTGGGCTTTCAAGCATTCTACCATGGCCTTACGCCTGATGCGGTTTCACGTCCGGTGACCCTGCAGCCTTAACTGTCTTCTTCCCATTTTCACGTTTTGCTCCAACCCATCACACACTTCGAAATCCAATCTGCTATCCGTCATAAAAAAATCTACTTGTCCTGGATTAGATTCCATTACCTATAATATGGTCGCACACTTTCCCTTTAAGGCACATGCGATTCTACGTTCGCTGTATAATGACGTCTTGCAATCTGGTACTTTTCCAGCCGAGTGAAATACGTTTGAAATTATTCCCATATTAAAACCACTGAAGGATGCGCGCGACCCCAATAATTATCGTGGCATTAATTCATGCTTACGGATTTTTTTTCTTTTTTTTTTTTCGTTACAGCGTCTGCAATGGTGTTTGGAGTATTATAATTTATTCTCCAAATATCAATTTACCTTCCGAAAACGTACTAGTACCGTTGATGCCCTCACTATTTTCCTAATTGGCTAAAGGCAGACATCATCACAATATTGCCATTTTTCTGGATATTAAAGGTGCATATGATGCCGTCGACACATTTCTATTACAACAGAAACTCTGGGAGATGCAATTACCATCACCGTTTATTTGTTTGGTTCATAATTTTTTAACGAATAGACGACTACTTTTACGTCCCCCAGACGGTGTTCTGGATCAAGGACATACGTCAATGGCTTACTGCAAGGCGATATACTCAGTGGCCTTCTCTATTCACTATATAGCCAACAATTAGAATCCGTCACCCTTCCGTATGCGCGCATAATACAATTTGCAGATGATATTTTGATCTACTGTTAACGATCAACCTTAACTCAATGTCGTCAAGATCTGTATCTCGCTTTAATTCATGCCCATGATTGTCTCTTTACGCATGGCCTTGAAACGTCTCCCGGTAAGATTGTTGCCATGATTATCACCAAACAACGCAGTTATGATAACACCCCTCTTTTATTTCGACGAGGTGAAATCGAGGTCGTACACCATATCAAATATTTAGGGATTTATATTAATGATAAACATCTGTGGAAGCGGCAAGTTCAGCATCTCAATGTTCAAATAGAGAAACGTATTCAGGTCCTTAGGGCTTTGGCACGTCGAAGTTGGGGGGCGCCGATCCGGCATTATTGTTAACGGTGTATAAGAATATTATCCACTCGCAGCTAGACTATGGCAGTTACTTTTATGATTTATGATTATGGTTATTAACGCTCGATAGATTTCAGTTCAAAGCTTTACGCACCATTATGGGCGCCCTTCCTTCCAGCCCCACGAGCGCTTTATTGGTAGAGGCCGGAGAACTGCCCTTAAAACACAGACGACAATTCTTAGCCAGAAAATATCTTTTACACAAAATGTCGCTCGCAGCTTCTCCCGTTATTTTAAAGTTACAGCTGTTGACGGAGTATTATGACCAGAACCGTTTAGATCTATCGCATAAACCAGCCCTCGTTGCTGCATATGAGATGTTACGCCCATTTCGACAGGATGTTTTACAAACGCGTAAACCACTCCCTTATACAGTGCCATATCCGGTCCTTCTTTCGAAACCTGATATTTTCCACAATTCCTTGCCGCTCCTGTTCCGTATGTTCAAGCACCATCCCTATGTCCATCAACGGTCCTTTCGTGACCTCACGAATAGTTATCCCAACTATACTATTTTTTACACCGATGGTTCCAAATTGGAGAACCCTGACCGCGTCGGCGCTGCCATCTTTCCCCCTGAACTCCAGGTTACCGGAACTTTTACCTTGACGACATTTACTGCTGAATTGTTTGCCATCCGCCAAGTATGGAAATATATTCATACACTTACTATATCTAAGGCCCTGACTTGTACGGACTCGTTGAGTGTCATTAACGCCTTACCTAATGTATTTTTCTCCAATAATTGGTATTTTTATCAAATAGCCCAACACTTGCAAAATTTCAAAACCGCAGGACAGGAAGTCGTTTTAACATGGATTTCGGGACCAGGGCCGTGGAGAGCGGCGACGGGCCCTGGGTCTGTAGTCTCCCGGTCCCCCTTCTATAACCTAATTCTGTAAAATTAATTTATAATCGTCCTATATTTGCCCAAAGTGATATTGCGCCATGTTTTGCACCAAGAGCCCGCTGATGAACCAGCTTGGTGTCCTAGGCGAAACTCCACACAAGACACGGCACAAACCTAGAAAAATTGCTGAGTTTTAATTCACTGGCCGTGAAAGCCAATATACCATCTTTTTGGAAGCCTTCATAGGGAGGTTATGGCTGCTTTAGCTTTTAGTTCTCGCAGTAAAGAGGCGCAGGTGCACTTCATAAAAAGGGAGGTAGCGCGCAGTTCGCTACTCCTGTGGGGGTCCAGGCGAGGACACGAAGAGCCCGCTGATGAGCCAGCTTGGTGTCCTAGGCAAAAACCCACACAAGACACGGCACAAACCTAAAAACAAATGGTGAGTTTTAATAATAAGACTAAAGTAAAATGTATGGGTGGATTAAGTGAAGAGTTTGAAATAAATACAGGCCTCCGTCAAGGTGATGGAATTTCCCCATTACTTTTCAAAATTGTGCCCTGGAAAAGGTTGTTAGAGAATGGAGAAAAGCAGGGGCACCATCTCACCGACTAGGGCCAAAGATGATGGGTATCCAAATAGACTGCCAAGCGTTTGCTGATGATATGGCACTAATTGCTGAAGACATCTCTGATGCACAGAAGCAGATCACTATATTGGAAGAACAAGCAGCAAAAATAGGGCTTCATATCTCTTATGAAAAAAACTAAATTGTTGACTAACATAAAAAATGCTCCTCATGAAATTGATATTAATCCCAATAAAATTGCTAGAGTAAAGAAATCTAAATACTTAGGCGAATGGGTTACAGAAAATAAATCTGTAACATCAAGAGTCCAGAAAATGGAGGTTGCTTTTCTATACACAAGAAATGTTTGTAACAAGCAATGCTTGTTATGGAATAGTAAAATTCGCCATTACTTAACAGCGATTAAACCAAAAGCTCTTTATGCTTCAGAAACGCTCAATTTACAACTTAAAACATTAAAGGAACAATTAAAGATTAAGGAAAGGGAATTTATGTGAAAGATCTTAGGACCCAGAATATGGCATGCCATACACTATCCCAAACCCAACTCTGAAATATATAGGAAAATTTCTAAACTTACCGATAACCATGAGAATGAGACAAATTCAATATTTGGGCCATTTGGAAAGAATGAATCATACGAGACTCACTTACCGAATCTACAAATTTCTGCAGAACAAAAGTACAAGACCAAAGTGGTACAAACAAGTGGAGAGGGACCTAGTGGAGATGGGATCGCCAGATCCGATGAATAGAAATGAAATCAGGAATATTGTTCACAAGGAGGATTTGAGGAAGATCAGAAGAAACCAACACGACATGCATGGTCGGAGGAACAGGAATGCATGTAAAATTAAATACAAATTCAATGTTTATATCCGGCAAGCATGTACAACAGTAGTTTGTTTTGGCCGGTTCAGATGCCACCTCCACCTCACAAGATGGCGGCGGCTCGATATCTCGCGAACGCATGGTCGGATTTTGACGAATGAGGTGTCGTTGAACTCGGACTGACACCCCGTTTCCAATGGACAACATATCTCTACCCCAAAATAAAACCTACCCCTACTAGGGGGTGAAATTGTATTTTTTTTAGAAAATCTCTCTTTCCAAGTGCGACATGTGAGAGTTTGAATGCCAATATGGAATTAAACGTTGTTCTACACAAGATACATGTTTACGGTGGAAAGCCAACACCCCAAAATAAAACCTACCCCTACTAGGGGGTGAAATTGTATTTTTTTATAGAAAATCTCTCTTTCCAAGTGCGACATGTGACAGTTTGAATGCCAATATGGAATTAAATGTTGTTCTACACAAGAGACATGTATATGGTGGAAATCCAATATGAATTAACATGCTTGTTTTTTGTTTTTAAGCATGCCCACTCATGGCTTTTGTAAGAGGGTGGGCTTTTTAAATAAACGTTGTTCTACACAAGAGATATGTATACGGTGGATAGCCAATATGTATTAACATGCATGTTTTTTGTTTTTATGCATGCCCACTTTTGTAAGAGGGCGGTTTTTTTTAAAGATGGCGACTGTAGTGTAACCTAACCTAACCCAACCTAACGGGTCATTGTTGACAGGTCATTGTTGACGAGTCCTTGTTGACAGGTCCTTGTGGACGAGTCCTTGTTGACAGGTCCTTGTGGACGAGTCCTTGTTGACGGGCCCCTGTTGACAGGTCCTTGTGGACGAGTCCTTGTTGATGAGTCCATTTGGACTGATCTCTTTGGCCAGGTCCCTATGGACTGGCCCATGAATTTATTTAAATTATGTCAAAGGGCCTAACTACATTTTGCGTGTAAAGCAGTGTGTTGAACTGACGTTGTTCACTAGTCTCCCACTACTATAATGTGATAACGATATGAAAGGAAAAAGACGAAATACATGTGAACATACAAGGGATCTAACTTGGTGGATGGATGTGTTCTGACGAGTCATTTGTAGTTGAAAGAGAATAATACATGTTCTTAAGATGTTAAAACTGTGGAGATGGTACGTGCAGTAAGACGTCTTGTTATTTACTGTGTCATATTACAGACGTGGCAGAGAGCGCGCAGATCTGTTGCTATGACTAACGCTGCAGTAATTTGAAACCGCAAGTGTTCATCAAGACAATGGGTGATGATCATGCAAAGTTAGCAGTCATTGGATATTATACAGGTGTTCCTTCCGGTGTCATGTTGCTGACATGGCAGAGAGCGCGCACTGCTGTTGCTATGACTGACGCTGCAGTAATTTGAAACCCCAGGTGTTGATCAAGACAATGGGTGATGACCATGCAAAGTCAGCAGTAATTGGATACCACACAGGTGTTCCTAGTGTACTTTGGACTCTCAGCCGTATTGGGAAAAGGAATTGCAATGATCTGCAAAAAACTGCTGACACGAGCGATGAGAGTTTATATAAGAGAGGTGTCATATATTTCCCTACTGTCAGTCTTTATTACTCGCTTTGAGTGAACAGTGCTCTATTACTGCTCAAGAGTTGTAAAAAAGCCTTTTTGGTAGAAAATCATTAAATTATTTTGCAAGGTAAGTACTTATTAATGGATTGTAGTCTTTTATTGATGTTGAAGTTATTGATTGGAATGTATTCATTGATTGATTGATTGATTTGTTTACAGATAATTGGGTTCCTATAGGTTACCAGATTCCTACAATCTGTTCATTCAGTGGCGGCAGTTGATAAATTATAAAAAGGTAAGTGCCCCCTCTAATAACTTTTAAACAGTTAGAGTGATATTTTCCAATGTTCACCACTACATGTTAGTGAAAATGGTATATTTGGCAGTCAAAAGTTGGAACTACTTGACCATGGTGTGTAAAGCTAATTTTGTAGGTTAGATTTTGATTACCGCTCTATTAAGTCTGAATGTTCATTGCTAGGTGTCAGTGACAGAGGGAATATTTAAAGACTTAACCTCAGTTCACCTAACATAACCTAACTTGACCTAACTTAACCTTGTCACGTGACATGTTTTACAAGTTTAGACTTGCTTTATGACTGACTATGACGTCACATTCAGCCCACTTAACTGGTGGCTGCTGGTTTCTATCACGTGACATATTCTACAAGTTTAGACTTGTTTTAAGACTGGCTATGACGTCACACTTAGCTCACTTAACTGGCGACCGCTGGTTTCTACCACTCTATCAAGTTCCAATGTTCACCGCTAGGTGTCAGTGACAGTGGTATATAGTAACCCCCAGTTAGAACTACATGAAGTTAGACTTGCTAGGAGTTCACAGATGATCGATTTAAATACCCTGCTATGACCATTGACTGGAATATAATTAAGCTATTTATATTGTACTTTGTTTTATCATTTATTAACATTTATGATTTTTTTTCTTTTATAGGTAATTACGAAAGTGATCATCATGTTCAAGTGTGGTGAATGTAAGAAACAGTTCTCAAGACCTGACAGCCTTCAACGACATGCAAATGCTAAACATGACTTTAAAATGTTTGTGTGCAGTCATTGTGCTACCACATTTAGCAGACAAGATAATCTTGCACGTCATGTAAATTTAATGCATGTTAGTTCAGCACCATTTTCGTGTTCAGTTTGCGAACTTGGCTTTTCTGCTGTAAAGCGATATCAATCCCACATGGTTGAAGTGCATGGAGAACAACAGGAATTGAAATCTTTAAAACCATCAACAAGCACGGAACCTTTGAATGAATGTGATGCTCAAATGCGTAAACGTTCTCAAGATTGTGAAAATAGTTGTGCAACAAAAAGGAAGAAGAATGGTGAACCTTCGATAACACATTTTAATGTATGTAATATTGATATACCTTCTTCAATCATTCATGGACATTTACGCAGTATTCATCATAAAAATAACGCTTGCCATGAAAGAAATTCTGGAAATATTCAACAAATTGGTAGTGCATTTAAAAGTCGAATTGCTAGTTATAGACTTTATAGTAAAGAAAAACTCAAAGTATTGAATCATTTAAAAAAAATCAACCTACTCTGTTTGGCTTGGTAGTGTACCCATGTGAGTAATTTCCATGGAAAACATGCTTCTGCCTCCAGCCAGCATCAGTCCTCAAGCGTGTACCGTCCACCCACTGAGCAGTTGCATATTTTTCATCTGAGACTAAAAGGTATCAACTCTACAATAATAAAGCACAACTCTATTCTAAAGACTTTAATTAAGTTCTAAATCATGGCTTCAAACAAACAAAAACACAATCCCAACAATATAACACAAACAATGCAAAATTATTCCTTCAATCCACCAACATTCGCACTTTATCCTTGCAAATACCAATGATTATTCATTCATTTACCATGAGATTAACATCAAATTCATTCTCACGTGCGCTGATGCACAGGTAAACTACACATAAACTGTACTTATAATCTTATGTCACCTATTGTGACCTCTTTAATTTCACAATCTTAATTGTTTACTCTCAACACTTCTTAATTTCCATTATGCGTACAATTGTGTTTTGTGTCTCTCTTACCACCAAAATGTTTTACCATGCATTAACCAATTTATGTGTTGCACATCAAATTTACTTGCAACTCCACAATTACTTGTAATCATACCCCTTTCCGCAGTTCCACTTTCTGCAGTTCCACTGTATGCTGTCATGAGTTCAATTTCAAAGATTCCGTTACCGCTGTGTCGGATGGTATATTATGCTACCCTTGCGTGGGCATAGCCTATGGCATCTAGTGTCGACCTTTAGAACAAAGTGACAATGTCAGTATAAAAAAGTCCTCTCGGCACGCCGGAAGGCGGAGGTAGATTTCACCGGACAAACTTGTAGATAGGCGAAAATAGGCAGAATATGCAGGTTTTCGTAGAAGGATCAGACCTCATTTATCGCGTGAAAGTATTTTATAATTGGAGATTAATTAACTTTGTTTTTCTTCATTTTAAACATATTTTAAACATTTTACTGTCTTACGGGGACGGTAACCTTCTTGTCATTTGGAGTCCATTTTTAGCCTATTTTCAATTTTGAAAAAATAGGCTTATGAGATCACCTTTTGTCCGTGTGTGTGTGTGAGGTGTGTGTGTGTGTCCCCCTAATAAAATCTAAACGGCTGGAGCGATTTCAGTGAAACTCGGTAAGTTCATAGCACTATTCCCGGCGACGTCGACCGTGCCCATCGAATTTTGTTACATCTCACCAATCCAACATGGCGGCTGTGCGAAATATTTCACTAGCATTCAGTATCTCCGAAACTATAACGGATATCGCCCTGAAATTGTGTACGGTGATAAAGGGTACTACTAGAAGTTCACCTATGAAACTTTCAAAAACCTGGTTACTACATAACCAACATGGCGGCCAAGCGAAGTGGAGACTTTTAAATAGACTTTTCTCGCGATTTAACTATCCAAACGTAATGAAACTTGGTACAGCAAATATTTATACACATTGCAATGCACTGGAGTCTAATTTAGTTCAATTGTTTACATAACCTCAAAATGGCGGCTGTGCGAAATATTTCACTGACATTCTATATCCCCGAAACTATTACAGATATCACCCTGCAATTTTGTACGGTGATAAAGGGTACTGATACAAGTTTACCTATGTATAATTCATAAACCTGTAAAGTACAAAACGAACATGGCGACCAAGCGAATTTGAAATATTTTAATAGACTTTTCTCGTGAGTTAACTCTCTGAGCGCAGTGAAATGTGGTACAGTAAATGATTTTGCAGATTGTAATGTACTGCCATCTAATTTAATTCAATTGTTTACATAACCTCAAAATGGCGGCTGTGCGAAATTTTAAAATTAAGTTTTTATTTTTTGTGTCGTAATCATGCGATCGAAGTGAAAGTTTGAATAATGAACCTAGGCAATAAGTGACCTTGAATGGTACATAATTCTATGGCCTATACATATAACAATCCTAAATGGCAAGCTTCCGTAATATTTAGACGGTTCTCAATATATATGAATCTTTTACAGCAACCAAACTGAAATTTTTATGTTCATAGAGACTATGAACATATGTTCACCTATAGGACTTTCAGTAACCTGGTGAGCACGAATCCAACATGGCGGCGACGCGAAGTATAAATATTTAAATGGACGTTTCTCGCGAATTAACTATCCGAGTGCCGTGAAACGTTGCACGTTTTAAATGCTTACACAAATGTTGATCCACTGGCATCTATTTATTTCAATTGTTTGCATAATCACAAGATGGCTCCTGTGCGTAATTTTAAAATCTCGTTTTTACTTCTTGTGTTCTAATCATGCGATTGAAGTTTGAATATACCACACTTACACAATAATCTTAATATAATAGTACAAAAATAAAAATCCAACCTGGCGACCATCTGAAATATTTAGACGGTTCTCAATATCTACGAATCTGATACAGCAATTAAACTGAAATTTTGTATGTTGATAGAGGCAATTAACATGAGCAGGATATATGAAAATAGGCTGTACAGTTCTTCACGGAACTACTTGTTATACTTGTGGTCACACTGTCCTTATGCAAGGTTTCGACACTGATGTGTAACTATGTAACGGTACTTCTTCACGCAAAATTATATCTCCCGCAGAGATGTTGGTTGGTTCCTCAGTTTAGGGGCTGCGACAACGCGGTCATATAACCCCGTGTACTTTGTGTGAGTGTAGAATCTGTCTGATAAACGGTGTGAATTGTGATGGCGGTATTAGTCTGTAATTCAGGTAAGGAATGCAGACGCTAAATTTCAAGCAGTAGTTCCTAATGTTGCTACCAGATACTAACGTCAACGCCACCCAGCTGTGAACTTGGCTACTAGATGCCACCTCAATCAGCAACTCGCAACGAACGTTGGAACTTCCCCTCCAAAGGAAAGCTTACTGAGGGATTTTTAGCGCTCTTAGAAAATCCGACGACTTTGGCCGGCTTTGAACCCGCGACATTGGGCATAGAAGTTCAGCATGCTACCAGTTACGTCACCGAAGCCGCTTCACACTTAGTCAGATGGAAATCTGAATCTGATCTCGCGCAAGTGCGTTGTCATGGCAACGTCTGATGGCTCATCCCTCATCAATTTAGTAGTGTTGCCATGTCAACCACTGATAGCTCTTGGCATTTTCTTATAATTCCGAAATCATTTTTCTCATCCCTTGGCGCAATGGTGGCTCATATCAAAAATTCTTTCAGACAAACGTTTTAGGTAATTATTAGGGGACTATTGTCCATTTTGTACGGTTTTGATATTGTGCCTATTAACAGAGATATGATTAATGTTTCCCGAAAAAAACACCTTTTCCCACCCCTTTGGTCAATGGTTGGTGCTATCAAAAAAACGTTTCAAACATAAATTTCTGAGCTTTATCCGACACATAGTATGAACTTTGAACGGATTCGATATTTCACATATTAAGAGAGTTATAGCGATATTTCATTTTTTCGAAAAAAAAGTCCCCCATTTTCATCCCCTTTGACCGAATTAGCCCAGTAACGAACTCGTCCGAGATTTTATGGGTATACATATTCGGTAAAAAATTCAAAGTGATTGGTGCAAAATTACGGCAGTTATCGTGTCCACAAGAAACTGTTATACATATATATATACATATATTACATAAATTATACATAAACTTTTGAACTGACGGTGGTTTTGGGGTCTGGGGGATGTGAAACGCGAAGATATGTCAAAATTTTCCGGAATTCGAAACATGGTACCCATTGCAATAGTTAGCTTTCTAATGAAATCTACCTAAAATACTGCCGTCAACGACACCTAGCTCTGAACTTGGCTACTAGATGCCACCTCAATCAGCAACTCGCAACGAACGTTGGAACTTCCCCTCCGAAGGAAAGCAAACTCAGGTTTTTTAGCGCTCTTAGTAAATCCGACGACTTCAGCCGGGTTTGAACCCGCGACCTTGGGCATAGAAGTTCAGCATGCTACCAGTTCCGATACCGAAGTCGCTTCCCACTGACATATGAAAACTGAATGTGATCTCGTGCAGTGGCGTTGTCATAGCAACTGCTGATGGTCATCCCTTATCAATTAAAAGTAAAGTTGTCATGGCAACCTCTCTTGGCACTTGGCATTTTCTTATAATTTAAATCATTTTGTTCACCCCGTGGCATAATGGTGGGTCATATCAAAAATTCTTTCAGACAAAAGTTTTAGGTAATTATTGGAGGAATATTGTCCATTTTGTGCGGTTTTGATATTGTGCCTATTAACAGAGATATGATTAATGTTTCCCGAAAAACCCACTTTTTCCCACCCCTTTGGTCAATGGTTGGTGCTATCAAAAAACTTATTTGACATAAATTTTTGGCACTTATCCGACACATATTATGAACTTTGAAGGGATTCGATATTTCATGTATTAAGAGAGTTATAGCGATATTTCACTTTTTCGAAAAAAGCCCCCCATTTTTACCCCCTTTGACCGATTTTGCCCATTAACGAACTCGACCGAAATTTTATAGGGATACATATTATGTAAAAAATTCAAAGTGATTGGTGCAAAATTACGGCTGTTATCGTGTCCACAAGAAACTGATATATATATATATATATATATATATATATATATATATATATATATACATATATACATAAATTATATATAAACTTTTGAACTGACGGTGGTTTTGGGGTCTGGGGGATGTGAAATGCGAAGATATGTCGAAATTTTCCGGAAGTCGAAACATGGGACCCATTTCAATAGTTAGCTTTCTAAAGAAATCTACCTAATTGCAACTTTCAACAACTCACAAGTTTTCTGAATATTGTCATCAGGATAATCCTTAATTATCAATGTGTTTCAAACCACACACATTCATTATACAATACAACAATGGTTCTTTTCTTACAAACAGGGTTTCAAAGTCTCTCCACTCTAAATGTCAAGCTCCAAGGGTCGTTTAACATCCCCCCCCCCCCCCCTCGGTTCGTCTTGTATTCAATGGGAATGAGTCGGGCGGTCACAAAACACGTGCTCTGTCCCTTCCTAACTCCCTTCTCTCTTTATCTCCAAGCAGTAACTTGTGATTTTAAATACAATAGTGCAGTCTCATTGACCTACACCTCCCATATGATTTAACTTAAACTGTATGCAAGATAGGTTATGGACTTGTTTAAACATTTATTCCTATCCTTAGGATATTAATAACTGGCCTCAACAGGTCCATTTCATTATATGAAGGAACGAGATTCATCATTCACCGGTCGTATTGGCTAGCCAGCATCTTATTAAATGCTACGGTCAGGCACATCCTGCCGCCAATTAAATTCACTTCCCAGGAGCTGAATATTTCAATAGCTAGTTCTCGGTCGATATCAGGTGCAATGTTGAGGTTTCCATTGTTATCCTCCCATACACCACTGGATTCGAACCCGGAACATTTCATGGCAATCCACAGAGCTAGGGTCAATCACTAATTACGCTCTGGCCATAATAAATATATCTGTATGCCCTAGGCTAGACGAGATTTCACACGTCGAATAGATTACCTGGCTTCCGTGACCATTGTGCTATGATCTCGTCCTTTAATTAGTAAGATAAATCTATCAATTACTCTTACAAGCTCATTCACAAGCTGCAAATTCAATTCTCTATTAAACCCTTCCATTTCCTAGATTCTTGCATATTTATTTCCATTATCATAATACACTCTGATATTAAATTGCTTTGCTTAGCCCATCATGTATAATATTACTGCTTGGATAGCTAAATATTCCAATTAGCATATATATTTTGCTTACAACCATTTTCCCCTGATGTGTGTTCATTTATTCTTATTATTATTATTATTACTGACCTACATTACCATAACCCGACACAACGTAACCATTTTCAATAACCGAACATCCGTGTTCGTTACGTTAAATTTCTATATAACTGAATTGCCATTTTATATTAGTTGTAACGATTTATCCACTCAATGATGTACAAAGACATCTCAACATGATTAAAATCAACACAACAATAATATATTGAGGTTCTACCTCCTAAATTGACTCTTATTGGCATATTCTAGAAATTTTGAAATCACTCAACATACAGTGGACTATAATTACTACAAAATCATGGTTTTTGTGTACTTACATTAGTTAATCTGGTGGCTCCAACCACGCACGTCTTCCAGTAATGCCCGCCATTATTTGCAAATTAGCAAGGCATTCTTATACTTCCCATACACATTTTACATAACTTTTGCCTTACAAAACACACGGCACTTTGCTTTTCCATATTGAAGCTGTTGCTTCCTTATTCACACAACACGTTATAGCACTTGTTACACTATTAATTTTACATATATTTAACAGATCATCACTACAATCACACTATCACTATGTACATTTCTTAATGGTTGACTTTTCCTGGCAAAATATCAGAAATGCAGGCCCTGAAGATCTATTCTTCACTGCTATCCGCATCTCGATTGAAAGTCTCGATTCTCTGCCTAAGGATTCCTATCGGTCCCCCACTATGTCTATCAATTTCTATCCTTAGAGAAATTTCCTGATATCGCATAAATATGCTTGCATATCGTCCTGAGCATTAATTACATTAGTATTCCTATGAAATTTCACCAATCGTATAACAAAGTTTATATCTGTGCAGTCCGACATCCCATCATATGTCTAACCAATAGTTTACATACTGCGCTCAACCCTTGTACATTGTACTTGTACAAATTACCACTTTCAATTGTACTACCTCATATATCACACGGTACATTTCCTACGTGCTCAATAACAATCGCTCATAATGCCGACTATACAAGTATGGCACGACTGTCCTTAATAATTGGTATTAATAAATGCCTCACTGCATGGCTCTTCATGTTGAAGTCCGAGCGTCCCTTCTCTGAATTCAGTAACGTTCACTTCGCATTAGACTGCGGTTCGACTGACCACATTAATCGTTATTAATTCATGCCTTAATGCATGATTATTATGTTGCTGCACTTAGAATGTTGAAGTCCGCGCGTCCCTTTCCTGGACTCCTGCGACGTGCGCTTCGCACTCAAGTATGGTTCGACTGACTGCCTCTATCCTTCGTCCAACCCTTATATCCGTTTGGAGAGAAAAAGTAGACCGAAAATTTCCCTGCAGCGTCATCTTCTCTCTCAGTATGATTCTGGTCTTGAAATAACGTTTATATGGTTCCCTTTTCCTCGCTGATCACAGATCTGTATGCGTGCTCGAGGATCGATCGGCCAATTAATTAATATTAATTGCCTTTGCCAGCGCTTGCCCACGCGGCGTCCTCTAAAAATCCCCGAAGACATGGTCAGATCTCGCCGATGACCTCCGCTCTACTGTGTCCCTGCGCGTTCCATTAAATCTGCCTCGATTTCAATGTTCAATGGCTTGATAATTAGCCTCCCGGCTATAGATTCACATAGGTGCAATCTTCATGTCTCTGAGTTACTCCAATCACGAGTAATCATTAAATACATGTGAACATGTGTGAGATGACATTATTACCGTCCTCATTGTGAAACAAGTCACATTCTGTTTTGGTTCGAGATATATCGCGCCGCCGCCATCTTGTGAGGTGGGGAGGTGGAGGTGGCATCTGAACCGGCCAAAACACGCTACTTACAACTGTGTTATTTTCAATTAACAGACATAAATAGCCTATCAGAGTTGAGAAATCGAAAATTTGGTAGTCATTTTCATTAAGTTCACTATACTATAAAGTTTTGGCGCTTGAGAGATCAAAATTTGTATGGATAAAGCAAAACAGTAAACGTGCACTGTGTTCAGATTTAAAGTTCTGCCGATCCTCTTTGATGTAAATTTTAGTACTTCAGTGTTAAGAACGAGATGCGCGTTTCAAGGAAATTGCTCGTAAAGTACAGTATTTGACTTGGAGAATTAATTCATATTGATAAAGGCTACTGTCCACGAGTTCACGAAACAGGTGGGTTCGAATTCCATCGTCGGCCATTCTAAGCTTATTTGCCATGATTCATCGTTCTGGGATTGCACCATCTTACAGAGTTGCTTTCATTTCCTCGTCAATCATATCTCAAATTAATTATAAATATCTGATTAACTTCAGATATCGATTGTCGGACAGAGTTCATACGCACAGTAAGTACAGTGGCTGATGATCATGATGTCCCAAGTCTCAGAAAATTGATCAACAGGAAGTTCAGCATACAGAACTGCTTGTTAAATCAGGTGCAGTGCTACGGCCTCTGTGACATATGACGTAATCTCTTTCCTTAATTAAAACACAATTTACACATACAAATAAAGTCAAGAAATTTTTAAAATAGTGTTTACATATGGTATTTTCATGTTGGAATTCTTAAACATTGCTGCCCTTGAGGATTCACACCCTTGGCTCAACACTGATATGTGTTTTGGTTGAACGGCGATCACACATCTTAGACCATTAAAAAGTCAAATATATTTTCATAATTAACCACAGGTAAGTCAAGTTCATATGCTAGCGGTGGATTGCAGACACCATATCAATAAGTGTTTTCGCAAGGGAAAATGTGAATTTGTACTATAATTTTGTAATTTGCAGCCAGTGGATTTCTTATCATTTAATATTGCCTGGGGGTAAGCAAATCTAGAGCTAGAGTTCTCCTAAAGATCCTCTTAATCCTAGTATGACTAGTGACCTTCAGGGGCGGATTTAAGCCAAGATTATGGGAGGAACGAACACCCTGGGGTCTGGGGTATATGGAATATCCCCAAGGTCCTAGGGTCGTCCTCCGGAAAATTTTGCAAAAATTAGGACCAAATTAGTGAGTTAGAAGCCATTTGGGTGTTTGTATTTGTGATATTTTGGAGTAAAAATTTGTCCCAAGGGCTACAGAAATGACGCATCGATATTGAAGTAAAAGGTATCTTCAAGTAAGAACATACGGTGTAGCCGTGCGCGTTTTATAGCTCAACAATGACCATGATGGGGAACTTAAGATCGGAGGTTTGAATCCCGGCGCTAACAGCGGCTATCCTAAGTGTGTTTTTTTTCACAAGGAAAGTTAAAGTGAAAATGAACTTTCAATATATTGTACCTACCCAACTATACGAGATCAACAACAATTTTGCATGTATTTTTTCTATCTATGCCTGACAACAGAAACATCCCACCCTTTCGCAAGATATTTAGCCAGCATCAATAGTTTACACATATTGCGAAGGTGAGTTATTGTGTCGACGCTCCTTTAAAAAGTATTTTACCTACCTGCCTTTATGGCATACAAGACGTCTAGCGAGACAATACACTCGTTATATTCATTTTACCTCAATATCTAAGCTCCACGTGTCGCACAAAACTCGAACCCGAAACTCTTGAGTTATTTGACCAACCACACCAAGATAGCCTTGGCCTTGGCGGTATTGAAGTGAAGGGATGGAATAGTTATATGAAGGTTTGGTGCATAAGCCATAAACTCGCCCGAGCTAAATTCAGAATATTGGAATGCTCTGTCTTCGGGTATGTTCTGAGAACAATACCTAGGGAAGCCCCATCGTCTATGTTGACCGCTCTGAGACAGTTGTTTTTCCCACAAGCGCTTTGCCAAGGAATAGATAGATAGATAGATTGTATTAATTCCATTTGATCAAATACATGTATACAATACATTTTTGATATAGGACATGTCAGAATTTACATCTATAAAATAAAAGTAGTAATAGGTATATAATACTAATACTATAACTATTTATAACTTATTACAATAACAGATCTTAAGAGATACAATCTTATTGGACAACTATTTACACCTTACTCTATTATCATAATATGAAAACTTAATTCTATAAATACAACAACTTACAGCTAGGTATTACAATTTAAATAGAAAAGTAAAATATAATTATAGATTTCATCGCTCGTATACCCTAAGATATTCAGCTACAGAGTAAAAACAATGGCACTGCAGATAAGCTTTCAACATACTATCAAAGGTTTTTATTTTTGGGGCAAGTTTTATATACTGGGGTAGTTTATTGTATAATTTAACTCCTGTGTGAAAAGTTCCTTTTTGATATATGCTTGTGTGTGTGTGTGTGTGTGTATGTGAAATATGAATGTTTTGATTTTGTCTTGTATTATGCCTATGAACATCATTGTTTGTTTTAAGAAAAACATCCTTATTCATTAAATTCTTAAAAAAAACATAATACTTTCAAAGATATATATGCAGGGCAGTGGAAGAATGTTTAAATCTTTAAACAGAGATCTATATGATTCTTTAGTGTTTACATTTGCCATAATTCTAATCGCCCTCTTTTGTATCCTAAACGTGCTTAGTACATCTGGCGACATACCACCAAAATATGACCCCATATCTTAAGTATGAATGGAAAAAAGCAAATTAAGTATTTCTTAATGTGTGCATGCTAGTGCAGGTTTTCAAAATACGTAACGCAAAGCACATCGAGTTCAGTTTAATAAAGTTTATTCCATTTCAAGTCATGTTGTATCCATAGTCCTAAAAACTTTGTTTCTGATTTATTTTCTATTTGATGACCATTTAATGTTATATTGGGCTTCGCAGGATTCCTATTCTATATAGTGTGGAAATTTAGAAATACTGTTTTTTTTATAGTTTATTATGAGGCGATTATCTTGAGACATTTGGTTAACTCTCCTGTAACGGAGTCAGCAGACTGCTGAATGATCTGTTTAGTTTCACCTTTTATTACGAGTGTTGTATCGGCCGCAAACAAAATTTCCTTATGTGAATGGACGTTGTGTGTTATATCATTGATATATAGAAGAAAGAGTAGTGGGCCCAAAACCGATCCCTGGGGTGCTCCAAATTTAATAATTCCCTCATTGGACAATGTTTCATTAAGTAATTTGGTTCCATCATCCTTGTGTCTCAAGCTTAATATTTGTTTACGCCTTGTTAAATAAGACTCTATCCATTTATTAGCTAGACCTCTAATACCATATTGATTTAGTTTTGTAAGGAGGATTTTATGGTCGACAACATCAAATGCTTTCGATAAATCCAAGAATAGGCCAGTTACATGTTCCTTATTGTCAATTAATTTCCGTATACTATTAATACATTCATAAATTGCTGTCTGTGTAGATTTTTCCGTTCTGAATCCATGTTGTGAGTTTGATAATATTTTATTTTTTTCTATGAAATTTATCAGTCTCTTATACATGATTCTATCCACAATTTTTGCAATACCAGTTGGTAAGGTATTAGGACGATAGTTACCTAATTCATCTTTTGAACCGTTATTGTGCACTGAAATTACTTTTGATAACTTCAAAATGTCCGAGTAAGTTCCTGAGAGAATTGAACTGTTTATTAAGTATGTACGAGCCTCCGTGGCTTAGGCGGCAGCACGCCGGCCTCTCACCGCTGAGTCCGTGGTTCAAATCCCGGTCACTCCATGTGAGATCTGTACTGGACAGAACGGAGGCAGACAGGTTTTTCTCCGGGTACTCCGGTTTTCCCTGTCAAAATTTCATTCCAGCAACACTCTCCACTATCATTTCATTTCATCTGTCATTCATTTAATCATTGTCCAAGAGGAGTGCGTCAGGCCTCGGCAGCCGGCACAGTTCATATCCTCGCCGCTAGATAGGGGCTTCATCCATTCCATTCCTGACCCGGTCGGAGACTGGAACTAGGCTGTGGATTTTCATTTTCATTAAGTATGTAAGTGGATTTATTATATTTTCTGCACATTTCTTTAAAATTGCATCAGGGATGCCATCAATGCCAGCACAGAAATTATTTTTAGCTCTTTTATAACTATTCTTACCTCTTCACTTGTGACATGATTTATAAATAAAGAATCACTACATATATTTATTTTATTATTAGAATTTAGTGTATTTACCTGTGATTTATTTAATAATTTTTGTGGAAGTTCCAGAAAGTAGTCATTAAAAGTGTTTGCTATTTCCTCTGGATTATTAATCACTTTATTATTTCTGGTCAGTGTAATGTTCCTTTGTATTTTAGCAGATTTTCCAGTTTCTTTCTTTATCATGGACCACATAGCCCTGTTTTTATTAGATGATTGGGAAATAAAATTATCATTATGCATTTTCTTTGCTAGTCTTATTACGTTATTTAATATGCTAGTGTATTTTTGTAGTATAAATTGAATCCAGGTGTTGTGTGGTATTGTTTATATAATTTGTGTAGAAATTTCTTTCTTTGACATGAATTTATAATCCCTGTTGTTATCCAATTGCAAGTTTTGTTATTTTGAACAGTTCTTTGTCTAAAGGGGAATGCTGTTTCAAAATAGTGTTTTAGGGTACTGTTAAATGCATTAAATTTATCATTTACATTTTCTAGTTTATACATTTCTGACCCTGTTTCCTTATTTAATAAGTCATTGAAATATGTAACATTTGTGTCAGTGAATGACCTACACTTTGATTTTACTCCATTATCATTATCATTGATTGTTTCGGGTACTTCAAAACTCAGTATTTGTCCATGGTGGTCACTAAAACCCGGACAATAGACTTCTATTGAATGGTGATATTTCTTTGTATTTAAAAAAAATGATCAGGAGTGGTTTTACTAAATTTTGTTATTCTTGTTGGGGTATTTACTGTAGGTTTCAGTCCATAGGAAATTAGTAACTGTGTTAATAATTCACAATTTCTATCAAATTTTAAGAAATCCACATTTACATCCCCACAAATTATTATATTGAAATTTACTTTGCTCATGTTATTGAGTAACAATTCTAATTTATCTATAAATAAAGGAAACTTTCCTGACGGAGAACGGTATACGCATACAATTATTAACTTAAACTGCTGTATTTTTACGGCAGAGAATTCAAAATCCTGTTCCATAATTAGATAATCATAAGCTGTTAACTGTTCATGATCTAAATTATTTCTTAAGATACAAGTACCAACATGGCTAATATTAGATCTAGAGTATTTACTAGCTTGTATAAACCCTGGGAATTGAATAAATTCGAGTTGTTCCTCTTTCAGCCAATGTTCTGAAATACATTGTGCTGAGATGTCTTTATGTTCATTTTTAAGCCTTAGATTTATGTAATCAATTTTATTATAGAGAGACTGAACATTCTGATGGTAAATTTTAAAATTGTTACTTTTGCAAGCTTTTGTTGGTGATTTATTTACATTATTATTATTATCATAATTGTTATTATTATTGTTGCTAGACAAATCCGAAATACCATTGTTGCACTCAGTTAAAGTTGTCATCGAAAGATCTGAATGCCAAACCTCACGATTGGCTTCTTTTACAAGTTTCCCTGCTTCCATTCTAAAGATATTACTGTTGAACTATTCTTACCATTTGAATTTACAATTTCGCAGAATTCATCACTAAGATACTCTCTTCCTAACCTATTTAAGTGTAGGCCATGACGAGTGTGGAACTTCCTGTCTAATTTACTTACATCTATAATTTGGAAAACTCTTACAAATTTTTCGAATTTTTCCATTTGTAGCCTCTATTTCTACATTTACACATGATTTGGGAATTAAATCGTATCGCTGCGGAATGTTTACAATAATGACATTTGTGTTATGCATGGATGGCAATGTACCCTTTAAATCTTTTATTACCGTTTTACTCTCGTTTCTATAGACGTCGTTTGCTCCAGCGATGATTACTGCATAGTCCTCTGAAGTGAGGGTCGCACACTCTCCTACCATCCCGTTCGTGACCGCTGCAATTGTAGCTCCTGGTTTTACTGTCGAAGTGACCTCCATTTCTCCGCTTCTCTCCAATACGCTTGCTGCTACATCTCGCCCGTGACTATCCGCAAATATCCGCATCTTCCTGGATTGTCTCTTTATCACTTTCTTCTTTTCTTCTTGAAGAAAGTCATCATTTTCTTCGACGAGCGCTCCAAATGAATTTGAGACGGGAATTTCAGTTACATGTACTGGCCTAAGCTTATTCAATCTTACACTACCAGCAATCACTGTCGACCAAGTTTCCTTGCTTTCCTCTCTGTTTCCTTTTAATTTATACAAGTCTTCCATTAACTTAGCAATATCTTCCTTTAGCAGCTTTATAATTTCATCTTTTGAGGACAGTTCGTTTCTCAGGTTATGACATTCGCATGATGGTACCGGTAGGCCTACATTACGACAATCTGTTTCACTTTTCTCCTCACTCAATTTTACCTGAGATCTTGTGATTATTGTATTTGCACTTTTTACTTTTATTTTGCACGACGAGCATAAATCCGTAACGGTTACACTACCTGACGAGACACTAACACTGTTAACTGACGACATACTAGAGATCTAAGTTAGCCTAGATGTTTATACCAAATTACACTAAATTTATTTAAATTATTACTACCTAAATGAATTAATCTGATTACCTACCAATAAAGAAGAATGCGAAATACGTATATCTTCCAATCGGATGAAATCTCGTAAAAGCACCACTGCTCTACTCGGTTCAAGCAGTGATTGAAGAAGTCACCGAATCTTTGGATACACGTTCCCACAACTTAGTTTAGGTTTATTAAATTATCAATAAGAATTTCTAAATAATATCAATATTCCATATTTTACTTGACCTAAGGAAAGTAAGTTTACAGATTTTATACCTCTGTTATAATATTTTACCACTTTTATCAAATATTTACACTAGCTGCTATTTCACTACACTTTCACTGTGATATATTGTCCTCTTGACAGAATATGTTTGCAGTCATTGTAACATTGTAGACAGACAGTTCATTGCATTCACCAAATTATAGCAATAGCAATTTCAAGTCACATAAAGGCAATAATGATCCGCTGCTCAATCGGCATCTCCTCCTAGGACGCCCCCCCCCCCCCCCCATCCCTACCGGGAGGGTTGGACCCCAAGGCACCAGCCCTGCTTGACCCCCCACCCCCCTCTCGTAGGGCCTGTCCGAGACATTCGAAATGAATATGTAGATCGCTTGTCTAAGAAAGCAGCGCAGGGACAGAGAGTTTTATATAATATCGCGCTACCATATCCAGATCTCGTTCCTGTTATCCATAACTTGATCCTTAAGAGCATGGCAAGAAGAATGGGTATCGATATCTAAGCTCAAAGCCCGAAGTTATTTTACAGTCCAACCAAGCGTCTACACCTTTCCCTGGTTTAGCGTAGATACATATACACGTCGACATATTATTGCCATAATTCGCATGCGCTTTCATCACGCCCTCACACCCGTTTATCTGGCGAGAACAAATCTTCGTGAGGATGATATGTGTGTATGTGGTGAAACGCGTGGTACGTTAAATCATATGGTTTATCTTCTTCTTCTCGTTACCGTAGTGGGCACAGTAAACTCTTTACCGAAATATTGTTTTTCAATGTTACCTATTTGATGCTTCTCGGTAGGTGATGCTTGGGAAATTGCGACCACTTGGTTATCATTTGCTTTTAAATACGGCTACGCTCCTGCACACTCCTACAGTTCCTCTGGTTGAGACCATCATGTCTTATATTGGACAACTTCCTTTTACCCTCTAATGATTGATTTTGGTCTCAGCTTGCTTGAGGCGTTAATTTTTAGACTCACTCCTTATATCCATTATTAGTGGTGATCAGTGGGTTTGTGTTTTTACTTCTTGTCACTTTAACCCCATACCGACAGCAATGGATATACTGGCTAAAGCGCAGCATGAGGTCGTGGGGCCAAGTTCTCTGCTGACTCGGTAGACGCGTGGGTTCGAGCCCCACCGTCGGCCGTCCTTGAAATGGTTTTCCGTGGTTTCCCATTTTCAACACCAGGCAAATGCTGGGAAGGTACCTTCTGACAGGCCACGGCCGCTTCCTTCCACATCCTAGCCCAGTTTCATTCATCTTCACCCATTCCATCTCTCATCCCGACGCGCAGATCGCCACGGGCGTCGACTGGAAAGACCTGCACTCGGCCTCTCAGGAGTCTACACGACAACAACAACAAAACTTTAACCCCATGCATCCTGGCGTGTGATTTTAACTCCAGGGTTTGAGAGTACTAGCCTATTGTTTACCAACATTCGGACGTATGCTTCTCTCAATATAATCACCTATCTGATGTAACACACATAAGCTAATGGGAGGAGGGTTTCTGTGTCTTTTATGTTATGAATATTAAGTCTCTCTTATCTTAGATGAGCTACGTTCAAACCTTGGCCTATACTGGGTAACCCAGTACAACTATGTCAACTATGTCAACTATCTGCAAGTTGCCACTTGCACATCATAGCCTAAGCTATACCACTTCATTTATTAGAGTTACCCCTTGTGATTTCTTACCTCGCACGTTGACTACTGTTTGAAAGAACTTTAAACTCTCAACTTCGAGACAAACATTTTCGCTTCAATCTATTGTACAGTTGTCCGGGACAGCTTAAATAAGTTACTAGATCAAAACAGGGTAGCCAACATTAACAGCCGTCCCCTATACCTACGTAAATGTTGGTTTATGGTTGAATTTCTAGAAGTTAAGTTGTTTTCATGTGCTAGCACATTGTCGCCAACCCTGCTTAAAATCTCGCCATCTCCAAAGACCATAATACCAGTAAAATTTCTTAACACACTGTTGCCGACATTTTTCTCCCAGAATGCATTTTCCACACATTTTCCCAATATAATAATTACGAATTTTACTAATGCCTATTATCTGAATAATTTCACAGTTTTCTTTCGAATTTCAAGTCTAATGAAGTTAAAACAAGGTAAGTACTACTAATATACATCGATTAAAACAGTTTTTACAGTTATTATAGACCCTTGATTATGGAATACTAGCAGGTACCCGCGGCTTCGCTCGCGTCATAGTCATGTCATATTGTTATTCAATGAATTGCAGGTTTAACCCCGTTAACACCCCTTAAGAACCTGAATATCCAAAAGTCCCTCCTTAGTGGACGTTTTCGACACACAACAAACAAATCCCCAAAATATCATTCTTCTATCTTTAATTGTTTTGGTTGGTCGATGAGAGAGAACATCCAAAAATCCTTCCTTAGTGGACGTTTTCCTTCCAGAATTTCACCCCTCCCCGTAGGCCCCTTATATTGGATTTATGAAAAAACGGTCGAACACCTATTTATTTTAATTATTTATTTATTTTTAAGCTGATTGATTTCTCCGAGTTTCAAACTCCTCGCCTATGTCGTTTAAGAGATACACGCTCCGTTAGGAATCCTTCAACCCCCACTTGTCACCCCTTGCACCTCATAATATACACCACATCGAAAAACCCTCAGACACATGTCTTCTTATTTTTAGCCTACTTTTCACATTTTGCAAAAATGAGGAAAAAGTAGTCTTATGAGATCGATCCGGGAAAATGTGTGTCTGTCTGTCTGTCCTGTCTGTCTGTCTGTCTGTCTGGCTGACTGTGTGTGTGTCCCCCCCTATCAACTCCTAAACGGCTGCAGCAATCAAAACCAAATTTAGTATGAGTAAAGATGTGCACCGGAATAGCTCACGTCCATATTTGAAAATGATGTCAGTGCTACCAACTGCTGAAAAAACGCACTAGAATTTGGAGCTCCATGTTGGATATCTTGCAAGGTATGCATGGGAGCTATTCCAGAATTGGCACACATGTAGATAGTACTATTTCAGTTTAATTTCCAGGAGGCCAACCATGACAGTGTTGCCAAAATAATTTTAAGCCTTCTGATAGGTCCAATGTTTAAATGCATATAACGTCTACACTATCAACTGGATTTCAACCAAATTTTGTATGTAATATCTGTACATAAACAGATATGACTGAGCGTATTCTTAAGAGCCACCAGGGCTGCCAACTGTTAATAATTGCTCTCTCTATTTTTTTAATCCAAATACCAATATATCAGAAAGTGTGCAAGCCAACAGCTTTAAACTATGCACACGTATATTCTGACATTTTAGATTAATTTGGAGTTACTTATATACGTCAGTTCTACCAACATGATTATAAGCCTGCTGATAGTACCAATTTTTAAATACATGTAACTTCTATACTATCAGTTGGATTTCAACCAAATTTCGTATGGGCAATGTGTACCATAACAGATATGACTATAAGTATTGTTAAGAGCAATCAGGGCTGCCAACTGTTAATAAATGCTGTCTATATTCTTTTTACCCTTTTTTTAATCAATATATCAGAAAGTATGCAAGCCAACAGCTCTATACTTTGCACACGTATAGCACCTGGCATTCTAGATTAATTTGGAGTAATTAATACAAGGCGGTGCTGCTAACATGATTCTATGCCTGCTGATATGTCCAATTTTAAAATACATGTAACTTCTATACTAACAAATGGATTCCATCCAAAATTGGAACAACAAGATATCATAATAATTCAGATTATTTCTGACCAGCACACGCATTGTATTGTTGGCAACATGCTTTTACGCGTGCTGATAGATCCAATGTCTAACTGCATGTAACGTCCATTGGACTTCAACCAAATTTTGTATTCTGTACCTTAAGAGGTGGAACTAAGAATATATTCATTCACCAGGGCTGCCAACTGTAGTGCTCTATTAGGCTTCATTATACCAGGTATATTTTGAACTAATTAGATATTTCGATATTACCAACTTAATTTCGTCATTATTCTAGATAGGTTCATATACTGTAGAATAATCATTGGCATGAAAAGTAGGCTGTATAGTTCTTCACGGAACTTCTTGTTAATGATGAGTTTATATGCCGCGTATCACATCCCCCAATGAAAACAATCGGGAAATGCAGGTCTATCCCCTTAACACCCCTTTAGAACCTGAATATCTAAAAATGCTTTTTTAGTGGGCGTTTGCGGCCCTTGAGGAAACTGCATACCAAATTTCATTCCAATCCGTTCGGTGGTTTCTGAGATTTCGTGATGAATGAATGAGTGGTATTTGAGCTTTATATAATAAACTAGCTGTTACCCGCGGCTTCGCCCGCATTAACATTTGGAATCCCGTTATAACATTAGTTATATAGATAAGCATGGTCTATCACCTGAAACCAAAAATGCATGGGACGAAAAAAACATCAAGATATCATGTTGGTTTCGGACCCTAAAAGACGTGAAAAATATAATAAAAGTATTAAAAATAAATATTTTTGAAATTTCATTCGAATCAATTTTTATGTCATTCCTGGGACTTAGAAAATTCCGACCAAAAAGTACAAAATCATTAATAACTGCGTAAGTATTCGTCGTATGATGAAATAGCAAGAGACAAAAAAGATGTAATGTGTTATTTTCTACAACATAGACCATGTATAATTTTACACTCAGACATATTACGTCCCCCCATAATTTCACCCCTCCCCATGGGCCCCTTAAATTGGATTTATGAAAAAACGGTCAAACACCTATTTACTTATTTTTTATGCTGATTTTTTCCCGCTGAGTTCCAAACTCCTGGCCTATGTCGTTTAAGGGATACACGCTCCGTTAGGAATCCTTCAACCCCCACTTTTCACCCCTTTCACCTCATAATATACACCACATCGAAAAACCCTCAGACATGTGTCTTCTTATTTTTAATGATGAGTTTATATGCCGAGTATCACATCCCCCAATGAAACCAATCGGGAGATATTGCTATTCAATGAAATGCAGGTCTACCCCCTTAACACCCCTTTAGAACCTGAATATCCAAAAATCCTTTCTTAGTGGGCGTTTGCGGCCCTTGAGGAAGCTGCATACCAAATTTCATTCCAATCCGTTCGGTGGTATCTGAGATTTCGTGATGAATGAATCAGTCAGTCAGTCAGTCAGTGAGTGAGTGGTATTTGAGCTTTATATAGTAGACTAGCAGGTACCCGCGGCTTCGCTCGCGTCATAGTTGAGTTATGTCCCATTATATATTTTGTTATTTCCCATTTTCTTTTGAATGCCACCGAACCAAGCGTTAGATGTTCTTCGACTTTCGTCAGAAATGTAAGACGTGGACGTAAATTGTGTGTTTTCCCGTCCGACTTCGGCCGCGAAATTGAAAAGTTTCACGTGTTATGTAACACGTATATCATAAAGAGATATTCTATTTAAACCGATTATCATCCCAAGTTCGCTGTTAAATGAAATTTATATTTCCTCGTGATATCAAAATGCAAATATAATACTGTTTTACATTACGAAAAATAACATCAACATATCTTGTTGGTTTTGGACCCTAAAAGACGTGAAAAATATAATAAAGGTATTAAAAAAGCTATTCTTTGAAATTTCATTCGAATCAATTTGTATGTCATTCTTGGGACTTAGAAAATTCCGGCCAAAAAGTACACAATTATTAATAACTCCCTAAGTATTCGTCGTATGATGAAATAGCAAGAGACAAAAAAGATGTAATGTGTTATTGTTTACAACATAGTCAACAAGTCAACCCCTGGCACTATCCAGCCCATGACGGGCTAAGGCCGACCAAGCGACCGCTGCCCAGCCATTTGGCCTGCAGATATTGGGGTGACGCGTGATCAGCGCGTCGGGTCCCCTCGGCCGTTAATCTTGGTATTCGTGATCGGGGCGCTGTCTCACTGTCAGACAGCTACTCAATTGTCCTCACGAGGCTGAGTGCACCCCGTTCCAACCCTCACGTCAGTTTTAAAATCCCTGACGAAGCCGGGGATCGAACCCGGGGCCTCCGGGTGAGAGGCAGGCGCGCTACCCCAACACCACGGGGTATTACCTGTTTTTCCCTCCCAGAATTTCACCCCTCCCCATGGGCCCCTTAAATTGGATTTATGAAAAAAAAAACGGTGAAACACCTCTTTACTTATTTTTATGCTGATGTTTTTCCGCTGAGTTTCAAACTCCTCGCTTATGTCGTTTAAGAGATATACGCTCCGTTAGGAATCCGTCAACCCCCACTTTTCACCCCTTTCACCTCATAATATACACCACATCGGAAAACCCTCAGACACGTGTCTTCTTATTTTTAATGATGAGTTTATATGCCGAGTATCACATCCCCCAATGAAACCAATCGGGAGATATTGCTATTCAATGTTTATTTCAATTTCCTTTTTTCAGAATTTCGCCCCTCCCCATGAACCCCTTAAATTTGATTAATGAGAAAAAACCTGTCGAACAGCTATTTACTTATTTTTAAGCAGTTTTTCCCCCCTGAGTGTGATGAGTGAGTGAGTCAGTCAATCAGTTAGGACACTTTCTTTCCTGTTCCCCCTCCGAGAATTTCACCCCTCCCCATGGGCCCCTTAAATTGGATTTATGAAAAAAAAAACTGTGAAATATTTATTTACTTATTTTTATGCTGATTTTTTCCCGCTGAGTTTCAAACTCCTCACCTATGTCGTTTAAGAGATACACGCTCCGTTAGGAATCCTTCAACCCCCACTTTTCCCCCCTTTCACCTCATAATATACACCACATCGAAAAACCCTCGGACACATGTCTTCTTTTTTTAAATGATGAGTTTATATGCCGAGTATCACATCCCCCAATGAAACCAATCGGGGGATATTGCTATTCAACGAAATGCAGGTCTACCCCCTTAACACCGCTTTAGAACCTGAATATCCAAAAATCCTTTCTTAGTGCGCGTTTGCGGCCCTTGAGGTAGCGGCATACCAAATTTCATTCCAATCCATTCGGTGGTTTCTGAGATTTCGTGATGAATGAATGAGTCAGTCAGTGAGTGAGTGGTATTTGAGCTTTATATAGTAGATGTGCATGTTCATACCCACTCGTCTGAGATGTTTGCAAGCTTTTATTTAATTAATTTTTGGATAAATTCTTATTTAGATTTCATCATGACGTCTAAAGAACACGAGAACAAGATTGGAGATGGATTGGAGAAACTCTATGAAGATCACTGGCGAATCAACTAGGTTTTGAGTGCCTAGGTAAGTAGCCTAGACCCTATCTACATAATTAAAAGTACCGTACAAAGTTATTTAATAGTTGTTTTATTTATTTTTATATTCAGTCCGAGCACACATAACGTAATAAAGAATCTTAATGGTCTTTGGAAATGTTGAAAAAGTCTTCTGACTGCATTTTTCGTATAATACAAACCAAACATAACCTAACATATAGCGTATGTAAGTTCACTCTCAGGAACATATTCTTAGGATCAATTCGCCTTCTAATATTGCAATGTATGTAATTCTCGACTTCCAAGTTCCGTCAACCATAATATTATAATACATTGCATTTGTTACTCGTAAGCTTGAAAGTGGTCTATGATTCACACTCGGCTAGTTGTAGTGTGAATGTATTGGTGATTATTTATGTAGTTGGCTACTGACCTATCGCCTACTTAGTAGTAGGCAGATAAAATATTTATATTAGGCCTATTTTTATTTGTTTCAGTTATGGTTGCGACAGATTAGTGTGGAAGCCTTCAACGAACTTCAAGGGTTGTGCAACATGATTCAATCATTCTGAAGAGCCATATACTCACATGTGCATGGTATATGCACTGTGCTTGAGTCACAGATGCACATTTTCAGAAAATAACAACAATATCTCCTGGCTCTCGTTTAGTTATCGACATAAGTTATTACACCACTGAATGTCTGGGTGAAAATTACTGATGTACTTAAGTTGGGTGAGACAAAGTCACTGTCCGCTACTTGGTTAGATGACACAGTTCGGGCGAAGCGACTGGTTGCAATAAGTTATAGATATTGCTCGCAACTAGAGCCTAGGCTACTTGTATTATTAATTCTGAATGAAAGTAGAACGCGACTTATACATTTGCATCGGACATGAATGTGACATACCTTGTGGCCTTGTTTCATCTTCTGGGCGATATTACGTATTGAAATTAGGAACCCTGGTCACTACTGCACTTCATATATGTGCATAAGTACATAAATATGCGTTTTTATTTATTGCTCTTTAAAAACGGCTGCTATGTTCCAACAGCGCTTGCATCTCGTTCAACTGTCAACAAGGCGCACTCTAGAGGCACACACCGATGCGCACACATTGTTACCAACATGTGGGATACAAAATCGGCTTCCTTTGGTCATAAATGATTATTTTTTCTAAAATTACCTCCCTCAAGAACAGTGCAAACCGCATCAAAATCCATCCAGTGGTTCTCGAGATTACCCGCTTCCTTCAGCTCAATGGCTTATCCGCCGAACTGTCAGAACTCATCTCTAAAAATACAACTCTAGAATAGACGGCTGTCTGGATGAAACCATTGGCCGCTACTAGGCCAGGTGACTGTGTGGATGAAAATTACTGCTTTTAATACAAGCAAGGGGGTCTGGGGTATACGCCACAGGTTAGGTTTGTATGTAAAGCCTTATTCCGGGCTCACCACGCTCGAACTAAGAGGCAAGACCAGTGCCAAACAATAATGTTGGCACTGCTGAAATAACACCCTTTAGCGATAAAATGTTCAACTCTTGTATCTTAGTCACATTACATAAGTTACTGTAGAAAATTTTCCAGATTTTGATGGAGGTTGACTGTTTTTCAATCGCTAGGTTAAGTTCAGAGTAGCGTACTCCCAGCATCAAACGCCATATTGTGTTTTTCAATCGCTAGGCAGCGCTGCCAAGGGAATTAATGTGGTGGGCAAGTTGGTCATATTTACTCGGTGCTATTTGTGCCGAATAAGCATTAAACCTTTGGAGTAGTAACACTCCGTAGTTGCTTGTTGTGTTTCTCCTACCAGCTGTGAACACTATGATTTGTGTCATGGATTTGTATGTTTATTGCATGCATCTTAATTTCATGGCTTGTTTTCGTTTATCGAAAAGTGCTGTGATGGCTGACCAATAATTGTTAGGTCGTTACGCCATACAAACACCACCCCTGGTTTTTGTCACGCACAGTGGGGGTAGACACGCATCAATAATTTTCATCCAAACCAATGGTTTGTGCCTATACCAATAATTTTTAGGCACTGAGGCGCTGGTTTTGCCGATTAGTTCGCAACACGGAATCCTTGCAATCAGCGTTCATTACAGTGGTAAATACTGTTCTACATTCAAACCAAATCTAACCTGGGGCTTACGCCCAGTAGTGCAATCAGTAATTTTCGTCCAGACTGTCGTCTAACCAAGTAGCGACCAATGGTTTCATCCAGACAGTCGTCTAACTAAGAAGAGCCCGATTATTTTTTCCCACATAATTGCAACATTACATGTGTCGTCTAATGTAGGCCTATTTTGTATCGGATATGTTGGTAACTAATGATGTCAATGTGATTGCTGCAGCAGTTTCACATACTAAATATGCTGTCGAACATGGCTGCGGTTGTTAAATATACAATAAATAAAAACACATATTTAAGTGATTTAGCACATATATCTGGTGCAGAAGTGTTCAAGGTTAGTAGTTACAATTGATAATGACCCCCCCCCCCCTGCCAAAATATGAAATATGGTATGAAAATTATATATTATCAAAGTGAAAGTGAAAAGGAAAAGAGTGATACGTTGTACAGAATTAATCTAAAATTTCCCTAAATTTTATAAGTCGTGTTGTAAAGGGGATAGCGGGTGGGTTAGAGACAGCGAAAGAGAAAACATCTATTAGGACATAATTTTCACAATTATTATTCATCATTACACAAGTTATTTAGACTAATTGAAGTATTCTACTTGGTTCATCACTCCTGAAGTGTTACCTGTATTACGGTACGTATGTCGTTTTGCCTTGAACATTTTTGCTTGAAGACGGGCTATTATTTTATGAATTTCTTAATTTATTCCACTAATGTGTATCGGTTTTCCAATATTTGCATTATTCATGTAAATTGTAGATGGTTGGCTTCAGAAAATACTGAAACCTGTTTTACAAAACGCTTTAACTCACAAATTTCGTTACATATTTTTGCAAATCTTACAATTTTCTATTTTTTAGTAATGTTCTTGTTATGTCGTGGGAGATACAAGATAAATAACATACACTTGTTAATATAACACAACGGTTTATTAAACACTAGTCGTTACACAACGATACACAATGTGAACTAACTTGAGCGGAACTATCGTCTACAGTCCGCGGGTGCATATATACATAGTAGCTGGAAAGTTCCAGAATCGAATGTTCCAGATTGGAATGTTCTGGGCATAGTGATTAGAATGTTCGTGTTAACTCAAGTAGCCTAAATACACAACACTGACTAGAATGTTCATGTTATCATAGCACTTTCTAGAATGTTCATGTAAATACACAACATTTCCTCCCTCTTTTAAATGGATGATTTAGGAATCAGGAGAGAATCTCAACGGTGGTCGGCGCTGGCGAGTACTCCTGCGGGGAATAAAAAGGGTTTGCGAAATAGGCGGTGCCCTGTCTACAGGTGTAGCTGGTTTGGCTGGTGGTGTTTGGACTGTTGCTGGTGTCTCGGTGAAGCGAACTCGTCTCAGGCTTGGTGGCTTGGTCGGTTGTGCGGTGGCTTCGTCGGTTGTGCGGTGACTCCGTCGGTTGTGCGGTGGCTTGGATGGTTGCACGGTGACTTGGTCGGTTGCACGATGACTTGGTCGGTTGCACGGTGACCTTGTCGGTTGCACGGTGATTTGGTCGGTTGCAAAATGACTTGGTCGGTTGTGCGGTGACCTCGACGTGGCCTGGTCAAGTTGAGTCTCGTGCGGAGATGAGGGTACCTTTGCTCCGTTGCTGTCAACGTTCGACTGGCGTAAGCGATTGGACGTTCTTGCCCGTTGCTGAGCCGGTGTGACAATACTGCGCCCAGGCCGGTCTTGCTGGCGTCCGTGGCCAACAGGAGTGGTAACGCTAGGTCATACTGCACGAGCACCTGGGGCGAGGTTAGAGCGTTCTTGATGTCTTTGTATGCCCTGTCATCTGCTGGTGTCCAGATGAGAGGGTCCTTGAGCAGCATGTCTCTGAGTGGGCTGTCTCTGGTGGACAAATCGGGGATGAACGAACTGTAGTAGGTTGCTTTACCAAGAAACAGTTGGAGTTCTTCTGGTGTAGTTGGTTTCGGTGCATCACGTACAGCTGGGATGTGTGCATCGATTTTGTGGCCAAGGGCTTCCAGAGAAGTTTGAGCGAAAACGCATTTGGCTCGGTTGAGCTTGAGGTTGTGTTGCCGAAACCGTTCCAGAGTGGTGCTGAGGGCCTGCATCATATTTTCAAAACTATCAGCAAAAACTATACTGTCATCGAAAAAACTTACGACGTTTGGGAGACCAGGCAGGACTGTGTCCATTCGCCGCTGCCAGATAGCGGGGATGTTAGCTGCTCCATATACTGCTCGCGTTGGGCGGATCAGACCGTGAGTTGGCGTGTTAAGCGTGAGAGCATGGCTGAATTCATCGTCGAGCTCGAGATGAGTGTACGCGTCGGAGATATCCAAATGGCAGAAGAGAGTGGCGCCGCGCATTCGGTTGAACAGAAGTTCCACCTTGGGAATCGGATGTTCATCGATGATGATCCGCGGGTTGAGAGTAGGCTTGTAGTTGCCTGTGATCCTTATTTTGCCGTTCTTCTTGGCGACTACGTGCGTTGTCGATGCCCACTCTTTTGTAGAAGCCAGATGCAATTTTCTTGTCGATTTCCTTGGCATAGGCATCGCGGAGGGCAACTGGTACGTCTCGAGCTCTGGCGAAAACAGGTGTGGCTCCAGCCTTCATGTGCATCTTCGCTGGGGAACCTGAGATCTTCCCGGGGGTGTCGCTGAACACATCCTGGTAGCGAGATAGAATGTTGTCGAGCTGCTTCTGTTGTTCCAAGGTCAGAGCCTGCTTGTCTGAGAGCTTGTGGATTGGGTCGGGTTTTGCGAAGAGGTGACCAAAGTCGATCTCCCGTACAAACTCTGAAATCCACTCTCGGCCAAAGAGCGATTTGACTTCATCGTCAACCACGTAGAGATTCAGGTTCCTGGTTGTGGTTCCGATGGTGGTGCACACTGACGTTTTGCCAATGCATTTAATCGGATGGCCAGTGTAACTGACGAAGTTATGATCGTTTCTCTGCAACACAAAACCTGGTTTGATCATACTTAGCTTTGATTTGCTCATGGTTGAGCAGGGGCCGCCGGTGTCGAGTTCCATTTTGACGGTGGTTCCCTCTATGTTGACATCAACCAGTGGCTTAGGTGCTGCGTTGACCGATCCGATTACCTCGATTTTGCTGAGGTAGTCCACAACGTCGAGATTTTCTGCTGGAAGCTCTTCTTCGGTCACATGGTTTGTTGTTCGATGTTTCCTCGATTTGGATCGGCAAACTTTTCTGATGTGACCTTTCTTGCCACACTTCAGGCACTCTGCGTTCAGGAACCTACACTGACTACGAGGGTGAGCTTCACCGCACCCTGCACATGTTGATTGGTTGTCCTGGGATGCACTCTGGTTTGCCTGGTGTGGACATTGGTGCTGTCTGGTTAGGTTGTAAGACCCTTGACTTCGATGAGCTGACTTGCTGCGTGGCGGCTGCTGGTTGATGTTCTTCCTGGACAGAGGCTTCTCGTATCCAATCCGATTGGTTGATTCAGACTTAGCGGCAGTTGTTTTGACCTCGTCGGTGGTAATGCGAGTAGCTTCGAGTGCGTGCGCGATTTCATATGCTGCGGTGAAGTTCTCTGGTTGTTTTGCAATAATCTCGTCGCACATTGCTCGTGATTCCAAACCTGCGAGCATTTGTTCAATTAACATGCGATCAAGAAATGTGCCATACTCACAAAACGTTGCAGCCTGCCGCAGTCTTAAGGTGAAGCTAGCGATGGTTTCTCCTTGCTTCTGTATTACACTGCGAAATTTGATGATCTCAGCAAACTTGTTGCGTGTGGCGTCAAAGTGGCCTTTGAGCTTAGATTGAATCTCGTTGCATGACAGAGTTTCCGGATCATTAGGACTCACCAGGATCTTCAGGGCATCATTGAGTTCAGATCCCATGTAAACCCGTGCAAAATGTGCGTGTTGATCCGCGGGTACCTTGCTCAAGTTGAGCGCCCAGGTAAAGCGAGTGAAATAGTCGGCTACAGTCGTCCCGTCGGTTGTACGATACGGTTGCATTGTGAACTTTGGCGGTCGAGGTTCTGATGACGTTGTTGACCCTATTGTCTGTCGGATAGCGTCGGCGATCATTGCCGAGAATTTTTGGAGTTGCTCAGAGGTTAAGTCCGGCATGGTGAAGATGAGTGGAGAACAGTATATCTAACACGCACTTGCGATGAACTTAGTTCGGTGCAAACACTTGCGTTGAGGTTAGAAAGTTCACTCGGTTTATTTTCCAACACGCTCTGCGATGAACGTCGTTCGGTGCAACACTTGCGTTGAGGTTAGAAAGTCACTCGGTTTCGCAACGTTATTTATCTTATCCCACTTCTGACACCACTGTTATGTTGTGGGAGATACAAGATAAATAACATACACTTGTTAATATAACACAACGGTTTATTAAACACTAGTCGATACACAACGATGCACAATGTGAACTAACTTGAGCGGAACTATCGTCTACAGTCCGCGGGTGCATATATACATAGTAGCTGGAAAGTTCCAGAATCGAATGTTCCAGATTGGAATGTTCTGGGCATAGTGACTAGAATGTTCGTGTTAACTCAAGTAGCCTAAATACACAACACTGACTAGAATGTTCATGTTAACATAGCACTTTCTAGAATGTTCATGTAAATACACAACAGTTCTTTTGGGCTGTTGTTGTTTTTTTTTCAAACCAAACAGTGTTAATATTTGCACTGAACAACACCACTGGACACTAAAAACAAGTGTTTCCACCCTTAGCGTCTATGACAGCTTGTAAACGCTCAGGCATACTGTTTACAACTCGTCGAATGACATTTGCCAGGATGCGATCCGATTCCTCCAGCAGCGATGTTCTCTGTTGTGCCAAGGTGGTGGGGTCACACTGTCTGACGTTCTTTGCAAGCATATCTCGTACATGTTCGATGGGGTTTAAGTCAGGACTACGAGCTGGCCAGTCCAGGGTTTGAATCCCCACTTCCTGCAGATATTATACAACACAGCGAGCAGTATGAGGGCATTATCCTGCATCAGCATGAAATTCTGACCAATGAAAGGCGAAAAGGGCATCACATGGTTCATCAGGATCTCTTCGATGTACCTTTGGGAATTGAGTGTCCCGTGATCGATGCACACCAACTCAGTGCGGGCCATAACGTTGATGCCACCCCACACTATAACCGAGCTACCTCCAAATGGAGTCCTGGAGGAGAAAGCAACAGGGCTGTACCTCTCCCCGCACCTTCTCCACACTCTCTCTCTTCCATCAGAAGATCTAAGATTAAAGCGACTCTCGTCAGTGAAGAGAACAGAGGCCCACTGCTCGTGTTCAACAAATGCCAGTTGTTATTCCTAGAACAACAATAAGCGAGCGGCAACACTCATAACCCTTAAATGCTTACAGTGCTCTTTCCGCCATAGAAGATTGGGTAAAATTGGTGGTAATAAACCACCCTAAGAAATGTCATATTATTATCTATTACTATTCACGGATGTTTCAGATGTTTGTTCTAATGCGTGAAAAGCTTTTAAAATGTGATTACATCTTTTCCATGGCTAATTTTATACTATTTATATTACATTTTTAACTGTTCCACTTTTTTGCCAGTCTGTGTGTCACTCCGTCGATAAAGCTTGCCTTTCAACGCGTGTATTTAACTAGTCAATTTGTCAGTGAATTAATTGAATTTTCTGCAAGTGGCTTTTAATGTGCCAGGTGACGAAAGGTCAGGAGAATATTCTACCAACCATCTCGCGCTGTGCCGCTAGCATTTTTTTTTTTGGCAGTTGGTCCTGGTTCGATTTTTGGCTCTGCCAAGATTTTTAATTTAGGTCTGAGGGATGGAACAAGGCACACTAAGCCTCGTGAGGCAAAACTGAGAAGAGGAGGGTTCCCTCCCCATCTTAGCAATCTTGGAAGTGGTTTCCGCACTTCTACTCCAGGCAAATACCGGGATGGTTCCTAATTTAAGGCCATGGCCGCCTCGTTCCCAATCCTCATCTGAATAATAAATGCACCCACTAATACAGCCATCACAATAACACAGGTTATGAGACAAATTCCACATGTCCAAGTACACAGATCTACATGGCCATGATGTCGCAAAGCCCCATAATCAACCAACAACTGCTTCTTTCTACCATTTCCAAGAAGAAATCTTAGAGTTTCCATTACAGTCTTATGCCCCTAAAATCCACGACTAGTTCAAATGGATTTAGGCCTAAGCATTCGATCAACCGTATTCTTGCATCTCAATAGGGATTTGCCAATAGGCTTTCAATAGCTTGCCTCAATTCTACTTCCATATATGTAGGCATATACATGCAAGAAATGAGTATGGTACTGCCCCCATAAATGAAATTATTTAGGGACAAAATGAGAGTATTACCCGTCCCCATGATAAAATTTAACCAGCAAATATAATTTCTGGAAGTATGACACAGGAGTGTAGTGTTACAAGCTCGAGGCTGTGGGAGAGCCCGATCACGTGATATGTTGCACAAGAGACGCTTCTAGAAGGCTAAATTTGGCATAGCAACAGCGAGTTCGGAAATGAATATTATTAATATTGTTATAAATTATGCTATTGGATCCCAGCCCAGAGCCAATGAGAAGAGGCCTTATTGAAGACGGGATCAACTTTAATTACACAATATGATGAAATTATGCATTTAGGCCCTTAGAAGAAGATTTTCTTATTTGGTAATGAAGAGAATTGGCCAGTTTGCCATTTCTTGATGAATACAGTACATTTGCATTTGTCAGTTGGCACAGGCTCGAGTAAAAGGTGGCTTTTCACGATGTCTCAGTCTCACTCATGGCTGTGATTATATGGAAGCTACTGAGGTATGGGTGGTGCTTAGTAATGGCATTCAGGGCACAGTCAGTGCCTGTGGATACAGTGAAAGGTTCTACTCATAGGGTTATTAGGACTACTGGTCTGACTCAGTGTGGAAAGTAATGGCAAACTACCTCACTCCTCTTCTTCTGCCTAGAACGCCTCAATATAGCACTGCCTTGGGTTTTTGTGGGTATCCACTCACATAACGTAACGGCGGTGCTTTTTGAGGATCCAACCAGCCTTCGGGCAGACTACCCAACAGACAGAATGAAGAGAGTATTAAATGAAATTGTGTCTGATACTTTAAAAACCGCAGATCGGTTAATCTACGCAGTAATAAGCATTAGTAATCTACGCAATAAATTATGGTGGGAGTTTGATATGGCCGCCAAAATTTCGACTTGGAGGGGGAGATCTAAGGATCGATGTTCCTATTCCAGCAGTCTTTGAAGAGTGAGGAATTGTTTTTACTGGGTTAACGGAGATCCCAAGGCTTAGTCCGAGTGCGACGACTGTCGACTTGTGGAGACGCGAGGATAGCTAGGTGGAAGGTAGGAGATCACCGCACTTCCATTCTACGTGAAGTTGTGAGGAACATTGAATTGATTATATCTCTTATATCATTGAGATCTGAATATAACTAAGCGAATATATATAAAGAACAGGTCGCATACTATATATTGTGAAAAGTCGAGCGTTTTAAAACTTACCGTTTCGACAATATAAGCCTGTTAAGTCAGATTTTCAAATGTGTTGGAAATAAAGCTGAATATCATTTTAAATTGCAACGTGAAGTTGACGAACGCTGTTCAAGTGAACAGTAGCGGAGAACTTTTAATATTGGCGCAACACATAAACAGTATCAGAATGACTATTATTATTCTTCAAATGTTTTCATTCAACATAATTAACATTGTTGATATGATGAACTAAATAGTCATGCGCCAGAGATATATTCGATAACAGGAGTTAAGATACAACGATGGAGCTTCGTTAGACGACGTATTCTTGAATACAGACGTAGTGTACGGTCCATCTAGTACATTTTCGTCAGTCTACGAACACTAATATAACATCAATTAGCAATGGAAATATTTCATTCACCATTTATATGAATATTTCTATACATTATTCCAATGATGAGGCTGATACATATTTGCGACGGAGAATGAAGATTCTACAGAAGAGATTTGTCAAGATGCTAGGGGGTAGCCCAGCAACACAGAAAAATTTGCCAGAAGGATGTCGTTCGAGCCCAGGCGAATGTTGGTGAATTCCAGAGAGGGACGTTTCCTATCTTTGAGGTCACAGATCCGAGGTTTGAATGCAGATCCATCTCAGTGTCTTGAACTGAGGAAACATCTAAAGTATTGAGGGAATACTTACATAGATCTTCAAGTTTTCGTCCAAATAAGGTAGCAGTGCATCTCATTTGTAGTATAGAGCTTGATTAGTGACATCCTGAGCCAACGATCTTATTCCATTTTTATCATCTTGGCTTACAGGATTGAGCCGCATCGCATGGAGTACGGACACAAACTCATATCTACCCATGATTAAGGCTGCTGCAATGTCAGACGAAACGTCGGGAAATAATATCCGATATGCGACGCGGCTCAATCCTGTAAGCCAAGATGATAAACTTGACACCGGCCGCGAAAGCCTACGATCTAAAGATCTTATTCCATATGTCTATATTTTCACATTTCATGTATTTCAGTGTTTTCATGTATTTTACACTTCAGTTGTGTGTTGAGATTTTTATGCTTCAAGATTATTTAGGAGATGATTGCCTTTCATCTATTTTTCAATTTTATTCTACGGATCAGTTGTGGAACTGACATTAAAAATTTTGTTTGAGGAATTATATTGCCTCATAGAAGACTAGTCGTTTCGACTCTCGAATTTTTAATAATTTATTTTAAACCAAGTATTCTGACATTGTTCATAGCTTCAAATTAAATTCTTATTAAATTTAATTTGAGCACTTTAATGTAACAACATCTAACTTCATGAACAGAAGAAACATCGAATGATATTGTTATATCATTATTGTACATAAACTGTCGACGATCTAGGAAATACTAGGCGTTTGATAAGACCGAAGTCTTAATCCCTATGAACATTCTTTGTGTAGAGTGGAAAAACATTACGACATTGATAAACCTTCTTATTATTTGTAAAGCTAAGAGCTTTGTTCATTTAATAGGTTGGAGGAAATACCTTTTGATAGAAGATTATTCAAATCTTTGGCTAGGAATTCAAAGCTAGTTTATCCCGGTCAAGATTGGATTCTATCTGACACTATAAATAACATGTGTGTTATTTTATTCTATTTGTGTAACATCACGTCATTTTGTCGACATGATATTACAACGATAAACAATTTTAAGCTTGACAAGTGAGAGGAGACAGGAGTATTATTTTTATTACATGTATTTGCGATAGACGAGTTAACAGTTAATTATCTTGTTGTGGAGTAAACTTTAGGAGGTTAATCACGACTGTCTAATATCGATCATTACAATTGTAAGTTTCGTTTGAAGAACTTAAGCATGTATAATTGTAGTCCAGTAGTCATGTGGAATGATACTCAGGGTCATGCCATTATTTGAGAGAAGTGCCTACAGAAGATATGTTAATAACAATTAATCCTTTTTGGTTATTGTTTAACATAGTGGATGATAATTGTTTATGTCATATATACTGTTATATGAGAATTTTTAGAGCTATGGAGTGCTCGTGCGTGGGAGTTCCGCATTTTAAAAGAAGTCAAAGTATTATTGTTCTTTGTTAAGAAGGCGTGGATCATGATAAGAGCTGTTGAATACAAGTAGTCCAGTTCTTGTGAAGTAACGATTTAGCTGTGTTAACAGGAGGGTTTTTAGCGGAAATCCAACTTGAGAACGATTGTCTACTCATGTCAATAATACTATTGTTATATTTTATTAAACTCGAAGTTATGTAATTACGTACAGTTAACTTTAATTAGTCGACTGTATTATACCGACATTGTAATTAAACCTATATAAGACGATGTGTAAGCAGTATATCAAAACTACGGAACGTTAGAGAAGGGTTATGTGAAAAACCAGTGTATAGAGTTAGTAGAGAATTTTATTGTAACCGAGAAGCCAGAATCTCGAAAGTAACGTGTTAGCAACACTAAATAATGTATATTATTATGAACATATTATATGCAAATATTTTTTTGAAAATGATTTATTTAGTTAAATAATTTAGTAGGATTTATTAATCAATTGTTTTGAAATAGCGCGTGTTTTAGAGGTGGATGTTTGTGGTATGAATGATTGTTCACTGTTATGAGTAAATGTGGAACCGAATTCGTCATGAACAATTGCGGGGTGCGAATGAAAGAGTGTACAAAATTTTTCAGGATGATTGTTTAAGAAACAGAGTAGTTATGTGAACTTTCGTAAGATCTAAATCTTATTTTTACGTGTTATTTTAAACGCACACACAAGCAGTCTCAATGTGGGCTAGCTGGAATGATTCACCGTTAGGGTTGGAGAACGGTGTGACATAATATAAGCAGGTGGACACTCACCGCCTTGTATAAATTGTATAAACCAATTCCGAGTGTGGCGTGGTGCTGATATTTCATTGATGAAACAAGGTCATTGCACGTGCGTTCTACAAACGCAAGCTAGTGAATGATATCAGGTGTCTGGAATGCCACGAATGTAAGAGCCTTCATTAAACGTTTTTATTTTTACGCTGTGTAGGCCTAAAACAAGCCAAGATTTTATGCTAATAATTTTTATACACAGCATTGTAGTAAGATGTAGAGTTGAGAGGAAGTGTGAATGATTGCGTGTTTTTATTTTAATTTCTATGGTTAAATTAGTTTATTGTTATTTTGTTTATACTAGATTAGTTTACAATATTGCTAATAAATTTTATTCAGTTTGTTATCCGTTGTTGTTGGAGTGTGATTCATTTTAAATATAAGGAGAAGAGTATTGTGGATGTATTGTAGACGAAACTAAATTCCCAGTCCCCGAGGAGGTAAGTAAAGGTAAGTGCCCTGTGTAGTTTGTTCTTGATCCACAATAATCTTGTAACTGCTGTATGTAAATCCCTAAAGGCCATGTTGGAAGCGATTTCTAATGTAGTATTTGCCGGTGCTGTTAGAAATAGGCAATCCAACTGGGGCAATGGATATTCCAACAGGATACTTTCCGGATTTTCGGGTACAGTAGGAATGGCGCCCTGTAAACTTTGGGGCTACGAAACTAGCTTCGTAGTGTCTCTAAAGGAAGTTGGTTTGACCATTTCTAGTGAAAGAAATAATTACCAGACTTGAGGGATGTCTTATCCATTTCGGATGGATGTGAGTGTAATTATATAGGCTTAATTTAAATTGATATTAGGTAGGTTACACTCAGATAAAGATCAGATCTTAGAAACCTGAGAGAGGTGTAGTAGGTGGACTGTTTCGAAAAACGACCTACGATCTGAATATTTATTTTATTTCACCGGTACATGACGATTGCTGAGGTCATGTTAAAAATAAAGCAAACTTGTTTTGATGATTGAAATGGTAGAATTTTCTTTGTGGTAGTATATTTAAAGTGAAACACAGGAGAAAGAGCATTATGAGTAAGTTTATTCAACATAGGGTGTACTTTAAGTTAATGCTAAGGTAATTTTAAGTTACTTTTAGACATTAAGGTGCTCAAAAAATATATATGGAATAGGACGTTGCTCAGATGTTGTTATTTTGCTCTGATATCGTTTATGTCTCTACAGCATTATATAAAGGTTTATTGCAATGGCAAGCGAGGATGTGAAGAGAATGTTGGAGGAGTTGCAGCAGAGTTTGAAGGAGCAACTGCTGAGTAGTTTAAATGTTGTCAATGGTGAGTTAAAGGAGAATTTATCTTCGAATATGGTAGATATGCAAGGTAAATTTCAGGAAGCCAAGCAAGACCTAGAACAACTGAAGCGGGAACGAAAGGAAGACCTTAACACAGTGATTGTTAAAGTTGTTGATTCTCTTAGAGATAAAGTCGCAGAAAATGTCAAAGAGAGTTTCAAAACTGAAATTCAGGAAGTTCAGACTTCTTTAGAGGGTTTACATACTAGTGCCTCTAAAATGGTTGCAAATGTCACGCGTTTACAGACCGGCTCAAAGCAGATTCAGGATGATGTAAGTGGTGTACGAACAGAGGTCGGTACTGTCCAAAGTAAAGTCGATACAGTCCAATCCGAAGTAGACTTAGTGCAAGCGGATGTGTCTAATGTACAGTCCGATATTGGTAATGTAAGGTTAGAGGTATCCAATGTCCAATCTAAAGTAGATACAGTCCAAGCCGATGTGGCTAATGTTCAGGTTGACATAGACAATATGCAGTCAGATGTCACTGATGTACAGTCTGACATAGGTAAAATACAAACAGAAGTCAATACGGTATTTGTAGATGTAACAAAAGTCCAGGTGGACATTAATAAGATTAGACAAGAGGTAGAGGCGTCTAAAGAATTGTGTACACAGAATATAACTGCTTTAACGACACGTTTTGTTAACGATGCTTTAAAAACTACAGCTTCTCTGATCGAATTAAAAGGTAACGTAGAAACTTTACGAACGCAGGTTATTGACCATAAAAAAATTCTTAAGGCAGATATTGAGGAGGACATAGCTGCAATGTTAAAAGCTAATGTAGTTGTCTGGAAAGACGAGTGGAACAAATCCAGTGGGGAACATGTTAAGCAAATCCAAGATAACATAGAAAAGAAATTAGCCAGTACCCAAGTAGAAAATATTCGAGAGGTTATTGCAGTAAGAACGGATTTAGGTAAACGGATTGATACGCTCACTGAAAAGCAAGTAGAAGATAGAACTCAATCTAGTCAGGATGAGCAAGCTTTGAAAGAATCGTTAGAGAGTAAGACTAAAACGATAGAGGAACGATTAAACAAGGTTGTCACTAACGTTAATGCCATGAGTGAGGAGAAAACTAATGAACTAGAAGAATACGTATCCAAGAAATTACAAAATCTTAATCTAGGAGATGTTGCCAAGCTTGAAACGTATAAGGAAGATTTAAAGACCGAAGTAGGCCAACAGCTGAAGAAGATTATCGCAGATATAGAAGAAAAGGAAAGGGGGAATATAGATTTCGAAGATTCGAGGAATCAGACTAGAAGAAATAGCCTAGACGTGGAAGAAAGGGAAATCAGGCCGGAAGAAAGAGTATTCAGGTTTACGGAAGGTTTAGAGGAGAGGAGTAAAGAGCCCGAAAGTTACAATAGAGATTTTCGACCAAACCTTTAGGATTCATATCCGAGAAACGTGACGGTCATAAGGAACTTTGAAGACAAACCGCGTAAGTTCAGCAACCTAGATAGTTTCACACCGATAGAGTACATCAGAAATCTCAAAGATTACTTCATCGAAGCACATATTCCAAGAGAGAGAGAGAGAAATGAAGATCGTAGAACGCTATATCAGATGGGCCCCTTGAATGGTTTAGAGCCTTTAGATATACCTTAATGAACTTCGATGAATTCGCAGAAGCACTAATAAAGCGTTTCTGGTCGATTGAAGTCAAAATTCCCTACGCGCAGAAGTATACTCACGAAAATATTCAGGAACTCTTCCTACACGCTACGCAGACTTCTTCACGAGTCAGTTAGCCAGACTCAGATTTCTTCAACCCCCATTATCTACAGCTCAGTTGATAGACGTGATAGCCAGGATGCTCCCTGTTGAAGTCAGGCGTCTAATTATCTCGTCAGGAATCAACGATCTAGCAAGTATGGACGAATTGATCAGAAAACTCGATTACACGAGCCCTATGCCAAACGTTGTTGTGAAGAAACAAAGGCAAGATATACAAAGACATTAACACAGTATATCTTGACCAAACACAACAGACAGACAATCCGAAAGAACCAGAAAAGGGAAATATTGGTCCTGAAAGGAATAATTATTTCCGTGATCATAGACCAGAACCCAGATACAGGAGATTCCGTGGAGGTCGCCCATACCAGCAACAGCAAGGACGTAGTAACGATAATAGCAATGGCAACCGTATATGTGGTTATTATCACAATAATAATAACTACCGATACAATAATAAATGTTATTATAACAGGAATAACAATAGGAATAACCAGAACTATAATCGTAACAGAAACTCCCAAGATGAAATTATGACGGAGAAGTGCGATGAACGTCATAAGGAAGGAAAAGAGTATCTCAAGGAGTTGAGAAACAATGAGAATGGTAATGGAAGGGAAAATAAAAGTTAGATTATAGATCCCGATCCATCTACTAGTCAGAAGGGGAACCATGAGAATGAGTCTCAAGGACAAAAAAAAAAAAAAAAAAAAAAAAAAATTGAAACGGAATTAGAGGAGACAGGATATACTGCTACACAAAACCAGATTATGTTAAACGAAATCTATGAGGTGACAGACGAAGACCTACTCTTCGAGAAGGAGATTGTTAGAGAAGAAAGACCATTCGAGTTACCGATTATATGTGTTAATGTTGATGGACAAATATACAAGTCATTAATGGATACTGGTGCCATTATGTCTATCATATCGGATGATTGTTATCAGAGATTATCTAAGGGCAAACGTTAACAGTTTTACCCGCATCTACTGTTAAAGAGCGTGACATTTTTCAAGACAAAGCGGTAAAATGCAAAATCCAAGTTTTATTAAACTTTGAGATAAATGGAAGCACATATGAACACATTTTCATTGTGGTGAGCAAAATCAATTTTGATATCGTGCTAGGCATTGACTTCATTACTAAAGTTGGAGCAGTAATTGCTATGAAAAACCGAGTCATAAAATTTAGTGAAGGGTTAATAAACACGGAAGAGTTAGAAGAACAGGATTCGAATGACAGTCTAGATAAAGATCACAGGGAAGAAGTTATTAACAACATTATTGAAGAGGTAGAAAATGAAAGGGAAATGTATACTCTCCAAGCAGATGGGTTTGACGAAATTCAGGATGAATTTGAGGAATTAATCATTGAATTTAAAGACATTTTTGATGATAAGCCTGGATTGATAAAGGACTACAAGTATAAGATTAGGCTTACGGATGAAACTCCTTATCAGAAGAGGATTTACCCGATACCAGAAAAGTACTATGAAGAAGTACGAGGGATAATCAATAAAATGGAAGCTGACCGAATTATAAACAGTAGTCAGGAAAATAATGGTCAATTACGCCTATGTCTCGATGCCAGGACCATTAACTTAAATATTTTGCCCGAGGCAGACCGACCGCCTAAAATACGAGATTTGCTCAGAAAGTTCAAAGGAAAAGCCTGTTTTAGCGTCCTAGATTGAACTTCTTCGTTTTATCAGATTGAGCTTGATGAAGAAAGCAAACAGTACACAGGGTTTCTGTTTGACCAGACTTCTTGGGTTTTTCAGAGAATTCCCTTTGGCATGGTCTACAGTGGTCCAGCCCTGATTAGAGCCCTTGATAACAAACTCACCGATGAAGTTAAAAAGAACGTGCTTTGTTATATAGATGATTTAATCATATCTTCACCAAATGTCCAGGAACATCTTATACACTTGCGTAAGCTTTTTGAAAACCTGAGAGACGCAAATATAAAGGTAAATTTCGATAAGTGTCGTTTCATGAAAGAAGAAATTAATTTTCTCGGACACACCATTGACCAGCATGGATATCACCCGAACTTGCAGAAAGTGGAAGCTACTATGAGGTTCCCAAAGCCCACTAAGGTCAAACAAGTGCGAGAATTTGTAGGTGCGTGCCAATTCATTAGCAGTCATTGTCCAAAGTATTCAGAGATTATGGCACCTCTCTATAACTTGCTCAAGAAAAATAACCGTTGGAAATGGAGCAGTACCGCTGACGACGTCTTTGAGAAAGCTAAGGAGATGTTGAAAAACAACGTGAAATTAGAATATTCGGATTTCGAACGAATATTCTACATAGAATCCGATGCTTCACGTGGAGGCATTAGTGCAGTCTTATACCAAAAGGACGAAGAAGCAAATAAGCATTACATTGCGTTCACCGGAAGAAAGCTTAAGAAACACGAAGAGAACTACTTCCCGACAGAACTTGAGGCGTTAGCTTTCGTGACAGCTCTTCAAGTGTGGAAGCAGATATTAATCGGACACCAGATTATAATATCACCCACCATAAGGCACTCCAATTTATGCTTCAAAACGATATGTCGTGTGATAGATTTACTCGATGGGCCCTTTTCACTCAACAGTTTAATGCTACAATAGTCCACCAGCCAGGGAAAGACAATTTGTTGGCTGACGCATTATCACGTAACCCAGTTAGAAATTTGCAGATTAACCATGTACAATTGGAGGAAGAAGATCAGGAAACCGTTAGGAGATTAGCCCGAATCGGTGTGTCACAGAAGAGACACGCTCCAATTAGGAAAATGTACAGGTTCCTTAAGGGTTACATGGACACAGCAGATCTAGATTATGCTGCTACTCAAAGGCAATCACGACACTTTGTATTGAGCTGAGATCTTGTGTGTAAATACGCGGCCTCCGAACACACTAAGATTTGCATAGTCGTGCCCCCTAAGCTTGTCACAAAGTTAGTGTGGTTGGCACACCATTCTATCGGACATGGAGGTTTAGATAAAACCCTCAGTACTCTTAAAGAGAGGTTTATCTGGACCAACATGAGATACACTATAGCGAAGATTATAAGATCTTGTGATAAATGCCAGAGAGGAAAATTCGCATCAGAATTGTTGAAGGGAAGACCCAGAGTTATGATACCTTCTAAACCACGTTAGCTGATGGCTACGGACATTTTTGGTCCTTGTCCGAAGGGATATGAGGGTAATCAGTTCCTGTTAGTGACTATTGATGTTTTCACTAAATTCGTTACCATGAATCCTATGCAAAAACCAATACCAGAAATGTTGTGAGCAGATTAGAGAACGCTGTGTTTCCGAAGGCTGGGAAACCAGAATATCTCTTATCGATCCATGGAGCGCAGTTCACTTCAGCCGAATTCGCAGCAGACATGGAAAGATTGGGAATTAAGCACATCTTTTCAAGCGTGCGTTATCCAGAGTCAAATTCAAGCCAACGCTATATGGCAGAATTTAGCAAATTCTGCAGAATTTTCTGCCCAGATGATCACCCCAGTTGGGTAAAATACGTGCCAATGATTGAGGATTGTTTGAACTCCACAGTTCAAGAAAGCACGGCCGAAGTTCCTATGATTCTTCACTTAGGAAGGAATCCAGAAAGGCCATGGGACAATGTATTTGATTTCATTCCCAGAAATCCTGATCTAGGAAGACAAGCGAGGATCGATATGGTGAAAGAAAGACTTCAGAAAGCAGCAGAGAAGCGCTTGAAACGAGTTGCAGGAAAACGTTTCGGTACGCCGTTATAAATTGGAAATATGGTCTTATTGCGCAGACCAGTGAAAGTGGACGTGAGCAAAAAGATTTATCCCAAGTTCGGAGTTATCTTTATTGGCCCGTCCCGCATAACTAATGCTTATGGGAATAACTGTTATGAGTTGTTTGATGATGAAAATAACGTTATACTAGGAACATTCAACGCTAAGAATTTGAAAAAGTATCATAAGAAAATAGGCTAAAATATTTCAATATTCGAGTTCAAGTGACATATCAAAAGTCTTGAATTAGGTAGAATGATTAAAAAAACAATTTTCAACTGTTTTTAACTTGAGATGACGGAGGAATGCCCCCGTAAATTGAATTATTTAGGGACAAAATGAGAGTATTTTCCGTCCCCTTCATAAAATTTAACCAGCAAATATAATTTCTGGAAGTGTGACACAGGAGTGTAGTGTTACAAGCTCGAGGCTGTAGGAGAGGCGGATCACGTGTTATGTTGCACAAGAGATGCTTCTAGAAGGCTATATTTGGCATAGCAACAGCGAGTTTGGAAATTAATATTACTAATATTGTTATACATTATGCTATTGTATCCCAGCCCAGAGCCAATGAGAAGAGGTCTTATTGAAGACGGGATCAACTTTAATTACACAATATGATGAAATTATGCATTTAGGCCCTTAGAAAAAGATTTTCTTATTTGATAATGAAAAGAATATTAAAAGAAATTGTATCTGATACTTTAAAAACCGCAGATCGTTTAATCTACGCAGTAATAAGCATTAGTAATCTACGCAATAAATTATGGTGGGAGTTTGATATGGCCGCCTAAATTTCGACTTGGAGGGGGAGATCTAAGGATCGATGTTCTTATTCCAGCAGTCTTTGAAGAGTGAGGATTTGTTTTTACTGGGTTAACGGAGATCCCAAGGCTTAGTCCGAGTGCGACGACTGTCGACTTGTGGAGACGCGAGGATAGCTAGGTGGAAGGTAGATCACCGCACTTCCATTCTACGTGAAGTTGTGAGGAACATTGAATTGATTATATCTCTTATATCATTGAGATCTGAATATAACTAAGCGAATATATATAAAGAACAGGTCGCATACTATATATTGTGAAAAGTCGAGCGTTTTAAAACTTACCGTTTCGACAATATAAGCCTGTTAAGTCAGATTTTCAAATGAGTTGGAAATAAAGCTGAATATCATTTTAAATTGCAACGTGAAGTTGACGAACGCTGTTCAAGTGAACAGTAGCGGAGAACTTTTAATATTGGCGCAACACATAAACAGTACCAGAATGACTATTATTATTCTTCAAATGTTTTCATTCAACATAATTAACATTGTTGATATGATGGACTAAATAGTCATGCGCCAGAGACATATTCGATAACAGGAGTTAAGATACAACGATGGAGCTTCGTTAGACGACGTATTCTTGAATACAGACGTAGTGTACGGTCCATCTAGTACATTTTCGTCAGTCTACGAACACTAATATAACATCAATTAGCAATGGAAATATTTCATTCACCATTTATATGAATATTTCTATACATTATTCCAATGATGAGGCTGATACATATTTACGACGGAGAATGAAGATTCTACAGAAGAGATTTTTCAAGATGCTAGGGGGTAGCCCAGCAACACAGAAGAATTTGCCAGAAGGATGTCGTTCGATCCCAGGCGAATGTTGGTGAATTCCAGAGAGGGACGTTTCCTATCTCTGAGGTCGCAGATCCGAGGTTCGAATGCAGATCTATCTCAGTGTCTTGAACTGAGGAAACATCTAAAGTATTGTGGGAATACTTACATAGATCTTCAAGTTTTCGTCCAAATAAGGCAGCAGCTACGATCTAAAGATCTTATTCCATATTTCTATATTTTCACATTTCGTGTATTTCAGTGTTTTCATGTATTTTACACTTCAGATGTGTGTTGAGATTTTTATGATTCAAGATTATTTTTCAATTTTATTCTACGGATCAGTTGTGGAACTGACATTAAAAATTTTGTTTGAGGAATTATATTGCCTCATAGAAGACTAGTCGCTTCGACTCTCGAATTTTTAATAATTTATTTTAAACCAAGTATTCTGACATTGTGTCATAGCTTCAAATCAAATTCTTATTAAATTTAATTTGAGCACTTTAATGTAACAACATCTAACTTCAAGAACAGAAGAAACATCGAATGATATTGTTATATCATTATTGTACATAAACGGTCGACGATCTAGGAAGTACTAGGCGTTTGATAAGACCGAAGTCTTAATCCCTATGAACATTCTTTGTGTAGAGTGGAAAAACATTACGACATTGATAAACCTTTTTATTGTTTGTAAAGCTAAGAGCTTTGTTCATTTAATAGTCTAGAGGAAATACCTTTTGATAGAAGATTATTCAAATCTTTGGCTAGGAATTCAAAGCTAGTTTATCCCGGTCAAGTTTGGTTTCTATCTGATACTATAAATAACATGTGTGTTATTTTATTCTATTTGTGTAACATCGCGTCATTTTGTCGACATGATATTACAACGATAAACAATTTAAAGCTTGACAAGTGAGAGGAGACAGGAGTATTATTTTTATTACATGTATTTGCGACAGACGAGTTAACAGTTAATTATCTTGTTGTGGAGTAAACTTTAGGAGGTTAATCGCGACTGTCTAATATCGATCATTACAATTGGAAGTTTCGTTTGAAGAACTTAAGCATGTATAATTGTAGTCCAGTAGTCATGTGGAATGATACTGAGGGTCATGCCATTATTTGAGAGAAGTGCCTACAGAAGATATGTTAATAACAATTAATCCTTTTTGGTTATTGTTTAACATAGTGGATGATAATTGTTTGTGCCATATATACTGTTATATGAGGATTTGTAGAGCTATGGAGTGCTCATGCGAGGGAGTTCCACATTTTAAAGGAAGTCAAAGTATTATTGTTCATTGATAAGAAGGCATGGATCATGATAAGAGCCGTTGTATACAAGTAGTCCAGTTCTTGTGAAGTAACGATTTAGCTGTGTTAACAGGAGGGTTTTAGCAGAAATCCAACTTGAGAACGATTGTCTACTCATGTCAATAATACTATTATTATATTTTATTAAACTCGAAGTTATGTAATTACGTACAGTTAACTTTAATTAGTCGACTGTATTATACCGACATTGTAATGAAACCTATATAAGACGATGTGTAAGCAGTATATCAAAACTACGGAACGTTAGAGAAGGGTTATGTGAAAAACCAGTGTATCGAGTTAGTAGAGAATTGTATTGTAACCGATAAGCCAGAATCTCGCAAGTAACGTGTTAGCAACACTAAATAATGTGTATTATTATGAACATATTATATGTAAATATTGACATGAATCGGTCAATGCGGACCATGATAGATATCGTAAATTATCTGTCACGTAGATGTCATTGAAAAAGCTGTGTAGAACAGAAGAAAACCCATGTTAGAAACAGGCAATCCAGCTGCGGCAATGGCTATTCCAACAGGATCCTTTCCGGATTTTCGGGTACAGTACTTACAAAAATAAAGAAATAATAAGCGAATATGTACCCTACTATTCTATTTCTCTCCTACTCCTAAATCCTTCTCTGAACACTCATCTTAAAACAGAATGGTCTGCATTTTTGGACTTATTATTTAAATGTAGCCTATAATGGGAAATGAACATGCTCATCTCCCCGGCAAAACTGGAAAAAACCTTGAGTAAGTATTAATGTTTCTGTTCTTATGCATTTTATATGATGCTTTAAAAATCAATCTAGAATCGCTAATTTAAGTTAACTTCACTACCATAATACTGCTCAAGAGTTAGACTGTTGAGGATTGATGACCAAGATGTCCCTAACTTGAGCAAGGACTGCTTCCCAACTTAATGTAAAGGGCCTTTACGTAGTTTGGATCATTTGCGTACGTGTTACATGGATGTGTGTGCTGACTTTTTGGTGTTAAATGATGTAGGTTGGCAACACCAAATGTTCCTTCTACTTTTAGATTCCGCCATGGTCCGTATTGACAAGAGATTATAAACCAATATAGTACAATATATTTCCGTCAATCAATACCAAACAAATTATATTAAATTGTATTAACACTCACATTCGTGGGACATGTTTCGGGGCCATGCTGCTCCCTTCTTCAGTCACCTCATCTCCTCATTGTCATCGTGCGTTCTCAAAGATATCACATTATACAAGATGCTCACACAAACAAACATTAAAAACAATCTAAAAAACACTATACTAAAAATACACATACGTATAAACTTATACAAATATATCGAAAACACAGAATGTCTGTCACCATGTAAAATAACAATTCCTCTTCTACGTTGAAGTTGGTTCAATCGACCGTTTTGGCTTTAGGTATTAATCACTGTACATATTACGGAGTGACCAGTCCTTTCAATTATAGTGCCTGATGCGAAAAATGGAACATGAATCGGTCAATGCGGACCATGATAGATATCGTAAATTATCTGTCACGTAGATGTCATTGAAAAAGCTGTGTAGAACAGAAGAAAACCCATGTCAACAGAGTAAAATTGATATGAAATTATTTAAAAAAATCCATAAAAACGGCTAAAACACTCACGCAAATCAAGGTAACTATGTGTACACATCCAGATCAACTGTCTGGTTACGGAGACACAGTGTTTTTTAGCCGTTTATATGGATTTTTTAAAATAATTTCATATCAATTTTACTCTGTTGACATGGGTTTTCTTCTGTTCTACACAGCTTTTCCAATGACATCTACGTGACAGATAATTTACGATATCTATCATGGTCCGCATTGACCGATTCATGTTCCATTTTTCGCATCAAGCACTATAATTGAAAGGACTGGTCACTCCGTAATATGTACAGTGATTAATACCTAAGGTCAAAACGGTCGATTGGACCAACTTCAACGTAGAAGAGGAATTTTTATTTTACATGGTGACAGACATTCTGTGTTTTCGATATATTTGTATAAGTTTATACGTATGTGTATTTTTAGTATAGTGTTTTTTTTAGATTGTTTTTAATGTTTGTTTGTGTGAGCATCTTTTATAATGTGATATCTTTGAGAACGCACGATGACAATGAGAAGATGAGGTGGCTGAAGAAGGGAGCAGCATTGCCCCGAAACATGTCCCACGAATGTGAGTGTTAATACAATTTAACATAATTTGTTTGGTACTGATTGACGGAAATATATTGTACTATATTGGTTTATAACACCATATGTGGCGGCCATTTTGAAGGAGTCCTGGTCTTTTTTTTAGACCTGGCATCGTATAAAAGTCCGTCAAGAGTCAAAGTGGTTGTCCTGTGCCAATGCCAAAAACCTATTCAAATAAAAATTAGCTAATGATATGGATTTGAGACCCTTATATGAAATGTGGAAATAAATATATCTCCTTGTTTTATTATATTAGGCTATATACATACCTACACTTTTAAACGACAATATTGTTGAAATATGTGACCATGGTTTGTGTTGGTCACACTGTTAATTATAAACCTGCTCCATAGAGATATGTTTCTCTTTTGTTTTATGGTAATGGTGTGTATAAAAGGAATGTTGTATCACCTTGTTCGTTCAGTTCTGTTGTAGTAAATGTCAAGTACATTAAACGTGTGTTCCATTTCAATTGCCTGTGTGCCTCGTAATCCTTCAGGTTATGGGCCCAGCCACGAATCCACCGTGCGAATATAAAGTGCGTATGATAGACTGATTGTTATATGAACTGTGAATTCGGCTACGTAGTGAAATTCAACATGTCTGCAACCAGCACCTCGTTACCGGCTATAGATAAGCTGCGAGGTAGTCTAAATTACGTGGATTGGCGATTCGAGATGGAAAACGTCCTAAGACTCGAAGATCTGTGGAGCTGTATAGTTGGCTACCCGGATGGAGATACTACAACATCTGCGAAGAAAGCAAAAGACGAAAGTCGGGCTAGGGCCAGACTTAACCTCATGGTGGATAAATCAATTTTCCCAATCGTCATGCCTTGTAAGACCGCGAAGGAAGTCTGGGAAGCTCTTGAAAAGGCCTACTCCGATAAAGGAGTGAATCGGCGGATCGTCATCTTGAAGAAATTGTGCAAAGTTAAATTAAAGCACTACAAGACGATGGAAGAGTATGTTAGTGAGGTTATGGGACTTGCTCAGCAACTTGCGTCTATGAATAAGGCACTGGACGACGAGTTTGTTGCAGCTCTTATGCTGAAAGGTCTACCAGATGAGTTTCAGCCTATGATTATGGCTCTGGAAAGTTCCGGAACAGACCTTACTGCAGACACAGTCCGAACCAAGTTGCTACAAGATACTACTTGGAGTGGGAAAAGTACTTCCAAGCCATCCAAGGATTCTGTTCTGTTTTCACGAGAAGAAAAGACTAAGAAGAAGCCTTTCTGCTGGAAATGCAAGAAGCCAGGACACTGGAAGCGGGATTGCAGGAAGGAGGAGATGCAGAGCTCAACTCAACAGAAGTCGAAGAAAGACAAGATGATGCTGGCAACCGATGGACAGGCATTAAGTGCAAGGGCCTCTACAGGGGCCTGGTTCGTTGACTCTGGTGCTACTAAGCATATGAGTTCAAGCAAGTCTGCGATGGTGAACTTCACTGCTGGTCCTAATCTGGAGATCAGTACAGCAAACAATCAAAAATTGTATGGCCAAGGATCTGGTAATGTAACTGTTCAATTAGAAAATGGTATTTCACAAACCTTGTCCAATGTAGAATATGTTCCTGGTCTCACTGCTAATCTTTTATCTGTGTCTGCTGCTACTCAAAAGGGTTATGCTGTGGTATTCACCGGCAATACTTGTGAAGTTTATGATAGTGAAAACTTTGTTGCTACAGGTAATGTAGCACTGACTGCGAGTAATGTGGGGGGTGTTTACCAAGTCAATGCTCTCAGTGGTCAAGCTAATATTTGTTCAGAGGACTCAGAATATTTATGGCATAAACGACTAGGCCATCTTAACAATCACAGTATGAAGTTGTTAAGAGATAGTCTCACTCATGGAATTAATTTCTCAGATAATGGTTTTAAAAACTGTTTTTCATGTGCTGAAGGTAAACAAGCTAGACAACCATTTAAGTCAGGTAAGAGTAAAAGTGTATGTAAAAATAAGCTAGATCTTAATCATTCAGACTTATGTGGGCCTATGCCAGTTCCATCTTGGAGCAATGCTCGCTATTTCTTGACCTTCATTGATGATCATTCTAGAAAGGCTTTGTGTATTTCCTTGCTAAGAAAAGTGATGTTTTGGATTGCTTTATTGATTTCAAGGCACAGGTTGAGAATCAGTGTGAAAGATCTATTAAGGTCCTACGCACTGATAATGGTGGTGAATTTTGTAGCAAAGCTTTTGAGAGGATACTTAAATTAGAAGGTATTCAGCATCAAACTACAACTAGCTATTCTCCACAGCAGAATGGTGTAGCTGAACGCATGAATAGAACATTGCTTGATAAATGTAGAGCCATGATGAGCGAGTCTAAAGTAGATAAACGCATGTGGGCTGAAGCAATAAATACAGCAGCCTATCTTGTAAACAGGTCCCCAACCAGAAAAATTCCAGGTAAAGTTCCAGAGGAGATCTGGACTGGTAACCAGGTCAATATGGAGCATCTAAGAATTTTTGGTTGTGTAGCACAAGTTCATGTCCCTGATCAAAGGAGAAACAAGTTGGATCCTAAAAGTGAAAAACACATTTTCTGTGGTTATTGTGAGGACAGTAAAGCCTATAGATTCATGCATCCTGTTACTCATCAACTTGTTAAGTCCAGGGATGCACAGTTCTTTGAAGATGTGTTCCAGGAGGTGTCTGATGTGTCTCCAGGTAATGTTGGTCCATCCTTGCAGATTAATGAACCTGCAATGTTGCAGATCTCAGTTCCCACTGACAGTGAGGCAGAACCCGACAACTCAGGGGATGGGGCAGAGTGCATTTCGGAACTTGAAAGCGTATCGCCCATTACCAGTGCTGGTGTGGCTGAGACTGTTGACTCAGCTGATTTAAGCTATGTCCCTAGTGGAACAGATTCAGACTGCAGTGATTCTGTGGGCTCTGCCACCATCGTCAATGAGCCAATGGAGGGGGATGCCGAAGGTAATCAAAGGTATCCTAGGCGCCAACAAAAGCCTGTAGACATGTCAGACTATGTGACATACTTGACTCTCACTGATGACTCTGAACCTAGCACAGTTAAGGAGGCACTGTCCATGCCTGATAGGGTTAAGTGGGAGCAGGCTATGAAAAGAGAAATGGAGATACTTCAGTTAAATGACACATGGGATCTAGTTGATAAACCCCAGGGCAAGAATGTTGTCAGTAGTAAGTGGGTTTTCAAAGTAAAAAGAGACTCTAAAGGTAACATTCAAAGGTATAAAGCCAGACTTGTGGCCAGGGGCTTCACCCAAAGGTACGGAGTAGATTTTACAGAAACTTTCTCTCCTGTTGTTCGACACAGCACGTTAAGGATGCTGCTTGCCTTGGCTGTCCAAACAGATCTGAAGGTGGTACATTGGGATGCTGAATCTGCTTTTCTCAATGGAAAGTTAGATGAAGAGATCTACATGTATCAGCCAGAAAGTTTTGTCAAGAAAGGTTCAGAGCATAAAGTTTGCAAGTTAAAAAAATCTATTTATGGCTTAAAACAATCTTCTCGTTTGTGGAATGAGCGAGCTCACTCTGTTCTTGTCAAATTGGGTTACAAAAATTGTGCTGATGAACCCTGTGTGTACTTTAAGAAACAAGCCCAAGGTATGGTAATTATTGCATTATATGTGGATGATTTCATTGTGGCTTATAATGATGAGTCTGAGATCAAGTCATTGAAGACCTGTATTGATAAAGAATTTAAGGTACGAGATCTTGGGCCAATTTCTTATATTTTAGGTATTAAAGTAAGGCAAGATAAGAAGAATGGTACAATGTATCTTAGCCAAGAGCAGTACATCAGTGAGATTGCAAAGAAATATGGTATGCACGATGCACGTCCCATTGGTACTCCCTTGGAAACCAAACCAAATCTTGGTGTTTCTGATACAGAAACTAGTGATCTTCCTTATAGAGAACTCATAGGTTCGCTCATGTATTTAAGTGTTTGCACGCGTCCAGATATAAGCTATGCGATATCATATCTCAGTCAATTTAATCATTGTTACAATGAATCTCACTGGTCTGCTGCAAAGCGAGTGCTGCGTTATTTAAATTGCACAAAAGACTTGTCACTTAAGTATGTCAGGAATGGAGGTCAATTCATGGGATTTGTTGATGCTGACTGGGCTAATGATAGCAATGACCGAAAATCATACAGTGGTTTTGTGTTCAAAATGGCAGGTGGTGCTGTAACATGGGGGGCTCAAAAGCAAAAATGCATTTCCTTATCATCTACTGAAGCAGAATATGTTGCACTGAGTGAAGGTGTAAGAGAAGCTGTTTGGTTGAAACGTGTTTTGTCTAACTTTATAGATCTCAAGTCACCCATCATATTATTGAGTGATAGTCAATCAGCTCAAAAACTGGCAAAAAATCCAGTCCACCATAATAGGACCAAACATATTGACACTAAATATCACTATGTTAGAGATGCTTTGGATTCTAAAGCCATATGCATCAAATATGAGGAGACTTCAAAAATGTGTGCAGACATCCTAACAAAGCCTCTTCCTAAGCCTAAGCATATTTATTTTTGTAAAGACTTGGGTCTTGAGTCATGTCCTCTACTCCCACAGGTTTAAGGAGGTGTGTTGAAATATGTGACCATGGTTTGTGTTGGTCACACTGTTAATTATAAACCTGCTCCATAGAGATATGTTTCTCTTTTGTTTTATGGTAATGGTGTGTATAAAAGGAATGTTGTATCACCTTGTTCGTTCAGTTCTGTTGTAGTAAATGTCAAGTACATTAAACGTGTGTTCCATTTCAATTGCCTGTGTGCCTCGTAATCCTTCAGGTTATGGGCCCAGCCACGAATCCACCGTGCGAATATAAAGTGCGTATGATAGACTGATTGTTATATGAACTGTGAATTCGGCTACGTAGTGAAATTCAACATGTCTGCAACCAGCACCTCGTTACCGGCTATAGATAAGCTGCGAGGTAGTCTAAATTACGTGGATTGGCGATTCGAGATGGAAAACGTCCTAAGACTCGAAGATCTGTGGAGCTGTATAGTTGGCTACCCGGATGGAGATACTACAACATCTGCGAAGAAAGCAAAAGACGAAAGTCGGGCTAGGGCCAGACTTAACCTCATGGTGGATAAATCAATTTTCCCAATCGTCATGCCTTGTAAGACCGCGAAGGAAGTCTGGGAAGCTCATGAAAAGGCCTACTCCGATAAAGGAGTGAATCGGCGGATCGTCATCTTGAAGAAATTGTGCAAAGTTAAATTAAAGCATTACAAGACGATGGAAGAGTATGTTAGTGAGGTTATGGGACTTGCTCAGCAACTTGCGTCTATGAATAAGGCACTGGACGACGAGTTTGTTGCAGCTCTTATGCTGAAAGGTCTACCAGATGAGTTTCAGCCTATGATTATGGCTCTGGAAAGTTCCGGAACAGACCTTACTGCAGACACAGTCCGAACCAAGTTGCTACAAGATACTACTTGGAGTGGGAAAAGTACTTCCAAGCCATCCAAGGATTCTGTTCTGTTTTCACGAGAAGACAAGACTAAGAAGAAGCCTTTCTGCTGGAAATGCAAGAAGCCAGGACACTGGAAGCGGGATTGCAGGAAGGAGGAGATGCAGAGCTCAACTCAACAGAAGTCGAAGAAAGACAAGATGATGCTGGCAACCGATGGACAGGCATTAAGTGCAAGGGCCTCTACAGGGGCCTGGTTCGTTGACTCTGGTGCTACTAAGCATATGAGTTCAAGCAAGTCTGCGATGGTGAACTTCACTGCTGGTCCTAATCTGGAGATCAGTACAGCAAACAATCAAAAATTGTATGGCCAAGGATCTGGTAATGTAACTGTTCAATTAGAAAATGGTATTTCACAAACCTTGTCCAATGTAGAATATGTTCCTGGTCTCACTGCTAATCTTTTATCTGTGTCTGCTGCTACTCAAAAGGGTTATGCTGTGGTATTCACCGACAATACTTGTGAAGTTTATGATAGTGAAAACTTTGTTGCTACAGGTAATGTAGCACTGACTGCGAGTAATGTGGGGGGTGTTTACCAAGTCAATGCTCTCAGTGGTCAAGCTAATATTTGTTCAGAGGACTCAGAATATTTATGGCATAAACGACTAGGCCATCTTAACAACCACAGTATGAAGTTGTTAATGTGACTTTGCATTCACAAATTCTCATAGTGTGTTTCTTTTGTTTTTGTATTTCTCATAGTGTTCTTCTTTTGTTTTTGTATACCGTACAAGTCAAATGTACTTTTTTGAATATAACCGTCTGTTTCCGGTTATGACCAATGGATGTCGGTGTTTGTTTCTTCTCCCATCAATTTGGAGTTTAGAACTGTATTTAGTAAACCCTTTTTACTAATTATTTTATGACAGGTTATGCGCCCAGTTAAACGCTTATTGCTGTTAATGTGTGGACTTTGTGATGGGAGAATGTCGGTCGTTAAAGGGTGTTGATATGTGCGGCGCACATGTGGACAGTTAAGTGTGCATTCAAGATAGTTTTTGGTGAATTTTGTGGACGATTTTCTATTTTGAGGACTATTTGTACGTTTTATTTTAAGTATACATACTAACATGGATGCAGCTACGGGAAGCAGCGAGCGAGTAGTTGCAATAGTGAGGTTACAGGACGACAATTGGGAAGCGTGGAGCACCCGAACAAAGGCATTGCTTCAAACAAGGCGTCTGTGGGACGCGGTTCAAGGTTTCCCACGAAAGACCGATACAGGAGAGGTAGAAGATACAGCCGTTGAAGAGTACTCCGAGGCCCAACTGGGCAAAGATCAAGACGCGAAAAACTTGCTTATAGGTTTGGTCACCGACCCTTTCCTAGGTGATATCAAAGAAGCGGAGACAGCTAAGGAAGCATGGCAGAATCTTCTGACTTCATGTTGCGATACCGGAGTCCTTCAAATTGTGACGATGTTAGAAGAATTGTGTCTTTTTAAGAAAACTAGTGACATTAGCATGCGTACATTTGTTGATAAAGTGCTTACTTGGTGTGCACGGTTGGACGATGTAGGTATAAAATTTACGGATAAGGCCAAAGCTGCTTTTATTCTCCGAGGACTGGAAAAGCGGGAGTACGAAAATTTGATACGTTCATTGGAAAGCAATGAAGAAAACTTAAGTGTAAAGGTAGTGCGAGCCAAACTATTGTTGGAGGAGAGAAAGAACAAGTTGGACAAACTAAAGATGGAGCGAGAACAGGAGACTTATGCGAGGCTGAAGAAGGAAGAATCTGAGGGTGAAAGCGTGAAGGCAATGGTGGCAGCCATGCGCTTAAATTCCAAGGAGGTCGTCAACAGCAGCAAAAGTGTCAACAAGCCAACAGGTAGTGGTGGATTCATGTGCTACAAGTGCCAAGAACAGGGGCATATTGCGAAGTTCTGTGATTTAGTTCATGAAGCAAGAAAGAAAGGTTCAGTTTTGTGTTTTAATTGTGCCAAGATAGGTCATACTTCCCGGAATTGTAGTAATGGACGCAAGGAAAATGTTAAGGTAAAGAATCGTGAGGTTATTGCCACGGTAAAGGACGATGAGGCGGCAAACGAATGTGTTCAGGTTAATGCTAGTAGTGTTAAGGTGAAGGCTTATGTGGCAACTGAAAGCAAGGATGATGCATCTGATTGTGTACGCAGGTGGTATGTAGATTCAGGAGCCACAGAGCACCTGACACCTTATAAGGATATTCTGTATGATTACACCCCAAAGGTTTCTGGTAGTGTAGACACAGCTGATGGATCCGTAGTTAGTGTATGTGGTATGGGAAGTGTGCTTATGAAGCTATCTGACAAGTGTGAAGGTTCTTTTCTGAAACTGAACAGAGTGTTGTATGTCCCAGGTCTTCAAGACAATTTAATATCTGTAGGTCAATTTGACAGGAAAGGTGCAGTCGTAACCATTAAAGATAGCAAAGTTGTATTGTCAGATCATGAGGGTATATTCCTTACGGGTGAGGCCGTTGGAAATATGTATGAGGTAAATTGTGATTATTTTATGGTAGAACAAGGGAAAGAATTTGCTTGTAATGACGAGGTGGAGGTTGTGTATGCTAAGAGCAACAAAGCTGTAACTAGCGGAATATGGCATCAGCGTTTTGGCCATGCTCTGAACATTCCAGATCGTGATTTTATACCCAAAGAAAAGAATCTTGATTGTGATACTTGTAAACAAGGTAAAATGAAAAGACTTAAATTTAATGAAAGAGATCATGTATCTCAGAAGCCATTAGATGTTGTGTTCTCTGATGTATGCCAGCTAGAGCACCCATCGATTGGAGGTAGCAAATATTTTATTACATTTACTGATGATTGTACCAGATTCTCATATGTAAGGTTTCTTAAGCATAAGAGTGATGCATTTAATGAGTTTCTCAAGGTTAAAGCCCTAATGGAGACAGCACAAGGGACCAAGTTGAAATCTTTCCATTCAGGCAACGGTGGAGAGTATTTAAGTACAGAGTTTTGTAACTATCTTGAAAAGGAAGGTATTGTTCGTAGGTTAACAATGGCTTACTCTCCCCAACAGAATGGCGTTGCTGAACGCCTCAACCAGCAACTTCTCACCACTAGTAGGTGCATGCTCATTCAGTCAGGCATGCCAGTTCAATTTTGGGGGGAAGCCATCAGCACAGCCTGCTATATAAAGAATAGGTGTGTGTCATCAACTGTAAAGAACATCCCATTTGAACTGTGGACGAGTAGAAAGTTGTCAGACCAGGAATTGCTTATGTTAAAATCATTTGGTTGTAAAGTTTGGATCCATAAACGTAATGTGGAAAAGTTAGTGCCAAGGGCAAATGTTGGTGCAATGCTAGGGTACCCCGATGACTCGAGGGGCTACCGTGTATGGGACATCGAAAAGAAATGTGTCATTAAATCCAGGAATGTAGAATTTGTTGAAGATGTATTTCCGTTTTCTGTAAAAGCCCAGGAAAAACCTGTAACTCAGATAGATTGTGAACCTAGAACAGTTGGAGAAGTGTTTGTCGAGCAGAAAGATTGTGGAAGTGACGTGTTTGAACACGAAGTAGCCGAATCAGGAAATGAAAATTCTGTAACAAGTGATAGTGATGCCTCTTTGTCAGATTCTGATGTAATAGACGCTCCATTACAGCCTGAACACACAGTATTACGCAGGTCGAGTAGAGAGAGAAAACTTCCCAGCAAGTGTGTATGTTGTAATGAAGTCAAGGTCAAATGTCGCATTATCATGTTGAGGTCAGAATGTAACGATCCGGTGTCTTTTCAAGAAGCCACCTCACGAGATGACAAAGATAAATGGTTTGAGGCAATGAACCAAGAGATTGCCCTCTTGGGAAAACATAATGTGTGGACACTTGCAGAAGATTCAGGTGGCAAGACTGTCATGGGCACCAAATGGGCGTATAAAACTAAACGAAACCAAGAAGGTGAAGTACTTAGGTATAGAGCACGTTTAGTAGCTCAAGGTTTCAGTCAGATAAAGGGTACAGATTTCCTTGAATCCTACAGTCCTGTGGTAAAATGGAAAACTATTAGGACCCTTGTAGCCATAGGAGTAGAGCGTGAATGGGATAATTGTCATTTGGACATTGTATCGGCATACCTTAATAGCAAAATTAAGGAAACTGTATTTGTAAATCAACCAGAAGGCTTTCGCAGTGTAGAATACCCAGAATATGTGCTAAAACTCAACAAGAGTATTTACGGTTTGTGTCAAGCTGGTAAAGATTGGCAAAATTGTATCACTGCACAGCTTGTCAAGCTTGGCTTAAATCAAAGCAAATGTGATCCATGTCTGTATTTTAGTATGTATGTTGCCCTTTGCTACCATACAAGGAATGATATGCAAATGTTTGTTGTTAGTGTAAGGCTAGTTATGTATTTATTTTTGTTTTATTTTTTTTTTGTGCAATTTGTGAATGGGGGGAAGTGTGAGTTTGCATTCACAAATTCTCATAGTGTGTTTCTTTTGTTTTTGTATTTCTCATAGTGTTCTTCTTTTGTTTTTGTATACCGTACAAGTCAAATGTACTTTTTTGAATATAACCGTCTGTTTCCGGTTATGACCAATGGATGTCGGTGTTTGTTTCTTCTCCCATCAATTTGGAGTTTAGAACTGTATTTAGTAAACCCTTTTTACTAATTATTTTATGACAGTTAAGAGATAGTCTCACTCATGGAATTAATTTCTCAGATAATGGTTTTAAAAACTGTTTTTCATGTGCTGAAGGTAAACAAGCTAGACAACCATTTAAGTCAAGTAAGAGTAAAACTGTATGTAAAAATAAGCTAGATCTTATTCATTCAGACTTATGTGGGCCTATGCCAGTTCCATCTTGGAGCAATGCTCGCTATTTCTTGACCTTCATTGATGATCATTCTAGAAAGGTTTTTGTGTATTTCCTTGCTAAGAAAAGTGATGTTTTGGATTGCTTTATTGATTTCAAGGCACAGGTTGAGAATCAGTGTGAAAGATCTATTAAGGTCCTACGCACTGGTAATGGTGGTGAATTTTGTAGCAAAGCTTTTGAGAGGCTACTCAAATCAGAAGGTATTCAGCATCAAACTACAACTAGCTATTCTCCACAGCAGAATGGTGTAGCTGAACGCATGAATAGAACATTGCTTGATAAATGTAGAGCCATGATGAGCGAGTCTAAAGTAGATAAACGCATGTGGGCTGAAGCAATAAATACAGCAGCCTATCTTGTAAACAGGTCCCCAACCAGAAAAATTCCAGGTAAAGTTCCAGAGGAGATCTGGACTGGTAACAAGGTCAATATGGAGCATCTAAGAATTTTTGGTTGTGTAGCACAAGTTCATGTCCCTGATCAAAGGAGAAACAAGTTGGATCCTAAAAGTGAAAAACACATTTTCTGTGGTTATTGTGAGGACAGTAAAGCCTATAGATTCATGCATCCTGTTACTCATCAACTTGTTAAGTCCAGGGATGCACAGTTCTTTGAAGATGTGTTCCAGGAGGTGTCTGATGTGTCTCCAGGTAATGTTGGTCCATCCTTGCAGATTAATGAACCTGCAATGTTGCAGATCTCAGTTCCCACTGACAGTGAGGCAGAACCCGACAACTCAGGGGATGGGGCAGAGTGCATTTCGGAACTTGAAAGCGTATCGCCCATTACCAGTGCTGGTGTGGCTGAGACTGTTGACTCAGCTGATTTAAGCTATGTCCCTAGTGGAACAGATTCAGACTGCAGTGATTCTGTGGGCTCTGCCACCATCGTCAATGAGCCAATGGAGGGGGATGCCGAAGGTAATCAAAGGTATCCTAGGCGCCAACAAAAGCCTGTAGACATGTCAGACTATGTGACATACTTGACTCTCACTGATGACTCTGAACCTAGCACAGTTAAGGAGGCACTGTCCATGCCTGATAGGGTTAAGTGGGAGCAGGCTATGAAAAGAGAAATGGAGATACTTCAGTTAAATGACACATGGGATCTAGTTGATAAACCCCAGGGCAAGAATGTTGTCAGTAGTAAGTGGGTTTTCAAAGTAAAAAGAGACTCTAAAGGTAACATTCAAAGGTATAAAGCCAGACTTGTGGCCAGGGGCTTCACCCAAAGGTACGGAGTAGATTTTACAGAAACTTTCTCTCCTGTTGTTCGACACAGCACGTTAAGGATGCTGCTTGCCTTGGCTGTCCAAACAGATCTGAAGGTGGTACATTGGGATGCTGAATCTGCTTTTCTCAATGGAAAGTTAGATGAAGAGATCTACATGTATCAGCCAGAAAGTTTTGTCAAGAAAGGTTCAGAGCATAAAGTTTGCAAGTTAAAACAATCTATTTATGGCTTAAAACAATCTTCTCGTTTGTGGAATGAGCGAGCTCACTCTGTTCTTGTCAAATTGGGTTACAAAAATTGTGCTGATGAACCCTGTGTGTACTTTAAGAAACAAGCCCAAGGTATGGTAATTATTGCATTATATGTGGATGATTTCATTGTGGCTTATAATGATGAGTCTGAGATCAAGTCATTGAAGACCTGTATTGATAAAGAATTTAAGGTACGAGATCTTGGGCCAATTTCTTATATTTTAGGTATTAAAGTAAGGCAAGATAAGAAGAATGGTACAATGTATCTTAGCCAAGAGCAGTACATCAGTGAGATTGCAAAGAAATATGGTATGCACGATGCACGTCCCATTGGTACTCCCTTGGAAACCAAACCAAATCTTGGTGTTTCTGATACAGAAACTAGTGATCTTCCTTATAGAGAACTCATAGGTTCGCTCATGTATTTAAGTGTTTGCACGCGTCCAGATATAAGCTATGCGATATCATATCTCAGTCAATTTAATCATTGTTACAATGAATCTCACTGGTCTGCTGCAAAGCGAGTGCTGCGTTATTTAAATTGCACAAAAGACTTGTCACTTAAGTATGTCAGGAATGGAGGTCAATTCATGGGATTTGTTGATGCTGACTGGGCTAATGATAGCAATGACCGAAAATCATACAGTGGTTTTGTGTTCAAAATGGCAGGTGGTGCTGTAACATGGGGGGCTCAAAAGCAAAAATGCATTTCCTTATCATCTACTGAAGCAGAATATGTTGCACTGAGTGAAGGTGTAAGAGAAGCTGTTTGGTTGAAACGTGTTTTGTCTAACTTTATAGATCTCAAGTCACCCATCATATTATTGAGTGATAGTCAATCAGCTCAAAAACTGGCAAAAAATCCAGTCCACCATAATAGGACCAAACATATTGACACTAAATATCACTATGTTAGAGATGCTTTGGATTCTAAAGCCATATGCATCAAATATGAGGAGACTTCAAAAATGTGTGCAGACATCCTAACAAAGCCTCTTCCTAAGCCTAAGCATATTTATTTTTGTAAAGACTTGGGTCTTGAGTCATGTCCTCTACTCCCACAGGTTTAAGGAGGTGTGTTGAAATATGTGACCATGGTTTGTGTTGGTCACACTGTTAATTATAAACCTGCTCCATAGAGATATGTTTCTCTTTTGTTTTATGGTAATGGTGTGTATAAAAGGAATGTTGTATCACCTTGTTCGTTCAGTTCTGTTGTAGTAAATGTCAAGTACATTAAACGTGTGTTCCATTTCAATTGCCTGTGTGCCTCGTAATCCTTCAAATATTAGCCTAGGCCTATATCTTAAATCGACAGGGGGCTTACTACTAAGCCTGAACAATAATTTATGTTCATTGCCTGCCTACTAATTATGCAATTACAATATATAATGTTTAACATCCCCTCGTAACTCGCTCAATATCATAACATGTTTTCATAAAACTACACATTCATTGCACATTTTGCAAAATACTGTTATAGGTTATAATCGCTAACCTGGGGGCTTAGTGTTAAATTGCTCTCACTAAACTACTCTTAAAATTATCTTAAAACATACAGTCATTCCAAGAACTACAGTTTTAATTAACCTATTTTTCAACCTTTTAAATGATTTTTTTTACATCTGAACGCAAATCGGACGAATGCTCCTGGATTACAACCGAGACCTTACAGGGATGACGACTTTTCCGAACTATATAAGCGGATTAAATAATGCTCCTGGATTACAACCGAGGCGTTACAGCGATGATGACTTTGAGGACTGTCAATATTCTCATACAGTTCAATATCCGCCAATCAGATGCCTTAAAACAGTGACCGTGTTGTAGTCCAGGAGGTTTAAGAAATACGCTGTCTACCACTGCTAAGAAGTAGATGATAGAACAGCAAGTTGTTTTCTAAGCATTAGGCAGCACGCGTCTTGGTAGATGGCACTTCGGACTACTGTTACCACACATCAGTTATTGGGCGAAGTGTTTTCTGTGTCCAGCAAGGCTTAAATGAAGGAGAAGAAGAATATCGATACACTGCTGTTTTTAGTATCGAGAAGTCTGCCGATAGTTAGCGAGCAGCTGTTTAGTTGAATAAAAATGGCAGATATTGTTGACTTAGAATTTCCTGTTTGGGGACTTTTACCAAAGAAAGAAACTGGAGTTACTTCATTTCTCGCAAAATATCCAGAATACGATGGAAGAGGAATCACAATAGCTATTTTTGATTCTGGGATTGATCCAGGAGCACCAGGATTACAGGTACTTCCGTAATGAACATAATTGTCATGTCATTGACGTTAGTTCATCCCGTTCGATAAAATAATGCGGGCAATTTTTTTGTTCTTAATTTCATAATGCGGTATATTTAAAGCAGCAGTATTTATTTTATGTAACTTTGTTGAGAAGCGTAAAATTTATAACAGGTATTTCGGGGAAACGAATAAAAGCATAGGTTAGTTTTTGTATTAATGCTGGTATACTGCTGCTTTGTTTGGAAATCATGCAAGGAATAGTTTGAATGTACGTTGATATTACCTGTAAAATGTGTGTCCATTTAGCTTTAATCAAATGGAGGATTTATGCTGATCGGACTCAATAGACGAAGAGATATAACTAGATGAGAACCATTTAATTGTGAAGAATTTTTCTTTTTTTATAGTACACTTTCCATTTTGAATGTATCAAATGTTTTATGGAGTACCTTGTTATCCTCCTTGTTAGGTAACACTAATAGGGCTTTGTATACAAACACGAACCTAACCTGAGGCTTGGACCCCCTTGCTTGTTGTACAACCAATAATGGAACTCGTGCACTATAAGGTGCTGGCTACCATTAAGATCTGGAAAATTTTCTGTAGGAATAGGTAATGTGACTAAGATTCAGGAGTTGAACTGTTTATCGCTAGAGGGTGTTTTGCATTTTTTTCCAGCATTTTTTCGCCAGCAGTGTTAAATTATCGGACCAGTGTGTCCCTAACTGCGGTTGTTGCAGTGGTGAACGCGGAATAAGGCTTGACATACAAACACAAGCCTAACCTGGGGCTTAAGCCACAGATCCTCTTGCTTATATTACGAACAGTCATTTTCGTCTAGTTAGTCTTCTAACCTAGCATTGGCCAATGGTTTTGTTCAGACCGTCGTCTAACCAAGTAGCAACCAATGGCTTTGTCTCACACAACTTTATTACAAACAGTAGTTTTCGTCCACACAGTCGGCTAACTTAATAAGAGAGCAGATGACCTCGTGGTTCTGCTCCCCCTAAAAACAACAAAATCTAACTTAATAAGGGTCAGGGTGAGGTGTACCATACCAACTGATGAGCCCATTGTTACACCGGGACGAAACGCTGATAACTGATATGAGCTACCCGGACCATTTTATCAATTTTTGTTGTTGTTGTTGTAATTTGTTAAAGTAGGAACTAGCTCATTTGGAAAATAAATATCCGGTATCCTTCGGGAGCAGTCACTTCCGATATTAATAAGGATTTTCAAACAAACACAAACCTAACCTGGAGCATATACCCCACACACCCTTGCTTGTAGTACTTAGCAGTAATTTTCATCCAGTCTAGCCTAGCAGCGGCCAATGCTACTTAGTAGCGACCAATGGTTTGTCCCAGAGAGTTATCTAACCTGGTAATGACCAGTGGTTTTGCCTGGTAGTGTCCAATGGTTTTCTTCCATACAGTTATCTAACCTGGTAGAGACCAATGGTTTTGTCCAGACAGTGATCTAACCTGGTAGTGGCCAATTGGTTTTGTCCAGATAGTGATTAACCAGGTAGTGGCCATTTGGTTTTATCCAGACAGTGATCTAACCAGGCAGTGGCCATTGGTTTTGTCCCGACAGTGATCTAACCTGGTAGTGGTCATTGGTTTCATCCAGACAGTTATCTAACCAGGTAGAGACCAATGCTTTTTTTTTTTTCAGACAGTGATCCAACCAGGTACCAGTAGTGGCCATTGGTTTTGTCCAGACAGTGATCTAACCTGGTAGTGGCCATTGGTTTCGTCCAGACAGTTATGTAACCGAGTAAATACCAATGGTTTTATCCAGACAGTGATCTAACCAGGTAGTAGCCATTGGTTTTTCCAGACAGTGATCTAACCTGGTAGTGGTCATTGGTTTTGTGCAGATAGTGTATCTAACCTGGTAGTGACCATTGGTTTTGTCCAGACAGTTATCTAGCCTGGTAGCGACCAAGGGTTTTGCCCAGACAGTGTATCTAACCTGGTAGTAACCAATGGTTTCATCCAGACAGTTATCTAGCCTGGTAGCGACCAAGGGTTTTGCCCAGACAGTGTATCTAACCTGGTCTTAACCAATGGTTTCATCCAGACAGTTATCTAACCAGTGACCAATGGTTTCATCCAGACAGTTATCTAACCAGTGACCAATGGTTTCGCCCAGACAGTTATCTAACCTGGTAGTGACCAATGGTTTCATCCAGACAGTCATCGCATCATATGTCCATACCATTTTAGTTTACTGATCTCGATCTTGTCTAGTAACTTTGGGAATCCTGTTTTTTCCCTAATTTCCTAATTTCTGATTTTGTCTCTGAGAGCTTTCCAATTATTCCTCTAAGGAACTTCATCTCTGCTGCCTGGATTCTTTCATCCCGTTTAGTTGTTGTCCATGTGCCTGCTGCATACGTAAGTATAGGTGTGTAATATGTTGAATGCAAGATTCTCTTAAATTTCTCGGGAACTTTCCGGTTCCACACCAGACTCCTCGCACTCTGGTAAAACCCATTTGCGTGTTGGATCCTCTTATCAATTTCCCACCTCACTTATCCCTCCATCGTCTGTGAGGACACTCCCTAAGTATTAGAAGCTTTTCACAATATAAGCTTGAATAAACAGGGTTATATTTATATATCAGCACTGTCGCGTGTGTATTTTCCACTCAGCCGTCGCCCATGCATCGGCCGACCGCGCCGCTGCTATAACTCCCCTTGTTATACTTACTTTTCAAGCTCTTTTCTCTTACATTGTTGATAATGTTCAAACGTTACAGTATATGAGGTGCTGAAAATGATGTCCCCCCACAGCTAAACAGGCATCGAGAAAACACATTTCGATTAACATGATTAAGTTCGGCCACCAAAATGTTTCTGACTTCTTGTGTTATGTTTTCCAACATTCCGCGCGAACATAGCAAGTTGATTCGTATTTAAAGTAACTTCTGAAAACAAAAAGGCGCTGCTTTAAAGTTAACTGTCTAACCTTCTTAAGCAAGAGAATGTACGCTGTGTGTGATAGTGGGATGACTGCATGGTGACCGATGCAGCTGATAAGACGAGTGCGCATAGAAATAACAAGGGGAATTACATCAGCCACGGTCGGACGATGCATAGGCAACAACCGAGTGGAAAATCCCCGCTTATGACTGTGCTGCTGATATATAAAATAATATAACCCTGTACTTACATTAATGCTTATAATGTTTACATTTTCCAACATGGTTAGCCTAATGTTTTTGCTTTGAATGCGGTGGTGATGTCATGTATGTGAAGAATGAGCGTTTGTGGGTGTGACAGTTCAAATATGGGTGAATGTCTTGTGACAATAACTTATTTTAGTTTATTTACAAGAACGGGGTGCACTCAGCCTCGCGAGGACAATTGAGTAGCTGTCTGACAGTGAGGCAGCACCCGATCACGAAAACCGAGATCAACGGCTGAGGGGACCCGATACGCTGATCACGCTTCACCCCAATATCTGCAGGCCAAATGGCTCGGCAGCAGTCGCTTGGTACGCCTAGGCCTAGTTTATTTACAAGAATAATCACTTGTAATATTACTGCCTTTGTCAATACAGTGAACCCTCACTATTTCGGGCTTCACTAATGTGGAATTTGGATAATTCGGACAGGTTTTCATCGCCGCAGTGCTGCGCCAGACATCATTCACACCAAGGCCATATACTGTCAAATGTCAATCGCATCCCCCTCCCTTCCCGTTCACTTTACTCGCGGTCGAAAATAAGTACCCTATGTATAGGGGCTGTATTTTTTGGCAATAGCAATACGCGCAAAATTTTTTCATACCTCCTTTCTTGCCTATATATGACCTTGTTACTTAAAGTAGCGTATTTTAGCAAAATGAACTCTCGAAATATCATGAAATCTGATTTATTGCACGAATTGCACAAATAATCACGAAATATACTCCACTTGGTACGAAAATGCTAAATAATATCGAAAAAGCTCTCCAATACACGTTTAAATATTCTGAGGCATTGACCGTCGTGGTTTCCGTCTGATTTGATTGATAGTGCTGCATATTCTCTACACAAAAGCCCACAACGTCGGAAGTATGTGTATTCAGTTCCGCGATTTGTTTAGTAGAATTGCTCTTTACTTATTCTGAAAGGGAGTAGCAGCCTTTCAGAATAAATCAATTCTTTACTAGTCTTATAGACGGTTAAGATATTGATAATATAAGCCAAATAATGGCTACACTGCGTCCTGCTGCACGGCTGAAAGCAACGGGAAACTACAGCCGTATGGTATTCCCGAGGATATGCACCTCTCTATGCATAATTACATGTGATGATGGCCTCCTCCCTTGTAAAATTTCAATCCGGAGGTAAACTAGTCCCCCGTTCGGATCTCCGGGTGGGGACTACTCGAGAGGGGGTTAACATCACAGAAGTGACAAAGAGGAAATCTGACATTCTACGGATCGGAGCGTGGAATGTTAGAAGTCTGCTAGGAAGTGGAAGGTTAGAAAACTTAGAAAGGGAAATGGATAGGTTGAGGTTTGATTTGGTTGGGATTAGTGAAATGCGCTGGCAGGAAGAACAGGACTTTTGGTCAGGAGACTATAGGGTCATTAGCACTAAATCAAACAATGGCCAAGCAGGGTTTGGCCTCATATTGAGTAGGAAACTTGGACAGCGGGTGGAATATTATGAACAATATAGTGAACGGATTATTGTAGCAAAAATCAATACTAAACCTACCTGCACCACAGTGGTACAAGTCTATATGCCTACCAGTCAAGCTGATGATGAGGATGTTGAAAAGGTCTACGAAGAAATAGACGAAATTCTGAGGTATATCAAGGGTGATGAAAATGTTATAGTAATGGGAGATTGGAATGCTGTGGTAGGAAAAGGGAGAGAAGGGAAAATAGTAGGAGATTTCGGATTAGGTGAAAGGAATGATCGAGGAACCAGGCTGGTAGAATTCTGCACCGAGCATGAGTTGGTCATAGCTAACACCTTATTCAATAACCACAATAGAAGAATATACACATGGATGAGACCAGGAGATACAGGGCGTTACCAAATCGACTTCATTATGGTCAAGCAGAGGTTTCGAAACCAGATTTTGGATTGTAAAGCATATCCTGGTGCTGACATAAACTCTGACCACAATCTGGTCGTAATGAAATGCAGCTTAAAGTTGAAGAAACTGAAGAAAAGTCAAAAGCCAAAAAGGTGGGCAATAGACAGACTGAAAGAGAAGGATGTAAACGAAAGATTCAAGAAGAGTATAAAGGAAGGACTAATGAAAAACCCTAAACAAACTTCAATTGCAGACGAATGGGCACTTTTGAAGAATGAAATAACAAAATCCGCAGAAGAAAACATTGGTAGGAAAGAAAGAATAGTTAGAAAACCGTGGATCACTCAGGATATACTAGAATTGATGGATGAAAGGTGGAAACACAAGAATGTAAGAGATGAGAAGGGGAAAGCAGAATACAGACGTCTGAGAAATGAGGTTAACAAGAAGTGCAAGGAAGCGAAAGAAGAATGGTTGAAAGAGAAATGTGCAGGTATAGAAAATTGTCTGAAATTAGGTAAAGTAGACACAGCTTATCGAAGGATTAAGAATACTTTTGGGGAAAAGAAGACTAAGTGCTGTAATATTAAGGACACAAATGGAAAGCCTCTAACAGATAGGGAAGAAAAGGTTGAGAGATGGAAAGCTTACATAGAGAGTTTGTATAAGGGAAAGGAGATTGAGAATCATGTAATGGAAAGGGAGGAGGAAATTGATGAGGATGCGAAGGGAGATTTAATATTGAGATCAGAATTTGATAGAGCTTTGGAAGACTTAAGCCGGAACAAAGCACCAGGCATAGATGATATACCGATTGAGTTGCTACGCTGCATAGGAGATGAAGGTCTGATCAGGTTATTTCACTTGGTGTGTAGGATTTATGAGACAGGTGAGGTACCCCCTGATTTCAAGAAGAATGTAATCATTCCTATACCAAAGAAAGTGGGAGCTGACAGATGTGAAGATTACCGTACAATCAGCTTGATTACTCATGCTTCAAAGATCCTGTCTAGGATAATTTACAAGAGGATTGAAAGCCAGATAGAAACTGAGTTGGGTGAAGACCAGTTTGGTTTCAGGAGAAATGTAGGAACAAGGGAAGCTGTACTAAGTCTTAGGCTGATTTTGGAAGGTAGAATAAGGAAAGATAAGAGAACGTTCATGGCTTTTGTAGACTTAGAAAAGGCTTTTGATAACGTTGATTGGACTAAATTGTTTGACATTTTGAAATCGATTGGAATAAAGTACAGGGATAGGAGGGTGTTATACAATCTATACAGAAACCAGACAGCAGTCATTCGAGTTGAAGGACATGAGAGAGAAGCTGGTATTCAGAAAGGTGTAAGGCAAGGCTGCAACTTATCACCCATACTTTTCAATCTTTACATTGAACAAGCAATGAAGGAAATTAGAGAAAAATTTAAAGTGGGAGTGAAGATTCAAGGAGAAATAATTTCAACTCTGAGATTTGCTGATGACATAGTCATCTTGGCCGACAAGCCTGAGGATTTGAATGAGTTTTTGAATGGTATGGACTCCGTCTTACAGAAAGAATTCATGATGAAAATTAATAAATGTAAAACAAAAATACTGGAATGCAGCCGAAATAAATCAGAAACCTCTATGGAGATCAAATTGACAGGTGAAAAGCTGAAGGAAGTAGAAGACTTCTGTTACTTAGGAAGTAGAATAACCAGTGATGGACGAAGCAAAGAGGATATAAAAAGTAGGTTGGCTCAGGCAAAGAAAGCTTTTCTACAAAAAAGGAATCTGCTGACATCGAATATAGATTTAGGTATTAGGAAGTCATTTTTGAAAGCCTTTGTCTGGAGCGTAGCGCTCTATGGAAGTGAAACTTGGACTATTGGTGCAGCAGAAAAGAGGAGAATAGAAGCATTTGAAATGTGGTGTTACAGGAGAATGATGAAGATCAGATGGGTAGATAGGGTTACAAACATAGAGATATTAAGACGAGTGGGAGAGGAGAGATGTTTCTGGCGACTACTAATGAAGAGAAGAGATAGGTTGGTAGGACACATACTAAGACACCCAGGAATAGCAAGCTTAGTTAAGGAAGGAAGGGTCGAGAACAAGAACTGTAGGGGTAGACCAAGGTTAGAATATGTTAAACAGATTGCCTCAGATGTAGGGTGTGGTAGTTATGTAGAGATGAAACGATTAGCTCAGGACAGGGAGGCATGGAGAGCTGCATCAAACCAGTCAAAAGACTGAAGACTCAAACAACAACAACGATCTCTATGGCTATCAATGAAAATCGATATCCGCTATCGATTACATCAAATGGCGTTGTGGTCGTAGATACATCAGAGCGAGTTTGCAACTGATAAAACTATCGGCAAACATCCAGCATTTAAGTATAAAAATGCCGAAAATTAAAGTCACAACAGTTTTCTCGAGGGCCGTGGAATACAACAGTGAGGGGTTATATGTATTTGACGCTGCAGGAAAGATTCTAATGTGTAAATACTCCAATGTTCGTATTCAGTGGGAGCGAAATGACACGTGCAATAAACACTGCAGAAATTCGGCAACGCATAAAAAGAGGAAGAAAGAAGGAAATGAACATAATTCTAAGCGCCAAGTAACATTCGGCGATACTCGACACATCGCAAAGAAGCTTAAAAACCCCCTTATCACATAATCTGTTAGATTTATCCCATACTATAATGAAGATTTCAGAAGAAACATTGATCATTATGACAATTTATTTTGCGAAATACCCACCGAAATGGCGTCAGTTTTAACACCGAAATCAACGGTTTTATTTCACCAAAAAATAAGGCCCTTACCTATGTATCATTATTGGTTGCAACCACACAACAATGGCAGTGCCTGCTCAGTTCGCTTTTTGAAGCCTACATGACGAGTTACTGTTCCATTGTGTTACTTAAATCCCCAAAGCCCAACCTGTACGTCACAACGTCTGAGGTGATTCAAAGCCTGTGGAAAATTCGGCCACATGCTGCAACCGGCCCAATGATGTTCCCGGGCGGATCCTGCTACAGTGTGCGGAAGCATTAGCGCCCTCCCTGTGTTCATTACTCAACCTCCTAATCAACCAACATGGTGTCCACAAGCAGGAAAAGTCAGGAATTTTGTTTTTGGTCAGGAAAAGTCAGCAAAAAGTGTGAAAAAATGGCGTGAGTCAGGAAAAAATTGCAAAAAGTATTAGAAAGTCAGGAATTTAATATTAACCATACAGTATTTTGTGTTTTATAATCATATTTTGATGTTACTAGTTCAACTAATCTCTGAAGCAATAACTCACTGGACATTATGGTAAGTTTCCATTTTTACAGTACATCATAGTAAAAACCTCTTTTACATATTTTTTGTATGCTTTTTTGGCGTTGCCGTATGAATGTGGCGACCCTATCACTATAGTTTAGGTTATTAAGTACTTAAGTTATATGTTAGTTATTGTGGTTTTAAGGGATGGAACTACGAGGTCATCTGCCCCTCATTAATTATGTATTATTGCATTATCATTTACTTTATTTTCTATTTTAATGAATAAAGAGGCGAGCGTTGGGCAAATCCTGCAAATGAAAAAAAGATATATATATAGATAGTTGCTCAATAAACCTTTTTTCCGATGTTACGATGACTCGTGAGTCAGGAATTTTGTTGAAAAATGGTCAGGAAAATTGACATTGAAAATTCTGTGGACACCATGACCAAGGTTCTGTGCCGTGTGGGTGGAAATGTGCTAATGTGCTGCCAATTTATAAGCAATTTATTGCAAATTACAGACCGGTATGCCTAACATCTATAATCTGTAAATGTATGGAGCGGCTAGTAGCAAACAGTGTGCTGGAATTCCTGCGGGAGAACAATCTGCTCGACCCAAAGCAGCACGGTTTTCTTCCGAGTCGTTCTTGCACTACGCTATTGGCAAAAGTCCTCGATGAGTTTCAGTTCTACTTGATTCAACCAGAGGTGAAACAAATAGACTGTATTGCCCTAGATCTTTGATCAAGTGTCTCATGAAAGACTTTTGTTAAAGCTACAGCAGCTTAATATACGGGGTAGCTTATTGGCATGGGTGAGGTCCTTCCTGGAGGGTCGAACGCAGTGTGTGGTATACGGAGGAGCTCGATCACAGGCTGTTCAAGATACTTCTGGAGAGATTCAGGGTGTGATCGGACCTCTTCACTTCACTATATACGAGGCACTTCCAGAAAGTAAGTTCCGTTTGGTAATAAAATTAAATTGTGTACAGATACAGAAAAATTATTTATTGCGCAACATTCTACACCTCTTAAACTACTTTTCCACATAACTGCCAAACTTTTGCAGGCATTGTAACGTGTTTTTCGAGGGGATTTTACTCCACTGGCATGAGTCAGTAGGAAGCCATTCTATATTTATTTACGCGGCAAATTGTTCAGCCAAGAGAAGTTTTCATGTAAATTATTATTATTAACTTATTATTATTATTAAGGTATTTTTTTGGAGCATTTTTATAAAATTATAAGCATACAGATAGGTTTTCTATGTCATAGAAAAGACTATCAAGCAAATTATTATGAACAACATTATCATAGAAAATTATATTATTACGGAATTTTACGGATTTTTGTCAGTTAGAGTTTGTTGAGAGTGGTGAGTCACGGGGAATTCGGCTACAGGCTTAATCTTGTCGAGAAGCATGACGCAAGCTGGGTTGCTGCTTCAAGAAAAGGCGAAATGGCCTGGACCGGTAATCAACATCATCGCCGCGCCGAGTGTAATGACCCGGAGGTGGGGAAGTAGCGCGTGGTGGGTCAGCCAATCAGAGGAGACAGGGCGACTGGAAGACAGCTCCGTAGAGGGGATGCGACTAGGGCATATATGGTTTGCGCGCCGTGGAGGCAAGGCGACTATCTTTGTAAAACTTAACCAGTGTGGCTGTATGTGTGGTTGGTTCCGATATTCGGACCATAAGTTATCATATCTACAAGTATCTCATCAACTAACAAAGAAGATGACGACGACCAGGAGGCTGTGGGAAGCTCTCTACAACATCCAGTACGAGGGAAATGCTACGGCAATTTCCAGTGGTAAGCGCGAATGACTCAGAACTACGTAATCTCTCGTCTCTTTGTTTTATATTCAGTATTTCAGTAAATTCATAGCTTGGCAATAAGAGTAAAATCAGTAATTTATCCGACTCCGTTTTCACGTAATTTTCTAGCGGTAATATTCAAATCGCAACGCTCCAATTTAAATTCAAAAATTATTATTATTATTAATTTTGCAATACTTGTTTTATATAATAAATTCATTTTTTTTAACCATGCAATCTTTGCTTTCAGTAGGTAGCAGTAGATATAGACCAATTCCTTCTCCTGATACAATTGTTTGTTGGGTTAATGATCAAATCATACCACGATCTGAGTGAAAAGATTCTTGAAGGTGTTCTACCAGAGCTAGGTGTTGTTAAATATAAATTTAGATTTCAACATAGCGTTGAGGTCTTGGCGCCCATTAAAACAACATATCTTAGTCAGAGTAAATATTTCAAAGTGCAAGACAGAGCTAGTAAGAAACCATTACATTTGTCACGCAAAAGTGAGGGCCAAGAAAAACCGTTTCACTTGTACGCTCAACGTGGAGCAAAGGAAACCGTTTCACTTGGCGCCCAACGTGGGGAAAAGTAAAACCGTTTCACTTGTCGCTACCAACATGGGGCCGAAAACCTAATAACATTTGTGGAAGGAGAAGGGTATATATTTCTGTGCCTGTATTTTGGGGTTTTTTCATTTATCGGTGTGTATCAGCATGGGTAGTGTTGAGGAAGAGATGAAGTTGCGTAGTGGTCACCAGTTGGATAGTGAAGATACGAGCAGTATGGCTAGTCTTGGAAATGAAACCAGTACAGGGATGTCGGAGGTAAATCCCGATACTGAGGGGGGTAATCAAAACAGTCAAGCAGGGTTAGAGAGTTTGCTTCTTCAGTTTATGCAACAAAATAAAATTAGCACAGATGCTTTAAACGCTAAACTCGAATAAAATAACGCTAAATTAGAACAAAATAGTAGGGAAATTAAAGAGAGTAATAGGGAGCTGAGTGATAGTTTAAATGCTAAATTAGAACAAAACAGTAAACAAATGAGCAATAAATTAAGTGAGAAATTTGAGGAGAACAATCTAAAATTAGATAAGAAATTCGAACTGATTAGAGGTGAGATCAGAGGGGTGATGGAAGAGAAGGCTAAAGAGATTATTGCAGATGTAGACAGAAAATTAGGAAAAGTACAGGAGGAGTTAGAAATTAGAATCAGTATGCAGGCTGAAAATTTAAAAGAACTAGTGCAACTGGAAACACAGCAGGTCAAAAAGCAATTGGGGGGAGAAATTGACAAAATTCAGGTAGCAACTAAAGAGGTTAAAGAACAGCTGGGGGGTAGAATTGATAAAGTACATGCAGTAATAATCACTGAAGTTAATACTTTAAGGGAGAGGAATAAGGAAAGCATTAATGAGATTAGTGAGAAACAAGCTAAATTAAGTGGTAAAGTTGAAGCATCGGAAGGGAGCATTAGGTTGACTGTAACTAATATTGAAAGAAAAGCTGAGGAGAAAATTGCTGAATTAGAACAGAAGTTGAAAGCTAGAATTAGGCAGGAAAATAGTCAGAATAGGCCAGTTTATGTGAATAGCACACACAGGGAAATAGAACTAGGCAAATTTAGTAATCGGCTGGGTTGTCCAATGGAGTTCATGAATACAATAGAAAATAAATTCGGGGAGAGGTTGGAAGATGGTAGTATTGAGTGGTGCCAGGTAGTTGAGATATTAGAGCAAGCGTTCGTAGGGGAGACAAGAAACTGGTTTGCTGTTTACAGAGACAATTTTGAGAATATTTCAGATTTTAAAGTTAAATTTTGTGAGAAATTTTGGAATGAGGTGATTCAGTCTCAGCATCGTGAGGGAATTGTGTGTGGGAAATATAACCCGAGAGGAAACTACACTATGACCGAGTACTTTTTAGGACAGGTATTAACGTGCAAATATCTGGATGGTTTGAAGGAGGAAGGTGATGTAGTCAGGCTATTACTAAGACATTTTCCATACAGAATCAAAGAAGCTGCCTGTATCCAAAATGTTAAATCTATTTCACAAGTGGAAAATTTATTGAGTACATTTGATGCTCTGGGAAGAGGTGGTTACGAGGAGAATTTCGGTAGGAACCAGGGTAACCATAATAACAGGCCTAATGAGAATAGGAGTCAGGAAGTTCAAGGGAACAGTGGCGAAGGGGCCAGCGTTCAAAATAGGGGGAACCAAAGTAATAATAATAATAATAATCAGCAAAACCAGTACAGAGGAAATGGGTATAGTACGAACTACCAAGGTAGAGATAATGATTTCAGGGGAAATCAAGGTCGAAATAATGATTTTAGGGGCAACCAAGGGAGGTATAATAATAATAATTATAACCAGGACAGGGGTCAAGGAGGGAATCAGCCCAATGGTAATAACGGACAGAGAGATACCATTAACACAACCCAGAACAATCAGACCAGTGCAGTAGTGAGTAGTACTACACCAAGCGGTAGTAATGCTTTAAACACGAACCAGGCTGCGATGTAAGGTCAGAATCTCAGTCTGTAACATGCCCTGTCCATACACTTATACAGGAACCCTATGACCTAAATGTAAGAGTTGAATTATTACGTGAACTAAATGATGAAGGTATTATTCAGGAGGTGGTTAGTAAGAGCCCCATAGTTAAATTTAACGTGTCCGAGGCGTACACGGATGTTTTAATTGATAATGGTTGTATGAAGAGTTGCATAAGTAGTGCATTTTATGATAAAATGAAAGGAACTGGAGTAAATTTTGAGGAGATGCCAATTAAAAGCACTTTTGCTGTCACAGCTGTTGGGAAGAGGTCTAAAGTAATTTCTAAGCAAGTTTTAGTAGACATTAAAATTAATAATCATATAGAAAAGCAGATTTGTCTTGTAATTCCAAATTTAGTATTCAGTGTTATCTTGGGTTCAGAGTGGCTAAGTAGAGTGTCTGGTAACTTATGTTATGATGTAGGGAGTTTGAAATTTAAATGGGGTAATTCTGAAGTAGAAGTAGCGTTCAATGACCATATTCAGAGAAGTAGTGTTGTAGGGGTGATTTGTACTTTAAATGAGATATCGCCAGCCGTAGAGTAGGGTTCTCCATGTTTTGTGGGCAGTGTGATTACGAACGGTAGTCTAGAGGACTCGTTACGTGATGCTGCATTTCAGGGAAATATAGAGGTGGAACAGTGTGTTCGGCTCTATGATGTGTTATTGTGTAACAGGAGAGTTTTTGAGGATCGCATTGGTATGGCCAATTGCTATACACATTCATTGAACGTTATTGATAGGTCAGTATTCACAGGACATAGATATCCTGTACCTTTCGCTTATCAGAGTGCAGTTGAGGCACAAATTAACCATATGCTTGAAGATGGGATTATTGAGCACTCTAACAGTCCATATGTTAATTCTTTGATCACGGTACCCAAGGCCGACGGCACGGTTCGTATTTGTTTAGACGCTCGTTTGGTTAACAGTAGAATTAGTTCAGATCAACTGAAATCTATGTCAATAGAGGAATTAATGCAAACATTTGAGGGGAAGAAGTATTTCACTTGTGTAGATTTGAGTTCCAGTTTTTGGCAAGTGCCACTTATGTACGAAGATAGACCATTTACAGCTTTTAGTCATAAATATAACCTTTATCAATTTTGTAGAACACCTTATGGGTTAAAGAGTAGTTCAGCAGCTTTAATTAGGGCTTTAAACATAGCATTAGGGGATGACGCAGGAGAGTTAGTAACCATTTACATAGATGATATGGTAATTAGTTCACGCAGTTTTGAGGAGCATCTACGTCATTTAGATATAGTTTTTCAGAAGTTAGATCAGGCAGGGTTCACTTTGAAGCTGTCTAAGTCGTCATTCTGTCAGTCAGAAGTGACATTTTTAGGTCATAGAGTGTCGAGTAGAGGTGTGACACCAGAGGAAAGTAGGGTTAATAAGATACTTAACGCAGAGGTGCCACAGAATGTTAAACAGTTAAAAACATACCTGGGAATTTGCAACTTTTTCAGGAGGTTCGTTCTTAAATACTCAGGGTTGGTAGAACCATTCAGGGAATTGCTTAAAAGTGGGACTCGGTGGAGATGGGAGTCCAAGCATGATCAGGCTTTTAGAGTGCTGAGGGAAGGTTTTGAGAAAGCTGTAGTGCTGAAATATCCTTTAAAAGATAAGGAATGTGTGGTTATGACAGATGCTTCACATATAGGCATTGCTGGAGTATTATGTCAGAAAGATGATGAGGGTAATCTGTGCATTGTATCTTTAGCCTCGCGAGGACTGACGGCAGCAGAGAAAAGATACACGATTACTGAGTTAGAGCTTTTAGGTATTGTTTTCAGTTTGAGGAAATTTAGAATGTATTTAGTAGGGGGGAAATTTGAGATCCATACAGATCACCATGCATTACTGTATATGAGGACTTGTAAACTCAGTTCTAACAGAGTTAGTAGGTGGATTCTTGCTCTGCAGGAATACGAATTCACAGTAAAATATATTAAGGGTAAAGATAACATTCTTGCAGACATGCTATCAAGGGACGCAAATTTATGTAGGGATTATCCTGTGGTTAAAGCAGAGGACGGTATTTTAATATGTGCATGTGTGGACAGTAGCAACAGGGCATCGTTACAGACACTGAGAAATATGCTAGTGGAGCAACGTGATGACATTAAGTATGTGTCATAAAGTAAGTGTGTTTAGCTGGCGAGCCAGCCTATCAAATGAGTAAGTGTGGTATTTGGGGCGAGGAAGATCTGGTCTTCCAGGCAGGCGTATCAGAAGTCACACAGGGGGGTAGTATGTAAGTAAATGAGAGTTTTTAGGGTACAGGGAAATATGACGGGATTGTCGGATGCTCTTGAGCACTAAAATGTCTCGATACACCAAGGCCAGAATTTGGTAGCGCTAGTGAATTCCGATTTGTCTCCAAGAGATGGGTGAGCGCTTGGACAGGGTATTTTTGCTTAAGGCATCCACGAGACAAAAGATGGGCCATCAGAAGGCGAGACAGTCCTTCATGAAACTCATACATAACAGCACACGTGATTTCTGTTTACGGCCTCGCCATGTAAGATTTGTAAGTGTGTACTTTAAGGTAATTTGTAGAAAGGTATTATTTGTGTGAGGAGAACTGGTCTGAGTTGTGAACTAGTATTTAGTAGAATTTGGTCTACGGGAACTTAAGAAGACGGGGCGATTACGGCACAGAAATATTTGGTGTTATATGTAATGCGCACTTACTGTTTTTTTTTTCGGAAGTCAATATTAATTTCGTCTTATATAAAGAGAGATTAAGTATTATGGTCACGATGCGCTGCCACAATAGTGTGATCGTGTGCTCAGTGATAAGTGAGATTAAATTTCACCATAAGGAAGGGACCTCCAGTGAAATTAGGAAGTTCTGTGGTGATACATATATCAGAACACCTTGATGCGTGTGATGTGACATCATAAATACACTGTGCTCACACATTATTTATGTCTATTTTTCCAACATAGAGAAATTTGAGAGGCGGAAATATCCGTGGAACATTATTCTATATGAAAAACATTGGACTGGTTGCAAAGTGCAATGCATAGTGACAACAAACTTTGATGCAAAGTGCGTAAAGAAAAGTTATGAGTGTATATATATGTAATTTAGGGTGATTTCATTTATGTAATATGTATTTTGGATGGGGATTTAATAACATGTCTGGGATAATCGGATAATGGACAGTCGTCACGGTAAATGATCCGAGGCGAATATGTAACGTGTTTTTCGAGGGGATTTTACGCCACTGGCATGAGTCAATAGGAAGCCATTCTATATTTATTTACGCGGCAAATTGTTCAGCCAAGAGAAGTTTTCATGTAATTTATTATTATTATTAACTTATTATTATTATTAAGGTATTTTTTTGGAGCATTTTTATAAAATTATAAGCATACAGATAGGTTTTCTATGTCATAGAAAACACTATCAAGCAAATTATTACGAACAACATTATCATAGAAAATTATATGATTACGGAATTTTACGGATTTTTGTCAGTTAGAGTTTGTTGAGAGTGGTGAGTCACGGGGAATTCGGCTACAGGCTTAATCTTGTCGAGAAGCATGACGCAAGCTGGGTTGCTGCTTCAAGAAAAGGTGAAATGGCCTGGACCGGTAATCGACATCATCGCCGCGCCGAGTGTAATGACCCGGAGGTGGGGAAGTAGCGCGTGGTGGGTCAGCCAATCAGAGGAGACTGGGCGACTGGAAGACGGTTCCGTAGAGGGGATCCGACGAGGGCATATATGGTTTGCGCGCCGTGGAGGCAAGGCGACTATCTTTGTAAAACTTAACCAGTGTGGCTGTACGTGTGGTTGGTTCCGATATTCGGACCATAAGTTATCATATCTACAAGTATCTCATCTACTAACGAAGAAGATGACGACGACCAGGAGGCTGTGGGAAGCTCTCTACAACATCCAGTACGAGGGAAATGCTACGGCAATTTCCAGTGGTAAGCGCGAATGACTCAGAACTACGTAATCTCTCGTCTCTTTGTTTTATATTCATTATTTCAGTAACTTCATAGTTTGGGAATAAGAGTAAAATCAGTAATTTATCCGACTCCGTTTTCACGTAATTTTCTAGCGTTAATATTCAAATCGCAACGCTCCAATTTAAATTCAAAAATTATTATTAATTTTGCAATACTTGTTTTATACAGGGTGTCTATAAAAGAACTCCGGGGTTTTGAGGCAAAATATCGTAATGAAGTATAAAAGTTATATTAATGTTTAATGCATGATTGGAAAGGTTGCATTTTCAAGTTTTTTTTACAATTTATTTAAGTTCAATATGAGCCCCGTTAGTGGCACGGCACACATCGTAAGGGTATTCCACCTCTTCCCATGTCCTGACCAGCATGTCTGGGGGGACGGTTGCCACACAATGGATTATTCGTTCCCTGAGATGGCCAACATCATGAATTTGCTCCGCATACACAAGATTCTTGATATGCCCCCAGAAGAATAAGTCCAATGGAGTCATATCAGGGCTCCTTGGAGGCCATGGAATAGGTCCTTCCCTTCCAATCCATCTGTTGCTGAGTCGAGCGTCAAGTGCCTCACGCACACGCAAAATGAAGTGTGGCGGTGCCCCATCTTGTTGGAAGTGGACTAAACCCTTCTCCGCCTCAATGTGATATAACTGAGGAAAAACATATTCCTCTAACATGTCACAATAGACATCACCATTGATATTTCTTTTAACAAAAATGAAGAGACCTATTACTCTATCATGCATAAGACCACACCAAACATTCACTTTTGGCGTGTCACGTTCATAATCTTTGAACTCATGGGGCGGATCTGATCCCCTAATTCTGCAATTATATCTGTTTACAGACCCGTTCACATGAAAAGTCGCTTCAACACTATTTTTTTTAATCATTATTTTCATCAATTTTGTTTAGCATAGAAACAGAAAAGTCTAATCTCTTAATCTTGTCTGCCGGTTTAATGTGGTGTAACAGTTGAATTTTGTAAGCAATTACACGAAGTTTTTTATGAACTCCCTGATGAACTGTTGATCTTGGTAACCCCAACTCCAGACTGCGTCTTGTCAATGATTTCTTAGGGCTTCGAAGGCATGAAGCTCGGATTCTGTCCACAATCTCTTGTGACACACGCGGCATACCCGGCGACTTTTGTTTTAAAACACTTCCTGTTTGTTTGAAAGCACTTAACCATTGGCGAATGGTTTTATCCGTAGGCGGGTCAACACCATAATTACGTCGAAAGTTTCTTTAAACCGTAACAACAGAATTAGTTTCTATTAGCCAAATAACGCATTGAGCCTTTTGTTGCGGCATCGCCATAGCGCGGCAATCCAGACAGCACCGACTGCCGCTACGTTGTTTCAAGGTCAACGTTCCGCAGCGCTGCCAACTGTTGATGAAAACATTCCCAATTGGTATGAGTAAAACTTGATGAGCTACTCGTTTCAGAGAAATTAACTACATTTTGCTATCTTCTACAGTTACTAAGATATTAATTTTTAAAACCCCGGAGTTCTTTTATAGAAACCCTGTATAATAAATTCATTTCTTTTAATCATGCAATCTTTGCTTTCAGTAGGTAGCATTAGATATAGACCAATTCCTTCTCCTGATACAATTGTTTGTTGGGATAATGATCAAATCATACCACGATCTGAGTGAAAAGATTCTTGAAGGTGTTCTACCAGAGCTAGGTGTTGTTAAATATAAATTTAGATTTCAACATAGCGTTGAGGTCTTGGCGCCCATTAAAACAACATATCTTAGTCAGAGTAAATAGTCTGGCTGCGTGGCTCAGGGGTAACGTTCTCGCTTGCTGAGCTCAAGGTTGCAGGTTCGAAACCTGGCGCAGTCAGCTGGCATTTGAGGGTGCGCAAATGTGAGGGAGCCGTGTCAGTAGATTTACTGGCACGTTAAAGATCCCCTTCGGGGCAAAATTCCGGCACCCCGGCGTCTCTAAAAGCCAGTGTAGTTAAAAGGGACGTAAAACCAATAACATTATTATTATCAGAGTAAATATTTCAAAGTGCAAGACAGAGCTAGTAAGAAACCATTACATTTGTCACGCAAAAGTGAGGGCCAAGAAAAACCGTTTCACTTGTACGCTCAACGTGCAGCAAAGGAAACCGTTTCAGCATTTGTCATAGCGTGGCACATGTTTTTGGATACCTTCTTCATAGAAGTTTGCCGCCTGTGTCTTCAACCAGTTGGAAACATCTTCTTTCAGCTCGTCGTCATTGTTGAAGTGTTGACCGCCAAGGAAAGACTTGAGATGTGTGAACAGATGAAAGTCGCTAGGAGCGAGGTCAGGGCTGTACGGAGGGTGGTCAAATACGTCCCAGCCAAATCCCTGTAGGAGGTTTTTCGTCACATTTGCAGTGTGTGGTCGTGCGTTGTCGTGAAGAAAAACAACACCTTTTGACAGCAACCCTCGGCGCTTATTCTGTATTGCACGGTGCAATTTCCTAAGTGTCTCGCAGTAAGCATCTGCGTTGATTGTTTGACCACGCGGTAAGAAATCAATGAGTAAGATACCTTTCCAGTCCCAGAACACTGTGCACATCATTTTCCGAGGTGTCAAGATTTGTTTCGGCTTAACCTTTGCTGGGGATGAAGTGTGCCTCCATTCCATTGATTGCCGCTTACTTTCTGGGGTGTCGTAAGAAACCCAAGTTTCATCTCCTGTGACTATCTGTGTCAGAAATTCTTCGACGCCTTCATTGTAACGGGTCAAAAACTGATGTGCACTACCCATCCGTTTTGTTTTGTGTTGCTTCGTAAGAATCTTTGGTACCCAACGTCAGCAAAGTTTACGAAAGTTCAGTTTTTCGGTAACTATTTCATGAATTAGTGATTGTGAGATTTGGGGAAATTCCATAGCGAGAGCACTAATTGTAAACCTGAGGTTTTCCCGGATCTTGTCATCAATCGAGTGAACCAGTTCTTCTGTAACCAAAGATGGACACCCACTTCGTTCTTCATTGTGCACTTCACTACGGCCTTCATTGAACTGTCGGACCCATCTTCTCACCATTGAATCACTCATCGCATTTTGTCCATACACTTCGCAAATTTGCCGATAAATTTCAATTGGTTTCACTTTCCTAGCATTCAGAAAACGAATCACAAATCTGATTTCGTAAGCGGCGGGATTTTCAATCAACACCGACATTGTTCGAGTAAACATGCACAATAACGCATACGTGGCTGACAGCACTCTCCAAATGGCGCACGTTTCTTCTCCTTGATACAGAGCGTCTACCGCGCATATGCGGAACTGCGCTGCAGCGGAACGTACAACTAGTTGAAGTCACAGGTGGCACACGTCTATGAAGAAGGTATACAAAAACTCGTGCCACACTACGACAAATGCCTGCAACATTTCGGCAGTTATGTGGAAAAGCAGTCATTCGAGTTGAAGGACATGAGAGAGAAGCTGGTATTCAGAAAGGTGTAAGGCAAGGCTGCAACTTATCACCCATACTTTTCAATCTTTACATTGAACAAGCAATGAAGGAAATTAGAGAAAAATTTAAAGTGGGAGTGAAGATTCAAGGAGGAATAATTTCAACTCTGAGATTTGCTGATGACATAGTTATCTTGGCCGACAAGCCTGAGGATTTGAATGAGTTTTTGAATGGTATGGACTCCGTCTTACAGAAAGAATTCATGATGAAAATTAATAAATGTAAAACAAAAATACTGGAATGCAGCCGAAATAAATCAGAAACCTCTATGGAGATCAAATTGACAGGTGAAAAGCTGAAGGAAGTAGAAGACTTCTGTTACTTAGGAAGTAGAATAACCAGTGATGGACGAAGCAAAGAGGATATAAAAAGCAGGTTGGCTCAGGCAAAGAAAGCTTTTCTACAAAAAAGGAATCTGCTGACATCGAATATAGATTTAGGTATTAGGAAGTCATTTTTGAAAGCCTTTGTCTGGAGCGTGGCGCTCTATGGAAGTGAAACTTTGACTATTGGTGCAGCAGAAAAGAGGAGAATAGAGGCATTTGAAATGTGGTGTTACAGGAGAATGATGAAGATCAGATGGGTAGATAGGGTTACAAACATAGAGGTATTAAGACGAGTGGGAGAGGAGAGATGTTTCTGGCGACTGCTAATGAAGAGAAGAGATAGGTTGGTAGGACACATACTAAGACACCCAGGAATAGCAAGCTTAGTTATGGAAGGAAGGGTCGAGGACAAGAACTGTAGGGGTAGACCAAGGTTAGAATATGTTAAACAGATTGCCTCAGATGTAGGGTGTGTAGTTATGTAGAGATGAAACGATTAGCTCAGGACAGGGAGGCATGGAGCGCTGCATCAAACCAGTCAAAAGACTGAAGACTCAAACAACAACAGTTTAAGGTTGTAGAATTTTGTGCAATAAATAATTTTTCTGTATCTGTACACAATTTAATGTTATTACCAAACGGAACTTACTTTCTGGACGTACTTCGTATGTGCTCGATCTTCCTGGCCGTGTCACCTCATCCATGTCACTACGCAGATGACACCGCACTATACAGGTGCATTAAAAATGAGGGAGATTCTCTCTCTTAAATAAGATCTGCGTAACTTATCGCTGTGGTGTTCTGTGAATAGTATAAATATAAATGTAAAACAATGGTAAATACATAAGAATAACTAGGTCAAAAAACCCCATTGACAATGAATACAAAATTAGGAACAGTGTCATCCCACGTTGCACAAACTTAAAGTTATTAGTGGTAAAAATCTCCGACACCTTAAATTGGAACATGCAAAGTGAAGAGGCAAGATAGAGGGCCTACCTATACAGGGTCCGTCCGATGTTTGCTGCTATTAAGTTCATTCAGACACTAACATCCTGGATCTTTCGAGAGACAGTTTCAAATCAACACTATTACAAGTTTTCTGATTTATGCCTCAACATAAAGTGTTTTGTTCAACCGTCTGTTAAATACTCCAGTTTGTATCCTGCTCTCAAATAAACCAGTGATTTTTTGTGTGGTTATATAGCACTTGTCAAAATACCTACTCTGTTTGTATAGAAAACCAGTGAAGGAAAGCCGAAGGTGATCGAGCGCTATGACTGCAGTGGATCTGGAGATGTGGATACGACGACGGTCAAGCAGGCCAAAGATGGAGAACTACTGGGCCTGTCAGGTCGGAAACTCAAGGTAATTACACACCCATTTACTAGTGCCGAGTGCACTGTGTCGGTGGGCTTAGACAAGAAGGAGAAGACCTGTGCATGTTTGTGTGTCTAGGTGTAGTGGATCACTGGCCTAAGGGAGCTTAGACAAGAAGGAGGAGACCTGTGCATGTTTGTGTATCTAGGTGTAGTAGATCACTGGCCTAAGGGGGCTTAGACAGGAGGGGAAGACCTGTGCATGTTTGTGTATCTAGGTGTAGTAGATCACTGGCCTAAGGGGGCTTAGACAGGGGGGAGAAGACCTGTGCATGTTTGTGTATCTAGGTGTAGTAGATCACTGGCCTAAGGGGGCTTAGACAAGGAGGAGAAGACCTGTGCATGCTTGAGTATCTAGGTGTAGTAGATCACTGGCCTAAGGGGGCTTAGACAAGGAGGAGAAGACCTGTGCATGCTTGAGTATCTAGGTGTAGTAGATCACTGGCCTAAGGGGGCTTAGACAGGGGAGAGAAGACCTGTGCATGTTTGTGTATCTAGGTGTAGTGGATCACTGGCCTAAGGGAGCTTAGACAAGGAGGAGAAGACCTGTGCATGCTTGAGTATCTAGGTGTAGTAGATCACTGGCCTAAGGGGGCTTAGACAAGGAGGAGAAGACCTGTGCATGCTTGAGTATCTAGGTGTAGTAGATCACTGGCCTAAGGGGGCTTAGACAAGAGGGAGATGACCTGTGCATGTTTGTGTATCTAGGTGTAGTAGATCACTGGCCTAAGGGGGCTTAGACAGGGGGAGAATACCTGTGCATGTTTGTGTATCTAGGTGTAGTAGATCACTGGCCTAAGGGGGCTTAGACAGGGGAGAGAAGACCTGTGCATGTTTGTGTATCTAGGTGTAGTGGATCACTGGCCTAAGGGAGCTTAGACAAGGAGGAGAAGACCTGTGCATGCTTGAGTATCTAGGTGTAGTAGATCACTGGCCTAAGGGGGCTTAGACAGGGGAGAGAAGACCTGTGCATGTTTGTGTATCTAGGTGTAGTGGATCACTGGCCTAAGGGGGCTTAGACAGGGGGGAGAATACCTGTGCATGTTTGTGTATCTAGGTGTAGTGGATCACTGGCCTAAGGGGGCTTAGACAGGGGAGAGAAGACCTGTGCATGTTTGTGTATCTAGGTGTAGTGGATCACTGGCCTAAGGGGCTTAGACAAGGGGGAGAAGACCTGTGCATGCTTGAGTATCTAGGTGTAGTAGATCACTGGCCTAAGGTGGCTTAGACAAGAGGGGGAAGATCTGTGTATAATTGAGTATCTAGGTGTAGTAGATCACTGGCCTAAGGGGGCTTAGACAAGAGGGAGATGACCTGTGCCACTGCCATCTTAATGTACAGACTGTAAGGCTCCTACAGTGATGTCAGGCCTAGGGTTGTTACAGTCGCAGCATCAAGTCAGATAGCTCCCTTCACACACAGTCACTTCAAACCGAATATAAATTACACTCCCGCTTCTAGACTTAGGAAAATTTTAATTCCATTTGGGGCTGATTGGCAGTTCCATCCATTACCACTACATACGCCTATTATCCTTCCACTTGTTCGAATCCAGCTGATGTAGCTGGCATTTTGCCAGTAAACAAAATGGTACGTTGCCGGTACATTTACTAGGACGTTGAGACACACAGACAGGGCTAAATTGCAGTATTTTGACGTCTAGAATAAGAGCTATTTAGGCCATTTTCTCGTTGTTCACCGCTTTGAAAGGGTTCATGGTAGATGCCTGAGAAACCCCCACATCACTCTTTGCTATTCAACAGATCACATTCAAACTGCTCGTGGATGACAAAGCACAATGTAGGCCTAATTCACAGGGCACATCTAAGGTGACAACCGTTTTGATGCCAAGCTATTAATGGGTGGATATGCTAAGAATGCCAAGCCAAGTTTAGGGAAATTACAAGGGTTTAATAAAAATCATCTCCTACCAATAATAATCAAGATAGAACGTTGAAATTTTATTTCTGTAGCAGGTAAAGGATATTTGTAATGTAATGGTTGCTAATTAATTGATATTCCACTTTATTTTGTTTATTAAAAATAATTTAAAAATACATTTAAAAATAAATTAAATTCGAAACTTTAATAAAATGCTGGCAGCCTCCACAATCTAAATACTATCTTTTGTTATATACATGTTATTACTTATGGAATGCTACATAAATGTTCCAAATTTGGAGTAGTTTTATCAAGTAGTTTTTGAGTACGATAAGTTTCTACATAGACATGCGTATATAGTAGTCTTCACATTGCACAATGTTATTTTACTTGCTACATTTGTGGTAACCTCTTCCCAATCACTGGTTGAGGTGTGACTTGATTTATCATCGGGATCTGAATCTGGTCGATATTATCAGGTGTAAATCCTACCAGTGGGGGAGGTATTCCTGTGTCTTGGCCTTGGTGTTGCTCTCGCGCAGACTGTGGACTCGGCTGAATCAGAATATAAGTCGTCATCATCAGTCGAAAATTCACTCTCGCACACTCCACTCAGCATTAATACATTAGTTAGTACCTCTTCGTTCAAAGAGCTAGTCGTATTTATCATCAAGTAACTTAATTAGCTCCAAGTCAGAACATAAACAATCACGACTTCGAGAGATAAAACACGCGGGAAGCCAGCTTACTACAGCATCCTCACTCAAAGAGTGCTTATTATTAATTTAATTGTTCACGGAACTTAAACATATAGATGTACGGTATACAGAGTGAGAATGATTGCCGCGTTGTATTGGTTAGCGTACATTAGCGTACATTTTGATGATGATGATAATTGTTGTTTTAAGGGGCCTAACATCTAGGTTCATCATCATCATCATCATTTCCCCTTATCCAGCTCCTGCCGGGTCGGGGTATTTATGGCACTTCTCCACTTTCCTCTTTCCTTCCACCATTCTTCTTCCACGATCTTGTCCCAGTCCAGATTTCTTTTTCTTACGCTGTTCTTCACTGAATCAATCCCCCTTGTTCTAGGTCTTCTTGCTCTCTTGTATTGGTTATAACAGCAAAATCGCTGCGTTACTGGAAACATCGCTAAATTGTTTAGAAAAAATGGGGCCGATAGATCGATCCGTGGCACTTACAGCAGAGGCTCCGTGGGGCGATAGATCGGCCCTCTGGCACTATAAGGGTTAAGCAGGACCTATCCTAACAGCACACGTATTCAATGACTCAATCTAACTTGTTTCTTGCATCAGGAATTTACAGTGGGTTGTAATTTTGAAATCAGGTATCAATAGCCTACATACACCAGCTGCTAACAATCACATTAATGTAAATACAACAGCCTCAGCTTTATTAGACTCCATAATGGAATCCATTAGGTCCGTATTGACAAGAAATGTTATGCCACAATTTGAGGACGGAGTTTTTCCTCAATTTGTGGCATAATTCAGCAGCCTACATAAATTCTGCCACGAAAACATTATCATGTTCACTTGTGCTTGATAGAGAGACCATTCTCACATAATAATATATCGTATGGCCTCGGATGCCGGGTTCAAGCATTGTTATTTGACACCCATGTCGAATTTTGTTGTTCCTTGAATCACCATGAATGTCAAGGAGGTTAGATATCTAAGCTGCTAAACAGTGTCATGATTTCTAGTAGAGAAATGAGGAACTTTGTGTTGGCAGAAAATCCCGAGATTAATTTTGTCGTCATGAACATGGCCTACTGAATTCAAATGGGTTCTTTAACATGCCAACATCGTATGACATGCGTGTCTTAATTTTTGCCGCCTTTCAGAAATCACTTTACCACTGCCAGGAGCGAACCTGCAAGCTTGGGGGTTAGTAATCCGACACGATAACCACTCGCCCACTGTGGCAAGCTACCATTCTCACAATGTAACTTGGACTGACTGCCGTACTGAATATCATTTCTCTGTTTTACATATAAGTAACTTAACCTGAGCATTATCATATTAGAAATGTTTCCAGTCCTAGCATAGACTGACGTTTAGAAATTTGATGCAATAATTGAAACCATATTAACTTACAACCTTCCATCAAGGCGATTAGCTCCTCTCTGCCAAAGTATCTTACTTTCAGGGAAATGTTTAACACATGCTCTTTTATTCCCCTTAATGTGCAAATCATTTCTAGGAATGTTGTGTATGCATTGCTTTCTTAAATTTTCATCAGTGGGGAAGGAAAAGCAAGGCACATAATCATTTCTTTCATAATAGTTGCTTTTGCAACAAACTTTTGGCATACCTGCGACCTGGGAAGGAATAATTGGTTTACTGAACTAACAACATTTTATTCAAAAAACATGCAACGCAAAATTTGCGTAGATATAATGACCTACCTACAAAATGAACATTTGTTTTAGAAAATAAAAAATCCTCATTCTGGAGAACGTAAGTAGAAGCGTTCTCACGTATTACTTTTCACACGGTTACTCATTCATAAAAGATATTAACAACACACCCCAAAGCAAAGTGGTCGTCATCTCTACCACCCTACTGATCAGCTGATCAATTCGTCAGAGTCGCTGAATGATGGCCTGTCCATTACAATGGCAGGCTTGGGAAGAAGTAGAAACGACATTAGCAGATTATGCAATATGAACAATCGTTTCCGCCCAGTCAATACTATTTAATTTTTATTTGAACAAGTTATTCACTCGTCATACCTGGTATATGTTTCGACACCTAAGACTCTTATTGGAGTCATCAGCCAGACAATATCGAGCAGCACTAATACATTTGTTACATAAAGAAAATTAAATTGGTATTGCGATGATGAAAAACACACTTAAAAAGAACATATCATGCAGTTAAAAAGTCGTTCCCTTTCCTTGGTTGAAAATGTGGGTGTTGTGGGCTTGTTTCTTGTAAGGGTAAATCAGGTTTTTGTATTCTTGAGTTTTGTATTCAACTTTATCTTATTTGTGGTGTTGTCTATTGTAAGGCCTGTCTCTTCAGATCCTTTCTCACTTCTCTTATCCATGCACATCCTGTTGTGGTATTTTTTGAGATAAGATTGTGCTGCACTAGTTGTTCTAGGAGTCTCAAATCCTGCATCCTCATATTATGTCCAAAGAATCTCAGTCTCCTCTTATGCATAGTATCTGTAATGGGTTCTAGGTCTTTGTACAAGACTTTGTTAGGTAGTATCCACCACTGGCCATCTTTCTGTTTTTTTTTTTAAATGCAGGTTCTTCCAATCCTCCTACAGTAGAGTCTCGCAAACTCTACCTAATGTGGACCGAAGGGCGGCCGAGTTTGCAAAAATACCGGGTTATCGGGAAATGTGTTAAAAAGAAGAAATGAGCTGTTTGTTTTGGTTTAAAAGTAATGCAATGCAGTACATTTATTTGTTTTTATCAGAAACACAAGTTTTAAAACGATTAAGCCACTACAATTACAGTACTTGAATTAGTACTGTACTGCATAAAAATCAATGAAAACAATTACTGTAAATTATAAAAGAAAACTTAGAAAAACTAGACCTACAAATTATTTTTATAATATGTACACTGTACAGTATATGTACAAAACAATTCCCGTTGGCAAATAGTTTTTTCACTTACCGGTAATGAAAATTACCATTTACTTTTGTGCAATAAAGTAATGTTCTTTTGCTTTTCGCTTTGAAACCTGTTTCTTGAAGCCTCGTCACGAAGACTGCGAAGAAACAGAATTGCGGAGAATGCTCAATCAAATAAATAGCTACAAAGCTGTGCGTGAGAACCGTTTGTTTACTTCTTACTGCCAACAGTTTGTGCATTTACAGTACTGTACTGTACAACTACCTGTATTTATCAGGTCGTCGTTACTCTTCTTACTAAGTACTGTAGGTCAACTTGTTCCGCGTCGTATTTAACTCAAGATTAACTGGGAGGTTTTCCATTTTGTGAGGTCCGTATTGACGTGTACAAATTCACTTATAATGGGGTAAGGGGTCTCCGCCCAATCAATACTTTTCTTTATAGGCAACTAAAAGTTTATTGCCGTTTTTAAAGGGACATGTTTCGGGTCTTCCTGGACTCTTCTTCAGCCATACAAATTATAAACGTGTTAACATCCATCAAAACATGTTGACAACAGAAACATGCACATTTTAAGAAGAATATAAAAAATAGCACTCAAAACTTTATACCCAAACCATTTAAACAGTAGTGTAAGGGATACAATGCAACAATTTAAAGAGCTCTTTTCGAACTCATATGGCCCTCATAGTGGCTGATTATGGCTTAATGCACACTTTAAAAAGACGCTTTAACATTTATAATTAGTTAAAAAAAATTTAAAACAGTTCTTAAAAGTGTTTGGTAATAAACTTCACTGGGGGCGTGTTGGACTGTCCTTGAAGTTGGTGTATTATATCAAGTCTTCTCAGCTTGGTTCGAAAAGTATGTTATGAAAAGTTGCCGGGCGCGAGATCCATCTGACCTTGTTGGCTTTGTTGTTGAGCTGGGCAGAGACTTTGACATTCATTTTGATAGGACGTCATGCGGACTTTTTAGACGAGGCGACGCTGCCAAAAGGTACGTTGCGGCCCAAACTATAAAGAGATATTAAGATATCTATAAGTGGGAGTGAATGCGTCAGACAAAAAAGGAAATATAGTGGGCTTAAGAGGGAGCGAAACTTGGCTCGCGAATCGACTTTTAATTCCGGAAATGGCCACCTGAGAGGTAAGCGCTATTCTCTCGTAATCTGCATTACCGACCATGCTACAGAGGAGAGCGAGTGAGGTGGCAGGTGAGAGAGAGAGCGTTTTGCACTTAAAGAGACAGAGACACTCATTGCGATGTCGCCAGACTGCTCTTCCCCCAGTGTTGCTAATTGCTATGAAGCAAGTCGGTAAGCATTCAACCTCCACTCAGCCGACTTCTCAATTTTCTTCCCCCAGTCTTTCTGTAGGACTAACGCAACCTGCCCAGGCGGATGTTGTGATGCTGTCAATCGTCGCCTCGTCCGTAATTCTCCCAACGTCTGCTATTCGGAACGTATTGTTTTTTTCTTGCAACATAAGATTTCACATGCGCCCACAATAGGGTTGTACCAAAACTACACAATGTCCACGCAGGGCCGTGACGGTAGAGAGCGATCATGGGGCCCACGGTAATGACTGCCGCCCCACATTTGAGTTCTTTCCGTGAAATTCTAATAATATTCATGATTTTTTTTATAAATTAAAATTTCAATATTTGGTTATGTGAAATTATGTGGGAAAGGGAAGCTATTCAATATATTGATTTTCCACCAACCAGGCATTTTGCCGGGACATAATCTCATTTTACATTCATTCGTGAATTTTGTACTTTTAACTTTCGTAGCGTGCTTACATTTTCCAAGTTGCCTTTAGCATTGTAACGCTTGAAATTTCACCTGCTGCCAATAGACCATGTACCTAGGTAAATAGCAGTTCTTTAGAAATAACTGAAATTGGACCCAACGTTTTCGTTCCACAACGGCTCAAGAATCACCATTGTTTTAAAGTTTACTCACTTTACCTTTCAAGAATTTGATTGGTGAGAATTCAAACGTATTGCTTATTTTCAAAATTCAGTCAAATTCGTATTTCAATATTTCAGTATTTCCTAACCAATGGAACGTTCAGTCCTCCGGAAACGTCGCTGTGACCTGTATAGTTTTGATAGGTAATAAATACAGTATGTCCCTGATTTACCGATCTCGTACATTGCGGTACCGGTATCCTTAAAAATACAGTTCTCGCCGCTATTATGTCACTCCTTACAATAAGTGATTCTTTCTCGTCATGCGTTTTCTGATATTTTCTAGTGCTACGCGTATCTTATACCGTATGTTTAGAATTAGTTAAAGTATATGAAACTACCTGAGTATTATTGTAGGACAAATGCTAAATCACAATAGATCAGATTTCTGTACCGGGACCTTCCTTTTATCAGTCTAGCGAGATAGCATCGCAGCGGAAAATTGCATGCGTAGCCGGGTGACTCATTGCCGAGAGATTTATTGCTGCGCTACTAAGTTGCAGACGGAAAAAAAAGAAGGACCCTGTACTTTTCATTAATAAGTGTATGATAAAAAGGTTTATTAACAAAACTGTATATAGACTTTACCGTTACTAAAATCTAACATTAGTACACAATGACCAAACAAAGGTCTGTTGTGACTACAAACATACAAAAAACAGTAAATTACATGAAGCAATGTCTTACATATCGTAATAAAAGACGTAATATTACGAATGAAAATATAGCACTACAAAAAAGTAAACATCAAGAACAGTATGACAATGGTGATTGTTAGCTGACAAAATTTAAATAGGATAAGTAATTTTGAATGTATCAGATTATCACAATTTATAAAAATATCACTAACACTTACATACAAATAGTTACAAATTACACAAAATAATATTGAACAAAACAATGACATATTATCCAAATCAATTTATAGTAATTGCAATCGTTGTCGTGACAAAATAAACATAAAATAATTTGTAAAGTAACTTATACTCGTAATTTACAAAGATGTTACAAACACTTTTATACTGATCGTTACAAATTGCATGAAACAATATCTTACAAAACGCAAAGATTCAAAGACATCCTAAAGTTCAATTATAATAATGCAATAGTCAACCCCTGGCACTATACAGCCCATGACGGGCTAAGGCCCACCAAGCGACCGCTGCCCAGCCATTCGGCCTGCAGATATTGGGGTGACACGTGATCAGCGCGTCGGGTCCCCTCGGCCGTTAATCTTGGTTTTCGTGATCGGGGCGCTGTCTCACTGTCAGACAGCTACTCAGTTGTCCTCACGAGGCTGAGTGCACCCCGTTCCAACCCTCACGTCAGTTTTAAAATCCCTGACGGAGCCGGGGATCGAACCCGGGGCCTCCGGGTGAGAGGCAGGCGCGCTACCCCAACACCACGGGGCCGGCATAATAATGCAATAATTGTGACAAAACTAACATATTCTATGATTTAAATCACTTAAAAAAATGTATAAAACTAACATAAAGAACTTAAAAAGTAGTTTGTACTCATAATTTACATTAAAAAACACTCCGATCTTAGACAAGAGGCCGAAAATCGGTTACAAACTTTTACATACAAATAGTTGTGAATTACATACACAAATTACATTTTATTTACAGTTTTGTTAGCCTTCTTCTCCTCAGCCATCCTTTGGGCTCCCACTATGTAAGCAGGGTTTCTTATAGGCATGGAGCGGCTTTGTCTAGGGTCAACTATTTCTGGAAGTAGGCAGTCCATATAAAACCTATGTAACTTTGGGAACATTTCATTTTTCCAAAAGGTCTCATCTCGTTCTATTTTTGCTGTTTTGATTCCTTTTGGGGTCCACAAGGCAAAAATGCAGTACTTCCTTTTTGTCACTTGAAGTTGACCTTGTATTTGGAAATAGAATATGTGATTTTTTTGTACTTCCCCGATGTCTCCCTTCTTGTTTACTGCCCAAAAAGTGACCTTGCGTTTCTTAATAGCTTCGTCTGGAGTAAAGTCCTTAGCCGACGAAGGGCACTTTATTTCAATGACTGTATCATCATTGACTAGCCCGTCGGGACTGGCTCCGAAAAAAGGAAACTCTCTATCGATAAAGAGACCACATTTTTCTATTTTTTCGTCAATCAAAAAAGCGAGTTCGTTGCGAGCTGACCCCTCGTTTCTTCGGCCATACTCCATTGCCTCGTAATCAAATGCAGTGTAGAGGATTTGCTTCACTAATGGCTCGCACCCCGTTGTTGCTCTCATTTTACAAACTCGCCCAAAGTTCGACGCAGTGAGTATGTTTCTGCGGAGTTCTAGCCATTCGTTACAGTCACTTTGCTGAATTGTTTCTCGTTCAATTCTTTCAAATTCTTCCTTTGATCTGTGTAGACTTTTCAGGAACTCATCCGATTCCTTTTTCATCACCTCTTCGTCGATATCGGGTCTTTGTGCCGCTGGGCCATAATCCTTCTCTTCATTGATTATTGAACTAAATAATGACTTGCGACATCTCTTTTGGTTCTTCCGACTATCAGCCTTCTTCTTTCTTTTTACCTCTGTGCCTTTCGCAAACGATCCTGGACTTGAACTATACAGTGTTTTGTGAAGCTTGTAATTGGCCATGCCGGAGTTGTGCTGAACAACAGCAGCAGAACAGCGCCCCTGGTATGACCCGGTCGATGCAAAATTTATTCTTTTCCCGCCAATGAACTTAGCAACTATGGAGTTGTAATGCTCAACATAGTTGCTATTTACATCGGCGAGCAAGCTGCGGCTGTGACGGCTAACATCCCTGAAAACATCCGAAATCAATGCGTACAGACCAACAGAAGCGAGTTGAGGCACAAGGTTAGAATCGACTGGAGCAGTTGTTGTGTCTAGCTCACAGAAGTAGCTCCTCTCTGCACACCCCTTGTGTTCACCAAACACGTGGCTAGGGATATTGAGTATGTCTTTCCTCAGGTTTTCAATTTTTTCATTTATGAGCCGGTCTTCTCTTATTCTGTGCTCAGTGGCTTTGGTCAATGCAACCCTGCAGCGTAACAAATTGTTCCCAATTTTTTTGCGAAGCATGACTGAAGGTTTCTCAGTTTTGGAATTGGCAATATTCCTCAAACGAGTGCACATATTTCTTAGCAAATGGTTCTTACACTCTACCTTTTCAACAGTCAAACATTTATACGGCCTAGACTCTAAAATTCTTTTGTACACGCTGCTATCACCATCTGCGATAAGCTTAGCATACCTAACGTTGTACATTTCCTCACTTCTCTGGAAGCCCTCGCAAATGATCGCAGCTTCCATACTTGTAGAGCTCTGAGTCATGTTCCAATTCTTATAGCAGGTGTGTGTCTTGGCCGCCTCTCCTTTTGTCTCGGCGCGGGCGCAAGTTGTACAATACTTGTTCTTTACGCCGATGAAGAGCACCTTCCGAGTGCGGTGACCGACGATAGCTGCCTACAAAAACAAAAATAAATACAGTATAACCTGCATAGTTATTATGATGCACAGTAAGTTAATATTTCAAATTAGGTAGAAATTAAATAAAAGTGAATTAGGCCTATAAGGATTATTTCAGTCCAACTCAGATCAAAATCATCTAAAACTTTTTTTATGAACGTAATATTATTTGGGCAGAAGAAACCCCTAAAACTAAGATACGGGAAGAAGTCTGGAGATACAGTTAGACGTTTTTCTGACATACTTGCTGAATTTCGTCAAAATCGATCCTCTCGTGTAGCCGCTAACCCGTTACACAGTCACACTAAAATTCTTATTTTTACTTATTTCAAAATGTAATCTTATTATTCCCGTTGAAGCATTATTTTTGGACTTCTTGTAAAATCACATACGAACACTAATGAAAAGTAAGAACTTAAATTTAAAATTATAAATGTTGTACGAATTGGCGGAATCCAGCTCGTACTTTGGTAAATTTTAGCTGTGAAACTCGCTGACGAAGTTTGAGTTGCGCGCCGACAAGGTAAGGCTACTCTTGAATTTGACGCGCAAAAAAATTCTACTATCACAGAAATACTACTTTTATCAAAAGCTACTTACTTAGGCCGTTGATACACAAAGTGAACAGAGCAAACTATGTAGCGCCACTAAAATGCTTCGGTTCAGGATTTGCCTACGTCTCTTGCCATATACAGTACGGTACGGTAACTAATAACAACTTACCACGCCAGATAAAGCTGAGTAGTTGGTGCGATACGACCTCTTGCACCAGGCACCGTCAGCGACCACAGTGATAAGCGGGACGCCATCCTTATCTACCTCGCCGAGCTCCAGCGCCAGCCGTGCCTCTTCCACCGCTGCTTCCTCCATCTCCGCCGCCGCAGTAGCTGCCCAACCCTCCGACACTTTCTCCTCGTACTTCTTGAATGTGACATGACTCATAGGAGGGATGTCAAGTACGCTCAAGAACTCCTCCATTTGTGCGTGCCCACCGCCTGTAGTAACTGTACCACAAACACTGGCAGTGTTGACGTCCATCAGGTTGTCATGTGATTTTTCAGAATGAACTGTTTTTCTTAAACCACACATGTTACACATGAAAACGAAAATACTTTTTAAGCCTTGACGTTTTTCAGAAATCACTTCCATATTGGCGAAAGTGCAACCAAACGGGCTGTGTTTGTCTATATCTTTGATCTGGTCTAAAAAGTCAACAATATTTACAACTCTTCTCCCGCTAAGTTTCAGTGAGACGCATTGTGGCTTTCCAAATACTGGTTGTTCTTGTTTTTCTTGTACAGCTTCCGGCTCATGTGTCTCTATCAAATCAACGTTCTTCTTGCTAAAAAAAAAAAAAAAAAAAAAAGCATCCAGTACTGGTACTGAAAAAGTCGTTTTTACAGAGTATATTTAGGATTATTTGTTGATCATTATTTGTCTCTCTATAATGACACGCATATCGGACCTAGATCATGTCAGATGGATGTGTTCAGGGAATTCTCCGCAATAAAAAAAATATTTTTTTACATATTGCCTAAGGCTCAGTAAAGAAAATCAAGCAAAGATTAAAAACACAAAATCAGCATTTTTATACTAAAAGTTTTACTGTCAGTATGAATGGTATAATTAGCATATCAACTAACTGACAGACATAGCTGATCCAGAATAAACGACATAAGAATACCCGCGGTTAAGTAGCTTAGCCCTCTTTCCATAACATTTGAAACATTATTGGCAAAATGGTGCATTCTGAGGCATTTGAATTATGTTATGGGTGTTACATCCCTTTTAACTACTGCGGCTTTTAAAAGACGCCTAGGTGCCGGAAGTTTACCCCGAAGGGGATCTTTAATGTGCCAGTAAATCCACTGACATGGCGCCCTCGCATGCCAACTGACTACGCCAGGATTTGATCCTGCAACCTTGGGAACAGCAGGCGAACACTTCGCTGAGCCACGCAGCCAGTTAGTCTGAGGCATTTAAAATTTTATTGATAGTAAATTTTCAGAAAAAGTAAAATATTATAAGAAAAGCGGTGTAGCCTATATAAGGATGTAATCATCCCTATACCAAAGAAAGTGGGAGCTGACAGATGTGAAGATTACCGTACAATCAGCTTAATTACTCATGCTTCAAAGATCCTGTCTAGAATAATTTACAAGAGGATTGAGAGCCAGATAGAAACGGAGTTGGGGGAAGACCAGTTTGGTTTCAGGAGAAATGTAGGAACAAGGGAAGCTGTACTAAGTCTTAGGCTGATTTTGGAAGGTAGAATAAGGAAAGATAAGAGAACGTTCATGGCTTTTGTAGACTTAGAAAAGGCTTTTGATAACGTTGATTGGACTAAATTGTTTGACATTTTGAAATCTATTGGAATAAAGTACAGAGATAGGAGGGTGATATACAATCTATACAGAAACCAGACAGCAGTCATTCGAGCTGAAGGACATGAGAGAGAGAGAAGCTGGTATTCAGAAAGGTGTAAGGCAAGGCTGCAACTTATCACCCATACTTTTCAATCTTTACATTGAACAAGCAATGAAGGAAATTAGAGAAAAATTTAAAGTGGGAGTGAAGATTCAAGGAGAAATAATTTCAACTCTGAGATTTGCTGATGACATCGTCATCTTGGCCGACAAGCCTGAGGATTTGAATGAGTTTTTGAATGGTATGGACTCCGTCTTACGGAAAGAATTCATGATGAAAATTAATAAATGTAAAACAAAAATACTGGAATGCAGCTGAAATAAATCAGAAACCTCTATGGAGATCAAATTGGCAGGTGAAAAGCTGAAGGAAGTAGGAGATTTCTGTTACTTAGGAAGCAGAATAACCAGTGATGGACGAAGCAAAGAGGATATAAAAAGTAGGTTGGCTCAGGCAAGAAAAGCATTTCTACAAAAAAGGAATCTGCTGACATCGAATATAGATTTAGGTATTAGGAAGTCATTTTTGAAAGCCTTTGTCTGGAGCGTGGCGCTCTATGGAAGTGAAACTTGGACTATTGGTGCAGCAGAAAAGAGGAGAATTGAAGCATTTGAAATGTGGTGTTACAGGAGAATGATGAAGATCAGATGGGTAGATAGGGTTACAAACAAAGAGGTATTAAGACGAGTGGGAGAGGAGAGATGTTTCTGGCGACTGCTAATGAAGAGAAGAGATAGGTTGGTAGGACACATACTAAGACACCCAGGAATAGCAAGCTTAGTTATGGAAGGAAGGGTCGAGGACAAGAACTGTAGGGGTAGACCAAGGTTAGAATATGTTAAACAGATTGCCTCGGATGTAGGGTGTGGTAGCTATGTAGAGATAAAACGATTAGCTCAGGACAGGGAGGCATGGAGAGCTGCATCAAACCAGTCAAAAGACTGAAGACTCAAACAACAACAACCTATATAAGGTATTTTAAGCCCGATTTTGTCCTTAATTTACATTAAGCTAATTGTTTCTAAAACTACAGTATTTTTGTCTACCTACACCTGCAATAATTGTTGCTGTTAATATTAAACCACAAAAAACAATTACAAAACGAAAGGCAAACATTAAATTTCTCAGTTTTCATCAGTTACTAAACAATTTTTTACTATAACTTAATATTCATTAATGAAAACAAACTTAACAATAAATACTGTATTTATTAGAATGACGGTGGCCCCATGGTGTTGGGGTAGAACGCGGCTGCCTCTCACCCGGAGGCCCCGGGTTCGATTCCCGGCTCCGTCAGGGATTTTAGAAACTGACGTGAGGGCAGGAACGGGGTGCACTCAGCCTCGTAAGGACAATTGAGTAGCTCTTTGACAGTGAGACAGCGCCCCGATCACGGAAACCAAGATTAACGGCTGAGGGGACCCGATGCGCTGATCACGCGTGACCCCAATATCTGCAGGCCAAATGGCCAGGCAGCGGTCGCTTGGTCGGCCTAGGCCCTTCATGGGCTGTAGTGCCAGAGGTTATTATTATTATTTTATTATTTATTAGAATGACAATTTATAGAATACTTACGACCTTCGATTTATTTTTACTGGGTTCTTGAAAAGATAACTCGAATAAATTAATTCATAATTATGTAATTATTTAGTTAGTTATTATTAATTCAAAGGACGGAATAGCGGGGTCATCTGCCCTGATAATTATGAGATGACAACACTGTTTTATCAATTTGTTCAAAATTATAGTTTAAAAAATTCAGTACTTTATTTTCCAATAAGTAGTGTATGGGACAAAATTATTTAAGAATAATATAGGGTATTATTCAATATTGCTTACCTTCTTTCATCGTTGTATCGTTGTAGCACTGGATTTAATCTTCTTTTCTTCCGCCAAGCAGAAAGAGGCATCCGAGTTTTGCCCATCACAATAAATTACACTTTAACTCGTTGAATTAATAACACTGTACACAGAAAATGAACCTACTAACAGTTCGTTTAAGAAACGAAAGTAAACACAGTAGAATCCTATTCAACGAATACAATACATCAGCTGTACGTCTTGTTCTCAGCGCTAGAAATAACTTGTCACTCTGCATTACCGACCCATTACGCCTGCGCTCTTGCGGCTAAGTAGCAAACTTCTACGGCAGCGGCATTACGACTGAAAGTGTAAAACATTAAAAACTGCTTCTTTTATAGAAACACGCAGGAGGAAAGCAAGATTCATCTCTATAGAAGCATTCTTAAACAAATACCCTTTACAGCCATGCAACTTTTCATCACTTTTGACAGTCACATTGATTTTTAATTTCTGAAGTAAAATCTGTGAAAAATAGGCCTTGCCTTATGGGAAAATTGCTTTTCAGTTTCAATGATACAATATGTTATTATCAATGAAATCTCATTTGAAAAGTTTAATAAGTGCTATTGAAGGTATTTACGTGATTTGAAAGTGAAGTTTTGTTTAATTTCAGCCATTGACTTATTTAAAACGTCGATTTTAACTCTCTCTCAATGCTATAAGCAGAGCCTGCCACGAGCGGCCGGCCGGCTGACTTTAGCGCCCTCTTAAGAGTAATTTACTTTGACCCATTGGAAGTAGCGAATCTATCGGAAACACTCCTGCATGGGAGCTGTAATGAGTGGAAACGACTGGGTTAAAAACATATGTCGCTTAAACGGATAAAACGTAAAATCTGCGTCAGCGGGTGCAAACTGCTTACCTGTACTGTAGCTGTAGAAGGCTCTAAGTAGACTGAAAGTGGGAGCGAGCTGTTGCGTGACCATGAGCTTGCCCGAACATGTGGTATGCACGGAAGGGACAGAGAGGAGAGGGGAGGAATGGAGAGGGGAAGTTAAGGATCTAACTTGGTGAGGAGTGGAATATGTTCGTGGGTGTGGGGCCTGTTTATGGCGGGGGGAGGGAGTGCTTTGTGCTTTAGCTAAGGTAACTGTACCGGTTTTCGTCATTGAGCCAATAGTCATCACTCTCGTATATAAGTACAAATAATAAGCATGTCAATGGATCTTTCTCGACGGACAAAGTCTTACGAGATTCGTCATACCTTCGTTGCCGATAAGGAGCAACTTTGCAAAATCACCCGTGCCGTCTAATAGGTGATTCCCAGCATCAAACATCTCCTGTGAGTTGAGTTGTCTTGACATGACGTATTGTTCCTCGCATGTGCTAAGCAGGCACGTGAGTTAATTATATGCATAAGTGTTCCGACGTTTTAAAATGTTACAAGTGTGTGATATAGTTGGTAATTGTTTCTATAACAAATGTTATTTGCTATTTCGTGCTCACGTTCCTAGCTTGGTGAAAAATGCTGGTGACGAACACTGGATAAAAAAAAGAAGCTCTTTACCAATGCTCGTCATTTGTGACGAAAACTGGCACACTTGTCATTTCTCCTTGTAATACCTAACAGTGGCAATATACTCATAATGCAGTTCTGAAGCATCCTGCATTAATTAAATTATTGTTTGATCATCGTGTCCAATAGTCATCATAGCTGACAACCTTTAGAGCACATGCGTGACTAACACTAGTGCACGATAATGTTAAAGTTTGCACGTTTCAGAACCAATAAACATTTACAGTGTGTTGTTGTTATTATGTAGGTCTGTCTTCTTAATGGCCGTAGGTCTAGGCTGGCTGCTTGGCTCAGCGGTATAGTTCTCGCTTGCTGTGCCTAAGGTTGCACGATCAAATCCTAGCGCAGTCAGATGGCATTTGAGGGTGTGCAAATGCGAGGGAGGCGGAGCTCTTTCCGGTCACGGAGAGAGAAGGGAAGACCCCCCACTTTGTACCTGTGGAGCCGTTTTCACCATGGCCCACATTTTAACCGAGTGTGTGGATCTTGCTGACTTACGAAGAAACCTTGGTTTGCAGATGACACTCAAACTTATATTAGCCGATGACGCGGTGGCTGCTGATCGCGTTATCCGCTTCATAAGTGAGAGTGGGTTAGGGCCAGCAATCTAAATTTTCCAATGTAAATTGACTCAACGACTTGTTCGTTTTTGAATGATAATTTTTTGTTTTTCCGTAATTTTTGTTTATTTTTATAATTTTTATTTAATTTTTTATTTATTAATTTTTGGTCTTTTTAAATTTAGGTGTCCACCTCAAAATTTTAAATTCAATTCCAAATTTGTATTCTTTAATCTGTGTTAAGAGGGAGCAAGCCTCCGTGGCTTAGGCGGCAGCACGCCGGCCTCTCACCGCTGGGTCCGTGCTTCAAATCCCGGTCAGTCCATGTGAGATCTGTGCTGGACAAAACGGAGGCAGACAGGTTTTTCTCCGGGTACTCCGGTTTTCCCTGTCAAAATTTCATTCCAGCAACACTCTCCCTCATCATTTCATTTCATCAGTCATTCATTTAATCATTGCCCCAGAGGAGTGCGTCAGGCCTCGGCAGCCGGCACAGTTCATATCATCGCCGCTAGATGGGGGCTTCATTCATTCCATTCCTGACCCGGTCGGAGACTGGAAGCAGGCTGTGGATTTTCATTCATTTTCAATCTGTGTTAAGAGGGGCAGATGACCTCGTAGTTCCACCCCTCAAAACGATAATAACTAACAAATCCGGCAACCCGGCATCTCTAAAAGCCACAGTAGTTAAAAGGGACGTAAAACAAATAACATTATTATTATTATTATTATCAGTAGGTCTAGGCATAGGTGTGCTATAGAGGATTCTTTTTAAATTGAGATGAAAAACATATTCTAAGACAAAATCTTTGCTTTCAAGCAATATGTCAATTACGCTGTTCAGCAAATGGACGCTGCTATTATTTAAGGTCGTTGAGGAAGATGGCATGAGTATCACAACGGCCACGGAGAGGAATGGTGTGCCTCACGGACAAAATTAAAGGAAATGAAATCTACCTAAAACTAGAGCGAAGAAGATGGGGCCAAGTTCCTTTTTAACAAAGGGTGTTAGTTCAATGGGTAATCTCACTAGGAAAAGCGGGGTTCCCGGTAACAAAGGACAATTTGCAAAATAGCGTCCAGTGCCTCACAAAAGAATTGATGAGTGACTTCCCTTTCAAAGAAGGGCGGCCAGGAAGGAATTGGTGTGAATCTTTCCTAAAAGGAAATCCAGGCCTGTCTTTACGAACTCCTCAAAATTTGACAGTAAGCTGCAATTACAGAACATCAAATTAAAACCTGGTTTTGAGAAGTCGACAGTTAATTTGTGGAAAACGACTTACAGTCTATCTTGTCAGACCCTTGGCGACTGTTCAACGCAGAGGTTATGTTATGCCATGGTCTGGTCTCACTTTTTATGTGACTACGCCTCCCCTCCCCCCGCAAAAAGGAAAAGGTCACGGCATAACAGCCCAGAAAATGACCATTCGCTCTTGAACACCGGTCGGGGAAGCCTACATCAATACACGTTCTTGTGGTTATATTGTTTGAATTTCAATTATTATTATTATTATTATTATTGTTGTATTTCTATTGCACTTTAAGTTAATACAAAAATAGCTTATAATGTGTTTGGAGCAGAATTACGATCTTTTCAGGCCCGTATGTCGACTCTCCATTCCCGATTGCCGATGCCGATTTTTTGTCTTTTCTCTCTTTAAATAATTACTGGTATTGCATTATTCGTAAATGTTAGCCTCCATGCCAATAAATCGGTACCTTATGCAACAATATTGACAGAAATGCTGTAACTTTTTACCAGCCCTCCTTGGGCGACTGATTTAAAACTTCCCAAAATCATCCTCCTATTTTTGATCGGAAGTACTTCATCATATACCACACAATTGAAATGGCAGGGTCGTGGAGTGTTGGACACACATTTGGTCAACCTAACTGGTATCATTTGGGCGTTCAACTATTAGGTGTAATTCCCTATAAAGAAAACTAATTATAACCTTCAAAATATATGTATTAATATCAACTTTAAACATATGGCGGGGACTCTCGTCGAACAGACTATGGTTTACTATCTTCTCTCCTCGGCAATGACGAAAACATGTGACCCAAAATGAATGTTGGAATATAAAGATGTTTGTTACTCACTCATCGACGATCTAGCAGATAATCTACGAGACATGCTCGATAGATCAGTTCTCCCCAGCATTTCTAAGATTTTCCACACGTGGTTTGAGGTTAGAGATGTTTACTGGTTTACATAGCCACATCTCTGCGAGAGAAATGAATGTGCTTCCGTACCCAACTTGAATTGTGCTAACAGAGATAACATCGTTGTGATATGTAGCCGTTTCGAGTACATTCACAAGCCATGCTTTCAACAAAACTGTTTCTCCAAATAGGCCTACGCCAAATTACGAGAACGCGACCTTTCCAATCAGACGCTACAATAGAAGTGAAGCCCCGCTTGACGAAAAACCCACCGCTCATCTTGTAAACACATGTTTTCGTCTTTCTCCGCCAGGGTCATGATACCCTCCAACCCATACAAAATACACCAATAATCTCGAACCCATGTATATTTCTTACAACTCGTGGCGCGAAACTCTTCTCTGACGTCAGAACCTTACACAATTTACACAAAGCTTTCTTCAAGACAAGGGAAGTTATTCTCGGCCCAATCTAAATTTGGCCTAGAGTTTCCTGCTGTTGCAACATCTTGTAGCTTACCTACACAATCCGCTGTCTTGTATACTGACATCTCCCATACAAATTAAATGAAATATTCCTGACTGAGTCCCCGAGATACACAAGATATATATACACTAAATAAAATGAAATTCTACAACCTAAATGATGATGATGAACAAGAAAAGAAATGGTATGAACAAATTACCCTAACCTGACTTCTCTTGCAGTCAACCAAATAAGGGTTTGGGAACATTGTGACCGGAACAGTCACAATACGCCCCCATGTGATTCACACGGGTGAAACAAGTGTGGATCACAAACACTCAAACAAGCAACGCACTGAAAACACAAAGAATTACACTATTACATAAATAAACCCTGGAAGACATATATACATACACACTTGTCAAATTCTCACACATTCTCACTCTCTCGAATGTCTTATTGTGTCCATTTCCTAGCCTCACTGATTTCTCTCAAGTGTCTTAGGTCTACCACTTCATTTTCTTCGTCTCATCATGAGACCCTATCGCTTCACAAGCCATGGTATTTGCCTGCACAGGCCTTATCATACCATCTATCCATCTAACACTCGATGCCACTTTGCTGGTTAGCATTCTTCGTCACATCTCTTGAGTTTTGTCATGCCATCACGTTATGTTCACTAATTCTCTACGAGTCCATGCCATATTATTTTACAGAGTGATATCTACGGAGATTCCTAATATTATGTGTACTGACAGACTTACCATCCTGGTCCGTTAAACTATAGGCACACTCACCAATACGTTTAACCACCTTAAAAGGCCCCTGAAATAGATGAAAAAAAAACTAAACCAACCCCTAAACTGAAGATAGATAAGAACTCTGAAACACACCTGATCGCCTATCCAAAAAAAAACTGAATTTAACCCTCCAAAAACTGTAAGCTGCCAACTTCCTACTCATCTCCCTCAAACTTACCTGCCAAAATGATACACTCGATGAAGGTCGACTGATATCCTGATTCAGCATAATGCCTATTTCTTTCTCCTCTGGTTCACCTGTACTCTTTCGTTGCCACTTTCCTGACGCCCCCCACCCCTCTGATAGTTTTCCTGTGCTGATATTATCCTTATCCTGTTTCTTTCTACTTCTATAATTCCTTATTTCCACCTCCCGTTTATTCTGTCTACTAGAATCTCCCTGCTGACTTTCACCTAACATCACCTCCAAATGTTGTTCACTCTCAATTAACGTCTCCTCCCACTGCCGTTCACTCTCCTCTAAGTTACTATCACCTACTATCCCTTTCAACTGCTGTTCACTCTCGTCTACGCTACTATCACCTACCGTCCCTTTCAACTGCTGTTCACTCTCGTCTACGCTACTATCACCTACCGTCCCTTTCAACTGCTGTTCACTCTCGTCTAGGCTACTATCACCTACCGTCCCTTTCAACTGCTGTTCTCTCTCGTCTACGCTACTATCACCTACCGTCCCTTTCAACTGCTGTTCACTCTCGTCTACGCTACTATCACCTACCGTCCCTTTCAACTGCTGTTCACTCTCGTCTACGCTACTATCACCTACCGTCCCTTTCAACTGCTGCTTCTCTGCTGCTTCGTCCACACACAACTTCACAGATTCTACCTGCCTGCCTACCTCCTTTCTAATAGCCTCTCCTTGCTGCCTAACTTCTCTTACCTCCTTACTTACAGGATCTTTCACTTCTCTTTCCTGCTTGTTCACTGCCTCTATACCGGACTCTAACTTCTCTGTACTAGACTCTACCTGCTTGCTCCACTTATCCACACTAGGCTCAAACGTCTCACTCACGGACTCTCCCAGCTTGTCCAACTCTTCCCTACTGGACTTACACGTCTCACTCACAGACTCTACCAGAGATTCTAACTCCTTACTGACAAATACTCCTAAATATGTTACTTCCTTACTTACAGATTCCTTCCAAGACTCTATCTCCTTGGTCACTGACTCTACCTTCTCATTTACAGAGCCTACCTGCTCCTTAATTTCCTTACTCATAGATTCTCCTTGCTTCTTAATCTCTTTTATTTCACTCAGTAGCATTTGGATCAAACTATCGTTCATAACCCCCCCATTTACATTTAAGTTACTACCTTCAGCGATCAGCTGCGACTCAGTAGTAACAATGGTAACATATGTTCCCACTGTCTTTTCCACATCTTCCTCACTGCCACTTCCCCCAGTTTCCTGATTACCTGACATTTTACTGTTTGATTTACACACAACCCTTGACCTTAATTCTAAATTGTCTGATGTGGACATACCCCTTAAAACAAAACAAATTACTGTGAACCCTAATACTCCTAAGGTGTCTATCGGCTGTGTGCATATGTGCCCTAATGATACCTGCTAGGTTTCCCTACTCTTGCCCCACGTTGAGGTGCTATGTTGTAACTTTTTACCAGCCCTCCTTGGGCGACTGATTTAAAACTTCCCAAAATCATCCTCCTATTTTTGATCGGAAGTACTTCATCATATACCACACAATTGAAATGGCAGGGTCGTGGAGTGTTGGACACACATTTGGTCAACCTAACTGGTATCATTTGGGCGTTCAACTATTAGGTGTAATTCCCTATAAAGAAAACTAATTATAACCTTCAAAATATATGTATTAATATCAACTTTAAACATATGGCGGGGACTCTCGTCGAACAGACTATGGTTTACTATCTTCTCTCCTCGGCAATGACGAAAACATGTGACCCAAAATGAATGTTGGAATATAAAGATGTTTGTTACTCACTCATCGACGATCTAGCAGATAATCTACGAGACATGCTCGATAGATCAGTTCTCCCCAGCATTTCTAAGATTTTCCACACGTGGTTTGAGGTTAGAGATGTTTACTGGTTTACATAGCCACATCTCTGCGAGAGAAATGAATGTGCTTCCGTACCCAACTTGAATTGTGCTAACAGAGATAACATCGTTGTGATATGTAGCCGTTTCGAGTACATTCACAAGCCATGCTTTCAACAAAACTGTTTCTCCAAATAGGCCTACGCCAAATTACGAGAACGCGACCTTTCCAATCAGACGCTACAATAGAAGTGAAGCCCCGCTTGACGAAAAACCCACCGCTCATCTTGTAAACACATGTTTTCGTCTTTCTCCGCCAGGGTCATGATACCCTCCAACCCATACAAAATACACCAATAATCTCGAACCCATGTATATTTCTTACAACTCGTGGCGCGAAACTCTTCTCTGACGTCAGAACCTTACACAATTTACACAAAGCTTTCTTCAAGACAAGGGAAGTTATTCTCGGCCCAATCTAAATTTGGCCTAGAGTTTCCTGCTGTTGCAACATCTTGTAGCTTACCTACACAATCCGCTGTCTTGTATACTGACATCTCCCATACAAATTAAATGAAATATTCCTGACTGAGTCCCCGAGATACACAAGATATATATACACTAAATAAAATGAAATTCTACAACCTAAATGATGATGATGAACAAGAAAAGAAATGGTATGAACAAATTACCCTAACCTGACTTCTCTTGCAGTCAACCAAATAAGGGTTTGGGAACATTGTGACCGGAACAGTCACAATGCATAATAAACAGCAGATAAGGACAACGAACAATGTGACGACAATTGGTGCACACGGGTGACGAATATTGGAAAAATCTAAATACATCGTGACGATTCATCATCTTGCACAGTTTCCAGCCACTGGTCGGGTCTGTTTGGAACACAAGCCTCTCCAACGTCTTCTGTCTTCCCACCATCTCTCAGCCTCCACCCTTGTCCAGTCCTCTCTTCTTCACGCTTTCTTCCACCCCTTCAGCCACCTGTCTCTCGGTCTCCCTCTTGGTCTCTTTCCTTCCCACTTCGTCTCGTGTATCCTCCTGGGTATCCTCTTCTCCTCCATTCGTTATACATGTCCATACCATCCAAGTCTAGATTTCTCTATACCATCCTGTAATGGTTCCTCCTTCGTTAATTCTCTGGTCCTCTCATTTCTTATTCTGTCCCTCTTTGTAGCTTCAATACTGCTTCTCAAGAATCTCATCTCACTGGCCTGTATTTTGCTCTTCTCCCTTCCTTTCATAACCCAGGTCTCCGAGGCATACGTCAGGATAGGGACATAGTACGTCCGATATATGATCTTTTTGTTGTTCTGAGGGACATCCTTGCTCCATAACATGCTTCTCACACGCCTCCGGAATGCTTCTACCTGTCTCCCCCGCTCATTTCTCTATCGTTTCTTCCATTATCTTGTATCAGGCTTCCCAGATACTTGAAACTCTCCACGTTCTTCAGCTGTTCCCCACCAATTGTTATTCCTGTTGTGGTTCTTTCCTTCTTCCTTGTGATCACCATCTCATTCTTATTGATGCTAAATTTCATCCCATATCCTTGTATTATTCCTTCCCACACATCCAACTGTTCCTGTACCTCCTCCTCCTTGTTTCCCCAAATCATCAAATCATCTGCAAACACCATTGCTTTCATCTTTCCTTCCCCAATTACTTGTGCTACTCGGGTCATTATGTCATCCATCACCACAATGAAAAGTAACGGCGAGAGTGCACTTCCTTGTTTCAGGCCGTTTCTCTGTTTCAACCAGTCCGATCTCTCTCCTCCCTCTTTCACACAGCTCATGCTTCCCTTGTACATCTCCTTTATCCTCCATATAGTCCATTTTTCTACTCCTCTATCCTCCAGGGACTTCCATACTTTGTTTCTGCATACACTGTCATATGCTTTCTCAATGTCCAGGAAGGCCATCAGTAGATCTGTTCCATACTCATAGTGCTGTTCTTGTAACTACCTTACAGCAAAAATCAAATCCACTGTGGACCTTCCTGTTCTGAAGCCATGTTGTTCTTCCCTCATCCCTCCTTCTATCCTTGTCCTAATTCTCCTTTCCAAAACATTCTCAAACATCTTTGCACAATGACTCATCATTGACTCATCGTGACGATTACTAGCGCAAAAACCCCTTTCCTAAAACAAATACTTTCGATATTGAGAGTTTCCTAGTGTTTGAGTAGAGCTTGAGGTTAGATACAGTGGTCTTGTTGATTTAAATTACCAAAAGGTGTAAGGTAAATTATATTTTCGTGACTAAATCAGTCTTTCAGTATTTGAAAGGTTCATGCTGGTTCCGTATTGATGAACTAATTAGTAATAATTGTACTGATAGGCAGAACTTTTTTCACAATTATTACAAAATCAGTCTTAACATGACGACTATTGGTGCATTTACCTTAATTTATTTATTCTTGTTTGGATCGAGATTTTTCATTTAGGTGGTTTGTTAGAATTTCACCAAGGTATTTAAATTGAGTTACTATTTTGATTTTGTTACCATTTATGGTGACTGCCTTTAGTTGTGTTGGTTTTTGGGGCATAATTTCTGTTTTTTCAAACCAACCGTATGTGCAATGTTTTGAAGTTGTAATATCTGTCATTTTGCTTCTTTTGTTTCAACTGCTAGTAATGCTAAATCGTCGGCGAAACCCAGGCAGTTTGTTTTGATTTTTCTTCCAACCTTTACATTTCGGGGACATTTCCTAAACCATTCCCTCATTACCATTATGTTTTTATAATATTAATTTTTACATAACGATAACTTTGTTATTATTTTTGGTAAGTAATGGTAACTCTAAGGTGCTTACTTTTAAGAAGTATTAATGATGATGATGATGATGAATCCAACTCTCTGTGCTATCAATGAGTGAATGCAGAAAAGTAACCACTGTCTGTGTTATATTCTTTCAGGTGCCAGCGTCTTGGGAGAATCCAACTGGGAACTTCCATCTGGGACTCAAGAATGGGTACGATTTGTACCCAGCAAAACTGCGCGAGCGCATCGAGAAGGAACGCAAGGAGAAGTTGTGGGACCCACGGCATAAAGAAGCCCTTGCTGAAGCCACCCGCCGTCTGCAGGTCCATACTTTGCTTCTTTTTCTTCTTCTTCTGCTTCCAGTGCCATATTCGGTCCCCTGAATGCTGGGGAACACCATGGCAAAGGCGTTTCTCTCCCCTTAAGATCGAATCCCTGACCACTCCTTGATGTTCTGAAGCCACGTCCTCGTCGGCCATCTATTTTGCCTTGCAATATTAGTTGAAGCAATTGGTATTTCTGACTTCTGAGTATATGTCTTGCAACATTTAATTGCACACAGAAGTTGATGATCACTGTTTGCTCTTCTGTCTGAGGACATCTTTGTTCGTAACTTTATCTGTCCAGGGTATATTTAACATTCTTTGATTGATCCATGTTTCGAATGCCTCTAGTTTCTTCATGGTGCTAGCTTTCAAAGTCCAAGCCTCTAAGTGTCGACCAGACATAAGTTCTAGTCATTCTTTGACGGAGCTTCAGATTTAAGTTGACATTGTTTCTATAGACACTGCGTGCTATTTCTGGTTGGTGGTTGGTTCCTCAGTTTAGGGGCTGCGACAACGCGGCCATGTAGCCCCGCGTACCTTGGGTGTGTGTAGAATATGTCTAATAACCGGTGTTAATAGTGATGGCTCTATTAGTTTGTGTTATCTGTAATTCAGATAAGGACTGCAGACGATCAATTTTCAAGTAGTTCCTACTTTTGCTACCAAATGCTACTGGAGCAATTGGAGGGAGATTCCAATCAACACCATGGGGAAGATGTAGTAGAATGAGGAACAGCGTAGGGGAAGAAGTTTGGATACAAGGGAAGAACCCAATCAAAACAACTTTTATTAACAAAAGTATCATAAAACTACAAATAGATACAGAAAAGGTATTGAGATCTAAAGGTGATAATAATGTGAAATCTCTAAGCGACTCAAGCAGAGTAGTGTGAGGGAAGGGGTGGCCCATGTACAACAGTTGACATGAATAACAAGTATGGTGAACAAATAGGATTGTTGTGCTCAAAGAGAAAACCTAAATCTCCCACAAGAAGAGTACTAATAAGATATTTAGATAAGTTAGACACAGTCTTGATTACGAAAAAAAACAAACAGTAATCGAGATGCATGAACTGTGAACGACCCTAGGTAGGAAGTTAGCTGAGTGAACTATACCAGCAATAAACAAAGAGATCTGTGAAAAACTGACGTAATCGGCCTAGATAAAAAAAACTTGGATAAGAGCACAACAAAAAGTTATCCAAATTCACGTGGCGGATTTCAAATTGCTGCCAAGCATGAGATCAAGGGAAATGTAATAATTTTTGATTAGCTTTGACTATGAGTAAATAGTGTATTTTTAACCTTAAGTGATTACAAATGTTACAAGATTCAAACAGGAGTGGCCGTGGCCAAAAATTTAAAAACTGTGTCACACATATAGAAATAAGCCATTCAGTTGCTGTGAGGTTAATAAATAACAAAAAGAGCAGTTGCTGTTGAAAAGTTGGTCTCAGATCAGGATTAGGCTTAAAAATACCAACCATAAAAAGAATTCTAATTATTGCCTAAATTAGAATAAACAAGTAAGAATATTAAAGTTGACATGCTCCAATATACACAGTAAAGCTTGAGAAGGGCGAGATCCTGGGCACAGCAAGTGCCTATGCTTTAGAGCAATATAATGCAAGTAGCGAGAAAATGTTTGGACTACAACATGAGAGTTGAAAGTACATAAGCAGTATGATGATAATAAACACCATAAGAAACCTTTCAGGCGGAGGCAGTAAAATTGGACTCTGAACTGAGTTTTTTTACTCAAATCAATCAACTTGTTGACCACAGCAGATGCTGCTGAGAAAATTGAAATATTATACAAGAGAATAATGAAACCGGTCCTCAACGGTACCAGGATGAAACATTGCCCAGAGGGCAAGAGAAAAAGACTGGCCCTAGACGGTGCCAGGATGAAACAGTGCCAAGAGGGCAAGAGAATAATGTGACTGGCTCTAGACGGTACCAGCAAAATTCAGCAGTTATGTTGGGATTAAATATATGGCTTATATACCACTTGGATTAATTAAGCTGAATGACGTTTGATTTTAAGTTCAAAGAGCGAGGGAACGTTAGCCTCAAAAATTACAACAACAAAATAAATAAAACTTAAGCTAAGTTTGTTTGTAAAGGGTGAAATGTGGGAGGGAAATAAATCAGGTTTTTTTCACTGTAAGTTTATGCACCAGGCTAAGGAGCGCTTAGACGTACCGCATACATGGCCCACACGGCTAATTTAAATGATTAGAAGCCGAATCCAAGCAGCCGAGATGAAGTTCCTTAGAGGAATAATTGGGAAGACACCGAGGGATAAAATCAGAAATGTGGACATTAGGGAGAGAACTGGGTTCTCAAAACTGCAAGACAAGATAGAGACCAGTATGCTGAAGTGGTACGGACATATGATGAGAATGGAAGAATATAGAGTACCAAAAAGAATATTTATGGAGAAAATACCAGGAAGGAGACCACGAGGAAGGCCCCGAAAGAGGTGGATAGATACGGTGAAGGAAAGCATAGAGAAAAGAGGAGCAAAAGAAAAAGAAGTATTGAAAGAAGGAAATGAATGGTGGAGGGATACATAACTGTGGAGGTTCTTGATTCGCAACATGATATGTTAAAAAGTTCGACTGTCTTCTCAAAAAAAAAAAAAAGAAAGAAAAGAAGAAGAAAAGAAAAATGTGAATGGAAAATCCTAGCACTGAGGTAGCAAATAGCTAACTGGGTAACTCAGCACTTCTGGATGTGCTTTGTGTATTAGGGCCCCTTCAGACGAGGCCACTTAGCAGCGCTGCTTCGTGGCGCGTTGGTGGCACTTCTACCAAGCGATGGTGGCGCTTCTACCGAGCGTTAGTGGCGCTTCTACCAAGCGTAGCTGGCCCTGCTGTTGTTGATACCTGGGTGGAGAACTCATCAGTTTTCCAGTAAACATGGACTTAGAAGGTGATATAATTCTTGCCATGCTCCTCATACGCAGGAGAAAGAGACTTAAACGGAAAACAAGAAGATTCTGGGTGCATCCATTGGTTTTGGAAAGGCAGAATCGAGGACTGTTCTACACCTTATTCGATGATCTACAACAGGATGACGATGGTATCAGCAACAATATTCGGGAAAAAGACTCCGTCATGAGAGAGACCATTCCACCAAAAGAGAAAGGGGAGGGTAGTCCAAAGATATAATATTTAATATACACATAACGTGTAATTGGAAAATTTCCTCTTGTTGCCGATAGAGCGCACCTATAACCCATGTATAGGCTACTGTAATGTGTAAACTGCTGTAATATTTTCATTGTGGATAATAATAATAATATCGTATGGCCTCGGGTACCGGGTGCATGCTTTGTTAATTGACGCCCAGTTTGTAGATTGCAAATACTGAATTTATACTTTACCTTAGTGTCAAAGCCAGTTTCAATTATTGTAAGTAGTCTGTATCAATATACTGAATTCCTACGTTGTTTGGAGTGTTTGCTGATAAAATTGTAAAATGCTGGGGTAAATTATAAACTATGGTTTGAACGCCGCTGCTCAAATCCAATACTGTATGTCATACTGCTTTGTGCCATTTTGCACTTCGAATAGGAAGAAAATAGAAAATAGGTGTGCTTTCATTTCACGAGTTTCCGCGTGACAGTGATGGGTGTGATGATTGGCTTAACGTGATTTCCGGTGACAACTTTGTTCCGGACACAAACTCTCCTTCGTCTGTTGTGTGTAGTCGTCATTTTAAGTGTCTCATGCCGTAGTTGTGATCGTAGTTAGTTGTTTAATTATTGAGGTTTTAAGGGGCAGAAATACAAGGTCATCTGTCCCTGTAGTTGTGGTCGTTTAGTCGTGCACCACGGCTGGGAGGGCAGCTGTAGCAAGTCTAGAGATCGTAGGTTCAAAACCCAGCACCGACAGAAAATATCCCGAGTGTGGTTTTTCTACACTCCATCTAGGCAAATGCCGGGATATTACTTTACCACTGTTAGTAACGCACATGTTAAGGACTTCCTGGCCTCTGAGACCTACGAAGATATCCAATTAACTACGGAATCGACTGGCCAGTGCATACCCATACCATAAGGTATCTTCTGAAAAATTGAAATCATAATGTTTGTTGAATCATTCTTCAGTACATCCTCCAGAGGCTTACGACTAGTGGGACGTGGGTTTGGTGACCACGAGACCCCAGCTGAGTCCGGTATTGCTTGCACTTACTTGTGCCGGGCCCCTTTCTGTCATCTTTCATGTCAACCACCCTTGATCACCTTTCTTTCACATACGACGTTACGACACTCCCGTCCCTCAGGGGCGTACAACTTGTGGGACGTTGGTTGGTGACCACAGGCCCCAGCTGAGTTCGCGATTGCTTCCACTTAATTGTGCCGAGGTCCTCTCTGGCTTATTTCCTCCCTTGATCAACTCTTGTTCTCTTCCAACCCTGACGGTATTAGGATGTCGGAGGTCTAGGGAGTCTTTCAAATTCCCACCTTAATTGGACCTTGTCTCATCTTTCCTGATACCCTCATTCTTCAAAGGGTCAGATCTCTTGTTTTTCTTGTCATCAAGGCTCTACATCCTTCCAAATCCATCAATTCTCATTTTTCGAGGTTTGAGGGCATTTCTTTTACCTGTATTTTATTTCCCTTATTCCTTCCTTTTGTCCTTTTCTTCTCCTAATCCGTAAGTTAGTTGTAAGTTTTAGTTCTAGTGTTCATTTCATCATCAAATTTCATTTTCACCCCAAAAAATTAGAGGCCGATAACCTCGATGTTAGGCCCTTTAACATCAACAAATATCAAATTACAATTTCAGCAATACATTTGCCGACTATGAAAATTGCAAGTCTGGGTTACGTTGTATGCACAGTGGAAAGAATTTCTTGTATGGAATGTTTGGATTACATTTCTCAGAACTCTAATCCTCTCCACTCATTAATCTAACCGCAGCAATGGACTTGCCAGAGTCATAGCAGAGAAATTTGTATCACTGATTACGGATATTAGACCCTACTGCACAAGCCGAAATATCGGTTGCTTCCAAATGACTTCTGTACTAACCACTCAGCAGGAAAGTTAATGAAGTTTTATAAAAACCGAGTGAACCTAATGGAATTCTATTTTAATAAGGTGATGCCTAGTTTCTCAGATTTAATATCACGCTATTTTATTTTGTGATATAATTTGCATTTTGATATTGTGGAAATTATAAGTCATAAGTTATAATAAAGTCTTTGTCATGCTATGCTGGGTTGACAGTGATGTGTGAGCAGTTGAGTATCTAACGGGATCTCATGTAAAAAATCTCATTGTCTAGGCCGGTAGTGGAGAGCCCAGCTCGCATCCAGTCAGCCGTGAAAATGCACGACCATGTGGCGAGCCGTCCGTTAGTAGCGCTGCCGACGCGCAACTAACGCCTCGTCTGAAACCAACGATATAGTTCCTGGTTTCGCAAAGAGAAGCACTTCTTTTTGTGGCCGCCACCAGTGGCGAAGTCAACTACACAGAGCGTCTGCAGCGCCACTTTTCTGTGGCGGTGACTGTGTGTGAACGCTCTCATTTATCTATAGTATTTATGAACGGAAGCGCTGGGAAGCGCTGCTATAAGGCCTCGTCTGAAGGGGCCCTTACCTAATATTCCACGAGTGTAAATGTAAAAGCCATTAGTCTAGTCTCGTTGAGAATTGCCATTGACGGCTGAGTTGGTTTCCTGATCAAATGTGTTCTTGTTACAGGAGTACGAACAAAGCCTCCAAACATCTGCAACAACAGCGGGTAATGGCAAAGGAGCAGCAGCGGCAGGAGCAACAGCAACACCACCAAAAGCTGACACAAAGGCGGTAAGTACCCACATAGTGGGGGGTGAGAGTTTTTAGCCTACTTTTCACATTTTGTAAAAATGAGGCAAAAGTAGACTTATGAGATCGATCCGGGCAAATGTGTGTGTGTCTGTCTGTGCCCCCCCCTATCGACTCCTAAACGGCTGCAGCTATCGTAGCCAAATTTGGTATGTGTGAAGACCTAAACCTGAATATCTCACGGCCATATTTGAAAATGACATCAGTGCTACCAACTGCTGAAGAAATCTCAATGGAAATTTGAGCTCCATGTTGGATATCTCGGAAGGAATGCATGGGATCTATTCCAAAATTGGCACACATATAAATAATATTTCAGTTTAATTTCCAGGAGGCCATACATGACAGTGTTGCCAACATGATTATACTGCTGCTAATGGATCATATGGTTATATGCTTGTAACTTCCATACTTATCAGTTCGATTTTAACCAAATTTCGTATGTACTATTTGTACCATAACAGAAATGACTATGCTTATTCTTAATAGCAACCAGGGCTGCCAACTGTTAATAAATGTTCTCTTTACTTTGTTATCCTAATACCAATATATCAGAAAGTATGCAAGCCAACAGCTCGAAACTTTGCACATGTATAGTACATGACCTTGTACATTAATTTGGAGTCAGTGCTGCCAACATGATTTAAGCCTGCTGATAGGTCCATTTTTTTTAAAATACATGTAACTTCTATACTAACAAATGGATTTCATCCAAAATTGGCACAATAATAGATCATAATATTTCCGATTAATTCTAAGCAAAACATACATGGCATTATTGCCAACATGATTTTACGCATGCTGATAGATCCAATGTCTAACTCCATGTAATGTCCATATTATCCATTGGACTTCAACCAAATTTTGCTTGTTCATTCTGTATCTTAAGAAGAACTGAAAGGCAAGAGACCAAGAGGTCGACCAAGGAAGAGATGGATCGACCAGGTTAGAAATGATCTTGCACGGAAAGGTCTGGATTTGCAGCAGGTCGTGGAAGGGGAAACGTTCTTGGAGAGAACTAATTGGAGAGTGCTCATTCACCGCACCTGGGAAACGGTAGCCGGTTCATGATGATAATTCTGTACCTTAAGAGATGGATCTAAGAATATATTCAGAGTTGCAAGGACTGCCAACTGTAGTTAGTTATTGTTGTTTTAAGGGGCGGAACAACGACGTCATCTGTCCTAACTGTAGTGCTGTACTATTTCAGGTATAATTCGAACCAATTAAATGTCAGTATTACCAACTTAATTTCATCACTCTAGACAATATCATTGGCATGAATCTTAAATTTTCGGAAAAGTAGGCTCTTCAGTTCGTCACAGAACTACTTGTTTTTTGAAGTTGGAAGTCTATGATTTATAAAAAAAAGGTAATTGTTGCAGCATTTCAATGCAAAATATGGAATTTAAGTTAATCAGATATATAAAACGCTAACATCAGCCATTAGAAAGAGGAGACATCTTCTATGGTCACATCGTCAGAATGGACAACAAGAGACTGGCCTCAATAGTCTTCAACATCATTTCTAAATGGACGAGACTTGTTCAAAAAGACCTTGAATTTTTAGAAATTGATTCCAAGGATATATTCAACAGGGATACATTTAGAAGGCTGATTATAACATCCGACATTCTTCAGTCATTGACAACTTAAACATTGCGTCCTGGAGTGGGAGTGAAGTGCACTCCCATAGTGCAAAGATGAAGGAATACTGGGCTAAGAAGAAAGCTCGCCAGAGTTAGGAACCACGTGGTCCAAGGGGCCTCAACGAACCAAGAAGGAAACACTAAAATGCCAAACTACGACACTACCTAGTCTTACCAGAAGCCTTATACACTTCAGAAACGACAAAAAGATATTTAGATCGTAGGCTTTCACGGCCGGTGTCAAGTTTATCATCTTGGCTTACAGGATTGAGCCGCGTCGCATATCGGTTATTATTTCCCGACAAAAAGATAATATTGTTACGTGCCACCCCCTAGTGGCACTTTTGTTAACTGGATTACGGTGGGGGTACAAAGCACAACACCAATTACTGCTTTAAGAAATAATTAACTTTATTGTGGCCAGAAAATTACACTAATCAGCAAATACAAGCAATTAGGAGCCTTCTCCAGTTTCCTCAAGTCTCTTCCTTATGCGCTCTTGGCCCCTTTCACTTGCAACAGACCACAGAAGTTAATCCGTCCTAATGAGTCCGGTGGCCTTGGCAGAAGCTACCTGCCCCTCTTCCTCAGGTACAACAAATACAGTTACTTACGAGCACTTGATGTACGCTGTCCACAAGCTGGGAGAAACAATGTCACAGGATTTCGTAACTCGCACAGCACTTCGTCACCACACTTCTGTCGCACAAGATAATCACTCGCACTAGCTCGTAAAACACAACAACAACCACTGCTTGACGGGTCACTCTTATATAGCCGGCCGGTGACTCAATAAATGCTTCTAGATCCATCCAGAGTCCACGGCTTCTCGAGGTTTCCAGCGCTGGTCCAGTCATGAATGTTCTGGACTATCCCTTTGTCCTAGTAGCCCTGTTGCATAAGGCGCGCGCAATACAGGAGGCAGGGCACAGCCCAGCCCTGGGGCAGTTGTGACTCACGCGGCGACTGATGACACAAACTCACAGCCGTAACACCACCCCCTTCCTAAAAAGGCTGATCGTCCCGATCAATCATTGGTCCGTCTGTGTCCCTCCGTAGGCTGCCAGGCGATCTCGATGCACGATCTTCATCTTCGCCCTCGGGCTCCGCTGGATCCTGTAGACGACATCGTTGATCCGTTTCACGACTCGGTACGGGCCCTCCCAGGACTTCTGCAGTTTGGATGACAGGCCTTTCTTCCGTAATGGGTTGAAGAGCCAGACCAGGTCGTCCTCGTGGAATCCGCCGGCATCCGTCTGCTGGTCGTATCGGGTCTTCATTCGGTCGGTCTCGATCCGCAGTTTCCTCCTCGCGAACGCGTGTACGTCCTCCAGTTGGTCGACCAGTTCTTGACAATACTGGCTTACCGGGATCGGATCATTCCCAGGTCGGCCGAAGGCAAGATCGACAGGTAGACGGAGCTCCCTCCCAAACATGGCCCGGGCTGGTGTGCACCCGGTGGCTTCATGCACGGCGGCGCGGTAGGCCAGGAGAAATAGTGGAAGATGCTTGTTCCAATCCCTCTGGTGCTCGCTGACGACTATTCGGAGATGGTTCTCGACGGTGCGATTGAATCGCTCTACCATCCCGTCGGACTGAGGGTGTAGCGGCGTTGTCCTTGTCTTCCGGATCCCCAGCAACTGGCATAGGTTCTGGAACACCTGCGACTCGAAGTTCCTCCCTTGGTTGGAGTGCAGCTCCAGGGGTAATCCGTACCGGCTGACGAATTCCTTCACCAGGGTCTCTGCGATCGTCGTGGCTTCTTGGTTAGGGAGCGCATACGCCTCCGGCCATTTGGTAAAGTAGTCGCTGACGACTAATATGTAGCGGTTCCCTGCTTCGCTTAACGGGAATGGCCCAGCAACATCGATGGCCACTCTCTCCATGGGGCCGCCCACGTTGTAGGTCTTCAGTGGACCCCGTCGTCTTCGTCCTGGGCCCTTGCTGGCTGCGCAATCGTGGCACCTCGCGCAGTGGTTCTCCACGTCTGTTCGGCATCCGATCCAGTAGAACCGCTCTCTCAGCTTCTCCAGGGTCTTCTTTATCCCTAGGTGTCCACCAGATGATCCTCCATGAACTTCCTTCAGGACTTCCTCCGTCATAGCCTTTGGAACGACGACTTGTTCCCGAGATGTCTTCCCGTCGGTGCTCTCCCAGGTACGGCAGATGAGGCCATCCCTTACAATCAGCGAGTCCCACTGTGCCCAGTAGGACTTAAACTTTGGGCTGCAGTCACTCACAATGTTCCACCCGGGTCTGGGGACACAGGCCCTCTTCCATTCGGCTATCAGTCCCAGGTCATCATCTTCCGCTTGCGCCCGCTTGAAAGATTCGCGGCTCCAGCTCCCTTGAAGTTCCACGGTAGTCCTTCGGCACTGTATCCCGGTGTTCTCCTCCCTTCGGGCACAGAAGGTGCAGTCTTCGGGGCACGGTCTTCGTGACAGGGCGTCGGCGTTAGAATGCAGTTGGCCTTTCCTGTGCTGAATCTCAAAGTTATACTGTTGAAGCCTCTCTAACCACCGCGCGAGTTGACCCTCGGGCTGCTTGAAGTTCAGGAGCCACCGCAGGGATGCATGGTCGGTCCTGATGAGAAATTCTTGCCCGTACAGGTACTTGTGGAAGTGTTCAATGGTCTTCACGATGGCGAGCAGCTCCTTCCTGGTGACGCAGTAGTTCCTTTCTGGCTTTGACAAGGCCTTGCTGAAGTAGGCCACTACTCTCTCCTCGCCGTCCACTACCTGCGACAGGATTCCCCCTATGCCAAAGTCGCTGGCATCGGTATCGACGATGAACCTTGTTCCAGGTCTGGGGTAGGCCAGAATAGGCGCGGTGCACAGAGCCTGCTTGAGTTGTTCGAAGGCACTGTGGCATTCTGCTGTCCACGTGAAGAGTTGGTCCTTCTCAGTCAGGCGATGTAAAGGTTTGGCGATGTCGGCGAATCCCCTCACGAAGCGACGGTAATAAGTGCAGAGTCCCAGGAAGCTTCGTAGTTGGGACTTGTCCTTCGGAACTGGCCACCCCCTCACAGCTGCGGTCTTCTCTGGGTCGGTGCGCACCCCTTCCTCGGAGACGATATGCCCAAGGTACTGGACCCGCTTCTGGAAGAGCTGACACTTCTTGGGGCTCAACTTCAGCTGGGCAGCCCGTAGCTTCAACAAGATCTCCTTCAGGTTGCTATAGTGCTCCTCGAAGCTTCTCCCCAGAACGATGACGTCGTCTAGGTAGACCAGGCAGGTCTTCCAGTGTAGTCCCCTCAGAATGGACTCCATTAGCCTTTCGAAGGTCGCAGGGGCGTTGCACAGACCGAATGACATGACGGTGAACTGCCAGAGCCCGCTGCCCACAGAGAACGCCGTTTTCTCGCGGTCCTTAGGGTGGACCTCCACCTGCCAGTAGCCACTCTTCAAATCCAAGGTGGAGAACCATCTTGACCCTGATATGGTGTCCAGCGTGTCGTCGATCCGGGGTAGAGGGTAGCTGTCCTTCTTCGTGACGTCGTTCACCCGCCTGTAGTCCACGCAGAACCTGGTGGAACCGTCCTTCTTCTTCACAAGCACGACCGGAGAACTCCAAGGACTATGTGATGGCTCGATCACCCCTTGCTCCTTCATCTCTTCTACCATCCGGTCGACTTCGGCTTGCTTGGCGAGCGGGACACGTCGGAATGGGGCCCTAATCGGTGCGCTGTCCCCAACGTCGATTCTGTGCTGGACCAAGCTTGTCCTGCCGAAGTCTTTGCTCCCCACGGAGAAGACATCCTGGAATTCGCGTAGCAGGTCCTGAAGTTGGCGTGATTGCTCCTCGTCTAAATGGTCCTGGGATCCTTGGTACAGCTTCTGTAGTTCTTCTGGCAGTGTGCGTCTTCCTCGGTTGTCCATCTGCAGGTGTCCGTCTGTCGTATCTGTGATGCGGGCAATCCAGGTAACGGGCTCGCAGACTCCTAGGTTGGTGTCCCTGTGAACCGTAATGTCGTAGTCGTTCAGGTTGGACAGGCGGACGTACGGCCGAGACGTCGTGTTGATGAGAGTCTTGGCAACTAGCAATCCTTTTGTCTGGATGTCCTCATATTTTGGTTCGATGACAGCCGCCACTCCCTCAGCTGTTCCGTCGACAATTACAGCAGCGCTGACTTCCATCCTGGCGGGAACGATGACGTCCTCTCTCAGCCTTACTCGTCGTGCGGCGATGGCCTCGTGTGCTGGTCGCAAAGCAAGTTCCTCCCTTCCGAAGTGCAGAGTGTTGGTACTCAGATCCAAGATGATGTTGTTCTGGTCCAGGAAGTCCAGTCCGATGATCACTTCATTTGATACGTCAGCCACAAGCACTGGATGCTTTATCGCCCGTCGACCAATGACGAACTCCAGTGAAGCTTCGCCATGTACCGGTGCGGTCTCTCCGGTCGCGGTTATTAGCTGGAGGTTCCTTTGTGTGGGTTGCACTCTCCACTTCGGGATCACGGTGGGGCTGACGATGGTCCTCGATGCTCCCGTGTCGATTAGCATGGGCCAGCTCACTCCGTTGATGACTCCGTCGACCATCAGGCTGCTTTTATCCCTCCGTAACTGCGTCACACGAACTTGGACTGCCGGGGCTTGACGACTGTCACGAGCCAACCTTCGCCCCTCATGGCTGGCTGATACTTGCTTTCCTGGGCCGCGCGGTTTCCCTACGACTGACTGTCCCGACGGAAACTCTTGGCGGCGGCGATCACCGCAGTCCTTGCTCAGGTGGCCTCTCTTACGGCAGGTCCAGCAGGTTGGTAGTCCTCTTCCGGGCCGCCTCACCGGATGTCCTTCGGCTAAGTTTTTGTTGGTGATACTGCGACTCTTGAAGAACCGGCCTAGCACCTCTATCAGTTCATCGGCCAGGGGCTTGGTCTTGTTGGCTTTGGCTGGTTCGTCAACGTCCACCTGACGCAGCCGCGCGCACATTCTAGATACCTGCTTTGCCGTCTCGAACTCAAGTGCGTGGCTCAGCGCATCTGCCAGGGTCTTATTGCGCGCGAGACGCAGGGCCTGTTGAGTGTCCGAGTCCCGTAGCCCGTCGGTGAAAGTCTGCGTCGCTATCTGCTCCAGAAAGTCGGCCGGCGCTGTTGGGTAGGCGAGCCTTACGAGGCGTGCGATGTCCATCTCGAACTCCTGCAGGGTTTCCGCGTTCTTCTGTACCTGAGTCCGGAGCTGCATCTGGTAGGCCTGCTGAAGATGGCTATCTCCATATCGGGACTCCATATGGGCGATCAGTGAAGCGTTGTCCTGGGATCCAGTCGGGATGGCCTGAAGGACGTTAAGGGCGTCACCTCTCAGCGCTACAATGAGAGCTGTAGCCTTTTCTGTGTTGTTCCAGTTATTTATGGAACAGGCCGCCTCGAACTGACGTAAGTAGGTGCTCCACGGGACCTTTCCGTCGAAGGTTGGGGGCGTCACTCTGCTATGTCCCGTTCCTGATATTCCCGGTGTAACGGTGGGCGGGCGTTGGCGCAGCTCGGCAACTTCCTCTTGTAGGGCTTTGACTCTCTCATCCACCCCGGTCGGCGGGTGTCGGCGCAGCTCGGCGACTTCCTCTTGTAGGGCTTTGAATCTATCTTCCATCCCTGTCGGCGGGAGTCGGCGCAGCTCAGCAAATTCCTTTTGTAGAGCGTTGAATCTCTCTTCCACCCCCATCAGCGGTCGTTGGCACAGCTCGGCAACTTCCACTTGCAAGGAGTTGAATTTCTCCTCCACCCCCATCAGCGGGCGTTGGCGCAGCTCGGCAACTTCCACTTGCAAGGTGTTGAACTTCTCCTCCACTGCTGCGACTTCCTCACGTAGGCCCTGTTCTAATTTCCTTTGGCTCTCCTCTAATTTCGTCAGCAGACACTCTTCCAGATTTTTCTGGCCATCCAGAAATTTGGCGGTTAGGTCCTCTGCTAACTTATTCTGGCTGTCTTCCATCTGCTTCAGGTCCTCCGCTAACTTATTTTGGCCTTCTTCTAATTTGGAAGTTAGGTCCTCTGCTAACTTATTTTGGCTGTCCTTCAGGTCCTCTGCTAACTTCTTCTGGCCATCCTCCATCTTCTTCTGGCCATCCTCCATCTTCTTCTGGCCGTCTTCCATTTTGGCAGTTAGGTCCTTGGTTAAATTCTTCTGGCCGTCCTCCATCTTGGTTTCCATGCCATTTAACTTTTCTAGCAGTGCTGCCAATTTCTCCTCCATTTTAGTTGTTTGTCTTGTAAAGGGCATGCACTCACAGGAAAATTAGAGAAAATGACCTGCTCGGGTTTTGAAACCAGGACCGTCAGGTGTTGTGCTTGAGTTCGTAATCCGGCTTCTGACACCAGTTGTTACGTGCCACCCCCTAGTGGCACTTTTGTTAACTGGATTACGGTGGGGGTACAAAGCACAACACCAATTACTGCTTAAAGAAATAATTAACTTTATTGTGGCCAGAAAATTACACTAATCAGCAAATACAAGCAATTAGGAGCCTTCTCCAGTTTCCTCAAGTCTCTTCCTTATGTGCTCTTGGCCCCTTTCACTTGCAACAGACCACAGAAGTTAATCCGTCCTAATGAGTCCGGTGGCCTTGGCAGAAGCTACCTGCCCCTCTTCCTCAGGTACAACAAATACAGTTACTTACGAGCACTTGATGTACGCTGTCCACAAGCTGGGAGAAACAATGTCACAGGATTTCGTAACTCGCACAGCACTTCGTCACCACACTTCTGTCGCACAAGATAATCGCTCGCACTAGCTCGTAAAACACAACAACAACCACTGCTTGACGGGTCACTCTTATATGGCCGGTGACTCTATAAATGCTTCTAGATCCATCCAGAGTCCACGGCTTCTCGAGGTTTCCAGCGCTGGTCCAGTCACGAATGTTCTGGACTATCCCTTTGTCCTAGTAGCCCTGATGCATAAGGCGCGCGCAATACAGGAGGCAGGGCACAGCCCAGCCCTGGGGCAGTTGTGACTCACGCGGCGACTGATGACACAAACTCACAGCCGTAACAATATATTGGCTTTCACGGCCAGTGAATTAAAATTCGGCAATTTTTCTAGGTTTGTGCCATGTCTAAGCCTTCATAGGGAGGTTATGGCTGCTTGAGCTTTTAGTTCTTGCAGATAATAGGCGCAGGTGCACTTCATAACAAGGCAGTGCGCAGTGGGCTACTCCTGTGGGGGCCGGGCGGGGACACCAAGAGCCCGCTTGGTGTCCTAGGCGAAATCCCACGCAAGACACGGCACAAACCTAGAAAAATTGCTGAGTTTTAATTCACTGACCATGAAAGCCAATATACCAATTTATTTAAAAATTGGGATTAAACAAATAAACAAGAAGCCCGCATAACAGTAAAGCCGGGCGGGTGGTTTATGCACATGCAAGATTTCTCACACAGGTCCCCTAGTTTAAATAATAGGTCACAATTTTTAACCCTTCACATACCTGCCAACTCTCCCAATTTAGGCGGGAGTCTCCCGATTTTCCAGAGTTTATCCTGCCTCACGATTACTCATATTTTTCCTCCCTATTTTAGCTAATTATTGACGAACTTCAAACATTTTCCAGTATTTCTTGGATGTGTTTATAGTGGGCAAGGGTTTATGTCCATTGAGTTTCACACTGTACTAAAGGCATGAAAGAAAAATTACATTTGTTTAACACTCATAGGCTTTTTCTTTTGAAATTGTCCCTATCTCCTATCTCACCCTTATTATTATTATTATTATTATTATTATTATTATGTTCGTTCAGCCCCCAAGAAGCTCGTGGAACCATTAAATAGCACTGGAAATCATCTTTTTGAACTTCTTATTCACCCAAAATTTCTTCATTCTTTCACTCTGAGCCTGCCGTCTTTCTTGTGCCCATGAGTTTTTCTCGGATGGATTCTTGGGTGCAAATTTGTGGGTGTTCTTATAATACATTCACTTTACGCGTTTTCGTGTAAATCTAGGGATACCTGTACATCGATAAAACAATAGAATTTCTGAAGAACAATGGAATCGAGGAAGTAGGAAAAGACCCAACCAACAAATTCCATAAACAAATGAAAAGTGTGTTAAACGAAACAGAATTATGTATGTAGTTAGTTATTGTTGTTTTAAGGGGCGGAACTACGAGGTCATCTGCCCCTAGAATATGTATGATCCAAAGTCCAAAAAACAAAACTAACAAACATGAACTCAAAATGACCGTCCCTAAGAGGATTACAAAAAATACACAAAAAGAATGCCCAATAGGACCAATAGGTAATTGCTAGAATGTGCCAAATTACAAAATCAGTAAGGAATTACTTAACATTTTAAAACACTGCTTAAGGGGGGAGGTCCACCTTTCAGGGTCAACACATTTTAATGAATTATTTGAATGACTAATCTCCTGTCTTTCATTTGGTGAAAACAAAATGAAAATATTTTCAAGACTTCCAGAGATATGCTCCTAAATGTTAGTTGCTGTCGCTTAAGTTGTCTCCTTAAATTTTACCCTCAGGTAAGTTAGAAACTTGTTTCCCGAAAACTTTATTTTCACACAGCGTTTACATGATAACTCAAATACTATTCAAGATATCTCAGTGAAATTTTGCATGATTTTGTATTTTACTAATATGAACAACATACACCAAAATATTTTGTGTATGAAGCATACTTCCCATTTAGGAGAATAGTTTTTACCTAAAAAAGTAAAGAAATACATTTAGAGTAGGAATGTGAAAAATGAAAAAAAAAATCATTAATATGTGTATCAAATATTTTGGTGTATGTTGTACTCGTGAATGTTACCAACAGCTCAAAAGGACATTCATGTAAATATTTTAAATTGTGGGGTTTATCATATAAACGCTGCCCAACTGTACAAAACACAGCTGAAAGTTTGGTGTTATATAAATGCATGACTGCAAGCATATTACAAAATGTGTTTTGTGCATGCATAATAATGAGTTAACTGTGTTCAATAATCCTGCAAAGTTTTATTTCTTTGTAGCATATAGTTTATGGGTATTTTAACTTACAAGGGAAGTATCAGGTAAGACAGTTCGAAACCTATCCTGAAACTTTGTGTACGCAATCATTGTACAGTGAGATTCGTTTGCTGGAGTGGGGCCGGCTGTCGGTCGTGAGCGCCTTCCGCCAGCCAACCGAGCTCGGGCCACGGGGTTGCGCGAGGTGGTGGCGAGCAAACCAGGGTCATTTAAGTCCATTAAGTGACTAAACTTTCATCAACGAGGGTGTGTAGTGTCAGCGCACAGATAAGAAGGTAGCATAAAAAACAGCTGCAAGATTTAATTAAAGAAGCACAGATGTTTTTTTATTTCTTGGGAATCTGGATGTCCTCACGTCACCAGTTACAGGTTATAACTTATCTTTTCACAGACGATACTAAAAATGTTCTCCTTCAGCTGACAGACAGACATCATTACATTATGTCGCTACCCCTGCACCCCCCATTGCGTGTTTACTGTAATTAATCGAAGCACGGACCTAAGCCCATTTGTTGTTCAATTGTGGGTTAATTTAACATTCAAAGTGTACAGATCAATTACCCGTACTCTAGTGGAGCTGGAGAACAATACACGGCAGCAGATATCCCTCACTACCGAAGGGAATTAGAACGTGTAAATGCTAATTTATTTACACGGTACAACACCTGTCTGTCAGTTGAAGGAGAACTTTTTCAGCATCTTCTATGAAAAGGTAAGTTCTTTAGTCATGATTTGCTGGTGAATTTACCATTAATTAATGTACTTTGCTACGGTTTCCACCTGTGCACAATCCGTGGTGCGAACTTGGTTGGCTTACGGAAGGCGCGCGCGCCCGGCAGCCGGTTGCCCGTCCTGCTCCAGCAAAAGAATCACCTTGTACTATAAGAGGACAACGTGCGGAAAATCAGCTGCCAGATTGAACTGCATGGCTCCGAAATTGTACTAGACTTCCTAGTACGCAGGCATGAAGGCTGGAAGAGCTGGACATTCCTGTGGCACTCGGAGTAGTAGGGAGGCGAGGCGTATATGATGACCGGAGCGTGCGGCTCCTTCCCACAAGCCTGAGTGCTTGGGCGGTCAGGGCTGTCCATTCCAACATATACTGTACTCACTACCTCCCATTGATTTATATGAGAGATTCGCCTCATGATTTCAGAGCCTTGCAGGTCAATCTGGCAGCTGATTTTCCGCACGTTGTCCACTTATAGAACAACGATTGCGTCCACAAAGTTTCAAGATAGGTTTCGACCTGTCTTACCTGATACTTCCCTTGTGAGTAGAAATTGTTATGCAAAAAGTATATCTACCCCCTTAATCACCAACAAAAATAATTCAGTAAAGTACACATCAGAACTAGTAGCCGCATTAAGCATGCTACAAATGAAACCTAGCTAGCGACTGGTAACTTTCGATATAACAATCATTCACAGTATTAAAGGAACAATAAGAGAGAGGCGATTGGAGATGGCTGTGATTTGTTCACTTTTGTGAGATGTGTTCTTATGTTTTAGGAGCCACTTCCCGCAGTATCGAGTTCGGAGAAGCTGGTGAAGGAGGACATGGAGTCTCTAGTGGAGGTCCTAAACTCTCTTGAGAAGAAATACAACGATGTGGGGCCTGCGTATGACTGTGTGGTGTTCCACGATGGAGACATGTGGCGGTGAGTCCGCAACCACATTCTGTCTTCCTTCCCCTCTCACCAAGCACCGTCTCACTGCTTGTCTCATCCACCTTGTGGCGTAGCAAAAAGCATTCTTGGCTGTCACCACGGATATCCGGGTTTGATGCCCACCTCAGCCATCCTAGAAGTTTTTTCTCATGGCTTACTCACTTCTACTCCATGCGAATGCCGGGATGGTCGCTAAATTAAAGTCTTGGTTACTTCATTTGCCAGCCCTAGTCTCAATTGCAAAGTACACACACTTATTTAATTATTTATTTAGCGTAAGGCTTTTAGTGCTGGGAGTGTCCGAGGACATGTTTGGCTCACCAGAGGCTGTAGCTGCTTCACCCATGGGGTGAGCTACAAGTTCCGTTCAATTTCAAGCAGTTCCAACTTTCGCTACCAGATGTCACTTGAACATTGGAACTTTGACAGAACGTTACAATGAAATCTAACCTAGAAACTTAGCTTCACACAAGTTTAGTTAGTGGAAGGATCTTTTACATGCAGTAAATCTATGACATGGGACCGCCGGCTTTACTTCCCCTCCGAAGGAAGGCATACTGGAGGATTGTTACACTCGTAAAAAATCTGACGACTTCGGCCGGGTTTGAACCCGTGATCTTGGGAACAGCAGTTCAGCATGCTACCAACTACGCCACCAAAGCCGCTAGTACACACACTAATACACTGACACAGTGTGTCAGACAAATTACACACACACCCAAGTACATGGGGCTTTGTGGTCACGATGTCATAAAGTCCCTAAATGAATCAATTCCGGACACCTTCTTTTATGGCGTTCTCGGACCTTGTTCTTGTTCACGATATCCCTTGCCTCCTCTAAGAAGCCCTAAAGGGGTCACAGGGTGTGTGTAGTCAGGTTTGATAGTGCGACAGTAAGTTGTCTACATCCTCAGGTGCTCAATTTGTACCTGTGGTGCTGTATTCACCGTGGCCCACATTTTAACAGTGTGTGTGGGTGTGTGTGTGTGGATCTTGCTGCCTTATGAAGAAACCTTGATTTGCAGATGACACTCAAACTTATATTAGCCGATGACGCGGTGGCTGCCGATCTCGTCATCCTCTTTATAAGTGAGAGTGGGTTAGGGCCAGCAATCTAAATTTCCCAGTGTACGTTCACTCAAAGACTTGCTCTTTTTTGAAATTCTAATTTTTGTTTTTTCCGTAATTTTGTTTATATTATAATTATTAGTCTTATTTAATTTTTTGTTTCATTATTATTAGGTCTTTTTGAATATTTGATTATTTTGGTTTCCACCTCAAAATCTCTCTTCTTCTTCTGCTTTTACGGCCTCATTGGACCACTTCAGTCAATCATTTCTTGGTTCTCTTCTTCAGTAAGTTTTCTTTCCGAGTTGCCAAGTAGCTTTTCATTCGCTCTGATCTTCTCAGGCATTCCTCATCTGTCTTCTTGTTCTCTTCTTCGTTTACCGGTTCCAGTAATCTGGGTCGGGGTGTGAATCAAGGACCTCCATACTTTTCTGTCTCTCCATCACTCTTGTCCCTCTTCCAGTACATCCTCCACTTTGACTCCTCTTTTCTCAATGCTCATCTATAAATACCCTTTTAGATGTTGTCTATTTTTTTTTGAAATCTTATTTTTATGTCTTTGTGCCCAGTAGCTTTTCATTCACTCTGATTTTCTTAGGCATTTCTCATCTGTAAATACCCTTTTCTTTAATTTTTTTGTTTGTTTTGCAAGTCATCCAAGGGTATTTCTAATTTTTTCATATCTTCTCTAATTTCCTTAATCCATCCTACTTGTTGTTTCATATTCCAAAGTTTCTCAACAATTTTTCTAGATAATCTGGTTTCCGGTGTCCTCATAATGTGACCAAAAAAGAAATCCATTTCTTCTCAATAGTATCAGTGATGGGTTCCAGTTATCTGTATACCACTTCATTTGGTACTATCCGCCACTGTCCATCTTTCTGATATTTTTTATTTATGCATGTTCTAGCTATTCTTCTTTCTACTTTTAAAATTTTGTTGATTCTGTTTTCCTGAGTAACTTTAAAAAGAGTTTCGCTTCCATACATATATATATATATAAAATGAAAGTTTGTCAGTTTTTTCTGAATTTCAACGAAACTTACGTTATTAACGCGTTTCAGACTGTTTTATGACCACTGCACGCAATTTCATTGTCTGTCTGTATGTCTGTCTGTGTACAACTTTGTATGCTTTTAACTCTAGAATGGCTGTGTGGATCAACGTAAAATTTGGTACAGTTACCCATCAGAGACATGGCACTTGGAGCAATTGGAAGAGTCCTTAGGGAAGATGAGGCAGAATGAGGAACAGGTTTGGGAGGAAAATCACAAGATTGTGTAAACGGGAAGAACCCAAGACAAATAAATATTTTATTCACAAATGGCTTAAAAAACAATAAATATACTGGGAAAAATATGCTAATTTAGTACTGATATCTAAAGGACTTTGAACTTTCCCAAGCAGAGTAGCTTGAGAATTTGCATAGTTTTAAAGCAATTTCAATCTTGAACATTGATGTAATTGCTTGAAGTGAAGAGTATAAGCAGATTTGACCCATTAGACAGTTAACTGCAGGTGAATCCCAGACTTAGAATTTTGACGAGTATAACGGGAGAACTTTCTAGATGTTTTTTCCTTAGTTAAACAGAGCGCGGAGTTATTCCCGCGACGAGCACAATTATAGGCATTTGACGGAGTAAAGTTGAGATTTCCCACGATGTTAAGTTTTCGAATTTGACATAGTGGAGATGAAAGAGAAAATCCCTCGATGCGCCTAGCTCATAGTTATAATTTCACTTTTAGAGTGAACTCCCACGATGGTGATTTAATGGTTGACATCACGAAAAATGATATTTGGTTATCACAAAATGGTAACTTGCCAGTATTAAAATAGCTTCATAGCTAAATTAAAATGATGTGAGACTTATCCTTCCATGATGGTTTGTTGGCTGGCAGTGGTGGTGCTGCGAGTATGTTTGCACTACATGTCTCTCCACAAAATGTCGGGTGAATGATGTCCCATGCACTTACTATAGGTTATGAACATTCCCGAATGGGAATATGATGTTATTTCCATTTGATCAGATAAATTATCAATTAATATGATAAAATTGGTCCGGTCAGATCAAACATAAAAAGCCAGCGTGATCTTGTGATTTTCCTCCCAAACCTGTTCCTCATTCTGCCTCATCTTCCCTATGGACTCTTCCAATTGCTCCAAGTGCCATGCCTCTGATGGGTAACTGTACCAAATTTTACGTTGATCCACACAGCCGTTCTCGAGTTAAAAGCATACAAAGTTGTACACAGACAGACATACAGACAAAGAAAATGCCTTTGCGTGATGGTGCTGCAAGTATGTTTGCACTACATGTCTATCCACAAAATGTCGGGCGAAACACTGGCATTTCATGTTTGATCTGGCCAGACCAATTTTATCATATTAATTAATAATTTATCTGATCAAACGGAAATAACATCATATTCCCATTCGGGAATGTTCATAACCTATTTGGATTTTCAAGGTAAGGTTTTTGTTTTATGAAAGGGAGCTTGACTTCCGTAGCACATTGGCATTACTCGTGACATCAATACTACTTGTGTCTTGTGATGGCCTTCTCAGTATGTGCTAGCCATGCGTATTGGTGAGGTGTGTCTGTACCAACTGACGAGCCCAACGGCACACTGGGGCGAAACGTTGGCATTTTATGTTTGATCTGGCCGGACCATGCACTTACACCGAGCGAGTCTGTCTGCAGTTCCCAAGAGGAGTGAGCTAGCTCAGAGAGCACCGACTGGTAAGCGACCGGTGAGGCAGGAGGGGATAGGTGACATAACACATACAAACATAGTGATCGTGACAAATGAACTTTCAAATGAAAGAGTTTAGACATTAGCAGTGACGAATTGCGCTCTAATTTCATAAATATCTCAAATTCCTTTAAAAATTGGTTTTTAATAAAATGTACGAAGTGTGCGTTTTGTAGATACTGTAGCTGTAGGAAAATATGCTCCATAATTGAAGAGCTCGTTTCCAAAACTTACTAAGTCAGTTTTCGACGAAATTGAGAAATCCGCTGGATCTATGTATGTTACTAATATTTTATTCTAGAACTCACGTGTCATCAGCGGCTTCGGTGGCGTAGTTGGTAGCATGCTGAGCTTCTATGCCCAAGATAGCGGGTTCAAACCCGGCCGAAGCCGTCGGATTTTTTAAGAGCGTTAAAAATCCCTCAGTATGCCTTCCTTCGGAGGGGAAGTAAAGCCGGCGGTCCCATGTCATAGATTTATGGCATGTTAAAGATCTTTCCACTAATTACACCTGTGTGAAACTAAATTGGATAGGTTAAGAATGTAAACAACGCTCTTAGGTTGCTACGTTCGTTGCCAAGAGCCGACTGCGGTGGCGTCTAGTAGCTAGTTCTGAACTAGGCCTAGTAGTCGTTGACGGTGGCGCTTGGCGGCAAAAGTAGGAACTATTTGAAAATTCAAAGTTGCAGTCCCTACTTGAATTAAAAAAACAGATACACACACTAATACAGTCATCACAATTAACACCGGTTATCAGACAGATTCTACACACACCCAAAGTACACGGGGCTACATGACCGCGTTGTCGCAGCCCCTAAACTAAGGAACCAACCAACCAATCACGTGTCATCGTAAATTGTAACGTAGGATATTGTATTATTTTTCCAAAACTGTACTTAGGCTGTGATGTCTTCCAAACTCTGCTAAGTCTAATGCACATGCGTACGAATAAGCTCCTGTTTCCCACCAGGCCGTGATGTCTTCCAAACTCTGCTAAGACTAAGTGACTTGGTTTACTTTTGGAAATTGGCATTTTAACGTTAATAACTTCAAAATAAGGTTTTGGTTCGTTATCATTGTTCTTCATATTAATTTAAAAAACGTTTCTTTATTTCATAATGAAGTAATATTGCCAAAGTAGGCTCCGGTTCAAAAAATGTTTGTCCTGAAAAATCATAATTTTTGACTTAATGAGTTTTGGAAACGAACTCTTCAATTGCTGTCCACTTTTCATTTTGGCAGTGTTAAAACTCGTTTTTGAAAATTATGTACCTAATTTGAGGTTATTGAAATGTTTGTTAAAAATTTTGAAGTTTTTCGTTCTTATTTCTAAAAATTGCATAAGATAGAGAATATGATGGCGGAAATCTGAATATAGACTTGGATTGTACATCCCTCAATATCTAAGCGGTCATATCAGGTATATTGCTTTATTAACATATAGCCTATATATTTTTTTCTATTTTTTATGATGAACTTGGCCGTTTATGATGTTTTTTCGATTTTCTTTTCAAAACTACAAAAGAAATCTGACATGATTCAGAAAATCTAAACGCTGGTATGGGTTCAGGGCACTTTACAGTAATATTTTTCTTTGTAGCAGAAAATGAATATTGAAATGCATGTCAGTGTAATTGTTGTAATTATCTTATTAGGCTCGTCATTGATTGAGCCAGCAGAAGAAAAGCTAATGTTTCAAAACTAAATCAAAGAAGAATACGAGGTCATGTGGGAAGGGAAAGTTGCAGATAAACATCTACGAATATTTTACTCAATGTACTGTACTAGTTAGAAATAGTTCAGTATATGGTCGAGAGATGCTGCAGAATTACCAAAAATGATGCCTAGAATAAATCTGAGATTTCTCCGTGCCCCTCACTGGTGTTAAATTAATTGTTACCGTCTCTAGAATAGTGAGTGTTTTATATGTTGCAGCGCTTGCGTGGACACATCGGAGAAGGGCGACCTGGCGAGTTGCAAGCTGCTGGGCGAGTACAGTAAGACCCAGGAGTACGCGACGCTGACCAAGTCGGACCAGCTCAACTTCAGTGTGAATGTGCACAACGATGGAAATACGCTGGAGGTGGTCAGCATGTGCTGTGAGTACTCGGCTCTTTTCTCACTGTTGGGCTCTCTGTTTGGAGGTCCGGTTCTCATGCATTCTCCTCGGTGTTGCAGCAAGTCATGGGACTCATGTCGCCTGCATTACTTCTGCGTACTTTCCTGATAATCCGGAACAGAATGGTGTTGCACCTGGGGCACAGATCATCTCACTTACCGTAGGTATGTACTTCATTTCTCTCTCTCTTTATCCAAGTGCTGCTAAGAAGGGAAGAATAAGGTATGACAGGTCGAAACTTATATTGAAACTTTGTGGACGCAATCGTTGTACTATAAGAGAATAACATGTGGCCAGATTGAACTGCAAGGCTCCGAAATCGTACCTGACGTCCTGGTACGCAGGCTTGATGACTGGGGGAGCTGGACATCCTTGCAGCACTCGGAGTAGTAGCGAGGCGAGGCGTATATGCCGACTAGAGTGTGCGGCTGCTTTCTACTGGCCTCGAGTGCTTGGGCCACCAGGGCTGTCCCTTCCAACAAGTGCAGCACTCACTACTTCCCATTGATTTATATGAGAGATTCGCAGGAAATGAAGAGGCAGACAGATTAGCAAAAATAGGTACCGCACTACAACAACCTGTCAGTCAGACTGATTTTATGTCAGCAAAAAGGATCTTGAAAAATACTATCAAAAACAGGTATGAAGAAATGGCAAAGAAAACAGAAACCAAATTATGGAAAGACATAGATGCTAAATGGGATCAATATAAATTAACACCAAGAAGAGAAGCTGTAGCCTTCTTCAGACTTAACACTGGCCACGACTGCCTTGCAGCTCATCTGAAATGAATCAACATCCTGAGATCTGATGAATGTGTCCCATACCCCCCCGAAGGGATTACGGGACAGTTCCTCTTAATTGCCCAGAGTCTAGATTTTTTAACGCTACCTGGAAGGCTCTGGGAAAAGGGGGACTTGGGTAGAGTACCCATGGAGTGGAAAGCTGGACGTACCCAAAGGGTGGTTTAGGAACGTGCTGGATTTTAGGAGAATCATGTTCTCAACTTCAAAAACAATAACAAATGTATTAATCCAAAAGGGGTTACAAAAGGGTTGGGGCGAAACAAGAGAAATACACTAGGGGACCAAGAAGGAAAGCATGGGAGGTTCCCCTTAATTTGGCCTTACCGCGGGCATGGCAAGCCCGGAAGAAACAACGTTAGTATTAAAAAAAGGCTCGGGAGAGCGGGAACCAAACAACCTGCCTAACCGAGGCAGCAGGGGGGGAGAAGCATGGTATGAGGAACCACGGAAAACTACGTTTACACACGAGCACGTGTTTGCAAATCAAATGGCAGAATTAATATATATTCACCCAGGAGGGCTTACTAGATAGCAGCAGCTATCAAAAAGGAAAATACTTGCATGGCAAACAAGCAATTAAAAGAGCAGAAGGCTCGCGACCTGGGGAGCCGAGTGCCGCGAGGCACCAATACAAACGGCGTGGCCAAGGGACGACAATGCAAGGGTTATGTCGCCAATAATTAAATGAATCCCCATCCAAAATTACATAATTGCATTTCAGTAATATCAAATATTAATATAGGTTCAGGTCCTTTATCAACACAATTAAACTATTCCCAAAATTAGGTTGGCATCTGTATAATGACCATTGGCAAATTGCTTTCAGCACGTGTTTAAATTTGCGGAGCCTTAGCTAGGCGAGATATGTAGTTTCAAGTTCAGAATAATGACGAGAAGAAATTAGCGTAATGATAGATGCAGCAATATGAAATAGAGGTATTCAAAGTCATGTGTGGCCAACACAAAGACAAGTTCAAGTTCGTCAAACGCAACGTTTCTACCGCACAGAAACAACAAGATTAAAAGAACTCCATCGGGGGTGAAGAAATGTAAATAACTCAAAAGTATTTATAAGGTTTTCCAGAGAAATACACAGTACCTTAAATCAGGCCTCATGGCCTGTATCAGCCACAAAAGGCTGGCCGATCCGAGCGGCCAGCTCACAGCGTTTTTCCACTACATTGTAGCGAGTTCACCAACAGAGCAGCTTACGGTTCAGAAGCCCCCAGCAAAGAGTTCGCGTCAGTCGGGACTCACAGTTCATCTTAGTGCTTGGCGCATGCGCGCCAACACCAACCAATCAGGGCGCAGCATTTGCCGCAGTTAGCAACACAACATATGTTCCAGACCTTTCGGGAACCATCTCGGTGTTTCTCGGTGCCTCCAAGGCCGGAAATACGTAGCCAGGCAGAGGGGGTATGCGGCGGGAGTTTGATAAAATTTGAAAGACAGAGTCTGAGGCCCAGCTCCCGGGGGAAGGTAGCCCGGCGAGAGGGGGAGGTGTGGGGGCAAAATTATTGTGGCAGTCATTTGACTGGCACAGAATGCACACTTTGTCACGAACCTGGAAGTAAAATGGATAAGGGGCACCTGCTACATTGCAACAAACTTGATGTGACTGCTAGAACTTCTGGAAACCTCACACAACTCTATTGGAACGCAAGAAAGCTGATGGATTGGAATCCAGTATACAACTGTATCGTCATTAACTTCCGCACTCTCGCCACACATGTTTTGGAACGAAAGATTGTGCCGTTTTTTGAAGCGATCAAACCAGCCATTAGAAGCAAGGAAATCGACCAAACCCAGCTTAAGTGCGATTTCTTGAGCTTTTTGTTTAAGTATGTTCCTGTCAATTGGAGCGTTCTCACTCCTTTTTACCTCGAACCATTTCATTAAAATGTTTTCAAGTTCCTCGTACGGCGAAGAACGAATATTCTTCCGTATTTTTGCCCCAGAGCAGCACTCAACTTCCGCGGTCAGAATAGCTTCCTTCTGTTTCATGATGCCAAACAGCGTAGAGGGTCCCAAGTCATATTTTTTTTGCCATCTGTGACAAAGGTACTTGGCTATCCCTTTCAACATCCCTGATGATGTCTATCTTTTTCTGAAGAGTCAGCTTCTTACGTTTTGCAGCCATAATGAATGTGGTCCGCCGTAACTCGCAGTACAACTCTTATCACAGACACAAAAAGCTCGTAGCACAACTTCCTACAACACAGGAACAAAAACAGAGAATGAGCCTTCAGTTCGCACCCCTCGCGTCCGCGTGATTCCTAAGCAGCGATTGGAGCAGCGGGACAGAAGTGCCTAGCCGGTGTAAGAGCGCTGTGGCTATAGGTTAAGGCAGCTGACGTCACTGTAGACATTACCCGACTAAAACTGTCCTAACTCCCTAACGGTTGGAGATAAGAATATGCGTTCGTGGACATTTTTGTAGAGCTTGAACAGCTCTACATTTCGTACACATATACTTGGGGTCTATCAATGACGGTTCAGGCAGCGTAAGCCATGGAAGGCACTACTTTCTACTTATTCCGTAATTTTTTCTAGAATACATTTTCATTTTGTAGAATATCCATAAACATTTTCAGTTTCTTATTGCTTATTGCTTTTAATCTTTCACCTAAATCACGTGAAGTTTGCAAGAGACCTTTGGCCTAAATATTTATATTTCGTGAAGTTACCCGAGTCTCGCGGCATTTACGCGTAGGCCCTACGTCAGTCATGCCTCTAGGCTGTATAGCTAGTCTCAAGGTAAACCGCACTTCGTTCCCAAATAGCCGTCATTCCAGTACTACCTACAGTTCAATGGACATTACTAACCAACAGCGTCTAGCGTGATAGTGACTGCTGCTTGCCGGTAACAGTGATTTCCAGCGGCCGCGCCAATTTATCACGGTTCTATACATCGCTAAAGGAGCGATTTCGTTTAACGCGTCAACTTCGGACTGGGATTACGTCAAAACGGAAGTTAATTTACATTCAAAACAAGTTTAGAAAAAAGTATCTTATCGACATATTCGTTACAACGGGATGCGCGATCGTAATTTATGTGAAATATATTCCTTAGAAGGGGACTTTTCCTTATATCGGGGTTCGTTAGAAGGGGGTTTAAATAACACTGTGCTTATGGCGATTTGGCTGGGACTTACGAAAATCTTCGTTAAAAGCGGGAATTCGTTAAAAGCGGGCACGTTAAAACGGGGTTTTACTGTAATATTTTTGTTTCAAACAAACTCCTATGATTAGGAGCCCTGATTTGTGGTATAATATAAACGGCTCCAAAGCGGTGAAATAAAATGTTGAAAGCGGTGAAATGAAATATTTCGTGATATTTCGCGGTGAATTCAGAAAAAAGTGAGGGTTAAGTTTGTACGGTGCATGGATTTGGTTATACTATGAACAATATACAAACATTTGGAGGAATAACAAATAACATTTACTTAAAAAATATTCTCCACGACTACAATAGTCCTTTTCTCAATAAATCTTAAAACTTATGCTGTCCCTACTGTATAAGCAAACCATTGTTTCCATAATTTCAGGGCGCAGAATTGTACGCCTGAGTAGGCAGAAAAGCCTCTTATAAACCGTTCATATTTAAGATTTCTTATTTTCTACCAAATGACAGATAGTGGAACTATTTCAATCAATTTTAAAGTAAATATTGAAAACAAACAAAAAAAAACTTATTACCAACATTTCGTTAGTATTTTGCATTTTAGGGTGAAAGTAACATTTCGCAGATATTTTTTCCCGCAATATTTCGCAACTTTAATATCAAAATAAATGGCATATTCGGGGTAAATATATCGTGATAACACATGTATGTTTGTTGAAATAATTCGCGGATATCGTTAAAACCAAAAATCCGGGTCTCTGCTTATGATATTTCAATGTGTTGAGAACCCAAAATATCAGAAAAGAGAAAATTGAATATTTTCACCAAAACGTCAGTTGGCACCACCTTAAGATAGGTTTCCATTTCAAATCTTTTTAACTTTCTTGTGGTTCTTGAAAGGAAAGCTAAGTCTTTGTTATTTATGTTTTAGGGATTTTCATATTAATATTTTGTTTTAAGAAGGTTCAAGTCTTTTTATATGCTTCTTTTTTAAATTATTTTCTTGTGTCGACACATAGTCGAGAGCCGAATTTCGTGGTCGAAATTTACTTGCTTTTGTTTATTATATTGGGTTTTAGGTTAAGATAGTTTTGATACAGCCGAACTTCTATATCTCGAAGTAATTTTATTTTCCCGGCAAAGTTCTACATAATTTGACACAATGTTATTCCTATAATTTGAAGCTCTATTACTCAAATATTTCGATACCTCGAATGCTATTTTGTTCCCCAGGCATAAAATATGTGTCTTTAACTCGAAATTGGGGTGAAAATGCAGTTTAATTACTTTCTTTAAGTGTGACATGGGAATTAAAATATCGATTTAGTTATGTAGGGTACCTGGACTGTGTATTTCCGTCAATTTCTGTCAACAGCTTATTATGTTCGGAATTCCAGCTAAGACGCTGTCAACCATTATGAAAAATAAACAAGATTTATAGTGCTATGCAGCAGTTGTGTTTTTGAAAGGCACGGAAAATACATACAGTAAAATTAATCGAAATGTATCTGCAATATTTGCACAGCAACATTTAACCCTAGATAGTATATCTGCATGAGTAGACCTAGTGACAATAACAGCATGACTTGGAAATATCTGTTCCCGTAGGAAACAGGATGTAAAATTGTCCGATTGAGCTATGTACATAACAAATTCACAAATAAATTTGATACAATGGTCCGGCTAGCTCAAAACAGTTGCCAGCGTTTCGCCCCAGTGTACCAATGGGCTCTTCAGTTGGTTATGGTACACCTCACCAAGACGCGTGGCTAGTACATACTGTGAAGGCCGCTGCAAGGCACAAATGTTGCCACGAGCAGGGCCAATGTACTATGGAAGTCAAAACTTCCTTTCAAAAATAATGTTAGCTTACCTAGCTAATCCATATTGGAAATATCTGTTCCCGTAGGAAACAGGATGGAAAATTGTCCGATTGAGCTATGTACATAACAAATTCACAAATAAATTTGATACAATGGTCTGGCTAGCTCAAAGCAGTTGCCAGCGTTTCGCCCCAGTGTACCAATGGGCTCTTCAGTTGGTTATGGTACACCTCACCAAGACGCGTGGCTAGTACATACTGTGAAGGCCGCTGCAAGGCACAAATGTTGCCACGAGCAGGGCCAATGTACTATGGAAGTCAAAACTTCCTTTCAAAAATAATGTTAGCTTACCTAGCTAATCCATATTGGAAATATCTGTTCCCGTAGGAAACAGGATGGAAAAATCCTTTTCCATATTGGAAATATCTGTTACCGTAGGAAACAGGATGGAAAAATCCTTTTCCATATTTCCAATATGGATTAGCTAGGTAAGCTAACATTATTTTTGAAAGGAAGTTTTGACTTCCATAGTACATTGGCCCTGCTCGTGGCAACATTTGTGCCTTGCAGCGGCCTTCACAGTATGTACTAGCCACGCGTCTTGGTGAGGTGTACCATAACCAACTGAAGATCCCATTGGTACACTGGGGCGAAATGCTGGCAACTGTTTTGAGCTAGCCGGACCATTGTATCAAATTTATTTGTGAATTTGTTACAGCATGACTTAGCAACAGTTGACTATGTATTTATGATAATAGAACCCCATTTTTAGCCCACTTTTCTCATTTTGAAAAAATCAGGAAAAAGTAGACTTATGAGATCGATCCGGGAAAACTTGTGTCTGTCTGTCTGTCTGTCTTGTTTGTCTGCCTGTCTGTCTGTCTGTCTGTCTGGCCTTCTGTGTGTATGTGTCCCCCTCAATCAACTCCTAAACGGCTGCAGCTATCGAAACCAAATTTGGTAAGAGCAAAGATCTATACCTGAATATCTCACAGCCATATTTGAAATTGACGTCAGTGCTACCAACTGCTGAAAAAATACTGTTGAAATTTGAGCTCTATGTTGGATATCTCAGAAGTTATGCATGCGAACTATTCCAGAATTGGCACACAAATAATAACATTCCAGATTAATTTTCAGAAGTCCATACATGCCAGTGTTACCAACATGATTCTAAGCTTGCCAATAGGTCCAATTTCTAAATGCATGTAACTTCTATACTATCGATTGGATTTCAACCAAGTTTCTTATGTACTAGGTGTACTATGACATATATGACAGTGCGTATTCTAAAGAGCCACCAGGGGTGCCAACTGTTGATAAATGCTCTCTCTATTTGTTTAATCCTAATATCAATATATCAAAAAGTATGAAAGCCAACAGCTCTAAACTTTGTACACGTATAGTACCTGACATTCTATTTTAGTTTGGCGTAACTTATATACATCAGTACTGCCAACACGATTCTAAGCCTGCTGATAGGTCTGGTTTTCAAATGCATGTAACTTCTATACTAACAAATGGATTTCAAACAAATTTTGTATGTGCTTTGTGTAACATAACAGTTATGACTGCGTATTCGAAAGAACCAGCAGGGCTGCCAACTGTTAATAAATACTCTCTCTATTTGTTTAATCCTAATATCAATATATCAGAAAGTATGCAAGCCATCAGCTCTAAACTTTGCACACATATAGTACCTGACATAATTGATTAATTTGGAGTAACTAAATACCTCAGTACTGCCAACATGATTCTAAGTTTTCTTATAGTCTCAATTTTTAATTACATGTAACTTCTATACTAACCAATGGTTTATATCCAAAATTGGCACAATGATAGATCGTAATATTTCAGGTTAATTCAGAGCATCACATACATGACATAGTTCCCAACATGATTTTACGCGCACTGATAAATCCGATATCAAACAGCATGTAACGTCCATACTATCCGTTAGACTTCAACCAAATTATATAAGTGCATTCTATACCTTAAGAGATGGAACTAAGAATATATTCAAAGTCACCAGGGCTGCCAACTATAGTAAGTTACTCTATTAGGCTACACTATTTCAGGTGTAATTCAAACTGCAGTACTTAGAAATGCTAGTATTACCAACTTGATTTCGTCATTATTCTAGATAGGTCTTAGATTGGCATAAATCTTAAATTTTAAGAAAACTAGGCTCTTTAATTCGTCACGGAACTACTTGTTTCATGTATTTCTATATCTCGATTTTTTGATAACTCGAAGTATTTTTTATTTCCGAAAGCACTTTGAGATATCGAGGCTTGACTGTATATTGTTGTGAGCATCTAGTTGAGAAAGGATCCTTTAGGTCAGGGTGGTCCAACCTTTAGTTACCCGAGGGTCAATCAAACTTTAGTATAGGAATGTGAGGGCCAGAGACATTCCAGAAAGAAAACGTATTACACATTTTACTCACGTTTTGCCACGGTGAGTGAGTGGTCAACATGTCGGTCTACTTACCCCAAGCTTGCAGGTTCGCTCCTGGCAGTGGTAAGTGATTTTTGAAAGGCGGCAAAAATTGCGACACCATGTCATACGATGTTGGCATGTCAAAGAACCCATTTGAATTCAGTAGGCCGTGTTCATAATGTCAAAATTAATCTCGGGAGTTTCCGCCAACACAAAGTTCCTCATTTCTCTACTAGAAAGCGCTATAGTGATCAAGAAGCTTAGATAACTAACCTCCTTGACTTTCATAGTGCTTCAAGGAACAACGAAATTCGACATGCAAGCTACCCTTTGGGTGTCAAATAACAAAGCTTGTACCCGGCACCCGAGGCCATACGAAAAAATAAATCGAAAAAATGAAATAAATACTCAAAAACATTTATTAAAATTTATATTAAAAGAAGTTTAATATTACTAGTTTAATATACCACTTAATTTTACAGTCAAGAAATCAATGATGATTGGCCCTGCTTTCCTGATACAAATGTATCAATGCCCACTGTAAGTTCAGTAAGGCAAAGTCTCAGGCTCGATTCCAGTGAAGCACTTTCAATTCGATTTCTCGTTTTTTACTTAATTTGTGAGCAGAAAAAGGCACTTTCACACGCATACGTACTGCCAAACAGCGATAACACTTGTAGAGAGAATTGAAGCAGTTTAGGAAAAACTTCTTTAGAAATCAGTTTCCAGAAATTTTCAGGGACATCACACTTTTTAGTCAGGTAGAATGGGTCTGCCTGAAGATCACAAATTTCCATTTGAAGGTCGCAGGGCACCTCACTCACTTCAATATCCATGGGGTTGTTGAACAGTGCAAGTTTTGGTTTTAGGGAGTCAAAATCCAGGAATCTGTTCTGGAACTCTTTCTTGATATCTATCATTATTTCATGAAACATACAGAATATTTAGGTCACATTTCTTCTTTCAACTGCTGACAAGATGGGAAGTGTGCCCTATTATTTGCCTTCAATGCAATTTGCATTACATCAAGTTTTTTGCGGAAGCCCTCAATATGTCCATAAAGCTGAGAGATATGTTGTTTTCTGCCTTGTAGTTTCAGGTTTAATGCATTTAGATGGGATGTTAAATCTGTCAGAAAAGCAAGATTATTTAAAAACTGGATTTCTTCCAGATTTTATTGATATTCATGCCCATAGTTTTCATTTTTGAGAGAAGCAAGAATTTCATTCCTCAACCCAAAAAACTGTTGCAAGCAATTTCCAGCACTGAGCCAACACACTTCACATTACAATGAAATGTCACCATACTCAGCTTCCAAATTGTCCAGGAATGCAATAAATGCTTTGTGTCTACAGGCTTTATTGCCTCCCCCTATTAAATTTACAGTAGGCTATTTACAACAGTTTTCATCGTCTCACTGAGCCTTGTAATTTTTCCACAGAGAGCCTCCTGGTGGATAATGCAGTGGAAAAACAAAAAAAATCAATCCTCTTTCTTTACACAGTCCTACTAAACCAATGTTAAGACCAACCATTGCTTTAGCTCCATCTGTTGCAATGCCAGAGCAATTCACAAAACCTCCATATTAAGAAACGATATCATCCAGTGCGTTGAATATGTCAATACCTTTTTTGCTGGTTTCTAATTATGTTAATTCCAACAGTTCTTCATGAATTTCAAATTCTTCGTTTCTTATTCTGACAAAGATAAGGAGCTGGCCAATGCCAGCTATATCTGTGCTCTCATCTAGAGCTAGAGAAAAAAAATCCCTTTTTTCCCTCCAAAATGCTCTTGAAAGAACCTGAAACTCCACCAGCCATATCATTAATTCTTCTACTAACTGTCTGATGATACAAGGAAACTCTTTCAAAATGTTTAGCCATCCTATTATCTCCAAATGAAGATGCCATATTTACTGCATATCTCTTAATGAGCTCACCTTCTCTAAAATACTTTTTACTTTTAGCTAGCTCTAAACATACCTCATAAGATGCCTTTAAACCGGCAGTGTTTGATGGTTGCTGAAATATATTCTTCTGTCTTGTTAGTTTCAGCTTCAAATCATTCAACACACAACTTCTGGCACTTCCCTGGTATTGATCGTATTTTGATTTATGCAAGCTGGTATAGTGTCTATTCATGTTATACTCCTTCGAAACACCTAAGACTTGAGAACAGATAACAACCTGCGGTTTTCCATTATGTTCAACAAAAAAGTAACTTTCCTGCCACTTTGACTGAAATTGTCATTTCTCATTTTCAACACGCCGTTTATTAAGTCCCTCCATATTAGGTACCGCTCTCGCAACAACGATGACAACAAATTCTCGTCGTACTATATCTCTCGAACAACCTCTCTCGTCAAAAACAACCTCTTCGAACAGCCCTGTGCTCCCTTTTATAGGCAAAGCCGCCGCAGCTCACGAACGATCGCGAACTTATTGGCAGCCAACCAGTTGTCGCCTGGAGACGAGGCAGCTTCTCGTGCCGTACGTATTCGAGGAAAGACAATTCTGATTACTGGCGTATTTTTCGGGATCTTTTCTTTCCCACCTGGCTCCTTCGTAACATTACTGATTGAAAGTGAAAATTAAAGTAGGCACGCCACGGATTATAACTGTCGAAGAGTGTAGGGCAGTAAGAAGGGCAAGGGCCAACAAAAATTAACAGGCGGGGCCGCGGGTTGCACCACACTGCTTTAGGCTAATCTAGATTTCAGGTTAGGTTTTTAATTTATTGATAATTTATTGCAGCCTAATTTGATAATTGAACAGATCTGAGAGAACTAGAAATCGCAAGTGGCGTGCAAATGACGGCTCCGAAATTAGGATGGCTAAATTAATACTTGTATCCTGATTTTTCTCTGTGATTTTTGATGTGTGGTTAGTATTTCGGTATATACGGTATGTGTTTTTCCCTTTTGTCTCTCCTTCCGCTCGCATCTGGCTGTCATTGTGTTTGTCCTTTATCGAAGTTTCTATCTTGTTTTTTTTTTTTTTTCTGATTGATTGATTGTATTTTACCAGATTAAGAATTTGTTTTGGTTTGCAGGGGATAACCGTCTGGGCTCGATGGAGACGGGTACAGCCCTGGTACGTGCCATGATCAGGGTGATGGAGCGCTCTTCAAGGAACCGCGTACACCTCATCAATATGAGCTATGGCGAGCACGCCCACTTCTCCAGCTCGGGGTGAGTGGCCTGATAACTCAACATCTTTAGGACTAGTAATTTGGAGATGTTCTGCTGGAAAGTCAATCACAGGTCATGTATAGAGCTCCTGCGATGGTTGCAGAATTTTTCCGAATCGCAGCACGTCTTGTATCTTTGCGTTCTATGACTCCTGCAAGTGGATTTTAGCAGTATTTAATAAGAAATAAAAAAATAATGCAAAATTTATTAATTCCTGGAAAATAAATAGAATATTCTTGATTTTCTACAAAATCATTTTCTTCCTTTTCTTCAGTGTTTGTCCCGCCTGGCTGCAGGGTCCACTACATGAATACGTAGTCTCAATACATTTGTGTGTCTGGATGAAGATTAATGCATCTGAGGTCTTTGCGTAGCCCATTGGCCCATCTCTCTCTTGGTCGTCCCTTTGGTCTTTTGCCTACGACGTGATGATTGTAAATAGTCTTTGCAATTGTGTTGGCTTCTGCCCACATTATTGTTAGACATACTGCACTGTCACGCAATCACTAACTGAGTGGTTGTTTGTTCTCTTCGAAATCCGTCTTACTTATATACCCACTAGGGAGCGTCTAGAAACTTCCCTTCTCATCCCACGGTGTCTCTACTTGGGAGGAAGCTGATGGACCTCAAATTTCCCCAAACTCTCCTTTCGCGCCCCCTCTCTGTTGCTCTGATGCCTTCTATGCTCCACCCTCTGGCATGTGATCTGTCAGTCTATGGAGCAATTGGAGGGAAATTCCAATCACAGCCATAGGGAGGATGTAGTAAAATGAGAAACAGGTTTGGGAGTGAATGAAAAAGATTGGGTACAAGGGACGAACCCAAGCAAATAAATTTTATTGACAAAAAAATTGAAACAACAAGTAAATATGGAATATATGCTGAAATCTAAAGGTGATAATAATGTGAAACCTCTGAGCGACTCAAGAAGAGTAGTGTTGGGGAAGGGGTGGCCCCTGGCCCATTTACTATAATTGACGTGATTAACAAGTATGGTTAAACTTAAAGATAGTGAACCACTAGGATTGTTGTGCTCGAAAAAGGAAACTAAACCTCCCACAAGAAGAGTACTAATGAGAGATTTAGTTAAGTTAGACACAGTCTTGATTACGAAAACGCAGAAATCAAGATGCATGAACTGGATACGACACAAGGCAGGAAGTTAGCTGAGCGAACTCTAACAGCGATAAACAGTCAAAGAGATCTGCTAAAAACTGAAGTAATAGATAGACAAAACTTTGATAAGAGCACAACACATAGTTACCAAAGTTCACGTGGCGTATTTCAAATTGCTGCCAAGCGTGAGATCTAGGGGAAAGTAACAATATTGGTCAGCTTTGACAAGGAGTAGATAGTGTATATTTGACTAGAAGCGCTCACAAGTGCTACAGGATTCAAACAGAGGCTGTCGTGGCCAAAAATTTAAAACTGTGCCATGCATATAAAAATAAGCAATTTAATTGCTGTAAGGTTAGAGTACACAAAGACTATAGATGTTGCTTAATTATTGGTCTCAGACCAGGGATACACTAAAATAGCTATATATAAAAAACTTGTAATTCCTTTAAAAAACTTGATTAAATGAGCGAGTATCTTACATATTAGGGTGTCTCAGTAGACACAGTAAAGCTTGAAAAGGGCTAAAATAGTTAAAAATATATTGATGCTAAGATCTTGGGAACAGCAGGTGCCTATGCATTACAGCAATATAATGCAAGCAGCGATGAAGTCTTTGGACTTGAGCATGAGAGTTGAAAGTACATAAGCAATATAATGCTAATAAGCACTATAAAAAATCTTTCAGGCGAAGGCTGAAAAATTGGACTCTGAACTGAGCCTTTTGACTCCAATCAATTTGTTTGCCACAGCAGATGCTACTGAGAAAATTGAAATTTTTGTACAAGAGGGCCTTGAAGGCAAGAGAATGGTGAAACTGGCCCTAGACGGTACCAGGAAAAATACAACAGCTATGTTGGGATTAAAGGAGTGGCTTATACAGTATACCACTTGGATTATTTAAGCAGAATGACATTTGATTGTAATGACAATTTTAATGGGTTAAGGGGGTCTCCGCCCAATCAATACAAATTTATTATTGCCATCTATTAATTTATTGCCATTAAGAACATGTTTCGGGCCTCATGGGCCCTTCTTCAGCCGCAAAAATTAATAACATATTCACATCCAGCTTTTTAACAATTACCCTACGCAATTCACCAGTACCTACAACATATTCCTTACTAGACAGGCCCATTACCGCAGTTGCGCATCAGCGAGATCTCGGGGTCATATTCGACAGCCAGCTAAGATTTAAAGAACACATACAACATTCTTTATCCAAAGCCATGAAATTTCCTTGGCATACTCTACCGCTTCACAGAAATATCAAATCCCGCAGCTCTTCGCCTCTATTACCTCTCAATAATCCAGCCCATTGCAAACTACTGCTCTCCCATTTGGACCACTTCTTGCCCGTCAAACATAGCAAAATTTAACAGAATTCAATCCTTCTTTGCTGCCATTGTAAGGAACAGAATGCCAAGGTTTAGACAATTCACCACTCAGCAGGTACTTTCGGCCATAAACATCCCTCCCCTCAGCACGACACGCCAGGTGAGTGACCTGTCGTTCCTACATTCAATTTTAAATGGCCATTACCGTTCGGACCACCTGCTGTCACTCTTCAAGCTACCAGGCTCAAAGATATCATGCATATTCCACGCACTAAACATTCCTTAATCCAAAGATCCTTCCAAATCCGCATATCATCCCTGTACAATAGAATAGCAAGTAAACGCGAGTTGGACATATCAAAAAACAAGAGGACGTTCCTGAAGCAGGTGAAGGAGAACATAAACTGTATTTAGAACTGTCATCTTGGCCATTGACGACACAGCTACGAGCAAGGACATTCTACCGGCTCTTGATATGGACTTGTTTTGTTTGGTGATTTGTTAAATTTATTTTATATTTTATCTTAAACTGTTATTTTGTTGTTATTTGTACAAGCGTGAAGGGCTAGCATAGCTGTAGTTTGTGCATTGATTAATAAATAAATATCCATTCACAAAACACGTACACTTGATTGTAAGCAAAAAAAAAATGGGTGGGACGTCACAGACGTAGCCTCAAAAATTACTTAAGCCAAGTTTGTTAGTCAAGGTTTAAATGTGGGAGGGAAGGAAATCAGTTTTTTTCACTGATAGTTCATGAATGCTGGTGTGCGACACTGAAACCAGATTATTACGGCTCGATGCACTGAACATTTTTAGAATAGGATCATAATTTCGAAGTTGAGAGATGTCACTGTTCACTATTGTAAATTATTTCAGTCCGAAGCATTTATACAGTTTCTAGAAAGTCATGTGTTATCAGCGGAGTTAATCCATTGAACTGTTAGAAGCTGAAACAGGTGTATTTCACTGTGATATCACAGACTTGAAATTTGAAGAGAATCCTTCAAGAACTTTCTAAACAAAGTTTCCTGGCTTTTATATAGTTCAGCGTAAATTCCACGGAGGCTCAATTTGTTGGCATTTAACAGACTTTTTGAGAATTCCCACTGTGCGCCCGACCAATATTCACAGTTTTACATTACAATAAGCTTCCTCGGAGGAAATGTCATTCTGTAACCGGTTAAAAGGAGAAATAAAGAAAATCAAATATGTTATCAATTTTTGTAGTGGTTACTCGGGTTACAAACTACTCAAGCTACCGTTTGTACCCTACTACTCGGGATGACGGAAGAGAGCCCTAATCTCAGAGGTCCGGAAGAGGAAACAGGTTGCCTAGGGATAGTCGCTAACGAAAAGAGATGTTCATTTTAACTCACAATCATATAATCCATAACAGTAAACAATACAAATAAATGAACCTTAATCTACGTCGCACCCATTTACTTTTAATACAGTGTTAAATTGATATTTATAAGTTTGTAAGTTACATATTGGGACGATGCCTGGAACAATAGCTACGAAGACTAGACGATAAAAGAAAATGATTACTACTTAAGAAAAACACACTCACACTGCCGGCACATACACTCACCATACCACTAAACTAAAATGAATCAAACAGAAATTGACAAATGGAAAACCCAACAAGCTGGAATGATACCCCCCTCCCCCCAAATGCAAATAATTTCAAGGAACACTAAAGATGAACAAGAGCTAGACGGTCCACATGTCTGAGTAGAGGAATAACAGAAACAGTCGACAGGGGTAAAGGTTTACCTTCATAATAAAATGACAAACTTGCCATCATAGAAATTCCCCACAAAGCATAAAGAAAATACATTCACAAAACACAATAGTAAGAAGAATCGCCCTGGCAAGTACAAATAAAAGGAAAAGCACGAAGCTTCTTGCCAGTGGTCAAACAAACCTACTTCACATTTTCTAGGTCTTACAAACTTGACGCCTAGGACAAACATACAACAAAATAGGTCTTACAAACTTGACGCCTATGAATTACTTAACCTCAAAACACATGCTAGGTCTTATAAACTTGATGCCTATCACATACTTACTCAACATCAAATCCCCCCCTGAAGGCTAATTAAACAACCTAGATCCAATGATCCACCAAGTTACTTGTTTGGACCTCAAAAGACACAAACAAAATACCATGCCGACAATACCGTAACTAATAACCCAGAACACATCACGCAAACACGCCGACCTCGCGCCGAAATTTAGCGACAACGAACCCCACAATGTACCAAATCAATCCCCATCAAAATGAATCGAGAACCATGTTTACTTAGTAATTTAACCTAAATGCTTATCTCCTAAATCAAACAAAAAATATAACTGGTGTTCTTCATAGTGTTAACTTTGCACGTGGTCAGGTCTAAAGCGTCACCAACGGACGCGGCTTTTAAAACAAGTTATGGCCTGCACGAGGCAAACAAAATATTTACTTAAATTAAACCAACATGGACTTGAAATGCACGGCGGGAGATAAACATTACTAACAGAAAGCAAGGTATTACAAATGATACATTGGATTAACACATTGAAAATACAGCCCGCGTTACTACGCAATTTGACTAAGTCAACTATACATTCTGACCGCGCACACCAAATGGAATTAAATCAATAGAAATAAGTTTACAAATAATGAAATTTAAATGTTCGTCAGTCCCGTGGCTGATCCACTTAAAATACAAATTACCTATCACATGGCCGAGTCCTCGGGAGAACACGAGTCCCCCTGGTCGGCATCTCCCGCAGAAATTTTCACATCCACCTACCTCAGTTGCTTGCGATAAAAGACACAGTTCTTCATGCCTAACTCACAGAGCTAGGATCCTCCATCTTGGCCAATCCAGGCCTACCACTACAAATTGTCACTGAGATTAAAACTGGCCATATGCCATTGGAAGTTTTGAGTCATCTTAAGTTGGTACCTTGGAGTTATAACAATGGCTACTAGAAAACTAGCGCCCAGATATTTCTGATCACAACCGGCACCTTGGAAATTTCCATGACGTGGCCTATAGGGTGCCACAAAAGTTTGGTCACTATTGCAACATGTTGTAGAATTGGAGTAATCACCGAGAAAGTCACATTTGGGGGAAATGGGAAGTTTTTGGATCTTTATTTCAGCTGTTTCCAGGGGGTTTATTTTAGGATAGCCCCCAATTTGCCAGGTTTGATTGTACCAACGGTACAATTCTCCCCCTCCAAATCCACAGCGTGGGGTGACAGGCAAACTCCTGATATCGCGTACCAGATGATTTATGAATGTTCCCATGGTAGATGAGACAGGTCGGCGTTTGGCAAGATAACCCCAATGTCTGCCAGCAGAAAACCAGGGATGCTCCCACCAGATGTTGAATCACCAATGTTGAACAGCTGACCATGGCCATTGGTCTCTTGTTCACTCAATCTCCATATCTCCTTTCCTCTGTAACATTCAACACCCACCCAGCAACGAGACACCAAGCACATACACACCATCACCACATTTTGAAAACTTAGTAGCACTGCGACAGTATGTGAGTTAATTTAGCTTCCATACTTTTTACGAACTGCACTATTGCTTATTTACATTCCAAAGACAGTTTTTTTTTCACACCCGCACACGATATCTGGACTGAATGTCATTATTACTTCCCTATCAATTTACTGTAATCAAACCAAACCTTAAATATGGAAGAACACCATTACAAATCAAGCGTTAACTTAAATCAGACTCAAAATCTTCATAACATTTGCATTACTGGAGTTACTTCACAACCAAACAGGTTCTCAGTTATCTCTCCGTATGAACTTTAGTTACATTAAACTTCCTTAAACATCAGCAGACACTCATAGCTTTACATTAACCTTATTACATTAATCTTTACAATAAAGCATTTACCATTAATCCATATATACTTGAATGAAAGAAATAAATTTAAATAATGTCGTACGACTTCCCATTTTTAACAACTTAAAATTTTTAACACACTGGCATACTGTTATCTCAAAATGCAGTGACCAAGACTTCAAAAGAAAACATTTACATTTAACTTACAGCAATGCCAACTTAAGCATGCCCCAGCACATCAGCAACAAGATTAAATTTACCAAGTTAAATTCTACTAAAACATGTCCGGTTACATCTCTCACAAAGCTCCTACCACAACAGAAAACCTTTTGAAAAGTTACGATAACCAGACTGAGCAAGAAACGAACACAGGACCGGACCAGAGAATCAAACTGGGACCCCTCACATCATAATTCATCCATCACACAGACATCTCACAACTCACCAAAACAGTCCCTCCCATTAAACAAATACAATTCCCATTACACACAAGTATGCAAATATGAGTCGCAGAAATACCATAACTAATACTAACACCAACCTCTCAACACTTGCCTGAGGACCAATAAAACAACATTCACAGTTGCATCCACAGAAAACCACAAGTCCACAAAATTCTCTCAATATAACCTCACAAATTCTTCACAAAACTTCGAAACCCCCAAAATATCACTTCTCACCGTTCATCGCTGTTATCTTCATCCCATTCTAAAGACAACTCGAATCGTGTAAGCACTATGTACATCCTGCACAAGAATCGAACCGGGCTGGACCCCATAATCCAATCTGACCTATCTCTTCAGCGAAGCACACACTGGCATACTAGGTCACTCACAACGAAGAATACTTCAAGACAAAAATAAAATGACCTAACCTTACTCCCGAGAAAATAAACCAACAACCTATCTTAATTCCTACCCTCAAATCAAATTGCAAATCTAAATTTCCATACACACACCAAACAGCAACACATCCCAGAACGTCCTCCTAATATAATAAAAATTTTAACCAATAATAATGCCGCTAAATGAAATTTCCAGATGGCCACTTCGCAACGCCCACTTCGACAACAAATACACGTTATCTCTAGAAGAAACAATTTTCAAAAATCGACACAAATGACGATACCAGTTTCAACGTCTTTACTTAATAATCCAGAAGGTGTAATTAGAAGCGGGTGAACCACAACTCACATGTAGTATAGCATCTCAAACAGCTGACAGCATATCAGCTGGTCACATCATAATAAAGGATGACTTAGCACACCAAAGTGACGGTGGCTCAAATAATTGAAACTATATTTTAAATATTCCACGACGCAGCCAATCCAACTAAATCACAAAGGCTTACACAAATTCCTACCAAATTTAAATGTACTCAACAGCTGGTCAAACCAGAATCGAACAGAAGCTAACAGTTGCCAACATAACTAATTGAAAATTCGTGAAGACAGAAACCATCATTACCAAAATTGAAATAAAAGATACCTACGAACAATTGACATGACAACAGCAGATTAAGGTAAGATCAGAGGCCAAATTTTCAAAATATTGAAAAAAAAAAATTTTTGCATTATATAATTATTTGGAATTTTCTGATTATTTTGGTATACTATTTATCATAAAAAATCTAACTATAAATATTTTATACAGAGTTTTTAAAATTATGTGACATGACTTCAAATATGGCCTCTGGACATCACACTGGAAAATTGTTCATCTACAGAATATTGTTCGATCTAGAAGGCTGTGGTTTGGATTATTTCTTTGTGGATTGTCCTGCTATTTATTCCTTGGAGTTCTAGTGATTGTCCTTTGCTTATCTTCAGTCTGATTACAACCTATAAACAAACGATATATTTCATAGTATTCAGAATGACTAGAACCAAAGGTATTTTTAAGAAACTGAAAACAAAGGCAACAGATATTATAGGAATGTGTCTGCAGTAGGTTGCCCACACAGCCCTTCTCATTGATTCCAAATCATGAGTATTTTCTCCGATAACTTTTCCATAGTACTCCTGGAATTCATCTATGACCTTATCGGTAAGCCTACCAGCATTTTTTATGCTTTTGCCATCAGATAATTTCGTGTCGCGGAGTTTGCTTTTCAGTTGACGAAGTCGTGCTCCAATTCTCTTCTTTACGTGGCCTACACACTCCAACTTTGTGATAGGTTCATCATAAGGGTTACTATTCAAGCAGTTGTGAATTCACACCATCACAATCCCGAGTTTCACTACTAACATTTTCACTATTTACAACAATATTATCTGGTTTCGAATACCAAAAAATGACTTTGTTGGCATAAAAACATTGAGGCTGGGTGTATCTGATGCTGTAACCACCTTCACTGATGGCAGGGTAGGATCAAGGTCCTCCATACGCTGGGAGTGAAGATAGGACGTAACATGGAAAGAGCTCTGTTGCACCTGGACAAATTACGAGTGCGCAAAGCTGAAATTGCGGCTGAACAAATGACTAAGGTGGCAAGAAAGAAGTGAAGACGGAAGAAATTAGGTATCGGGGACGAAGAAGAAGGCTCAGACTATGAAGCAGGATGCTTTTTACAGTAGGTCATCAACAAACAATTGGCAACTCAAACTAACACTTGGGGCGCTGCGGTTGGTCTGGATAAGTAGGGTAAAAATACTCAATAACATACGTTTGATATGGAACACTTTTTATTTTTCGGTTATAATCAGTAAATGTCGTCCATAAAATAACGACAGTGTTATTTTTGGTTGTATATATGTATAACTGTGCGATACACGTGATCTAATTTGTGTGTTCCACTGGATTTTATGTGTCAATTGCATATTACCAAGCATCGGTTGTCTGCTGGTATTTGTTTTTGAGCAGTTCGAGTCATGGCGCTGTTATGTTTAAAAGCTATATTTGAGTTTGCTCACTGTACCATAGACTGTAGAAATTATTTGCTGCTTGGTAGGGCGAAGGGATGAGTTTAACTTGTATTAAAGCTCGGGGGACACAGGAATTGTTTGATTTGGATGGTTAGCTGGTGGGTTTGGTGTTGAATATCGGACTGGTAGCAGCTTCTCACAGAGTAGATATTTATCCTGCGAAGTCAAATTAGGCCTATATGACTTGTAGTGGAGGCTTGGATATCGCAGCGCGAGGTGATGGCGGTTGGTAGGGTAATTGGAAATGAACTAGGGAGGAGGAAGGATACCTGACTGATGAAGCTTGGCTGTACTCGGCTGGTGTAGGCTTGGCTCGGCGTAACAGTGAACAACCCGTCCTGTCGTCAGTGAGTGTATCGGTGAGTGGTCCAACCCGCTCCTGTTGCCCGTATTTATTTAGTATCGTCACCTTTCGGCTATTGCTATTTACATCTTTTGGAAAGAGATGAAAACTTATATCCGCAGCCCTCCTATGCATCGACTTACAGCCGTAAACTGAGCAATATACTTTGCTTTTACTCATTTTACACTCCATCAACGAGTAAAACTTATTACTTATGTATAAAGACACGAAGAATTTACCTCGATCTGCTTACGAATACAAGAAACCATATACAAACAGTCACCACGTGACAAATGTACCCTACTTGGTAAGTTTCTCATTTTTACCGCTAGATGTCATATCAGATAGCTGGAGTTGCCAATAGGATTGTTGACATCATGAAACTTTAACTCAGTTTTTCTCAGTTTAGTTTTTTTCCACACATTTGTCCCTTTTTCTCAGAAATGAGACACAACAGAAATATAATTTTGACACATATTATTCAATATAAGGTACTGCATATGTGGATCTAGACTCAGCTGTATTTCACCTGGAGAACTCATTTTATGACAAGAAATATGAATATATTTTCTTAAAAAATAATAACTATTTAAAAAAAAATACAGTTTTTTTCCTAATCATCTGATCTGCTTGAATCTAGATCAGTAAACTGCCACAGGTTCTATTTAAAACTGTTGAAAATTACAGCTTTTTATCTTGAATAGTTCCTGAGATAATGGGTCACCAATGTAGAATATTTAACATTGTCGGTATAGGGCATTTAATCTTACCTTAAACCTAATTACCATAAGGAACTTTTATGAAATTATCAACATAGCCTAACAACGACACACATCTACAACAGAAATATGTCACCAGCTTAACAATATTACTTACCCGAGCACCAAAGATTTACTTTTAAATAGAAGATCACAATTCAACCACCACACGCATAACGTAAAATAACACCAAGTCTAACCTGACCTCAACGGAACTACTACTTGCGATGAAATTACCAATATAAAATTCCTACTACACCATACGTTACAACAATTAAAACCTATCTTCAATTTCACACGAACACCTTAAATGGTGACACACGAAATAACACATTGCCACAGAAGACATCAGCTGTTTTTCTCGAACAGGCAACTTGTCATCAATAAAAATATAGTTGCAGCTCACAACCAAATTTAGAAATTGACTCGCAGATAATTTATCACTTCACATGTAGACAGATGACTTAACACACCAAAGTCAACGTGTACACAAACGAACACCACACTTGAAACATAACCGTTCACGTAACAATTTTTTTTTTTTTAATGAGTTAACTACACTGACTTTAAAATAAAATAATGAACTGGGACTTACTCAGCTGACCGACTCCACCTCTTGGAACCACTCAAACAGTCAAGGCATTTTATTATGGACAGTCGTACGCATGAAAAATAAAGAAACAAAACAAAATTAGAAACCAATACCATAATCATACAGTAAATACTTTCTATGGTTCTCGATACAACTTATTAATTACCCACCTAACCAAATTTCAACTACCACCATGACAAAAACAAAAGTATTAACAACCCTAGATAACTTGGCAATAAATTTTATGACAGGAATTTGACACCCCAAGATTTGCTGCAAGAAGACAATAAGTGAACCATGACATACTGCAACATTTGTATTAGCTAACAATATCAGCCGAGAAGAACATCAAACATGCCTCTGCTACCGTTCTGTAACCGGTTAAAAGGAGAACTAAAGAAAATCAAATATGTCATCAATTTTTGTAGTGGTTACTCGGGTTACAAACTACTCAAGCTTTCGTTTGTACCCTACTACTCGGGATGATGGAATAGAGCCCTAATCTCAGAGGTCCGGAAGAGGAAACAGGTTGCCTAGGGATAGTCGCTAACGAAAAGAGATGTTCATTTTAACTCACAATCATATTATCCATAACAGTAAACGATACAAATAAATGAACCTTAATCTACGTCGCACCCATTTACATTTAATACAGTGTTAAATTGATATTTATAAGTTTGTAAGTTACATATTGGGACGATGCCTGGAACAATAGCTATGAAGACTCGACGATAAAAGAAAATGATTACTGCTTAAACAAGGCGCAAAACTTAACCTAACCTGAAAAGAAAAACACACTCACACTGCCGGCACATACACTCACCATACCACTAAACTAAAATGAATGAAACAGAAATTAACAAATGGAAAACCCAACAAGCTGGAATGATACCCCCCTCCCCCCAAATGCAAATAATTTCAAGGGACACTAAAGATGAACAAGAGCTAGACGGTCCACGTGTCTGAGTAGAGGAATAACAGAAACAGTCGACAGGGGTAAAGGTTTACCTTCATAATAAAATGACAAACTTGCCATCATAGAAATTCCCCACAAAGCATAAAGAAAATACATTCACAAAACACAATAATAAGAAGAATCGCCCTGGCAAGTACAAATAAAAGGAAAAGCACGAAGCTTCTTGCCAGTGATCAAACAAACCTACTTCACATTTTCTAGGTCTTACAAACTTGACGCCTAGGACAAACATACAACAAAATAGGTCTTACAAACTTGACGCCTATGAATTACTTAACCTCAAAACACATGCTAACAAATATATAGGTCTTATAAACTTGATGCCTATCACATACTTACTCAACATCAAATCCCCCCTGAAGGCTAATTAAACAACCTAGATCCAATGATCCACCAAGTTACTTGTTTGGACCTCGAAAGACACAAACAAAATACCATGCCGACAATACCGTAACTAATAACCCAGAACACATCAAGCAAACACGCCGACCTCGCGCCGAAATTAAGCGACAACGAACCCAACAATTTACCAAATCAATCCCCATCAAAATGAATCGAGAACCATGTTTACTTAGTAATTTAACCTAAATGCTTATCTCCTAAATCAAACAAAAAATATAACTGGTGTTCTTCATAGTGTTAACTTTGCACGTGGTCAGATCTAAAGCGTCACCAACGGACGCGGCTTAAAACAAGTTTTGGCCTGCACGAGGCAAACAAAATCATCATCATCATCATCATCATCTCCCCTTATCCAGCTCCTGCCGGGTCGGGGTATTTATGGCACTTCTCCACTTTCCTCTTTCCTTCCACCATTCTTCTTCCACGATCTTGTCCCAGTCCAGATTTCTTTTTCTTACGCCGTTCTTCACTGAATCCATCCACCTTGTTCTAGGTCTTCCTCTTGGTCTCTTACCCTTGCACTTCGCCTCCAGCATCTGTCTTGGTATTCTATTTTCCTCCATCCTCTTTACATGTCCAAACCACCTTAGTTTATTCTTCTCAATTCTCTCATTTAGTTTTCCCATCCCAACTTCCTTCCTAACATCTTCATTCCTCACTCTGTCTTTCCTTGTCTTTCCTATCATACTTCTTAGGAATTTCATTTCACTGGCTTGGATTCTACTCTCTTGCCTGCTTGTCAGGGTCCAAGTCTCAGCTGCATAAGTTAATATGGGTACATAATACACTTTATACATTACCTCCTTGCTTTTCCTTGGTACTTCCTTATCCCAAACAAGTTTTCTTACACTTTGATAGAATGCATTGCTCTGCTGTACCCTCCTGCCAATCTCCATGTCCAACCTACCAGTTTGCATCAATTCACTTCCTAGGTATTTGAACGTGTCCACAATTTCCAAACTCTGACTTCCAATTTTCACAATGCCCTTTCCTTGTCTTTCCCCTCTTGTCATCACCATGGTCTTGCTTTTCTCTATACTGATTTTCAGGCCATACTTCTGAATATTTTCGTTCAGTGCATCTAGTTGTTTTTGCACTTCTTCGGTGTTCCTTCCCCAGACCACAATATCATCTGCAAATAACAGTAACTTCATTTCTTTATGTTCATATGCTTCCTTTGTTTCCTTTACTATTTCATCCATCACCATTATGAACAAGAGAGGTGACAGCACACTCCCCTGTCTTAGTCCAGTCTTGTTCGTAAACCAATCTGTCTTTCCAACTGGGGTCAGTACCCTGCTAACACAGTTGTTGTACATTGCTTGCACCATTTCCAACATTTCTCTTCCCAGTCTCTTCTTAACCATGGTTTCCCATACCTTCTCTCTGGGGACACTATCATATGCCTTTTCTAGATCTATGAAAGTCATGATCAAATCCTCTCCATATTCCCAGTTCTTTTCCATCACCTGCCTCAAGCTAAAGATTGGGTCCACTGTGGATCTTCCACTCCTGAAGCCATACTGTTCCTCTTGCAACTCTCCTTCCACCTTTCTTCTCATTCTTCTTTCTAATATCCTTTCCAGTATTTTTACTATCTGTGATATGAGGGTGATCCCTCTATAGTTATCACACACCTTCTTGTCCCCCTTCTTAAACACTGGTATTATTAGCCCTTTCACCCAGTCTTCTGGTACACCTTTCCATTTCCACACACACTTGAGCAGTCGATACAGCCATTGCATACCAACAGGTCCAGCAGCCTTTATCATTTCTACACTGACTTCATCCACCCCTGTTGCTTTTCCCATCTTCATTTTCTGTACTGCTAATTCCACCTCCAGCATTGTTATATCATCTTCTGTTATAGAGTCGTCAGGTTGTGTCACTTCCATCTCACCAGTACCATTGCTCACATTCAAAAGCTTATCGAAATACTCCTTCCATCGTCCCTTTATCTCTTCTGGGTGTGTTAACAACTCTCCATCTTCCTTTTTCACTAGCTTTGTAGTAACTCTTTCTTTCCTCTTACTTCTTAGAAGCCCATACAGCATCCTTTTACTGCCACTTGCATCTGTTTCCATTCTTCGTGTAAATTCTTCCCAACTTTTCTTCTTTTCTTCTCCTACCACTTTCTTACACCTCCGTTTGCTGTCGTGATACTTCCTTTTGCTTTCTTCTGTTTGATCTCGGTTCCATTCTTTCCATGCAGACTTCTTTTCTTTCACTGCTTTCCTCACTTCCTCATTCCACCATGGTGTCTCCTTCTCTTTCACTCTTGTTGACGTCCTACCACAAGCACTCTCTGCTGCACCAACAAATGCCTTTTTAAAGTGAGACCATTCCTCTTCTATGTTTTCCACTTCAGTAACTGGGATTTGTTGCTTCAATCTCTCCTGAAAATTTTCCTGTACGGTTTTGTCTTTCAATTTCCATACTTTTATTTTACTTTCTCTGATCTCCTTTAGGTTTTCCAATTTTTCCCATCTAAATTTTGCCACCACAACTCTATGGTCCCCATCAAATGCTTCTCCTGGTAAAGCTGTCACATCTATCAGCTTTCTGCGATTAGTCCTTTCCACCAGAAAGTAGTCAATTACTGATTTTGTTCTTCTATCGCCCCAACCATATCTCGTAATTTTCCTGCTGTTTTTCTTCCGAAACCATGAATTACCCACTATCAGTCCATTCCTTTCACAAAAGTTTACAAGTTCCTCTCCTTCCCGGTTCTTTTTCCCATATCCATATGGTCCAATGACTTCTTCCTTTCCTTGTCTCTCGTTTCCGACTTGTGCATTCATATCTCCAAAAAATATTTACTTAAATTATTAAATTAAATATTTACTTAAATTAAACCAACATGGACTTGAAATGCAACGGCGGGCGATAAACATTACTAACAGAAAGCAAGGTATTACAAATGGACGGTGTTATGCATCAACCGGCTAAGCGACAATTTTCGAAAAACTGAATACTAACGCCATCTATCGTCTAAGTGGTCGAACTAACTGCTCGAATACTGATGAAGCTCTGTTTGAATGTACACAGTTGTAATTGAAGAAAAACGTAAGCGCCATTCTCATAATACGGGGTTGCAAGTTTTGCATCAACCGTCTATCCGCATTATTCTCACTAAGATTGTTATGGCGTTCTGTAACATCCGGCTAAGCGACATCCCATGTCGTTTTGTTGTCCCTGCGTATTAGCTGGCAAGCCTTTGTTGGTTACAGAGTTTCTTTATTAAGAAAAGGCGGGTTGAGTGTAGATTTGGCAATACTATGTGACTTGTGTGAACGCTTGTTCCATGCCAGGATTGGACTCTTTAGTCACCGTAAACACATCCACAAACTGGACTGAAGGAAGAAGATTTATACTCGGATTCGAGTTAAAGCGGATGATGATGGCTTGAGGTGTGTTTGTAATCTAGCATGATGACTACGAGAACACAAAAAATACTTGCGTTGTTATCTGAGGAACAGCTGGAGTAGAAATGAAAGGGAGATGGCCCCTATATCACAGGTATGTGTTGCAAATTGACTGCTAAACAGTGCGTTATCATTAGGCTGCTTCATGCATGTTATTTACTGTGTCACACTGTAAGTGTACAGTTGTCTGTTCAGATTTAAGTAAATTTCATCAACCAGTGTACTAATACAGCTTTCATTAAGTTAATATTTAATTTAAAGTCATCCTGTAAAGCCCTGAAGTAGAAGTGCTAGCAGAGGTGGTAAAGGTGTTCCTGGCAGGACGTGGTTTGATATATTGTCGGATAGTCAGAATTTGGAAAAGAGACTCTCAGTTCTTTTTTCTTCTATTTGATTTACGCGTTCGACTCTTCTTTACCTTTGAAGGATGGGTTTTGTGGCGCGTAAACAGTTTAGAACTGATATTTCAGTCTTCGCCTTCGATTTTAAGTGTTGGTCTCATAATTACCTTTGATTTACGCATTCATGTCCCGGAATATTACTCATATTATTATAATATTATAATTCGTTATATCTTACGTAAAGCCTTAGGGATTTATTATATTATGTTGTTGCAGGAAGGAAAAAATCGTATGGGTGGAGAAAATGAGGATACTCTGTCGCCTGCAGCAAGTTGCTCTAATGGAGGAAACCAATGGGAACCATTTTTAAGAGATTCTGTTGAATTTACCCCTCTGTTACCTGCTACGTACAATACTTATGATTTTGTATTGCGGTGTAGTGAGGAGGTACCTGCTCCTCCATCAACAAACGACATTTTCAGTGTTCAAGCATGGAATATTCTAACACGTTTGAATCAAATTACATTGACAATCCTATTTATTTCCGAAACAGTGTTAACGATTCAGCACAAGTGAGTAATGAAACAGATCAACATATCGTAGAGAACTGTCAAAACCACTTCTGAAATAACATTTTGTAATCTCCCCGTCACAGGAACAGTTAACTCTGTTGATAGTGTGGAAGCTGTAAATGAAAGTGTCAAAGATTCAATAACTGAATCATCCTCATTAATCACGTCACCCCAAAATGAAGGTAGACCAAGAATGGGACGAAAACGAAAAGTACCTGTTCAAAGCAGGGATGACAGAAAAAGAAAATGCCAGGTAAACGAGCCATATGTGAGCCAACGTGGGAAGGTTGTCGATGCTAAAGAGTTTCATGACTTCCATTGCAAGGACAGATGTCATGAAAAAGTAAGCATAGAGGATAGAAGGAAGGAATTCGATAATTTTTGGAGTTTAGAATCTTATGAGGCAAAAGTTTTATTCATTTCTTGCAAAGTATCCATAGTCGAGGTAAATAGAAAGAGAGTTAAGGCAGCAAGCAGAAGAAACTGTACTAGAATTTACACATTGGCGGGTGTGCGAGTGTGCAAACAAACTTTCGCCCAAACTCTTAGAATATCTGGGGACAGGATCGACAGATATCTGAAAAAAACAAGAAATGTCCAAGTTATTAAGGATGGTAAGGGGAAATCTAACACTGTAAATAGATTACACAACAGTAAGGTGGCTGAAGTAATCAGCTACATAAACCAATTCCCTAGGTATAAGCCACACTATTGCAGAGCACAGACAAGTAGTGACTTTCTCCCATCACGTCACCATTCCGGTCTTGTACAGTCTATACAAAAGTGAATATTTGGAGCCTCTGTCACTTTCCTCCTATAAGAAAATATTTTATTCTAAATTCAATCTGAGGCGCAAAGCATGGAAAAAAGACACCTGTTATGTTTGCAATTCTCTGAATGCTCAACTGATAGATCATGAGGATTCGCTTCATCTAAGGCAACAGCTTGAGATCCATCAAGAAATGGCAGAAATGGCGCATTCAGAAATGAAGAATTAAATGAAGCGTGCTGCTGAGGAAAGAGATATAGCGGTAGTGACATTTGACCTGCAGCGGACTCTACCTTTGCCAAGAATCACCACTAATATCGTATTCTACAAACGCTTATTGTGGCTGTACAACTGTGGAGTTCACGATGGGGGTTCAAATAAAGGCTACTGCTATGTCTGGGTAGAAGGGCAAGCTGGTCGTGGAGCACAAGAAGTAAGATCTTGTCTTCGACAACATCTCATGGAAAATGTATACGAGGGAAAGAAACATTTAATATTGTGGTCTGATCCTTGTGGGGGGCAGAACAGGAACATAAAACTTGTTCTTATGATTATTTTTTTTTTTTATTTTTTTTTTTTAGCGTATGGCTTTTAGTGCCGGGAGTGTCCGAGGACATGTTCGGCTCGCCAGTTTTTGTAGCTGCTTCGAGATGGACACCCAATGGGTGAGCTACAAGTACCGTTGGGGAGGAAGTTGGAAGGGAGGGTCGAGGAGTTGGAAGGTAGCGGCTGTGGCCTATAGTTAAGGACCAACCCCGGCATTTGCCTGGAAGGAAGATGGGAAACCACAGAAGACCATCTTCAAGGTTGCCGGCAGGGGGATTCGAACCTCCTCGCCTCCCAGATGTGAGCGACTGCCAACAGTCATGCCGCAACGACCTCGGCTAACTCACCCGGTTCTTATGATGAAGAGTATCCTGGCTTCACATCCAACATTAGAAACCATTCGAATGAAATTTCTAATACCTGGGCACAGTTTCTTGCCCAACGATGATGACTTCGGAGATATAGAGTGCTCCTTAAGGAATCAGCAGCGATTGTACTACCTGGATGATTACGTACAAGTAATGAAGAATTGCTGTAACAAAAATAAAATGATTGTAAAGAAGATGAAGTAGGAAGACTTTGTTGGATCTGCTAGTTTAGAAAAGAAGATAACGAACAGGAAGAAGGACGTTGAGGGTAAGACTGTGAGTTGGCTCCAAACCAGGGAAATTGATATCGAAAAGAGAAAACCATATTCTCTCGTTATGAAAAATTCTTTCAACAAAAGCGAGGGTCAAGAAATTCGTTTGAAAAGAAGAACCACTTCACGTCTGAGTGATCACAATATATTCCTGGATGATAATCTGGAACTCCTGTGGCCTAACGGGAAGCCAATATCAGAACCCAAACTGCAAGACTTGAAGAGTATTATGCATCTCATTCCAAGTGACTGGAAAGGTTTCTATGAAAACTTGTATTCAAAAGGTGGAACATATGATGATATAGATGGTTTCGATGAAAACCTTGATTTTACACTGCAAAGTGAAAATGTGTGAGCATTGAAAAAACTATCGCGTGTGCTTGCAATGTGTGCGAGATTACGTTTTCCTGTAACTACAAGTAGATTGTATTGAATTTAAAATCTGAATGTCAACACTTTCCACTATTGATATTTTTATATTAATGTACTGTATGTTTCTGTGAAATTTTTATGTAGTAAAATAGTAATACGTATACTATTGAAAACCAGATGTTGTGTTACCAGTTCTTGGTTATTAACAACAAAATCTCAACAAAGGAGCACTTAACTTGTTGTTACATAACTACATAAACCCGGAGCCCTGAGCATCAACACGTTAACCGCCACAGTTTGGTGCTTAGCCGCTTGATGCGTATCTGCGGTCCGCAAATTGCAAATACGGCTAAGTTAAATTTGAGAAAAACAGAGAAAATATTGCACCAAGTGAGTTTTTGTGTGAATAAACACATTACGTGCAATACAATACCTAACTGTGCCAAATATTGATTTATTTGGAATAAAATGAATCTTCTTAGATGGTATTAAGTATAAAAATCTTTGAATGCGTTTTGCTCAAAACTAAGAATTGGCGGATAGCCGCATGATGCATAACACCGTCCAAATGATACATAGGATTAACACATTGAAAATACAGCCCGCGTTACTATGCAATTTGACTAAGTCAACTATACATTCTGACCGCGCACACTAAATAGAATTAAATCAATAGAAACAAGTTTACAAAGAATGAAATTTAAATGTTCATCAGTCCCGTGGCCATTCCACTTAAAATACAAATTACTGTTTCCATGGTCGAGTCCCCCTGGTCGGCATCTCCCGCAGAAATTTTCACATCCACCTACCTTAGTTGCTGGCGATAAAAGACACAGTTCTTCATGCCTAACTCACAGAGCTAGGATCCTCCATCTTGGCCAATCCAGGCCTACCACTACAAATTGTCACTGAGATTAAAAATGGCCATATGCCATTGGAAGTTTTGAGTCATCTGGCACCTTGGAGTTGGTACCTTGGAGTTTTAACAATGGCTACTAGAACACTAGCGCCCAGATATTTATGATCACAACCGGCACCTTGGAAATTTCCATGACGTGGTCTATAGGGTGTCACAAAAGTTTGGTCACTATTGCAACATGTTGTAGAATTGGAGTAATCACCCAGAAAGTCACATTTGGGGGAAATGGGAAGTTTTTGGATCTTTATTTCAGCTGTTTCCAGGGGGTTTATTTTAGGATAGCCCCCAATTTTCCAGGTTTGATTGTACCAACGGTACAACAATAAGCTTCCTTGGAGGAAATGTGTGAGTAAAATGATGATGATACTTTGTCATCACAGAATTGCAGACTAGCCGGCTAGTTAAAATTTAATGACTGAGTAATGGCATGCATTAAAAAAAGCTTCATAGCTGGATTAAAATATGATTAGAAACTTTCCATGATGATCCGAGGTGTCGAATAGTGTTTGTCAGCATATGACCTTCACAAGATGTCGGGCGGGGTGGATGCCTCAATCAGAGAGACTGAGTGAGTCTTCCAAAGTTCACACAAGAAGTGAGTGAGCAACGAGCTCCCAACTATGCGGGCCGAGGAAAAGGGGAAGGGAGGGGAGGAAGTATGACGTAGCAGATACCAACATATGATATCAAATTAACTTAGGCACACAAATTTCTTTCTTGAGGCAGAGTCTAAAAAGAATGCAGGAGCGAGTAAGCTGTCATCTGTATGAAATGAGTTAAGGTAGTAAGCATTCTTCATCGGTTGCAGGCAAGGAGTTCACACACTGGCCACCAGGAACATTGAATTCAGCAAAGCCTTATGAAGCGCTGCAGGGCGAAGCCTGAAGCAACAGCTAAACAGGGGGGGAAGATATCTCGAACGCTAGAACACACTAGAAAAAACAATAAATACACTGCTCAAAGAGATAAAAAACACAAAAGTATGTTGGTGGTTTGCACGGAAGAAAAAAATAAATTAATAGAAGGCAAAAAATCAAAGAAAACCCATTGTGGGTACAAATTACTGAAATACGTTTGAGCGTATATTCAAACAGGAATATATCAGTCTGCAATATGTTTTAATGTGTAAACTTGTATGTTAAGATCTACTGTCTTTGCTGTATTATTTTATAAACAATATGACCAGCTATTTTATATCATTGAACTACTTTAATTTAATCCTAATTGCTACATGTAAGATTCCATAAACTCTTTATTTGTAACCCATTTTCTACAAAACACTGAATCTGTAAAATATAGATGCTAAACTTCGGAAATCAATGTGCAAAATTTTGTATTTTAAATACTAAATACCACAAACCTTGGGCAATCAAAATGTTTTTGTCCCCAGACGTATCGGAGAGCTGATGAATGAGGTTATCAACAAGTATGGTGTGGTGTGGGTAGCGTCGGCAGGAAACCATGGTCCAGCCTTGTGTACCATAGGCACGCCTCCCGATATTAGTACAAATAATGTCATCGGTAAGTGTAGACTAACTAACCATGTATTCTTTGTGCTCTTGTCTGAAGAGCATTTCAATGCTGAAAGAAACATAACTAGAGTCCCAGATTTTTGGTTTAAAAGATATCCATGAAATGTTTCAGCCAATATACGAGGGGTGATCTGAAACTAAGGTTACAAGATGGATATTCCCTGAGTTTTGCCTGTTCTAGAGAAATTAGCAGTGTGGGGTAATTCGAATACATACGGTTTTTAACTGTGTAGAGTTTGACTCCCGCCACCTACAGTGCTACTTCTAGGTAAACAACTAATGGCGACTGGCTTGGAAAACTGGTCTCGCGAAGAGATCCCCCCTAAGTTATTCGATTTCTGTGGGCGAAACATGTAACCGTGGCCAGGACGTCTTACCCAGGGCGTCATCTTCCATCATGACAATGTGTTACCTCATACAGCCCAGAAGATCACCACGCTGTTGAAGCGGTTTCTCTCGGACATCATCGACCAACCTCGCTACTGTTTTTAGACCATCCTTAGTTCAGAAACACACCCAAACAAGGATCTACAAAACCTTAGCAAGACCAGTACTTTGCTATGGCAGTGAAGTGTGGACCTTGAGGAAATGTGATGAGAGACGAATAACTATACAATTTTCAAAAGAAAATTATGTATTGCCCGTTGAGCCATTATATATTTAAACACAAATAGTGCTAAATGTTCCGGCATAACTCAACAAAATGACAGCGTTTCGCCCCGGTGTGCTATTGGGCTCTTCAGTTGGTTAAAGCACACCTCACCAAGACACTGTCAAGTACACACTGGGAAGACCATTGCAAGACGTATCTGATACATGTGCATCCGCGTCACGAGCAAAGCCAGTGCACTATGGGAGTCGAAACTCCACTCCAAAGCAATTATAACCTTACCTTGGCATTGAATATACAATTTTCAAAAGAAAATTATGTATTTCCCGTTGAGCCATTATATATTTAAACACAAATAGTGCTAAATGTTCCGGCATAACTCAACAAAATGACAGCGTTTCGCCCCGGTGTGCTATTGGGCTCTTCAGTTGGTTAAAGCACACCTCACCAAGACACTGTCAAGTACACACTGGGAAGGCCATTGCAAGACGTATCTGATACATGTGCATCCGCGTCACGAGCAAAGCCAGTGCACTATGGGAGTCGAAACTCCACTCCAAAGCAATTATAACCTTACCTTGGCATTGAATATACAATTTTCAAAAGAAAATTATGTATTGCCCGTTGAACCATTATATATTTAAACACAAATAGTGCTAAATGTTCCGGCATAACTCTACAAAATGACAGTGTTTCGTCCCGGTGTGCTATTGGGCTCTTCAGTTGGTTAAAGCACACCTCACCAAGACACTGTCAAGTACACACTGGGAAGGCCATTGCAAGACGTATCTGATACATGTGCATCCGCGTCACGAGCAAAGCCAGTGCACTATGGGAGTCGAAACTCCACTCCAAAGCAATTATAACCTTACCTTGGCATTGAATATGAAAATGAAAATCCACAGCCTGCTTCCAGTCTCCGACCGGGTCAGGAATGGAATGAATGAAACCGCCATCTAGCGGCGAGGATATGAACTGTGCCGGCTGCCGAGGCCTGACGCACTCCTCTGGGGCAATGATTAGATGAATGACAAATGAAATGATAGTGGAGAGTGTTGCTGGAATGAAATTTTGACAGGGAAAACCGGAGTACCCGGAGAAAAACCTGTCTGCCTCCGTTTTGTCCAGCACAGATCTCACATGGAGTGACCGGGATTTGAACCACGGACCCAGCGGTGAGAGGCCGGCGTGCTGCCGCCTAACCCAGAAGTGCTGAATGGCCTTACCAGCAGACCTGTATTGGAATACATCCATGAATACCAGAGAAATTGGCTAGGACGCCTCCAAGGATGCACAGAATCAGGATTCCTAAAGCAGTCGTCAACTACTGTCTTGGTGGGTAGAGATCTCTAGGTCGCCCCATGAAAAGGTGGCGAGAAAATGCAAATCTTTTGTATAGAACGTAACAGTTCTTCTAGGACTAATACATGAAAGGATTATGATGATAAAACCGTAAAATAAAGATATTTTGCAAAATGAGTTATCTTCACCCTAAAATGCTAAATATCAACAAAATGCTGGTAATAAGAGTTAAAAAGAAAAATTGTTTAGTTTAAATTAATTGATATATTTCCACTATCCGTCCTTAGAAAATAAGAAATCTTAACTATAAAATGTTTCTTAATATAAGGAATAACAAAGACCCTTCTCAGTTGGAGAGTGGATTGTATACTTAGCTGTTTGAGTGGTATGCGGTCTCGATGCGAGTAGTTGACCTCGTCACTGTGTGCACTAACCAGACCATTTAACAACAATCACATAATCACACTAACAAGGGGAGGATACGATGCATGGAACACCGATTCGAACCATCTTTAGTACTCGTGTACGGCATGACCAAGCGTATACCAGGTGCAAGTGGCAAGGTGCGCTTCTCAGCCGTTTCCAATTAATTAATTGCAATTACAGTACGGTGTCTGCGTGCGTAGTATGCTAGTAAGAACCCAACGAGGGCGTGGTGCAGCGGTAAGAGCCCTGCTTCGTAAGCACGGGATCGCTGGTTCGAAGCCCACCGGTGAGCCTTTGCAGTGGGTCTTTTTTTTTTTTCTTTCTTTTTTTGTAACCATTGTCAATTTCCAACCAATACCCATAGCAAGAGTCACTGCTTACGGGGTGGTCTGATGGTTTACAGACTTGCAATGAACGTAACAGACTGGCCTTCAATGTATAAATATATACATATGATAGAATACACCTGACCATGTATAATACCAATGTATTTGCAATGCCAATGCTGTACAGTATGTAATGTCACAAACGTTGACCCCCATACGATGATTTCAGAATCCAATTTCCCGCTCACAAAACATGTTATAACAATGACTGCAAAATGAACATTATTCACGACACCTACAGTTGTACGAATTGCCTATGATTACAAAAAAAAAACGAAGGCTCACCGGTGGGATTCGATCCAGTGATCCCACGCTTACGAAGCAGGGCTCTTACCGCTGCACCACGCGCTCCTTGGCTTCATGTTTACGTACAGCGCACATGAACGCCGTACAGCAATTACGAATAATTTATAATTAATTTCTCGGAATCGGCTGAGAAGCGCACCTTACTACTTGCACCTGGTATACGCCTAGTTATGCCCTACAAGGGTACTAAAGATGGTTCGAATCGGTGACCCATGCATCGTATACTCCCCTTGTAAGCAAGTAAATTCTAAGGTCAATCACCAATTTCAGTATCTTAACAAAATATCACATATAACTAACACTTATTGGCTAGTTGTGTTAGTTTAACTACTACTGCAACTAAGTAAGTGTACATATTGAAAATACTATCACCCATACTTGTAGTGCACAGTTCGCTACTCCTTTGGGGGTCCGGGCGCGGACACCAAGAGCCCGCTGATGAGCCACCTTGGAGTTCTTAGGCGAAACCCCACACAAGAGACAGCATGAATCTAGAAAAATTGCTGAGTTTTGAATATATCTTTCACATATCCTTAACCTTCAGACTGCTATCGACGAAACGGTTAATCACCAATTCGACCACACGGTGGTGCTAATGACGAAACGATTCGTCGCTATGCACATGCCCTTTGTGTTCCACATTCCAGCTGTTTGAGGCGATGTTATTTGAAAGTACACTTACATGCTCTTTGGTGATAGTCCATAGAACCATTTACTTTGTATTTTTAATTTCTATGGTGATGCGAATTACAGTATTCATTTGTTCAAAGAGATGGAAAAGTTTGACTAAATGTTTGAGTTCTGTGCACTGTAATGGCTGACAACGGACCTTGTATTAGTTTGAGTAGTGGAGATTCTAAACATTAGTGTACCCCATAAAAGTCTGATTTTCACCCGTACTGAAAGGCTGTTTAGGCAGTCACTACATATGACAGTCTTTACCTACAGTATATCCAGTTCAACTATCCCCGTGGAAATTATTTTGCAGGTGCACCCCTGAAGAAGACTTATTTGAGTATCGTCATCATCATCATCATCATCATTTAAAGGCTAAACCTTGTCGCTAGAGCCATAGCCCACAATCTTCAGCAGTTCTATTCATCGTGATGTAGGAAGCAAAACCCAGCTGAGTTAAAAGGTTAACAATGTTGCGCAGGTGTGGGAGCCTACGTCTCTCCAGACATGATGCTTGCCGAGTACTCTCTGAGACAGAAGATGCCTGGTATGCCCTACACCTGGACGTCGAGAGGGCCAACAATAGATGGAGATTTTGGGGTGACGGTGTGTGCTCCTGGCGGGGCCATCACCTCGGTGCCTAACTTCACGCTGCGCAACTGTCAGCTCATGAACGGCACGAGTATGGCATCACCTCACGTCTGTGGAGCTGTCGGTAAGTCTAATGTCTTCATTGCAATACATGCAACATTTGTCCAAAAATTATCACGTAATGTTTATTTTCATTTTCCATGTGCCCTACGAATGAATTTTTGTGTTATTTGATTCCTTATAAAATGCAAAATTATTTTGTTTTGTATTTTGGGAATATTAGATTTTCTTTGGGACCGTATTAACATATTTATATATTGTAGTAATAACAAAATGTTAGTGAAAATTCTGCCTAGTCAATACCTTTGCATACTAAAAAAAATCCCTCTCGGCATGCCGGAAGGCGGAGGTAGATATCACCGGGCAAACTAGGAGATAGGCGAAAATAGGCAAAATATGGAGGTTTTCTTAGAAGCCAGACCTCATTATGAGAAAGTATTTTACAATTGGAGCTTAAATAACATTGTTTTCCATGTTTTATGCTTATTTTTAACATTTGATTGTCTTATGGGGATGGTAGGCTTTCTGTAATTTGGAGTCTATTTCTATACTGGTGGGCACACTGTTTTTATGCAAGGTTTCGACACTGATGTCTAACTATCTAACAGTCTCTTACTCCTTCACGCAAAATGTTATATCTCAACGGGTTCTAACCTAACATTTACGCATTTTGCGTTTAGAGCACCAACAAAACAGCTGACCCTCACATCCATATGTTTGTTTTACTGCGTTGACACATTTGAAAACTCCTTACATGTTGGGTGAGTGGCTTCTTACGCATCTTTCTGTTTAAGAGAACATTAAATTCAGTCACAATGAATTCTTGACCAGCAGATCTGTGTATTTTGGGGGCGTTGTGGCACAGTGGTCAAGCTATTTGCCTCTCACCAAGGTGGATCGGGTTCGATTCCTGGTCAATGCGTGTGAGATTTTCGAAGTGAAATAGCATGTCCTGTGGTTCGAATTCCACGTAAAAAGGAGGTCTTGTGGCTAATGATCGCACGATTAACGGTCACTTAAAACTACAAGCTTCCTTCGTTCCTTCTGTGTATTTTATCAATTTGAGTTTAAATTCAGCCATATAACTTCTGCGTTTCTCGTTAACTTAAAGATCGACCTACACAAGAAAACAATCATACGTAACTGAGAAACAACAATGAAACTTGAAGACAGAATACCGGCACTTGTCGACAATGCAACAGACGAGTACCGTGAAAGAATATAGTTACCGTATTTACTCGCCTATAACACCCCCTTCTTTCCAAATTATCGGCTTCAAAAATAGAGGTCGGGGTGAACATTTCCCTTGATATACTGTAGGTTAGAATGGCGTGGTATAAAGGCACACAAAGGAGCACCTAGCATCCTTAAATCAACTCACAAAATAGTTATTTTAGCCTAGGTCGGGAAAGGTTCTGAAGAACACATTGTGGGCCAGTGGGGTCTCGGACAAAGAAACAACAGAGGGGATCGTTTAGTGCAGTTTTGTAGAGAGGATAACTTTGTCATTGCTAATACTTGAGGAGCCTATTTCCAAAAGTCGACATCTGACATTTTTTACAAAAAGTCATCATCATCATCATCATCATCATCTTGTACAGTTTCCAGCCCCAGGCTGGGTCTGTTTGGAACATAAGCCTCGCCACTTAGTCCTTTCTTCCCACCTCCTCTCCGCTGTCACTCTGGTCCAGTCCTCGCCTCTCTTCTTGACACATTCCTCCACTCCTTTCAGCCATCTATCTCTTGGTCTTCCCCTTGGTCGTTTCTTCTGCATCTTCATCTCATGTATCCTCTTGGGAATCCTCTTCTCATCCATTCTCTTTAAGTGTCCATACCACCTCAGTCTTGACGTCTCAATCCTACCTTGCAAGGGCTCCTCTTTCACCATTTCCCTGACCTTTTCATTCCTCAACCTGTCTCTTCTTGTTACTCCGATCCTACTTCGCAGAAACTTCATTTCACCTGCCTGTATTCTGCTTATGTCTCTTTTCTTCATTGTCCACGTTTCTGAAGCATAGGTCAGTATCGGGATATAGTAGCTTCTGTATAACACTTCCTTGCTTTTTTGTGGGACATCTTTATTCCACACTAAGCTCCTAATGCTTCTCAGAAATGCTTCTGCCTGTCTGCCACGTTCCGTAATCTCTTTGTCATTTCTCCCATTTTCCTCCACTAGACTTCCCAAGTACTTGAGACTTTCCACCTTCTTCAGCTGTCCACCTCCAAGTGTTATCCCACTCATTGGTCTGTCCTTTTTCCTGGTCGTTAACAGGATCTCACGTTTACTGATGTTGAACTTCCATCCGTACTCTCCCACTGTTTCTTCCCAAACCTTCAGTTGCTCCTGAATTTCCTCCTCCTTGTTTCCCCAGACCATGAGATCATCTGCAAACACCATTGCTTTCATCTTATCTTCTCCTATCTTTCCTGCAATCCGTGTCATTACCTCGTCCATAACCACAATAAAGAGAAGGGGTGACAGCGCACTACCCTGTTTCAGGCCACTCATTTGTCTGAACCAGTCTGTTCTTTCCCCTCCAACTTTCACACAACTCACACTTCCACAATACATCTCCTTCACTCTGCCTACAGTCCCTTTTTCCACTCCCATGTTTTCCATTGCTTCCCAAACCTTCTCCCTACACACACTATCATAGGCCTTTTCGATGTCCAGGAAGGCCATCAACAGATCCTCTCCTAATTCATAGTGGTGTTCCTGGAGCTGTCTCACTGAAAATATGAGATCCACTGTTGATCTCCCAGGTCTGAATCCATACTGCTCCTCTCTCAATTTTCTCTCCACTTTGGCTCGTATTCTACTTTCTAATATCTTTTCATATATCTTGGCACAGTGAGATATGAGTAGATTTTTAAAATTTCATATTCCTCTTGGAGAAACGTATCAAATGGATGGTGGAAGATGTTCCAAAACACGATATTTGTGGTTAAAAATCAATATTAAAGTTTGACTTTATTTCCAAATCTCGACATCTGCTTTGTTAAGTTATTTCCATAATCCGACATCTGCACTTCGTTCCTAAATCCGACATTTTGCATAAGAAAGTTGATGCAACTTCCAAAGTGTGTTCCAATACTCGAAATTCCTGTTGCTTTACTTCGAGGCAGTGTTTCCCGCGAACTTTTGATTGTAGTACTTAGCAATGTCCGCGCCAATTAACTTCTTTATAAGTGTTCCCGCCAAGTTTGTTCTAACGTGACAATTCACTGTTTCAACGCAGTATTTGTTGCCATTAGATAAACGAGGAGGAGATATTCGTAGCAAGTACAGTGAAAATAAAAGACTAGCTCTGAGCATTTTCATAGAGAAATTAAATGATGTTAGTGAATTACACTATTTTAGAGGACAAGTCAAGGTCGCCAGTATTTATCAAGTGAGCTGAATATTATTAAATTGTGGAGAAGTTACAACCAGTCAGTATCAACTGAGCTACGGGTTAAGGCAGCTTACTTTAGGCATTATTTCTGTCGGACATATAATATTGGATTTGGCACTCCAGCGACTCATGCTTGCTCAAAATGTTTGTTGCTGAAAGCTAATCTGAAGCACTGCAAGATTCCTCTAGAAAAGAATAATATAATAACCGAGTTAAGAGTACATAAATTAAGAACACAAGCGTTTTATGATGTTCTACGTAATTAGGAAGATAATGAACTGATATTAAGTTTCGATTGCCAGAAAAATGTACCACTTCCAAAATTTCCAGATCAAGCCACGTATTACTCCAGACAATTGTATATGTGCAATTTTACAATCTGTGTAGGAACATCGCGTAAGCGTCAAACTACACGAAACACCTTTATGTACCAGTGGCTGGAATCTTCTCGTCCAAAAGGATCTAACGAAATAGCTTCCTGTGTTTATGACAGACTTATTCATCTTGATCTTACAGGTATCACAAAAGTTAATTTGGTTTCTGACGGCTGTGGGGGTCAAAATAAAAATTGTATCATGATTGGAATGGTTTCTGTACCGTTATTTGAGTGGAAGGCTGGGTTTGGTTCCCCGAGGCCAAAGTGGCCTGAAGACAATTGACCTAGTACTATTCTATGCGCTCAAAATAAGGATGGATTCGAACAACATTAGGTAAAATAAGGTATATATTTCAAAGGGAAAGAATTACAAAGCCGAAAGGCTTAGGGAGGGAACACTAATATGCACTCCTACTCTTCATTAAAATGGAGGCCAAGAATATCCCCAAATAAAATGGCAACGCTGCTTATTTAAACTGGTCACATTTACGTGATTCACAAAACACATCATATTTAATCTTTTCCAATTATTATCTGAACATCACACAGCAACAAGGCTGAAATATTAATTACAATAGACGAAAACGTGCCACATATGGCAAACTGAAAACAAAGGACTGTCTGCCATTGTTTAACTATGACTGTTACCCACTCCAAAATATATCGACTCGTAAACTTTAATTGATATTACATATCTTTCAATTAGGAATAAATTCCGAAATTCAAATTATATATATATTAAAATTTTCAAATTAAATATCATTGCCTCTACGCGTGTTGCATCCTACCTTCTATGGCTTGTTCCCTAACCATTTATTTGGCCAGAATAAGAAAAACAAACTATGGGCCCATTATAGAAATAATAAAGAACTTCCACACACTATTAAAATAAAATATCTAGAGCCATTAATACAGCTCTGAACCAAGCCAGGAAAATCTCAAGTTCTTCTTCATGTTTAGCAACACAATGATCAGACGACACCTGATCTCTATGTCTGACTTTAAGTAAAATTTGTCAAAAGTTTTTCAATACCATATCTGCCGCTCATCATGGATTTCAATAAGAAAGAATGTCTCAACAGTTTTACCTTTTGCTGGCCTAACATAGGCATTGTGACCCGAGGCAGTCACGCCACGTCTGTCCCCTACCAGTTCACATGATGATCTCCTCTTGTCCAAGTTTTTCGTATCTCTCACGACAATAGGACGCCATTTTGCGCATGTGCAGTTAGTTCTTTTTAAACAGATAACAACTGAAGAACGTCTGGCACTTGTTTTAATGCCAACCTTGAGAATTAATTTTTCTTCACCTTTTAAATGACCGAAACATCCTTTTGAACCAAATTTAAATTGGCAATACAATTTGCATTGATGTGTCCATCAATGATTGGCTATCCAGTCTTAAGATTGTTTGAACTAAGACCGCCAAATTTCAGTACAGTTCAACACATAAATAATTGACCAGACAGTCAACAATGGCTACATTCATTCAATGTAGACCGGAATAATTTTGTTAATATATTTTCCATTAAAAGATAATTTGTATTTAAATGTTTCTGTCTTCTTCTCGATGTTTGAAATGAGTCACTATTAATGACCAGGGGCGTCGGCAGAAGAGGGGGGGGGGGGTGTGTCACATGGGGGCGGCGGCGGGGCACAAGGGGGGGGGGGGGGGCGGCGGCGAAGTATTGTGAGTCGAAACCAATCGGCTCAGTTTCCTATTGGCCGTATAATGATTCCCCCGCACAAGTTAAAGAAGTGGAGATGGTATTTACCGTTGTAGGACACTCCTTCATACCCCCAGACCAAGTCTTCGGGAGAATTGAAAAGGAGATTAAAGAGTGAGACACTATTGTAAAACCAGACACCTACACTCAAATTGGCATGCAGGTTGGCACAGTGAACACGCTAGGTGTTGATTGTACGGTGTATGACTGGAAAGGTAGCGTCCAATCTTCCTTTAAAGCACCAGGGTCATGGCATTTCAGAATTCCATCCTGCAAGAGATTCGTGTTTAGGAAAGTAAAATCCTCTACTCTTCTACGTGGAGAGCAAAATTATAGGAGTGACTTAACTGATTTTAAAGGGATAACTAAAAAGGGAAAAGCGGTAACTTTCGAGAAACTTCAGTTGCCTCTTGGAGTAGCCGTCAAAAAAGAGGGTAGAGTGGAAAAATAATGAAGAACTTCAATATTATAAGAAAGTCATGGATCCAGAAAACGTGACAGTTGATGTGGAAGACGATCTTGTTTGTGAACCCCAGGAGGAGGATGACGACTTGAGAATCTAATCTATGTGACTTAATGCTCCTTGTGTATTATTTTGTTACTGCATACTATTTTTTATCTAATTTGCTGGAATCTTGTGTTCACTGTAAATTTTGTGTATATTAAGTTAGGAGTGCATAACAACATTATGTGGCTTAAAATGCTTGTTTAGCAAAATCCATGTTTTGTTCCAAAACTAGTCATATGCTAGAAGTTCGTTCCAAAATACGATTTTCCATTAACGTACTTCCAAAATCCGACATCTGCGAATTTTAATGCTAAATATCTCCTAAACGCATTGCTGAATCTACCTCTGGACCTATTTTTTATGTTTATGTTATGTTTATGTTAGAGTTTGTACCAAGAATAACATAACATTTCCTGAATTTTACCGTTCAAGCGTTTTTTTCGTTTTTCTCAATAACTTAAAAAATGCACATGTCGACTTTTGGAAATAGGCTCCTCACTTGATTTAAGCTTCCTGCCAGGAGACTTTATACGTGGAAAGCACCTGCTGATAGTCTAGACAACATAATAAGAAATCAAATTGATTTCATTCTAATTAAAAACAGATTTAGAAACAGCGTGATTTTCGCAAAAACCTATCCAGGAGCAGATGTTCCTTCTGACCACAATCCTCTCATTAGCAAAATTTGTGTCCGGCTTAACAAGATTCCGATAAAAACAACACAAAAGAAATATGATACTGATGCCCTTCGGGAAATAAATACAAGGTCACAGGTGGCTGCTGCTCTTGCCACTGATCTTAAGACGTTGAATTCAAATGACATGCAGCCCTTTGAACTTTGGGACACTTTTAAAACCCCATTGAAGAGGGTTGGAGATCATTTTCTTAAGAACAAGAGACAACATAAAAAAAGGAAGGCATGGATGACGGATGAAATATTGAATCTAATGAATAAACGAAGAGAAGTCAAAGGAAGAGATAATGAAGAATATTGGTTGATTCATAGATTGATAAAGAATAAGATCAGACAAGCCAAGGAAGCCTGGATGTCAGATAGGTGCAAAGAAATTGAAGAACTTAATAGTAAATAGGATACTTTCCAGGTCCATAAGAAAATCAAAGAAGTTTCAGGTAGACACAGGAAAAGAAACACAGTCAACTTAGTTGATAGTCAAGGTAACACGGTATTTGAAGTTGAAGAAAAATTACAGGTTTGGGAGAACAATATACAAGAGCTTTTTAATGATGATCATCGTTCTTCCCGACCCGAAATTCCTTCAGTTGTTGGACCCATGATCACCATGGATGAAGTGAAATATGCGATTAGGATAGCGAAAAATGGTAAGACTCCTGGTCAAGATGACATTCCAGTGGAATTATTGAAGATCTTGGATGTTGATAGCATTGTGACGCTCACTAATTTTTATAACAAGATATACAACACGGGCATATTACCAGAAGACTGGCTCTTGTCTACATTTATTGCTCTTCCGAAGAAACCGATGGCTAAGTCATGTAGTGACTTTAGGACAATCAGTCTTATGAGTCATGTGCTCAAGATATTTCTCAAAGTTATCCATAAACGCATATACAGGAAATGCGAGATGAATATCAGTGACACGCAGTTTGGGTTCCGCAACGGTCTAGGAACTCGTGAGGCATTATTTGCGCTTCAAGTTCTTTTCCAGAGATGCCGTGAGGTAAATCAGGATGTATATGCATGTTTTCTGGACTATGCAAAAGCCTTTGACCGTTGTCAGCATGATAAGTTGTATAATGCACTCAAGAACTCAGGAATAGATGAGAAAGACATTCGGATCATCATTAATTTATACTGGGGTCAAAAGGCTAGTATCAGAATTGATGGACATATATCGAGATCAGTAGAAATAATGCGTGGTGTGAGACAAGGATGCATTCTTTCACTGCTTCTTTATAATATCTATGCAGAACAGATTTTCTCTGAGGCACTTGATGGCATTCAACAAGGTATTAAGGTCAATGGTAATTATATTAATAATATATGGTACGCAGATGATATTGTATTGATTGCAAATAGTTTCGAAGGTCTTAAGGAGATTGTTACTATGGTGTATCAAAAGAGTAAACAATATAGCCTTGACCTCAACATTAAGAAAACAAAATATATGATAATATCGCGAAAACCAGCATTGTCACAAGTCCTTTTAGTCGATGGACATCAGATTGAGCGAGTCAAGAGTTTGGTTTATTTAGGACAGAATATTAATGAGAATTGGGATCCTTCGGTTGAAATAAGATGCCGTATAGAGAAGGCTAGATCCATCTTTAAGACAATGAAACAACTACTATGCTGTCGAGATCTCAGTATGACGCTTAAGAAAAGAATTGTGAAGTGTTATGTTGTCTCCACCCTTCTTTATGGTGTTGAAGCTTGGACCTTGTCCGTAGCTACAGGAAAGAAGATTCGAGCTTTTGAAATGTGGATATACCGGCGGATTCTTAAAATCTCGTGGACAGAACATGTGAGTAATGCCGAGGTTCTTCAGCGTGTGAGCAGCCAACCTGAGCTGTTCAACACAATTAAGAAGAGGAAATTGGAATACTTGGGACACATGATGAGGAATCCAAAATACCGTCTGCTCCAAGTTATACTTCAGGGTAAAATTTAAGGTCAGCGTAGACCGGGAAGGAGATGAATAACTTGGATGGATAATTTAAGAACTTGGTTTGGGCTGTCTTCCACGGAACTCTTCAGGATTGCACAGGATAAGAAGGTGTTATCCATGGTGGTAGCCAACGTCCGTATCGGATAAGGTAGAAGAAGAAGAAGACTTTATTTATGATAAAAGTGATAATAGCCCATTTTAATAGCCACACTCTTGCATCATCACAGCTGACTGGTCACAGGACTAAGGCAGCGCTGCAGCCGCACAGCATTGCGTGCGTCGAGTTCAAGTTACTCAGTGCTGCAATGTTACGCGGCAACTACCTCGTGGAATATTTTTTTCTAATATCGACCACATTTTTGCACTTTCCTTTTTTCATACTGCGGAAGGACTTAGAAGTTTTCTTGGTTGTGCCAATAACGAATCATACACGGCTGCACTTCGTATTTACGACTCGCCGCTTCCACTCAATTTTCTGCAGCAAATTCTAGTACTTTCATCTTGAAGCATGCCATAAAACTTGTTCTCTTGCTCATTTTCAGTCCTGTTTGTATACTGCACGCTTCTTAATTGTACACTAGACACGGCCGTGAGGGACGCGAGACACGGAACTAGTAAGCTGGGGGGTAGGAGGAGTGAGTAGCCATTGTCGAGGTCAACAATGCAGGGGCGGTGCTGGCAAAAGCGCGGGTTTTACCGTTAACTAGAATGTTGTGGGCCTATTTGCTACATTTTTCTGATTATTTCTCCTTCCCAATTCCTTCTCTTTTTATTTTTTATATTTTTTTATTACAATTATTGCCCTCCCCCCCCCCCCCTCTGCCCCCCAATAATAGTAGAAAATTGAGGGTGGGGAGGGGGTGGGGGTGTTATAGGCGAGTAAATACGGTATTTTGGTTTTCAGGGGCGGAACTGCTGTGAAAGAATGGAAAGCAACCGCCACCAAAACGAAAAACATCATCGCGTGCTAGAAGTGTGATATACAGTGGGTGGGGATTCTAACTTAAAATTACTATGATATTCTTTATGACGGCATCAGAAATGAGTGAGATATATGCGAGGATTTTCCCCCCTGTATTTTCAAAATTTAAAAATGAGGTGCCAGATATATCGATGGCGACTAATATGCATGCAATACGGCACCAACATTAAATATCCTAACCTGTAATGTGTTTTTATTAGTAATAAACAAAAATAAATGGCTGGCTGTGTGGCTCAGCAGTAATATTCTCACCTGCTGTGCCCAAGGTTGCAGGTTTGAATCCTGGTGCAACATTTAGCCTTTGAAGGTGCGCAAATGCGAGGGAACCGTGTCAGTAAATTTACTGGCATGTAAAGATCCCCTTCGGGTAAAATTCCGGCACCCTGTCGTCTCTAAAAGCCACAGTTGTTAGAAGGGATGTAAAACCAATAACATTATTACTCTTGGGGAGGTAGAGTTGCTCACGTCCGTAGGTTTAACCTTCAATTGCCCTTCACGTGCCTCCTGGGTGGTGCTAAATGAGCAACAGCGAATACAGGCAGCCAGACTATCCACAGGATCTCCTGGCAATGACATATCGACAAAATAATATAAACAGTTCTTCTCAGAACTCATTAACGAGAAACATTGGACCATCTATCAGACTCCTACAACTGAATGTCGAAAGCATTAGCAAAGCAAAGTGTGAATATCTGTCGAAATTCTTGCTGGACAACAACATCGATATTGCCGCCATTCAGGAAACTCATGTTTCCAGCGAAGAATCATTCCGAAGCAGAGGTCGAATTCCTGGATATACTGCACTTGGTGCAACTTATCATGAGGTATATGGAATTGCTACGTATGTCCGGAGCAACTTAAACGAGGCTGCACTAATTTCTGTTAATGTGAAGGAAGATATACATATGGTCGTCATACAAGTGCATGATATCACTATCACAAATGTTTACAAGCCACCCAAGGCACCCTGGCCCGATTTTGTCTTACAAACTGCAGAACATCCTGCAATTTATGTAGGGGACTTCAACAGTCACCATGAATCTTGGAAGTACTCTAACAATGATGAAAATGGAAGCATGCTTGCAGAATGGGCTGAAGAGAACAATCTCCATCTAGTGTTCGATGCCAAAGATCAAGGTACTTTCAGGTCAGCTGCTTGGGGCAAGGATTCAAATCCTGACCTATGTTTTGTTAGCTGCAATGAAAGTGGCTTCCCCATCAATGCCACAAGAAAAGTGATAGATGCCTTCCCCCACAGCCAACATAGACCTGTAATAAAATAATACAAATTGGTTGCACGGTCCCTGTCATACGATCAACTCCACACGCTCGATGGAACTTCCAGAAAGCTGACTGGGCGAAGTTTTCAACGGAACTGGATAAAAGCATTCGCTGGATTCCCCCATCTCATAAGAACTACCAACGCTTCATCGGTGCAGTAACAGCAACGGCTAAAAAGTGTATACCAAGAGGATACCGAAAAGAATATATCCCAGGTTGGAATGATGAAAGTGAAACACTGTATCAACATTTCCAGCAAAGTGGTGACCCAGAGATAGCCACAGAACTTTTGTCCAGCTTGGACCTATCTCGAAGGAAGAAATGGACAGAAACAGTCGAAAGTATGGACTTGACCCACTCAAGTAGGGAAGCATGGAGCCTTCTGAGAAGATTGGGAGGAAGTGGACCAGTATGCAGAAAACCTTCAGAAGTAACACCTGACCAAATTGCTTCCCACATCAAGACTGCCTCCCGACAAGAAACATACCAAACATATTAGACGGCAACTTCATGACCTGAAAAAGACGACATCTCCCTCATCTGAATATGCACGTCCCTTCACAGTTTTAGACATTGAATTGGGACTGAAGGACCTCAAACCTTTCAAGTCACCTGGTTTCGATGGCATCCATCCAGAATTCCTGATTCATATGGGAGGATACGCTCAGAAATGGCTGGCCGAATTCTTCACTGACATCCTGTTGACTGGCCAACTTCCATTGGAGTTCAAGAAGGCGAAGATAATTTCTATTCTAAAACCTGGCAAACCCAGCAACAAGGTAGAAAGCTATCGGCCCATCGCCCTTCTTAGCTGCTGCTACAAGCTTTTTGAAAGGTTGATATATAATAGAATAAGTAGTGCAATCCTAGAGCATATTCCAATTGAACAGGCAGGATTCAGACCAGGGCGTAGCTGCTGCGATCAAGTATTGTCTCATACATCCTTCATAGAGGCAGGATACCAAATGAAGCTGAAAACATCTGTAGCATTTGTTGATCTTACTGCTGCCTTTGACACTGTGTGGAGGGAAGGCCTTATCTACAAATTTCTTCGAATCATACCCTGCAGAACAATGGCTCAACTGGTTAACAATATGTTAAGTGATCGGAAGTTCCAAGTAATCACTGGAAGCAAGATAAGCAAGGAGAGGAAGCTAAACAACGGATTGCCCCAAGGATCAGTTCTCTCACCATTATTGTTCAACTTATATCTCTCTGACCTTCCCGACACTTCATCCAGAAAATTCTGCTATGCCGACGACTTGGCTCTAGCCGTACAACATCAGGTAATGGAGACGACTGAAGAGATTCTGACCAAAGACTTGTCTATACTGGAAAATTACTTCAAAATCTGGAGACTTCAACCCAGTGTGAGTAAAACAGAAGTGTCTTGCTTCCATTTAAATAATCGTTTGGCGAACGTGAAATTGAATGTAAGTTTCAGAGGCGGAATTCTTCGTCATAATTGGAACCCAAAATACCTTGGAGTCATCTTGGATCGTACACTATCCTTCAAGCAACACCTACTGAACTTGGCAAAAAAAAGCTGAGGACTCGAAACATCATCCTCCATAAGCTGTGTGGAACTACCTGGGGATCTTCAGCAATCACCTTGCGATCTTCAACCTTGGGTTTGGTGTACTCAAGTGCTGAGTATTGTGCACCTGTTTGGTTGAACAGTCATCATACAAGGCTTGTCGATACCCAGCTTAATACCACAATGCGCATCATATCTGGCGCAATCATATCTACTCCAGTTCATTGGCTTCCACTGCTAACCGGTATAATGCCATCTGATTTACGTCGATCTAATGCCCTTATGAGGGAATTTCACAAGATCTCCAGGAATCCTAGTCTACCCGTGCATAGTGACCTGCCACTTTTGAATCTTAAAAGACTAAAATCACGCCATCCAACTCTGCGTGATGCTGCTGACATGGATGCTAAAGTTTTTAATTCTCTTGATCTGTGGAAAGGTCGGTGGGAAGCAGCAACAGTTGTGCGCCTGCATACTATCTTCTCAGGTCCCAGACTTCCAAGTGGATTCCATCTACCACGCAAGACCTGGACCGCCCTGAACAGAATCAGAACAGGCCATGGCCGGTGCAGAGACGCCCTCCACAGTGGAAAAAGGTACCTAATCCAGACTGCGACTGCGGAGCTCCACACCAGTCTATTCACCACATTGTCAAAGAATGTAAGATTCGAGCCTATCACGGTGGTGAAGTGGACTTCCTGCTGGCAACTCCAGATGCTGTACGCTGGATTGAAAACTTAGACATTCAATTGTGAAGCACAAATGACTTTGTTTCTCGTCTGTAAATATGTACATATATATTACCGATATTGTCTTATAAGCCATACACTAAATAAATAATCTTGTTTATTTGTTTCACCCAACTTTGGGGTACATGAAATCAATATTTTTTTAAATTGTTTAGAGCTTTCTTTTAGCCCAGTATTGCCTCATCCTTTGGGATCTTGCTTCCCTGTCTTCGGCAGAGATGTGGATCATACACTTTTGTTTGATTTTAACTTGGAACCGTTGTTTCTTATCCTTGGTGATGGTTTTGGTTGTTCTGTCCATGACCATGGTGTCTGTAATTTGGAGTTCTATGAGGTCTTTCTCAGTTTCCTTAAACCAAAGAGGTTTTGTGTTTTTATTACGGAAGTAGTCAAAGATCTTTTCGGTTAGTCTATTTGAATTAATTCGGAGATGTGCCCATAAAAATCAATTCTTAGTTTCTTTTATTGTGTCTGAGAGTTTTTCAGTCTTTTGGTAAAGAGTTTCGTTCCTGACATGGATTAATTTTTTGTTATGAAATTTGGGGCCTAAGATTTTGCGTAATATCTTTCTTTCGTTGACCTCCAGTCTTTCAAGCGGTCCCTGGGTGGTGAGAGACAATGTTTTGGCTACATTATAAGGCTTCTGGTTTAATTACCTTGTTATAATGTTTTATCTTGGTATTCCGGGAGAGAGACTTCTTGTTATAGGTGTCCTTGGTAATTTGGAAGGCCAATTCAACTTTATTTCTCCATTGCCTTTTTCTCTAGCGCATTATTTTTTAAATTTTATAAAGAAATTGTTAATGTTCTTTAGGGTATTTTCTTAATCATTCTGGGGGGGGGGGGGGGGGGGGGGGCGCGTGGTGGCTCAGCAGTCAAGCTGTCTGCCTCTCACCAATGCGGACCGGGTTCGAATCCCGATCAATGCATGTGAGATTTTCGAAGTGAAATGCAATGTCCTGTGGTTCGGATTCCACGTAAAAAGGAGGTCCCATGGCTCATGATCGCAAGATTAACGGTCATGTTAAACTACAAGCTTCCTTTCCTTTTCTTATTCATTCTGGAAAATCAGGGAATTCTTAGGGAAATACAGTATGTTCATTTGTTTTGTTAGGCACCTTCTTTAAAATAGCATGTGTATTTTGTGTTTGCAGCGATTCTTCTGTCTGGAATGATGAAGAAACAACTCAAGTTTTCACCATACAGTGTGAAGCGAGCCCTGGAGAACTCTGCTTTGTACCTGGACTCGTTGGATCAGTATGCTCAAGGTCATGGGCTGCTCCAGGTGGAGAAGGCATTTGACCACCTGGTAGCGAACCACAACCAGCCTGAGCGTGATGTCCGGTTCCACATCACGTGCGGAATGAACAACAGCAAGGGGGTCCACTTGCGAGGAGGAATGCAGGACAGACCCAAGGACTACACTATTAATGTGGAGCCTTTCTTCCTTGATGCCGACAATACAGGTTTGTAGAGTACTTCCTTTTCGACTTTACCCAGTACTTTGTGTCTGTGTGGTCGTATTCATCGTGCCACACTTTTTAGGGGCGGCTTCGGTGGCTAGTTGGTAGCATGCTGAGCTCCTATGCCTAGAGGCCCGGATTTTTTATTTTAACATTATCCGCGAAATTTTTCAACCAACGTGTATATGTTACCACAAACCTAGAGGCCCGGATTTTTGGTTTTAACTTTATCCGCAGAATTTTTCAACCAACATGTATATGTTATCATGAGGGGGCGGATTTCTAAGAGAAGTCATATTTTTCCCCTTAACATTATATCTTATAGTCTTGTATTTTCAACACGTTTCCAAGCATGATAACCAAAATTATACAGGTTTTAATGGGCATATAAATGCATATTTAGGCTTTCTTAAGTTTTATGGCATATTTTGAACAAAATATCATTATAAACGGCATATTTTGGTAATTTTCATTTGAATTTCGTTTTATAAAAATCAGAATAAGCTCTATAAATTATTGTTCAGGATAGACTGGAATATACTAGGTCTACTGAAGAACCATTCTAAAGTTGTGTATGGAATGTTTCTAACAGGTAGGAGCTATTGTTTGCTAGCTGCGTCAATTCCTGGAAACTGGGCTATTGTTTACACGGAAGCAGAGGTAATTCCGCAGTTATTTGTCATCGTTCTTATCTCTCTCCTTCCCCCTTCCCTCTTCAACACATTGAATGACCTTGGTCACTCATTAGGGAGCTTCAGTCATTCAATTCCTTTCAATATGCCTAAAACGAAAGTCTCAATTTGTGGAAAGTTGCAAAGTTTTGTTCACGAGTTAGGTGAAATATATTCAGTACGGAAGGAGTAATAAAAGTGTTTCTATGTAATGTTTTTTTTTAGGGGCAGATGACCGCGTAGTTCTGCCCCTTAAAACAACAATAACTAAGTCATATTTTGAATTTTATAGGTCATATTTTTATGTTATTTAGGTTATAAATGCATACATATTTCACACATTTTTAGGTCATAGAAATCCGCCACCTAGTTATCACAATGATATATTTACTTCAAATATGCGATCTTTTTCGATATTGAATTGACGAAATTTCGCGAAATGTGTTACTTTTACCCTAAAATGCGAGATGCCAACGAAATGCTGGTAATATGATTTTCGTAATACTCTAAAATTAATTGAAATAGTTCCACTATCCTTTGTTTGATAGAAAATAAGGAATCTTAAATATAAATGTTTTATAAGAGACGACAGCGAAAGAGGCTTTCTGCGTTCTCAGATACGCATACAAATCTGCATCCTGAAATAGTGGAAATAATGCTCCTCTGCCTATACTTTGGGGACAGCTTAAGTTTTACGAGTTAGTAAGAAAATAAGTCAGGAAGAGTATTTGTGGAAGTTAATGTTAGGTTAGGTCTTAAAAACAGAACTTTTTTGTTATTTCTCTAAATGTTTGCATATTGTTCATTATTTAACCAAATGCGTGCAGCTTTATTCAGCAAGCTCAACCCTCTTTTCTTTCTTATTTAACTGCTTTCAACATTTCATTTCACCGCTTTGGAGCCTTTTATATTACCATAAATCAGGGTCCCTATCTATGCCCAAGGTCGCGGGTTCAAACCCGGCCAAAGTCGTCGGATTTTTTAAGAGCATTAAAAATCCCTCAGTATGCCTTCCTTCGGAGGGGAAGTAAAGCCGGCGGGCCCATGTCATGGATATATGACATGTAAAAGAACCTTCCACTAACATCAATTGTGAAGCAAACTTTGTAGGTTAGATTTGATTAATGCTCTTAAGTTCCAACGTTCATCGCCAGGTGCTGGTTGCAATGGCATCTAGTAGTCGAAGTTTGCAGCTATGTGTTGAGGACGGTAGCATTTGGAAGCAAAAGTAGGAACTACTTGAAATTATCGTCTGCAGTCCTTAGCGCCTGAATTACAGATAACACACACTAATACAGCCATCACAATTAACACCTGTTATCAGACAGATTCTACACACACCTAAAGTATATTACAAAAATATCCACTTTACAATACAATATTTGTCATACACTATTTTTATAAATGATTATACAGTAAAACTTCACTTATACGATTTTCAAGGGACCAAATGAAAAAAACGTATAAGCGTGAAAAACGCGTAAATGAAAGTCGCTAAATAAAAACTGCAAAATGTATGTGATATTATGGTTTATACAGGGACTTGGTGTTATATGCGACGCGGACCCTCGCTCGCGCCCGCCGCGAGCCGGTCCCCCGTCAAGCACTTTGCCGTAATGCGCTTCTTGGCGCCACAAGTTTCCCTCCTTTGCAGTGTGCTTTAGCAGTGTGGGGTTCAGTTTAGTCAATTGTTCACGTCTTTAGTGCTCAGTGTGATGTTCCAATACGATTTTCATTACGTGAACGTGTGTAAATACCTTCATAAAGTACAGGAAATCTTTCGCGAAAATGAGCTTAAAGACTATATTACAGTTGAAATACAGTCAATTGGTGGTGAGGAACTTCAGAACGTAAATGACAATTTCATAAAGAGGTGCCAGCGATGTGTAGCAGTGAATGGCGAACATTTTCAGCACCAGCTGTGAACTACAGTATAGGCTATAGGCCGCGCGAGCTACACATTACGGCAAAGTGCCTGGCGGGAGACAGGCCCGCAGCGCGGGCGATCGGCGAGCGATGGTCCCCGTTAAGAAGTGAACAACAGCAATCGTAATGCACTTCCTCTTCCTTTCACCCATGTTCACTCAGGTTAACTACAACTGAAGCACCGAACAAGGCAGGACGACTGAAGCAAGTGATGTTGTATTTCGCAACACACGCAACTCCGGCTGAACATAGCTTCAAGGTTGCTCTCGCCACCAACATAGAGTCGCGCGAGGGATGGTTTCCGAGAAACGTACAGTGCGTGTCATAAGTTTCTGGCTCCAATATTTTTAGAGATTTTAGGTAGGGAAACCGTTGTAAACGTTTAAACGATGCATTTTTCTCTCGGGGACGTAAGATATGATCGTATAAGCGTGAAAAACGAATAAATGTAAAACGTATATCGGAAATAAATTAACATGGAAAGTATAGGGATTTTGCCGGGACCAAGAAAAAAAATCGTATATGTGTAGAAAACGTATAAGTGTGAATCGTATAAAAGAAGTTTTACTGTACATGTTTTGGCTCTTTGAGAGAATTTTTAACGCTCTTAAAAAATCTGATGACTTTGGCCGAGTTTTACCCCGCGATCTTGGGCATAGAAGCTCAGCATGCTTGCTACCACCTACGCCACCGAAGCCGTCACGGTATTAAGTTAAGGTCAGACTTTCATTCATAATACAAGTCCCCTGCATTGTTTCCAGTGAAGATTGAAGCTAATCATGAATTTTGTTGCAGATGCTAGTCGTAAGATTGAGTTTGGAATGAAGCTGGCCCTCACGTGTAAGGTTAGCTGGTTGCAGTGTCCTAGCCATATCGACCTGTCGTACATGTCGAGGGTATTCACCGTCCGCATCGACCCCACTGGCTTACCTGTCGGAGTGCATTCTACCAGGTAACATCAATCATTGCATTTCTTATAGATCTATCTTATGCTTTTATGAAAATAGAAATATTGGACATTTGAGGCGCCTAGAATCAAAACCCGCCAAATCCATATTTTATGAAAATTGAGATAAGCTGTTGCATATAGTTTTTGCTGCGCTGAATTCATTAAAACTATTATTTTGTTACAAAACCCGCTACATCCTACTGTAAAACGAAGTCAAAGTTGAGGCTTAGTTGCAATATCCGCCAAGTCCAACGACAGTTTCGCCATTTTTGGTCACAAAACCCGCCACATCCACATCAGTCAATAGGAGCACCCAGTTCCGCCATCTTACCTTCCATGATGCATTGCGAAGTGTGTACTCATTACCTACGTGCATTAGTCGGAGAATGTACCTCTGCCTGACGTGATTAGAATGGTTTATGTTGTTGTACTTTCTGATAGTAATTTGTTTTGGATAATTTTGACAAAGAACAAGAAGAACAATAACATTTTGGTCTGGGTGATGTTTTCCACAGAACTGACATTTGCGAACACAAATGTGTTACGAAACCTGATTTTGATATGACTCACGTAAAGCCAGAAGCCATAAACAGAGGGATTGTCCTTCAGGCACAAGAAGTGAAAGATGATTCGAGACTGCTTTCGAAGCATTTTGGAGAAAGATGGAGGGAAAATGTAGAGCTGCAGTTTTATTGCAATCTGCAAAGTCGTGGCGAACACGAAGAGAATGATGATGATTGAAAAACTACTATTGAGGATGAGGTAGAAACAGAAATTGTGTAGCTATAACTTCCAGTAAATAATGTGATTTAATAGTTGAATGACGATAGTTTTGTCTCTACAGGCCTGGACCATAGTAATTGAGTATTAATTTAATTTGACGCTTTTCCTTATTATTATTATTATTGTTCAGTACTGTAGGCTACAGTATTGCCGGCACCGTGGTGTTGGGATAGCGCGCCTGCCTCTCACCCGGAGGCCCCGGGTTCGATTCCCGGCTCCGTCAGGGATTTTGGAAACTGACGTGAGGGCTGGAACGGGGTGCACTCAGCCTCGTGAGGACAATTGAGTAACTGACAATGAGGCAGCGCCCCAAACACGAAGACCAAGATTAACGGCCGAGGGGACCCGATGCGCTGGTCATGCGGCACCCCAATATCTGCAGGCTAAATGGCTGGGGATTAGGCCCTTCACGGGCTGTAGTGCCAGGCGTTATTTACTGTACAGTATTATTACCCTTTCAGGAATTGATTGCCGGCGGTGGAGATGGGAACTACTCTTTATGTAATTGTGTCACACGTCAGCTTGCTTCGTTGACAGGTACAGTTGCGCGCGTAGGATATGACTCAGCTCCAGTACCCCCTGTCATCATTTAACTGTCCATGGTGACATGAGCTCCTGTGACGCTTATCTGACGCAATGCAGCGTGACCTATGTGCAGATTGCACTCTGTCATTGCTGTGTCCTCCGCTTCGCCCCGCAGAGCTCATGCTACAATAAACATAAACGCTGGCACAGCCACACTCAGCGGCAATCAAATCTTGAATGGGTAATATGAGTTTTATTCTTTTTCTGTTTATTCTAATAAATCACAAAAACGCCCCTTAAAACAACAATAACAAAACACAAAAATTATACGATTTTTTAAATTTTATAACCTATAATTAGTTAACTTTCATTCAAATATTAATTTCTGAATAAAGCTTACGCAGTTTCTACAATCTCTTCGCAACTTCAAATGTATTAGGGCTCTTTGCTATCAAAACATGCCAAATCCAAATCTTAGGAACAAACCCCGACAAATCCGAATTATTGCTTTATATTTTTGTACATACAATTTTAACTATATCGGGGATCAGCTTCGTACTTCGTCACTGTTTTTAAAAATAATTAATTCATTTTTTAGTGAAAAAGGTATTTATTTTTGGGTATTGGTTCGTTTGTGACAGTTTTTGCCACTTTGCCGAAAAAGTGAAGGAATGGATTTGGCGGGTTTTGATTCTAGGCACCTCATTTTATGAAGACTAATATGTAATTTTAAATGTTACTTAATTACTCCTTACGCAATGACATGAACTTAATCATATTTATTATTTCCTTATTGACAATCAATCTAAAAAGAAATACCCACAGGTATTTAATAAATGTCAGAGCTTCAGACCATTGCCAATAAAATTGGCCTTAAGATATCATTGGAAAAAAAAATAGAAATTAATGGCACAAAAATTAAAATTGTAACATGATTCAAATATCTAGGAGAGTTAATAACGAACAACTTAAATGAGAAGGCATCGATTCAAATAAGAACAAACAAGTTATCTAGGGCAGTGTTTCCCAAACTTTTTTGTGTGTGTACCACTTTAAGGGAAGAGAATCTCTCGCGTACCACCTAGTGGTTGGGAGATATAATAACTATAACCACCACCACCACCACCACTACGTAGTAGACCAATAGACGGATTGTAAATTGTGTTTGTTAGAGTTAGACTGTTGGAGTTAAAGTTCAAATAATAAGAATATTGTGTCCAGTTGTTTTATTATTTATTACAATAAGCATTCAATTCAAACATTCAGAAATGACACTGTACAAATAATATTAATAAAAGAGCTCGTAATAATTAAACATAAAACCCAAAGTACAACTAACAACTTCAATGTGATATGTGAGCTTGAAGATTAGAAGTCAACTGGTTTAAGAATGCTGAGTCTCAAACGAAGATAGTTTTCCACTGTAAGGAAGCTATTCCGGTATTTATTCTTGAGATAAACAAGTGAAGAAAATGCAGTCTCACACAAGTACGAAGTAGTGAAAGGCAGTAAAAATCTAACTGCTTTGTCAGCTATGGCTGCATAGTCTGCACGCCCCTCAACACAAAAGTTCACAAGAGCAATTTTTGAAAACTTTTGCCTTCCTTATGAATCACAATTCAATTCATAAAACTGCGCCTTGTCTTTGGCCTTAAAAGTCCTCCGGCAACATATCAATGTTTTTATAATTTTATATTTTTCGTAACTTACCTAATTTTTTTTATATTTTTTGTAACATCACCGCGTACCACTGCAGCAGTACGAGCAGTACGCGTACCACAGTTTGGCAAATCGCGGATCTAGGGCACAGAAATTAACATGGGAAACTTACAAAAAGAAATGCTCATCAATTAATGCAAAAATTAAACATTACAATACTGTCATAAAACTGGAAGCCACATACGCAGCAGGAACATTATTCCATCTAAATGAACATTCTAAAACAGACAGATTACAGAAGATCGAAAGGCGAATTGGAAGAACTTGTATCAATAAAAGTTTTAAAAGAGATGGGCAATGGCGAATAATACCTAACAATATTGTCTATAACAACCTAGAACCCATTACTGATACCGTGTGAAAGAAAAGACTAGGATTCTGTGGGCACATCATGAGAATGCCAGATTCACGTCTTTTAAAACAAGTACAGTACAATCTTGCTTCAGAAAACACAACAGCTGGATGCCGATGGTTACAAGAAATCAGAAAGGGCTTAAAAGAAATTGTCCTAACAACAGAAGATGCTACAAATAAGAAAAGCTTAATTATGACTTTTCATTTTCAACTCATAAAAAAAGAAAATTCCAAAAAGATTATTTTCCGCACAAGAAAGGGCAAGTTGAAGAAGTACTGGGAAGACTGCAAGGCTTGTTCAGTTCCTACAAGTCGACGAACTAATGGTTGGATAAAGTGATCCTTTGTGGCCTCAAAAGGTGAAGAAGAAAAAGGAATCTTCTTCTTCATTTCCCGGTTTCAGTGATCTGGGTCGGGGTGTGAATCGAGGACCTCACTCACCTCGACTCACACACTATCATATTTAGGCTGTTTGTACGATGGGTTTGCCACACCCAAAAGTAGACAAGGGCCAATTAAGGCGGGAAATTGAAAGCCTCCCTAGGCCTCGGATACCTTAATACCTTGGGGGTCGGAAGAGAACAAGTGTTGGCCAAGGGAGGCCGACAGTGGAATCAGTGCCAGGCTCAGCTGGGGTCCCATGGTCATCAAACCACGTCCCACGAATTGTGAGCCCTTGAGAGTCTAATCAATAAAAATTTAAAAAAACTTATTAAATTCCAGTTTCAGCAACATTATGGCCTTCTTCAGCTTTTCAAAAAAGGAAAGAAAAACAACTAATGGAAAACTACGAGCAAAGCTTTTGAAAACAGCATTTATCGGTAAACTTGGTTTTTCCTATTAAAAATTTTGTATAAAAATATATTTAAATAAAAAACAGAACTGTCACACATGTGGGCTTTAATTTGATAATATTAAAATAATTGTGAAAAATGACGTATATCTAAACATTTTTTGTGTTTGTATTCCCATAAAATTTATTTAATAGGCTAAAAATGTACTCTAAAAAATCCTGATCTGGTCTTTCTCATCATCATCATCATCATCATCATCATTTCCCCTTATCCAGCTCCTGCCGGGTCGGGGTATTTATGGCACTTCTCCACTTTCCTCTTTCCTTCCACCATTCTTCTTCCACGATCTTGTCCCAGTCCAGATTTCTTTTTCTTACGCCGTTCTTCACTGAATCCATCCACCTTGTTCTAGGTCTTCCTCTTGGTCTCTTACCCTTGCACTTTGCCTCCAGCATCTGTCTTGGTATTCTATTTTCCTCCATCCTCTTTACATGTCCAAACCACCTTAGTTTATTCTTCTCAATTCTCTCATTTAGTTTTCCCATCCCAACTTCCTTCCTAACATCTTCATTCCTCACTCTGTCTTTCCTATCATACTTCTTAGGAATTTCATTTCACTGGCTTGGATTCTACTCTCTTGCCTGCTTGTCAGGGTCCAAGTCTCAGCTGCATAAGTTAATATGGGTACATAGTACACTTTATACATTACCTCCTTGCTTTTCCTTGGTACTTCCTCATCCCAAACAAGTTTTCTTACACTCTGATAGAATGCATTGCTCTGCTGTACCCTCCTGCCAATCTCCATGTCCAACCTACCAGTTTGGCCTTTCTATGTGATGAAATAACTCTTTGCTGAGTAGAGCATAGGTTGGAATGTGCAATTATCCTCTGCTCCAATGAAAATTTTGATGCTATATGGAAAATGTTGATGGTCCTTGACCAGGGTAATAGCTGTTGTGTTGTAATTTATGATTGATTTTGATATATTGTTATTGTATTCGTTGGTTTTCATTAATAGTGTAACTTACTCCTTGGCGCTACAGCCCTTGTAGGGCCTTGGCCTCCCGTGCAAATTCCACCCATTCTTCCCTGTTGACTGCTTTGGTTCCCAATCTTCTGACTCTCATCTTTCTCAGATCCTCCTCCACATTATCCAGCCATCTTGTCCTAGGTCTTCACCTCACACGACGTCCTCCTGGCTTCCTATCAAAGATCTTCCTCACCACCCTATTCTCTGTCATTCTTTCTACATGTCCCAACCAACGCAGTCTACTATTCTTTATTTCCACTGCTATATCTGGTTTACCATACATTATTTCTCATTCGCCAGAATTCACCCTCGTATACTGGTCTATATACTTTCCTGAGTATCTCTCTTTCCTATCTCCTTAACAACTCCTCATCACCTTGTGTCATGGTCCAAGTCTCCGAACCATACATCACCACAGGTCTCACTACCGTACGATATACCGCCAACTTCAGATTTCTACTAAGAATTCTTGCTTTAAATACCGTATTTACAGTGTAAAAGGTAGGGAAAACACAAAATTTGTAAAAACTGAAGCAGGACAGGTATTGTATCAAAGAGATGATATATTAAAAAGATGGGAAGAATACTTTTCAAAGCTACTAAATGTTAAATACATTGAACTGGAAGATGAAAAAGAGCAAGAAGAAACAATGGAAGAAGAAGCAGAAGAACAAGAAAAGGAGATCACTATGCTAGAAATAGAGGAAGCCATACAGAAGATGAAGAGCGGTAAAGCAGCAGGAGAGGATGAGGTGTCCACGGAAATGATAAAAGCAGCGGGACCAATAGGTGTACAGTGGTTGTATAGATTATTTAGAATAATTTGGAAGAAGAAAGAGATTCCAGAAGAATGGGGAAAAGGATTAATTATCCCGATTTTTAAGAAAGGTGACAAAAAGGAATGCAATAACTACAGAGGGATCACTCTTATCGCTCATGTAGCTAAGATCTTTGAGAGAGTATTGGAAGGCAGACTGAGGAGGAAGATAGAAGGAGAGATGGAAGAAGAACAGTATGGTTTTAGGAAAGACAGATCAACATTTGACCTAATCTTTGCATTAAGGCAAATGATGGAGAAAAGATGGGAATTTGGAAAAGACATGGTGATGACATTTATTGATATTGAGAAAGCGTACGACAGTGTGCCTCGACAGGTGGTTTGGAATGTATTAAGGAAAAGGAGAGTTAACGGAGCTGATGTCCAAATGTTAAAAGCTATGTACAAATATTGTGTGAGTAGCGTGAAGACCAGTATAGGAAAAACAGAATGGTTTAAAGTGGAAACAGGTCTCCGACAGGGAAGTGTATTGTCCCCCTTACTATTCATCATAGTCATGGATGAAATTCACAAGAATGTTAAACAGAGATTGGGACAAGAGGCAACAAAGGCCATGCTGTTTGCAGATGATATAGTGATATGGGGCGAGGATGAAAAGGAAGTACAAAAACAACTAGATGTATGGAATCAAGAAATAGAGAAATTTGGGATGAAAGTAAGCACAGAGAAGAGCAAGACAATGGTAATGTCAAGAGGAAGGAAGGAAGGAAGGAAGAGGAAAGATAGAATTGAATGGGAAAATTCTAGAAGTGGTTATAAGTTTCAAGTACTTGGGAAGTGTGATCACAGAAGATGGAAGGATAACTGAGGAAATTGGAAAGAGAATACAACAAGCGAACAGTTTTTACCAGAGCATAAGGGGTATTCTGTGGAACCGAGATGTCCCAAAGAAATGTAAAAATGTATTATATTCAACCTTCTACAGACCCATACTAACATATGCAGCTGGAGCGTGGACTACTACAAAAAGAGAGGAGAGTAGAATACAAGCTGCGGAGATGAAATTCCTAAGAGGTATAGAGGGCAAGACCAGAAGAGATAGTTAGAAATGAAGAGATTAGAAAAAGGACAGGAATCTTGAAGCTGCAGGGCAGGATAGAAACAGCAAAGTTAAAGTGGTATGGACATATGATGAGAATGGGAGAGGAGAGAGTACCAAAGAAAACTTTCTGTGAAAAGATGACAGGGAAGAGACCACGAGGAAGGCCCCGAAAGAGATGGGCAGATACAGTGTGGGAGTGTGTAGAGAAGAGAGGAGGAAAACCTGAAGAAGTACTAAAAACAGGAGAGGAGTGGTGGAGAGACAGGAAACGTTGGAGGTCCTTAATTCACAACCCGACCCAGGAAGCTGGAAACGGGAAATGAAGATGATGATATTTACTCGCCTATAACACCCCCTCACCCATAACACTCCCCCTCAATTTTCTACTATTATTGGCAAAAAAAAGGGGTTTGGGGGAATTGCGAAGGAGAAATAATCAGAAAAATGTAGCAAATAGGCCTACAAGATTCCAGTTAACGGTTAAACCCGCGTTTTTGCCTGCACTACCTGTGCATCGTTGACCTCGACAATGGTTACTCACTCAGTTCCGTGTCTCGCGTCCCGCACGACTGTGTGTAGTGTATAATTAAGAAGCATGCAGTACATAAGCAGGACTGAAAATGAGCAAGAGAACAAGTGTTACGGCTTACTTCAAGTTGAAAGTGCTAGAATTTGCTGCAGAAAATGGAGTGAAAGCATCGAGTCGTAAATACGAAGTGCAGTCTTGTATGATTCGTTATTGGCGCAACCAGAAGGATAAATTATTGGGAACCAAGAAAATTTCCAAGTCCTTTCACGGTGTGAAAAAAGGAAAGTACGAAAATGTGGTCGGTCGGTGTTAGAAACAAATCTTCCGTATTTCAGGTAGGTCTAGTTGACGTGTAACATATTGCAACACTGCTTAACGTTGAACTTGATGCACGCAATGCTGTGCGCGGCTGCAGCCCTGTCTTAGTCCTGTGGCCAGTCAGCTGTGATGATGCAACAGACTGGCTATTTCTCCCCTCTATCCATCGGGAGGGCCGTAAGAAGTAGACCCACCATCCTGACTGACAGACAAGAGATGCAACCCCCATTCATCACACAACCACCAAACAATCCTCTCTCCTGAATAAGTTGGCAGGATACACAGGTCCAAAAGGGAGGACTCAAAACGTTAGTCAACATCGTCGGGAACAGGAATTACGACCTCGGATCGTCAGAACTGGTCGGCCAATCTACTTACTAGATAGTTTTAACAACAAATTGTATATCCGCCTTAGTCAATACATAAACGAAAATAAATTATAATTACACTTGCTCCTGGTACATGTTTCGGGGATTAATTGCTTTTATCCCCTTCATCAGCCAAGACAAATATCCGAAGAAAGATATAAAATAGCGTAGCACTCAAAAAATAAATGCCTATTTAACTTAATATGGTGCACCATATAAGTAGGTCCCAGGAAAATGTTGAGCAAAACTAAAAACATATATGTAACAGTGATGATATTCAGCCATCAAAACACAGAGAATCAGTGGACAGTTAATTCGTAAATCCGCTCCAAAACACTGGTCGAAGCTTGAATTGGCAAAAATCACAATACTTCACCATATGAACACAACCAATGAAGAAGCATTATGCTCAACAGGTCCAAAATCAAATGCCTGCATACGAACTAGACGAGCGTGTAAGGAACAACTTCAAATAGCACTGAGGTTAGCTCAATGCATAATCTGAAAGAAGTAAAGGAAAAACAAACACCATAATAAAAGGGACCAAGGGGAATTTTATAGACTGAAATAATTATGAAAAACTATAACAATTGTGTCGCCCAGTTCCATAACACGTTATGTCCAAAAAAATGAAATTCCTTTTTATTGCGCCATTTTGTAGAGGGCATTCATATGCATGTCTTCAATATGCCAAACTGTTCCGTAAGTCGCTATTTCACGCTTAAATTGAGCATTGAAAATGGAGTACTGTTCCAAAACTCGTCATGTCCACAGCAGAAACTGTTCCATAACCCGTTATGTCCATTACCAGAGCACAGAAACAAAACTCGTCATGTCCAACTCATTTCCCACACTTGGCAAGTGTTACAGTTCCATACATCGTTATGTCCGACAAATTAATTCAGCTGGTTTTGCCAACATATTTCGGGTATTAAGGTGTTGTTCCGTTTCTACAACTGAACAAATGAGGTTAGGGAACTTTATGGAGGTTGGTACACTTGTTTTGTTTTGAAAGGGGACTGTAGTAAAGCCATAACCTGGCATTCTGCTTGTGTGTTAGTTTTCAGCTGTGAACGTTTAATTTTTCTCTGTTATACAGTGTTTGAAAGTGTTTTAAGGCTAATTTAAACATGGGGAATGACGAAGGGATTGTTGAGGGTGACGTTATTACTCCGGCACGACCAGGTCAATCAAGGAAAAGAAAGAAAAACCAGGAAGCATGGACAAAAGTTGTAGCCAAGAAAATGAGGTTAGTGCTATAGCCTAGACAATTTATGAGCCTTTTTATTAAAGAATGTATTAATTTACTTCATAAATCTAATAATGGGGTTTCTCTTTCAGGTATTCTTCAAAAGGTCCACCATCCATGCCTACATGTGGTCATGTAGGGGGAGTTTTTAAATGTAGTGAACTAGGAATGCAAGACATCCGACAAATGAACCAACATTTTTATTCAACACAAAACCGCCAGGTTCAGAATGAATACATTTTGAAATATGTAACAGTTGAAACTCCACACCGCAGCAGATCACGAGTAAATATGCAACAGAAAAATGTGACCATCAAGTATTTCTGCAATAAGCAACGAGATGGAGTTGTAACGAGGTTGCAGATATGTAAGAAGACCTTTATTAATATCCTTGGTGTTAGTCGGGATCGTGTTCAAAATGTATGCAGAAAGTTTTTTGAATCAGGAACCACACCTGTGGAAAAACGGGGAGGTGACACAAGATCAGGCCACTTTCAAAGTAGGCGAGATGCTGTCAAATCCTTCATTCTATCAATTCCTCCGCTTGGGAAACATTATTGTAGGTCCAGAAATGTTCATAGGTACTATCTACCAAGTGAGCTGTCAATAACAAAACTATATCGCATGTACAATGAAAAAGCTACTGAGGATTTGAAAGTTAAGTATGAATTTTTCCGAAACATTTTTGATAACAACTTCAATATTGGATTTGGGTCCCCGGCAACTGACGTTTGTTCCTTTTGCCTAATGCATCAAGAAAAATTAAAACGTCTGCCTACCGGAGAGGAAAAACAAACGGTGCAAGCAGAACTAACAGTTCACAAGGCAAAGGCCAAGGCCTATTACGATAATCTTCGAACCGAGATAGAAGGTGTCAAAGTTATTAGTTTTGACTGTCAGAAGAATCTGATATTACCAAAACTACCAGATCAGTCATCCTACTACTTAAGACAGTTGTATTACTATAATTTTACTGTTTGTGAAGGTCTATCAACTGCAAGTCAAACCAAAGATAACACGTTTTGCTATGTATGGCTCGAGCATGAATTTCCCAAAGGTTCTTGCCAAATTGTGTCTTCAGTTTACCACCGTTTGTGTAACACTGACTTGAAGGAAGTAACTACCGTTAAGCTAGTTTCTGATGGTTGTGGTGGACAAAATAAAAATTCAACCATGGTTGGAATGATTTGTATTTGGCTTGCACAAAATGCTCCAGATAGTGTAAAGAAAGTCATCCTTTTGTTTCCAATAGTAGGCCACTCCTACATTCCACCAGACCGAATATTCGGACGTATTGAGAAAGAAGTTAAGACCAAAGCTTCAATTTTAATTCCAGAAGAATATGAAGCCCTGTTTGACTCAATTGGGACCGTGTTTAAAGTTGGGACCGATGTAAACGTATATGATTGGAAAACTGCTGCAATGGGTGCTCCTAAGAAAGGTGAGATCCCTGCCATCCCAGGGACTGCCAAGCCAATAGGTAAGTGGCACTTCAAGTTCCAGCCCAGCAAACGAATAATTATCACCAAAGAGTCTAACAAAACCATAAAAGTACGAGGTGAAGTAGCCTACAACATGAATTTGGGGAGTTCCCGAAGTATCTGTCGAAAGGGCAAGTCCTGGACCGAAACCACACCCAATCTCATAGCCAAAGGTGTCCTCATCAAGCCTCAAAAATTGAATGATGTAAAATCACTGCTACAAATCCACTTCGGGTCAGATTGGAAGATGGATCCAACCCTTAAGTTTTATTCTCAACTTTGTGCCGATCAGCAAGCTCTTGTCGATCAAGGTGATACACTTCGACAGGAAGAGGAGGATGATGTCGGGGAAATTGCTATGGAGAGTGAGGACATTTTGGGAGTGTAAAATGTTGAGACTTTAGAAAACAAGTTACATTGCTCATTTTCATGAATATGTTGGGGAAATTGCTATGGACAGTCAGGACATTTTGATATTGTAAGATTTTGAGACTTAAAGAAAACAAGTTAAATTTTTCGTTTTTATGATTGTATCCGAATGAACATTTATTTCATTGTAACAATAAAACATTTCCTTACAGAAAGCAATATTTGCATCTTATTAAAACCAAAATTAAAAACTTCCATCCTAAAAACCTGTTCCAAAACTCGTTATGTCCATTTTCCAGTTCCATAACTCGTTATGTCCAACACAATTATGCATTTTTAACAGAAACCTCCATGTACACATTTTGTAGAGTGAGACAGCCTAAATCTGTACGGCTTAATGTATAACTAGAACGAAAATTCGGTAAAAAATCTCTCATAGGAGAGAAGATACGAGTTTTTCGTGTCTCCTGTAAAATTTTGGTAAATGGACATAACGAGTTATGGAACTGGACGACACAATTAATTTATAATGATATAGAATGAATGCAAACTTAATAATATTCGAAAAACTTACTTCAGGTCAAGTCAAGGTATCAATTATGAAGAGATTGTCTTATGTTTGAAAATTATTGTAAATAATTTATGGGTGTAGCCAATTCCAACACTCATATATATGGTAGCAGTAGATGATAAATATTGCCATAGCTAGTTCTGTAATAGGACGTATGTATGAGTGGAGTGCTACTATGAAAAAATAGATTCTTTGGGGAAAAAATGTTCAAAGTGGAAATTAAATAATGTAATATAATAAAAATCAAGTTGTAGGGAATTGTAATGGCAGAGGGGTGTAACAGTATATTAATAAGTATGTAATTATGTATAAATATGTGATGTAGAAAAGTTATACTAAAGAGCATCTAAGGTGGTTTATTATTGGACTTACTAGTTAAGTTATTTTTGAGAGTGTCAAATAAGATATTAGAATCGAAAATGATTTCATTAAGATTCACTGGGTCTGAAATACTGTGTGCTGTGTTGATTTCAATGGATTCGAGAACATTCATCATAGTACCCTTGCTAGTGTAATGTAAGATTTCTAAATCATTCTCTATACTAGTGAATTTGTGGCCTGAATCCTCCATATGTGCGGCCATGGCTGAATACTTTCTAAATTTAGTGGCATTTAAGTGATCATTATATCCTGTGGTGAAATTTCTTCCTGTTTGACCTATATAATTGGCGTTACAATCATTACAACTTAATCTGTAAACACCGGATTTGCTGAATTTATCCTTCAAGTTGAAAGAATTGGAATTGAAGAAAATGCTCTGATTAGTATTGTTAGTTTTGTAAGCTATTTTCATGTTAACCTTTTTGAATTTGTTAGTGATGTTATAAGTATGATGGTTAAAATAAGTAAAAACTGTGTATGAGGGCTTTTCTTTATGCTCAGGTTGAAGTCGTGTGATGGGCTTATTTTTTAATTTGTTGATAATATTAAAAATGTATTGATGATTATAACCATTAACTCTGGCAATTTGATATATTATCTCAATTTCTTTGTCAAAATCTTGCTTGGAAAGAGGTAAATTCATGGCTCTGTTCACAAGGCTAATGAAGGTGGCTTTTTTATGACAGCCAGGATGGTTTGAATCTTGCCTTATAACAGAATGGGTTTGCGTGGGTTTCCTGAAAATTTGGTAATGCAGTCTGTTATCTTTTTTGAAAATGGTTGTGTCAAGAAAATTAATCTTATTGTTTGTGGCGGATTCCATGGTAAATTTAATATTATTATCAATATTGTTGAGTTGATCTAAAATTCTATCAATCTTTTGAATATTATCGTCAATAATGATGAACACATCATCAACGTATCTACCCCAAAACGTAATCCCCATTATTTTATCTATTATTTTAGTTTCTTCTAAATGGTCGAGGTAAATGTTAGCGAGTATTCCTGACAATGGAGAACCCATAGCTAAGCCATCATTTTGTTTATAAACTTTACTGTTGAATGTGAAGTAATTATTATATAGAATAAAATTTAAGATGCAAATGAATTCATCAATTTCTACTTTGGATAGACTGCTAATATCTGTTAGATTCTTCTTAATGATGTCTATTGTAGGCATAATAGGTATATTGGTGTACATATCTTTGATGTCAGCACTATGTAAAGAATGTTCTTGTTTAAGCTCCAATACTGATGTTTTCTCACAAAAATGTAAAGTATTTTTGAAAGACATGTTTGCCTTAAAACAATAATGTTTCTTTAAAAATTGTTGAGCAAAATGTGATGTTTTATATAACGGGCTGTTTCTGATATTGATAATAGGTCTAATAGGAATGTCATTTTTGTGTATTTTGGGAAGGGCACGTAATGTAGGAACACTGGGGTTCATATGGGCTAGTTGAGTAACATGCTTATCATCTAAAATAAAAAATGTGTTTTTAAGAATGCTTTTTAGTTTTCTTTGTATGGATGCAGTGGGATCTTTCTTTACTTCTTTAAAATTATCATTGCTAATGAAATCAATAGTTTTCGAGATGTATTCATCTTTGTCAATGAGTACTCTAGTGTTTCCTTTGTCTGCTTTAGTTACAATTATATTATTATTTATAAGCTTCTTTATAGATATCGTGATTATTGGAACTAGTGACTGAAAAGCTATTATTATTATTAACAATCTTTTGAATTTCTTTGTTGGTTTCATGTCTTATTCCGTTTTGTTCATTAATGGGTAGTTTTCTTATTGCGGTTTCAGTTTCAGCTACTATCGTGGTGAGGACTTCATTATTTAATTTAGTATATCAATTATGCTTTGGGCCTTTGTTCAGAATGTTAAGTTCATGGTCATTGAGCTTAATTTTTGTTAGATTTTTTAAAGGATCCTGAAATTTGTGAAGACCTTTATTTACCAAGTGTTTATGCACTGTGCTGTAATTATTATGTAAATTAGTCAGTTTATTATCTAAAATAGGTAATTTCTGTGACATTTTCGTGTGGACAATTTGATTAACGATGAGAGAATATTTGTCCCAATCCTTTTTAGAAGATAAATTGGAAGTTTCAAGATGCGCACGGTGTAGCATGTTATTAATATTATTCGTTCTTATGAAAAGGAATTTAATTTCTCTTTGAAATAACCTATTGTTTATCAATCTTTGCGTTTTACTCTCATATGTTTTTTTTTATGGTTCCGTATTGACGTACTAAATAGTTTTAACAACAAATTGTATATCCGCCTTAGTCAATACATAAACGAAAATAAATTATAATTACACTTGCTCCTGGTACATGTTTCGGGGATTAATTGCTTTTATCCCCTTCATCAGCCAAGACAAATATCCGAAGAAAGATATAAAATAGCGTAGCACTCAAAAAATAAATGCCTATTTAACTTAATATGGTGCACCATATAAGTAGGTCCCAGGAAAATGTTGAGCAAAACTAAAAACATATATGTAACAGCGATGATATTCAGCCATCAAAACACAGAGAATCAGTGGACAGTTAATTCGTAAATCCGCTCCAAAACACTGGTCGAAGCTTGAATTGGCAAAAATCACAATACTTCACCATATGAACACAACCAATGAAGAAGCCTTATGCTCAACAGGTCCAAAATCAAATGCCTGCATACGAACTAGACGAGCGTGGAAGGAACCACTTCAAATAGCAATGAGGTTAGCTCAATGCATAACCTGAAAGAAGTAAAGGAAAAACAAACACCATAATAAAAGGGACCAAGGGGATATGGTTCCGTATTGACGTACTAAATAGTTTTAACAACAAATTGTATATCCGCCTTAGTCAATACATAAACGAAAATAAATTATAATTACACTTGCTCCTGGTGCATGTTTCAGGGATTAATTGCTTTTATCCCCTTCGTCAGCCAAGACAAATATCCGAAGAAAGATATAAAATAGCGTAGCACTCAAAAAATTTGAATTTCTTCAAGTTGACATTCAGAGCACTGGGCAGAAATCACATTGCGTCAACACCCGCTTGGGCCATCGCAATGCTTTGTTTTAATTAGACAGTCGGATTCATGGAAACTAGTTTAAATAATACAATCTACTTACGTAATCGGACAAGAAATCCAAAAGACGAACGGGTACCGACCCAGCTCGGACAGAGCAATAAAAATATCGACGTTGCACTAACGAATAATCGATAGTTGTGAATTATTGAACGACTGTAGAAGGAAGGATGATTGTAGTTTAACATGACCGTTAATCTCGCGATCATGAGCCACGGGACCTCCTTTTTAAGGGAAAGGGATTGTTAAAATTGGAGATGTAGATCTGGAAGTAGTAAAGCACTTCAAATATTTAGGAAGTGAATTGATGGAAAATCCAAGATTGGATATGGAGATCAACAAGAGAATACAATGTGGGAGTGTTTTCTATCATCAGGTTCAGAGTTTCATTTGGGATAAAGACATTCCACTGAAGGCTAAAGAAGTGATGTTCAAGACCTATTATTTACCAATAATGATGTATGGAGCCGATCACCAGGAGAGATGAAAGTAGAATGCAGGCAGCCGAAATGAAATTCCTGAGGAAATTCCTGTATGGAACAGAAGACTAGGAGAGCTTGAGAAATGAAGACATTTGCAAGGAAGTGTATGAACTGAAGCAAAATTATAAGCTGGAGCAGAACAGATTGAGATGGTATGGACATATGAAAAGAAATGGAATGCCGTAACAAGTGATGGAGAGACGGATGACTGGAAAGAGAGGACGAGGAAGACCTAGAGTACGGTGATGGATTTGGTGAAGGACAGTGTGAGAGAACGGAACCTGGAGTGGAGTTCAGTGATTGAGGAAGGATGGTGGACAGACGGAGTAAAGTGGAGGAGTGTCATATTTGTTCCGACCCGGCTCAAGCTGGAAAATGGAAATTGATGATAATGCATTGCCTGTGGAACATTCGATTAGATGTGTTCTATTTAAAAAATGGCTGTATGTTGTTGTTGCATCCACGATTTTGGCCGCTTAAACGATGTTTTTGGGGAAAATTATTTCGTTGTTTCATTTGGTCTCGCTGAATAACAGGACTGTTCTATGCGGTTTTATTTATTCCTTTTACACTAAGAGCAGTAAGGTTATGTTTATATTGGTTTATATCGTGTTGGCTACTAATTAACGAGGACTTACTGTAATTAGTATTTACTGCACTTTTCAAATAAGCAGAATTTGGGATGCACGTGCAATAGATAACACTTCCGTTTCATTATGAACGTGCCTACGTGGGCGCACAATACTTTGAGAGTAAATTTTGTTTTGGTCTCGGTTGATCTAATTGTGTCCGTTAAATACGAAGTCCGTTGAAACGAGGTCTGCTAAATCCAGGGCTTACTGTATGTCTTAAAATGTTAAAGATATATCAATTGATGAATTCTGGACAAGTTTTGCATCTATCACAAATGCTAAACTCTACAAACGTTATATATATGCCAGCCCCTTAGTGTTGGGGTAGTGCGCCTGCCTCTCACCCACAGACCCTGGGTTCAATTCTTGGTTTCGTCAGGGATTTTAGGAACTGACGAGAGGGCTGGAATGGGCTAAGCTGAGCCTTACCAGGACAATTGAGTAGCTGTCTTTGACAGTGAGACAGAGCCTCAGACTGGTAAAACAAGATTAACGGCCGAAAGTCACCCCACAAACTTTAGTCAAATGGCTAGGCAGTGGTTGCATAGTAGCCCAAGGGGGAGGGGGTTATATATATGAAATATCTTTCATCAATGAAATCATGGCAGTATATTTCAAGTTTAACCAAATTTATTCAGTTACATAAGTTCACCCTCGGGTTTTCGCCTTATGCTGCTAGTTTGGGGTATTTTATTCATATCTTATTATATTGGAGGAGGGAGGAGCGGTGATTTTTATTGTGCCTGAGTGTTTTTTGTGGACGGATTCATTTTCGGATATCCGGGCTGACTAGATTCGCTGTTTTATCATTTATTATCGGTTTTTGAATGTTTGATATTATAGAATACGGGGTTTATTGGGATTTATTACGTTTTGGGAACATGAGTCAGAATTTTCGAAGGCTGGAACTTGGTGCATGAGGAAAAGTTAAGCGGTAATTCGACTTGTTTGTGTCAAGCCAGGAAATACCTGGGCTATTACCGTATTTCCTCGCATAATCGTCGCCACTGCGTAATCGTCGCACCCCACTTTTCAAACACTAAAATAGGTTTATAAAATTTAATCGCATAATCGTCGCATAGCATGTTCGTATTTGTGCGCCAGTCAGTTGCACATGCTATCGCGACTTTATAACCTGGCGCGACTTTGTCAGACGAAAGTATCTCGTCCTTATGCTTGCGGGCAATGAACTGTGACGCGAGCGGCAAGCTTCGTCACTTAGCACATTCCGCGAGCGTATAATCTGGCGTGATCTTGTCAGGAGAAAGTAATCCTGTCTTTATGCCTGGCGGCTATGAACCGCGACGCGAACGGCCAGCACACATTCCGCGAGCTTATAGGCCTAATCTGGCGTGATCTTGTCGGCAGAAAGTAATTTCGTCTTTATGCCTGCGGGCTATGAACTGTGACGCGAGCGGCCAGCCTACATTCCCCGAGCGTATAGGCCTAATCTGGCGTGGTCTTGTCAGGAGAAAGTAACCTCATCTTTATGCCTGCCGACTATGAACCACGACGCGAACGGCCAACGCACATTCCGCGAGCTTATAGGCCTAATCTGGCGTGATCATGTCAGCAAAAAGTAATCTCATCTTTAGGCCTGTGGCCCATGAACTGTGACGTGAGCGGCCAGCGCACATTCCGCGAGCGTATAGACCTAATCTGGCGTGATCTTCTCAGGAGAAAGTAGTATCGTATTTATACCTGCGGGCTATGAACCGCGACGCGAATGGTCAGCGCAAATTCCGCGAGCTTATAGGCCTAATCTGGCGTGATCTTGTCAGCAGAAAGTACTCTCGTCGTTATGCCTGCGGGCTATGAACTGTGACGCGAACGGCCAGCGCACATTCCGTGAGCTTATAGGCCTAATCTGGCGTGATCCTGTCAGGAGAAAGTAATACCGTATCGTCTTTATGCCTGCGGGTTATGAACCGCGACGCGAACGGCCAGCGCACATTCCGCGAGCTTATAGGCCTAATCTGGCGTGATCTTGACAGCAGAAAGTTATTCGTTTTTATGCCTGCGGGCTATGAACTGTGACGCGAACGGCCAGCGCACATTCCGCGAGTTTATAGGACTAATCTGGCGTGATCTTGTCAGGAGAAAGTAATCTCGTTTTTATGCCTGCGGGCTACGAACCACGACGCGAATGGCCAGCTTCGTCAGCACATTCCACGAGCGTTAACCTGTCATGACCTTGTTAGAAGAAAGAAGCCTGGCTATGACTCACACCAGACTCACGCTACGCAAATGACTGGCCCGTGCAGCAAATAATGATACAGTATATTCTTTGAACTTAAATATTCTTCGTATAATCGTTGCACCCTCCTTTTTTCCACGAATCTTTGGCAAAAAAAGTGCGACGCTTATGCGAGGAAATACGGTAATAGTGTGAAGTCCCATGAACTTGAAAAGTACTGAGTGATGTCCGTGTGAGCTCAGCAGAATTACGATCGTCAAATGTTCTGATGTTGTCACGAATATCCGCTTGGAACAAGCGCGCGCCAAATAGTTCCAGTTGGACTGAGCACAGCTTTCGGTGGATGGATATATACATGCGCCAGTGTCTAAAATGGCGTGTTTGGTGCTTTCACGATGCCTTCTTGCGAATCAGGGTCGTTCACTTGCAATGGTGCGGTAATAAACAGCAAAGACAGTTATAGTTCTCCTCTGAGCCTTTGGCTGTTGGTAACTACATTATTTCAGTGTCCTTAAGCGAATCAGGGTCGTTGCACTTGCCATGGTGCGGTAACGAACAGCTGGGACTTTAATAAGTTTTCACTGAGCTTCGGCTATTGAAACTTAAAATTATTTATGGTTCTGTGCAAATACCATGGGTTGTTGGTGCAAATCACTCCCGGAGGACGATTATAACACATGACTATACATCTGAGCCTAACAAGCTATTTGTGATCTACATGTTGGAGAGTGGTGGCTAGCGACTTGTTGTGGATCAAGCAAACTGTGGCTGTGGAACAACACTATGATCGCCGACTGTGGAACGTATGTATATTTTCTGTACAAACTGTACAAGTGTTTATGTTAGGAGGCAGATATGCCTGAGGGCACCAGTTGACCATATGTGTTTGTGGGCTCTGTGAGACATTATTACAAGTGCAGGGTCGATAACATGTATGTAAATAGTGTATATATGTATAACCAGGGGCCTGTTCCACGAATGAACTTTGCAACTTTTCACTTTGCACTTTTCAATTCTTGCAAAGTGCAAAGTCTTTCTGTTCTACCATGATATAAGTATAACTTTTCCATTTCTTTGCAAAGTGAAACGTCATTGCATAGGAATGATCCGATCATGTTTATTCCATGAACAAACTGTATATTTATTCCATGATTTAATGCTTAATTTTTCATGGTGAAACATGTCCCACTAATGACCATACAGTGATCTTAGTTAAAAAAAAGTATTGATTAGGCGGAACTTTTAACCTGTTTATACTAAAGTGAGGTTATGAAAATTCATCCTGTCTTTGTACGTCTTCTTGTTGGATTCTTCATCACTATCCTCACTTGATGATAATAAAAGCTCCTGCGTAACATATTTATAACACTAAATCAAATTCTGCGCCGAGAAACTAGTGTAGAGACTTGTTCATTAACAGCTGAAAAGGGAATCGTCTCTTTGCGAAAATTTGTGAAAACGTTTCAATCATTCCTTTGCACTTAGCATTTCTGCACCAATGGAGGAACATAACAGTCTTCTAAAGTGAAAAGATTCCTAACTTTTCACTTTTCACTTTGCAAGACAAATCTGAAAAGTGATGGTGGAACAAAATCTGAACTGAAAAGTGCAAAGTGAAAAGTTGCAAAGTTCATTCGTGGAACAGGCCCCAGGAAGTGAATTGATGCAAACTGGTAGGTTGGACATGGAGATTGGCAGGAGAGTACAGCAGAGCAATGCATTCTATCAAAGTGTAAGAAAACTTGTTTGGGATAAGGAAGTACCAAGGAAAAGCAAGGAGGTAATGTATAAAGTGTACTATGTTCCCATATTAACTTATGCAGCTGAGACTTGGACCCTGACAAGCAGGCAAGAGAGTAGAATCCAAGCCAGTGAAATGAAATTCCTAAGAAGTATGATAGGAAAGACAGAGTGAGGAATGAAGATGTTAGGAAGGAAGTTGGGATGGGAAAACTAAATGAGAGAATTGAGAAGAATAAACTAAGGTGGTTTGGACATGTTAAGAGGATGGAGGAAAATAGAATACCAAGACAGATGCTGGAGGCAAAGTGCAAGGGTAAGAGAGCAAGAGGAAGACCTAGAACAAGGTGGATTGATTCAGTGAAGAACAGCATAAGAAAAAGAAATCTGGACTGGGACAAGATCGTGGAAGAAGAATGGTGGAAGGAAAGAGGAAAGTGGAGAAGTGCCATAAATACGCCGACCCGGCAGGAGCTGGAGAAGGGGAAATGATGATGATGTATAACCAGTACAGCCAGAATATATGGTGGTTTTGAAGGGTATCAGTGTTTATTCCTGTCTTGCATTATCCTGGTAGCATCAGTGAACACATGTATAATGCCCTACACCTGGGATAAAGAGTCTCAACATCGGGAAACTGTTGTTTATTTTATTCTATTCAGGAAGATCTACATGATTAACCTCGGTGCCCATTTAAAGTAGGGATATTAATCTTAAATTCATTTGTGGCCTGTATTTAAAAGCAGTAAATTCTGTAGGTTTGTTTTCAGGGGTATTTAAAGTTAAATCAACTCCAGCGTGGAGATGTGAGTGTTTCAATAGTAAATAGAATTCTCCCCGTTCCCAACAGTGTACATATCCCCTTAATTTATTACCGGTACTTAGTTGCTAGCTTCCAGTGTTAGAAGTAAGTCTCAAAGTCACAATTTTGGTTGTGGAATAGTTCTAAGCTGGATGTTTTTATTTCCAGCATCAAGGCATATGATGTGGCGTGTGTGGATAAAGGCCCGGTGTTCCAAGTTTTCGTCACGGTCGTGAGGCCTGTCGAGATTCCACGGGAGAAACTGCGACCGGAACTTAAGTTCAAGAATGTGATGTTCCAACCCAATACCATGCACCGCCACTTCATTCTCGTGCCGGACGATGCGACCTGGGCTGGTAAGTGTTCATTCTCAAAAATTAGTAGTGTTCCGAATATGTGACGTCACTTTATTTCACAGTGGAAGTTGTATTATTATGACACATTATGAAAAGAATAGACGAAAGTTTGTCTATTTTTCCACAAAGTTGGCGCCAACATTGAATCATTTGTCCTACCTTGAAATTAATTTCAAGTTATCCTCCTGGTAAAGTTCAGTGCTCAGTGATTTCAGAAAGTCCACTTCCTGGTGTAGTGGCTAGCATTCTTGGCTGTCATCCCAGAGGTCTAGGTTCGATTCCAGGCTCTGCCAAGTAATTTAATTATGGTGCGAGGGCTGAAAGGGGGGACAACTCAGCCTCGTGAGGTAAAGTTGAGAAGAGGAGGGTTCGATTCCCACATCAGCCATTCTGGAAGTGGTTTTCCGTGGTTTCCCCACTTCTCCTCCAGGAAAATGCTGAGATGGTTCCTAACTTACAACTATGGCTGCCTCCTTCCCAATTCTATTCCCAATTTACAAATATACCCACTAGCACAGCCATCACAATAACACAGGTTATCACACAAATTTCACACCAATTTACATTTTAAATTGTCGTACCAAGATAGCGGGTTCAAACCCGGCCGAAGCCGTGGGATTTTTTAAGAGCGTTAAAATCCCTCAGTATGCCTTCCTTCGGAGGGGAAGTAAAGCCGGCGGTCCCATGTCATAGATTTATGGCATGTTAAAGAACCTTCCACTAATTGCACCTGTGTGAAGCTAAATTGGAAAGGTTAAGAATGCAAACAACGCTCTTAGGTTTCTTCGTTGCCAAGAGCCGACTGCGGTGACGTCTAGTAGCTAAGTTCTGAACTTAGCCTAGTAGTCGTTGACGGTGGCGCTTGACGGCAAAAGTAGGAACTATTTGAAAAATTCTAAGTTGCAGTCTGTACTTAAATTAAAAAACAGATAACACACACTAATACAGTCATCACAATCAACACCGGTTATCAGACAGATTCTACACACACCCAAAGTACACGGGGCACATGACCGCATTGTCGCAGCCCCTAAACTTAAGAACCAACCAAATTGTCATGAATTAATTCATGCAAGTTAATTTTGAGGTATAGAAACTGTCCACTGTAAATTTATCTGACAAACGAAAGTGATGTGCAACGTTTTAATACTATATTAGGAGACATTTTGCACCAACCTGCTTTCCGCCCGTTGACTAATAAGTAGGGATAGGAATTTTTCGGTGATTTCAAAGTGAAGAAAGCGGTGTTTTAAAGTGTAAAATTCGGTGGTTTCCATTGCACTTTTCGGTACTTTAAAAATGATCAGTTTTAGGCAGGATATTTTTAATATCGTGGATAATATGCATTAAATATTAAAATACTGTACACATACACAGGTGATATTGTACTCACAGGAAGAAATGAGATAGAGATAAGGAAATTGTTTGTTGAACTTGAGGAGATGAGGCCTTAGAATTAATGACCAAAACACTTAGTACATGGTAATGAAGAGGAATATTGACTTGTTTGGGAATTGGTTGCCTCTCTATACTGGCAAGCATAGTTTTGAGCGAGTTGAACATTTCAAATTCTTAGGATTCATGATTGATGAACAGAATAAGCCTCGTGAGGCAAAACTGGAAAGGATGGTCTTACAAATCTTGAAAGAAGAACCAAGAGGAAAAATTCCAGTAGGAAGACCACGAAGTTCCTGGAAAAATGAAATCTCCATTCTGTATTCTGTTAGAATACAGAATGCTAATAAAGTGTACTATTCTCTGCAGTTTTTATTGGTATCCAAATTTTTGACAAGAAATACAAAATTGAAAATATACAATACTAGCTGTTACCCGCGGCTTCGCCCGCAATAACATTTGGAATCCGGTTATAACATTAGTTATATAGATAGATAAGCATGGTCTATCACCTGAAACCAAAAATGCATGGGACGAAAAAAAACATCAAAATATCAGGTTGATTTCGGACCCTAAAAGACGTGAAAAATATAATAAAAGTATTTAAAAAAATCTTTTTTGAAATTTCATTCGAAACAATTTTTATGTCATTCCTGGGACTTAGAAAGTTCCGACCAAAAAGTACAAAATCATTAATAACTCCGTAAGTATTCGTCGTATGATGAAATAGCAAGAGACAAAAAAGATGTAATGTGTTATTGTCTACAACATAGGCCATGTATAATTTTACACTCAGACATATTATGCCCCCCCCCCATAATTTCACCCATCCCCGTGGGCCCCTTAGGTTGGATTTATGAAAAAACGGTCAAACACCTACTGTATTTACTTATTTTTTATGCTGATTTTTTCCCGCTGAGTTCCAAACTCCTGGCCTATGTCGTTTAAGGGATACACGCTCCGTTAGGAATCCTTCAACCCCTTTCACCTCATAATATACACCACATCGAAAAACCCTCACACGTGTCTTCTTATTTTTAATGATGCGTTTATGTGCCGAGTATCACATCCCCCAATGAAACTAATCGGGAGATATTGCTATTCAATGAAATGCAGGTCTACCCCCTTAACACCCCTTTAGAACCTGAATATCCAAAAATCCTTTCTTAGTGGGCGTTTGCGACCCTTGAGGAAGCTGCATACCAAATTTCATTCCAATCCGTTCGGTGGTTTCTGAGATTTCGTGTTGAATGAATCAGTCAGTCAGTGGTATTTGAGCTTTATATAGTAGATAAGCAACGGTCCTAGTGGAAAATAATTCAATCACTTGAAACCAAAAATGCATGGGACGAAAAAAAGCATCAAAATATCATGTTGGTTTTGGACCCTAAAAGACGTCAAAAATATAATAAAAGTATTAAAAAAAACTATTTTTTGAAATTTCATTCGAATCAATTTTTATGTCATTCCTGGGACTTAGAAAATTCCGGCCAAAAAATAGAAAATCATTAATAACTCCGTAAGTATTCGTCGTGTGATGAAATAGCAAGAGACAAAAAAGATGTGTGTTATTGTCTACAACATAGGCCATGTATAATTTTACACTCAGACATATTACGTCCCCCCCCCCCATAATTTCACCCCTCCCCATGGGCCCCTTAAATTGGATTTATGAAAAAACGGTCAAACACCTATTTACTTATTTTTTATGCTGATTTTTTCCCGCTGAGTTCCAAACTCCTGGCCTATGTCGTTTAAGGGATACACGCTCCGTTAGGAATCTTTCAACCCCCACTTTTCACCCCTTTCACCTCATAATATACACCACATCGAAAAACCCTCAGACACGTGTCTTCTTATCTTTAATGATGAGTTTATATGCCGAGTATCACATCCCCCAATGAAACCAATCGGGAGATATTGCTATTCAATGAAATGCAGGTCTACCCCCTTAACACCCCTTTAGAACCTGAATATCCAAAAATCCTTTCTTAGCGGGCGTTTGCGGCCCTTGAGGATGCTGTATACCAAATTTCATTCCAATCCGTTCGGTGGTTTCTGAGATTTCGTGATGAATGAATCGGTCAGTCAGTGGTATTTGAGCTTTATATAGTAGATTATCATTAGGCCAGTTCTAACTTATGGTGCAGAATCATGGAGTTTAACAAAACAGGAAGAACACCAGTTGGAGGTTTTCGAAAATATAGTATAGGAAAATTTTTGGACCATGTTTTGACCCCGCATCTCAAAGCTGGAAAAAAAGATCAAATAATGACATACACTCACTAGCACAGCAAGCACCAATACTCAACATCATTAACTCCAGAAGACTTCAATCGACTGGTCATTTACTAATGCCCGTTGCTCACGGTAAAATTTTCCTTCAAATTTATTGTACAATAATTTAATTTTATAAAATTTCTGTTGCTCACAGTCAAATTCAAGTTTTATAAAACCTTTGATAAAACTTTCCATAAAATAGGACATGTTCTATTCCGTAAAATTAATTTTATGAAACGAACCAATCAGGGAAGCTGACATGAAGATGATGCTGGCGCCACGTGGTGAGAAGATTGTGAAGCTTGCTTGTAAACAAATACTTCGAAAATGGTAGGCTTCGGCTGGACTAAGGAAGCTGTTAGTGTTTTACTGGACGAGTACCAGAAATATCAGTGTTTGTATGAGGTTAAAACGCCCATATACCACAATAGAAATGCAAGAAGGGAGGCAGAAATTTCAATCGCCGATTATGTTTCACAAACTCGACCGAACACAAGCCAGGCTGATGTGAAGGCGAAGATAAACGGGCTTCGAACTCACTTGCTGTCTCATTTCAGGGGAAATGGCTTGCCTCATGTTAGTGTACTGTCAAATAATTTTGGGACCAACAAGATCTAGGAGTTTTTTTAAACTGCTTTCCTGCATTCTTAGAAAATTCCTATATGAATTCTGATCTTCTAACCTCAACTCATTTTCGACCAAGGACAGCATTCCTCTACTCTTCTCTTCTTTTTATCCATTCCCGAGTCCAGGACTTCCTAGCATTTCTTTTCTTCCTTTCTACCACTGTACGACATATAATTGTAGCTAAAGCAGCAATTTTTGCGAATTTTTGCTTTGTTTGTTGGAGCCATACTCTCAAACCAATGTGTGTTGAACAGCTGATTCTTGTTTCAGAAGTTTACCGGTAGATGGCAATCATGATACATCCACGGATTTTATAAAATAATTTTACCGTGAACAACAGAGCTTGCTTTCATCAAATTTTTATAAAATTAGTTGTAAAATAAATTTTAAGAAACATTTTACCGTGAGCAACGGGCATAAGGATGGGAGATGATAGGATGGTCTTACACATCTTTAAAGTAGAACCAAGAGGAAAACGGCCAATAGGAAGACCACGAAGTTCCTGGAAAAATGAAATCTACAAACTTTGTAGACATCTGCATGTGGACAACTGGCATAACTAAAAACTCTATAAAATCCAGCCTGTTCTTGATCACCAAAAATCAAAATTTTATTCCGTTTACACTCCTGAATAAAACATCTGTGTGGATGAGTCGCCTCCTTTTATGGAAAGGACGATTGAGCTGGGTACATTATATTCCATCAAAAAGAAGTAGACTTGGCATGAAATTCTATAAACTTTGTGAAAGTAAGTCTGGTTATATTTATATATGGAACTTGGTAGTTTATACTGAAAAGGACACTGTGTAAGGACAGAGCCACCCAGAAGAGCAATCTCCTGCAAGAGTTGTACTAAAGCTGTCGCATGACCTTCTAGATAAAGGTTATCGTCTGTACCTTGACAACTGTTATACCTGTCCAAGACTAGTTGACACATTGTGTAACAGAAATACTGATGTTGTGGTGACTATGAGGATCAACAGGAAAGAGTTCCCAGACACAGTGAAGAGGACCAAAGTACAGAAGGGAGAAACAATTGCAGCTTTCTGTAAAAAACAAATGATCATGAAATGGAAGGACAAAAGGGTCGTTACCTTAGTAAGCACCACTAACGATGATAGTATGACCGATATTCAGTCAAGGAAAGGAGTGATCAAGATGCCATCCCCTGTTCTAGACTACAACAAGAACATGTGAGGGGTAGATAAAAATGATGGTCAAGCTCCCAGCTACAAAACTGCTAAAGAACGCTTAAAAAAATACTACCAGAAGATGTTCCGCTACCTCATGGATTTAGTGTGCTTGAATGCCTTTATACTTTGCCGGAAGAAAGGAGGACATCTAAGTAGATTGGACTTTCAACTGACCTTAGCAGAGGACTTATCTTCATCTGGAGGAGTAGTTGGACAACAGCCAAAAGGACGCCCTTCAAAATCACCCGTACCTTCGCGATTACTGGGACTATGCTTGCCTGAGATTGTTCCAGGTACAATGAAGAAGAAACCCACTAGAAGATGTGTTGTGTATTGGATGAATGGAAAGAGGCAATGATCTGGTGCCCTGATTGCGAGAAAGGACTTTGTGCTGCACCTTGTCTCAAGATTTTTATACCAACAAAACTCTTAAGTTCTAGACAGGTGAATGACCTTGAAGTTAATGCGGAATGTATCAGAATGAAACTAGCATGATAAGTAATTTGTGAACATGGTTCAAAATTTAAAAATCCTATTTCTGTGGTGTAAACTTTCATTTGGACAGAACATGGAATTTCACGTCAGTGACTCTGTAGTTAATGTAAAAATGTCCTAAATTTCTGAAATTCAATAACGTGTTATGCAATTGATTGACATTCCTTTCTTGTATGTATGTATTAGCCCATCATTCGAAAAACATTGAAGTTCTAATCGGGTAAATGACCTTGTAGTTACTGTAAAAATGGTTAAAATGTCTCTAAAACTATACTCAATACATTAAAATTCCTTAATTATACTATAACACAACATTACAATTCCTAATATTCCCACTAACCTTTCCATCTATTCTCTCATAACAATTGACTGGAAATAATTCACATGGCAGGTTACACCAAGCACTCAGAAATACCCAGTTACCGGTAAGAGTTTAATGATGTTGAGTATTGGTGCTTGCTGTGCTAGTGAGTGTATGTCTTTATTTGATCTGTTTTTCCAGCTTTGAGATGTGGAGTCAAAACATGGTCCAAAAATTTCCTGTACACTTTATTTTCAAAAACCTGCAAAAGGTGTTTTTCCATCTTATGGCTCTTTTAATTTAGAATTTTGAGATTCTACTCGTTGATAACCTTAAGTCAAACTGTGTGATAATAATGACATGATATATGGTGACATATTTTCTCTAGAATATGTGTTTGTATATGTTTCAGTTCTGCGTATTCAGTGCACAGAGAAGGACAAGTCGGGCCGGTTCGTGCTGCACACTCTGCAACTCCGTCCTAAGCTGGTGTGCAAGACTTTGGAGTGCCACAAGATGGTGAACGTGTCTTCACAGAGTGATGTGGTGCAGGGCTTTAATGTCCGGGTATGCGGTTTAAAGAATGTGACCATGTTTAATTTGCCTAAATGTACAATTCCTTATAGAATGAATGCAATAATACGCATGTCATACGATGTTGGCATGTCAAAGAACCCATTTGAATTCAGTAGGCCGAGTTCATAATGGCAAAATTAATCTCGGGAGTTTCCGCCAGCACAAAGTTCCTCATTTCTCTACTAGAAAGCGCTATTGTGTTCAAGGAGATTAGATATCTAACATCTAACCTCCTTGACTTTCATAGTCAAGGAACTACGAAATTCGGCATGCAAGCTACCCTCTGGGTGTCAAATAGCAAAGCTTGCACCAGGCACCCGAGGCCATACGATATTAAAATTATTAAATTACTATTTGTATACTGTATTTCCTCGCATAATCGTCGCCACCGCGTAATCGTCGCACCCCATTTTTTCAAACACTAAAATAGGTTTATAAAATTTCATCGCATAATCGTCCCATAGCATGTTCGTATTTGTGCGCCAGTCAGTTGCACATGCTCCCGCGACTTTATAACCTGGCGCGACTTTGTCAGACGAAAAATATCTCGTCTTTATGCTTGCGGGCAATGAACTGTGACGCGAGCGGCACTTAGCACATTCCGCGAGCGTATATTCTGGCGTGATCTTGTCAGGAGAAAGTAATCTTGTCTTTATGCCTGACGGCTATGAACTGCGACGTGAACGGCCAGCGCACGTTCCGCGAGCTTATAGGCCTAATCTGGCGTGATCTTGTCGGCAGAAAGTAATTTCGTCTTTATGCCTGCGGGCTACGAACTCTGACGCGAACGGCCAGCGCACATTCCGCGAACTTATAGACCTAGGCGTGATCTTGTCGGCAAAAAGTAATCTCGTCTTTGTACCTGCCGGCTATGAACTGTGACGCGAGCAGCCAGCCCATATTCCGCGAGCGTATAGGCCTAATCTGGCGTGGTCTTGTCAGGAGAAAGTAACCTCATCTTTATGCCTGCCGGCTATGAACCGCGACGCGAACTGCCAAAGCACATTCCGCTAGCTTATAGGCCTAATCTGGCGTGATCATGTCAGCAAAAAGTAATCTCATCTTTAGGCCTGCGGCCTATGAACTGTGACGCAAGCGGCCAGCGCACATTCCGCGAGCGTATAGACCTAATCTGGCGTGATCTTGTCAGGAGAAAGTAATATCGTATTTATGCCTGCGGGCTATGAAGCGCGACACGAATGGTCAGGGCACATTCCGCGAGCTTATAGGCCTAATCTGGCGTGATCTTGTCAGCAGAAAGTACTCTTGTCTTTATGCCTGCGGGCTATGAACTGTGACTCAGACGGCCAGCGCACATTCCGCGAGTTTATAGGCCTATACTGGCGTGATCTTGTCAGGAGAAAGTAATAAGTACCGTCTTTATGCCTGCCGGCTATGAACCGCGACGCGAACGGCCAGCGCACATTCCGCGAGCTTATAGGCCTAATCTGGTGTGATCTTGTCAGGAGAAAGTAATACGTAACGTCTTTATGCCTGCCGGCTATGAACCGCGATGCGAACGGCCAGCGCACATTCCGCGAGCTTATAGGCCTAATCTGGCGTGATCTTGTCAGGAGAAAGTAATACGTATCGTCTTTATGCCTGCCGGCTATGAACCGCGACACGAACGGCCAGCGCACATTCCGCGAGCTTATAGGCCTAATCTGGCGTGATCTTGACAGCAGAAAGTACTCTCGTCTTTATGCCTGCGGGCTATGAACTGTGACGCGAACGGCCAGCGCACATTCTGCGAGCTTATAGGCCTAATCTGGCGTGATCCTGTCAGGAGAAAGTAATACCGTATCGTCTTTATGCCTGCCAGCTATGAACCGCGACGCAAATGGCCAGCGCACATTCCACGAGCTTATAGGCCTATTCTGGTGTGATCTTGACAGCAGAGAGTAATTCGTCTTTATGCCTGCGGGCTATGAACCACGACTCGAATGGCCAGCTTCGTCAGCACATTCCGCGAGCGTTAACCTGTCGTGACCTTGTTAGAAGAAAGAAGCCTGTCTCTGACTGCAGGCTATGACTCACGCTACGCGAATGACTGGCCCGTGCAACAAATAATGATACAGTATATTCTTTGAACTTAAATAGTCTTCGCATAATCGTCGCACCCTGCTTTTTTCCACGAATTTTTGGCAAGAAAAGTGCGACGGTTATGCGAGGAAATACGGTATTCCTATAAATTAGTCTGAATATTTCTTCAAAAATATTTTGAGATGGTCAACAGAGTGTGAAGTGTTTTTTCTAAGTGATGAATAAAATCTGGTTGATTCTTCAGTTTAGGGGCTGCGACAATGCGGTTATGTAGCCCCGTGTACTTTGGGTGTGTGTAGAATCTGTCTGATAACAGGTGTTAATTGTGATGGTTGTATTAGTCTGTGTTATCTGTTTATAATTCAAGTAAGGACTGCAGACATTCGATTTTCAAGTAGTTCTAACTTTTGCTACCTAACACTACCATCAACGATCATCTAGTTCTAAACTTGGTTATTAGATGCCACCGCAGTCGGCTCCTGGTGACGAAATTTGCAACCTAGGAGCGTTAGTCAAATCTAACTTATAATTTAGCTTCACACAAGTGTAATAAGTGGAAGGTTCTTTAACATGCCATAAATCTATGACGTGGGACCGCCGGCTTTACTTCCCCTCCAAAGGAATGCATACTGAGGGATTTTTAACGCTTTTAAATAATCCGGCGACTTCGGGTTTGAACCTGCGATCTTGCTCATAGAAGCTCAGCATGCTACCGACTACGCCACCGAAGCCACCTGAATAAAATCTCTTTGTGGAGTGGAGCGTAGCTCGGAATATTTATGTTCTTGCTCCAATGGAAATTTTGAAGTGAGTTAGTTATTGTTGTTTTAAGGGGCGGAACTACGAGGTCATCTGCCCCTAATTTTGAAGTGATCCGAAATGCGAAATGTCGTTGACAAAGAAACTGTTGAATTTACTGTATTTTTCAATCTATTCCTTTTGTGAGTATTTTCGTTCTAAATTCCCTTTTGTAAGTATTACCGCTTTCCATTTTGTATTCTTTAATCTAACCCATCATGATCCGCATCTCATGTGTGTTTGTGAGCGGTGGACCAACCTTTTGAACGCTACCATATTATCAAGTATATAGTAAATCCATCATTACTTCCGACTTGACGTTTCAGTGCTAGGCTAGAGTTTCGTTCGCTAAATCGCGACATTGCGAATGAAACTCCATTTGTCGTGATATATTGATTTCAATAACTGCCTGCCATTGGTTAGTTAAATTGGTTTTCCTTCTGACCGCTAGATAACTCTAGGGTAACACTGAAACGTCAAGTCGGATGTAATGATGGCTTTACTATAGGAATCGTGGTAAATCGATCATCGATTTCTGCACAACCTGAAGTGTATCTTCCATTTATATTTTGCACAAATTGTGTGTATTTATTCTTTACTTAAGTCTTGTTGTTCACATCGCTGAAACGTAGGGCTTCGATGAAGCCTTGCCATTGGACTCGGTTTCGTGCCATTGCCTTCACTTCTCCCCACGTTCTCCCCGCTTCTGGAGCTTCCCTCCACTGTAGCTTGATGTAACTTTCCACTCTCGTATAGTGTCCGTACATTCCAAAATCCAATCTTCATGGTCCTTTTCAATCCTAAGGTTGTCAACTTGTTGTCCATCCGGCTTTTTCTTCTTGAAGTTTCTTTAACGATATATTTTAAGAGAAGCAGATTGTTAGCCCACAATCCCCGAGTTCTTTAGTGGGGCTGCCACCTTTCGGCCTAAGCACATGCCATTATAGCTAGATGGTCTGCTATGTCTCTTGCAAATTCTTTACAGGAAGAGTCGAGACTGGTCTCCCTAACCCTCCTACTTCCTCTGGGCTTGGGTCCAGTAACGACAACCATGGAGCTACTCAATCTGTCCCATGGTTGGGGGCGTGGTGGCTCAGCGGTCTAGCTGTATGCCTCTCACCAAGGCGGTCCGGGTTCGATTCCCGGTCACTGCATGTGAGATTTTCGAAGTGAAATGCCCTGTCCTGTGGTTCGGATTCCACGTAAAAAGGAGGTCCCGTGGCTCATGATCTCAAGATTAACGGTCACGTTAAACTACAAGCTTCCTTCCTTTTGTCCCATGGTTGCCGCAGGCGGAGTTATTTATTCTTAATAATAATAATATAAGAATTATTACATTAGTTACTTTCTTTTTCTTTATGTACTTAGCCTTTAATTTCACTTTTTCAGTTCCTTTGTTGTATGTGGTAGGGTGGCCTGGTGTTAGAGGTGGTGGTAGCCAAGTACTGGGCGAACCTGGGCGACATCACTGTCGACTACTCTCTGGCCTTCCACGGAGTGAAGCCCGAAGCTACGTCCATCGTGATGCTGGCCGCGGATGGCATGAGGTCTGTGGAGCTGCGTAGTGGGCTGCGATGCGAGGAGGTAGCGCCGTTGGTTACGCTCAAGAGCTCGGTACAGGTTCTGCGTCCCAGCGAGAGCAAGGTGTCCCCCCTGTCACCTCGGGACATGATACCTCCCTCGCGCCAGATCTACGAGCTGCAGCTCACCTACAACTTCCACCTGGCCAAGACCACTGAGGTGGTGCCCATCAAGTGAGTACTGGGGTGATTGGGGTTAACATTGTTCATGATTGGTCCGTATTGACGAATGATAAGTTTAATATTTGATAATACACTTATGTTCCATATAGTCAATACTTTAATGTTTATTTACACACTAGGACATGTTTCGAGGCAAAAAAGATGTTAACACTGTATGGGAGACTAAAGGTTTGTTCCAATACAGGGAAGAATCGTTCGAGAACTGCCGACGCATGCACAGTAGCACAGGGACCATTCCAACAAACTTTATGAACGAGTTCTGAACTGCTAGTTATCTATTTGCTCTGTGGAATCAGCTCTTAGTCAAGACCAGGGACTGGGAGTTCTGATCATGCGCACAAGCGTTCTTCACAGCTGCTTCCATTGTTGAATGCTAAAGGAAATACATAGCCCTAGTGCGCTCTTTTTAAAATACACTGAAGTAGTTTTTATTGTATTATCAAAATGAGTGATTTAGAATATGACAGCGACCTCTTTTATGATTCAAGGGCTGATGAAGATGATAATGACTTAGAATTGAATGTACTGTATTAAGAAGGAAAAATGAAAATTATTTAGGTAATAAGCAATTTGTTGAAAGTCATACAATTATAGCTGTTCAGTTATCTTTCTAAATTATGATCTCATCTGTTTTTAAAGATGTAAAAATTATACAGTATATTACATTGAAATTCCGTTAGTACATTCCTTAGTAACACGTTTTCCCGCTAATCACATCGAATTATGAAAGTCCTGGTCCCAAAGCACTAAATGTTATGTAAAATATTGCTTTAGCATGTTTTTGCGCTCCCGCTTACTTTGTTCAAATTTTGATGTTCTTCCGTTCAATATTTTGGCCGGCCCTTGCGTATTTGTCAGTCCAGTTGGACTTCGGCCAAGGTTAAGTAAGCTTGGCGCGGTAGCGGTCGAGAGCTCAGCTTAGTTTAGCAGTGAGTGTGCTTCCTATAGTGTCATCTATTCATTCAGTGATGATAGCTTGCCGTATAGTGCTACAGTGTTCTTGGCTATTTTTATCTGGGCCTTATTTACATGTTTGCAATGGGGAAGAAGAAAGTGAGGCAAATAACAAACAGTGAAAGACTACAAATCCTTCAAGAAGTTAATCACCATTCAAACATGAAGCGTGTTGATGTAGTGCGGAAGTTAAACATTCCTCTGTCAACTTTAAATACAATTGTTAGCAAACTTAAACTGATTAAGACTGCTTTTGAAGAAGGGAAAAGTGCTCAAAGAAAACTTAATCGCCAGCGTCAGTTTGCAGAATTAGTAAAAGTAGTTTGTGCAAGCGCGAGCTTCAAATGTGCTGGTAGACGGTACTGTGGTTCGAGCTCAGGCAACACTTATTGCGCAGTAGATGGGACTTGATGATTTTAAAGTATCTAATGGCTGGATTGACAGATTCAAGAATCTACACGACCTAGCTTATAGATGTGTGCGAGGCGAAGCTGCTGACCTGGATAATGGCACTACACTGTGCGAAACTATTGAAACATGAAAAACTACAACGCTTTCTGCAATTTTGAAAGACTATATACCTAACGATATTTTTAATGCAGATGAAACGGGGCTGTTTTTTCCTCTTCTTCCAGATAAAACCCTGGATTTTAAGGGCGCGAAGTGTCACGGTATCAAACATAACAAGGAAAGGCTTACAGTTCTCCTGTGCTGTAATGAAAGTGGAACTGAGAAGTTGGTACCGCTGGTAATTGAAAAAGCACGCAATCCACGATGTTTCAAGAATGTGCGATTTTTTCCATGTGAGTACACTTCTAACACGAAAGCGTGGATAATTTCCGCCAGTGTAAATTACTTACTCGCATGGGATGCAAGGCTTAGCGTAAGAAACATTAGAATTGCACTCCTCAATGATCAGTGCCCCACTCACCGCTCAAATGTTTCTAATTTTAGAAACATAAAGATCATTTTCCTCCCAGCAAACTGCACGAGTAAGCTGCAGCTTACGGTGCATGAAGCAGAAGTATTGTAAGAGGCTGGTACAGAGAAGATTGGCTGCACAGTGGAATCGACGACGAGAAAAATCGCCGTCTTAGATGCCATGCATTTCATTAAGGCTGACTGGGATTCTGTGGAGCAAAATTCTATTCGGAACTGCTTCAATGCAGCCGGTCTTTGTCGTGTTCGCACTGATGACGTCATGCTAGTTGATTTTTCTGAGAGTGAAGAATAGCGCCGAGTGGCAGGAGAGGTCACTTTCGAAACACATGTCAATGTTGATGACGATGTTCCAGTTTGTGAAACTATGACAATAGATGAAATTCTTGAAGAACAGAAGAAGGAAAAAGCGTCAGTGCAGGATGAAATTGATGATGAGCCAGAGCCAGTTACCACGGTGTCAAAAGTGATGATGGCAATGGACATAGTGAGCGATACGTGTGTAGTTTCAAAGTTGCTGACGAAGTAATGACTTCAGTAAACAGGATGGACAGTACAGTTTTAAAATTAAAACCAAGAAAGCAATCAACCATACAGATGTATTTCAAACCAGTGTTAATAGGATTCAAGTTCATATATTGTACTGTAATTCATTTTTTAAGTTGTTGTTTATTCCCCCTGTTAGTTGCTGACAAACCTATGTTTATGTTGTGACTGTAGTAGCGCATTAACTAATTCTTAAGGTCGGCAATTTCACGCGCACGTCTAATGACGTGCTTTTTTAACACATTGTAAATACAGTATAGCGTTTTCGGTAGTACGTTTTACCGCTTTTGACGTCCCATTATTTCAGTCCCTTCAAAGATGTACTAACGAAGTTCCACTGTATTATGAATATACAACTTTCCTTTAGAACAAACAGTTCCTCAGTATGAAGACGATTCGTTTGTGCAACATTTTCGGGTTTCAAGAGGAACTGTTCCAGAATATTGCTCAACAGTATGAAGGAACCGAAGTCAGCAGTATTGGAGGTAATCCGTTGTTTTCGCAGGTAAATGTGTTCCAACAAACAAAATCGCAAACTAGTTCTGTACTGTTATATTGGCTTTCACGGCCGGTGAATTAAAACTCAGCAATTCTTCTAGGTTTGTGCCGTGTCTTGTGTGGGGTTTCGCCTAGGACACCAAGCTAGGCTCATCGGTGGGCTCTTGGTGTCCCCGCCCGGACCCCCACAGGAGTGACGAACTGCGCGCCACCTCCCTTTATATAAGGTGCAACTGCACCACTTGACTACGAGAACTAAAAGTTCAAGCAGCCTTAACCTCCCTATGAAGGCTTCCAAAAAGATGGTATATTGGCTTTCACGGCCGGTGAATTAAAACTCAGCAATTCTTCTAGGTTTGTGCCGTGTCTTGTGTGGGGTTTCGCCTAGGACACCAAGCTAGGCTCATCGGCAGGCTCTTGGTGTCCCCGCCCGGACCCCCACAGGAGTGACGAACTGCGCGCCACCTCCCTTTATATAAGGTGCAACTGCACCACTTGACTACGAGAACTAAAAGTTCAAGCAGCCTTAACCTCCCTATGAAGGCTTCCAAAAAGATGGTATATTGGCTTTCACGGCCGGTGAATTAAAACTCAGCAATTCTTCTAGGTTTGTGCCGTGTCTTGTGTGGGGTTTCGCCTAGGACACCAAGCTAGGCTCATCGGCGGGCTCTTGGTGTCCCCGCCCGGACCCCCACAGGAGTGACGAACTGCGCGCCACCTCCCTTTATATAAGGTGCAACTGCACCACTTGACTACGAGAACTAAAAGTTCAAGCAGCCTTAACCTCCCTATGACGGCTTCCAAAAAGATGGTATATTGGCTTTCACGGCCGGTGAATTAAAACTCAGCAATTCTTCTAGGTTTGTGCCGTGTCTTGTGTGGGGTTTCGCCTAGGACACCAAGCTAGGCTCATCGGCGGGCTCTTGGTGTCCTCGCCCAGACACAAACCTAGAAGAATTGCTGAGTTTTAATTCACCGGCCGTGAAAGCTAATATACCATCTTTTTGGAAGCCTTCATAGGGAGGTTAAGGCTGCTTGAACTTTTAGTTCTCGTAGTCAAGTGGTGCAGTTGCACCTTATATAAAGGGAGGTGGCGCGCAGTTCGTCACTCCTGTGGGGGTCCGAGCGGGGACACCAAGAGCCCGCCGATGAGCCTAGCTTGGTGTCCTAGGCGAAACCCCACACAAGACACGGCACAAACCTAGAAGAATTGCTGAGTTTTAATTCACCGGCCGTGAAAGCCAATATACCATCTTTTTGGAAGCCTTCATAGGGAGGTTAAGGCTGCTTGAACTTTTAGTTCTCGTAGTCAAGTGGTGCAGTTGCACCTTATATAAAGGGAGGTAGCGCGCAGTTCGTCACTCCTGTGGGGGTCCGGGCGGGGACACCAAGAGCCCACCGATGAGCCTAGCTTGGTGTCCTAGGCGAAACCCCACACAAGACACGGCACAAACCTAGAAGAATTGCTGAGTTTTAATTCACCGGCCGTGAAAGCCAATATACCATCTTTTTGGAAGCCTTCATAGGGAGGTTAAGGCTGATTGAACTTTTAGTTCTCGTAGTCAAGTGGTGCAGTTGCACCTTATATAAAGGGAGGTGGCGCGCAGTTCGTCACTCCTGTGGGGGTCCGGGCGGGGACACCAAGAGCCCGCCGATGAGCCTAGCTTGGTGTCCTAGGCGAAACCCCACACAAGACACGGCACAAACCTAGAAGAATTGCTGAGTTTTAGTTCTGTACTCTTTCTCAAATGGCACTTGCGTATTAAACAAAGGTTTGGAACGCGTTCAGAACGTCGTGTTGGAAGAAACCTGTCATATCGTCCAGGGAGCGATGGTAGACAGTCCACGCGCAGACTTTCTCTAGAAACTAACATGTCGCAAAGGTCACTGGTTAGAATTGTGCATCTTGATTTGAGAATGAAGTCATACAGCTTGCGGAATGTACAGCAGCTCACAAATGCGGTCAAAGAAGCACTTGTGAATGCTGCACAAATCTCTTGGAAATGGAGCACATGGAGCCTGACACTCTGTTCATGTTTTCTGACGAAGCAACATTCCACATCAGCAGTCATGTGAACAAGCACAACTGTGTCATCTGGGTGACCGAGCACCAGAAGGAGGTTCGAGAGCACACGCGAGATTTTCCCAAGGTGAACGTTTGGTGTGAAGATAAGATAAGCCCGTAGATCCATGATGGGTAAGGGCCTCCTACCGGAGTGGTAGGGGGTGGCTCAAGTAGTCTCCCAAGAGGAGCCAGTACTTGAGAGATGTCTTTCCTAAATACATAATGACACACATTAATACTAATTAAATTAACACACCTCCTTACTACGGTATTTACATTGTTACACTATTACATCATCATCATCTTGTACAGTTTCCAGCCCCAGGCTGGATCTGTTTGGAACATAAGCCTCGCCACTTAGTCCTTTCTTCCCACCACCTCTCTGCTTGTCACTCTGGTCCAGTCCTCGCCTCTGTTCTTGACACATTCCTCCACTCCATTCAGCCATCTATCTCTTGGCCTTCCCCTTGGTAATTTCTTCTGCATCTGCATCTCATGTATCCTCTGCAAATCTTCTTCTCTTCCATTCTCTTTAAGTGTCCATACCACCTCAGTCTTGATGTCTCATTCCTACCCTGCAAGGGATCCTCTTTCACTATTTCCCTGACCTTTTCATTCCTCACCCTGTCTCTTCTTGTTACTCCGATCCTACTTCCCAGGAATTTCATTTCACTTGCCTATATTCTGCTTATTCTCTTTTCTTCTCTATCCACGTTTCTGATGCTTAGGTCAGTATCGGGATGTAGTAGCTTCCGTATAACACTTCTTTGCTTTTTTGTGGGACATCTTTATTCCACACTAAGCTCCTAATGATTCTCAGAAATGCTTCTGCCTGTCTGCCACGTTCCATAATCTTTTGTCATTACTCACATTTTCCTCCACTATACTTCCCAAGTACTTGAGACTTTCTACCTTCTTCAGCTGTCCACCTCCAAGTGTTATCCTACTCATTGGTCTGTTCTTTTTCCTGGTCGTTAACAGGATCTCACATTTACTGATGTTGAACTTCCATCTGTACTCTCCCACTGTTTCTTCCCAAGCCTTCAGTTGCTCCTGAACACTATTACACTGTTCTGAATTTCCTTCCATAGCTTTCTATCCCTGGCATTTCTGGTCCACATAACTCCTGCCTCGAACCTAAATTCGTCTGACCATCTGTGATGGGGGCGTCCTCTATTTCTCTTGCCAGCTCTTCGATCCCACATATTCGTGGAGTAGGCCCATCTATCCTGGTGCATTCTGGATATGTGTCCATCCCAGCGCCATTTCAGTTGCCTAGCTCTTGATGCTGTGTCCTCCATCCCACTTCTTTTTCTCAGATCCGTGTTACTGATTCTGTCGCTTAGCTTAATGCCTAGGATTCTCCTTTCCATTTTCCGTTGACAATCTGGAGCAGTCTTGTCTGACATTTACTCAATGACCAAGTTTGGCATCCATAGATTAACACTGGGATGACTCAGCTTTGTAGTACATTTGCTGTGAGCATATTTCGAGTGATTGGACCCTTCTTTTTTGACGAACAGACCGTCAGGGGAGAGAATTACCGTGCCATGCGCAGCACGTTCATGGAGGAGAACGTACCGCTTGCCATTCTCCAGCTGGGGTACTTTCAGCAAGACAGCACCCCTGCCCATTCCAGTCGGATGGTTCGGGATTACCTGAACGACATGTTCGGTAAACACTGAATAGGTAGAGGGGGTCCTCTCCCATGGCCAGCACGTTCACCCGAACAGACGCCATGCGATTTTTGGCTGTGGGGCATGGTCAAGGATCGGGTCTACGCCAGCAAACCTCGCGACTTGGACGACCTGAAACACCGTATCACTCACGTCATCGCTGGAATTTTTGCCTCCATGGCCCACAGGGCCTTACAAACAACAAAGGACAGACTTCATAAGTGCATTGAGAAGGATGGATGCCAAATTGATACCCTGTAACCAAATCCCTGCCTTGTAATTTGAAGTGATTAAACACCCATTTAATGTTAACATCTTTTTGCCTCACCCTGTATAGTCTAAGTATAGACATAATACACAGAACGAGAAAGTGGGTTGTGTTTACGTTATTGATGGTGCAAATACCAAGATCTCTTTGCCTGAGGCCTGTAGTGTGTTTACTGCGGAGCTCCTTGCCATCTATGAAGCTCTGCAGTTTGCACTACAGGATGCACGAATCCACTTTCTCGTGTGTACCGACTCTTTGAGTTCATTGCAGTCAATTGCTACATGTTTCCCGCAACACCCCCTAGTGCAGCGAATCCACGACCTACTAGCCGGGCTGTGCCACGCTGACACTCGAATCACCTTTCTGTGGCTTCCAAGCCATATGGGTATTGCGGGAAATGAGTTAGCGGATCAAGCTGCAAAAGAGGCGGTATCACTACCACCTCGACCAATGGGGGTACCCGCTAGAGATATTCGCTCTCAGTTACGCCTACAATTTCTGGCATTTTGGGAGAGTCAGTGGCTAGCTGATCCACTGCCCAGTAAACTGAGAGCGATCAAGGGAACTACTCGCGTGTGGTGGAGCTCTTTCCGGTCGCGGAGAGAGTCCGTCATTTTGTGTAGGCTAAGGATAGGTCATACAAGATCCACCCACTCGTATCTGATGAGAAGGAAAGACCCCCCACTTTGTACCTGTGGAGCTGTTTTCACCATGGCCCTCATTTTCACCGAGTGTGTGGATCTTGCTGACTTACGATGACACTCAAACTTAGCCGATGACATGGTGGCAGCTGATCGCGTTATCCGCTTTATAAGTGAGAGTGGGTTAGGGCCAGCAATCTAAATTCTCCAGTGAACATTGACTCAACGACTTGTTAGTTTTTGAATGATAATGTTTTGTCTTTCCGTAATTTTTGTTTATTTTTATAATTTTTATTTTATTTAATTTTTTGTTTTTGTTTTATTAATTTTTGGTCTTTTTAAATTTAGGTGTCCACCTCAAAATTTTGAATTCAATTCCAAATTTGTATTCTTTAATCTGTGTTAAGAGGGGCAGATGGCCTTGTAGTTCCCCCCCTTAAAACAACAATAACTAACTAACCTATTTGCATTTTGAGGGACAGATGACCTCACTGTTCCGCCCCTTAAAACAACCATCATCATCTCCTTGCATTTAATCACCCAACATTTATGTCTCGCATCCCGGTAGAACTTTGTGGCTTGTTTTATTTGTTTTTCATCCTCGGGTAGTATAGTACAGTAAGAGCCGCCTAAACCGGACCCTTTATATACTGGAAACCTGGACAAAGGGAAAACAAAATTCGGAACGGAGGTATTTCCTATGTAAAATCACACTGTAAACCGGAAAACTGCCTAACGTGGAACCGAAAAAAAAAAATCCGGAACTGTAGGCGTAAATAACTTGACTAAGACAGATTATCTTATCCATAATACAAAGCTATGTTCAGTACTAAATTTTTGACCACAACTGTACTTGCACCAAAGTTCTAGGAAACATTAATGACTGAAGACATTCAATGTGCAGCTGATATTGTACTTGCACCAAAGTTCTAGGAAACATTAATGACTGAAGACATTCAATGTGCAGCTGATATTGCTGATATTGTACTTGCACCAAAGTTCTAGGAAACATTAATGACTGAAGACAGGTGCCGAAGTCATGGAAGGAATGGACGACAACGATGAAGGCAACGAAAAGGAGCTAAAAATACACACTTTTGGAGAAGCACTATCTGTTGTATGCCGATGACACCGCATCTCCTGCTCCGACAGCTGCAGAGCTTCAACAATCGGTCAATCGCTTTAGCACTGCGTGTGATCTCTTTGGTCTCACCATCAATGCAAAGAAAACAAAGGTGCTTGCACAACCTGCCCCAGGATTACCTCTTCCTGAGTTCAATATCTCCATCTTAGACTCAACACTGGAGAGGGTTGATCATTTTTCATATCTTGGCAGCATCTTGTCTAAACGGTGCACTTGCGAACAGGATGTTGACAAAAGAATTGGGGCTGCCCATGCAGCATTTGGCCGTTTAATGCACAGAGTCTTCATGAATAAAGACCTAAAGATGCATACCAAACTCATGGTGTACAAAGCGGTCGTCATCTCAACGCTACTGTATGGCTGTGAAACTTGGACACTCTATCGCCGTGATATCAAGAAACTTGAGCGTTTCCACCAACAAAAGATGAGATACATCTTGAACATCAAGTGGGAGGACTATGTGACCAACACTGCAGTTCTCGAGAGAGCGCATCTCGATAGAATTGAGACAACTATCATCGCTCATCAACTGAGATGGTTAGGCCATGTTCACCGTATGAGTGATACCAGGCTTCCACGTCGATTCCTTTATGGTGAGCTTTGCTCCGGCACTAGACCTCATGGGGCCCCTTTGAAGCGTTTTAAAGACCAGTTAAAACACATCATGACGACGACTGGTATAGACATCCACTCATGGGAAACATCTGCTGCGGACCGTTTACTGTGGCGGAGCACTACATCGACGGCTGTCAACTTCTTTGAAGAAGAACGTCGCAGACATGAAGAGGCCAAGCGACAAGCAAGAAAGCTTCGTCAATTGCAACCCCGCCCTCCCCCGACCATTGAGTGCAATTTATGAGGGCGCATGTTTTATGCCAGGATTGGCCTGTTTAGTCATCAGAAGCACATCCACAGGCTGGTCTGAAAAGCTCTATGCAGGAAGAAGTATGTTTACTCGGAATCGAGTTACAGCCGACGACGATCTGTTGTTGTGAGTGACCTCCAGGAATTTGCAGCTTCCAAGAATGTTCCAGAACTACTGAATTAAATGCAGGATAAAAGAAGTTGCGACAATGCATTTTGAAAGACAAGTGGAAACAAAAAAAAAAATGAGCAGAGAATCTGAAAATTTTGTACTTAAGGTGAAAATGCAGTGTAATACATGTGAACCTATTTTCCTTTTTATTTACAGACCTACATTTTAAAATATTTCAATGCACTCCTATGCGATAATACAGTATTTCTTTGTAGTGTATTTTGTCGAACACTCATCCCTTTGTAAAACGGAAACCTGTGAAAACGGAAAAATAAATCCGGAATGATTGAGTTCCGCTTTAGGCAGGTTTTACTGTACCTAGATATTTATAGTCGCCACCGCTTTAGGCAGGTTTTACTGTACCTAGATATTTATAGTCGCCAAGCCATCTCGTCAAATTATAAGCCTCAAAATAAAGAACTGAAAGAAATTTTTTGTATGATTAAAAACCCTTCAAAGACTCCACAAACAGATCTCATTTCAGTGGATCCCTTCTCATGTTGGAATAGCAGGTAATGAAGAGGCAGACAGATTGGCAAAAAAAGGTACCACACTACAACAACCTTGTCAGTCAGACTAATTTTATGTCAGCAAAAAGGATCTTGAAAAATACTATCAAAAACTGGTATGAAGAAAACAGCAGAAACCAAATTATGGAAGGACATTGATGCTAAATAGGATCAATATTAACACCAAGAAGAGAAGCTGTAGCCTTCTTCAGACTTAACCCTGGCCATGACTGCCTTGCAGCTCATCTGAAACGAATCAACATCCTGAGATCTTAAGAATGCACACTTTGTCATGAACCTGGAAGTAAAATGGATAAGGGGAACCTGCTACATTGCAACAAACTTGATGTGACTGCTAGAACTTCAGGAAACCTCACACAACTCTATTGGAACGCAAGAAAGCTGACGGATTGGAATCTGGGCTAACCATAGGAAACAACAACAGCATATTTATAGTCGGAGTCACCTTATGTTAACCACTAAAAAAATCTTGAAGAAGGATGGCAGTATGCTGCAATGTGCAGAAATGAAATTTCTAAGGATAATGGTCAAGAAAACAAGAAGGGACAAGGTCAGAAATGAAAGTATAAGGGAAGCAACACAGGTTCAGGAATCTCTTCTAAGAAAGATTGAAAGTTCAAGGTTGAGGTGGTTTGGACATGTTAAAAGAATGACACCCAACAAAATGGCAAAAGTATGGCTGGAGAAAACAGTTAAAGGCACTCGACGGTGTATCGGTAATTGCCGAAGTCGTTGGATTTTTTAAGAGCTTTAAAAATCCCTCAGTATGCCTTCTTTCGGAGGGGAAGCAAGGACGGCGGGCCCATGTCATAGATTTATGAATTGTAAAAGAACCTTCCCCTGACTACAATTGTGCGAAGCTAAATTTGTAGGTTAGATTTGATTAATGCTCTATTAGTTCCAACGTTCGCCGCCAGGTGCCAGTTGCGGTAGCATCTAGTAGCCAAGTCAACATCTAGGTGTTGTTGACGGTAGCATTTGGTAGCAAAAGTAGGAACTACTTGAAATTGATCGTCTGCAGTCCTTATCTGAATTGCAGATAACACACACTAATACAGCCATGACAATTAACACCGGTTATCAGACAGATTCTACACACACACAAAGTACACAGGACTACATGGCCACGTTGTTGCAGCCCCTAATCTGAGGAACCAACCAATTGCATGTTTCCATTGGTTGCAACGTTTGGGCTATTGGGTGTTTTTGGCAGCGGGGGTTGGCTCAGTTAATTCGAAATCATCTTTTACTGTCCCTATCACTTGGAATCAATGAGGTTTTACTGTACGTTATTAATAAGAGTTTGGGACGCACGTGCAGTAGATACCACTTCCGTTTTGTTGCAAGCGTGTGTAAGGGGGCGTGCGAAACTTAAAAAAAGATATTCTCGGATGGTCTAATTCTCTCCGTTAAATCTGAAGTCCGTTAAATCAAGGGTTTACTGTACAGTATTTAAAATTGCAGTGTTGTTTTCTTTCCAGTCCTTTGTTGAGTGACCTGCTGTACGAGTCAGAGTTTGAGTCCCAGCTATGGATGCTGTTCGACGCAAATCGCCAGATGTTAGCCACCGGAGATGCCTATCCAGGGAAGTACCAGGTGAAACTGGAAAAGGGAGACTATGTGATCCGCATGCACATACGACACGAGCGCAAAGATCAGCTCGATAAGTTGACGGACCTGTCATTGCTGCTCTCACACAAGTTGGCAGCAAACATCAATCTCGACATCTACGCCAGCCAAACGCAGGCGACCACTCAGGGCAAGAAGATGGTGGGTGCGACTCTCCCGCCAGGCCACATCCTGCCATTCTACATCGCACCCTTGGTTTCTGACAAGTAAGTGCATCTCTAGCATATTCTTTTATATTCTTTCTCATTCTTTGGAAATCCGAAAGCAATGAGATGTTTTCTAGTATAATATAATTATCCGACCCGCCATGGGGACTGAGAGCACTAATCCGCTAGCTTGTGCCTCGCTGACATTGGGAGAGCTTGGATTCGATTCCCTACTTTGTTGACATGAAAATGGTTTCTCTGGGAATGAATGTCTTTTATAATCATTTTCCATGTTGACATGTATCTACTATACTTATTTTGTCCACTGTACAACACAACTTTGTTTTGAGGTACTAGAACCTCTTCAGGAACATGTTTTGGACTTCCAAGCAGTCCATCTTCAGCCTTGGTTCAGTAAATTTATGGTCTAAAATATTCACCTTGTTGGTGATGGTCACACATGTTAAAATACATGAAATGTCACTGATTGGTGAATGGATAAATGATATTTTAAAAGACGATTAAAGAATTTTAAAAAGAGGATAAAAGATTAAAATACGTCGCTCTAATTGTCCGGAGCAGCTGAATGTGACACAGGGATATTCTTGTGAGTGAGTTCTTCCTTAGAAGACGATCAGCACGGACCCCCTGTGTCACATTCAGCTGCTCCGGATAAGTAGAGCGACGTATTTTAATCTTTAATCCACTTTTTAAAATCCTTTTATCATCCTTTGAAATAACTTCTATTCATTCACCAATGAGTGACATTTCATGTATTTTAACATGTGTGACCATCACCGATAAGGTGAATATTTTAGACCATAAATTTACTGAACCAAGGCTGAAGATGGACTGCTTGGAACCCGAAACATGTCCCTGAAGAGGATTTAATACCTCAAAACAAAGTAACCCCTTGAAACCTCAATAACTAACTAACTATTCTCTGGGAATATTCAAATTCAGTTTCTGGTCCGTATTGGCAAATTATTAAGTCTGACAAAAAAAACTGTTTTCGCCTAATCAATACCTTTATCGTCTTCCGAAGGGGCCCGAAATTTGTTTTTTTTTCTGATTGTATTTTGCATTTCCTAGTAATTGGTTATTACTGATTATTGATTTGACGGAAACAAATATTTTTGTCATACTGAAAATGGTTTTCGTGGTTTTCGATGTTCACCACCAGACAAATGCTGTGCTGATTCCTTTCAACAAGTGAACGGCCATCTTCCTTCCAAAATCCCATAGACTCTAGTTAGGGATCACCTGGGCGTATTGCCTACTTAATTTATAAGGTACTTATACACTATATGTAATAATAATTTTATTAATGCAGCCAATGGCCATGTACCTTTCTTTTCAGGACGGGTCAGGGAAGGGATACTGGATGGAAATCGGCCTTGGACCTATTGAAAGGAACCATCCCGGCATTTGCCTGGTGGTGAAAATGGGTAACCACGAAAACCATTTTTGGACGACCGAGGTGGGATTCGAACCCACCCTCTCCCGATGCCAGCGAGACACGAGGTAGCGCGTAAGCGCTCTCGGCCACCGCGGCCTTAATGTGTAGCCTGCTGATATCCATGTAAACCCCCGTGTGGGTGCGGGATAGAATACACCCACGGTATGCCCTGCCTGTCGTAGGAGGCGACTAATAGGGCCGACATGGCCGAATAACTTGCCAGTTTTTGATTTGTTCAGACCCCCTGTGGATGGGGAGGGCAGAATTCATCCACGGTTTCCCCTGCCTGTCGTAAAAGGCGACTTAGAGGGGGCCTTATAAAGGTCAATTTTGGTTTTCTGGTCCCAGCTCTGGTTTGACCAATAGAAATAAACATGCGTGCTGTTAGGGGAAGGGCCACCAGCTTGGCCATCTGGCCAGAAAGCCTAGACGGTATGCCCCATCCCGTCAGGTGGGTGCGCCATGTACCCTACAGTAGTATCCGCCTTACAACGAAGGTCCCTGCATGGCCGAATACTGGAGCTGAATAAATCCTGTGCATGCCGAGGGGGAAGTGCCTGTTCGAGGCACTGGGACCCCGGGCAATATCTGCTATGCCAGGTAGGTATTGCCTTGGCTGGGTGGCGCCCACAGTGATAGCCCCCGTTCGGAGTGGGAAGTATTCGGGGAGGATTTCGTCCGGGATGCCATCAAAGCGATCACGGACACCTGTACAGGGTGGCACCCTTAAAAAGCCGTCTCTTGAGTGTCGAGCTAATCCCAAGGTGTATACGCCTTGGGATGAAGCCTTTAATAGAAGATTCCCCGCTGATAAGTCTCCTCGCTACCTGGTAGCTACGAGGACTGACGGGGGTGATTTTAAACTAGTAAAATCAATAATTTTTTCTGAGGAAATCGAGGGGAAATTTGGGGACCTAAGCGGGATTTCCAAGCTCCGGAACGGTCAGCTGCTGCTGCACACCGTTGATCGGAAGCAAACCGAAGCGTTGCTGGAATGCACGCAATTCGGCGAAATTCCCGTTAAGGTCTCAAAACACGAAACGCTGAATGAGGTCCGAGGAGTTATTTTCCATCGTGACCTCATTTTAAATAGCGATGCGGAATTGTTGCGGGATCTGGGGAAGAGAGGCGTCACCAAGATTAGGCGCATCACCCGAAAGATTGGGGAGAACAGCGTCGATACCGGCGCTTTTATTCTCCATTTTGAGGGTGATGTAGTACCTAAGCAGGTGAAGGTCACATCGTACCACTGCGATGTTCGACCGTACATCCCTCCACCTATGCGCTGCTATCAATGCCAGAGATTCGGGCATGTTTCCGCCAGGTGCACTGCCAAGGCCGTGTGTAGAGAGTGTGGCAAGGGGACACATGAGGGTGAGAGGTGTACGCCTCCCCCGATTTGTCCTAACTACCAAGGAAGCCACTCTCCACGATCGAAGCAGTGCCCTGAGTTCTGTAAGGAAGCAAAAATTCAAGAAATAAGAACTCTTGATAGGCTTTCATATCACGACGCTCGCAAGAGGTACCGTGATATGAATGCCCCCGAATTTCGGGTATCGTTTGCAGCTGCAACGACGCCCTCATTCACCCCTGCCGCATCTTTACCGAGTGTAGTACCCTCGACACCCGTATTTTCAGCAGTATTAAAATCACCCCTCGCTGTACCAGCGAAAAATGTCAGCCCGAAAGAGGTACAACAACCTTCTTCGGCCCAGCAAAAGAAGGCGCCGGTTATACCATCTAAACCGGCGCAATCGGAGAAGAAGTCATCTTCTTCTCCGAAACGGTCGGCGAATAAGTCTTCCCCAGTTAAAGGGGGAAAGAAGACTTTGCCGACCAGGGCTGGTCCTTCTTCCAGCCCACCTAATACGAAAAATATAGGGGAGAAGAGGGAGACGGTTCGTCGCCGTCTCTCTCGCCCTCCTGCTGACGGGCTGGCTACTGTCTCTGCTGGCCTTTCCGCTCCCACTACCACCAAGGGAGCGAAGCCTGCTGAAGCCAAGCCCGTCCGTATGGAGGAACTCCCCTATAGAAAAGAAAATAGATCGGCGGAGGAGAGGGGAACGGTTCAGCGCCGTTTCTCTTCCTCTCCTAAAGGCAGGGCTGCTCACGTATCTGCTGGCCATCCCGCTCCCACCACTGCCAGTGGAGCGGTGCCAGCAGGAGCGACCTTGTTTTATAAGGACCCGGCGTCTGTGGGGAAGGGACCATCTACTTCCCCAAACAAGCGTCGGCGCCGATCAAAGAAGAAATCTCTTCGGGACGTGTCGGGGACAGACACCCAGTCTTCGGACCGGGAGAAAGTCCCTCGACACCGCTCTCGCTCTTCCCCAAGAACGAGACTCGTGAGGTCCGACGACGACCGCGCGCAACCCAAGAGAGCGCCCGCTCCATTTTCTTCGTCTTCGGACGGAGATGTGGAGATTGAGGTGTGCTCTCCTGCCCCATCATCTCCAACTAGAGATGGGGAAGGGTGGCAAACGGTCAAGCATAAGTAGAAGACCCACTTCTACTTAAGTCCACACCATGGCACTATTACAATGGAACTGTAATAGCTATTCTGTTCATCTCGCTGAGTTACGACAATTAATATCTTCGTTTTCGGCAACCATTGTCTGTCTTCAGGAATCCAGGTTTCGTCCTGGACATGAGACAACAATGCGTCACTTCAAACTCTTCTCTAAAGACCGGGTGGACGGAGCTGTGGCCGCTGGTGGCGTCTGCACTCTCGTCCGCTCTAGCCTCTTTAGTGAAGAGGTGCCGTTGCGTACTCAGCTAGAGGCAGTTGCAGTTCGTACTTCGTTGCCAGTAATGGCAACAGTATGTAACGTGTACATCCCGCCTGATTCTCAGCCGGATTACGACCAGCTGGTGGATCTAGTCTCTCAGCTCCCCCCTCCTTTCCTCCTTCTGGGAGATGTTAATGCCCACAACACCATCTGGGGCTCCGCTACCACAAGCGGTAATGGGAGAGATTTTGAGAGGCTGATCAGGCGGCTGGACCTGTGTCTGTTGAACACAGGGGAGCCTACGCACTTCTCTATTGCACACGGTACTTATTCAAGTATCGATATTACCCTGTGCAGTCGTGCGCTGGTTCCCCTGCTACAGTGGGGTGTGCACGATGACCTTTGTAATAGTGACCATTTTCCAATTATCGTTACTCTTCCGAACCAGAGAGCCATCGAGTTACCAAGTCGATGGCTTCTCCGTCTGGCTGATTGGCCAACATTCACGGCACGTGCGGTGTTTGCCGAAGATACCTTTGAGAGTGTCGACGATCATACCATTCATATAACGAATGGTATTTTGGCTGCTGCTGAGGAAACAATACCTTCCTCATCCGGCAACTCACGCCGGAAGCTTGTCCCTTGGTGGACAGCCGAGATTGCAGCAGCCATTAAAGATCGTCGACGTGCTTTCAAATGCTATCGGAGGCAAAACACTATGGCCAACCTTATCACCTTCAGAAGGATGCGTGCTAGAGCCCGATATCTGATTCGGGAGAGTAAGAAAACGACGTGGGAAAAGTATGTGTCGTCCATGACGGCGCATACTCCTTCATCTCAAGTGTGGACTAAGCTTCGTCGGATCTCCGGACTCCCGACATCACTGTCGATACCCGGAGTGTCCATCAATGGAGACATAATCACGGACCATCTCGCTATTGCCAACAGCATTGGCTCGCACTTCTCCGATGTATCCTGCTCCGGGAGTTACGATCCTACATTTCTGACTCTGAAGCGGGAGGCAGAGACTCACCCCTTGTCCTTTACCACTGCTGCTTCGGAGTCCTATAATGTACCATTCTCTGAATGGGAACTGCGCAGTGCGCTTGCACTGTGCAGGGATACGGCTCCTGGACCGGATAACATACATAATCAAATGTTAAAACATCTGTGCGAATCCAGTATAAAAAAACTGTTGATCCTCTTCAATCGTATATGGATTGGAGGGGAGTTTCCATCTCAATGGCGAGAGGGGATCGTGATACCGATTCCTAAGGCTGGAAAGGATCCCAAGTTTGTAAGCAGCTATAGGCCCATTTGTTTGACCATCTGGTGCGACTTGAGAGCGCCATACAGGAGGCTTTTTTCCGAAAACAGCACCTAATCACGGTTTTCTTTGACCTCGAGAAAGCCTACGACACGACATGGCGCTACGGGATCCTTTCCCGTGTGGGTGCGGGATAGAATACACCCACGGTATGCCCTGCCTGTCGTAGGAGGCGACTAATAGGGCCGACATGGCCGAATAACTTGCCAGTTTTGATTTGTTCAGACCCCCTGTGGATGGGGAGGGCAGAATTCATCCACGGTATCCCCTGCCTGTCGTAAAAGGCGACTTAGAGGGGGCCTTATAAAGGTCGATTTTGGTTTTCTGGTCCCAGCTCTGGTTTGACCAATAGAAACAAACATGCATGCTGTTAGGGGAAGGGCCACCAGCTTGGCCATCTGGCCAGAAAGCCTAGACGGTATGCCCCATCCCGTCAGGTGGGTGCGCCATGTACCCTACAGTAGTATCCGCCTTACAACGAAGGTCCCTGCATGGCCGAATACTGGAGCTGAATAAATCCTGTGCATGCCGAGGGGGAAGTGCCTGTTCGAGGCACTGGGACCCCGGGCAATATCTGCTATGCCAGGTAGGTATTGCCTTGGCTGGGTGGCGCCCACAGTGATAGCCCCCGTTCGGAGTGGGCAGTATTCGGGGAGGATTTCGTCCGGGATGCCATCAAAGCGATCACGGACACCTGTACAGGGTGGCACCCTTAAAAAGCCGTCTCTGGAGTGTCGAGCTAATCCCAAGGTGTATACGCCTTGGGATGAAGCCTTTAACCAACGATTTGCGACAGACAGATCACCTCGCTACCTGGTAGCTACCAGGACTGACGGGGATGATTTCAAGCTCGTAAAATCGATCATTTTCGCTGAGGAAATCGAGGGGAAATTTGGTGATCTTAACAGGATTTCCAAGCTCCGGAACGGGCAGCTCTTGCTGCATACCGTTAGCCGGCAGCAAACCGAAGCGTTGCTGGAATGCACGCAATTCGGCGAAATCCCCGTTAAGATCACAAAGCACGAAACGCTGAATGAGGTCCGTGGAGTTATTTTCCATCGTGACCTCATTTTGAATAGCGATGCTGAACTGTTGCGGGATCTGGGGAAGAGAGGCGTCACAAAGATTAGGCGCATCACCCGAAAGATTGGGGAAAGGAGCGTCGATACCGGCGCTTTTATTCTCCATTTTGAAGGTGATGTTGTACCTAAGCAGGTGAAGGTCACATCGTACAACTGCGATGTGCGACCGTACATCCCTCCACCTATGCGCTGCTACCAGTGCCAGAGATTCGGGCATGTTTCCGCCAGGTGTACTGCGAAGGCCGTATGTAGAGAGTGTGGCAAGGGGACACATGAGGGTGACGAGAGGTGTACGCCTCCCCCGATATGTCCCAACTGCCAAGGAAGTCACTCTCCACGGTCAAAACATTATGGAAGCCAAGATCCAGGAAATCAGGACTCTTGACAGGCTTTCATATCACGACACTCGCAAGAGGTACCGTGATATGAATGCCCCCGAATTTCGGGTATCGTTTGCAGCTGCAGCGACGCCCTCAATCACCCCTGCCGTTAAAGTTTCCAGTGCAGTACCCTCGATGTCCTCTTTTAGTACGAGTTTGAAATCTCCCCTCGCTGTACCAGCGAGCACTGTCAGCCCGAAGGAGGTCCCAAAACCTTCTTCGGCCACGGTTAAGAAGGCGCCGGTTTTAACACCTAAACCGGCGAATTCGGAGAAGAAGTCCTCTTCTTCTCCGAAACGGTCGGCGAACAAGTCTTCCCCAGCTAAAGGGGGAAAGAAGACTTTGCCGACCAGGGCTGGTCCTTCTTCCAGCCCACCTAATACGAAAAATATAGGGGAGAAGAGGGAGACGGTTCGTCGCCGACTCTCTCGTCCTCCTGCTGACGGGGTGGCTACTGTCTCTGCTGGCCTTTCTGCTCCCACTACCACCAAGGGGGCGAAGCCTGCTGAAGCCAAGCCCGTCCGTATGGAGGAACTCCCCTATAGAAAAGAAAATAGATCGGCGGAGGAGAGGGGAACGGTTCAGCGCCGTTTCTCTTCCTCTCCTAAAGGCAGGGCTGCTCACGTATCTGCTGGCCATCCCGCTCCCACCACTACCAGTGGAGCGGTGCCAGCAGGAGCGACCTTGTTTTATAAGGACCCGGCGTCTGTGGGGAAGGGACCATCTACTTCCCCAAACACACGTCGGCGCCGATCCAAGAAGAAATCTCTTCGGGGCGTGTCGGGGACAGACACCCAGTCTTCGGACCGGGAGGAAGTCCCTCGACACCGCTCTCGCTCTTCCCCAAGAGCGAGACTCGTGAGGTCCGACGACGACCGCGCGCAACCCAAGAGAGCACCCGCTCCATTTTCTTCGTCTTCGGACGGAGATGTGGAGATTGAGGTGTGCTCTCCTGCCCCATCATCTCCAACTAGAGATGGGGAAGGGTGGCAAACGGTCAAGCATAAGTAGAAGACCAACTTCTACTTAAGTCCACACCATGGCACTATTACAATGGAACTGTAATAGCTATTCTGTTCATCTCGCTGAGTTACGACAATTAATATCTTCGTTTTCGGCAACCATTGTCTGTCTTCAGGAATCCAGGTTTCGTCCTGGACATGAGACAACAATGCGTCACTTCAAACTCTTCTCTAGAGACCGGGTGGACGGAGCTGTGGCCGCTGGTGGCGTCTGCACTCTCGTCCACTCTAGCCTCTTTAGTGAAGAGGTGCCGTTGCGTACTCAGCTAGAGGCAGTTGCAGTTCGTACTTCGTTGCCAGTAATGGCAACAGTATGTAACGTGTACATCCCGCCTGATTCTCAGCCGGATTACGACCAGCTGGTGGATCTAGTCTCTCAGCTCCCCCCTCCTTTTCTCCTTCTGGGAGATGTTAATGCCCACAACACCATCTGGGGCTCCGCTACCACTAGCGGTAAAGGGAGAGATTTTGAGAGACTGATCAGGCGGCTGGACCTGTGCCTGTTGAACACAGGGGAACCTACGCACTTCTCTATTGCACACGGTACTTATTCAAGTATCGATATTACCCTGTGCAGTCGTGCGCTGGTTCCCCTGCTACAGTGGGGTGTACACGATGACCTTTGTAATAGTGACCATTTTCCAATTATCGTTACTCTTCCGAACCAGAGAGCCATCGAGTTACCAAGTCGATGGCTTCTCCTTCGGGCTGATTGGCCAACTTTCACGGCACGCGCGGTGTTTGCCGAAGATACCTTTGAGAGTGTCGACGATCATACCATTCACATAACGAATGGTATTTTGGCTGCTGCTGAGGAAACAATACCTTCCTCATCCGGCAACTCACGCCGGAAGCTTGTCCCTTGGTGGACAGCCGAGATTGCAGCAGCCATTAAAGATCGTCGACGTGCTTTCAAATGCTATCGGAGGCAAAACACTATGGCCAACCTTATCACCTTCAGAAGGATGCGTGCTAGAGCCCGATATCTGATTCGGGAGAGTAAGAAAACGACGTGGGAAAAGTATGTGTCGTCCATGACGGCGCATACTCCATCATCTCAAGTGTGGACTAAGCTTCGTCGGATCTCCGGACTCCCGACATCACTGTCGATACCCGGAGTGTCCATCAATGGAGACATCATCACGGACCATCTCGCCATTGCCAACAGCATTGGCTCGCACTTCTCCGATGTATCCTGCTCCGGGAGTTACGATCCTACGTTTCTGACTCTGAAGCGGGAGGCAGAGACTCACCCCTTGTCCTTTGCCACTGCTGCTTCGGAGTCCTATAATGTACCATTCTCTGAATGGGAACTGCGCAGTGCGCTTGCACTGTGCAGGGATACGGCTCCTGGACCGGATAACATACATAATCAAATGTTAAAACATCTGTGCGATTCCAGTATAAAAAAACTGTTGATCCTCTTCAATCGTATATGGATTGAAGGGGAGTTTCCATCTCAATGGCGAGAGGGGATCGTGATACCGATTCCTAAGGCTGGAAAGAATCCCAAGTTTGTAAGCAGCTATAGGCCCATTTGTTTGACAAATGGCCTATGTAAGCTGCTCGAAAAGATGGTGAACCGTCGACTGGTGTGGTTCTTGGAGGATAAAGGTCTCCTGTCTGAGTACCAATGTGGATTTCGCTCTCATAGGTCCACCACTGACCATCTGGTGCGACTTGAGAGCGCCATACAGGAGGCTTTTTTCCGAAAGCAGCACCTAGTCACGGTTTTCTTTGACCTAGAGAAAGCCTACGACACCACATGGCGCTACGGGATCCTTTCCACCCTTCACAAGTGGGGACTCCGTGGTAACTTACCGACTTTTATTGCGAATTTCATGTCCGCCCGACTTTTCCGTGTAAGGGTCGGTAGGACATTATCGCAATATTATACCCAAGAAAATGGAGTTCCTCAGGGTTCAGTGCTGAGTGTCACCTTGTTCGCGATTGCCATTAATGGCATTGTTGCCGCCGCCGGGTCCGCGGTAGTTCCATCGCTGTATGTAGACGATTTAGCTCTGCATTACAGCTCTGGAAGTATGGCAGTCGTGGATCGGCAATTGCAGCTAGCTATCAACCGGGTCGACAGGTGGGCTCACGACCGGGGTTTTCGTTTTTCAGCAGCGAAAACCTCCGTCGTCCATTTTTGTCGGCTACGGAGGCTACATTTACACCCTGAACTACATCTCAGGGATGCTGCGTTGCCGGTGGTTGACGTTTATCGCTTCCTGGGGCTCCATTTTGACAGCAAGTTAACGTGGCAGCACCATATACGGCAATTGAAAATGACATGTCTCAGGAAACTGAACATGCTCAGGTTTCTTAGTGGCACTACGTGGGGGGCTGACCGTGCGGTGCTGCTACGGTTCTACCAAGCCCTCGTCCTGTCTCGGCTAGACTATGGTTCTGCGGCATACGGTTCAGCAAGGCCGGCAACCTTGAAAATGCTGGACAGTATCCACCATAGTGGCGTTAGGCTGGCTACCGGTGCCTTCCGGACCAGCCCGATACCCAGCCTACTCGCCGAATCGGGTGTTCCACCTTTAAATTATAGACGCCAACATATGCTTTTAGCATATGCTGCCAATGTGCGTCAAATGCCGCAACACCCGACCTATCAAGCTCTCTTCGGTACCCAAAACCACCAGGGGTACGCCAACCGGCCTCGTGCCACTCGGCCGGTTGGTATTAGACTTGATAGCTCGTGTACCGAAATAGGAGTGGCTGTAGGTCCCTGTATGATCCGGACATCTAGCGAGGTGCCTCCGAGGCAAGTCCCGCGTCCGGAAATTCGGTTAGATCTTCACCAAGGTCCTAAGGTGAACACGGATGCCTCCGTTTACCGGAGGCAGTTCCACAGCATAGTTCACCAATTTCCGGACGCTGGCATTCTATACACGGATGGTTCGAAGGTGGACGAGAAGGTGGGTTGTGCTTACGTTATTGACGGTGCAAATACCAAGATCTCTTTGCCTGAGGCCTGTAGTGTGTTTACTGCGGAGCTCGTTGCCATCTATGAAGCTCTGCAGTTTGCACTACAGGATGCTCGAATCCACTTTCTCGTGTGTACCGACTCTTTGAGTTCGTTGCAGTCAATTGCTACATGTTTCCCGCAACACCCCCTAGTGCAGCGAATCCACGACCTACTAGCCGGGCTGTGCCACGCTGACACTCGAATCACCTTTCTGTGGCTTCCAAGCCACATGGGAATTGCGGGAAATGAGTTAGCGGATCAAGCTGCAAAAGAGGCGGTATCACTACCACCTCGACCAATGGAGGTACCCGCTAGAGATATTCGCTCTCAGTTACGCCTACAAGTTCTGGCTTTTTGGGAGAGTCAGTGGCTAGCTGACCCACTGCCCAGTAAACTGAGAGCGATCAAGGGAACTACTCGCGTGTGGCGGAGCTCCTTCCGGGCCCGGAGAGAGTCCGTCATTTTGTGTAGGCTAAGGATAGGTCATACAAGATCCACCCACTCGTACCTAATGAGAAGGGAAGACCCCCCCACTTTGTACCTGTGGAGCCGTATTCACCGTGGCCCACATTTTTACCGAGTGTGTGGATCTTGCTGAGTTACGAAGAAACCTTGGTTTGCAGACGACACTCAAACTTATATTAGCCGATGACGCGGTGGCTGCTGATCGTGTTATCCGCTTTATAAGTGAGAGTGGGTTAGGGCCAGCAATCTAAATTTTCCAGTGAACATTGACTCAACGACTTGTTCGTTTTTGAATGATAATGTTTTGTTTTTTCCGTAATTTTTGTTTATTTTTATAATTTTTTATTTAATTGTTTGTTTTTTGTTTTATTAATTTTTGGTCTTTTTAAATTTAGATATCCACCTCAAAATTTTAAATTCAATTCAAAATTTGTATTCTTTAATCTGTGTTAAGAGGGGCAGATGACCTCGTAGTTCCGCCCCTTAAAACAACAATAACTAACTAAAACTGGGCAAGGATGTGGAAGGAAGCGGCCGTGGCCTGTCAGAAGGTATTGTCCCAGCATTTGCCTGGTGTTGAAAATGGGAAACCACGGAAAACCATTTCAAGGACAGCCGATGGTGGGGCTCGAACCCACGCGTCTACCGAGTCAGCAGAGAGCTTGGCCCCTTGACCTAACGCAGCGCTTTAGCCCGCGTAGCCACTACTGTCGGTGCATGGCACTAAGAGGGTTAAGTACACTCACGTTTCTTTATTTCATCGCTATGGATATTTTATTTCACCGATTTGAACATTTTATATTACCATAAATCAGGGGCCCTAATCATAATAGAAACATGTAGCTACGAGGGCTGTTTTTTAAGTAAGGGCCGTTTTTTAATTTATTTTTTATTAACCAAACATTTTATTTTGGAACCACATTTATTTTTAGGTTTTACATACCTTCCTCTATTTGTCTACATAGTTGCCTTGTTTATTTAGGCACTTGTCATACCTTAAATTTAAGTTCTGAAATCGCTCTGCATAAAAGTTTGCCACCTGCTCTGACAACCAAGAATTCACACTTGAGGAAAATTCATTGATAGAGTGGTTATCATGAATCTTCGGTCCTTGTGAATTTTCGTGTCAATTGCAGTCACCAAGTCATCTGTGATCACAGACCTGAGCGTTCGTCATGAACATTTTCACTTTTGAACTCGCGCACCCATTTTCGCAGTTTACCTTCCGTCATTGCATTATCACCATACACCTCACAAAGCTGACGATGAATGTCTGCAGCCGACATGTTTCTTGCACTCAAAAAACGTATCGCAGATCCTACCTCACGCGGCGGGCGAATCAATAATCTTGAACATTGTAAAGATGCACAGTTCAGTGTACAGGTTAGCTACACAGCTGCAACTGACGCCTGCTTGTTTGCGAAGGATGCTGGGAGGTAGCGCGCACACTTGTTGCGGCGTGCGCACTAACTACGGGCTTTAAACAAAAAACGGCCCTTACTTAAAAAACAGCCCTCGTACATTTAAGAATATAACATTAAAACTAAGAAAGGAAAGTAAAAAAAAACAGGGTGTGGTGGGGTATTTTGTGAGCAATCACTGCAGGACTTTAATTCTACAAAAGCTGTGACCAATGCTGTTGTACGTCAGTAACTAAAACGAAGAACCTTAATTTTAGTCAACTGGCTTGTAGAATTTGTGGCTGGTGCCTCGTTCCTTAGGGAATTTGTTCAAACTTGGCCATTTTATAATATTTTTGACTCTTGTGGGAGGTATTTCTCTGGGTAATGGTTTTTCTTTGTGTTCTAGGTTGACTAAAGGAATGGTGGGCCAGTTTCTGTCTGGCTCCATCACCTACGCCAAGGACGATGTCGGCAAAAAAGTGGTAAGTATCAGATCTGTCGTCATCAGCTGATACTCATGTCTGAGTATTCATTTCTCTCCTGCAATTCTTGTTCAATATCCATTCAGGCGTGGAGATGTCTTTGGTGGCTCATCAAACCAACCCGGGCATGAAACAATCAAACACATTGGTTGCATCTTATAGGGGGTGGAGGTCGTGGTTGAGCTTGGTGTAGTTTACGCCTCTGGCGTTTATCTACAGGTTGCTTCCGATGTTCACGCTCCAAATGTGTGACGGTAGCTGCTGTAATTGAGCGCCAGCGAAGACGATCCTCGGCAGTGGCACTCCAAATACATGGTTCTATGCCTGTACTCCTCAAGGTTTTCTTAAGTTGGTCCTTATAGCACTTCAGAGGGGCACCACAAGGTCTCTTGCCTGTACTAATTTCACTTTACAGAATCCGTCGACGAAGTCGGTCATCACTCATGCGCTGAACATGCCCAATCCATCTAATTTGGTGACCAACAATGGTGGCTTGTATACTGTTCATCTTTGCCCTCCCAAGAACTGCTGTGTGTTAAGAACGTAGTCATCCCATTGGATGTTCATAATGAATCTGAGCTTCTGTAGGTGGAAGGATTATAATTTCTTCATATCACGGCTATATAGAGTCCAGGCTTCACATCCATAGACCGCTGCCAAAACGAACAGAAACACCGTGTGCAAGGCGTGTGATGTCCAGTGGGTGGGGGTTCTATCTTAAAATTACTACAATCATTTTTATGACGGCATAAGAAATTAATGCAAGATATATGCGAGATTTTTTCCTGGCAATCTCAAATTTAACAAGTAGCTCCGTGAAGATCTAAATAGCCTATTTTCATAATTTTATCCCACTTGTCTTTTCCATTAAAATTCTCCTGCCTATTAGAAGGATTTTCCGAGAAACTTCTAGCCTATATAAATATTTAAATTATGCATCGCCGCCAGGTTTGATTTGTGTTCATCAAGTTATTGAAAAGTCTATAGATGAACTTATGTTAATAGTCTCTATCAACATACAAAATTTCAGTTTGATTGCTGTAATAGGTTTGGAGATTCGAAATATTTTGGTTGATTGTCATGTTGGATTGTTCTATATGTAGTCCATAAAGTTATGTACCATTAGATGAATATTACTTAGGTTTATTATTCAAACGTTCACTTCAATCGCACGATTAGAAGATAAAAAATAATTTTAAGATTTCGCACAGCCGCTATCTTGTTATGAGAAAAATTGAATTGAATCAGATGCCAGTAGATTAAATCTTGTATAAACATTTATCAGACCAATGGCCGAGTGCACCAACCTCGGTATTCATCAGTCTTTACGAAACCGTGGTAAAACTTGTACCGTGGTATTGTCATAAAAGCAGTGCACCATTACTATCGCTCGGTTTTGTTACCGTGGTTTCTTGACGCTTGCTTTTCTCGCGATTATTCCCCTCGGAAGAAATTCATTAATTATCTCATTAACTCCTCTCATGAGGTTGGCGTCAGGAAGGGCATCCGGCCGTAAAAAAATTGCCACAAAGACTTCCATCGCATCTCATCCCCGACCCCGTTGGAAAACGGGAATAATAAGGGGTAGACATACATCGATAGTCACTTGTCTTCAGTTTATCCAGACGGCCAGCAGATGGCAGTGATCGTTTCGACAGGCACTTGTCTCCCATACTGTTTACATATTATCTCAATGCGAGCTGTGCAAAACAATGGAAAATAAATGGAAATATGGTGCTATCGTGAGCGACCTGGCCATCTTGCTACTATATCTCTTATCATGAGGTTCGAATCGCTCACAGTTTGCACGTTTAGAGAGAAATAGCCTTTCCTGTTTCTAAATACCTCCCTATTTTCACCTCCGGGAGACTGTATTCTCAAATGAGTAGTCCAGCGCACCCAATACACCAGGGAACCCAGATATTCTGTGGAAGCCTTCCATAACCTCTCTTTGTTCCCATTGGGAAAATGGTAGTTTAATAAACTGTGGCGATAACGAGGCAACTACATTAGAAACCTTGTGTATTATGCCGTGCGGCATGCTGTTGTTTTGTCAACATCACACACGTCACCGATCAATCCCTGAAATGTCCCAGTTGCATAGAACCGCAGTGCTATAAGAAGACGATTTCTAGGCGATATCGGATAGTTTCTTCCAGTAGGGAATTCCAATTGTTCACCAATTATGTCCAAAATATAACTTACTGTCTCCTTCCGTAATCGAAATCTTCTCTGGAATGAAGCATAGCTTAGTTCTTCGAATAAATCTCGCCTCTCTTCTATAACCCTCCCTTCATTCCTTTCAAATCGATTAAGATACTGGAGATATAACCTGTAGTTGCTAAGCTCCATTTTGGAATCTTTACCACAGAATACAAATAAATAAAACTTTACCACGGTTTTCTTAGATAACCGCTCCCTCACGGGCGGTAAACATTTTACCGCGGTAAAACTCGAAACCGAGCTTGGTGCAACAGAAATACGTCTTTACCCCGGTAAACTAGGAAGTTTACCGCGGTATTCTCTTTACCGAGGTTGGTGCACTCGGGCACAAGTTTCCCTACTTTCGGTTGATTAAATCTCAAGAAAATACCATTTAAATATTTTTACTACGCTTGGCCGCCATGTAGGTTTTGTACTTGCCATGTTCCTAAGCATCACATAGCTGATCTTAACTGAGTATTCTCTATCACCATACAAAATTTCAGGGTGATATCAGTAATAGTTTTGGAGATATACAGGGAGATTCTTTTGCTGGAGCAGGGCCGGCGACCGGCTGCCAGCCAACCAAGCTTGGGCTGCGGATAACGCGCAGGCGAGATAACCAGGGTCATTAAAGTCATTGAGTCACTATACTTTCATCAATGAGGGTGTGAAGTGTCAGCACACAGATAAGAAGGTTACATAAACAGCAGCTTCTTGCAAGATTTAATTAAAGAAGCACAAATGTTTTGTTTTTATTTCTTGGGAATCTGGATGACCTCATGTCACCAGTTAAAAGTTAGAACTTGCCTTTTCACAGAAGATGCTGAAAATGTTCTCCTTCAGCTGACAGACAATAACTTTGGAAGTTACATCGTTACATTATGTAGCTACTCCTTGCCCCCCCTGTGTGTTTACTGTGATTAATCGAAGCACGGACCTAAGCCGGTTTGATGCTTAATTGTGGGGTAATTTACAAAGTGTACAGATCAATTACTCGCACTCAAGTGGAGCTGGAGAACAATATACGGCAGCAGATATCCCTCACAACAGAAGGGAATTACAAGGTGTAAACTCTTAATTCATTTACACGGTACAATGTCTGTCTGTCAGCTAAAGTAGAACATTTTCAGCATCTTCTGTGAAAAGGTAGGTTCATTAATCCTGATTTTCTGGTGAATTTACCATTAATTGGACCATGTTATGCATAAAGGAACCAAGCACCATTTTTACTGAAATTGAGTTTAAGTGCCATCTTGTGGAGGAAATATTGAATTATCTGCCCAGCAAATATGGTCTTCAGGCATGGAATAATTGTTTTACATTTTAAGTTAGAGGAAAGTGCTTGTTCTGTTTGGCAGATTGGAGAAAACGCATAACAGAACCAAGTGCAATGCAATCTTAAAGTGAGGTTAAATTAGTGATTAAATGTTTTGCATAACGGAACCAAGCACCTTGCATATGAGGTTTTGTATTGCTTTTTTGATCTATTTGTTGTTTAGCCATTTTGCAATGAATAAGTTTTTTAAAAGTCTAATAATATTTTGTATGAATGAGTAAAAGATTGTAAAAATAAGCTACCAAAAGTTAATGGAATGTGGATTTTCTGTTGTTGGTTCATAAGGACAGTGAATTTTGTATTACAATACAGTTTCTCATTCTATTTATGGGGCATAAAATGAATAATAATAATATATATATATATGCAGACGACATGGTTCTATCATCATCAAGTATGGAATATCTCCAAAGAGCTTTCAACAAGTTGGTGGATTGGGCTGAAGTCAATGAATTACGCTTAAACGAGGACAAGACAGTTATGATGACATTCAGGAAAGGAGGGAAGCAGGGAAAGATAAGCTATAAAGACAGACTTCTTCCATCGGTGACTCATTTTAAGTATCTCAGGATAATTTTGCAGACCCTGGGAAACGTTTTTACAATCCATATGTGAGACAAGCTGACCGCTGCAGTGAAAGCGATGAGTGACATAAAACAAATTCATAAATTGTCCCTAAAGACTGCAATCCTATTGTTTCATGTAAAAATAGCACCAATTGCATCGTATGGATTGGAAAATATATGGATACACCTCAAGAGAAAACACCTGGCAGATCTGGAAATAGTAAAATCTATCTATCTCAAGAGAGCTTTGTGCCTTTCAAAGTACACGCCATCCCGTTTGGTTTACCTGCTAGCTAGAGAGCCATATTTTGTTGAAGACCTGAGACTGAACCTACTGCTGCCCGTTACACCTGGATATGAGACTCTACTGACAGAATTGAAAAGGAAGAGAGAAGACATATGGGACGACTTTTACGGCACTGACGCGATGCTTTCAACTGAATGGACAAATGCATTGTAAGATTTGCGTCATATAGTCACGAGATTTTCGGTTTCACTTTAAAGTATACACCAAGAAGAGATTTCATCAGCCGGACCAGCAGTGTATCTGTTTGCTATGTGGAGAGCAGTGTGATAGGTATCACGTGATGTTGTGCAAACGAAGACGGGTCACACTTACAATGTATTGTAGTGAAGACTAAGGCAATCTTTTTTTTTGTCTTTTAATGTTAATTTATTAATTTGTCCATTGGCTGCAATCAAGTTCTTATTATAATAATAATAATATTGAAAACTATTTTGAATTTCGTGTGAAATTGTACTATTGCAATCAAGAAGAGTGTCATATCCACACGGGATGTAGGTGACCCGATCAGAGTCCTGGCTGTGCTAAAGGATCACTAGTCAGGCGTCCAGAGCCGGTGTTTACATGCGGTAGGGTGGCCAGACCCTCTCTAATCCTCCATTTGCCACAGCATCCGGCAGGTGCCCATTTTCCATCACAAGGCTAGGAGACCACTTACCAGACCATACCAAGACCTTTTAATTTCTTGGCAGAGCCAGCAATCGAACCTGGGACCTCTGGGGTTACGGCCAACAATGCTATCCACTGCACCACGAGGCAGTCTATATTTCATTAGAGAATGACAATCCGCTATGCTGTGTACGTAAACATTCATAACAGAACCAAGTGTCTGGTTCCATTTCAATTATTGTCTATGGTAAGTACTGTAATCAATAAAGTATAAAGGAACCCAGCACCATTTTTTAGTATATTCAAGTAATTTACGAAGGCAAAATAAATATATGTATGTAATAAAGTAAAATATATCCTCCTTTACGTAATTATGTTGTTTTCAGGTTCCACACGTGTAATAGGAATTAAATATCGAAGGTTAACTTTGAGCTTCAATATCTCAGTTCCAACTTGATGGTGGTTGGTTCCTTTATTCATAACATGGTTCAATTAACATGCTTTGTTACGGTTTCCACCTGCGCGTCTTCGGCGGCCCCAGCTCGGTTGGCTGGCAGAAGGTGCGCGCGCCTGGCAGCCAGTCGCCTGCCCCGCTCTAGCAAAAGAATCTCACTGTAGAATGCTGGTGAAATATTTTGCACAGCCGCCATGTTGAATTGGTGAGACATATTAAAATTTGAAGGGCACGGTCGGGGTTGGACAAAATAGTTGGAAAAAACCACTCATCGCTCCAGCTGTTTAAATAAAAATGGGGTGCAAGATATATGCCAGCGAATACGGTATGACCCTGATTCAACCTAAAAGCAAGAAATTATACTATAAACCACCGTGTTTGTAGAGTTGGGGGACAAATGATAGGTTACATTGTTAGTAACTTATTTAAGGAGGTGCAAACTATAGATTGTGATACAGTGTGTAGAAAGCCTCGCTTGTCTTGTTCCCAGGATAACTACCCATTCAAGTACGTGGTACAAGAAGCTGCCAAGAAGGCTCCCGCCGCAAAAGCTACGGACCCCAAGGAGAAGGAGAAGACCAAATGGGAGGAGCATATCGAGGCTGTGCGCGACCTCAAGACTTCGTGGCTTAGTAAATTAGGTGAGCCTCTTGCAAACTATATAGAAATAATAATCACTTTCTTCTCATTCCTTAAGTTTCTGCATCATAACTCCACCAGTGTAGCATGTAGACCTCAAGGCTCCTTGTCAAAAAATAAAGCAAAACTCTAATAAGCAACACATTTACAAAAGTGTATAAGGTCTGTTGTTGATGTTGTTTAACTGGTTCGATGCAGCCCTCCATGTCCTGAGCTAATTTAATCACTTATTTTGAAAAGGTAACATGTACAGTACTCGTTTTGTCATGTTGTGGGTTTTTTTTTCAGCCACATGTCTGTCATTCCCTTCCGCCACCGTGTTTAGGTGAAACAGGTGACATATGACGGTCTCCTGCATTTACAAACTGAAGCGTGCATCAAGTCATTTGGTTCGAAACCGTCACATGTACGTTATATATTACAGTTTAAAATCAAACTTAGCTTCCGTCCGCATGCAACACGGCAGCACATTCATTTCTTCCTAAACTCGGAAATTCACAGTTCACAAAATTAATGGCAAGGACATTATCGTCTTCAAAAAATGGTGGCCACAGTACTACAAGAAGCATGTCCTGTCAGACAGGAGCATAGGGAAGAAGGTACCAGAGGATGAGAAAGTAACGTTCCAAGTGAGCACCTACAATGACTTCAGATATACTGTTGACAATCCTGGTCAAGTTACTGCACTTCCTTTCATAGATGGAGTAGTTTCTGAAGATTTCACTCTATTTCTAGCCCAGTAGAGATAGCTCAAAAATAAGGGGTTGGGTTGCAAAAGGTGATTTATTTTGATTTTCAGGTACCGTATATACCTGAATACCACCCGCACATTTTTATACTAAATCGGATGTGAAAAATTGGGGTGCGGGTATTAATTGAGTCATCCTAATTTTAAAGACTTAAATTGCCCGCCAGGCGCGAGTATCCGCTATTATGGTGCTTGTTCGGGTGTATCCTACTTGTTTATTTCCATCTAATGGCTTGACGGGTCGCACAAGCCTAACACAAGTGTGAGTTTCATTAGTTGCGTGATACCATGGCATCAGTAAAGGCTCGGTCGAACAGGAAGCGGGCTGCCCGCGCAAACTCGGCCGCCCGACCACTGCGAACTCTGTATTGTGTAATATTGCATCATCCTGGTTAAACAGAAGGCGATCTACCGCGGCGGGCAAGTGAGCAGCTGTGATTATTCACCAAGTCCGCTGGGCTGGAAGCATGGCCCACGAAATGGAGAAGTTAATTGACCTCAGTTTGACCACCCCAGTCCACGACAGGCTGCGGTCGTTCCATTGGCGTGGACAGCCCGTGTCCTGTTGGACCGAGCCGAACTCGGCGCACGCATTGGAATGTTTAAACTTTGCTGCTGTTTAAACCTTACCAGCAGAACTTGTTCTACTTCGTCGTATTTCCCGGTTTTAATTTTCTTGCAGTTTACGAAAGTATTCCGGGTAGAAGCCAGTGTTTTCCATATCTCCTCACACATGTTTCAAGGTTAACACTGTCCAATGAGCTGCTGCTGTCATGGCGTGACGTCATGTAGCCTTGACGTAGTTCGCCCGGTCAGATGATTCATTGGAGACCCGCGAACACTCGGAACTGCTGTATTCTTTCACTCTGAACACCGGAAGTATCTTCGCGGAGATTGGCGAGATTTGATTCTATAAAAAAGTCAGTTGTCTCCAGTCAACGTCTTATACTTTAAGGAGATACAAAATCTGATCTATCTAACCGGGAAAAACCTCTTATGCAGGAACACTTTATATGGGAAAAATATACATGTATCTTATGGGGCCGATCACGGGACTGAGAATATCGGACATCTTAAGTGGAAAAACTTTTTATGCGGGAACTTCTTAACCAAGTTTTACTGTATTACAGTGTTAATAGTATACATTTTTGTTTAAAATAACGAGTCAAAAACAACAAAAATAGTTTTTTTTTTAAATTTCCATCCAGAAATGAGGGTGCGGGGATTATTCGAGGGCGGGTAATATTCAGGTATATACGGTATGTATTGCTCCTCTGTGAAAAATCCAAGTTTTCGACCTCCCCCTCCTTGTGCGTCGTCTGCCATCTTGAAAATACCGCTAAGAAAAAGCACTTTTTTCAGTGTTCCCCAATTGCAGAGAGCGTTAAATTTCCTGCAAGTTTTGTATGTAATATGTTGGAAAATTAGAAACAGGTACTAATAATATTGTATGGCCTCGAGTGCCGGGTGCAAGTTTTGTAATTTGAGGGCAGCTTGCCATGTTGAATTTTGTTGTTCCTTGGAGCGCTAGGAAAGTCAAGGAGTGGGGGCAAATGACCTCGTAGTTCTGCCCCTTAAAACAACAATAACTAACTAAAGTCAAGGAGATTAGATATCTAAGCTCCCTGACACTATAGCGCTTACTAGTAGAGAAAGGAGGAACTTTGTTTGGCGGAAAATCCCGGGATTAATTTTGCCATTATGAACACGGCCTACTGAATTCAAATGGGTTCTTTAACATGCCAACAACGTATGACATGTGTGCCGTGATTTTTGTCGCCTTTCAAAAATCACTTACCACGGCCAGGAGCGAACCTGCAAGCTTGGGGTTGGTAGTCAGACACGATAACCACTCATCCACCTTGGTACTGAAATACGGGGACGTGAACATTTGCAAACGTGGCAAAAGGTTAGATATGTCAGTGGTTTCGCCTTTTGTTTAGTGCAGTTCAGTGAAAAATGCATAGTAACCAATCTTGTAGAGGTACGTGGTTTGGAAACTGAAAAAAAATGTAAATTGATTATTTCGAACTTTCCATATCCTTAAACGTCTTTCCTGGTTCTCAGTCCCTTTCTTCTCCTTACTCCCTCTCAGGTTCATTACCAGCAATCGATGGTCGCTATCTGTACCATATAAAATAATTTATTAGGGCCAGACACCCCCGAAAGGGATTTTCGAGACAAGGCTTGTTGAGTGGAGGGAAACCCAATTTTCCAGGGCCGTGGCTGATTGGTCGCTCGAAGAATAACGTAACCAACAAGATTTTTTTAAATATGGACATATATTGAGAACTAACAAATACAGGCTTATACTCTGTGAGCTGCCTGAATAGGATTGACATTTCGCCGGAAATTCCACGTCAGTCATCACCCCTCTGCCTCCTGACCAATGCATGTTCGCATAGTTGATGTCATAATACTCTGCGTTGCAATATTACAGCCCACGTGCTTCTGTGCCTGGTCAGCTGTATCGCTGGTTTGTACAGTTTGGCAATCTCGTTCTCAGACCACATGGCGATAAGAGAACTGTCAATCCTATTCTGGCAGCTCGCAGAGTATAACTATCCAGGTTCTCCGATGGTATAACCTTGATGTCCGTGATATTCTTATTTAGTTCTTTCTCATACAGTATATAGTCGACCACCAACTTCCTGGTCAAGTCATCACTGTACCATGTGATTGTGTGGCTCTCTCTTTTCTTAAACCAGGAGTTCCCAACTAGCAGGCTGTTCCTCTGGCAGAAGTCCAACAGTCTCTTTCCTTCCTCATTTCTTCCGTCCCAACCCTCTGGTCCTAGAACACTCTCACTTCCTACATGGGCATTGAGATCCCCCATAACAATCATATTTCTTCCTACCAGCTGCTTCTGCAATTCCTCTTCAAACTCCTCCTTCTCTTCAGAGGCGCAGCCTACTTGTGGAGCATACACTTGCACTATTTCTACGGTCCCTCCCCTCAGTGCTACTTTCACTTTCATCATTCTATCACTTATTCTCCTCACTTCTTCTTTTAAACCATCTCGTACTACTACTCCCACTCCATTCCTCTTTCCCTCTTCGTTCCCACTCCAGTACAGTCTATAGCCTTTTCTCAGTTCTCTCCTTCCTTCCCCTTTCCACTTTGTTTCTGCCAATCCCAATAAATCCAACTTCCTTCTTTCCATCATATCCACTATCTCCTCCACCTTCCCCATCAGCGTTCTTAGGTTTAAAGTTCCAAATCTTAGTCCGTGTGTACAGCCGTGTCGTCGTCTATTAAATCCATCCTGTCCGAGGCTCGGTCCATTTTTGAAAGCATTTGGTTTCATCCACTACTGGCTTGCTGGGCCTATCGTAGCTTCACCAGAGCCCCGTTAGCCGTCACTTTTCAGGGTTCCTGTAGGACGTTCACAGCTACCGTAACGATCCCGGGGCACACGAAGTCCCCACTGTACTTCGCCCCTACAGGCGATCCCCTACTTTGTGCCGTTGCCCGTCTCCCACGACGTGGACGAGGGGTTGGACTAATGGGAGAAAGAAGGGGTTAGAAGGATCGAGTACCTCAAAATGGTAAAGGAAGGAATTCCAACAGATGAAGAAAGAGGGGTGGAAGAGGAATGGGCTAGATTTAAGAAGACACTAGTAGGGGCAGCAGAGGCAGTATGTGGGAGGACAAGTAGTAAGAAGAGGTGGAAGGAAACACCATGGTGGAATGAGAAGACAAAAGATATAGTAAGGGAAAAGAATAGAGCCTTCAGGAGGTGGTATCAAAATAGGACGGTAGAGAAAGGGAAGAGTACCAGGAAAGAAAGAAGGAGGCGAAGAGAGTAGTGGCTGAGGAGAGAAGAAAGTGGATGGAAGAGTGGACAAAGATGATGGAGGATAGTGAAGGTACAAAAAAGGTCCTGTATGGGATGGTAAAAAATAAGAGGCAGAAGGATCCTACGGATTATGTTAGAATGGTGAACAAAAGGGGACAAGAGATAGAAAATAGGGAAGAACTGAAAAAAATGTGGAAAGAATATTTTGAAGAACTTCTGAACCCAAATGGAAACCACGGTGAGGAGGAAGAAATCAGGGAAGAGGAAGATGAACTGCAAACAGAAAAGGACTTAACATGGAAAGAAGTGGAAGATGCAGTGAACAAGATGAAAGGAGGGAAGGCACCGGGTGTGGATGAGTTGAGTGTGGAGATGGTGAGAGCAGCAGGAGAGGTGGGGATACAGTGGTTGTACCGAGTGATGAGGACAGCATGGAAGGAAAGGAAGACCCCAGAGGACTGGAAAAAAGGAATAATTGTCCCGATCTTCAAGAAAGGGAGTAGAACAGATTGCAGAAACTAGCGGGAAATAACACTGATGAGTCATTGTGCAAAGATCTTCGAGAAAGTTTTGGAAAAGAGAATTAGGACAAGGATAGAAGGAGGGATGAGAGAAGAACAACATGGCTTCAGAGCAGGAAGGTCCACAGTGGATTTGATTTTTGCTGTAAGGCAGTTACAAGAACAGCACTATGAGTATGGAACAGATCTACTGATGGCCTTCCTGGACATTGAGAAAGCATATGACAGTGTATGCAGAAACAAAGTATGGAAGTCCCTGGAGGATAGAGGAGTAGAGAAATGGACTATAAAGAGGATAAAGGAGATGTACAAGGGAAGCGTGAGCTGTGTGAAAGTGGGAGGAGAGAGATCAGACTGGTTGGAACAGAGAAACGGCCTGAAACAAGGAAGTGCACTGTCACTGTTACTTTTCATTGTGGTGATGGATGACATAATGACCCGAGTGGCACAAGTAATTGGGGAGGGAAAGATGAAAGCAATGGTGTTTGCAGATGATTTGATGATTTGGGGAAACAAGGAGGTGGAGGTACAGGAACAGTTGGACGTGTGGGAAGGAATAATACAAGGATATGGGATGAAATTTAGCATAAATAAGAGTGAGATGGTGATCACAACAAGGAAGAAGGAAAGAACCACAACGGGAATAACAATTGGTGAAGAAAGTGGAGAGTTTCAAGTATCTGGGAAGCCTGATACAAGATAATGGAAGAAACGATAGAGAAATGCAGAAGCATTTCGGAGGAGTGTGAGAAGCATGTTATGGAGCAAGGATGTCCCTCAGAACAGCAAAAAGATCATATATCGGACGTATTATGTCCCTATCCTGACGTATGCCTCGGAGACCTGGGTTATGAAAGGAAGGGAGAAGAGCAAAATACAGGCCAGTGAGATGAGGTTCTTGAGAAGCAGTATTGGAGCTACAAAGATGGACAGAATAAGAAATGAGAGGACCAGAGAATTAATGAAGGAGGAACCATTACAGGATGGTATAGAGAAATCTAGACTTAGATGGTATGGACATGTGAAACGAATGGAGGAGAAGAGGATACCCAGGAGAGTACACGAGACGAAGTGGGAAGGAAAGAGACCGAGAGGATGACCGAGAGACAGGTGGCTGAAGGGGGTGGAAGAAAGCATGAAGAAGAGAGGAGAAGACCGGACAAGGGTGGAGGCTGAGAGATGGTGGGAAGACAGAAGACGTTGGAGAGGCTTGTGTTCCAAACAGACCCGGCCAGTGGCTGGAAACTGTTCAAGATGATGATGATGATTTCGAACTTACTGAAAATACACCACTACTACTGCTCAAATCAGTATTCCTGACAAAGATATTATCTCGATTCATCTCTTCTGGGCTATACGTAAAGCAGGCAGTTCACCAAATGCTTTGTCTTTTCCAGCCTACTCTACCTATAATCATAAGAAGTTAGATGACCTGAGGAAACTGATTGACTACATACCTGAAGAGGCAATAGATTATTGGTCTCAAATCCTAAACTGGCCATTCACACAAGTTGAATCGCCAGAAGAAGACTTTTAGCTATGATTACGGTTTGAAAGGGATACCCTGGTGAACAGCGAATTCTCAAATCTTTTTTGTCATGTGTTTATCATTGGAAGGATATACTTCTAAAATAAATTTATTGGTTTAGTTTGAAAACATAACATGTACAGTGTGTTAGTATTGTTTATGTTTGACGATGTGGAAATGTAAATATTATATGTCTGAAAACTGTATCATAATGAGGGTCATTATAATACTATTTTTCATTATGAAACAGTTTCCCCCACCAATCAGAGCTCAAGAAACAGTTGTGTGACCAATTAAGTAAGGTTAGCATTGCAACTGCACTCAATTCCACGGCCTCCTATTTTAAATTTCACTGCGTGCCTAGTGTCAAAGTGGGGTATTCCAGGAGGCCATGGTGAAATACGAGGTATTCTCTGCGTCCCATGCGCTCTGTTCAGTACATAAAACTGGCGAAATCTCAACAGATATTTATGAATATTTACGTTCGAACATAAAATAATTATCGTCGAACATAAACAGTCGTATGCAACTCGCCTATAATGGTAATTAAGACACTCGTATGGAAATTATAAAACATGCTTCGCTCGTTTTATAAACATACTCGTGTCTAAATTATTGCCATTATAGGCTCGTTGCATAATGTACTATTTTTGTGTTAACATACAGATATATGAGGTCTGTTAGAAAAGTATCCGACCTTTTCTTTATTTTGCGAAAACTTTGGATTTGAATGAAGCGTGCTTGCATGAGCCGACCTTGAACCTTATTGCGCATGCGTGAATTATTTCCCGCGTGTCGATTGCGTCTTGCTGGCAAACGGCATTTGAGTGAGGTAGTGTGTAGTGCTCTTGTCGGTTTTCATTGCAAGGACTGAGATTTGGTTTCCGGATCAAACCCGTTCACCCAGGACTCGACACCAGTGAAATTCGTGCCGAAGTGGCTGACGGCGGAGCAAAAGCAATTTCGTGTTGAAGTCTCACAGGACATGCTGGACTCCACAAACAGTGACCCCCTGTGACTTCATGAACACCATAATGACATAAATAAATAAACAAGAAGACGATACCCCCTCCCAGAACTGTGTCGAGTCGAGTCTGCATCACAGTGAAGCTAGGCGGGTGGTATACACCCTCTGTCTGAAAAGTTCGGTGAATGGGTCTAGGTTACGAATGGATTGTTGGCTTACCTGAAACATTATCAATTAATATGATAAAATTGGTCCGATCAACTCAAACGTAAAATGCCAGCGTTGTGCCCCAGTGTGCCGTTGGGCTCGTCAGTTGGTACAGACACACCTCACCAATACACATGGCTAGCACATACTGAGAAGGCCATCGCAAGACACAAAATACAAGTAGTATTGACGTCATGAGTGATGCCAGTATGCTATGGAAGTCAAGCTCCCTTTCATAAAACAAAAACCTTACCTTGGCAATCCAAATAGGTTATGAATATTCCCAAATGGGAATATGATGTTATTTCCGTTTGAGCAGATAAATTATCAATTAATATGATTTAGTTCTTCTATTTTGCCAATAGGTTTTCATCCTCTCAGATGTAAACTTCTTGTCTGCAGCAGAGAACACCCTTCCTTGAGCTCTTTTATTAATTTAGGTTGGCAGTCTAATACAGTGCACTCTCGTTAATTCGCGGTAATTAAGGCACGAACTTCCTCGAATTATCGAAAACCGCGAATTATCCGCAGTCATTTTTGTTAAGCCTAGTAAAAACAAAACAAATACATTGGTTAAAATATTGAAATAGGCTTGTATTTTTGAACAGGCAAAATAATAATTTTAACACTTGATTATAGTGTCTTGTAAGTCATGCTGGGCTAGAGGTAGGCCTATGTAGATTACGCCTACATTAATATAAAACAAAACAAAAGAAACAGTCATCACTTTTTGTTTCTTAGATTATTTATTCTAATTTTCGATTGCACATTTCCGAAGAAAACATTATATGAGAACGAAAATTCATCTCGATTTTCTATATACTGTAAAAGATTCAGTACATGCGACTATGGAGACATGAGCTTGACTGTTGACCGCTGCACCCCTGATTGTACAGTAAGTAATACAGTAAAACTCTGTTAAAAAGTTTTTCAAGGGACCATTCAAAAAAAACTTCTTAACAGGGAAACTTCTTAAAAGGGTAGTGGCCTGAAATGCATGTGAAACGCACACATTTGTGTTGTTTGTGAAGGATCCTACATTATACTGTACATAGGCCTATATAAAAGCCAGAAAAAGAGAAGCCCCAATATTAAAATCTGACTATCAGACCAGAGATTAAGAGAAATAAATTGGCATAACCATCACAATTCACATTAATAGAATTAATTTCAATAACTGTTTGAGCACACACCATATATTCCAGCAAACTACAATTATAGACACATTTTAGAATGTAAATAAACAACAACTAAGACTGAATTGAAAACACTTTTTTGCCCGTCCTGAAAAATTTGGCTTTTTGTGGCTTACGTCAATTGACTTGTACACCATCAAAATTGCTGTATTTCTCACCACAAAAATATAGGCCTCTACTTTGAAAAGAAGTTGTCCAGTGTAGATTGTTTGAGCTTTTTACTGCTTTCTAGTTCTATAAATCTCTCCATTTCCCACACGGCTTTCCATGTGCTGTGAGGCACTCCAGCAGCACCTTCTATGAATTTCCATAGTTTTCCAAGATGGACACTTGCCTCACTACAAGAAGGCCTTGGAGAATTCTCCTCTTCTTCTCCTTCTTCATCTTGTTCTTCATCCTCATTTCCTGCCTGAATGTCCTTGCATATGTCGTCAATGGTCTGCTCCTCGCAAGTTATTACCAGATCATCAACAGCAGTGAAGTCGCTGAAACTGCTGGTTATCTCCATCTTCTCCTGCACGGTTTTCCACCACCCTGGCTCTTCATCGCAGACTTCCGCACAAATGCTGCTACTAGTAACACCATCAAAACCAGCTTTCTTGAAGCAATTTACAATGGTGGTAGACTCCATCGAATCCCAAGATGAGGCAATTAAATGCATGGAGTCCAAAAGAGATGGCCTGTAGATTGGTCCACCTGCTTCCATGCGTGACAGCATACGACACACTACTGCTTTTCGGTACCTCTGCTTCAGAACCTTAATCACCCCCTGGTCCATGGGCTGCAGTACCGATGTAGTGTTTGGTGGAAAAAATTCAATTTTAATGTTTCTTAAATGAGGCCACTGTTTGGGATGAGCAGGGCAGTGGTCCATAAACACCACAATCTTCCTGTTTTGGCTCCCCATTTTGGCATCTAGTGCTTGAATGTATTCTTCAAATAGGGAGCTTGTCATCCATGCTGATTTATTGCTTCTGTAAGTACATGGCAAAGTTCTGACGTTTTTGAAACACCGGGGCTTTCTTGATTTTCCTATGATCAGTAGTGGCAGCTTTTCCGTCCCATCCATATTCGCCCCAACTAGCACCGTCGCTCCCACTTTACTTAATTTGCCTCCTAGGCAAGATTCTCCCTTCAAAACCAAAGATTTATCCGGAACAACCTGATAAAAAAGTCCGAATTCGTCAACATTAAAAATGTCACAATGTTTGTAATTACTGATTTTTGCCGGCAGCAGTGTTTCCTTCACGCTTCCGTTTCCTCTGTACTTACACTCGCAGCTTCGCCACTAATAGTCTTGTAAACTATGCCAGCCCGATTTTTAAAGCGATCCAGCCACCCATTCGACGCAGTATAAGGCACTTGTAATCGACACGCGATTTCTTCGGCTTTCTCCTTCACGATAATCCCGCTCAAAGGAATGTTTAAACTTCGCTGCTGTTTAAACCACACGAGCAGAGCTTGTTCTACGTCTTCATATTTCCCGCTTTTAATCTTCTTGCAGCTTGCCGAAGTATTCCCGGCAGAAGCCAAGATACCTTCTTTCTTTGCTATGATGCAGTTCAAAGTAGACGGCGGCATTCCGAGCTCCTTCACAGGAGCAACACGTGAAAGAGTAGACGACTCTACTTTTCTTATAATGTCCACTTTATCTTTAATAGAAAGTGCCTTTCTTTTGATGCCTTTCATCTGAGAACCACTCATTTTCACAATGATTTGAAAACTTTGCTTCACTGACGACGCAATTCTCGTAATCTCAATAATGTTTTGCTACGTCTGGCAATGCTTGGCTAACAAGTTAGATCACACAGAACAGCGATAAAAGCAACGAACAAAGAATATAGGAGGCCATGAATGAAAGCATGATGCTGTATATTGTAGTCGGTCTTGAGCGGGTGTCGTCATAGCATAACGTCATTCAGCCTTGAAATGCTCGCCTGGTCAGTGACCCGCGAACACTCGGAACGGCTGTATTCTTTCATTCGGAACACCGGGCCCGGTCAGAGGGCCGCGAACACTCGGAACTCTTGTATTCTTTCATTCGGAACACCGGATGTATCTTCCGCGGAGATTGGCGAGTTTTGATTCTAAGTCAGTTGTCTCTCAGTGAACGTCTTATACTCTAAGGGAATACAAAATCTGAACTATTTAACCGGGAAAACCTCTTATGCACGAACACTTTATACGGGAAAAATATACATGTATCTTATGGGACGAATCACGGAACCGAGAATATCAGACGTTTTATGCGGGAACTTCTTAACCGAGTTTTACTGTATGTCTAATTTGTGTGTTTATACTTCTTCCCCCCCTCATCCTACAGTCGGGCACTCTTACATCACACCTTTTGAGAAGTCCTTCGGATGTGGAGCAGTCCGTTAGCACCCCTGCCTGTGTTCCAGTCACGATGGCAGTCTCACATATAGCTCTTGCACACCTATCTATTTTTCTTGTTTGTGACCTAAGAAACTTTTGTTTCTTCTCATAGACTCGGGCGAACAGGCTGCCAAATTGTATGATGAACTGAAAGCGCAACATCCGGACCATCTGCCGATCCATACGGCCATGCTGCAGTGCCTGGACCCCACAGGCGAGCCACGACGCCCGCTGCCCTCGCTGGTGCGAACCGACGAGGTGGACAACACCGCGACTCAGACGGCCAACAAAATCATTGCCGTGGCCAACACCATACTGGAAGCCATCGACCAGACACAGCTCCTGGCATACTTTGGCATCAAGAGCGACAACCGACCTGATGCTGCTAAGATTAAAACGTAATCAGTTGGCTTCCAATTTTGCCTACATTATCATTTATCATTTAACCCTAAGCACTCCGTTATTTGTGGACAAGCTTACTCCTCCAGCTCCATTTAAATATGCTTGTGGTAGGCCAGCAGACCAAACATGTGTTTGCAATGAGAATTTAATAGCAGACTGTAATATAAGACAATATTTGGACTACGGCTCAACCTCACTAAGACTGAGTACCTTGAATGTGGTTCCCAGACAGATGGGACCATCATAGTAGATGGCACCCCACTACCAAAGGCTTCACATCTCCGATACCTTGGCTCCGTTGTGAGACCTGATGGTGACACAGTCTCAGATGCCCGTGCAAGAGTGAATGCTGCATGGATGAAGTGGCCCCAGGTCACAGGCGTTCTCTGTGACCGCAAGATCCCTTTGCGCCTCAAAACTAAGATCTATCAATCAGTCGTCCACCCTGTTGCTTTGTATGGAGCTGAATGCTGGCCTAATACAAAGAAACATGAACAAGCCTTGCACTCAATGGAGATGCGGATGCTACGATGGTCCTTGGGAATTACACGGCTGGATCATATTAAAAACGAAGACGTCCGCAATACTCTTGGAATTGCCCCTATTCCAGCCAAAATGAGGGAGACTCGGTTGCGTTGGTACGGGCATGTAGCCCAAGCAAATACAGAGTCCATTGTAAGAAAGTCACTTGCTCTCGAGCCTGATGGAGAAAGACCTCCAGGACGACCAAAAAGGCGTTGGATGAATACCCTACCCTAGGTCTTCGTCCTATAGATGCAGCAAACCACAACAAATGGAGAGAGCAAGGTGCACAGTGGCGGACCCCAAAAAATAATTGGAAACAACGCCAGGAAGAAGAAGAAGGCTGTAATATAAGACAATATAAAAAACTCAATTCGAAACTCCAAGCAGCAGAAATTAAGTTCCTGCATACTATGATCCAGAAGACCAGGAAAGACAAGATCAGGAATGATAAAATCAGAGAAGAGGTGAGAAAAGAAGACTCTATACTACAAAAGATCCAGAAGACCAGAATGAAGTGGTTCGGCCACGTGAAGAGAATGAATGCCAATAAAACTGCAAGAAGCGAGTATGAAAGAGACCTAGGAGGGAGGAGACCAGTTGGCAGACCTAGAAAACAATGGACAGATCTGGTGAAGAAGGATGTACAGGAGAGAGGCTAGGATTGGGAGAGGATTGTGAACGAAGAATGGTTCATGGATCAACAGAGATGGAGGGGGCTTGTATAACACACCTGGGAAACTGGAGTTGGTCAACGATGTTGATGATGATAAAAAACTCAGCAATTTTTCTAGGTTTATGCCATGTCTAGTGTGGGGTTTCGCCTGGGAACACCAAGCTGGCTCATCAGCGTGAAAGCCAATATACCATCTTTTTGGAAGCCTTTATAGCAGTGGTTCTGAACTCGTAGAAGTCTGTGGACCACTCAGCCTGAAATTGAATCATGTACGCCCCCCTCAAATATATCATCTTTTTGGAAGCCTTTATAGCAGTGGTTCTGAACTCGTAGAAGTCTGTGGACCACTCAGCCTGAAATTGAATCATGTACCCCCCCCCCGATACACCTGATCAGTTGTAACCCTTCCTCAATAACACTTATTTTAAAGATATTTCAATTCAAAACCACCGCGAATACATTTGGACAATTCTCGTTCAACGCGCATCGTTTTTGAAATCCCCATTTATTGACCACTTTTTTATACGTGCTGGTGGACCCTTTTCTTTTAGGGGCAGATGACCTCTTAGTTCCGCTCTTTGAAACAACAACAATAACTAACTAACCCTTTTCTCCGGCGGACCACTCTCGGGGCACTCGCGGACCATCGGTTAAGAACCAGTGCTTTATAGGGAGGTGAAAGGCTGCTTTAGCTTTTAGCTCTCGTATGCCCATATGAGGCCAACGGCCTAGCCATGTTGAAACACCGGATCCCATGAGAATTCCGCAGTTAAGCAACATTGGGCGCAGTCAGAACTTGGATGGCATGCCGGTTCTAGGTACTGCGCGCTTTTGGCCAACATAAGGAGGAGCGGAAAGGCCCTGGCCACCCTACCACAAGTAAACTCCGGCTGGGGGTAGCCTCTTCGGAGGCTCGAACCTGCCTTCGGGCAGAATACCAATTAAATTTTTTTAAATGCCCATATGAAGAGAACTGATGAAGACCGTAAGAAATGGCTGCAACGACAAGGCTTTATGTTATTTATTTATTTATTTACATAGGTCCCAATGAGCCTGAGCTCGTGTTAGGGACAATCAAGTAACATAGTTACAGCATGGCATATATATAATTTTTGTAACATTATATTGTTTAGTTTAATAGTAACTTATATTAGATTGCTAATGACTAACTTTACAGAGATGATTCGGTATGATACATTGCATTGCTTAAGGCTATTGGATATGGGCTATTCATTCCTTAATAGGAAGTCTTTTGTTTTCCTCTTTAGCCTTTAGAAGCTGATGATGATCATGGTGAAATTCTCGCGTGGAACTCCATTGAAAAATCATCAATAGAAAGCAGAACATTTAAATTTAAAAAAGCACAACAAATTATTTGGCAACATACAACAAGAGATCTCTTTCAATAAATGCTATATTTCAACATTACTGTTCCGTCATTAATCCTGAAGTTACTTACGCTTGTGAAACACTCATCATCATTGTTTCTTCGCTCCAGCAAGCCGGGTGCGGTTATAAATGAGCCTTCTCCAACTTGTCCTGTCCATCCTTAACTGCTGCTCTTGCACTCGATGCCAGTTCCCATCTCTAGCTTCGAGGTCCTTATAAATTTGCTTCTCCCACACATCGCGAGGTCTTCCTCTCGGTCTCTTCCCGGGGACACTCTGGCCAATGTATACTCGAGGTATCCTGTGGGGAGCCATGCTCTTCATGTGACCATACCATCTCAATCTCTTGAGTTCAAGTGTCCCCAGCAGGCTCCTTTCCAATCCCAGTTGTTGTCGGATATCCTCATTCCTTATTTTGTCCATTTTCGTCTTTTGAAGGGAAGAGCGGTGGAACTTCATTCCTACTGCCTGGAGAAGACTGTTTGTTGGTCCAGTAAGGGTTGCTGCTTCCAGTCGATATGTTAGTATAGGTATTAAGTATATCTTGAACAAACAAATCTTGGAGGCTTGTGGAAATGTCTCGTCCCAAAGTAGCCTGATAGAAATTGGAAGCTTTCTGTATTCTGTTGTTAATCTCTTGATGTATGGTATTGTCCGAGGAAAGAATACTACCTAAATACTGGAATTTGTCCACAACATTTATCTCCTCATCTATTTAAATTAAACAACAAATCAACGACAGATCAACTTGACGATGTTCTTGAGATACGATTGTCTTGGTCGTCCCTTGTTTTTTTTTGCCAAAATTTTTCCTTTAAAGATTACCTGGAGGAGAGTGTCATGTCTGAGTATGTGTCCCATGAATTTTGCTTTCCTTTTCTTGATGGTGTTCAACAGGCATCGATTCTCCTGAATTTGGTTCAGAACAAGCTCATTTGTCTTTCTTTCCATCCAGCTTGTTCGGCTCATTTTTCTCCAAAACCACTTTTCAGCTGCCAGAATTTCACCAAGTTATTTAAATTTATTTATAATTTTAATTTGTTTGATATTGTTTAATAGAATACCGTATTTGCTCGCATGTAACTCTCACTTTTTTGACCGAAAATTTTCGGTGCGAGATATATCCGGGAATTTGTGTGCGAAATAATGTATTCCCAAAAGACCATAAAATTGGCATTAGTGGAACAAGACAACTGGAATTGTCAACTGACGTCACTGCTGCCAATCTCTGAGCCACTATCATCCTAACTTTCGTCCAATGCATTTACGATGCCCGTCTTCAAGAAGCTCATAACGTCTGTCAATATCACCCGGCCCATATAATCCAATCGGGCAAAAGTTCAACTGACGCCTCCTTTATTTTACCTTCTGTCGTCGACTTATCTTGACTGACAATACCAGATCTCGACGTGTTCTAACCGAACAATTACTTATTTAAGAGCGTTAAAAATCCTTCAGTATGCCTTGCTTCGGAGGGGAAGTAAAGCCGGCGGTCCCATGTCATAGATTTATGGCATGTAAAAGATCCTTCCACAGACTTAACACGTGCGATGCTAAATTGTAAGGTTAGATTTCGTCGGAACGCTCTATCAAAGTTCCAACGTTCACCACTAGGTTTCATTGACATCTGGTAGCGAAAGTTGGAACTACTTGAAATTGAACGGAATTTGTAGCTCACCCTAAGGGTGTCCGATGGAAGCGGCTACAGACTCAGGCGAGGCGAACATGTCCTCGGACACTCCTGGCACTAAAAGCCATACGATAAATAACTTATTTAGCGTGTAGAGCGCCAACAAAACAGCTGATGATCACACCCTGTATTGTTGTTTTTCTGCATTGTCACATTTTAAAACACAATTACGTGTTTGGTTAGTGGTTACTACTGCGTCTTTCTGTTGATGCCAGTTCATTCACAATGAATTCTTGACTGGCAGCTCTATTACCATCGTCGTCTGCATATTTTATCACTTTATGAGTTTAAACCCAGCTGTATAACTTCTGCATTTTTTACATGACTAATAGATCAACTTCCACAAGAAAACAATCACAACTTGGAAACAACAGTGGAACGTTAAGACAGAATACTGGTACTAGTCGACAATGCAAAAGACGAACAAATACCAAGGAAAGCACCGCCGCCAAAACGAACAACATCACGGGCAAGATGTGTGATGTCCTGTGGGCGGCGATCTTCATCTTGATGACGGTGTCAGAAATTAATGCGAGATATATGCAAGGATATTTTTCCCTACAATTTTAAATTTGAAAATGGGGTGCAAGATATACACGGTGTCGAGTTATATGCGAGCAAATGCGGTAGCTGGTGCTGTAACTTTGAAGGTTGGCATTATTTCTATGAAATTTTTAATCCAAATTTTTTTGGTATTGGTTTGTTTAACCTCTTTGCACGTTTTTCAGCACGATGGAACGACAAAAGTTAGCTGTGATAGAGGCCTTGACGAGGAAAGGCGCTGCTATGTGCAGGCTGTACATGACGTCTTCCACGGACGGAAGTGCAGGTGATGGACCCGAAAGCATAGAGCAGATCGACAATGTGTGGAGAGAGATGCTTAAGTTCACAGATGTCAGTGATACCAAGGTAAATAAAAACTCCAGCAGTTGGCATGGACATTAAGGGCCGTTTTCACCAACGTCAAGTATTTCTTAATTCATCATTAAAGGTTATTTAACTTTGCACGAGCATTTCATCAAACAGAAACGCTCGTTAACTTACAACTTATAATAATATTAATAATATCGTATGGCCTCGGGTTCCGGGTGCAAGCTTTGTTATTTGTAACCAGAGGGCAGCTTGCATGTTGAATTTCGTCATTCCTTGGAAAGCTATGAAAGTCAAGGAGGTTAGATACCTAAGCTACTTGAACACTATAGCGCTTTCTAGTACAAAAATGAGGAACTTTGTGTTGGCGGAAACACCTGAGATTAATTTTGCCATTATGAACACGGCCTACTGAATTCAAATGGGTTCTTTGACATGCCAACATCGTATGACATGGTGTCGTAATTTTTTCCGCCTTTCAAAAATCACTTACCACGACCAGGAGCGAACCTGCAAGCTTGGCGTTAGTAGACCGACACGTTAACCACTCACCCACCGTGGCAAGCAACTTACAACTAACAAGGTATTACATTAAATGGCCAAATCTGACCACTCAACTCGCTAAAGCATTATTATAGTGGAGGGAAACAGCTGAACTCTGCCTTGTGCATCCTTATATGGGGGTTTGTTTCCGAGTTTCACACGAATTTGAGAGCGTATCCTATTTAGCTAATTAAACACAACTGCCAGTTCTCCTAAATACTTTGTTCATATCATTCTTTTGCTACGAAAAAAGTCTCCTGTATTTCCATTCCTTTATAATTATGTTGCAGAAAATCTCAAGGAAGCATCGCTAACAACGATCAGTGCTACACGCTTCTTGCTCTGTCCGCCATGTTTCTCTAGGATGAAACAGAGACTACGCATGTGCGAGAGCTGTAAAGCACATTTAAGCAATTATGAAACCGAATGGCCTTGTGAAATGCATCAATGATAATCACCCATTAATTCTCGTATTTAATTTAAATAGGAATTATCTAATTGTTAGTAAAGAGTTTGTGAAAACAGCCTTCGGTGACGTAGTTGGTAGCATGCTGAACTGCTGTGCCCACAATAGCGGGTTCAAACCCGGTCGTCGTTTTTTTGAAGAGCATTCAAGTCTTTCAGTATGCCTTCCTTCAGAGGAGAAGTAAAGCCGGAGGTCCCATGTCATAGATTTATGGCATGTAAATGATCCTTCCACAGACTTAACTTGTGTGAAGCTAAATTTCTAGCTTAGATTTCGTTGGAATGCTCTATCAAAGTTCCAACGTTCACCACTAGGTATCATTGATATCTGGTAGCGAAAGTTGGAACTACTTGAAATTGAACGGAACCTGTAGCTCACCCTATGGGTGTCCGCTGGAAGCAGTCCTTACTTGAATTTACAAAAACAGATAACTAATACAGCCATCACAATTAACACCGGTTATCAGACAGATTCTACACACATCCAAAGTACACGGAGCTACATAACCGCGTTGTCTCAGCCCCTAAATTGAGGAACCAACAGTTTGACGAACTATGGTGAAACCGACCCTAAAATCCAGTTTTGCTGTAGCTTTGTTAACTGGCTATGCACAAGCCCAAGAGATTATCTCCAGGTTCCATAGATAACTGGGTTTGAACTCCGCCAACACCCATCCTGGAAATGGTTTTCTGTGGTTTCCTATGCTCAACTCCAACCACTTCATTCCAACTCTGTGCCCAGTTCCAACTCCATTCATCATCATCAACTAGAGCAGTTTCCAACCACAGGTTGGGTCTGCTTCGAGCACAAGCCTCTGCATCGTTTTCTGTCCATCCACCACTCTTCTTTCACTGTTGTCCCATTCACTTCTTTTCTCTTGACATTTTTCTTAATCCCCTTATCCCTTGGTCTTCCTCTAGGTCTCTTTTTCTTTTACTCCATTTCCAATATTTTCCGTTGTATTCTCTCTTCTCCCATTCTTTTCACGTGTCCATACCACTGTAGCCTTGATTTTTCAATCCTATCCTGTAGGGGTTCTTCCTTTAATATTTCTCTGACATATAGTCCATTCTAGTTGTACCTATACGACTCCTCTGAAGTTCCATTCCTTCATCTTTATTAAATTCATTTTACATTAACTCCTCTGATGAGAGGAGTAGTAAAAATTGCGATACCTTGCACCAGAAAATTTCCATAGACAGACAATAGATGCATCCGTGATGTCACGGACATCACTAAAGTTTTAAGCAATCCATACATGTTAAATTCTGAGTGTTAATAAGGCTTTACATAAAAACTCAAACCAATCCCAGACCCCTTACTTCTATTACAAGCAGTAGTTTTCGTCCAGACAGTAGTCTAACCTAGTTCACACAGTCGAACCTAGTAGCGACCAATGGGTTTGTCTCACCATGGCTTAAGAAGAGTACTGTGTAACTTTTCAATTAAATTGAGCAACTAAAAGTAATGTAATAGCATTCATAACTCACCACCAAACTGTAACGTTTCGGTAGGGGGGACTCTGACTTGGACACATTTCCTTCAAATTTGCTACCCATGCAATTCATATCATTTTCCTTATTTTTATACAATTTTTAATAGCACAATTTATAATACACTTCATCTATTATTTTACATCAAAGCCTCTATCCATTTATTATCCTATAAACATAACATAACCATAGCAACTTATCTGAATGGTCAAAGCCCCCTGCCACCTCATTACTAGGTCACCAGCTTGCCATGGTTGGTGAGTGGATAGCGTGTCGGTCTACTAACCCCAAGATTGCAGGTTCGCTCCTGGCCGTGGTAAGGGATTTTTGAAAGGCGGCAAAAACACGACATGCATGTCATACGATGTTGGCATGTAAAATAACCCATTTGAATTCAGTAGGCCGTGTTCATAATGGCAAAATTAATCTCGGGAGTTTCCGCCAACACAAAGTTCCTCATTTCTCTACTAGAAAGTGCTATGGTGTTCAAGGAGCTTAGATATCTAACCTCCTTGACTTTCATAGTGATTCAAGGAACAACGAAATTTGACATGCAAGCTGCCCTTTGTGTCAAATTACAAAGCTTGCACCTGGCACCAGAGGCCATACGATATTATTATTATTACTAGGTCACCACAGAGAATCCAGTATGCACAAAGCACTAAACGCCCTGTAGTGCCCCAGCAAGAGGTGGCCATGCTTCAAATTCCCATAGACAGACAATAGATGCATCCGTGACGTCACGGACTTTAACAATCACAAAACATCGCACTTGAACACATGTTAATGCATTCTCATGTAACGACGCACTGTTTGAAACCTCATACAGCTGAGCAATGTGGCGACAATTCAAGGCATCAACATCCATACTTCGACTACAATAACAAAATTCCCTACACACGTACATATCATGTTATATACTTGAACCAGGAAACCAGGAAATGCTAAAAACCATATTCTGTATACACAATATAGATCTACAGAGCCTTTGTTGGTGTGATGGTTACAGGCAGTCTACTTCGCACTGTGGCATGCTGCAGTTCACAAACAGTATGGCCGCCTGCTCAAGATACTACTGCGCCTGGGTGAGGAAAAGCCAAGTCGAGACGTGGACGAGAAGTGCATCGAAGTGGCGCGCAAACTGGGCTGGGACCACTACCAAAAATCCATCGAGTCGGCCATGCCCGTCCGCTTTCCACCTTCGTACCGTCCCTTCTGATGATGAGGTGAGCCAAGTCCACAGTTTTTGATTAAACAAGTGTGTAAACTCAATGATCAGAGGTGTATGTATTTTAACCCTTTCGATGCTAAGCTATTATGAATCGTTCTGTTAAATGTTTAGTGAAACTGTAATTTTTAATAAAAATTATCTCCTGCCTATATTTCTAAGATAACATTTGATATTTTTTGTAATGAGCAAATATATTTATACATATTATAATGCCAAATAATTAATACTTCATTTCATTTATTTAATTAAAAGCAATTTAAGGGTTCATTCCAAAAATCGGACAAGTCCAAAAATTGACTTTCTGAGATAAATACATCTTCTTCCTCTTCAAAGTCAGCTCTACGTATAGATATTATTGCTGTCTCCAAAAAGCAGACAGGTCAGGTTATATACAAGTGTGAAATATTGGGGATCCTACAAAAATAAGACAAGTCCAATGCTTTTTCAAGATGGTAACCGAACTTTAGTAGGTTACAGAGCCTGCTTCTAGTTTTTTTTTTTTTTTTGTGGTAATTGTGTATTTTTATCAGATTGCCGACCATGGCCGCCTATTGGTGGAGCACCACATGGAGTCCTAGTGTTCTGTGCCCAATGGATTCTTTTGTGGTGGTCTACCAATGGGTGGCTTTGCTAGTGGCAAGGTGGCTTTGCTAATGACAAGGTAACCATGGGGATGTTATTGATAGTTGGTGCCATGCGGAATGGAGGAGTTTTGGAGAGATAGTTTATGATGAAGAAATAAAGAGGTTATCTATGGAAAATTGGGATAAAGAGATGATGTTATGTTCGGTGACGGAAATTTTGTTTTGGAGAGGAATTTGTGAGTAGTAAAGAATAAAAATTGTGGTCGACACCCTGCAGAGATGCAGGTAATGGAAACCTTCTTATATGTCTGACAAACAGGTATTGATAGTTTATGATTGCCAGAGAACGACCAGAAATGAAGTACTTGTAAGTGGAGAAGAATGAGAGTTGTTGTGAATTTTGGGTGAGAGATCCAGGTAATGGAATCTTGCTTTTATTAATAAATGTGTGTATTTTGTGAAGTCGGTGTACTGTTCTTTGTGGATTCATTTAGCGAGTGTATCGCCCCACTACCCTGAGGTGGCAAGCTTGAAGGATATTATATTTATTACAATGACGCACCAGCGTGTGGTTAGATGGAAGGAAGTACCCATAACAATCACGATTATAAATACCAGTATCATAATTATATAACAAGATAATTAATTACCTGTGATCGGGGCGCTGCCTCACAGTCAGACAGCTACTCAGTTGTCCTCACGAGGCTGAGTGCATCCCGTTCCAGTCTCTAAAATCCCTGACGGAGCCAGGAATCGAACCCGGGGCCTCCGGGTGAGAGGCAGGTGCGCTACCCCATCACCGCGGCGCCGGCACTGTTCTTTCAGAATATATGTATATTAATGGGTTTGCGCAGTTTTATTTAGTAGTTATATGCATTGAAAGTACTGTATATAATCATACTGATCTATCCTTGCATAACTCGGACTACACTACCAAATTTTCCTGTTTGTTTGTTTGCAGGTTGCTTATTTCTACAATTGCTGGTGGTGTTCATCTACCGCAAGACCACACTACACGACCGAGGTAGTGAAGGTGGGATGAAGCCAAGAAGAGAAGAACGCGTGCACTTTCAGACGATATACATAAATTTCTTTTTTTTGTAATATTACTCTCAAGTATTGTGAAGCTTTGAAAGGATGAGTTTGGGTGCAATAAGAACAGAACACTGCTGCCGACGTGTGTTTGTGTGTACGGTATTGTTAATGTTCAAATGTTTGTTCGAGTATTGTGTGCTGGCTAGTTCTTTTTTACCATAATATTTCTCCGACGATGAGCTTCATCTAGCATTGCCCACACAGCTATTCTCTTATCTCATGACTCAGGGTCTTTGCCTCATTGTTACCATAAAAATAAGTGAAATTTATGCTGGGATTACGATGCATTTAACGTTACATCAGTTATGTGATCCACACTTGTAGGTTGTTATGCTGGGCGGAATGTTTTGTCAGTGGACAGGAAAAGGAACGGACACAATGACGGGCAGATGCAGGTGGAGACGAAATGTAAAATACAACAGATAAGAGCAATCTCCACAGCCGGACTCGACACTGTCTTCTAAAGATGGGCATTCAAGCCATCAATCTAATCAATGGTATAGGCGCCAATGAGCCAGTTTTGATCTCCGAGGCTCGTCAGGAGGGCCCAGCTCAAAACACTGCGTTCACTTGTGGAAATCGTCCAGTTTTGTGTGTTCTTGTTTTGCCCTTCTACTGTATCTCTCACTCAGCCTGTACATGCTTGCCATTGTGTTTGTCCTTTATCTGTATTTCTATAGTCCTTTCCCTGTCCATTGAAAAATGAAAATCCACAGCCTGCTGAATGAAGCCCCCATCTAGTGGCGAGGATATGAACTGTGCCGGCTGCCGAGGCCTGACGCACTCCTCTGGGGCAATGATTAAATGAATGACATATGAAATGAAATGATAGTGGAGAGTGTTGCTGGAATGATAGTTTGACAGGGAAAACCGGAGTACCCGGAGAAAAACCTGTCTGCCTCCGTTTTGTCCAGCACAGATCTCATTTGGAGTGACCGGGATTTGAACCACGGACCCAGCGGTGAGAGGCCGGCGTGCTGCCGCCTAAGCCATGGAGGCTCTTTCCCTGTCCTTTGATTGATTGTATGTCCACCTTGTGTTTTTCTATATATATTTAATAGCTTGCTTATAGTGCCGCCATCGTTACTTTCGACTTGACAGTTCACCGGCTGGCGATACAGTGTTGCCAGTCCACTAACGTGAATCAGCTGACGTACATGATTATAGCCGTAAAGTTAACAAAACACTCGTAATGTGAACAGACATGTTTACACGCATCATACTCGTGAAAAAGTACATAGTAGCAGAAATTACACGTACACTGCGGTTAACAGAATATTTCTGATAATTAAGCAGAAAAAAATTGTAACAAATAAATTACTCGCCATTACCGTCTCGCATCCGGAGTCGAAGAGTTCGAAAAAATGTATTATAAAACCTATAAAAGGAACACACCACTCATTTCGGAGTCACTATTGCCATCCGACCCCACTCAATGAGCACATTCTTTCTTGCTGCCATTGTTAGAGCTTTGTCGTGAATGACACTATGATACGGGGCATTGTCCATAACAATTGTGCTCGCACATTACTAATCATTTCCCGGGTTTGACTGCTTAGTGGAGTCCCTTGTCCTAAGGCCTTTCCTCTCTTGGCGTGTGGCTTCCTCGTGCTAGACCCCGGCATGACACTATTAGGCCTACACACGTGCATGGCAGAAATAACACAAACACTCAACTAAAGCTAACCTATAACAACAGACTAGATTAATATCAAAAAGAAAAATATACGAGAATACACAAAGACCGCCAATGAAACTAACCAAGCACAATGCAAACAGCTGACAACATGTGAACGCAAGATGTTAGCTGGCAACATCGTCAGCGAAACTCGATTTATCTCGATATATCAATTTGAATGGCTGCCTGTGATTGGCTGGTTAGAGTGTAGCTATGACGTAGCACTGAAACTTCAAGTCGGAAGTAAGGATGGCTCTAGTATAGTAAAAATAACAATTTAAAGTGCCCAAGAACCAATTGAATGTTTATATACATTTTTAAACTTGTATGTGTGTTTCTTTTGACCTTGTCCTGGCATATATGCACTTTCAATTTTCTTCATTTTCCATGGAACTGTATTTTGTTAATTTATCGTGAGCTACATTATGTAATTAAATTGTATTTCATCATCATCATCTTGCACAGTTTCCAGCCACTGGCCGGGTCTGTTAGGAACACAAGCCTCTCCAACGTCTTCTGTCTTCCCACCATCTCTCAGCCTCCACCCTTGTCCAGTCTTCTCCTCTCTTCTTCACGCTTTCTTCCACCCCCTTCAGCCACCTGTCTCTCGGTCTTTTTCCTTCCCACTTCGTCTCGTGTACTCTCCTGGGTATCCTCTTCTCCTCCATTCGTTTTACATGTCCATACCATCTAAGTCTAGATTTCTCTATACCATCCTGTAATGGTCCTCTCATTTCTTATTCTGTCCATCTTTGTAGATCCAATACTGCTTCTCAAGAACCTCATCTCACTGGCCTGTATTTTGCTCTTCTCCCTTTCTTTCATAACCCAGGTCTCCGAGGCATACGTCATTATAGGGACATAGTACGTCCGATATATGATCTTTTTGCTGTTCTGAGGGACATCCTTGCTCCATAACATGCTTCTGCCTGCCTCCCCCGCTCATTTATTTCTCTATCGTTTCTTCCATTATCTTGTATCAGGCTTCCCAGATACTTGAAACTCTCCACTTTCTTCAGCTGTTTCCCACCAATTGTTATTCCCGTTGTGGTTCTTTCCTTCTTCTTTGTTGTGATCATCATCTCACTCTTATTTATGCTAAATTTCATCCTATATCCTTGTATTATTCATTCCCACACGTCCAACTGTACCTGTACCTCCTCCTCCTTGTTTCCCCAAATCATCAAATCATCTGCAAACACCATTGCTTTCATCTTTCCTTCTCCAATTACTTGTGCCACTCGGGTCATTATGTCATCCATCACCACAATGAAAAGTAACGGTGACAGTGCACTTCCTTGTTTCAGGCCGTTTCTCTGTTCCAACCAGTCTGATCTCTCTCCTCCCACTTTCACACAGCTCACACTTCCCTTGTACATCTCATTTATCCTCTTTATAGTCCATTTTTCTACTCCTCTATCCTCCAGGGACTTCCATACTTTGTTTCTGCATACACTGTCATATGCTTTCTCAATGTCCAGGAAGGCCATCAGTAGATATGTTCCATACTCATAGTGCTGTTCTTGTAACTGCCTTAAAGCAAAAATCCAATCCACTGTGGACCTTCCTGCTCTGAAGCCATGTTGTTCTTCCCTCATCCCTCCTTCTATCCTTGTCCTAATTCTCTTTTCCAAAACTTTCTCGAAGATCTTTGCACAATGACTCATCAGTGTTATTCCCCGATAGTTTCTGCAATCTGTTCTACTACCTTTCTTGAAGATCGGGACAATTATTCCTTTTTTCCAGTCCTCGGGGGTCTTCCTTTCCTTCCATGCTGTCCTCATCACTCGGTACAACCACTGTATCCCCACCTCTCCTGCTGCTCTCACCATCTCCACACTCAACTCATCCACACCCGGTGCCTTCCCTCCTTTCATCTTGTTCACTGCATCTTCCACTTCTTTCCATGTTAAGTCCTTTTCTGTTTGCAGTTCATCTTCCTCTTCCCCGATTTCTTCCTCCTCACCATCTTTTCCATATTTTCTTCAGTTCTTCCCTATTTTCTATCTCTTGTCCCCTTTTGTTCACCATTCAAACATAATCCGTAGGATCCTTCCCCTCTTATTTTTTACCATCCCATACAGGACCTTTTTTGTACCTTCACTATCCTCCATCATCTTTGTCCACTCTTCCATCCACTTTCTTCTCTCCTGAGCCACTACTCTCTTCGCCTCCTTCTTTCTTTCCTGGTACTCTTCCCTTGTCTCTACTCTCCTATTTTGATACCACCTCCTAAAGGCTCTATTCTTTGTCTTCTCGTTCCACCATGGTGTTTCCTTCCACCTCTTCTTACTACTTGTCCTCCCACATACTGCTTCTGCTGCACCTACTAGTGTCTTCTTATTGTATTTAGCCTTAATTATTATGTGTAATATTGCACATTTTTCTAATTTTCAATCAAGATGCTACACGATTCATGAAAGCATGCTGGGGCTGAAAAGACTCCTCTGATGTTGTTTACACTCGATATATAGAGAAGTTGGCAGCTGAAAAACTATTGATGCAGTGCCTTTTTAGGTAGATTTCATTAGTTTTTTCTTTAAATAGTAAAACAGTGGGTTGAGGTGAAGGCCTTTCGTGATCTCTCAGGCAATAAAATTAACCTGTATTTTATTGCACTTTGTAAGCTAGGTGGTGCGGGTTTGCTCATACCTGACCCTGAGAAAGGGAAGTGTGATCTTAGTTTGGAGTCTTGCATCCCGAACATGACTATTTATTTGTGTTGCCTTACTCTTGGAAGGCTGTTGTTGGCAGTGCTGTTTTGGAAAGCTCATAATATACCATATATATGCGAATACTACCTGGCATCGAATAATCCCCAAACCCTAATTTTAGGAAGGAAGTGTTTTTCAACAGAAGTAGTTCTGTGGTGTTCGCGGCTGTGGGAGTTGGTATCCTGGTATTATGATGCAAACACATTTGGAAATAAGATTAATCTCACCACCACTGAATTTGCATATTAATGGAAAGATATGCTTTCTGCCGGCCATCATTAGGACGCAGTTTTGTCAGCCAAGGGAGTGGTATCACAATATTACAGTGCTGACATGTTGGAAAATTAGACTATCGTCACTCATGAGCGTATTGTTTTAGCTCCTTTTATATCCGGTCACTTGGCAAAGGTGAGGTATAGGGGTCTTAGCTCGGAGGAAGGTGGAGCCAAACTGCGGAAGTGTGTATGAGAGTGCACAGGGGAGAGTGAGGTGGGCAAAGAATTAAAAAAGGGCCACCAGCCTTGATACGTGATGGAATGTGACGAGTGGAGAGTAACGTAGTAAGGGGACGGCGGGGAGATGTAAAAAACAGGGCAATTGGCGTGATATATGGACTACCAGCTGACTTAAGTAAACAATTGATCGAGATTTCTTGGTACATTCACGAATGTTTATTCAGTAGTCTTAACAAATATTTGACGGGTGCAGAGTGAGGGGAGGAATGAATGAAGCTATTGGCACTCGCCAGAGAGGCTGCTGTTGTCGGGTAGCCAGTCTCAAGATGTCGCTCCTACCAGTGTCAAATTCACGGATTTGATCTCTCCCTTCTGCACTTCGTGGTTCAACTGATCCCCTCTTCCCTGTTCAGAGGAGGTTTATGTATTCTTCATAGTTATGTTTTTGTCAGATTTATTCTTCTGCCGTGCGCAGTGTCTGACTACTATTGACGTTAGTTTATCCCTGGCCTAACGTCTTGGCTTGTCATTATGTGTCTGAGTGTTTGTCATTGTTACACTTTTAAGTCACATCTGTTATCATTGCTTCAAGTCATGTATTTCCTGGTTGGGCTCTTCTGGTCTTCCATATTTTTTAGGGTAAATCCAGTATTATGGCGTTGTAATATGGTAGAGTCATAACAGTATGGCGATTTCCATCACCACCACTGAATTCACATACTAATGGAAGGATATTCTGTCGACTATCATTAGGACGCAGTTTTGGCAGCCATGGAAGTTGGTATCACAGTGGAGATAAGATTAACATCACTTATGAGCCTATTGTGATTCTTATCACCTCAAGTCTAGCGAGTTCGCAGTAAGATATACGTTCCTCTGGGCATCATTAGCGCACAGTTTCAGCATCCGCGGGAATCTGTATTGCAATGTCATTGTCCTTGCATTCCTGGAGATACTGTATTCTGCGAGTAGTGGGCTGTGTGGATCTTTCGAAATTCAGGAGGGAGGAGTACGGAACGGTACACACCTAGTTTTCAATTCCATTTTTGAAGAAAAGATAAAATATGCAGGTTGTATTCGCGTATATACGGTAAGTATTAAAGTGGATACATAAGAGACATGGATGAGAAAGACTTTCATTCTGTAATAGCTGTGCTTCCAGAACTTGTTAACTTCAGCTACACAATTTTGATTTACATATCATTGTTGGTGCACATCGATTGATAACTTGCCAGAGCGGCCCTCGGCGATGTCTGTCCAAACCACATGGTGCATTAGAGTACAAATGGGGCAGATAGCGCCGAGGGCATTGTCCCCCGACACAATTCAGAGTGTTTTTCTATTCAATACATTAAAACCACTATTGGAGAACATCTTACATGTGGAGTGTACTTCATTTATAAGGGTGATGCGAATAAAAATGAGCCAAAGGTCTTTATAATCACTAGATTTCGTAAGTTTAAGACCTAAAGAAGCACAAAATATGCAAGCAAATATGCCCTAAAAACTAGCTAAATATGACCTAAAAAACATGGCATTTCCTTGTTTGCTAATTGCTTCTGAGCTAAATATATCTACTGGAGTGACATTCTATTGAAAGGTGGAAGCACACTATCGTCATGTTCCGTGACCTCATGCGTTCAGTGTCGCAATCTTGGAATCAGGTCTTCTAAACTTGCTATCTGTCTGTTCCGGGAAAACAAAGAAAAATATATCTACTACACTATTCGGAAATCCTGTGTTTGAAACTCTACGCAGATAACACCTGGGCTACCTTATTAACGCCTCAATTTAAACAAAAATGCTGAAATTATAACCAAATATGACCTTATATCACTAAAATATGACCAAAACCATAAAAATGACCGAAATATGCATTTATAGGCAACATCAATTTCTTTAAACGTGGTCAGGGACCCGTCATTCAAACTTATTTTTCATATTTCGAGTAAAATGAGCTCGGGAAAAAAATATGACTTTTCCTTAACATCCGAACCTTAATTTTCACAATAAGATAATCATGTTGTAATGCTTTTTGCCAAGTCACAGAGTTTTGTCTTGAGCAATTGAAGCCAATGCGGGAACAAACGTTTGTTACATTTCTTACTTGCTGAGAAAAACAGCAATAAAGGCGACTGTTGTCTGCGGGACTGGACTATGCTGTAAGATGTAATATAGAGACTTTTGCTCCGTAAACCAACTCACTACAGTGTGCGGGCTCACTCACTCACACAGAATGGAGGCAATCAGAATAGCATTATTTTAAGTTTAATGTTATTGTTTAAACCTACTTATAATGAAAATAATGTTCCTTTGAATGTAAAACGCGAATGAACTAGTTTCTTTGCCGTAGTCAAGGTATTTTATTAAGTTTCGAATATACAACTATGGTGGTTTTCCTTTTGGTTTCAACACTACACAACACTCCAAATAGGATATTAACACTCCTAAGTAAATGGGACTAATTGACCACTATGTCCAAGCCCAGGCCCGTTGACAGGATTCTCAGGCATCTGCGCAATTAAGTTGCCTGGGCCCTCCTCCCTCAACTTAGACCTGGGGCCTGTTTCATAAAACTGACTGATAAATATTACCTAATAACATTAGTACTTGCTCTTTGTAATGGTGATGGATGAAGTGCTGCAAAAGGAAGGAACAAATGAAGTCAATGGTGTTTGCAGATGACTTGATGATCTGGGGAAACAAGGAGAGGGATGTTCAAGAGCAATTCAATGCATGGGAGGAAGTAGTGTCATCCTATGGAATGAAGTTTTCGACGCAAAAGAGGGAAGTGGTTATAACAACACGTGAGAAAGACAGAGCATAGTCTGGGATAAAGTTAGGCGGAGAGCAGTTGAAGAGAGTGCAGAGCTTCAAGTATCTGGGAAGTGTCATTGAAGAAAATGGGGGAAATGCCTGAGAAAGGTGTGCTGATGGATTCTTCAAGAGTGTTAGAGGCGTGATATGGAGCAAGGATGTGCCACAGAAATGTAAAGGGATCATGTACAAGACTTACTTTGTGCCGATCCTAACGTATGGATCAAAATTGGGTGATGAGGGAGAGAGATAAAAACAAAATACAAGCAGTGGAAATGAAGTTTCAGAGGAGTTGTATAGGTGTAACTAGAATGGACAGCGTCAGAAATTATAGAGTCAGAGAAATATTAAAGGAAGAACCCCTACAGGATAGGATTGAAAAATCAAGGCTACAGTGGTATGGACACGTGAAAAGAATGGGAGAAGAGAGAAATACCATAGAAAATATTGGGAATGGAGTGGAAGAAAAAAAGACCAAGAGATGGGTGGATAAAGGAGGTGAAGAAAAGTGTCGAGAGAAAAGGAGTTAATTGGACAAGAGTGACAGAAAAGAAGTGGTGGATGGACAGAAAACGATGGAGAGGCTTGTGCTCCAAGCTGCTCTAATTGATGATGATTAGTACTCATAATAATTTTTATTAGTTAGCCAAAACTGTTTCATAAAGAATCATGAGGACTGATAAAATTTCTACTCATATTATTATTAGTGGGCTCAGTCTTCGTATCAGTATTTAATGATATACTTTAATGTGAAACATTGTAACTAGTCGGCAATACCACTACAGTATGACCGTGTTTCTACACAATGGCTATTCAGATATTAAACCATATTGCGGTAATGCAGTTATCAATATAATATAGTCCGGCTCTATGGCTAATTGGCCCGAAAGGTCCCGGGTTCGATTCCCGGCCGGGCCATTCGGGATTTTAATCTCTGGGGGTTAATTCCCGTGACCCGGGGACTGGGGGTGTGCGACTTCATCATCACTCCATCCTCATTACGACGGGCGTCGACTAGAGAGACCTGCACTCGACCTCTCAGGAAACCACACGAAAAAGAAAAATAATATACTAGCTGTACCCGGCATGCATTGCAATTGCAATGCCAATCAAAGAAAGTGTTGGCGTTGTGACTTTGTTAGTTGAAGTGCTTTTGGATTCCCAATATTTTCTTCTTTTTCCGTTAACCACCTCTAAACTATTATAAAATTGATTTACTATCTCAGAAACAGTCAAGGGAGCGTGCTCAACAACTCACCAAAGTTTCATCGCAATGAAATGAATGGTATATGAAGGCAAGCGGGACTGTTGAAACGATTCGAGCGCCGTCACCCATTTGTTGAATATACTCGTACGCTACCTATTGTAAAATGGATTTACCAATTCGAAAACCTTTCCTGGCGTGCACACAACAACTCATCCAAGTTTCATCGCAATCGGATGAATGGCATATGAACGCATACGGAATTTTGTTTAAACGATTCGTGCCGTCACTGATTTGTTGAATCTTCTTCTGCGCCACCCAGGGGGTACCTTTACGAGCTCTGCGCGAGAAATGGTAGCCATTGGTCTAGCGGTATGTGACGTCACCTCGCGGACACAGGCAAGTCCCACAGCACTGCAGCACCTGCATATGTTTTGCTTGAGGCACGTTTTCTTAATATATAATAATAATAGCTACGTAATTGCACACACCTTTCAATCTACTACTGTATAGTAGGAATATTTCTGAATGATGTTTGAAATGTTGACATAATGAATATGAGTTAATTAACGGCTATGAAATGTTTCACATCTTACAATCCAACATTTCCGTTCTTAACTATTCATTTTAGGAGATTGGGAAATATTGGTCATCAGTCTCATGCACTTCGACATGTTGAATATGCCTGATAACCTGTGTTTTTGTAATGGTACCGGTATGTGTAATTGTAATTTTTAGGATTGAGGTAGGTGCCTTGAAATATGCACCACCTCGATATTTTCCTGGGGGGAGTGTGGAGAACTCTCAGGAACACCACACACGGTGTCAGAATTCGAACTTTAATCTCCGTACAGTTATGGGTCACGACTTAACGAACACACCTATGCTGTGTGGTCAAAAATATGTCTAAAGAATATTGCAAAAGTCAATATTTAAACCAATCCAGGTATGGTGGGTTAGCATAGTCTATAAATGAATCAACAGCAAACAACATTTCAAACATCGTGGTCAAGTAGTCCCATGTACTTGGGTGTATGTGTTAAATCTGTCTGATAGCCTGTGTCATTATGATGGCTGTACCAATGTGTTTAAATTGGGGTAAGGAATTGGGTAGGAGGCTGTAGTCAATTGTGTGTCTCTATTTCCATGTTTGGAGATATGGCATTTACCTGGAGATGAAATGAAAAACCACTTCAAAGTCCGGCAAACGGTGGAATGCAAATCCACATGGCTCCGATAAACAGGGGTTGGCGTTAATAAGGAGAAACCATGCACTGAATGCAATGAGCGGCTGCAGACTTGAGAACTTGTGAGGCAAATTTCTGTCGGCCTAAAGGAAGTATTCCATTTTGTAGAAGTGCTGCACTAACATACTAACTTTAGGCTGTATGTTGTTGATATTTAAACACAAAATGTGCTAAATGTTCCGGCATAACTCAACAAAATGACAGTGTTTCGCCCCGGTGTGCTATTGGGCTCTTCAGTTGGTTAAAGCACACCTCACCAAGACACTGTCTAGTACACACTGGGAAGGCCATTGCAAGACGTATTTGATACAAGTGTATCCACGTCACGAGCAAAGCCAGTGCACTATGGGAGTCAAAACTCCACTCCAAAGCAATTATAACCTTACCTTGGCATTGAATATATATTTTCAAAAGAAAAATATGTATTGTCCGTTGAGCCATTATATATTTAAACACAGGATTTGAACCACGGACCCAGCGTTGAGAGGCCGGTGTATTACCGACTAAGCCACGGAGGCTTACGGTAGTTAAAGCTTGCAAATTTTAACCCCCCCCCCAAAAGAGCTTCTGGCTGTTTTGCCCCATAAAACTTCAATCATCATTACCATTCGTAGAATTTATCTTGCCCTACTGATTATTAATTTACTTTGTTTATAGTTATTCCGCCACTCTCATTTATTTTCGACCCTCATTGGTTGTTCTTTTACTTTACGATGCCTTAAAAATTAAGTTTTCTTTTTATCTGAACGTGTTCAGATTCTAAAAGAAAAACCCACACTCCTTTCAGAAATGTACAGTATGAGGTAAAGAGTAATTTCTTTCTGAGATTGAATTAAAAACGTTAAGGACTCTTGAACTCTAGCACGTTATAAAATGGATGACTCGGGCAACTTAACCATTTCCCCGGAAATCGAAAAACACAATGGTTATTTATGAAATTAATTATGTATTCTCTTTGTAATGGTTTGCAATTGCATACTGTTCACTGCCAGTGTTTACATCGAAGTGTGTAATCAGAAATATTCGTAATAGTTTTGACATTAAATTAAATAAAGTTGTCCATTCTAAGTCCTTTTACCACTTCGGGCCCACCTCCTAGTTCCTCCCCTAAAAACAACAATAACTAACACTTCAGGCCCCTCAGCTAATCTGAGTCCCGGGGCTAGAGCCCCGCTTGCCCCTCCCTCTCGTCGGGTCTGATGCCCTTTTAGGTATATACTGCGAAAGAATTGCACGAACGCGTAATTTCTTCAGAGGAAAACCCAATAATTCATTTTTGAGGTTCCGTTCATAGTCCTATGGCAAGAAATGTGCAGAACAAACTCGGGCAGTTCTAGCATTGACGCTATCCTTTCGTCTGCATCTTAAAATCACTGCCTTCGAACTTCCATGTCGTTAGGAAAAGAGTGGTTAATCACTTCAGAATTTCTACGGCCATTGTTTTGTACTCAGAAACGGCACAGTTACTGTGGCTAACCATTCTTAAAAGCGCATTATTTCATATCGAAATGGATCATACAACTACGTTACAAAGCACGGTTTTTACTTCAGGCGACAATGTCTTGTCCACGAAATGACGTCAGCGTAAAGGGAACTACCTTCGCAGGGCTGTACTCGGCTCTCCAAAGTTTTATCTCACTCGGATGAATGGTATAAGAACGCATACGGGACTTTGTTGAAACGATTCACGAGCTGTCGCTTATTAGTTAAATCTACTCGTGCGCTACCAATTGTAAAATGGATTTACTAAACCAGATACCTTCGCGGGAGCGGAAACAACATTTCACCAAATGTTGTTGCAATCGCATGAATGGTATATGAACGCATACGGAATTTTGTTTAAACGATACACGTGCCGTTACCCATTTGTTGAATCTACTCGTGCGCTACCTATTGTAAAATGGATTTACACAACAATTCACTAAAATTTCATTGCAATCGGATGAATGGCATATGAATGCATACGGGACTTTGATGAAACGATTCACGTGCCGTCACTCATTTGTTGAATCTACTCATGCGCTGGATTTACTAAGCCTGAAACCTTCCCTGGAGTGTACACAACAACTCACCCAAGTTTCATCACTATCGGACGATTGTATATGAACGCATACGGGTCTTTGTCGAAACACTTTGCGCATCGTCGCTCATTTGTTTAAGGTACTTGTGCGATACCTATTGTAAAATGGATTTACTAAGCTAGAAATCTTCCCTGAAGTGTACACAACATCTCATCCAAGTTTCATCGCTATCGGACGAATAGTGTATAAAATTTCATATGAACAGAACCAAGGGATACTGAGGAAAACTATTTTAAATATCTGTGGTTCTTACATTTGTAAATGTGTACCTCCCCCCTTAAGAGAACTGAAAGACATAAAAATAAGATTTTAACCAAAAATAGACAAACGTCTTACAGTAAAACGGGTATTTACGGATGAAGGAAGGAAAGGAAGGAAGCTTGTAGTTTAACGTGACCGTGAATCTCGCGATCATAAGCCACGGGACCTCCGTTTTACGTGGAATCCGAACCACAGGACATGGCATTTCACATCGAAAATCTCACATGCATTGACCGGGAATCGAACCCGGTTATTTACGGATGAGGAATGCCTGAGAAGATCAGAGCGAATGAAAAGCTACAGGGCAACTAAGAAATAAAACTTACTGAAGAAGAGGATCAAGAAATGATTGACTGAAGTGGTCCAATGAGGCCATAAAAGCAGAAGAAGAACAACAATTTGAATTAAATCGCTCGTTGTTGAAAGGAACTAAGTTCAAATTTTTGACAAATCCTTTTTACTGCGATTTTGCATGCTAGGAAGCAAGATCCATGCTTTGGTGTTCAATGGAACCATGTCCTGGCAGTGCTTGTGCTATTATTACCACACCGTCAAGTTAGTTATTTCGTCTTGAAAGGAACTTAGTCCAGCGGTTAGTGCGTTTCAACATTACAAAATAATAGTTATTACATTCATATTACCTTTTTTCAGGCTTCCATATGCAACAGTTCATTGAGAAATAAAGCAAATAAACTAAGAATGTGAATGATTTTGCTCGTTCCCTGTTGAAATGGACTTAGTCCAGTTACACATTTTGTCAATAAAAGTGTTAATAACATATGGAACACTGCTATTATATCGGCGTGTGTGTGCACTTTTCACATATAAAAAACGACGTCTCATATTTCAGAACAAGAGTGGAAAAACAGTTTTTTGTGTTTATCTCAAAACTTTAAAAATTGGACTTAGTGCCTTTCAACAACGAGCGATTCAAGTATAATTCTATTAAACTTGATAACCTCTTCCACAGACTTCACAAGTAACAGATTCAATAGACTTTAAACCAGGACCACCTACATTACATGGAAATTCAAGACAATAATTTTTTCATAGGATAATATTTACCGATACTTAATAATTGCTTAGTTAATACCTGAACAACATCTTTCTTAACTGATATTGTAAGGATGTTCATTTTAATGGACTGTAATTCAAATTGTTCTTCTTAGAGTTTATCGTTTGTGTTTTTTTTTTTTTCATTTTATACCCTATGTATGTTAAGTTAGAGCAAAAGCGACCCATGCTGATGACCCCATTGAGGGTTGAAAACATGTGACATTAAATAATATAACATATGTTATAGTATTAACAGGTGTCATCAATAGATTTAATTTAAAGAATAAACATCCTGAACAAATATTAGATATCACATACACAGGCTGTTGAGCGATATGGGATATGTGGGAAATGTACAGGAATTTTACTGATCCGGGAAATCTTGACAAGCCTCCGAACGCTCGGTAGAGTCCTGCCGCTCAGCCTTCTATTTCGCCTGCAGACTGCGCCGCCACCCACATTTTGTGCCACCGCCATTATTCTCCACTCTCTCAGCCCTCCTCAGTAAAACAGTCATTTCTCTCAGCTCTCCCGAGGTTGATAATTTATTTGTGTTGGTAGCTTCTCATCCCAACTGCGAGAGAATTCAACTTTCTCGCGCATACGCATTGCTCACGCTACAGACTTAGCCTAAATCTCGCCATCGCCCCTGCGGACTAATCTCCAAACATCCAGTTACACTTATGCTAGAAAAACTTTATTCGCACTTTAAGATTCATTTTTCAGCCATTCAGTATGCAAACTCTAGTTCTAGTTCTAAAATATATGGGAATTTTGTCGATTTTCATTCGGGAAATATGGGAACTTAAAAACTGGTCACCACTCGACACAATATATACAATATTGAAAAAACCTGATTTAAGAAAAGTGTTCATAATAACAACTAATAATAATAACCCCTGGCACTACTGCCCGTGAAGGGCCTAGGCCTACCAAGCGACCGCTGCCCAGCCATTTGGCCTGCAGATATTGGGGTGATGCGTGATCAGCGCATCGGGTCCCCTCGGCCGTTAATCTTGGTTTTCGTGATCATGGTGCAGCCTCACTGTAAGCTACTCAATTGTCCTCACGAGGCTGAGTGCATCTTGTTCCAGCCCTCACGTCAAGTTTCTAAAATCCGTGACGGAGCTGGGAATCGCATCCGGGGCCTCCGGGTGAGAGGCAGGCGCGCTACCCCAACACCATAATAACAACTACTATTTACAGGTACATATTTTAAGGAAAAGCTTGCATATTTTGTACTTTAATGTATAAGCGCTGACTGATATGTCCAAAACATGTACACTAAAAAGAATTACCGGTAACTGTAAAAATTTAAATTTTATTGACCAGCTGGACATTAAATAATTGTTTCATTGTAAGCCAATACAGAAACAAACTATAAACTGAAATGGCTTATTACAAATGTCCGAGTGCAACAACACGGTTCAAATAAAATTCAACACACATCAAGGAACTGATGACCAACAAAGCATTAGAAAATTCCTTCTAAACAAAGACAGATTGTTAGTCTTGTCAGATGATCACGAGAGAGAGAGTTGGCACCTATGATTTGAGTTTAAATGCTGTCAAAATTCCATTCTGCATTTTACCATACACTTTGGCTCGTTTTCATTTTAATGACCATGATGTACCAACCTGTGTGAGAAACCTTTCTTCCCCTTTGTCCTGTGCCATTTTCTAGTAATTCTGCACCTTGGTGTTGAAGATCTCATCAAAATGTATTTAAATTAAGATACCTCACAGATTAAAGTTGAAGAAACTGAAGAAAAGTCAAAAGTCAAACAGGTGGGTGATAGACAAACTGAAGGAGAAGGACGTGAACGAAATATTAAAGACTAATATAAAGGAAGGATTGATGAAGAATCCTGAACAAACTTCAATTGCGGAGGAATGGGCACTTTTGAAGAATAAAATAACAACATCTACAGAAGAAAACATTGGTAGAAAATTGTGGATTACTCGGGATATGCTACACTTATTGGATGATAGGCGGAAGCACAAGAATGCAAGAGACGAAAGGGGGAAAGCAGAATACAGATATCTAGGAAATGAGGTAAACAAGAAGAGCAAAGAAGCTAAAGAAGAATGGTTGAAAGAGAAATGTGCAAGTATAGAAACGTGTGTGAAAGTAATAAAAGTAGATGCAGCTCAGCGAAGGATTATGAGCACATTTGGGGAAAGTGCTGTAATACTGTATTTCCTCGCATAATCGTCGCATATTTTTAGCCTAAAATTCATGGGAAAAAGTAGGTGCAACAATTATACGAAGAACATTTAAGTTCAAAGAAGAAAACCACAATTTTTAAATACTTTATCATTATTGGGTATTAAATAAAACAGAAGAAAAAAGGTTAATGACATGGGAGAGAAAGGTACTGAGGAAGATCCTTGGAGCAGTTAAAATGGAGCTTGGATGGTGCATTAGAACAAATCAGGAGCTTAGAGATCTGTACAATGAACAGGATATAGTAACAGTGGTGAAGACTGCTAGAGTGCGTTGGTTTGGACATGTCCATCGAATGGAGGAAATAAGAGAACCTAAGAGTGCTGGAGAGGCATCCAGGAGGTAGACGACATAGAGGTAGACCAAGAAAGCGGTGGATCGAGGAAGTGGAGGACGATCTACGTACCGTGGGAGTCAGGAGATGGAGGACAAAGGCAATCGACAGAGAGCTTTGGAAGAAGATAGTTGCAAAGACCAAGGTTCTGTACGGACCATAGTGTCAAGGAGTAAGTTGCTGCTCGCTTGTGCGCTTTCTTAATACAGTATTATTATTTGTTTATTAATTCCGTGTATTTCACTGACATCAAGATCACCGTATAATTCTTGTATTTTCTGATTGTGGACAACATGTGCGTGACATCATACATGGGTCTCGGTTGCGATGATTCAATGGAAGTAGCTGATGCTTAATTGGCACGGGGTGTCCCTTGCGTAAGATTCAGCCAATAGCAGTCGGGCCTGTTTTAACGTCTGCGAACTGGGGCTAGCAGCGCTTCATTGTTGAGTCTTTACATTCCGAGGCCAATTCACGGAAGCGACAGGTCCACATAAGTTTCACTCCCCTGGAGTGGCATTGAACATGATCGCTGTTTAGTGTGCCGTGGGCCATCAGTTCGCGTATCGTGAGTCATAAGATTAATTGGAGGATTATCCATTTCACAAGGTCCGTATTGACGTGTACAATGACAATCTCCTCCCTCCCCCTCCCCTCCTTCATGTTCCTGACCTGCTACAAGGTCGGGCCAACTCAGTTCACACAGCAACGTGCCGTCAGACACAACACACTTTGAACCTCAAACCAATTAAAGGTAAGCTTTCCGGCGCATGAGTCACCCTCTCATATGTTTCATATGTGCAGGCGACTTTAATGTTACTTGTTTCTAAGTAAAAATGTAGACTTTCACGACCGGCGTTGAAATAGGAATCTCTGTTTCGCGGGCTTATAGGTCGTGTTCCAAGGACATTTTGTCGTCCTGACGTTTCGCTGAATACTGCGTTCAGCATGTTCACAGGTTACATAAAGCGAGGTAAAACAAAAAATAAACAGAAGATATATAAATAGTCAACAACCCACACATAGAGGCTACCATAGCAACGGCTTACCACATAAAAGTAATGCATCAAGGACAGGGCTGCTCGTCTGTTGCATCTTCTCGTCTACGACGGTCAATAAGGGCAGGCTTGAGGGGATTAAGGACTGGAAGCCAAGCTCTGTTCACACGTTCTGCTTCCTCCTTAAGATTGAAGCTGTTAGTATGCTTCAGGATTTCAATGGCCTCCCTTTGTAGCCTGGCATGATAAGACACCGTGGTGGACAGAACTTCGGTGTCTCCATATCTTATATCGTGACCTGCAAGTAGCGAGTGTGCTGCTACAGTGGATTTATCTGTTTGTCCCAGCCGGCTGTGTCGTTCGTGCTCCTTGAGGCGAGTGGCAATACTTCTTTTCGTTGTTCCAATATATACTTGGCCACAATCACACGGGATTTTATAAACCCCTGCCGCGGTATGAGGATGTCGCTTATCTTTAGCGGACCTAAACATGTCCTTAATTTTTCGTGTAGGCCTGTATATGGTCTTTATATCATGGGACTCGAGTAACCTCCCTATTCTGTCCGTGACCTTTTTTATATATGGAAGAAAAGCTCTAGCCAGGGGCTGCTTGTCTCCAATTACCCTTGTAGTTGGACGTCTCGGATGGAGTGCTCGCTGGATATCTTTCTGGCTGTACCCATTCGCGCGTAAGGCCTCGTTGAGGTGTTCAAATTCTTGTTTTAGGCACTGCTTTTCACAAATTCTTTTAGCGCGGTCAGCCAGTGTTTTTATAACTCCGTATTTCTGTCGTGGGTGGTGGTTGGACGTCTTATGTAGATATCGGTCAGTATGGGTCGGCTTACGGTAAACTGTATGTCCCAAAGTTAGATCTGCGGTCTTCGTTACCATAACGTCGAGAAACGCGATTTTCAGTTCATTTTCTAACTCCATGGTAAACTGAATGTTCGAGTTCTGGCTGTTAAGATGTTGTAAAAACAGATTTAATTGATCTTTACATCTTAACAGCCAGAACTCGAACATTCAGTTTACCATGGAGTTAGAAAATGAACTGAAAATCGCGTTTCTCGACGTTATGGTAATGAAGACCGCAGATCTAACTTTGGGACATACAGTTTACCGTAAGCCGACCCATACTGACCGATATCTACATAAGACGTCCAACCACCACCCACGACAGAAATACGGAGTTATAAAAACACTGGCTGACCGCGCTAAAAGAATTTGTGAAAAGCAGTGCCTAAAACAAGAATTTGAACACCTCAACGAGGCCTTACGCGCGAATGGGTACAGCCAGAAAGATATCCAGCGAGCACTCCATCCGAGACGTCCAACTACAAGGGTAATTGGAGACAAGCAGCCCCTGGCTAGAGCTTTTCTTCCATATATAAAAAAGGTCACGGACAGAATAGGGAGGTTACTCGAGTCCCATGATGATATAAAGACCATATACAGGCCTACACGAAAAATTAAGGACATGTTTAGGTCCGCTAAAGATAAGCGACATCCTCATACCGCGGCAGGGGTTTATAAAATCCCGTGTGATTGTGGCCAAGTATATATTGGAACAACGAAAGGAAGTATTGCCACTCGCCTCAAGGAGCACGAACGACACAGCCGGCTGGGACAAACAGATAAATCCACTGTAGCAGCACACTCGCTACTTGCAGGTCACGATATAAGATATGGAGACACCGAAGTTCTGTCCACCACGGTGTCTTATCATGCCAGGCTACAAAGGGAGGCCATTGAAATCCTGAAACATACTAACAGCTTCAATCTTAAGGAGGAAGCAGAACGTGTGAACAGAGCTTGGCTTCCAGTCCTTAATCCCCTCAAGCCTGCCCTTATTGACCGTCGTAGACGAGAAGATGCAACAGACGAGCAGCCCTGTCCTTGATGCATTACTTTTATGTGGTAAGCCGTTGCTATGGTAGCCTCTATGTGTGGGTTGTTGACTATTTATATATCTTCTGTTTATTTTTTGTTTTACCTCGCTTTATGTAACCTGTGAACATGCTGAACGCAGTATTCAGCGAAACGTCAGGACGACAAAATGTCCTTGGAACACGACCTATAAGCCCGCGAAACAGAGATTCCTATTTCAACGCCGGTCGTGAAAGTCTACATTTTTACTTAATTCGCCTCTACGGGGAGGAAATATCACACTTAGTTCGTCGCTTTGAGAGGTTAAGGAAGAAAAAGTCGCAACTTCTGTCATCACTCGCGTTTCTTCTTCGATGCCGAGACACAGGTATGATTCCCAAGTTTATTAAAATGAAGAGACCACTAACCTCAGCTAAAGCCCATAGAATATATGATCGAACTGAACGTTCGCTATTACGTGAACGCATAAGCTTTGCACGTAAGGGGCTCGCTACTACAGATCAGGCACTCTTACAGCTGCACTACCGCATCAGCAGCACACTCTCATATCAGGACTGGGAAAATGTAGATCGTATCACCTTCTACTCTATGCGTTCAACATTTGAACAGTCTAGCATCCGGCAGAAGAAAAAGTTTGAGCGGTTACAGAGAGACCAACCCGCACCGGTACCTGCGCCTACGCTGGACATCTCACGGACAATTGTTAACCTGACCAATCGCCACCTGTCAGAGTGGGAAATCTCTATACTAGCGAAAGGAGGAAATTACGCAGTGACCCCTCCTTCGATTCCCGTGGAAGACATTGTCGCCAATATTGAAGCGGCAATCCGTGAGCTACCATCTGAACAAGCAGATGAAATCCGTCATGAAGCCTCACGTATAATCAAGAAGGCACCAGCACCGCAGAGTAACCTCACACCTCAGGAGAGAAAGGCTATAAAGACTCTCAACATGGACGAGAGCATAATCATTCTTCCTGCAGACAAAGGGAACGCAACGGTTATCTTGGACATGGACGACTACACTGCCAAGGTTTTGGAACTTTTAGACCCGGGTACCTACCGCAAACTACTTAGAGATCCTACCAACTGGATTCTTCGTGAAACAAACGGCCTGATCAAGGTATCTTCGCTACCTGAAAACGTAAAGAAGGGAACCACCAGAAGTGAAGCTTTACCACCAAGACTTTATGGTTTACCTAAAATACACAAAGATAATGTTCCTCTTCGTCCTATCGTGAGTGCTATTGGATCACCAACTTATAGCATTGCCAAACATTTAGCTACCTTACTTCAACCACATATCGGCGGTACACAGTCGTTCGTCAAAGATTCCGGCCATTTCATTGAAAAATTGAAAACTATTCAACTAGAAGCTGGTGACTTACTAGTAAGTTTTGACGTGGTCTCTCTTTTCACGAAAGTACCTATAAAGGTAGCCCTGGAGTACATCGCACGGATTTTTCCTGATGATATCACCGCCTTATTCCGCCACTGCCTCACCGCTAGCTATTTCCTGTGGAAGGGTGATTTCTATGAACAAATTGATGGGGTCGCCATGGGCAGTCCCCTTAGTCCGGTGATCGCGAATTTCTTCATGGAACAATTTGAACAAATAGCACTAGAGACCGCACCTTTGAAACCTAAAGTGTGGCTACGATACGTGGACGATACCTTTGTAATATGGGGCCATGGTAAAGATCAATTAAATCTGTTTTTACAACATCTTAACAGCCAGAACTCGAACATTCAGTTTACCATGGAGTTAGAAAATGAACTGAAAATCGCGTTTCTCGACGTTATGGTAACGAAGACCGCAGATCTAACTTTGGGACATACAGTTTACCGTAAGCCGACCCATACTGACCGATATCTACATAAGACGTCCAACCACCACCCACGACAGAAATACGGAGTTATAAAAACACTGGCTGACCGCGCTAAAAGAATTTGTGAAAAGCAGTGCCTAAAACAAGAATTTGAACACCTCAACGAGGCCTTACGCGCGAATGGGTACAGCCAGAAAGATATCCAGCGAGCACTCCATCCGAGACGTCCAACTACAAGGGTAATTGGAGACAAGCAGCCCCTGGCTAGAGCTTTTCTTCCATATATAAAAAAGGTCACGGACAGAATAGGGAGGTTACTCGAGTCCAATGATATAAAGACCATATACAGGCCTACACGAAAAATTAAGGACATGTTTAGGTCCGCTAAAGATAAGCGACATCCTCATACCGCGGCAGGGGTTTATAAAATCCCGTGTGATTGTGGCCAAGTATATATTGGAACAACGAAAAGAAGTATTGCCACTCGCCTCAAGGAGCACGAACGACACAGCCGGCTGGGACAAACAGATAAATCCACTGTAGCAGCACACTCGCTACTTGCAGGTCACGATATAAGATATGGTGGAGACACCGAAGTTCTGTCCACCACGGTGTCTTATCATGCCAGGCTACAAAGGGAGGCCATTGAAATCCTGAAGCATACTAACAGCTTCAATCTTAAGGAGGAAGCAGAACGTGTGAACAGAGCTTGGCTTCCAGTCCTTAATCCCCTCAAGCCTGCCCTTATTGACCGTCGTAGACGAGAAGATGCAACAGACGAGCAGCCCTGTCCTTGATGCATTACTTTTATGTGGTAAGCCGTTGCTATGGTAGCCTCTATGTGTGGGTTGTTGACTATTTATATATCTTCTGTTTATTTTTTGTTTTACCTCGCTTTATGTAACCTGTGAACATGCTGAACGCAGTATTCAGCGAAACGTCAGGACGACAAAATGTCCTTGGAACACGACCTATAAGCCCGCGAAACAGAGATTCCTATTTCAACGCCGGTCGTGAAAGTCTACATTTTTACTTAATTCGCCTCTACGGGGAGGAAATATCACACTTAGTTCGTCGCTTTGAGAGGTTAAGGAAGAAAAAGTCGCAACTTCTGTCATCACTCGCGTTTCTTCTTCGATGCCGAGACACAGGTATGATTCCCAAGTTTATTAAAATGAAGAGACCACTAACCTCAGCTAAAGCCCATAGAATATATGATCGAACTGAACGTTCGCTATTACGTGAACGCATAAGCTTTGCACGTAAGGGGCTCGCTACTACAGATCAGGCACTCTTACAGCTGCACTACCGCATCAGCAGCACACTCTCATATCAGGACTGGGAAAATGTAGATCGTATCACCTTCTACTCTATGCGTTCAACATTTGAACAGTCTAGCATCCGGCAGAAGAAAAAGTTTGAGCGGTTACAGAGAGACCAACCCGCACCGGTACCTGCGCCTACGCTGGACATCTCACGGACAATTGTTAACCTGACCAATCGCCACCTGTCAGAGTGGGAAATCTCTATACTAGCGAAAGGAGGAAATTACGCAGTGACCCCTCCTTCGATTCCCGTGGAAGACATTGTCGCCAATATTGAAGCGGCAATCCGTGAGCTACCATCTGAACAAGCAGATGAAATCCGTCATGAAGCCTCACGTATAATCAAGAAGGCACCAGCACCGCAGAGTAACCTCACACCTCAGGAGAGAAAGGCTATAAAGACTCTCAACATGGACGAGAGCATAATCATTCTTCCTGCAGACAAAGGGAACGCAACGGTTATCTTGGACATGGACGACTACACTGCCAAGGTTTTGGAACTTTTAGACCCGGGTACCTACCGCAAACTACTTAGAGATCCTACCAACTGGATTCTTCGTGAAACAAACGGCCTGATCAAGGTATCTTCGCTACCTGAAAACGTAAAGAAGGGAACCACCAGAAGTGAAGCTTTACCACCAAGACTTTATGGTTTACCTAAAATACACAAAGATAATGTTCCTCTTCGTCCTATCGTGAGTGCTATTGGATCACCAACTTATAGCATTGCCAAACATTTAGCTACCTTACTTCAACCACATATCGGCGGTACACAGTCGTTCGTCAAAGATTCCGGCCATTTCATTGAAAAATTGAAAACTATTCAACTAGAAGCTGGTGACTTACTAGTAAGTTTTGACGTGGTCTCTCTTTTCACGAAAGTACCTATAAAGGTAGCCCTGGAGTACATCGCACGGATTTTTCCTGATGATATCACCGCCTTATTCCGCCACTGCCTCACCGCTAGCTATTTCCTGTGGAAGGGTGATTTCTATGAACAAATTGATGGGGTCGCCATGGGCAGTCCCCTTAGTCCGGTGATCGCGAATTTCTTCATGGAACAATTTGAACAAATAGCACTAGAGACCGCACCTTTGAAACCTAAAGTGTGGCTACGATACGTGGACGATACCTTTGTAATATGGGGCCATGGTAAAGATCAATTAAATCTGTTTTTACAACATCTTAACAGCCAGAACTCGAACATTCAGTTTACCATGGAGTTAGAAAATGAACTGAAAATCGCGTTTCTCGACGTTATGGTAACGAAGACCGCAGATCTAACTTTGGGACATACAGTTTACCGTAAGCCGACCCATACTGACCGATATCTACATAAGACGTCCAACCACCACCCACGACAGAAATACGGAGTTATAAAAACACTGGCTGACCGCGCTAAAAGAATTTGTGAAAAGCAGTGCCTAAAACAAGAATTTGAACACCTCAACGAGGCCTTACGCGCGAATGGGTACAGCCAGAAAGATATCCAGCGAGCACTCCATCCGAGACGTCCAACTACAAGGGTAATTGGAGACAAGCAGCCCCTGGCTAGAGCTTTTCTTCCATATATAAAAAAGGTCACGGACAGAATAGGGAGGTTACTCGAGTCCCATGATATAAAGACCATATACAGGCCTACACGAAAAATTAAGGACATGTTTAGGTCCGCTAAAGATAAGCGACATCCTCATACCGCGGCAGGGGTTTATAAAATCCTGTGTGATTGTGGCCAAGTATATATTGGAACAACGAAAAGAAGTATTGCCACTCGCCTCAAGGAGCACGAACGACACAGCCGGCTGGGACAAACAGATAAATCCACTGTAGCAGCACACTCGCTACTTGCAGGTCACGATATAAGATATGGTGGAGACACCGAAGTTCTGTCCACCACGGTGTCTTATCATGCCAGGCTACAAAGGGAGGCCATTGAAATCCTGAAGCATACTAACAGCTTCAATCTTAAGGAGGAAGCAGAACGTGTGAACAGAGCTTGGCTTCCAGTCCTTAATCCCCTCAAGCCTGCCCTTATTGACCGTCGTAGACGAGAAGATGCAACAGACGAGCAGCCCTGTCCTTGATGCATTACTTTTATGTGGTAAGCCGTTGCTATGGTAGCCTCTATGTGTGGGTTGTTGACTATTTATATATCTTCTGTTTATTTTTTGTTTTACCTCGCTTTACGTAACCTGTGAACATGCTGTACGCAGTATTCAGCGAAACGTCAGGACGACAAAATGTCCTTGGAACACGACCTATAAGCCCGCGAAACAGAGATTCCTATTACTTCTTTCTCTTCCCATTACAGCCTCCAGGTAGAAAGCTGACTGTCGGTTACTCTTTCAATTCGAACTTAGTAAGTTAACAACATACATTTTAGTTTCTTTTCCCATTCTTTCTGACGCATTCATTTTTCTAAGACCTATTATTATCTTTATAGTTGGGACAGCAGGCATACCTCTTTGGCTGGTTCACTTCTTCACAGGCTCCGATGACATTTCTTCTCAAGTGTAATGTCTCTACCCAATCCAGCATTAAAGAAAAAGACAACGGTCCAGCTTTGATCATAACATATTCTCAAGCCAAAATCATGAAGATTGGATGTAAAATAGGATGCCGAATTACAAATGGAGGACCTATAAGCCCACTGGTCACATTCTAACTACCTCAATATTTTTTAACATTTTAAACTAACATTTTAATAGCAATTTGAACAGGACAACTACTAGATCAAAATATTAAGAAGGTCACCACGACCACATGTGTCACTTTTAGCCGTATTTTTTCTTCTTTTTATAATTTAGATAAGATACAATTTAGAATTAGCTTTTAGAGTGTTACTTTTAATTTTCTTAAAATAAGGATAAGATGATATTTTAGAATAAATTTTTGGAGTGTTAATTTTAATGTTTTTCTTATAATATGCATGATCTGTGTATAAGTAACACGATGGATGTGAATACGTACATAATTTATGTGGCTGAAGAAGGGCCCATGAGGCCCGAAACATGTCCCCAGAGGCAATAAATTGTTAATTGCCAATAATTATTTGTATTGATTGGGCGGAGCCCCCCCAACCCATTAGAATTGTCATCGTGAGTCATAGCCTGCAGTCAGAGAGACAGGTACTTCCTTCCGACAAGGTCACGGCAGATTATAATCTCGCGGAATGTGCTGGCCGCGTGCGTCGCGGTTCATAGTCCGCAGGCATGAGGGCGAGATTACTTTCTTCTGACAAGGTCATGCAGGTTTAAAAGTCGCGGAATGTGCTAAGTGACGATGCTGCCGCTCGCGTCGCTGTTCATAGCCCGCAGGCATAAAGACGAGATTACTTTCTTCGGACAAAGTCACACCAGGTTATAAAGTTGCGGCAGCATGCACAACCGATCAGCGCATAGATATGAACTTGCTAAGTGACAATGCTGCCTGCTCACAACACGTGGCCATAGCCCACAGGCACTGAGGCAGGGACTCGTTTCTTCTGACAAAGTCACGCCAGGTTATTAGCTCGCGGCAGTGTGTGCAACTGATGGGCTTACAAATACGAATATGCTATGCAACAATTATGCGATGAAATTTTATAAACCTATTTTAGTGTTTGAAAAGAGGGGTGCGATGATTATGCGAGGAAATATGGTATTAAGGACTCAGATGGAAAACCTCTAACAAATAGAGAAGAAAAGGTTGAGAGATGGAAAGCTATATAAGGGTAAGGAGATTGAGAATCAGGGAGTAGGAAATGAGTATGAGAAAGGAGATTTAATATTGGCAGGAGGGTACAGCAGAGCAATGCATTCTATCAGAGTGTAAGAAAACTTGTTTGGGATAAGGAAGTACCAAGGAAAAGCAAGGAGGTAATGTATAAAGTGTACTATGTACCCATATTAACTTATGCAGCTGAGACTTGGACCCTGACAAGTAGGCAAGAGAGTAGAATCCAAGCCAGTGAAATGAAATTCCTAAGAAGTATGATAGGGATGACAGAGTGAGGAATGAAGATGTTAGGAAGGAAGTTGGGTTGGGAAAACTAAATGAGAAAATTGAGAAGAATAAACTAAGGTGGTTTGGACATGTAAAGAGGTTGGAGGAAAATAGAATACCAAGACAGATGCTGGAGGCAAAGTGCAAGGGTAAGAGAGCAAGAGGAAGACCTAGAACAAGGTGGATCGATTCAGTGAAGAACAGCGTAAGAAAAAGAAATCTGGACTGGGACAAGATCGTGGAAGAAAAGTGGAGAAGTGCCATAAATACCCCGACCCGGCAGGAGCTGGATAAGGAGAGATGATGATGATGATGAATATTGAGATCAGAATTTCATAGAGCACCAGGAGACTCTGGTCTGAACAAAGCACCAGGCATAGACGATAAACGGTATTGATAGAGTTGATATGTTGCATAGTTGAAGGCCTGATCAGGTTATTTCACTCAGTGTGTAGGATTTATGAGACAGGTGAAGTACCCTCTGATTTCAAGAAGAATGTCATCATCCCTATACTGAAGGAAGCAGGAGCTGACGGATGTGAAGATTACCTTACAATCAACTTGATTACTCATGCTTCAAAGATCATGACTAGAATAATTTACAAGAGGATGGTAAGACAGAAACTGAGTTGGGTGAAGACCAATTTGGTGTCAGGAGAAACGTAGGAAAAAGGGAAGCTGTACTTAATCTTAAGCTGAAAATGATTGGAATAAAGTACAGAGATAGGAGGGTGCTCTACAATCTATACAGAAACCAGACGGCAGTTATTCGAGCCGAAGGACATTAGAGAGAAGCTGATATTCAGAAAGGCAAGGCTACAACTTATAATAATTTTATTAATGCAGCCAATGGCCATGTACTTTTCTTTTCAGGACGGGTCAGGGAAGGGATATTGGAAGGAAATCGGCCGTGGACCTATTGAAAGGAACCGTCCCGGCATTTGCCTGGTGGTGAAAATGGGAAACCACGAAAACCATTTTCAGGACGGCCGAGGTGGGAATCGAACCCACGCTCTCCCGATGCCAGCGAGGCACGAGGTAGCGCGTTAGCGCTCTCGGCCACCGCGGCCGGTAAGGCTACAACTTATCAACCATACTTTTCAATCTATACACTGAATGAGCAATGAAGGAAATTAGAGAAAAATTTTAAGTAGGAGTAAAGATTCCAGAAGAAATAATTTCAATACAGATTTACTGATGTTATTGTCATCTTAGATGATTCAGCAGAGGATTTGAATTGGAAAGTTGGCAGGTATGCTTGTTGTAGCACTAGGTAAATAGAATTTAGTGGAGCTCAGAATATAACAGCCATTTTGCTTTGAGCCAGACTTTATAATGGATGCCACTGAAATTAAATTACTGGGAGAGAAGAAATCATTTCCCAGCTCCAGTTTCCCGGGTGTGGTACACAAGCGCTCGCCAGTTCTTTCGGTCGGAATAGAGTTGCTGTTCTACATCTTCACATTCCGTTTGTTGACCTCAGACTTCACTGTGTCTATCCATCGATTTTTGGCCTTCCTACCGGTCTCCTCCCTCTCACTTCTCTGATGAAATAATTTCTTGGTGTTCTATTCCACTCCATTCTCATGAGGTGTCCAAACCACTGTAATCTTCATCTTCATAGGAGTTCAGCGTCAGGTATTTTGATACCAACTTCCTGCCTCTTAATTTCATTCCTAATCTTATCTTTCCTAGTCCTCTGGTTCATTGTTCTAATGAACTTTATTTCTGTTGCCTGGATTTTACTATTAGCCTTGTTGAGTAGGGTACATGTTTCAAGTCCATAGGTGAGAATTGGAATAAAGTAGGTATGAAACATGCTTAATTTTGCTTTCTGGGGGTATTTTGTCATCCCATAATAGATTTCTCACTTGACTATAAAAAAGAGAAGCTCTTTGGGTCCTGTTAAGTATCTCTTGCTTTTTAGAGTTGTCCTTTGAGACAACACTTCCGAGGTAGGGTTCTTGAAATTAGAAACAGATTGCAGCGGAGTTGGGAGAGAAGAAGTGCGTAGTAAAATTCACACCTGTTTATTATAAAATAAATAATATAAATGCTAATTACAAAGTGAAAGTGGTCGTGTTGGTGGTAATTCCATCGTAGATGATTGTGTTGTTCAGAGGTTTATATTGCTTTGTTATGAGCTTGATGGTCTCCTGAGCTATGCAGCCACCTGGAACACAAGAGAATACATTCAGTAGGTCCAATTCTACTTGTTCCCGACCAGAAGGGTGAACTCAACATGTGAGTTTTTTTAATTTATGCATTCGTCTCTATTGGTAACGGTGAACATTGTTGTAGATGAATGTAGTTGAGTTCGCCCTCATATACTATGAAAAGTGGGCAGATGGTGAGGTTGGCTCGACCAGTACCTGCTCGGAACAGAAGGGCGAACTCTAGAGAGACCATGGTGTCCCCACTCCAATCCTCTTTTCACCAGATACTCCAAGTCCAATCAAAGGTACACTCATCCTCGTGAAGCAAAACTGAGAATAGGAGGGTTCATTTCCCACCTCAGGCATCCATGGTTCCCCACTTATATGCCAGGCAAAAGCCAAGACGGTTCCTAACGTAAGGCTACAGCCGCCACCTTCCCAATCTTATCCCCAATTTACAAATAGACACACTAGTACAGCCATCACAATAGCACAGGTTATCACACAAATTCTACACACACACACACCCAAGAACACGGGACCACGATTTCACAAATCCCCTTAAATTAGCAAAAACAACAAGAACAAACTGGCATCAAATAATGTGAAGGCGATATTTTTCTTGAGTATGACAAATCGATTGTGCGCATTCGTTTGTTTTATTATTATTATTATTCCATTTAGGCCTGTTTGCCATCTCTTGATGAATGCAGTACATTAGTCTGTTGGCACAAGCTAGAGTAAAATGTGGTTTTTCACCGCTGTCTCAGTCTCACTCATGGCTGTGATTATATGGAAGCTACTGAGATATGGGTGGTGCTTAGTAATGACATTCAGGGCATAGTCAGTGCCTGTGGATGCTGTGAAAGGTTCTACTCATTGGGTTAGTACTGCTGTTCTGACTCAGTGAGGAAAGTAATGGCAAACTACCTCACTCCTCATCTTGCCTAGTATGCGTCAATATAGCGCTGCCTTAGGTTTTTGTGGGTATCTACCCCCATAATCTAACGGCGGTGCTTTATGAGGATCCAACCAACTTCTCATCATCATCATCATCTTGCACAGTTTCCAGCCACTGGCTGGGTCTGTTAGGAACACAAGCCTCTCCAACGTCTTCTGTCTTCCCACCATCTCTCAGCCTCCACCCTTGTCCAGTCTTCTCCTCTCTTCTTCACGCTTTCTTCCACCCCCTTCAGCCACCTGTCTCTCGGTCTCTTTCCTTCCCACTTCATCTCGTGTATCTCCTGGGTATCCTCTTCTCCTCCATTCGTTTTACATGTCCATGCCATCTAAGTTGAGATTTCTCTATACCATCCTGTAATGGTTCCTCCTTCATTAATTCTCTGGTCCTCTCATTTCTTATTCTGTCCATCTTTGTAGCTCCAATACTGCTTCTCAAGAACCTCATCTCACTGGTCTGTATTTTCCTCTTCTCCCTTCCTTTCATAACCCAGGTCTCCGAGGCATACGTCAGGATAGGGACATAGTACGTCCGATATATGATCTTTTTGCTGTTCTGAGGGACATCCTTGCTCCATAACATGCTTCTCACACTCCTCCGGAATGCTTCTGCTAGTCTCCCCCGTTGTGGTTCCTTCCTTCTTCCTTGTTGTGATCACCATCTCACCCTTATTTATGCTAAATTTCATCCCATATCCTTGTATTATTCCTTCCCACACGTCCAACTGTTCCTGTACCTCCTCCTGACTATCTAACAGACATTATTCCATTCATGTCCTGTGTCGATTGTAATAAATGAATAATGTGATAAAGTTATGTTTTATTACCATCTATATTTTTGGATGAAATCACAAAAGAAGGATAATATGTCGAGTTCGCCCTCAAAAGAAAATTGAAATGGCCTTTTTCTCAAAACATAAATTTGTAGAGTTCACCCTTCTGGTCGAGAATGCCTCATATCATCTTATACAGGAATTGATGGCTCACCCATGAAAGCAGACACCGAGTGAAGTTCCGCTCCGCCATAGCGACAGATCTCGTGGACGTAATCGTCCTTAAAGAGAGGCCCGCAGCCCCACTCACTCAACAGCTTAGAGATGCAGGCCTGTAAAGTACATTCCATATCATGACAAAGGTAATGGATATTTTAACTTTTCAGTTGGTCAACACAAATACAATATCAATCAACCCGAATAATATTAAATGTGATTAAAAGTTATTTGTAACGGATTACAATAAGATGGAGAAAATACAGGATAACAGGTTTTGTTCGTCAAGCGAGCATCATCCGATCTTAAAGGACAAATCTACAAATACACTATACTGCATCACCAGATGGCCGATTGAAGCTACTGTATGGACGTCGTTTTGTGCTGTCAGGTGATTAACAGAGGCAAGGTCCCTCATGAAATGTTTAGAGTAATTTAATCATTTTCACACCATTACCACCCCCCCCCCCCCTCCCCCAAAGAAAAAAAAAAAGTTAATATGAATAGTATTCCAGGTCGTAAACGCCTTAATCTATGTAACATTAAATGTACTAACATCAGAAATTGTGCCAACCTTCTCCGTATTTCTAGGTATCTTATATATACATTACACGTTGGCAGCCGAAATGAAATTCCTGGGGAGAGATAGAGTGAGAAATGAAGACATTCGAAAGGAAGTGAATGCACAGAAGCTGAATGATAAGCTGGAGCAGAACAGATTGAGATGGTATGGACATGTGAAAAGGATGAATGATGAAAGAATGCCGAAACAAGTGATGGAGAGACGGATGACTGGAAAGAGAGGATGAGGGAGACCTAGAGTACGGTGGATGGATTTGCTGAAGGACAGTGTGAGAGAATGAAACCTGGAGTGGAGTTCATTGGTTGAGGAAGGATGGTGGACAGACAGAGTAAAGTGGAGGGGTGTCATACTTGCTCCAAACCGGTCCAAGCTGGAAATCGGAAATTGATGATGATTGATTGATGATTACACGCTGGATTCCCTTCTGATGTCTAACGGTCTATCTTCTCTGAATCTAAGGCTCGATGAGATTCACGGCTACATTTACAAGGAACAGCCGTACAATAGCTACTTTCCGGAATTTCGGTGGAGTAGTTGGTGGTAGCATGCTGACTGCTGTGCCCAAAATCGCGGGTTCAAACTCGGACGAAGTCTTCGGATTTTTCAAGAGTGTTAAAATCCTTCAGTATGCCTTCCTTCGGAGGGGAAGTAAAGCCGGCGGTCCCAGGTCATAGATTTATGGCATGTAAAAGATCCTTCCAGTAACTAAACTTGTGTGAAGCTAAATTTCTAGGTTAGATTTCATTGAAATGCTCTATCAAAGTTCCAAAGTTCACCACTAGGTGTCAGTGATATCTGGTAGCGAAGTTGGAACTACTTGAAATTGAACGGAACTTGTAGCTCACCCCATGGGTGTCCACTTGAAGCAGCTACAGCCTCTGGCGAGCCGAACATGACCTCGGAAACTCCCGGCACTAAAAGCCATAAGCAAAATAAATAAATCCGGGATTTCATTTTGCATGAAGTGCTTTCTACTCGACAAAAGCTACTCCCGTCCAGACAGTTCATAAAAATGCAAATTGCTAGCTTTTTGTATGTCTTTTACACATGTATGAGTATGCCATCTGATCCAAGGTGTCAGCTTTACCTTTTGTGATGTTATAGTGAAGTATAATTATCGACTAATGGCTTCATAGTAGAAATACTGTAAGTATCACTGATTTTCTAGGTTTGTGAACCAAGGACTAATAAGTTTGCCCGGAAGAGGGTTAACAGAGATAATAATAATAATAATATCGTATGGCCTCGGGTGCCTGGTGCAAGCTTTGTTAATTGACACCCAGAGGGTAGCTTGCATGATAAAATTTCGTCGTTCCTTTGAACGCTATGAAAGTCAAGGAGGTTAGATATCTAAACTCCTCGACACTACAGCGCTTTCAAGTAGAGAATGGAGGAACTTTGTGTAGGCGGAAAATCCTGAGATTAATTTTGCCATTGAACACGGCCTACTGAATTCAAATGGGTTCTTTAACATGCCAACAACGTATGACATGAGTATCGTGATTTTTGTCGCCTTCAAAAATCACTTACCATGGCCAGGGGCGAACCTGCAATCTTGGGGTTGGTAGTCCGACACTATAACCACTCACCCACCGTGGCAAGCAAGAGATAATAAATACAATGAACTTGTAGATGTAGGTTCTTATATGACAAAGAACACAAAGAAGTTTCGCTGGAAGTCTTAATATTTTTTGCATAAATTTCCTCCTTTACACGAAAACGTCTATACGACAATACGGACTCAAACTAAACGGGCATACCAGTGACACCTGTGTTCAATCCTCGTATTGATATAGGACCATTATGTTATGAAATGCAAATAATGGTCTGTTATTTCAAAATGCAGAAATATAGGTTATAAATTTATACTTGAAATTAAATGTGAAGATGTTAATAACAACCTCTAAATATCGATGGGTTATGTCAGGCAAACCCCAAAGCGAGCGCTTAGTGATTGTGCCACACCGAGCGGCACATGGATCACTGACCTCACTTTCATGAAAGACATCACGGAGTATTTAAATGATTTAAATATCTCGTTGAAAGTTTCAAATTGCAGTTTGTGCTTTTTAAGAGTCAGCTTCAAGAAGGCAATTTTCCCTCTCTAAAATCCTTGAATTTAAGTACTTAGGAACACATCAGTGATTACACAAAAGTGTTACAGTCATTGCATAAATAATTTGAAGATAGGTTTGAAGAAATAAAACAAGTAAAAACGGCACTCAACATTTTTAGCCTATTTTCAATTTTGAAAAAATAGGCTTATGAGATCACCTTTTGTCCGTGTGTGTGTCCGTGTGTGTGTGTCCCCTAATAAAATCTAAACGGCTGGAGCGATTTCAATGAAACTCGGTAAGTTCATAGCGCAATTTCCGGCGACCTCGACCGTGCCCTTCAAATTTTGTTACGGCTCACCAATCCAACATGGCGGCTGTGCGAAATATTTCACTAGCATTCAATATCTCCGAAACTATTACCGATATCGCCCTGAAATTGTGTCCGGTGATAAAGGGCACTACTAGAAGTTCACCTATGAGACTTTCAAAAACCTGGTGACTACAAAACCAACATGGCGGTCAAGCGAATTTGAGACTTTTAAATAGACTTTTCTCGCGATTTAACAAACCAAACGTAATGAAACTTGGTACAGCAATTGTTTATACACATTGTAATGCACTGGAGTCTCATTTAGTACAATTGTTTACATAACCTCAAAATGGCGGCTGTGCGAAATATTTCACTGACATTCTATATCTCCGAAGCTATTACAGATATCACCCTGCAATTTTGTACGGTGATGAAGGGTACTGATACAAGTTTACTTATGTATATTTCATAAACCTGTAAAGTACAAAACGAACATGGCGACCAAGCGAATTTGAAATAATTTAATAGACTTTTCTCGTGATTTAACTCTCTGAGCGCAGTGAAATGTGGTACAGTAAATGATTTTGCAGATTGTAATGCACTGCGATCTAATTTAATTCAATTGTTTACATAACCTCAAGATGGCGGCTGTTCGAAATATTAAAATTAAGTTTTTATTTCTTGTGTCGTAATCAAGCGATCGAAGTGAAAGTTTGAATAATGAACCTAGGCAATAATTGTCCTTGAATGGTACATAACTCTAAGGCCTATACATATAACAATCCTAAATGGCGAGCTTCCAAAATATTTAGACGGTTCTCAATATCTATGAATCTTTTACAGCAACCAAACTGAAATTTTTTATGTTCATAGAGACTATGAACATATGTTCACCTATAGGACTTTCAGTAACCTGGTGAGAACAAATCCAACATGGCGGCGACGCGAAGTATAAATATTTAAATGGACGTTTCTCGCAAATTAACTATCCGAGTGCCGTGAAACGTTGCACGTTAAATGCTTATACAAATGTTGATCCACTGGCATCTAATTTATTTCAATTGTTTGCATAATCACAAGATGGCTGCTGTGCATAATTTTATAATCTCGTTTTTACTTCTAGTGTTCTAATCATGCGATTGAAGTTTGAATACCACACGTACACAATAATCTTAATGTAATAGTACAAAAATAAAAATCCAACCTGGCGACCATCTGAAATATTTAGACGGTTCTCAATATCTACGAATCTGTTACAGCAATTAAACTGAAATTTTGTATGTTGATAGAGGCAATTAACATGAGCAGGATATATGAAAATAGGCTGTATAGTTCTTCACGGAACTACTTGTTATGGCACCTATTTCGGTGCACCCAGAGGATGCCCTATCAAGTCTCAACGTTGAGCTGGTAAAAATACAGTGCAATTCAATTTTGACAGACTGCTATTACCATTACAATGGTGATTTGATTTCATTTTATAAAGGCATTAAGGAACAAGAATTCCTGAGGATTCATGCCCTTGCCCTGAAATTTGTTGCTATGTTCGGAATAACGTTCGTTTGTGAACAAATGTTTTCAATTATGAATATTAACCCTCTTAGTGCCAAGCCATTTCCTGAAATACTTGCCAGGAATGCCAAACCATTTTCAATGGTCATGCAAACTATTCGAAAAAAATCATGAATACCACATTTCCAACGATAGAATCATTATTTTTGCTTTGCATTATAACCAATACCTCATTCTTTCATACATTATGTTCATAAAAGCAAATACGGCATCTAAACCTTTTTAATTGAGGTAATTCTGATAATTGTTCAATTTTTCATTTTTTTTGTGTAAAAAATCAGTTTTGAGCCTAAATTAAGGACACCTAAGAGTCATATTTGAAGAAACACTACGTTTCCAGCTGTAGAAAGTTATTAGATACATCTGTAGGCAGAAAACTTCAACAAGAAGAAAACAACTGCACTCCAATATTGGCGGGAACGCGCGTGATTGCGGGAGCGCAAAGGGAGGGCGTGAATACAAACTCAAACCTATCGCGTAACGGACTTCGAAGGAAATAAGTGAACACCGCACAGGCAAGCGTAAAACCTCACGTTTCCAACAGTATGAAATAATCACGGACATATGGCTACAGAAATCTACAAATATAAGATAAACAGCGCTCTGATTGAATCGGCTTTGGCACTTTTGGCACGAGCATCGAGAGCCGATCTGATCGGCGTGTGGCACTGCGAGGGTTAACAAAACAAAAACAAGGTCAAGTGTGACTGATGCTTCCTTGAAAGCTATACTTCAGATTGCAACTGCCAAAACGATTGTTCCAAATATCGGAAAATTAGTGGCTTCAAAGCGATGTCCAAGATAAACAAAGAATGTTGAAAATTAGTGCAAAATTAGGAGCGCAGTAAAACTATTATTTCTGTCTGTATACAAAATTGGCATTATTATTATTATTCATTTTTATACTAGTACACCGCCTGATGCGCGCTGATTTGCCCAGCCCCATTCACCAAACAACAACACGACTCTCGCCTCGCTAAGCGCTGCCACTACACGTTCCTCTCCTACCACTGCCACAGCAGTGATGTGTCTGTCTGCCTCCCTCGCCTTCCCCCACCCCACCGGCGCTACAGCAGAGCGCCAGTGCTCGCGAAGCACCTGAGTTGGCGTGGCCTGGGTTATGTGATCATCTTGAGCAACAGATTAACAGTCACACAAAACAACAAGCATGCTTCCTTCCAAATTGAAACCAATCTTCTTGATATTCAGTGGCACCATGGTGTAGAGCCTGCTTCAGCCGGAGGTCCCACGTTCGATTCCCGGCTTTGTCAGGGATTTCAGAAACTCCTGTGAGGGCTGGTGCACTCAGCCTCATGAGGACAATATAATAGCTGTCATATTTTTGTTATAAGGGAGCAGAACAGTGAGGTCATCAGCCTGAGTAGCTGTCTGACTAGAGAGGCAATACCCCGGTCAAGAAAGCCAAGGTTAATGGCCAAAGGCACCTGCCGCACTGACCCATCTGTGAGCCAAATGGCTGAGCAGCAGTTGCTTGGTATGTTAAGGCCCTCAATGGGCTGTAGTACCAGGTTTTTTTTCTCTTCTTGATAATCCAAATAACTGTCTTATAGACTTACCTTAAATTTGACTATGTCTGGTTCTACCTGGTCGTCAAACACTCCAGGGTAAGAGTTGTACTCGGCTTGGAACCGATCCACGCCTCGTAACATAACATAGTGTACCATTCCACTGTCGGGGGGCTCAACATTCATAGCTGGAACAAACATAGGCATTTGCTCTCAGGCCAATTTACATGAATATGCTTCTTAAATCACTAAATAAAAAAATCCGGAGATATGCTTGTAACACCTTTGGTATTATATGACAGGCATTTTCTCCAAAATGTTCCTTCCTTCCCAAGTCACTCCTCACCTTTTGAATTCCTGTCCAATTCTCCTGTCATGCGTCTATCCAATCATAAATCTTCTAACCTCACTTGGAATAACATGCCTAGACATTCCTGGTATTGTTCCTATTGCTAGTTTAGCATTTCCGCCGAGAAAATTCCGAAAGCCGAAGGAGGACGAAATGTAAGAAGAAGAGTCAAGACTTGTGGACCAATCGACGAAATACTTCAGATGCGAGCCCGGAGCAACATAACCTAACTTACGAATGGACTATCTTTGAGGACAAGTTTCAATGTTGACACTTAATTCCGAAGAAGCGAGGCGATGCGCGATTGTTTCATACTACCAACTGAAATATGGGCGACGTTATAAAAATTGGACTAAATCATCGGCAGATATAGCGAACGACTACAGAGTGTGCAACTCGAAAGTTGGCAGCACATAAGACTTGGGAGTATCCACAATAAGATGTATGTCATTTTACAGACAGATGTTTGTTAATTTTTGGGTTTTCGAATTTACCTTTCCAAATTTAATAATGCAACCCCAATCTTACTCGGAAGATTTCTGTTCTACCTGAAATTACAATGTCTTGTATTATCTTCTTAACGTTTATCATGTTGTAATTTTAATAGTTTTTAAGTGTTTTAATATCAATGTATAGATGTGTTTTGACACTGACAAGGTCAATTTTTTCTGTGGAATGATGTTTCTTAACATAAATGTAAAGGGCTGAAGAAGGAATTACAGTAAAACTCGGTTAAGAAGTTCCCGCATAAAACGTTTTTCCGCTTAAGACGTCCGATATTCTCGGTCCCGTGATTCGTCCCATAAGATACGTGTATATTTTTCCCGTATATAGTGTTTGTGCATAAGAGGTTTTCCCGGTTAAATAGTTCAGATTTTGTATTCCCTTAGAGCATAAGACGTTCACTGAGAGACAACTGACTTAGAATCAAAACTCGCCAACCTCCGCGGAAGATACATCCGGTGTTCCGAATGAAAGAATACAAGAGTTCCGAGTGTTTGCGGGTCTCTGACCGGGCCCGGTGTTCCGAATGAAAGAATACAGCCGTTGCGAGTGTTCGCGGGTCACTGACCAGGCGAGCAATTCAAGGCTGAATGACGTCACGCTATGACGACACCCGCCCAAGACAGACTACAATATACAGCATCATGCTTTCATTTGCGGCCTACTATATTCTTTGTTCGTGGCTTTTATCGCTGTTCTGTGTGATCTAACTTGTTAGCCAAGCATTGCCAGACGTAGCATAACATTATTGAGATTACGAGAATTGCGTCGTCAGTGAAATAAAGTTTTCAAATCATTGTGAAAATGAATGGTTCTCAGATGAAAGGCATCAAAAGAAAGGCACTTTCTATTAAAGATAAAGTGGACATTAGAGTCGTCTACTCTTTCACGTGTTGCTCTTGCGAAGGAGCTCGGAATGCCGCCGTCTACTTTGAACGGCATCATAGCAAAGAAAGAAGGGATCTTGGCATCTGCCGGGAATACTTCGGCAAGCTGCAAGAAGATTTAAAGCGCGAAATACCAAGACGTTGAACAAGCTCTGCTCGTGTGGTTTAAACAGCAGCGAAGTTTAAACATTCCTTTGAGCGAGTTTATCGTGAAGGAGAAAGCCGAAGAAATCGCGTGTCGATTACAAGTACCTTTTACTGCGTCGAATCGGTCGCTGGATCGCTTTAAAAATCGGGCTGGCATAGTTTACAAGACTATTAGTGGGGAAGCTGCGAGTGTAAGTACAGAGGAAACGGAAGCGTGGAAGGAAACACTGCTGCCGGCAAAAATCAGTAATTACAAACATTGTGACGTTTTTAATGTTGACGAATTCGGACTTTTTTATCAGGTTGTTCCGGATAAATCTTTGGTTTTGAAGGGAGAAAAAAGGGACAAAAAAGTGTTTTCAATTCAGTCTTAGTTGTTGTTTATTTACATTCTAAAATGTGTCCATAATTGTAGTTTGCTGGAATATATGGTGTGTGCTCCAACAGTAATTGAAATTAATTCTATTAATGTGAATTGTGAGGATTATGCCAATTAATTTCTCTTAATCTCTGGTCTGATAGTCAGATTTTAATATTGGGGCTTCTCTTTTTCTGGCTTTTATATAGGCCTATGTACAGTATATTATAGAATCCTTCACAAACAACAAAAATGTGTGCGTTTCACATGCATTTCAGGCCACTACCCTTTTAAGTAGTTTCCCTGTTAAGAAGTTTTTTTTTTAATGGTCCCTTGAAAAACTTCTTAACAGAGTTTTACTGTATTAGAAATTCCGAAACATGTACCCATGAGACGATAATATAGCATCAAATTGTGTTGATTAGGCGGAAACTTTGTATTTTTTGTTATTGTCATTTCTAAACGTCAACACGGAACCTGCAATGAATTCTTCTCTGAATAATCTACCTGAAAAGCCGGTCTGCTAAGTATTTTATTTTCATTTAAGTTTGTTTGTAATGTATCATTCCCATGTGTATTGTGTTCCTTGTAGGTTACCTGCAGGCCATTTGCCTTACGATTTTTTTATGATTGCCGGTTACGTATCGGCAGTGATTCATTTATTGTTTTTTTTTGTTATATTGTCGATTACGTAATCGAGAAAGGGAATTTCAAGTTTCTTGTATAGTGTTTGGATAATTGATTTAATGGCGTTGTTCTGAATTAAGGGGAGGGTTTTGTTTTAAGGGGATTGTTACGTTACGACCGCCATTTGTTTTGAGCAACAAACAGAAATCTTCAGAATCTCGGACGGGAATGCGTGTTCTTCTTGCGGTCCTCGTACCTAAACTAATTTTCGTGAAATTGTTAATTTATTTTATCTTTTCCCAAGGTCTAGCCTCCGTTTGTTTTTAATTTTAACTTTATTATCAGGGTTTGCCAGTAATCTTTCCCAGGGGGGGGCGTGGTGGCTTAGCGGTCTAGCTGTATGCCTCTCACCAAGGCGGTCCGGGTTCGATTCCCGGTCAATGCATGTGAGATTTTCGAAGTGAAATGCCATGTCCTGTGGTTCGGATTCCACGTAAAAAGGAGGTCCCGTGGCTCATGATCTCAAGATTAACGATCACGTTAAACTACAAGCTTCCTTCCGTTTTTAATCTTTCCCAGACCCTAATTGGGCCTAGTTTTCTGTATTTTCTTCTGATTTCACTTTTGCATTTTTAACTGAAAATATATTTATTTCTTCCTACCCCTTATTATCTCATTTAGCAGCGTTAAATGACCCTCATGTATCAGTCTTCCAACCACCACCTCACGTGGTTCTTGACCCCTTGCCCTCAACTTCTTGGCATTTAACCCTCCAGTCCAACTTAAGGGGGGGATTCCATCTGATGTCTGCCGTATCGAGAGGGTGTCGGGCCAATGCTGATGACACAATGATCATCTGTGATAATCTTGAAGGCCTTCAACAACTACCAGACAATATCAGCACAATATCTGAAGAATTTGGACTCAATATTAATGTGAATAAGACAAAATATGTGGTTTTTAGTCGTCAAAAAATCACGACCAGGCTACTCTGAGCATCAGAGGTCTTCCAGGCGAGCAGGATCGCCATTTTAAAAATCAAGGAAGTATCATCACTTTTCAGGAGACAGATAAAACGTCATTGATAGAACAGAACTTTACGATCACACTATATTAGTCATCTATGTTGTGAAGCAACTAATCAGGTTATATTTGTGTTAGCGGAATTTCAATTTTAATTTAAAAAACATATTTTTCTAACCAATTTTGCAAACTTGACTTATTGCCTTTCAGCTCCATGGTCAGTTTAGTGCGGCATAAAGCCATCCAGAATGAAAATTTCACAAGTTATTTTACTTTAAAATGGATTTCTAACTTAAAAACCACCTAAACCCTGTACAAATGTAATTTACAATAGCACTGTAACACGCGGGAATCTTGCAGTGCGGCCAACATTAAGTATGGAATACGGTGCTGAAAGGCAGCAAGTCGTTGACTTAGTGCTTTTCTCCTCTGATCGCACTACATGTAGCAGTGGTTTATGGCTTAAACCCACAAAACAAATTGCTTTGTGATGGATTTTGCCTTGCCAGTGAGCTTCCGTGCTTTTCCTCTTGATGAAAATGTTTTGTGTGTATCTTAAAGAGAAGGCTGACTTAATTATTTCCTAAGCTGTTCCAAGGCCTTTGGGTCAATACTTCAGAATACTAATTCTAAAAAAAAATGACCATTTTTGACTTAATGCTTTTCAGCTCCGACCGATTCAATTATGTTGACCGACTGAAAAGCATTTAACATTTTGTTTACTACGGCAACGCTGAAAAATGGCTTCCAACATGACAATGGTGGATGATGATGATAATCGTTGTTTTTAAGGGGCCTAACATCTAGGTTATCGGCCCTTAGACAATGGTGTAGTTAATCTTGTGTTGTAAAGTTGCTTCCAATTCAACTTTAAATATTCCTTGGCCTCTTACTTTGTAAACGAAACTAAACATTGCATCGGGGAAGTAAGCTAGCAGTTAAAAACATTGCACAAACAGTAAATTCTCACCTATTTTCTCTGCGATGTCTATCTTGGGGTCATACTCGTCAGCGATACACGTACCCCGCAGCACACAGAGGGAGCTAGAGTGTTTACAGAACTGCTTCACGTCCTTCTCACTGATAGTATCCGAGGAGAGGTTGAGTTGCCTTAACAGCTGCTGCACCCGCCGGAACACCACCTCCGCATCCTTGGCTGCCTGATTTAGGTAGCTGGCGACATTATGTAACATGCATACATTGATTGTAACACTCATGTTGTACGAGGGCAAATCAAAAAGTCTTTGCCCCTATTTCTTTTATCCAGGTAATTACAAATATACGTACTGTTCTACGTACATACCTGCCAACCTCTCAAAATGAAAAATCGGGAGATCGATGCAGCGGCGATTTTGGGGGGGGGAGGGGGATGCAACGCAACATAATACATACACAGGCTAAGACGTTACAGCAAATATATAAGTTACATTATTAAACTGTACATGACTAACATGATATGACATCCCAGTTTACAAATGTACTTGAGACTGAGTAATTTTAAATTCTAACTAGTCTATCAAACAAGCATACCTTTCTTTCGACCATACTCAGGCATACAAAACTAGTGACGAATCGAAGATCATATAATTGGTCGTTGTTGCAGGTGACTGTGGCTGATTTTGCCCTCTTCAAAAAGGTCTTGCTTGCTATATTCTTGCTCAAAACACTTCCCTTTCTGAATCGACTTCAGAGTTATAAGTTTGTCCAAAGTCTTGTCGGAGAGAGACGACCTGAACGGCGTTCTTGTTTTTCTGACAAGACTGAACATCCTCTCACACTCTGCATATCTAAGCGGAAAGCATAACCTTAGACAATTTGTCATACTTGAGTACCCCACCACTACATTTCATTTGGCCTACCAGTGCCCACTTCACATCAATTCTCTCTTCTTCCTCAATAGATGTCACATCTTCAAGTTGGAAGTTACAGAATTGGGAATGCACATTTCTGCAAGGATGGCCGACGTTTTAGTTCTGGCTGAGCCATATCTCCCGGCAATGTTTGAGTCTGGGAACATCTTCCTAAATAAAGGACCAGCGTGATCGGAACAATTGACAGGGAGGTTATGTTCAATAATAAACGGTGTGAACAATACTTCTGCACGTGTTAACTGTCAGTGTCTTCCTCCTTACACTTGAAATAATCAAGTTTCTTGTTTTTCTCAACACACTGTACATTGTCTTTATGTTTCTTTGAGAGCACATGTTTTGAAATGTCCCCCTTTCCACCATGCGAGATGCTGAAATCACACATACAGACACTACAAAATGCAAATGTTGCGCCTCTTCTTGACTCAGTTATATGCGGAAAGTCATCTTTATATAAACATTTAAATGTCACATCATATTTCTTCGTCATATTACCGAGGAACCGACGCAATCACTCAGATCGAAAAATCACAATAGCCTACAGGCATATTAACGCCAACAACATCTAACAAAGTTATACGCAAATCATATAATTTCACGTGTGAAACAGATACAATATTCCGCAGCGTACAATAACTCTCACCCACATGTGATTATGCAAAACATCTAGGACCAAGCGCTGAATTAACCATCGACGATTTCAAACGAGGACATATTCGAAGTCAACTTTTTATAACAGCACGACGCAACGCGGGAGTTTGTACGCAGTTGTCGATTACCGGTATCGATACAGAGCAATACTGCGGTATCGAGATATAACTTCAAAACACGTAAAGTCGATCCGTTCGATAGACGACTGGAGTGTCACCTCGCACATTCAATCCGAAATTACACGTGGGATTTGTGAAAAAACTGGAGATTTAATACGTTAAGCGGGACGGCAGGAGAAATGGTCTGAAATCGGGAGTCTCCCGCCTAAATCGGGAGAGTTGGCAGGTATGTACGTACCTTACAGTATTTTTCTACATAGTATCCACATTTGTCCCATTTCAGCATTAAATCTGAGATTCCCCTGTGATAGAATTCAGCCGGCTGACTGTGGAACCATTGTCGGACTGTAGTCATGGCGTCATTGTACGTGAATGGCTGTCTTGCCAGGAACTTCTTCAGGGGAAAAATGAAAATGAGAGACCACATGTGCCAACCAGAACCACCAACAAGCTCCGGTCATTTTACTGGGAGATTCTGGACCACCCACCATCAGTCTGGACCTCGCTCCTAGTGAATTCGACGTTTTTGGTCTGCTGAAGAAGTGCCTGGCAGGGCAGCGATTCACGTGCAACGATGACACCAAGACAGCAGTCCGACGATGGTTCCATAGTCAGCCGGCTGAATTCTACCACAAGGGCATCTTAAAACTAGTGCTGCGATTGGACAAATGTGGGACTATGCGGAAAAATAGTGTAAGGTACGTAGAACAGTATGTATATTTGTAATTACCTGTATGTATTTAGTTTTTGGCAAAAAAATTGGGGAAAAGACTTTTCGATCTGCCCTCGTGCATAAATATCTGTACATAACTCGTTATGTGTTATGTTGGTTTATATTTTCATTTACATTTACATTCTGCCTCCGTATATACAGTCGAACCTGGTTACAAGCAAGTTGAAGAGGAATGTGTTATTCTTTCTTATATAGAGGTTTCTGTTATACCCAAGTTTATCCAGGCCACTTTCTTGTAAGGAGGTTGTAAGTTAGTTACAAACTGTACATAGCTGAATATTACAAGTAAAAATAATGGTCTTTATAAGTTTACTTCTAAAAACAGACTGAACTCTGACAATAGAAACAATGCAGTACAGTAAAATAGGTATCGATAATACAGTATGTAGTCTGATGCAGAGAGTAAACAGGGAAAATGGGGCACCACTTCCTTATACAGAGGTAAACGATTCCAACACGATTTTCTTATACAGAGGTACAAAAGTTTCTTGTTTAGCGTTTTTCACCGTAAAGATGACAGAAGCAATAAATTTATTTCAAATACAGAGGTTTTTCTTATACAGAAATTCACTATAACCAGCTTCAACTGCTCTATATATTAAACTAATGGTACTTCCAACATGGATAAAGAAAACTTGAAAATCTGACTGCCATCGATACGTGGCCACTAACGTAGCTGTCTAAGCGCACCTGCCCGAACAGCAGGAGATTCCCGACTATGATCACTTTTCAAGTCTTACCCAGCAGATGTTCATTTAATAATTTCTAAATTGCTATGTTTTTCCCTCACTATATCTTTTGTTTCAGTCTTGAAAAGTTTGATGCAGCCCTCCTCCATTCCTCCCTGTCCTGAGGTAATCGTTTCAACTCTACACATCTGTCACATCCTACATCCGAGGCAATCTGTTTAACGTATTCTAACCTTGGTCTACCCCTACAGTACTTTATCCTCGACCCTTCATTCCATAACTCATTTTGCTATTCCTATTTGTCTTAGTATGTGTCCTACCAACCTAGCAGTCGCCAGAAACTTCTCTCCTCTCCCAGTTGTCTTAACACCTCTTCATTTGTAACCCAATCTACCCATCTGATCATCATTCTCATGTAACACCACATTTCAATGCTTCAATTCTCCTCTTTTCCGCTGCGCCAACAGTCCAAGTTTCACTTTCATAGAGTGCCACGCTTCAAACAAATCTAAATCTTTCCTTTCCTGAGCCAATCTACTTTTTATATCCTCTTTGCTATATCTACTAATCACATAATCAATAGACAGGAAAAGGACAGAAATATAAATAAAAGGGCAAACACAATGACAGGCAGTTGTGATCAAAGGGAGAGATAGAAGGGAAAAATAAAAAGGAGAACGACGACAATATCTACAGCCGCACACCGCCATCTTCAAAGATGGGCATGCAATTCAGTCAATGGTTCTTCAATAGTTATCTGGAAGTTACTTGCTATAGTATTAAGAATGGAAATCTTACATCTGCTGGAGAGCAATGTAGTTGGTCGTCTCCGCAGTCATATCGGGCAGCGACCCTCGGAGAGGTAGGCAGCCATTCCCGTCGTTCCTCACAAAGTCCTTGAGAGCGTTCGCCATTATCCAGAACGGTTTGCTCTACAATCATAACACACAAAGAAATGGAATATTAATTCAAGAGTCTTACTCTTACAGGAGAATGATGAAGATGAGATGGGTTGATAGAGTAACAAACGAGGCGGAATTAAGACGAGTGGAAGAGATGTTCCTGGTGATTGCTAATGAAGACAGGGTGTCGAGCGATACGGGAAATGTACGGGAATTTTAGTAACCTGGGGAAAATGCGGGAGATTCGCATTTGAACCGGGAAATCTTGAAAAGTCTCATAACGCCCAACTTCTTAGCCTCCGAGCACTCGGTAGAGTCCTGCCGCTCGGCCTTCCATTTCACCTGCAGACCGCGGCGCCACCGCCACTTAAGAGTGCTATGCGAAGTGAGAGCCCACATCGAATACGACTGTTTTGCCTAGCCAATCGCAAGAGTTCAACTTTCTTGCGCACACGCTTTGCTCACGCTACTACAGACTTACCCTAAATCTCGCCATCACCCCTGCGGGATTATCTCCAAACATGCAGTTACACTTACGCTAGAAAAACTTGATTCGCGCCTTAAGATTAATTTTTCAGACATTCGGTATGCGAACTCTAGTCTCAGAGAGTTCTAAAATATACGGGAATTTGGTCTATTTTCGTTTGGGAAATACAAGAAATATATGGGAATTTAACCCAATGAGCAGTACTGCCATCTATTTACAGCAGACCTGTATTGGAATACATCCATGAATGCCAGAGAAATTGGCTAGGATACCTCAACAGGATGGACAGAAGGAGGATCCCCAACGCAGTCGTCAACTACTGTCCCGATGGGAAGAGATCTCTAGGTCGCCTCAGGAAAAGATGGCATGAAAATGCAAATCTTTTGTATAGACCGTAACAGTTCTTCTAGGACTAATTCAGGAAAGGATGCTGATGATGATTACTGACCTGTGAAGTTAAGTTTATACAAGCATCATCCTCCAGAATGTCCCTAACTTGGGAAGGGATGGTTGTAGCGACAACGGCAGAGTTTACGGCCCTCACTGCCTCTTCAAAGTTTTCTTCCACCTCCAGATTGCCGTGCTCATCACGAAGCATCTCTGAAAGAAAGGAAAATTGTAGTTTTAAGTGACCGTGAATCTTGTGATTATTAGCCACGGGCCTCCTTTTAACGTGGAATTCGAACCACAGGACATTGCATTTTACTTCGACAATCTCACATGCATTGATCGGGAATCGAACCCAGTCCACCCTGGTGTGTTTACATGAAATTGCTTTACAATATCATAAGAAATAAAAGGAAAACAGCAGAGGGAATTAAATCCATTGAATGTAGTAATGGTGTTATAGCTAGAGGTGTTAGTTTTTGTTAATTCGCGATAAAACGAAAAGTCATATTTAGAGGTTAGGCTGTTTTATTTTCACGTATTTACATGTTTCGTGCCGCCCAGGAGTGAAATTAAATCGCGAAATAACGCGAATTTTGTGAATAACACCACAAATACCGCAATCTGCGAAATAAAAACAAATTTTCATATTTTTTCCCCACACCAATCCGAACATTTTTGTCCACAAGCCGATAATCGAATTTGGTTGGTGTTCAATTCGAGAGAATGATCGATTGTATAGTTTCGCGAGGGGAAATACTACGATATACGTCATATTACGATATACTGTCGATATTCTCGTTACTCGTTGGATTTTAGCGCTGTGGTAAACAGCTGTTATATCGCGGCGTGAATAGTTTGGCCGACTACCTCCAAAAGGTTATGTGATAGTTGTTCATAATGTAAACTACGTTTGCCTCCTGTTACATCGGTAGCGAGTGTAAATTATAGTAAGAGTATTCTATATAATTTAATAAAAAGTGCGCAAATTGTGCGTTATCATCGAAGCTAGTGTGTTATTTGCGTGAATCAGTTGGCGACCACGTGTTCGTCGTATTAGTTCCGAACTTAGCAGTACAGGAAGATGAGACGCGACGTAATTTAAATATTATGACACGAATTCAGAAATAAATTTTGCGTGTGGTTACGAATTTTTACTGGCGTGTGACTACAGTCAACCGTGTGATAACAGTGTTTGTTACTGGGCATCGCTCAGTTGAGTTTAAAAATGCCGAAGGTAGCTGTTTCTGCCACAGACAGACTTAAAGAATATAAGAATGAAGGATTTATAATTTCTTGTGGCATTCTTATGTGCAAATATTGTGATTGTCGGTTAGATTATCGCAGGAAAGATGCATTAGACAAACATTGCAAATCGGAGAAGCATTCAAAACGCCGAGAAAATTCGCGTCTTGAAGTTAGTGTTCCTAGAGTGGCCACCTTGAAAGAAACATTATCAAATGCTAGTCGTGTGAAGGATATGAAAGAAGAGTTTATTTTGGACACTACTATTGCGTTTGTGAAAGCTAATATACCAGTAGAGAAACTAGACAATCCTGCTATCCGTACTTGGTTTAATAAGTACGTTCGCGGAAGTGGAGATTTACCATCAGCAAATCAGATTCATCAGAAATACATCCCCATGATTGGCGAAAGAAGGAGGGAAGAAATTAGGGAAGATATAAAAAACAAAGACGTGTTTCTGCTATGTGACGAAACAACTGACAAGAATGGTAGGTGTGTTTTCAACATTCTTTTTCGTCCATCAATACCATCAACTGAAATGAACACCCATCTGGCTGCCTCTGTTGTTCTAGATTCTGCCAATAGCGAAAAATTGCTCCAATGCGATATTAGACACCTTGAATTCCTATGAAATTGAACGGGAGCGTGTAGTGGCAGTAGTTACGGACTCAGCACGCTACATGACAAAATGTGTAACTACTCTTCAAGGATTGATTGAAGAATTAAGTAATGTCCAGTGCTGGGCTCATAAAGTCAATCTTATCGGCTGCGTATTTGAAAACGAGCTGGACGAATTGAACATGTCTATAGTAAAGACAAAGAATGCCTTTTCAAATATGCGAAAAAGAAAAAGCAATTACGTTGCATTTCTAAGGGAGAAATATGAAAACACAGAAAAAGAGAATGAAATTCTAGCTTTCCCAATGCCTGTATGTACAAGATGGAATTCATGGTTTAAGGCTGCAATGTATATGGCCACGCATGTGGAAGATCTGGTAGAATTTTTCCAACAAGCATCGACTTCAACAATACAATTTATACAATTACAAGCATTGTATGTTTCTGTTGTTGGTGCCTCTCTTATGGACTTGCTTAATTTCTTGGAGGGATCTAAGTACCCAACAATTCACTTACTGGCTGGGAAGCTAGATGACCTTGAGGTAAAGCTCAAGCTATTAGGCGATGGTGGAATGTTCAATCATACGATCCTCCAGAACTTGGAACAGCTTCCTCAAAAGATGCAGATAAAGGTTAAGTCCAAGCTTACGTGTGTTGCCCAGTCAGCTCTAGTGAAAGTCAGGACTTTAAGGACCACGGATCCAGCCAGGAAGACTGTAGAAGCCATCGGGTCATTGTTTGATCCTCGGCATGCACCTAAGAACGTATCTCCCACAGAACTGCTCCAATTTAAGAAGAATGCCCCATTTCTTACGAAGATGGAGTCTCAACAGTTTTTAGAGGCTCACAGCATTTACCTGACTGCAATCAAGAACCAACTGCGTCATGAAGATAATGTGAATGTTCCAGAGATCCTCATGGGATTAAGGCCTGCTCACCGAGACTATGCAACAGCTGCATTAAAGTGTGTGTGGTATCCTTGTTCAAATGTGGATTCTGAAAGGTCATTTTCGAAATACAGTCTCATAGTAAGTGATAGGAGGCGAAAATTGACAGCTGCAAATGCTGAGACTTTAACCATGATCTACTTCCAGTGATTTCACCGCAGTATTTGGATAAAACTGAAAAAGGTATTCACTGAAATGTGTTTCGAGATGGTGAATGTAAAATCAAAATGTGACTTCCATATAAGTATTATCTCATTCTTCCATAGCCATGTTTAACGTTTTACCCTGCTGTTTTGTTTTTTACTTTGTTTTATTAATTGTTTATATTTTTAAATGCACTTATTGTACAAACCTTATCGCTTTCCAAAAAATAATAAAAACACAAAACACCACCTTTTGAATTTTAAATCAACAAATCTTCAAAAAAATAACAACACTTTCTAACACCTCTAGTTATAGCATATAACTTAAACAATATAATGGCAGAATTCCAAATATATTTCGAGAATCTACTCAACACAAATGGAAGAACCAACACAAGTGAGGTGGAAGGATGTATCCGTTTTCTCAATTCCAATGAAATAGAGGATATAATTGGAGAAGTTGAACAAGCTATTAAGAAAATGAAAAGCAACAGATCAGCAAGGATAGACGAGTTTAACATAGACATGATAAAGAAACTTGGGCCAATACGAGTACAATGGATGTACCGAGTTTTAAGAGCCATACGGAAGGAGAATGATATACCCAGGGCTAGATTTGTGACGGTACGCACCGGTGCGCCGTACCGAAACCTCTCATCGGGGGAAAAGTCGAATATATAACACAATTTTTAGAACTGTGGAACGTTAATAGTAAGTCAAGGTCAACTTGGTCTTTGACTGAATAATATTATTTCAGAAAACTGTTAAGACAAAATTATAAAACAAGAAATAAAAGATTGTTGGTGAACTTGGGTGTATTTTCAAACCGAATGTATTTAATTTTTTAAATTGAGTAAAAAAAAAATTATGAAATAATGTACATTGTTTGAATGGTAGCCTAGTTGGCCTACATTAAAATGTAATATAGGTCAACGGCTATGGTAAGAAAAATGTTGCTAATGCAGTCTCAATTTAATTTTAAATTGCAATTAAATTTGAATGCTATTTTATCCGCTGATTAATTTTTAAAAGTGTTCAGAAAAGCATAAAAATATAGTTTCTAGAACTCAATATTTCAATATTCCATAAAGACACCCCCCCCCCCCCCCCCTCCCACCAGCACCCGGTAGCCCACAGTACCGGAACCTCTTTTTTTTACAAATCAAGCACTGGATATACCCGATGATTGGAAAAAAAAATGAGTGATTATCCCCATATTTACAAAGGGTGATAGGAAACAATGCAGGAATTACAGAGGAACCACTCTCCTCTCCAATTGTCTCAAGATCTATGAATCAGTGCTATTAGGAAAGATCATGAAAATAATAGAACAAGATCTTGAGGTGGAACAACATGGATTCTGACCAGGGTGATCCACTGTGGATCTCATCTTTGCTACCAGGATGCTGTTTGAGAAATATTGGGAGAGAAACAAGACTGTTATAGTTGTCTTCCTTGATATAGAGAAAGCGTATGACCATATCCCTCGCCATCACATTTGGGAGGTACTGCTAAAAAAGGGCGTTCCAGAAGGCTTAGTGGCCCAAGTAAAACAATTGTATGCAGACACCAAGAGTTGCGTCCAAGTCCAAGACAGAAGATCGGGCTGATTTGAAAATAGTAGTGGAGTTCAGCAAGGGCGTTGCTCATCTCCTTTTCTTTTCATAAGCATTATGGATGAAGTCCGTAAGTTGGTTAAGTCATGAGATATGACATCCAATGGTGTTTGTCGATGATGTCATGATCTGGGGAGAAAAAGAAGAGGACGTCCAACAACGACATAATTGGTGGAAGGCAGGTTTTGACAAGTTTGGATTACAGAACAGCCAAACAAAAATCATTTATTTGGTGATGAGCAGGGAAAGCAAACCTATCAAGCTGAAATTGGGACAACACGACATCGAATTAGTTCAACATTTTAAATACCTTGGCAGCGTTTTGTCGACAGATAACGTGTTAACCCAAGAAACCAGCAGTAGGGTTCAAGCAGCTGCGAACTTTTACAACTGTTTCACAGCTTCTATGGGACAAAATCTTTCCTCAGGAAGCTAAAATATCACTGTAAAAATCCTATTTAGTTCCCATATTGACCTATGGTCTAGAAGCTGCTACAATGACTCCCCGGGACAACAGCCGGATACAAGCAATTGAGATGAAATTTCTAAGATCAAGTATTCAGAAAACCAGACGAGACAAAATTAGAAATGAGTCAGTCCGCCTAAGGTTAGGGCTGAAAAGAAGTGTGCTTGATCTTCTTGAGGAGTCGAGATTGAAATGGTTTGGTCATCTGATGAGGATGCCCTCAAGTAGAACACCTAAAGCTTATTTCGAAAGGGAGATAATTGGCAAGAGACCAAGAGGTAGACCTCGAGGTGGGTAGATGAAGCAGATCCACAGAACCTTGGCTAAGGAGAACGTGGAATGGAGGATAGTGGTGGAAGAAAAATGGTGGCAGGACAGACAGCTATGGAAGGGGCTTGTTCATTCCCACACCAGGCCTGCTGGAGTGGAGAATCGATGCTGATGAGGAGTTACATGATAACTGCAACATCTTTGTGGCATCATTACCACACTTTGTTATTCATTTTAAAATTTGCTTTCAAAATAAAAGCAGAGTCCTTACAAGTAGGCCAAAAATTTCGCTTTAAATCTTGATCTATTTTTAACTGCCTTAGTGCCACACACCGATCAGATCGGCTCTCGCTCCACGTGCTAAAAGTGCCAGAGCCGATACAATCTGGATGGCAATTGTCTTATACAGTGAAACCTCTCTTTACAGACACTTCTCTGATGCAGACTCTCCTTAGATAAGGACAGAATTTTATGTCCCGAATTGAATTATATCCAACTGCTAAAAAAAAATTAACTCTCTTTTACGGACACTCTTTTACGAACACGGACAGCTCTTTAAGGCGAGAAAGTCTGCTTAACCTCCGTTATTCGGATAAAATCATTCGGGTTTCAAACGTAAATAAAATTGTGAAGGACATGAAAACAACAAAACCAACGGGTGATCAAGACAGTGAGTGTAGTGAGAGTGAAGGAGAACAAGAAAAGATGAAAATTCTATAACAAATTATAACTCAGCTTGCCAGATGGTGGAGCGATACTGATGCGCTGTCATTAATACAACAGTTACATGGTGTATTTGAACAGGGACTTACTCATGCAAAGTTCACTCGACAAACCAACCTGCCTGATTTTTTAAAGAAATCATCATAAAATTGTAAGTACAGTACTGTTTTTATTTACAGTAATTGGAGGTGTGTGAAACCTAACCATAGTACAGTTTTGTATTTTGTTCAGTATGTAATGTACATATTATTGCATTTTTATTTGTATCTTGACCCAAATTTGGTTCAATTTGGTTTCGTCATGTTTGAATTGATAGGGGGGGGGACGACGACAGATATTCACAATCACACACTCACACAGACAGACTGACTGAAAACTATTTGCCCGTGTAGATCTCATAAGTCTACTTTCATTTTCTGCAAAAATCAAAAGTAGCCTAAAAAGTGAGAAGATGGGACGTTCTTTCCGTTTCCACTAATAATAAAAACCTCTGTACCTCGGTGACTTACCGCTTTATTTGAAATCAATTTCAACTGTAGTTACGATGGCTGGCCACCAGAATGCGCCACAAACTCATTTCCAAAAAATATGGACTTGACCTGTTCTTTCCGTTGGGGTCTTCAATTATTAGTTTTTCTTTGGACACATCATGAGAATGTCTGATTCAAGACTTCTGAAACAGCTAGTACAGTACAATCCTGCTTCAAAAAACACAACTGGATGTAAATGGATAAAAGAAATTAGAGAAGACTTGCAAGCAATTGGCCTAACACCAGTAGATGCTACAAAAAAGAAAAAATTAACCACAATACTTAAAACTTATGCAGTCACCTTCTATGCACAAGTTAGAACACTACTGTGGGATAATAAAGTACCCAGGAAGTGTCAACGTACTGTATACTGTTTAAGACATACTACATCCCAATTCTGACTTACGGAGTAGAAACATGCACTGTATCCAGAAGAGAAGAAAGTAAGATCCAGGCATCCGAAATGAAGTTAATACAAACAATGGTTCAAAGGACAAGGAGAGACAAAGTAAGAAATGAAACAAACAGGACAGAGGCTGGCATAGATATCAGTGCGATAAAATATTTGCCAAAGCAACGATTAGGATGGTAGGGGCATCTTAAAAGAATGGGAGACGAGAGGACACGAACGACCAGTAGGAAGACCAAAGGAGAAATGGATGGTTCAAATCAAGGATGATCTTGAAGACAAAGGGCTAGACTGGAGAAGGACTCATTGACTAACTATTCATGGACAGAAAAAGGTGACGAGAACTCGTTTAACAGCACCTAGTCGAATTTGATGTTGATGATCATGACTTGAAACTATGACTTTTCATTTTGCACTTACAAAAAAGAAACTTCCAACAAGAATATTTTCCGCACAAGAAAGGGCAAGAAGATTAGCACACACGAAGAAGTACTGGGAGGCCGTAAGGCTCGCACAGTTCCTGCCAAGAAGTTGACAAACTAAGGAGTTGATTAAAGTGATCCTATGTGGTCTCAAAAGATGAAGAATTATTAGTATTATTAATATTTTAAAATGATTATTTTTGGACCATTTCATATTAATTATGACAACAGATGTATCTCAGAAATTAAGAAAAGAATATTGTTGGCGAAAAAAGCCATTCAAATTAAGAAGAATTTGCTGCTCAATGAGCACCTCAACTTGATAAGGAAGTACCATATTTCCTCGCATAATCATCGCACTTTTTAGCCTAAAATTCGTGGAAAAAAGCGGGGTGCGACGATTATGCAAAGAATATTTAAGTTTAAAGAAGAAAACCACAAGTTTAAAATATATACTGTATCATTATTTGCTGCATGCTTGTGCGATCTCTTATTATTATTTGCTTATTATGTAACCACAGGTATTTCACTTTCATCAAGATCATCGTACAATTCTTGTATTTTCTCATTTTGGACACCAATGCGTAACATCACGCACAGGTCACTTTTGCAATGTTTTCACAGAAGTGGCTGATACTAGACTGGCACGAGGTGTCCCTTGCGTAAGATTCCGCCAATATAGTTCATCTTCTGTAAGTTTGCACTTTTTTGACAGCTAGGGTAGCCAACCTTCACAAGGAAAGACTCAATTTATAACCTGTAGTCCATAACAAATATATACATGTTTTATTCACATGTAAGTTTTTTCAGGTTATTTTTTTCGCTTGTCCCAGTAATTGGCAACATATTCTGTCGGCCAGACAGAAAAGTTGCATCATCAAACTGAACTACCACGTGCTCGTGGGATGGGCGTGCGGTTGGTAATGGATGCTTTACTGTGTTCATCCGCCTGAGAAAATAACGTGCGAATTATATTAAATAATAATTATTATAATTGATAATATTGCGCAAAGTCGTTTTAAATTATTTCCATTTGAACGCATGTTCATTTTTTCAGATAAATATATAGTGGTTATCTTAAATGTTGAGTACTGAGATGTCTCCAGGTCGGACATCTTTGTTTTTAATATCGAGTCCGAAGCAGATACGGAATTTCTTGTTCAAGATATTTATTTTATTTCCTTCTTTTTGAAGGTAAAAGAAAAGTCAGCAGAACTATTTATTTCCCCAAGGACATTGGCCTGGTTAATAATTTTCATATGGCATGATTTGGGCAGTGGGAGAGTACGGATGGAAGTTCAACATCAGTAAATGTGAGATCCTGTTAACGACTAGGAAAAAGGACAGACCAATGAGTGGGATAACACTTGGAGGTGGACAGCTGAAGAAGGTGGAAAGTCTCAAGTACTTGGGAAGTATAGTGGAGGAAAATGGGAGAAATGACAAAGAGATTACGGAACGTGGCAGACAGGCAGAAGCATTTCTGAGAAGCATTAGGAGCTTAGTGTGGAATAAAGATGTCCCACAAAAAAGCAAGGAAGTGTTATACAGAAGCTACTATATCCCGATACTGACCTATGCTTCAGAAACGTGGACAATGAAGAAAAGAGACATAAGCAGAATACAGGCAGGTGAAATGAAGTTCCTGCGAAGTAGGATCGGAGTAACAAGAAGAGACAGGGTGAGGAATGAAAAGGTCAGGGAAATGGTGAAAGAGGAGCCATTGCAAGGTAGGATTGAGACATCAAGACTGAGGTGGTATGGACACTTCAAGAGAATGGATGAGAAGAAGATTCCCAAGAGGATACATGAGATGCAGATGCAGAAGAAACGACCAAGGGGAAGACCAAGAGATAGATGGCTGAAAGGAGTGGAGGAAAGTGTCAAGAAGAGAGGCGAGGACTGGACCAGAGTGACAGCGGAGAGGTGGTGGGAAGAAAGAACTAAGTGGCGAGGCTTATGTTCCAAACAGACCCAGCCTGGGGCTGGAAACTGTACAAGATGATGATGATTTGGGCAAAAAAGTAGGCCTAAAATTTAACTAGCATGGAGAAATGTTTCGTACGTTTTATTTTAATATCAATCCAACAGGTCAAGTAATGACCGTATCGTCTTAGGGACATCTTACACATACCTTAGTACAGGCCGGACGTTTGTTTTAGACGATTGCCCTTGACCTTGAAGCCTGCAGGTGAGCCTACACACACACTCACTCTCTCACCCTATCGCTTCACACTTGTCACCACCGATCTGATGTAATGGAATTCCAGACTTGAGCAGACAGTACAGTCCACATCGAAGTATTGTGTGACGCGGAATTACACGTTACGTAGTTACGAACAGAACGTCATTATATTTGCCAATGACTGTACTCCTAGCTGTAGTGTGAAAAAGCTTTGTCAATCATCGGATCGCTTGGGGCAGCTGATAACAACACAGGTACTGCAGTAACTCGCCTCCAGGCTTCCATTAAGATTTTTCACTCGTCTAAAACAAACGTCCGGCCTGTAAGCATTTTCCTCGAGCTGTGAAATGATGGGCCTAAAATAATTCCACTCTCAAATATAAGTTATCAGCTGCTGTGTCAAAGCCAAGGTCTTGGTCATAGCGCGTCCAATGATGTAACATTATTCTGTCAGCGAGCCGTCAGTGGGTGTGCTGTTAGAACGATTATTTCATAAATGTCACAAAGAAATACAAGTTTTCTTTAAAAAGGGCAATGAATTGATATTGCGAGATGAATGTAGGTTTAGGCAACTCATAACAGCTGTTGACACCTTGACGGAATACAGCGGCCATTGCTGGCTGCCACGTGGGTGATAGCTCATTGGCTGGAATGCACGTGGTAGAGGTGGATTGATATTTTCTGCAGGAGTATTCGTTCCCGCGAGAACTGTCAAAAAAGTGCAAACTTACAGTAGATGAACTATAGCAGTCGGACCGGTCTTTAACGTCGGCGAACTGGGACTAGCAGCGCTTCGTACGGCAGCTTATTGAATCTCATCATTCCGAGGCCAACTCAAGGAGCGATAGGTCCACACAAGTTTCACTCCCCTGGCCGTGGTGTTGCGTTGATCGCGATCGTTGGTTAGCGTGCCGTGGGCCACTCGTTCGCGTAGCGTGTCAAAGCCTGCAGTCAGAGAGACAGGCTTCTTTCTTCTGACGAGGTCACGACAGGTTAAAGATCACAGAATGTGCTGACGAAGGTGGCCACTCGCGTCGCGTTTCATAGCCCGCAGGCATAAAGACGAGATTACTTTCTCCTGACAACATCACGCCAGATTATACGCTCGCAGAATGTCCTAAGTGACGAAGTTGGCCGCTCGGGTGTCCACAGCCCGCAGGCATAAAAACGAGATTACTTTCTCCTGACAACATCATGCCAGATTATACGCTCGCAGAATGTCCTAAGTGACGAAGTTGGCCGCTCGGGTCACAGTCCACAGCCCGCAGGCATTAAGACGAGATTACTTTCTCCTGACAACATCACGCCAGATTATACGCTCGCAGAATGTCCTAAGTGACGAAGTTGGCCACTCGGGTCACAGTCCACAGCCCGCAGGCATAAAAACGAGATTACTTTCTCCTGACAACATCACGCCAGATTATATGCTCGCAGAATGTCCTAAGTGACGAAGTTGGCCGCTCGGGTCACAGTTCATAGCCCGCAGGCATAAAGACGAGATTACTTTCTCCTGACAACATCACGCCAGATTATACGCTCGCAGAATGTCCTAAGTGATGAAGTTGGCCGCTCGGGTCACAATCCATAGCCCGCAGGCATAAAGACGAGATTACTTTCTCCTGACAACATCATGCCAGATTATACGCTCGCGGAATGTGCTGACGATGCAGGCTGCTCGCGTCACAGTTCATAGTCCACAGGAATAAAGATGAGATTACTTTCTCCTGACAAGATCACGCCAGATTATACGCTCGCGGAATGTGCTAAGTGACGAAGCTGGCCGCTCGTGTCACAGTTCATAGCCCGCAGGAATAAAGACGAGATTACTTTCTCCTGACAAGATCACGCCAGATTATACGCTCACGGAATGTGCTAAGTGACGAAGCTGGCCGCTGGCATCACAATTCATAGCCCGCAGGCATAAAGACGAGATATTTTTCTTCTGACTAGGTCGCACCAGGTTATAAAATCGCGGCAGCATGTGCAACTGACTGGCGCACAAATACGAATATGCTATGCGACGATTATGCTATAAAATTTTATAAACCTATTTTAGTGTTTTATTATGTGGTGGCGACGATTGTGCGAGGAAACAAGGTAATTTCTTAAGACATCTGTTTGGAGTTTGTTGACCTATGTTTGTGAAACAAAGGGCTGGACAGGAGAAGGCAAACCATGAGCCCGCTGATGAGCCAGCTTGGTATCCTAAGGGAAACCCCACACAAGACACGGCATGAAGCTAGAAAAATTGCTTATTTTTAATTCAAAAAGCAAGCTTGTAGTTTAACGTGACCGTTAATCGCGAGATCATGAGCCACGGGACCTCCTTTTTACGTGGAATCCGAACCAGAGGACATGGCATTTCACTTCGAAAATCTCACATGCATTGACCGGGAATCGAACCCGGACCGCCTTGGTGAGAGGCATACAGGTAGACCGCTGAGCCACCATGCCCCCTATTTTTAATTCACTGGCCGTGAAAGCCAATATAGAAATGAGCTTGTTCTGAACCAAATTCAGGAGATTCGATGCCTGTTGAACACCATCAAGAAAAGGAAAGCAAAATTCATGGGACACATACTCAGACATGACACATCCTCCAAGTATTCTTTGAAGAAACCAAGGCAATCGTATCTCAAGAACATTGTCAAGGAAATGGAATATGACTCGTATGCCCATATGAAGAGAACTGCTGAAGACTGTAAGAAATGGCTGCAATGACAAGGCTTTTAGCCATTAGAAGCTGATGATGTCATATTAGGCTTCCACCTCTAAATTTGTACAATTTAATCCACGTTAAGAGAAGCAGTCTGCCCCTTAAAACTCCAATAACTAACTAGACTAAAGAACATGCTTACTTGACCTGATCATTTCCTGGAAACTCTTCTTGTCAGCATACTTAGTAGGAATATTGCCCTCATGCTGCTCCTTCCACACTTCGAGAACTTTGAAGAGTATCACTAGGTAAGGGACATGAGCATGTTCCTTGAGACCCATGTTGTCCAGGTTGATGCTGTCTACGTGCTCCTTGATGCTAGGGAAAGGCTTATCCAGGCGCAGATCAGACACCTGATTATCTGGGTGAGTCTCTATAATGGTGTGCTCCGAGATCTGTAGCCGGGCATAGCCGATGAAACCGATGCTCCGGCATGCGATGAAGGGGATACCCAGATCCCATAATTTCCTCGATAGTGTCAACAGGATTCTGTACAGCAGATAAAGAATTGGAATAAGACTCCCAACGCAAAGGAAATGTCTCTTAAAGAAAATGCTACCTCCTACTTGATCTACAGTAAAACCTCCGCTAAACAAACTCCTTTTTGCGATTAACATTGTTCAAGATTAATTGGAGGATTATCCATTTCACAAGGTCCGTATTGATGTGTACAATAACACTATATTCCTTATTGGAAATAATATTCATTTTAGGTTCCGTATTGACAGTAATACATGAAGAAAATAATACTTTTTCAATTTTTTCGCCTATTCAATACTTTTTACGTATCACACTTCAGGGGTACATGTTTCGGAACCTATTGGTTCCTTCCTCAGCTCACAATCCTATGTTTAGGACGCACCATGAAATAGAACGACGAAGCTCTCAACAATGACAAAACACTTCACACAATAAAACACTAATTAAAACTACCAACAGCAGTGGCTACGCTGGTTAAAGCGCTGCGTTAGGCCATGGGTCCAAGCTCTCTGCTAACTCGGTAGACGCGTGGGTTCAAGCCCCACCGTCGGCTGTCCTTGAAATGGTTTTCCATGGTTTCCCATTTTCAATACCAGGCAAATGCTGGGACAGTACCTTCTGACAGGCCACGGCCGCTTCCTTCCACATCCTTGCCCAGTTTCATTCATCTTCATCCATTCCATCTCTCATCCCAACGCGCAGGTCGCCCACGGGCGTCGAATAGAAAGACCTGCACTCGGCCTCTCAGGATGCCACACGACAAAAAAAAACACCTAATTAAAACTAATAAAATAACATGCAAGTTTCTCAATCTTTCAAGCACACTCATGTCACATGCTTCTGTCCTGTATGATAATGAACGTCATTGGACACTCATAAAACTTTGTTGCATATAAAAACATGAAGTTGAAGATTGTTCAATGTCTATAAATCAATTATGCTACTTGTGTAGCGTATCTTATACTGGTTTTGAAATGTACTTGAAGAACAATTTAAAAAACGTAGTGGCTGGTGGCGTTTGATGAAACATGGTGGTCAAATATATTGCTTCAGAGGGATCAATTGGCTGTCTGTCATTGAAAAAGTATAATTTTCTTCATACACTATGTTCCGCCTAGTCGATACTTTTTTGTGTTTATTTATACGCTAGAACATGTTTCGAGGCATAGTATTATTGAAAATCTGCACCTTCATCAGCTAGTACAATTAATGGCCAGTCATTGTGGCATACGAACTCAAAAGAATGACTTCTTTTATCTTCATGAGGACATCAGAAATTAGCGAGATACAAGGATATTTTCTCCTCAAATTTAAAAAATGGGATGCAAGATATTGTATATGCGAGTAAATACGATGCATTTGCTCATCTATACTAATATAATAGAGCTGAAGAGTTTGTTAGTGTGTTTAAACGCTCTAATCTCTGGAACTACAAGTCGGATTCCAAAAATTATTTTTGTATGGGGGTTTGCCTGTTCCTCTATCGGGCGCGTCCCAGGTGGCGGATAGGGGGGCTCGCCGGACTCGTCCGGAGGGTTTGAGGGAAATAAAATACCTCTCGCGGACCAAAGACAGTCTCCTTGCCAGGGTTATGGTGAAGCTACGTTAGGCCTAGCAAGCCAGTAGTGGATATGGAATGCTTTTAAAACGGGAACAGGCCTCGGAAAGGACAGATCTAAAGGAAACAGACCTGGCTATGGAAATGGACTACGAATTGGAACTCTGAATATAACTACATTGACGGGAAGAGTGGAGGAGATTGTAGATATGATGGAGGGGAGAAAACTGGATGTACTCGGACTAGCAGAGACCAGATGGAGAGGGGAAGGAAGAAAAGAACTAAGAAATGGCTTGCAGCTATGCTGGATAGGAAATGAGGAGGGGAAGAGAAATGGAGTGGGAATGGTGGTGAGAGAAGGGCTGAGGGAGGAAGTAAAGAGGGTAACTGATAGAATAATTAGAGCCAGAATCACTGTGAAAGGTAGAAACCTGGACATTCTGCAAGTCTATGCACCACAGGTGGGATGCACAGAAGGCGAGAAGGACGAGTTTGAAGAAGAGTTACAGAAGCAGTTAGTAGGGAGAAACCTGATAGTCATGGGGGACCTAAATGCCCATGTCGGAATTGATAGAAGAGGTTTTGAGGAAGTGATTGGTGGTGAAGGATGGGGGAACAGGAATAAGGAAGGAGAGAGATTGTTGGAACTGTGCAAGATAAATGGGCTAATGGTTGGAAACACATGGTACAAGAAGAGAGAGAGCCATAAAATTACTTGGTACAGCAGGGATTTGACTAGGAAATCAGTGGTGGACTACATTCTATGCGGGAAGGAGACAAAGAAGAGTATCACGGATATAAGGGTAATACCTTCAGAAGCCCTGGACAGTGACCACCGTCTGCTGGTCGCCAAGGTGAGAGGACTGAAGGAAAAGAGGAGAACTGAGAACCAAGAAAGAAGAATAAGGACATGGAAGGTGAAGGAGGATGGAAATAAGGAGAAGTTCCAGATATTAGTGAGGAACAAATTACCGAAGGATGATCCGAGAACAGGTGAAGAAGAATGGAATAGGTTCAAGGACGTGTTGGTAGAAGCAGCGGAAGTCGTGTGTGGCAGAACTAGTGGAAAGAAAAGGTGGAAGGAAACACCATGGTGGAACCCCAGAACTAAGGAAACAGTGAAAAAGAAAAATGAAGCATTCAGGAAATGGTTCCAACAGAGGACAGACAGAGCAAGAGAAGAATACCAAGAGCGGAAGAAAGAAGCAGGGGAAGTAGTGAAGGAAGAGAAAAGGACAGAAATGATGGAGGAGGACTGTGATGGCAGTAAGAAAGTGTTGTATGGAATGATAAAGGCGAAGAGAAGAGATACAGGGGAAAATGTCAGAATGGTGGACAGGAATGGAAAGGAGGTTGAAAATATGGAAGAAGTAAAGGTTATCTGGAGAGAATACTTCAAGGAACTCCTAAATCCAACTAAAACCAGCGTAGTGGACATTTTGGAGGAAGAAACAGACAGTGACCAAGACATTTCAGAGAAGGAATTGACATGGAAAGAAGTGGAGGAAGCATTAAAGAAGATGAAAGGGGGAAAGGCACCGGGAATAGACGAAGTGAGTGTAGAGATGGTGAGAGCAGCAGGGGTGATAGGAACACAGTGGCTCTTTCGAGTAATGAAAGTGATATGGAGGGAGAAGAAATACCAGAGGACTGGAAAAGAGGGATAATAATACCCATATTTAAAAAGGGAAGTAGGAAGGAATGCAAGAACTACAGGGGAATTACACTCATGTGCCACTGCGCCAAAATATTTGAGAAGGTACTGGAGAGAAGAATTCGGACAGAAGTTGAAGATGGGCTGAGGGAAGAACAGTATGGATTCAGGCCAGGAAGGTCAACAGATGACCTCATCTTTGCTGTAAGACAGCTACAAGAACACCATCATGAATACGGGAAAGATCTGGTGATGACCTTTTTGGATATTGAGAAAGCATATGATAGTATAAGGTATGGGAAGCAATGAGAGCAAAAGCAGTGAACAAGGAGACAGTGGCAAGAGTGAAAGCAATGTACGAGGGAAGCAAAAGCTGTGTAAAGGTAGGAAGAGAGAGAACGGAATGGTTTCAACTGGAGAGTGGTCTGAAACAGGGAAGTGCCCTCTCACCCGTTATTTATAGTGGTGATGGATGAAATCATACGAAAAGTGGTAAATAGCATTGGGGAAAGGAAAATGAAGGCAATGGTGTTTGCTAATGACCTTCTGGTATGGGGAGAGGATGAGGAAGAAGTACAAGAGCAATTAGATGAGTGGGAGAAGGTAGTGTTATATGGGATGAAGTTCTCAGCACAAAAGAGTGAAGTGGTCATCACAACTAGGAGGAAGAACAGACTGGATATGGGCATAACACTTGGAGGACAGCAGTTGCAGAAAGTAGAATGCTTCAAGTACTTGGGAAGCATAATTGAAGAAAAGGGAGGCAATAGGATGGAAATAAATGAAAATGGAAGGTGCACAGATGGATTTTTCAAGAGTGTTAGGGGGATGATATGGAATAAAGATGTACCACAAAAAAGTAAAGGAATCATCTACAAGACCTACTTTGTGCCAATTTTGACATATGGTTCAGAAACATGGGTGATGAAGGAAAGGGACAAGAATAAAATACGAGCAGTGGAGATGAAGTTCCAGAGGAGTAGGGTAGGAGTGACAAGAATGGACAGAGTAAGGAATGAGAGAGTCAGAGAGAGGGCAAGAGAGGAACCATTGCAAAATAGAAGAGAGCGATCTAGGCTACAATGGTATGGACATGTGAGGAGGATGCAAGAGGAGAGGATACCGAAGAAGATGTTTGGAATGGAAATGAAGGGGGAGGAGGCCAAGGGGAAGACCAAGGGACAGATGGACAAAAGGAGTTAAGAAGAGTGTGGAGGAAAGAGGAGAGTGCTGGGACACAGTGAATGACGAGAGATGGTGGATGGACAGGAAACGATGGAGAGGCTTATGTTCCAAGCAGACCCGACCAGCGGTCGGAAACTGCTCAAGATGAAGAAGAAGCCAGATTCAAGAGGAATAGTTTAGGCTATACCTCTCAGGTAACCTTAAAGATTGATTTGTGTTCAGTAAGTAGGGAGAACAAGCGCTCCCGAACAGCTTCAATAATACCTAAGTCTATTGTTGCCTGGCAATGCGGGCTACATCACGTCGCTCCACCAGTGTTCAGGTGCAAAATTGCGAGCTACTTATAAATTGCAGTCACGGGGAGTAATTAGAGCAAAAGGATTTATTAGGCCCCTTAAAACAGTTATCATCATGACAGTAGTATGCCTCTGTATAAGGGCGACGGTGTTAGTGCAGTATACTGAGGTTATCAGCTGCAATAAGCGTTGGTGCTTTTTGATCCATATCCTTGAGCGCTCCAGTTCTGTAGTAGTATTCATTATCATCCATAAAACAAATAAATCTACCGGGCGAAGCCGGGCACTACGGCTAGTTTGAAATATGGCCAGCTCCCCTTTATTTTGGTTAACAGAGGTTTTACTCTATTCATAACACTACTCACTTTTCGGTCAAAGATGTTCCTATTACAACAGAGAAGTTGTTGAAATAATCTGGGCTGTTCTCCAGAAGTTGCTCGACAGGCTCGTCAACGTACGATGCCCTCACGTCAGGGTTCACCTCCAGGAGCAGCTGCGTCGCGATTTGAGCTCTCGACTTGCCTACGCAGTCCAGGTCTAGAAAGAAGCTGACAAAACAATACCAATACATAACTGAGATTGTAACCATAAGTGGCCTTTGAATGCAATAGCAGCTGGTCCAAGCAGCAATTTAATACATCACATGTTTACAACCTTGAAATACCAAGTTTACCGTTTAACTGCACAAAGATGGAGTCTACGAGAACAAATTAACAGATTTCATTGAGAATTCCCTGATTTTTTCATGATAAATCAAAAATCGATATTAATGCTTTTACCTCGGTCAACACGATTGTATCCCATTGTAAATGAAATGTATTGGCTACCCATTACAATTGGGTACAAATGTGTTGACCGACTGAAAAGCATTAAGTTAATATTGATTTTTGTGTGTAGGGAGAAGGTTTGGGAAGCAATGGAAAACAGGGGAGTAGAAAAAGGGACTGTAGGCAAAGTGAAGGAGATGTATTGTGGAAGTGTGAGTTGTGTGCAAGTTGGAGGGGAAAGAACAGACTGGTTCAGACAAATGAGTGGCCTGAAACAAGGTAGTGCACTGTCACCCCTTCTCTCTATTGTGGTTATGGACGAGGTAATGACACGGGTAGCAGGAAAGATAGGATGAAAGCAATGGTGTTTGCAGATGATCTCATGGTCTGGGGAAACAAGGAGGAAATTCAGGAGCAACTGGAGGCTTGGGAAGAACCAGTGGGAGAGTACGGATGGAAGTTCAACATCAGTAAATGTGCGATCCTGTTAATGACCAGGAAAAAGGACAGACCAATGAGTGGGATAACACTTGGAGGTGGACAGCTGAAGAAGGTGGAAAGTCTCAAGTACTTGGGAAGAAAAGTGGAGGAAAATGGGAGAAATGACAAAGAGATTACGGAACGTGGCCGACACGCAGAAGCATTTCTGAGAAGCATTAGGAGCTTAGTGTGGAATAAAGATGTCCCGCAAAAAAGCAAAGAAGTGTTATACGGAAGCTACTATATCCCGATACTGACCTATGCATCAGAAACGTGGATAGAGACATAAGCAGAATACAGGCAAGTGAAATGAAGTTCCTGCGAAGTAGGATCGGAGTAACAAGAAGAGACGGTGAGGAATGAAAAGGTCAAGGAAATAGTGAAAGAGGAGCCCTTGCAAGGTAGGATTGAGACATCCAAGACTGAGGTGGTATGGACACTTAAAGAGAATGGAAGAGAAGGAGATTCCCAAGAGGATACATGAGATGCAGAAGAGAGGCAAGGACTGGACCAGAGTTACAGCGGAGAGGTGGTGGGAAGAAAGGACTAAGTGGCAAGGCTTATGTTCCAAACAGCCCCAGCCTGGGGCTGGAAACTGTACAAGATGATGATGACGTTGACCGACTGAAAAGCATTAATTTTGATTACTAAGGCAACAAAGTGCATATAGCATTGATTACATTCCCAGCTGGCAAGATACCGTGGTTCAGAGAGTTAAGACTTGTGAAGTACTGTATCCTGTGAATATGGTTAGGTATTGAACAAAACATCGAATTTTCCTAGTGAAAACTTATCTTCTCAAGAAGAAGTTTTCCAGTAAAAGCCGTGCTCGACAGGCGGCCAACCACAGTGCCCCGGCCATAACGCGGCGCATCCAATGCTCCGCTCATTAGGGAAGACTCTCACTGAACTTTTCACCAGCAACTTTTGTACGGATAACGTGCAATTATTCAAGATTGGACCTTGTAAGGCTAAAATTTCCAGAGTGTCATGAAAATTTCCTGAGACATCCAGAATTTTAAAATTCCCTGAGAATTCCCTGTTTTCCAGAGTAGTTATCACCCTGGTTATGTTGGTAGAAAGCCACAAAAACCCAGAGAAGCACTATCATGAGGCTTAGGAAGCAAAGTGAGGAGTTAGGTAGTTTATCATGGCTTTCCTCACAGAGTCAGTACAATAGCATTGACCCTACGAGTAGAACCTTCCACAGCATCCACAGATACTAGCTGTGCACCGATTGCCATTGCTACTGCAGCGGGCTTGGTCGAGCTGGTGGCACACCACGGCCCCCTGCTGTAGTATTGAAAGCGCGCGCATAGTACAAACTTCACCTTGCAATTAGCGTGCAGGTGTTCAGTCGCCAGTCTGAACCTCAGCTGCTAACAAGGTGAGACAGTTATCATTCCAACATCATATTTTTGTAAATAAAACTTAGTTTAAGTACGAGTCGGCTCGGCGGGTACGTGATGCATTTGTTCAACAATTTCCTGATGAAGTGCCACCTTCACTAGCACAGATTCACATAATTGTAAATAAGTTTGACACTACTGACTCTATGCTCGATAAAAAGCATAAATTTAAAATTGGAAACATTAGTGGCAGAACTTGCTCGCGTCAGCCAGAATGTGGTTACCAGATACAATGCCTGCATTACCCAGGAAGGACGACACATCCAGCATCTTTTATAAGGTAAAAATTCATACAGGATTGTACACACGCTTAAAGCAGGGTGCCGTGGTACGCTGCAAACTCGGCCAAGGCCACCGCAGCAGCGAATAACAAAATTGCCGCTTGCCGTTCTTACTTTATATGGAAGACCCAGTACAGACCATAATTCCTACGTGTCTACGAAAATTTTGAAGTGTAGTCGATGACGTCATAGAAGACGTTTATGTACGTTTGTTTAATGAGCTGCCTTGAATTGCCGCTGTGTAACTCTGCTGCATGATGTTTCAAACAGTGTGTCGTCAAATGTGGATGCAGTCACATGTGTTCAAGTGCGAGGCTTGGTTGTGAGTTACAAATGTTATTACATTACTTTGGGGTGGTTCAATTTAATTGAAACGTTGCACTGCACTCTTCTAAAGCCATTGTGAGACAAAAACATTGGTTGATACCAGTTTAGACCACTGTCTGGGCAATACCATTGGTCACTACTGGATCAGACAACTGTCTGGACGAAACCATTGGTCACTACTGGGTTAGACCACTGTCTGGGCCATACCATTGGTCACTACTGGATCAGACCACTGTATGGACAAAACCATTGGTCACTACTGGGTTAGATCACTGTTTGGGCGATACCATTGGTCACTACTGGACAGTAGCGGCTGGTGAAGAAAAATTGTGGGTGTGCACTCTTAAAAAAACATATAAATTTGATGCATATCTAAGCATACAAAATAACTGTCTCATCACAATGTTACTCTATTTTGTATGCTTAGATATGCATCTAGTGGCACTTGGAGTTGGTTTTTCGACACCTCGATATTTTGCTGTTCTATGTTCCCTCCTGAATGCACAATGAAGCTGTTGTCTGATTTGTTACTTTCCTAGTACTTGTAATTCCAATTCTGCATTAATGAAGGCTTTTGATTGTTCACATTTGTCGATTTTAGTTAGATTTCATTAGAAAGCTACCTATTGCAAAGGGTACCATTGCGACATCCAGAAAAAAATTGACATATCCCACAGATCCCAAAACCACCGTCAGTTCAAAAGTTAATATATAATGTATATGTATAGGCCTACATAAAATATAACCATTCAAAATCTCGGTCGAGTTCGCTAACGGGCAAAATCGGACCAAGGGGTTGGAAATGGGGGGAAACTAAAATATTGCTATAACTTTCTTAGTATGTTAAAAACTGAATCCATTCAAAGTTCGTACTATTTTTCGAGTAAGGGCCAAGTGCTTATCTTCGTAAGGTTGACCATAGGGGTGGGGAAAATTGAGTTTTTATAGAAAAGAAATCATACCTCCCTTAGAGGCACAATATCAAAACAGTTTAAAATGGCCAATGGTCCTCTAAAATGTAACAACATTTTTTGTCTGAAAGAATATTTGATATGACCCACCCTTGCACCAAGGGATGAGCAAAATGATTCAGGTATTATAAGATGCTGTATGCTAAACATGTGGAACTTTCGTAGGTATACTGTACTACAAATTGGCAAATTTAGTGAATTCGAAGCATTTTTCTTTGCCCGGTGAAATCTACCTCCGCTTCCGGCGTGTAGAGAGGGATTTTCTTTTTCTGTGCACGTAGCACGACTTTAAGCCCGGAAAACAATACATCCTGTTGGCTAGTTCACAGCCACAAGCCCACTCATACTAACTTGCTATAACTTCATCATGGAATAAGCGATTCCTAACCTTCGCTTTGCACCGGGATGTTTGAATTAAATTCAGGTTTGGAATAGGTTTTCCCATTTCTTATTATATGGCCACCTTTTCTTGCAGAATAAGTAAGTTGGGACGATGTAATAGTTTTTAAATCCTGAACAGTAGCCATAATAATCCCGAATCCCACCTCGGCCGTCCTGAAAATGATTTTCGTGGTTTTCCATTTTTATCACTAGGCAAATACCGGGATGGTTCCTTTCAGGCCAACGGTCAAAATCTCTTCTTTGACTCTGAATTAGACCCAAGTTTGTGGTCACCTGTCACCATCCCCAGTTGCATTTGCTGAAAAAGTGTGTTTGCCTCCCAGACACCATCCTTCCGACGGTAGAGGAATGATCCTAGCTATGTCAGTGGGTGAAGCCAAGCATTAATTCTTTACTAGGGGGTTTCACGACATGAAATAAAAGGCAAAACTATTGGCCTGGATAAAGATTATTGATGCGTGACTTCCCCCACTGTGTGTGACAAAAACCATTGGTCTGGACGAAAATATTGGTCTAGGCAAAACCATTGTGAAACCCTCTTGTGAAGTTTTACCAGCCAAGCTGGGAGGATAAGCTATCAAATACTTAATAATGCTCACGCACTCAAATATTCCACACTTTAGAAACACACTCGTGATAAATACTTGCCACGGCCAAGATCAACAAGATAATAGGCTGCGTTAATCCTCCAAATTACTGGACCTTAAAAATCTGTAAATTATAAAGAAATGTTATGAAACTGAATTCACTGTTACAACTATAAACTATATAATATACAGTTGGCTGTAAGATTGTGGTTTTTAAATGCACATTGAAAATCAAATGACAGTGGCGCTATTATACAAGCTGCGTAAAAAAAGACACAACCTTTCAAACCATTTCAAAACTGCGCAAGAAACTCTACTTGGTACAACAATTCACCAACAGATAGTGCGGTAGCTCCTGCACGCTAGCGATCATCGCTTCTTCGTCTGTCAATCAGATGCGACAGGAGGTGGAAAATAAACCGGAGCATGCGCAGTACAATTCGCCAGGCAAGGATTTGGCTCCGAGTCTGTTATAGTAAACACACATCCCCTCTCCCCTCTTGCCTACCTTCTTCTGCCGTCAAGCCTAACGCTGGCGACAAAGCTGCAGGTGGCGAACGGCGATATTTGATGATACCCGAGCCAGCACACAAGCAACGTACAGTGAGGCGCAACGAACGCGGTACATTTAAATGTAAAAAAGTGGTATCCTGGACATTTGTTGACGCTTTATACTACCATAAAATCTTATATTAATTTTTATATTCGTAAAATTGAAATGTGAACGGCAATTTTTCAAGAATGGGTGTGCACTGGCTCCAGGGCGAATACCCAGAAACCGCCACTGCTACTGGATCAGACCACTGTATAGACAAAACCATTTGTCACTATTGTGTTAGACCACTGTCTGGATGAAAATTACTGTTTGTACTACAAATAAAGAGGGCTTGGGGTGCAAGTCCCAGATTAGGCTTGCTTTTGTATGTCAAGCCTTGTTAACATCAAACACAAAGAAAGATAAGAAATAAAAACACTATTGCTATTTTTGCATTCACCATGCCAAAAATAACTACTTGATTTCATCTTGCTCCACAATTCTCTCCGACGATATTCGGTAAGGAAACTGTGATTTATCATCGCATTTCATAGTTATGGTAGAAACAACAGTCCTTGGTGGATCCAGGATGCAGGTGTAATCTAGGACCAAATGATATCAACAGTGAAAAATTCAATAACACCCCCTAGTGATAAAATGTTCAACTCCTTTCTCTCCGTGAGGTTACCTATTCTTATAGTCAACTTGATAGTTTTTTTTTTTTAATGGCAGGCAGTAATTAAAGCAATAGAGTTCCAAATCCTGCAACGATACTAGATTCTGGCATTATGTAAACACCAAGATGCTAGATCCAGCTCCAAGATCAAGATCAGGTCAAGAGTGGTGAACCTTCTACAAACCAGTTAAATTAGTCAAAATACCTTTTGTATAGGAAAGCCATCATTACTTCCGACTTGACGTTTCAGTGTTAAGCTGGAGTTTCGTTCCCTAAGTCGCGACATCGCGAACGAAACTCAATTTGTCATGATAGGCCAATATCGATTTGAATGGCTGCCTGCGATTGTCTAGTTAAAGTGATTTTACTTCTGACCGCTAGATAACTTCAGGGTAACACTGAAACGTCAAGTCGGAAGTAATGATGGCTTTACTATGATGTTGTTGTTGTTGTTTGAGTCTTCAGTCTTTTGACCGGTTAGATGCAACCCTCCACGCCTCCCTGCCCTGAGCTAATCGTTTCATCCCTACATAGCTACCACACCCTACATCCGAGGCAATCTGTTTAACATATTCTAACCTTGGTCTATCCCTAAACGTAAAAATAAAAGCTGCCTTATCCTCGACCCTTCCTTCCATAACTAAGCTTGCTATTCCTGGGTGTCTTAGTATGTGTCCAACCAACCTATCTCTTCTCTTCATTAGCAGTCGCCAGAAACATCTCTCCTCTCCCACTAGTCTTAATACCTCTTTGTTTGTAACCCTATCTACCCATCTGATCTTCGTCATTCTCCAGTAACACCACATTTCAAAAGCTTCAATTCTCCTCTTTTCTGCTGCACCAATAGTCAAGTTTCACTTACATAGAGCACCACGCTCCAGATTCCTTTTCTGTCGAAATGCTTTCCTTGCCTGATCTGACCTACTTTTTATATCCTCTTTGCTTCGTCCATCACTGGTTATTTTGCTACCTAAGTAACAGAAGTCTCTTACTTCCTTTAGTTTTACACCTGCCAATTTGATGTCCATAGAGGTTTCTGATATATTTTGGCTGCATTCCAATATTTAATGAATAATAATTGTGGAAATGCTATGGTAATAGATGTTTTCTCCTCCGCTGACTATACCCCGGCTGCCTTTCCTTTTTAGATCACGACTTATGTAGTAAATTTATATAGTAAAACAATACGCGCAAATTATGGGACAAATACAATATTGCCAAGCGTGTGCATACACATGGTGGCCACTCAAATCAGTCAACGATTTTCCAGTAGTTTTCCAGGAATTTTCCAGGAGTAATTCTAATTTTTCCAGACTTAAAAATAAGCGCGAGTCGGGGGGGGGGCTTTATCGGTTGCCTACATCAAGACCAAAATAAAGAAGTTGTGTTTGGTTTACTTATACAGATGTTGACAAAAATTAGTGGTCATTGCGTTATTGATACGCAAGCCTACACACAAATGATTTAATTGTTGTTTTAAAAAAGCCTTTGTGACTGAAATATCCGCTTAAAAAAAAAGAAGAGAAAAGGATGCCACTTGCAATTTTATTGCGGTGAAGTTGTCTATATATACTCAATATGTTTTACAAAAATACTATCGCGTGTTCTCACACACAGAAAACAGGTAGCCTGAGGAAATTTATTCTGTTACTGATAGAGTGCTTACCCAAAACCGCAGCGGGAGTATGATTTAAGATGGGAAGATTTTTATGATTAATTCACAGTGGCTATTTTCCTGGAGTTTTCAAATTTTTCATCATTTTCCAAGAGTTTTCCAGACCTAATAAAAATCCAGGAGTTTTCCAGGATTTCCAGGAGTAGTGGCCACCATGATACAGTACTACTCATCAATAATAGTTATCCAGACCAATGGTTTTTACCTAGACCAATAATTGCTATAGAGAATCCAGCATTGAGAAAAGACTGTGGAGCATTATGGCGACAGTGTTGCTAGCTCTAGGCACAGGTAGAGCTGACGTCATATGCTATTTTCACCCGCTTCGAGCACCGCACTTTTATAATTTAGCGACACAACACAATCCCATCAGCTACCTGAAATAGAACATGCCCGGAAAGAAGTAGATTTGCAGGTGTTAACGGATTGGACCAGCATTAAGGATACACGTAGAGAACCAATAACGACATTCATTTAGTTGTTTTATGACGCATTACTGATTGACAGATGTCGAGAGAACAACCCTTCCCTCCTTCTCGGATGTATGCTGATGATGTTAACAATTTTTATGTGAGCAATACTGTTGATCATCACCTTTTTTTTATTAGTTGTTGTTTTGTAATATTGTGGCGAGTTAGCAGTGCAGTTAGGGGCGCACAGCTGTGAGCTTGCATTCGGGAGATAGTGGGTTCGAACCCTACTGTCAGTAGCCCCGATTCAATCGAACAGAAAATAAGACAGACACACAACAGTAACACCAATGACGGATAGTGCTTCAGAACTTATGTTGCCGTCGGAACTGAGCACGTGTTCCACTCCGGGCGAGCATGCAGCACAGGAGAAGGGTCATCTTTCCAGCATGCTAACCTCGAATTTTTTTAAATTACTAAGACATAGGCCTAATATAAACGATACTTGCATGCAATAACAAACGTAATCAATTGGCAGATAATTGTAGGAAGTTATCATGACAAAAAAAAAAAATATGTTCAGAGTTCCTTCATGACAAAAGGTGAGGTAACAAAATCAGTAAATCAGTAGGGGGGGGGGGGGGGTCCGTTAAAAGTAAAAGCCCGTAAGACCCCTAGTCTTTTCTCAATACTGGATGCTCTATAGGTAGCACGGCCTGCATTAGCCAATATATACACCCCTGGTTTTTGTCACACACAGTGGGAGTACTCACACATCAATAACCTTTATCCAGACCAATTGTTTTTTTTTTTTTTTCCACATAATTAGGCTAGTGGTACTGGACAGTAATCTAAATCGGTAATTACTCCCAGAATATGAATTTAGGTATGAAAATCACATATATTGTCCTAATGCAATTGTAGAATCCAGTTTCTTCACTCCTGAACAATTGCCCAAGATACTAAATCAGACAACAATGTACCATAACACATTGTCACTACTTCCCCACTCTATCACAAGTGTCATTCTTATATAAGTTAACAATCTACATCTCTTTTGAAATGACAACAATGTCATATTTGCATAAACCAAGGAATAGATTTTCTTGGGGTAGCCTATTCAGTGGTTATTCTCACTAATGCAATCTGACAACTACCAAATGTTCTGAACAAGTTATTTCCTAGCTAACCAGATGGTAATTATGCAAGATGAAGGAAATGAGAGAGAGGCTGGTATTCAGGAAGGTGTAAGGCAATGCTGCAATTTATCACCAATACTTTTCTCCATATTCAAGGATGTACCGCGATACCTCCGTGTCTAGGAAAAAAAAAACATACAAGATGAATCACATCAAGAAAAGACTTTACTACACTTTTTAAAGTCAATCTTATAATTTAAAGACACAGTATAACATTCAGGAAGGCATACATTCTGTGCTTGTGTGGCATTATTTTGGTATACTTACTTGCAACCAATATCTTCAGGCGTAACTTCCTTCCCATCAACAATCGTAAATCCGCCAACACCAGGTAAAACCAAAGATTTCAGAATCTCAGTTCCTAGACCTGTAGCATTGATGAGGCACACATGGGCAGATTCCAGCTCTGCTTGTCCATGATCACCCCACAACCTATCCAATACAAATCAATATCATTGGGTTACAAAGGTACACATGAAGGAAAACAAAAATCCTCATAACCTTTAAACTAAATAAACGCAATGCATTTACCTGAGCTGTCTGTCATACTTCCTGCTTTTCTCAGATTGTTCTGGAGATTTAGGACTAGGAGATGCCATTTCAATAAAGACTTCGCAATAATTATTCTTGCTTCCAATCACCTAACCTCATCAGTCACCGGTTTTGAATTAAAATTCCAATCAAAATTAAAGTTGCAGTAAGTCGATCATTAAATCGATATACCTCGAACTACAACTCGATTGTAGCCAAAGAACGTAATAATGATTGTGGCCAGCAAAAGTATCAATAAGGCGCTGCAAATTAACCAAAATTAATTATAAATAAGTATGGAACATAAAAATGTAGACTCCTTTATTGGTATGAATATTTAATATATGGTAAAATAACCTATTATATTCCATTGTTTAAATTATTGTAGTTGAACTGAATCATTTCAAACTTACCTCTTACTATCTCATGTTTTCCTAATACAAGATATCTGAGAAATTGCCTTGTCGTCCCTGTGGTTGTTCCCATGTACGTTGGAAAAATAACGAATACTGTGTGGCCAACGATATTATTCTGAATTTGGAATACCTCTTTAGCTTGATATTCTCCTGTTACTTAATTCTGCTCCATCGTCCCTTCCGCGTTGCCGTGGCACCCCCGTAGCATCGAGATCCCTGCTGCCTGCCTGTCTGCCGTCTTCTCGTTGGTTGTTGTGAACAGAGGCGGCTCTAGGGCGATGCAAATGTGCGATCGCACTGGGCGCTATCATATGGGGGGCGCAGAAAATGCAACGATAGTTTGACAGCGCAAAAAATAAAACCCAATCACCGTATTAGCTTACTACTTAATCCGTCAAAATTAATTCTATGGATATAAGAAAACTGGGGTGCGTGCAATTCGCACTTAGGCTAACGTTGTATAAATAATCTGTCTGTCTGTTAGGTAGTCAGCCCGAAGGCTGGTTGGATCCTCAAAAAGTACAAAAAACATCTAGGGTTCTGTCCGCCGCCCGTTTTCTTGGCGTTCGAATACGTGTGAGTGCATGTGATTTTATGTCTTGTGTTGCAAGATACGAGTGAAATTGTAACTTTATTAACTATTAGAACGGTACTAAGTTACTAGACTGAGTGGTGTTATGTAATGTAGGCTACAGTAATATAATTTATTTATATATCGTACGGCTTTCAGTGCCGGGAGTGTCCGAGGACATGTTCGACTCGCCTGAGTCTGTAGCTGCTTCCAGTGGACACCCTTAGGGTGAGCTACAAGTTCCGTTCAATTTCAAGTAGTTCCAACTTTCGCGTCCAGATATCAATGATACCTAGTTGTGAACGTTGGAACTTTGATAGAGCGTTCCGACGAAATCTAACATAACAATTTAGCTTCACACAAGTTTAGTCTGTGGAAGGATCTTTTACATGCCATAAATCCATGACATGGGACCGCCGGCTTTACTTCCCCTCCGAAGGAAGGCATACTTAGGGATTTTTAACGCTCTTAAAAAATCCGACGACTTTGGTAGGGTTTGAATCCGCTATCTTGTGCATAGCCAGGCGCGGATCTAGAGTTTGGCTTGGGGGGGGGGGGGGGGGCAGAGAATCGAAATTGTTAAGAAAAATGGTATCACTAAAAACGCAATCACAAAATAAACAAACGTACAAAACCAGACCAATTTTTTTTCAAGCTAGACGGATAGAAATTTGATGTGTTTAGCGGACCAAAAATATTCGTACAAATTGCAATGGCGTGTTTTGCGACTTTTACATCGAGCTTCGAGAAAAGTATCAAGGTACGTTACAGTTTCGGCAAGTCGAGTTGGTACCGACAAAGGGAGAAAGTCACAGCTTAAATTGCCAACCAAGCTTGCAGTTTGGACGTCGGCAAAATTTTTTGGTGCGAAAAAAAAAAGCCCCAAATTCCTATCCGTGCATTGCTGCACATTCATCGTGACATCACTATAGACATCGATTCGGTGATCACAAGGTTTGCTAAACAAAATAGACGAGTTGATTTTGTTATATAAATAATCGTTTTTATATAACAGGTATGAAGTTGTAAATATGTACAGTTGTAACAGAGCATAATAATTGCAATGAAGATATTTTCAGTATTTAAAAAAATGAAAAAAAAAACCGGGTTTTCAGTTAAAATTCGTTAAGTTTTATTTGTCTGGTTATTGTGTTTTCGTTTTTTGAGTTTGCAAAAAAAATTGGTCTCCGTTTGGGGGGGAGGCATGACCCCCGTAATCCCCCCCCCCCCCTCCCTGAATCCGTGCCTGTGCATAGCAGTTCAGCATGCTATCAGCTACGCCACCGAAGCCGCTAGTACGATAATAGACATTTATTTTTGTGTAGATATTAATCATGCCTATAGGTCTACTGGTCTAAGCGCGACTATATGCCAACAATATTGTTTAATATTAAATAATATTTTAGAAGCGTTCTAGGAATATTATTTTTAATATTAAAATAATAGTTATTAATAATGTAAAAAAATATTAGGTTATATTAATTTAGTATCTACAGGGACATCTCGCACCACCTGAAAATATTGCTAGGACCGCTTCTGGTTCTGAATACAGTTCTTTATTCAGAACGATGTGCGAATTAATACCATACCATTGTTCACACAATATTGTACTATATTTTGTGTTACATCTAATATCTTTTTATATAATACGCTCCTAAACCAGAGGGAGTTAGAAGGTGTGGTTTGTACCAAAATCTTCCAAATCGTCTCAATAGTACAGGAAAAATCTTGCATTTCTTGAAAAGTCAACGGAAATATATGTATTTGTTTATAAAGTGTTTTTAAACAAATAAACAAGATGATAGCCCCTGGCATCGCGTATAACACGCATCGCAATAGTGCCGGACGGGTAGTCTGATACACGGGGCGCACACAACTCATTATGCGAGAGTTCTCGCACGGGTCCGCTAGTACGGTATAATACGCTAAGTTAATCCGACATAAAACTCAAGCTCCTGAACCAGAAGGAGTTAGAAGGTGCGTTTTGCGCCCAAATCTTCCAAATCGTCTCAATCATACAGGAAAAAATCTTGCATTTATTGAAATGTCAACGGAAATATATTTGTTTAAAAAGTGTGTTTAAACAAATAGAAAAGACGATAGCCCCTAGCAGAACTGTGTCACATCCAGCCCGCATAACACTATAGCCGGGCGGGTAGTTCGTACACATGGAGCGCACACAACCCATTGTGCATTGTGCAAACAGAATTACTCGCAACAGTGACGAATTGCACTCTGGCTTCATAAATATGGACAATTTGTTTAAAAAGTGCGTAAATTAAACAAATGAACATGTGTATTTATAGAAAGCCAGCGGGTGGTTTATGAACATGAGAGATTTCTCGCACAGGTCCTCTAGTTTATATATTTAGAAAATAAGTTACATAATATACCGTGTGTAAGGCAATAGTACATTTGCAACGAGACTATAATGGCAATAATTACCATTACAGGCGAGTTGCATACGACTGTTTGTTTTCGACGATAATTATAACTATTTTATGTTCGAACATAAATATTCATAAATATCTGTCGCGATTTCACCAGTTTTATGTACTGAACAGAGCGCATGGGACGCCGAGAATACCTTGTAATTGACCATGGTCAGGGGCGTATATACATTATTTTTGGGAGGGGGGGGGGGGCTGATTATCCTGGAAATTTGTGAGTATTCTCAGGGGATTGTCACCGCAAAATACCCAGATATATCAACCAATATCTTAGAGCATATAAATTTGTGTAATTATTTTAGATGAGATTCAAAGTTTATACAGCCTACAATTACTGGCAATACAAAAGAGTTGTAAAATACAACACAATACACAAATAAAATTTTATACTTAATGAATTTTCTATTATGATCTATGGAGTATGTGAATGGCAAATATCGAAATATTTGTCAATTTACTAAGCAGAAAGGTAAACAGGTTTTTTTTTTTTTTTGCAAGTTGATAGACTTTCTCAAAAGTACCATACTGTGGAATTTGAAGTTTTGCCTCACAAGGATGAGTGTACCCCGTTCCAGCCCTCAGGCTAGAATTAAAATTTCTTGGCAGAGCCGGGAATCGAATTCGGACCTCCAGGGTGGCAGCCTAGAATACTAGCCACTACACCACGAGTCAGTCTAATTTCAATCTTAATATTGTTTATAACTTAACCAATACGTTAAGATTAGGATACAACCAAATTTACAATTATTTTATGCTCTTACCAGAGCAACACTTTTGTTCTTATTGTCTTGTTCGGGGGGGGGGGGGGGGCTGGAGCCCCCTCAGCACCCCCTTTATATACGCCCCTGACCATGGCCTTCTGGAATACCTCACTATGACTCTCGCCACGTAGTGAAATTTAAAATAGGGGGCCATGAAAGTGAGAGCTAGTTAGATTCAGGATATCTGATACATAAGCTAGAGGTAACTGATATGAGGGTAGCACGAATGATTGCCGGGACAGATAGATGGGAGCAATGGCAGGAGGGTACTCGTAATGAAAAGAGATTAATTCATGTCTTGATCACAACCTGGCTCTACACTTGTACCTGGCAGATTCACTTGGATCACATGATTAATACACAAGAAATATATAAAAAAATGCGCACAGCCGCCATCTTGAGGTTATGTTCACAATTGAACTAAATTAGACGTCATGAGGTACATGAATATGGCTTCTCGCCACTGTGGATGAGCATGTGTTTTTTTTCAAATGTACTCTCTGGGTAAACTTGGATTCACGTACGCTACATGAAAATAGCTTCTTGCCACTATGGTTGAGCATGTGTGTCTTCAAATGTGCTCTCTGGGTAAACTTGGATTCACGTACGCTACATTAAAATGGCTTCTCGCCACTCTGGGTGACCATTGTTTTTTCAAATGTGCTCTCTGGGTAAACTTGGATTCACGTACGCTACATGAAAATGGCTCCTCGCCACTATGGTTGAGCATGTGTGTCTTCAAATGTCCCCTAAGGGTAAAATAGGATTCACATACGCTACATGAAAATGGCTTCTCGCCGCTATGAACCAACATGCTTGTCTTCAAGACCTCTTTCGGAAAACTTGGATTCACATGCGGTACATAAATATGGCTTCTCACCACTATGGATGACCATGTGCGTCTTCAGATATGCTTTTATTTCATGCTCATTCAACACGGCAGCCATATTTGAGGCAAACACATTGACACCATATCACGTTCTATCACTGTTGCCAACATGTCCGATACAAAAATGCACCACACGACACACGTAACGTAATTCAGATCGTAGGCTTTCGCGGCCGGTGTCAAGTTTATCATCTTGGCTTACAGGATTGAGCCGCGTCGCTTATCGGTTATTATTTCCCGACGTTTCGGCTGACATTGCAGCAGTCCGTGAGTACGGACACGGACACGGATACCAACTCGTACCTACCCATGATTAAGACTTCTGCAATGTCAGCCGAAACGTCGGGAAGTAATAACCTATATGCGACGCGGCTCAATCCTGTAAGCCAAGATGATAAACGTGACGTAATTATCTAAAAAATGAAATTGGCAAAACCTTTGGCCTGGATAAAGCCTATTGTTGTGTGACTACCCCTACTGTGCGTGACAAAAACCAGGGATGTTTATATTGCCAGAGCCGCGCTACCGAACAATAATTATTAGTCCAGGCAAAAACCATTGGTCTGGATTAAAATAGTGGACTAGGCAAAAACCATTCGTTTGGATAACAATAATGATAATAATAATATCGTATGGCCTCGGGTTACGGGTGCAAGCTTTGTTATTTGACACGCAGAGGACAGCTTGCATGTCGAATTTTGTTGTTCCTTGAAGCACTATGAAAGTCGAGGAGGTTAGATATCTAAGCTCCTTGACACTATAGCGCTTTCTAGTAGAGAAATGAGGAACTTTGTGTTGGCGGAAAATCCCGAGATTAATTTTGCCATCATGAACATGGCCTACTGAATTCATCGTATGACATGCGTGTCGTGATTTTTCCGCCTTTCAAAAATCACTTACCATGCCAGGAGCGAACCTGCAAGCTTGGGGTCAGTAATCCGACACAATAACCACTCACCCACCGCGGCAAGCATTGGTTTGGATGAAAATTATTGATGCGTTGTGATATTCATGATTGAAGTTGGAGATTGTTACTCGCAACGCGCACAATTCTTGTCCTACTTTAGACTGAAAGTTGGCGCATTTCACATTAACTTGACTGCGCTCTTTTGTTTTACGATACCAGATTTAAAATAGTACCGAATGCGTGTGGTTGGCAATACCGTAGTTGTTGCTAAATAAGGCGCATAATGGCGGATCCAGCTTGAATTTCATCTATATAGTAAAATGCTCCTTTGTCTTTAATCGGGCCAAGAATTTTCCTCAACATCTTTCTCTTTCTTTCTTTCTTTCTTTCTTTCTTTCTTTCGTTCTTTCTTTGATCTCCAATTTTTCTACGAGGCCTTTCTTGTTCATAGTGAGACATTCCACTGCATACAGAGCCTCTGGTCGTATGACAGTGCAATAATGCCTGAGTTTTGCGATCAGGGATATTCGCTTTTTGTTGTAATCGTTTCCTTATCTATTATTAATTAATATATTTGTTATTTTAAATCATTTTTTTCTTTCTTTCACTGTAAGATTTCAACGCTTTTTTTAGTCTCTTTTGCACATAGAATTGTATTTATTGAATTAGTTCCATGCTCTGTGCATAAAGTCTATTGTAATATTGATGTGGTTCGTGGTGTGGGTACCGTGAACGATGGCCAGTGATTGAGTGGTCTTGACACTCGGGATACCAGTTACTGTACTATAGAATAAAAAAGTGACAGTCAGTCTGAAAGCTAGACTTTGTATCATTTTAAATGCTACAAATGCTGAAAAATGCTAGAAAGGTTGGAGGCTTCGAGCGAAGCGAGAAGCCAAAGACTCTTGACATGTTAGAAAATTATCTGCATAATACTTATCTTGCTTTATAATACTTTACCTTGTTTCAAATTACTTGTGAACGGCAAGTGCAAACCAAGGGCAAAGCAAGGTCAAGCGCGCGGAGGGAGATGGCTGGATGATGCGCCCCTTCCATCCGGTCTAAAAACACTTATAGTGGGCGATGTATCGAAGATAGAGATATGCTCTCGCGGACTTTTTTGTAGAACTTTTCATGCTGACCATTTCTTACGCTCATAGTATACTGATATTTTTAACGGTTTGTCCAGCGTAAGCTTAAGAAGCACACGGACACCAAGTTTGTTTTCGACTTTTTCACTGAAATCGTTACTGCATGGCTTCCTTTGACCATACATAAATTATTTTTTACAGAATATTTCCTTGAGATATCCTTTACAGAATGGTGAAAACCGCATCAAAATCCATCCAGTGGTTCTCGAGATTACCCGTGACATCCAAGAATCGGGGATTTTTGTCTTATACTAACGAAGTAGATATTGTCGGGGAACACATGCACCAAGCGGTACTATGACGTCACACACCTCAGTGCATCTAGGTACATTTCGTCCCGTCTCCGTAACGTAACGCCAGACCCCAACGTAACGACGAAGTTGACAAGATCATTTAAAATGATAAAAGTGCGCATCTTGGACATATTCTGAATTGTGGCCTTCTTCTCTCAGGTGGCTAGGACTACCCAACACGCCATCGCCGGATTGTTTCTTGATCCGTCATAGGTAAAACTTTGGGTATCCTGAGTAAGCAAGGAGTCAACTCCCTTTTGACAGATCGGGAACTCCTTGGAAACAAACAGGCAATCAAACTGGTATTCGATGGGGTGCAATTTATTAATATCGAAGAGGGTTATGGAAGGAAGAAAGCAGAACTAGCTGAATCATCATTGGATATTCTTGTGATACGGGGAGATAAGGTTTCAGTTAGGGGAATATCTAGATCAGGAAGTATGCTATTACAAGGCGTACCTATCAGGTGCAAAATGAGGTTGGGCGAAGTGAGGAGTTGGGATGTATCCTATGTTAAGAAAACCATAGTTTCTGTTAGGTACCGTACGTAAATGTAGGGTTAACATGGATACATTCCATAATCGTAGGAACTCGGGTCAGGGTTGTTTCAGTGTACGCCCCATGTGAAGTGTCGAAGCAGGATGAAGTGAACAGATTTCATGAGGCACTGAGTGACGTAGTGAGAGTTAATAAAGATAATGTGGTGCTGATGAGATAGTTCAATGCTAGGATAGCAAATAGGACTGATGAGTATGTGAAGGTAATGGGTAAGTGGGGTGAGAATAGGGAAATGAACACCAATGAAAGATGTTTACTAGACAAACTCATTCTCGAAGCATAAGGAATTCACCGATACACATGGGAGAATAGAGGAACCAAAACAATAATACCCCACATCATCAATGACTTTAAGGTTTAGAAAATTCATGAGGAATTGTAGAGTATTCAGATTTTTATTTTATTTTTTACTGTTGAAACAGACCACAAAACGATCTACTGTAAACTGAGCATTTTACACCTTCTACACCTTACAGATACACCAATGAATCTCATACTTCCTCGTCTCTATCTCCTCTTAACTGAATTTCACTAATGACAAGAATATCCAATCTGTTCCTACTTGCTGACTCATCTAGTTCTGCTTTCTTCCTTCCATAATCCTTCTCAATATTAACTGTACCCCACCTTGTGGAGAAAGTAAGGTCTATTTGCACACAGATTAGGGTTGAAAATCTCCAAGATAAGGAACTTAGGCAGAAATACATGGAAATGATTTTTGAGAAATTTCAAAAAGTAGATGGGTAAGAAACGCGGGACATTGAAATGGAGTGGTAATACTAGAAGTAGCAAAGACGTCTGTTAGGTCAGCGGTGTGTAGAGACACTAAAGAAAGCACCTTCTAGTGGAATGACATGGTGAAGTCGGCTTGTAAAAGTAAAAAGAAGGTTTATTAATAAGTGGCTCCAAACAAGGAATCCGGCAGACAGAGAGCTTTATTTAGTGGAAAGGAACAGAACCAACAATAATAGTAGAGTCCAAAATAAATCATGAGACAGATTTGGAGAGAAGTTAGCAACGTTTTGTCCGGCAGCAAGAAAGCCTGTTTGGAGTATAATAAAGAATTTTAGAAATGAGCAGTGTTAGGGATAATTCTGGGAAACTTTTTGTAGATCCCTAGGAAACACCGGGAAGATAAAAAATACTTCGAAATCTTGTAAATTATAAATGGAGACTTACCTGGCACGGCGGAAGATTTTAAGATTATGCAGGAGAAGAATGAAGGTGGGAACAGGTCACCATTGGGAAAGGGGAGAGGATGGTAAATTACAATGTCACAAAGCAACAGGAGTAGATGAAATTCGGCCTGAAATGGTAAAGCATATTGGAAAGGAATGAAATTGTTGAATAGGTTATTAGAATTAGCATGAGAAATAGGAAAGGTACCGTCTGGTTCAACAAATGTAGCAATCTCACCAATTTATTTTCATGTACGAAGGGTACAATATTGTTTTACACTTTACTTTTTTTTTACCCAAATGAAGTACATTACACATCAGCTGTTACGTCCACCTTCTCAACATAATCTCCTTGTAACTTAATGCACTTTTGCTTTTGTCAGTCTCTCCAGACCTTCCTGAAACCATTCTTTCGGAGTGCTGCGTACCCATGCCTTGACAGCTGAGTCCAGTTCTGAAAAATCCGCAAAACGGAGACCATTCAATGGAAGGATAGGGGCAGTCCACCGCCAAACAAATGTCGAACATTGCCATCAGTTGGCAAGCGCATGGTGACAGTGTTCTGGGACACAAAGGTCATCATCCTTATTGACTGGCTGGAATTGGGGGCCACGATTAACAGTGCAGCATATGTGGCTACCCTTAAGCGCTTACGTAGTGCCATTCAAACTAAGCGGCCAAGAAAATGGGCTAAAGGTGTGCTTCTGCAACATGACAATGCCCGCCCCCACACTAGCCAAGAGATCACCGCTGCCATTCATCAAATGGGATTCATGGTGATGCCTCAGCCACCATACTCTCCCGACTTCGCATCAAGTATCATCACCTGTTCTGGAATATGAAGAAACCTCTGGACACAGCTGTCAAGGCATGGGTACGCAGCACTCCAAAAGAAAAGTTTCAGGAAGGTCTGGAGAGACTGACACACTGATGGCAAAAGTGCACAAAGTTACAAGGAGATTATGTTGAGAAGGTGGACGTAACAACTGATGTGTAATGTACTTCATTTGGGTAGAGAAAATAAAGTGTAAATCAATATAGTTCGCCCCTCGTAACATGTAAGATTGAAACAGATATAGCAGTATTTATTTTATAAATGTCCCAGGCAAAGTGTTCTCATGCATTGTGGAAAGAAGAGTGAGATTAATAGTCGAGAGTAAGATGGAATTGAAAACAGTGTGGCTTTAGACCACAACGGGGATGCGAATATCAAGTTTTCAGTACGGTATACACTAAGTTATTGAGAAATACTATTTTTTAGCGTATGGCTTTTAGTGCCGGGAGTGTCCTAGGACATGTTCTGCTCGCCAGTTTTGTAGCTGCTTCGAGAAGGACACCCAATGGGTGAGCTACAAGTACCGTTGGGGAGGGAAGTTGGAATGTAAGGACGAGGAGTTGGAAGGTAGCGGCTGTGGCCTATAGTTAGGGACCAACCCCGCATTTGCCTGGAAGGAAGATGGGAAACCACAGAAGACCATCTTCAAGGTTGCCGGCGGGGGGGGTTAGAACCTCCTCGCCTACCGGATGTGAGCGACTGCCAGCAGTCATACCGTAACGAGAACGGCTAACTCACCCGGTAGAAATACTATGAGATGACTAGACAGCTGTGTTTGTGTTTTGTAGATCTAAAGAAGGCGTACGATAGTGTACCAAGTACCGTACTGAACGTCCTGAAGTACCGGTAATAGTATCGAGGAAAGGCTGCTACAGGCAGTCAAAAGTATGTATGTTGACAATTAGGCTGTATTGAGAGTTGATAACAGGTTGAGTTGTTGGCTTAAAGTCGTTACAGGAGTGAGGCAAGGTTTTAATCTCCAACCGTTATTGTTTATTATATATATGGACCATTTGTTGAAAAGCATAAACTGCCTAGGCGGGATTGTTACAATAGGTGAATCTCTATAAGCAGTCTAGCTGATGCCGTGGTAGTAATGACATTCTCTCTCTAAATCTTACAAGCTAACATGTTAGAACTTGAAAAGAAATGTAGGAAATATGGTATGAAAATCAGCATTTAAGTGGGGATGTAGGCTACCTAATGAATTTGCATGCCAAAATCCATTTTTTAGGTTTTCGTGACCTATGGAGTGTACTTTATATTTTGTACAAATTTTATCTTGATAGGAACCCTGTAAGTGAATTAAATGGACATAAATATTTAAGTCTGTGCCTGTTGTAACACCGCCTTTTCTGACGTTTTCGTGCATAGAATGTACCCGAGTGTAACCTTTCCTTCGATCTCTACGGTTGTCGTCCGTCAACTGTCTTCCTGCTATGTTGGTAATCCATCTACAAGCCGTTAGATGTCAGCTAACTTGTACTTTCTGTGGATGGGACTTGGATATTTGAATTCAGTCAGCCGTGTTCATAATTGCAAAATTAATCTTGGGATTTTCCGCCAACAAAAAGTTCCTCCATTCTCTACTAGAAAGCGCTATAGTGTCAAGGAGCTTAGATATCTAACCTCCTTGACTTTCATAGCGTTCCAAGGAATGACGAAATTCGACATGCAAGCTGCCCTCTGGGTGTCAAATAACAAAGCTTGCACCCGGCACCGAGGCCATACGATATTATTATAATCTTTGTGTATCCAAAATTTCATGAAAAGCATAGTAGTGTTTTTTTAGTTTTGTTTTTTTAAGAAGAGATTGCATTTTCTGCAACATCCCTTCTTAATGAAAGACGCTGGTGATGAAGAAAAACCTGAAAAGATCCCAGGAAGAAGGAACTAAATTAGAGCAGGTGGGCCATGTTATGTACATTGGCTGTGTGTTCTCTCATACGAAAGCTGGAGACAACTGATATGAAGGTAGTACTAACGATTGCTGGGAACAATGGTAGAAGAGAACTCGCAACAAATATATAGAGGGTAAGTTATTTCGTTCGCGCACAGGGCCCTGCAGAATGGACTAGACTTCGAAAGACAAATTAGCCTCAAATGAATGAATGATATTAAATCCTTCTGAATCCTCGTAGTCATCCACGATCCAGGGCAGATTATTTCATTTTAATAAATCGTTCAGTGTGCATTTCGGTGAATGGCTTTCGTTTTAATATATGTAGCACAGCTGTGGCTTTATGGGCATTAAATTCCAGATGTGAAAGTTTTTATGCATGTAAAACAGATATAAGACCAATTAATTTCTGTGAATGAACGTCGGATGTCAGGCAGGACTTTTGTATGCATGAAATGCAGTTGTAAGACCAATCAGCTTTAGATACCCTGTATGTTTTTGATTGAGCGAAGTCGAGAGTGAATGCTGTTTTGCATATAACGCAGGTATAATGTCAATGCACTCTATGAATATTTTTGTCAATTTAGTGAAGCACTGAAAAATATTGATATTGCAACTTCAGTCTGAATCCCAATTATTTTGTTGACCAACTGAAAAGTTTCAATATTAATTGTCATTTAGACAACACTGCAAAATGGCTTCAAAGCTATCTACTGTATACTGAATGAGTCAGAGTGAATGCTTTTGTGCAAGTGAACAAGTTTCAGGCCAATGCGCTTTATGCATATTTCTGTGACGTTTAAATGTAACAAATTTTGCTTTTCAATGGGTCAAAACGATATTGTGCGACGGGAACCTGCTAACCAAGAACATATCACATGGATTAATAGTATAATAGATTAATGAATTTTAAAGTCCCGTATTGACAAGACTCGTCTCTCTAACAATGAATTGAATGCATCATTACCATAGTACCACATACGAAGGAAGCCACAACAATCTTTACTTTAGACATGACAATAACCATAATTAACGAAGTATAATAGATTGTCTGAAAGCCTCCGTGGCTCAGGCGGCAGCACGCCGGCCTCTCACCGCTGGGTCCGTGGTTCAAATCCCGGTCACACCATGTGAGATCTGTGCTGGACAAACAGGTTTTTCTCCGGGTACTCCGGTTTTCCCTGTCAACATTTCATTCCAGCAACACTCTCCACTATCATTTCATTTCATCTGTCATTCATTTAATCATTGCCCCAGAGGAGTGCGTCAGGCCTCGGCAGCCAGCACAGTTCATATCCTCGCCGCTAGATAGGGGCTTCATTCATTCCATTCCTGACCCGGTCGGAGACTGGAAGCAGGCTGTGGATTTTCATTCATTCAATAGATTGTCTGAATAAGGGAACATTTCAATATTTTATTCATAATGCATTGTTGTATGTTTTTGTAAATAAGAATGTTTTAATGACGTTTATGTTCGACCCTGGCGAAATGTAAATATTATATGTCAGAAAACTGTACTATAATGAGGCTCATTATAGTACAAGTTTTCATTATGATACAGTTTCTCCCACTAATCAGAGCTCAAGAAACAGTTGTGTGACCAATTAGGTGAGGATAGCATCGCACCTGCGCTGACTTCCTTGGCCCCCTATCTTAAATTTCACTGCGTGGTGAGTGTCATAGTGATGTATTCCAGGAGGCCATGGTCAAATACAAGGTATTCTCTGCGTCCCATGCGCTCTGTTCAGTACATAAAACTGGTGAAATATCGACAGATATTTATGAATATTTATTTTCGAACATAAAATAGTATAATTATCGTCGAACATAAACAGTCGTATGCAACTCGCCTATAATGGTAATTAAGACACTCGTATGGAAATTATGAAACTCGCTATGCTCGTGTTATAAACATACTCGTGTCTTAATTATTGCCAATTATAGACTCGTTGCATAATGTACTATTATATTAATGTCACAAGTGCTGAAGATGAGTCAAAGAACGGCTTGAAACTATTGTTCACTAAGAAACATTATATGTATTGACTAGGTGGATTCTCGAGTAACTTATTTTTATAAATAAAAGTAGGATTAGTGGTGTCAGTAGATTGCTCCCCGTACAATTTATTTGGGCACATTAACATGCCGAACGACTGTTTTATTATATTAACACGGCAGCACTGAACAATGGCTTCTATATTGTTTACTATATGTGATAGAATAATGCATTCTATTTCATGTGACAGAGTGAATTTTCTTGTTCGTGTAACACAGGTGGAAATTCGAATTAGTGCATATTGGCGGTGCTTAGAATGTGTGTCAGAGTAAATGTTTTCAGGCACATATCGCAGTTATGAGACACATTTGCTTTATGACGATTGAATGTTTTTATTTATGTAACGCAGTTGTAAAACCAATGTGCACTAACAATATTTTAGGCCTACCTTCTAATTTTGTAGAACATTGAAGTAGACTTTATGAGATCTGATGTTGTTTGAGTCTTCAGTCTTTCGACTGGTTTGATGCAGCTGTCTTTGCTTCCCTGTCCTGAGCTCATCGTTTCATCTCTACATAGCTACCCCACCCTACATCCAAGGCAATCTGTTTAACATATTCTAACCTTGGTCTACCCCTACAGTTCTTGTCCTCGGCCCGTCTATAACTAAGTTTGCTATCCCTAAGTGCCTTAGTAAATGCCCTTCAAGCCTATCTCTTCTATTCTATTCACCAGAAACATCTGTCCTCTCCCACTCGTCTTAATACCTCTTCATTCGGAACCCGATCTACCCATCTGATCTTCATCATTCTCCTGTAACAACACATTTCAAACGATTCAATTCGCCTCTTATCTGCTGCTCCTTCAGTCCAAGTTTCACTTCCATCGAGTTCCACGCTCCAGACAAAGGTCTTCAAAAATTACTTATCTATAATCTATATTCGATGTCAACAGATTCCTTTTCTGTAGAAGTGCGTTCCTTGCCTGTGCTAACCTAATATTTATACCCTCTTTGCTTCGTCCATCACTGGTTGTTTTGCTTCCTAAGATCTACTCGGGCCAAATGTCCATGTGTCTTTGTGTATGTTTGTTCCCCCTATCAATTCCCAAATGACAAAACCTATTTTTACCAAATTTGGTATATAGGTAGGGCTAGTAAAGGGCACCTCAGTGTAATGTTTTATATCACCACCTTAAGAAAAACTATTTGGCGCCACCCAAGTGTTCGATGCTTGGATCGAATTGTGTATAAACTAATCATAGGATCTCTACCAAATCTCTACATCAATCTCGATAATGCATCATTTATTAAAGTTTCCACGGCGAAATGCAGCGAGTATGCAGTCCCATGTAAGACACCTTCTCTGCAGGAGACAAAAGATCAAAGACTCAATTCCATTATTCTATATGTGACAGAACAAGGCACTGAATTTAAGGTGTCAGAGTGAATTATTTTTTTGCATGTAACACAGGTGGAAAATCAAATTAGTGTATTTTGTGACAGATCGGTGCTTAGAATGTGAATCAGAGAGAATCTTTCCATGCATATAACGCATTTATGCTACATATTTGCACCATAAAGTGGTGATAGCCAAACTAAGGCTGGGAAAAAACATAAACCTTTCGGAAAAGAGGGAAAGAAAAATAAAGGTGTGGAAGCTAAAAGAGAGGGAGACAATGGACAAGTTCCAAGAGAATTTAAAAAAGGAAGTTCCCAAAGATGAAGCAAAAAGTGTAGAACAGGAATGGGCATGTTTTAGGAATGGTTTTGTGAAGTGTGCAGCAAACACTTGTGGAAGATTATCAGGGAAGAAAAAGGAAAGGGAGACTCCTTGGTGGAACAACAGGGTAAAGGAAGCTGTTAAAGAAAAACAAATGGCATGGAGGAAGTGGATAGGCTGTAAAAATGCAGAGAAACTACAAAAATATAGAGAAGCAAAGAAGGCATGCCAAAAAATTGTACAAGAAGAAAAACGGAAAAGTTGGGAAAGATTCACAGAAACTTTGAAGGAGGATATCCAAGGAAGTAAGAAGGTACTATATGGATTCGTGAAAAACAGTGTGAATGGTAGGGAAAATACAAAATTTGTAAAAACTGAAGCAGGGCAGATATTGTACCAAAGAGATGATATATTAAATAGATGGGAAGAATACTTTTCAAAGCTACTAAATGTGAAATACATTGAACTGGAAGATGAAAGGGAACAAGAAGAAACAATGGAAGAAGAAGAAGAAAAGCAGATAACTATGCTAGAAATAGAGGAAGCCATACAGAAGATGAAGAGTGGTAAAGCAGCAGGAGTGGATGAGGTGACCACGGAAATGATAAAAGCAGCGGGACCAGTAGGGATACAGTGGCTGTATAGATTATTTAGAATAATTTGGAAGAAGAAAGAAATTCCAGAAGAATGGGGAAAGGGTTTAATTATCCCGATTTTTAAGAAAGGCGATAAAAAGGAATGTAATAACTACAGAGGGATCACTCTTATTGCTCATGTAGCTAAGATCTTTGAGAGAGTATTGGAAGGCAGACTGAGGAGGAAGATAGAAGGAGAGTTGGAAGAAGAACAGTATGGTTTTAGGAAAGACAGATCAACATTTGACCTAATCTTTACATTAAGGCAAATGATGGAGAAAAGATGGGAATTTGGAAAAGACATGGTGATGACATTTATTGATATTGAGAAAGCATATGACAGTGTGCCTAGACAGGTGGTTTGGGATGTACTAAGGAAAAGAAGAGTTATCAGAGCAGAAGTCCAAATGTTAAAAGCTATGTACAAAAATTGTGTCAGTAGCGTGAAGACCAGTATAGGAGAAACAGAATGGTTTAAAGTGGAAACGGGTCTCCGACAGGGAAGTGTATTGTCCCCATTAATATTCATCATAGTCATGGATGAAATCCACAAGAAGGTCAAACAGAGATTGGGACAAGAAGCAACAAAGGCCATGCTGTTTGCAGATGATATAGTTATATGGGGTGAGGATGAAAGGGATGTACAAAAAGAAGTAAATGTATGGAACCAAGAGATAGAGAAATTTGGAATGAAAGTAAGCACAAAGAAGAGCAAGCCAATGGTAATGTCAAGAGGAAGGAAGAAAGGAAGAGGAAAGATAGAATTGAATGGCAAAATTCTAGAAGTCGTTAAAAGTTTCAAGTATTTGGGAAGTGTGATCACAGAAGATGGAAAGATAACTGAGGAAATTGGAAAGAGAATACAACAAGCGAACAGTTTTGACCGGAGTGTAAGGGGTATTGTGTGGAACAGAGATGTCCCAAAGAAATGCAAAAAAGTATTATATTCAACCTACTACAGACCCATACTAACATACGCAGCTGGAGCGTGGACTACTACAAAAAGAGAGGAGAGTAGAATACAAGCCACAGAGATGAAATTCCTAAGAGGTATAGAGGGCAAGACCAGAAGAGATAGAGTTAGAAATGAAGAGATTAGAGAAAGGACAGGAATATTGAAGCTGCAGGACAGGATAGAAACAACAAAGTTAAAGTGGTATGGACATATGATGAGAATGGGAGAGGAGAGAGTACCAAAGAAGACTTTCTGTGAAAAGATGACAGGGAAGAGACCACGAGGTAGGCCCCGGAAGAGATGGGCAGATACAGTGTGGGAGTGGGTAGAAAAGAAGGGAGGAAAACCCGAAGATGTACTAAAATCAGGAGAGGAGTGGTGGAGAGACAGGCAACGATGGAGGTCCTTAATTCACAACCCGACCCAGGAAGCTGGAAACGGGAAATGAAGAAGAAAAAAAAGATTTGCACTATGACGAATGATGGTTATTATTTATGTAACGCGGTTGTAAAAGCAATGAGCCGACGATTTGTTTTAGCCTACTTTGTAATTTTATAAAACACAAATTGTACCCGGCATGCGTTGCAATGCCAATCAAAGAAAGTGTTGGCATTGTAATTTGGTTTCTTGAAGTGCTTTTGGATACACAATTTTTTCTTCAATTTCCGATAACCGCCTCTAAGCTATCGCAAAATGGATTTACTAATTTTGAAACATTTGTGGGAGCGTGCGCAACAACTCACCAAAGTTTCATCGCAATCGGATGAATGGTATATGAACGCAGATGGAACTTTGCTGAAACACTTCACCGGTCGTCACTCATTTGTTGCATCTACTCGTGCGCTACCTATTGTAAAATGGATTTACTAAGCCGAAAACCTTCCCTGGCGTATACACAACAAATCATCAAAGTTTCATCGCAATCGGATGAATGGCATATGAACGCATACAGGATTTTGTTTAAACGATTCGCGCGCCGTCACTCATTTGTTGAATCTACTCGCGCGCTGCCTATTGTAATGTGGATTTACTAAGCCAGAAACCTTCCTTGAAGTGTACACAACATCTAACCCAAGTTTCATAGCTATCGGACGATTGGTATATGAATGCATACGGGACTTTCTTGAAACGCTTTGCGTGTCGTCACTCATTAGTTGAAGCTACTCGTGCACTATATACTGTGAAATGTATTTACTAAGTTATAAACCTTCATGTAAGTGTACACAATATCTCACCCAGGGGGTGTCAACCAGATAGGGATTATTTGGTACCATCGGTGTAGTTGCGCGGCCAGCCATATGGAGCGCTGTATATCATCATGCCAACATATGCATGACACACGTTGTAATTAAATTGCAAATATATCCCTATATTTAGTCAATAAATATACACATAATTCCTAATTGACATTTCATTGCTATTATCTTGCTCACCGACGATAATTACGGCACTTATCATTAAATAAACATTATTTCTACTGGGTTGGCGGCATTGACCAACATGGACGCTCTGTTTATGTCGTGCTTGCTGTAAACAATATTGGCCGTATATTAATATTTTATAATAAGCTAATGTTGTGTTCTTTCCAGTGGCGGATCCAGAGGTTCACCTCGGAGGAGGCACTCGAGGATTTCAGAGTAGCTACAGAAAATATGTAATAAAATTAATAAATTTGTGTTTAATCTACACACACTACACTATATCCAACCACCATATTTTATATTTCTACATGAAATTCATTATATTAAAATGGTTTATTGGTTTCAATTTCAAGTCATTGTCATTATGTAAAAAACTTTTAATTGTACAAAATATGTAGCCTACATTTCCACATTGTAATGCACATTACACAGTCCAATATGTATTAAACACATTTGCAATCATAGTGACTATCTAAAGACAATATAGGCCTACAAGTCTACTACACAAATGTTACAAAATATGTACATAGTACCAACACTGTCAGTCATTGATTCACTACAAGTCATATAAATATAAATTTAAAAAAACAATTGTATTGAATACTGATTGGGATTCTATTCGGTGACTATCCTAGGCAAAATACATGCCTATTACAAAATAAAATCCAGGGCGATCATTCATTTACCCCCTTTAGAGAAACGTTCTAGAACCTTTTCAACGTCAACATTTATATCACGGTGAACAAATAACAGACAAGCCATTCAACCTTTCCTCTGTCATTCGCGTTCGTAGCCATGATTTGACAAGTTGCAGGCTGCTGAAAGATCTCTCTGCACTTGCAACACTATCGATGTAGCGATTATATTAACAGTGTTGCCATTACATACTACCTAATGATAACAAACATTGACCACATAGGCTACATGAATGCAGGCAATAGAGCAAAGATTTTATTTGCAGCGCAGTTTGGAGAAACATTCATTTTTATCGGCAATATCAATGTAGCAAACAACTGGTTTTCGGGGAGGGCACTTGCCCCTGGTGCCCCCCTCTGGATCCGCCACTGGTTCTTTCTCATCTTTCTTTCATCAAATCGTCTTCTTGGTAATGAGAAGTGAACAGTTCTTCTTCTGCTACGCCAAGTAAGTACGCTTATTTTAAGAGTTTAAGTGAAAACTTGTTTCTGTAGTGCCTGTGAAAAATATACCGTACCGGTAGCCTAGTTTTGAATTGATATTAGACGCAGTGTACAGGTGATATTCTACTTGACATATTAATTAACTTTCACTATTATTTATTCCACAGGTAGGCCTACCAGATTCTGTGAACAAACAAATCGTAAATTGCTGTTCTCGAAATAGCAGATGAATGTGGCAATTAGGCCTACTCTCCTGAGAAATGACCAGGTAAGAGTCTGTTACCGTAATGTTTTCAACTTGATTACATCTTGCAGAGATACATACAGTACCATGAGCCTATTGCATATGTGTACTCAAGTTCTTGAGGAGTGTTAATAATTCATTTTACATTGCGGTAGATTAAAAATGTCATGGCTCATGGCAACGTGTCTAAGCTTTAATATTTTCCCCTTCCTTGAATTTCAAATTATTGGTACCGTATTCAAAAAAGATCAGTTCTTGCACATGTTAGTTACTGGTGCAGTGGCAAGTATTCAGTTGGTCGAATATGTAGTAATGCCATTACTGATGTAGAACTGTAATTACAGGTTCAAAATCTTAGCACACACTGATCCTATGGGTGGCTGTGTGCTCTTGTTCTGTGGAGCAAAGTCCAACATTAAAATTTATTTCAGAGGTCTACATTTTGGTCCAAATATACAAATGAACGAAGCACCAAATGGTGAACGCATTTGTACTCTGAATTTGAAGCATATTAAGTTCATCAGAATGGTTTCATTTTATGCGTAAGTTGTTATTTTAGAATAGGCTATATTTATTTTTCTTCCCATCATTCCATAATTATTTTTAGAAAATTCAGCAGCTGCAGCACTGTATTCATGCGTTGCAAAACTATTTCTCCTCTGGCAGAAGATTAAGAATAGAATTAGAAACGATGAGACATCTTTCAGAAGGGTGATAGCTGCAGAAGCAGTAACAAAACCACTCACCAGACACATCAAAAATCTAGAAGATATGCTGGAGTTACCCTTAATTGTTGTGTAATAGAAACACTCGTGGATTAGTTATATTAATCGCAGAATTAAAATTTTAGTTATTTTCTCAAAGGTGAGAGAGGCAATCTTATGGGTTTCATCAATCATAGATGTCTATTACATTAATAAATAAGCTTCTGTGTCCAACTAAAATAAATCCTCATCAGTTTTGATGTGGTGTTAACTCATAAAACAGTGTAAAGAAGATTGGTTAATATGTTTATGTTCGACACTGGCGAAATGTAAATATTATGTCAGAAAACTGTACTATAATGAGGCTCATTATAGTACAAGTTTTCATTATGATACAGTTTCTCCCACCAATCAGAGGTCAAGAAACAGTTGTGTGACCAATTAGGTGAGGATAGCATCGCACCTGCGCTCACTTCCATGGCCCCCTATTTTAAATTTCACTGCGTAGCGAGTGTCATAGTGAGGTATTCCAGGAGGCCATGGTCAAATACAAGGTATTCTCTGCATCCCATGCGCTCTGTTCAGTACATAAAACTGGTGAAATCTCGACAGATATTTATGAATATTTATGTTCGAACATAAAATAGTTATAATTATCGTCGAACATAAACAGTCGTATGCAACTCGTCTATAATTGTAATTAAGACACTCGTATGGAAATTATAAAACTCGTGTCTTAATTATTGTCATCATAGGCTCGTTGCATAATGTACTATTAAGTTACAAGGTGCACATATAATAAGCCACTACAACAGAGATCTGAGTGAAATCACATGAAATTTTATTAACAAATAGGTGCAGGCTAGAACTATTACCACTGTGTTGTATTGTTTCTTCTAGTATCACAGTAAACAATTTGTTTTAAAGGACTCTTCACCTTGTATTATGTTATATCGTGGGATAGATAGATACAAGATAAATATAATTCATTTATTATATTCCAATGTAATGGTTGACATACCTATAGGTAGTATTTTATTCCTACACGTTACTTACAATATTTTTCAACACGTAGGATGCTAATGTCTAAGCCAGTCACAGCTCGTGCTCAGTAGCGGCTGGTGTAGAAAATTAGTTGTGTGTAGAGATGGGCAGCAGTCGACTGAAAACAGTCGAATTAGTCGATAGTTAAAACAATCGACTTATTCGACTGCTTTAAAAAAACAGTCGAATGAATTCAACGACTACTCACCGTATCATAAACAAGTCGTTTGCAAACGACTGATCTCAAAACAATCGTTGGAAATCATTGGAATGAAACAAGTCGTTGGCAAACGACTAATTCCAAGCGAATGGAATCATTCGAATTGAAGTAGTCGTTGTAAACGACTGATCCCAAAGCAATCGTTGGAAATCATTGGAATGAAACAAGTCGTTGGCAAACGACTAATTCCAAGCGAATGGAATCATTCGAATTTAAGTAGTCATTCTAATCAAACAACTTCTTCAGGATAACTTCATGCTACAATTCATTGTGCTGTATGTTTATTGTAGAGCTTTAATTAATAAGTTAAGTATACCTGTAGGTGCCTATAGTTTTATACAGTTCGTTGATTCTTTCAATGAAATAGCCTAAATCCAGTTGTCCAAGTTATTGGAAATGTTAAGCATTCAATATTTAGGTTATGCTTGAACTCCAGATACCGGTTTTCTGGCCCATCATCCCAGGCAAGCCTCCCAGTCAGATGGATCATTTGGCTGTAATTTTGAATTAGAGTAAGGTTGTAGTATGCGTGGCCAGGTTTAGACAATAGCCTACTCCATGAAGGGGTCATGGCTACGCCTTCTATGTTTGTTTATTGAATAGAGTAACTGAAATGAGGGATGTATACTGATTTTAAGATTTGTGGAATGAGTTTATGAATTTTTAATAGAATTTAATGAAGTCTTCAGTAAAGTTGAAGGAGACATGATCGTGTTTAGACAATAGCCTACTCCATGAAGGGGTCATGACTATGCTTTCTATGTCTGTTTAAGGTGTAGTGTGGCTGAAATGAGGGAGGTTTACGGATTTTGGTGTTTGTGAAGTAGTCTTTTCGTTTATAATTTAGGTTTTGTGAAGCTCGTTGCGGAGTTGTTTTATGGATTTTATTGCTCTGCAAATGAAGTGGATTAGGGGTTCTGGGTTTGGTTTAGGTGTAGTTTACAGGGTTATGGCTGAGAGTTGTTGTAGCAGGCCTAACAACTGTGTCAGTGCAGTGGCGTGCTGTGTGGGAGGGGGGGGGGGGGGTTAGTGGCAAAGACATGAGGGCAGGGATGGAAGAGTTTATGTGTTCCCTCACAGTTGGCGCACTTAGGCTTATCTCGAGGTACCGTACAGATAGAGTGGTGATGTAAATCTCCAGCGGGTACTGTGAGGACAGCTTGACGGCTGTAGGTGCCTATAGTTTTATACAGTTTCTTGTTCGTAGATTCTTTCAATGAAATAGCCTACGTCCAGTTGTCCAAATATAGACTATATGTATGTCATTTCATTGGAAATGTTAAGCATTCAATATTTAGGTTATGTTTGAACTCCTTAACACAGTCTATACACTTTTAATGAGAATTGGGTGCATTCTTGAATTATTACACAACTTGAACATGGACTTACCAATTATGGCTTAGAGTTCTATTTATTTTACGATTGAATTTCATTCATTTATTCTACCGCGTGATAAATGAATTACAAGAAAATTATTATGAAATTCTCCCCATAGCGTGATGGTTATGATCGATGAAAACATAGAATAGATTTTCCAGGAAAATTAAATCAGAAAATATTTTATATTGGGATCCAATATTAATAGCATTTTAGCAAGTCGGAGGGTGTGTACGCTCAAATTGATTCTGGTTGTCAATTGGTTTGTAGAGATGGGCATCAGCAGTCGACTGACAAAAGTTAAAACCATCGACTTGTTTGACTGCTTTTAGAAAACAGTCGAATGAATTCAACGACTACTCACCGTAACATAAACAAGTCGTTTGCAAACGACTGAACTGATCCCAATTGTTTTAACATGCTCTGAGCGCTGGCATAGTTTTACGTTCTGGTCATAAATTGTTTGTATTCACATGGTTGCCAACATCTCCACTGAAAGTTCGCTCTCGTTACTGTTCTAAAGTGCTCTATTGTGTCTCGTGTGTATTTATTCTAGGCTGTCGTGTTCTTGTTCAAGTTGTATTTCAACTCTACACTCTTAGTACGGTATTTTCTGCAAAACAACTAAGAAATAAAAGGCACGTCACAATTTTGGCTATGGAATTGTTACCGGTACTTTCAGTTCTAGTAATTTAATTAAGTATTGCTCTATTGCTTCACTTATTCAGAGTACATACAGGTAATGTGTCCTATACCAATATCGGGGAACATTTACTCATTGCAACTTTGGATATAATGGTTGCACTATACACAACGCCGCAACCTCCATTCGAAGCACAGTAAAAATAAATAACTTGGATCAATAATAATAATGCATTTTATTAATCCCTTAACGAGTCAAGGACTCATATACAATTTCAATTTCTTTTTAGTACATATTATTCTTAAAAATAAATGAGACCAACCAGGTGGTATAGTTCTTGGTTGACACTTCTGGGGTCCATGTTTGATTGCTGAATGTCAAGAAATCTAATTCTAGTCTGAGGGTAAGAACAGGGTACACAGCCTAGTGAGGTAAACCGGGAAATGTTGGGTTTGATTCTCCGCTTAGCCACCCAGCAAGTGGTTTATCATGGGTTCCCACACATACAGAATATAAATTTCTAGGTAATTCCTATCTTGACTGCCTCCTGTAAATCCATAAACAAGTAGGGTAGTCGTATTCATTCATTCCTATTCATGAGCTTAAATGGCACTCTGTCAAACGCATACATGTGTCAGAATCCAACACAACACAAAATAACATAATGACTTGATTTTGTCTGCTGTTAATTCATTTTATGGGCTTGGGACATCTTGGTCATCAACCCCATGCAGTTGGGTGTGGGTAGAAGTGCTCCGATTATGTGATGACTGTAGTAGTGTGTGTAGCTTTATAAGGGACAGGCTTGGGGAGGTGCCCCAGGAGTTGAAATAAGGTACTACTGGATTTCCATCAGGAAAGTGTACCGATAAATTTGAGTGGAGGGAGGGTTTGGTACCCTGAGGCCAAAGTGGCCTGAAGACAATTAACCTAGTACTATTCTATGCGCACAATTAAAACATGGATTCAAACAGCAGTGGTTAAAAAAATAAATATATATTCTCAAGGGAAAAGAATACAAGGCCGAATGGCTAAGGGAGGGAACACCAATCTGCACTCCTACTATATATCTAAAATGGAGGCCAAGCTATACCCCAAATTATATGGCAACGCTGTATAATTAAAACAAGTTACATTTACGTGATTTAGAAATCACCACATATTAAACCTTTTCTAATTCTTATCCGAAACTACAACAGTCTCATTTCGATTCATTTCAATTGGTTACTCATTACATTCTTTCAAATAGCCTTCCGAAAATGTTTTGCAAACAGCATGGGTGCTGTGCTTACGCGTCCATAATAGAGAGAAAGATGCCATTTCAGACAAACGAAAAGCAAGGGGCCGTTTGTCATTATTAAAACTATCAAGTTCCCCACGCCAAAATCCTGACAATTACATTCTTGAAATCAATTAATTTCACATTAGCAGCATCGAACGATTAAAAATGAAACCAAACACATCTCGAAAGATGAAGTAAAACAAACTCTTTTTCGCTGCTTAAATAATAGGAGGCGTGTTATGAATATAAAATAATCTTAGGCCACATTATAATAGACCCTTAAAAATATAAATTGAACAAATTAGACAATCTAAGAAAACGCCTTGATAAAGGAAGAATAGCGTCCTTTTGGAATCGAAAGTTATTTCAATGCATCCGGCCAGACGACACTTGGCCTCTTAAAAATCCACAAACTTAGTTCCCATTTTCATGAAATGTCATAAATATTTTGTCCGACGGTTCTAGAGTTCCAACTAGTATTATCTAACAGTTTTTACCTTGTTCTCGGACCAAGATTTAGGTAGTGGTCCGAGGCTACCACAAACCGCGTCCTTTCACCACAAGCTCACATTATGTTCTCTTTTAGCTTGGCTTCATTTCGACACTGGGACGCCATTTTGCGCATGTGCAGAAGTTCATTTTAAAACCGATGACAAATGAAGAACGCCTGGCACTAGTTTTAATGCCAACTTTATAATTAATTTTCCTTCACCTCTTAAATTATCGAAACGTCCCTTTTTAACCAAATTTAATTTGGCAATAGAATTTTCATCGATGTGTCCGTCAATGATTGGCTATCAGACTTTAGATTATTTGAACAAATACCGCCAAATCCAGTACAGTCCCATCATACATATTATTCACTAGACAGTCAACAATGGCTATATTCAATCAATGTAGGCCGGAGTAATTAGTTAATATATTTTCCATTAAAAGACAATGGTTATTTAAATTGTTTATGTCTTCTTCTTGTATCCTGAAATGATTCACAATTAATGCCAGGAGCGTCGGCAGAAGAATGGGGGGGGGGTCACATGGGGGCGGCGACCGGGGGCGGGGCACATGGGGGCGGCGGCGAAGTATTGTGAGTCGAAACCAATCGGCTCAGTCTCCCCCTGCGATTCCACCTGTAGGGGGTCAGATGATGATCCCCGATGGTAGCTGCAAGCAGGATGGAACCAGCTCTCCAATACAGCCTCTCCGGACCGTTACAGCTGGACATCTCACGAAGTTGTAGTAAATGCTTCCACTCTGACCAGCAGAATGGCTAACACCTCCACTAGATGTTATGTCGTGCATGGTGACAGTAACCTGTGCACTGGCTACTGCCACGAGTGGTGAGTGATCACATCACTCACGAGACCAACCGGAACAGATACCAGATGGCAATAAGGATCACATGATTGCCATCTCTCATCGATGATCTATGTAGATTTAGTTACCAAATGTCGTTGTTATATCAAGTGACATTCCTTGGCTTTTGGAATAATTGTAGTGTTTGACCAGGTAAGACTGTTAGAGTTTAAACCGACAGACGATGTTTCAATTTAAATGTTAGTTTACAATGTGACGAGTAATTACTAATATGAACATCACAATTCGATGTTCTGTTAAAATTTCTAGCTTGTTCCCAGCCAAAATAAATCCTGTTTTCACATTCTAAGGAATGAATTAAGTGGACGCAGCCTCACTTAACAACATGCCATCCCTCAACAATCATGGCAATCGGCTCTCAATTTATATAAGGTACCAAGGTACCACAGTACCTCCCGAGTACTCTCAAACAGCACAGTCATGTAAGTTACTTCTGATGTACAATTACATCAAGTACAAATATACACACACAGCTCTCAAGCATGGCTTCAAACTTTATTAAGGTAGAACAGCAGGCGCAGAACCGCTCGAACAATCTCAGCAACCAAACAGCAATCACAATTTCACGTGAACCAAACTTCAACAGGACTACACACACGTGCTCAACTTCAGATAACGCAGGAATCCATCTCACATCTGCGACCAATCACTATGAAGCAGCAGTTACTCCTGACACAACCTCACTATTGAACCAAACACAAAGTCAGCTTACTACCAGAATCACCCAAGTTCACTCGCACGTTGCCCTCGGCAATCTTCTAACCTCACTGTCACAATGACAACACTAGACAACTCGAAGGATCAAGCTCACACCTAACCTCACAACATTCACTCTTGTCAAGACATAACCTCACCAAATTCACCAGTCGACTTCTAACAACCAGCTACCAACCCAGTGCGACCATCTCAACGATAGGTAGCACTACCAATTCATAATCAACCTTAGGTCACTAAATGCAACCAACTTCACCTTGGGTCAATTAAGAGTAACCAACTCTTACCTTGGGTCACTTAAGAGCAACCATTGCCTTACCGTCCGTAGGTGCCAACTGACAACGTCTGTAGAACCAGACAAATTAAATTCCTCACCTAATCAATTCAGAAAGAAAGCCTTCACCTGTATCGCATACACAATGCAGCTTACAGTTTGCTCCCAAACTGGCCTCCACACCTGCCACGTGTTTCAGCGACAAGAAATATCCACCTGCATATACCTTCCCTTCATGAAAAGGCTCCCTGCATATACCTCTTCTAATTAATAAGTCAAGGCACCACTCGACTAATTCAATCTCAACATCAGCTCACTCAATAAAACCAACAGTCCGTAGGTACCTAAGTCGTCTGAAATATCAGACAAGAACAATTTCCAATCCACCTAATTCCATAACAGAAACAGTTGCCAGCCATCTCCGGAACTAGTCTGGAACACCTGCCACGTGCGCCAATGAAAGGAAACATCGCCTGCATACGCCTCTTCACCAAAACCTCCTGCATACGCCTCTTCACAAAGACCACCTGCATACGCCTCTTCACAAAGACCACCTGCATACGCCTCTTCACAAAGAAAAGGCCACCTGCACTTTCACTTAAGGACATTAGGCACCACTCGACAATCCATCACACATCATCAGGGAATTAAACATCCTGGTATCACCGACCCAACAACCTCTCGAAGCACAAATACTACTCAGAGTACTGACAAAATACACAACTCAATCCAACCAATACCAACACGGTACCAACAAAACAAAACCTAGACACTAACCGATGAAATCTCAAATACTCAACCGAGTACCAACGCACAAGAAAATAATAAAAACACTAACCCTAATTAAATCTCAACTAGTACCAACAACGCAGTACATGGATCACAAATCCACAAATCACAAACAACAAAACACTCCCTCACAAGTACTCACTCGAGCACCAAGTACCAACCAGGCACTAAACACACCTGAAATAAAACAACAAAATGTACCCTCAAAATACTAAACTACGATGTGCGATCATCACCAGCCCGCACGACATCAAGAGTCAGAGGAGCATAGCAATGACGACATCACCAACCATCACTGAAAGTACCAGAATCATAAATAGACAGAGACTGGCTACTCCCGCTAGGTTGGTATCACTCCACGATCTCCGCACCAACTCCTCACTTCTCAATTGGCATCCTGAAATGCCCTAACCTCACTCGCTCAACCACACGCACACCAACACCAACCATACGTGCAGTCCTGGCACGTCACTCGTTCGATTCCTAACTCCAACCAAACCTGAAATAAATTTCAAAATTTCTATCTACCGACTGAAGATCAAAACTTCACACGACCAAAATACGATCACCTAGATCAGCTCTTCTTATAACTGCTTTCTGCTTCCTAATTTTCGACCGCATGTCGCACGAACAGCTACAATCACAACTACTACACACCCAACACAACGGGGCTTCACGACTCCACAGCTGACTTAACACCTGACCTCGGCCTAGCAATTTTAAAACTCGCTGTTTCACCACCTGAAAAGCTTCAGCTCGACACTGCTGTTGTATGTACTCACAGTACATTACTCGTCCGCCTGCATGTTCACAGAAAACTTCACTTAATATGTCACAAGACATTACACATTCAACACGATGACAACAATTATCTGCGCACAGATGTTTCTCACAGAATACAGCAAAATAATTGACTATTCAGTTCACTAATTTTCATTAATGCTTAGATGACTTAATCACATTGGCAACACAGCCAGAACAAATAGCAATTCAAAATTTGGCAACCATGCCATAATGATTTTCAGCAAGAACTCAACGCGCGAATGGTATCACTTTTCACACAACTTGACAGGAACACAGAACGATTAGCCATTAGCACTTTACTTAACAGCTGTGCATAGATAACCTTCTACCATGAATCAAATAACTACTGTACTGGTTTGATCCTACCTTGGAAGTAGCTTGTAGTACGGAACATCGCAGAGTGTGATAACAGAGAGAATCCATCAGCCAATTTTACCATGCTTACAGAGAGACCATGTTCTTGAGTGCCAGTATTAAACCTGGACTTGACTCGTCGTCAGTGCGTTCACGCACTGAGGAATGCCAGCAACGCTTTGTCCATTCACAGCCATGAAAAGAAAATCATAATATTAGCCAGAGTACCACAGTAGGCATCCTACCTAACCTTAGTTAACCCTCAGTTACTCACTTCTCCCATGCTGCTCGAATCCACGTAAGTTAATTCAACAATATACCACGGCAAAACAACACCAGGCAACGGCTCCAGAAAATCGAACCACGATCTATAGCTACCAAAAATCTGTACCGATAAATTTGAGTGGAGGGAGGGTTTGGTACCCTGAGGCCAAAGTGGCCTGAAGACAATTAACCTAGTACTATTCTATGCGCACAATTAAAACATGGATTCAAACAGCAGTGGTTAAAAAAATAAATATATATTCTCAAGGGAAAAGAATACAAGGCCGAATGGCTAAGGGAGGGAACACCAATCTGCACTCCTACTATATATCTAAAATGGAGGCCAAGCTATACCCCAAATTATATGGCAACGCTGTATAATTAAAACAAGTTACATTTACGTGATTTAGAAATCACCACATATTAAACCTTTTCTAATTCTTATCCGAAACTACAACAGTCTCATTTCGATTCATTTCAATTGGTTACTCATTACATTCTTTCAAATAGCCTTCCGAAAATGTTTTGCAACCAGCATGGGTGCTGTGCTTACGCGTCCATAATAGAGAGAAAGATGCCATTTCAGACAAACGAAAAGCAAGGGGCCGTTTGTCATTATTAAAACTATCAAGTTCCCCACGCCAAAATCCTGACAATTACATTCTTGAAATCAATTAATTTCACATTAGCAGCATCGAACGATTAAAAATGAAACCAAACACATCTCGAAAGATGAAGTAAAACAAACTCTTTTTCGCTGCTTAAATAATAGGAGGCGTGTTATGAATATAAAATAATCTTAGGCCACATTATAATAGACCCTTAAAAATATAAATTGAACAAATTAGACAATCTAAGAAAACGCCTTGATAAAGGAAGAATAGCGTCCTTTTGGAATCGAAAGTTATTTCAATGCATCCGGCCAGACGACACTTGGCCTCTTAAAAATCCACAAACTTAGTTCCCATTTTCATGAAATGTCATAAATATTTTGTCCGACGGTTCTAGAGTTCCAACTAGTATTATCTAACAGTTTTTACCTTGTTCTCGGACCAAGATTTAGGTAGTGGTCCGAGGCTACCACAAACCGCGTCCTTTCACCACAAGCTCACATTATGTTCTCTTTTAGCTTGGCTTCATTTCGACACTGGGACGCCATTTTGCGCATGTGCAGAAGTTCATTTTAAAACCGATGACAAATGAAGAACGCCTGGCACTAGTTTTAATGCCAACTTTATAATTAATTTTCCTTCACCTCTTAAATTATCGAAACGTCCCTTTTTAACCAAATTTAATTTGGCAATAGAATTTTCATCGATGTGTCCGTCAATGATTGGCTATCAGACTTTAGATTATTTGAACAAATACCGCCAAATCCAGTACAGTCCCATCATACATATTATTCACTAGACAGTCAACAATGGCTATATTCAATCAATGTAGGCCGGAGTAATTAGTTAATATATTTTCCATTAAAAGACAATGGTTATTTAAATTGTTTATGTCTTCTTCTTGTATCCTGAAATGATTCACAATTAATGCCAGGAGCGTCGGCAGAAGAATGGGGGGGGGGGTCACATGGGGGCGGCGACCGGGGGCGGGGCACATGGGGGCGGCGGCGAAGTATTGTGAGTCGAAACCAATCGGCTCAGAAAGGAATTAAATAAAATTATGTTAAGGCCCACAGGAGAGATCTGCAGAATATCTTGGCTGAGTGGACAGGGAATTTGTAACTGTTCCTGTTGGTATTTCAATTTCATTTTAGTACATCTTATTAAAAATTCTTAAAAATAAATATCCCTAACTATGGCTGCCACCTTTCCAGTCCTCATCTGAATTACAGAAAGTATAGCCTACACACTACTACAGATACCACAATAACAGAGATTATCATATAAATCCTATACACTTCCAAATATATGGGGCTAAATGAATATGTTATCAAAAGCCCTAAAATTAATATCAAAAACACAATGATTCTACAATAAGAGATTCTTTTAAAATATAGTTATAGTAGGTGCAAACATACACATAACAGCAAATTCAAGTTCTCCATTTCAAGCATTACACATTTATTAAGTTAACTGTTTCAACATACAAACTTGCATGTGTTGTACGAATTTGCGGTTCATCGTTGTCAGCCATGGCGTCAAGGAGGTAATAGGTCCATTATCATGTGCTGTAGCCTACCGTTATACCTTGGCAAGAAAGAAGAACATGCCTCAACACATACTTTTAAAAGGACCAGATTTGATTACTGTATATTTGCTACGTTTGATTTTGGCTCTCCCTGTTATTTTTTCTTCGTTGACAAACTTTTTAAATAAAACATGATGATTTCTAGCAGTATTGAGTGTGTTTCTTGTTTTTCATTGAAAGTCCTATTTCTCCTTTCCCCTTCACAGCATGTCATAGAATTTACTGTATTAGTGTGCCATGAAATGTGTTTATGTACATGTACTTAATGTATTTCACCCTTCAAAATTGGTGGACTGGATATATTTTAAAGGGAATATCAAATGAACTACTGTATATAAATTTTGTGATATCCAATTATTTTTCTGAAACTAATGAAAATGGCATTAATTACACTAACAATTTTAGTGTGATGAGGATCAGGTTACACCACCTATTTCCTTAGTATCCTCTCTTAAAATTTTCCTGTTATTGCGAACAGCATCAATCATTTTAAGATATGAATATTCTCCCTTCCCAGTACTTTTCCTTTCTAGTTTAATCTCGGAACTAATCGGTTATATTTGGGCCTACAGTGGTTAATTGGAAGGGACCGTTTTTTTTAAATTGAGTAATAATATGCTGCAGACCTTATAGTAGCCTAATTCTTGTCAATGCAATATGCTCCAATTGCAACTGAAAGAAATGTAAACATGTAAATTATTGATGAGGTCATGTCCTAAATGCTGTGATTGCTCATTTCAGAGTTCCGGAATTCACAATTTCCCACTTTGGTATTATTAAAAAAACCTGTTATTGCTATTTTGAATGTGATTTATTTCGTGTAGATCATATTATTATCTCCACACTTAAAGACGTGTGCTATAAGTATTGGGAAGATTGTGATTTTCGGAACATTGAAGTGGGCAGAGCAGTTAGGACGAGAATATTTAGCGGAACGAGGGGAAGGGGTGGGGTAGGCTACCCGCACGGCCGTGCTCAACTAGTACCGCGGTCAAACACCAGACAGCGCTGAAGTCTTAGGTGCCAAGAATTAGCATGGCTGTCGGCTATCTGTAGTAGTAGGTAATCTGTGATCTCACCCAAGTTTTATTGCTATCGTACGAATGGTATATGAACACATACGGGACTTTGTTGAAACGCTTCGCGTGTCGTCACTCATTTGTTGCATCTACTCGTGCGCTAGCTATTGTAAAGTGTATACAGGGTGTTACAAAAAGGTACGGCCAAACTTTCAGGAAACATTCCTCACACACAAAGAAAGAAAATATATGTGGACATGTGTCCGGAAACGCTTAATTTCCATGTTAGAGCTCATTTTATTACTTCTCTTCAAATCACATTAATCATGGAATGGAAACACACAGCAACAGAACGTACCAGCGTGACTTCAAACACTTTGTTACAGGAAATGTTCAAAATGTCCTCCGTTAGCGAGGATACATGCATCCACCCTCCGTCGCATAGAATCCCTGATGCGCTGATGCAGCCCTGGAGAATGGCGTATTGTATCACAGCCGTCCACAATACGAGCACGAAGAGTCTCTACATTTGGTACCGGGGTTGCGTAGACAAGAGCTTTCAAATGCCCCCATAAATGAAAGTCAAGAGGGTTGAGGTCAGGAGAGCGTGGAGGCCATGGAATTGGTCCGCCTCTACCAGTCCATCGGTCACCGAATCTGTTGTTGAGAAGCGTACGAACACTTCGACTGAAATGTGCAGGGGCTCCATCGTGCATGAACCACATGTTGTGTCGTACTTGTAAAGGCACATGTTCTAGCAGCACATGTAGAGTATCCCGTATGAAATCATGATAACGTGCTCCATTGAGCGTAGGTGGAAGAACATGGGGCCCAATCAAGACATCACCAACAATTCCTGCCCAAACGTTCACAGAAAATCTGTGTTGATGACGTGATTGCACAATTGCGTGCGGATTCTCGTCAACCCACACATGTTGATTGTGAAAATTTACAATTTGATCACGTTGGAATGACGCCTCATCCGCAAAGAGAACATTTGCACTGAAATGAGGATTGACACATTGTTGGATGAACCATTCGCAGAAGTGTACCAATGGAGGCCAATCAGCTGCTGATAGTGCCTGCACACGCTGTACATGGTACGGGAACAACAGGTTCGCCCGTAGCACTCTCCATACTGGGACGTGGTCAACGTTACCTTGTACAGCAGCAACTTCTCTGACGCTGACATGAGGGTTATCGTCAACTGCACGAAGAATTGCCTCGTCCATTGCAGGTGTCCTCGTCGTTCTAGGTCTTCCCCAGTCGCGAGTCATAGGCTGGAATGTTCCGTGCTCCCTAAGACGCCGATCAATTGCTTCGAACGTCTTCCTGTCGGGACACCTTCGTTCTGGAAATCTGTCTCGATACAAACGTACCGCGCCACGGCTATTGCCTCGTGCTAATCCATACATCAAATGGGCATCTGCCAACTCCGCATTTGTAAACATTGCACTGACTGCAAAACCACGTTCGTGATGAACACTAACCAGTTGATGCTACGTACTTTTGTGCTTGATGCTCGTACTGTAGAAGCAATGAGTCGCATGTCAACACAAGCACTGACGTCAACATTACCTTCCTTCAAATGGGCCAACTGGCGGTGAATCGAGGAAGTACAGTACATACTAACGAAACTAAAATGAGCTCTAACATTACGTCAACATTACCTTCCTTCAAATGGGCCAACTGGCGGTGAATCGAGGAAGTACAGTACATACTAACGAAACTAAAATGAGCTCTAACATGGAAATTAGGCGTTTCCGGACACATGTCCACATAACATATTTTATTTCTTTGTGTGTGAGGAATGTTTCCTGAAAGTTTGGCCGTACCTTTTTGTAACACCCTGTATACTAAGCCAGAATCCTTCCTTAGAATGTACTGAATATCTCACCCATGTTTCATCGCTATCGGCCGAATGGTATTTGAACGCATACGGGACTTGGTTGAAACGTTTCGCGCGTCGTAGCTCATTTGTTGAATCTAATCGTGCGCTGCCTATTGTAAAGTAGATGTACTAAGCCAGACACCTTTCCTGGAGTGTACACAACATCTCACCCAAGTTTCATCGCTATCGGACTAACGGTATATGAACGCATACGTGACTTTGTTGAAACGCTTCGTTCGTCGTTGCTCATTTGTTGAATCTACTCACGCGCTGCCTATTTAAAAGTGGATTTACTAAGCCAGAAACCATCCCTGATGTGTACACAACATCTAACCCAAGTTGCATAGCTATCGGACGAATGGTATATGAATGCATACTTGACTTTGTTGAAACGCTTTGCGTGTCGTCCCTCATTTGTTGAATCTACTCGTGCGCTATCTTCTGTGAAATGTATTTACTAAGTTAGAAACCTTCCCTGGAGTGGAAACAACTTCTCACCCAAGTTTCATCGCAATCGGATGAAAGGTTTATGAACAAATACGGGACTGTGTCGAAATGCTTCGCGCGTCGTCGCTCATTTGTTGAATCTACTCGTGCGCTGCGTATTGTAAAATGGATTTACTAAGCCAGAAACCTTCCTTGGAGAGTAATTAATATCTCACCCAAGTTTCAGCGCAATCGGATGGGTGGTGTATGAACGCATAGGAGACATACACACCCACACACCCACATACATACTATCACGTAACATTGATTTTTAATAGCCTATAGATAAGGATTGAAGTAGACTGATGAGATCTACATCACCGTGTGTCGTCGTTGTCCCCACAATCAATTCCCTAATGACAAAACCGAATTGTAACAAATTTGGTATGGAGGTAACATTAGTAAAGGGCATCTCAGTGTTGTGTTTTATACCACCATCACCTCCTCCTCCTCCTTCTTCTTTGAAAAACAAAATGGCGGCCACCCTAATGTTTAATTCTCAAATCGAATTACGGCACGTTTAAATAATCGGATCTCTACCAAATCTTGTAAAATCAAATTTTCTTAAAATAACCGTCCAGAGGCCAAACTACAAGGCCATCAGCCGAATAATTTCAAGATGGCACGAGTGTTAATCATGCAATCATTATAATCCACAACTTTTTAACCATTGAATCAATCCCCACTAGCGTGCTATTTAAATTAACGAATTAAAAATTAGGAATATAATTGTACAAGTAAGACAAAACTTCGCAGGAAAGGAGTATTGTAAAGAGGCCTTAGTAGCGTAAGTGATAGTTTTATCACACTGAATTCAGGGCGCAGAGACCATCCTGAAATTCCATAATTTAAAAATAACAGTATGCTTTAGGCCTACAATAGTGAATGAAAATCATTGATAGATAGAACCTTACACGTGGTATCGTATGCCCACTGCAAAACAACAGTACCCCAATTTTCAAGGTGGTGGCTCGGCGTATTTTTGAAACGTAATGAAATTAATGAATAATTGAGAATGTGTCTCTCATAAGACCAGTACCTCGTACACGTCGTGTGAGATGCAGTTGGTGACTGTCTGAAGGGATTGGGGTCTCCGTGTACTCCAATACCGCTACACTAGCTGTGACGGCTCTACAGGAAACTTGAAAAGTGACGGCTAATGGGGTTTTAGTGAAGACTTCAACGGCATAAGCGGCGGAGGAGGACACCTTCGTTGAAGCACACGTTCTGAAACAGGCAAGCCTTTCAACTTGGGGTGGAATTAGGAAGAGAGCACTACCTTGTGGTAAAGAGAGGTCTTTAAAGGCTACGGGAGTTTACTTGCACAGAAAAATCTTGTGGTCCTGCCCATACGGGGGGCAGACCCACCAATGGTTTAGGATGCTGTGGGCTAATAACCCGAACTCCCAAGGAAACATATCAGAGAAACCAGACGAAACATATGCCGGCCGGTTGCATAGAGATTACCTTTGCAGTGAAATACATGCCGAAACATGGGGAGAAGTGAAGGCATTCGCAGGCGATAGAACACTCTGTAGAAATTTCGTCGAGGCCCTATGTTCCAAAATTACTCACAAGCAGGGCCCAGATACTTAAGTGCTTAACTTTTCAGAAATATGTTTTTATTTATGAGCTTAAAAATGGTAAATATGTGATTAAGTTTCCAAAATATGTTTTTTTAAAATTTGTTTCATACTGTATTTATGTCCCCCAGTTACTCGAAAAATAGTTGAAATGTCCAGCTGCTTGTATATTCCAATCCACAGTAAATATGATTCTGCTTAACAGATCACGGCTTGCCTCAGTTTCCTAATCCTACAATACTTACTGCAGATGCGTCATACGAAATTATAATATGTGCTGTTTTTGAATTTCATTCTAAAGAGCAGAAGAAAGGGTCACTTCAGAAACTTTAATAGCACTGATTGTTTTGTCTAATACTGCTATTTCAGTTCGTAAATATGCTTGATTGTCGTGAAAAGGAAATTAAATTTTGCTCCAGGAACACTTATAAAAGCACGCACAGTTAGACAGTTAAACACGGCACCTCTAATCATGAATAGCCCTCAGATGTACTGACATTTGATTTTCATCAGCAACTTCTTTTTATACAAAAAGAATACTACAACCGTATTTTCATGTGCAAAACACTCAAAACATATACACACAGAACTAAATAGAATTTTATAATTTCCAAGTTATAACATGTACGCAACATACCATGAAATATAGAAAATATGTATTTATGAATAAATACGCCAGAATATGTTTTTATTTATAAAACGTCATAAATATGTAAGTAAATAGAAAATGGATAGATGGATTTATTTTGTGTGGCGAGATTAGGGCCATTGGACCCTCTCTTCCATCTGACCAGATTATTCAAATGATACATAATGAACAATACAAATACTACTTAAATCTAACAATAATACAATGCGGATACATTCGTAAAATACATATAAAAACAGATGAGCTTGGTATAGGCAGGAAATTGTAGTAGTGCTAATTTATTGCTAGGGTAAATAAGAAATATTTAAACACATAACTATCCTTACACTGAATATAGCGTGCAGTGACCATTTTGAGATAATGGAATATAACAATATTGATAGCTCTGTATATTTTAGCGATACAATAACTGGAATTAAAGTAGAATTGTGTAATGGCTTAAGTATTGTAAAGAGGCCTTAGTAGAGGGAGTGATAGATTTACCACACTGAATAGACCTATAGCATCAGCGGCCATCCTAAAATTTCAGAATTAAAAGATAAATAGCAGTATGTTTTAGAGCTACTATAATTAAAGTTATTGATAAGGTAGAATCTTATATATGGTATCGTATGCCCATGGCAAAATATAATACAGTGGAACTTGGATAATTCGAACCTCAAGGGACCAGTAAAAAAAAAAAAATACAATTATCCAAAAATTCGAATTAAGAAAGTTTTTTGAAAAGGGCAGATAAAATGTATTGTATTACGTTTACATAATGATTTACGTTCAATAAAGCAGAAAAGAAACGGCCGAAAAGTGGGCTTACAGATTTCGTTGGTAAAACAGAGATGATGACAAGTGATCAGAAATACACTAAGAAAATGATAAAAACAAATTATGGGAGCATCAGGGTCACTGACCGATTTAAATATATTGGAGAAATAATTAGTAGCAATGGGACGGTTAAATTGGCAGTTGAGAACAAAAAAGGGAAATTGGAAAGATTAAATTGTTGTACAAAAAATATATACAATAAAAAGAACCTGTCTATCAATGCAAAATTACGACATTTTAATACAGTTGTTAGACCAGTCATCTTGTACTGCATTGAAACTACAAATATAACCGGAATGGAGAATTTGCTCAAGATAGAAAGAAGAATTTTAAGAAGGATTTTTGGTCCTAGGAAAACACAGGAAGGTTATAGACTGAGAACCAATGCAGAAATTTATAGTAAAATCACGGCGATTTCAGTTCTACGGACATATGCTCCGCATGGATTGCTCAAGGTTAAACAAACAAATTTTTGATAAAATCTGGAACTATAAAGGGCAAGGGGGCTATGTAAAACAAATGAAAGAAGAACTTCGAAAATTCAAAATTACTGAAGAAGATTGTCTAAATCGAATAGAGTGCAGAAATAAAAAAAATTGGCGTCAAAATTCTTGTCGGGGAGAAGAAGAATCTCAACAGAGGAGAATGGACTGCTGAAAGAAGAGCTGCTCAGTCGACCAGGATGAAAGACTTCTGGAAGAGAAAGAAGGAAACTAGACCTATAGTGATATTTGCATGGTCCTTGTTGGCATGTCCGCGGTGCATATATGTATAAAGCAGATTAACAGATAACGGTACTTTATTAAGACTATATCGTGAATAACCACAAAAGTTTCAAATGAAAAATAAAACCAAAATGTACTATTCACCTATTTAACGACAGTAGTAATCCAGTAATCTGGTTAAGTCTTGGATAAATCTACAGTTTTTCAAAATAGTTTGAGATTTTTTACCTGTTTCCTACAATTAAGTCTCTCAGCCATCACAAAAGAATCTAACAAATTTAAGGAACGGAAAACAGAACCACTTACGTTATTTCTACTTAAAAAAAACACGCCTAATTTCTGTGATGTGGTTTGTTGCTTGGGTTGCACTCAAAACAGCTTTTTTGGGAACTGACCCAACTGTCCCACTGTTTGGCTTTTGATCGGCGTTTTACACTAAAAACTTCAAATTATCCAAAATATAATTCGAATTAACCACGATTTTTTTTAGCATTGATCGTATATAAAATGCTAGGGACGATGAGAAAAATTCGAATTGAAGAAGATTTCGAATTAGAAGTTAGAATTAACCACGTTCCACTGTAACATCGATTTTTATGATGGCGGTTGTGCGCAATGTTAAAATGTAATACAAATAAAGAATCATTAAGAATGTACCTCCCATAAGACCATCCCCTCGTACACGTAGTAGGAGATGGGAAGCATATTATAGTAGAGGACTGCCCGTCGGGGTGAAGTACAGTGGAGACTTTGTGTGCCCCAAAACCGCCACAATGGCTGTGAAGGCTGAAAGGTGACGGCTAACGGAATAGGGAACATGCATGATCGGGGTTTTTATTTAAAATGCGCTAATCTGATTCAAAATGTCATGCAGAATTCAAAAATGTGGTCAGAATGTACGAATAATAACTCCAAACATGATAAAAATCCGAAATAAAATACGCAAAATGTCACGTGACGCGAGTACACGATCTTATTGGTCTGACGTCATCGTTTATGTTGGTGGTTTTTGAGGCGGAATAAACAGATGTTGTGCTTTGAGACACAGTACTCGTAATTCTGTTATATTTTAGTGACCAGTAAACTTCGGTTCAATCTGCATTGCGTTGAGTAATTCTAAGTGTGAAGTTTTGTACGTAACATGAATTCAGCGCAGTTAGTGAGGCAGAAAGGTTATAGATGGTGTATAGTTCCAATGTGCTCTAATACATCGCATGCTACTCCAGATAAGTTATTTATCAATGTTCCAAAGGACCCAAAAACTAGGAAGAAATGGATTTTGGCGTGCCGGAGAAATGTCAGTGATATATCGGAGAAGTCTACAGTTTTTTGCTGTGAAGATCATTTTAATGTAAGTTGAATTAGTTTGAAAGGACTCTTGATCATTTAACCACGTCTGCTTTTCTGGTGATTTTGAATTTGAATCTATGATACTTGAATTAAATTTTGAAATATGAAAGTAATGAACAGTGTTTTCGAGTTTTCCATGTCCCTAATAATAGGCCTAAACCAAGGTTTCACGATCCAAATTGATTTCTCAAGTTATAAAAATTTATCTTGGCATGTGACAGTTAGGTAAGTAGTTATTGAAAAGCTTACTTTTGTAAACACATTTAGGCTACAACAAAATACCAGTAGCCTACTCTAGGGCCTTTAGGCCTAATGTAACAAAAAGCAAAGTAGGCCTATGAACAGCATGAAAAAGAATTTATAAAGAACAAGTGTAGGCAACATCTGTAAAAAAAAAACAATGCTTGTCAGTTCGGGTGGTCTCAAGTCTTATAAGTGAAATATGCTGATTAATAATAATAACAATAATGAATTACAATGATTTTTATTAATTACACAGCACAGTAATTTTAACAAAATACATATTCCTACATTAGGCCTACCATACTACAAATAATGGTGATGAGTTAAAAATATTGTCCTAACTTAGTTCAAGTTTCAAGAAAAAAAGGGTAAATCAATAAATAAAATCACAGCACCCAAAGACATTCCTATATTATGTGACTTAATGCCACCAAGACACTGTTCTTGCTTGATATGCTAAAACTGTGTGAAAAGCTAGATGAAGTCAAATTCATCTTCAGAAAAGTAGCACATGGTCAGCAAAGCTTGTATCATTTATGCATGAAAACTTTGTTAGGATTTTTACATTGTGCTAATCCTGTTTTTCCAGCTGGAAAATGATATGGAAAACTGGGTTAAATTCAGAATCATTGGATGTCCAATTAAAATGAAGTCTGGAGTCATCCCCCATATATTTCAATGCCAGTCAGACAGGAGGAGAACAATGATTCATTCACCAAGGCCTGCTGCTGCCAAACGTTTGCGAGCTGAGGTGATTGAAGAAGCACTTAGGTCAAATGAAACACAAGAAATACCCCTATCACAGAACGTAGCTATGGAAAGTGATTTTGAGGGTGTAGAAGTAGATACTGGAAGTACCTTGTCTTCACAAAACTATGAAAAGTGTACACTAAATACCAGTAGGCCTACTGGTAGTTCAGATGTTGGAATACAAGTAAACCTAGTTCCTCATTTTAGAAGTAAGGCTATTCAAACAAAATTCCCTGTGACAAGTACTGCCTCATCTCCAATTAAATTTAAGTGTCCAATTCCACCTCCAATTGAAACAGACACTTTTTGAGCAAAGCTGTAGTTCTGACTGTGAGAGTAGGGACTCCGATTTTAAAGTCGCAGATGGTGACAGTGACGAAGAACTAGATGAGGAACTTGCACGTGAAATTACGTTATTAAACAAAAATGAAGTAGTCAAGGGTCGACTTGAAGTAATAATTAAACGTAATACTAAATTGTATCTTGGTTTGCCAGAGCAAAGTTTATATGTACTGGATTTACTTGCCAAGAACCTTGAAATGAACCACATTTTACTAACACTAAAAAAAAAAAAATAGGCTAGCTGAACCATTCTCAATTCTCGCAGATGACTTTGGAATTTCAGCCAGTTGTGCTAGTCGCATATTTTGTAAAACTGTCACATTATTAGCACTGTGTCTTAAGGAGTTAATATTCTGGCCTGAAAGAAAGAAAATTGTAGAACTTTTGCCCATGCCTTTCAGAGCAAGATACAGTAATGTCCAGTCTATTATTGACTGTCTAGAAATAGAAATTGAGAAACCATCCAATTCAATGCACCAAGCACTTACTTGGTCAGAATATAAGCACTGCAATATTATTAAGTACCTTATATCTTCCACACCAGATGGTTTCATTAATTTCATTTCTGAAGGGTATAGTGGTCGTATAAGTGATTCCCACTTGTTTGAAAGATGTGACTTTCTCAAAAAGCTACCTTCTGACTGTGCAGTTATGGCTGACAGGGGGTTTAAACATGTGGAACCACTTCTGATACAAAATAGATGCTCGCTGGTTCGACCACCTAGTGTAGGTAATGGAGAAAAAATAACAAAGGAAGATGTAATGCAGACCAAGAGCATAGCCAGCTTAAGAATTCATATAGAACGTTCAATTAGAAGACTAAGAGAATTCAATATGTTGAAGCCTCATGCATGTGTTGACCATAATTTAATACCAGTGATTGATGAAGTTATTGTAATAGCTAGTGCACTGATTAATTTGCAAGCACCACTGGTAAGGTATTAAGACGAGTAACTTAGACTCATTGAATCAATGAAACCATTCGTATATAGTCAGTCTGTCCATACTGTATATACCTACATGTAGGCTTACATATATATGTGTATGTAATTGTAATTGTATTTACATTTTGAAGTAAGTTAAGCCTACTTACTTTATTTTACATATTGGTGTTAGTGGCACAATCTTTTTTAATTTTTCTTAGGAATGTTTTCTGTGGAGCCTTTTAACACACACATGTATTACACGAAGAACAGTTTAGGCCTATTATTCTCATGTTAATCCATTTTAGTATATGGTATAATCTTATAGAGTACATATGGAGAAATATAGTAGGCCTATTTTACTACAAAAGGAACTTCATAATATGAATCAAAATATAAACAATGATCAGCCTACTAACCACTTAGGCTATGGGCTTAACACTCCTCATTAGTACTGGAAATATGCATTCTTTCCAGAACTTTTCAGCTTCATTAATGGCTCTAATAGCCAGTTCCTCATCGTATTCTACCCAAAAAAATAGAAATACGCTTTGTTGCTTCAAAACTTGGATCAGCAACACAAAAAACACCCTTTTCCATTTTTGAAAAATGCATCTGCATTTGAATCTGCAGTAGGAACTTGTCACTTATTTTGCCATTGTTGACATAATTTCCTACTGAAGCTTCTCTAGCTGGAGACTTAACTTCCACAACAAAGTCCTTTCCAATGCCATCTGGTGAAGCTCCCATTACAGGATGTGATGCAGAAAGCAGGAGACCACTCTTTTGTATTTTGGTGCCAAGTAGGGCTTGTAAAGTGGCTATGACTTCAGTTTCAAGTGTACATCCCCTTTTCATTGCTTTAGTCTGTGTTGTTTTCACAGCACCGAGATCACTCGTTCCACAAATGTCCCATCAGATGTTCTGCACCTAGTTGCTTCATGGAGCTTGGAGGCTGTGATTCTCATATATCTGAGTTCATGCCAAGCTGGATCATTATGTTGTTTCAAAGTTTGCCTTTCTGCCAACTTAATAGACTCGAAGTCCATGTTCTCTTTTGCAAATGTGAGAAAAGAATCACTATCTCCAGCTCTTTCTGCAAATTTAATCGCAAGATAGTGCAATGACAGCTTCCTGATGCAGTCACTTTCAGTGAAATACCTGCACAGTTGGTTTTCAATTTTAAGCTCTTTACCTGCAACAACTACAGCATTTAAGAAGCTGCCATTAGAGGAACTACTGTCAGTTGTTACCTCAGTACTTTGCTTCTTTTTACCCAAGTCCTTTGCAGTGATAAATTTCTTCGATGTACCGACAGCAGATAGCTCTGATTTTTTCCAGTAGCACTTCACAGAAGTCGTGGCTTTCTCCTCACTTCGACGATGCACCCACATCAGAAATGCTATTGCATGTTTACAACCACCTGTATGGAAAGAAATCAAAATGACAGCACCTATGGATTTACATATAAATGGGCAAAGGGAGAGAAACCCATAGGCTGTGTTTGTATATTGAAAATAATAACAATAAAAATTATAATGTACGAAATGATGAAATAATAAGATAATAATACAAATAATAGTATGACAGAATTTTATATTTTCCTCTTTGGTGGTTTCATGTAGGCCTACAGTACATACTGTAGGCCATCTTCTTTTTTTCTGTTTATATTATAATTTTTCAAACTTAAGATTACCAGTACTTGCAATTATTATTGTTATCATTTTATTTTCCTCGAAGGGGTCTACTCCTTAGCATAAGAGTTAAAATTTTTAGGCCTAAATATGCTGTTTACCAAGTTTATATAGGCTACTCACCAGATGATGCAGCACAGTCATGGCATTCTACACTATCTATGCAGTACTGTTCCTCATCTACAATTAGTGTGACTGTATAATTTTTGGATCTGACCTTGTGCTCAGGACATATTTTGCATTTAACTATGCATTTCCCACTTTGTCGCTTCACTTGAACATACCCTATAGCGCTGTCACCATAATTTTCTCTGCCAGCACTGTAACAATATTATATTTTATTGTACAATATAGATGCAAGGAAATTACCTGAAGTTACTTAATGTTTCCTTTTCATTGGCCTTTGGAGGGGGGAGGGCAGTTGCCCCAACTAAAAATCTACCTATTTTCAAGATTGATAGATTATAGAAGCATTTATTTTTGAAATTGTACAATAATTGTACTCCTAAGCATAAGAGTTATGTTTAAAAAGTTAAAAAGCCTAAATTTGCGTTTTTATGTTAGTTTTAGGCCCGTCTTGATCCGTACCATACCTTGGTAATGGTGAATATTGATTGTATTTTCTAACATGTGAACCAATCTAGAAAGAAATATGGGAAATGGGACTTAAGTGATATGTTTCTTTTCACGTTCCTTGTTATCCTAACACTAAGAGTTACAGAACGTATATACAAGATCCCACTTACCTATTTGCTTTTGATCCGCGAATTTCTGCAGCCACAAAACAGTCATTAGTTTTCAAGAATGATGCTACCATGATGGCATCCACACATGGTAGATTGTCAGACTGTGCTCTTTTAAAGCCTTCTTCTGTCATTTTGAAATCAATTGTGTTTTTTTTTCGCAATCACGAATAATGATTATTCGGCTTTTAGTAGCAGCAGATGAACGATGGCTGGCGAAGCTTCATACGGTGCTAAACGGTGACGTCACATCCCGCCACTTACGTCACAGGACGTTTTACTCGCCTTGCGGAAAGAGACTTTTAAATATTTTTTTAATGACAGAAAACAAAGCAACTTATCACAATGCAATATGTTTCCATACTATTTAATGGGTGTACTTTTCAAAAATTATTTTTTTGAAAATTACGCATGTTCCCAATTCTGATGAAGACCTCGACGACAAGTGCAGCGGAGAACAAGACCTTTGGTACGGCACACCAGTGGCAGTTCTCCATTGAAGCGTTTGAATCGCCGCGTCACCTGGTTTATTACAAAATAAATAATGATTTAAAAATAAATATTTTCGCATTTATTAAGAGTTTTAAACATGATTTTTAGTGCCCTAGATGTTATCAATTAAAGCATGAACATCGACCTTCAAACGGCACTGCACGGTGGTGCGGTGGCGAATCTGCTGCCATCTGATGAGACAGGAATGGATGGCAAGAACGAGATTGAGTAAGGCCGGAGGGGGAACGGAAGTCAGCGGTATCCATGGCAACAGGAGTTCCATGATGCGAATTCAGCCAGCAAGCGAGTTGTCTCTCACCAGTGAATGCTCTCATTTCAAGCAATCTTGAAACTATAACAGTCATTCACTATGCTCGCTGCACGTGCAGTTCGTATAGGCCTATTAGATAGCGGCGTTTTGCGTGTGTAATATGATTTACATTTTGATATTCCAAGATAAGAAATACAAAAATATGAGTATTGAAACATTGGTGAAATACCTAAAAGAAAATAGTATGGACGATGTGTTCATGGAAGCATACATATTGTTCTTTTTATATGTTTTCGCGTATATCGGTGCGTCACCATTCGATTCAGTCCTGAACCACCACTGCGGAACACAATGCAAAACAGGCAACACCTTCTTCTTGGATGAAATAAAAGAAGAAACCATTGCGTAGTGGTGAAGAAGGATCTTTAAAGGCTACGGGAGTCAACCCCAACAGAAAAATCCCACGGTCCAGCCCAGACTTAAAACCACTTGTTGTAACATATCTTAACTAAATATCACATAGACCGGTAACTAACAAATATTGACTAGTTGTGTTAGTTAAACTACTTCTGCAACTGAATAAGTGTACATATTGTATATACTATCACCCATACTTGTAGACATGGATTCAATAACCCAAGTGTAATGGATCTGATGATGATCGCTTTACGACCGAAACTGGTTATCCAAGTGTAGTCTATTTATCAATCACATGGGTTTTTTTTTTCAGGATTAGAGAACCAGCCATTACAATTGGGTACAATCGTGTTGACTGACTGAAAAACATCAAAATTCGATTACTATGGCAACACTGAATAATGGCTTCAAACACCATAACTTGAATATCATTAACTCATGTTATAATAGCAAAAGTACGCGAAATTTAGTGAATGAGGAGTACCATACAAAAAGAAGAAATTAATAATAAAAATATTACACTAAATATAGCGCACAGTGGCCATCTTGAAATTATGGAATATAAAAGTGAATAACTCGGTATATTTTCGACACCATAACTAAAATTAGTATTAAGGTAGAAACGTATATGGGCTTTCTATGTCCAAGGCAAAATAATGGCCTCACCATAATACTCAAGATAGTGGGTCAGCGTATTATTAAAAAAAAGTCCTCTCGGCACGCCGGAAGGCGGAGGTAGATTTCACCGGACAAACTTGGGGATAGGGGAAAATAGGCAGAATATGCAGATTTTCGTAGAAGGATCAGACCTCATTTAATGCGAGAAGGTATTTTATAATTGGAGCTTAATTAACTTTGTTTTTCGTCATTTTATGCTTATTTTAAACATTTTATTGTCTTATGGGAACGGTAACCTTCTTGTCATTTGGGGTCCATTTTTATACTTGTGGTCACACTATCCTTATGCAAGGTTTCGACACTGATGTGCAACTATGTAACGGTCTGTTACTTCTTCACGCAAAATTATATCTACCGCAGAGATTTTGGTTGGTTCCTCAGTTTAGGGGCTGCGACAACGCGGTCATGTAACCCCGTGTACTTTGGGATGGCTGTATTAGTCTGTAATTCAGGTAAGGACTGCAGACGGTCAATTTCAAGCAGTAGTTACTAATGTTGCTACCAGGTACTACCGTCAACGACACCTAGCTGTGAACTTGGCTACTAGATGCCACCGCAACCAGCAACTCGCAACTAACGTTGGAACTTCCCCTCCAAAGGAAAGCATACTGACGGATTTTTAGCGCTCTTAGAAAATCCGACGACTTTGGCCGGTTTTGAACTCGCGACCTTGGGCATAGACATTCAGCATGCTACCAGTTACGTCACCGAAGCCGCTTCACACTTAGATGGAAATCTGAATCTGATCTCGTGCAAGTGCGTTATCTTGGCAACGTCTGATGGCTCATCCCTCATCAATTTAGTAGTGTTGCCATGGCAACCACTGATAGGTCTTGGCATTTTCTTATAATTCCGAAATTATTTTTCTCATCCCTTGGCATAATGGTGGGTTATATCAAAAATTCTTTCAGACAAAAGTTTTAGGTAATTATTTATGGGAATATTGTCCATTTTGTACGGTTTTGATATTGTGCCTATTAAGAGAGATATGATTAATGTTTCCCGAAAAACCCACTTTTTCCCACCCCTTTGGTCAATGGTTGGTGCTATAAAAAAAAACTCTTCAAACATACATTTTTGGGCTTTATCCGACACATAGTATGAATGTTGAACGGATTCGATATTTCACATATTAAGAGAGTTATAGCAATATTTCACGTTTTCGAAAAAAAGCCCCCTATTTTCACCCCTTTCGACCGATTTAGCCCAGTAACGAACTCGACCGAGATTTTATAGGTATACGTATTCGGTAAAAAATTCAAAGTGATTGGTACAAAATTACGGCAGTTATCGTGTCCACAATAAACTGATATACATATACATACATAAATTATATATAACTTTTGAACTGACGGTGGTTTTGGGGTCTGGGGGATGTGAAACGCGAAGATATGTCGAAATTTTCCGGAAGTCGAAACATGGTACCCATTGCAATAGTTAGCTTTCTAATGAAATCTACCTCTGGTTGGTTCCTCAGTTTAGGGGCTGCGACAACGCGGTCATCTAACCCCGTGTACTTTGGGTGAGTGTAGAATCTGTCTGATACACGGTGTGAATTGTAATGGCTGTATTAGTCTTAATTCATGTAAGTACTGCAGACGGTCAATTTCAAGCAGTAGTTCCTAATGTTGCTACCAGGTACTACCGTCAACGACACCTAGCTGTGAACTTGGCTACTAGATGCCACCCCAACCATCAACTCGCAACGAACGTTGGAACTTCCCCTCCAAAGGAAAGCATACTGAGGGATTCTAGTGCTCTTAGAAAATCCGACGACTTCGGCCGGCTTTGAAACCGCGACATTGGGCATAGACATTCAGCATGCTACCAGTTACGTCACCGAAGCCGCTTCCCACTTTGCCAGGCGGCTTCGGTGGCGTAGTCGGTAGCGTGCTGAGCTTCTATGCCCAAGATACCGGGTTCAAACCCGGCCGAAGCCGTCGGATTTTTTAAGAGTGTTAAATATCCCTTCCATCGGAGGGGAAGTAAAGCCGGCGGTCCCATGTCATAGATTTATGGCATGTTAAAGATCGTTCCACTAATTGCACCTGTGTGAAGCTAAATTGGATAGGTTAAGAATGTATACAACGCTCTTAGGTTTCTATGTTCGTTGCCAAGAGCCGACTGCGGCGGCGTCTAGTAGCTCAGTTCTGAACTTGGCCTCGTAGTCGTTGACAGTGGCGCTTGGCGGCAAAAGTAGGAACTATCTGAAAAATTGTTAGTTGCAGTACTTAAATTAACAAACAGATAACACACACTAATACAGTCATCTCAATTAACACCGGTTATCAGACAGATTCTACACACACCCAAAGTACACGGGGCTACATGACCGCGTTGTCGCAGCCCCTAAACTTAAGAAACAACCAACCAACCACTTAATCAGATGGAAATACTGAATCTGATCTCGTGCAAGTGCGTTGTCATTGCAACGTCTGATGGCCCATGCCTCATCAATTTAGTAGTGTTGCCATGGCAACCACTGATAGCTCTTGGCATTTTCTTATAATTCCGAAATCATTTTTCTCGTCCATTGGCGTAATGGAGGGTCATATCAAAAATTCTTTCAGACAAAAGTTTTAGGTAATTATTAGGGGAATATTGTCCATTTTGTACGGTTTTGATATTGTGCCTATTAAGAGAGATATGATTAATGTTTCCCGAAAAACCCACTTTTTTCCACCCCTTTGGTCAATGGTTGGTGCTATCAAAAAACTTATTTGACAAATATTTTTGGCACTTATCCGACACATATTATGAACTTTGAATGGATTCGATATTGCACGTATTAAGAGAGTTATAGCGAAATTTCACTTTTTCGAAAAATGCCCCCATTTTCACCCCCTTCGACCGATTTAGCCCAGTAACGAACTCGACCGAGATTTTATAGGTATACATTTTCGGTAAAAAATTCGAAGTAATTGGTGCGAAATTACGGCAGTTATCGTGTCCACAAGAAACTGATATACATATATATATATATACATAAATTATATATAAACTTTTGAACTGACGGTGGTTTTGGGGTCTGGGGGATGTGAAACGCGAAGATATGTCGAAATTTTCCGGAAGTCGAAACATGGGACCCATTGCAATAGTTAGCTTTCTAATGAAATCTACCTAACATCAAAGAAACTCAGGATCCAATTACACGATGAATACAAAATTTTGTGAGAGAGAAGTAGCATACAAGAGACTTTGCTAGAATTTGCTAGAAACTGACCAATTTGTAATTATACGACATCAATATCGATAATGTCACCCCAGAACTGGTACTAGCCTAAAACATAATACGGTTGTAATCATGTTAGTGTCAGTGTATTTAAGACATAAAAGACAGACTAGTGCTCAGAGGCAGACCAGCGGGCCAAACGAAGTGACCCGAATGCTCACGAATATAACCGATCAGCCATCCTCTTCCACGCACTTTAGACGGACCAAGCGGGGCATGATCCTTGGAACAGCTATTTTTCTTTCGTTTATCCACGGGCTGTTTGTTCTGTGAATAATCGCTTGATTTCGGTTCTGTGCGTGAATTCTTGGAGTCTCAGGCATTCACTGGACAACTAAAATAAACTAAATTCCAGCCGTTGAGTCTTCGGCAGGGTGCTACGTGAATTCCCATCCCCTTATCTACACTAATATATTTCTTGATATTCTTCCCTGGCTCTTTCTCAACAGCTTATGAATTGCTTGGAAAATCCGTTTCATGTACTTGAGTTTCTAGTGAACAAATATATTTCACTTGTGAAAAAATACTTTTCTTTTACAGTAAGAGACTATGTAATTTTAAATAAATCAAGTAAAAATTATGTTAAAAGAATGTCATTTTGATCAAATATGTAAAATAGAAATACAGAATATTAATTTTACATTAAAATTAAAAATATGTAAAACAAATGTCATTATGATCAAATATGTAACAATAAAATGTAATTATATGATAGCTAAGGTCCAAATTCATGGACATTTACCATTTTTAGTTATGTATAAGCAAAGGGATAGAATATGAACAGTATTTACATAAAAATCCTAGCCCTAATGATCGGTCTAGGTTGTGAGTTTCGGGTACGTTCGGTTTGCCCCGCTGGTCTGTCTGGGTGCGTGTCAAAAGAGCGTGAAGGGGGATGGATGATCGGTTGCAGCCGTAAGTATTCGGGTCGCTTCGTTAGCCCCACTGGTCTGTCTCTAATAAGCGCTAGTTAAGACTGGTTCACAATCTACCGGGAACGAGAACGAGAACGGGAACGAGAAGGGAGTTGAAATACACGCTACCTTATGGGTCGGTTCACAATCAATCTCCAGGAACGAGAAGCTAAAAGTAGCCCGGGAAGGCGAACGGGAAACATGGTACTGTTTTAGCGTAGCTTCCATAGGGTAATCTGTGATTGGAGGCTGTCGTTCGTAACCACCAGGGACGGATTTACGTATAGGCTGTAGAGGCGTCAGACCAGGGCGCAAATTTTAGGGGGCAGAAAATGTTGACTAAGTTTTTTTTACTATAAAAAAAGAAATACGGTATATATTTTATTTAAAAAATAAAAAATTGAAATCTGAATATGTTCATGCATCTACACGATTAATGAGCGCCCCTTAGAGACAATCCAATATCACCCATGTGACATATTATAAGATTGAGAAATAGTGGGTCTTCTGTTTCCGTCTCTGTGTGCTGCGCGTTGGTGGTCGAAGCCTCGTTTAGATGGAGACAGGTCTGATTATCTTGAGGGGCGCTCTGGTTGTTTTGCGTGGCTAGTACCTCTACCATGTTTTGTGTGGCCGGTGACTTTATCGTGGTAGCTTTGCTAATTTCTTTTGTTGCGTCTGCATGGAGGGCTCCTGTTTTCGATGGTCGTCCAGCTTATTGTGGCTGTTGTTTTTGGTTCCTGCCGGGGGGAGAGAGGTTTTTCCCATCTCCCTGGCTACCGCTTCTTGTACTCTTTCTATGAGTGTAGTTTCCATGTTCTGGTCCATTTGTTCTATGGATGCTTGCATGGATTCTATAGAGTTTAATAGGCTTTGTATGAGGTCATATTGTTTCCCTGCTTTCCGCAGCATTGGTTTGAATTCTTTGCATATCCACGTGACTCTGCAGTTAGCCCTCGTAAGCGTGTCTTTTTCGCCTTGCGTCAGCCCTGCACATTTCTTATGTTCCCTTCTTTCGCATGCCTTGCATGTAGCTGAGTCCCCATCTTTTTCTGTGCTGCGTTTGCATTTTCCGCAGAGCTCTGTGGGGACCTTTTCCTGCATTCTCGGTGACAGAGGAGGGGCAGACTTTTTGATGAAACAGGTGATTGGTCTCGGTCCAGTGTGGGTTTACTTCGTGTGAGGCTTGTAAAAGCCTTGTTACGTTTGTAACGGAAGACTGGGTTCAGTCCGGTACGGTAATGTTTCATACGGAGCTAGACTGCTATGTATGCATGTTTTGTGCGATGACATTCACAGAAATTGTTCTCCGGTATGGTGATGTTTCATACGAAGCTGGACTGCTATGTGTGCATCTTGTGTGCAAGGGCATTCACAGAAATTGTTCTCCAATTGGTCGAGGTTTTAATTGCTGGAGTTTTGTCTATCTAACCTCACCAGATACTCTGTGAAGACTGGTCTTTGTTTCCTGCTTATAAACTATTATTCACGTTCTTTGTTGCGAGTCTCTCGACGTATTTTTGATGTTGATCTCTTTTGCCAATTTATCTAATATATTGCACATCATTGAACTACAGTTAACTGTCTATAATTCGAATTATCTGAGAGCTAAAATTTGGCGCGTCACAACACATTCATTTTTCGTTTAAAAATTGAAAATGATTGAGCGTAAAATATTAAGTGGTGCTCAATGTAGAAAGCAAGCACCTGAAAAAGCGCAAAAACAAGAAAACGTTTTGGCTAAAACGCCAAAAATTGATACATTTTTAAACCATCAACAAATAAGTTGCTCAAAATAATAATTGAATAATGTAAAAAATCATTTTTTCAAATTAATGAACTGACATTTTTTATGGGCAAATGTATAGGTCAACAACCATTTTCAGATGTTCCTCCTTCTTGTCCTTTCTCTACTTCTGCCTTCCTGACTGCTACTGACTCTGTACCTGAGAATATTGATGTTGAAGAAAATATACCAGATACAGCTCACTCAGATTTACCTACATTTTCTGATGAGAAAGCAGAAGCGAGTGAAATTCAGAAAAATGTGTTTGTATTGAACCCATGTGCCACTGGTTCAAGGGTCGAATTCATATTTTATTGGCAAAAGAAGAGAGGAAAAATTACAGTCTTTAGAATGACTTAGGAAGATTTTATGTAGAGGACTGTTACAACGTGGCGCAATAACAAGGGACCAGGAGTCACGCGGAAATGATATCATGCATGACGCATTGATAAGGAGCCGATCATGACTATTAATAGAACGATAAAAACTTTCCACTGTGTGTAAGAGAGAGGAGGTTTCGGAAATTGACCTTACGCAGCAATAAAATGACAACCTCGCAATTGCTCAAGAAGAGGAATAATTAGATTTAAGCCATTTGCGAGCATTTAATTAATGAAAGAAACACACAATGGTTGATCATTTTGGAAGAGAGATTTTTGTGTGGGGAAAAAGTTTATAATATTTGCACAGGAAAGAAGTGCAGACACAGCATGACGTAATTAAAAATTCCCCGAGACCAGAGTTGGTAGGGATAGAAAATAAACCGCAACACCCACGTATCTGAAGAGCAAAATCATTTAATATCTTGAAATTGTGCGATCGATTTTCATGTTCAAAGAAACCAGTTGACGTTTAGAACACGAGCTTTCCAGAGATATATTTTTCAAAATTATGCGACTATTACTTCAAAAGTTAGTGCTGGAGAAGACGCGGATCTTATCTTTTTGCCGTCGATTTGTATAAAAACCCTGGCAGAGCCAGGAGATGCATTCAGTCTACCATAGGTGCCTGAGGGCACGGTGCTGTTTCGCAAATGCAGTTATTGTCAGCCTGCGGGCGTGACACTGTGTCACGATAATCGTTAATGCAGTCTTCAGACAGCCCGAGGGGGCGTCGCTGAATCACAACTATCCAGTTCCGTGAGCGCCGAGACGCTGCACGATGAAGAATCGACTGCAAGATTAGTTACAAGTAAACTCCTAGCACAGGAGAGTTGCATCAAAGTTTATTCAGTTATAAAGGACGCCCGAGAGCGTAATACTGCGTAGCAAAGTATAACAAGTACATTTTAGTGAGCGCGTAGACGCTGCACTCAGAAACAATTATCGTACAGTTCACCAGTATAGTCAAAGTCAGGCTGTGAACTCGAAGAAATAATAAGGAATAGGTACTCGGATAATAGTTCAGTTAAAGACATAAAGCATCATAAAGTTTCGAAGTACCAAAGGAAGTGAAATAAACAGTTCTATTAACGTTAAGGAACCCGATCAGGGTCGAACGAAATAAATAACGCCTAGTGTTCCGGAAAGGTAGGGACTAGAGCGCAGGACGATAAGAATTAGGAATTGTAGTTCCAGGCTTTGTCTAAATAGACAAACGAACAGTAAAAGCGATAAGCTACGGATTAAAGAAATAGCAGTTAATGCTAGGAAATTATTAGGTCACCGATAAACTATTCGAGAGGCCGTAACCAGGACAGACTTTATCTAGACGAACTAGCTAGCGTCTAGCAAGAAACGACATCGTGCAAGTAAAGTATAGAAGCCGATAGTCAAAACCCGGATTTGAAGATCAGCCGTTCCAGTGAGGTGTAGATCGATCGAGACTTTCCATCATCTCGTCAGATTAGTGGCGTAGTCGGTAGCATGCTGAACTGCTGTGCCCAAGATAGCGGGTTCAAACCCGGCTGAAGTCGTCGGATTTTTTAAGAGCGTTAAAAATCCTTCAGTATGCCTTCCTTCGGAGGGGAAGTAAAGCCGGCGGTCCCATGTCATAGATTTATGGCATGTGAAAGATCCTTTCACAGACTAAACTTGTGTAAAGCAAAATTTGTTAGGTTAGATTTCGTCAGAACGCTCTATCAAAGTTCCAACGTTCGCCACTAGGTATCATTGATATCTGGTGGCGAAAGTTGGAACTACTTGAAATTGAACGGAACTTGTAGCTCACCCTTTAGGGTGTCCGCTGGAAGCAGCTACAGACTCAGGCGAGCCGAACATGTCCTCGGACACTCCCGGCACTAAAAGCCATACGATAAATACATAAAAATAGGGAGCCGACGTCCCCTTGGAAACGGGGAAGAAAGAAATCACGTGTGTAAGGCGAAAATTAACGCCCAAGTGATTAAAAAGCTATGTAATGTAAATATAGTGAAAATTTTTGAGTGTAATAATTTTAGTGAATTTATATTGTGTTAAGGTAAACGAATACAAAATGGTATTCATTATGTTACAAGTGATTAAGGTAAATAATTTATGTGTTGATAAAGAAGTGTCATTGAGTGTAAGTGTATCAATGAAAATGGCTTAAAAAAGCAGTGAGTGGGCGAAATATGTTTCATCGCTGGAGGATTCGGTCGTTGACCGTACAATCATATGAGTAACTCTTTCATTATGATATGTGTTTGGGAAGATTTGCGTATAATCCTCATGAAAGAGAGAGAATAGGGATATTGAATAACAAATAAAAGAATAATAGCGCGATCTGTTGTTGTTTGAGTTGTTACAATAAATATGTGAAAATGTAAATGAATCCCTTGGGGAATGTATTAAGTAAAATATCAGTGTAATTGATAAATGATATAAATATGAGAAAGCAAGCGTAATAATAATAATAATAATAATAATAATAATAATAATAATAATAATAATAATAATAATAATAATTAGATAAATGAATGAATATTATGATATATGAAAAGTAGTAGCTTCCGAGCTCCTTTAAATGAATTAATACATGTTATGAATACATGTTCTTATGGTAAAAATGATTATTGTCAAGGGAGAAGAATAATATAAAATTGAGATGTAGATCAAACGTTGATTTTGAATTTAGTAGTTCTCTGAAGGCAACTTGGCTAATTAATGTATAAGCGCCATGTAGTGCATTGAAGTAAGTTGTCACGCTAGGAATGCGTTGAAATGCTCGGTAAAACTAATTATGAGGGGCAGTTGGTCGTGGTAATTGAACTATGGTAAGTCCTCCAAAGTAGTGATGTAATCACGAGGCCGCGTGTGTGTTGTATGGTAAAAAGGGTGCTAATTATGTTGTATTATGAGCGCTGGTATAAGGCAAAAGGCCTGCCCTAAGTCGCAAAGGTTATAAGTCATCCAGTGTGGGATATTGCTCCCGAGGCATTTGAAAGGATCGAACTCAGAGTCGTCCATGTTTAAGCCCCTAAATATTTGTTGTATTATTGAATTATTCTTATCCGCCAATGAGGACACTTCATAATTACTACATGCCGAAGCCAAGAGAATAGGTTTGTTGAGCCTAAATATGTTGTTTTAAAGTATCTGTATGAAAGCCTTGTCATTCAGGGAACTGCATCTAAGAACAGCTCTATGAAAGCTGAGGGTAGCCCGTCTCTTGAGAAGTGAGATGGTGAAGTCTCTGTCTCCCTGCAATAAATCACGCTAAGTAGTCAAGGCCAGACCCTTACCATTGATGTATCACGGTAGGTCTGGGAACGGTCTGTTTGAGTTATAGTCCACAGAAGTGTTTAGAGTTTGTTTTAACGACCCGGTCTTCGAACCGAGGTTCCTTTAGATGAATGATTATCGCTTGCAGAGTTCAGATCGTAGCTTTCTTATGATATAATGGTCTTTTAAGACAAATAATGATAAATCCCTAACTTTATGATTATATGATTCAGTGATTCACGAGTTTTAGTGAAGACAATTAGATTCCGAGAGTGATCTTAATTTTTGACTTGTTCAAGTAGTCTTCTGTAGATCGGGAGTACGCAAATTTTTCCCAATCACAGTAGTGAGTTGTTGACTTGAGAGAGAGGGATGGTAACATATGAGTGTTGTGAAAGCCCAAAATTAAGTAATGATTAACAGTACTTTGGTAAATTTTGATATTTTTGATTAGAAGAGATACTCATGTAATAGGAAGTGATGTGTATTAAATGGATAACACAGTGTATATAAACATTATCGAGCCATTTGGAGCTCTTGATTTTAATGAATTTAAAAGGACACTATATGGAAGTGAAACTTAGTAGAAGTTTGTTGGTTTATGGAAAACCATTTATTATGATTTAATATTTGTTTAATATGAGTTCCTTGTTCAACTTTGAACAAGTATGAATTGAAGGGTCAGTATTTTATTTGTTTGATTTTTGTAGCGCCATATATTTGAATAATTAAATGTGTTTATAGTAGGAGTTGATTTTTATTTATTTTTGGAAGTGTATCCCCTATTTAATCCAAAGTGTGTAAGTCACAGAGTGGGAGAACATACCATGAACCCCGATACTCCCGATTGAGCATTGCTGGCAAACTGTGATTTGCATATTTCATTGCTGAATGGGCACAGTATTCAACAGTGATCCGGCTACTTGGATTGCGAATGAATTTTATTAAGAGTACGTTGCATTGAATGGTTACAATCAGAATCTTTATTCTGATTGTAAAGAATCCAAACGAGTGTACCCTGAATATAATAGGTACTTGAACCACTCAGTGTTTAAAAGAAAACTTCAGAACGGGGAATAGGGGATCGTAAGTGGCTTGTTTATTCCAAGAGTAAAGGTTCTGTTTTTTGTGCACCGTGTTTCCTCTTTGGAGACACAACTGACGAATTTGCGTTCAGACACGGATTCAATGATTGGAAAAACATCCATGACTTGGCTTCTGCCCACGAAAATTCAGATCATAGTAAACAATCTTTCCTAAAATTGTTTGAAGGAGCTAATATACATGGAAGAGTAGATCATGGTTTAGTACAACAACTTCAAGAAGATATTTCGTACTGTAAAGAAGTTCTTAAAAGAGATGTTCCTACTGTCAAACCCTTGGCAACTCGTGGACTCTCATTTAGGGGCACAGGCAGCAATGAGTATTTCGTCGTTATAACAATGGAAATTTTCTGATGTTAATAGAAAATTTAAGACAATTCGATCCATTTATAGATGAGCATATTCGTAATTATGTAGATAAAGGCAGTAGTAGTACAAGCTACCTATCCAAACCTATTTATGAAGAAGTCATCGAAATTATGGCTAAAAAGTGACGTCTAAAATGGTTGAAGAAATCAAAACTGCGAAGTACTATTCTATCAGTGGATTCGACCCCAGACATCACTCGTATTGACCAACTTTCATTCATTTTACGATATGTAAAACCAGATGGCACTGTTACTGAACGTTTTTTAACTCTACTAGACAATCCAGGTCACAAAGGTGAAGACTTATATGGTGCAGTCTCATCTACTTTGAAATATCATGGCATAGAAATTCTTGATATGAGAGGGCAATCGTACGATAACGCTGCCAACATGAAGGGCATATATTCGGGACTTCAAGCTAGAAAAATAACGACAATCCTCTCGCAGATTAGCCTACACACTATGCACTGCATAATCGTTGAATTTGGTTGGTACAAACGTTGCAGAAAGTTGTACAGAAGCGAGTAAGTTTTTTGAATTGGTCCAGGAGTTTTATAATTTTTTTTTCAGATTCGACAGAAAGATGGTCTGTTTTGCAGTATTTTGCTGATTCAAAATTCGTGAAACTAAAATCATTGTCTACAACTCGTTGGTCTGCACGTACTGATGCGGTTTCTGTTCTGGTTGAATTTTGGAAAGAAATAATAAATGCTTTATCAGCTTCTGAAGAAAATCCCTACGAAAAAGCAATAGTTTGAAATAAAGCTACAAGCCTTCGGAATAATATGGAATGACTAGAAAGTGCATTTATGATAAGTATTTGGTCTGTTTTACTTAAACGATTCTATGCTGAAAGTCAGAAATTGCAAGCCATGATGATGATGTTGAGCTAGGTGGAAGAGAGAATTTCAGAGTAAATACTTTCAATATAATTTTGGATAGTCTCTATACAGATTTGAAGGACAAATGCACCGATTATGAATAATTTTTCAAAAATTTATCGCGCTTATCGAATTTGGTACGTTGAATGAACCTTAATTAAGGAAACATGCAGCAACATTACAAGAATATTTTCCAAATGATATAGAACAAATACTTACAAACGAGTTGTGCCACTTTCAAAAATATTGCCGAAGTAAAAAAAAAAAAACGCCTTTAGAAATATTAAAGTATATTCGACAGAATGATCTACAAGGAGTATTTCCAAATGTTGAAATAGCCTACCTCTTGTTGAACTGCACAGCAGTTACCAACTGCAGTGCCGAACACTCGTTTTCATGTTTAAAGCACATAAAAGACTATTTGAGCTCAACAACGAGCCAGGGCTGTTTGGTTTGTCAAATGATTTTGGCAATTGAAGCAGAATTAATGTCAGGCATGGACTTTGACGATATTATGAAAACTTTTGCTGAAAAAAAAAAGCACGGAGAAAGATTTTTGTTAGCACACCTAGATCTTAAGTTATAGCTATATAACCTATATAATGTCATTATACGTGTAAAAAAATCGAATTTTTAATAGTTTGCCTTACTAACTTACCACTCACTTTTCACACAAACCTAAAACAATGGGGGGGGGGCATCTTTTATTTTGCCTAGGGGCGCCAAAAAGTTAATCCGCCCCTGGTAACATCCAACCAATTTTGAACTTGCGCTTATGTGTAGACTGTATATTATATTGAGGCAGTGACATCGTCATGCAAGACGCACGTTACGGAACCTTTTTTATGATTAGCTATTAGTATTGTATATGGACAGTGACATCGCCATGAAAGACGCACGTTACAGAACCTTTTTTATGATTAGCTATTGGTATTGTATATGGACAGTGACATCGCCATGAAAGACGCACGTTAGAGAACCATTTTTATGATCAACTATTGGTATTGCATTAAGGCAGTGACATCACCATGCAAGACACATGTCAGAGGAACGTTTTGACGATTAACTATTGGTTTTATATTGAGGCAGTGACATGGTCTAGCAAGACGCACGCCAGAGAAACGTTTTGACGAGTAACTATTGTGATTGCATTGAGGCAGTTAAATCCTCATGCAAGACGCACGTCACAGGAACATTGTGACGAGTAACTGTTGGCACTTTATTATTGAAGGAGCGATATCGTAATGCTAGACGCACGTCATAGGAACATTGTGACGAGTATCTGTTGGCACTGTATTATTGAAGGAGCGATATCGTAATGCAAGACGCACGTCATAGGAACATTGCGACGAGTAACTGTTGGTACTGTATTATTGAAGGAGCGATATCGTAATGCAAGACGCACGTCATAGGAACATTGTGACGAGTATCTGTTGGCACTGTATTATTGAAGGAGCGATATCGTAATGCAAGACGCACGTCATAGGAACATTGTGACGAGTAACTGTTGGCACTGTATTATTGAAGGAGCGATATCGTAATGCAAGACGCACGTCATAGGAACATTGTGACGAGTAACTGTTGGCACGGTATTATTGAAGGAGCGATATCGTAATGCAAGACGCACGTCATAGCAACATTGTGACGAGTATCTATTGGCACTGTATTATTGAAGGAGCGATATCGTCATGGAAGACGCACGACATAGGAACATTGTGACGAGTAACTGTTGGCACTGTATTATTGAAGGAGCGATATCGTCATGCAAGACGCACGTCACAGGAACATTGTGACGAGTAACTGTTGGCATTGTATTATTGAAGGAGCGATATCGTCATGCAAGACGCACGTGAGGTGATAATTTTGACGAGTTATTGCTGGTAATATCCCAGTTCACCGCAGTGAATCGGATACTGCGAGCGAATTCTGCGAACAGCTTATTGATTTCCCGTTCATGCCGGGTGTTCGCAGCTCGCTGTAACTAAGTAGCTTCCTCTCATGCAACAGGCGTGTGCTTTAGTACAGATGTGACGCACTATGCCCATTGCTGATAAATCTTCAATGCATTTGTGCATCGCACCTGATATTACAATACCGGATGTTAGAACGTATACAATCCGTCTCACTAGTGGTACTGTATTACCTTAATGCAGTGATTTCCAACAATTTTTATTTGTATACAACTGATAGTGTGATATAATTTTGAGGGTAGGGGGTGCAAATAAATTCTATAAACATGTGAATAACTTAAAAAAACGTATAAGGGGAGGTGGACGACATTACGGGGGAAAATCTTGTTAAAAATGCCATATATTAAACTCAAATATCTCGATTAGTTTTTGTTACACAGTTTCAAAACTTTGAGATTTGGTAAACTAGCAATTCCCCTTAATTTTAAGTCATATATTTCTAGAACATAAAGTTATTATATTTCGAATAATAGTTTATAGTTCTTTTTAAGTATACATTGCGAGCCGCAGGCGCACTTTCCTCAGTAACAACTGTGGTTTAGGAAATAACTTTTCAAATCTCTGTTTAAAAGGCTTGGTTTGAAATAACAGACTTAATATTTTGAATTGAATTGCTCTTATGCTTTATTATAGCCTTTCAACCCTTTACAGGGCATAACCTTTTTATTATTTTTATGTGATTTTACATTATAATTATTTCTCTCTTTATCGTTTAGGTCTACTTAGGACCACGGGGCTCGTATCTACTCTTCGGTAAAGTTGTTGATTTCTTCTTCTTCTTCTTCTTCTTCTTCTTCCAATAGTCCCTCATTTTCTGACTATGAGTGAGTCTTCTTTCTTCTGTCCACTTAGCTCCTGTAGTCTTCTTACTTGTAGGGAAGGCTGGGTAAACGCCCTGTCGGATGACCTGACGGAACATCAGACAGTCACGAGTTTATTCCAGTGGGATATCTAGTTGTTCCATATCTGACTTAACTGACGCAATCCATTTGTTCTTAGAAGCCTTGCCTCTTCCTGTTACTGTGATTTTAATTATTATAATATTATTAACAATGTTTTTTTGTTTCTCTAATTTTAATGTTTATATACCGTATATTTTTTAAAATTTTCAATTTATGTTCTTATAGATTTAATTTTGATATATTTATTGAATTAATAAATTGACTAATTTCGAATTGATTTTTACAATATTTTCAGAATTCTTTTATAGTTATGTTTACTATTTTAATTTTTATATTTCTTTTATTATTGTAATTTTATTTTTATGATTTTTATTTCTATATTTTAGTTTTACACATTAACTGTTAATGTTTTTAGTTTTACTTTTTTTAAAAATTATCCAACACATTACGTCAAGTAGATACGCATATAATATTTGATTTTTTAGAAATACTAGTACTTCGGCATGAAAATTCTCAAAAATTTGGCTTAATGATTCAATTATCAGCATCTTTGAAAGCATATACACTGTCCTTATGACTGGTAGTAAGTATAGAGACCAATATCGCATTACGACAAAACTACGCAGGAGAGGAATATTGTAAAGAATCCTTATTTGATTGTTTATTTAAGGGGCAGAACGGCGAGATCATCTGCCCCTAAAAGAAGCCTTAGTAGCGCCAGTGATAAACTTACCACACTGAAAATATAAAACATCAGTACCTATCAATAATCCACAATTTATCACAGTATCAACGGTGAAACGCAGCATGTATGCAGTCCCAGATAAAATACTTTTTCTGTAGGAGACACAAGATCGAAGATTCCACTCTAGGATTCTAAATTTCTTCCATACCGGTGACAGAATAGGGAATTGAATTTCAGGTGTCAGAGTGAACTTTCTTGTGCATGTAACGCAGTTATGAGGCACGTTTACTCTTTGACGACGGAATGTTTCTTTATTTTTGTATCGTAGTAGTATCAATGTGAGGCACGTTTACTCTTTGACGACGGAATGTTTCTTTATTTTTGTATCGTAGTAGTAGCAATGTGATCTACGAATATTCTTAGCCTACTTTCTAATTTTGTAAAACATTAATGTAGCCTTATGAGATCTTTGTCCATGTGTATGTATGCCCCCCCCCCCCCCTCCGTCCCACATCAATTCCTAATTGATGAAACCGGATTGTAAATAACTTGGTACAGAGGTACCACTAGTAAATTCCACCTCAGTATCATGTTTAATATCACCACCACCTTAAGGAAAACAAAATGGCGGCCACCCGAGTGTTCAATCCTTAAATCAAATTACGACTAAACTAATCATCGGATCTCTACCAAATTTTGGAAAAATTAACCTTCATGCGGCAACCGTTCGGAGCCCAAACTATAAGATCATCAGCCGAATAATTTCAAGATGGAAGGCGTGGCATCATGCAATCATTATAATCCACAACATATCATCCAGTGAATCATCCTGACTAGCGTACTATTTAAATATACGAATTCATAATTCCGAATATAATTGCACAAAAGAAACATCGCAGGAGAGGAGTATTTTATAACAGGCCTCAGTAGCGTCAGTGATAAACTTATCACACTGAATAAAGCGCGCAGTGGCCATCCTGAAATTTCATATTTTAAAAATATAATATGAGAGGTATAATAATGAAAATTATTGTGGGATTCTAGGGAGATATTTATTTACTAACGAAATTAAATACTACACAACAGCTGAACTACAACACTCATAAATACAACACAACATCTACTCCACAACCGTTTCTCTCTTGTTTCTTCATTTTCTATTGTCCTCACTGCCTTCTTGAAACACTCACACATTTGGCCATCCTACTAGTCATCTGCCTCGGATGACACATAATCATCAGTCCATGGCTTCATGTATTCCGCATAGCTTGAGGTTTGTTTGGGACCCTCATGTTCACCTTCCCGACACTCGTCATAAGCGTCCTGGGGTTTCACTTTAGTTACACGATAAGGTCCAAGAAATTTCTTTCTTCCTTTAAGCCCTGGTCCTGTCTGGGTACGCTTTACGACCACGAGGTCTCCCAGCTGGTACTGTCTTGCCGATCAGCGATGTCTTCTTATTTTCTTGCTGGACTTTGAGAATCTACTGCTTTGCATCTTTCATCAGATTTTCTCTTTTCTCTTCAAATTCTTCTAGCAGTTCTTCAAGAATGGGCTCAGCGATCCTTAAGTAGGTCTTGTGTCTCATTCTGAATCCTGTCAATAGTTAGAATGGCGTCCTTCCAATACTTGGATGGTATGTAGAGTTTATGGTCTGTTGCACAGGCTCAACATGCTTGTACCATCTTGTCGGATCAGATATTGCAAGCTTTGCTAGAACTGAAGCAATCACAGAGTTAATTCTCTCTACTTGACCATTCGATCGTGGTAATCCAGTTGTAGTGAGCACATGTTTAATGTTTCCAGTTTTGCAGTAATCTTCAAACTCATGAGATATGAAGGCTGATCCTCGGTCAGATATTATTTGTACAGGATTTCCAAAGACTGCCTTCTGTCCTTCCAATCTGGCAGTGACTTCTTTCGCAGTGGTAGACTTTGTTGAGTACAGCCAGACAAACTTTGTAAAACTATCAACAACTGAAAATATGTGACGATATTCTTTATGGCTCGATTCCAATGGTGCAATGTGATCTACGTGATATGTATGTAATGGCACACTTTCCGTTCACAAAGGATGCAGGAATCCTTCCTGTTTTCCAGTCTTTCTGTTTATTAAGAGACACTTTACACAATTTGATATGACACTTTCGATTTTCTTCTTCGTGGAATATAATATTCATGTTTGACGAGTTCTTCTGTTCTCTTGACAGAGAAATGACCTCTCTCGTGAACACTTTTAATAATTTCGTGTTGCATGGCTTTAGGTACAACGAAAACTTCATGTCTTTCACAGAATTTGAAAAGTATATCATCTCGAATCATAAAGTCCTTGTAACTCCTTGATGGCGTTAAGACCTTCATCGTCTTGTTGTGCTTTTCTCACTCGGACAACCAAAGAATCAGGAACTGCATATACGACAGGATGAAGACTCAGAGCATCGACATGTCGCATCTTGTTCCACTTCTGTGTTCGATGGTACACCGGAGGGTATATCGGACTCCTCCAACATCAAAGCTCATCTCGCAACCTTAGGTGTCAAATCTTTCTTGTGCATCGTCTTTTGGAAAGTAGCACGATCTGTGATTATGTTGAAATCTATTCCCAGAAGATACACTCGAAACTTCTTCAAGGCAACAATGATGGCTAATACTTCTAGCTGATAACTCTGATAGTTTTCCTCTTGTGGTGTTGTCTTTTTGCTTATGTAATATACAGGAAGTAGCAGAGATCCTCAGGTGATCTCTGCATCAGCACGGCTCCATATCCAAGCTTACTTGCATCAGTATGAAGTTCGGTCTCATATGAAGAATTGTAGATGTTTAAAACGTGATTCTTTGATAAAGCTTCCATCAATTTCTCAAAGGAAATTCTCTGTTCTGTAGAAAATTGAAATGATTCATCCTTCTTCAGCAAGTTGCTTAAAGGTATCGCAGTAACAGAGTGTTCTCGTATGAACTTCCTGAAGAATCCAGTTAAATGAAGGAAAGATTGCACGTGTTCCATATTTCTTGGTTCCGGAAATTTCATTACAGCATTAATTTTCTCTGGCGACGGATAGAGTCATCCATCCTCTACCACGTGTCCCAAGAACTCAACCTTCCTCTTCAGTAGATGTCATTTTCCTTTGTTCAGTTCAATGCCATAATCTTGAGCTACCTCTAGCACCGCATTTAAGCGGTGTAATGCCTCTGTTTCATCATTAGCTGGAATTATCAAGTCATCCATGCAAATAAGTACTCTACCTTGAACCACCAAAGTTTGGAAGACTCAGTTAATGAATCGTTGAAACACTGCTGGTAAGTTGCACAAACCAAATGGTGCTTTTCGGAACTGGAATTGACCTGCGTGAGTGACAAAACCGGTATATTTCCTACTTTGAAACTCCACTCACACAAAGAAAAAGCCATTTTATGTCAAGTGTAACGAATACTCTTGATCCTTGCAATCTATCTACGATATCTTCAAGGAGCGGTAGCTGGTACCGATCCTTTAGGATGATCTTGTTTATCTTACGACAGTCAATACACAAACGAGGAAGGCCATCTTTCTTACGCACAGCCATCACAGGACTAGCGTATTCTGAAGAACTCGGTTCAATGATGCCTTCCTTTAGCCATTTCTTCACTTGGTCGTCAACAGCTTCTTATCTGCAGGTGCAAGTCATCGTGGTCTACTGAAAACTGGATGCTCATCCTTAAGTATACCGTAATGATCAACTCCACTTCCGAACATTTCGTTTTGACAGATTGGAGATCAGTTCTTCTACTTGTTGTTTGTAGTCATCACTTGTAAACTCGCCTAAATCTAATGGCTGCTATTCATCAACATTGATCTGCATGAGAAATATATCTGGTTTTGGCTTGGAAATTCGAATGGAATTTTCATTTATTACTACTTCTCCTTGTTGTAGAACATCACTTCCAATTAGCCGGCATCTTCAATGTATCACGAGTCACACCATGTCAGCCTCAAATGCCTCATCATCAATAAAGACATAGTATAGGTGTGGAAGTAGCCTTTAGGTACGACATAATTCTTCTCAAAACTTGTAAGGATAAGGTCAGTATTTCTTAGTGGAGGAGCTCCTAAATCTGCATATATGTCTTCATGGATTGAAGTAACGCTGCTTCATGTATCTACTAAGGTATTTATCGTGGTACTGTCCCCGATAATCCGGATAGTAGGCTGTCAGATATCCGCCCCCTCAATCGGATTGCCAATAATCAATCGCACCGGCACAGCAACATCAATGAAAACGGCACTGACAGATACTACCGAGATTAGAGCACAGTAGTTAACAAGAAATTATTGTGGAACACACCAAAATATACGGGGGTTCATACTTACCTTTTACTTACCTATTCAAATTAATCTCGGGTCTGGGTTTTCAACTGGATCACTTAATAGTATGCCCTCACAATAACCTCCACCACGATATTTAAAATGAACCAAGACGAAACAAGAAAATTTAAACTGCACAATAATTTATTTCACATAAAGAAATTAATTTAACAAAAATTTAACATCAAAATATACGTGGCAATCAGAAGCCATTGTCAACGTAACCATGTCCTCTTGTAGGACTTGTAGACTTCATATACAAAATTTCAGCTTTCTCTAGCTCAAAAGAACGTAATAATAATAATGCACTTTGGAGTGGAAAAGGGAGCTGGGACGAGACATATAGCATTTGTTTCCTTGTTCATGAACTTCACATTTTATTTATAACCGCAAGGCTGCTATGTAGATGACCTTGGCCTCTATCATACAGTTATCTGGCCACCTGCGATACACCCTGCACCGTGCCGCATGCTTGCATCGTCAAATGGACACACCTGTCCAGCCAATGTTAGCATATGCTAGTTACATCAGAGCCTGGCTCCTTTCCAACACTTTAAATGTCCACATCTCAACTCAAATATTATCACGCAAATCTTTTAAATGCTCCGTTCAAATACCAATGGATTACTCTAATAATCCCAAATCTTGTTTAATTGTAAAATCCAATTGTTGAACTAGCGTTGTTTAGAGTATAATAACGAAAACGCTTAATGTTTATCACAAAATGTTCATTAATTATTTATAACATTTTAAATTGTTTATAACATTGTCAAACGACAATTGAAAAATGTATACACGCCTCTATTAATACCGTTCGTTTCAAATGATTATTAAAGATATTTACATAGTTATTTACATTATTTATATTATTTATATTAGAAATATTAGAAATACATTAAACCACGCGTTTATCCGGTTGATAATTACTTAAATCGTGGTGATATAATCGACCAATGAAGGTTAGTTATATTTAAATTTTAGATTCAGGTTTAATAAGATTTAATAATTATTATTTGTGACGGTAACCTCCATTCAAAATCGTTATTTCAAATTATTTAAACACTCTTGTTAATTTTAACAGTAACTTCACATGAATAATTTTCAATGGACCTGAACAATACACTCAGCGGAAAAATACCTCGCTCAAAATGCACAAAATTGCACCAAAATTGGCCCATAATTCATCATATATCTCATTATATATGGCATCAAAATCTTCCACAATACACACAAAAAAACCTCCACTTATAAATTCATCATCATCATCAATATTACTGTGGGAACCTCCTTCACTTATTACAGGGCATTATTCATCAGCGACTTTTACACGTCCACTGAACTAACGATTATACATCCATAGTTCCTCTTTAAAAATTCTTATATTCATCAATTGTATCAAAAACTGTTATTATATTTAACCTTCGTGGGTTTCATTCATGAATCGATATGAAGTAAAAATTTGCCAATCACAAATAAATTTAATAGCAAATACGATTAGACACGCCTCCCTGGTCTATCAAAATTGAGATTAATATCATCAAAGTATCGCAGTATAAAAATACTATCTTCAATCAAAGTTCATCTAAACTGCATAAATAATCGAATAGAATACAATTAGACTGTGGAATGCAAACATTATTGTTCCAATCTAAAATTGAGAAAAACTCCTATCAAATGTTCATTACTACAGTGTACTCAATAAATCGTACTCAAAGTTCATATTTCATAAAATTGTCTATAATGCAATGGTATTTCATAATTGACGATAAATGTCTATGTTGCAATCATGTTCATAAAACGACTAGTATTTCTAAGATCGTCGATAAAGTAGTAGATTTTAACGCTCTAAAATCTTTTAATCATTCTTCTTTCTTGAGGATGACAGAAAATTGGTCAAAGTAATTTAGTGAATAGAATTACTTTAATAAAATGACACGCTGTCTGAATTCAAATTTGCCATAAAAATCGTTAACTTTACAGTCAAATCGTGACTACAAAATATGCAAATTACTGAAAGAATATATATAACAGTCTCAACTGATCCAAAATTATATAAATATGCCAATGACATAATAATGTTTCAATAAATCGTAGAAAAAGGCATAAATCAGCAAAGTGTACAGAGTACAGAAATATCAAGCAAGAATATGGGGCAAAATATATATGGGACAGAAAACATGGGAAAAATGGTTGCTCAGATATCGCTAAATGGCTCAAATAAAACAAGAAACGTTCACGACTACCTTATCTGTTGATTGAAGTTCCAGAGGAAAACTTCCAAAGAAGACTGCTGATGGTTCCATTTCACCACCGTAAAGATGTGCTCCGACCTCGAACCTGGAACCTGCGCCCTCGGAGAATAGAACTGCTTCCTCCTCCGGAAATTGCACTGCTCCGTGTAGACGATAGACATCCTTCTGGCAAAACTCTTCTTTGTGGGCCGGGTCCACCCTGGCCTCTCTTGATAGTTCCCTGAAGTTCTGGTAGAAATTCGCCATGAAGTTTATTGTAATTATTTCCGCAGAAATGTTCATAATTGTGGAGTATGAAGATATTTCCACTGCCATTTGATGTAATTCAGCGATGGATTACGATGCATGAGTGTAGTTGGATGTTCACTACATGCTCGCTTTTGTAGAATGACGATTAACGAAGTTCCATGCTGCTATTTCACTCCATTGAAATATGTCCCAATTGCATTAAAGTTTTAGTCTTCCATCTCCACTTTCGTTATAATAATAGTCGAAAGTACTGCCAGATTATATTGTAGCGTTAATGTAGCGTTATATCACCAAATGTAATCTTCAGTATCACGGTTGCAATACATGTGTCAGCCGTAGCGTAGAATGTGGTATTATAAAAGTGCTTCTCAGGTGTCGAGAAAATCACTTTTGTCTGCAGTCTTAAAATGCGAATATCTTCCAAAGTATAATAGTGAAAATGTTCAACTTTCGTACACGCCTCAATATTGTAATGCACAATTGAATTAGCATAAATGCAGTAGCTAACTCTTGATAGATAATCTTGTAGACTCGTTTATGTGTGCGCTCCAACTTCGCCTAGTTTCAGTAACCGTAAAATTGTACTGCTGCACGCTCCGTGCTTGTTCGATGCTGTGTGCTCTACCACACGTGCTAATGACGACTTGCTTCACTTCAGAACTCGAAGTCTGACAATGTGAGAATCAGGAAAAAGAGCCATGAGACATGAGACATGAGACATGAGAGCTTCCTCTCTGCTGTGCAAGGCCTTTTATCAACTTCTTAAGGGGCGTATCCATCCCTACCATAGCTTGTTCCTCCGTCATTGCTAGAAGTTCTAACTTTGGCTAAACTTGACGGATTTTCAAATTTCAAAAACTCATAATTAATTTCTTCAAAATTCCAAATCAATGCCATAACTGAAAATAGATTTCCACAATTCTGCATGCCAAAAGTAATTAAATATGGTAGTTTCAGTAATCTCCGTCTCCCTCCAAGCTATCATTCATTGGTTCGAGCCTCTCCTCCAATAGCGTAACTTCTTCCTCAGCACAATTCCTTGTTTCCCTGCGACTGCGTCGTAAATCTCAGATCTTTCTCGAACAAAATCATGACGTCACCAAGAATCTCAGCTCATCCAGCCTACTTGCATAAAGTCTGCGTCATCCGTGCCTACGTCATGAATATACACGTCACAACTATGACGGCCATAACTTTATTCACATATGCCAATACAGCCACCGTGGTCTCAGTATAATTCAATTTACGGGGGCAGTACTAGCAATCAATTTAGTGATGAGAAGGGGAGGTGCAGGTTTCTTCAATGAGTTAACTGCGTTGCCCTTACCTACGGTACCTTACCATCCGTTAGCTTGCCACGGTGGGTGAGTGGTCAACGTGTCGGTCTACTAACCCCAAGTTTGCAGGTTCGCTCCTGGCCGTGGTAAGTGATTTTTTTGAAAGGCGGAAAAAATACGACACGCATGTCATACGATGTTGGCATGTCAAAGAACCCATTTGAATTCAGTAGGCCGAGTTCATAATGGCAAAATTAATCTCGGGAGTTTGCGCCAACACAAAGTTCCTCATTTCTCTACTAGAAAGCGCTAAAGTGTTCAAGGAGCTTAGATATCTGCCCCCTTGACTTTCATAGTACTTCCAAGGAACAACGAAATTCGACATGCAAGCTACCCTCTGGGTGTCAAATTACAAAGCTTGCACCCGGCACCGAGGCCATACGATATTTAATTTTAAAAATCAATTGTCTTGCACTCCACCGACTTACGACCAAATTTATTACATTAAAAACATTTCAGACCCTTGTCTTTGTGACAACAACTCGACGATTTATGGCCAGCTTCACCGCAGTTGAAACACCTCTGTGCTTTATGTTTTTCTTCAGCTCCAGCAATCTTGTCTATCGAAGTAGGATTCTGTGTTCCATCTTTCTTCAAGACCCTTGAGTTCCGTCTTTCAAGTATGCACTCATAGTCTCGCAGCTTTTCCTTAAAATTCTTGAAATTCCTTGACCCATACAAAATCAATTTACTCCAGAGTCGTCTTCTGTACCATTGATAATATACTGTATCAGGGAGTCATTATCAACTTCACCTCGATGTGCAATCTCTTTCATTACAAGCAGGTACTCTTGGAATGTTTCTTCTTTCTTCTTCTTCCGCCTAGTCAGTAGTCTGCACTGCTCATCTTGACATAAAACTCTTCTATTAATGCGGCCTTTCATTTCTTCCATGTTGATAAACCAGTTTCATTTTGAATAATTTTGCTAGGCCAGACAGTGTTTTCTTAGCAAATACCAACTTCTGAATGTCGTCCCATCCCATCAGAACAGCTGTTTCTTCAAATTCCATAATCCATTTTCTGACTGGATAATCTCCTTAACCATCAAAGGTGCGAATAGAATCTTCCACATCTCGAAACGTCAGCACAAAATTTCGGCCTGAATTTACCCGTTTCCTTGATGAGGAATGGTCCGTAAGTAGGACATCTTCTTCACTCTCTTCTGCAGATGTGTCTTCTCATATATTACTTTCTTCTTAATTCCCTTTAGCCTTCAAGCGTGAACTGCATTGGACAGCGTATTCATCGTCTCCGTCGTCACTTTCTTCTTCCTAGTCATCGTCTTTATCATCCCCGTCGTACTCAAGTTTTGATAGCAATTCTAATTTAATGAGAAGCCATAAAATACACTTCACTAGCTCCTCACTAGCCCCTCAAACCCAAAACGTAACATATTCATCCTGTAATCAAATCTCGTTCAGCAAAATTGTAACCTTATCGTCATATTCAATGGAACCTTCCGAAAACTGAAATCTTGTAAACCCTCGTAACCGTTTACGGTTCTGTAGGTCGCTTTCGTTGCTATATATAAACTTACTAGCAGTAGGGCCCGGCTTCGCCCGGTGGATTATTTGTTTTATGGATGATAATGAATACTACCACCTACTACAGAACTGGAGCGCTCAAGGATAAGGATCGGAAAGCACCAACGCTTATTGCAGCTGATAACCTCACTATACTGCACCAATACTATCGCCTTTATACAGAGGCATACTATTGTCATGATGATAACTGTTTTAAGGGGCCTGAGAAATCATTTTGCACTAATTACTCCCCATGACTGCAATTTATAAGCAGCTCGCAATTCTGCACCAGAACACTGGTAGGGGCGACGTGATGCAGCCTGCATTGCCAGGCAACTATAGACTTAGGTATTATTGAAGCTGTTCGGGAGCGCTTGTTTCTCCGACTTACTGAACTAAAATCAATATTTAAGGTTACCTGAGAGGTGTAGCGTAATGCTACATAGCGTAGCTTAAGCTATTCCTCTTGAATCTGGCTACATATACGAAAAGAATTTTCTGAATCCGACTGGTAGTTCCAGAGATTAGCGCGTTTAAACACACAAACAAACAAACTAACTCTTCAGCTTTATAATATTAGTATAGATGCAGGAACTGCAGACATACATGCAGAGGAAATATTTCTGTTTATTCTTTGAATATCTCCTAACATTTTGATTCTCAATTGCAATTGGTGTATTTATTTTCGTTAACTGACACGTAATTTTCAACATTCATCGTAGTTAAACATCGTCGTCATTGACTTTTACAATGTACGTCTTCATTCTTCTATAACGTCGTGTATTTAGATAACATACACCAAAGGCAACGAATTTCAGTCACCTTGCATTGGTCTGCGTCAGCTTTTCTTATTGCATCTTACCGTCGTATCACTATTTCGGCTCGTTGTTGGTCATTCATTAATTATCTATCCCGGACAGGCCCCCAAATTGTGGAATTTTAAAGAGATATTTATTTATAAAAAAAATAATCAAATACTACACAACAGCTGAATTGTAACATTCATGAATACAACACAACATCTACTCCGCAACAGTTTCTCTCTTGTTTCTTCTTTTTTTATTGTCCTCACTGCCTTCTTGAAACCCTCCCACATTATTGATGGGGTGTATGTGGTATCGTACTGTTAAAACATAATGGAAAAATGCATCATTGAGAATATGTCTGTCATAAGACCAACCCCTAGTACACGTTGTGGGAGATGGGGAACGGACTGCCTATGGGGGAAGTACAGTGGAGACTTCGTTTGCCCCAAGACCGCTACAGTAGCTGTGAAGGCTCTGCAGGAACCCTAAAAAGTGACGCAGAAGCGGCAGAGAACACCTTTGGTACGGCGTAGCAGGCGAAACAGGCAACTCATTCTTCTCGAAACAAACCTATCACAGAAACCAGACGAAACTTATGCCAGTTGGATTTAATAGACATGACCTATCCAATAAAATACAGGACAAACATGGGGAGAGGTGAAGGCATTGGCAGGGGATAGAAATGCTGGAGAAATTTCGTCAGAGCCCTATGTTCCACCTATAATTCATAGGAATAATTCATTGAGAATATAATCGCACAATTAAAACGAAACAGAGTAAGAAAAAAGAGCCATATAAGGGACCTTGATGAAATAAGCCATATGAATAACACACTAAATACAATGCGTAACGGCCATCTTGAAAATATAAAATGTAATATTGAATTAGTAATGTAGAACGTTCTATGTGCTTCCCTATGACTAAGTCAAACGAACAGTGACTACACACATTCACTATGACGGTTGGGCGTATTCTTTAAACTTGAATATCATTAGTTCAGGGTAGCCTATAATAGCCCAATTACGTGAGTACACATAAAAGACGGAATTACTCATATCACACTGAATATAGCGCACAATTACCATCTTGAAATTATGGAATATAAAAATTAACCTTGCATAATACAGTATAGAGAAACAGTAACTAAAATTAATATTAAAGTAGAAGTATATATGGGCTTTGTGTATCCAAGGTAAAAGAATTGCCTCGCAATATGCGCAAGTTAGTGGATCAGCTTACCATTTAAACATCAAATGACTCAGGATCCAATTGCGCACTTAGGCCTAATACGGAACTTTGTAAGAGAGAAGTAGCAGAGACCTTGCTGCATATTAGTCATAAGAAGACTATCATATTGCATACAACACGCAGCTGCCATCTTGAAAAATAGGACATCAATATCAATGACCCATTATTTATTACAGTTTCAATGACGAAACACAGCAAGTATGCAGTCTCATATAAATACTTTCTCTGCAAGAGTCACAAGATCAACAAACGCACACATTCAACATGTTGGATGGACGTACTTTCCTGATGTTAGAATCAATTCCTCTGGATGCAAAAGCGCAATTACAACGGAACTTAGTAAACAAGGAGTCTTATATTAGGGGCAACTCTTAATGCTCATCACAAGATCATAGGCTTACTGCTTAATAAGGACAAAGTGTTATAACTATACCCATACATTTGAGAGTAATAGGCTATATGCTATTTACAAAATATTTTGATTTACAGAGGTCAGAGTGAATTTGTTTGTGCATGTAATACAGGTATGCGATCAATTCGTACAGTACTGTGTTTCTGCTACCGTACTAAATAATAATGTTTATCACCTTAAGAGCAGTATAGTGTTAAGTGCCGTCATTTCTAAATCTCGAGCACTTTTGCACGCAGAGTAAAATGACCATAATTTATAATAGCATGTTGACTATTTAGTTATCAAGTATTCCCTATTAAGGGGAAACCTGAACCTTTGACAACAGCAAGGAAGTTATTGTTAGCCTATTTTCATTTATGAAAAAAAAAGGCTTATGAGATCACCTTTTGTCCGTGTGTCTGTCTGTGTGTGTGTGAGGATTTTTGTGTGTCCCCCACCCCCTAATAAATTCTAAACGGCTGGAGCGATTTCAATAAAACTCGGTAAGTTCATAGCACTATTCTGGGTGACCCCGACCGTGCCCTTCAAATTTTGTTACGTCTCACCAATCCAACATGGCGGCTGTGCGAAATATTTCAAGAGCATTCAATATCCCCGAAACTATTACCGATATCACCCTGGAATTTTGTACAGTGATAAAAGGGAACTACTAGAAGTTCACCTATGTGACGTTTGAAAACCTGGTAACTACTAAACCAACATGGCGGCCAAGCGAAATTGCGACTTTTAAATAGACGTTTCTCGCGATTTTATCAACCAAATGCAATGCAACTTGGTACAGTATATGTCTATACACATTGTAATACACCGACATCTAACTTCGTTCGATTGTTTACATAACCTCAAGATGGCGGCTATGAGAAATAATACACCGGCATTCTATATCTCTGAAACTATTACCGGTATCACCCTGAAATTTTGTACGGAGATAAAGGGCACTACTGGATGTTCATCTATAAGACTTTCAAAACGCGGTTAACTACAAAACGAACATGGCGGCCAAGCGAATTTGAAAGTTTTAAATAGACTTTTCTCACGATTTAATGATCCAAACGCAATGAAACTTCGTACAGCAAATGTGTATAATCATTGTAATGCACTGGTATCTAATTTAGTTCAATTGTTTACGTAACCTCAGGATGGCGGCTGTGCGAATTTCAAAAATTAAGTTTTTATTTAATGTGTTCTAATCACGCGATCGAAATCAACATTTGCATAATGAACGTACGGAATAATCATCATCTAATAGTACACAACTTTATGGCCTACATATATTAAAATCCAACATGGCGACCATCCGAAATATTTAGACGGTTCTCAATATTTATTAATCTACTACAGTAATCAAACTGAAATTTTGTAAGTGTATAGAGGCTATAAGCATAAGTTCAGCCATGGGACGTTCACTAACCTGGCGAGCAAAAATCCAACATGACGGCGACGCGAAATTTAAATATTCAAATGGACGTTTCTTGCGTTTTAACCATCCAAGCGCAGTGAAACTTGATACGGTATATGCTTATACAAATTTTAATCGACTGGCATCTAACTCATTTAAATTATTTTCATAACCACAAGATGGCGGCTGAGGGAAATTTTAAAATCCCGCTTTATTTCTGGTGTCCTAATCATGCGATTGAAGTTTGAATAAAACACCTACACAATATCTTCATGTAATAGTACATAAATCTAAGGCCTATAATATAAAAATCCAATATGGTGACCATCCAAAATATTTAGACGGTTCTCAATATCTACGAATCGATTACAGCAATCAAACTGAAAATATGTATGTTGATAGAGGCAATTAATATTAGTAGGATATATGAAAATAGGCTATTTAGTTCTTCACGGAACTACTTGTTTATAATTTGTTTTCTCTGCAATGAAAAACTAATTGGAATTGTGACATAGCACAGTCAATATACAATGCAATCATAACACAGTACAACTATTAGAATGTTGCATCATTATAGATATTCATGCACATAAAATGGTGACTGTATGTTGGGCATTTTAATTATCGTTTATTTTCATGTGATCGTAGATGTCATGACAACAACATGTACTAGCATTATTGAAATATTCCAAGAAGAAATATTTTTTCTACATTTTAAAGAAAAGGTACGTTCAAAATGACTGCACTAAACTGCTCTGAAGGTGATGCACCTTATCTTTTAATAACAGAAGCACAGTAGGTATTGGTCGCATACCTGTGTTACATGCGCAAAAATATTCACTCTGACCACAGTAAATCAATTACAAGTAAAGATTATAGCCTAGTGGTTAGGGCACTACGAGTATTTTAGTACATTTTGTTGATAACTACCGAAGGAGTGTTCCTAAAATATTTCACTGAAATATCTTTGTAACGTCATGAGTTCTCGGGAAAAGGGCATGACTAAACTGAACTATTGAGCAGGCCCAACAAGAGGTCGGGGCAAGCGGGGCTGTAGCCCCAGGGAATGGATTCACTGAGGGGCCCGAGACGATAAAGCGACTTAGAGTGGCAACGTAATTTAATATATAATGTTGAGGGTTGGCTGGCTTGTCATTCAGCTGAAAAATTGCTAAATCCGAGTGTTGGGCGGCGGTAAATAACCTGACTACCTAAAGTGGCCTTCGGCTTCGGGCGGAGGAGGTTCTTTAGGTGTGCTGATGGTCCCCTTGTGGAAGCTTCTATGCCCAAGATCGCGGGTTCAAACTCGGCCGAAGTCGTCGGATTTTTTAAGAACTTTAAAAATTCCTCAGTATGCCTTACTTCGGAGGGGAAGTAAAGCCGGCGGTCCCATGTCATAGATTTATGGCATGTTAAAGAACCTTCCACAAATTACACCTGTGTGAAGCTAAATTATATATAGGTTAAACATTTGACTAACGTTCTTAGGTTACTACGTTCGTCGTCAAGAGCCGACTGCGGTGGCATCTGGTAACTAAGTTCTGAAATAGTTTGTCGTTGACAGTGGCGTTTGCCGGCAAAAGTAGGAACTACCTGGAAATATTGAATGTCTGCAGTCCTTACTTAAATTAAAACAGATACACACACTAATACAGTCATCACAATTAACACCGGTTATCAGATAGATACACACGCTAAGTACACAGGGCTACATGACCGCGTTGTCGCAGCCCCTAAATTAACGAACCAACCAACCCCTATTGGAGGAAATGCCACTAAAATCCATCAGGCAGCGTCTGTATTCCAGGTTAGGAGCGGCTGTCAACGGCGTCTGTTCTCCATGTCAGGAGCGGCCTTCAATTACCAACGACAGGTGGAGCGACTCATCGGTTGGATCATATTTTTTCGTCGCATCAAATGAACATGCCAGTACGAACCTTGAATATGCTAGGGCGTCCCTCACAGGCGACGCGCGTAGTCATCGCCCGGACGACGTGGGAAATGTGCGAGGGCTATCTACTTATGGACGGATTTAATAGAGATGACCGTTGCAATAAAATACCAAAAAAACCTGGGGAGAGGTGGGGAAAGAGATGCTGGAGAAATGTCGTCAGAGCCCATGTTCCACCTATAATTCATAGGAAATAATTCATTGAGAATATAATTGAACAATTAAAACGAAACTTAGAGTAAGAAAGAAGAGCCATATAGGGGACCTCGCTGAAATAAACAATTTGAATAACACACTGTATACAACGCGTAACGAGAAGCCTCCGTGGCTTAGGCGGCAGCACGCCAGTCTCTCACCACTGGGTCCGTGGATCAAATCCCGGTCACTCCATGTGAGATCTGTGCTGGACACAACGGAGGCAGACAGGTTTTTCTCCGGGTACTCCGGTTTTCCCTGTCAAAATTTCATTCCAGCAACACTCTCCACTATCATTTCATCTGTCATTCATTTAATCATTGCCCCAGAGGAGTGCGTCAGGCCTCGGCAGCCGGCACAGTTCATATCCTCGCCGCTAGATGGGGGCTTCATTCATTCCAATCCTGACCCGGTCGGAGACTGGAAGCAGGCTGTGGATTTTCATTCATATAACGCGTAACGGCCATCTTGAAAATATAAAATGTAGTCTAATATTGAATAACTAAAACTAGTAGTAATGTAGAACGTTCTATGTGCTTCCCTATAACCAAGTCAAAAGAACAGTGACTACATACATTCACTGTGACGGTTGAGCGTATTCTTAAAACTTGAATATTATCAGTACAGGGTATAATAGCATAATGACGTGAGTACTACATAAAATACTGAATTACTTATAATTATCACACTGAATATAGCGCCCAATTACCATCTTTAAACTATGGAATATAAAAATGAACCTTGCATATTATAGAGATACAGTAACTAAAAATATACTTTAAGTAAAGGCGTATATGGGTTTTGTGTATCCAAGGTAAAAGAATTGCCTCGCAATATGTTCAAGATGGAGGATCAGCTTACCATTTAAACATCAAATAACTCAGGATAAAATTGGGCACATAATATGGAACTTTGTAAGAGAGAAGTAGCATACATGAGACCTTGCTGCATTAGTCATAAGAAGACTATCACATTGCATACAACACGCAGCCGCCATCTTGAAAAATAGGACATCAATATCAATGATCCACTATTTATTACAGTTTCAATGAAGAAACGCAGCAAGTAAGCAGTCTCATCTAAATACTTTCTCTGCAAGAGTCACGAGATCAATAAACCCATACTTTCAAGATGTTGGATGGACGTACTTTCCTAATGTTAGAATCAATTCCTCTGTATGCAAGAGCGCAATTACAACGGAACTTAGTAAACAAGGAGTCTTATATTAGGGTACAACTCTTAATGCTCATCACAAGATCATAGGCTTACTGCTTAATAAGGACAAAGTGTTATAACTATCCCTCACGATGGTATCCTCATCTTGTCGTGATGTGGGGGCTTGAGAGCCCAAATGATCCTGCGAGCTATACCGGCGGGAGCGTGAGTTCCTGGTAGGGCCTCCCATGCCGGACAGGTCAAAGGTGATGGGTCAGACAAAGAGGGATACCCTGGTCCTCCAGGTTGGGGGTTGATCATGGGGCTAACAACCCCATATCGAAAAAAATAGTCTGTTATGAAACTCCAATACAATAATAGCCGGACTGATGATAATGATAAACGACCTATGCAAGGAAAAGGAAAATGTAAACTGAAAAATGATATGTACATAGTAACCTGGAATGTGATAACATTGAAAGGAAGAGATGGAGAAATATAGTATAGGAGTGGCAGCGATCCAAGAGATCAAATGGAGAGGAGATGGTATATTGAGAAGTGATAACCATACAATAATGTATAGTGGAGGCGACAGTGGAAGAATAGGTGGCACAGGTTTCCTCATGGATAATAGATATAAAACAGCAGTACTGAATTTTAAGCCTGTAAATGAAAGGATATGTACTTTGAGAATGAAGGCACGATTCTTTAATATCACCTTTATATGTGTATATGTCCCCCACAGAAGAGGATGAGGATGAGGTGAAAGACACGTTCTACAGTCAGCTTGAACAAGAACTCGAGGGTATAGCAAGGCAAGATGTAAAAATCGTGTTAGGTGATTTCAATGCGAAGGTGGGAAAAGAAGAAGCATTTAGAGAGACGGTAGGAAAGGAAAGTTTGCATGAGGTATCAAATAATAATGGACAGAGACTCATCGACTTTGCCATGGGAAATCAAATGATTGTGAAAAGTACATGGCTTCAGAGAAAGAATATAAGGAAAGTAACGTGGTGCTCACCAGATGGAACCACATTCAACCAAATTGACCATGTGGTAATTGATAGAAGACACGCATCTGATATACTCGAAGTTGATAGTTGTAGAGGAGCGGATTGTGACTCTGACCATTTCATGGTAAGGATAAAATATAGATAGCATATAGCAGTGTACAGATCTGGAAAGATGAGGAAAGATCCTAGAAGGTATAATGTCTTAAAACTAAAAGAAAAGGAAACTGCCGAACAATATGAAACACATTTACGGAAGAAGTTGGAGACTAAACAAAATTGGGATTTAGAGGGAGTAGAAGGAAAATGGAGTATAATGGGGGACGCACTACACGAAGCTGCAGAAGAAGTACTGGGAACAGAAGAAAGGATTAAAAGACAAATCTGGTTCGATGAAGAATGTAAAATAGCTATACTGGAGAGGAATGCTGCAAGGGAGAAAATGATAAGTAGACCAACGAGAAACAATACAGAAGAACATAAAAAGAAAAGGAAAGAGGCAGATAGAATTTGTAGAAGAAAGAAACGGGAATCAGAGAAGAAATGGATTGAAGAGCTAGAAGAAGAATACAATAATCAAGAAGTAAGAAAGTACTATAAACGAATACAGGAAGTGAAGAAGGGCTTTCAACCCCGAGCAGTTTTCTGCAGAGATAAAGAAGGAAATTTCATAGGAGGAGAAGAACAGATTTTAGATCGATGGGCTGAATATTTCAGCGAGCTGCTCAATGCTACTGCAGAGTCGGTATTGCTAGAACAGGAGGGTCAAGAGAATAACCAACCATGGTGCAAGGCTAACACTGATGCAATGCCAGTACCCGTGCCGACGCTGGAGGAGGTTAGTTTGGCAATTAAAAGCTTGAGGAGTAACAAAGCCCCAGGGGGTGATAATATTTCAGCAGAGATGATTAAGTGTGGTGGGGAACATTTGGCAAAGCTGGTGCACCAGTTGATAGTGGAGATATGGGAGAAGGAGGTGATGCCAGAACAGTGGAACACGGCCATTATTTGCCCAATCCATAAGAAGAATGATAAAGCAAAGTGTGAAAATTATCGTGGCATAGCACTGCTTAGTGTGGTCTATAAAATCCTAGCCAAGGTAATGGCTATGAGACTTACACCTCTTGTTGAAGAGAGACTTGGAGAATACCAGTGTGGATTCCGACAGGGTAGATCGACGACGGACCATATCTTCACAATAAGGCAAATAATGGAAAAGTGTTACGAATATAATGTGGATGTGCACCAACTATATGTGGATTTCAAACAGGCTTATGATAGTGTAAAGAGGAAAACTCAGTATCAGACCTTGATGGACATGGGATTCCCACCCAAACTAATCAGATTGGTGCAAATGACTCTTACTGGCACAAAATGTCGAGTTAAAGTTGAAGGAAGACTCTCAAAAGTTTTTGAGGTAAACCAAGGCTTACGACAGGGAGACGTACTGTCCACGCTGCTGTTCAATATAGTACTAGAGAGAGTAATGAGGAAGATAGATATCAGCAATCCAGGAGGCACGCTGTTAAACCGTATGAGCCAAAATCAAGCGTATGCTGATGATGTAGGTATGCTGTCACGAAGACTGAAAGATCTTGAAGAAGGGTTGGGACGGTTAGAAAAAGAATCAGAAGAAGTAGGATTACGAGTGAACTACAACAAAACCCAATATTTATTATTATCTAGGAGAAATACTGTGGAGAGAGATAAATAAATAAATTTATTTATAAACCTAAATGGGGCGAATTTTGAGAGGTGTAAAAGTTTCAAGTATTTGGGAGTACTGGTTACTGATGATAATAGCACAAGAGAAGAAATAAAAGCAAGAATTGCAGCCGGTAATAGAGCTTATTGGGCATTGATAAAAATCCTCAAAGCGCGCATCTTCAGTAGAAGATCAAAGGTGACAGTGTACCGAACAGTTATAAGACCAGTGGTAATGTACGGCTCGGAAACATGGACTATGACTGTGGCAGAAGAGGAGATTTTGAGAAGATGGGAAAGGAAAATACTGAGGAAGATTTATGGAGCAGTGAATGAGGCAGGAAGATGGAGAATACGGGAAAACAAAGAATTGGAGGAATTATATGGGCATCCTGATATAGTTTCGGAAGTAAAGAGCAATAGGCTAAGATGGCTGGGACATGTGGAGAGAATGGCAGGTGATAGAGTGGTTAAAAAGACCTATAGAGGAAATCCATGTGGAAGAAGATGCAAAGGAAGACCTAGGAAACGATGGTTGGATGACGTGGAGGACGACTTACGCAAGATGGGAGTAAGAAGATGGAGGAAACGTACCGAAGATCGTTAGGATTGGGCAACGATTGTTGCGCCGAGTAGTAGTAGTAGTAGTAGTAGTAGTAGTTATAACTATACCGATACATTTGAGAGAAAGTAGGCTATATGATATTTACTAAATATTTTGATTTACAGAGGTCAGAGTGAATTTGTTTGTGCATGTAACACAGGTATGCGATCAATTCGTACAGTACTGTGTTTCTGCTACCGTACTAAATAATAATGTTTATCACCTTAAGAGCAGTATAGTGTTAAGTGCCGTCATTTCTAAATCTCGAGCACTTTTGCACACAGTGTAAAATGACCATAATTCATAATAGCATATTGACTATTTAGTTATCGAGTATTCCCTATAAAGGGGAAATCTGAACCTTTGACAACAGCAAGGAAGTTATTTTTTTATAATTTGTTTTCTCTGCAATGAAAAACTAATTGGAATTGTGGCATAGCACAGTCAATACACACTACAGTAATAACACAGTACACCTATTAAAAAGTTGCATCATTATAGATATTCATGCACATAAAATGGTGACTGTATGTTGGGGATTTTAATTATCGTTTATTTTCATGTGATCGTAGATGTCATGAAAACAACATGTGCTAGCATTATTGAAATATTCCAAGAATAAATATTTTTTCTACATTTTAATATGAGTCAAAAAATTACAAAAAAAAAGTTGGTACGTTAGAAATGACTGCACTAAACTGCTCTGAAGGTGATACATCTTATCATTTAATAACAGAAACACAGTAGGTATTGGTCGCATACCTGTGTCACATGCTCAAAGAAATTCACTCTGACCCCTGTAAATCAATATTACAAGATGTTAAGTATAGTGGGGTGACTATGCAGAAAAAAATTCACATCTGGCAACCAATGCGCCCTTTTGGATTCAGATATTACATGGGTAGACGAGTCTGAAAAGCCCGGGACACACATTTTTCTGGCTCTCTAGCGGTGTTGGTGACGTAATCAATATGGCCGCCAAAAGTTTGAGACACGCTTCTACATTCCCCGTTATAGCTCTGTTTTCCTTTTTGATATTAACATAATAGTTAGTGATTATGAATCAGGAGAAAACGCACTTTCCAACGGTATATTTGATTTCATTGTTTATGTTCACAATATTTCTAAAAAAATATTTGAAGTTTTATAATTTATTTTGATTTTGATTTTTTCAACGCATTTTGCTAAATAACTTGAAATCCGTTACATGTAGCTGAAAACGTATCCTATACTTTTTTGTTCATCAAAGAATTACCTTTCCAACGGTATATATTACCTCTGTTTTATCGTAAACAGTTGCTAATACTCTGCCAAAACAATGTAGCGTTGCACGAGTCGTTATCGTAACTATGCAATTTATATAGGCCCCGAAAAGTAATAACTATTTAACTAGAAGCAAATAATTACTGTATTATAATGTATATGTAAAATAATAATAATAATAATAATAATAAGAAGAAGAAGAAGAAAATACCTCCTAAAAACGTGAAAAATGTAATACCGGTAATACATAAGATTTCATTCAGTAATACTAAATGTGCATTTCTTTTTCAGGCAGACGTTGTGTGAGGAAGTTCAACATATAAAGAAGTTATTGCTTTCGTGTATGTAATAGAAATTACTCAATCATGTCAAGGAAGAGGAAACATGAATTGGTTGATGCTACAACTGACCCAGTGGTGGCTCCGTTTGTATATGGGACCTGTGTTTGTTATGTCAGAAGAATTCAAAAGAACGCTTAAGAAGGGTATATATCAATGGCGAAGAATCTTGAAATGTTTGCTGATCATGGTCAGAAGTTTCGACCAGTTGAACGACGGGCGTGGTCTTTCACAGACATTAGTAGCCCATGGAGAAAAATATCATAAGTTAAATCTTTCAAAAACAAATACGATAGTCAAAAAGCGGAAAGACTATCTGCTGAAAAAGAACAGAAAGGACGTCCTCATTGCTCAGATCAAACTCCATCTAGATCAAAGTTAACAATAAGATCATCATTATTTTGTTTAGATGTAAAAAAAAAAGTTTGTCTGTTTTGTGATGAAGGAGAAGGTGAAATATTTTGGCATAATTTTCAGCATAGTCACCCCACTCGTAAAGATTATAGCTAGTGGTTAGGGCAACTACGAGTATTTTAGTACATTTTGTTAGCTTGTCATGGTGGGTGAGTGGTTATCGTGTCGGACTGCCAACCCCCCAAGCATGCAGGTTCGCTCCTGGCCGTGGTAAGTGATTTTTGAAATGGCGACAAAATCACGATACGCATGTCATATAATGTTGGCATGTTAAAGAACCTATTTGAATTCAGTAGGCCGTATTTATAATGGCAAAATAAATCTCGGGATTTTCCGCCAACTCCAAGTTCCTCATTTCTCTACTAGAAAACGCTATAGTGTCAAGGAGCTTAGATAAATAGATATCTTGGACTTTCATAGCGCTCCAAGGAGCGATAAAATTCGACATGCAAGTTGCCCTCTGGGCGTAATTAACAAAGCTTGCACCCGGCACCCGAGGACATACGATAGTATTATTAGTAGTAGTACATTTTGTTGATAACTACCGTAGGAATGTTCCTAAAATATTTCAGTGAAATATCTTTGTAACGTCATGAGTATTTAGGGAAACGGAATGATTTAACTGAACTAATGAGCAGGCCTGATAAGAGGGAGGGGCAAGTGGAGCTGTAGCTAAAGGCTTGGATTCGCTGAGGGGCCCGAGACGGTAAGGCGACTTAGAGTGGGCAAATTAATTTAATATTTAATGTCAAAACTATTATGACATTTTCTGATGTGACTCCGTTCGATGTAAATACTGCCAGTGAAGGATATCTGAAATATTACAAAGAGCACATCATCATCATCAAATTCCAGCTCCAGTCGCCCGGGTGCTGTTAACGAGCCCTCGCCACCTTTTCCTGTCCATGAATAGTTGGTCTTCATGGGTCCTTCTCCAGTCTAGCCCTTTGTCTTCAAGATCATCCTTGATTTGGTCCAACCATTTCTTCTTTGGTCTTCCTACTGGTCTTTTTCCTGGGATAATCTTGTTGAAATAAGCTTTTGGTGTCCTCTCATCTCCCATTCTTTGAAGATGCCCATACCATCCTAATCGTTGCTTCTGCAAATATTTTGTAGCACTGATGTCTATGCCAGCCTCTGTCCTGTTTGTTTCGTTCCTTACTTTGTCTCTCCTTGTCTTTTGAAGCATTGTTCTTATAAACTTCATTTCGGATGCCTGAATCCTACTTTCTTCTCTTCTGGACAGGGTGCATGTTTCTATTCCGTAAGTTAGAATTGGGATGTAGTATGTCTTAAACAGTATATGTTTACACTTCCTGGGCACTTTATTATCCCACAGTAGTGTTCTAACTTGTGCATAGAAGGAGGCTGCATTACTAGTTCTATTTGTTACTTCACTGTTGTTGTTGTTATCCTTACTCACTGTGCTACCAAGATATTTAAATTGATCAACAATTTGTAGAGGCTGATTATTCAGGTAAATGGTTGCATTAGACAGTCCTGTTGTCATCACTACTGTCTTACTTTGGCTTATTTTCAACCCATACTCCTTGAACAGCTTGTCCCATGAATCCAGTTTTTCTTGTACCTCTCTGGCACTTTCTCCCCAAATCATGACGTCATCTGTTCTTCTTTTATTCTCTTCAGGATTATGTCCATCACTGTGATGAATAGTAATGGAGACAGTGAACTTCCTTGTTGGACTCCTTGTTTTGTTGTGAACCATCTGCTTTCCCCATTACCTATTCTTACACATGCCCTTGTGTTCTCATACAGCATTTTGATCTTGTTTATCAAGCCTTTTGGGACATTGTGCCTTTCTAAACATTCCCAAATTTTTGATCTTGCAATGCTATCATAAGCTTTTTCTATATCTAGAAATACCATTACTAATTCTTTCCCCTTTTCAAGATGTTTCTCAATAAGCATTCTTGCAGCAAAGATCAAGTCAATAGTACTCCTTCCTGGTCTAAAGCCATGTTGTTCTTCTTCTAAAGCCTTTTCTAAGTGTCTGCGTAGTCTTTTCGCAATTATTTTTTCCAAGATCTTTAGACCATGGGATAACAAAGTAATTCCACGATAGTTCTCACACTTTTTCCGGTTTCCTTTTTTAAACAATGGCACTATTACACCTTTAGACCAGTCATCAGGGATCTTATTGTCCTTCCATATAGCATGTAATACTCTGTACAACCAATGTATCCCATTAATTCCTGCTGCTTTTATCATGTCTGAACTTACTTCATCAACTCCAGTGGACTTCCCTTTGATCATGGCTTTTAAAGCTTCTTCCACTTCAGACCAGGTTGGGGGTGGTTCTTGGTGGTTTTCATCATTGGCCCCTAAATTGATGTTTGTGTCCCCACTGTCATTATTAGATGCATCATTTAACAGTTGATCAAAATACTGTCCCATTAATTTCCTGATTTCATTTATGCTTCTTATCACTTCTCCATTATTTCCTTCCAAAGCTGTAACTGATTCCCGATGTCTTTTATTGTTTTTCACAGTTTTATATAGTAATTTCTTATTACCTTGTGTATCTTCCTCCAGTTTCTTCGCAAATTCATCCCAAATCTTATCCTTCTCTTCATTAATTATGCGTTTAACTCTTAATTTGTGCTCTCGATATTCTTGAGCAAGTGATCTGATTTTATCCTCATTTCTGTCATTCTTTTGTCTCTCCACTTCTAATTTTCTTTTTACTTTGTTCCTTAATTGAATTATTGTCTTGACTTCCTTATTCCACCAGGCAGTCTCTTTATGCCGAACTTTACTACTTGTTTCGCCACATAATTCTCTAGCTTCTTCAACTAAGACATTTCGAAAATTTTGCCACTCTTCCTCTGCACTTTTGGTATCAGTTTTTGGAATTTTTCCTAAAATTCTTCTCTGAAATTCCTCACGTTTATCAGATTTCTCCAGCTCCCAGACCTTGATCTTTTGTTTCTTTTCCATCTCATAATTAATCAGTTTAACACCAGTTATACTAACTAGAACAAGCCTATGGTCACTGTCGAGACTTTCACTGGGAACAACTTTGACATCCACAACTTGTTTTCCTGCTTCACCCGCTGTTATTACAAGGTCTATCATTGATCTATGTCTTCCATCCCAGCTGTATCTAGTTACTTTATGGCTTTCTCTCTTCTTAAACCAGGTATTTTGAATTTGAAGACTATTTCGACTGCACATATCAAGCAGGTCTTCCCCTTCTAGATTTCTGTTTCCATAACCAAATGGGCCAATCACTCTTTCTACACCCTCCCTTTTGCATCCCACCTGAGCATTGAAGTCACCTATTATCATAATGTTTTCCTTATCCAATTGGTTCTCAAGCTGTTCCAAGAACTTCTGTTTCTCTTCATCCTTGCACCCCGTTTGTGGGGCATAAACCTGCACTAGGGTTGGGATTTTTTCGTTTGATGATACCTCCAATCTAATGATTCTGTCGCTAATATATTTAATATCTGCAACAGCATCTACTTTCTTACTTAGAATAAAGCCCACTCCATTATGTGACCCTTTCCATTTACCACACCAGTAAAGGGTATATCCTCCTCTTAAAATTTTCTTCCCTTTCCTTTTCCATTTGGTTTCGCTCAGACCTAATACATCCAGTTGCCTTCTTTCCATCAGATCTACAAGTTCTTCACATTTTCCAGTTAATGTCATTACATTCAGTGTTCCTATTCTCATTTTGGGTTTATCTTTCTTTATTCTGTTTTTTCCCACAGCCTTACATTGCATAACATCAGGCTGGATGCCATCATTCCTGTCAACTGTAAGGCGTGTGAGCTGTCCATTTTGGGTATTCTTCTTTCCGAGGCTCGTTTTAACATTGAAAGCGCATAACTATTTACTCCTTTATTGGCTTGCTAGGCCTAACATATTGGAGGATTTTCTGTCAGGGTTGTCTCCCTTAGCCTTTGGTATTCCACTACCAAACCTACAAGGCAGCAGGTTGTACTCATATTTAACCCCTGAGTACTGGGTTGCCTCTTCCACCATCTTCACTGTACCAAAGTCCATCTTCTCCACTGCAGATGCCGTTGAGGTCTTCGCACGTAACCCTGTGAACGGGGCCTACGTTATACCCCATAGGACTGGGTCCTCACCAGAACTTAGCCGTTACTGTAGTTCCATGGTATATTACAGTACCGTTGCCCACCCCCACGACGTGGACGTGCCTGGCAAGAATTATCCATGTAGCCAATTTTAATTGACTCATGGACCGGGTTAAGGAGCTGTCTAAATCCAGCCTCCAAGAGCACATATAATTAATTTTATAAATAACTCGTTTCTTTTTTTTTTTTATTTCTTTTCCCGGGGAAATAGCAAAGTTACCAGAGTTATCCCTTTTATTTATGACGTGCTTATATTTCTAAATCAATCACAGAAAAAAAAGACTCTTTACTTCATACATTTCTGAAAGAAGTATGGCTTGGTTGCTTTCTCAGTTAAGGGGATGCGACAACGCGGTCATGTAGCCCCGTGTACTTTGGGTGTATGTAAAATCTGTCTGATATCCAGTGTTAATTGTGATGGCTGTATTATTTAGTGCGTGTTATCTGTGATTGAGGTAAGGACTGCAGACGATCAATTTCAAGTAGTATTAGTATAAACCACCCGCCCGGCTGTGTTGGTAAGGGGGCACAATCCTGGTAGGGGCTATCGACTTGTTTAATCGCACTTTGTAAACGAATTGTCGATATTTATGGAATCAGAATGCAATTCGTCACTGCTGCGGGTAATTGTCTTTCTTTCGAATGCTCATTTGTTACGATCGGTTACTTGTGAGACTCGCTGCGTGGAGCAGCGGTTACGTTCTCGCCTGCTATGCCCAAGGTTGCAGGATTGAATTCTGGTGCAGTCAGTTGGTATGTTAGGGTTCGCAAATGCGAAGGAACCGTGTGAGTAGATTTGATGGCACGTTAAAGATCCCCTTCGGGGGATCTAAAAGCCTTAGTAGTTAAAAGGGACGTAAAACCAATATAGTACATTATGCAACGAGCCTATAATGGCAATAATTAAGACACGAGTATATGTATAAAATGAGAGTAGCGAGTTTTATAATTTCCATACGAGTGTCTTAATTACCATTATAGGCGAGTTGCATACGACTGTTTATGTTTGACGATACTTATAACTTTATTGCATGTTTTAACATAAATATTCATAAATATCTGTGGGATTCAGTTACTTCAGTTAGTGAACAGGGAGCGCTGGCTTTGCTGACTGAACAGAGCGCATGCGTGGGTCAAGGAGCTTTGAAAGCAGAGACCATTTACTTTGCTTGGTAATGCTGTTGTTTATAGCCTGCATGATGACTATTAATAATGCCGTCCAGCTCTAGCATTCACTGATATTGTCACTGAAGTCGTTTGAAAGCAATGCGCTGTGTAGAAATTGGACTTGGGGATATTAAGGTACAGTGCTATTTCTTGTCTCATATTCGCCAGTTAATTTACGCGAACATATGGACGGTGAACTTTCCATGTCGGTAATGTATATATAAGGATGCTGTGTTGCTAACTTCTGGACGTAGATTCATAAATTTCTTGTGTATGCCATAGTATTTTCTTGTTACCGTAAAGGTTCGTGCTGATTTTATCCTTGTGATTGGGATTGTAACTACAATGGTTGATCCGATATCCAATTTGAACTTTCAAATCATGTGATTCATGACCGACATGTTGGATTTTGAGCGCATGCGCGAAGGTATCCTTACCTAATTGGTCAATGAATGAGCTCTGATTTGCTGGAGAAACTGTTTCATAATGAAGAATAGTACTATAATGACCCTCATTATGATACAGTTTTCTGACATATAATATTTACATTTCGACATCGTCGAACATAAACAAATAAATATATTTCAGTTGACCTTCCACGAAATGCAACATTTTCCCTGTACTATTCAGGCGATTTGGAAGATATTCGTACAAACCGCACCTTCTAACTCCCTCCAGTTTGAGTTTTGTGAAACACCTTATAAGTGTTATGATTTATAACGCAATCAAATATTTTTACAAAATCGTGTTAATTAACGCTAAAATTATTCCCGTTTTAAAAATCTCATTTTACTAAAAATTTTGGGAGCATTTGGGAGAGGGGACGCCTAGTCCCATGAGCCCCCTTCCCTCTGGATACGGGTCTGTGTACTATCATCTGTGAGTCTGTGTTATTAGTTTGATCAATTTTAGAAGTGAAAGATGGTGTAGGCCTACACTTCATAATAAAACAAAACCATAAACTTCAACCACACAAATTACAGATCATCGTTAATTCAATACGTTCAGGAAGTGAAAGATGGTGTAGGCCTGCAATTAATAATAAAACCAAGCCATGAACTTAAAGCACACAAATTACAGAACATCGTTATTTCAATATTTTCAAGGACGATTACATAAGCACACACTATCTGTAGTAAGTAAATAATGTACGTACATATTCACAGCTGTAATGTCTTACTCTAAGGGTGGAACATCGGGATTATCAATAAAATCTTTAGAGAGAGGTTTTTCACTGGGTGTATCCTGCTCTAGTAGGTGTGAAGGAACTAAGACTCCTTTATCGGGTTTACGTCGTGAACTTCCAATCTCTAATTGCTCCCGTTTTCCCCAGCATTCAGCATGATCCCCATTTCCATTTGAGGAAACTTTTAAATTAGGATGGGTTTCCCTACATTCTTGTTGATTTGAAGGCTTCTTATACCAGTATGTTTTATTTTTTCTACTTTCAGGGTTACGCTTGGGCATCGTAATCTTTAGTACACCTGAGAATTGTGAACGTTCAGCGTACGAGCTTTCTGTGTCAATCTCTTCGAAGAGTACATATTGAAAGAACTTGCCCTTCAAGGTTACTCTAACGTGATCCTTGAATGGATCAACTTCAATGTGTGATAAGTCCATAAACTTTGGAGTATTTACTTCCAAAATATACATTTCGTCTTCCTCGAAAACTTTAAAGTCCAATTTAGGCTCATTCAGGTTTAGTGGAGTGCCATCAAGTCTATAGAGCTTGGCTTTTCTTTCTTCAGGAGTTTCCTCGGGAAGGTTTTTACAGCCTTCACGTTTCTCATTGAGACGTTCTTTAACATGCATAAGTTGAATTCTTGTTTCAGGAGTATTTTCAGAAGGTTTTTGCATATACTCAGAAACAGATTCTGGGTTATCCACGTCTAGTTCTTCTAATTCCTTCACCATCTGTTTTTCGTTCTCTATTTTATGCTCAGAGCGTTCTTTTATATACTTCTCCTGCTGTGGTGGGATAGTTCTTTGCCAGTCCTCAACATTCTGGAAAGCTATAATCCTTTCACTTTTAGTCACTTCAGTATTATCTAAATGTGTCAGACCTCGCAAACTATAAACGACAAATTTCCGATAATTTTCATATTCGCAGCATGGATTACCATAGAGATAGAGTTCCTTCAATTCAATATTGTCTTTCAATTTCGCTATGCTCAGTAAATCGCCAATGAAGTTAACGCTAAGGTCCAGCTTTTTAAGACTCTCTAAACGTTCTAGACCCTCAACAGTTTCGATAGTGTTGAGAGCAAGGTTAAGATAAACAAGGCATTTCAGCCTGCTCAAGTTCTCTATTTTTGATATGACATTACCTTGAAGTAACAAAATTTGTAATTTGGGACACCAACTGGCGAGGCCCTCAATTTTTTCAAGTCCTTCCTGATGTAAAGACAGCTCTTCTAGGGAATGTAGTTCTCCTTCATTGTGTTCGGATCTTTTACGCACCAATTCAATAGTGAGATGCACCATCTCTGTAACTGTCGTTAATATATTAAGAGAAGTGGACACTCAGACTATAGAATAAACACCGCCACTTCATCACAGTACCTCATAATTCCACCAATACCGGAATCACAAAACTATCCATATCTTAAAATTCTATGTTAATGACGAGAGTCCAATCTGACATAACCTGCAACTACCGTTAAACAAGCTAGAAGCTGAATACCGTCGAAATAAATGAAAGCTGTGTAGCACATGTGAGTTTGCCAACACCGTGAGGCAGCTCAGAGGAAACTCAGAACATGAGATAGTTTGTTATTGCTGTTTTAAGTGGCGGAACAGCGAGGTTATCTGCTCCTGAACATGATACATATTCGAAATGAATTGCTGCATTTTAATCACAATACCACACACCACACACAGTATAAATATCAACACGAAGAATGAAAATATTGCGCATTCTTAGATTATAATCCCAGACAATGCAAACGGTAAAGCAGGACTTCTTCAATCCAGACAAGAGAAACGAGAGAAGATTCACCCGGACTTCTACTCCACAGATGCAATGCTAAATCGCAATTGGACAGGGCTCTCATACGATTAACAACAGGCCTACACGGTTTCCATCAAACGACTATGCTTTCCCGAACCAAGTCACTAGTGTGTATGTATATTGTGCGGACATTTATATGAACGCTATCACTTCAGCAAGTGCCGTGAAGGAACTAAATCACTGATCGAGTACGGTGTAGTGAAAGTTAGAACAAATGTTTATGGACATTTGGCTGAAATAAATTCTTATTGTAAATGAGAATCTCACAGCACACGTAAAGTAAGTTCACATATTCTGGTCAACTTAGTCTCAGATATACTATAGCGCATCTGAGATATGATTCCTGGTGAACTCAGCTGCGCTAGTGTATGTTTATCCTAGTACCGTACTTGTAGGCTAATGGGGGAGAGGAGAGAGCAGCACGAAGATGTAAGCTCATGGAGCACTGACGTATACAACGCTTGGTTTATAATTTTACCGTCTCAAATGTCTTATAAGATAAACCATTAAGGGGAGCCAGTTCTGTGGTGGAAACTCAAAACATTAAAGGTACACTGTCACAAAACTAAAGAATACACTGTTCGTTAGAGTACTGTCAACGGCAGATAACTTCAATGTTACACCAATCACTACCACCAGGATACGATACGAATCAATGACAACACTGGGTACTTAAGGACCTTCCCACTAGGAGCGCTGCTAGGCAAAAGATCGCCTCGTAATATTGGTTGATTTGGTCTTGTTATATTGGTGTTCTGTACAGAATGCTGTCCATTGTTTTCATTTAACACTTGCTGTCAGTACCTCTGAGTCTTCTTTAATTATAGATGTCCCTTGTGAAAGTATAACTGTTTCTTCTTTTTTTACTGATGGATTGTAGCGAAAGAACTGTCTTTACCAAATTATGCCAATTACAACGATTGCATATCCAGTTCCGTAGAGGTAAATCATCCTTGAAATCTCTTCGGCACGATCAAATTTATCCCCTTACTAGCAACCCGCCCCGGCTTCGCCCGGTATATTTAACGGTTTACCCAGCGTAAGCTTAAAAGGCACACAGACGACAGGTCCCAGACCCTATTTAGAAAAGTCGAGTTGAACACGCTCTTCTCTGAAGTCTTAACTCGACACGACTCGGCAGTTTGATGCTGGCCGAAGCTGGCCTGATAGGCTGGCTCGCTCGCTCGTAAACTCACTCCGAAGCTAGTAATTTAAATTTCCACTGAATGGAGATTATTGGAAGAAATGGAAACGTAAAAACACTTATAGTGGGCGAGGTATTAAAGGCAGAGATCTGCTGATATGGATTTATTTGTAGAACTTTTCATGCTGAACAATTCTTACACGGACGGCAGGATTTTCTTCGACTCGATTCACGGAAATCGTTACTGCTCAGCTTTCTTTGGTCATAAATGAATGTTGTTTTTCTTTATTTTTTATTTTTTATTACAGAAACTTTCCTCGAGAAATCCTTTACAGCATGGTGAAAACCGCATCAAAATCCATCCACTGGTTCTCGAGATTACCCGTTACATCCAAGAATAGGGGACTTAATTTTATATGAAGAGATTTAAAATTTCCTTTTGAGGACTGAATGTAGCACGGTATCTCCCCGCGGCTATCAGCACTGTTATGGAAACTTCTGAGATGTATAACGTAACGTGAGTTCGCGAGCACTGATCGGTTGGGTGAAGAGAAGGGAATGCCTGAGCATGTGCTGGCTGGTACGTAATGGCACATGAGCTGCGATCAATAAAGGATCGCCGTGTGGATTGGAGCGTCTCTTTCGCTTCAACCAAGTAGAGGTGATGATTGATGTTTTAAGGTTGTTGTAAATGAATTTGAAGGAAGGAAGCCTATAGTGACCGTTAATCTCGCGATCATGAGCCACGGGACCTCCTTTTTACGTGGAATCCGAACCACAGGACACAGGGGCGTGTATACAATTTGTTTCGGGAGGGGGGGGGGGGGCTGGCTATCCTGGAAAATAGTGAGTATTCTCAGGGGATTATCACCGAAAAATACCCAGAAATATCAACCAATATCTTAGAGCATATAACTTTGTGTAATTATTTTAGATAAGATTCAAAGTTTATATAGCCTATAATTACTGGCAACACAAAAAAAAGTTGTAAAATACAACACAACACACACATAAAAGTTTATACTTAATGAATTTTCTATTATGATCTATGGAGTATGAATGGCAAATATCTAAATATTTGTCAATTTACTAAGCGGAAAGGTAAACAGTTTTTTTCTTTTCTTTCTTCTTCTTCTTCACAAGTTGATAATTTATTTCTTAAAAGTACCGTACTGTGGAATTCACAGTTTTTCCTCACAAGGATGAGTGTACCCCGTTTTAGCCCTCAGACTAGAATTAAAAGTTCTTGGCAGAGCCAGGAATCGAATTCGGACTTCTGGGGTGGCAGCCAAGAATGCTAGCCACTACACCACGAGGTAGTCTAATTTCAATCTTAATATTGTTTGTAATTTAGCCAATAAGTTAAGATTAGGGTAGAACCAAATTTACAATTAATTTATTCCCTTACCAAAGCGACACTTTCTTAATTTTTATTGGCTTTATTCGGTGGGTGTTGGAGCCTCCTCAGCACCCCCCCCCCCCCTTATATACGCCCCTGACAGGACATGGTATTTCATTTCGAAAATCTCACAGGCATTGACGGGGAATCCGCCTTGGAGAGAGGCAAACAGCTTTACCGCTGCGCCACCACGCCCCAAATTGATTTAAGGTACTTGGACAATCTTGGTCATCATTTCTGTGCAGTTGAGCGTGTGTTGAGCTTGTCTGATAACCCGTGTTTCTGTAATGACTCATGAATGAGGTAGATGGCCTGGGACTTCAAACAAGGTTTAACCCCGGCATTTTCCTGGAGGGAATGTGGAAAAACCCGGGCAAAAATGCACTCAGGATAGCCACTGTCAACGCAGGGATTTGAACCTCCTGACTTGCTGTAGCTGCCCGCGCGGCCATGGTGTACCATTTAACGAAGGTGATGTTTTAAGGGGCAAAGCACCAAGAACATCTGCCTCTAACGCTAGAGATGGAAATGTCCGCCTCATGGCACAGTGGCTAACAATCTTAGCTGTCACCCCGGAGGTCCGGTTTTGATTTCCGGCCCTGCCAAGAAAGTTGCTGTAATTCTGGTCTGAGGGCTGGAACTCAGCATCGTGAGGTAAAATTGAGAGGAGGTAGGTTCGATTCCAACATCAGCCTTCCTGGAGAGGATTTCCGTGGTTTCTCACTTCACTCCAAGCAAATGCTGGGATGGTTCCTAACTGAACACCACGACCACCTCCTTCCTAATCCTCATCTGAACTAAGAACACACACACTACTACAGACATCACAATAAAATAGGTTATCAGGCAAATTCTACGCACACCCAAGTACACGGGGTCAAATTACCACGATGTCCAAGCTCCTTACATGAAACAACAACAACGGAATTTGTCTGATAGCCTTGCCACTGGAAGTAGTTATAAGGGCTTAAGTGAAACTCTACATTGACTCACACTAGCGCTCTTAGTGGTAGAAGGGCAAACTGCTAATCTAATCGACCGGATATGGTTGAGTTTCAGGTGAACAAGCATCAGTCTACCGCGTGTCACCATGCCGCCACCTCGTAATAAACATTTAGTGTGTCCTTTACGTTTGGCTAAGTGGAGGAAACAACGAAAATTAAATTACAAATTGAGTTATGAAGCGAGTTCGAGTCGGCAATGGGACGATACCAAGTCCATATCCCCTAACAGAACAGTGTTCATGGAAGGTCTAGTTTAGTTGATTGGTTCCTCAGTATAGGAGCTGCGACAACGCAGTCATGTATCCCCGTGTACTTTGGGAGTGTGTAGAATCTGTCTGATGATTACTTGTGATGACTCTATTAGTGTGTGTTATCTGTTTTCAATTCAAGTAAGGACTGCAGACGATAATTTCAAGTAGTTCCTACATTCGCTACCAAATGCTAACTTACCGTCCACGACAACTAGCTGTGAACTTGGCTACTTTGTAGATGCCATCACAACCAGCACCTGGTGACGAACGTTGGAACTTAAGAGCATTAATCAAACCTAACCTACAAATCTTGCTTCACACAAGTTTAGTTAGTGGAAAGTTCTTTTACATGCCATACATCTATGACATAGGCCTGCCGGCTTTACTTCCCCTCCGAAGAAAGGCATACTGAGTGATTATTAACGCTCTTAAAAATCCGACGACTTCGGCTGGGTTTGAACCAGCGACTTTGTGCATAGAAGCTCAGCATGCTACCAACTACGCCACCGAGGTCTAGTCTATGATAGTACAGGATTTTTTCAACATTGAGTTGCTTGCCTTAATGTAGAAAATTCCACACATATTTAGGGTCTTAACCCTTTTGATGCCAAGTTTACTGAAATTACAAGTTTTTCCCGCAGCAGATAAATACAGGGTGTTTCAAACTTCGCCTTACAGACTTTGAGGGCTTGTAGTGGCGACCAAGACTGTTAGGTTCAACATAGGAACTTGTATCCGGAAACGTACCGTCATTCCGCTACCCGCAAAAAACCACCACAGCACACGTTTACAGTTCCCGCATTTTCGGCGCCACTTACTAAAGTACGTACGTCATTGAACGATCGCCTAATGTCCCATATTCCCTAAAGGTTGTATCCCGTACCTTCTTCCACGAAATCCCATGTGAGCCATAATTCTTTGAAGACGTCCTGCATGAATTCTTAGACAATGTGCCACTGCATGTGCGTATAAACATGTGGTTTCAGAACGATGGTGCACCACCTCGTTTTTCACTTGCGGTCCGAGATCATCTGCACCATAGATTTGGCCAACAGTGGATAGGTCCTGATGGCCCGATTGCTTGGCCTGCACGTTCACCCGACTTGACACTGCTAGACTACTACATGTGAGGTCTTATGAAAATTCTGATTTAAGGGACCCTTGTGGAATCCGAGGAAGACTGAGTGGCGCGGTTTATGGCTGCGGCGGATGTTGGAGGACCAGGGTTTGGTGATCGTGCGTACCAGAACATAGTACGGAGGTACCGTGTCTGTGTTGACGCCGATGGTCGTCATATCGAGCCCCAACCAGTAATTGGACCCAGTCGACAAGCAGCAGGAGTCCAGGCGCAGATCTAGAGTTTGGCTTTGGGGGGGGGGGGGTCAGAGAATCGAAATTGTTAAGAAAAATGGTATCACTAAAATCGCAATCACAAAATAACCGAATGTGCAAAACCAGACCAATTTTTTGCAAGCTACATGGATAGAAATTTGATGCGTTTAGCGCACCAAAAATATTCGTACAAATTGCAACGGCGTGTTTTGCGACTTTTACATCGAGCTTCGAGAAAAGTATCTAGGTACGTTACAGTTTCGGCAAGTCGAGTTAATACCGACAAAGGGGGGAAAGTCACCGCTTAAATTGCCAACCAGGCTTGCAGTTTGGACGTCGGCAAAAATTTTTGGTGCGAAAAAAGCCCCAAATTCCTATCCGTGCATTGCTGCACATTCATCGTGACATCACTCTAAACATCGATTCGGTAATCACAAGGTTTGCTAAACAAAATAGACGAGTTGATTTTGTTATATAAATAATCGTTTTTATATAACAGATATGAAGTTGTAAATATGTACATTTGCAACAGAACATAATAATTGCAATAAAGATATTTTCAGTATTAAATAAAATGAAAAAATCTGTTTTTCAGTTAAAATTCGTTAAGTTTTATTTGTCTGCTTCTTGTGTTTTCGTTTTTTTTTTTTTTTTTTTTTTTTTGAGTTTGCAAAAAAAATTGGTCTCCCGTTTGGGGCCCCTTGAATCCGCGCCTGAAGAGCACCGAAAATGCGGGTAGAGAGAAGACGGTATGTTTCCGGACACAAGTTCCTATGCTAAACTTAACCGTCCTGGTCCCCACTACAAGCCCTCTAAGTCTGTAATGGGAATTAAGAAACATCCTGTATATTTTAGACGCATTATATGCTAAATTAATGTTGTTGTTTTTTTTTTTCATTAAAAATATTTAAAAAATTATTTCTCTTTTCAAATTTAAATTGAAATTGTTTTCTAAGGCGATGTGCATTAGTTGAAAATGTACTCTTAGTTAGTAACTTATTGGAGTTTTAAGGGGCGGAACAGCGAGTTCATCTGCCCCGAAATGTACTCTCCCACAATTCATTAAGCGCATTTTAATTAGCTCCGAGCACAAACGAACAATCGCTACTTCAAAAGATAACACGCGCGGGAAGTCAGCTGATTGCAGCTGATTCAAAGAATATTGTACTTAATTTGAATCCAGTTATTCACGGAACTTAAACACTTCGATATATCCAGAGAGAGAGAGAGAGAGAGAGAGAACGATTCCCGCTTTTTCTCGGTTACAATAGTGACAGCACTGCGTGGCTGGAAATAGGCTAATAATATAATTTTTTTTCTTTATAAAAACAGGGCCTGTAACATTTTAGCAGAACCTCCGTAGACAGATATATCAAAAGGAAGATTGTAGTTTTACGTGACCGTTAATCTCGAGATCATGAGCCACGGGACCTCCTTTTTACGTGGAATCCGAACCACAGGACATGGCATTTCACTTTGAAAATCTCACATGCATTGACCGGGAATCGAATCCCGGTCATCCGTGGTGAGAGGCCGACAGCTTGACCGCTGCGCCACCACGCCTCCCAGACAGACATATCAGCCCTCTGGCACTAAAAGGGTTAAGTACCTTGAATTTAGAGGGATACCCCGTGTGAAGCAAGATCGTCGAAGGGGGAGAGGAAGGGCTGGAAATATTAGCCCCAGTGCCCAATATCGCTCCTCACGGTCCTGATCTTGGCTGCGATACGAGAAGTTGTGAAGATAAGATAAGAAGACGGATCACGTTACGAGTGGCTGTGAAGAAGCTCACCAAGATCTGGCAAAACAGAGCGATAACAAACAGTACACAAAGCTGCCTTGATAAACATTCGTGATTTCCGGCTTCTCATATGGTTACTAAACATGAACCCTCAAGGCCAGAGACAAGTAGCACTCGAGCTTTGTTGATGGTGCAGAATGTTGCGCACAAAATGGAATGATAAGAGAACTAATTTGTTCATTATGAAGGGTCAGATTACGTCGCTGTTCCACCCCTCAAAACTCCAATAATAACTCCATTATTAAAGACCTTAACACTCTAGGGGACTCTTCTAATATCAACCAAAAACTCTTTCGGTTCTTTGGACACATTGTGAGAAGAGATAGAGGAAATTAATCATGGAAGGGAAGATTGAGGGCAGAGACCAAGGGGGAGAACAGCGAGCAGGTGGTTTACCTCTTCAGCAGGCTTCAAGAAAAACTGGTAACCGTCCAGGAAAGCACCGCTTAATTCAAAGGGTCACGACGCTCAACCATGTGTAAACCGACTTGTGAATAATAATAATAATAATAATAATAATAATAATAATAATAATAATTATAATTCAGACTAACGTGGAATCACTACAATAAAAGAGTGATGTCACGTAATGCAAAATTGTAGCATTACAAAACCGTTGTCTTACCAGAAGCTCTATATTCATCAGAAACCATAACTTTAGGCGGCCATTCAAAAATTGCAGACATTGAAAAGCAAGAAAGCAAAATTCTTAGAAAAATATTCGACCCAACACACGAAAATTTATTTGGATCAAGAGACGAACTGCAGACCTCTATAGTCTCACAGACAGTTTCACAAACACTGTACGTAGGAGATGGTTGAAAATTGTTGGGCACATATTTAGGATGGACAATAGATTAACAAAAATATTTTTCAATATAATTAATACTTAACATTTGAGGATAAATTGACTGGAGGAAAAAAGGGGGGACCTGAATGAGATGAACATCGGAGAAAAGAAAAAACAACAACAACAACAACAACAACGGAAATCTTCAGAACCACTCTAAATAAGCATGCATTTAGGGTGGAATCGAACAGCAGGACTGGTACAAGATAGACAGAAGAATGCAAGAAGCAGCACAGTGAGTTCAAGAAGAGATTTTGGGAGAAGAAGAAGAAGGCATAAGTCATCAAACCAACTAACAAGTTCCAACGCGCTCTATGAATGGGCTTAACGAAGAAAGAAAGAAAGAAAGAAAGAAAGAAAGAAGAATAATAAGGAATACTAGCGGACCCGTGCGAGAACTCTCGCATAATGGATTGTGTGCGCCCCATGTGTACAGACTACCCGCACAGCCCTAGTGCTATGCGGGCTGTACGCGACACCTTTCCGCCAGGGGCTATCGTCTTGTTTATTTGTTTATGAACAAATATATTTCCGTGGACTTTTCAAGAAATGCAAGATTTTTCCTCTACTATTGAGACGATTTGGAAGATTTTGGTACAAATCACACCTTCTAACTCCCTCTGGTTTAGGAGCTTGAGTTTTGTGAAACATACACCTTGGCGTATTAAATAAGAAGATCGACGCCAAAGAAAAATGAGGTCATGGAGAGTTATTTACGTGGATTGTAGTAGACCAAGAACGGTTTAATAATAATAATACATTTTCATTTGAGACTGTTTTGCCTTTCAGCATCCAGTCTAGTCTGCAAGCCTCTGTTTGCGAACAAACAAGTTGCCTCCATAATGCCCTATTGGCAGTTAGCACTGCGCCCTCCTCTGTTTCTACACCTCACACTTTGAAATCGTTCAACACTGAATCTAACCATCGCACAGTGGGTCAAAATCGAAATCTAGGGGGACAAAATTATGTTTACGTTTTAATCATGAATTTAGAGTGAAAGCAACCTATATAATTTGTTTACTTCATAATAAACATCAGTTAAGACCCTTTTTAAGCTACGACTACACATGCAAGAAATTGTCTATGACTAGGAGTTGGATAGAGCATTCAGTTATCTCTTCAGAACAATTTTCTACCCCTAATTTACTTTTAACAAAGTCACAAAGTTCCAGTTTTGACATAATCGTCGAACCCAGTGCTTCAAACAGTTGTGAACGTGTGAGAACTGGTTGCGCGGCATCTTCTAAAGCGTAAAATATATAATTAAGTTGCAAAAAGATGCAAAAAATCTTATAACAGGCGTAAACTACAAGACTTTATCTACATTTTAACATTAAGTAGAAAGTGACGCAGAGTGACGCGACATACTAAAAATCTAAGTGAAAATCTAATTTTAAAAATAATAGTTAAATATTATATAATGCAAATATAGCTAAAATTACGCAACAATTACGCCCATTAATAACTATAACACGTTACAAAGATTATACCTTCAGTTCCATGTTCCATCTTAAAGCATCACACTAACCACAAAGACAACCAAACCACAGTCACTGACATTCTCCCTCCAATTCAGACTGCTCGAACAGTGGTGACAGATTTACACTAAGATGCGTTTATATCCCAGAATAGTGAGTGGCAATTATATGACAATGCTGTAGAAGCAATAAATTTTGATTTTTTAATTATGAAAATAAATAATTTTGTCCTCCTAGATTTCGATTTTGACCCACTGTGCATCGCCTCCTAGGTCTACCTCTACTTCTCTTACCCTCTACAGCCTGAGGGTATTGCACAAAGGAGCACATTATGGAAATGAGTTAATTTGGCTAAGATTTGAATCAAAAAAGAAAACGAGTAAAGAGACAAGCGATTTTAGGCCTTTTTTTTCAGTACTGCATTTAGGCCGGAAGATATTTTCGAAATTAGTTTATTTTACTTTAATATAGCTCTCCAAGACACACAATTTGAAACTTTTTCCGGGCCCTTTAGCCCTCGGTTGGTTGGTTCCTCAGTTTAGGGGCTCCGACAACGCGGTCATGTAGCTCCGTGTACTTTGGGTGACAGTAGAATATGTATTATAACCGGTGTTGATTGTGATGGCTGTATTAGTGTGTGTATGGACTACAGACATTGAATTTTTTCAAGTAGTTCCTACTTTTGCCGCCAAATTGCACTTTCAACGACCAACTAGTTCAGAACTTAGTTACCAGATGCCACCGCGGTCGGCTCTTGACGACGAACGTAGGAACCTAAGAACGTTAGTCAAATGTTTAACCTATATATAATTTAGCTTCACACAGGTGTAATTAGTGAAAGGTTCTTTAACATGCCATAAATCTATGACATGGGACCTCAGGCTTTACTTCCCCTCCGAAGTAAGGCATACTGAGGCATTTTTAACGCTCTTAAAAATCCGACGACTTCGGCCGGGTTTGAACCCGCGATCTTGGGAATAGAACTACGCCACCGAAGCCGCTCAAACCTTAAGCCTTCAACGTTTGACACAATTGAGGAAATTACTTAATTTTACGTTTTGTCTGCTAATACATGTTTTAAACGTTAACATATCCACTGTTAGAAGCTGCATGGCGCAGCGCTCTCTCCTTCTGTGCCCAAGGTTGCAGGATCAAATCCTGGCGCAGTCAGTTGGCATTTGAGGGTGCGCGAATGCGAGGGAGCCGTGTCAGTAGATTTACTGGCACGTTAAAGATGCCCTTCGGGGCAAAATTCCGGTACTCCGGTGTCTCTAAATGCCGCAGTAGTTAAAAGCGACGTAAAACCAATAACGTTATTATTATTATTATCACCAGTCCCGTGTAGTTGAGTATGTGTGTAACTGTAGTAGAGTCAGGGATGGGGCAGGTGCCCTGAGACTTCAAGTACGGTGCTATCTTGGCATATACCCGAAGGGAGTGTGGAACCGGTGAACACACACTCAGGATAGATGCTGACAGTGCTGGATTCCCATTTAGGTAAATTGAGAATAAATTCTTGAACAAAAGACATATTGTTTCGACATTAGTAATACCAAATAGCTTATAAAGATACTTTGTAGGGCATGATTCTTATCGCACAGAGCAGCAACTGGTTTCACTCGATGCAAAATTGAATACGGTACTGTATAGAAAGATATGACTGGTTAGTAGTTAGCACGTTCTTGATATTTTAGGAAAAAAGAATGACAAGATGTGTTCGTGTTCAGGTTTATTGGGAATATCTATTCTAAAAACCATCCGATGCGGACGTCCAACTCTAGGTATCGTATTTTAGACATAACAAACAAGACCACAAACCGTCAAAAATTCAAATCAATTATCAATTTATACGAGGCCAAATGCGCACGCACATAGACCTACATACACACATACATATGTCGGTGATTCGTATGGGTCTTTGGTTCTTTTGACCCTAATTCCCTTTCTTTTTCATGAGATCTGAAACGACTTCGTGAGACCAATCACTATAACTTACTTCAATCTTCATGGAAGTGATAATAAAATAATAAATGTAGGACATTTTATTACAATAAACAATTATTAAAATGCATACCAAGAGCAAAATTATTATGTACATATATAGAATTAAAGTTCCTAAGATATTCTCATCTGGCTATTGTTAGCACAGTACTGCATACTAGAAACAAACAAAAAATATACCTAATTATTTCCTGTTCATGAAATCAATGATTCAATTTTTTCCATATCAAAGATAACGTTTCATGATTTACACACTCTCAATATTTTACTTCACCTCAGGTTCTCTTATATCCATTGATCTGGTCATCCTGGGATCAATGATCTCAGGCAACAAGACTTTCTCGTAGCAGAATTTCAGTTGCATAAGCATTTTTTGTCTCCAGAACTTTTCGTCTCTCTTTATTGTTTCTATGTGAATGTCCTTAGGCGTCCATACTACAAAATAACATATTTCCCGCTGTGTTATTTCCAACTGGCCCTGGATAAGGAAATACAAATCATGCGAGTGTTTGAGAGTTATCAATCTGTTCTCTTCTGAATGGCCCTGTTCTTGACATTCTCTAGGATTTCTTTTTCGCTTACTTTCTGCCTAACAAAATCCCTTTAGCTTTTTGCAGGCTTCCAGTATGGCCATATTCCGTGCAGAATAAGGGCACTTGACTTCGACTATAGCGTCGTCTCCTATTAATCCGTCTGTGGAGGCCTCTAAGAACCCATAAGATTTATGTAGACCTATGAAAAGACCAAATTCTTCGACTTTTCTACCTGATTTCTCCTCTAAATTTCGTTTTGCAATTCGCTCAATATCACAGCCATACTGCATTGATTTTGAGTGAAATTCTCCGTACAGAACGGTTTTTGATACTGGAGCTCATTTCGATGTAGGTTTCCTCTTGCATACATATCCAAAATCGGATGCCGTAAGTCTGTCCTTTCTAGCTGTGTGCCACTTTTCATTTTCCCTTTGGCCCCTTGTTGCCTTTTCCAGTTTCTGTATATCGCCTTCACTAAGCGTTAGTTGCTTGATCTTCTCATCACCAAACTCTCTCAACAGTACGTCATCGAAATCCAACTGCTTTGATTGGTTTCCATAATCACGTGTGACAGTACGTTTCATTTCATTAGACTGTGGTCGGGACATTCCTTTCCCTTCTCGCGACGCAAATACACTTTTTCGGCAAGCTGCTCTTCTTCTCTCTCTGCTGAGTGCAGTCTTCTTCACTATCGTGGCAGGTTTTTTTCTCCTTTCAAAACTGATTTCATTGTTTTATAGTGCCAAGATGGCCCAAACTGAAAGTCTAGCCCGGCAGCTTGTTTCCCTCGATTGATCTGCTTACCTCCCGTGAATTTTGCAACAAGGAACATATTACTTTCGGCAGCATTGCTGGTGGTGTTTGCTATTAGCTGGGAACGTTTTGCAATTATGGGCTGCAAGCAAGAACGCACCTAGTCACAAGCATTAGTTTGGTCTGCAGTTAGCTGTTTGTCTTCACCTTGCCCGCTGGTAGTGCAAAAGTACTGTTTGCAGTCTTTATAAATCCCAATCCAATATTTTCGGAAACCAATTTTACATTATTTCAATCGCTACGCCCTACCTTTCCACACAACGCATTGTTTTCATTTGAAGTCGAACTTGCTTCTCTGAAGAAAAAAAAAGTCCTCTCGGCACGCCGGAAGGCGGAGGTAGATTTCACCGGACAAACTTGGTGATAGGCGAAAATAGGCAGAATATGCAGGTTTTCGTAGAAGGATCAGACCTCATTTATTGCGCGAAGGTATTTTATAATTGGAGCTTAAAAACTTTGTTTTTCGTCATTTTATGCTTATTTTAAACATTTTATTGTCTTATGGGAACGGTAACTTTCTTGTCATTTGGGGTCCATTTTTATACTTGTGGTCACACTGTCCTTATGCAAGGTTTCGACACTGATGTGTAACTATGTAACGGTCTGCTACTTCTTCACGCAAAATTATATCTCCCGCAGAGATTTTGGTTGGTTCCTCAGTTTAGGGGCTGCGACAACGCGGTCATGTAACCCCGTGTACTTTGGGATGGCTGTATTAGTCTGTAATTCAGGTAAGGACTGCAGACGGTCAATTTCAAGCAGTAGTTCCTAATGTTGCTACCAGGTACTACCGTCAACGACACCTAGCTGTGAACTTGGCTACTAGATGCCACCCCAACCAGCAACTCGCAACGAACGTTGGAACTTCCCCTCCAAAGGAAAGCATACTGAGGGATTTTTAGCGCTCTTAGAAAATCCGACGACTTCGGCCGGCTTTGAACTCGCGACCTTGGGCATAGACATTCAGCATGCTACCAGTTACGTCACCGAAGCCGCTTCACACTTAGTCAGATGGAAATCTGAATCTGATCTCGTGCAAGTGCGTTATCTTGGCAACGTCTGATGACTCATCCCTCATCAATTTAGTAGTGTTGCCATGGCCACCACTGATAGCTCTTGGCATTTTCTTATAATTCCGAAATCATTTTTCTCATCCCTTGGCATAATGGTGGGTCATATCAAAAATTCTTTCAGACAAAAGTTTTAGGTAATTATTAGGGGAATATTGTCCACTTTGTACGGTTTTGATATTGTGCCTATTAAGAAAGATATGATTAATGTTTCCCGAAAAAAAAACACTTTTTCCCACCCCTTTGGTCAATGGTTGGTGCTATAAAAAAAAACTCTTCAAACATAAATTTTTGGGCTTTATCCGACACATTGTATGAACGTTGAATGGATTCGATATTTCACATATTAAGAGAGTTATAGCAATATTTCACTTTTTCGAAAAAAAAACCCATTTTCACCCCCTTCGACCGATTTAGCCCAGTTACGAACTCGACCGAGATTTTATAGGTATACATATTATGTAAAAAATTCAAACTGATTGGTGCTAAATTACGGCAGTTATCGTGTCCACAAGAAACTGATATACACACATCAAAAAAAGTTTTGCATCACCTCGGTTCCAAGAGTTCCGGAACCGTTAAATACAAAGGGAATAGAGATCAACACAAACAACATTTCAGCTCGTTTTATTGCTCATGAGACCCACACATTGCATGTTGTACCATCATACAGCTAGACTTTCAGCATTTGTGGTCCAGATTGCAGTACACACCACTACCTCTAATATCCAGTAGCACGTCCTCTTGCATTGATGCATGCCTGTATTCGCCGTGGCATACTATCCACAAGTTCATCAAGACACTGTTGGTCCAAATTGTCCCACTCCTCAACGACAATTCGGCGTAAATCTCTCAGAGTGGTTGGTGGGTCAAGACGTCCATAAACAGCCCTTTTCAACATATCCCAGGCATGTTCGATAGGGTTCATGTCTGGCGAACATGCTGGCCACTGTAGTCGAGCGATGTCGTTATCTTGAAGGAACGCATTCACAAGATGTGCACGATGAGGTCGAGAATTGTCGTCCATGAAGACAAATGCCTCTCCAATATTCTGCCGATATGGTTGCACTATGGGTCGGAGGATGTCATTCAGGTATCGTAAAGCCGTTTCGGAGCCTTCCATGACCACTAGTGGCGTACGTCGGCCCCACATAATGCCACCCCAAAACATCAGGGAACCACCACCTTGCTGCACTCGCTGGACAGTGTGTCTAAGACGTTCAGCCTGACCAGGGTGCCTCCAAACACGTCTCCGACGATTGTCTGGTTGAAGGCATATGCGACACTCATCGGTGAAGAGAACGTGATGCCAATTCCGTGGGGTCCATTCAGCATGTTGTTGGGCCCATCTGTACCGCGCTGCATGGTGTCGGGGTTGCAAAGCTGGACCTCGCCATGGACGTCGGGAGTGAAGTTGCGCATCATGCAGCCTATTGCGCACAGTTTGAGTTGAAACACGACGTCCTGTGGCTGAACGAAACGCATTATTCAACATGGTGGCATTGATGTCAGGGTTCCTCCGAGCGGCAATCCGTAAGTAGCGGTCATCCACTACAGTAGTAGCCCTTGGGCGGCCTGAGCGAGGCCTGTCATCGACAGTTCCTGTATCTCTGTACCTCCTCCATGTCCGAACAACATCGCTTTGGTTCACTCTGAGACGCCTGGAAACTTCCCTTGTTGAGAGCCCTTCTTGACACAAAGTAACAATGCGGACGCGATCGAACTGCGGTATTGACCTTCTAGGCATGGTAGAACTACAGACAACATGAGCAGCGTACCTTCGTCCTGGTGGAATGACTGGAACTGATCGGCTGTCGTACCCCCTCCGTCTAATAGGCCCTGCTCATGCATGGTTGTTTACATCTTTGAGCAGTTTTAGTGACATCTATGAACAGTCAAAGGGACTGTATCTTGGATACAATATACACAGTCAACGTCTATATGCCGGAGATCTGGGAACCGAGGTGATGCAAAACTTTTTTTGATGTGTGTACATATATATATACATACATAAATTATATATAAACTTTTGAACTGACGGTGGTTTTGGGGTCTGGGGGATGTGAAACGCGAAGATATGTCGAAATTTTCCGGAAGTCGAAACATGGTACCCATTGCAATAGTTAGCTTTCTAATGAAATCTATCTCTGGTTGATTCCTCAGTTTAGGGGCTGCGACAACGCGGTCATCTAACCCCGTGTACTTTGGGTGAGTGTAGAATCTGTCTGATAAACGTTGTGAATTGTAATGGCTATATTAGTCTTAATTCAGTTAAGGACTGCAGACGGTCAATTTCAAGCAGTAGTTCCTAATGTTGCTACCAGGTACTACCATCAACGACACCTAGCTGTGAACTTGGCTACTAGATGCCACCCCAGCCAGCAATTCGCAACGAACGTTGGATGTTCCCCTCCAAAGAAAAGCATACTGAGGGATTTTAGCGCTCTTAGAAAATCCGACGACTTCGGCCGGCTTTGAAACCGCGGCCTTGGGCATAGACATTCAGCATGCTACCAGTTACGTCACCAAAGCCGCTTCCCACTTAGTCAGATGGAAATACTGAATCTGATCTCGTGCAAGTGCGTTGTCATGGCAACGTCTGATGGCTCATCCCTCATCAATTTAGTAGTGTTGCCATGGCAACCTCTGATAGCTCTTGGCATTTTCTTATAATTCCGAAATCATTTTTCTCATCCCTTGGCGTAATGGTGGGTCATATCAAAAATTCTTTCAGACAAAAGTTTTAGGTAATTATTAGGGGAATATTGTCCATTTTGTACGGGTTTGATATTGTGCCAATTAAGAGAGATATGATTAATGTTTCCCGAAAAACCCACTTTTTCCCACCCCTTTGGTCAATGGTTGGTGCTATAAACAAAACTCTTCTAACATAAATTTTTGGGCTTTATCCGACACATAGTATGAACGTTGAACGGATTCGATATTTCACATATTAAGAGAGTTATAGCAATATTTCACTTTTTCGAAAAAAAAAGCCCCCCATTTTCACCCCCTTCGACCGATTTAGCCAAGTAACGAACTCGACCGAGATTTTATAGGTATACATATTCGGTAAAAAAATCAAAGTGATTGGTGCAAAATTACGGCAGTTATCGTGTCCACAAGAAACTGATATATATATATATATATATATATATATATATACATATTGAACCCTTATTAATCTGCGATAAATACGTATTCATGATTTATTATTATTATTACTGCGGCCCAGGCAGTACATGTGGAAGTTGACAAAGAGGAAGGCAAGTTAGTGTGTCGCAATGATTATCACAGAAGCAGAGCTTGGCAGCTATTCTTGAAGACGACCGGGTAAGCCGAGTTCAAGGCCAAATTGTGTAACAACATGCACCAAAATTGGAGTCATGAGGGGAGGGTCACGAGTTACTTGCAACCGACCTACGATTGAATCACCCAATCAGATGAGACCACGCCAAAACCACGCGATGGGTGGCGTCCCTGGTAAAAAGCGCGCGGAATTGATTATCTAAAGAACCGCCGATCAGAAATATCTCCACATAAGTGCGCTGAGACGTTTGAATTAAATGATGAAGATTGACACTAGTCCCATGTGTGTGAGATGAAAACTCTAGAATATTTTTCTTCTCCCCACTCCACCTCATTCTGTCAGTTTCCAATAAATTGATCGAGGAGATGCTGTTTCGAAGACAACCGTTTTGAGCTCTGGTGAGCTAGGTTCACGCCAGTTTGCGTGGTGATTTTACGCTCGTAATAATTATTCTAAAGACAACTGTTTTCAGCTCTTATGGGCAAGACTTTAAGTAACATTCCAATTAGTGCTCGACGCGAGCAAAGGTTCACAAGAGCAGTAGAGATTATCTAGCGAGATAAGGACTGGGAGACAGTCATATTTAAAACTTGTTTTTCAAGCCAGTGACGATGTGTTTGAAGTGTATAGTTTATGTAAATTGTATTGTATTTTTCAAGTGATATATTGTGCGTGTGTAAGCGAATGCTAAGCTAGGGAAAGTCTTCGTTGATTAATCGCATAGGACAATCGAGGATGAAAGTAGTAACTCACAGCGATTATAGTCAGGCATTTATATTAACATTGAACATTTCTGTCCAAGAGACTACGCCAAGATGTCCGACGTTTGGTCAGGAGCCGGAGTGATGTCTAACGCTTCTATGGAGTCGACGATGGAGGGCTAATTTCCCGTAGGGAAATGGACCGAGATGGAAGTTATATGTTCTACAAGCTGATACGGTGATGTACAAAAATTGATTTATTCAACATGTAGTTAGATATGGCGGGGGAACTTTGTAAATAGTTCATTTTATTCTTTTTCTTGTTTAGATTGTTTTTCTGCACCGACACTAATGTTTTTAAATGTACGTTAGCGCGTGGCCAAAGTTGTTGGTAGTGTATTTTTCTTTGGAGTAATATTTAGTGTACACGGCGCGTGTACCAGATTTTATCCATGCGAATGCGAAACCCGTTACATTCGATAAGTGGTGCTTTATTAAAATTCATATTTTTGATAGGAAAGGGAGGTAATTATGTAAGATGTTTGCTGAACAGGTTATTACTCATATTAGGGTTGCCGAGCGCAACAAATTAAGATGTAATCGTAGAACACCTTAGTTCTAATTTTTTAGATTTTTTTTTGAGTCCTTTTCAGGTTCGATAGTCACGGCCTACAACGGAGGCGCCTGCTGGTGGAAAATATTTATGTCATTTTATTTCAGGGTCTGTCAAACCCATACGTGTGATTCTGTGTGTGTTCTCGTGTCGGGTGTTTGTTTTGATTCTACGTGAAGAGGGGTAGAGGTCCTACCGCCCTCATATTTGTTGTTGTTGTATTTTTGATGGAAAGGCAGGGTGCTCCGAGGAGACCACTGTACATTGTCCAATGCTGATTCTTGGATTTCCTAGGGGAAATGCTGAGATATTTTGTTCTGACACACACACACGTATATATTGTGCTTTGGGGCACGCTTCTTCGAGACTCGATCCCGTGCCTTGGGAGGTCGAGGTTATTTTGACACGTGGGTTGACAGATATGCAGATTTCCACGTACCGCCCGTCTAGCCTTGGCGACTTATTTTGTTAGGCAGTCCTGTTGTCCGACTGGCCCCTTTAAGCTATCATTAGCAAACCTGTTCTTTTGTGATGGTTATTTGAACCATAATTAATTGGGGAGTTCGCCACGTTTGTGGCGGATTATTGCATGTCGTATGGATGGAATATTGTGTTAATGATGTAAATGTTGGCTTTGAGCCTAGTGATTTGTTCTATGACTCAGTTCATGTTAGTTTTTTCTGTGTGACACCTGTGTGGTGTAGTTGTATTTACTTGTAAAAATGACAGCGGTCATATGTGTATTTGTTTTGTTGGTCACGTGTTAACTTACTTGTGTTGATTTGTGAGAAGTCCTAATTTTTATGCAGTAATTGTTTTTGCTACGGCAGTTTTGATTCCAATTTCATGCGGAAATTATTTTGTTGTTTATTTTAGTATAGGAAGTGTTGGTTTAGTTTTAAGTTGTGTATAGTTGTTCCCCGCGTCTGTCTAGCTCTATGTAATGTGGATTCGTCTTCTGAAAGTTTATCCGGATGATGACGAATCATGCATTCAATTGTACTCATCGTTAAGCATCTAGAACAGCACACACGCATACATTGTCATTTTTGTTGATTTTGGGACATTTGGTCCGAGTGATAATCTCTCCTGAGATTAGGCCTAGTTTTGGCAAAGTTAATTTATTCAGTGGGAGTCATTATGGGAGTTTTGTTTGTTGATTTCAATTTTGTAAATAGCTGATCTGTCATTAAATTCATTTGTTATAACCCTGGCTTCACTTTTTCCTGCATGTTATTTTGTTATATGTTACCCTGCATGTTAATGAAGCGCTTTTACAACAATTTACGAAATGGACTCTCACACCCCCAGAAACTGAGTCTCATAAGCTTCTTTGTAAGGGTTCATAAAACAAAAATGGCTGCCCAAGTGGGGATTGTTGTTGTTGTTGCTTTGCTGATCTCATATTTATTTCGCTGAGAAATGATGCCAGGTCAAGCGGGCAAAGTAAATTCAGTAAATTGAGGCGATGTTGTACCGCCATGTGCATTAGTAAAATCACTGAGTTCCTAAAGTTAGAAATATTGAACAAGGTTAGAATTTGATATTGTATTTGTTATTAACTTGTTCTGGCGCCCAGCATTAAAATTAGAAATTTGCATATTATTGAACTCAGTCAAAGTAGGAAGGTGTTGCCTTATATTTTACATTTAATTAACTTCGGTTAATTGGTGTTGTTCGTAAATTCTGTTGGTTAGGAATTTAAAAGCAGATCACTAGGGAGTTATTTTGTTGTTTGGAAATAAGAGTAATTTATTCAGTAAATTTTGATTACTGAAATTTTTATTAAAGTAGAATCAGTAGTATTTAAATATTATGACATGTGTGCGTGTGTATGACTGAAATCTCGATGCATGACTCTGTTTTTTTCTGGTTATATTTGTGTATTGTGCGATGGCGAGTGTTGAAGAAATCAAGGGATTGTTAGAGCAGATGTCTATGCAGATGTCCGCAAAAACGGAAGAACAGTTGAAAATTCAGAGCGAGCATAATGATAAACAGTTAGAAATTCAGCGTGAGCATAGTGATAAACAGTTAAATGAAATTACGATGCAATTGCAAACACAAACAGAACAGTTAGAAATTCAGCGTGAGCACAGTGACAAACAATTGTACGAATTACGGGAGCACAGTGAAAGACAGTTACAAGACATGAGCGGTAACATTACGGTCCAATTGCAGGTCCACAAATTGGATACTGATAAACAATTAAACGAATTGAACCATAAACTATCAGAACAGGCGATAACACAAACAGTACAAACAGAGCAGTTAGAAAAGATCACTCATGACATAAATCAAAGTGCTAGGGAAGTAGAGAAACTGGCAGATGAGGTCGCGGAAAATAACGCAAAACAATTAGGTGAGATTAAGAAGTTGGAGTCTAAATTTGACAATAAACTCATACAATTTGATGAAATGGTGGCCGATAAATTAAAACAAATCGAGGCAGCATGCGTCAACAACACAGCCGGTATAAAAAGCACACAGGATAAATTACAGAAACAGATTAATTCAGTCGATAGCAACGTACTCGAATTAATAAAGGAAATCGATAAACTTGAAATCAAAACAGAGAAAGAACGTCTGCACTTGCGTGAAAACTTGGAAGACCAATTAAGTAAAACCCAGCAGGTAATACGAGAAGAGGTCGGAGAACAATTAGTTAAAACACAAGAGGTAATACGAGAAGAGGTAGGAGAACAGCTAAATAAAAATCAGGATAACTTGGAAGACCAATTAATTAAAACCCAGCAGGTAATACGAGAAGAGGTCGGAGAACAATTAGTCAAAACACAAGAGCAAATACGAGAGGAGCTAGAGAAAAATCAGGAAAGGAGCTAAGAAAAAATTAGCAGTTTGAAGAACAGGATCCGAAGAGATTGGGAGCAGCAGGTCAACGAAACTAAAGAAGACAGGCTGACGATTTTAAAGCGGCTAGGTGAATACAATTCTAGAATTCAGGCTTTGGAGGAAAACATGAAATCCAAACTCCCAGAACACACAGATCTCATAATCAAAAATGAGATCAGGTCATTAGAAAACGCAACTATAATTTCGGCAGAAAACACAGCAGGCAAACAGGGAAGCATTGGAAGTCCGGTGGGGTGAAGTTGGCTGAGGATAACAGCCGAGGTCAAAGTCCTAAGTTAACGAGCAACGCGTTCCAACAGTACAGAGGAGAGACGTCCACGCCACAACCCGGGTTGGCTCCTGCCCAAGTAATTCAGATCATTAGGGGGAATGATTTCAAACCCGATAAATTCAGGGAGCACACAGGATCCACTCCCAAAGCATTTTTACGTCAGCTGAATGACTATTTTAACGACCAACATGTCAGTCCCGCAAAACAGTTGCGACTTGTGGAAAAGTTTTTAGAGGGCCCAAGCTTAATCTGGTTCTTGAGTTTTAAATATACATTCACCGACATGGCACAGTTTAGAGAGGCGTTCTTAAAGAAGTTCTGGAGTCCTTCTTTGCAGCAGGGGTTAAGAATGGATTTATACACTAGGAAATATCACAGCACGCATCCTACCAGATTTTCCGATTTTTTTAGCCAACAGCTGGTCAAATTCCGGGACTTTGACGACCCGCCTACTGAAGAAAACATGGTTCTAAGCATTGGAAAGCAGCTTCCTATGAATATTCAGCAGTTGTTAGTGGCCGGTAATATTAAGACCGCAGTGCAGGCTGAAGAGTTACTCCGCCATCTAGACGAGACAAGTATGGTTAGTCCGCAGACAGGGAGAAGAAACATGGAATGTGTAAACACGGCAGAAGTGGTTCAGGGACACCAAACTAGTCACAACCAGAGTAACCAAACTAAAACACAATCTACGGGAACGCAGTTTACACCAAGACGGCAAGACTATGATGGCCGAAATCAATTCAACCAGAACAATCGGAACTTTCAGAATCGCTGAGATAACTATAATCAAAACAATCAGAACCAGCATAATCAATGGACGTACCAGCGAGAGTATACCAACTGGAGGGGAAACCAAAGGCAGGGTAGACCTTGCCAAAGGAACGGAGATGGCAGGTGGAACAACACGAGGAACTATCACCGAGATAATCAGGAGACTATTGCAACGATTGGAATGAGCGTTACGTCGAATCGCAGAAGTATTTGGATCAGTTAAATGCCGAAGAGATGCAGAAAGAGAAGTGGGGGCGTGCAATGGCGAATAGGCAGAGCCCGGATAATCATCAAAGAGTGGGGGCGGAAAGCTTATTACGGCAGCAGGAGAGGCGCGATGACAACCGGCGGAAATCAACGAATGGGTCCCAGGATAAAGAAAAAACCTCGAATGAACCAAAACCAGATAGCCTGAAAATGGAGGACGCCAGGGAGCGGGAAGAGCTGATTGTTGCTAACATAGAAGAGTGGGTAGCATTCCCGGACGATTGCCTGGAGGAAGTGGTGAAGCACCGAGAAAATGTCATCAGGCAATTGCCGATTATTTATGCACATTTTGGAGGCATTAGAGTGAGATGCTTAATTGACACAGGTAGCCAGGTGAGCTTAGTCACGGAGGTATTGTTGAAAGAAATCAGAAGTAAACAAACTGTTCCAATTATGCCTGTACCGTTAATGAAAGTTAGAGGGGTCATTCCTGACAAGACCATAAGTTGTAAGCACCAAGCATATTTAGACCTGGAAATATTGAACCACACATTTTCGCAAACATTCATCGTAATACCGAAGATGAATTATAACGTCATTTTGGGAGCCAACTTTATCTGTGATTTTCATGCTGTAATTGACTTACATAACAACACTGTAAGTTTCAAACAAGTTGAGGGGTTGAATCATGTGGGTTTAAACATGGAAGAAAGTCCACTAGAGAGAGAGGCGAATACTTGGGTCATTGAAGAATGCACTAATGAGGCGATCGGAGATAAGAACTTGACGGAGGAACGAGTAAGCCAGACAGCAGTGGTTGAAATTGACAGCCGAGATATTTCGCAGGAACTTTGGGTATATTTGGCGGAAGTAGAAATTAGCGGATCCAAATTTGAAATTTTACTTCAGGAGCGGCTTAAGGAGGCAATAATAGGGGAACCTGATAGAAGAAAATTAGAAGAAATTTTGAGATTTCATAAAGGAGCTTTCGACACCATCCCTGGAAAAGTTTTAAATTTCCAATATGCCATGCAAGTTACTGACTGGACCCCATTTAAGAGTAAATTGTACCCGATCCCAGAGAAACATTTTGCTCAGGTGAAGGACATCATTAGTAATTTAGTAGATTCCGGCATGATAAGAAAAGCAGCAACCCCGTACCTAAACGCAATATTGGCTGTGGCCAAGCCAAATGGATCAATTAGGTTATGCCTAGACGCTCGAGTTTTGAACAGTAAACTGCTAGTTGAGCATGACCAAGCACCTAGGATCAAGGATGTTTTGAAGGGCTTCCGTGGGAAGAAGATTTATTCGAGCGTCGACTTAACAAATAGTTTTCACCATCTTGAACATGAAGAAAAATCCCAACTATTGACGGGGTTTTTATTCGATAACCAAAGTTATATCTGGTCTCGCATGCCCTTTGGTGTAAAAACAGCTGGATGTGCACTGATAAGAGCACTAGATAGGAATCTGACGGAGGTCAAGAGCTTCACTACGAGATATGTTGACGACATATTAATTGCATCAGAAACAATGGAGGAACACTTGGTAAACCTAAACAAACTTCTGGATAACTTGAGAACCATGAATTTCAAAATGAATTTAAAGAAATCACACTTTTGCCAGAGCGAGATTCTGTATTTGGGTCACATAATTGATGTTGAGGGCGTGAGACATAATCCGGCGAAAATTGATGCAATCAAGAAATTCCCCACACCAACTAAAGTCAAACATGTAAGAGCGTTTTTGGGAGTGACAGGTTTCTTTAAAGAGAATTGTCCTGGATACTCGCATACAGTAGCACCTATGCAAGAGATGCTAAAGAAGTCAAATCGATGGTCGTGGAATGAGGAGTGCGACAGGTCCTTTAGAGCTACGAAAGACTTACTGGAGAACTGTGTGAAGCTAGGGTATCCAGACTTCGAGAAGAAATTTATTATTCAAGCAGACGCTTCATTGATTGGAATCGGTGCTATGCTGTACCAAGAGGACGCTGAAGAACCCAAGAAGAGATCATATTTGGCATTTACGAGTCGTAAATTGAGGAAGCACGAGAGGAACTACACTGTGACGGAGCTTGAATTGCTAGCGATTTTGTATTCACTTCAACAATGGCGCAAGATGATTTTCGGTTATTCCATTATTGTCAGAACTGACCACCATGCACTGACATTCCTATTCAAGACGACGATGGCAAGTGAGAGAGTTACGCGTTGGTCCATCTACATACAGCAGTTCGACATTACAATAGAGCATTGCCCTGGAAGGATGAACATCATACCAGATGCTTTGAGCAGGAATCCTGAAGATGAGAACGAGGTAACAGCGGAAGCTCACCATATAACTCTAACACCTAAGGCTCGTGAGTTTTTGGACAAACTAAAGGAAATTCGGAAGGAACAAGAAGCAGACCCATGGATGATGATGATGATGATCAAGTTCTACAGGAAGGAATTACGACCAGATTCACCTGAATACCGAGAAGCCCGTGCCAAAGAAGCGAGATTTCACTACTTAAATAACCTTTTGCATAAGTACGTGGATGAACATCATATCAAACTGCGAATTCTAGTTCCAGCATCACTACAGAGAGGATTGACGTGGCGTGTCCACGAGAGCCTAGCACATATCGGCACGGACAAAACAGAAGCTACAATAGGGGAAACTCTTACTTGGCCTAAGATGCGATACACCATTGTGGAAGTAATAAGAACTTGTGACGCGTGCCAGCGCACTAAACCAAACAACTTCATTTTGAAACAACCTCCAAGACCATTATTACCTCAAAAACCATGCGAGATGCTCGCTATCGACTGTTTTGACCCTCTGGTTAAAGGGAAACGGGGATGCCGACACCTTCTGGTGTGTGTCGATGTGTTTTCCAAGATGGTAGTGTTATGTCCGATCCAGAAGACGACATCAAAACAAGTCCTCAGCAGAATTCAGAACAAAGTTATTCCGATGCTTGGGAAGCCGGAATACATTTTATCAGACCATGGTACTTATTTCACGAGCAATGTTTTTAGGCAAGGTCTAGAGAGCCTAGGGATAAAACATATATTTTCGAGCATTCGTCATCCTTGTGGGAATCCGAGCGAGAGAACGATTCGCTGTGTTGCCAAGTATTACAGAGTAATGATTCCTAACGATCATAATAAGTGGGTTGACAAAGTAGGAGATATTGAGATGTGCATGAACACCACTAAGCACGAGTCGACGGGTCAAGTCCCACTAATTGTACACCACAACAGGTTGCCAGAGAGATCTTGGGACAAGATTATTCCATGCCCAAGGGATCCATTATTAGCACATGAGTTGCGAATTCAGCGAACTAGAGAGCACATGAGGAACCAAGCGGACCGAAGACTGGGAAGGTACAGAGGAAAGAAATTTCACCGGGAATTACAGGAACAGGAACTAGTGCTTGTCCGCAGACCACCGATATCTGATCCCAAAAACAAAGTATTCGCAAAATTCTGTCCAAAATTTATTGGCCCGTTCCGTGTCATTAAGAATCTGGGTAACTATGCCTACAGACTTGAAGAAGTGAGAACTGGCGCTAAATCTGTCTTCAATAGCGCCAATTTAAAACCATATTACAGAAGAGAACCATTTGACGAATAAGCAGGACTATGTGTGCAGAATCATTATTGCAGAATTTTATTTGAGAGCCAACACTCAAATGTACGAGGCCATGGAGCGCCTGGGAGAAAGCGTGCTTTGTTTGTAAACAAGACAGCTGAGACGGCAGGAGTGGTAATCATGTGAGAAGGAGGGGAGGTCTAGCGAGACGTATGAATGACATTCCGGCATGGAGCGCGCACACTAATGGGGTCAGTGGAGTGTACACTCAAGCAGCCGAGTGAGATACTTAAGAGATGTTGTTGTTACTACTGTGGATGTTGTTTTTAAAATCCAAATCAATCACTTGCTTCGAATTTCAAAACCTTGCTGAGGATAAATGAACCCTTATTAATCTGCGATAAATAAGTATTCATGATTTATTATTATTATTACTGCAGCCCAGGCAGTACATGTGGAAGTTGACAAAGAGGAAGGCAAGGTAGTGTGTCGCAATGATTACCACAGAAGCAGAGCTTGGCAGCTATTTTTGAAGACGACCGGGTAAGCCGAGTTCAAGGCCAAATTGTGTAACAACATGCACCAAAATTGGAGTCATGAGGGGAGGGTCACGAGTTACTTGCAACCGACCTACGATTGTATCACCCAATCAGATGAGACCACGCCAAAACCACGCGATGGGTGGCGTCCCTGGTAAAAAAAAGCGCGCGGAATTGATTATCTAAAGAGCCGCCGATCCCAAATATCTCCGCTTAAGTGCGCTGAGACGTTTGAATTAAATGATGAAGATTGACACTAGTCCCATGTGTGTGAGATGAAAACTCTAGAATATTTTTCTTCTCCCCACTCCACCTCATTCTGTCAGTTTCCAATAAATTGATCGAGGAGATGCTGTTTCGAAGACAACCGTTTTGAGCTCTGGTGAGCTAGGTTCACGCCAGTTTGCGTGGTGATTTTACGCTCGTAATAATTATTCTCAAGACAACTGTTTTCAGCTCTTATGGGCAAGACTTTAAGTAACATTCCAATTAGTGCTCGACGCGAGCAAAGGTTCACAAGAGCAGTAGAGATTATCTAGCGAGATAAGGACTGCGAGACAGTCATATTTAAAACTTGTTTTTCAAGCCAGTGACGATGTGTTTGAAGTGTATAGTTTATGTAAATTGTATTGTATTTTTCAAGTGATATATTGTGCGTGTGTAAGCGAATGCTAAGCTAGGGAAAGTCTTCGTTGATTAATCGCATAGGACAATCGTGGGTGAAAGTAGTAACTCACAGCGATTATAGACAGGCATTTATATTAACATTGAACATTTCTGTCCAAGAGACTACGCCAAGATGTCCGACGTTTGGTCAGGAGCCGGAGTGATGTCTAACGCTTCTATGGAGTCGACGATGGAGGGCTAATTTCCCGTAGGGAAATGGACCGAGATGGAAGTTATATGTTCTACAAGCTGATACGGTGATGTACAAAAATTGATTTATTCAATATGTATTTAGATATGGCGGGGGAACTTTGTAAATAGTTCATTTTATTCTTTTTCTTGTTTAGATTGTTTTTCTTGCACCAACACTAATGTTTTTAAATGTACGTTGGCGCGTGGCCAAAGTTGTTTGTTGTGTATTTTTCTTTGGAGTCATATTTAGTGTACACGGCACGTGTACCAGATTTTATCCATGCAAATGCGAAAGCCGTTACATTCGATAAGTGGTGATTTATTAAAATTCATATTTTTGATAGGAAAGGGAGGTAATTACTGTAAGATGTTTGCTGAACAGGTTATTACTCATATTAGGGTTGCCGAGCGCAACAAATTAAGATGTAATCGTAGAACACCTTAGTTCTAATTTTTTAGATTTTTTTGAGTCCTTTTCAGGTTCGATAGTCACGGCCTAGAACGGAGGCGCCTGCTGGTGGAAAATATTTATGTCATTTTATTTCAGGGTCTGTCAAACCCATACGTGTGATTCTGTGTGTGTTCTCGTGTCGGGTGTTTGTTTTGATTCTACGTGAAGAGGGGTAGAGGTCCTACCGCCCTCATATTTGTTGTTGTTGTATTTTTGATGGAAAGGCAGGGTGCTCCGAGGAGACCACTGTACATTGTCCAATGCTGATTCTTGGATTTCCTAGGGGAAATGCTGAGATATTTTGTTCTGACACACACGCACGTATATATTGTGCTTTGGGGCACGCTTCTTCGAGACTTGATCCCGTGCCTTGGGAGGTCGAGGTTATTTTGACACGTGGGTTGACAGATATACAGATTTCCACGTACCGCCCGTCTAGCCTTGGTGACTTATTTTGTTAGGCAGTCCTGTTGTCCGACTGGCCCCTTTAAGCTATCATTAGCAAACCTGTTCTTTTGTGATGGTTATTTGAACCATAATTAATTGGGGAGTTCACCACGTTTGTGACGGATTATTGCACGTCGTATGGATGGAATATTGTGTTAATGATGTAAATGTTGGCTTTGAGCCTAGTGATTTGTTCTATGACTCAGTTCATGTTAGTTTTTTCTGTGTGACACCTGTGTGGTGTAGTTGTATTTACTTGTAAAAATGACGGCGGTCATATGTGTATTTGTCTTGTTGGTCGCGTGTTAACTTATTTGTGTTGATTTGTGAGAAGTCCTAATTTTTATGCAGTAATTGTTTTTGCTACGGCAGTTTTGATTCCAATTGCATGCGGAAATTATTTTGTTGTTTATTTTAGTATAGGAAGTGTCGGTTTAGTTTTAAGTTGTGTATAGTTGTTCCCCGCGTCTGTCTAGCTCTATGTAACGTGGATTCGTCTTCTGAAAGTTTATCCGGATGATGACGAATCATGCATTCAATTGTACTCATCGTTAAGCATCTAGAACAGCACACACGCATACATTGTCATTTTTGTTGATTTTTGGGACATTTGGTCCGAGTGATAATCTCTCCTGAGATTAGGCCTAGTTTTGGCAAAGTTAATTTATTCAGTGGGAGTCATTATGGGAGTTTTGTTTGTTGATTTCAATTTTGTAAATAGCTGATCTGTCATTAAATTCATTTGTTATAACCCTGGCTTCACTTTTTCCTGCATGTTATTTTGTTATATGTTACCCTGCATGTTAATGAAGCGCTTTTACAACAACTTACGAAATCGACTGTCACACCCCCCGAAACTGAGTCTCATAAGCTTCTTTGCAAGGGTTCAATATATATACATAAATTATATATAAACTTTTGAACTGACAGTGGTTTTGGGGTCTGGGGGGTGTGAAACGCGAAGATATGTCGTAATTTTCCGGAAGTCGAAACATGGGACCCATTGCAATAGGTAGCTTTCTAATGAAATCTACCTAAAAGTTGACACTGAATAGTTTGTGATCGTGTTCTCCTACGCAGTGGCGTCACTAGGGTTGGTTTCACCCAGTGCGGTAACTCATCGAGTCACCCCCATCACGACACCCCATAGTTCTCCTCTGAGTCCGCCAGTGCCAAACAACGGAAGCATACAGAATCCTTAGTAACATTTATAAACATAGGTCCTATATTTACAAAGGCAATAGAAGAAAACATTAATTCAAAGTCGGTTGGTAAAAGATTGTAAGAAGTTAAGAACTAAGAACAACATAGATGTTAGGTACTTTTTTAATTGTTATTTCAACATTAAATTTTATGTCATACTAGATCTCGACTATATCAAAATTTTCCTTTCCTGACCTTTAGAGCTGCAAACTTGTTAATTACTTCATCGAAATCAACTCCTTTCGCAAAACCACTTTCAATTGATAATATTGCAAGATCAGAAAGCCGTGATTGTGCCATGGTAGATCGCAAATAGTTCTTTATAAACTTTAGCTTTTAAAAACTCCTCTCACATGAAGCCACAGACACACAGATCGTAAGAAATAATTGTAGGCTCACTGAGAGATATGGGAGAGATTCTGGGAAGTCCCATTCAGCTATGAATTTCAAAATGTCAAGTACTGACCAATCTTTGACTTCTTCGAGATCAATCTCTGCTGCCTTTAGGTGCCTTCTCAGCCTTGGCATTTCTAATAAAAGCTCTTCCTCTGATAACTCATCATAGAAAGTGGTTAATTTTGGAATGGGCACCAGTAACTATTCTTCAGTGGCAAATATCAAACTCTTGGCTTGAACAGCATCAAACATGGCTGCTACTTCCTTGATGGCTCTTGATCTGATCTGGAGTTCAGAATGGAAACGATCAATACCCTCAAGCATCGCTTTCTTGTTATCTTCTTGCAGAGTTAGTCCAGCATCTCTCGGCTTCTCACCCGTCATCCTGTTCTTGAACCTGGGTCTGCTCTCTACTGAAATTCCATATTGGTCTGATTTTAAAAGCGCCTGTTCAATTGCCTGCTCCACAAGATGATTGCGCTGCTCGTATATAAAAAGTCTTAGCGTCTCTAGCTTTGTCACCACCTTGTCAAGAGTTAAGCCCTTAGTCTGAAGGTACAGCTGTATAAGATTAACTTCTTCAAGTACATCACACCAAAACAAGAGGTAGCACAGAAACGTGAAATTGCAGACAGCAGGTAAGAGACCTCGGGCTGTACCTCTTTTGTCTAAATTCTCATTTGGATCATATAGAGCTTCAATTGCCGCCACACATTCATCGAATTTTTCTTTCACTGCCTTTACTGCAGCCTGATGAGAACTCCAGCGTGTTGTTGATAATCTTTTTACTGAGACTCCAGTGTGGTTCATTAAAACATTCTATCGTTAAGTGGAATCAGCAAAGATGGAAGAAAATGTCTCAAGAGTTCCAAAAAAAAGTCACGCATGAAGCATTTTCAGTAAAAGAGTGTTGGTCGGACAAGTTAAGCGAATGGTCCACTCATCCATTAAAAATAGCTTTCCTGTTCTTTGTTTTCAAAATGGCTTGTACACACCCATGGATTCCAGCCATAGTCGCAGCATTGTCGTAACCTTGAGCACGGTTCATCATAATGTCGAGTCCATCACTTTCCAGATCTCTGAGAATATCAGAACTGAGGTCAACAACTTTTTTCCCCTTTAAAGGGAAAAATCCCAGAAACACTTCTCTTACTTCAACTTTCCCACTGTGAATTTTCACATATCTGATAACTTCGGATATTAGGTCAGTGTGTGATGTGTCAGGTGTGCTATCGAACATGATCCCAAAATACCTGGCAGATTTTATATCTAAGACAAGCTTCTCCTTCACATGATTTGCTAGGACATGTATAAACTCATTCTCAGTTTTTGGTGCAAGATAAGATACTGACGCTTTGATCTTACATGTGCTTTGCTTTAATCTCATTAGGTGCTCTTTCAGCACTGGGTCATATTTAGAAAGCATCTCAACCATTTCAAGAATGTTTCCTTTATGCAATGAAGCCCCTGAATGCCAGATTTTGCTTGGCGAGAAACAATGTGATATCGAGCAACCTGTGCAAGATGTGTCTCCACTTTTTCTTCTCCATGTCCATCAAAGCAATCTTTTCGGCGTCAATTGTTTTGTGTAGTCTAAGTCCTGCTGCCAACGTTTTCCATTTTTCAAAGCAATATAAGTGCTCTTCGGATGTCTCATGATTATGCACTTTCGGGCTCAGTTTCCACCACGTCTGAAACCCAGTCACAAATTAGGATGTCGTGTCTGTAGCATTAACGGAAAAAAGTCGGCAGCAAACACAATATAATTTCTCACTGACGAGAGAGTAAACAATCCATGTTCGCAACACTTTCTCACCATTTGGCATCACCTTGTAAAACCACTCTTTTGATAGCTGGCGAACATCACCTTTTGCTTTTAGATTTTCCTTGTCACAATTCTGAAAGGCCCATCTCTGTTCAGGATAGAATCACTTCCTCTTTTGATGATTAGAACCCGTAAATGATCTGGAATTGGTACATTCCAATAAGAAGCATCATCTAAAATATTCCAATTCCCCCCCCCCCCCCCCTTAAGCTCATTCATCATCACATTTTCAGTATCATGGTTAGAGTCACTATTGGTCCACTCTTCTGCTACGAATTCATCCATTTCCTTCCCTTGTTCTTCTGCTTTATTTTCTTCTATTTCAACTTCCTCCTTTGATGAATGCATACATCACACAAATTAGTCTCATCAATTAGTGACTGAGGAACTGTGTCTTTGGATGAACCCTAGGCCTCATCCGGTCTCTTTACACATTGCAGCATGGATCCGCGTAATGTCGATAGGGATTCATTTTTCTTAATTTTTGCTCTTCTTTGTTGACATCCACTTGGCCTCTTCGTTTTATGTATCCCACGTGGCATGATATAATATCCTGGAACAATAAAAAATAAAAAAATAATAACTAATTTAAAACTAGCGGACCCATGCGTGAAATCTCGCATGTTCATAAGCCACACTTTAGTTGGTTGGTTCCTCAGTTTAGGGGCTGCGACAGCGCGGTCATGTAGCCCCCGTGTGTACTTTGGGTGTGTATAAAATCTGTCTGATAACCGGCGTTAATTGTGATGACTGTATTAGTGTGTGTGATCTGTTTTCAATAATTCAAGTAAGGACTGCAGACATTGAATATTTTCAAATAGTTCCTACTTTTGCCGCCAAACGTCACCGTCTACGACTGCTAGTTCAGAACGTGGTTACCAGATGCCACCGCAGTCGGCTCCTGGCGACGGACGTCAGAACCTAAGAGCGTTTGTCAAATGTTTAACCTAATCTAATTTAGCTTCACACAGGTGTAATTAGTGGAAGGTTCTTTAACAGGCCATAAATCTATGGCATGGGACCGCCAGCTTTAATGCCACACTTTCCCCAATAGGTTTATAATAATAGACTTAAGGAGAAATATAATGTTTTTATTTGAACCAAATGATTATAGAATTCTATTTAGGTTTTAGGCGTCCCTACGGCCAAAATGCTAACTGAACAGCAATGATGTCGCGTATTTTCCTACAGAAACAGTATTTGCAAATAGCACACTTCTTACAAAAAATGATATTTATGAAATTAGAAAGCAATTCGTCACTGCAAATGTCATATGTGTGCTGAGTCCATTGATTGACAGCTTAGCCGTAACACTCGCCGGTTATTCGATATTTATGAAATTATACGATTTGAGTACTCATTCCTTTAAATTACTGTTTCTGAAATCCAAGCAAAATGATAAAGGAAAGACCTCAGAATGTTAAAACGACATGAAACAGGCGTCACAATGGCCAAAATGTGAAGTGGACAGCAATTATGGAGCATATCTTCCAGCAGCAACAGTATCTGCAAAACGCACACTTTTTAAGTCATTTTTTTAAAGAAAGTATGGATATTTATGAAATTAGAGTGCAATGCATCACTGGTAATGTATATTCTCTTTCATTTCAATGCTCATTTTTCATGATCGGCCGCTTCTGAGCGCCGCAGGAGGGATCTATACTAATGAAGTAATATACTGTGTATGATGATTTGGTTTACCGGTAGGCTAATTGATAAAACAAATTAAATTTGAAAATCTTTTATTTATTGAACAACGTCCATTAATAAGAATAATTTCATGGAATGACATAGAATCATAGACAGTGATATTTTGTTTGAAACGAAACATACATATAAAAGTGAATAAAATGCAAAAATACTCACATTTATGTACCGTACTTGCTGAAATCCAATAATAAACGTAAGCCACATACATACATGAGCTTAATTATAATTTCACAATTTTTTATAACCAATGAAGTGAAGGCAGACAAGACAGATTCTTAGTACTGGTAAAAATCCATGTTCTGCTGTGTTAAATTTGTTTAAAAATGACATTTTTACGAATCGCCCTAATTTTGGTGTCACCCGGTGCTGTCCACACCACCCTAGTGACGGCACTGTATCTTCCTAAGAAATATTGTTTCTCCTTAAGAAATAATTTAGATCATGAACAGTTAACAGCTTATGATTATCTAATTACGGAACAGGATTTTGAATTCTCTGCCGTAAAAATACAGCAGTTTATGTTAATAATTGTATGCGTATACCGTTCTCCGTCAGGAAAGTTTCGTTTATTTATAGACAAATTAGAATTGTTACTCAATAACATGAGCAAAGTAAATTTCGATATAGCCTAATAATTTGTGGGGATGTAAATGTGGATTTCTTAAAATGTGGTAGAAATTGTGAATTATTAACACAGTTACTAATTTCCTATGGACTGAAACCTACAGTAAATACCCCAACAAGAATAACAAAATTTAGTAAATCTACTCCTGATCACATTTTTATAAATACAGATAAATATCACCATTCAATAGAAGTCTCTCAGGAACTCACCCGGATATTTTGAAGTTATCAAATGTAATTCCAGTGCACAAAAATGAATTAGATAACTATCGTCTTACTACCTTACCAACTGGTATTGCAAAAATTGTGGAAAAATCATGGATAAGAGACTGAAGTTTTATAGAAAAAAATGAAATACTATCAAACGCTCAACATGGATTTAGAACGGAAAGATTTACGCAGACAGCAATTTATGAATGTAGTAATAGTATACTGAAATTGACAATAAGGAACATGTAACTGGCCTATTCTTGGATTTATCGAAAGCATTTGATGTTGTTGACCATAAAATCTTCCTTACAAAACTACATCAATATGGTATTAGAGGTCTAGCTAATAAATGGATAGAGTCATACTTAACAAGGTGTAAACAAATAGTAAGCTTGAGACACAACGATGATGGAACCAAATTACTTAATGAAACATTGTTCAATGAGGGAATTTGGAGTACCCCAGGGATCGGTTATGGGCCCACTACTCTTTCTCATATATATCAATGATATAACACAGAACGTTCGTTCTCATAAGGAAATTTTGTTTGCGGACGATACAACACTCGTAATTAAAGGTGAAACTTAGCAGGTCTTACAGCAGTCTGCTTACTCCGTTACATAAGAGTTAACCAAATGGTCACAAGATAATTGCTTCATAATAAACTATATAAAAAAACGGTAACTCTAAATTTCCACACTATACAGAATAGGAATCCTGCGAAGCCCAATATAACATTAAATGGTCATCAAATTGAAAATAAATCAGAAACAAAGTTGTTAGGACTATGGATACAACATGACTTGAAATTGAATAAACATATACAATATCAGAATACTAAACTGAACTCGATGTGCTTTGCGTTACGTATTTTGAAACCTTGCACAAGCATGCACACATCAAGAAATACTCATTTTGCTTATTTCCATTCATACTTAAGGTATGCGATCATATTTTGGGGTATGTCACCAGATGTACTAAGAACGTTTAGGATACAAAAGAGGGCGATTAGAATCATGGCAAATGTAAACACTAGAGAATCATGCAGACCTCTGTTTAAAGATTTAAACATTTTCCCACTGCCCTGCATTCATATCTTTGAAAGTATTATGTTTTCTTTTTAAGAATTTAATGAATAAAGACGTTTTTCTTAAAACACACAATGATGTTCATAGGCATAACACAAGACAAAATCAAAACATTCATATTTCACACACACACAAGCATATATCAAAAAGGAACTTTTCACACAGGCGTTAAATCATACAATAAACTACCTCAGTATATAAAATTTGCCCCAAACCTAAAAACCTTTGAAAGAATGTTGAAAGCTTATCTGCAGTGCCATTGTTTTTACTCTGTAGTTGAATATCTTAGCAAATAGGAACGATGAAATCTATAATATATTTTATTTTTCTATTTTAATTGTAATACCTAGCTGTAAGTTGTTGAATTTATACAATTAAGTTTTCATATTGTGGTAATAGAGTAAGGTGTAAATAGTTGTGCAATAAGATTGTATCTATTAAGATCTGTTATTATAATAAGTTATAAATAGTTATTGTATTAGTAATATATACCTGTAAGTTCTTTTATTTTATAGATGTAATTACTGACGTGTCCTATATCAAAAATGTATTGTATACATGCATTTGATCAAATGGATACATAAAAATCTAATCTAATCGTATGTATTAGAAGTAAAGAACAACCCCGTGGCGCGACAGTCCATGAAGGGCCTACACCTACCAAGCAACCGCTGCGCTGTTCAGTCGTGTAAGCCTGCAGATTGCGGGGTGACGTTAAGTCATCCAACTTGTACAGGTAAATTATAAGTGAAATCATAACTGCTCAGTGCTTTACACATTCTCTAATACAAGCGTAACGAAATATATAATTTCAAATATAAACTAGGAAAGAAACTTACTGGTGTGTAGAGTTTTTTTTAAAGTCCTGGCTTCCTTTTCTTGGTACTTAGTCGTAATCTCCCCTGGGATTTAGTGGAACGCCTTTGAATCGATTTTGGTGGTGGCTCCCTTTTTTTTTTTTCAACAAAACCGAAAAAATAACTTCACGTGATGACCGTAATGCTCTCCACCAGTCCTACCTATATGTACATGTATCTATTCTACCAGCAATACTGTCCAAGAAATAAAGTGCCGAAAATAGTTCACCTAACGGGCATTAAAAATAATACTGTTGCAGGTAAAATAAATTAAACAAAAAGTATGGTAATTAAAGAGATCGATGAACTAAAAACAAGAAGTCGTAATTAGGAACTGGTAAAATATCAAAAGATCACTCAGAAATATCCAGACCTTGACAATAATTCAGAACCAGCACAGTCAATCGCAACATTGGACTTGAGGCTCGGGAATTCCATACCGTCTAAAATCACTCGAGCTCCACTCACCTCCCCTACCCCTACCCGCTCTCCATGACCTTGTTCTACTGCCGCAACTTTTGTTGCAAGTACAGTAACACTTTTATTCACTAACTTCCCAAAGTGATTCCGACGATCCTATTCAACCGAATTAGGTTTTCAATACGGCTTTAGAATCAGTGAGAAAAACTCAACTTTCGTATTACCCGTTTCTTCCGAATTTTAATCAGGTATTTGCAAAACAAACAGCAACTTTCCTGTTTTTGAAATTAAAAAGTAAGCAATGAATTAATCTCAATTCTGCTACTAGACAGGGTACATTGCAGTTGTCAGATCGCATATCGGAGCTCCCCTTCGATAAAAATAAATTCAGCTTCGCTTGTGATGCCATCTGTAGAAATATTTTCTTACCAATGTGTTGGGACATTTAGCCTTAAAATTGTACTTACGTAGTTTTATTTACGATATTTTGCTGGAATAAGAAGATAGTCAACCATTCCCTGACTGAAGCGCTGGGTACCGCCTGGCTTATTTCATTGCGTATGCCAGTTTCATTTCTACCCGTGGGACAGCTTAAATGAGTTACTAGATCAAGACAGGGTAGGCAACATTAACAGTCGTCCCCTTTGCCTACGTAAATGTTGGTTTATGGTTGCATTTCTTGAAGGTAAGTTGTGTTCAGGTGCGAGCACATTGTCGCCAACCCTGCTTGAAATCCCGCCATCTCCAAAGACCATAATACCAGTAAAATTCCGTACCACACAGTTGCCGACATGTTTCTGGCAATAACTCCCAGAATGCATTTTTCACAAAGTCAGCCAACATTATAATTACGACTGTAACTAATGACTTATTATTTAAATAATTTCACAGTTTTCTTTGGAAATTCAAGTCTAATGAAGTTGTAACAAGTTGTACAAGGTAAGTACTAGTAATATACATCGATTAATACAGTTTATACAGTTATTATAGACTCTTGATATGCGTGTGTCAAATCCACTTGTCTGAGATGTTTCGAAGCTTTTATTTAATTAATTTTTGGATAAATTCTTATTTAGATTTCATCATGACGCCTAAAAAATACGAGAACAAGATTGGAGATGGATTGGAGTAACTCTACAAAGATCACTACAATTTAAGTAAGTAGGCCTAGCCTAGACCTACACAATTTAAAGTACAGAGTTATTTGATCGTTATTTTATTTATTTTTATATTCAGTCAGAGCACAAATAACGTAATAAAAAACCTTAATGGTCTTTGGAAATTTTGAAATAGTCTTCCGACTGCATTTTCCGTATAGGCCTAATTCAAACATAACCTAAAATATAGCCTATGAAAGTTCTCTCTCAGGAATGTATTCTTAGGTTCAATTCGCCTTCTAATATAGTAATGTATATTATTCTCGACTTCCAAATGCCGTCAGCCATAATATTATAATACATTGCACATGTAACTCTTAAGCTTGAAAGTAGGCCTAGTCTATGATTCGCACTCGGTTGGTGGTAGTGAATGTATTGGTGATTATTTATGAAGCTTATAACTTATGTACTTGGCTACTGACCTATAGCCTACTTAGTAGTAGGCAGATAAAATATTTATATTAGGCCTATTTGTATTTGTTTCAGTCATGGTTGCGACAGAGTAGTGTGATGCCCTTCAACGAACTTCAAGGGTTGTGCAACATGAATCAATCATCATTCTGAAGAGCCATATACTCACATGTGCATGGTATATGCACTGCGCAAGTCACATATGCAAATTTTCAGAGAATACCAACAATATCTCATAGCTCTCTTTTAGTTCTCGACATAAGTTACTCCGCCACTGAATGTCTGGGTGAAAATTACTGATGTACTAATGTTGGGTGAGACAAAGTCATTGTTCGCTACTTGGTTAGATGACACGGTTTGGGCGAAGCCACTGGTTGCAATAAGTTATAAATATTGGTCGCAGCTATAGCCTACTTGTATTATTAATTCTGAATGAAAGTAGCAAGTGGCTTATATACCTGAATCGGACATGATTGTGACTGTATGCTGTGATGACTGCGCTAGAATTAGTAGCACACAGGTAACGATATTTGTAGGCTATACATTATACGGTAATAGAAAACTAAAAATTTCATAGATCTCGTAGACCTATACTACACAGCTTGGACATTGGACGTGAATAATGAAATAAAAGGCAAACCATTGGTCTGGATAAAGATTATTGATGCTTGACTACCTCCACTGTGCATGACAAAAACCGGGGGTGTTATATATTAGCTAACGCGGCCCGCGTTACCTCAATATTTCATATTAAAGCATTGTAGTTGTTTCTTATGGCTAGCCCAGATTCCAATCCATCAGCTTTCTTGCATTCCAATAGAGTTGTGTGAGGTTTCCTGAAGTTCTAGCAGTCACATCAAGTTTGTTGCAATGTGGCAGGTGCCCCTTATCCATTTTACTTCCATGTTCGTGACAAAGTGTGCATTTTTCAGACCTCAGGATGTCCCAAATAGGATCACGACTTATATAGATGGAATTCCAGCTGAGTCTGCCATTTTCGCTCTTAATTATGCACAAGTACAGTATTGCCAATCCCACACTTAAGGGACTACTTTGTATAAGCGCGGTACCATGAAACAAAATAGCGCCAAGTTTGAACCAGTTCGCAATGGATTGTGCAAGCTGTTTTTGTCTAAACCAATAATTGTTAATTCATTAGGCCATACAAACACCCCTGGATTTTGTCACGCACAGTGGGGGTAGACACGCATCAATAATTTTCATCCAAACCCATGGTTTGTGCCTAGACCAATAACTTTTAGGCAGTGAGGCGCTGGTTTTTTCCCGATTAATTCGAAACATGAAATTCTTGCGATCAGCGTTCATTACAGTGGTAAATACTGTTCTACATACAAAACAAACCTAACCTGGGGCTTATGCCCAGACCTCCTTGCTTGTAGTGCAATCGGTAATTTTCGTCCAGACAGTCGACTAAACAAGAAGAGCTCGTTTATTTATTTTTCTCACATAATTACAACATTACATGTGTCGTCTAATGTAGGCCTATTTAGTATTGGATATGTTGGTAACTAATGACGTCAATGTGATCGCTCATTGCTGCAGTTTCACATACCAAATATGCTGTCGAACATGGCTGCGGTTGTTAAATATACAATAAATAAAAACACATGTTTAAGTGATTTAGCACATATATCCGGTGCAGAATTGATCAAGGTTAGTAGTTACAATTGATAATGCTCCCCCCCCCCCCCTCCCGCCAGAAGATGAAATAAGGTATGAAAATGACATATTATCAAATTGAAAGCAAAAAGAAAAAAGAGTGATACATGGTACAGAATTAATCTGAAATTTCACTACAGTATATGCCGTTTTATAAAAGGGCATAGCGGGTGGGTTACAGACAGCTAAGGAAAAAGCATCTATTAGGACATCACTTCCATAATTATTTTCCATCATTACACAAGGTATTTAGGCTAAGTTAAGTATTCTACTTGGTTCATCACTCCTGAAGTGTTACCTCTATTACGTATGTCGTTTTGCCTTGAACATTTTTGGTTGAAGGCAGGCTATTATTTTATTTTAGAATATGCACTGAAAATTTGATGTAATCAGCGTAACCGCAGCCTTCGTAAAGAGGTTTTGAACAGCTGACTGCGGTTGACTGTAGCGTTGGGGGTCTGCGCCACTAGCGCTGGCCAACAGCGGGGCGCACTTGAACTCGGTCAGTGATAACACTATGTATTGTATTCGTCATGATAATGCTATTATTATGATCATGTAGAAATGAGTGGAAGTGTAGAGGACGTACCCATTCGCGACAACGCTGCCTCAGTTCAATTCCCTCTCATATATTCCGCTCTCGCAATTTAAATAACTCAGCTCTCCACAGAAAATTGTTTTGTGTTGATATCTTATAATTATAATTTTCAAGATATTACTCCGTCGATAAAGCTTGCCTTTCAACGCCTGTACTTAACTCGTCAATTTCTCAGTGAATTCATTGTATTTTCTACAAGTGGCTTTTAATGTGCCGGTTGATGAGAGGTCAGGAGACTATTCTACCAACCATCTCGCGTTGTGCGGCTAGCATTTTATGGCAGTTGGTCCAGGTTCAATTTCCAGCTCTGCCAAGAAATTTTAATTTTGGTCTGAGGGATGGAACAAGGCACACTCAGCCTCATGAGGCAAAACTGAGAAAAGGAGGGTTCGATTCCTATCTTAGCCATCTTGGAAGTGGTTTCCACGCTTCTACTCCTGGCAAATGCCGGGATGGTTCCTAAATTAAGGCCATGGCCACCTCGTTCCCAATCCTCATCTGAATAATAAATGCTCACACTAATCCAGCCATTAAAATATCACAGGTTATCAGACAAATTCCACATGCCCAAGCACAGATCTACATGACCATGATGTCACAAAGCCCCAAAATCAACCAACTGCTGCTTTCTACCATTCCAAGACGAAATCTTCGAGTTACCATTAGTCTAATGCCCCTAAAATCCACGACTAGTTCGAATGGATTTAGGCCTAAGCATTGGATCAACCATCTTCTTGCATCTCAATAGGGATTTGCCAACAGGCTTTCAACAGCTTGTCTCAATTCTGCTTTCATATATGTAGGCCTATTGGCAACTCCAGCTATCTGATATGACATCTAGCGGTAAAAATTAGAAACTTACCAAGTAGGGTACATTTGTCACGTGGTGACTGTTTGTATATGGTTTCTTGTATTCGTAAGCAGATCGAGGTAATTTCTTCGTGTCTTTATACATAAGTAATAAGTTTTACTCGTTGATGGAGTGTAAAATGAGTAAAAGCAACGTATATTGCTCAGTTTACGGCTGTAAGTCGATGCATAAAAGAGGGCTGCGGATAAAGTTTTCATCACTTTCCAAAAGATGAAAATAGCAATAGCCAAAAGGTGACGATACCAAATAAATACGGGCAACAGGAGCGGGTTGGACCACTCACCACTACACTCACTGACGACAGGACGGGTTGTTCACTGTTTACGCCGAGCCAAGCCGAACCAAGACAGCTAGGCCTACACCAACCGACTACAGCCAAGCTTCATCAGGCAGGTATCCTTCCCCCTCCCTAGTTCATTTCCAATTACCCTACCAATCGCCATCACCTCGCTCTGCGATATCCGAGCCATTCCACTACGAGTCATATAGGCCTAATTTGACTCCGCACGGTAAATATCTACTCTGCGAGAACCTGCTACCAGTCCGATATTCTACACCAACCCCACCAGCTAACCATCTAAATCAAGCAATTCCTGTGTCCCCCGAGCTTTAATACAAGTTAAACTCATCCCTTCGCCCTACCAAGCAGCAAATAATTTCTACAGTCTATGGTACAGTGAGCAAACTCAAATATAGCTTTTAAAGTAACAGCGCCATGACTCGAACTGCTCAAAAACAGATACCAGCAGACAACCGATGCTTGATAATATGCAATTGACACATAAAATCCAGTGGAACACACAAATTAGATACGTGTATCGCACAGTTATACATATATACAATCAAAAATAACACTGTCATTATTTTAGGGACCACATTTACTGATTATAACCGAAAAATAAAAAGTGTTCCATATCAAACGCGTGTTATTGAGTATTTTTACCCTACTTATCCAGACCGACCGCAGCGCACCAAGTGTTAGTTTGAGTTGCCAATACATGCAAGAAATGAGTACGGTACTTATCAAAAATAAAGAAATAATAAGCTAATATGTACCCTACTATTATATTTCTCTCCTACTCCTAAATCCTTCTCTGAACACTCATCTTAAAACAGAATGGTCTGCATTTTTGGACTAATTATAAAAATATAGCCTATAAGAAGAAATGAACATGCTCATCTTTAGCTCCCTGGCGAAAATAATTGATAAGTATTAATGTTTCTGTTCTTATGCATTTTATATGATGCTTTAAAAATCAATCTAGAAGAGATAATTTAAGTTAACTTCACTACCATAATACTGCTTAAGAGTTACTGTCGAGGACTGATGACCAAGATGTCCCTAACTTGAGCAAGGACTGCTTCACAACTTCATGTAAAACGTATTTTCGTAAAAGAGCCTTTACTTAGTTTGGATCATTTGCGATACGTGTTACATGGATGTGTGTGCTGACTTTTTGGTGTTAAATGATGTAAGTTGGCAACACCAAATGTGGCGGCCATGTTGGTTTTCTAGTAACTTATTTAAGGTGTCCTGGACTATAGTAATGGGAAATTTTAAATTAATATTTTGCGGAACGCTCTGTGTCCTAATATTTCTAATGAATTATCGTTTGTCATTCTGTTTTGCCGTTTCTTTAATGTGCGTTCGGAACTGCGTAAAATTTATAATTGAGCAATGACATATTAGTGCAGTTTGTTTTCACGACGGCAACGGAAGTCTTGTGTTGTGTATTTACTTAAGTTAACATGAACATTCTAGACAGTGTTGTGTATTTACTTGAGTTAACATGAAAATTCTAGTTGCTATGCCCAGAACATTCTAATCTGGAACCTTCCATATACTATGTATACATGCATCCGCAGACTGTAGACGTTAGTTTCGCTCTGGACCGCTCAAGTTAAGCAACCTTGTGTATTGTTGTATCAACTAGTGTTAAATAAACCGTTGTTTCATATTAATAAGTGTGTGTTATTTATCTTGTATCTCCCACGATATAACAGTGGTGTCAGAAGTGAGATAAGATAAATAACGTTGTGAAACCGAGTGACTTTCTAACCTCAACGAAAGTGTTGCACCGAACGACGTTCATCACAGTGCGTGTTGGAAATACTAAACCGAGTGAACTTTCTAACCTCAACGCAAGTGTGTGCACCGAAGTAAGTTCATCGCAAGTGCTTTTTAGAAATACTGTTTTCCACTCATATTCACCATGCCGGATTTAACCTCTGAGCAACTCCAACAATTCTCGGCAATAATCGCCGACGCTATCCGACAGACAATACGGTCAACAACGTCATCAGATCCTCGACCGCCCAAGTACACAATGCAACCGTATCGTGCTACCGACGGGACGACGAGATTCAATCTAAGTTGAAAGGCCACTTCGACGCCACACGCAACAAGTTTGCCGAGAGCATCAAATTTCGCAGTGTAATGGAGAAGCAAGGAGAAACCATCGCTAGCTTCACCTTAAGACTGCGGCAAGCTGCAACGTTTTGTGAGTATGGCACATTTCTTGATCGCATGTTAATTGAACAAATGCTTGCAAGGTTGGAATCACGAGAAATGTGCGACAAGATTATTGCAAAAAGACCAGAGAACTTCACAGCGGCATATGAAATCACTCACGCACTCGAAGCTACTCGCATCACCACCGACGAGGTCAAAACAGCTTCCCCTAAGTCTGAATCATCCAATCGGATTGGATACGAGAAGCCTCTGTACAGGAAGAACAGCAACCATCAGCCGCCACGCAGCAAGTCAGCTCATCGAAGTCAAGGGTCTTACAACCTAACCAGACAGCACCAAGGACCACACCAGGCAAACCGAAGTGCATCCCAGGACAACCAATCAACATGTGCAGGGTGCGGTGAAGCTCAACATCGCAGTCAGTGCAGGTTCCTGAACGCCGAGTGCCTTAAGTGTGGCAAGAAAAGTTACATCAGAAAAGTTTGCCGATCGAAAACGAGGAAACATCGAACAACAAATCACGTGGCCGAAGAAGAGTTTCCAGCAGAGAACCTTGATGTCGTGGAGTACTTGAGCAAAATCGAGGTCATCGGATCGGTCAATGCAGCACCTAAGTCACTGGTTGATGTCAACATAGAGGAAACCACCGTCAAAATGGAACTCGACACCGGCGCCCCCTGCTCAACCATGAGCAAATCTAAGTTAAGTACGATCAAATCAGGTTTTGTGATGCAGAAAAATGATCGTAACTTCGTCAGTTACACCGGTCATCCGATCAAATGTATTGGCAAAACGTCAGTGTGCACAACCATCGGAACCACAACCAGGAACCTGAATCTCTACGTGGTTGACGATGAAGTCGAATCGCTATTTGGCCGAGAGTGGATTTCGGAGTTTGTACGAGAGATCGACTTTGGTCACCTCTTTAGAAAATCCGACCCAATTCACAAGCTCACAGACAAGCAGGCTCTGACCTTGGAACAGAAGCAGCTCGACAACATTTGGTCTCGCTACCAGGATGTGTTCAGCGACACCCCCGGCAAGGTCTCAGGTCCCCCAGCGAAAATGCCCCTGAAGGCTGGAGTCACACATGTTTTCGCCCGAGCTCGAGACATACCAGTTGCCCTCCGCGTTGCCTACGCCAAGGAAATCGAATAGAAAATGGCTTCTACAAAAGAGTGGACTACTCTGAGTGGGCATCGACAACACGAGTCGTCGCCAAGAAGAACGGCAAACTGAGGATCACAGGCAACTACAAGCCTACTCTCAACCCGCGGATCATTATCGATGAACATCCGATTCCCAAGGTGGAACATCTGCTCAACCGAATGCGCGGGGCCACTCTCTTTTGCCACCTGGATATCACCGACGCGTACACTCATCTCGAGGTCGACGATGAGTTCAGCCATGCTCTCACGCTTAACACCCCAACTCATGGTCTGATCCGCCCAACGCGAGCAGTATATGGAGCAGCTAACATCCCGGCTATCTGGCGAATGGACACAGTCCTGCATGGTCTCCCAAACGTCGTAAGTCTTTTCGATGACAGTATAATTTTTGCTGATAGCTTTGAAAATCTGATGCTGGCCCTCAGCACCACTCTGGAACGGTTTCGGCAACGCAACCTCAACCGAGACAAATGCGTTTTCTCTCAAACATCCCTGGAAGCCCTTGGCCTCACAATCGATGCGTCAGGCATCCTAAAGTCTGATGCACACATCCGAGCTGTACGTGATGCACCGAAACCGACTACACCAGAAGAACTTCCAACTGTCCCTTGGTAAAGCAACCTACTACAGCACATTCATCCCGGATTTGTCCACCAGAGACATACCACTCAAGGACCCTCTCATCTGGACACCAGAAGGCGACAGGGCATACAAAGACATCAAGAACGCCCTAACCTCACCCCAGGTACTCATGCAGTATGACCCAGCGTTGCCACTCCTATTGGCCACGGACGCCAGCAAGACCGGGCTGGGCGCAGTACTGTCACACCGGCTCAGAAACGGGCAAGAACGTCCAATCGCTTACGCCAGTCGAACGATGTCACCAACGTAGCAAAGGTACCCTCATCTCCGCACAAGCCTCAACTTGACCAGGCCACATCGAGTTCACCGCACAACCGAGCCTGAGACGAGTTCGCTTCACCGAGACACCAGCAACACCTGTAAACAGGACTCCACCTATTTCCCAGACTTCTTTTATTCCCCGCAGGAGTACTCGCCAGCACCGACCACCATTGAGATTCTCTCCTGATTAAGTTTCCCAAATCATCCATTTAAAAGAGGGAGGAAATGTTGTGTAATTACTTGAGTTAACATGAACATTCTAGAAAGTGTTGTGTATTTACTTGAGTTAACATGAACATTCTAGTTGCTATTCCCAGAACATTCTAATCTGGAACCTTCCTTATACTATGTATATATGCATCCGCAGACTGTAGTTCCGCTCTGGACCTCTCAAGTTAAGCCACCTTGTGTATCAACTAGTGTTAAATAAACCGTTGTTTTATATTAACAAGTGTGTGTTATTTATCTTGTATCTCCCACGATATAACATCTTGTTAGCAGCTTTGTCTTGGCGGATGCATTTTCTTTACCTTCCTTTTGTTGTGGTTAAGGAGGACTCCGACTGAAGGAAAGAAATATTCACCGCTCACTGACCAGCGTAATTAACAAATAAGACGATAGCCCATGTGTCGCGTCGAGCCCGCTTACCAATAAAGCCGGGCGAGTGGTTTATACACATGTGCATGGGTCCGCTGTGAAAAATCCTCTCCAGAGTAACTCAGATTCCAACTTACGATCGCAGACTAACCCAACTCATCTATGTTCTGGTAAAGGTAATAGAGACGGATTCAGGATACCAGGAATTTTGTCATTAAGGTAATATTAAGAATAAAATAACACTCATAGTAGTTTTGCTTTTGATTACTCTCACTAAGAACAGTCTTTATTAATCACACTATATATTCTGTAGGGCTATAATGTATAATTTGCTTATTACACAATTACATTAACTTTTCAATTCACTGACATAAAATTCCATTAAATGACAATATACCAATATAATCAAAGTACACGCTGGGACATGCCCTCATAAAAGCTTACAAAACAGAGAAAGCAGACAAGCATACCATTTCTGCAGGCAAAACATACAACTTACAATAAAAATGTCAAAATTTATATGACAGACATGAATCATAATGAGAGATCCGAACACCCATGGTATTTTCTGCAAGAGAAAACATAATACGTACTGTACAATAAAATAAGAGCACACTGAGGAGTGTCCCTAAGTCAACTGTATCTTTTTAGGAAACAGAAAAGAAAACTGTTTTTGGAGGAAGTACTCAAACTATTAATGCATGTTTGTGTTGCTAATTGGAAAGTATTATCTCATATTTAACAAACACTCTTCCACAATTTAGAGCGGTTGAAAAAAAACACAATATAATTATATGTTCTGTAAAAGGACCTGTTGTCAGCAGATCACGTTTGCAGGAGAATGATAAAACGAAACATCACAACAGGGTCTTAAGGTGGCAACAACATTTATCTTAAAACTAGGTTTTTACTTAATATAAGAAAATATTTAAGATTTTAAGTTGCTAAAATTGATATATTTGCAACCAACTAGCTAGATAAGCTAAATTTTATACCAAAAACAAGTATTTAGTGTAATTGCACAATACGCCAAAATATTTTCGACAAAAGATTAGTTACCGTAATGCCAATAAACGTTTCTGCTATTCATATATTTTTAATCACAAGCACCAAGAACTGTAATTACAATAATTGCGCAATGTGACAGGTTGATTTGAAGAAGAAAATAAAACAAGTCATCGTTATGGTCAGTTCGAAAAGAAGAATGATTGCAGTTTTATACGACCGTTAATTTCACAATCACAAGTCAAGTGAGCACCTTTTAACGTAGAATTTGAACCACTGGACATGACATTCACCTTCGGAGATCTCAAAAGCACCCTTTTCATGGGACTCCCAATAACTTAGGTGTAGAATGGGTAAAGTTAAAAGCAAGCACCAACATACAGAATGAAGGTATATCCCCATGCAGTGAAAATCAAAGAATGTGCAACACAGCACTGCGAATTGATTAAGATCATGTTACCTACTGTCAAGTGGTGCCTTAGTTTTATTAGTACATCAACCACGACTCTCTTGAAAACAGCAATTTACCAAAAGGCACCTTAAAGGCTAACAAACACAAAGGAGAACAACCCCGCAACTTATCAAAAGGTTCCTTAAAGGCTAACAAACACAAAGGAGAACAACTGATAAGGATAACAGTTCATAAGGACACTAGGAAGCATGTAACTATCCATATGAACTTCCCCTAATGTTTTGTTGCGTATTTAGATATTCATATGAACTTCCTTTATGTCTAAATATGTATTTAGAACAATTATTTGCTACCGTTCAACATGCAAAATGTTTTAATTTGTTAAAGAATATTTCTTGGAACATGCTTGTTATAAACAATTACTGGAGAAGAGGCAACATCCTCAAAACATGCAGGCCTATGTACTAGAATTACGAGTACTGGATTTATTTTTAAGGTATTGGTAGGGTTGAATGTTTACCCCTTATTTAATTTCTTTCAAGGCTGCTTCCTTCCATCTCTCACATAGAAATTCAAGGTGAGGTGTATCATAACTGAGGTTATAGATAACTTTAAAGCCATTTTTCAGTGTTGCCATATTGACAATTGATATTAGCCCAATGGAACACTGGACCAAACCATCGTACTAGACTGAAATGTTTGACAAGCATTCTTACCAATATTAACAAGCTCAATAGGGGTGTAAGAAAATCCAGATTCCCTTGGAAATAGTTCTCATATAGAAACTCATCACATTTTATTCCCAATCTCACTGAAATGATACATGCATAGAAAATAAAATTTAAAAAACTTAACTGCCATTTTGTTTAAGTGATATACTTCAAAATGTGATGGGAAAAAATAAATACAATATGGTAGTCACTGTTAGTTCATTCTAGCTTGATGCGTACAGCACCCATCTACAATTGTGTAGGAATGAGACATTCTGAACATTTGCTCCAATGAATCAATTCATCGCGACAGAATAAAGTAGCAATGAATGTTTGCTCTTTATTGAGTTTTCATATTTTGCAAGCAGATGGCAGTTTAACAAAATGGATCAAATTTAATGGGAACCGACCATCTATTGGTTGCTCTCTGTATCCTAGCTGGGATCGACGTGGCCGATTTCCATATTCAAGAAACCTGTGTGTAAAAGATGGGATTCCGAGCACAATATAAGACTTTTTGTTTCACAATTGTAAAATTTCAGGTTATTAGCAGTGTGAGTCAAGCAAACTTAATTATCCAAAAATAGAAACTCTACATGTCAAGTATTATTTTAAATTAGCCTCACCCAATACATGGATATATTTTCTTCTCAACATAGCTTAAGAAGAGATTTTCTTTTAAATTTCCTGAACATTTTAATATTTCGGACAAGTGAGTGAGTTTTCTCATGTATTCCACTTTCAATCTTCATTGGCCACCCAGCAAGCAATTAGAAGTCAATGATTTTCCAACTTAAAAATAACATTCTGACATATGTATAGAACTAGAATGATTTGGGTACAGTATCTTCTTGCAATATGAGAACACAACATGGATTCACTAACACATTATCTTGGCTACCTTTTGGAGTAGCTTCAATTAATGTAACCCCATTTAAGATTTCAGGCATATGACAAATCATTGTGACATTTTGGAATACCCTCGTTACTGTTGCAGCCTTGAAATTGAATTTAGATATACATATAATGATCGTGTGGCCTCCGGAAAGGCCTAGTGCAGGTCTTTCTAGCTGACGCCCGTGGGCGACCTGCGCGTCGTAATGAGGATGAAGTGATGATGAAGACGGCACATACACCCAGTCCCCAAGCCACGGGAATTAACCTCAGGAGATTAAAACCCCTGCTGGCTCGGCCGGGAATCGAACCTGGAGCACTTTGGCCAAAGCCTAGCGCGCTAACCATTTTGCCACGGAGCCGGACCGATATACATATGCGAAATACCAAGCCGTTAATGTTTGATAACACTTGAAGGCCAACATAATCCCAGTCATTCCCACATCCCATTTTTCCTTACTTGACAAACACAACAAGCAACAGGAAGCTTGCTCAGAGGGTGCAGGAACTCGGCAGAGAAAAAGACATATTATAATACGGTCTTATAAGTTTCCTATGTATTAACATAAGAAATCACCAATTATTGTATATCTTCAACTGTGTATTGTACACATTCGGTCAGCAAGGGCACAATATGTTGGACATAGTACCACTATATCTAATAAGAATTTACCTACACCATCCATCAAACAATCTCATACATCAAATAAAAATCATAATATAATAATAAGAATCTGCGCACATTTATATCTAAGTATCTAACAAGTTGTTTATGTAAGTACCTGGTTGACAAAGTAGTCCAGCTAATGTGGATACACCCAATATTTCCTCAATGGTTTTGTCAAAATTATGGATAGTATTTTTCAGTGTTGCCTAATTGACATTACAACTTTTCAGTCTGTCAATACGATATAATCCCAATTACTGCGATTAAAAAGATATACAGTGAATATATAATTAATCAAATGTATTTTTTTTTAAATTATTTAGTCGCAATCCCAGTAATTGCGATTCTATTGGGTTGAACAAATTATGTGGAATGGTCCGGTTAATAATTTGTTGAATATTCTAGCTCAAAGGACCATAAAACACGTTTCTCATTCGAGAACATTATTTCGACTGACTGACTGACTGAAAAGTTGTAATATCAATTTATGGAAAATATATATTAGCGTGGAGATAGAATGCAAGAGGGCGAGTAATTTGCCATACACTTCTTGTAACACGTGCATTTAAAAGGAAATCGAACCATACAGACTTTAAAAAAGTGAAACTATACCCTTTTCCAACTGTGATAGCCTAATTCTCGAAAAGATTAATACAACTATATAGCAATTAAAATAAAATGTGTCACACAAACACTCAGATTTCTTTTGCTGAAGTAAATATAGCTTTGAAGCCATTTTTCAGTGTTGCCTTATTAACAATTGATATTGTAATTCTTTTTGTGTTGACCATCTGAAAGAAGAAAAAATACATTATCAATCTTGCTGCAGTGCCATCATTAGGTCATACATCACATTCTGTGCTCATCGCCCCATTAAGCTAAGCTATGTGCTGCTAGGAGTATGCCTCATATACTGTGAGTGTAGTCTACAAATGCAATAAACATCAGCTGTCTTGTGCTGAACCCAACGGATTCCTCATATTTTTTGATTTGTTTTAAGAAGAACGTGCAATCACCATTGAGATATACGTTATATAAATTCAACCTCTTCGCACATGCTGTACAAGGGTTACTAGTAATAGCTATATGATAAATTTCTCTTCCCATTATTATCATTAATTGCAAACCATTTTTCAATATCTTAAAATCGTTGACGAAATACTGGGGGTGTCCAAGTTAAGTTTCACCATCCTGTACAATTTAATTGATCAATTATGTTCTAGATCTGAATAGGTTCACTTGGTGACGAAAACATGTCATCCCCTCTATTTTAATAGAGTGAATATTTGAATGAATACCAAACATAAATACTGTCTTTCCTTAAATGTAAGTTAAAAAAAAGCCTTTAATTTTAAATCTTCAATACTTATTACATGTACTGTAAAATACACAGTGAGCACCACATAAGAGTTCACAGCCTAGCTCGCCGGTGGGAAGCCCAGGATCCATTCCCAACACACAACCCCCTTCCTCCTGGCTAGCATAGTGGCACCTCCCTGCTCTGTTCGTTGGTTTAGTTATACTTGTAAATTGATAGTTAAATATTATATTGTCACACGTGGATTATATCTGTCTGGCAATACAGAATACATACTTACAAAGAACACTTTTAGTCCTTAAGTGAACACTGGCAGGGAGGAATTTGTGTGACCGGGAGGAAGCCATGCTTTTCACCATTGTGCTAGGTACGCCATACCATTAACATGCCCTTAACTCTAGTGTGTTGTTCACTGTACTGAGAAGTGCTTATTCTACATTAATATTATAACATAATGAAGCTTTCGTCAACACGTTAACTAAGCTGGAAAGCAGCTTATATTTCGTCCTGAAATAGTTTGTACTTAACAGTTTGAGCTTGAAACAAGCGACGGTCAACTTAGTTTCCGTGCAATAACCAATGATTGATCTCTCAATACCTTTACTGAAATATTCTCAAATATATAAAAGTGAACATTAGAAACTAAACCCATACACCAGGGCACTTCAATCTCTTCCGTGCAATACCAACAAATGCTAGCCATAACCGATGATTGATCTCTCAAAACCTTCACTGAAATATCTCAAATATATAAAAGTGATTGTTAGAAACCAAACCCTTACACCAGAAGACTTTAATCTCTTCCTGTTCGAAGGCCACATTTGAACTCTAAAAATTAAAATAATAAAGAAATAATGAAAACATATAGAAACGTACCCACTTCCCAAGTTTGAAAAATGTGGTTTCTGCGTTCATACGGCAAGTTTAAATAAAATCACATCATAGTGACAACCACAATGAAAATTAAGATCTTGGAAGCATACGCACGTAAACAAAGATCACTGGCAATGCGGGACCGTCTGAGCCTAAAACATAGCTTCTTGTTTACAAAATGATGGCAAATGCCAAGTACAAACTTGCTCCGGTCAGAATGACACAAAAGGCATGTAACATATTTCAATGCACATTGATCATCATCAGGTCAAGTGAAAGGAAAATAACAGTAAAGAAGTTATTCAAATCCAAGTCAATTTATGCCATACATTGTTTCTATTCATAAGTGTTTATTCTACACGGCATCTGAAAATTATTATGGACAAACTGCGTTTCTATGTCCTCCGAACCAAAGCTAAGCATATCAGAAAATCGACAAAGAAAGGTGAGTTTAATGCTCATGTCTGCGCACCCCGTACGTTAGTAAATCAATAATTTTGAATGTTAATACTGTATTAACGTTCTTCACCTAAAACGTTTCGTTACGAATACAGAAGCGGTTAACAAAACGTTTTAGGAAAAAACGGATGACTTGACTGTCTCTTACATTATGGGGAATATTATGCAGATATATTTCCTGGAACTTATTTTCAGACACCATGTATATAAATACCGTCTATCCAGCATTTAACGGCACCCATAAGCTGATTGGCTGATAGGAAAACAAGTAATACATAGAGATACACTAACAAGCACCCTAAGAAAGTAAACATAAGAAGATGTTTGAAATAATTTCTTTTGTTATACTGTTATAAGAGTCGATAGGAATAGTTAATTGGGCTTCATAATCGAAAAAATAATGTAGTTTTATGTTCTGAATAGCATGAAGTTAACTGTGAGGAGCAGAAGATTTATAATCCAACAATTCAAATTAAGTATCTGTCACTGGGTTAATTAGAGACAGCATTGGAACCACTCAAGGCATTTATACATTACAACTAACTGAAAGAAAAATTTGCATAACTTAATCAGGCAACATTGCCTTAGAATAAGTTGAGGGAGTCAAGTGTGAACCATGGTAAGTGACCTTCTGATCAAAATCGAGATAATGCATGTACGAGTATAGTATGACAAGCGATGGTCAAACAATCTAGTGCAAGCAGAACCCGATATTGATAAAATACAGCAGTACAGTTAATGGTAACTACTGCTTTGCTGCAGGCACACCACAGGCGCAGAGATGTTTGAAGATACAGTATTTTTAATTACTGTTACCTATTTAAAATATCGAACAATAAATATACTCGTATCACCATTTCTTTTTTTCTTCCTCCTCATTGTATTTGTTCCCATCCATTTGGTTTGTCTGTTCTGTTTTTGTGTAGATCCAAGCCAGAACCTCGCCAAGGAAGCAGACTGCAGTGAACTATTAATATTATTACTATTACCTTCAGTCCCGTTATGAGCAAATGCACCACCAGCAAACCAATGGCCAGATTCACAGGCTTCATTTCAAGTGAATTGTCTACTAGCTTACTCTTCAACACTGGTTCAAGGCAAAAGTTACAGTATCAGATATTAGTACGATTGCTTTATTATTTTTAAATAAAGTTAGAAAGCCAATACACATCGGTACATTAATGATTAGACATGTTAAAACAGATTTAATTCCCTCGTCCCTAATGATATTGGGCTCTTAGACTCAAGTTCTAAAGTAAAAATTGGGCATTAACAATAACTTTGTGGTTGTTAATGTCTCTCCAAAGGCTTTAAAATTGGACTCCCCACCCATTGCCCTGGGGGATATGGAATAACCTCCCCTACCACCTAATAAAGTGCTTAACTTACACTTATGATGTGCACTATGTTATGTGAAAAAACAACCAAGCCAAAATGAGTGTATTGTCATCTACCATAGTTTACACCCAAGCCCCTCAATTACAAGGGTTGACAGGTAAGGTACAACCAGAGACACTATTATTAAGATGGGTATCTTTGCTTCCAACTATGGCTAAGTGAAGTCATGGAGAGGGTAGCTACCTGTATTCTTTACTCTGGGTTATCTGCCCCTGAAGGACATTTCAATTACCGGCAGAGTGGCAAGACCACACAACTAGGATCACCACTTGCACTGTCTCTAATCAAGATATCTCAAGAAACACTCACCAAATCGACATCTCCAATTTTGAATAAACTAGGTGAGCGACTTCATTCCATGCTCAGGGATGACAACATTTGAACTTGAGATTGAAATATAACACCGATACAAAGAATTAATAAAAATGAAACATTTGAAAGTTGACATCCATCATCCCCACTCCTCACCTCCCTCAGAGGAATGCAAGGGGAAGGCTACCTTTGACTGGCAGGCCAAGGAGAGGCATCATCTCAATGGTGAAAACAATTAGGTACTCAAAACCTCTTAAACCAATTTCAATATATATAATTCGGGGCAGACGACCTCGCTGCGCCGCCCCTTAAAGCAACAACAACAAGCTACCTATCTAATTTCAATATAATCAAGAGGTCAGCAAAGTAAAATGTAATGAAATACAGTACAGCAACAGTAAACTATATCCACTATGCCCTAACATGGTGAGCGAGCTAAGGCATACATCGTGACTTAATGGGGGATATTGTAAGTTTCAACATTCCAGGTTTGATTCCTGGCCATCCCGAGAAAGCCTTTCTCGTAGATTTTTCCTCAATTACTCCTGAAGAATTCCAAAGTCGGGATACATTATCAGACAAATGTCATACACACAATATGACAAAGAGAATTTGCACTCGTTTCAACTGAGGGGCTTGGACATGGTGGTCTTTTAGCCCCGCGTACTTGGGTGTATGCAGAATTTCGTCTGATAACCTGTGTCAATGTGATGGCTGTATTAGTATATTGGTAATGCAGGTGAATGGGAAGGAGGTGGCTGTGGCCTGAAGTTAGGAAACATCCTGGTATTTGTCTGGAGTAGAAGTGGGAAATCACGGATAAACACATCCGTGATGGCTGAGGTTTTGCATCATGAGGGTAAGTGGACCCCATTCCAGCCCTCAGACCAGAATTAAATTTCTTGGCAAAACCTACCGGGCGACAGTCAAACTTGCTAGCCGTTGCACCATAAGGTGGTCAATTTGCACACTACTGTGATATTTTTATTTACCGAATGGTCATTGTCGTTGGGGACAAACATTCTTATGGGGTGCTTGTTTTCCAGTGTTGTATAACTTTGTATACCTGAGTCCTTGACTATATTGTTGTCATACGTTCGAGTGTGTAAATATTTATGTTCGCTGCTATCCGAGGACACGTTACCCACCTCGGTCTGCCAGCCATCCTAGCCTCCCCTCACGTCACACAGTAGGGGGTGTAAGGCGAAGAGTAGGTACATGAATGTTACATGCTATATTCAAACGCTTCATTTTTAATGCCTGGCATCGGTGCGTTATTTGAGAGCCGATGTTTAAGAAACAGCCATCACTTCAGCCACTCACCAACTTCCATCAAAATCATGAGGTCTATTTGCTGAGTGTTCAGTAAGTCATTCGTCTGCTTAATAAATAGTGAGTTAATAACAACGTCCACCTCAAAGATTCTAAATCAAGTTCTCAAATAACCATAGTTTCTAATTTATAGAATTTTGATGAGAAATATGTGCTAAACCTACTAAAAACATGAATGACAGGCTATGACGGGTCAATTGTTTCCCTGACTTACTATTACTAAATTTGTAGGTGTTAAATTCCTCAAAACTAAAATATAATCTGAAAAAAAAAAAAAAAAAAAACTTCAGAAAAAGGTAGATATAACTATGACTTCATAGAAAGTCTTAATTATCACAACTAAGGTACCTTGCCAGCTACGTATGTAATAAATGCGATGACAGCATCCAGGGCTTCCCGACCCGCCGTTGTTATCGGTACATGGCTAGTTATCTGGCGGCGAGTCATTACGAAAGGGTCGCGGCACGGCCTCTGCAAGGCTCCGATAATTAGGGAGGGCCCTGACTGTACAAACAGCCCAAACAAGAAATTACGTGTAATCATTGTGAATAGATTAATTTAATATGGAACAAGAAAGAATCATGTCCACTTATTTTAATCAGGGATCATGGATATGACTCGTTCGAACTCAAAGGCACACAGACTAGACATGAATGGCAAAACAGTTTTTAAACATTATACGACACGAGATTTGTTATAAACTGGGATAAGTCTCCCCCCCCCCCCCCCCCCCCCCCCCAGCTATCCTATGGGTTGTGTGATATGGCAACACAGAAGAAATTCCCACACCACTCTTCTAGAGAAGAAAATATATACATCTTAAGAGAATGCGTCTCTGTCATCCCTTCCTCTTTGGAAATATATTTTGAATCAGCCTGCAGATTGTCCTTGTTGAAGCCTAACAAGACAGCTTATGCAAAACTTGATCTATCAGCCATCAGGGAAATGATTCCTAACCACATGAAACGGCATGTGTCTATCGACAGAATGCTTACTACTGAACTTCTTATGACATATTTCACACTCGTATGGTTTAATTCCTGAGTGCCGAAACAAGTGAAAGTTCAATTGTGCTTTTAGAAGAAATCTCTGGTCACATAAATGGCATACGTATGACCTGTCCTCTTTATCGATGTGTGTTAATACGTGACTCGAAAGATTAGAGTTAGAAATGAACTCCTTTGAACAGATCTTGCACTTATGTGTCTTCTTACTGCCGTGTCTTCTCATGTGGGCGTATAACACGTGCTTCAGCTTGAAGGCGCCGCCGCATTCGGTACAAGAGTATGGCCTGTTGTCAGAATGAGTGACCAAATGGTATCGTAGTCCAGTGGCTGAAGTGAAACATTTATCGCAGAACTTGCATGAGTGAAAACCCTTTCCACCGGTATGCTGGATCACGTGCCGCTTCATCTCCCATTTCGAAAAAGTTTCTCCGCAAATCTTGCAGGGAAACGGTTTGTTTCTTTCAAACACTTCTTTGTATATTAGAAGTTTTTCTTTCTGTCGTTTCTCCGAACCTTCACTTGCATTCAATGTACTCCTAGTAATCGATCTTGTAGCTCTTTGTCTAAGAGGACTATAATTTGCACCCAGCTTATTCTTAGAGGCATATGAAGGACTTTTATATCCATGAAAGTTAGACATGCTGTGACCACCTTCCTGTCTTTGCTTCAACTTCCTTCTGACCCTGCTTGGAGAGACAACTGGGACTTGAGGATACTTATTCATCTTTGCCAGTACAAGTCTCACTTCAGTACAGAGTTTTCCACCTCTCTCTTTCCTGTTCATGTCTGCAGAATATAAGTCTGACAATGAAGTTTTAGATTTCATTTTGGTAACAAATTTTACGAATGATCCTTGCATTCGTCTTGAATCGATCTGTGGAGGTTCGGGAAGTTCATCATCCACTGAAATGGTTGTGTCAACAGCAAGACTTGGATCACCACCATTAAGAACAACCGATTCTTCGACAGGTTCTGTCTTGGATACGTTGATACCACCTTGCCTACCCTTGGAGAGCATATCTTTAATCATATCTTGCATTTCTTTGTAAATCCTTTGATCTTTACCGATTAAATTATTTGCCGAGTTTTTCTTGTGCTTTTTCCCTCGTTTCAGGTGCACTTGCTTCACATGAAACTTACAAGGACCAATTCGCGTGAAAGCAGATTTGCAAACCTTACAAAAATACGGCTTCTTTCCTGTATGCGTCGCTGCGTGATTGCAATATGCTTGTTTCACGTTGAAAGCCAAGTTACAGTGCGGACACTTAAATCGTGCTTGACGCGAATGAAGCTGCATGTGTACCTCCAGAGTAGACTCTAAAGCAAATGTCTTAGGGCACAACTTACAGATCAATGAACGGTTGTCAGACGAATGCCTAGTGCGATGCTTAACCAATTGAAGAAAAGTATCATACTGCTTTCTACAAATCTTGCATGCGTACTTTTTACCACCAACGTGAGTACGCAAATGAGCATCGCGCGACGTTCGATAGTGAAACATCTCATCACAAACTGAACACCTGAACAGGCCAACACCGGTATGCACACTTTGATGCAATTTTAATTTTACAAGTTCCGAAAAGCTCTTGTTGCATTTATTGCACGTGAATTCAACGTTGCGGCTATTAAGTAAGGGTGCATCTGAAGACGAATTATCATCTTGGTCAAAATCTCTGACCGTATCGTCCGCAACCTGATACAATACTGATGATGGGTCTTGATATGAAACAACAGATTCATCCTGGCTCCCGAGGAGGTCGGAAGTAGTATTTGAGTTTCTTAGATCCTCTGCTCTGGGGACTTCTTTGCCAACATTCTCAGAATTATTTGCATTCGTTTTGGGGATGTGAAACATGGAGACAGAACCCCTAACACCTTTCAAGTCACTGTCGTTTTTCTCAGCTGCTGAAGAATTATCACTGAGCATTTTAGGAATACCCTTCTGAAAATGATCAGCTATATGGAGGCCAAGTAAAAATCTGACTGGAAAACGATTATTGCAAAACGGACATTTATGTATCAATGGTCCGACATGAATCTTCTTATGCACTTTAAAGTGAGGCAAGAATTGAAAAGTTTTACTACAAATTTTGCATTTGAATTTTCCTATTTTTGATTTCCTGAAGGGTGTGGATGTTGCATTAGGTGTTGAATTATTTACCTTCAGACTTTTATCAATTACAGCTAGATATTGTCCTTCAGGAGGACCACTGATCAAGGTGTCTCCCTGGGAATTAGATAGTCGAGTAGTAGCACTATAATTGCTAAGTTCATTACTCACACTTTTGAACTCAACAGAGGTTGATTTATTCATTATAGTTTGCTTATGTTTTCCGTCAAATTTCTGATTTTCGTTGGAAACAGCCCGCTTTCCTCTTCCCTTGATAGAACGAGTCCTGTTTTTCAGCATTTCACTATCGTTCTTCTCCGTGTCAAATCCATTTTCTCTCGCCATTCCACTCTGTACTTCTTCAGAGTTCCCATTAAAGTCATCCGAGACTCCACCAGCAGCTTTATTACCAGTCTTCATGTACTCAAATTTCGTCGAGGACACATCGCGACCTTCAGTTACAGGAGAATGACTTGAAATGCCTTTGGAAGACCTCGTCTTCCTAGAAGAGGGAGATAATTTCCTTATCTCTTCAGGGTAAAGTTTTGGCATAGTTCTCTCCTCGATGTTCTCGGAATGACCAGGCTCATCGTCTGTGAAGCTGACTCTCGTCATCTTTCTCTTCTTACGGAAAGATTTTCCTGACTGTGTGTCTTTAGTAGCATTTTTCTTTTTTAATGACATTGTCGGAGACTGTTCATTGTCTACATTATGAGATATTTGCGACAACTTCTTGTCTAATATTACCTGTTGGATAGGATCTTGAGGGTCAGTGAGACTTTCAATAAGACGACTAACAGCATCTGATTCGTCAGAATACAAACCTACATTGACTGAAGATGATGGGACCTTGTTTGGACTTGATGGTGATTTATTTTCGATCAATTCATGTGGTAATATCTCAAAAGGGCTAGGACTTCTATTAACATAATCGCGAATCATCATTATCTCGTCATCAGAATCAAATTCGTGCTGATTTGTAGATATATTCTCCTTGTTCTGGACATCATCATCCGAAAGAATCACTACATCACCACCATCATCAAATGCAATACATTTCTCGGTTTGTTTAACGGTCGACTTGATATTACTCAACTCATCACCCAATGCAGTTTGTCCCACTTGGTTAGTTCTGGATACTCCAACATCTTTTGGAAATAGAGATGCATTCTGGAAACGTTCAGGAGTCTTCACTGGGCTATTTGCAACATCTCTGCCTTGCGGGATTCCATGACTTATTGTCTCGATGTACTTCAGAATACTATTCCTATCCTCCTCGGCTCTACGTTCTTCATCTTGGTGCCATTTCAGATGTTTCCGGTATGAACTTTTGGCGGAAAACTGTGCACTACATTGCTCACACTTAAGTGACTCCAGTATCGAATGTCTGCTCCTCATATGTCTTAAGAGATCAGTTCGTGTAGCAAAAGATCGGCCGCACTGAGAGCAAACATTGCCCCTGTGCATCCGCATATGAGATCGAAACTGGCTCACTTGAAGGAATTGCTTATTACATCTCAAACACTTCAGGGTACTTCTGATCTCTGAGACAGGAGTATGTTGCATGGCAATATGACTGTTCAGACGATCTTCATTTTGAAATACTACAGAGCATTTCGAACAGTTAAAAGTACTCTCCTCAAGGGTTGGCTTGAAAGGCTTACTACGAGATTTACCATGGGGTGATTTCAGCGAGGGCGTTTTGTTTGGACTTAGAATCGCAGGAGAGTGACATGATTTTATATGAGAAAGTAAGCTATTACCATCGGAAAATAGAATGTCACATCTGGAACATTCAAGGTTTGCTTGTGATGCTTTCAAAGGTATTCTTGATTTCTGTCGAATCGGTGTTTTCTTTGATTCCGTGTTGCCAGTAACCTTATCAGGAGACTGAATATTTATGCCCTCAGTATGATTCAAAGTCCTCTGCATCTCTATCATATATTTGTTAGGAGACCTGTGATGGAATTTGACATGAGACTGCAGTATGTTATTGTCAGGAAATTCCAAATCACATTGTGAACACTTCATAAGTTTCTGAGAATGCTTCTCCTTCATGTGTCGTTTGAGTGAAGAATTATTTGAGAACTTCATATTGCAGTCGCTACAACTGAGTGACTTTGGTTTGTCCGTCTCATGGCGATAATTAAGTGCAGCATTGTATTGCATAGAGAGTACGCTATCAGGATGATCACGAGCCATATGAGAAAGAAGATCCTGGTTCATTAGGTAAATTTTCGGGCTCGATTCTGAATGTGTTTTTTCATGTGCCTTTAGCAAACATTCCGCAGGGAATACCTTGTCACATAAGAGACAGGTGTTACGTACCGTCGAATTATGTGCATCCAAATGAAGCCTATAACTTTGCTCATGATTGAAGATCCTTTCACAACTAGCAGCATTGCATTGATAAAGCATGTCCTCCTTCGCGAGTACTTCCTCATTTAAAACTGTATCCTCATCGGTCAAGTCAACAAAAGGGGCTCCTTTTGCCAGAACACCGCTTTGTGATTTATCGGTGGAATGGACATTAGTCATATGAAATTTGAATTGACTTAGCAAAGATAATTCCATTTGACACATGTGGCATGGAAATGTACTTTTATTTCTATTCTTCTTTAAATCATGGCAGGACGACAGAGTACCTTTCCCACTACCCGATTTACTACCATTATTAGTACTGTAATTTTGTGAATGTTCGCTAGCAGAATAACTGCTATCAGCAGGCTCTGCAACGGAATTTGCGTGGCCTGAGACTTTGCTAGTTGTAATAGACTTGACACCTCTTGTATCATCGCTTCCCACAGTAGTCGATTTCTCAGTACTTGCGACATTTCGCACATTCGTAGTGGACTTGCGACTTACTAAAGATTTCTCCAAGCTTGCATATGATTTCTCACGATCTGAGCTACTTTGGAAATTACCAATAGACTTAGGAGATCTGCCTCTACCGGGAGATTTGTTCACGCCTGCCAGGGATTCTTCACGATCTGGACTACTTTGCAGACTTCCAGCGGGCCTGCCCCTTCCTGGAGATTTATTTAGATGTTGAAGTGATTTCTCCGATTCTAAGATATCTGGCACATACCTAGGTGATCTGCCTCTTCCTGAAGATTTCGTCACACTTGCTAAGGATATTTCACGATCTGGACTACTTGGGAGATTTCCGGTGGCTCGGCCCCTTCCTGGAGATTTCCTCAGAATTTTAAGCGATTTCTCAGTTTCTGACAAATCTGGCACATTCCCAGGGGATCTGCCTCTTCCTGGAGATTTCGTCACGCTTGATGGGGATATTTCACGATCTGGGCTACTTTGGAGATTTCCGGTGGCTCTGCCCCTTCCTGGAGATTTCCTCAGAATTTTAAGCGATTTCTCAGTTTCTGACAAATCTGGCACATTCCTAGGGGATCTGCCTCTTCCTGAAGATTTCGTCACACTTGCTGGGGATATTTCACGATCCGGGCTACTTCGGAGATTTCCGGTGGCTCTGCCCCTTCCTGGAGATTTCCTCGGAATTATAAGCGATTTCTCAGTTTCTGACAAATCTGGCATATTCCTAGGGGATCTGCCTCTTCCTGAAGATTTCGTCACACTTGCTGGGGATATTTCACGATCTGGACTACTTTGGAGATTTCCGGTGGCTCTGCCCCTTCCTGGAGATTTCCTCAGAATTTTAAGCGATTTCTCAGTTTCTGACAAATCTGGCACATTCCTAGGGGATCTGCCTCTTCCTGGAGATTTCGTTACACTTGCTGGGGATATTTCACGATCTGGGCTACTTTGGAGATTTCCGGTGGCTCTGCCCCTTCCTGGAGATTTCCTCAGAATTTTAAGCGATTTCTCAGTTTCTGACAAATCTGGCACATTCCTAGGGGATCTGCCTCTTCCTGGAGATTTCGTCACACTTGCTGGGGATATTTCACGATCTGGACTACTTTGGAGATTTCCGGTGGCTCTGCCCCTTCCTGGAGATTTCCTCAGAATTTTAAGCGATTTCTCAGTTTCTGACAAATCTGGCATATTCCTAGGGGATCTGCCTCTTCCTGGAGATTTCGTTACACTTGCTGGGGATATTTCACGATCTGGGCTACTTTGGAGATTTCCGGTGGCTCTGCCCCTTCCTGGAGATTTCCTCGGAATTTTAAGCGATTTCTCAGTTTCTGACAAATCTGGCACATTCCTAGGGGATCTGCCTCTTCCTGGAGATTTCTTCACGCTCGCAGGGTATTCTTCACGATCTGGACTACTTTGGAGATTTCCGGTGGCTCTGCCCCTTCCTGGAGATTTCCTCGGAATTTTAAGCGATTTCTCAGTTTCTGACAAATCTGGCACATTCCTAGGGGATCTGCCTCTTCCTGGAGATTTCGTCCGACTTGCAGGGGATATTTCACGATCTGGGCTGCTTTGGAGATTTCCGGTGGCTCTGCCCCTTCCTGGAGATTTCCTCACTCTTCCTGGGGATTTTTCAACATCAGGGTCACATTGTATGTTTTCAGTGAGCCTGCCTCTTGCGGGAGATTTCTTCACATTTACGAGTGATTTCTCCGATTCTGAAACATTTGGCACATTTCTAGGGAATCTGTCACTCCCTGGTGATTTCTTTTCACTTAATGGGGATTTGACATAATCTGAGGGACGTGCGACATTCTCTGCAAACATCTCTCTTCCTCGTTCGCTACTTACTGAGGATATCCTCACAGAAATATCAGTGAGATGACGTGGTTCTTGACGACTGGCATTATAACGCTGAGCAATTGTACTTTCATAATCATCATCATCATCATCATCAACTTCCTGCTTAATATCCCATGACTCCATATATTTATCGAAATTTCCTTCAAACCGCTTCCGCATATCCCCTAAACCTTCAGTATTGCGGCAATACTTGGTCAATGCTTCACGGGCACGTTCCCGCACAAGATCTAAAATTTCATCTGGAGACGATCGTGAGTCGCTGGGATTAGAGACACCAGCAAAACATTCTACTGTTGATTGTTCAATGATGCTCTTCATGAGTTCTCTGAAGTAATCGTCTTCAGAGAGCTGTTCGTTTTCAGTCACTGAATGTGCAGTCTGCTGTCCGTCAGCTTTACTCCGACTGTGACTTCTCAAGTGTAATCGGAGATAATTACGTGCCATGAAAATCTTGCCACAAACATCACAAGGAAATTGGCTTCCTCCTGAATGTGAGATCATCTGGTCTGATCGTTTATCTTTTCTTGCTGTAGGACTGGAGGAATTTCTTCGCTTTGAAGCCGAAATCTTCTTCGTCGTACTTAGAGGATCACCATCTTCTATCGCAGTGCCACAAACTTCCTTCTCGTAAAGAGTGCATGAGCGTCTCGTGGGACCGTGACTCTTCAAATGCAAGGTAAGAATATCACTGCTGGTGAAATTCATGTCACATCGAAAACAATGATGCTCCTTGCTCCCGTCATCACCAGGCGGACAGCTGAAACAGAAAAGACCAACCGGTTATGATAATTGTGCAATGTGCCTAATACACAAATTTGGGAGGACTCAGTAGGTCGCTTAGGAATATATGTGATTGTCAAGGAGTTAACGACTAAGTATGGTAAGGAGAGTCACTAACTTATTGTAAGCCTGGGGGTACAGCGGTTAATACTAGTAACCACAGAAAACGAAATACAAAAGGTTGCGTGCCTACTGCCGGAACGGTGTTCAGTCATTCTGTGGAAAAAAAACAAAACAAAAAACAACTATGCCATGATCATCGACGTGCATAGAATTTAATACATTATGCCATTTCGAAAAGCACTTTCTTCGTCACGATCTTAAAATAATTTGCAAACATAATCTGTAGTTAATTGACGGGAAAATATGTAACATTTCGAGACGACGAGTGTTGTTCTGGGGCACAACGTTAGCCGACATTTCACATCATTAATACATAAGGAATAAATACAAATACAGCCTTCTCACTTTACACAATTGAAGATCATTTCAAAACTTTTATTTTTTCTAACAAAAAATTGCTGAGTTAGATGCAAGGTAGTACACAGTTCCCATTGCTTCCATCACCTGACTACTAAACCGGAAGCTGGTTATGCATAAGGCAACGAAGGCACGTCACACGGCAGAAGTAAGAAGTGTAAGAAGTAATTATACGAGCACAATAATTGTGAAATGTTCACCAGTTCATGACCAATAACTTATATTTTGTGAAATGGCTCATTCATTTTACGCACTAATATGCTGCCGCGAAAATTTTTGATAATACCTTACGTGCCTTTCGACGGAGTACATCCAATATTCAAGGTTAGTCATTAATACAGGGTGATTATTTTGCTAGAGCGGGGCCAGCGTCCAGCTACCAGGCACGCACGCCTTCAGCCAGCCAACCGACCTCGGATCGCAGATTGCGCGAAGGTAGGAACCGTAACAGAGTACATTAATTAATGGCAAATTCACCAGCAAATCATGATTAAAGAACTTACCTTTCCACAGAAAGGATATCTGCTGCCGTATATTCTTCTCCAGCTTCACTAGAGAACGGGTATTTGATATGTACACTTAATATTTTAAATCACCCCACAATTAAACAACAGAAGAGAATTGCAACCTGTAAAGGCTAATTTATTTACACGGTATAACGGCTGTCTGCCAGCCGAAGGAAAACATTTTCAGCATCTTCTGTGAAAAGTTAAGTTCTTTAATCATGATTTGCTGGTGAATTTACTCCGATACGGTCTCCACCTCCGCGCAATCTGCGGCACGAGTTCGGTTGGCTGGCGAAAGGCGTGCGCGCGCATGGTAGCTGGCCGCTGATCCCACTCCAACAAAGTAATCACCCTGTATTACGTATATAAGCATGTTTACACTAGTGTTCGATAATTCTGGACGAGTTTTAATTTGCCACATTTTCGGTCTGCATACAGAGAAAAAACTCTTTTACCCGCGCAGGGTTAAAGTAGAGACAATTTACTAAATTTATGTCTGAACCTCTTTTCTGTAATTGGCGTACGAGCGCCGCAAAGTCTACTATAACAAGTGCATTGGCACAAAAAAACTAATTTCCACACCACTATGGGGTACATTAAGAGGCGCATTACAGCCTATTTTTAACATTTTGCAAAAATGATGAAAATGTACACTTATGAGAACACCCGGGCAGATGTGTGTGTCTGCCCTTCTGCCTGTGTGTACCCCGCTATCAATTTCTAAAGAGCTGCAGCTATCGAAACCAAATTCGGCATGAGTGAAGATCCATAGCAGGGCATCTCAAGGCCATATTATATTGTAAAACAAGCCAGACTTACCAACTGCTGAAAAATACTTGAAATTTGAACTCGAAGTTGGATATCTCAGAAGGTATGCATGGGAACTGTTCCGAAATTAGGCACACATAGAGAACATAATATTCCACATTTATTTTCAGGAGCCCGTACACGACCGTGCTACCAACTTGATTTACGTGTCATGATTGGTTCAATGCAACTACCTATAACTGATTTTCTTCAAAATTTCGCACATACAGTATATACAATAGATCAAAACATTTCAAGTTAATCTTGAGCAATCCTTATACGACACAGTTGCCAACACGATTCTACGTTTGCTGATAGGTTCAATGCTTAACTGCTTGTAACATCCATACTATCTATTGGACTTCAAATAAATTTTGTACGTGCACTGTGTATATAATGAGCTGGAATTAGGCATTCATTCAGTCACCAGGCCTGCCATATGTTGGTAAATGCTCTCGATAAGTTTAACCATAATCTCAATATAGTAGAAAGTGTGCAGGGCAAGCGTTCTAAACTTTGCACAGGTATAGAACATAACATTTCACGTAGGCCTACATTTTTAGTAACCCGTACTGTATATGACAGTGCTGCCAACATTTTGTTCAATTCCACACTACTGTTGGACTGGGTGATAGGTTCGGAACAAATGCTGTCGGTGGCAGCGATGCAATATTAAATTAATTTTTATATGCTGAGTTTGTGAAGCATGTATATCTACAGTTGTTTTCACGCCACTGTAACCGAATAATGCAAGAAGGAAGTGTTCGCCAACTCTGAATCAGTATCTTAATTTTTTGAATACCTGGGCAAGCTCGTTTAAATCTAGATGTTTTAGGAGTACTGTGCCCGTTTGGACCGAGATCCAACGACCACATTTTGTAAAATACCGAAATCAGATCAGCACGAGAAAATATATCTCAGGGTCTATCTAGGTGAATACGTGGGTCTAATCTGGCATCCCTGATCTCGGTAATTCACAAGTAAGGTGAGGTGAGAAATTATTTTTGAACTAGCACATTCCTTAAAATTCTCAATTTATTTATAAATAAAAAAATATGATTCAACTGGTAAAAACCTTCAACAAAGATAAAAAACACATCACACATAAGAAATCAACGGTCCCTATAATATTATTAGAATTGTCGTAGATGTGATAATCAGAAAAAATAATTAGTCCATTCTGAAATCCATAAAAAAAAAATTAAAAGAATATTTACACTCGGTAATCACTGTTCAATAAAGAGTTCTGAGTGATCCCTACTATTTACATGTTCGTAGTTCACTTTACAAATATTGCAATTTGATTTTATAAAATATTCGTAGCAAAAATTTCTCAAAATAAATAGTCACTTGATTCATTCGGTGTTATTCCAAAATTAAACTTATTTGGAAAGTATCATATCACTGATTCGTTGTTTCATAACAATATCAATACTCGACTGACATAAAGCCGAATGTTAATAATTGTTCATAAAGATTTTCAAATTCAAAACAACAAAATTTGTTCAAAAACTTTCATAATATTTTGAAAATTCAACTTTCTTCTTTTATCACTTTCATTTGTTTAAATGTCATAAACGATTTTAAATTATTCTCATATGTTATTAACATTGCACAAAAATTGTTGTAAACAATGTTGTTATTTCTATCCACCATCAGCGGATTAAATCATCTAACTCTTCACCAAATTTTTATGTTAACAAAATTTTCTATCACCAAACTTTTCGTATAATCTCACATTTTTTTTAAATAAAAAAAAATATTATTAATTAATTAATTTCAAACTTTCCCTTCACTTTATTTATAACAAGTTTTCTCAACCTCTCACATGATGAATATTTTATTTGCTCATTTCCAATGTTATTATTATTGTTATTCAAAAATAAAAATCATTAATTATTTATTTTAATTCATTTGCACTTTTCATCTTATTTTTTTTCTCCTCGGTAAGGTTCAACAAATCTAAATTCAAATTCTTCAATTATTTAATTAGGCATTCCATTCGAATTTTGAGTTGATCCAGAAAAAAAATAATAATATTTGGATTAACAGAATAGTGAAATCTGACAAGAATATGGGGCGGTCCACATCGCCTAACCCTTCTTTTACAAATATAGCCCACAGGCTCCTTCAAACATCCGCACATCCTTCTGTGCCCACAACTACGGGAATAAAACCCACTTTTGGATGACCCCCTAGGCCTCCACAACTTTAAGTGTCACCAAACGCACACTAAAATCATCACCAGAATATTCTGCACACAGCATCATATTATTACTATTATATTTTTTTTCTTGTAATATTCTGTCAATTACTAGACTGTGGTTCTTCAGTATTATTTTACCAATTAAATAAATTCTGGTCAATATCTCCTTGCCTCCCATTTACATAAATTCTCCCTATTTGATACATTAAATACCTGCCGTTCCCTTCTTTTTATCTGAATATTTTCTTTTCTTTCTTTTTTTAAGTGCTTTCGAAAAAAATAATTCTGAGCTCAAAAATCTAATACTTCATTCTCTTCATCCATAAACTCATTTAAATTTATATAAACTTCCAAACAAAGTTATTTAATTTAATTTAATTCCTTCCAACTAATTAAATTCATTCACAAATTATTATTATCACCACAAAAAAATTAAGCATCATCAATGTCAAATGATTATTATCGCCCTATTCTTTTAAATAAATAAATAAATATTTAAATCTCATCTGTGAATTATTATTATCAACGTCTCCTATTAATTTTTATTTAATGCATTAATTATGTAATCACAATAAACAATTAACAAAATTTAATTTAATTCCTAATGTTCGGTATTATCACTCCCTAATTATTTATAACTTTAAATAGCGTTGATATTATTTATAAATATTATTAACTTATTCACTTCACACTCTAATATTATTATTAAATAAATCAAATTATTTAAATAATCCAAGCCTCAATTACTTCTGTTCTCATGATCAGAATTAACGAAAAATATTTATATCCCTTGGAATAATCGAAATATTTCCTGTCGAAACATGAACTAATGCCTGTCCTAACAAAAATCTTAGATCGAAAAATAAATTGTCAGAGAGCAGTTCCATTTGTCATCCAGACAAATACAATCGAAGATCTAGCTATGGTGAAAAATGTGTGTTGATTTCTGATCGTGACTGTTCAATAATATGGAATTCTCTAATACTTCTGGTTAGTGGATAGTACATGAAATTGTTGTCTTACTTCATTCTTGATGTAGATGACGGGCGTGTCCTGCGGTGTACACTATTCCCACAGTGTCTTCCCATGGCCATCTACCGTATCCAAATACCTCGTTCGTCTCCATGTCCTTCCAGTCCTACGAGTAGTTTTAGCTGCGCATGATGATGTTCGCAGTCATCCGTTCGAAATAACTCCCGTTATCACCAGTACCGTGTAACATGACAAAAAGTTGCTCAGTCATAGACTGGTACAGTACTCCTGTAGATTCGAGAATAAATCTCATGTTCCAATAATGCGGTTTCGTTTGCACGCTAAGATAGGAACACCTATTAGCTGCATAAACGAACAAAATTAAATAAACTTCTCCTGATGAATTCGAAGTGCCTGATGTATAGTCACCACAAGAAATACATCGTTCTGCAGGCTAACTTCTGTGAATGGTTTCGACACTACCATCGCCTGACTATAGAATAAGTGACATGAAAGTCAGTGAATATTCTAAGTCCATTCGCTGCCAAAAGTTAAGTTCGTTCACTTGAACAAAAACTAAGTCGTGCTGACCACTGGTACGGCGACTAAGTCCTCCGACCGTCAGAATCTCGGCGCGTATACTGTCACTTTCACGTAGCGTAGATCCGAACATGAGCAAATGCTCTGAAGATATGATGACTCTCTGCTCAGCAACGTGGCCTTTTATAGTTCAGCGAGAGATTGTTCGAGAACATTCCATCTCGTATCTCTGCTTCTACTGGACCGATTTTAATGCTTGATAGCTCAAAATCCACCGCTTGTTATAGCCAGAAAAGTGTGCTAATTTCCTAGCGTCCATCTCTTCTCCTTAAAGTAATTCTAAAAAATTATTTCTCATGACGTATTCAGGCTCCACGTCATAATCTCGCGTCACTCGTCCCTGCGATGTATGCTTCCCTCAGCACTCTTGAGTCTCCTCCGCGCGTTATTCAAATTATCCATTCCTTCAACCTCTTCAACTAACAACTCCTCTTTCCAAAATAAGAATGTCAACAATGTCACGGACGTGTGAACGATCCGGGTATAGTACATTGGCACATTTTATTTTATTTTGCCTTGATTAAAGAATGATGATGCTGTATCACAACCACTGAAGGCATGCAAAAATAATATGTTATCCGAAGCTATTTTATCTATGATACTTTCTGTTGAATATATTTGTTGCAAAATTTTTCATTTTCCTGGTTTAAGAATATATATGCTTGAAGCGTAGATAGAGCCGTCAAAAGAATAAGAAGATCCACATACTACAGAATCAAATGTAAATGAAATGCTGATTGAGATAATGCTCTTCCGTGGCTAGCTTGACCAGGAATTTTGCAACTTCAAATTTTGTCTTCAACATTCTAATGATGCGGTCCTTGTTTGCCCAGAAATTTGTCCTGCGACACAGTTGGGATCATTGCCTCGTCGAAAAAATATGACTACTGAAGCATGTTTACGTGATCGTCAGGATCGCCACAGATATTTGGCACTAGTGTCTGCTACACCTTCCGGATATCCATCGAAAACGATGGCATTGGATGCATATTTCGATCAAACGAATGCGACGTAGCTATTGAAAATGGATGAGAATGATTCACCGCGACGCCAAACGACTCGGTGCTGGTGTATTTTTGGAAATACACGGGAAGGCAGAGTTTACTTTGGCTGCTCTTTATTATTTCACATTATTTCATTTATTCGAACTTCCTCCCCGCAAATACCAACATCGAACTCTTACATCCTCTTTGCCCCGTATATTTGTTCATTTGCGGTGTAAGTCTGTTATAGAAGCGCATATTCTTCGAAATCAGCTTGGCAGCGTCTTGCAGCTGCCCTCTAAACATCAATCCCCTCAAGCCATGAAGACTTCGCCATCAATCCGCCGGCGTCGTGTTCTTCTCCAACCAACAACTACGTGAAGACACCGCTCCAAGAAGAATTTTTATTTTACAATGTTTTCTATGCTTGTGTAAACTCCGCTGTTTCCTATCCTTATCCGCTCGCTTCCCCCTCTCCCCGCCCGCCTACCTCTGACGTGTGCGTTGTCGCTCTACTCATTCGGCGCGTCATTACGCTCGCTCACTTGACTTCTCGTCTCCGTGCCGAGAGCAACTGCTCTCACCCTCACTTGTGTGTTAGTCTTCAAAGCTCACAGTCGGAGCCTTACTAAGGCTCGTCTCCTGTTCATGTGAGACATGTTTTAAATCAGACGCCATGTTTGGTTTTTGAAACTAACCGTCATCAGGAATATCGCCTACTCTTCAGAAATGAGCTATAAGTAAAACTTTAATGGTTTTTATCATGTTTTAATTGGTTTTAACAGCTAAATGTTTTTAACCTGATTTTATAGACAGTGTGAAATTGCTATATGTGATGCAATATCTGCCTTCAAAAGATCTTCTTGATTTATTTGTGGCTACTTCAGCTAGCTTTCTAAAATGAAAAAAAAAAAGTACTTCTTGTACAGAGTATCTGGGCATGAGTTCTCACACCGTGGGAGTCTTATTAAACCCACTGTCTATAAAAACTTAGCATTCACCTCCGCGGGATATTCTGCCCAATTCTAGTGTTCTCACAACTCTAGAAATTTCTACAGCAAGTTATATTTTTGAATGTAATGCCGTCAAGTGCTTTCCACCTGAATATGGAAACGCTTGTTCCTCACTGGGGAATTTGTGCAGAAAATACCTCTAGTCAGCATAATTTGTCTTCCTTCGTTGGAAATTGTCCGCTGCATTCAACTACAAACTACAAACGTCACAACGCAATAAACTTTTTCAAATTAAAATTCAACTAGTGATCTCCACAATTACAATAACTTTTCGTCTTATAATCTTTCCGTGTTGCAATAGTGAACTTTTCAACGGACCACAGTGCATAACAGTGCCCATTCAACAACCATCCGTGTCGCGTTCGAACGAAAGCATTAAATACGGCCATAAACTTTCTCCTAAAGTTCCTATTTCCTTTTCCTAAACACCATACTAATTTTATCTAATTAAGCTTTAAATTTAAGTTAATGTATGTATCTAGCTGTTTCAACTACAACTTATGACAATTTCTAAGAGGCCTCGCTTGCTATCAAGCGCCCTCCCAACTTTGTTTCACATCCAATGAATTAACTTCTGTTTATCTGTGGCACGTCCACATCATAACTCTTTCCCCCTTCAATATGGGAATTCTACTTTCTGCTCATAAATGAGTTTTCTAACTCTACTTTTCCAGGTTTCACGAAAGGGTACTGGCCCCATTTTCCTCGTGATACCTGTTTAAATACAAGAAGTTATAGAAACTTCTTATTTTTTTCTCTCTCTGTGTTATAATTTCGAATTGTTATTTGTTCATACTTTTAGAACTTCCGTGTAGGAATTCTCAAAGTACATATATCGTACCTGATTTATTGTTTAACTTTAAATTTGTTAATCCCAGCACTATTTTAAAATCTTATGCAGATTTGGTGCTTTCAAGAGGTTCCAAACCAAATTTCGTTAATTGCCTAGTACAAACCTTAAACAATTTTAGGGGTCTGAGACCTCAAAGGTAAAAATCTAACTGCACCTTTTATATTTATTAAATCTGTCATGTTTCTACGCATTGTTAAATAAATCAAACTGTATAATTTTGCTTCATCATTTTCTATAAAATCACGATTAGGCAGGATCCTTCTTCCCCTGACTCTATCCAAAAGCTCATGTTCGCGTTAAGAAAATTATGCATTGAATTAATAAAGGTTCCACTATTTGTTGCATTTGAACAAAAACTTTCAAAAAAAACTTTTTCAAAGTCGTTCTTAGTTTTTTTTTTTTAGCTAATTCTAACTAGCCAATAAGGCAAGTATAGCTAGCTCCGCCAACTTCCTGCTTGTTGAGATTTCCTCTATAACTTATGGTTGGTTTTCCAAATTTAAGTTTTTCTTCTTGTCTAAACTTTTAGTCGGCGCTTTGCTGGGTAAAAGCTTAGCCTTTCTTGAATGCAACCATTGGTGTTCTTCCCAAATTTTAAAACCAAAAATTTTCAAAAACAATCAAATTGTTCCCAAAAGCACTATAACTGCTTCATCGCTACCCTTCCTGAAAGCATTCGGTCGCTCCTTGGAAATTCTACAGTTCCAAGAACTAAAATTATCACGGAAAATTCAAACTATTTGCGTCTTTCAAAACATTCGTTCAAACTTAACTCCTTTGAAAGGATATACAATACATCTGTCATTCTTTGTCTTGCCAGACTACCACCCTTCCCTATAGTATTCAAATATAGGCTGGGAAGGGAAAGCACAAACGCCACTTGCTGGCAAATAGCCCAAGCTCCAGCCGCATTTCCCGTTAGCTACGGCCAGGTCCATACCCACTTTAGGTGTTTCACGGGCTTTGCGGTGACACTCGCCACTAACTCATTTAAATTTATTTTGTTTGCTTAGTGTTGGACGCTCCTCCTATTTACTCACACTCGTTCTTCATTCCGAAACCTACTTCCCTTTCCTTTTCTTTTCATCTTCCCTTGGGGGTAGGATTAATTCCTAGCAAAAACCTACCCAGGTGCAACAAGCATCCTCCGTCGATGACATACATAGCCTCTCCATAATGTATATCTCCACAATATTGCTCAAATACCTTATATAGAGAAGATTTAACGACCTTGGGCATGTCTTCGTCATTAAAAAGCGATAACGGAAATGGAGCAAGTTCGTACGTAGAAGTTCCTTATCATATGCAATGCACATTCTTTGAAAACTTATACTATTAACAGAGTAATCGGGAACCGAACGACACTTAAATATTTAACTGTACAACAATATACTCGTACTGACAACTCTGACAGAATATTTGAGCTCTGATGGCGTATGTTTGCATAGGGGACCCCACGTCCAAGCTTGGGTGTCCCTTTATACCTGCGACAGACTGTGAGCCGGTTTCTCAACGAGTGGTAATTATTTTTCATCAATATGCGTGTTGGTTTGACAATGATGATGATGTTTTCAGGGGCCTAACATCGAGGTTATCGGCCCCTAATGAAATGATAAGAACAGCCTGGGATGAAGACGAAAATGGTTTATACAAAACATAGAGTGAGCCTCAACAAACATGCCTTATTTGGGTAAAAGAAGATCAATGGTAAAACAAATAAAGCATATTACAATTAAAAGCAGATATGTACACAATAAAACTGTATATTGGCATAAACTGAAAGACCAACACCATATTAAAACTTGTTAGTTAGGTAGTCAGTTGTTTTAAGGAGCGGAACAGCAAGGTCATGTGCCCTCTGAACACGAGATTTAAGTATACACATTTAGAAATCAATTAACATTTAGAGTGGACGCCTAGACACGAAAAATACCTAAAATGGGGAAGAGAGAGAGAGAGAGAGAGTATAGGATTTCATCTTCTTGGGAGACAAGATTAGTTACAGTGGAGATTGCGGTCCTGAAATTCAGAATGAATTTCGCTTCAAGACTTACGAATACCATGGACTGCAAACGTCACCAATAAGGCAGTATTAGAGCGCAGCAAAACCCGTATGTCATTGGTCGGCAAGATTATGAAGTTGCGGTTAGCATACTTTGGCCATGTTATGCGATTGGAAAAAGCACTCATGCTAGGAATGATCAGCGGTACAAGAAGACCAGGTCGCCAGAGGACACGTTGGTTAGACACCGTTAAAACAGACTCCAACCTCACCCTGGAGCAACCAAAGGATGCAATGTGGCACAGGACAACTTTGAGAGTGATGATCCATAGAATCGTCGATGGTCGGATTCGACTGAACGGATGGCAACACCACCATCATCATTAACAACAATAAAAAAAACAGAATTCAACAAAGAACAGAGTCGTTGAGTAAACGTACACTTGAAAATGTACTGTAGATTACTGGCCCTAACTCACTCTCACTTATAAAACACATAACGAGATGAACAGCTTCCATGTCATTGGCTAATACACACATCAAAAAAAGTTTTGCATCACCTCGGTTCCCAGATCTCCGGCATATAGACGTTGACTGTGTATATTGTATCAAAGATACAGTCCCTTTGACTGTTCATAGATGTCACTAAAACTGCTCAAAGATGTAAACAACCATGCATGAGCAGGGCCTATTAGACGGAGGGAGTACGACAGCCGATCAGTTCCAGTCATTCCACCAGGACGAAGGTACGCTGCTCATGTTGTCTGTAGTTCTACCATGCCTAGAAGGTCAATACCGCAGTTCGATCGCGTCCGCATTGTTACTTTGTGTCAAGAAGGGCTCTCAACAAGGGAAGTTTCCAGGCGTCTCAGAGTGAACCAAAGCGATGTTGTTCGGACATGGAGGAGGTACAGAGATACAGGAACTGTCGATGACAGGCCTCGCTCAGGCCGCCCAAGGGCTACTACTGTAGTGGATGACCGCTACTTACGGATTGCCGCTCGGAGGAACCCTGACAGGAATGCCACCATGTTGAATAATGCGTTTCGTTCAGCCACAGGACGTCGTGTTTCAACTCAAACTGTGCGCAATAGGCTGCATGATGCGCAACTTCACTCCCGACGTCCATGGCGAGGTCCAGCTTTGCAACCCCGACACCATGCAGCGCGGTACAGATGGGCCCAACAACATGCTGAATGGACCCCACAGAATTGGCATCACGTTCTCTTCACCGATGAGTGTCGCATATGCCTTCAACCAGACAATCGTCGGAGACGTGTTTGGAGGCACCCTGGTCAGGCTGAACGTCTTAGACACACTGTCCAGCGAGTGCAGCAAGGTGGTGGTTCCCTGATGTTTTGGGGTGGCATTATGTGGGGCCGACGTACGCCACTGGTGGTCATGGAAGGCTCCGAAACGGCTTTACGATACCTGAATGACATCCTCCGACCCATAGTGCACCCATATCGGCAGAATATTGGAGAGGCATTTGTCTTCATGGACGACAATTCTCGACCTCATCGTGCACATCTTGTGAATGCGTTCCTTCAAGATAACGACATCGCTCGACTACAGTGGCCAGCATGTTCGCCAGACATGAACCCTATCGAACATGCCTGGGATATGTTGAAAAGGGCTGTTTATGGACGTCTTGACCCACCAACCACTCTGAGAGATTTACGCCGAATTGTCGTTGAGGAGTGGGACAATTTGGACCAACAGTGTCTTGATGAACTTGTGGATAGTATGCCACGACGAATACAGGCATGCATCAATGCAAGAGGACGTGCTACTGGGTATTAGAGGTAGTGGTGTGTACTGCAATCTGGACCACAAATGCTGAAAGTCTAGCTGTATGATGGTACAACATGCAATGTGTGGGTCTCATGAGCAATAAAACGAGCTGAAATGTTGTTTGTGTTGATCTCTATTCCCTTTGTATTTAAAGGTTCCGGAACTCTTGGAACCGAGGTGATGCAAAACTTTTTTTGATGTGTGTATAAGATCGAGTGTATTCTGGAAACCAAGGTTTCTTCGTAGATCAGCAACATCTACACACTCGGTTAAAATGTGGGCTACGGTAAATACGGCTCCACAGGAACAACTTGGAGGGTGATGATCCATATAATCCCTTCTCATTAGGTACGAGGGGGTGAATCGTGTATGACCTATCCTTAGCCTACACAAAATGACGGATTATCTACGTGACCGGAAAGAGCTCCGCAACACGCGAGTAGTTCCTTTGGTCGGTCTCAATTTACTGGGCACTGGGTCAGTTAGCCACTGACTCTCCCAGAATGGCAGTACTTGTCGGCGTAACTGAGAGCGGATATCTCCAGTTGGTATCTCCATTGGCCGAGGTGGTAGTGATACCGCCTCTTTAGCAGCTTGATCCACAAACATTTCCTGCAATATCCATGTGGCTTGGAAGCCACAGAGAGGTGGTTTGAGTGTCAGTGCTGCACAGCCCGGCTAGTAGGTCAAGGATTCGCTGCACTAAGGGGTGTAGCGGGAAACATGAAGCAATTGACTGCAACGAACTCCAAGAGTTCTAGCTGATAGCATTACATTACAGTTTAGATATTTTCAAATTCTTCTTTCAAACGGCTTTCATGCTCAATAAAATTACGGAGGGACGAGTTCGAAATTACACACATTAAAAAACGTTTTGCAAATTGCCATGGAGCACAGTGAGCATTGTCTCTACACAATTGAGATCCCCCCCCCCAGGGGCTCACATCTAGTGGGACGTGGGTTGGCGACCACGGGACACCAGCTGAGTCCGGCATTGCTTCCACTTGTGCCGGGTTCCTCTCCGTCTTCTTTCCTGTCGACCTTCATTGGTCAACTCTTGTTCTTTTCCGACCCCGACGTTATTAGGGTATCCGAGGCCTAGGGAGTCTTTCAATTTCCCGTCTTATTGGCCCTTGTTTCATCTTTCCTGATACCCTCATTATTCGAGGGGTCAGCCTTCTTCTTCTTTTCATGTTATCTCCTGCCTTCTGCACAAGGCCCTCAAGGAGGCAGGGTATATGAAGCCCAACCACTTCTGGTGCACCCTGGATAGTGTTACACCCTCAAGGGCACACAGCTGGTGAGTTTGGAAGTTGGCGACCCCAAGGTATTCCTGAGCGGGGTTCGTTTTGTCCCGTTCTTTTTTTTACCTTGGGGCGGGCCCTCTCCTCTTTCCTATCTGCCTTTCATGGCTCTCCTTCCTTCCAAGTTCCTCAATCCTCATTCTTCGAGGGTTGAGGGCATTTCTTTTCTTCCTGTCCTTTATTTGCCTTATCCTTTATTTGTTTACCATTTCTTCTTCTAGTATGTAAGTTTGTAGTAAGTATTAGTTATAGTTTTCATTCTCATCTCATCTTTCACTATCAACCAAACCATTAGTGGCCGATAACCTAGATGTTAGGCCCCTTAAAACAACAATTATCATCATCATCATCATCATCATCATCAACAACAACAACAATTGAGATCGGGATCATAGGCAGGCCATTCCATTCTGTGAATACCATTCCCCTGAAGAAAGGCATTGACAATGCCAGCTCTGGGCGGGCGAGCGTTATTGCCCACGAAAGTGAAATTTGGCCCGAAATTGTCAGCATAGGCTTTCACTACAGGCACCAGGATATTATTCGTGTAACGTATTGTGTCCAACTCTAGGAATGGGTATTCCAAGTTTCAGACACCTAGATATCAAGGGAAAGGCTGTAGCCGCTTTTGAAAGTTCAGATATTTGAATATCGCGCTACATTGCTTCGAGAAGCATTTAGAAGAATTTTACCGATAGTTGGATGTCAAGTGACGTAGCGAGTAACAGCAGAGGTGGAGGCTATTTATTGATTAAATAGTTAACTACGGAGTAGAAACTTGAGACTGGGATCAGATTACTGGCACGGCCAAATGAAAGAGAATGCAATTTGTATCAAGTAAATCGGACCAGGGATTCAAGAGATATGAGGATTTCTAGATATCAGGTGATGACGCGTGACCCTGACGGTTTTGAATAAAAGCCAGCTGGAGGAGGCATGGTTAGTTCATTCTAACACAAGCACTTGGCAAGCAAGTTGCGTCTACGCTGAGCCAAGGCACATGGTTGCCGTATCTACGCAGAAGTTCTTTTCAAATCGTGATAGTCACGAGAAGTGCTGCGCAAACGAGTTGGAACTTAGTAAGTTTCTGGTGAGGAGAATCACTGAGGTGATTGATTTCTACAGACATTGGTGGAAATATTTATATTTCTGCAAGGACATATGCTAGACTTTGTCTAGATTATAGTATTTTGTCACAGTCCAGTAGTAACTTAATACTTGGATGTTTAAATCCATTTCAAGTCAGTTTTCACTATTTGTAACTAGTTAACCACTTCGATCTGTCAGTACATTGAAGACTAGTCTATAACGGTGGCGTTCATTAGTCTACGCAAGGGAAACTGCAGGTTGCTTAGCGCATGGCAGATGGTGATATTAATAAACCATGCCCAGGGAACGATCTTCAGAACAGCCGTTAATTGCTTAGACTGTCAATGTTTTTCTTGTACTGATGAGATTACAGTGAGTTATGTTACAACTGACATATTTAAGAAGAGATCACTTAGATCTGACCCTATTTAAACAAACTGTTATGGCTTTGATAGAAGCCCATATTAAAATGGAACCACAGTTTATTCAAACGTCGAAAGATACTACCACTATGTCTGACTAGACGAATTGTGGGTCTACAATGGCGGCCGATACAAGGATTATACGTGCTTGTCCGATAGGGCATGTCTATGGATAAATCTGGTACAGACCAGGTTTACTACACTTCAAGACCATCAAGAAATGTAAGCCACATTTGAATTATATTATGCCTAGCTAATTGGAACAAACTATTTTTCTGCAGATGACCAACACATTATTTTTCGTCGTATTTAAAGCTTGCAATGATTTACGCAAGACTTATTAGAGTTATTCTGAGCATTTTCAGCACTCAGAACAGTTTAGGATCGATGACCGAGCATTTCGAGCATTTATTTGAATTTTTCATATTTTTGGGAAATCACGGTAATCAGCCGATGTAACTGTAAAAGTTAAATTTATTTTTGTTGAGGAATGGATATTTTCTCCATATTCGAAGGTTCGAACATGTGGATTCTCACATAATGAGATGAGAATTAAACATATTTCAAATAATAATAATAATAATAATAATCCACTAATAATAATAATTTTCATAATTTTTCTAAATAATTCTTGGATATTATATTTTATAATAATCATATGTATTGAGAAAGAGCCTATGAAGTAGTTTAAACATTTCTAGTTTGGAACAGGAGATTTTCCGAAGGAGAGTGGTTAGCGCAAGCCCGCATTCAACCAACATTTCAGTTCTGGTTGAACAGTTGATATTTGCAATGAGCAAAGTATATTTTTCATATAACACGGAGAGGCATGAAACGGGAAGCAAATGATATTTGTATCAAATAGGATATTTTTGTATTTATATAAAATCATGACGTAAATACACTCGAAAGTGAAATAAAGCTTTTCAGAAGTATGGTAAATTCACGGGTTGAACTGAATGGTAAAATAAAATAAACTTGTCAGTTTATTAATCTTCCAGTGTTGATAACAAGCAGAGGCTTGATTTATTGTATAAATTTTGGGAAGATAATTTATGTGTGTGGAGTAGTTGAAATGCCATTCCCAGGTGCGCATGTTAAGTCGCAGGAATGAAGAGGTTTTTTCGAGCATCAATCAAATAGCAGGTTCGATGGCTCAGGTTTATATTAGGAGTATTGGAACTACACATTTCGTCGTATGAATAACCCGAAGGTTATTTCTTTGAAACCATCAGTTATTATTTCAACCTTGTTTACGAATTCCATTTAGACTTTGATTTTGCTAGAACCCGGATTTGTCATGATAGTAGTTTATTCTTCTTCAGAGGAAGACCTTTGCCGTTGTTGTTGTAATATTGTGTTCTTACACAAATAATAGAATGGGCCACTGCCAATTAAAAATAATTCTTAAACCACGAATAATTTGAAGGATATTTTCAATCCTAGTGCCATGAACTAAATGAATTCATTATAAAACTACAATTCTTATTTCCGCATTCTGTCGAAGAATTGCAAGTTGTGAAAATTGCTAAAAATGGCCATGAATATAAATATTTTTATAATAATGATTCCAAGTGGATAATCTAATAGTTGAATGGTTCAACCATTTATTGATCAAGTTGATGATTCAGAAATCATGTATTTTGTTTGGAACTTGAAGTTCATAATCGAGTCACTTCTCGAATGTTTAATGTCAGAAGAACAATTAATTGTTGTTGTGCTTCGCACAGTTCTTCGATGCTATGCTCAATGGTCAAATACTTTTCAGATGTTATTAATATGTGTTAATAATTTGTGTTGCTTCTATGATAATATTTTCGACGATATATTTTTGAAACTGGAAAAACTAAGTGAAAGATTAAAAATTCTGTGAACATTTATTCTACGAGTGTTAATATCATGTAAATAGTCAAACAGTGATCTACGTTATTTCCAGTATGGACAATTAATTTTGAACTGGAATTAAATATTAATAATTTTGGAACACAGTCCACAGGACTATTAATCGGACTTGTGTTTCCAAAAAGATTGTCAAATGTGTTTGGAAGATTTCTGTATATTGTGTGTAAATAAGAATGTGGATCGCCACACGTGGAGTGATGCTGCTTTGAGCATTCTTGCAGTCAGATTTTAACTTTAAAATAAACTGAGATAATTTTACCAGATGTGTTTTTCCCAATTAAATCTCCTTCTATCCTTATTGTTGCATTGAGCCAAAAATCAGTAAAGCATTTTTTTTAATTTGATGTCGTTTTTGCGATTTGCTTTAACCCATCTGGCGCTCCGGGATATTTTGACTCTCGTGCTGACTGATTATTGGTAAAATGCATATGTGGTCGTGCGGACTCCGGTCTAAACGGGCACATAAAATAACATAGAGAGAGAAATGGCTTCGAACGTGGGTCCCGATTTAGACATGGTCAATCGCATGCCGATTTGAAATTGTGATAATTTTTTTTGAAATATTTTGGGAGTTGAGAGATGTCTGGTTTGGATGAATAAATTAATAGGAAACCCAATTAGTGGGGAAAATTAAAAATTTAACTGGTTAATAATTAGAATGGGTTTGATTATTTTTTATAATGGCTTAACCATTAGGGCGTCAAGTAAATTCAGTAGTAAACGTTCGATGACTGGACATACACATTATTAGAATCCAGGTGGAGGATATTTGAGTACTTGCATATTTTCTTGTGATATTGTGGTAAATGTAATTCGTAAAAGTAGAGACTTTTGTTTTTCCATCACGTCGATATTAGGACAAATCTCATTTTAATATAGTGTTCCAATTAGCTATTCATATTTCTTGTTCTAGTTATAAGCTTGTGTTTGCCACTGTTGTATACCCCTAAGTTTTGAATAATAATTGAAAATTATGGAAGAAATGATGAGGATGATGAGGAGTTTGGAGGAGAGTTCAAAACAGGCTGGACTGCGTGTAGCAGCCATTATGAAAGAAAATACTGAGGCTTTAGAAAAGAAACTTAAAGAAAATTCTGATTCTTTAGAAAATAAACTTAAAGAAAGTTTAAACGATAAACTTAAAGAAAATTCTGATAATTTGAAAGAAAGTTTAGATGAAAAACTTAAAGAAAATTCTGATTCTTTAGAAAGCAGGTTAAAAGGTAACTTAAAAGAAAGTTTAGAGGATAAACTCAAAGAAAATTCCGATTTGTTGGAAAGCAGGTTAAAAGATAACTTAAAGGAAAATTTAAACAGTAAATTTAATTCAATGGAAAGTAAATTTAAAGAGAATTCTGAAATTTTGAAAATGACACTTGAGAGTAAAATGAATAAATTATGCGATAAAACACATGAGCTCGAAACTTCATTAGCTACTAACGCAAGTTTAATGGACGATAAATTTCGCGATGCCGATCTTCGATCCCAAAGCTTAGCTGATAGGATAGAACATGGTCTTAGGAAAGTTGGTGAAGACATGGTCAACCTAGAAGTCAGAGTGAAGAAGGAGAGTAACGAGATGGGAATTCTAGTTGTTCAACGTTTAACGGAACAATTCAAAGAACTTGTCATGGGAGAAATAAGAGAAGGTGTGATTAGTGAGTTGCAAACTGAAATTAAAACCACAGTTGTCAATGAAATTAAAGACACACTCAAGCTGGAGAATCAAGAAGGAATCAAGGAGATTAGGGAATCTTTGTCATCCCATATTGAAGTAAATGCCAAAGATATCCAAGCAACTCAGAAGGACATATCAGATATGACAGGGTCATTGAAAAGTCATGAAGCTGTTATGAACCAGATATCCATTGATGTTAAGGACAATTATAAAGAAACTGAAGCAATCAAGAAGATGGCAGAAGAAAACCAGAAGGAACTTGAGGCTATGAAAACTCAAATCAAGGATGAGAAACAGTCTGATCATCTGTTAAAAATGCCAAATGTAAGGGGAAAGGAACAGATACAGATAAATCTAGGAGGAGCTAGAGAAACGGATAGTCAAAGACAGGATGAGGTCAGGACAGTATTTCAATCCAACCCCATAACTGTATTTAAGAATATAGAGGATAAGCCTTCAAAATTTTCAGGGCGAGATTCTGTAACACCCGTGGAATTTTTGAGAGAAGCAGGTGATTACCTGAAAGATTCTAAGATCCCTAAAGAAAGACAGATCCGAGTGATAGGGAAGTTCTTGGAAGGTCCTGCACTTCTTTGGTTCAGAGCATTTAGATCCACTCTAACCACTTTTGAGGAGTTTTCTCGTGGGCTATTGAAGAAGTTTTGGTCCCCGGAAACCCAACAGCAAGTCAGAGCAGAGTTATATTCGAAGAGATTCTCGACGTCACAACCTACTCGATACTCTACGTACTTTTCTGGACAGCTGTCTAAACTCCAACATTTAGATCCGCCGATGCCAGATAACGAGTTGATTACTGCATTGATACGTCAATTTCCAGCAGACGTCCAGAGGACTTTGATCGCTGCTGATATCTATAATATGGAACAATTTGATGAAGTATTACAGAAGCTGGATCATACAAACGCTCAATTCTTCCATCAGAAGGGAGTAAAGAATAACAACGCTGTGTATGCTGTTATGGCTGATAGTTATTCTCAAACACCTCGAGAGATTCGAGAGGAGCGAGAAGAGAAAACGCCGAGGGAAGATTCCAATAAGAGAGGATGGAACCAGTACAGTAACAGATACAGTTACAAACCATATGCAAGACCGGATGGTGGTAATCGATACAATACTCGATGGAGAAGACCACGAGATAGTCAAGGAAGGTACCAGGAAAGAAGATATTATGGTAGAAACAACTATAATAACAGAGGGAATGTAGATACTCGTCAGTCCAATGAAGAGTTTAACAAGGACACAAGGAAAAATTTGGAAGCAAGACACCAAGATAACTTGCAATTTGTGGAGCAGAGGCCCAATGATCCAGGTCCATCGGGAACACAACAATCCCGGGGGAATGGTAATGAAAAAAAAAAAAACTTCGAATTCACAGTAGAAGATAGAATTTTGAATACTTTCACTTCCAGAATTATTAAATGGCAAGCAGAGGATGATGATTTAATTCAACAGAATGACGAACGAAAAGAAATGGGTACGAGAATTAGAATGCCAATCATATCATGCGAAGTATTTGGTATGCCTGTCGATACTTTGATCGATACTGGGGCTATGCTTTGTCTGGTGAGTGAGAAGCTTTATATTCTGTGGAAGCGCAAAGAGAATTTAGAGGAAATTCCAGTATCAGGAATTAAGATCCAAGGAATAATACCCAATAAAATATCTCTGTGTAAAACACAATTATACTTATGTATTACGATTGGAGGACATGATTTCCGACATGTATTTGTTGTAATGAAGGACATGGCTTTTGACATGATATTGGGAGCAGATTTCATTCAGAAATATCAAGCAGTGATAGATATGAAGACAGAGACGATTAGATTCAAGAATACCGAAGAGATTAACTTCGAGGGAAAAGAAGAGGAAGACATCGAGGGAGATGCTCAATGGTCTCTGATTTTTCATGAAGCTGAAGGAAGAGAAGTCTACACTGAGAAGGAGTCCCCAGAGCTAGGGAAAATTTTGGAAGAGTATCAAGATATTTTTGACATTAAACCTGGTGAAATTAAGGATTTTGAATATCATATTCGTGTAAATGATGATGCACCTTTTCATGCTAAATTGTATCCAGTAGCAGAAAAGCATCGAGAAAGAGTAAAAGTGCTTATCAAGGAAATGGAAAGCAACAATGTGATTGAAAAGTATACTACATCTTATGTCAATCCATTAGCAGTAGTGTCTAAGCAAGATGGAAGTCTGAGGCTATGTTTAGACGCGCGAAATTTGAATTCAAGATTACTGCCAGAGTATGACAGACCACCAATCATTAGGGAACTGTTAAGGAAATTCCAAGGCAAGGTCTGGTTCTCTAATATTGATCTCACTTCGTCCTACCATCATATTAGGCTTAGTGAAGATTCTAAGAAGTTTACAGGATTTATGTTTGACCAGCAGACATATGTATTCCGCCGTTTACCATTTGGAGTCAAAACATCTGGATCCGTTTTGATCAGAGCACTGGAACAAAATTTGAGTCCTGAAGTAAAAGAGATAGCAATTCGTTATATTGAAGATATCTTAATTGCGTCAGAGACTAAGGAGGAACATTTGTTACATCTTCAAATGTTATTCGCAGATTTGAGAAAAGCGAACTTCAAAGTAAACCTTCGAAAATGTCAGTTCTTTCGAAAGGAAATAAAATTTTTGGGTCACATTTTGGATGGAGAAGGATACCGTCCCAATGAGACGAAGATACAAGCAATTGCAAATTTCCCTAGACCTACTAGAGTGAAGAATGTCCGCAGTTTTCTCGGGACATGCCAATTCTTTGCAGGGCATTGTCCAAACTTCACCAAGACAGTTGCGCCATTGCAGGAATTGTTAAAGAAAGGAAATAAATGGAAATGGGATAAAGATTGTGAACAGTCATTTCAAGATGCCAAGAGGTTATTGGTAAACAGTGTGAAATTGGAGTATCCTGACTTTACCAAGAATTTCATCATAGAATCTGATGCATCCACCGTAGGGATTGGAGCTATTCTACTTCAAGAGGATGAAGACCACAAGAGACATTACCTGGCGTTCATTAGCAGGAAACTTCGTCCATCGGAGAGGAATTATTACACCACGGAGTTAGAAGCACTTGCTGTAATATTCGCATTGGAGTCGTGGAAGAAAATGTTAATTGGACATTCAGTCATTGTGAGGACTGATCACCACGCATTGGAGTTCATTTTGAGAACAAACTTTGCCAGCGATAGAATAACTAGATGGTCACTTTTTATTCAGCAATTCAACCTAGTTATTGAACACACTCCTGGAAAGTTGAATGTTGGAGCTGATTTATTGAGTAGAGCAGTGGAGTCTACATCTAAGGTTTTTCAAGTTAACCTGACGCAAGAAGATGAAGATACCTTGAGAAGGTTAAGGTTATTGCATTTATCCCAGAGGAGAGACCGACGTCTCAGAAACATTTTTCGTTTTCTACAGGGAAACATGGATCCAAATGATGATGATTTTGTGGAAACTGAAAGAATTTCAAGAGATTTTATGATGTTAGATGGTTTAATCTACAAGTTTGCAGATCCCGACCATGCGAAGCTGAGAGTAGTGATACCTCCACGATTGCAAAAACCCATTATTTGGATGGCACATAGAATCGCAGGTCATGCTGGAGTAGATAAGACAGTCAACATGATTCAAGAGAAATTTTCGTGGGAGCGAATGCGACAAACTGTCAGAAACACTATTCGAGAATGCGACTTATGCCAAAGGAGTAAACATAATTCTAGGTTATTGAGAGAATTACCAAGGCCTATTATTCCTTCTAAGCCTTGCGAAATCTTCGCGACTGATTTATATGGTCCTCTCCCAAAGTCTAAAAGAGGTAACCGATATATTTTGGTGACTATGGATGTATTCAGCAAATACACCATGTTACATCCAATTCAGAAGGCAAACGCAAAGTATTGTGCGAAGAGAATTAGAGACAGCGTGATTCCGGAAGCAGGCAAACCGGAATTCCTTTTATCAGATCGTGGACCTCAATTTACATCTTTGGAGTTTCGAACCATCATGAATAATCTTGGGATTAGACAATTGTTTTGTTCTATTAGACATCCAGAGAGCAATCCAGCGGAACGCGTGATGGCTGAGATAGCAAAATTTTGCCGCCTCTATTGTCCAAATGAGCATTGGAAATGGATGGATGTTCTTTCTTTAGCATCCGAATCCATCAACTCTACTATTCATGAGAGTACTGGACAGATTCCTATGTTGCTACATCATGGAATTAAACCAACACGATTATGGGATCGAATCATCTCTATTCCACCTGAGATTGAACCAAGTCGTCAGATGAGGGAAACTCTAGCTTTAGACAAGTTGAGGAGTCAAGCTGAGAAGAGAGAGCGCAGAGTGAGAGGAAAGCGTTTTCGCAGACCCTTGCGCGTAGGAACTCTTGTTTTAGTGAAAAGACCTACACCCTCTGACGTGCAAAATCGAGTGTACTCGAAATTTGCAAGCCTTTACGCTGGACCCTATCGTATTGTGGAAGTAAACAATAATGGAAGCTATGAAGTAGCCAATACACGAACTGGTAACATCGTGGGAACTTACAATGCATCGAATTTGAAGATCTATTATTCAAGAACCAGATGATTTAATGTGTAGATAGGAAAAATAAAAATTTTTCAATTTTTATTTTTTGTTCGGTGTGGGGTGGATGTGCCCAACTCTAGGAATGGGTATTCCAAGTTTCAGACACCTAGATATCAAGGGAAAGGCTGTAGCCGCTTTTGAAAGTTCAGATATTTGAATATCGCGCTACATTGCTTCGAGAAGCATTTAGAAGAATTTTACCGATAGTTGGATGTCAAGTGACGTAGCGAGTAACAGCAGAGGTGGAGGCTATTTATTGATTAAATAGTTAACTACGGAGTAGAAACTTGAGACTGGGATCAGATTACTGGCACGGCCAAATGAAAGAGAATGCAATTTGTATCAAGTAAATCGGACCAGGGATTCAAGAGATATGAGGATTTCTAGATATCAGGTGATGACGCGTGACCCTGACGGTTTTGAATAAAAGCCAGCTGGAGGAGGCATGGTTAGTTCATTCTAACACAAGCACTTGGCAAGCAAGTTGCGTCTACGCTGAGCCAAGGCACATGGTTGCCGTATCTACGCAGAAGTTCTTTTCAAATCGTGATAGTCACGAGAAGTGCTGCGCAAACGAGTTGGAACTTAGTAAGTTTCTGGTGAGGAGAATCACTGAGGTGATTGATTTCTACAGACATTGGTGGAAATATTTATATTTCTGCAAGGACATATGCTAGACTTTGTCTAGATTATAGTATTTTGTCACAGTCCAGTAGTAACTTAATACTTGGATGTTTAAATCCATTTCAAGTCAGTTTTCACTATTTGTAACTAGTTAACCACTTCGATCTGTCAGTACATTGAAGACTAGTCTATAACGGTGGCGTTCATTAGTCTACGCAAGGGAAACTGCAGGTTGCTTAGCGCATGGCAGATGGTGATATTAATAAACCATGCCCAGGGAACGATCTTCAGAACAGCCGTTAATTGCTTAGACTGTCAATGTTTTTCTTGTACTGATGAGATTACAGTGAGTTATGTTACAACTGACATATTTAAGAAGAGATCACTTAGATCTGACCCTATTTAAACAAACTGTTATGGCTTTGATAGAAGCCCATATTAAAATGGAACCACAGTTTATTCAAACGTCGAAAGATACTACCACTATGTCTGACTAGACGAATTGTGGGTCTACAATGGCGGCCGATACAAGGATTATACGTGCTTGTCCGATAGGGCATGTCTATGGATAAATCTGGTACAGACCAGGTTTACTACACTTCAAGACCATCAAGAAATGTAAGCCACATTTGAATTATATTATGCCTAGCTAATTGGAACAAACTATTTTTCTGCAGATGACCAACACATTATTTTTCGTCGTATTTAAAGCTTGCAATGATTTACGCAAGACTTATTAGAGTTATTCTGAGCATTTTCAGCACTCAGAACAGTTTAGGATCGATGACCGAGCATTTCGAGCATTTATTTGAATTTTTCATATTTTTGGGAAATCACGGTAATCAGCCGATGTAACTGTAAAAGTTAAATTTATTTTTGTTGAGGAATGGATATTTTCTCCATATTCGAAGGTTCGAACATGTGGATTCTCACATAATGAGATGAGAATTAAACATATTTCAAATAATAATAATAATAATAATCCACTAATAATAATAATAATTTTCATAATTTTTCTAAATAATTCTTGGATATTATATTTTATAATAATCATATGTATTGAGAAAGAGCCTATGAAGTAGTTTAAACATTTCTAGTTTGGAACAGGAGATTTTCCGAAGGAGAGTGGTTAGCGCAAGCCCGCATTCAACCAACATTTCAGTTCTGGTTGAACAGTTGATATTTGCAATGAGCAAAGTATATTTTTCATATAACACGGAGAGGCATGAAACGGGAAGCAAATGATATTTGTATCAAATAGGATATTTTTGTATTTATATAAAATCATGACGTAAATACACTCGAAAGTGAAATAAAGCTTTTCAGAAGTATGGTAAATTCACGGGTTGAACTGAATGGTAAAATAAAATAAACTTGTCAGTTTATTAATCTTCCAGTGTTGATAACAAGCAGAGGCTTGATTTATTGTATAAATTTTGGGAAGATAATTTATGTGTGTGGAGTAGTTGAAATGCCATTCCCAGGTGCGCATGTTAAGTCGCAGGAATGAAGAGGTTTTTTCGAGCATCAATCAAATAGCAGGTTCGATGGCTCAGGTTTATATTAGGAGTATTGGAACTACACATTTCGTCGTATGAATAACCCGAAGGTTATTTCTTTGAAACCATCAGTTATTATTTCAACCTTGTTTACGAATTCCATTTAGACTTTGATTTTGCTAGAACCCGGATTTGTCATGATAGTAGTTTATTCTTCTTCAGAGGAAGACCTTTGCCGTTGTTGTTGTAATATTGTGTTCTTACACAAATAATAGAATGGGCCACTGCCAATTAAAAATAATTCTTAAACCACGAATAATTTGAAGGATATTTTCAATCCTAGTGCCATGAACTAAATGAATTCATTATAAAACTACAATTCTTATTTCCGCATTCTGTCGAAGAATTGCAAGTTGTGAAAATTGCTAAAAATGGCCATGAATATAAATATTTTTATAATAATGATTCCAAGTGGATAATCTAATAGTTGAATGGTTCAACCATTTATTGATCAAGTTGATGATTCAGAAATCATGTATTTTGTTTGGAACTTGAAGTTCATAATCGAGTCACTTCTCGAATGTTTAATGTCAGAAGAACAATTAATTGTTGTTGTGCTTCGCACAGTTCTTCGATGCTATGCTCAATGGTCAAATACTTTTCAGATGTTATTAATATGTGTTAATAATTTGTGTTGCTTCTATGATAATATTTTCGACGATATATTTTTGAAACTGGAAAAACTAAGTGAAAGATTAAAAATTCTGTGAACATTTATTCTACGAGTGTTAATATCATGTAAATAGTCAAACAGTGATCTACGTTATTTCCAGTATGGACAATTAATTTTGAACTGGAATTAAATATTAATAATTTTGGAACACAGTCCACAGGACTATTAATCGGACTTGTGTTTCCAAAAAGATTGTCAAATGTGTTTGGAAGATTTCTGTATATTGTGTGTAAATAAGAGTGTGGATCGCCACACGTGGAGTGATGCTGCTTTGAGCATTCTTGCAGTCAGATTTTAACTTTAAAATAAACTGAGATAATTTTACCAGATGTGTTTTTCCCAATTAAATCTCCTTCTATCCTTATTGTTGCATTGAGCCAAAAATCAGTAAAGCATTTTTTTAATTTGATGTCGTTTTTGCGATTTGCTTTAACCCATCTGGCGCTCCGGGATATTTTGACTCTCGTGCTGACTGATTATTGGTAAAATGCATATGTGGTCGTGCGGACTCCGGTCTAAACGGGCACAGTATGACTGTCATACGCCCTGGAATGCATACGAGGCGTTCGGCGTTCATAAAGGGTCATTAAGTGTGTGCGCGCCTTCGAACTGACAATGCAAAATGCAATGTAGCACCGTCCTGTTGAAACGTAACGGTTTCCATTAATCCTCTGGCTCTCAGTTGTGGGAACACTCGTTCAGCATCCTCAGATAAGTTTCTTGATTTACAGACCCATCAATAAAATACAGGCCAAACAGTTGTTTACCGGTCACTCCTGCCCAAATCATCACATGTGGCGGATTGTTCTCGATTTCTTCATAAAAACGCAGATTTTCTTTTGGCCAGAAATAGACGCGTCGATTACAGGAGCTTCGATAAATTGCACATTTATCAGAGAACAAGACATTTAGCTGTTTCTGTACGAAAACGCTGGAGCATCAATTGGCATGCTTCGACACGTTTTTCCATAACAACATTACTTAACTCATTAACTGACACTGGACGGAACATTTAATTTTAAAGTCCTTTCGAATATGATCTCTCATTGTCGACCTTGGAGTGTCTAATTCTGGCGGACGTTTAAGTGTTGATTTCATTGGCGATCGCTGAATTGTCACCTCCACAGCAGAACAAGTCTCGACACGAGTGCTTGGCTTCCCGCTACGTGGCGCATCAAGAACCCTTCCCGTTGCAAAAGCTTTGTTTGCCCACGTTAATAACGTTTTTCGATCTGGTGACGGTTTTCCAAAACGCACAACGAAGTCCTCCATAAGTTCATCAATAATTCTTCCACCAGACGCTCCTCTAGTGAACACACTTATATCCGTCATCCTGTCGCTCTCCAGACTGGCAGACTGTGCAGCTTGACCTTGGCTGTAACTGTCTACCACCCTCCACCTTTCGTACTCATGACTCCACTCCACCTATAGTACTCCCAACTAGCACTCACTCACGAACTTGTAATGCGCTGGTGAAACTTTCCAGCAGTGGGTAGGGACTTTTCGCCCACCCTGTACAATAATAGGCAGTGATGACGAAGCTAAAACGCCACCAAAAGAGGTAATGAAGTTAAGTACATTGTGTACTGTGTACACATCTGTAAACAGTTATTTTTAGTTTTTCTTTACAAACACTGCATTGCTTGTTTTCTTTTCTTATAACATTTTGCCGTGTTCTAAATCTCCCTTATTTTATTCAAAAATAGTAAGTCACCCTTTACCACAGCATTTCGACAATTATTCATCATTACAAAAGGTGTTTCGGCCAATTTAAGTAGTTTTGTACAAGGTTTACCACTCCTGAACTGTTACCGAATGGTACGGAAATAATAGGCTATCACTCGTTTTCGAGTAAGATGGCCTTCTAAAGATGAGTTCTTATATGACTGTATAGCCCAATCCTGGAGACACAAACTCTCCCATAGTATTGACATACGTTTTTCGGAGCAGCCACTGGCTCTTGAGGGATGATCCTCCCGTAAACCTCACGCTCTTTCCTCGCATTGTACTTCTCAGTCTTCTTCTTCGCCGATTTTGTTCGACCTTGGTGGACGAAGCGACGCCATACCTGACAATTTGATGCCGCAGTCTCCCATTTATCCGTGTCGATTTGTCATTTGATTAAATTGTATTTTACGAAGTCTTTGAAAAGTTTCCGTTGCCCTCCTTGCTTTCTCTGTCCAATATGCAACTGGCAGTACATGACTTGTTTTGGAAGACGTCGTTCAGGCATGCGAATAACATGTCCTGCCCATCGAAGATGATGCTTTAATATTATAGCCTCAATGCTGGTAGTATTCGCTTCCTCCAGGACACTGATATTAGTGCGCCGGTCCTGCCACTTAACTCCGAGAATTATCCTGATGCAACGCTGATGGTATCTTTCCAAACTCCTTAAGAGCCTTCTGCAGGTAGTCCTGGTTTCGCAACCAAAGAGCAGAGATGCTATTACAACAGCTTGGCACACATGCATCTTGGATGGAGTACTGATGTCGAACACCCTTTTCCGTAGACGCCCAAACGATGCACTGGCACATTTAAGGAGATATTGGATTTCAGCATCAATGTTAGCATTTGCTGAGAGATGACTGCCCGGGTAAGGGAAGTGTTCAATGTATTTTAAGTTGTTCCCATTGATCATAATGGGAAAACCAGTAGTATTGCAGTTGGACGTAGCAGGTTGATGCAGACCTATGCTCTTATACGCGTCATTAAAAGCATTCAGAGCAGCCTCAAGATCGTCTAGCGAGTTTGCCAATATAACATTGTCGTCAGCATACTGGAGTTCGAGAACGGAACCTGTCGATACCTTTGTCTTTGCTCGCAGTCGGCTAAGATTGAATAATCCTCCGTCTGTTCTGTATTAATATCTACACAATGTGGAATTTCTTCTTTGATCAGATGAAGTATAGCGCCAACAAAAATTGAGAATAATGTTGAGGCAATTACACATCCTTGCTTTACACCCATTGTGATCTTGAAGGGTTCTCCAGGCCCATTGTTGTTAAGAACTGAGCTCTTCATATTCTCATGGAGTATTCTAATAATCTGAATGAATTTTGGAGGACATCCAATTCGAGCTAGGATTTTCCTAAGAGCTTCTCTGGTGACTGAATCGAAAGCCTAGACGATATCAATGAAAATATACATAGAGGACGATCTTGTTCTCTAAATTTTTCTTGCATTTGTCTAGCACATAAGATCGTATCAGTTGTTCCTCGATTGGGTCTAAATCCACATTCAGTTTCAGGCAGGTTTAAGACGATTGGACAGGATTCTGCCAAGTATTTTTCCAGCTACAGAAAGCACGGATATTCCACGATAGTTGCCACATTGAGCTCTGTCACCTTTATTAAAGATTACTACTATCATGGCATCCCAGAGATCATCTGGGATCGTTTCTGTTTTCCATATATTGTCAATGAGCTTATGAGTGTGGTGAACTAGTACAGTGCCCCCATCTTTAAATAGTTCAGCTGGATCCCATCTATGCCTGCTGCCTTATTATTCTGGAGTTGATTAAGAGCAATTTCAACTTCTAGTAGGAAGGGGTCTTCTTTGTGGTCGTTTTTCTGTGTTAGTGTCCATTAGACTGCGGATGTTCCGGTGGCAAAATTCATATTTATTTTGTTTCGGCCACATATGGTGTACCATCTGGACGCGGCTATCCAGTCAGGTAGTATTTAGGCTATGTTTAGAGCACCTTTCATAGCTCCCTGGCCATCGAAGATCACACATCCGTCGCCTACGTGCCGGTTTGTCGCTAGGAGCTCCCAGATAACACAATCCTGCTCCCGTCACAACACCCCTATCGCCGCAGGGCTTGCAGTCGTGCATGGAGAGCTGTTATTTCCATCAGAAGACGCCTGTGCGTGACATCTTTTTACGCGGGAAGCTGTACATCAACAATCACACGATCCTTGACAGATACAGAGCCTTAACCTAGAAGCATAGTAACTACTACGACTAGAGGTTCCGAACATGCTGCAGACTTCAATCGCATTCCCAGCCGTTGGGGCTGTTATAGGCGCCCGTACGCCTGGTCCGCCGGTGAGGCCCTATTCAATTCCGCTGACCATTTTGGTTCATCCTCCTTTAGAGGTAGTTTCCCACTCCAAGGGCATGAGAGTGCCCTAACCTCCACATACTCATCCACCATCCAGGGAAGCCGTTGATATAATGGAGGGGAACTCCTTATCCCGGGAGTCACTCGGTCGTCCGAGTCTCGTCAGTCTATAGCAGGGTGCACCACGAGCAGGTGAGGTTGACATTCGAGTAGCAATATTCCTACCCCTAACATCGGTACGCTACCGGCGACAATCTGCACAACCTTTAAATATTAATAATAGTGCGATGCATGTTATTCTCCTATACAGAAATTTAGAACCGTTGAATCCAAATAATGGAAATCCAAATATTAATAATAGTGCGATGCACGTTACTCTCCTTGACAGAAATTCAGAACCGTTGAATCCAAATTATGGAAATCCCGGAGCTACATATCCAAACATAAACACTCACCCTAACATGAAATATATAACATTAGCGCTAACAGCGGCTTCGGTGGCGTAGTTGGTAGTATGCTGAGCTTCTATGCCCAAGATCGTGGGTTCAAACCCTATGACCAATATCGCGGATTCAAACCCAGCCGAAGTCGTCGGATTTTTTTGATCGTTAAACATCCTCAGTATGCCTTCCTTCGGAGGGAAAGTAAAGCCGGCGGCCCTATGTCATAGATTTATGGCATGTAAAAGAACCTACCACTAACTACAATTGTGCAAAGCTAAATTTGTAGTGTAAATTTGATTAACGCTCTATTATGTTCCAATGTTCACAACCAGGTGCCGGTTGCGGTGGCATCTAGTAGCCAAGTTCACAGCTATGAGTCGTTGACGGTAGCATTTGGTAGCAAAAGAAGGAACTACTTGAAATTGATCGTCTGCAGTCCTTACCGGAATTACAGATAACACACACTAATACACCCATCACAATTAACACCGGTTATCAACACAGATTCTACACACACCCAAAGTACTCGGGGCTACATGAACGCGTTGTCGTAGCCCCTACACTGAGGAACCAACCAACCAACGAACTCACTAACGTTCAATAAGTCAAATCAACAAACACTTCGCCCATCACAGGTTATTTTGCTTCGCTTCCTAAGTAACAGAAGTATCCTACTACCTTTAGCTTTTCACCTGCCAATTTGATGTCCATAGAGGTTTCTGATTTCTTTCGGCTGCATTCCAATATTTTTGTTTTACATTTATTAATTTTCATCAGGAATTCTTAACGTAGTCCACAGGCCTACCATTCAAAAACTCATTCAAATGCTCTGGCGTATCTGCCAAGATAACGATGTCATCATCAAATCTCAGAGTTGAAATTATTTCTCCTTGAATCTTCACGCCCACTTTAAATTTTTCTCCAATTTCCTTCAGTGCTTGTTCAATGTAAAGATTGAAAAGTATGGGTGATAAGTGCAGCCTTGCCTTACGCCTTTCTGAATACCAGCTTACCTCTCATGTCCTTCAGCTCGAATTACTGCTGTCTAGTTTCTGTCTAGATTGTAGATCACCCTCCTATCCCTCTACTTTATTTCAATCGTTTTTAAAATGTCGAACAATTTACCCCAATCAACATTACCAAACCCTTCTCTAAGTCTACAAATGCCAAGAACGTTATCTGATCTTTCCTTATTCTATCTTCCAAAATCAACCTAAGACCTAGTACAGCTTCCCATGTTTCTACATTGCTCCTGAAACCAATCTGGTCTTCACCCAAATCCGTTTCTATCTGGCTTTCCATTCTCGTGTCAATTATTCTAGACAGAATTTTTGAAGCATGAGTAATCAAGCTGATTGTACGGTACTCTTCACATCTGTAAGCTCCTACTTTCTTCGGTATAGGGATGATAACATTCTCCTTGAAATCAGAGGGTACCTCGCCTGACTCTTAAATCCTACACACCAAGTGAAATAACCTGATCAGACCATCACCACCTATGCAGCGTAGCAACTCAATCGGTATATCATCTATGCCTGGTGCCTTGTTCCCGCTTAGGTCTTCAAATGCTCTGTCAAATTCTGATCTCACTATTAAATCTCCTTTCGCATCCTCATCAATTTCCTCGTCCCTTTTCAGTACATGATTCTCAATCTCTTTCACCTTAGGCAAACACTCTATGTTAGCTTTCCATCTCTCAACTTTTTCTTCCCTATCTGTGCCCTTAATATTACAGTACATAGTCTTCTTTCCCCCAAAAGTATTCTTAATCCTTCGATAAGCCGTGTCTTCTTTTCCTAATTACAGACAATTTTCTATACCTGCACATTTCTCTTTCAACCTTTCTTCTTTCACTTCCTAGCACTTCTTGCTAACCTCATATTATCAGATGTCTGTATTCTGCTTTCCCCTTTTCATGTCTTACATTCTTGTATTTCCCCCTTTCATCCGTTAATTCTAGTAAATCCTGAGTGATCCACAGTTTTCTACCTATTCTTTCCTTGCTACCAATGTTTTCTTCTGTGGACTTTGTAATTTCATTCTTCAAAAGTGCACATTCATCTGCAATTGAAGTTTGTTTAGGTTTTTTCGTCAGTACTTCCTTTATGCAAAAAAAAAAAAAATCACTAAACAAATTGATATCGATCTTAAAATAATAAAAATATTACTTTTATTGCAGCTAAACAGCCATATAATACATTTATATACACTATGTTTGCGCACCTGCGCCGTGGGTAGCATAGTTTTTTATAGACTTTATTATTTTGCTGCATTTTTATATGGTAGCATTCACATGTATGTCCGCATAGTTTACATACACATGTGTCATCCGGATCATGGTATGCTTTATTTGTACCAAACAAATGGTGAAAACCATGAACTGCCAGGCGTGTGAACATGTGCCTCATCTCAAAGCTAGGAGATGTCCACGCCCGGTCAACCATGGCTCCCGTTCCATAAAATTCCAGTGGGATTTCTTCTCTTTTCCTTCTGAGGGTCTTGAATAGGTTTTCCGAACCTCGTGTACTAGGTAAAATTAGAAGCGTTCTCAAGTCTTCAATTAGGAATGTTTCTCGCGCGAGGAGGTAGACTAGTTAGTTAGTTAGTTATTGTTGTTTTAAGGGGCGGAACTACAAGGTCATCTGCCCCTCTTAACACAGATTAAAGAATACAAATTTTGAATTTAATTTAAAAATTTGAAGTGGACATCTAAATTTAAAAAGACCAAAAATTAATAAAACAAAAACAAAAAAATAAAAAATATAAAAATAAACAAAATTTACGGAAAAACAAAACATTATCATTCAAAAACGAACAAGTCGTTGAGTCAATGTTCACTGGAAATTTAGATTGCTGGCCCTAACCCACTCTGACTTATAAAGCGGATAACGCGATCGGCAGCCACCGCGTCATCGGCTAATATAAGTTTGAGTGTCATCTGCAAACCAAGGTTTTTTCGTAAGTCTGCAAGATCCACACACTCGGTGAAAATGTGGGCCACGGTGAAAACGGCTCCACAGGTACAAAGTGGGGGTCTTCCCTTCTCATTAGGTACGAGTGGGTGGATCTTGTATGACCTATCCTTAGCCTACACAAAATGACGGACTCTCTCCGGGCCCGGAAGGAGCTCCGCCAAACGCGAGTAGTTCCCTTGATCGCTCTCAGTTTACTGGACAGTGGGTCAGCTAGCCACTGACTCTCCCAAAAAAGCCAGAACTTGTAGGCGTAACTGAGAGCGAATATCTCTAGCGGGTACCTCCATTGGTCGAGGTGGTAGTGATATCGCAGCTTGATCACCGAACTAATTTCCCACAATTCCCATGTGGCTTGGAAGCCACAGAAAGGTGATTCGAGTGTCAGCTTGGCACAGCCCGGCTAGTAGGTCGTGGATTCGCTGCACTAGGGGGTGTTGCGGGAAACATGTAGCAATTGACTGCAACGAACTCAAAGAGTCGGTACACACGAGAAAGTGGATTCGTGCATCCTGTAGTGCAAACTGCAGAGCTTCATAGATGGCAACGAGCTCCGCAGTAAACACACTACAGGCCTCAGGCAAAGAGATCTTGGTATTTGCACCATCAATAACGTAAGCACAACCCACCTTCTCGTCTACTTTCGAACCATCCGTGTAGAGAATGCCAGCGTCCGGAAATTGGCGAACTATGCTGTGGAACTGCCTCCGGTAAACAGAGGCATCCGTGTTCACCTTAGGACCTCGGTGAAGATCTAACCGAAATTCCGGACGCAGGACTTGCCACGGAGGCACCTCGCTAGATGTCCGGATCATACAGGGACCTACAGCCACTCCTATTTCAGTACACGAGCTATCAAGTCTAATACCAACCGGCCGAGTGGCACGAGGCAGGTTGGCGTACCCCTGGAGGTTTTGGGTAGGCGGGAATTAGTTAGCTGATCAAGCTGCAAAAGAGGCGATATCACTACCACCTCGACCAATGGAGGTACCCGCTAGAGATATTCGCTCTCAGTTACGCCTACAAGTTGCGACATTTGACGCACATTGGCAGCATATGCTAAAAGCATATGTTGGCGTCTATAATTTAAAGGTGGAACACCCGATTCGGCGAGTAGGCTGGGTATCGGGCTGGTCTGGAAGGCACCGGTAGCCAGCCTAACGCCACTATGGTGGATACTGTCCAGCATTTTCAAGGTTGCCGGCCTTGCTGAACCGTATGCCGCAGAACCATAGTCAAGCCGGGACAGGATGAGGGCTTGGTAGAACCGTAGCAGCACCGCACGGTCAGCCCCCCCCCGTAGTGCCGCTAAGAAACTTGAGCATGTTCAGTTTCCTGAGACACGTCATTTTTAATTGCCGTATATGGGGCTGGCACGTTAATTTGCTATCAAAATGGAGCCCCAGGAAGCGATAAGTGTCAACCAACGGCAACGCAGCATCCCTGAGATGTAGTTCAGGGTGTAAATGTAGCCTCCGGAGCCGACAAAAATGGACGACGGAGGTTTTCGCTGCTGAAAAACGAAAACCCCGGTCATGAGCCCACCTGTCGACCCGGTTGATAGCTAGCTGCAATTGCCGTTCCACGACTGCCATACTTCCAGAGTAGTAATGCAGAGCTAAACCGTCTACATACAGCGATGGAACTACCGCGGACCCGGCGGCGGCAACAATGCCATTTATGGCAATCGCGAACAAGGTGACACTCAGCACAGAACCCTGAGGAACTCCATTTTCCTGAGTATAGTATTGCAATAATGTCCTACCGACCCTTACACGGAAGAGTCGGACGGACATGAAATTCGCAATGAAAGTCGGTCGATTACCACGGAGTCCCCACTTGTGAAGGGTGGAAAGGATCCCGTAGCGCCATGTGGTGTCGTAGGCTTTCTCGAGGTCAAAGAAGACCGTGACTAGGTGCTGCTTTCGGAAAAATGCCCCCTGTATGGCGCTCTCAAGTCGCACCAGATGGTCAGTGGTGGACCTATGAGAGCGAAATCCACACTGGTACTCAGACAGGAGACCTTTCTCCTCCAAGAACCACACCAGTCGACGGTTCACCATCTTTTCGAGCAGCTTACATAGGCCATTTGTCAAACAAATGGGCCTATAGCTGCTTACAAACTTGGGATCCTTTCCAGCCTTAGGAATCGGTATTACGATCCCCTCTCGCCATTGAGATGGAAACTCCTCTTCAATCCATATACGATTGAAGAGGATCAACAGTTTTTTTTAGGTAGATTTCATTAGAAAGCTAACTATTGCAATGGGTACCATGTTTCGACTTCCGGAAAATGTCGACATATCTTCGCGTTTCACATCCCCCAGAACCCAAAACCACCGTCAGTTCAAAAGTTTATATATAATTTATATATATCAGTTTCTTGTGGACACGATAACTGCCGTAATTTTGCACCAATCACTTTGATTTTTTACATAATATCTATCCCTATAAAATCTCGGTCGAGTTCGTTAATAGGCAAAATCGGTCGAAGGGGGAAAACATGGGGGGCGTTTTTCGAAAGAGTGAAATATCACTATAACTCTCTTAATATGTGAAATATCGAATCCCTTCAAAGTTCATATTATGTGTCGGATAAGTGCCAAACATTTATGTTTTAAAAGTTTTTTGATAGCACCAACCATTGGCCAATGGGGTGGAAAAAAGTGAGTTTTTCGGGAAACATTAATCATATCTCTCTTAATAGGCACAATATCAAAACCGTACAAAATGGACGATATTCCCCTAATAATTACCTAAAACTTTTGTCTGATAGAATTTTTGATACAACCCACCATTACGCCAAGGGATGAGGAAAAATGATTTCGGAATTAGAAGAAAATGCCAAGAGCCATCAGAGGTTACCATGACAACGCTTCTAAATTGATGAGGGATGAGCTATCAGAGGTTGCCATGACAACGAGATCACATTCAGTTTTCCATCTGACTATGTGGGAAGCGGCTTCGGTGACGTAGCCTAGCTGGTAGCATGCTGAACTTCTATGCCCAAGGTCGCGGGTTCAAAGCCGGCCGAAGTCGTCGGATTTTCAAAGAGCGCTGAAAATCCCTCCGTATGCTTTCCTTCAGAGGGGAAGTCCAACGTTCGTTGCAAGTTACTGGTTGCAGTGGCATCTAGTAGCCAAGTTCACAGCTAGGTGTCGTTGACGGTATATTTGGTACCAACATTAGGAACTACTACTTGAAATTGACCGTCTGCAGTCCTTACCTGAATTACAGACTAATACAGCCATCACAATTAACACCGTTTATCAGACAGATTCTACACACACCCAAAGTATTCGGGGTTACATGACCGCGGTGTCGCAGCCCTAAACTGAGGAATCAACCAACATCTCTGCGGGAGATAAAATTTGACGTGAAGAAGTAACAGACTGTTAGATAGTTACACATCAGTTCCAAACCTTGGATAAGGACGGTGTGACCACAAGTATAAAAATGGACCCCAAATGACAAGAAGGTTACTGTCCCCCTAACACAATGAAATGTTAAGAATATGCATAGTAAGACGAAAGAAAAGTTAATTGAACTCCAATTACATTGTAAAATACTTTCTCGCAATAAATGAGGTCTGATCCTGCTACGAAAACCTGCATATTTTGCCTATTATAGCCTATCCCCTAGTTTGCCCGGTGAAATCTACCTTCGCCTTCCGGCGTGCCGAGAGGATTTTTTTTATACTGGGTTCGCCCAGTTGTTTTAACATTTGATTATGTAGGTTATCCGGTCCAGGAGCCGTATCCCTGCACAGTGCAAGCGCACTGCGCAGTTCCCATTCAGAGAATGGTACATTATAGGACTCCGAAGCAGCAGTGGCAAAGGACAAGGGGTGAGTCTCTGCCTCCCGCTTCAGAGTCAGAAATGTAGGATCGTAACTCCCGGAGCAGGATACATCGGAGAAGAGCGAGCCAATGCTGTTTGCAATGGCGAGATGGTCCGTGATGATGTCTCCATTGATGGACACTCCGGGTATCGACAGTGATGTCGGGAGTCTGGAGATCCGACGAAGCTTAGTCCACACTTGAGATGAAGGAGTATGCGCCGTCATAGACGACACATACTTTTCCCACGTCATTTTCTTACTCTCCCGAATCAGATATCGGGTTCTAGCACGCATCCTTCTCAAGGTGATAAGGTTGGCCATAGTGTTTTGCCTCCGATAGCATTCGAAAGCACGTCGACGATCTTTAATGGCTGCTGCAATCTCGGCTGTCCACCAAGGGACAAGCTTCCGGCGTGAGTTGCCGGATGAGGAAGGTATTGTTTCCTCAGCAGCAGCCAAAATACCATTCGTTATGTGAATGGTATGATCGTCGACACTCTCAAAGGTATCTTCGGCAAACACCGCACGTGCCGTGAAAGTTGGCCAATCAGTCCGACGGAGAAGCCATCGACTTGGTAACTCGATGGCTCTCTGGTTCGGAAGAGTAACGATAATTGGAAAATGGTCACTATTACAAAGGTCATCGTGTACACCCCACTGTAGCAGGGGAACCAGCGCACGACTGCACAAGGTAATATCGATACTTGAATAAGTACCGTGTGCAATAGAGAAGTGCGTAGGTTCCCCTGTGTTCAACAGACACAGGTCCAGCCGCCTGATCAGCCTCTCAAAATCTCTCCCTTTACCGCTAGTGGTAGCGGAGCCCCAGATGGTGTTGTGGGCATTAACATCTCCCAGAAGGAGAAAAGGAGGGGGGAGCTGAGAGACTAGATCCACCAGCTGGTCGTAATCCGGCTGAGAATCAGGCGGGATGTACACGTTACATACTGTTGCCATTACTGGCAACGAAGTACGAACTGCAACTGCCTCTAGCTGAGTACGCAACGGCACCTCTTCACTAAAGAGGCTAGAGTGGACGAGAGTGCCTACGCCACCAGCGGCCACAGCTTCGTCCACCCGGTCTTTAGAGAAGAGTTTGAAGTGACGCATTGTTGTCTCATGTCCAGGACGAAACCTGGATTCCTGAAGACAGACAATGGTTGCCGAAAACGAAGATATTAATTGTCGTAACTCAGCGAGATGAACAGAATAGCTATTACAGTTCCATTGTAATAGTGCCATGGTTTAAGTAGAAGAGGGTCTTCTACTTATGCTTGACCGTTTGCCACCCTTCCCCATCTCTAGTTGGAGATGATGGGGCAGGAGAGCACACCTTATCTCCACATCTCCTTCCGAAGACGAAGAAAATGGAGCTGGCGCTCTCTTGGGTTGCGCGCGGTCATCGTCGGCCCTAACGAGTCTCGCTCTTGGGGAAGAGCGAGAGCGGTGTCGAGGGACTTTCTCCCGGTCCGAAGACTGGGTGTCTGTCCCCGACACGTCCCGAAGAGATTTCTTCTTGGATCGGCGCCGACGTGTGTTTGGGGAAGTAGATAGTCCCTTCCCCACAGACGCCGGGTCCTTATAAAACAAGGTCGCTCCTGCTGGCACCGCTCCACTGGTAGTGGTGGGAGCGGGATGGCCAGCAGATACGTGAGCAGCCCTGCCTTTAGGAGAGGAAGAGAAACGGCGCTGAACCGTTCCCCTCTCCTCCGCGGATCTATTTTCTTTTCTATAGGGGAGTTCCTCCATACGGACGGGCTTGGCTTCAGCAGGCTTCGCTCCCTTGGTGGTCGTGGGAGCGGAAAGGCAAGCAGAGACAGTAGCCACCCCGTCAGCAGGAGGGCGAGAGAGACGGCGACGAACCGCCTCCCTCTTCTCCACTATCTTTGTCTTATCAGATGGGCTGGATGACGATCCAGCCCCGGTCGCAGAAGTCTTCTTTACCTCGTTGGCAGGGGAAGACTTCTTCTCCGACCGTTTCGGAGAGGAAGATTACTTCTTCTCCGATTGCGCCTGTTTAGATGGTATAACCGGCGACTTTTTCACAATGGCCGAAGAAGGTTTTGTGACCTTCTTCGGGCTGACAGGTCTCGCTTGGACAGCGAGGGGACACTTTACGATCTCAGAGTAGTTCGTCGTCGAGGGTACAGCACGGGGAACGAAAGTGGCAGGGGTGATAGGTGGCGTCACCTTAGCCGCGAAAGATACCGGAAATTCAGGTGCAGTCATATCACGGTATCTCTTTCGAGCGTCGTGATATGAAAGCCGATTCAATGTTCTGATTTCTTGGATCTTTGCGTCCTTGCAGAACTCAGGGCACTGCTTCGACCGCGGAGAGTGACTTCCTTAGCAGTTAGGACACGTCGGGGGAGGCGTACACCCCACACCGTCATGTGTCCCCTTGCCACACTCTCTACACACCGCCTTGGCAGTGCACCTGGCAGAAACATGACCGAATTTCTGGCAATTGTAGCAGCGCATAGGTGGAGGGATGTACGGTCTAACGTCGCAATGGTACGACGTGACCTTCACCTGCCTAGGCACTACATCACCCCTCAAAGTGAAGAATGAAAGCGCCAGTATCGACGCTATCATTTCCAATTTTCCGGGTGATGCGCCTAATCCTGGTGACGCCTCGCTTCCCCAGATCCCGCATCAATTTCGCGTCGCTGTTTAGAATGAGGTCGCGATGGAATATAACTCCACGGACCTCATTTAGCGTATCGTGCTTTTCAACCTTAACGGGAATTTCGCCGAAATGCGTGCATTCCAACAACGCTTCGGTTTGCTGCCGGTCAACGGTATGCAGCAGGAGCTGCCCGTACCGGAGCTTGGAAATCCCGTTAAGGTCGCGATATTTCCCCTCGATTTCCTCTGAAAATAGGATCGATTTTACCTGTTTAAAATCTCCCCGTCTGTCCTGGTAGCTACCAGGTAGCGAGGAGACCTGTCAACAGGGAACTTCTTATTAAATGCCTCATCCCAAGCAGATAGCAGATATTGTCCGGGGTCCCAGTGCCTCGAACAGGCACTTCCCCCTCGGCATGCACAGGATTTATGCAGCTCCAGTATTCGGCCATGCAGGGACCTTCGTTGTAAGGCGGATACTACTGTAGGATACATGGCGCACCCACCTGACGGGATGGGGCATACCGTCTAGACTTTCTGGCCAGATGGCCAAGCTGGTGGCCCTTCCCCTAACAGCATGCATGTTTATTTCTATTGGTCAAACCAGAGCTGGAACTAGAAAACCAAAATCGACCTTTATAAGGCCCCCTCTAAGTCGCCTTTTACGACAGGCAGGGGATACCGTGGATGAATTCTGCCCTCCCCATCCACAGGGGGTCTGAACAAATCAATAACTGGCAAGTTATTCGGCCGTGTCGGCCCTATTAGTCGCCTCCTACGACAGGCAGGGCATACCGTGGGTGTATTCTATCCCGCACCCACACGGGGGGAGGTAGACTAGCCGTGATTTGGTCGTCTTGGAAACTCCAATCGCTTTTGTTTTATGTATAATGCTTTAACACTTTCAAGTGATGATAGATTCTTTTCAGTGAGGTTGAGTGTCCTTATATATCTTATTTCGTGCATCGCCCGAACCGCTTGTGTGATTTTTTCTGTCACATGGTTTGTAAAGCATTTTGCACTTGTTTGTAGAGTGATGCCTAGGTATTTCAATTGTTACTATTTTTATTCTTTTTTCCTGTATGAAAATATCTGTTCCGGTTAGTACCTTTCCTCCTTGTCGAAACACCATCATTTGTGTCTTAGATGTGTTGGTGTCAATATTATATTCAGTGCACCATTCCTCCATGTTTTTTAGAATGTTTTGTAGTTTTATGATGTTCTTTGATCGGATCACAATGTCATCAGCGTACGCATATGATACAATATCCGTCCTTTGAGTTATTTTCATTATGTCTTCCTCTGCTAGGATGAAGAGCAAAGGGCTGATTGGGCCACCCTGTAGTACTCCATACGTCTGAATTATCGGATCAGAGAGTGATATGTTATCCGAGATTCTTATGTTGTTCCAATGTAGTATCGTATGTATAATTCTTGTCCATACATTGTCTCTATCTAGAGCTTTTTCCAGCTAAAGTTTCACAAGATCACGGTTTATGAGATCAAATGCTTTTGTGAAGTCTATAAATACTGCGTATTTTTTCCTTTTCTTTCCATGACTTGCCAAATGTTATTTAATAATTTAGTTTTATTGCAACAGGTTTGGCGTACTTGATGAAGTAGGAGAAGAAGTGGATGAAAGTGGAACTACAGATATTAATAGATTGTGGAAGGATATCAAGAAGGTGATTCAAGAATCAGCTAAAACGCATTACCAAAAGTGGAACGAAAGAAGAAATGGTTTAATGGTACATGCAAAACAGCAGTAGCAGCTAGCATCTCAGCAAGGAAAGCATGGCTACAGGACAGAAGAAATGAAGAATTGGAACAGCACTACAGGGAAACAAGAAGAGAAACAAGCAGAACCTTACGAAAAGAAAAGAAGCTTTACCTTAAAGAGAGTATTGAGAATGACCAGAAGGAGAACAACATCCGTAAAGTATATGGGACGGTGAATAACATTAAGAAAGGTTACCAACCGCGATCAGCAGTTCTCCACGACAACAATGGTAACATCATTGCAGGAACAACCCACATATTACAGGCTTGGAAAGAGTACTTTGACCACTTACTGAACTGCCCTGAACCAGACAACAAATTGGAGAGAACAACTCTTTCAACGGTAGAACCTTTCATAAATGATCCTTCATATGAAGAGGTAACCAGCAGTCTGAAGAAACTGAAAAACCACAAAGCTGCTGGATCTGACGGTATACCAGTTGAATTGCTGAAATATGGGGGTGAGAAGCTTCATGAAAAACTGCATAAACTTATCCTGAAAATATGGCGCGAGGAACAAATACCGGAAGAATGGAAGGAAGCAATTATTGTTCCAATACATAAGAAAGGAGATAAACATAACTGCGGAAATTACAGAGGAATATCCCTACTTGTCACAGCTTACAAATTACTGTCGCACATAATATTACAACGACTAATTCCATACACCGAAGATATAATAGGAGACTATCAGAATGGTTTCCGTAAAAACAGATCAACAACAGACAATATATTTTGTATTAAGACAATCAATGAAAACGTTTGGGAATATAACAAAAACGTCCATTACCTATTTATTGACTTCCAAAAGGCCTATGACTCAGTCCACAGAGAAACGGTGTGGGAAATTATGGCAGAATACGGAATCCCAAAGAAACTCATCAGCCTGGTCAAAATGTGTATGGAGGAGACAGTGAGCAAAGTGACACACTGTGGATCCGTATCAGACGGTTTTGAAAACAGAACAGGACTAAAACAAGGCGATGCGCTCTCCCCACTTCTCTTCAACATCGTGCTGGAAAAAGTAATTCGGGAAACCAAAGAAGCTGCAACTGGAGACCTAGCAGATAACTAACACAACATCCTGGCATATGCAGATGACATTGTATTAATAGGAAATAATGGAGGAGAAATTGAAGCTTTATTCAGGAAATTACATGAAACTGCTGCAAAAATAGGTCTAAAGATTAATAAAGAGAAGACAGAATACATGATCATACAGAGAGAAAACATGACTACAGACCAACGCAACAACCTTCATATAGGCAATTTTACCTTTAAGAACACGCCAAACTTCAAATACCTTGGGGTAAATATAAATGACTGCAATAGAAGACAAGTTGAACACCAAATTAGATTACGGAATGCAAACAAAGTTTACTTTTCCCTGCATAAATTACTTTCCTCCAAACTTTTGACCAGGAAAACAAAACTAAAGCTATACAACACAATCATCAGGCCGGTACTGCTATACGGAGCCGAAACATGGAGTGTGACCAAAAGGGAGGAACGCCAACTTACAGTCTTCGAAAACAAGATATATAGAAAAATTTTCGGCCCCATCTTTGACCAGGTAACACAAAGATGGGTTCTCAGATCAAATCATGAGCTGTACAAGTTGGCCAATCAACCCAGAGTAGTGGACGTCATGAAAGCGAAACGGCTGCAATGGGCAGGGCATGTTATCAGAATGGACGCTGCCAGAATAGTTCGCCAGGTGTACGAGAAGAAGATCGAAGGCTCGAGACCCCCTGGAAGACCTAGGAGTAGATGGCAAGATGAGGTGACCTCTGACTGCAGACAAATGGGTATTACTGTATGGGAGAATACTGCGCTGGATAGGAGGAAATGAGGCAGATAGTGAGAGCGGCACGGGATCGTCACGTCCCAGAAAAGCCAACGGAGTGAGTGAGTGTGTTTTATTGCGGTAGGAGTTGATCTTCCTTTCCAGAATCCAAATTGTGTTTCAGGTAGTTGTACATCTATTTCTTCTTTGATACTGAACAATGTAGGGTGAGTTTCGTCGCTACATACTACTGTAAATCGCAACTGAGAACTCACTGCATTGGCTGTTCTACGCCTCGACTCTATTTCTTTCCCCATACAACCATCGTGAGAGAACACACAGCCCAAGTACTCAAAATGTTTCACCTGCTACAATTTAGTTTCTCCTACCTGGCAAACAACAATAACTAACTCCTGATGATGATGATGATGATATTTGTTGTTTTAAGGGGCCTAACATCTAGGTTATCGGCCCCTATAACTAACTCCTACCTGGCATCCTATTCCTTTGCGTTTTGTCCCTACCGACATAACATTCGTATGTGAAATGCTGATCTTCATACCATATTCCCTACATATCTGTTTAAGTTCTTAAATGTTGGCTTGTAAACTTTCGACGGAGTTCGCCATTACAACCAGGTTATCAGCATAGGTCAGACTGCTTACCTGGTTTCCACCTAATTGAATCCTAACCAGCCAATTTATGCCCTTTTGCAAATGGTCCATATATAAAATAAACAGTAGTGGTGAGAGGTTACAGCCTTGCCTCACTCCTGTAAAAACCTTGAACCGAGAACTCATCCTACCATCAACTCTCATTGCAGCCTGATTACCAACATAAACATCGGTATTTATAATTGCCTGTAGCAGCCTTCCCTCGATACCATAATCCCTCAGGATGCTCAGCATCTTCTCCCTGGGTAATCTGATGATTATGATAATTGTTGTTTTAAGGGGCCTAACACCTAGGTTATCGGCCCCTACTGAAATCAAATGGCATGAAATGAAAGGATGAAGATAAAAAACAGCTCACTGCCATGGATGAAACGAAACGGTTTATATGAAACATACAGTGAGCCCCAACAATTATGCCTATTAGAATAAAAATAGAAAAAGGGGGATGGTAAAAATAAAATAAAAAATAAGGCATCGTGAACAATAAAATAGATGAACGCAATAAAAAGCATAAAACAGACGTAACCTGAATTAAAAGTCTTAACTCACATAAAAACTTTAAAAAGTAACCACTCTCCCTCATGAACCGGATGACGAGGTCTACTGACGGCCCGTCATCACGGAGAATAAGGGAGAGGGTGTTAGGCAGTTTGAGAGACCTTCGCAGATTGGCCAGGTCCACACACTCCAAGAGAATGTGTGCCACGGTATGGTGGGCGCCGCAAGTACACACGGGGGGGGGGGGTCTTCTCTCTTTAGCAAGTGGGAGTGCGTAGCAATCCCATGGTCGATCCGGAGTCGACAGAGTACCACAGCTTCCTTCCGGATAGATCGGAAGGAAGATTTCCAAACCTTCATTGCCTCCTTGATGGCTTTCAGTTCGTTGGGCAGAGGCGTGGCACGCCTCACTTCCTCCCAATGCGGCAGGATCAAATGTCGCAACTGAGAGCGTACATCACTAGCAGGCACCTTATAAGGTAGCGAGGACCGTGCGACTGCCTGTCTCACCGCCTGATCCGCAAGCTCGTTTCCCGCAATACCCCGCTTCCGGCATTACACGCACTGACTAGCAGATCGTGCACTCGCTGGACCAGCGGGTGCTTCTGGAAACACAGATTGATCGCTTGCAGCGCACTAAGAGAGTCAGTACACACCAGAAAGTGCTGGTGATCGTTTGATAACGTGTACCGCAGAGGCCCTAAGATGGCATAGAGAGCTCCACTGTGTACACGCTACAGGCCTCGGGAAGTGAAAAGAGAAACCGACAATCCTCAACCACAAATGCACAGCCTACTTTCTCGTTTACCCTCGAACCGTCCCTGAATGGAAAAAGGAAGATTGTAGTTTAACGTGACCTTGAATCTTGTGATTATGAGCCACGGGACCTCCTTTTTACGTGGAATCCGAACCACATGACATGGTATTTCACTTCAAAAATCGCACATGCATTGACCGGGAATCGAACCCAGTCCTCCTTGGTGAGAGGCCAACAGCTTGACCGCTGTGCCACCACGCCCCCGTCCCTGAATAGAAGCCCTGATCCTGGATAACGGCCCACCAAGGACTGGAACAGCCTCCGATCCGTGTCCGACCTGGGGGCGGTGTGCAGATCCAAGATGATATCAGGGCGAGAGACCATCCACGGAGGGGCCTTGCTGGGTACTCTGACGATACAGGGAACAGAAGGAAATCGGAACTGCCGTTATGAGTCACCCAAGCGAATCCCCGCCAGCCGAGTGGCTCGCGCAAGCGCACAGTCGGCGATTCGGATTGGTAAACAAACAGGGATAGCTTGGATGAAGTGGCATCTATCGGATAGTTGCAGCATAGGTCAGCAGTACTCTTGGCGCCTAAGGTGTAAAGGAGGTACACCAGCCTCGACGAGCAAGCTGACGACTGGGATCGTCCGAAAGGTTCCTGTCGCCAGCCTCACACCGCCGTGGTGGACGGTGTCCAGTTTAACAAGCACTGACTTACGGGCCGAACCATATGCTACACTGCCATAATTGAGTCGTGATAAAATTAATGGCCTTATAAAAACGTAGGAGCACCGCGCGGCCTGCCCCCCACGATGTGCCGTTAAGAAACCGCAACATGTTGAGTTTCTTAGCACAGGCAGTTTTCAAACACCGCAGGTGTGGCTCCCGCGTTAACCTCTGGTCGAAAAGGAGTCCAAGGAAACGGTGGTGTATTCTTTGGAATACACCGTTAGACAGAGTAAGCTTTTGCTTCTCTTTGCTTTATTTCATTCCTTCCTTTTTTCGCAAACACCAACAGTGATCTCCTGGTTTCTCTTTGTTGGTGTACTTTGCTTATATTACCTGTGAGTCTGTTCTAGATATATATCTTCCATGACCCACCTAGCGTCATCTAGCAGCGAATCTCTGAATGAAATGAAAATCCACAGCCTGCTTCCAGTCTCCGACCGGGTCAGGAATGGAATGAATGGAGCCCCCATCTAGCGGCGAGGATATGAACTGTGCCGGCTGCCGAGGCCTGACGCACTCCTCTGGGGCAATGATTAAATGAATGACAGATGAAATGAAATGATAGTGGAGAGTGTTGCTGGAATGAAATTTTGACAGGGAAAACCGGAGTACCTGGAGAAAAACCTGTCTGCCTCCGTTTTGTCCAGCACAGATCTCACTTGGAGTGACCGGGATTTGAACCACGGACCCAGCGGTGAGAGGCCGGCGTGCTGCCGCCTAAGCCACGGAGGCTTCCAGCGAATCTCTGAAGTTCCTCAATTTTTCCATGTACAAGAGGACTTCCTTACCAATCTGGCCACCAGATCTCGTCGCTATCGCCAGCTGTCTTCTCTGTGATCAAGAGGACTTCGTCTACTTTCCCATCCACCAGGCTTCGCTAGTGACGCCTGCTATTAACTCTTTGAAGACCATTTCATCAAGAGAATTTATTGTTACAATGTTGGTTATTCTTATGTGTCTTCCGTTTGTCTCCTAACCCCACTCTTTTCCCTTCCCTGGTCTCTCCGCGCTTCGTTGAGCTGGCCTCACTTGTGCTACAGTCGTCTAGACTTTCAGTCGGAGCTTACATAGAGCTCGTCTCCTCTCCTTGAGAGACAAACTTTTAAATTGGACGCCATGTCCAGATCTTAACTAACGGCCAACTAGAGAATCGCCGTTCATCAGAAATGAGCTAGTACTACTTCAACGTTCTTCAACTCATTTTAATTGCTTTTAAATAGCTACATGCTTTTAACCATCATTTTACAGACAGTGTGAAATTGCTAAATGTGGGGCAATAACAATCATCGCGGGATTTTCGATGTTGGGCTTTGTCTAAGCTCATCCTAAAATGAAACAGCATTTCTTATGCATATTAACTGAGATAATTTCTCACAACGTGGGACATCGTTAAATTACCCACTGTCTGTAGAAAACTTAGCTCGTTCCGCCGCTGGACTTTTTTTTTTTTGCCCATTTCAACAGTTATGATTGTTCTGGAATTTTCCATGGCAAACAATTCATCTACAAGTTAAACCTTCTAGTATTTTCCACTCACATCCTTCGTGGGACTTTGTCTGCTGCGTTAAACTATAACCTACAAGTTTTTCAACGCAATAGACTCTCGCAAATCTAGTGAAACTAGTTAATTTTCATCATCGCAATAACTTTCCTTTTTATAAACTTTCTGTGCTACAATAGTGAACTTTTCAACCACGTCAATCGACTATAGTGAAACAGTGCTCGTTCGACTTCTCATCCGCGTCGCGCTCGTCCGAAATAAATAAAATAGGCCAAGAACTTTCTCCACAAAGTTCCTATTTCCTCTTCCTCAACCCCTCTTTACTAACAAATTAGGTTAATCTTTAAATTTATGTATTTTGCAACGAGGCCTCGCCAAACCATAGGCGTCCTCCCAACTTTTCTCCATTTACAACTTACTCACTCCGTATAAATATCAGCAGTTAGAAACTGTTTATTAATCTATTTTCTTTTCTTGCTAGCACAAGAATTGGTTATTGTCTAAGTACTAGACCTTTCATTAATCTCTTTAATCCAGGTTTCACGAAAGGGTAACCGGCCCCATTCTTTCCTCGTGATCCGGTTTAACTACAGAAGTTCTAGCAACTTCTTCTTAACTTTTCTCTTCAGGTTTCACAATAAGTAACCTGCTCTATTAGTATAAACTATAAAAGTAATTCTGTATAAATATAAGAAGTTATAGAAACTTCTATTTCATTTCTCCCTGTTTTTGTTGTTGTTACTTTCGAAGTGGTTATTTGTCCATATTTTTAAGATGCCCATTTAGGAATTCTTAAAGTACACACCTTGTACTTGATTTATTATTTAACTTTAATTACGTTAATTATCTTTAAATTTTCTATTTATTAATCCTAGCACCATTTCAAAATCTTATGAAGATTTTAGTGCTTATAAAAGGTTCCAAACCAAAAAATTGTCAATTGCCTAGTGCAAGCTTTAAATGATTTTAGGAGGTCTGCGACCCCAATGTTTTAAAACAATCACATATATGTGTCAAATCTATCACATATTATGCATTGTTAAATAAATCCAAATTTATCTTTTTGCTTTATCATTTTCTATAAAATAACGATTAGGCAAGATCCTGTCTTCCCCTACTCTTCCTATGGGCTTAAATTTAAAAACCTCACAAATTAATAACGGTTCTACTATTTGTTGCATTTGAGCAAGAACTCTTAGTCACAAACTTATTAAAGCCTCTCTTAGATTTGATAGCTAATTCTAACTAGCTAGTAAGGCAAGCATAGCTCGCTCCGCCAGCTTCCTGCTTGTTGAGATTTTCTCCACAACTTATGGTTGGTTTTCCAAATTTAAGTTTTTCTCATTGACTCAACTTTTAGTCGGCGCTTGGCTGGGTAAAAGCTTAAGTCATTCCTAAATGCAACTATTGGTGCTCTTACCAAAATTTTTCCCAAGGGTATAATTGCTTCATCCCTATCCTTCCTGGAAACATTCGGTCGCTTTCTAGAAATTCTACAATTGCAAGAATTAAAACATCACGTCCAATTCAAACTATTTGTATTCTTCAAAATATTAGTTTAAAACAAACTCCTTTGAAAAGATACATAGGAAACTCATAATTTCTTTCTTTGCCAGACCACCACCCTTCCCCATAGTAGCCAAATCTTGGCTTGGAAGGGAAGGTACCACCTCCTCTAGCCCGCAAATAGCCCAAGCTCTAGCTGCGTTTCCTGTTATCTGTGTTCAGGTCCCCTCTCACTTTAGTGATTTCACGGGCTTTGCGGTGACACTCTTCTCTAAAAATTGTTTGTATTTGATGTTGGACTTTCTTCCTATTATCCACACTTGTTCCTCTGTCCGAAACCCACTTCCCTTTACTTCTCTCTTCATCTTCCCTTGTGGGTAAGGTTAATTCCTAGCAGAAACCTACCCAAACGGTACGTAACAACAACATGAAAAGTTACATAAAGCTCAGGATCGGGATGGAGAGTGCGCTTTCGGTAGAAATGGACAACTGAGGTCATAGCGGTTGAGAACCGAAAACCGTGTTCTAATGTCCAGCGTTCCACTTTCCGAATAGCATGTTGTAGCTGTCGTTCAGCGACTGCCATATTTTTTGCATTATAATGTAGAGCGAAATCGTCGACATATAGCGACGGTACCATTGCTGGACCAGTAGCAGCTACGATACTGTTTATGGCAATAGCAAATAGTGTAACGCAAAGCACCGATCCCTGAGAGACTCCGTTTTCCTGTATGTGATATTGCGTATATATCCTCCCTATTCGAACACGGAATAGGCAAAGGGACAGAAAATTCGCAATAAAGATCGGCAAGTTACCGCGGAATTTCCATTGATGCAGGGTAGAGAGGATGCCGTAACGCCAAGTGTTGTCATAGGCCCTCTCGAAGTCTAAGAAAACAGCGCCGAGGTACTGTCTCCGGAGAAAGGCGTCCTGTATGGCGGTCTCCAGGCGTACCAGATGGTCGTTGGTACACAGAGACGCCCTGAAACCACACTGGTATTCAGACAGGAGTCCTCGTCTCTCCAGAACCCATACCAGTCGCCAACTGACCATCCACTCAAAGAGCTTGCACAGACCATTTGTGAGACAAATAGGTCTGTAACTCCCTGTCAAATTGGGATCCTTATCGGGCTTCAGGATAGGTATAATTATACCTTCCTGCCATTGCGCTGGAAACACACCTTCCAACCAGATACGATTAAACATACTGAGCAAATAACGAATGTTCTCATCGTTTAGGTGTTTAAGCATCTGGTTGTGAATATTATCCGGGCCGGGAGACGTGTCCTTGCAGAGCGCCAGCGCTCCGCGGTGTTCCCACTCCGTAAATGGCACGTTGTACTCCTCCGAAGAGCGTGAAGCGAAACAGAGCTGGGAGCGTTCTGCCTCGCGCTTCAAAGCAACAAAATCTGGATCACAGTGATCGGAACCGGATATAGCCGAAAAATACGATGCGAGATGGTTTGAAACGCGATAAGGATCTGTAACCAATTCGTTATCAATGGAAATTACCGGTACAGTAGAAGATGTCTGAATTCCCAAAATGCGTCGTAGTTTAGTCCACACTTGAGAGGACGGGGTATGTGCCGTAATAGAAGACACATACCGTTCCCACGATTGTTTCTTACTCTGGCGGATAAGAATCCGTGCCTTGGCACGAAATTTCTTTAACGCCACCAAACTGGCCATGGTTGGACGCCGACGGTAGTGCTTATGAACTCGACGACGGTCTCTTATTGCCGCTGCAATATTCTCTGTCCACCAGGGGACGAGTTTGCGACGATGAGTCCCAGAAAAGGATGGAATGGACTCTTCGGCGGCAGCAAGAAGCACATCAGTGATGTCATCGTCATCGATGCTCCGGCATCCCAGATCATCAAATACAGCGCGTTCTGTAAATGATGGCCAATTTGCCCGTTTAACTACCCAACGACTGGGGAACCCTACGGGCTTCTGGTTAAGAAGTGCAAGAACGATCGGGAAATGGTCAGTCACAGAGGTCATCGTGTACGCACCAACCAAGCAGGGGAACTAGCGCACGGCTACACACACAAGTCAATGTGTGAGTACGTGCCGTGCGTTAAGCTAAAATTAGTGGCTTCCCCCGTATTTAACAATGATAAATCCAGTCCTTGAATTAAGCCCTCTACCTCCCTGCCACTGGGGCACGAAAATGGTGATCCGCATTGTGTGTGATGTGCATTGAAATCACCCACGATTAGGAAAGGGGCGGGAAGCTGATATACAAGATCAAAGACAGCGTTAACATCAAGGAGCTGGTTAGGTGGAAGGTACGCGTTACAAACAGTCACCATAACAGGCAATGACACGAACTGCAATAGCTTCCAGAGGAGTTAGTTAGTTATTGTTGTTTTAAGGGGCAGAACTACGAGGTCATCCGCCCTTACCAGACGAGTAGCTGGCGGAAATTTTTCACTATAGCAGTCAGAGCGAACTAAAGTGCAGACGCCCTTGGAGGCCTGGGCGGCGTATTATCGCTCTTTCGAGTATAGTCGGAAACCCCTCAGGACCGTCTGATGCTCAGGCCTGAGATTTGTTTCCTGTAAACAGACTATACTCGCTGCGTATTGGGCTATGAGCTTACGGAGCTCAGTCAAATGCCTCTCATAACTGTTGCAATTCCACTGTAACAGTGCCGTAGTGTGAACTTTGAAACTAAGGAAAAGAAGCAGCAAGCTACAACCAAACCATTATCGGATCATCACCCACTACGTCGACCACAGTCTTCATGTCCTCGTTCGTGGCCGTGGAGTGGGTCGACCCTGCGGACGATTACCGAGACGCATGTCGGCGGCGGGGAGACCTCCGAGGGAGCGCGCAGACTTTGGGGGTCGGAACGTCCGCAGGCGCAGAAGCATCCTCAACTGGTAGGGCGGATGGCTTCCCCTTTTAGGAGGAGTGTGGGAAAGCGCAGTGCGCGCTCCCTTCCTCCCCGCCTCGTTAAGATATTTATACGGGTCGGGAGACGAATTACTGACCCTAGTCGACGATGCCGCCTTCGTCGGCTTCGACGCGGCATTCGCCGACCGTTTGGGCGGGGAGGAGGAGCCTTCGCTCGCACAGCCGGCTTAGTGGCCGAAGGTGGAGTTGGATTACCTTCGGGCATTCGTTCTTTTTCATAGGTGCTGGTTTCAAGGCAGTAGACATATTTGCAGGTTTCACAGCTGGTACAAAAGATGAGGTAGACGGAACCAAATTGGGTATTATGACGCTATAATCAATCGTAGGAGTGTGCGTGGTATGGTACTTTTTACGTGCTTCCTGGTAGGTGAGACCATCCAGGGTTTTGATCTCCTGGACTTTCTTCTCACTCTGGAAGACAGGGCAGTCCATGTCCCGAGGAGAATGAAATCCAGGTCAATTAGCACACTGATAAAGCTTCGGGCACTCTTCCGCGTCGTGAGGTACCTTACCGCACGTTCCACAGATTGCAGAGTTCAAGCATCGGGATAACATGTGCTCGAACTTCTGGCAGCTATAACACCTCATTGGTGGAGGGATGTAATGCCGTATGTCACAACGGTAACTTGTTACCTTAACTTTCTCCGGGAGCACCGAAAGCTCAAAGGAAATGATGAAAGCACCAGTGTCCGCGGTTTGACCATTGATCTTGCGCGTAGTGCGCCGGACATCAGTCACGTGACGTTGCCGCATATTCTCCTTGAGTTCCTCGTCAGTGTTCTGAATCAGGTACCGGTGGAAAATAACTCCTCGGACCTGATTCAGAGACTTATGCTATTCCACTTGGACGGGGATCTCGCCAAAATGGTCACATCTCAAAAGTTGTTCAACTTGCTCACCAGTCCTAGTCTTGGGCAGCAAGCTACCGTTCCTCATCTTTTGCACTTTCTCAAGCTCACCATAGACCCCTTCTATGTAGCGAGAAAACAAAATAGATATAACCAGCTTGAAATCACCCCCAACGGTTCTGGTTGCAACCAGAAACTTGGGGATGTTAGCACCCATATTTTCGCGAACAGACTGTTCCCAGGGGGTTGATCCCCGTAGGGAATCAAAGGTTAAAGACTTGAGTGTTGGACCATCCAGTTTGGGGATTTTCTTTTTTGAACCCGCCTAGCTTGGAAGGCATTGCCCGGGGGTCCGATGTTTTACGATGCCGTATCGGCATGTACCCCTCGGTATATACTGGATTTTTCAGCTGTAACATTCGGCTGTGCGGGGACCTGCGTAGTCAGGCGGATACTACTGTACGGGTACATGGCGTACCCACCTGTCGGCATGGTCAAGACCGGACAGGCTTTCGAGCGTAGGCGCACACGTAAGCGGCCCATCCCCTAACAGCACGCACATACAGAAATTTTGATTGCCAAACCCTGAAAACATTAACGGAAAGAAGTGCGATATAACCAAATGAGAGTTATATCGCACGGATGTAGATGTCTTATAGAGCTGACTGTCAAACCCTCGAAAGGGGACCTAGACGAGAAGCCCTTTTAGTCGCCTTTTACGACTGGCAGGGATTACCTTGGGTGTATTCACTACCTCCCATCCATAGGGTGTCCAATTCACAAACCAACGCGGATTCCTTCAAGTATAGCCAAGGTCGCCCCTTTCAGTCGCCTCTTACGACGGGCAGGGGATACCGTGGGTGTATTCTGAACCACCGCCCACAGGGGAAGCTATTGATATCGCGCCAGTATGTCTTCCTGCTCACTGCGTATCGCGCATTCCAAAAACATTAAGTTGGTCACTGTTTCCATTACTGTACCTGATACTGCCACACTGTTAAAAGTAAACACAAAGGCTTGTAAGAATATCGACAGTAGGAAGGGAGGTAACAATAAACACACACGTGAATCCCGATAACAATTTATCATGCAGGAAGTAGCAGCAACTAGCTGCCAGCCGATATATTTAGGATTGAAATAGGTGGGCCACGCATGCGTACTGCAAGACCCCCTTACCCCGTCGCAGCATGTTGAACTGCCATCTCCTGGCGCGATGACATTAGGTGATCTATCGTACGCCTTCTCTAGATCTACAAAACGCAAACACAACTGTCTATTCCTCTCGTAGCATTTCTCAATAACTTGGCGCATAGTAAAAACTTGATCTTGACATCGTCTTTGTGGTCTAAAGCCACAATGGTTTTCAACCATCTTACTTTCAGCCAATGATCGAACTCCCCTTTCTACAACACCGGAGTACACTTTGACCGATACACTTACCAAGAAACGCCTCTATAATTATTGCAATCTTTTCTGTACACAATACAAAACAAAATGGATGATGCGATTTTTGGGTTGGGGTCAAGCCAAAATTTGCCTGATACTTAACAAGAGACGGTCTACCACGCACCTTGCCCCTACACGGGCGCGCGCAGATACTACCCGCATCTCATTGCTGCCACTGTCTGGCGAGAACCAGGAGCGCATATGATATAACATGGTGGCCACTCAAATCAGTCAACGATTTTCCAGGAGTTTTCCAGGAATTTTCCAGAAGTAATTCTTTTTTCAACACCAAAGTGAAGCAGTTGTGTTTGGTCTACTTATACAGATGTTGACAAAAATTAATGGTGATTGCGTTATTGATACGCAACCTACACACAAATGATTTAATTGTTGTTTTAAAAAAGGCTTTGTGACTCAAATATCCGCTTTAAAAAAAGAGAGAAGAATGCCGCCTGCAACTTTATTGCGGTCAAGTTGTCTATACTCAATGTTTTACAAACATACTATCGCGTGTTCTCCCGCACAGAAACAGGTAGCCTGAGGAAATTTCTTTCGTTAACCATAGAGTGCTCACCCAAACCACGGCGGGAGTATGATTTAAGATAAAACACGCCGCGTAAATTTACGGTTAAAAATAAACAGGGTTTGCAGAGCGACCGCTAGATGGCCCTTGCTACCCCATCATGACGATATCATGACGTCTAGGACTAAGAGCGGACTGGGAATTTTAGCAGTGAATGGAAAGATTTTTATAATTAATTAACAATAGCTATTTTCCAGGAGTTCTCAAATGTTTCGTCATTTTCCAGGAGTTTTCCAGACCTATTAAAATCTAGGAGTTTTCCAGGATTTCCAGGAGTAGTGGCCACCATGTATAACACTTCAATACTTATTGCGCAGTTGTAGAGTACTGTAACTTGCTCAATGTGAACATGTCGCACGCTGAATCTATGAGACACGTTCTTTGTTCTGGATTTGTACCTGTCCCGCAACTTCAACTTTGTTATAAATAATTTTATTAATGCAGCCAAGGCCATGCATTTTCTTTTCAGGACGGGTCAGGGAAGGGATTTTGGAATGAAATCGGCCGTGGACCTATTGAAAGGAACCTTACCAGCATTTGGTGAAAATGGGAAACCACGAAAACCATAGCCAGGACGGCCGAGGAAGGATTCGAACCAACGCTCTCCCAGTGCCAACTAGGCGCGAGGTAGCACGTTAGCGCTCTCGGCCACCGCGGCCAGTAACAACGTTATAAAGAAACTGGTTTACAGACCTATCCTCATGCTAATTGCGAGTGGTGTAAACACACGCTTGTTAGAGAGATTGTTAGGAAGATTAACAAGTATTGATCATCTAGAAATGTAAACATGAATTCATGTATCGATGTTCTCAGTGTAGCGGAGGAACATTAACTCTTTTTCACTACGAGAATCACACGTTTCCTAACATATTGTCGAGTGCATATTACTTTCATCCAAATGCACAGGTCTTGGAATAAACAAGTAGTTCTGTGACGAACTAAAGAGCCTACTTTTCTTCAAATTATACAGACCATATATCAACAGTTGGCAGACCTGGCGACTCTAAATATATTCTTAGTTTCATCTCTTAAGGTCCACAATGCACATACAGAATTTGGATGAGATCCAATAGAAAGTATGCACGTTACATATATTTAAATATTGAATTTATTAGCATGCATAAAATTAGGTTGGCGACTGCCATAAATTGGATGCTCTAACTTAAATTGAAATATTATGATCTATGTATGTGCCAATTTTGAAAGAACTTCATTTATTAGTATGGAAGTTACATGTGATTCAACATTAAACCTATCAGCACGCGTAGGTTCATATTGGCAGCACTGTCGTATATCGGTTACAGAAAATTAACCTACATTTGCAGGTACATGTTTGCAAAGTTTAGAACTGTTGGCCTGCATACTTTCTGATATATTCAGATTAGGATAAAAATGTATAGAGTGCATTTTTCAACAGTTGGCAGACCTGTTGGCACTAACAAATGCATATTCATATCTGCTCTGGTGCTCAAATCACATACCAAATTTGGTTGAAATCCAATGGAAGCTACATGCATTTAAATATTGGACCTATCGCAGGCATAGAATCATGTTGGCAACACTCTCATGTTTGGGCTCCTGTAAATTAGTCTGGTGCAATATTATCTACATGTGTGTCAATTTTGGAACAATTCCCATGCATATCTTCCGACATATCCAACATAGACCTCAATTTTCAATTGTGATTTTTCAGCAGTTGGTAGCACTGACGTAATTTTCAAATATGGCTTTGCGATATTCAAGCATAGCTCTTTACTCATACCAAATTTGGTTTTGATAGCTGCAGCCGTTTAGGAGTTGATAGGGACACACACACACACACACACACACACACACACACACACACACACACACAGACAGACAGACATTTGCCCGGATCGAACCTTTTTTGATATGAGTTCATGTGTTAAACACTTCCAAAGAGGCTGTCAATTAATGTGTCACTGTACAATGTTCTTTCATTAATAAAGCGAAAACGAATGATTTTGTGACATATGTGTATATGAACTTTTCTTCTTCTTTTGGTGTAAGGAACCAATCCCCAACTCCGCCATTGCCGGTCCCAAGCCTGGGGCCTCATCTCGCAAGTGATGAGGAAGGAGGAGGGGGAGGAATAACACCTCGTTAAAAAAAAACTGGGTCCATCTGGCTCTGGATGTGGTAGCACCCTGTAAGGGCGGGCCCCTGCCTAGGGTTACTAGGTGAAAATTGGTCAACGATCCTGACGGCGGAAGAGGAATTTCTGATTCCCAACGGCGGAGGGAGCGGAAGAACTGCCTCCAGGACTCACAAGCTTGGTTGTATTTTTTGTGGCTTTCGGACCCCCCTCCCCAAAAAAACTTTCATCAATGATGGAAGTGTGTAATGTCAAACAATTTACCCCAGGTGGACGATCCACCGTACGTCAGTACGTCAGCAGACATTCGGATTCTGGGGAGTCTGCATCGTTACACAAGAATAAAGACAAGTCGGAGTGTCTTGGAATCTCATTCAAATTTGAACATAGAAAGCCAACGTAAGTGTAAACATGAAGTATAACATTATTTTCTCGCCAAATCAATACTTTACTAACATAAAAATTCTACAGGTACATGTTTCGGAAACCTATTTTGTTTCCTTCCTCAGCCCACTTTTTGGTGTAAAACATCGTACAACATCGAAATCCTCACCAAATAACAAAAAAAAAACACAGTTCACACTTATTCTCTCGTTCTTCCTTTGTTAGGCCTGTGTCATTAGACACATTAATGTCACTCACGGAATAAACACTTATTAGTTGAAGTATTGAATATGGTACGAGAAACATTGACATATTTACTCCTTGTTAGTTTCAACGTGGGTTGTTGAATTGCTCACAAGTATCTGAAGAACAGAACAACGGAAAACGCCGGAATCGTACAACCTTGTCAAAAGTGGAGAGACATTAACTAGCACCAAGGTAGGGTGATTGGGTGTGGCGTCAGGAAATTTGATCGAGTCAGGATGTATGTTGGAATTTACCTATTGCGGCGGGGGTTGAGGAGGCGGTTTGCGTTTTTTATTATTTAAATGATCTGCTAATATATCAAATAATTCGTTAGTTTCAAAATTAATCTCGTTTAGATTATTGCATTCCTTTGATCTCTGATAAGTATTGATATGAATATTTTCCAAAATATTCATATAGCTGCCCTTCGATGCGTAATGCAAAATTTTGACGTCATTATTTATGTCCGTGAACTTATGTCCCGTCTCTTCCATGTGTACCGCCATGGCTGAAAACTTCCTGTGTTTTATGGCCGAAACATGCTCAGCATAACGAGAACCTGTTTGTCCCGCGTAATTTGATGTGCAAAAATTACATCTGAGCTCATAAAATCCCGATTTTAGATGTTTATCAATACTATTAACTTTATTGGAATTGAAAAATTTGTTGAAATTTGAATTATTGGTTTTAAAGGCGATGTTCATTTTGTGTTTCTTTAGGATGTTGGTTACCAATGTTTTACCTCCAATTGTGAAGGCAAGCTCTCTCCACAGACAATAAGTTACACATTTATATTTATTTTCAAAGGAGAGGCTTATGTCGGCTCGTACTTTAATAAATAATCCTTCTTATAGTTCAAGGAACTTAACTAATAATAATGAGACAATTGAAAAGCAAAGATACCATACACATGGTCATCCACAGCCTTCTCAATCATATCTGATGGTGCTGTTCCTAATATTTAAATGTAAACTCTTTGTTAAAAGCTGGAAAACTCAAACATCTAACGGATACACAAAGGAGCCACAATATAGGCTACTCTTAAACACCATTCAGGAATCAAGATACATAGGTACAGATACGTTCGATTCCGAAGGTTTTAGGATATACAAGGGGAAAGTAGGAACGAGAGTGATGAAAAATGTACCACACCTTGGAACAGCCTTTATAATCGGAAGAAAAAAAAATCCATAGTTGACTTTGAATCCCGTTCTGAAAGACTCTCCAGTCTTTCATTCAAAACCACAAACAAAATCTACACAATTATCAATGCGCATGCTCCTATAAACGAAGATAATAGGAAAAACAAAGATAAAGCGGAGACCTTTTGGAATCAATTAGATGACCTTATTCACAAAATTCCAGATAAACACAACATCATCCTTCTTGGAGATTTTAATGCACAGATTGGTAAAGAAGAAGTCTACAAGAAAATCGTGGGAGATTAATCCTGCCCACAACAGAACAAACAGAAATGGCATCAGGCTAATAGAACTTTGCCAGGCACATAATTTACTTCTTAAATCTACAGCTTTCAAAAAACAACCACGAAAACAAAAAACATGGGTATCCCCAAATACCAATTTAGGGGAATTTCAACTTGATCATGTGGCAATCAAGAAGATAATGTCTTGTAGTAAGTAACTGCGCGACAGTGTGCTGTCTGCAACTAAATTGACGCCACAATCTGCTGTTGTATCTAAACTGACGCGGCAAAATGCTGCCTGTAACTTAACTGCTCGACAGTGTGCCGTTGTAACTAAACTGCTCGACAGTGTGCCGTTGTAACTAAACTGGCGCGACAATGTGATGCTTGTAACAATGTGCTGTCTGTAACTAAACTGACGCGACAATGTGCTGTCTGTAACTAACATGATGCGACAACGTGCTGTCTGTAACTAACCTGCGCTAAAGAGTGCTCTGTAACTAAACTGACGGGACAATGGGCTGTCTGTAACTAAACTGACGCGACAATTTGCTGTCTGTAACTAAACTGACGCGACAATTTGCTGTCTGTAACCAAACTGACGTGACAATGTGATGTATGTTAACGAAACTGCGCGACAGAGTGCTGTCTGTAACTAAACTGACGCGACAATGTGCTGTCTAACTAAACTGTTTGGCGATGTTGCAAGATTTTTTCGGTGTCGAGTAATCTCAAGAGATTTGTGGCATCCTTGTTCTTCAGATTTAACCTCTCCAGACTTTATTCCGTGGGGGTGTTAAAAAGAAAGAGTAGACAGAGATCATCCGTATTTCTTACATGATTCAAAAAGCGACTGGACAAATAACACAAACAACTTTGCAAAAACTGTCACAAAACATGTCAAAGAAAACGGTGGTCACATTCAACATATCTTATGAACTGGAACTATGAGAACGCAATATGCGGAAAACGAATTAGTGTTATGTCTGAACATTTATTACACCCAGTACTTCCAGAATACTTCCACCGGAGTTTTAAAAAATGTATTTCTTAACTAGAAGGTATGTTGAACTGCTGTGTGTAATCACTAGATTTGTTTGTGTAATACGTCAGGAAAAAACATCCGAAATATTGAGATCGGTGACTTTATGAACACCCCGTACTTCAGATATGTGATTAAAAAAAAGCACAAATAATTCACTGTAACAGATGAGGATCGTTCTTCTCACTTACCCTCCGTCGTCTTCTTGCTGGGACTCGGAGACTCCTCGGCGTCTAATATTACGTGCTGCAGTTCCTCCATATGGTGCACCATTCTAAAATAAAAAATAAATATACAAAATACTTTATGTTCGACCCTGACTATTATATGTCTGAAAACTGTATCATAATGATGGTCATTTATAACACTATTTTTCATTATGAAACAGTTTCTCCCACCAATCACAGCTCAAGAAACAGTTGTTTGACCAATTAGATAAGGATACCTTCGTTCATGCGCTCAAAATCCAACACGTCTATATAAATTGCCGAAAGTGCACCGTCCATATGTTCGCGTAAATAAACTGGTGTATATGAGACAAGAAATAGCACTGTACCTTAATATCCCCAAATCCAATTTCTACACAGCGCGTTGTTTTCAAACGACTCCGGTGACATTTTTACTGAATACTGGTGCACAATCTGCACATATGGCATTGGAGCACACAGAGCGCATGCATCGGTCGGTCAGAGAGCTTGGAACTCAGAGATATCCTACCCAGCGCAGCACCCAATCACAAAATTCTAGTGACAATCTCAACAGATATTTATGAATATTTATGTTAAAACATATAATAAAGTTATAATTATCGTCAACATATAATAAAGTTATAATTATCATCGAACATAAACAGTCGTATGCAATGAGCCTACAATGGTAATTAAGACACTCGTATGGAAATTATAAAATTCGCATACGCTCGTTTTATAAACATATTCGTGTCTTAATTATAGGCATTATAGGCTCGTTGCATAATGTACTATAATGTCATTCTTCTGTAATTTATGAGATGTATGTGTGTTATACGTTAACAGTATTGCTCAGTTTACGCCACAGTATTTGACCAGTCAACCCCGGCTGCGCAGTCGTCAAGAGGACAGTCGGCGAGTCTCAGGCATGTGCACTTGATACGTAAGTGATCAGTTGCACGGAAAGCAACTCACGTATCGATACTGAGCCTGTAAGCCTCATGTCTGATGATATTATAATTTCTATGGAATCTATATAGCAACTTACACCAGCCAGAATGAGCCGTCGAGAGATCGAATCTGACCCACTTACTTGGAATGACTTCGGTGGTAACCGACAGTTCTATTTTCTGAAATACATTATTTGGTCTTCAATCAACAGGACTTATTTAAAAGAAGTTGCTACGCTGAATGTGTTTAACATGCTGCAATTGGATAAATTGGACTTCTTTTTAACATTGAGGTATTCACATCGCTGAGATGCGAACGCAGGACTCCGGGCGCTACACGATTATAGTAGTACGTCCGGCAACTAAACTCTTCAATCGTCACACAGAGGGGCATTAATTCAAAACCTGAAAATGATCGTATGATGATATTTTTGTTATAAAAGATCACTAGAAGACTTGCTCGACCATGTTGAAACACGTTGTGACCTTGACCACACTGCGTCTCGCTTGGGGAGCCCACAGTAGTTGATATACTGCAGAGCAGATAAATCGTGTTTTCGGAAAGTTTTCATTGTTTCGCCATGGAATCTTCGTGTTCAGGTATGTAATGATATTTTTAGTTGTTATATGATGATGATAATTGTTGTTTTGAGGGGCCTAACATCTAGGCTATCGGCCCCTACTGAAATGAAATGGCATGAAATGGAAGGATGAAGATAGTTGTTATATAGTAAGATTTGTGTGTCAGAAAAATCGTTCTTTAAACGTCTGCTTATATTTACCACTTGAGATATAAGAAGGTGAATAGTTATGTTCCGAGGCAGTTCGAGCAGTGCATTGTTGTTTTTTTTTTTTCTAGTGGTTGTGGCCTCTATATTGTAGATCAGTTTATTGCAACTACATTTTGCTACTTTGTTTCTTCTAAATGACATTAAAATCAAGAACAGAGAACATCGGAGGGCGTCAAATAAAATCTTGTCTGGGTTTATTTCAGGTACCAGCTCAAATAAAATGTTCATCACAAGGAGAAAACTTCTGGAATTCATGAAAAATGTAGAGTTTTTGCCTATAGCACGGCAAGATATTTCGTTCAGAAATACCCATGGTGCAACATGTCTCCTACACTGCATAAATATTTGATACATGGACCTGAAATAGTATCGTCCGCATTGCGTCCTATAGAACAGTCAACAGAGGAAGCACAGGAAGCACATAATAAGGACTTCAAAAATTGCCGGGAAAATTATTCCAGAAAATGTAGACAGAAAACAAATGCCGATATTTTAAATTACTTTTTGGTGAGTTCTGATCCACTTATCACCAGCAAGAGGAAACTTCCAAAAAATAACCTTCGAGGCCTTCCGAAAGAAGCATTAGATTTGGTAAAATCTCCATTCATATCTACAATTAGTCCCATGAATCGGGATGATGATGATGATGATGAAGGGAGCGATGGTACTAATTGAGTTATGAGGATTCATGTGATTTAAGTTGCTTTCTGCATTGAATAATTATTTTGCTACAATTATTATTTGTAAAATGTTTTACAACTATTATAATAAACAAATGTCAAATGAATTGTATTTTCACTTTTCGTAAGTCATAAACATGTCCTTGATAATGATATATACGGTAATTTAGAAATCCTATTAAGTAAAATTAGAATTAATGCCGCGTTTGAGGCACTCTTGCCCCACTGTGCTTCGTGAAGACGACACACCCAAGGAAAAGGTCTACGTTTGTACTCCCGTAATAGAGGCAAGTTTATGTGCGTGATGAATTAATTGATTACAAATCCAGGTGTGCTACACAATCGTAGTCTATTAATTACAACAACACGTAGTGTGTTAACGTACGAGTGAAAACCGAGATTACACGAATATTTTTGTGATTCTTGGAAGCAAGAAAGTAGTCAATCCCAAGGTACTGCAAACAATGAGGTGAGCGCAATTGACTTTATTAATCATTGAACTGTGAGAATTTATTCATGCTAATCAGCATATGTTCTAAAATACACTGCCAGAAAATAAAGTCACCCTTTTAGAGGTTACCAATTCACTCAAGATATACTGTGGCAACAGTGCATATGGAGTGCATGAAATGATTAAATATACAGATCAATAGGTCAAGCGATTCAGAAATACCAGGTATCGACCCATGCTGAAACGCCCATATTAGTACGAGGTGTAGCCTCCACGGGCGGCAATGCAGGCACTGACTCTTGCATCCAGTCGATCATACAGATGGCGAATACTGTCTTGGGATACGTTATTCCACGCCTGCTCGACCTGTTCACACAGTTCTGTAAGAGTTGTGGGTGGACGAGTCGCACGAGTCACTTGTCGGCGCATCATGTCCCACACGTGCTCGATTGGCGACAAGTCCAGCGATCGTGCTGACCAGGGAAGTTGCTGCACGTCTTGCAGTGAACGTTGAGTTGCACGGGCAGTGTGTGGGCGAGCATTATCCAGTTGGAGCAACACATCCCCTTCCTGTTGCAAGAACGGCAAAAGACCGGATCAAACAACATCCTGCACGTACCAAACGCTTGTCAGCGTTCCCTTCACAAACACCGAAGGTGAGCGAGAGTTGTAGCTTACCGCACCCCAGACAATAAGGCCTGGGGTGGGGCCGGTGTGTCTTGGACGAATGCACTCTACGAGACAGCACTCACCAGGACTACGTCGAACGAGCCAACGACCATCACTAGCGTGCAGGCAGAATCTGCTTTCATCGCTGAAGACCACGGCGCACCATTCCATCATCCAAGTGATCCTCTGATGGCACCAGTCGAGTCGTGCACGTCGATGCTGTGGCGTGAGTGAAAGACGGGCTAGAGGTGTGCGTGCCCGTAGTCCCACTGCTAGTAACCGGTTCGCAACAGTTCGTGTTGACACTTCTGGGCTCACAAACCCTCGTATCTGTGCTGTGGTAGCTGTACGATCTGCCACTGCTGCCCTTACAATACGACAATCCTGGCGGACGTCTGTGCTGCATGGATGTCCAGAACATCGTCTACGGGTGTGAGAATGTTGACATGACCACTGATACCAGCATCGTTGCATAACGGGCACAGCACGTCCCACTTGTGTGGCAATTCTCCGAAAGGACCATCCCGCCACTCGGAATGCCACAACTCGCTCAGTTGGCTGTAGGAAGCACGATTGCGTCTCCGTGGCATTGTACCTGCTTGGTTCACACGTTTGCACCACAATGAGCCGTATGGCTGTGAGCTTTCCCTATTAAATGGTAGACACGGATGGCGCTCTGGTAGCTATGCCACTACGCTATCTGTTGGCGGACGACGTTGAAACCCTTATCAGTACATCTAATATCCCCCAGGCGTTATCCGCCGTCATCAGATCAAAATCGACGTCTTTTCAGGTGACCTATTTTTTTCAGCAATGTACAGGGTCTTTCATATAAAGTAAGAACGCCAAGCGGCGGGTTTGTTATCCGCTAGTGTGGTGGCCTTGACCGAGCTTGTGGCGAGCCGTGGCCCCCTGCTCTAAGCGTGTGTACAATCCTCTATGAAATATTACCTTATAAAAGTTGCTGGAAGTGTCGTCCTTCCTGGGTTATACAGGCATTGTATCTGGTAACCACATTTTGGCTGACGCGAGTGAGTCATGCCACTGTATTTTTTTCTGATTTTTTATTTTGTGTTTTTTATTGAGCACTGAACCAGTAGTGTCAAAGTTATTTACAATTACGTGAATCTGTGCTAGTGAAGGTGGCACTTCATCAGGAAATTGCTGAACAAATGCATCACGTACCCGCCGAGCCGAATCGTAATTAAAATAAATTTTACATACAAAAATACGATGTTGCAATGATAACTGTCTCAACATGTTAGCAGCTGTGGTTCAGACTGGCGACTGACAACACCTGCACGCTTATTGCAAGGTCAAGTTTGTACTATGCGCGCGCTTTCAATACTACAGCAGGGGGCCGTGGTGCGTCACAAGCTCGGCCAAGCCGGCTTCAGCAGCGAATGACAAAACCACCGCTCGCCGTTCTTACTTTATATGAAAGACCCTGTAGTAACTCTGTATAAATGTGTAGAAAGACGAACTGTGGATCGCAGTGATTGTGTGCGATATATTTGAAAGTAATAGATTCTGTGAGCTGACACTACCCACCTGTCTGTAGAAGCTGTGTCAGACACTCAACGTCATTTTTGCAACAGTCTGCTCAGTATAGAGCTAGTGTTTGTAATAATTGTACTACTAAAATCGGTGATAAATTTACCAACACCATCGTGGAAATTTTATCCAACCACGTGGAACCATATACAACCCATTTTGAAGAGTAGAGGATGATGCAGTAAAACCCACCCATGGAGAGGGAATGGTTGATGTTGAAAACTGCATAAATGGAAGGATGAATGCGATGACGAATTGTGGAGCCGAGGATCGAGCTCAGGCCTAATGCTTATGACCGCAGCTCGAAGGCACGGATGAGTCCAGCACGCAGATGATATGAGTTTTACATATTCCAACCATGTTAAGGGTGAAATTTCATGTTGAGTAGTATAATGCCACACTAATAACAACCAGCCTAGGTAGGATTTATTCAGTATACATTCCATCTTTTGCCATATTTTTCTGGTCAATATTTTTGACAGTGTGACATTGCAATACGATAGTGAGCGCTATGTGTACGCTCAGAACGATGAAAACTAAGAGTGGATGTTACAGACCTACTCACACTATTTCTTGTACATACTACGATGCAGCAGGACTGTTATTGAGAATGCTGGTCGTATCATTTGGCAGATGAGGGGTCATACACTGCCGTTTTGAAGTGGTAGATATTTTGGTTTAGCTCTGATGCAACTACATTACATTTCCAAGAGTTTTGGGAACGCTTGAAAGTAGACGCACGACTTCAGAAGTCTCGAATACAATCATAACTGGGCGTATCATTTGACGGCACATTAAGTGTTCGTGCTGTCGGTTTTTATCTTATTTTGATGCTTGGGGAATCACTGCATCGGTTGAAACATTATTGAGAGTACCTGGAGGGATGGTACAAGTGTCTTGAATTATGTGTTAAGGGAACACAAACAGCTGTTGTCACCGCCATGTTGAGCAAAGCACACCGGCGTGGAGTGAAATCACTTTCATGTTGTATTCTTTGGTATGAATGGACAGTTTTACGAATGTGTTTGGAATCTTATCTACAGATGAACTAATTAGGAGTGTATAATTAGGAAATGAGCTTGCATATAGGACTGCAGTTTGTACAGTTCATTGTAATAGAAATGTGATTCACAGAGTGAATTTTAGCAGAGAATTGATGCGTGCCTTGTCACGCCATGAACAGTGTGTACCACTCGCCAGCTGTGACCGCGACTGTCATTATTTCCCAGCAGGCAACATTTTGTGAGACGACGACTGAGATCGACCTTGGCCCATGTTAATTTCTGTTACAGGAGAGAGGCCGCTATTGAGCATTATCAGCATTATGCAATGATACATTCACGTTATGTTTTGGGGCTATGTTTAGCCCGAGTTGACACACATATTGGTGTGAATTTTATTAAGAATCAGATGTAATAGAAATTCCTTCACGTTAGTGTGAGTTTATCGAGATCAGATCAGACCATGTATAAGGTTAGCAACCATGTTATTGTTGTGTCTTGTGAGACTATTTTGATGATGGGGTAGATGATGATTACCCACGTCATTTTGTACTTTTGCCGGCAATGGAGTTTGCCTTTTCAACTCATTGACCGAAGGTTTAGAAAGCCGAGGGTATCCGCCGATTATTGTGTTACCCGTAGAGATGTAATATATTTTTGGTCGAGTGAACATCCACATGAAAGTGTTTTTGCTGTTATCCAGTGTCGTCATGGTCATTAGGGACATAAAATTACACTATAAGTGATAAAATGCGATACACTACAATAGAATACTGAGATAAATCATGAGCATAATTTTCCTAAAAATATCTTACCAAACCAAACCACTAAATAAAACGTTGGAATGGATCTAAACTTGAGCTCATATTTTATTGGATGACCGACACTGGAAGAGCTGATACATATGTATATGTCGTAGTCAGATAGTGAAATCAGTCATTTCATGAAGATCCTAGGCACTTCATGAAAAACCGGCATATGATGTAAAAAGAGATAGTTACACCATCTGACGCGTTTCTTCATGAAGTGACGGACCGATTTAGGCAGATGCTGTAAGAAATGATTTTACATTATCAGCCGAGGCACTTCATGAAGATCCGGTGTTTGTTGATTCGGCACTTCATGAAATGACTGACACAATGAAGCCGTACATTAATTCATTTAATTGTTCTATTCCAAGAAATAAAATAATGCTTGTTTATTATGGTTTTCGAAATTAATTTTCACATAACAAACCTAAATCTAATCGTGAAATATCGGTTACTCTTTACTCTCTATCTCTTTTTTTTTTCTAGAAGTTTGTATTTTTATTTTTACATTTTTTATTTGCACAGTATTTTTAGCCTATTTTCAATTTTGAAAAAATAGGCTTATGAGATCACCTTTTGTCCGTGTGTGTATGCGTGTGTGCGCGTGTGTGTGTGTGCCCCCCCCCTAATAAATTCTAAACGGCTTGAGCGATTTCAATGAAACTCGGTAAGTTCATAGTACTATACCGGGCGACCTCGACCGGTCCCTTCAAATGTTGTTGCATCTCCCCAAACCAACATGGCGGCTGCGCGAAATATTTCACCAGCATTCAATATCTCCGAAACTATTACCCATATCACCCTGGAATTTATTACGATAATAAAGGGAACTACTAGAAGTTCACCTATGCGACTTTCGAAAAACTGGTAATTACAAAACCAACATGGCGGCCACGCGAATTTGCGACTTTTAAATAGACGTTTCTCGCGATCTAACCAACCAAACGCAATAAAACTTGGTATAGTATATGTTTGTACACATTGTAATGCACTGACATCTAACTTGGTTCAATTGTTTATATAACCACAAGATGGCGGATGAGCGAAATATTTCACCGGCATTCTATATCTCTGAAACTATTCGCTGTATCGCCCTGAAATTTTATACGGAGATAAAGAGCACTACTGGAAGTTCACCTATAAGACTTTCAAAAAGCGGTTAATTACAAAACGAACATGGCGGCCAAGCGAATTTGAAAATTTTAAATAGACTTTTCTCGCGATATAAAGTTCCAAGCGCATTGAAATCTGGTACAGGAAATATTTATACACATTGTAATGCTCTGGTATCTAATTTAGTTCAATTGTTTACATAACCTCAAGATGGCGGCTGTGCGAATTTTAAAATTAAGTTTTTATTTCTTGTGTCGTAATCAAGCGATCGAAGTGAAAGTTTGAATAATGAACCTACGCAATAATTTTCCTTAAATGGTACATGACTCTATGGCCTATACATTTAACAATCGAACATGGCGACCATCCGAAATATTCAGACGACTCTGAATATCTACGAATCTATTATAGCAATCAAACTGATTTTTTTATGTTCATAGGGGCTATGAACTTAAGTTCACCTATAGGACTTTAAATAACCTGGTGATCACAAATCCAACATGGCGGCGACGCGAAGTATAAATATTCACATGGACGTTTCTCGCAATTTAGCCATCCGAGTGCAGTGAAACTTGGTACAGTAAATCCTTTTACGAATGTCAATCCACTGGCATCTAATTTATTTCAATTGTTTCCATAACCACAAGATGGCAGCTGTGCGAAATTTTAAAATCTCCTTGTTACTTCTTGTGTCCTAATCATGCGATTGAAATTTGAATGCTGCAAGTACACAATAATCTTCATGTAACATTACATAACTCTAGGACCTACATATATAAAATCCAACATGGCGACCATCCGAAATATTTAGTCGGTTCTCAATATCTACGAATCTATTACAGCAATCAAACTGAAATTTTGTATGTTGATAGTGGCAGTTAATATAAGTAGGATATGTGAAAATAGGCTGTATGGGTAGATTATTGGCTGAGGAATAACCCACCCATCAAGGGAAGATGATTAAGAAAAGGAAGTGGGTTTCGGACTGGAGAAAAAGGATAGAGAAATAGGATGAGAGTTCCACAAAAGTTATAAATTTAACCTTTAATGCACTTAGAGGCGGTTGCAACTGCAAATCCGCTCTCTGATACCTAAAGTGGGTACGAGCTTGGTCGAAGCTGACGGGAACCGCAGCTAAGACTTGGGCGGTTTGCCAGAGAAAGGCTTTAGTGTATTTCCTCCCAAGCATGCATAAGACTACTATAGGGAAGGGTGATAGTCTGGCAATACAAATAATAGCAGATTTGTTCTGTATTAACGATGGCATGAACTTGGGAAAAGTCAGGGAAGACAGGATCTTGCCTAACCGTTGCACTAGAAAAAATGAAAAGGCAAAGAGAAACGCTTAATTTATTTAACAATAACTTTAATAAATATATTTTCAATTTGGTTAACAATTTTGGGGTCAAAGACCTCAGAAAACATTAAACGTTTGCTCCAGGCAATTGACAATTTATTAGGTTTCAAACCTTATATATGTTCTAAATCTTTATAAGATTTTAAAAGACAAATGAAGTAATTAAAATTTAAACATTAAATTGAGTACAAGGAGTGTACTATAAGAAATTTCTGAGAGAATATTCTAGAGAGAGTGACAACTTCGAAAATAACAATAAGAAAAACATGAAGAATAAGATAGAAGTTCCTACAACTTCTTATATTTGTGCAGAATTACCTTATAACAATTATACAAAAGAGAGCAGGTCACTTACGGTGAAACCTGAAGAGAAAAGTCAAAATGAAGGTTCTAGACTTCCTATGTTTAAGTAGGAATCACGAGCCAAATGGGGCAGTTTCCATTTCGTGAGACCCAGAAATAACTCACTCAAGAGTTGAAAGTATTGTTTTCCCTGCTTATAGGGAAGAAACAATGTAAGCTTAAACCGTGTATAAAACACGTAGTTATACAGAGGTTAATTAATGATAAACAAGCAAAAATGGAAGGGCACTTCGTTATAGTAACACCTTATAAAAAAGTTACAATTTTATTAATATGGTTTGTTAGTAGAAGGTTGAGGAAAGATCATTGGGATTTAGGATCAATGTTCATGGCCTTATTTAATGTAAACGGACGATCGCGACGCGGTAGAAAGTGGGACAAGCACTAGTTATCACTATAGTCTTTTAAATAGATGAAAAGTTCACTGTAGAGACACGAACGTTTATGGGAAAGAAAGTTATTGCAATGATGAAAAGAACTGGTTGCACTAGGTAGGCGAGAGTCTATTTCTTGAGAAAGTTGTGAATTACAATTAAATGCGCCATAGAACATTCCAACGGTGGAAGAAAGTTCGCTATTGCAGTAATTTATAAGGAAGATTCCTCATTTTAAATAGTATTCTCACAAGTGAGTGAAAAATTCCTGACGGCAAGACTTGCAGATAGAGTACAGGATCTGGAAGGTTCCAGAACGATCTTAATAGAAAAATGGTGCCAAAGTTAATCCAGCGGAGGAACTTGCTTTGTAATTTATAGACAGCGGGTATTGGATAATATCCCACGTGGTGAGAAGATTTCTCATTTAAATAGCTTAAGAAAAGCTCCTTTCTAGTAAGGTTGGCTTATACAAACAAAAGCTCAACATGGCAAATCCCGCGAAGAATGATTTTTGCCCCAAAATAAGTAATCTCACGCTGTCTATAAAATATCGTTAAAAGCATGTAGAAGTTAAAACCATGAAGATGAGGTTAAAACTTGAAGTAGGTACTTATCTTTGTTTCATGTCGAAGGTGAAGTTTCCTTTGACGGATGCCTAATGTGCCAACATGGCGTAGAGCGTAGAGAGTGTCTCTTGGTTTGAGGAGACTGGCTCGGGTTGAGCCTTGACTGACCGAGTCAACTGCCGACTTAGAAGTGAGACCTGCTCAGCGAAGCACAGAGGGTCCTAGGAAGGGAAAATAGTGGGGGTAGGAGACAAAAGGTATACATATCAGCATAACCAACTTAAGAAAATTAAATTCTCTTGAGGAGATGGTCTTCAAAGAGTTGATAGCAGGCGACAATAGCACAGCATGGTGAGTGAAAAAGTAAACGACGTCCTCTTGCTCATGGAGATAATAGCTGGCGATGGTACCGAGATCTGGTGGCCAGATGGAAAAAGAAGTCCTCTTGCACCAGGAAAAATTGAGGAGCTTCAGAGATTCGCTGCTAGATGACGCTAGGAGGGTCATGGAAGAAATATATCTAGAACAGACTCACAAAAGATATAAGCGAAGTGATCACCACAGAGGAAATAGAAGATCACTGTTGGTGTTTGACTAAGAGGAAGGAATGAACATGCAAAGAGCATTAAACTTTATATTCTCTCGTACCGTGTATTCCAAGAATACACCACTGTATAGTTCTTAACGGAACTACTTGTTGAACTTGATATGCCAAGAAGAAACATAATTGGGCTTAAGTCTGTGTACCTTAATATTGTTAAATAAATAAATAGCCTAAATAAATAAATAAATGAATACACGCATACATAAGAATACTTAGATTGCATAGTATACTGTAAAATATTTGTCGAGGGATTTCTGCCAGGTTAAAAATGGCAACAGCTTCATTTCTTCGTCTGAAGGAGGGTGGGAGGCTGGGGAGGCGTTATAAAGCTAGTATACGCTGTCACGCAAGAAAAGTTGAACAATCTGCAGGGTGATGTAGCTTGAGGCTGCACTTTATTATTTAGAACATCCCAAAATTAAATAAATAGTGAGTTCTTTGGATTATAACTATTGAATTAGCTCTGGAATCTCAATCAACCAAAGAGGAAATAGTTGTGGCCTATAGGCTGTATTCCTATCGGCTAACATTTATTGTGGAAGACAAGTGAAGGAGAGTTTACATGTTATGCTAACCATTGTAATTACAGTATGTGTGTTTGTCATCAATCATCACCAACAGCGGTAGCTACATTTACTAACGCAAAGCTCTAGGCCAGGCGTTCTCAACCTGGTGCTCAGGATCTCCACAGTGCTCTTTAAATGACATATGGTGCTCCCGTCATACGAGCAAAAAAGTGCTCGCAAGCACAGCCTCCCCTGAGATCCATTCTTTAATACAAATTCTGTTTCATGAACACGAATAATAGGGGTTTCACTAGAAGGTTTGACAGTGAAAAATTGTACCTTGTAAAATAGTATTTATTAATCATCAGTAATCTTAATTGGACATCCCTGCTTTATGATTAACGCAAAAGATGCTGATTCGACTCGACTTTACATACGTAAATGATCTTATCTGCATGAGTCACGCAAGCAGTTGCAGCAAGCCTGGTGAGCGGTGAATCACTAGATATTTCAGCACTTCAATGGGAGAGAGAGACAGGAAAAGAAAAGAGAGGCGCATGCTTGTTGCATTATTATTATTATTATTATTATTATGACGTAATGGTGCTCGGGGACTTGGTATGGCATGATGGTGGTGGTCACAGTCTCAAAAAAAATTGAGAACGCCGCTCTAGGGTATGAAACCAAGCTATATACGGACTTGTCGAGTGGTTCAAACCCCACTTACAGCGGTCAATAAAATTATGTTTCCCATTTGAAACTCTAAGGAAAATGCTGGGACGGTACCTTCTAATAGGCTACAGACCGCTTCCTTCCATCTCTTGCTACAGTTTCAATCAATCTCTCATTAACTTTTCATTAGTTTGGCATCAGGAAGGGCATTAGGCCTAGAAACCACCTGCCACATAGAAATTGATTGAACATCATTCCCAAGCCCATTGAAACTGGAATGAGTCCCGCGACGTAGCCTTGCACGTACAAATCTTGCACCCCGGCGACAAAGGTAGCTGCAGCAAGTCGGGAGATCGTAGGTGCTAAACACGGCGATGACAGTGGCTATCCAGAGTGTGGTTTCTCCCCGTGGATTTTCCACACTCCCTTCACCCAAATGCCGGGATAGTACCACTTCAAGTCCCGGGGCGCCTATCCCATCCCTTTCCCTAATGCAGTTCCACCCACCCCTACAGTCATCATATAATAGTACATTATGCAACGAGCCTATAATGGCTATAATTAAGACACGAGTATTTTTATAAAACGAGGGTATGCGAGTTTTATAATTTCCATACGAGTGTCTTAATTACCATTATAGGCGAGTTGCATACGACTGTTTATGTTCGACGATAATTATAACTTAATTATATGTTATAACATAAATATTCATAAATATCTGTTGAGAGTCAGCCACTTGAATTTTGTGATTGGAGAGCGAGCGCTAAGTATGATATCTCTGTCTTTCAAGATCTCTGAACGACCGACGCATGCGCTCTGTGTGCTTGCAATGCCATATGCAGGCCATATGTTTACATCTGCCGCCCCTCAGTAATATTGTCACCGGAGTCGTTTCAAGACAATGCGCTGTGTAGAAATTAGTGTTGGTGATATTAAGGTACAGTGCTATTTCTTGTCTCATATTCAACAGTTTATTTACGCGAACATATGGACGGTGCGTATTCCATGTCGGAAATTTATTATAGTTCGATGTTGTGTTTATGTCCGACATGTTGGATTTTGAGCGCATGCGCGAAGGTATCGTTACCTAATTGGTCAATGAACGAGCTCTGATTGGCTGGAGAAACTGCATCATAATGAAAAACAGTGTTATAATGACCATCATTATGATACAGTTTTCTGACACATAATAGTGAGAGTCGAGCATAAATATAATTTCAATTCACACCCAATCACACGGAGCTGTTGATTGAGGTGACCCAAGTCCTCCAAATGAATTAACAACAAAACTGCAACGAAAACTTACAGGTAAGATACACACAATGAAGAAAAATGCAGAATCATTCTTTCAAATATTTCTTTCTATAATAAATAGGCTGAAATTCGAGATTTTATCGAAGGTGAACCCTCCACTAAATCAACCAAATGTAAAGCTTTTGTGTATGCGCCTCCTACTTCTCGCGAAAATATCGCGCTGAGAGACAATAGACAAAATATGACTCTGTTGTTTCATTTGAGGTACTTGACATCGTGGTCATTCAGCCCTGTGTACTTGGGAGTGTGTATAATCTGTCTGATAATCAGTATTATTATGGTATTTGTAGTAGTGTGTGTATTTGTAGTTCATGCTAAGATTGAGAAGGAGGCGGCCGTGGCTTAAGTTAGGAACCAACCCGGCATTTGCCTAGAGGAAAAGGGGGAAACCACGGAAAACCAATTCCGCTGGCTAAGGTAGGAATGGAACTCTTCTCAGTTTTGCCTCCCGAGGTTGAGTGTACCCCTATTCAACCCTCAGACCATAATTTATGTTCCTATCCGTGGTAGCATAGGTCATTCCATAAGTCTACTTAACGAGTAGGCCTATATGCTGGATCGAATCCCGTCGCTGACTGTGGCGTTTCCCCCAGGTCTTTCCACACACCCTCTCGGCAAATGCCGGGATGGTACTTCATTTCATGTCACGAGACACCTTCCGAAATTCTTTACCCACACACTACTTCAGTCATCACGCAAACACAGGTTATCAGAAAACAACCACCCAAATGAATCGGGCTGATGACCAAGATGTCCTTAGCCCTTAAAAAAATATACAACTAAACAACTAAAAAACAAGGCAACAACTGAACTATATTAAAATGTGCAGATTGAACAAAAGATACTGAAATAGTTACTTGGCAAAAAAATGGGGTTCTAACTCACCACGTAGTGTTCCGGAAGCTAACACCATACCCCGAGACCACAACTTCACTAAGAGAAACAGCTGCTAAGAGCTGTACAAGATCACTCTATTGGGCGTCCGTAACTGAGCTAGTTCTTGTTGTTTTAAAGGATGGAACAGCGAAACCGAGTCATATTATACTATCGATTATCTATCTCTCATGTTTTAAAAACAAAATGGATCTGAACGACGTTCTTCTTCCGTTCACAGTACGGCAGCATAATATTCCTTCTAGGCGCAAGGCCAAACAAGATGCTGGGGAGGGAATTAGGGGTTAAATGAGGTCCAGACCATTAGACATTTGTACCATATGTCACAGTGTTCACTTTTGAGGAAATAACAGCCCTTTAGTGTCCACATTTTTATCCGATTAATTCTTGGAAATCTCACTTCCCTGACTTGTGATCACCGCTGCCGCTACGGTACTTCATGAAGTGACGGGCTGGACTTCCCGTCAGATGATGTACAAAATGAATTACACTATGTGACGGCGAAATTTAGTCATTTCATGAAACCACGCGTCAGATAGTGCAACTGTACCTTTTTACATCATATGCCTGCTCTTCATGAAGTGCCTAAGATTTTCATGAAATGACGGATTTCACTATCTGACTACGACATATACATTGTTTAGACCGAGCTGACACTTTCTTGTGACTTCGGCGTTGCCAATGACATGGAAACCCTGCAAGGCATGGACATTTGGTAACCATATGACATAAGTCGCAGTTTACACTTTGCAGTCGCCATCCTAATTACATTCACTCAGATGAACATCGGACGCAAAAAGCGATCTGATAGGCGAAGGTAGGAGGGTATTTAATGAATATTTGATAGTTTTTAAAGCTTCTATGCCCAAGATAGCGGGTTCAAACCCGGCCGAAGCCGTCGGATTTTTAAGAGCGTTAAAAATCCCTCAGTATGCCTTCCTTCGGAGGGGAAGTAAAGCCGGCGGTCCCATGTCATAGATTTATGGCATGTTAAAGATCTTTCCACTAATTACACCTGTGTGAAACTAAATTGGATAGGTTAAGAATGTAAACAACGCTCTTTGGTTGCTACGTTCGTTGCCAAGAGCCGACTGCGGTGGCGTCTAGTAGCTAGTTCTGAACTAGGCCTAGTAGTCGTTGACGGTGGCGTTTGGCGGCAAAAGTAGGAACTATTTGAAAATTCAAAGTTGCAGTCCCTACTTGAATTAAAAAAACAGATACACACACTAATACAGTCATCACAATTAACACCGGTTATCAGACAGATTCTACACTCACCCAAAGTGCACGGGGCTACATGACCGCGTTGTCGCAGCCCCTAAACTAAGGAACCAACCAACCACCATAGTTTTTAAGAGTGTATGATTTTTTTTCAACCTTGTCCCGTATGTAATAGATTACTGTTTTCTTTATAGTGCTTGGTTGTTTAGCTTTGATTTTCCTTCGTTACGGATGCTTATCATCTCGTATTAACGTCAGACAGGATTAGCTAACAAATTAACGTAAATTTAAATGTTAGAAGAGAAACCATCTAACATCGACTATACTTATTGTTGCTGTAAATGTAAATAACCGTAGCCTTGTGAACAAATTAAATGTCTTGCTTTGTTGTAGATTCACCGCCGTATTAACTGGTATTTCCTGTATTTGCTTAGGGTGCATTTTACGTGTCCCGTTCTTAGCTTGCTTGCTGTTTCACTTTTCTGTAAGAAGGACTTCAAGAGGGCTTAACTTAAATTCAGTTCAGGAGATTTATTTTATTGCTCTTTAGATTTGCGGACTAGCCGTGATTTTTAACCCTCTGAAGTAGGATAGGGGTTTGATATTTTTATAATAATTGTTAACGAGTTTTACTTAAATCTGGACTATTGATTTCTAGTTTTGTGTTTTGGGAGTGTGTTTCCTTAGGCTCGTCTATGACTTTTTCCTCACTCACCTGATCGCCCTGAGCTATCAGTCTCATGCCGGAGCTAGTCTGAGGACGCACCCGATCCATTCAGTGTGTGGGTTCGGAGGGTAAGGAAGTCACAAGGGTCATCTGCGGCAGATGATCCCCTGGCGCTCGTCCAACGGGCACAATACGCAAATATGATATGGCTATTGAGGCTTCCAAACTCGACCTCTGTCCAAGTTAACAACCCATAATGTGGATTTTTCATTTTATTTTAATTCAAAATTGCATGGATATTCATTTCATTGTATATTATTACTGTTAAACTAATAACGCTGAAGAAGACACCATTGTTATATCGAAACATGTACGTTCAAAATATTAACAAACATCATTTCACAGTGTTGACAGGGCGGATTATATAAAGTAAGAACGGCAAGCGGCAGTTTTGTTATTCGTCGCTGCGGTGGCCTTAGCCGAGCATGTGGCGCGCCATGGCCCCCTGCTGTATTATTGAAAGTGCGCGCATAGTACATACGAGGGCTGTTTTTTGTTTTAGTTCCGATGGACTGTATAAAAATAACAGATTGACATGCCAAACTGATTTTACTACTAAATGTTTGCTTGTGTTATTCGTATGTCTCAACATAATCGCCAAAACGATTGAAACATTTGTCGTATCGTTACACCAGCTTTCCAATGAGATCGGAAAAAAATATTCTGCCGCCACTGAGGTGGGTACGTCTGGACAGTCTCCTGAAGTTTTTCATTTTTGACGAGGCGTTGCCGCCCAATCATACCTTCAATTCTCGAAAAAGGAGAAAATAATTCAGTGCTGGTTTGGACTAAACGGCAGATGGTCCAAACTTCACACTTGAATTCTTTGTAAAAGTCTATCGTAACGTTGGTCGTGAATAATTTTCAGAAATTTTCACAAATGTTTCAATCGTTTTGGTGATTATGGTGAGACATAAGAATAAAACAGGCAAACACTTAGTAGTAAAATCAGTTTGGTATGCCAATCTGTTAGTTTTATACAGTCCATCGGAACTTGAAAAAAAAACTCGTATGTACTATGCGCGCGCTTTCAATAGTGCAGCAGGGGGCCATGGCGCGCCACAAGCTCGGCCAAGGCCACCGCACCAACCAATAACAGAACTGCCGCTTGCCGTTCTTACTTTATATGAAAGGCCCTGTATATATTTTACCATTAGTTAATAGAGATAAAACTGTTACTAAACTAACATCGTAAACATACACGCATTTTATCGGTCCTGTCCCGCAAGTAATCGATTTGTTAGAGTTCGCTGTGTCACTCTGGTGCCAACTAAAGATCTAAAGGCAGCACTACGATCCACTAAGCCATGCGGCTCCGTAGTGACCCCGGTTTCCTCGAGATAGTGCCTTGGCGTAACCATTATTGCCAACACCGACGTACTGTGGAAGTCGACCCCATGGGGTTGGGGATAACGTGCCTGCCTCGCGCCCGGAGGCCCCGGGTTCGATTCCCGGCTCCGTCAGGAATTTTAGAAACTTAACTGGAACTGAGTGCACTCAGCCTCGTGAAGACAATTGAGTAGCTGTCTGACAGTGAGGCAGCGCTCCAGTCACAAAGACCAAGATTAACGGCCGAGGATACCCGACGCGCTGACCACGCATCACTCCATAATCTGCACGTTGGGCAGCGGTAGCTTGGTAGGTCTAGGCTCTTCATGGGCTGTAGCGCCACGTGGTTTGGGATACATCCTTGCCAAAATTGCACGGCCCCGCTCCAACTCAGTGAGTTGTTGATACTGGCTTCTTCGACTCCTTAAAGGCATGCTTGACTCACACCCAGCGGCGGTTTCTGGATATTCGCTCTGGGGCCAGTGCACACCCATTCTTGCAATATTGCCGTTCACATTTCAATTTTATGTATATAATAAATAATGAATAAAATTTTAGGGTATTATAAAGCGTGAACAAATGTCCAGTACACCACGTTTTTTACATTTAAATGTACCGCGTTCGTTGCGCCTCACTGTACGTTGCTTGTGTGCTGGCTCGGGTATCATCACAGATCGCCGTGGTCGATCGTTGCTTCACGTCCGTAGCTGAAACCTTAAATTACCCTACACGTGACCCCTGGTTGGTGCTAAGAAAGCAACAGTGATAAGATGTCGCCGTACTGTCCCATGGGGCCATGACAGTAAAATTGACACAACGAAAAGTCCTTGTAAGGACTCGGCATTCAATACCAGGACCCTGGGCCCTCAGCTAACGATCTGTCAACTTAACATTGAGGGAATCAGTAGAGCTAAGTGCCAGTATTTATCTAAGATACTTAGGGACCATTTTGTAGATGTATTGGCACTACAAGAAACACACACTGAAGATGGTACTCAGCTGTCAAACAGGGGGAAAATTTCTGGATACAAAATAGCGACGGAACTATTTCATCCAAAATATGGCATTGCCATCTATGTAAAGAGTGGCATTGAAGATTATACGATCTTGCCTTCTGATATATGCCCAAATCCTTACTCAGCTTCTATCAGGATTCAGGGTGTTACCATCACGAACATCTATAAGTCCCCATCAGTCTGTTGGACAGATCAAATTGTACTAGTTCCTGAAGAAGATAGTTTAATACTTGGTGATTTCAACAGCCAGCATACTTCCTGGGGGTATGTGAAAAATGATGGTAATGGTGACAAGTTATTTGAATGGATGGATGTAAATAATCTCACATTGATATATGATGCTAAAGATCGAGGCACCTTCCATTCTGCTCGTTGGAACCAGGATTACTCTCCTGATCTATGCTTTGTCTCCAATAGCCTAATGATAACAACACCACGAATACAAAGGCACGTTCTGAATGACTTTCCGCGTAGTCAGCATAGACCAATAATTTATAACATTGGTATTAATATCCCTGTTATAAGATCTACACCCCACCCTCGAAGGAACTTCCAGAAAGCTGACTGGGATTTGTACGCCAGTTATACTGATGCCAGCATTAGATGGGCGCAACCAGTACCTGAGAACTACGACCGGTTTGTTGGATTAATCAAATCCGCTGCTAAACGAAGCATTCCTAGAGGTACCTGCAAATATTATGTTCCTGGCTGGAATTAAGAAACAACTCGCTTATGCAATGAATTTGAACGGAACAGTAGTCATGAGAAAGCTGTTGAATTACTAACATCCTTGGACAATGCTAGATGAGAGAAATGCTACAAGACCGTTGAAAACTTGAACTTCACCCACTCAAGCAGGAAAGCATGGTCACTAATACGAAAACTGGATCCAACATCCATACCCACAAGAAAGCATTCCGCTATCAACGTAGAATCCATAGCTGATCACCTTATTTCTACATCCAGGACAGAGAGAGACAAGAGGTTTAGCAGACAGGTCCGATTGGAATTCAACAAATTAAAACGTGAAGTCAAACCTAACTTGTTTTAATCGCGACCATTCTCATTAGAAGAGATACAACATGGTGTGGATGCCCTCCAGACTGGAAAAGCAGCGGGATTTGATGGTGTGTAATGTGGTCCAGCTACCAAACGATGGCTTGCAAACTTTTTCAGTTCCATTCTACAATCAGGCCGTCTTCCACCGTCTTTCAAGAAGACCAAAATCATTGCAATACTGAAACCAGGAAGAGATCCAAAGCTACCCCAAAGTTACAGGCCAATTGCCTTACTCAGTGTCACCTACAAATTACTTGAAAGACTGTTACTGAAGAGAATTGCTCCTGCAATTGAGCAACAGATTCCAGTTGAACACGCTGGATTCCGCCCAAAACGAGACTGCTCTGATCAAGTCCTTGCCTTAACTACATATCTAGAAACCAGCTTTGAGAAGAAACTTGTGTTTCTACCTTTCTGGACCTCTCAGCGGCATATGATACAGTCTAGAGGAAAGGACTTCTCCTCAAACTCATAAAGTCAGTCCTTTGTCTTAAAACAGTCACTCAGCAACATGTTAAGTAATAGACTATTCCAAGTTCACAATGCAAGTGCCAGGAGCAGGTTCCATTCACTCAATAATGGTCTACCTCAGGGTTCAGTTTTATCCCCTATGCTATAACTTATACATTCATGATCTGCCAGAAACAGCATCCCTTAAAATCATCTATGCGGACGATATAAATCTTACAGGCCAGTGCGCCACCTTTGATGAAGCAGAGGATTTGCTGAGTGAAGACCTTAAGAAGATGAATGTTTATTTCAGAATGTGGCGGCTTCAACCAAGTCCTTCTAAATCTGAGGTAACCACATTTCACCTTAACAATCTACAGGCAAACTACAAACCTAGAGTGAAGTTCGGGAACCAATATCTGAAGTACAATAGCTTCCCTAAGTATTTAGGAGTGATATTGGACAGGGCACTAACTTTCAGACAGCATATTGCAAAAACAGCAGCAAAATTAAAAAGATGTAATAACTTACTAAGTAGGTTAGCTGGAACATCATGGGGCGCTGATGCCAACACTCTCAGGACTACTGCTTTGGCTGTCGTATACTCTCCAGCTGAATACTGTGCAGGCATATGGTTGAACGCTCCGGCAGACAATGCGGATTATCTCTGGCACTCTACATTGCACTTCCTCACAGTGGCTACCTCTCCTGAGTAAGCAAGCTCTTTCCCGCCTGTGGCGCAGAATTATGGATAATGAAGTTCTCCCAATCCACCAAGACGTCAATCAACCTACATCCAGGTTGAAATCACGGCAACCAGCCTACAAACGGCTATGGAACTTACTTCAGCTCCGTTCGACCCCCGAAATACACGGGAAGTTGAATTGGTCTACCTCTCCACCTCGTGACCTAATTGAAGTGCTTGATCCTACCATCAACTACCTGGATTCCATTTCCCTCGAGCAGTCTGGTCCCGTCTCAACAGAATTCGATGTGGCACTGCTCGATCTAGAGCAGCCTTACATCAGTGGGGTTGGATAGACTCGCCTCGTTGTGAATCTGGATAAGAAGTGCAAACCATCAAGCACATCGTGCAGGAATGCCCTCTATACAGGGTGATTCTCTATGTAGTTTACAACTTCAATAATGTGTAATTATTTATTGGAACCACTTACAGACTTGGTTTATATGTCATTACATAGCAAAACACTTTTTTTTTTTGACAAATCAATTATGGCTAAATGTGTGCACCATTTGTCATCCTGGACACATCCCAACGGAAGTTGATTTCCTGCCACGTATGAACCAGCATTTCCGGGGTAACCGAGGCGATGGCTATTGTGATGCCATGTCTCCGTTCATCAAGATTTGCAGGTAGGGCAGGGATGTACACCCTATCTTTCACAAAGCCCCACAGAAAGAAGTGCAGTGGTGTGTAATCTGGGGACCGTGGCGGCCAGGTAATTGTTTCTCTTGAAACAGCGCAGAAAACATTGACTTTGGGGCTGTCATGTGGTGCCCATGTGGTTTTTCCATGCCCCAAATACGACAATTGTGTTGACTCGGCCAGAAAGGTGCAACGTTGATTCATCGCTGAAGACCACATTGTTCGAGAATGACTCATCACGGCTGATGCGATCCATTATTTCAACACAGAATTCATATCGGGTATGTTTATCCGCTTCACTTAGTCCTTGAACCAAGGGCAATCGGTATGCTTTCATGGCCAAATATCGACGCAACACCCGCCAAACAGTGGCCTGAGGGATACCAGACTGCGGACGAACCTCTCCCTACCTGTTTCCACCACATCGCCAGTCACAGGTGCGTGGCCTGGCACCATTGTGTGTAGCACAGAACAACCTGAATCAGTAAATGTCTGGTGCCATGTGTACACTGTTGGTCTGCTGGGTGGGTATTTGCCAAATTCTGTGTGAAACCTCCGCTGTACACTCGTTGCTGACTTGGTTTCTTCAAACCAGAACACGCACGTCGCTCTTTCCGCTCCAGTGAAAGTCGACATTTCCAACAAGTGACAGGTGGCGAGCGTGGCGGACAACTGTGCAACTACAAACTACGTGAGTCAAAACTTGAAGTGTTTTGCAATATAATAACATATAAACCAAGTCTGTAAGTGGTTCCAATAAATAATTACACATTATTGAAGTTGTAAACTGCATAGAGAATCACCCTGTATATGTACTCTGGGACCTTAGAAGAGCTCCATGCAGCCACTCCACAAGCTCTTGAATGGATTCAAGACCTAGCAGCCCATATATGAAGGGTCCTAATGCTGTAAATTGTTTATTTGTAAATTTATATATATTAATTAGATAATTACTGTCTTGTACGCTTCAATAAAACAGATCGCCGTTCGCCAGCAGGAGCTACCGCACTATCTGTTGGAGAATTGTTGTACCAAGTAGCGTTCCATGCGCAGTTTGAAAGGTTGTGTCCTTAGGCAGCTTGTATAATAGCGCCAAGTGTATGGATATTATATATTCTAAAGTAGGAACAGTAAATTCAGTTTCATAACATTTCTTTATAATTTACAGATTTTTAAGGAATGATTGTATTTGGACAATTACGCGGCCTGTAATACCTCGTATATTATCTTGGTGATCTTGGCCGTGGCAAGTATTTGACAGAATCGTGTTTTTAAAGTGTGGAATATTTGAGAGCGTGTGTATTGTTAAGTATTTAATTACTTCTCCTCCCAGCTTTGCTTCACCCACGGGCATAGCGAGGATCATTCCTCTACCGGTCGAAAAGACGGTGTCTGTCTTTGCCAGCAGAGGCAACTGGGGATGGTGACAGGCGACCGCAAACTTGATCTAATTCAGGGTCAAAGAAGGGATTTTGACCGTTGTCCAGAAAGGATCCGTCCCGGTATTTGCCTAGTGATAAAATGGAAAACCAAGAGAACCATTTTCAGGACGGCCGATGTGGGATTCGGGATTATTATGGCTACTGTTCAGTATTTAAAAACTATTATACCGTCCCAACTTACTCTGCGAGAAAAGGTGGCCATATAATAAGAAAAGAGAAGAACTATTCCAAACCTGAATTTAATTAAAACATCCCTGTACAAAGGCAAGGCTAGGAATCGCTTGTTCCATGATGAAGTTATAGCAAGTTAGTATGAGTGGGCTGTGGCTGTGAACTAACCAACAGGATGTACACTTTCTGGCATGTGAAGACAAAAGTAGTGCCTCGTGCACAAAACCAGGGTTTTCTGACTTAGGATATTTAAAATAAGAAAATCCCTCTCCGCACATCGGAAGCGGATATAGATTTCACCGGGCAAAGAAAAATGCTTAGAATTCACTACAATTGCCAATTGTCGTACAGTATATCTACGAAAGTTCCACATGTTTAGCATACAGCATCTTCTTATAATATCTGAAATATTTTGCTCATCCCTTGGTGTAAGTGTGGGTCATATCAAATACTCTTCCAGACAAAAATTGTAAGTACATGTTAGAGGAGTGTGGGCCATTTTAAACTTTTTGATATTGTGCCTATTAAAAGAGGTATGATTTATTTTCCCCAAAAACTATTTTTTCCACCCCTTTGGTCAATGGTTGGTGCTATCAAAAACTTAACGAAGATAAGCGCTTGGCCCTTATTCGAAAAATAGTACAAACTTTGAATGGATTCAATTTTTAACGTAAGAAAGTTATAGCGATATTTCACCATCCCCCCCCCATTTCCACCCCCTTGGTCCGATTTTGCCCATTAACGAATTCGACCGAAATTTTGATTGGCCATATTTTATGTATACATATAAATAATTTACTGCGAATATCTCAAAAATTGTTGGTTTTAGGGCGTTAAAATGTGGTTTTCGGGCCCCCGAGTTTCGTTTCTCACAATGAGGGGCTGAAAATGAGCTTTGTCTCGCCCTTCTACGCCTATTTCAGCAAGTATTTTAAGGGGGTAGGCCCCCTTTTATGAGAGGTACGGAGAAGAGTTACATCAATGATTAGTGTCGTGCCTCTGAAGGATATCTGTACCAAATTTTGCGTTGATCCACCCAGCCGTTCTCGAGTTATAAGGGAGCAAAATTGTCCACAGACAAACAAACAAACAAACAAACAGATAGACAGACAAAAAGGGTATTTTCGCGCGCATCCGTCATAAAAAGTCTGAAACGCGTAAATAACGCAAATTTCCGAAGAAATTTAGAAAAAACAGACAAACTTTCATTTATATATAGGCCTAGAGATTATATATTAACTTTTGAACTGACGGTGGTTTTGGGATCTGTGGGATGTGAAACGCGAAGATAAGTCTTTTTTTTTCCTGTTCGAAAACTTGCTCAATGGAGACGTATCTGTCAATGTGGCAGATTTTGAGGTTATGCAGGAGAAGAATGAGGACGAGAACATGATCACAGTTGAGGAAATAAGAGTGGGTGGTAAATAAACTGCAATGTCACAAAGCTGCAAGGGTAAAGGGAATTAAGGCAAAAATGGAAAAGTACAGTGAGAAAGCAGGGCTGAAATGGGCTACAGTGAGATTTGATGGTTCAAGGTTGTTCTAGGAGAGAGGCATAGCTGTAATCTTACACGACTACTGTAGTAACCGGCATGCGTTGAATGATAGAAAAAGAAACTGTTATGAAATGAGAGTATATATTATGTAAATCAATTAATCTCTTAGAGATATAGATTGACAATTAAATAAAGAAATTAGGCAAATTATGCCTCACAAACTGAAATGTCGCTGTACGTATTTTATTCAATTTTGTCAAGCTTGCGCACTCATACAACGTAAACACATAAACTGCCGCTAAACTGTATGAAATACAGTACACTCATCTGTTGATACGACTCGCGCGCCACCTATTGTAAGAAGAATGCGCGAATACTGGGCCAATGTGAAAGAACGAGGGAAAAGGCAGTGGAAATAACGTGGTGCATAGACGACCGAAATAATAATAATAATAATAATATGACAATGCCGCAGAAATTAAGAAACAGTAATAGGCCTAACCTCGAAACCCGCCATTTGCCTTTGTTAGCAAAATGTTTTTTAAAATCAGTATTGATAGTGAATTTAAAGTTTAAAATGAACGCCAATCAATACTTGAATTAAACTATATCTATTACTAGCAGTAGTGCCCGGCTTCGCCCGGTGGATTTATTTGTTCTGTGGATGATAATGAATACTACTACAGCACTGGAGCGTTCAAGGATAAGGATCGGAAAGCACCAACACTTATTGCATCTAATAATCTCAGTATACTGCACCAACACCATCGCCCTTATACGGAGGTATGCTATTGTCATGATGATAACTGTTTTAAGGGGCCTAAGAAATCCTTTTGCACTAATTACTCCCCGTGACTACAATTTATAAGCAGCTCGCAATTCTGCACCACAACACTGGTAGTGGCGACGTGATGCAGCCCGCACTGCCAGGCAACAATAGAAAAAGGTATTATTGAAGCCGTTCGGGAGCGCTTGTTCTTCCGACTTACTGAACAAAAATCTATCTTTGAGGTTACCTGGAGGTGTAGCCTAATGCTACTTGGCCTAACCAATTCCTCTTGAATCTGGCTATCATATACAAAAATAATTTTTCGAATCCGACTGGTAGTTCCAAAGATTAGCGCGTTTAAACACCCAAACAAACTCTTCAGCTGTATTATATCAGTATAGATTTATTATATATATAGGTACACATATCGACCTGACATTGAGGTCTTCAGCCCAATTAAATAATGAAAAATATTAATGATGCACTTAAGTCTAATGATGAGTTATAATAAACCCGTTTGGCGAACCCCCTGAGTGTTCGCGAACCACAGGTTTGGAAACGATGCCTTCGATGTAAAGGTCGGCAAGTAGCATGGCCTCGATGTATAACTTATTTATTCTTGTATTTCTCTATTTGAAAATACTAGGCGTGGACTTATGCTTGGCTTTTAAAATGTTACGTATAATCGCACATAAGTCTAGCCCTGTGTATTATTCAAATCAGCTGATTTATAGCAACAATAAAAATTTGGCAACACAGCTCAGCTGTTCCAAGTTCTCGCCATATCCTTCACATTCTTTCCTTCGACATACAGGTGATGAACAAACTAATACCGATGCCCTGCAACACGTAATATTTTATGAGGTGGTAAGACTGAACATTCGACATTTCGTTGTTGCTTTGGTGGTTGATCTAGTCACGAGTAATCTATCTTAAAAACAATTAAAAAAAGCATGTTATTTATTATTTGGCTGTCGTCCCTGAGAACCGGGTTCGATTCGGCATTTCCAAGTATTAAATTTCTTGCCAGAGCCGGTCCTCCGCAGGGGGTGTCAACCAGATAGGGATTATTTGGCACCATCGGTGTAGTAGCGCGGCCAGTCGTATGGTGCGCTGTATATCGTCGTGCCAACATATGCATGATACACGTAATTAAATTGCAAACATATCCCCATATTTAGTCAATAAATGTACACATAATTCCTAATTGACATTTCCTTGCAATTATCTTGCTCACAGACGATAATTACGGCACTTATCATTAAATAAACATTATTTTTGTCAGTTGGCGGCATTGCCTTCCTGCGAACTACTTCTGTTCAAACATGGCGGTGTATTTACATTTTCTGTACATTACAGCAATATTTCTTCCCGAGAGTTTTCGATTGATTTCGCCTTAAATAGGGGACGATAACCTAGATGGTAGGCCCCTTACAGCAACAATTATCAATATCAATCGCCTTAAATACATGTGTTTCTTGATGTTCTGTGAAAAAGAAGTGCCGTAATCTTGGCGTTTTCAATTGGATGTAACTTGTAAACCAGTACCGGTATTTCCATTTCTGAGGTAAGAACCGATAATGCATTATGTATTATTCAATTGATTTCGTAAGAGAGTGCTGATATTATCGATAGGATTCTTATGAGAGCCATGCATTATTATTTGTGGACTTCCGTAGTCGTAGAAAGCTAGATTTAATGAATTTAATTTTGTTGTTGTTAGATTTTGTATTTCATGGTTTCTGTACCTCATTCTGTATATTTTGTATGTAGGTTATGGGAAAACATCACTCAGAATCTTGTGTTCTTGGCTGCAAAAGTAGAGGTTGGAGATACGCTCCTTTCATCGCTTCTCAGTTGATGACTCAAGGTATGTATCAATAATTAGGCTATTCTGTAATTATTTAGTCAGATTCCTTTGATGGCACTATTTAAATTAAATTTAAAGTGATGATCCTCACGTCCTACATGGAGTAATCGCCACTGGGAGGGAGTATGGAAAAACAACGCTCAGGACAGCTTCTGTCAGTGCGGGAAATCAAATCTCCAACCTCCAGAGTTGCTGCAGCCCCCCATTGGGGGCGCTATGCTCCCAGTTTAAATCTTGGTTTAGAGTTCCCACATTTCTATACTCACGGCAGTGTCCACATGAAAACTCCACAAACAATTCGATCTTGAAAAGGAAGCGTGCTAAAGCTTGATAATGTGACGTATCTTGTTCTGCCCCTCGCTCTGAGTACTATACCGCTATTGTGTGTTCAGAAACAGTCAGCAATGCTGTGATCATCCTACAGTCAGCTCTCAGCTGTAACTGTTTAAAAAGAAAATTAATTGTTTTGTAAAATAGTCTTTGGGACTACCTTGCGCGCCCTCTCGATAACCTCTGTCTCGCTGTCACTGGCAGTACTGTAGTTCTACATCTCAGCCCTAGATGGGTTAAGTGTGACCTTCACCGCCCGGAGTAGAATGCACTGTTTTATTAATTCATTCATTAATTTTGTACACTTGAATTAATCGTACAGCATGTGGGCTGTAACACGTAGGCCTACAATGACCACGATGCGACTAACATAACCTAATCAATTTGTAAGCGACTTGAAGTGTTCGAAACTTGTAATTACTGTCTAATTAGGCCTACTTACTCGGCCAATCTGACACCTGCCATGTTTTAAGTATTCTTTTAGTAAGATCTCTTGATCCAAAACCTTGACTTAATGAAACTAGGCCTAGTTATTTTTATTGGATGATGTGTGTAGGCCTAATATGTGGTTCAATTTTCTTTTTTGTGTGGGGTGAGGTATACCTCCCACCTACACCCACTCCCCAAATATCAAGCTGGAGGAATTTTGGGTATTCGTGACGCATGTGGACTCACATGTGGATTAGTTACATTAATCACAGGATTAAAATTTTAGTTATTTATTAAAAGGTGAGGGAGACAGTCCTATGGGATGGATCAATCATAGATGTCCATTACATTAATAAATAGCTTCTGTGTTTTACTAAAATAAAGGTAGCGCTAAATGAACATAGAACGAGCGATAACATTCTCTATAATAGATGAATTAGCCAAAATACCTTATGAAACTATGAGAAATAAATCGGGGAGCGATGTTTTAATAGATGTTTCCTCCTCCGCCGTCTGTGACCCACCCAGCCATCCCAAATAGGATCAGAGCATATAGGCTATAGGCTAGCGAAAATTACAGCTGTGGGTGCCATTGTTCAAATCAATCATCTTCAAAACAATACCATAACAGTACTGCCAAACAAAGAAGTGGCCAGTTTAGTCTCTAGTGCGCAGCACTCAGTTCACTGCTCTTAATTAGGCTAGTGTGTGCAATATTTTCACTTCTCTGCAATGATTTTTTTTATCCCACGGCTGAAATGAGTTATTTTTGTTATATGCTCTCTGTGATTATTATGCAGTATATCGCTCCGCTGTAATAAATATGTATAATTTTTTCGTACAACTTTGGTTTTGATAATGGTTACAGCTTAACGCATCCCGATGAACTTCCGTTTTTGATCAATAGTGATTTTGTATCCCAGTTCTTTTTATCAACAGTGATTTTATATCTCACATGTTGGCAGCAATGTGTGCGCCTCGGTGCGTGCCGCTAGAGTGAGCCTTGATGACAGTTGAACAAGATGCAAGCGGTGTCAAAACATGGCAGCCGTTTTTAAAATATCAATAAATAGAAAAACATATTTACTTACTTTAGCACATAATGAGGTTCGGTAGTGACCAGGGTTCCTATTTGCAATATGTAATATCGCCCAGAAGATGAAACAAGGACACAAGGTATGTAAAAGTTACATTCATGTCTGCAACAAGTTTATAATCCGCGTTCCACTTACATTCAGAATTAAGGTAGCACTGAATGAAAGTAGAACGAGCGATAACATTCTCTATAAGGGGCCGATTATATTCTTGGTAATTAGTGTCGATGATTTTCTGTAACAGCGAGATAGATACAAGACAAATATATTTGGTTTATTGTATGCCATTGTAATGGTTGATATAGGCTAGCTAGTATATTTATTCCCACATGTTACTTTACCTACGTATTAATTCTGAATGAAAGTAGAACGCAGCTTATACACTTGCATCAGACATGAATGTGACTTTTACATACCTTGTCCCCTTGTTTCATTTTCTGGGCGATATTACATAGGTCTATTGAAATTAGGAACCCTGGTCACTACTGCACATCATATATATGTGCTAAAGTACAGGGTGCCAGGAAAAGTTCTCAGCAGTAGCTACGTGCAGAAGTGAGAGGTTGCGTCAGCAGTTTAGTTCGCTGCATGGTGTCCCTGATAGGGCGAAGGCCACATGCGTGGGCTGTGGGCTGTCGAAATCGTCAGTGCGTATAGTTAGATTATTGGAAGATTGCAACAGTATGTTATGAATGGCTGGGTGAGTATAAAGTTTACTGTTTGTTATGATACAAGCGACAGCCGTGCTGCCAACGTAACTGGTGACGTAATCTCTCGCAGCAGCTTGTAGGCACTGCGGACAACATTCCCTGGCGCCCAGTATGTAAATGAATGAAAATCCACAGCCTGCTTCCAGTCTCCGACCGGGTCAGGAATGGAATGAATGAAGCCCCCAACTAGCGGCGAGGATATGAACTGTGCCGGCTGCCGAAGCCTGTCGCACTCCTCTGGGGCAATGATTAAATGAATGACAGATGAAATGAAATGATAGTGGAGAGTGTTGCTGGAATGGAATTTTAGACAGGGAAAACCGGAGTACCCGGAGAAAAACCTGTCTGCCTCCGTTTTGTCCAGCACAGATCTCACATGGAGTGACCGGGATTTGAACCACGGACCCAGTGGTGAGAGGCCGGCGTGCTGCCGCCTAAGCCACGGAGGCTCCCAGTATGTAAATATGTGTTTCTATATTTTGCTCTTTTAAAAACGGCTGCCATGTTCCGACAGCGCTTGCATCTCATTCAACTGTCAACAAGGTCCACTCTAGCGGCACACACTGAGGCGCACAAATTGTTGCCAACATGTGGGATACAAAATCACTGTTGATAAAAAAAAGTGGCATACAAAATCACTGTTGATAAAATAATCATTGATCTGGACGCGTTAGGCTGTAACCATTGTCAAAAACCATTGGATTGGACGAAACGAAGGTTAGAATGGTCAGGTGTTGGCGAGGTTGATAGTACTGTTTTGATGGTAGTTGATGTGAACAATGGCAGCCACAGCTGTAATTTTGCCTATATAAGTCGTGATTCTTTTTGGGATGGCTGGATGGGTCACAGAGAGGGGTGCTGGCCAGCACGTGCGTACTTCCATCCTCCCGCTCTTTTCCTCATGCTCATAATAATAGCACCGTTATTACATTTATTACATTCTTACTCAGATGGTTTTCAAAAATCTTAAACAAACCAATGCTTAAATCTGTTTGGTGCAAACTGTAAAATAAAATATTAGCCCGTCAAATTGAGGAGAGGCCTAAATTATGGTAATGAATAGCAATAACAATATTACGAATACTATCATAAAGCAAAAATGATCAAAGCGAAACGACAACACGTGATTGTTTCCGTGATATTTAGTTATTTATATTTCCTGTAGAATAAGTTTCAAGCAGGGGCGGCTGGCTCTAACGGGCCAGTGGGCCAGGGCCCTCCTTACCAATAACCTACATTAGTAATTCATTTTTAATCCTTAACGCTCGAAATACTGGCCGAGTTGTGCGCTCCTCACTATGAAAATGTACCAGCATGTTTGAATAACGCGCTACATATCTTGTTACGTAATTCGCCTTGCTGCGGGCTGCTCGGGGCCCAGGCCTCACTGGGCCCAAGACTCAATTCAACTACAAACAAGGACAGGTCTATTGCGCGTGCGCGCAGACGCTCTTCAAACGTCGGCTATGGGCAAGGCTTATAAACTACAGAGGTTGCCTCAATTTTCACTCACCAATCAGCGCTCACAAGGCGGATGACGTCACAAGATACCAAACGCGCCATGTGGGGAACGTAACGAAACTGTCAACATCAGCTGTTGAGTACACAAAGAACTGTTTATTCTCATGAAATTATTGGTAAATGGGTGATAAAATAACTGAATGTAGCCTACTTACATTTTATGTTGTGATCTTGAATTTCTTGAAAATTCGCCTAGACTCGGTAGCAGTATCGTGGGTGTTAGTGACTTCCAATAACCACTTCTTATGCAAGATAGAATTGGAATGTTTCAATCTGATGAAGAAAATTGTTATCACTGCTGCCTCAACCCCACCAGACGGTACATCAGAAACTTCTCTCGACACGAAATCTGTCGTTCTTCTTAGAACGTTCTTGCCTCGTTGAAATCCGTATTTTCCGTGAAATGTGACGAATTTTGCTGAAATGTGCCGGAACTGGTTTAGCCAAGTTTCTGAGGGATCGGTGTATTGGCCAACGCGGGAAGTCAACAACCCACCAAGAGTATTCTGGTAATAGTGGACAATGTATAAAAATTTGTTGGCCAAAGCATTAGATAATGATGTGATAATACAAAGAGTTGACTTTACAAAGGTCGCTTGACAATTTAGCAAACATGTGGAGGACCAGACAATATTATTGTCACTAAATAAGGAAGTCCAGGAAGGCATAAAGGACACGACACCACCACTAACTAATAATAAGATATATTATCAAATAGATGGCACATAAAACATAATATCCAAAGGTGACACATAAACAAATATTCAAAGGTGGCACATAAACATATGAGAAACACTAGCACAAATTTACACAATTGAAGAAACACTCATTATGAATTAACACACGTTACGTCTTGAGCCTAAAACACACATATTGTCTTGAACGTAGCTGCAGATCAGTACATCATAGAACGGCATGCAATACACGGCGGTTCCATAGAATGATATAATTTAAATATGCAACACAAGTGGAGTTGCAACAAATAATGAAAAAACAGGTCGCATGGAACGAGAATGTGTCGTCGAACCAGGACTGACTTACAGTGATGCGCCGATACTGTAAGCCCAAAATGAATTGTTAATAAAATAAATTATGTGTGAAACGCAGGAAGTCAAAGTAGTTGCTGTTATACAAATACCGGGATATGCCAATCGCGCGGTATTGTCACAGTAGTAAAGCAATTAAACCCAGCGTCAACTTCCATTCCAGTGATGTTGCAGGAAGTCAAAGTAGTTGCTATCATACAAGTACCGGGACATGCCAATCGCACGGTATTGTCACAGTAGTAAAGCAGTTTAGCCTAGCGTCAACCTCCATTAGTGATGATGCCTAGCCTCGTAACATGCTTCCAGACACGATGAATTACTTATCACACGAAGCATCATCATTATTCATACGCGTGAAGACAAATTGTTAGGCAGTAAATGAAGATAGAAGTAAACACATTATAACAAACTATCCGACGCCGCGGATTGAAGAATTCGTCGACATGACGCGTATCAACATCAAGCATGGTGATGATGAGATCGAAAATCACCGTAATGTCACTGCCCAAACAAAATATGAATCATGTGCATAGGACATGATTGCTAAGCACGGTTAATATGAAGATAGCACCAATTATAGAAATGATTAGCTGGATACTTGTTGATATATCACAACCAGCTTTGAAGCACAGCATTGTGTCATGGTTACACACTTAGAGAACAACGAAGAAGAAACACGTGATTGGTCGCTACAAGCAGCAAGAAGGCCTCTGATAGGCTGGAAGCAGCCAATCACAGTAGAGAGTTTAAAAACCAAATTAGAGGCCTCTGATAGGCCGAAAGCAGCCAATCACAGTAAAGAGTTCAAACAAGTTAAAGAAGAATCAATGTGGCCAACTTAGAAATACCAAATTACCTTCTAAGCCAAAATATCCTACTGGAAACACGGCAGTGGGAATACTACATGCAATCAAAACAAATAAATCATGACAACTAATCAACAGAAACAAAACTAACTTGACAATGAATAAATACAATGAAGACAAATAATACAGATATGTACAACCACACAGAGTGGAAACAAATGGGGAAACACAAAAACTGGTTTGCCAAGACAGTGGCCGAACCATATTGCCCGCACAGAAACAACAGGCAGGTTGTTTATGAAAATACAAGAGTGTTTAGTTCTGCGGCAACAAGGGAGACACCTTGACGATGGGACGTTTCAACAGTCCAGAGGTGGTATGTAGGGAGACCACACGAGCTAGGCCGTCCTTACCACAATGAACCTCAAGAATACGTCCAAGTCGCCAGTAAGTAGGAGAAACATTGTCGTCCATAATAAGCACAAGCGTGCCAACCTTGAGGTTAGGAGACATACGGTTCCACTTGCGACGTTGTTGAAGGGAGAGTAAATGATCTGTGGACCATTTACGCCACAATGAAGTCATAATCTGTTGAAGTAATTGCCATCTAGACAACCTATTGATGGGCACTTCAGAAGCGTCAGGAATGGGCAAGGCATTCAAAGGTCGTCCAACAAGAAAGTGACCTGGCGAGAGATAGCACAAGTCAGTAGGATCCTCAGTCATAGGCGAAATGGGTCTAGAATTTAGAATGGCTTCAATTTGCACCACGAGAGTGGTCAATTCTTCATACGTAAGTACTTGAGCCTTCATGATTCTTATTAAATGAGATTTCAAAGATTTGATGTTTGCCTCCCATAGTCCACCAAAATGCGGAGAACTAGGAGGAATGAAGTGCCACTGAATTAGTAGCGATGACGTAGAATCTTGAACAACAGATTGAAAATCTGCAGAGGAGAGCAACGTACCAAGCTCAGCAAGGTCAGACTGTGCGCCTTGAAAGTTGGTACCATTGTCGGAATACACTTGAGCGGGAACGTCCCTTCTACTGCAGAAGCGAGTAAAGGCTACAACGAAAGCATGACTGGAGAGGGAAGTGACGACGCCGTAGGTATCAATTGACAATAAATAGAGACAAGCTCCATAGGCCTGCTGACTGCTGTCGCAGAAGCCATGAAGTTGCATAGATTTGATTTCTGAAGCAGGCTTAATCAAACGTGGAGTAGAAATCTCAGAAATCGCAGGTAAATTGCTATAAATGTTCAGCCAAGCTTGCGTGATTTCCATTGGAAGGGGGTCATCCCAACCGAGTTTGTGAATCCACAAATCTTGGAAGAGAATCTTACAAGCAACCACAATAGGTGACACTAAACCCAAAGGGTCAAAGATAGAGGCAACAATGGACAAAAATGAACGCTTAGTAAAAGTAATTGAAGTGTCACAGCTCACGATAGGTGACTGAATCCGCAACAAGTCATCGATAGGTTGCCAATAAAGTCCTAGCGTTCTGGCGACTGTTTCTTCACCATCGCCGAAACTACGGAGTTGTTGTTTCTCTTGATGAACAAGAGGAATGTTATCTATTAGAGTCATGGAGTTTGAACTCCACTTACACAGTTCAAAACCACCTAATCTCAAAAGAAGGGTCAATTCATCATACAGAATGAGTGCGTCATGCTCGGAATCACATCCCGAGATACAATCATCAACATAGAAGTCGTTTAAAACAATCTGAGTGGCAGCTGGAAAAGCTGTGCCATCAGTGAGGGCGAGCTCCTTTAGCACACGAGTGGCTAAGAAGGAAGCTGGGGCAGTACCATATGTAACGGCGTTTAATTGATATTCTACTATTGGGTCTGAAGGAGAGTCTCTCCAAAATATTCTCTGTAAGTCACGATCCTTGTGATCTACAAGAATCTGTCTGTACATTTTACTCAGATCAGCTGCAAACGCTATCAAGTGAGTACGGAACCGAAGCAAAATAGAGAACAAATCCTGCTGAATTACAGGGCCCACCAACAAAGTATCATTAAGGGAGCACCCAGACGTAGTAACCATCGAAGCGTCAAATACCACTCTGAGCTTTGTAGAAGTACTGTGCGGCTTGAAAACAGGATGATGGGGAATGTAGTAAACTTCACCATCAGTCGGGTGGGGGGCAACTTGCATATGGTTTAAGGCTAGATATTCATGCATGAATTCAGTGTATTCTAACCTTAACTCAGGGTTACGAGCCAAACGTCTTTCGAGAGAGTGAAAACGTTTTAGTGTAGCGTAGCGAGAGGCACCTAGAGGCTCCGAGTCTACCTTGCGAGGGAGTCTAACCACAAATCTACCATCGTCTTTGCGAGTGGTAGTAGCAACGAAGTGTTCTTCACATATGGATTCATCAACAGACAACACTGGGGTTTCAACTTCTTCAACGTTCCAAAACGCTTCCAGCTGTTGTTCTACATGAGGGCGTGAGAGTGTAAGTGCTGATACCACGTGCGATGGTTGCGAGGTGCTTGCACTGGGCAGCCTCCCAGAAAACACCCAACCCACAGAGGTATTTTGAATGATGGGCAAATCACCAAATGGTATGATTTTACCAGGACATAACAGGTCAAAGAAATATTCTGCACCAAGAACAAGATCAATAGATTTAGTGCAATTGAAATCAGGATCAGCTAAATCAATATGTGATGGAATGTTCCATTCAGAGGTATCGAAAACAGCAGCGGGTAGCTCAAGTGCAATATTGGGAACCACGAGACATTCAAGCTTAGCAGACCAATTAGTAGCACAGGCAAAAACGTTCACATCAGCAACAACAGTAGCAGTGCTTTGATTTTGACCAACACCGTGAATGTGTACCTTCATAGGTTTGGTGTGGAGTCTTAATTTCTTAATTAAGTGTGACGAAATTAAGTTACAATCTGATGCAGAGTCAAGTAGTGCAGTGACAGGTACACGTAAGCCATTGCCAGCTAATATATTCAACTTGGCAGTGGGTAATAGCGTCCTTGAAAATTGATTGTCACGAGCGACGTTACTGCAACTAGTGTTTACCACGTTAGCATGAGCTTGAGAAGCATCATTACTAGTGCCACTGGAGGGCTCATAGTGAAGAAGAGTGTGGTGTTTTCGGGAACAAGTGTTACAAGAGTACTTCGAACATTGATGATTAGGCTCGAAATTACGCAAACAATTGTAACATAATTTACGAGACCTGACAAAATTCCATTTGGCTGTGGACAAAAGTTTGATAAAGGTACCACATTTCGACAATTGGTGATCAATGCTCCTACAATATGTACAACGAAATTTGGTAGTAGTTAACATGGGTTTCTGAGGCGAATGACCTTCAGCTTTAAGTTTGGTTACAGCAGTATGTAATGCAGGCCTGGACCCATTCTTTTCAGTTATTTCCAGTACCTTGCATTTTTTCTCTAAGAAGCTAACCAAGTCCTGGAGAGTGGGAATTCTCCCAGAATCAACATGATTCTCCCATTCACGGATGCTATCATTATCTAGTAGCTCCAATATAAAATGTGACAATAACAGGTCTTGAAGGGAAACCCCGTTAAAGTCCAAAGCTTCTAACGCATTGACATGAGAAACAAAGTGGTCGATGATGGCACGCAATGACACTGAATCATTACCGTATACGGGGGGCTTGAAAAGCTTGGTAACATGATTGTGCGCTATGAGCCTAATGTTATTGTATCGAGTTGTCAGCAAGTTCCATGCAACCATAAAGTTATCATCTGACACAGTAATGTTCTTTAAGAGGAGTTTGGCCTCACCACTAAGACTAGAATTAAGGTAATAGAACTTAACAATATCAGACAGAGCATGGTTATCAATTACTATAGCCTTGAAGCTATCTCTGAAATTCAACCAGTCTGTGAAGTCGCCACTGAACTGCGGAATTTGAATTTCAGGCAACTTTATATGAGCTGCAGCTACGTTAGCAGTAGGAAATTGTGCACTCTGCAAATTATTCAAAGGGTTATCACTGTCTGTAGTGTTGGATTTTTTGAAATTGTCACAATGTAGTTTAATTTTAACCAGCAACTCAAAATATTTATCTTCGAAGTCACAACGTTCGGCTATTTCTTCGTCGATATTGTCTGTAATATCCTCTAAAGCGACTTGCGCTTCGTTATATTGTTTATAAATTTCCTCGCATTTGTGTTTGCGTAACACTAACATTTGATATTGCTCTTCTGTAATGTCCTGAAAGTTGCTAATTACTTTTTCTTGTGAGGTAAGCATGGCCTTAGCGACTGCACGCTTCCTAACTAAAGGTCGTTTTTGGGCATCCTCCATAATGACCTTAGGATTGCCCGCCTAGATGTAATTACCAGAGTTGCACACCTAACTAACACAACCAACTTAACTAACACAAAAAATAAACACTGAGACAATGGTCTCGATTAAGTTGTAAACAAACATCTGAACATAGAATACTGTATTGTGTCCTTGGGAAGTTAATGGGAACGTATACAATTTAAATTTATGGCCTTCCTGGTGAAATAGCAAGAAACAAGGGCCCAAAATGGCCAACACAAAGCTTAATAATTCATTCAAAGTAGTAAACAGCTCAATATCCGGCCCGGAGATGACCAAATAATGTGTTGGCCAACGCGGGAAGTCAACAACCCACCAAGAGTATTCTGGTAATAGTGGACAATGTATAAAAATTTGTTGGCCAAAGCATTAGATAATGATGTGATAATACAAAGAGTTGACTTTACAAAGGTCGCTTGACAATTTAGCAAACATGTGGAGGACCAGACAATATTATTGTCACTAAATAAGGAAGTCCAGGAAGGCATAAAGGACACGACACCACCACTAACTAATAATAAGATATATTATCAAATAGATGGCACATAAAACATAATATCCAAAGGTGACACATAAACAAATATTCAAAGGTGGCACATAAACATATGAGAAACACTAGCACAAATTTACACAATTGAAGAAACACTCATTATGAATTAACACACGTTACGTCTTGAGCCTAAAACACACATATTGTCTTGAACGTAGCTGCAGATCAGTACATCATAGAACGGCATGCAATACACGGCGGTTCCATAGAATGATATAATTTAAATATGCAACACAAGTGGAGTTGCAACAAATAATGAAAAAACAGGTCGCATGGAACGAGAATGTGTCGTCGAACCAGGACTGACTTACAGTGATGCGCCGATACTGTAAGCCCAAAATGAATTGTTAATAAAATAAATTATGTGTGAAACGCAGGAAGTCAAAGTAGTTGCTGTTATACAAATACCGGGATATGCCAATCGCGCGGTATTGTCACAGTAGTAAAGCAATTAAACCCAGCGTCAACTTCCATTCCAGTGATGTTGCAGGAAGTCAAAGTAGTTGCTATCATACAAGTACCGGGACATGCCAATCGCACGGTATTGTCACAGTAGTAAAGCAGTTTAGCCTAGCGTCAACCTCCATTAGTGATGATGCCTAGCCTCGTAACATGCTTCCAGACACGATGAATTACTTATCACACGAAGCATCATCATTATTCATACGCGTGAAGACAAATTGTTAGGCAGTAAATGAAGATAGAAGTAAACACATTATAACAAACTATCCGACGCCGCGGATTGAAGAATTCGTCGACATGACGCGTATCAACATCAAGCATGGTGATGATGAGATCGAAAATCACCGTAATGTCACTGCCCAAACAAAATATGAATCATGTGCATAGGACATGATTGCTAAGCACGGTTAATATGAAGATAGCACCAATTATAGAAATGATTAGCTGGATACTTGTTGATATATCACAACCAGCTTTGAAGCACAGCATTGTGTCATGGTTACACACTTAGAGAACAACGAAGAAGAAACACGTGATTGGTCGCTACAAGCAGCAAGAAGGCCTCTGATAGGCTGGAAGCAGCCAATCACAGTAGAGAGTTTAAAAACCAAATTAGAGGCCTCTGATAGGCCGAAAGCAGCCAATCACAGTAAAGAGTTCAAACAAGTTAAAGAAGAATCAATGTGGCCAACTTAGAAATACCAAATTACCTTCTAAGCCAAAATATCCTACTGGAAACACGGCAGTGGGAATACTACATGCAATCAAAACAAATAAATCATGACAACTAATCAACAGAAACAAAACTAACTTGACAATGAATAAATACAATGAAGACAAATAATACAGATATGTACAACCACACAGAGTGGAAACAAATGGGGAAACACAAAAACTGGTTTGCCAAGACAGTGGCCGAACCAATCGGTCATACCACCGTATGACAAGTGTTTAATACAGGTTGGTAATGCATAATCGTGTTGAGTTTGCATTCCATAGGTTAAGTTCCCAAGTTGTGGAAATTTACATTGGAACTTGTGGACTACATAACCTGCAACATAAGCCTTGCCATCTTCCTCACTTTGTTCCATGATATTGGCAATGGAGGACTCAGGTTGCACATTGCTCCCTAAGGTTGGTTCTGGAAGCACGTTACTTGATTCAGACACTATGCCAGCTTTGTTTAGTGCTTTAGCAACTACATATTCATCTGAATCTGGATCAGCAGTGTTTGTTTGCTTTTGAACAACTCCTTGATTTTTCCTAAAATAATCATCTTCAGTCTGTAAATGCAGTCAAGGGGAGCCACCACGGGTTCGCAATTGTGAAAAGAGATTTTCCAGTACATCTTGATTTAGCCTATGTGTGAGAATGTACTTTGTATTATGCCTTCGGGCCATATCTTGGAACATAAGTCGAAGGGATTTTATTGAAAGGATGACTGCTTTCTGGAATATTTGCAAATAATTTTTACCAATACATAGAGAATTACTCATGAAATTTTCCATCTTGTCCAAAAACAAAATACCATGCATGGGCATATATAGGGGGGGGGGCTGAGGGGGCTCCAGATCCTCCCCGAAAAAAAGCCAACTTGGGTACAACATACAATGTATTTCACAGTAGTCTACTTTTAAGAAATAATTATCAATTTGTAAAAGAAAATGAGTGTTTACCTTTCTGCTTTATAAATTGACAAGTAGCCAATTTAGATATTTTCCATTCATACTCCATAGGCTATAATAGAAAATTCATTAAGTACTCACAATTTTCCACGATAGTCAACCCCCCCACCCCTCCCTCGAAAAAATTTGTATATACGCCCCTGATACCATGAACGAAATATGTCAAAAATATTAACAGCTTTAAAATCATCCTAGCAGGTCATCAAAACTTAAGAGTAGGCCAGCTAGGCTCACTTACCATTTGGTTTTAGATTCCTTGGAAATCTTGGCTTTATATTAAGCAATTCGGCCCTGTAGTCTAATTCGAAGTCTTCACTCTTCAAGTGCAGGGAACATATCCTACTTGTTTGAGGGTTGCAATGATCTTTTCGCTTACATGCAGCAATCCACTGATTGCTAAGGCATGCGTCTTTAGGCATCGTGAAAAACGACACGTCATTTCCAACTTTATAATAACTGTGACAAACTGCCACAGCACATCTTTGGCCTGGCATTATTATAAACAAAAGGGCTTAAAACACGTGTTTAAACCACTGCAATCCATACAATATAAGTTGACTTTCCTTGCATATCTCGCGCCTCGCGCCATGAGGAAACGTGTGACGTCACGTCCTTTCCCTTCCCTCCGCGATCCCCTCGCCTAAGAGCTCCATATTGAGGCAACCTCTGTAGTTTACTAGCCTTGGGCTATGGGCCCAGAGATTGCGAGCCCACGGTTACAAGGAGGAATAACAATTGGAGCAGTTGTATGGGCTCTGGAGAGAACGTTGGAATGCTGCGGGAATGCTGAACTGCTACGTTCAACTCGAACTTACAACATCTATGGCCATACCCTGCCCCTTTCCTCCCATTCTAACGATGCTGTTTGAAATGATTCGCAAGACGACCACTAGATGGCAAACAGGACACCACCCTGCAGGTGTCATTAGTTCCAATGTTATTACGTAGAACGAAAACGAATGGAAGAATACTTTAAATGGTGCAGTGACAATCTAGTTCATACCTAGTGTCAAGGATAGGTTAAAAATAAACTTCTCATTAACTAGCAATGTAACTACTTTTTAACAGGACATGGTAAGATAAATTCGTTGTTTTTTTCGTTTCAAATTAAAATACAGTCCATTGTGTGCGTGTGGCAATGAAGAACAAACAGTTGATCATTTATTAATTACATGCGTGAAACTGGAAAAAGAAAGACCGTTGTTTAAGGACAATATGGTAAATAAACATAGAAAATGGACGTTCGAAAAAATTAAGCTAATGAAGCACTATATAATTAATTTTATATTTTAATTTAATAGATTTAGAAAGAATGTCAAGTAGTTGAACAGATTCTTAATATTGGTGTAGCTCACTAAAACAATAAGTTAATAGATTTAGACAATTCCTAGAACAATATATCTCCAAACAAATAGCCATAGAACAATAATGAATAATGTAACTGTATGTTATTAAAATTGTAAACATTTTGTAAACATAGCGTGTAGTATTACTTTCATTATAATGGAACATGCTGTTAAAAATAAATAAATAAATAAATAAATAAAAAAGGTTATGTAAAGAGGTCTCTTGGAGTTCTGTGATAAGTGTAACCAATTAATAATTTTGTTTTTCATCTAGGTCTAGAGTTTTTACAACTGTCTTAGTGATAGGTTATTATAAATTTGGAATTAACTAGCGATTTAGAGGGCCATTTAAATTATATTAAATGTAGAACATAAAATTTTCCCTAATGAGACACAATTTAATGGATATTGGCAAACACCTAGCGTGCTAGCTAGTAATTTTTACTGTGCATGATAATTTATTTTGTGTGCCCACCCAAGCTCTAAGACCACCAGCCGCCGCTGGTTTCAAGTCACAAGTAACACACAATTGTATTACAAAATATAGGCTCATTGTGTAGACTATTAAGTCACCCTTTAGAAGACAGAAGCTAATCACAGTAGTCTTACTAATTACATGAGCAGAGGCGGTAGCCTACGCTCCTGCGCGCGCCTGATGCTCGGAACTGACACTAACACTGCTACATACATAAATAACGGTCTCTAATGAATTATAAGTATAAATAAGTATAAATCCTACACGAAAAAGTAATTAACGAATTAAATCAAACAATTATAACCCATAAAAACAACAGATTATGAAACGCAGCAAGGTGAGTATGCACTGGAGGCAACCGAACAAGCGACTGATCGGCAACAACCACGCGGTGAAATAGCATCATTGAAATTAGCAGCGCTGTATAGTTTCCATGGCAACAAGCCATGCGAGCAATCTAGTCGTCAGCTGTTTTTGCCCAGTGGCGCTGAACTGTCAGATTCCAACTCTGGAAAATACACCTATAGGTAATGAGTTATTGTTCTTTCAAGGGGTGGAACTACGAGGTCATCTGCCCCTTATGGAGAATGTTATCACTCGTTCTACTTTCATTCAGTGCTACCATAATACCACCTAGTGGTGAGGTAGCTGCCACTCCTGAGGTCCTGGGCTAGTTTCCAAGTAATTTAATTCTAGTCTGAGGGTTGGAACGACTCACAATCAGCTTCGTGAGCCAGAACTGAGAAGAGGTAGGTTCAATTCTCACCTCGGCCATCCAAGAAGTGGTTTTCCGTGGTTTCCCCACTTCCACTTCAGGCTAACGCTGGGATTGATCCAACTTAAGGCAATGGCTGCCTCCTTTCCACTCGTCATCTGAATTACAAAAAGTAGGCTATACTGCTCGGGTCCATTTTCCATGTTCTATGAACTTGCGGGGTGAGGAGAAAGAGCAGGGGAGGTTCAGGCGAGAAGAGAAGGATCTGTCAACAGCCCACCGTGATATCTGGTATTCCTTTCTATTCCAATAATGCTAACTAGGGCTGTTGCTCAAACCACTGTGGTGTTAGGAATGAGTGAGTGAGTCACCGACCAATGTATTTGGTTCTGTACTATGCACGGACCAAGGAACCTCATCACTCGTCAACACCACTACGATGCACATTTCTCTCAGGTTCACGCAGCTTAGACCAGAGCAGTACACACTACTACAGATACTACAATAACACAGATTACCATACAAATCCTACATACTTCCAAATACATGGGGCTAAATGAATTAATATCAACAACACAATGATTCTACAATAAGAGATTCTTTTAAAATGTAGTTAAAGTAGGTGCAACCATACACATGTCAGCACATTCAAGTTCTCCATTTGAAGCATTACATATTTCATTAAGTTTACTGTTTCAACATACAAACTTGCATGTGTTGTAGGAATTTGCTGTTCGTCAGTGTTAGCCAGGGCATAAAGGAGGGAAGAGGTTTATTATCCTGTGCTATAGCCTACTGTTATGCCTTGGCAAGAAAGAAGAAAGGAACATTCCTCAACAATACCAACATGTACTTTTAGGAGGACCAGATTTGATTTCTGTATTTTTGCTAAGTGTGATCTTGGCTCTCGCTGTTATTTTTCTTCGTTGACAACTTTTTAAATAAAACATGATGATTTCTAGCAGTATTGAGTGTTTTTTTTGTTTTTCAATGAAAGTCCTATTTCTCCTTTCCCCTTCACAGGATGTCCTAGAATTTACTGTATTAGTGTGCGATGATTTCTTTGATGTACTTACTGTATTTCACCCTGTAAAAATTGGTGAACTGGATATATTTTAAAGGGAATATGAAATGAACTACTGTATAGAGATTTTGTATTATCCAATTATTTTTCTGAAATTTCAGTCTCCCAATGAATTTGGCACTAAGTGCACTAACAATTTTAGTGTGATCTGGTTACACCACTTGTTTACTTAGCATTCTCTCTTAACATTTTACTGTTATTGCTAACAGCATCAAGCATTTTAAGATATGAATATTCTCCCTTCCCAGTACTTTTCCTTTGCAGTTTATTCTAATAACTAATTGGTTATAGGCCTAATTAGGCCTAATGTGGTTAATTGGAAGGGACCTTTTTTTAAGGTGAGTAATAATATGATGCAGGCCTTTTAGTAGCCTAATTCTTGTCACCAATGCAATATGCTCCAATTGCAACTGAAAGAAATGTAAACATGTAAATTATTGATGAGGTCATGTCCTAAAATAGGGGCAGATGACCTCGTAGTTCCGCCCCTTAAAACAACAATAACTAACTAACATGTCCTAAATGCTGTGATTGTTCATTTCAGAGTTCTGGAATTCACAATTTCCCACTTAGGTATTATTTAAAAGAAAAACTGTTATTGGTATTTTGAATGTGATTTTTTTAAATTGTAGATCATAATGATTATCTCCACACTTAAAAACGTGCTATAAGTATTGGGAAGATTGTGATTTTCGGAACATTGAAGTGGGCAGAGCATTTAGGACGAGAATATTTAGCGGAACGAGGGGAAGGGGTGGGGTAGGCTACCCACACGGCCGTGCTACACGTCAACTAGTACCGCGGTCAAACACCAGACAGCGCTGAAGTCTTAGGTGCCAAATATTAGCATGGATGTCGGCTATCTGTAGTAGTAGGTAATCTGTGGTCCTCCGGGGCGACAGCTAAGAATGCTAGCCACGGCACCAGCAGGTGAACTTACATATGGAGTGAATCCGGTTAACATCGCACTCCTCCGACATTGCGTACATTGAATTTGTGGGATGGTCACCGTCCACTTCACGCGATTCTTCAAGAAACAGTACAGGGGCGGCATTCCTCAGCCAATAGTGGAACCACATCGCCACCTTAGCAGTTTGGTGAGCACTTCATCTAAATCAGGCATTCTCAACCCGAGCGCCATTAAATCGAATGTCTAACCCTGGGCCATCCACACAGCGCTCCGGCGGCGCTCCAAGCCAGTGCTCCGAGCTCCTTGGTGGAAGGTAGTGTATTTTCGGTAGTGGTGGGAGGAGCTTGGCTGGTTGAGCGCGCGGTCTGCTCGCCGCGCCGAAGTGAGCAATGTTTGATTCAACGTACATTTGTGAGCGTTTCTTTTCGGTTCTTAAGCTTACCAAAAGTGAACATCGTGCAACGATGGGCGACAGAAACTTGCGCAATTGTTTACGAAAACTGTATCCAGAAATAGTGTACCCAATGTAGGGAAGATTGTTTCATCAAAAACTAAAAGCTCGTAAAAACGACGGAGCAAAGGTCTCTCAAGATCTGTACTATCTGTTCAAATGAGTAAAGTGTTGTTGAATTTTCCTCTCTAATATGTTCACATTTCAGTTTGAAATAAATCACAATATTCTTTACTTAACACTTGCGTTCGTTTCCTGCAAATTCCATACATCGGAGTGCCATTCGATTTGTATATGCGGTAAATATTTTTATGGCAAAACAGCCCTATCAATATGATGTCAACAAACCCACAAAAGGCGTCGACCGCACGACTGTACATACGTATCAATTCAACGTGCTCCAAACATCGTCCGTCTCCTCGCTGCCAAAGTGTAGTGGTGGTAGGGGATGGATCGCTAGTCAGGCTGTCCAGTGCTCCCCGAGCGCGGCCGCGCTCTTAGAGCGTAATGTCTGGATGACCCTGGCTCTAACCTTTATGATTTCCGTTTTCAACGGGGTCGGGGATGAGATGTGACCAGGGTTGGCAAAATAGCAGTAAAAAAAACACATTAAAACAGTTTTTGTTGTTTTAAACAGTTTTTTTGTTTTAAACATTTAAAAAAAAAATCTGAACATGTTTTAAACAGTGTAATAAAATGCTGTACTTTTAATACTGAAATATAAATACTTTAGAGATCATCTTGACCAGAGTTGTATGGTAAGTAATAAACCAATGTTTACAACAGAAACTCAGCCAGCAGGGAAATTTAGTTACCAGCTAGGAATTTTGGATAAGAAACGTGCGAATACGGATAAAAGTCGTGCGGTTGCGGATAACAGTCGTGTAGATGCGGATAACAGTCGTGTGGATGCGAGGCGGATGCGGATAAGTCGTGAGGATGCGGGGCGGATGCGGATAACAGTCGTGCGGTTGCGGATAACAGTCGTGCAGATGCGGATAACAGTCGTGTGGATGCGAGGCGGATGCGGATAACAGTCGTGAGGATGCGGGGCGGATGCGGATAACAGTCGTGAGGATGCGGGGCGGATGCGGATAACAGTCGTGCGGATGCGGATAACAGTCGTGAGGATGCGGATACCAGTCGTGAGGATGCGGGGCGGATAACAGTCGTGTGGATGCGAGGCGGATGAGGATAACAGTCGTGAGGATGCGGGGCGGATGCGGATAACAGTCGTGAGGATGCGGGGCGGATGCGGATAACAGTCGTGAAGATGCGGGGCGGATGCGGATAACAGTCGTGAGGATGCGAGGCGGATGCGGATAACAGTCGTGAGGATGCGGGGCGGATGCGGATAACGTTTTGTTTATCCGCGAAGGGCTCTACCTAAGGATGCTTATGCAGATAATTTACGTGTGGAAAATCGAGTCGAATCATCATATTTCGTGTTACTCATAAAACAGGGATGATCAATTATTTTTACTGTAGATTAAAAAAAAATACTATTTCACAAAATGATAAAATTTCAGACAGATGATAATGATGATAACTGTTGTTTTAAGGGGCCTAACATCTAGGTTATCGGCCCCTAATGGTTTGGGTGATCGTGAAGATAATGAAATGTAAACTATAACTAAAACTAACTACAAACTTATATACTAGAAGAAGAAATGGAAAAAAATAAGAGAATATGGCAAATAAAGTACAGGCTTGAAGGACTTGGAAGGAAGGAGAGCCATGAAAGGCAGATAGGACAGCGAAAGAGAGGGGGGTCCGCCCCAGAGGCAATGAAGAAAGGGGGAAAACCGGACCTAGCTCAGGAATCCCCCGGGGTCGCCAACTCCCGAACTCACCAGCCGTGAGCCCTTGAGGGTGTAGCACTATCGAGGGTGCACCAAAAGTGGTGGGGCTACACACACCCTGCCTCCTTAAGGGCCTTGAGTAGACATCACGAAAAGAAAAAGAAGGTTGAACCCTCGAAGAATGAGGGATCAGGAAAGATGAGACAAGGGCCCCAATAAGGCAGAAAAGTGAAAGACTCCCTAGGCCTCGGATACCCTAATACCGTCGAGGTCGGAAAGGAACAAAAGTTGACCAAGGGAGGTCGGTAGGAAAGGTGACAGAAAGGAGCCCGGCACAAGTGAAAGTAATGCCGAACTCAGCTGGGGCCCCTTGGTCGCCAACCCACGTGAGCCCCGTGAACACTATTATTCCGATTCGTGCAACCAAATTTGGATTGAAGAATGCACCTCAGGGGACCTATTGTGCTCGCGAACACTTTTTGGCTCGCATGGCAAGAGCACCAAATTACATTTAAAGAGCACTCTTGGTCTAAATGGATGAATCTCCTGTCCATCGTGGATTTCCTAAACACATAAAGTAGGCTAGCTGGCCTCGCCCGACTGTAAGTGACCTCTATTCCATTGTTATGAACCCCACTGAGCATGTCTGGATCGATTGAAACACACTACTGACGTTCAGACCACCTCGCAATCAGAAGGACCTACGCCGAATCACCATTGGGGAGAGGTACAAATTGGACCACACTAGGTTAGTAGAATGACTGAAAGGCTGCTACCTTTTTTTTTCTTTCGGGGTGTCCTGAAAGAGTACCCGCACCCCCCACGTGGCAGCCGACCTTACTACTGCTTCCTCCGACATGCAATTAGTCTACGATAGTAGAAGAGAAAGCCTAGGGGTTTGGATAGGATATGCCGTGCAAGGCTTCGCGCCAGTCCCATTGTAGTTGCAATCTACCTGGCATAATTAAGGATATTAACATGGAATATATATATATATATATATATATATATATATTTATTATAATAATAATAATATCGTATGGCCTCGGGTGCCAGGTGCAAGCCTTGTAATTTGACACCCAGAGGGTAGCTTGCATGTCGAATTTCGTTGTTCCTTGAATCACTATGAAAGTCAAGGAGATTAGATTTATCTAAGCTCCTTGAACACTATAGTGCTTTCTAGTAGAGAAATGAGGAACTATGTGTTGGCGGAAACTCCCGAGATTAGTTTTGTCATTATGAACACGGCTTACTGAATTCAAATGGGTTCTTTGACATGCCAACATCGTATGACATGCGTGTCGTATTTTTGCTGCCTTAAAAAAAAAACACTTACCACGGCCAGGAGCGAACCTGCAATCTTGGGGTTAGTAGACCGACACGTTATCCACTCACCTACCGTGGCAAGCTATATAAGGTGCGATCAAAAAGTAACGAGCCGGAGGCTGGAATGCGCAAACCGGTGACTATATCGGCTAATCGTGGCGTATGTAACGAGGTGTGGTTCCGACCAGAGCGTGAAAGACCACAGTCCGTCGCTACAGGGCACGCGTGCACGTCACGTAACGATACAAAGCGAGCAGCAGCATGCATCAATCGTCCAACGCTGCCAGTCGCATTGCAAACAGTGGCATGGAGGCGTCAACCGAAGAGCAAAGAGGTGTTGTTCGGTTTCTGACAGCGGAAGGAGTAGGGGGAACGGACATTCATCGCCGAATGTCACAAGTGTACGGCGAACACTGCATGTCCCTTGCAAGGATCAAGGCGTGGCACAAGCGCTTCAGGGAAGGACGGGTGTCGTTAGCCGGGGATGCCCGGTCTGGGGCACCCCCCTGCATTACCGATGACAACGTCCAGCAGGTTGATGCACTCATTACCCAGGACCGCGGAGTGATAGTGAACGCCATAGCCGCCGTGGTCGCTCCACGACAATGCACGAACTCATACGGCCAACACAGTCACGGCACTCCTGCAGAAATTCAAATGGGAGGTTCTCGGCCACCCTCCATACAGTCCAGACCTCTCTCCCTGTGATTACGCCATGTTTGGTCCCCTGCAAAGGGCTCTGCGGGGCCAACGATTCACCTCGGACGCCGACGTCCAGCTGTACGTGCGGAACTGGTTCACATCGCAACCCAGGGAATTTTTTGAGACAGCCATTCACCGCCTCATGTCACAGTGGGGCAAGTGCCTCAACAGCTTCCATAACATCAGTAAGATCATTATTTATGTATTTTGATATTGTAGGCTAGTGAAAAAAGTAGACAAAACGGACCCAGCTCAGGAATATCTCATGGTCACCAAATCCCGAACTCACCAGCCGTGAGAGCTATTATGGGTGCAGCAATATCAACATTTTAGAATAATTCCGTTTTGAGGAGATGATCTTGATTTTCACACCTTAACCCTGCAGCACTGGCGCCTAGACTCAGAGACCCAAGACACATGTTTTTATACATGCTGAGTGAATGGCTGGTGCTGCAAACAGGTTTTTCTGTATAACTTCCTCACGTTGTCTAGTTTGAACTCGCGCGTTGCATAGCCAGTTATAGAACCAGAAATAATAGCCAATATGTCCTAAGTGCTAGTTTTATACAAGGTAAGTGCAAGGGCATTTCTATAAAATTAAGTGTATGAAGGTCTAAACTCACAAAAACTGTATTTGTGTACGAACAATATCTGTAGGCTTCATTTGAAACAACTTGCGGAGTCCGTCTCGTTGCGTAGTGGCTGTCACCGCGGAGGCCCGGGTTCGATTCCTGGCTCTGCCAAAAAAATTAATTCTGGTCTGAGGGCTGGAACGGGGTACACTCAGTCCCGCGTGGCAAAACTGAGAAGAGTCGGGTTCGATTCCCACCTCAGCCAACCTGGAAGTGGTTTACCCACTTCAACTCCAGGAGAATGCTGGAATGGATCCTATGCAGCCATCACAATCACACGGATTATCACACAAAACACACACCCAAGTAGGAAGGAAGGAAGGAAGATTGTAGTTTTACGTGACCGTGAATCTTGTGATTATGAGCCACGGGACCTAGATTTTACGTGGAATCCGAACCACAGGACATGGCATTTCACTTCGAAAATCTCACATGCATTGACCGGGAAACGAACAAGTACACAGCTGCGAAGATTGGTGCTGGGGTCCTGCCGCGGTGATCGCTCGACGAGCGAGCGTGCTTGCCCGACATGGACATCGGTGTACGCACCGGCTTCGGTGGCGTAGTCCGTAGCATGCAGAACTGCTGTGCCCAAGATAGCGGGTTCAAACCCGGTCAAAGTCGTCGGATTTTTTAAGAGCGTTGAAAATCCTTCAGTATGCCTTCCTTTGGAGGGGAAGTAAAGCCGGCGGTCGCATGTCATAGATTTATGGCATGTAAAAGATCCGTCCACAGACTAAACGTGTGTGAAGCTAAATTGTTAGGTTAGAATTCGACGGAACGCTCTATCAAAGTTCCAACTCTCACCACTAGGTGCCAGTGATAAGTTGGAACTACTTGAAATTGAACGGAACTTGTAGCTTTCCTAAGGGTGTCCGCTGGAAGCAGCTACAGACTCAGGCGATCCGAACATGTTCTCGGACACTCCAGGCACTGAAAGCCATACGATAAATAAATAAATAAATAAAATCGGTGTGCGCAAGAGCTGCGAAGATTTGTGCTGGGGCTACATGACCACGATGTCGCAAAGCGCCCAAATGAATCAACAACAACGAAACAACTTGCATTGCCTCGAATAAATGACAATATTTTCCTCCAGACGTTCTGCTAAAAAAAATCTAGAGTTATTACCCAGCATATAACAGGTGATCAATTCCTTGAGGAAACGAGAAAACGGCACGACATGTGCCGAAGATGGTTGGTTCTTCAGTTTAGGGGCTGCGACAACGCGGTCATGTAGCCCCGTGTACTTTGGGTTTGTGTAGAATCTGTCTGATAACCGGTGTTAATTGTGATGACTGTATTAATGTGTGATATCTGTTTTTTTTTTATTCACGTAAGGACTGCAGACTTTGAATTTTTCAAATAGTTCCTACTTTTTCTGCCAAACGTCGGCGGCTTCGGTGGCGTAGTCGGTAGCATGCTGAGCTTCTATGCCCAAGATAGCGGGTTCAAACCCGGCCGAAGCCGTCGGATTTTTTTAAGAGCGTTAAAATCCCTCAGTATGCCTTCCTTCGGAGGGGAAGTAAAGCCGGCGGTCCCATGTCATAGATTTATGGCATGTTAAAGAACCTTCCACTAATTGCACCTGTGTGAAGCTAAATTAGATAGGTTAAGAATGTAAACAACGCTCTTAGGTTTCTACGTTCGTTGCCAAGAGCCAACTGCGGTGGTGTCTAGTAGCTAAGTTCTGAACTTGGCCTAGTAATCCTTGGCGGCAAAAGTAGGAACTATTTGAAAAATTCTAAGTTGCAGTACTTAAATTTAAAAAAAAAAACGGATAACACACACTAATACAGTCATCACAATTAACACCGGTAATCAGACAGATTCTACACACACCTAGAGTACACGGGGCTACATGACCGCGTTGTCGCAGCCCCTAAACTTAAGAACCAACCAACCAAACGTCACCGTCAACCACTACTAGTTCAGAACTTAGCTAATAGATGCCACCGCAGTCGGTGGCAACGAACGTAGGAACCTTAAGAGCGTTGTTCACATTCTTAACCTATATAATTTAGCTTCACACAGGTGTAATTAGTGGAAGGTTCTTTAACATGGCATAAATCTATGACATGGGACCGCCGGCTTTACTTCCCCTCCGAAGGAAGGCATACTGAGGGATTTTTAACGTTCATAAAAAATCCGACATCTTCGGCCGGGTTTGAACCCGCGATCTTGGGCATAGAAGCTCAGCATGCTACCAACTACGCCACCCAAGCCGCTCATGTGCAGAAGACCAAACACAATTACAAATCTTGTAAAAGGTCTTAGTCATGCTGGATTTTCATGCCATGCATGTTCAATTTTCAAATAATCTATCAGTAGATTCAATTATAGAACTTCAAGCACTGAGTGGTTATTTTAGAAGGAAAATGTTTTGAAAATGTAAAAAGTCAGTATTTTTATTGTGTAATATACACTGTGCCTCTAAAATGTAGCACTAGTATTTATAAATCTATCTGCTCTCATGAACATTTTAAATACCAAACTGTTTGTTGGTTATGATTTAGATGTATTATTCATTTTCCAACGGGGTCGGGGATGAGATGCGATGACATTCTACAGTATGTGACAGATGGCTTTTACGGCCGGATGCCCTTCCTAACGCCAACCTCATGAGAGGAGTTAATGAGAGATTAAATGAATGAAACTGGGCAAGGATGTGAAAGGAAGCGGCCGTGGCCTGTCAGAAGGTGTATGGAGTTGAAAATGGGGAAACCACGGAAAACCATTTCAAAGACGGCCGACGATGGGGGCTCGAACCCACATCTACCGAGTCCGCAGAGAGTTTGGCCCCATGGCTTAGCGCTGCGCTTTGCGAGCGTAGTTAGTTATTGTTTAAAGGGACAGAACTACGAGGTCATCTGTCCATATTAACACAGATAAAGTATACATATTTGGAATTAAATTAATAATTAAGAGGTGGACATCTAAGTAGGAATTGCGGAAATAGTTACATCTTGCGCTGCTCACAAATTATAGTCACTGGAAGTAATTAGAAGAAAAATATTTGTTAGGCCACTTAAAACCGTTATCATCAACATGCATAACTGTAAGCCCCCTCTGTTAAATATTACGCCTTTGTATAAGTGATGCGATGGTGTTGAGGTAGAACATTCAGGTTATCAGTTGCAATAAGTGATGTTGCTTTCAAATTTTCCTTAACGTACTCCGATAATTTTCCAACAACGCTATATGGTGAAACATGACTCTATTGCTCGCTCAGGAGCTCGGGACAGCCAAGTTTTCCAAAGTGCTCCGATCAGCTGTTTTCTACAGCACTATGCGGCAGTAGACGACACTACTGCTCCCCACTTTTCTAACAGCCAAATGAGATATGGGCAGCGTCTTTTATTTCACGTATTCCTTTTTCTTATCAATTGTTTTCTACTCGTTGGTAAATTACATGTGCCAGTAGTTAGTAGTCATTTCCAGTTTTATTATCACTAGGGGCAAATTACCTGCATGTTACGTCCATTATATTACTAATCACCACCGCAATAAGTCTTCGTCTATTTTCCTATTAGTTCGCAAGATTGATGTGTCAGTGTTCGCATTATATCTCGGCCGGTGAGGACCGTTATATTTCTGAGAATTTGAGCCGTCAAGTCCTCTACTCCTATTCATAAGACATTATCTCACAGTGCGGGGCTCGGAAGTTCTGACGGCCGACTTAGCATAATGCACTCGGCACACTCATTAGTGTTTGCCACACAATCGTCTGTGTGCAAATTTGAGAAATGTCTTTGGTGAGGCTAGTACAGTCGGCATATCTTTCCTGGAAGTAATGACGAAGCTCACCGGCAGAGATATAACGTGGGCAGAGTACGCGGATTGATTCTGTATACTTTATGTTTGAGATTCCCCCAAAAGTTAAAATTGCACGGCGCTGAAGCTTACGAACACATTTACTGTAAGCCTTTTTCTAGAGAGGATAAGATTGGTTGGTTCTTAAGTTTAGGGGCTGCGACAACGCGGCCATGTAGCCCGTGTACTTTGGGTGTGTGTAGAATCTGCCTGATAACCGGTGTTAATTGTGATGACTGTATTAGTGTGTGTATCTGTTTTTTAATTTAAGTACTGCAACTTAGAATTTTTCAAATAATTCCTACTTTTGCCGCCAAGCGCCACCGTCAACGATTACTAAGCCAAGTTCAGAACTTAGCTACTAGAAGCCACCGCAGTCGGCTCTTGGCAACGAACGTAGAAACCGAAGAGCATTGTTTACATTCTTAACCTATCCAATTTAGCTTAACACAGGTGCAATTAGTGGAAGGTTCTTTAATATGCCATAAATCTATGACATGGGACCACCGGCTTTACTCCCCCTAAGGCATACTGAGGGATTTTAACGCTCTTAAAAATCCGACGGCTTCGGCCGGGTTTGAACCCGCTATCTTGGGCATAGAAGCTCAGCATGCTACCAACTAAGCCACCGAAGCCGCCAGAAGATAAGTTTCCAATAGGAAAATTCGATGTTTTATTCTATAACCATATTCGCGGGATAAGAGATAGGCTACAGTACTTCACCAGAAGTCTTAATTATCTCAACTAAGGTATCTTGCCAACTCCGTATGTAATCAATGGTAAGACAGCGTCCGGTGGTTCCTGACCCGCTGTTGTGCAATCGGTAGATGCTAGTCATCTGACCGTAACGTATCGCTCTCCATCCATCACACGGCCACAGCGAGGTTCCGTTCTTTAGAGAAGGACCTCACTGTATATAAGAAACAGCAAGGAGCACGTTGGATCAGCTAAGTAAACTTTTAATCATCATGATGATGATGATGATAATTGTTGTTTAAAGGGGCTTAACATCTAGGTTATCGGCCCCCTAATGGTTTGGGTGTTAGTGAAAATGGAGGATGATCAAATGAAACTTACAACTAAAACTTACTACTCTCTTACAAACTAGGAAAGGAAATGGGAAACAAAAAAGGGAATAATGTAAATAAAAGACAGGAGGAAAGGAAATGCCCTCAACCCTCGAAGAATGAGAATTGAGGGACGTGGAAGGCAGGAGAGCCAAGAAAGGCAGCAAGGGAAGGGAAAGAGCAGAGGGTTCACCCCAAAGGCAATGGAAAAAGGGGGAACCCCTCAGGGTCGCCAAATCCCGAACTCACTAGCCATGACCCATTGAGGGTGTAGCACCATCCAGGGTGCACCAGAAGTGGTGGGGCTACACACGCCCTGCCTCCTTGAGCAGAAGGCAGGAGATATGACGAATGAAAAAAATGGAAAAAAAAACTGACCCCTCGTGGAATGAGGGATCAGGAAAGATGAGAGAAGGACCAATTAATGCGGGAAAGGAAGAGACTCCCTAGGTCTCGAATACCCTAATACCGTCGGGCTCGGAAGAGAGCAAGAGTTGACCAAGAGAGGTCGACAGGAAAGAAGACTGAGAGGAACCAGGCACAAGTAAGTGGAAGCAATGCCGGACACAGCTGGGGGTCCCGTGGTCGCCAACCCACGTCCCACAAGTTGTGAGCCCCTGGGGGGAAACTTTTTAACAAAACTCGTGCCATAACTATCACACAAAGTTACACATTCAGTGGTAGGTCTACCGACTCCATACTTTCCGCCTCGCAACACAGTGGCTAACATTCTTGGTTGTCACCTCTAAAGGCCCAGGTTCAATTCTCGACCCTGAGATGATATTCAATTCTGGTCTGAGGGCTGGATTTGATTCCCACTTCAGCCATCTTGGAAGTCGTTTTATGTTGTTTTTTTTTCACTTCTATTTAAGGCAAATGCCGGGATGGTTCCTAAATTAAAGCCACGGACGCCTCCCTCTCAATCCTCACCTGAATTAAAAATACAGTAAAACCTGTCTTCAACGGAATCGAACGGGACTCACATTTCTCCGTTAAAGACAGGTTTCGGGTAATGGAGGTAGGTCTATAATAAAATACTAGCAGTAGAGCCCGGCTTCGCCCGGTGGATTTATTTGTTTTACAGAACTGGAGCGCTCAAGGATACGAATCGGAATATGATGATGATGATTGAGTCTTCAGTCTTTTGACTGGTTTGATGCAGCTTTCCATTCCTCCCTGTCCTGAGCTAATCGCTTCATCTCTACATAGCTACCACACCCTACATCCGAGGCAATCTGTTTAACATATTCTAACCTTGGTCTACCCCTACAGTTCTTGTCCTCGACCCTTCCTTCCATAACTAAGCTTGCTATTCCTGGGTGTCTTAGTATGTGTCCTACTAACCTATCTCTTCTCTTCTTTAGCAGTCTCCAGAAACATCTCTCCTCTCCCACTCGTCTTAATACCTCTTCGTTTGTAACCCTATCTACCCATCTGATCTTCATCATTCTCCTGTGACACCACATTTCAAAAGCTTCAATTCTCCTCTTTTCTGCTGCACCAATAGTCCAAGTTTCACTTCCATATAGCGCCACGCTCCAGACAAAGGCTTTCAAAAATGACTTCCTAATACCTAAATCTAAGTTATATTCGATGTCAACAGATTCCTTTTTTGTAGAAATACTTTCCTTGCCTGAGCCAACCTACTTTTTATATCCTCTTTGCTTCGTCCATCACTGGTTATTCTGCTTCCTAGGTAACAGAAGTCTCCTACTTCCTTCAGCTTTTCACCTGCCAATTTGATCTCCATAGAGGTTTCTGATTTATTTCGGCTGCATTCCAGTATTTTTTTTTACATTTATTAATTTTCATCATGAATTCTTTCCGTAAGACGGAGTCCATACCAGTCAAAAACTCATTCAAATCCTCAGGCTTGTCGACCAAGATGACGATGTAATCAGCAAATCTCAGAGTTGAAATTATTTCTCCTTGAATCTTCACTCCCACTTTAAATTTTTCTCCAATTTCCTTCATTGCTTGTTCAATGTAAAGATTGAAAAGTATGGGTGATAAGTTGCAGCCTTGCCTTACGCCTTTCTGAATGCCAGCTCCTCTCTCATGCCTTCAGCTCGAATGACTGCCGTCTGGTTTCTGTATAGATTGTATATCACCCTCCTATCCCTGTACTTTATTCCAATAGATTTCAAAATGTCAAACAATTTAGTCCAATCAACGTTATCAAAAGCCTTTTCTAAGTCTACAAATGCCATGAACGTTCTCTTATCTTTCCTTATTCTACCTTCCAAAATCAGCCTAAGACTTAGTACAGCTTCCCTTGTTCCTACTTTTCTCCTGAAACCAAACTGGTCTTCACCCAACTCCGATTCTATCTGGCTTTCAATCCTCTTGTAAATTATTCTAGACAGGATCTTTGAAGCATTAGTAATTAAGCTGATTGTACGGTAATCCTCACATCTGTCAGCTCCTACTTTCTTTGGTATAGGGATAACATTCTTCCTGAAATCAGGGGGTACCTCACCTGTCTCATAAATCCTGCACACTAAGTGAAATAACCTGATCAAACCTTCATCTCCTATGCAGCGTAGCAACTCAATCGGTATATCATCTATGCCTGCTGCTTTGTTCCTGATTAAGTCTTCCAATGCTCTGTCAAATTCTGATCTCAATATTAAATCTCCTTTCGCATCCTTATCAATTTCCTCCTCCCTTTCCATTACACGATTCTCAATCTCCTTTCCCTTATACAAACACTCTATGTAAGCTTTCCATCTCTCAACCTTTTCTTCCCTATCTGTTACAGGCTTTCCATTTGTGTCCTTAATATTACAGCACTTAGTCTTCTTTTCCCCAAATGTATTCTTAATCCTTCGATAAGCTGTGTCTACTTTTCCTAATTTCAGACAATTTTCTATACCTACACATTTCTCTTTCAACCATTCTTCTTTCGCTTCCTTGCACTTCTTGTTAACCTCATTTCTCAGACGTCTGTATTCTGCTTTCCCCTTTTCATCTCTTACATTTTTGTGTTTCCGCCTTTCATCCATCAATTCTAGTATATCCTGAGTGATCCACGGATTTCTACCTATTCTTTCTTTTCTACCAATGTTTTCTTCTGCGGATTTTGTTATTTCATTCTTCAAAAATGCCCCTTCGTCTGCAATTGAAGTTTGTTTAGGGTGCCTCATTAGTCCTTCCTTTATACTCTTCTTGAATCTTTCGTTTACTTCCTTCACTTTCAGTCTGTCTATTGCCCACCTTTTTGGCTTTTAACTTTTCTTCAGTTTCTTCAACTTTAATCTGCATTTCATTACAACCAGATTGTGGTCCGAGTTTAAGTCAGCACCAGGATATGTTTTACTATCCAAAATCTGGCTTCGAAACCTCTGCTTGACCATAAATAAGTCGATTTGGTAACGCCCTGTATCTCCTGGTCTCATCCATGTGTATATTCTTCTATTGTGGTTATTGAATAAGGTGTTAGCTATGATCAACTCATGCTCGGTGCAGAATTCCATCAGCCTGCTTCCTCGATCATTCCTTTCACCTAATCCAAAATCTCCTACTATCTTCCCTTCTCTCCCTTTTCCTACCACAGCGTTCCAATCTCCCATTACTATAACATTTTCATCACCCTTGATATACCTCAGAATTTCATCTATTTCTTCGTAGACCTTTCCGACATCCTCATCATCAGCTTGACTGGTAGGCATATAGACTTGTACCACTGTGGTGCACGTAGGTTTAGTATTGATTTTTGCTACAATAATCCGTTCACTATATTGCTCATAATATTCCACCCGCTGTCCAAGTTTCCTACTCAATATGAGACCAACCCCTGCTTGGCCATTGTTTGATTTAGTGCTAATGACCCTATAGTCTCCTGACCAAAAGTCCTGTTCTTCCTGCCAGCGCATTTCACTAATCCCAACCAAATCAAACCTCAACCTATCCATTTCCCTTTCTAAGTTTTCTAACCTTCCACTTTCTAGCAGACTTCTAACATTCCACGCTCCGATCCGTAGAATGTCAGATTTCCTCTTTGTCGCTTCTGTGATGTTAACCCCCTCTCGAATAGTCCCCACCCGGAGATCCGAACGGGGGACTAGTTTACCTCCGGATTGAAATTTTACAAGGGAGGAGTCCATCATCACATGTAATTATGCATAGAGAGGTGCATATCCTCGGGAATAGCATTACGGCTGTAGTATGAAAGTAAATTTGAAAGCACCAACTCTTATTGCAGCTGATAACCTCAGTATACTGCACTAACACCGTCGCCCTTATACAGAGGCATACTATTGTCATGATAACTGTTTTAAGGGGCCTAAGAAATCTTTTTGCACTAATTACTCCCCGTGACTGCAATTTATAAGCAGCTCGCAATTCTGCACCGGAACACTGGTAGGGGCGACGTGATGCAGCCCGCATTACATGGCAACAATATACTTCGGTATTATTGAAGGCGTTCTGGAGCGCTTGTTCTTCCGACGTACTGAACAAAATGCAATCTCTAAGGTTACCTGAGAGGTGTAGCCTAATGCTACATAGCCTAAACTATTCCTCTCGAATCAAGCTATCATATACAAAAATAATCTTTCGAATCCGACTGGTATAGTTCCTGAGATTAGCGCGTTTAAACACATAAACACACAAACTCTTCAGCTTTATTATATTAGTATAGATTTAAACCATGGAAATGTATATAATGGACATACATTATTCAATGTCGTATTTGCATATTTCTGCTATGAATTAATACAGTGCAGTATCACTTTTACTGTCCTGTTTACACTAGCGTCTTCGGTGGCGTAGTTGGTAGCATGCTGAGCTTCTACGACCAAGATCACGGGTTCAAACTCGGCCGAAGACGTCGGATTTTTTAAGAGCGTTAAAAATCCCTTAGTACGCCTTCCATAGGAGGGGAAGTAAAGCCAGCGGGCCAATGTCATAGATTTATGGCATGTAAAAGAACTTTCCTCTAACTACAATCGAGCGAAGCTAAATTTTATTAACGCTCTAATAAGTTCCAATGTTCGCCTCCAAGTGCTGGTTGCGGTTGGCATCTAGTAACCAAGTGCACAGCTAGGTGTCGTTGACGGTAGCATTTGGTAGCAAATGTAGGAACTCTTATCGTCTGCAGTTCTTACTTGAAATACAGATAATACACACTAATACAGCCATCACAATTAACGCCGATTATCAGACAGATTCTACACACACCCAAAGTACACGGGGCTACACGACCGCGTTGTCGCAGCCCCTAAACGGAGAAACTAACTCTCCTGTTTAGATTAAGCACAACTCTTGCTTTCATGTACTGCAGCGTGATTGAGAGGGGAGGAACGTACACTTCGCTCCTTGCTAGAAACTCGACTTCTGTGTCGACTCCACTGATGCACTAACACAATCTAACAACTGTTTTCGGAACTGCTTGGACTTACAGTTCCACGTTCCTCCCTTCAGATACCGTGTGTTGGGATGAATGGATTATTAGCCAGCAAACATGAAAGATTGCTTCGGGTTATTACCATCAGTAATGTTGTGCACGTAATTGTTACTGATACTGTGTATAATAATAATAATGATAATAATGCATCCTGCCTAAAGTGCAATACTACGTACAACAATTTGGTACAATTTATTTATTGTAAATTTAATTTTATTTATTTATTAAATACTACAGTGAGTCCGGGAATATTCTCCGCAGCGCCTACATGCGTCTGCGAGAGCTAGCTGCAGCAGTCACGTTGGTAGCACGGCTGCAGCTTGCATCATCTCTACTTAGTATAAAACAAAGTCCCCGCCACTTGGATGTTACTGGTAAACTCGAGAACCACTGGATAGATTTTGATGCGGATTTCACCATTCTGTAAAGGATATATCGAGTATGATTTCTGTAGAAAATAATTTATTTATGATCAAAGGAAGCCGAGCAGTAACGATTTTAGTGGAATATTCAATAAAAAAAAAACCTGGCGTCCGAGCGCTTTGTAAGCTTACGCTGGGCAAACCGTTAAAAATATCTCAATACTATGAGTGTAAAAATTGTTCAGCATGAGACATATTAATTATTATTTACAACATATATTATGCAGATTATATTTCAATACAAGAGTGCATGCATTTTTTTGGTAATTATAATGATATTGGTGATAATGATAAAAATGTTAATGTAAATAATTAAAGACACAAAAAGTTACACTACTTAGTTATATTCATAAATTTATGTTATGAGTTAATGTTTAGTCAGGTAATATTTTTAATGCAACGTATAGCTAGTTGTTTGCTGTTCATGTTCGTCAATCCAGGTGGCAGTTCATTAAGTAGTGATGGTATAATATAATTTAGTCTCTTGAAACCATAGCTATTTATACATAAAGGTTTTACATATTTACTACCTGTTATGGCTCTTGTTTGTATGTGGTGAGAGACCTTATGCCTGAATCTTGGATCATGGTAGTAGAGATTCAGTACAGTAATTTGAAACAACTTTTTAATATTAAAATAAGGGATATCAATGAAATATTTAAAGAACCTGTTTTGGCTATCTTGAAGATTATTAATTAAAGTTGTGTTTTGATTTCCCCAAGCTGCTATAGCATATCTTAATTTGCTTTCAATGAGAGCACTGTAAATGGTTTTGTAAATTTTCTTATCTACATAAATTCGGAGATTGTAGAAGGTGTAGAGGTTTGCTCTTAGGTTTTTTATTATGTTTACTGTGTGTGTGTTCATTTTAAAGTGTTTATCAAGGGTAAATCCTAGGTATTTTTGTGTTGAAGTACTATTTGTGAAGGTGTTACATTTGCAACCTGCCAGGATGTTTTGGTGTATGCATGATATGCTGTGGTGCGTTAGTTTGTATTTTTCTTGTGTGAAGTGCACTTAATAATTTATAAACTGTTCCGTCTTTTCAATACTAGTTGTATTCAAGATGTTAACCCTGGTACATGTTTCGGACACTTATGTGTCCTTCTTCAGCCAGAAATACATATTAAAACACGTATAAGTAACAAAAACACACGTTTAAATACATTGTAATACACTGAGTAGTCTTTAGATATAAAACCAAGATGCCTCAATAGTTCATGCACCTGGAGGAAGTTGACCCATTTTATAACCATTTAAGCATGGATAATAACAATTGTGTGAAGTGATCAACTCTGATGTGTATTATTTTAGATTTGGTTGTATTTATATAAAAATTATTGTCATGACACCATCTTGTGATGTTATTGAAGTCTTCTTGAAGTCTATCAAAAGCTGTTTTAGAGTCTTTATGTATGGTATATATAGTGGTATCATCAGCATAAATAAATATTTTACTGTGTTTAATGGCTTCATTCATGTCGTTTACGAACAGGTTATATAGTGTAGGTGAAATAATACTGCCTTGAGGAATACCCTGTGTTCCTTCTGCTGCATCACTGATAGTGTTATTGATCATAACTGCCATTTCCCTGTTTTTCAGATAGCTTTCAAATAGTTTGTAAGTCGTACCTCTTATTCCAATATCGTGTAATTTAGCAAGTAGTTTATTGTGATTTATTGTGTCAAATGCTTTAGAAAAGTAAAGAAAAAGTACCATTATGTGATTGTTCTTATTTAAGGCATTATTTATCACATCGGCAAATTCAGCCAGGAGTAGTTCAGTACTTTTTCCCTTCCTAAAACCGTATATATGTCCCTCTAAATATCATATTTATTTAGGAAATTGTTCAATCTCTTATTCAAGCATTTTCCCATTATTTTGTGTAGAACTGATAAAATGCATATTGGTCTGTAGTTGCCCAAGTCTAAGTGATTGCCATTCTTATATACTGGTTTAATAATTGTATTTCAAAAAATTTGGTATTATGCCTGATTCGAATATCTTGTTTATGAGATGTGTAATGATTACAAGAGTTTAGTGCTTTTCAGTCGGTCAACACGAATGTACCCAAAAGAGATGGGTTATGCCCTACTCCTGAAATAAATTACATGAGATTAATAAAACACTAGGATGACCAGTTTCGATCGTCAAGCGATCATCATCAGATCCATTACACTTAGGCTATAAAATCTATGTTTGAAATACAGGTGAAAATATTTACAATATGTACAATTATTTAGTTGCAGTATTGGTACTGCAACTGTCAGTGTATGCTAAATGCAGTATATATGATGTTAGGTGAAATGCTAAATGGTGATAGCTATCCGGAGTTTGTACTTTAGAGAGATTATATGGTTGTAAACTATGGTTAAACTATAAAATTGTAGGCTAACTACTTATCTGATTGTCTTCCTTACTACAGCTACTCGCAGTTTTCGTGCTCACTGGAACTCACTGTAGGGTCGACTGGGGTGGTTATCTTAACGACTGGTTTTTCCCTGCCTTCTCCCCCCTGCCCATATGTGCTGTGGGGAGTGATAGCGATGTGTTTATGTGAGGTGTTGCCAACCTAGATAAGATGTATGTTATTGAATGAGGTGGGTCTACAACTATTAAAGACCGTGGATTAGCCCTCGCCACGCGTGGACCATAAGCCATTCGAACTAAGCGTTGACGGTCTTATGAGGACGTCCCGGCACCTTTAATACTGCCGCTAATATGGGCCTTGGTTTATTGCAGAAGAAAAGTACATCGTACACCTGATCCAGATAACATTTACCTATTAAAAAACCCCTAATTTCCCCCTTTTTTATCTAGCTTGGCTGTATTCACCTGTATTTCAAACATAGATTTTATAGCCTAAGTGTAATGGATCTGATGATGATCGCTTGACGATCGAAACTGGTCATCCTAGTGTTTTATTAATCTCATGTAATTTATTTCAGGATTAGGGCATAACCCACCTCTTTTGGGTACATTCGTGTTGACCGACTGAAAAGCACTAAACTCTTGTTTACTAAGGCAACACTGAAAATATGGCTTCAAACGCCACAATGTGTAATGATTGTTATAGTTTTTATTTTATTTTTAATGTTGCCTTTATGTCTTTCAAGCGTATATTGTCAGCACCGGGCGATTTGTCTGTTTTTAATTCCTTAATTATGTTCTCTATTTCATATTCATCAGTTTCAAGTAAGGTAAAAGAATTCATTATTGTGTTTCTATTTGATTGTCATATGTTGATAACACTGTTATGAGATGGGCTGTTTATTTTTTCACTATGTGCTGTTGAATTTATTGACTATCACTTCGTTAGTATAGTGTATTATTAAATGTTTGTTTATGACTTCATTGACAGTTTGTTTTTTCCGACATGTTATATCATTAATGACTTTCCAGATTCCTTTATTATCGTTTTTGGAACTATTTATCTTATTTTTATAATATTGATGTTTGTTTTGTTTATTAGCTTATTTAATTTGTTTCTGAAAGCTTTGTATTCATTTTTTATCGCAATATTACCCTCGTTTCTGAGCGTTGTTTTGTAAAGTCTGTCTCTTTCCTTACATTGTATTTTTAGGTCATAAGTGAACCATTGTTTGCCTTTTCTGAGTTTACGTGTGATTATGTAAGATGCCTTTTGGTAGATTTCCTTAAATTTGGTTGTTATATTTATGTCATTAGGATTTTTTAATTCAAGGCAATCAGTCCAGTCTGTGTTGTTAAGGCCTGTGTGTATTATATAAGGTGCGTTCAAAAATTAACGAGCCGGTGTGTGTAATGAGGTGTGGTCCCGACCAGAGCGTGGAAGGTCACAGTCCGTCACTAGAGGGCACGCGTGCACGTCACATGACGATACAAAGCTAGCAGCAGCATGCATCAATCGTCCAACGCTGCCAGTCGCATTGCAAACAGTGACATGGAGGCGTCAAACGAAGAGCAAAGATGTGTTGTTCGGTTTCTGACAGCGGAAGGAGAAGGGGGAACGAACATTCATCGCCGAATGTCACAAGTGTATGGCGAACACTGCATGTCCCTTGCAAGGGTCAAGGCGTGGCACAAGCGCTTCAACGAAGGACGGGTGTCGTCAGCCGATGATGCCCGGTCTGGGGCACCAGCATTACCGATAACAACGTCCAGCTGGTTGATGCACTCATTACCCAGGACCGCCGAGTGACAGTGAACGCCATAGCCACCGTGGTCGGATTGAGCGTCGGAAGTGTGCACACCATCATGAAGGAACGACTGCACTTGCGGAAAGTGTGTGCCTAATGGGTGCCCCACAGTCTTCAACCACACCAGGAAGCATGTCGAATGGCCTACCGTCTTGGTTGGACGATTGATGCATGCTGCTGCTCGCTTTGTATCGTCACGTGACGTGCACGCGTGCCCTCTAGCGACGGGCTGTAACCTTCCACGCTCTGGTCGGAACCACACCTAGTTACACACGCAACGATTTGCCCATGTCGTCACCGGTTTGTGCATTACAGCCTCCAGCTCGTTACTTTTTGAACGCACCTTATAGTGTCGTTTATTAGCGTAATTTACGATTCATTATCTTGTGATTTTGTCTTATCATTGTTTGGCCAGATACCTGCACATGATTATGTAGTGGTCAGAGATGTCTGATTGTATGACTGGAAAAGTATATTGATCTAGTCTGCTACGATAGTACTGTATATGTGATCAATACATGTTCTCGAGTCTAAATTTGGATCATAACGAGTAGATTGAGTGATAAGTGGTAGGAAACCATGAGTTGCCATGATATTAGTATATTTGATAGCTGGTAGACTGATGTCATTAGATAAAGTATCAATGTTGATATCTCCTAAAATGGCGTATTCGCTGTACTTACTGGTGTGTTGTGTTATATGTGTTTCCAGTTCATCAAGAAAGTCATTTATGTTAGTGCTAGGTGGTCTGTAAATGCATGTTATTCCAATCTTCTTGTTCATGTGAAGTATTTCTATTACCATTGATTCATGAGTATTGGAAATGTATGAATTGTGTGTTCTAATGGCCATGATGTTCCTTACATATATGGCCATGCCTCCTCCTTTACGATTTGTTCTATTACAAAATACAACATTGCAATTTTCCAAAGTAAATAGGTAATTATTAGATTCAAGTATGTTAATTTCTGTTAGGCAGATAATATCCAGATCATTAATTTTCTTACCTAAGGTTATGGTTAAATAATCCCAGTTTTTTTATATAGATTGAATATTTAGAGAAAGGATATTGATTTCAGCATTATTTCTAGTCTTATTACCATTTTCGACGAAATCGGGTATATTGAGAAATGCGAGTTCCTTTTGTATTCCAGAAACATTTATATTGCCATCCCAACTGTTCCTAATATCAATTAATATAATAATTCAATAATAATTGGGAGAAAATACTCTGAAAAATCACCAATATGAACTGCTATTACATAAAAACAAACAACACTGAGTTCATAGAGTACGCAATAATATCGCAACCTATATTACCTATTATTATTAATAGCAATAATTTATGTATTAATTTTTTATCGTATGGCTTTTAGTGCCGGGAGTGTTCGAGGACATGTTCGACTCCCCGAGTCTGTAGCTGCTTCCAGCGGACAGCCTTAGGGTGAGCTACAAGTTCCGTTCAATTTCAAGTAGCCTAGTTCCAAGTTTCCCTACCAGATATCAATGATACCTAGTGGTGAACGTGGAACTTTGATAGAGCGTTCCGACAAAATCTACCCTAACAATTTAGCTTCACACAAGTTTAGTCTGTGGAATGATCTTTTACATTCCATAAATCTATGTCATGGGACTGCCGGCTTTACTTCCCCTCCGAAGGAAGGCATACTGAAGGATTTTCAACGCTCTTAAAAAATATGAAGACTTCGGCCGGGTTTGAACCCGCCATCTTGGACACAGCAGCTCAGCATGCTACCAACTACGCCACCGAAGCCGCATAGCAATAATAATATGACGACAAAACTCTCAAATAGTCAATAATTTGGACTTATATTGCATAACATTCCATAAACATGGTGGCCACTCAAATCGGTCAACGATTTTCCAGGAGTAATTCTCATTTTTCCAGACTTTGAAATTAGCGCGAGTCCGGGGAGGAGGAGGGGGGGAACTCGGTTGCCTACTTCAAGACCAAAATAAAGCAGTTGTGTTTGGTTTACTTATACAGATGTTGACAAAAATGAGTGGTGATTGCATTATTGATACGCAAACCTACACACAAATGATTTAATTGTTGTTTTAAAAAAGCCTTTGTGACTGAAATATCCGCTTTAAAAAAGAAGAGAAAAGAATGCCACCTGCAATTTTATTGCGGTGAAGTTGTCTATACTCAATATGTTTCACAAATATACTATCGCGTGTTCTCCCACACAGAAACAGGTAGCCTGAGGAAATTTATTTCGTTAACGATAGAGTGCTCACCCAAACCGCAGCGGGAGTATGATTTAAGATGGGAAGACTTTTATATTTAATTAACAGTGGCTATTTTCCAGGATTTTTCAAATTTTTCATCATTTTCCAGGAGTTTTCCAGACCTAATAAAAATCCAGGAGTTTTCCAGGATTTCCAGGAGTAGTGGCCACCATGCATAAAACAAAACACCGGCAGAGAGTATAAGATTACAACTAATTATTTTGTAACAGTAATAATATATTCTGACTGACAGTATACTCTGCAATAGTGAATACATCCCTCCACATACGGTTGGTGTCAGGAAGAACATCCAGCCATAAAACATGGCAAACCCATGGTGCGACACAGTCTGCACCCAAGACGAATGAGAAAAAATGGTAGATAAAGCTGGTGGTATCGTTCATAGACTGGACGTGCCTTACTATCCCATATGGAACATGCTTCTTTTTTATCGCTTATCCGCCCAAGTCGGCTTCACCCCCGGACTGTGCGGGGGTCCGACCTCCATCATCGCAAGGAGGGTGTCTGGGAGCTGAAGTCATATTGTCGGCTACAATTGGGGATGGTGACAAGGGTAGGAAGTTGACCGTGGCCGTGCATGATCTTACATTGTACAGTGAGATTCTTTTGCTGGATCGGGGTTGACGGTCGACTGCCAGACGCGGGCGCCTTCCGTCAGCCAACCGAGCTGGACCCGCAAGGTTGCGCGAGGCGGAGGTGAGCTAACCAGGGTAATTAAAGTCATTAACGAGGGTGTGTAGGGTCAGCACACAGATAAGAAGGTAACATAAACAACAGCTGCAGTATTTAATTAAAGAAGCACAGTTTTTTTTTTATTATTTCTTGTGAATCTGGATGTCCTCACGTCACCAGTTAAAGGTTAGAACTTCATCTTTTCACGGAAGTTACTAAAAATGTTCTCCTTCAGCTGACAGACAGTAACTTTGGAAGTTGCTACTCCTGCACCCTCCCCCCTGCGTGTTTACTGTAATTAATCGAAGCACGGACCTAAGCCCGTATGATGTTCAATTGTGGGTTAATTTAACATTCAAAGTGTACAGATCAATTACCCGTACTCGGTGGAGCTGGAGAACAATATACGTCAGCAGATATACCTCACAACCGAAGGGAATCACAACGTGTAAAGGCTAATTTAATTACACGGTACAACGCATGTCTGTCAGCCGAAGGAGAACCCTCTCAGCATCTCCCGTGGATAGGTAAGTTCTTTAATCATGATTTGCTGGTAAATTTACCATTAATTAATGTACTTTATTACGGTTTTCATCTGCGCGCAATCCGTGGTGCGAGGTCAGTTGCCTAGCAGAAGGCGCGCGCGCGCCCTGCCGTCCCCCCCCCCCCCCCCCCCCCCGCTCCAGCAAAAGAATCACCCTGTATAAAAATGTCTATGTTTTGCCAATTTCTAAATTTTTCATTCAGAAAATCTTTTGTACTTGTGAGTATTGAAAGTAGCTCGTAATGCTCTCAAAAATCATACAGTCACCCATTTATATACAAATACACAGTCTACACATGTAATTTGTGTGCTCTATCTTGCAAGAAATGAGAGCTTACTGATTTAACGTCAGTACGAACATACATCTACAACATCTACAACAATCATCTCCAGAATATACGTTTCCCCGATCAAAATTGAAATGCTTAATCTGCAATTATTCAAGGTTGGACCTTGTAAAACTAAAATTCACTGAATGTCATCAAAATACCCTGATAATTCCCCGAGTTTTCTAGGATTTAAAAATTCCCCGAGCATTCCCTGTTTTCCAGAGTAGTAGACACCCTGTGATGTTCCAAACAATCTAGTGTAATCAAAACCCAAAATTGACAGCAGCATGGTAGATGTTTGCATCTATGGTAACTATAGCTTTGTTGCATGTACACTGTGGTCTTCTTCAGGGGCTCTAGTTTATTGTGAACCTTGGCCTCTTCAAGTCTTCCGCCAGTAATCGCAATTCAAAGCTAAACCCATTTCCCGAAGGTCTTCGATGACTCCAACCGTTCATCCGGTTCTCGGTCGACCACGTCATCTCTGTCCCCCAGGATTTCCAAATACAGTATCATTTTCTGGTACTTCCGTATCACTAATCCGTGCTACGTGCCCGGCTCACCTCAATCTGGCTGATTCCTTGGATCTTTACACGAGGGCAGATTGGAATGTAACGCACAATAATGTTTTTCTCCCCTGGTATTGCAGCTGGAATGTTAAAAATTTCACAACGATATAGTCTGAAGTTTGCACTACATTTTGTTTTCATGAAAAGCTCTAGCGAGAGAAGCCTGAACTACGAAACAAACATGGCGCGCAGGGGGACGACAGTTCATAGGGAGCGCGTGGGTCGGGGTAAGGCCCTGTACTGTTTGTTCTGCCAACCAATGAAAAATTAATTTTAGCACTAAGGTTCCGTAGTTGGCACTCATGAACGTTCACATCAAACCGAATGGCGGAAGCGGGAATAGTCTGTTTTGATTGATTTTCCTCGTGGTGTTGTTGGTTGTTTTGATTTGTTCAGTATTTTCATTGTTTATTTGAATTGAATTGAGAGTCAATCATGCCACTGCAAGGGAGGAAAAATTGCCAAGCACCGGGATGTAAGAATTATAATGATAGTAAGAACAATACGGCAATTTTCATCTTCCTGGTGTTGACCATGTGAAAAACTAGTGGGCAATATGGACTACTCACGAATAAAAATATATAGAGAATAAATGTGTGCATTTCATCTCTTGTTTGTTTCCTTACCCATTCTCCTTTGCATTGCAATAAAATTTGTGGTTTAGGGCTACGGGGAGGGGTGGGTGGTTGCGGGCATGCTAGGCAAAAAGTGAGGTTATGGCAATGTAGTGAGTGCATTTGGACGATTTTCTTTATATTCATCGAATATCCCAACTATTCTGTAGAGTATGAGAGCAATTTTTAATTAGCCTAGAGGTGAATTAAGCTCTAGAACGGCATAACTGTGTCTTTCGTGACAACTCCATTGCCAACATTGATATATATCAAAATGTATTCTTTTCCTATCTGGACGTATATTTCAGCACCTAGCGATAGGCGCAGTTATGTTTGAGTTATATTCATCAATAATCAATAACTCGTCGCAGAACATACTGTTCATTTACGTGTAATAAAGGCTACATTCATATGGCTTTTTACTTTTTATGTTGCCAGACTTGGCAGTACAATCCATAACCTCAGGAGGTGTTCTCTCTCGGAAATTCTATAACCAAAAGTGACGAATCTCTTATACTTACATGATCCTTGCATGGCGCGCATGTAACTGTCGTCAACTTGTGAAAAGCAGCGAATTGTACAACGATATTTGTGGGCCAAAGGGCATACACCGAGTGAAATTCACAGGGACATGCGTGTCGTGTATGGGGACGACTGTATGGACCGTAGCAATGTCTCCGGGTGGTGTGCATTCTTCCAAGAGGGCCGTGTGAACCTTAGAGAATCGCCACGCTCCGGACATAGTTCATCACACGCCGAAATTCCGTAAAGTTAGAGGTCGCAGGGTGCCTAAGAACCTGACAGACAACAAGGGCCAGCGAATGATGACAAGCTTGGATCACTTTCAGGGAGGTAGCGCGCAGTTCACTACTCCTGTGGGGGTCCGGGCGGGGACACCAAGAGCCCGCTTATGAGCCAGCTTGGTGTCCTAGGCGAAACCCCACACAAGACACGGCACAAACCTAGAAGAATTGCTGAGTTTTAATTCACTGGCCGTGAAAGCCAATATACCATCTTTTTGAAAGCCTTCATAGGAAGGTTATGGCTGCTTGACCTTTTAGTTCTCGCAGATAAGAGGTGCAGTTGCACTCTATATAAAGGGAGGTAGCGCGCAGTTCGCTACTCCTGTGGGGGTCCAGGCGGGGACACCAAGAGCCCGCTGATGAGCCAGCTTGGTGTTCTAGGCAAAACCCCCCACAAAACACTGCACAAACCTAGAAAAATTGCAGAGTTTTAATTCACTGGCCGTGAAAGCCAATATACCATCTTTTTGGAAGCCTTCATAGGGAGGTTATGGCTGCTTGAACTTTTAGTTCTTGTAGGTAAGAGGTGCAGTTGCACTCTATATACAGGGAGGTAGCGCGCAGTTCGCTACTCCTGTGGGGGGGTTCGGGAGGGGACACCAAGAGCCCGCTGATGAGCCAGCTTGGTGTCCTAGGCGAAACCCCACACAAGACACGGCACAATCCTAGAAGAATTGCTGAGTTTTAACACAACATTTTATATCTCATTCCTTCTTTTCAAACAGGTTTGTATGACAATATCTATAACATAACTTACTTATATTCCTCGTATGTAAGCATCTGCTGCTAAACCATGATTACTCCATTCTTTATCACGTTTTTAGACATGCAACAATTGATTACCTTAATTTAATGTAGTGTGGTTATTAACTTACCGTAAGTTTAAAAATCTCAATAAAATTTAAATAAAAGCAATGTATATAATAGGTTTTCCCTCTTTCCTGAAATGTTTTAATTTTGGAGTTAACATGTTTCAGAATTCAGGTCCTCAATTACAGTGTGATACCCACAATTGACATCACTGCCTACTCGGCCAACCACACAGGCGTGATTGCAGCTCTAAGGGGTCTCCATTTATAATATACAGTAGTTGCAAAAATGCCATAAAATTTAACCCCCCACCCCCCTCATTGTAACAATAATTGTTGGGGCAAAAGAGCATAAGTCAAAAGAATACCAAAACAAAGTTATGACAATTACCTGCCAAACAATAGCATAATCTCAGTTTTGGTATTCTTTCGATATTAATTCTTTCTGGTACCAACTCATGGTTTTTACACTTTTTATTTCGATTGTTGGCCATTTTCGATCTGTACTGACGAACAATTACAGTAATTAATTTTCTAACAAAATTCAGAAATTTCCGACGCATCTGATTCATTTCGAGCCTTTTAAACTCAACAAAGCATCATTTAGTGTCGCACTATTTCATAAATAACATTCAAGTCACAATATATTCACTAGGGCTTGGATTTGTCGGTAAATAAATATTTTTTTATGTAAATACATATTTTAAGCATTTTTTCTATAAATACATAAATTCCTGCTTTTCAGTTATTAGCACATAAAAAGACATAATATTTACATTCTTAAAATCAGTATGCTAGATCTTTCAGTTTATAGCATTTTTGTTCTGTGTTACTTCAACGAGGAAGAACCTGTGAGCTATCTAATCTTCATGCAGAGCGTTCCGTCAGCTTGCAACTGTGTTATTCTTAACTTGTCGCCCCTTCCCACTCACTGTGAGAGCCGGGGATTTCCTTGTCCATAGCTATATTGCACCACGTGCTAGACCTCCCCCCCCACTCCAGCTACCTGGAACCAGTGTCACTCACATGCAGTTCATTTCTGGCACTGTGAAGTGTAAGGCAAGTCTACGGTGCCTGAAGTAAAAACAACTACCAGTTATCGTCAGTTGCAGAATTTAAAGCTAATTTTACTTCTGATGGGGGCGTTCTGTTCTGCCAACCATGTGGGAAAGCAATCAAGGCTGAACAGAGATCTCAATTTATACAACACCTCAAGGGCAAGAAACATATTGCAGCAGTTTCACGCCTTCAGAAGTGTTTCGCGATAATCGTCGGTCATTTGTGATGGACAACCTGAAGATGTATCTCGTGTATTGTAATGCTTCAGCAGTCAGTGAGATATAGAAAAAATTGCATTCGTGAGTACTGCATACTGTTTATATTCACATTAAGTTAATAAACTAAATTATAATTAAATATTTCTACTTTTTTGACACATATTTCAGGTATTTTTAATACATAAAAAATAAATATTTTCAAGATTTTTAGCACCTAAAAATCTGAGCCCTAATAATCACTGGTCATGCACACTTTCCTGATTGATTACTGGATCATGATAATTTTCACATTAATTATTTTTTTTGTAACATATTTGTTTTAGTATGTTTAACCCTTAGAGGGTTTTTAATGTGTTTTTAGTGAATATTTGTTCATTTCCCCAATTTTATGCATGCATATCATTATCATCGAAATTTTCTTATTTTAATGTTTTTATTGTATTTTAGGAACATTTTTGTCGATATTCTTTTGTATGTTCACCCACACTGTTAAAAAGGCTGATGAAGGGGCCAATCTTGAGGAAACATGTACCTGATGATTGTTTGAATATAGACATTTTAGTACTGACCAGGCAGAAATTTTTCAATTTTCTTAGAAAATTAATTCATGTAGTTTTACACATGTAGCCTACCTGGGAGATTATTGAAAACATAATATACCTTTCTGGGTGTCATTAGGAATTGAAATTACTGTCAGGTGTCACGGCTGACCCAGAAATATTTGTTATATTGCATAAATAAAGGTTTTTATTTCTTGTGCATTCAACGACGGCAGCCATGTTTCAAGGGCACACATTGACGTCGTAGCACTCATGGTGTCCACAGAATTTTCAATGTCAATTTTCTCGACTTTTCCTGACCGCTTTTCAACAACATTCCTGACTCGTGAAGTCTTTGCAACATCGGAAAAAAGTTTATTGAGCAAACAAATATATCAGTATATATCAAAATTGCCAATATGGAAATAGGAAATATAAGTGATTGGCATTTAAATTTAAATTTTCTTGTTCATGAATGTCAAGTCACAATATTTTAGAGGCTGATTGCAGACACGTAGTGCAATGTGCTGGGCGATGGGGTCGCCACATCCCTACGCCAACGCCAAAAAAGCATACAAAAAATAGGTAACTTTAAAGAGGTTTTTACTAGGGTGTACTGTAAAAATGAAAACTTACCATAATGTCCAGTGAGTTATTGATTTTTATCTTCAGAGATTAGTTGAACTAGCAACATCAAAATATGGCCGTAAAACACAAAATACTGCAAGGTTAATATAAAATTCCTGAAATTCTAATACTTTTCGCCCTTTTTTCCTGACTCACGCCATTTTCTCACACTTTTTCCTGACTTTTCCTGACCAAAAACAAAATTCCTGACTTTTCCTGGCAGTGAACACCATGCCACTGTTGCCAACATGTCCGATACAAAATACACCACATGACACATGTGAAAAGAGAAATACTGTAATTGGCAAACCCATCGGCCTGGATAAAGATTATTGATCGTGGCTACCCCTACTGTTCGTGACAAAAACCAGGGGTGTTTATACTGGCCGTGCTACCTAACAATTATTGGTCTAATTATTGAAGAATAGATGGAAATGTGCAATTTAGTCAAATAGGACTAATTATTGGACTAGAACAGCACTTGTTTTACGACACCGGATATGAAATAGTACCAAATGCGTTGGGTTGGCAATACCGTACTTGTTACTAAATCAGGCGTATAATGGTGGACTCGGATGGAATTATATCTAGCCTATATAAGTCGTGATCAAAACAAGGGATGGAGGGTGAGTTATAACCGCGGAGGAGTAAACATCTATTAGATCATCATCTCCAGATTTTTTTCCTACCATTACCACAGGCATTTTGGCTAATTTCAGTAGTTTAAGATTTTTTTTTTCCAAGGAGTCAACCGGTAAAGTCAAGTTCTACCAATATTAGTTGGCTAAGGATAGAAAGTTGTTGATTATAATTCGTTTTATGAGCTTCGGACATCTTGGCCATCAGCATCGTGTATTTGGTTGTGTGTTCAATTTGTCTGATAACCTGTGCTGCTGTGGTATGGGTAAAAAATAAATTACTGGAAAGGATATTAGAAAGAAGAATGAGAAGAAAGGTGGAAGGAGAGTTGCAAGAGGAACAGTATGGCTTCAGGAGTGGAAGATCCACAGTGGACCCAATCTTTAGCTTGAGGCAGGTGATGGAAAAGAACTGGGAATATGGAGAGGATTTGATCATGACTTTCATAGATCTAGAAAAGGCATATGATAGTGTCCCCAGAGAGAAGGTATGGGAAACCATGGTTAAGAAGAGACTTGGAAGAGAAATGTTGGAAATGGTGCAAGCAATGTACAACAACTGTGTTAGCAGGGTACTGACCCCAGTTGGAAAGACAGATTGGTTTAGGAACAAGACTGGACTAAGACAAGGGAGTGTGCTGTCACCTCTTTTATTCATAATGGTAATGGATGAAATTGTAAAGGAAACAAAGGAAGCATATGGACATAAAGAAATGAAGTTACTATTATTTGCAGACGATATTGTGGTCTGGGGAAGGAACACCGAAGAAGTGCAAAAACAACTAGATGCACTGAACGAAAATATTCAGAAGTATGGCCTGAAAATCAGTATAGAGAAAAGCAAGACCATGGTGATGACAAGAGGGGAAAGACAAGGAAAGGGCACTGTGAAAATTGGAAGTCAGAGTTTGGAAATTGTGGACACGTTCAAATACCTAGGAAGTGAATTGATGCAAACTGGTAGGTTGGACATGGAGATTGGTAGGAGGGTACAGCAGAGCAATGCATTCTATCAAAGTGTAAGAAAACTTGTTTGGGATAAGGAAGTACCAAGGAAAAGCAAGGAGGTAATGTATAAAATGTACTATGTACCCATATTAACTTATGCAGCTGAGACTTGGACCCTGACGAGCAGGCAAGAGAGTAGAATCCAAGCCAGTGAAATGAAATTCCTAAGAAGTATGATAGGTAAGACAAGGAAAGACAGAGTGAGGAATGAAGATGTTAGGAAGGAAGTTGGGATGGGAAAACTAAATGAGGGAATTGAGAAGAATAAACTAAGGTGGTTTGGACATGTAAAGAGGATGGAGGAAAATAGAATACCAAGACAGATGCTGGAGGCCAAGTGCAAGGGTAAGAGAGCAAGGGGAAGACCTAGAACAAGGTGGATCGATTCAGTGAAGAACAGCGTGAGAAAAAGAAATCTGGACTGGGACAAGATCGTGGAAGAAGAATTGTGGAAGGAAAGAGGAAAGTGGAGAAGTGCCATAAATACCCCGACCCGGCAAGAGCTGGATAAGGGGAAATGATGATGATGATGATGAATGGGGAAGGTGACCTGGAACATGAAATAAGGTACTATCCTAGCAATTGCCTGAGGGGGGAATCACATTAATTGTTGCGAGTAGGTACTCCCCCTTTTCATAACTTTCACAAGGCAGATTATTGAAAATATATTATTTATGATTCATATACCTTTCTGGGAGTCATTAGAAGTTGATTTCAATTTGAGTTGTCACAGCTGCACCGGAAATATTTCTTTTATTACGTAAATAAAGTAATTTTGTTCGTGTTCATTTCACGGTCGGCGCCATCTTACATTCACATCAGACATTACGACATACCCGTTGTCAACATGTCCGATACAAAATTCACCACACGACACGCGAATAATAAAATAAAAGCCAAAACCATTGGCCTGGATAAAGATTATTGTTGCGTGACTACCCCCACTGTGCGTGACAAAACCTTGGGGTGTTTATATTAGCTTACGCGGCACCCTCCGGGCGGCGCTATCTAGCCATTGTTGGTCTAGGCGAAAACCATTTGTCTGCCAGATGCGATGTAGTACTGAATGTGTGGGGTTGGCAATACGGTGCATGACGGTACATGATGCTAAAATAGCTGAAAAAGCTGGACTTTTGCCTATATAGTCGTGTTCATATTTGGGATGGCTGGGCGGGTCTCAGACAGCGGAAGAGTAAACTACATTGTCTCCAGATATTTTCCCGACTATTAATTCAGGTAATTTGCTTTATTTCAGTAGTTTAAGAATTTTATAGAAAGGAGTACCTTAATTTCTGAAATCACACCCCAGATAGTAACTGGTGCTGGGATTCAAACCTCCAATCTCCGGACTTGCTGCAACTCCCCAATGTGGTCGTGGCGACCGAATTCTACATGCACGACTATGCCACAGGGTTACGGATAGAAAGGACAAAGGCCTATTTCTTTGTCGAAACATCCGTCCAAGCTCCAAAACCATATATCTGGAGGTAAAGTACATGTAATTTTACATATGTGAGTCAATTGATTTTACTCTGGCATAAATGATGAAATATCGGTAAGAACTTACAGAAAGTACTCCTTTCTATAAGGAGGGCGTGGTGGCGCAGCGGTCAAGCTATTTGGCCTCTCACCAAGGTGGACCGGGTTCGATTCCCGGTCAATGCATGTGAGATTTTCGAAGTGAAATGCCACGTCCTGTGGTTCGCATTCCACATAAAAAGGAGGTCCCCATGATCGCATGATTAACAGTCACGTAAAACTACAAGCTTCCTTCCTTCCTTTCTATAAAATTCTTAAACTACTGAAATTAAGCATTAAGCAAATTACCTACCAACAGCAGTGGCTACGCTGGCTAAAGCGCAGCATTAGATCATGGGGGCAAACTCTATGCTGACTCGGTAGACGCGTAGGTTCGAGCCCCTCCGTCGGCCGTCCTTGAAACGGTTTTCCGTGGTTTCCCATTTTCAACACCAGGCAAATGCTGGGACGGTACCTTCTGATAGGCCACGGCCGCTTCCTCCCACATCCTTGCCTAATTTCATTCATCTTCATCCATTCCGTCTCTCATCCTGACGCGCAGGTCGCCCACGGGCGTCGACTAGAAAGACCTGCACTCGGCCTCTCAGGAGACCACACGGGGGGGGAAAAAAAAGAAGAAAAAAAGCAAATTACCTGAATTAGTAGTCAAGAAATTATCTGGAGATGATGTAGTTAAGTTAATAGATGTTTCCTCCGCCGTCTGAGACCCACCAAGCCATCCAAAATAGGATTACGACTTATATAGCCAAAATTGCAGCTGTGGCCGCCATTAGTACAAAACAATCATCATCGGTTGCGGTAGTGGGTATTTGGGTCTCTTTGTTAGTCCCACCGGTCTGTCAACAACACAATATTACCAACCTCGCCGTTCCGGTACCATGTAACACAAAGAAGCGCCCAGTTCAGTCTCTAGTGTGCATCATTTGTGCGCAGCACTCAGTTCACCACTCTATAATTAGGCTATTGTGTGCAATATTTCGCTTCACTGTAATGATTTTCTTTTTCCACGGCTGAAATGAGTGTTCTTTGTTATCTGCTCTGTAATTACTACGCAGTATATTGCAACGCTGTAATAAATGTGTATTTCTTCGCACAACTGTGGTTTTGATAACTGTCACAGGCTAACGCACCCAAATCAATGGTTTTGTGTCAACCGTGGCCCGCTAGCTGCGCCCGGCCAAGGCCGCACCTACACCCAACCTTCTAATCTTTGTTTTGTCCAATCCAATGGTAACAGCCTAACGCGCCCAGACCAATGGTTTTGTATCAACCGTGCCCCGCTAGCTGCGCGCCGCCAAGGCCGCACCTACACCTGACCTTCTTACCTTCGTTTTGTCCAATACAATGGTTCTTAACAATGGTTACAGCCCAAGGCGTCCAGACCAATGGTTTTGTATCAACCGTGCCCCGCCAGCTGCGCGCGACCGAAGTCGCACCTGCCACCTACCATTTTTACCTTCGATTTGTCCAAACCAATGCTTTTTGACAATGGTTACAGCCTAACGCACCCAGATCAATGAGTTTTGACAATGGTTACAGACTAACGCGTCCCGATGATTTTTTTATCAACAGTGGTTTATGTATCTCGCATGTTGGCAACAATGTGTGCGCCTCGGCGCATTCCGCAAGAGTGAGCCTTGATGACAGTTGAACGAGATGCAAGCGCTGTCGAAACATGGCAGCCGTTTTTTAAAAAGCAATTTACAAAAACACATATTTACTAGCACATAGTTATGGAAGGGTCGAGGACAAGAACTGTAGGGGTAGGCCAAGGTTAGAATATGATAAACAGATTGCCTCTGATGTAGAGTGTGGTAGCTATTTAGAGATGAAACGTTTATCTCAGGACAGGGAGGCATGGAAAGCTGCATCAAACCAGTCACAAGACTGAAGACTCAAACAACAAATAAATATAGCATTTGCATCAGTGACATTGAACTTGAAATATCCCAATACACACTAGTCATTTGTTTAATCGATTCTATATGCATGAATTAAAATACACACTCTTAATGGAGCCTTTGTCCACCATGTAGCCTACCAAAGATCTGTGATTAAGCAGACCTATCCTCTGTATATCAGTGGTTTTAATATGCACTGGACCTAACCTTGGTAGATCAATGACTGAAGTATGAGCGAGACCTAACCTCCATAAACCAATGGCTTTAGTATGCACCAGACCTAACCTTGGTAGACCGTTGATGTTAGTATTCAGCTGATCTAACAATACTGTTTTAACGCTGAAAATGGTCGAGACAGCTGAAATTTTTACTAGGCTATATAAGTCTTGTTATAATTTGGGATGGCAGGTGCGTTCTAGACAGCCGAGGAGTGAACTATATCATTCCCAGATCTATTTTGAATCTTTAGAAAAGGCATTTAATGCAAATTTTATAAGTTATTATTTTTTTCCCCTGGGTTCATGTCTCCAGTGCATGAAACAGGAACCTGTCTTTTACAGTTTCACTTAGATGGTAAATGATAATACTGTATATAATTTTCATACCTTTTCAGGGGTTCCAGGGGACAATACCTATTACGATTCCCATTCATTATGACCAATATACTGGAAATGTGTGCTAAATTTCGTAATTATGTAAATTTCTTTCTTGTTGAATTTGAACTGCGGCGACAATGTTGGCTAACTCCAGCTGGGTGAGACATGGCGGGATATGACGAGACATGACGAGGAATTGATGTTGCGGCAGTATGTCCAATATGTAAGATATAAAAAATACCACTTAGGAGAATCTGGAGGTGTTAGGCTGTAAACATTGTCAAAACTATTGATTTGGACCCAATTAGGCTGTAACCATTGTCAAAAACCATTGGACTGGACAAAACGAAGGTAAGAATGGTCGGGTGTAGGTGCGGCCTTTGGCCGTGGGAAGCTAGCGGGGGCACGGTTGACAAAAAACGTGTTAGACTGTAACCATTGACAAAGGCATTGATATCAACGCGTTAGGTTGTAACCATTGATCTTGGCGCATTAGGTTGTAACCATTGTTAAAAACCCTTGGATTGGACAAATCTAAGGTTAGAATGGTCGGGTGTAGATGTGACCAAACGGCCTTAGGCCGCGGGAAGCTAGCGGAGCACGGTTGAAAAATAAAACATTGATCTGGACGTGTTAGGCTTAACCATTGACAAAACCAATGATCTGGACGTGTTAGTTTGTAACCATTGACAAAACCATCGATCTGGGCAAATTAGGCTGTAACGATTCGATTGGACAAAATGAAGGTTAGGACGGTAGGGTGTGGGTGCAGCCTTTGGCCGCGGAAAGCTAGCAGGGCACGGTTGACAAAACACCATTGATCTGGACACGTTAGGCTGTAACCATTGGCAGAACCATTGATCTGGACGCGTTAGGTTGTAACCCTTGTCGAAAACCATTGGATTGGATGAAACGAAGGTTAGAAAAAACCATTGGATTGAACATGTTGAGAATGGCGTTCTTTTGTTTTACAAAACCGCAGGGGCGTATTCTTAGGGCTACCGGCGATAGCCCAAGAAAATTACATTAAAAATAAATAACACTTTATTACAGGCTCAACAAAGCATTCAAACAATCGTGACTTTCATGCACATTCTTCTTTATCGAAAGAAATAATGGTTAGTGTGTAGTCAACGTGGCAACGCAGCAGAAACCGACCCAAGACAGCGGCAGCCTTACGCCGCTCTCCTCATATCTCCGCACCCACCCTTGTTCCGTGCAGGCCCAGTGCTTATAGCGAGCGAGTTGCCGCTACGGCCAGCGGTTTCTTGCCATACTGGACAGCGCCTAGGGCGGCGATGGTTTATAACGGAGCACACTAGTGTGCCTCTGCTTAGTCGACCAACTGGACCGCGCTTGACAAGAGCACACACAACACCAGCTGAAGCTGCTACTACTGCACGCCACGGCCAGGAGAGCATGTGGTGTGCGTTGGTCAGAGTTACACGGAGCGAAATAGGTACTAACACATTTATACCACGCAAAATAACATCAAACTACTAAATATTTAAATAATTGCATACACAATATTCAAATAAAAATTATTCGCTTACCAACATGAAACCGCCAGTTTTTAACCCCTATTCAAGTTGAACCCCAGGCTAAGGAGCGCTTATTAGTCGCACCGCATACCTGGCCCACACGCCGCCAGAGGCTAATTAATTTAATTGAGTACCAGCGGTTTCTTTGAAGCTAAAAGCGTTTAAAGGAACAAATAGCCTACAATAAATATACATTATCGCGTGCATATATGTGAATATGTTTTAGAAGTTGTAGTATTTTTCGATGTGTGAATTATGTAAGTGTGTGTATGCTAAAGAATCTTTGGTTATGCTGCACGCCGTGAGAACATGCCTTTTCGTAACTTTTAACGAGGTATATTATTGAAAATATAGGATTTATGATTTACATACCTTTCTTGGAGTTGTTGGGAGTCGTTTCACAATCTCAACTACAACTGCCGCACCTCAATAATGTTTTTTTTTTTTTTTACGAAAATAAAGAATTTTTATCGTGTTTGTTTCACTACGGACGCCATCTTGGACACTCGACAGACGGAAATGTGACTACGTTACCAACATGTCGCATACAAAATTCACCATTCACCATTTCACACGTAAAGACGTAAAGTAGGCTACTGCCTGGCCGAAAATTACTGCTAGTACCACAAGCAAGGGGGCCTGGGCCTTAAGCCCCAGGTTAGGTTTGTTTTAGTCTGTAAAACATTAATAAGATAGAATTTATGTCCGCTACTAGGTTAGGTACTGCCTGGTCGAAAATTACTGCTAGTACCACAAACAAGGGGGTCTGGGGCGTAAGCCCCAGGTTAGGTGTGTTTTTGAATGTAAAACATTAATAAGATAGAATTTATGAAGTAATTTCGCATGCCACTCAATCCATGGTTAAAGTACGACTGACGAGTTGGATTTGGCGCAATAGTATATTACATTATCGACGCTCTTTTTTTTTTCTTTCTTTGTATACCCGGTGCGAGATAGTATCAAATGTGTGGGGTTGGCATTCCTGACTTCGTGAGAAAGATGTCTTCTAGAGACTTCATTTCAACTATATAAGTAGTGTTGCTATTTGGGATGGCTGGGTGGGCCTATGACAGCGGACGAGTCAACATCTATTAATTTATCATCTCCAGATACCATTACTACACGTACTTTGGCTAATTTCATTACTCAATTTTTTTTATACACATGTTCTCACGGTGTGCAGCGCTACCGTAGTGTTTTGTTTTAACTGTGCCAGTTGTGATTTTGTAAGAAAATTATGGAACAAACACATGCGGGGGCTTTAAATGCCAATGACTGTATACTAGAGAGTTTGTTAGAAGTTCCTTTCAGGCGTCGTCCATACAATGAGAAAGTTCATATTATACATATGACCTGAACCGCAATTGTGTGCCAATGTATACACGTCATTTCACATAATCTACATATGCTAGGTGGAATAGGTTATCTGGCAGTTGTAAACTGTCTAAATTGTATTGCTGGCCGTGTTTGTTATTTAGTCGTGAAAGGAAGTGTTTTCAAATATGAACTCTTTTCGCACGGCAGTTTTGTGTAATATTAAGCTCAGTGGTAGCCCAGATCTTCAGACCAGTATACGCCACTGCAAAACCGCCTATATCAGGACCCTGTTACACTGTAACAGTTCTGTTATGTCCACAAACAAATAGCCAATGAAAAAATGTAAAATTCTATGAAGGCCGCAAAATGATCACTTTATTTGGATTTAAATACTGTGTTTTCTTATTTTAAGAATATAGTCATTTTGTTAAATAATTCAAATTATTACCAGAGCTTTCCTGACACAGTATTTTAACCTTCAAGGTTTGTGGTGATTAATTTTAAAGGTAGAACGAGGTCTTCTAACCCAACCTGCAAGGGTAAAACCCAGCTAATATGGTGAAATCTATGACTTTAACATATTCCTGTATATACACACCGACTCCATCTCTTGTAACGTATAACCTTCGTGAAGTTCAGAACATTTTCAAAATCATTCCAAACCAAGTGAAGCGTAGGGCACTCACCTTTCGATGACCTCCGGGTGTTAACTTCAATTTGGCACGTAATTGCTCTACATCCGCTGGTTTAAGACGCTGAAGCTCCACAACAGGTGCCTTTAAATTTGATTTCTTCATTTTTTAAGCATAATTCGCTATCAACAATACTGTAATCACTATAAACAAACCGATCACCACACAAACAAGCTGCCCGACCGGGCAACGGAAGTCAGATTGGTCACGTGACACACCTTGGCGTGGCGTACACCACGCACACTCAGAAACTAAATATCATTCAATTTTCTGGAGGTGAAGATCTCAACCATAAAATTAAAAAACCTGCATGATAGATATCATGTCGGGTTTGTGTTCAAATTGCGAGGCAGACTGTTATTTTTGATACGGTATTCCGTCAAAAACTGCATTTTTTATTAAATATGACTTCCATAATAAAGGGGATCAAGGGGGGGATAAAATGCCACGGATCATTACCCTCTTTGATCATTAAAAAACGGGACTCACTAATAGCTTATTTTTATTTTTATAGTGACGATGAAGGAGAATAAGAAAAAAAAATAGGGCTGTTGGTTGCTCACTGTGGGATTCGTACCCACCTCTTGCCCAGTTGTCTCCACAAGGTCAAATGCATCAACTCTCAAATCGGAATTTTTAAGGGATGGTGCAACCGTTAAGCGATCGCCCACCTTAAAGTTAAATAGTGATGATGACGTTCATATATCCTTGGTTCTTATTCTATAGGGCTGTTACACTGGCTGTTAGCCTGTTACAACATTTGCAATAACTCCGAGACTGGTAGAAATTCTCCATCCAACTCTTACTGAATTTATAGTAGGCCAAGACCGACTACAAAAATTTCTTAGACTGTAACATCAAAACGAAGATGGCGGCAATCGCAGGGGAACAGTTGTTGACACTGGGGGGTGGGGGGACATGGCACCATCGAAATGGCGGTAAATTCGAAGACAAACTTTCGCCAAATTGATAAAATTCTACCAGAAATTACAGGATTTTTTGTAATAAGGCACAAATTCAATATGAAACCCTGATGTAATTCGCTACAAGCAACGCGAATAGACAGTAGCTAAAAATACAAACATAAATAAAGCAGAGATCATACAAAATAATTTAAAATGCCAATACATATAAATGGAGCTACAAGAATGCAAATAGAAATTGTCGTTGCTTATATTAGGGGCTACGACATCGTGGTCTTGTAGCCCCATGTAATTGTGTGTGGAATTTGTGTGATAACCTGTGTTATTGTTATGGCTGAACTAGTGTGTTTGCAAATTGGGCATTGGGGATTGTAGTGGGAAGGAGGCAGCCATAGCCTTAAGTTAGGAACCAGGATGGCTGAGGTGGGAATCGAACCCTCCTCTACTCATTTGCCTCATGAGGCTGAGTGCACCCTTTTCCAGCCTTCACACAAGAATTAAATTTCTTGGCAGAGCCGGGAATCAAACCCGGACCTCCCGGACGACAGCCAAGAACGCTAGCCACTACACAACGAGGTGGTCTAAAATAGAACGGCAGCACTGAATGACAGTAGAACGAGCGATAACATTCTCTATTTTAACACAAATTAACTCAAACAAGTTGCTAGCGTTTCGCCCCATTGTACCATTGGGCTCTTCAGTTGGTACGGTACACCTCACCAAAACGCATACCTAGTGCACACTGAGAAGGCCATTGCAAGACGCTCAATACATTTGTATCTACATCACGAGCAATGCCAGTGCACTACGGAAGTCAAGCTCCCTTGCAAAACAATAAAACCTAACCTTGGCATCGATATAGGATCGAGTCGAATGTTCTCAAATGAAAACATGTTGTTTATCCGTTTGAGCTAAATATTTTAACACAAATTATGATAAAATAATCCGGTTAATTCAAACAAGTTGTTAGCGTTTCGGCCCAGTGTACCATTGGGCCCTTCAGTTGGTAAAGGTACACCTCACCAAAACGCATACCGGTACCTAGTGCACACTGAGAAGGCCATTGCAAGACGCTCAATACATATGTATCTACATCACGAGCAATGCCAGTGCACTAGGGAAGTCAAGGTCCCTTTCAAAACAATAAAACCTAACCTTGGCAGCGATATAGGATCGAGTCGAATGTTCTCAAATGAAAACATGTTGCTTATCCGTTTGAGCTAAATATTTTAACACAAATTATGATAAAATGGTCTGGTTAACTCAAACAAGTTGCTAGCGTTTCGCCCCAGTGTACCATTGAGCTCTTCAGTTGGTAAAGGTACACCTCACCAAAACGCATACCTAGTGCACACTGAGAAGGCCATTGCAAGACGCTCAATACATATGTATCTACATCACGAGCAATGCCAGTGCACTAGGGAAGTCAAGGTCCCTTTCAAAACAATAAAACCTAACCTTGGCAGCGATATAGGATCGAGTCGAATGTTCTCAAATGAAAACATGTTGCTTATCCGTTTGAGCTAAATATTTTAACACAAATTATGATAAAATGGTCTGGTTAACTCAAACAAGTTGCTAGCGTTTCGCCCCAGTGTACCATTGAGCTCTTCAGTTGGTAAAGGTACACCTCACCAAAACGCATACCTAGTGCACACTGAGAAGGCCATTGCAAGACGCTCAATACATATGTATCTATGTCACGAGCAATGCCAGTGCACTACGGAAGTCAAGCTCCCTTTCAAAACAATAAAACCTAATCTTGGCATCGATATAGAATCGAGTCGAATGTTCTCAGATGAAAACATGTTGTTTGTCCGTTTTAGCTAAATATTTTAACACAAATTATGATAAAATGGTCTGGTTAACTCAAACAAGTTGCTAGCGTTTCACCCCAGTGTACCTCCGGGCTCTTCAGTTGGTATGGTACACATCACCAAGACGCGTAGCTAATGTACACTGAGAAGGCAATTGCAAGACGCTCAATACATATGTAGGCTATCTACGTCACGAGCAATGCCAGTGCACTACAGGAGTAGTCTCTATAGTACATGAATTAGCCAAAATGCCTTATCAAACGACAAGAAATAAATCAGGGAATGATGTTTTAATAGATGCTTCCTCCTCCGCGGTCTATGACCCATTCAGCCAACCTAAATAGCATTACGACTTATAACAATTATGTAATGCAGCCAATGGCCATATAATATAAATACATAAGTTACATAGAACATAAATACATTAATAATGAAATCGCATAAACGATCTGCCTATATATCACTCTATTCGCTACAGAATATTGTGTCGAGGTTATCAATCTCTGATTACAGCAAAGGGCATGGTAACGGTCACACTGCCTTCCGCACAGTTCTCATTCGCAGGTGTCTTCGTCCGGTACCGTATGTGAAAAGTCTTTTTTCTGCAGACGCGGTGGTGGAATCCGTGAACTGCAAATCGCATTATCGTATGGCGCAAATCGTAGTCCGCTCCTTTCCATTCTGTTGAAGTCATTGCTTCTGTTGTAGTGTAGCCTACATCTTTATCGTTATCACTTTTGCTTAATACTGTGTCAAGAAACTCCCTTAGTCTATTAGTCTCATACCTTTCCGTCCTGCTCTGCTCAGTTCATGACTAGTAACCCCACAGTGTAGTTTGTGAAGCGGCTTGCATATGAATTAGCGTCGGCGTCGGCGCCGGACACCTTATTGAAGGAACAGTTCCTGGCTTCAATTTTGGACCTTGTAGCTTTTCCGTAGACATCATCTTCATTTTCAAAAGTTGCGTTTCATCATAGTCTGTCTTTTTAAAATGTAATGAACACACAGTAGCCCCATTACCGGGAGAAAAGTACCCAACTGCTAAATCTACGTGGCGAATTACTTCGATTTGGAAATCTATGGAAATGTACTTCTTTTTCTCTACAGTTTAGGTTTTCACTCGTTGTGTTGTTACATCCGCATACACTACACAAAGGCATTTTGTCAACTAGCTATCACACTCGATTATAATAAACAACACTTATAAACGGAAGAGTGGCAGCGCGCATATTGCAATAATCAACTGAATGGAGTGGATAGCTCAAGCACCGCTTATAGTGCAGTGACGTCACAGCTACTCGTGCTTCCTTCGTTTACCGGCCTGCGGAGTGGCATAGAGCAAAAGCAAATATATAGTTGAACACTGCCTGATACATACTTTGATTTTGAGGCAAGTTGACTTTTGTATTTTGGTCTCCTTTAATGATGAGCGGACACTTACAACATTAAGATGGGGCTTTAAACGGAAAGGAGACATTATGGCTGAGCGAAGCGACGGTCCTTAGTTGAATCACGAGTGAGGGGCGTGCCCATTCGAAGGGAGACATCCGGCGTCGACGATCCTCATGAATATTAGGGTATGCGTCGATCTTCGTGAAGTCTTCGCGAATGCTAGGGTACTCGCCGATCTTTGAAATTTGGATATCAAGCAGCTGTTCAACCACCAGGTATTGTGAGAGTACATGAGTACTTTTCCTTGATGTGGAGTAGACATGGGCACACACGTGTAATGGGGCATGCATTATCATATTTGTTCATCTGAATGTGAGTGAAAGAGATTCTTTTCTTCTTCGTGGATATGAAGGCAAAGGCATATAGTTGAATTTATGCCGTATCACCTTAGAACCATGGCTAGTCTTTTACAATGATTTTTTTGGGGGGGGATTAGATAATTTTTTTCTTGGTCGAATGTCGTTTTTCATTCATAGCTGATAAGCAGGTGTCAGTTTTTAGTCCACGCTTTGTCATTATCCTATTTGATTTATTTTCGAGCATGGTGATTTAGTAATTTCAGCAGTCCTTTGAACTTCATTGTTTGAAACAATTTAAATAATTTCAAATTATTATTTATTTCTTCTAGCGAGGTATTTTTGAATCAGATGTGGATTTCAGACATTGGATATGCTATGTGGAGCATGGCACGTTGTCCTTTTCTTTGGTAGTATTTGACAGACAGGCATATGTTTTTTTTTATTGGGGGATTTTATCCAGATCTATAATATTCATGAAGTTAATGCATACTCGATGCATGTTCAGTTTATGTCAGCGATTGACATGTTGTTTTTCTGAGATATATTTAACACAGTTTTTGACCATTATGCTTGGAGGTCATGAGCAGTCTATTATCGGAACCAGTTCATAGATTGAGACGATTATTTGAGTGCTCGAATTCATGTGGATTTGCCAGTTTGATGTGTGAGTTTTGCCATTTGTTAGTTAATGTGACTGATTGGTTCGAGTGAACCCAGTTGATTATATTTGTAGATCCAGCCGAGTGCTTTTTTTTTTGTGGAATCATCATGATGATGTATTTAAAGTTGGAGTGGCCTGAGGATTTAATGAGTTGATGTTTGTAGATTTTTGGCATTTATGATGGCAGTTAATTTGTTCTTGAGTATTAGATATTTAAATCCGTCGAGGGATTTAGTTTACACACACATTCGTGCACTCTGATAGACGTCAAAATCTGTTGACTTTTCCGAAAGATGTTTGTCGAGGGTTCTGAAGATCCTGAAACAAGTCATGCTGTTTTTCTGAAATTTATTGATATGATCTGGAGATATATATGATTCATCTTGGATAAATCCGCCCTGAATAATTATTATGGATGATCTTAAGTATAAAATATAAATTAAATTAATAATAATGAGTTAGCCTGATCTGATATATAAATTAAATTAATAATAATGAGTTAGCCTGATCTGATATTTAAATTAAATTAATAATAATGAGTTAGCTTGATCTGATATTTAAATTAAATTAATAATAATGAGTTAGCCTGATCTGATATTTAAATTAAATTAATAATGAGTTAGCCTGATCTGCAATTTAAAATAAATTAATTAATAATAATTTAATCTGATCTGATATTGCTGAATAAAATTAATAATAAATTAATTGGTGGTGAAGTCTGAATAAAAATAAATGATGATAATAATGGATGAATTATTACGGTGATAATAACAGATGACATTTATGATTACGAATTTCTTAGATGGTTTTTAAAGAATGATGGAAATAATTTGATTACCATTAATATTCGAACACTATCCAGTTTGATTATGTTGTAAAAATTTGTAAATATAATAATGAGAGTGAATAGACTATAATATAACCTCACACTCACGTGATTTATATAGGGTGTATATGTGTGTATTTAGACAATGGTTACAAGTTCACATGCAATATATAATTATGCTTTAACTTTGATAGGGCTCAGTGGTCACGAGTGTCGTGTGTTCTAGTGTTCAGTGCTTTGGTGACCCTGAGCACCCAAGAAAGACTTTTAGTTCTTTTCTTTTTATGTGAACTCAGATTCTAGGGGAAATGGTTGGAATTGCAATGAACAGTTCATCATAATTTTTTTCGTTTCCACCATATTCCTAGGTAGGATTCTCCTTGGGTATATTTTCTTTCGTTTGACCAGACCAAGGCCTCAATAAATTTTTAGTTTGATTTAAATGTTGTCACAGTGCTATCTTTCCTCATGTCCCTTCCTATTAACTTAAGGCTTATCCTGGAAGGTTGTGCTTAATGGGAATCCAGGCGGATGGCGTCCTTTGCATTCATTAATTGATGTTGATTTCACCCGTAAACGACCCGGAGACACTTCTTCTCGTGCTACCCATAGCTGATTGGTTTTTTTTTTCGTTAGTTTTTCTCTTCCGGATTCCGACACAAGCCTTATTTTCTTTCATCATATTGTTTTCAGTGTGTGTTTGTGTGTGTACCGTAACGTTTGGTGTGCGATGCTATGTCAGCTGGGTCGTCGTATACCATAACGGAACGGGTACAGTACGAGTCCGGATTGTCAGGGCTACCTTTGCCTTTAAACAGGAATTTGAGCGTCGCGGTCCTGCAGGTGCTAGGAACGTTGCGTATTTCCAGGCACTTGTTAAATAGTGCTGTCCACAATGTCTTAAAATACGGCAAGGCCTCCTTCAGTTGCTCATTAAAGTTTTCATCTGGCCCAGCAGCTTTGTGGCTTTTCAGTCCTATGACCGTGGTTGAAACCTCCTCTTCTGTAATACGCGGGAAGTCGACTGGGTGAGTTACATGAGTTGTCCTTTGTGTTACTCTCCTGGTAAGTTAAATAACTTTTGAAAGTGTGATTTCCATGTTTCCATTGTGATTGTTTGGGAGAACTTTGGTGTCCTGGGTTTTAGGGCTGCAAAGTGGTATGTAATCGTCGCATACATGTCTGGTGCAAATATATAAGCCGTGTTCTACTTTCATTCAGAATAAATATTTGAATTACTACACTGCAAAGTGAATAAACGTATCACTTTACCCGATTTACTTGCTACTGAGTTTTGACTCCTTGCGGATCTTCTGTTTCATTCCCAGCTGATTCATGTTACTCCTCTTCATGCGTCTGTTCTCGAGCTTTTTAGAAATTCCTTTAGATACATATTTGTCATGTAGAACCTTGGTATAGTTATTGACAACAATGTTGGTCAACACTTTCATGCACTTCTTTAAAACTTTTACTAAAGGAACACCACATCTGCAAATGTATTCAATATTACTGACAGTTTTTTTCAGTCATCTGCATACCTAGTTTGACAACAGCATCCCTCTGGTTATCTAGCTTCAAGAATTCAATTTCATAAAACTCACTGATCAATGTTTGGAAGAGGCAAAATACACTACAACTCAGAGATAATATGAAAGCTGACGGACGCTTTAATCCACCTCTGTTCAGCTGGTTGAAATAAGAATAAAGTTCCTGAGTGTAAGAATCGAGGAGGAGCTCTTCATCACACTGTAACATACAGGGTCTTTCAAATAAAATAAGAGCGCCAAGCGGCGGCTTTGTTAACCGCAGCTGCGGTCACCTTGGCCAAGCTTGTGGCGCGCCAAGGCCCCCTGCTTTAAGCGTGTGTACAATCCTATATGATGCAGCGGCCTTGCTAGCGTGTGTACAATGCTGAAATCTTACTTTAGTTAGTTATTGTTGATGAAACCGAAACCCCTACTTGTGCTAATTTTGTGAGTGATTTATTCGGAGACCGTTCAAGATTCTCGCTAATGTCATCTAGCGGATCCTCTGTTAAAACTGTTCGTGTGCGGGCATGTTTTTTATTGAGCACCGAGCCAGTAGTGTCAAACTTATTTGCAATTACGTGAATCTGTGCTAGTGAAGGTGGCACTTCATCAGGAAATTGCTGAACAAATGCATCCCGTACCTGTCGAGCCGACTCGTACTTAAAATAAGTTATACATAAAAAAATACGATGTTGCAATGATAACTATCTCACCATGTTAGCATTTGAGGTTTAGACTGGCGACTGAGCACCTGCACGCTTATTGCAAGGTCAAGTTTGGTAATGCCAATCTGTTATTTTTATACAGTCCATACGTTCCGGCACCTTTAATACTGCCGCGCCTTTAATACTGCCGAGACATCTTCAATAGACCGTGTACCGCTTAGTTGAATGACTCTTTAGTCCACGCGTGGCGAAGATAGTTCCACGGTCTTTAATAGTTGTAGATCTTCCTGTATTCAATAACATACATTATTATCTAGATTTGGCAACGTCACACAAATAAACATAGCACTGACCTCAGAAAGAACATAGGAACATAGGGAAAAACCAGTTCCGCCCAGTTAACACCCGGGTTAGTCGACCATAACTGGTGAACACGAAACTGCTTGAAGTTCCAATAAGGGAGGCAACCGGATAAGTATCAGCCTGTATTATTACAGTATAACCATAGTTGATTTTGTATAACCATTTAATCACCCCAAACAGACAAATTCCGGATTTTTATCACCATTTTAGAAGTTCACCTAACATTAGATATACTACATTTAGCATACACCGACATTTGCATTACCAACACTGCAACTAAATAATTGTACATATTGTATATATATTTTTCACCTGTATTCTCAAACATAGATGTTATAGCCTATGTGTAATGGATCTGATGATGATCGCTTGACGATCGAAACTGGTCATCCTAGTGTATTTATTAATCTCATCTAATTTATTTCAGCTCTTTTTGGGTACATTCGTGTTGACCGACTGAAAAGCACCAAACTTTTGTTTACTTAGGCAACACTGAAAAATGGCTTCAAACTTCACAATGTAAATCATTATAGTTGAACTGAATCATTTCAAACTTACATCTTACTATCTCATGTTTTCCTAATACAAGATATCTGAGAAATTGCCTTGTCGTCCAAATGCATTGTGTGGGTGATTGTTCCCATGCACTGCTTTAAATGACGAATACTGTGGCCAACGATATTATTCTGTATTTAGAATACCTCTTCAGCTTAATATTCTCCTGTTACGTAATTCTAATCCATCGTCCCTTCCGCGTTGCCGGCCATGTAGCGTCGAGCGAGATCCCTGCTGCCTGCCGTCTTCTCCTTCTCGCTATGACCCCTCCTTATCGTAGGTTGTTCTGAACAGGGGCGGCCCTAGGGCGATGCGAACGGGCGCTGTCATATCGGGGGCGGGGACAGAAAATGCAACGATAGTTTGACAGAGAAAAACAAAATCACGTATTAGCTTACTACTACTATCCGTCAAAATTAATTCTATGAATATAAGAGAGCTGGGGTGCGTGCATTTCAAACGTATAGACATATAGCATGAAGTTCGCACATAACGTTGTATAAATATTAACGAGTTAAAAAAAAACATGTAGGGTTCTGTCCGCCGCCCGTTTTCTTTGCGTTCGAAAACGTGTGTGCAGGTGATTTGTGTATGTGTTGCAAAATACGAGTGAAATTGAAACTTTACTAACTGTTAGAACGGTACTAAGTTACTAAACTAATAAGTGTTGTTATGTAATGTACAGTAAGATAACAATAACATCATATTAGACATTTCTCAACGCGACAGTAAGCCAACAATATTGTTTCATATTAAATAATATATTAGAAGCGTTCTAGGAATATAATTTTTAATACCCTAATAGTTATTAGTAATGTAAAAAAATGTTTGTTATATTAATTTAGTATCTACAGGGACATCTCGCACCACCTGAAAATATTGCTAGGGCCGCCTCTGGTTCTGTATCTGAATACAGTTCTTTATTTAGAACGATTTACGAATTAATACCATACCATTGTTCACACAATATTGTACTATATTTTGTGTTACATCTATTATCTTATTATATAATACGCTAAGGTGTATGTTTCACAAAACAGAGGTTTGTACCAAAATCTTCCAAATCGTCTCAATAGAACAGGAAAAATCTTGCATTTCTTGAAAACTCAACGGAAATATATTTATTTGTATATAAAGTGCTTTTAAACAAATAAACAAGATGATAGTCCCTGGCATCGCGTATAGCCCGCATAGCATTAGGGACGGACGGGTAGTCTGTGTACACGGGGCGCACACGGCAGTCGCTCACATCCGGGAGGCGAGGAGGTTCAAATCCCCCCGCCGGCAACCTTGAAGATGGTCTTCTGTGGTTTCCCATCTTCCTTCCAGGCAAATGCCGGGGTTGGTCCCTAACTATAGGCCACAGCCGCTACCTTCCAACTCCTCGACCCTCCCATCCAACATTCCTCCCCAACGGTACTTGTAGCTCACCCATTGGGTGTCCGTCTCGAAGCAGCTACAAAACTGGCGAGCCGAACATGTCCTCGGACACTCCCGGCACTAAAAGCCATACGCTAAAAAAAAAACTCATTATGCGAGAGTTCTTGCACGGGTCCGCTAGTACGGTATAATACGCTAAGTTAATCCGACAAAAAACTCAAGGACCTGAACCAGAAGGAATTAGTAGGTGCGTTTTGTGCCAAAATCTTCCAAATCGTCTCAATAATACAGGAAAAAATCTTGCATTTAGGCTATCGAAATGTCAACGGAAATATATTTGTTAAAAAGTGTGTTTAAACAAATAAAAAAAAAGACGATAGCCCCTAGCAGAACTGTGTCACGTCCATCCCGCATAACACTATAGCCGGGCGGGTAGTTTGTACACATGGAGCGCACACAACCCAATGTGCATTGGGCAAACAGAATTACCCGAAACAGTGACGAATTGCACTCTGATGTCATAAATATCGACAATTAGTTTAAAAAGTACGCAAATTAAACAAATAAACATACAGTGGTCTGCCATATTATTATACTCAGAAAGAAAATAAATTATTTGGTAACTTTTTGGACAGAAAAAATATATTTCCGGTAAATGTTAGTGCATTTTCTTTAAACGGCATATCTTCATACAGCCTTAATATATTGACGACTAATTCAACTTGGAACTTAAAATGGCGGCTGTGCAAAATTTTTAAAATTTGGTATTTCTACCAAACTACCTTGATTAGGACACGAGAAAAAAAACGAGATTTAAAAAGTTTTGCACAGCCGCCATTTTCAGTTCCCATAAAATTCCATGTTTCTACCAACCTATCTTGATTAGGACACGAGAAATAAAAACGAGATTTTAAAAATTTTGCACAGCCGCCATTTTAAGTTTCCATAAAATTCCATTGAATTAGTAGTCAATGTGTAGCCTACAGCGTGTCCCTAAGATCCGGTAACACTTTTCTTAATTCACACACAAACTTCAAATGATACCGGACTTTAGGGACACCCTGTATTAGTCTAAGGCTTGTATGAAGATATACCGTGCTAAGAAAATGCACTAACATTTACCAGAAATATTCCTTTTCTGGCCGAAAAAAATACCAAATACTTTATATTCTTTCTGAGTATAATAATATGGCAGACCACTGTATTTATAGAAACCCGCATAACAGTCAAGCCGGGTGGCTGGTTTAGGAACATGCGAAATTTCTCTCACAGGTCTCCCAGTATAAATTTAAAATATATATTTACAAAACAAGTTACATAATATAACGTGTGTAAGGCAAACATGTTTATTCGTTAGGGGCTTTGTGTCATCGTGGTCATGTACTTGGGTGTGTGTAGAAGTTGATTGATAACATGTGTCACTGTGATGTCTATACTACAGTAGTGTTGTGTACGTGTAATCGAGGTAGGATTTGGGTAGGAAGCGGCCGTGGCCTTAAGTTAGGTACCATCCTAGCATTTGCCAGTAGTAGAAGTGGGGAAACCACGGAAAACCACTTTCAGGGTGACTGAGGTAGGAATAGAACCCCCCTCTTCTCAGTTTTGCCTCACGAGGCTGAGTGTACCCCGTTCCAGCTCTCAAACCAGAATTACATTTCTTGGCAAAGTTGGGAATCAAACCCGGGTGACTGCCCAGAATGCTAGCCACTACGCAACGACGCGTTACCGGAAAGTCCTATCTTTCTCTACATTGCTCAGTATTGGACCGACCTTGCTGTATGGAAGTGAGAGCAGGGTAGATTCAGGATATGTTAGGGCCTGTTTGCCATCTCTTGATGAATGCAGTACATTTGCATTTGTCTGTTGGCACAGGCTAGAGTAAAATGTGGCTTTTCACCGATGTCTCAGTCTCACTCATGGCTGTGATTATATGGAAGCTACTGAGGTATGGGTGGTGCTTAGTACTGACATTCAGGGCACACTCAGTGCTTGTGGATGCTGTGAAAGGTTCTACTCATAGGATTAGTACTGCTGTACTGACTCAGTGAGGAAAGCAATGGCAAACTACCTCACTCCTCTTCTTGCCTAGTACGCCTCAATATAGCGCTGTCTTGGTTTTTTTGTGGGTACCTACCCACATAACCTAACGGCAGTGCCTTTTGAGGATCCAACCAGCCTTCGGGCTGACTACCTAACAGACAAGCTAGATGTAACTGACATGAGAATAGCACGAATGATTGCCGGGACAGATAGATGGGAGCAATGGCAGGAAGGTACTCGTAATGAAGATATATTAATTCTTGTCTTGACCAGAACCTGGCTTTACACTTGTACCTGGCAGATTCACTTCGATCACATGATTAATACACAAAAAATAAAAACTTAATTTTAAAATTGCGCACAGCCACCATCTTGAGGTTATGTTCACAATTGAATAAATTAGACGCCATGCGGTACAAGAATATGGTTTCTCGTCACTACGGATGAGCATGTGTTTTTTCAAATGTGCTCTCTGGGTAAACTTGGATTCACGTACGCTACGTGGAAATGGCTTCTCGCCACTATGGTTGAGCTTGTTTGTCTTCAAACGTTCTCTAAGAGCAAAATATGATAGACATTTACGGTATTTGAGGTAAGAGTTTGTGGCTCGAGGATTGGTCTCTACAGTCACCTGAGAACCCACCAATGAATGATTTGGAAGACAATTTCTATACGATACTCTTTCGGGAGTGATAGCAAATGATGATACCAAAAGATCAATAATATGTTATTTGTCAAAAATGTTGTAATATATTTAACATTTATGCCCTTATAAACAGAAAGCCTTAATTGAAATTCTAACAATGCCATCTATTTGAAATTTTACTATATGATCCTATCAGAGTTACTAGATGACTGAACTACAATCATTCATGTATGTTGATAAAATTTTGAATATTGTGTTATCAAAATTATGATTTATTTCTTCATATGCAACCCTGTAAATCAAAATATAACAAAGAAAATACAATTATTGTAGTTCCAAATATTCAACAATATATACTGAGAATTTTATAGCCCTCGCACTTGAAGTTTTGGAGGGAAGGCTGATACTAGTCCAAAAAATGTATATTCCAGAAAATTAGGTTTAAAAATTTAGTTACATATTTCCACATCTAAAAGGCGTACTTCACAATTAAAATCCTCCTCATCCAGGGTCCTCTTCTCTTCTCTCTTCTTCTGTCTGGCCTGCAGTTGTAAATTGGACAGTACTTTCTCAGCTTATGTGATCCTATTTTGGCCTGTATCGTAGAATGCTTTTACAATGAATAGCCTAGGGCCTACTCCTGGATTCACACCAGCTCTCTCGAACACTTGAATAATTCTTCCATTATTCCCCTCACTGAAACATAATATGGCATCATAAACACCAATTCTGAGTGCCTATAATCCACAAAAGGCTGTTTTGAGGCATCTGATCCAAATCTTTACCTGAACCTATGCATATTACTGGTGCAACACCATATAAAGATGTCTGCAACCCTCTTCATCCAAGTCCCATCCACTGCAAGTACAAGTTAGCTGACATCTAGTGGCTTGTAGATGGACTACCAACATAGCAGGAAGAGTGTTGACCAGTGTTGACAGACGACAACTGTAGAGATCGAAGCTTAGATCATAAATCCAATAGATGGCTGATGACGTTACGTTGTTAAAACCAACATCTCGATCAGCTAACTAAAGGGAACTGCGGTAGTTTGGAGCACTGAAATACTACACGTGTTGATAGAAATTGGTTATTTAAAGTGAGTTCTATTCATTACTAAGTCAGAATGGTGCATTAGTGTGTCGCGTATGGATGTAAGGAGGCGTTTAAAAAAGGATCGGGTATTTCTTTCCATACGTATGTTAATTCATTACTAAATAACCCTAAAATTCTTGACTTAATTACTTGCATTTCTTTAGCCTACGTTTCCTCTTAACTCCGAAACATGAAAGAAAACTAATTAAACATGGAAATGCTGGAATTTATTATAAATTATTATAATTGACCCTATCCCTTACTCCACTGAACAGGCCTGTATTTATACTCGAAGGTATCAAGTATTTACATGTCCATAGGCTAGACGTTTTTCTTTGTGTTTTGTTGAGACTGCTAGTAAATGCATCTCTGAACATAAAAATGCTTTATGTCCCTATGCTGGATTATATGTAGTGTAGACTACACAATGCATTCGTCAATCATGTTCAGTGTCAAATTGCAGGTTATGCTACAGATGTGACGGTGTAGTCTTCGATAATAAATATTAAACGTAAGTTATGGACAGTGCGTTTGGTTGAGGGAATTTTGAGATTCTTCTAGGATAGGCTACATTGCTTCCCTAATTAGTCAATTCTTCGTAGAATTTCAGAATTCTGGGTTATTTTTGCGAAGGTTTCTATGATTCATGGAAAATGGAATTTAAAAGGAAACAGTTCATTGATTAAAATATTTTCCTATGTAGCAAATGTAATGTATAGTTGTTAAAAACCAACGCTTACTAAATCTATAAACTACCTTATTTCCATTTGCCCATGTTGTTTTGTTCACTTTCATAAAATACTGAAGTGGAAAGGTAACGCTGAATGAGAGCTCATCGTACGATAAAATGTTCTTACGTGCCGGTACTGAAATTAGCCAAAATACATTTTCTAATGATGAAAAATAATTTGGGAAATGATGTAGTAAGTTAATAGATTGAACTAATTTTTGAAGCTTTCGGGCGTAAAATAAAAAATCACCAGCTAGACAAACACAATTCTGTTCAAAAATCAGTAGGCCTAATTAAGAGTTGGATTTGTTTTTAAGTATTTACAAGAGGGGATCCTGGATGTATGAGTATTACGGAACACGACAGCCACTTTTTATACAAACACAATTCTGTTCAAAAATCAGTAGGCCTAATTCAGAGTTGGATTTCTTAATATCTACAAGAGGGGACCCTGGAAGTATGAGTATTACGGAACACGACAGCCACGTTTTATACAAACACAATTCTGTTCAAAAATCAGTAGGCCTCATTCAGAATTGGATTTCTTATTATTATTTACAAGATCGGATCCTGGATGTATGAGTATTACGGAACACGACAGCCACTTTTAACACCAAATATGTTACATTCTTAAGCTTTGCTACCTTCCGGTACGTGAAGAAACATGCGATGCTTTTCCCAATGCCGTATAAATTACGAAAATGTGTGTTTAAAACCTAATTAAAAATCATTTCCTCACATACTCCTATCACCTTCCATTACGAGGTCCTCTGTTTACCCTTTAATCAGCTGATCGAGATGTTGGTTTCACGTCACAGTACAGGCGCAGTGTGGCAATGCTCACTCTATTGTATTTGTGCTCGAAGGATCGAAGGAAAGATGCATTATTTACACTCGGGTACATTCTATGAACGAAAACGTCAGAAAAGGCGGTTTGGCAGCAGACACAGAGTTACGAAAACCTAAAAATGGATTTTGGCATGCACATTCATTAGGCTACATCCCCACTTAAATGCTGATTTTCATACCATATTTCCTACATTTCTTTTCAAGTTCTAACATGTAAAGGAAGCTTGTAGTTTAACGTGACCGTTAATCGCGAGATCATGAGCCACGGGACCTCCTTTTTACGTGGAATCCGAACCACAGGACATGGCATTTCACTTCGAAAATCTCACATGCATTGACCGGGAATCGAACCCGGACCGCCTTGGTGAGAGGCATACTCTAACATGTAAGCTTGTAAGATTTAGAGGAGGAATGTCTTTACTACCACGGCATCAGCATAAGCCAGACTGCTTATCGAGATTCACCTACCGTACTGTAACAATCCCGCCTAGGCAGTTTATGCTTTTCAACTAAGTCCATATATAAAATGAACAATAACGGTGGAAGATTAGGGGAAGGTACCCCAGTATCGGACACTTAAGGTTCCATTTGTATAAAAAATTAAGGAAAGGGTGAAATTAATAATTAAAATTCTTTTTGAAAACTTGATTTGATTCTCTTTCATTGTAGCAAATCATCTTTCTACATTATATACTGATATCAAAGAATTTTAAACATTTATAAATCTCACATTTTTTACAATTTAAAAATGAGGCACACAGTATCGGACAGTCTCAATATTGTAAGATTATTATACACTCACTGGCAAAGAAAGCGAAACACTACGAATTTCAGACTGAACTCAATGTTGGGCGTTTCAAACCTCGCATTAATCAAATACTATGGCATTACAACGATATGACAATGTATCATAAGTTAATGACCCTAATTAGCAAAATAATTAATAATTGCTAAACATTAATGACCTTGACAATCACAACATTGCACATAGGCCCTCAGTACACGAATTTGGAAATGTCGAAACCTGAAATTGATCGTACTGTCCTCCGACCTGTTGCACTGTGTGTTTGCGAATGTTGTAGACAAACCGTAATAATCACAACAATACTTAACACGAGAATTCACAGCAATAAACCTTAAGACAGCCGTTTGTAGTTATTGTTGTCCAAAGGCGGGAAACGGTGACATAGGCGTTGTGATTATCACGATCAACAATGTTTATCAATTGTATTGCGCCTGAAACTTCTCAAATGAGCTAATTAAATCACGGCACATTTCCATATCGCTTCAAAGTCACAGCATTCAATTTATACTAGATATGAAACGGTCAAATGTTGAGTTTTGTCTGATATTCGTTGTGTTCCGCTTTTTATGCCGGTGAGTGTATTATTATGCCCATGTATGTATAGCATATCCATATTACTTTTTAGCACATATGTCATATTGATAATAAGGAAGTTTCCCTTCAAGGAAACCATTGCATATGTTGCACTGGATCCAGTCCTCACTGAAATTCTCACCACAAATTATGCAGTCGGTTGCTTCGCAATCAAAATTCAGCGTCTTCCTTGCTTTTTCCCCAATTACGCCAAAAACTTGTAAATTCAGGTCAACATGCCTTGTGTTCAGATTATGCTTTGTATATAATATAATAATAAACTTAGGGAAAGGCTTTGCAAAAATTAACATAGAAATTTAATTATTACATAATTGTGACATAAAATCTGTTCTAAAATTTTGTCTATACATGTTTATATCAGCGTCTTGCTCATCAGAAAACGTTCTTTTAAATGCACCCATGTCAGGTTTCATTTATGCCGCTTTCCCTGGAGATATTAATTTCAATCTGTCACCTAATGTACTTCTAGGGACACTGAACTGCTCACCTGCTTTCCTAATGCTCATTTTAGCCCCTCTTACTTCATGAATTGCTAATTTTATGTTTTCCATCACCCAGCTTCACCTTTATACTCCCATATATGTCTGAAACAAACGAAGGTGTTGTGAGAATTGGCAAGCAACCTTGTCCGATACTGTGTGCCGGAAGCTTGTCCGATATTGGGTGCCCAACTCGTAAAACTTGAACGGGTCATCATACGTAACACATTTAAACAAAACCTATGCCATCATCCACATTTCTTCATTAACGTATGATTAACAATCAACAACCCTTAAAATATTTCACTCATCAGTATTAAGGTGCAGAAGAGGTTCACAAAATTATCTTCGTGCAGCAAGAAACAGTCACAAAAGAGAGAGGTTCTCACCACGTGCCTACTTCTTTGTTTATGGACACACAATGGTCACCCTCCAACGTACCTCGTGAAGGGTCAGTACCACCATCACAAAAGTTACCGCAACATTGTGTTGAACATTAGAAACTGACACTGTCCGATATTGGGTTCCGTCCGATACTGGGGTACCTTCCCCTATAACCTTGCCTCACTCCTGTAACGACTTAAAGCCAACAACTCAACCTGTCATCAACTCTCAATACAGCCTAATTATCAACATAAATACCTTTGACTGCCTGTAGCATTCCATACTATAGGCCTACTACTTCAGGACGTTCAGTACTTGGTACACTATCGTACGCCTTCTTTAGATCTACAAAACACAAACACAGCTGTCTATTCATCTCATGCGCTAGTATTTCTCATCAACTTAGTGTATACCGCACCGTACTGAAAACTTGATATTGACATCCCCGTTGTGGTCTAAAGCCACACTGTTTTCTATTCCATCTTACCTCGGCTGATTATCATACTCTTCTTTCTACAATGCCTGAGAACACTTTGCCTGGGGCATTTATCCTAAATACCTCTATAACTGTTTCAATCTTGCATGACAATAAATTGGTGCGATTGCTACTTTTTTTAAACCTGACGGTACCTTTCCTACATCTCATGTTAATTCTGTCAGTAAATTTGCCGCTAAACGGTGTGAGGGCGACACCCAAAAATCCTCGCGAACTAGGGTAAGTGAGGGTCCCGCAAATTGGTGTAAGGATGGTGCCGAACATCCTCATGAATTAAGGTTAGTGAGATTTCCGCAAAACGATGTGAAAATGGCTCTGAACATCTTTGAGAAATATGGACAGAAAATTTCTCGCTAAACGGTGCCGAGCATGGCACGAACTGTTGTTTTTTAAATTGTAAGTTCCTACACCATTGATGCCTCTTCAATATAAAAATTTACCCCTTAATTGCCACCTTATTTCCACCTAAACTTTTATGTTTTAGGAGCAGATAACGAAGATATTTCGCCCCTTTAAACAGCAATTACTACCAAATCATTAAGTGCCGCTTTACTGCTCCTTGATGATTTTGCCAAGGATTTTTTAATTTGGCACTTCAATTTTCCTTAGCGCAACTTAAATACCACTTAGCTTATCTTAAATATCACTTCACTTTTCCCTCAGTGCATATATTTCACCTAAATACCATCCTAGGAGTTGTTCCTTATTCGTCACTTTATTTCCGGTAACTGCGACTTATATGCCACCTAAATACCACATTAAAATTGTTCTTAATGTGCCACCTTTGTTTGCTGTTGGTACAATTTAGATGCCACTTAAATTACATACCACCTTAGAAATCGTTTTTAATTTTCCACCTTATTTCATCCTTAGTAGCCTACCACAGGGGCGTAAAACTGCTCACAAACGTGGGGGGAAGGGGTCAAATTTATAAACTGCGGTTGCCTACCTGCTATATTTAGTTTAAGGCTTTAAAGCTTGAAATAACACGGTAATGTAGTTCTAACGCAATATTTTAAAAAAGGAGATGATTTTTTTCGGTGGCGTAGTCGGTAGCATGCTGAACTGATATGCCCAAGATAGCGGGTTCAAACCCGGCCGAAGTCGTCGGATTTTTTAAGAGCGTTAAAATCCTTCAGTATGCCTTCCTTCGGAGGGGAAGTAATGCTGGCGGTCCCATGTCATAGATTTATGGCATGTAAAAGATCCTTTCACAGACTAAACTTGTGTAAAGCAAAATTGTTAGGTTAGATTTCGTCAGAACGCTCTATCAAAGTTCCAACGTTCACCACTAGGTATCATTGATATCTGGTGGCGAAAGTTGGAACTACTTGAAATTGAACGGAACTTGTAGCTCAACCTTTAGGGTGTCCGCTGGAAGCAGCTACAGACTCAGGCGAGCCGAACATGTCCTCGGACACTCCCGGCACTAAATGCCATACGATAAATAAATAAATAAATAAATAAATAAATAAAACATTTGTCAACGTCCAGCAAAAAAACCCGAACACTGACTGCCATCAAATCTTAGTTTACAAACTGTTGAGCAAGACGCGTTGGTTGCTTCCTCAGTTTAGGGGCTGCGACAACGCGGTCATGTAGTCCCGTGTACTTTGGATATGTGTAGAATCTGTCTGATAACCGGTGTTGATTGTGATGGCTGTATTAGTCGTCTGCTTTTAATTCAAGTAAGAACTGCAGACATTCGCTTTTCAAGTAGTTCCAACTTTTGCTACCAAACGCCACCGTCAACGACCAACTAGTTCTGAACTTGGTTACTAGATGCCACCGCAGTCGCGATGAACGTTGGAACCTAAGAGCTTCAGTCAAATCTAACCTATAATTATGCTTCACACAAGTGTAATCAGTAGCAATACGCGTGTCATCTAGCTTGTCAAACATTTCCGAGTAGGTAGGTGGCCAGTAGACAGCAATGATTCCGTCTAATTTGTCCTATCGTAGATCGGAGGTAGTCTTTAATCCTTCTTATCACCGAAAAACTTATCTCTGCAGAACAGCTTGAAGTAGGTACGACGACCAGTGACAAAGTACAAACTTCTCAAATTTAAACGAACTAATCAACAAAGTTTAAACAGAAACTGAGGAAATGCTGGAACTCCACCGATTTGGGTCAACAAGACACAAGCGTAGCACCAAATGTCAAACTTCTGACGTCACGTGCTTCATTGCTCTTCGAACTCTGTCGAGCTTAAAACGCGAGATATGCGAAGGAAGAATCGTGTTATTTTACATTGTTTGTTTCAAAGAAAAAGCCGCGCGCGCTGTTGTTTCCCGGCACGAGTACCGTAATGATTATTATTCTTTTGTGTGTTGTGTGTCACAGTATCTTACCTCAGTTTTAAGCCAGGACTCACAAATAATAGTTCGAAAATGCACATTTCCGGGTCATCGTGTTAAGGGGACAAATTTCAAAGCGCAGCGGCGGGAAACGGGGAAAAACAGACGTACCGTCTGTAGAATAAAGAAATATTGCAAGGTTAGATGGCTTTTCCGATTTTCCACCTAACATAGTATTAAATCATTTATAGATGACTCATACAACAACAGAATAATTTCGGGTTATTTTACTTTTTTTTAAGGGTACGGTACTTACAATGTTATCATTTTAAATGATCTTGTCGACTTCGTCGTTACGCTGGGGGTCTGGCGTTACGTTACGGTGACGGGACGAAATGTACCCAGATGCACTGAGGCAGTGGCGGATCCAGAGGTTCACCTCGGAGGGGGCACTCTAGAATTTCAGAGTAGCTAGAGAAAATTTGTAATAAAATTACTAAATTTGTATTTAATCTACACACACTGCACATTACATTCAACCACCAGATTTTATAATTCTACAAGAAATTCATTATATTAAAATGATGTGTTGGTTTCAGTTTCAATAACACAAGTCATTGTCATTATGTAAAAAAAAAATTTTTATTCTACAGAATATGTACATTTCCACATTTTAATGCACATTACACAGTCAAATATGTATTAAAACATATGCAATCATAGAGACTATCTGAAGACAATATACAAGACTACTACACAAATGTTACAAGATATGTACATAGTACCAACATTGTCAGTCACTGACTCACAACTAGTCACATAAATAAAAATACCGGCCCCGGCCAGTCAAATAGTCAAGTAATATAGGAAGGCGCTCCATGACACAAAGGATTATTAAATATATTTCTACTTCTACCTGTCCTAAACATAAAAAATTGTATGTCGATGTACGGATTATATTAACAGTGTTGCCATTACATACTATATGATAACAAACATTGACCACATTCATGAAAGCAGGCAATACAGCAAATATTTTACTTGTAGTGCAGTTTGCAGAAAGAGTCATTTTTATCGGCAATATCAATGTGGCAGACAACTGGTTTTCGGAGGGGGCACCTGCCCCTGGTGCCCCCCTCTGGATCCGCCACTGCACTGAGGTGTGTGACGTCATTGTACCGCTTGGTGCATGTGTACCCCGACAATCTCTACTTCGTTAGTATAAGACAAAAATCCCCGATTCTTGGATGTCACGGGTAATCTCGAGAACCACTGGATGGATTTTGATGCGGTTTTCACCATTCTGTAAAGGATATCTCGAGGAAAGATTCTGTAGAAAATAATTTATGTATGATCAAAGGTAGCCAAGCAGTAACGATTTCAGTGAAAAAGACGAAAACAAACTTGGCGTCCGTGCGCTTCTTAAGCTTACGCTGGGCAAACCGTTAAAAATATCAATATACCATGAGCGTAAGAATTGGTCAGCATGAAAAGTTCTACAAAAACGTCCGCGAGAGCATATCTCTATCTTCAATACATCGCCCACTATAAGTGTTTTTAGACTGGATAGAAGGGGCACGTCCCCGCGCGCTTGACCTTGCTTTGCCCTTGGTTTGCACTTACCGTTCGCGAGTAATTTGAAACAAGTTAAGCAAGATAAGTATATGCGAGAAGCCTCCAGCCTTTCTAGCATTTTTCAGCATTTGTAGCATTTAAAATGATACAAAGTCTAGTCTTTCAGACTGACTGTCACTTTTTTGTCTTGCCGTCAAAACTTGAGGGGGTGGGGGGGAGGGGAATGCATGTCGCGCCCTTCACCCCCCCCCCCCCCTTCCTCTGCCCTCCAGGTTTTTTACGCCCCTGGCCTGCCACTTAAATACCACTTCAAAAATTATTCGTAATTTGCCAACGTTTGCAAGTTGTTCCTATTTTACAGTCTAGGTTTCCGTTTAGTGCCACTTAAATACCGCCATATATGTTACTAGTTTTAACTAAGCTTACCACTTTGATTCATACACATATTTCAATTAAGACTGTTTTGCCTCTCAGCGTCCAGTCTACTCTGCAAGCCTCTGTGTGTGCGAACAAGTCGCCTCCACGATTCCCTATTAGCAGTTAGCATTTCTACACATCTCACCTCGCTTCTCACCCTCTACAGCCGAACTTATTAACCTCTTAGGTACCGTAATCTTTCCTCCCCCAAACTCTTCACATGACTCCATCATCCAAGTCGGCTCATACGAACAGCTTCATCTAGCGTGTTCATTTCTAACTTAGCCTTGATCTCAGTAGTAGAACTTGCGTTGATCAGAACCTTGGGGAAAAATCTTAAAGTACTAAAATTAGCCAAAATAGGCTACCGTACCTGTGGTAACTTGACGGTCGATAGAATTCTAGAGATGATGTACGGTAGTAAGATGTTTAGCCCACTCCTCCGTTGTCTATAACCCTGGTCCAAAATTTGATCACGACTTACTATAATGTGCGTTCAAAAAGTAACGAGCCGGAGGCTATAATGCGCAAACCGATCGGCTAATAGTGGCGTATGTAACGAGGTTTGGGTCCGATCAGTGCGTGGAAGGTCACAGTGTACAAAGTGAGCAGCAGCATGCATCAATCGTCCAACCAAGACAGTAGGCCATTCGACATGCTTCCTGGTGTGGTTGAAGACTGTGGGGCACTCATTGGGCACACACTTTCCGCACGTGCAGTCGTTCCTTCATGGTGGTGTGCACACTTTCGACGCTCAATCCGACCACGGCGGCTATGGCGTTCGCTGTCACTCGGCGGTCCTGGGTAATGAGTGCATCAACCAGCTGGACGTTGTCATCGGTAATGCAGGGGATTGCCCCAGACCGGGCATCATCGGCTAACGACAACCGTCCTTCCCTGAAGCGCTTGTGCCACGCCTTGACCCTTGCAAGGGACATGCAGTGTTCGCCGTACACTTGTGACATTCGGCAATGAATGTCCGTTCCCCCTACTTCTTTCGCTATTAGAAACCGAACAACACCTCTTTGCTCTTCGTTTGACGTCTCCATGTCACTGTTTGCAATGCGACTGGCAGCGTTGGACGATTGATGCATGCTGCTGCTCGCTTTGTATCGTCATGTGAGGTGCACGCGTGCCGTCTAGTGACGGGCTGTGACCTTCCACGCTCTGGTCGGAACCACACCTCGCTACACACGCTACGATTAGCCGATGTCGTCACCGGTTTGCGCATTACAGCCTCCGGCTCGTTACTTTTTGAACACACGTTGTATATAGATCTTAAATTATAAAAGCCGCTTGTCAAACACTAGAAAGTAGTTTAATTATAATAATTATTAATTTAATTTAAATTAACACGTACATGTTTCGTTATTAATGATAACTTCGTCAGCGTCAAAAATCTTAGAAACTACGGTATCTTAATACAAACCTAAAACGCAAATTGATATCCTTACAATAAATCATTAATTTGAATAAATGAAAGGTCACAAAAAAGAATTACAGTAGAGCGTCGGTTATCCGGACTGATTGGGACCGAAAGTGCTCCGGATAACGATTTTTTCAGATAATCAAACATGCGTTTATTTCATGGGAAGAAACATGCACAGTACATTATGGTAATAACCACCAAGCTTCTCATTTAGCTGCAACGTTTTCTCACATAACAAAGGTCCAGAAATGGGATGTTCCTTACTTCTTGTCTGAATAAACCATAAGTAGACCGCTTCTTCCAATTTTTCCCACCTAGCTGATCGCATTGTTCTACTCTTTTTAGACCCTTCTTCTTCCACTAATTGCACCTGTGTGAAGCTAAATTGAATAGGTTAAGAATGTAAACAACGCTCTTAGGTTTCTACGTTCGTTGCCAAGCGCCGACTGTGGTGGCGTCTAGTAGTTAAGTTCTGTACTTGGCCTAGTAGTCGTTGACGGTAGCGCTTGGCGGCAAAAGTAGGAACTATTTGAAAAAATATAAATTGCTGTTGTTAAAATTAAAAAAAAAAAAACAGCCTACACAAAATAATACAGTCATCACAATTAACACCGGTTATCAGACAGATTCTACACACACCCAAAGTACACGGGGCTACATGACCGCGTTGTCGCAGCCCCTAAACTTAAGAACCAACCAGACCCTTCTTCACTATCTAACTTCGATGCATAATTCAGAATTTCACCTTTCCTTTCTTCAAATCATAAATTGTGGATTTTCCAACACGTAAGTTTTCATTAGACACTGCACACTCTCACCTCTATCCAGTTTATTAATGATCTCCACCTTCTTCTCAATGGATGAAACATTGCGATTTTGTTTTTCTTTTTTGTCACTCGTAGAAGCCATTTTCACAACGTTATACAGTACTGTACAGTAAAGTTCAGTACACACACTCACATACTGTAACACATTGAAACATTATAGAGTAAACAAACGGAAGGAAACAACAGAGACAACAAATGGAAACGAGATCTGACTCACTACTCCGTCTTTTTTTATTTTGTTTTTTTGCTCGTCCGGATAATTGACGTTCCGGTTGTTTGACGTCCGGATAAACGACGTTCTATAAATAATTATAGTATGTGTGAAATACTTGGTCGTACCATATCCACCTGACATATCAGTCATTTCAATAAATTTTGCACATGGGAAAGGTTTGCTTCAGGACATCTGTCGTTTATACATAATGTATTAATCAGTAGATTGAACAACGTACCGGTATCACATCCAAAACTGAGATACCAGTCACTGCAATAAATTTTGCACATGAGTAAGGTTTGCTTCAGGACATAGTCCTGCTGAAAAACATATGTTGTTTATACAGGTATGTATTAATCAGAAGGTTGCACAACGTTTCACAACCAAAACAGTTGGTTGGTTCCTCAGTTTAGAGGCTGCGACAACGCGGTCATGTAGCCCCGTGTACTTTGGGTGTGTGTAGAATTTGTCTGATAACCGGTGTTAATTGTGATGGCTGTATTACTGTGTGTATCTGTTTTTTAATTCAAGTAAGGACTGCAACTTTGAATTTTTCAAAAAGTTCCTACTTTTGCCGCCAAACGCCACCGTCAACGACTACTAGGCCTAGTTCAGAACTTAGCTACTAGACGCCACTGCAGTCGGCTCTTGGCAACGAAATTACAAACCTAAGAGCGTTGTTTACATTCCTAACCTATACAATTTAGCTTCACACGGGTGTAATTAGTGGAAGGTTCTTTAACATGCCATATAATCTATGACATGGGACCGCCGGCTTTACTTCCCCTCCGAAGGAAGGCATACTGAGGGATTTTTAACGCTCTTAAACAATCCGACGGCTTCGGCCCGGTACATCCAAAACAGAGATACCAGTTACTTCAATAAATTTTGCAAATGGGGAAGTTTGCTTCAGGACATAGACCTGCTGAAAAACATCTGTCGTTATGTATATATGAATTAAACAGAAGGTTGAACAACTTATCAAATTTTGAAATGGTAAAAACAACTAACCTCGAATCTGTTTGTTGGTTATCTCCGTCTGCTGTTCATGATGGTTAATGTCTATGCATTTTACTACATAGATGAAATTCAAGCAGGGTTCGCCATTATGCGTCTGATTTAGCAACACGTACAGTATTGCCAACCACACGCATTCAGTACTATTTCATATCCGGTATCGTAAAACAAAAGAAGTTCGTCAAGTTTCAGTCTTAAGTATGACAAGTTTTTGTTCGAGTTGCGAGTAACAATCTCCGACTTCAATCAAGAATATCACAACGCATCAATAACTTTCTTCCAAACCAATGGTTTTTGAATAGCCCACTATTTTAATCGACACCAATGGTTTTTGCCTAGACCAATAATGCGCGGCTCTGCCAATATAAACAGCCATGGATTTTGTCACGCACAGTGGGGGTAGTCACGCATCAATAATTTTCATCCAAACCAATGGTTTATGCGCAGCACGATATTTTAATCCAGACCAATGGTTTTTGCCTAGACCAATGCTGGGCCGCGCTAGCTAATATAAACTCCCCTGGTTTGTGTCACGCACAGTAGGGGTAGTCACGCATCAATCATCTTTAGCCAGGCCAATGGTTTGCCAATTATTTCGTTTTTTAGATAATTACGTTACGTGTGTCGTGTGGTGTATTTTGTATCGGACATGTTGGTAATAGTGATAGAACGTGATATGACGTCAAAGTGTTTGTCTCAAACATGGCTGCCGTCGTTGAATGTGCATAGAATAAAAGGATGTCTGAAGACACCCAAGCTCATCCATAGGGGTGAGAAGCCTTATTTTTATACCGCATGTGAATCCAAGTTTTCCGGATGAGGTCATTTGTTGACACACATGCTGGTCCATAGCGGCGAGAAGCCATATTCATGTAGCGTATGTGAATCTTATTTTGGTCTTAGAGAACGTTTGAAGACACACATGCTCAACCATAGTGGCGAGAAGCCATTTTCATGTAGCGTACGTGAATCCAAGTTTACCCAGAGAACACATTTCAAAAAGCACATGCTCATCCGTAGTGACGATAAACCATATTCATGTACCACATAACGTCTTATTTAGTTCTATTTTGAATATAACCTCAAGATGGTGGCTGTGCGCAATTATAAAATTATTTTTTTATTTCTTGTGTATTAATCATGTGATCGAAGTGAATCTGCCATGTACAAGTGTAAAGCCAGGTTCTGGTCAAGACATGAATTAATATCTCATCATTACGAGTACCTTCCTGCATTGCTCCCATCTATCTGCCCCAGCAATCATTCGTGCTACCCTCATGTCAGTTACCTCTAGCTTATGTATCAGATATTCTGAATAAACCCTGCTCTCACTTCCATAGAGCAAGGTCGGTCCAATACTGAGCGATGTAGAAAAAGATTGGACTTTCCGGTAACGCGTCGTTGCGTAGCGGCTGGCATTCTTGGCAGTCACCCGGGTCTGATTCCCAGTTTTGCCAAGAAATGTAATTCTGGGTTGAGAGCTGGAACGGGGTACACTCAGCCTCGAGAGGCAAAACTGAAAAGAGGGAGGTTCGATTCCTACCTCAGTTATCTTGAAAGTGGTTTTCCGTGGTTTCCCCACTTCTACTACTGGCAAATGCTAGGATGGTACCTAACTTAAGGCCACGGCCGCTTCCTACCCTAATCCTACCTCGATTACAAGTACACAACACTACTGTATTATAGACATCACAGTGACACATGCTATTAGTCAACTTCTACACACACCCAAGTACATGACCACGATGTCACAAAGCTCATGAAGAATAAACAAGTTTGCCTTACACGCGGTATATTATGTAACTTATTTTGTAAATATATGTTTTATATTCATTAACCACCCGCCCGGCTTGACTGTTATGCGGGCTTCTATAAATACAGTGGTCTGCCATATTATTATACTCAGAAAGAATATAAAGTATTTGGCAATTTTTTGGGCAGAAAAGTAATCTTCCTTCCAGGCAAATGCCGGGGTTGGTCCCTAACTATAGGCCACAGCCGCTACCTTCCAACTCCTCGACCCTCCCATCCAACATTCCTCCCCAACGGTACTTGTAGCTCACCCATTGGGTGTCCGTCTCGAAGCAGCTACAAAACTGGCGAGCCGAACATGTCCTCGGACACTCCCGGCACTAAAAGCCATACGCTAAAAAAAAAACTCATTATGCGAGAGTTCTTGCACGGGTCCGCTAGTACGGTATAATACGCTAAGTTAATCCGACAAAAAACTCAAGGACCTGAACCAGAAGGAATTAGTAGGTGCGTTTTGTGCCAAAATCTTCCAAATCGTCTCAATAATACAGGAAAAAATCTTGCATTTAGGCTATTGAAATGTCAACGGAAATATATTTGTTAAAAAGTGTGTTTAAACAAATAATAAAGACGATAGCCCCTAGCAGAACTGTGTCACGTCCAGTCGGCATAACACCATAGCCGGGCGGGTAGTTTGTACACATGGAGCGCACACAACCCAATGTGCATTGGGCAAACAGAATTACCCGAAACAGTGACGAATTGCACTCTGATGTCATAAATATCGACAATTAGTTTAAAAAGTACGCAAATTAAACAAATAAACATACAGTGGTCTGCCATATTATTATACTCAGAAAGAAAATAAATTATTTGGTAACTTTTTGGACAGAAAAAATATATTTCCGGTAAATGTTAGTGCATTTTCTTTAAACGGCATATCTTCATACAGCCTTAATATATTGACGACTAATTCAACTTGGAACTTAAAATGGCGGCTGTGCAAAATTTTTAAAATTTGGTATTTCTACCAAACTACCTTGATTAGGACACGAGAAAAAAAACGAGATTTAAAAAGTTTTGCACAGCCGCCATTTTCAGTTCCCATAAAATTCCATGTTTCTACCAACCTATCTTGATTAGGACACGAGAAATAAAAACGAGATTTTAAAAATTTTGCACAGCCGCCATTTTAAGTTTCCATAAAATTCCATTGAATTAGTAGTCAATGTGTAGCCTACAGCGTGTCCCTAAGATCCGGTAACACTTTTCTTAATTCACACACAAACTTCAAATGATACCGGACTTTAGGGACACCCTGTATTAGTCTAAGGCTTGTATGAAGATATACCGTGCTAAGAAAATGCACTAACATTTACCAGAAATATTCCTTTTCTGGCCGAAAAAAATACCAAATACTTTATATTCTTTCTGAGTATAATAATATGGCAGACCACTGTATTTATAGAAACCCGCATAACAGTCAAGCCGGGTGGCTGGTTTAGGAACATGCGAAATTTCTCTCACAGGTCTCCCAGTATAAATTTAAAATATATATTTACAAAACAAGTTACATAATATAACGTGTGTAAGGCAAACATGTTTATTCGTTAGGGGCTTTGTGTCATCGTGGTCATGTACTTGGGTGTGTGTAGAAGTTGATTGATAACATGTGTCACTGTGATGTCTATACTACAGTAGTGTTGTGTACGTGTAATCGAGGTAGGATTTGGGTAGGAAGCGGCCGTGGCCTTAAGTTAGGTACCATCCTAGCATTTGCCAGTAGTAGAAGTGGGGAAACCACGGAAAACCACTTTCAGGGTGACTGAGGTAGGAATAGAACCCCCCTCTTCTCAGTTTTGCCTCACGAGGCTGAGTGTACCCCGTTCCAGCTCTCAAACCAGAATTACATTTCTTGGCAAAGTTGGGAATCAAACCCGGGTGACTGCCCAGAATGCTAGCCACTACGCAACGACGCGTTACCGGAAAGTCCTATCTTTCTCTACATTGCTCAGTATTGGACCGACCTTGCTGTATGGAAGTGAGAGCAGGGTAGATTCAGGATATGTTAGGGCCTGTTTGCCATCTCTTGATGAATGCAGTACATTTGCATTTGTCTGTTGGCACAGGCTAGAGTAAAATGTGGCTTTTCACCGATGTCTCAGTCTCACTCATGGCTGTGATTATATGGAAGCTACTGAGGTATGGGTGGTGCTTAGTACTGACATTCAGGGCACACTCAGTGCTTGTGGATGCTGTGAAAGGTTCTACTCATAGGATTAGTACTGCTGTACTGACTCAGTGAGGAAAGCAATGGCAAACTACCTCACTCCTCTTCTTGCCTAGTACGCCTCAATATAGCGCTGTCTTGGTTTTTTTGTGGGTACCTACCCACATAACCTAACGGCAGTGCCTTTTGAGGATCCAACCAGCCTTCGGGCTGACTACCTAACAGACAAGCTAGATGTAACTGACATGAGAATAGCACGAATGATTGCCGGGACAGATAGATGGGAGCAATGGCAGGAAGGTACTCGTAATGAAGATATATTAATTCTTGTCTTGACCAGAACCTGGCTTTACACTTGTACCTGGCAGATTCACTTCGATCACATGATTAATACACAAAAAATAAAAACTTAATTTTAAAATTGCGCACAGCCACCATCTTGAGGTTATGTTCACAATTGAATAAATTAGACGCCATGCGGTACAAGAATATGGTTTCTCGTCACTACGGATGAGCATGTGTTTTTTCAAATGTGCTCTCTGGGTAAACTTGGATTCACGTACGCTACGTGGAAATGGCTTCTCGCCACTATGGTTGAGCTTGTTTGTCTTCAAACGTTCTCTAAGAGCAAAATATGATAGACATTTACGGTATTTGAGGTAAGAGTTTGTGGCTCGAGGATTGGTCTCTACAGTCACCTGAGAACCCACCAATGAATGATTTGGAAGACAATTTCTATACGATACTCTTTCGGGAGTGATAGCAAATGATGATACCAAAAGATCAATAATATGTTATTTGTCAAAAATGTTGTAATATATTTAACATTTATGCCCTTATAAACAGAAAGCCTTAATTGAAATTCTAACAATGCCATCTATTTGAAATTTTACTATATGATCCTATCAGAGTTACTAGATGACTGAACTACAATCATTCATGTATGTTGATAAAATTTTGAATATTGTGTTATCAAAATTATGATTAATTTCTTCATATGCAACCCTGTAAATCAAAATATAACAAAGAAAATACAATTATTGTAGTTCCAAATATTCAACAATATATACTGAGAATTTTATAGCCCTCGCACTTGAAGTTTTGGAGGGAAGGCTGATACTAGTCCAAAAAATGTATATTCCAGAAAATTAGGTTTAAAAATTTAGTTACATATTTCCACATCTAAAAGGCGTACTTCACAATTAAAATCCTCCTCATCCAGGGTCCTCTTCTCTTCTCTCTTCTTCTGTCTGGCCTGCAGTTGTAAATTGGACAGTACTTTCTCAGCTTATGTGATCCTATTTTGGCCTGTATCGTAGAATGCTTTTACAATGAATAGCCTAGGGCCTACTCCTGGATTCACACCAGCTCTCTCGAACACTTGAATAATTCTTCCATTATTCCCCTCACTGAAACATAATATGGCATCATAAACACCAATTCTGAGTGCCTGTAATCCACACAAGGCTGTTTTGAGGCATCTGATCCAAATCTTTACCTGAACCTATGCATATTACTGGTGCAACACCATATAAAGATGTCTGCAACCCTCTTCATCCAAGTCCCATCCACTGAAAGTACAAGTTAGCTGACATCTAGTGGCTTGTAGATGGACTACCAACATAGCAGGAAGAGTGTTGACCAGTGTTGACAGACGACAACTGTAGAGATCGAAGCTTAGATCATAAATCCAATAGATGGCTGATGACGTTACGTTGTTAAAACCAACATCTCGATCAGCTAACTAAAGGGAACTGCGGTAGTTTGGAGCACTGAAATACTACACGTGTTGATAGAAATGGGTTATTTAAAGTGAGTTCTATTCATTACTAAGTCAGAATGGTGTATTAGTGTGTCGCGTATGGATGTAAGGAGGCGTTTAAAAAAGGATCGGGTATTTCTTTCCATACGTATGTTAATTCATTGCTAAATAACCCTAAAATTCTTGACTTAATTACTTGCATTTCTTTAGCCTACGTTTCCTCTTAACTCCGAAACATGAAAGAAAACTAATTAAACATGGAAATGCTGGAATTTATTATAAATTATTATAATTTACCCTATCCCTTACTCCACTGAACAGGCCTGTATTTATACTCGAAGGTATCAAGTATTTACATGTCCATAGGCTAGACGTTTTTCTTTGTGTTTTGTTGAGACTGCTAGTAAATGCATCTCTGAACATAAAAATGCTTTATGTCCCTATGCTGGATTATATGTAGTGTAGACTACACAATGCATTCGTCAATCATGTTCAGTGTCAAATTGCAGGTTATGCTACAGATGTGACGGTGTAGTGTTCGATAATAAATATTAAACGTAAGTTATGGACAGTGCGTTTGGTTGAGGGAATTTTGAGATTCTTCTAGGATAGGCTACATTGCTTCCCTAATTAGTCAATTCTTCGTAGAATTTCAGAATTCTGGGTTATTTTTGCGAGGGTTTCTATGATTCATGGAAAATGGAATTTAAAAGGAAACAGTTCATTGATTAAAATATTTTCCTATGTAGCAAATGTAATGTATAGTTGTTAAAAACCAACGCTTACTAAATCTATAAACTACCTTATTTCCATTTGCCCATGTTGTTTTGTTCACTTTCATAAAATACTGAAGTGGAAAGGTAACGCTGAATGAGAGCTCATCGTACGATAAAATGTTCTTACGTGCCGGTACTGAAATTAGCCAAAATACATTTTCTAATGATGAAAAATAATTTGGGAAATGATGTAGTAAGTTAATAGATTGAACTAATTTTTGAAGCTTTCGGGCGTAAAATAAAAAATCACCAGCTAGACAAACACAATTCTGTTCAAAAATCAGTAGGCCTAATTAAGAGTTGGATTTGTTTTTAAGTATTTACAAGAGGGGATCCTGGATGTATGAGTATTACGGAACACGACAGCCACTTTTTATACAAACACAATTCTGTTCAAAAATCAGTAGGCCTAATTCATAGTTGGATTTCTTAATATCTACAAGAGGGGACCCTGGATGTATGAGTATTACGGAACACGACAGCCACGTTTTATACAAACACAATTCTGTTCAAAAATCAGTAGGCCTCATTCAGAATTGGATTTCTTATTATTATTTACAAGATCGGATCCTGGATGTATGAGTATTACGGAACACGACAGCCACTTTTAACACCAAATATGTTACATTCTTAAGCTTTGCTACCTTCCGGTACGTGAAGAAACATGCGATGCTTTTCCCAATGCCGTATAAATTACGAAAATGTGTGTTTAAAACCTAATTAAAAATCATTTCCTCACATACTCCTATCACCTTCCATTACGAGGTCCTCTGTTTACCCTTTAATCAGCTGATCGAGATGTTGGTTTCACGTCACAGTACAGGCGCAGTGTGGCAATGCTCACTCTATTGTATTTGTGCTCGAAGGATCGAAGGAAAGATGCATTATTTACACTCGGGTACATTCTATGAACGAAAACGTCAGAAAAGGCGGTTAGGCAGCAGACACAGAGTTACGGAAACCTAAAAATGGATTTTGGCATGCACATTCATTAGGCTACATCCCCACTTAAATGCTGATTTTCATACCATATTTCCTACATTTCTTTTCAAGTTCTAACATGTAAGCTTGTAAGATTTAGAGGAGGAATGTCTTTACTACCACGGCATCAGAATAAGCCAGACTGCTTATCGAGATTCACCTACCGTACTGTAACAATCCCGCCTAGGCAGTTTATGCTTTTCAACTAAGTCCATATATAAAATGAACAATAACGGTGGAAGATTAGGGGAAGGTACCCCAGTATCGGACACTTAAGGTTCCATTTGTATAAAAAATTAAGGAAAGGGTGAAATTAATAATTAAAATTCTTTTTGAAAACTTGATTTGATTCTCTTTCATTGTAGCAAATCATCTTCCTACATTATATACTGATATCAAAGAATTTTAAACATTTATAAATCTCACATTTTTTACAATTTAAAAATGAGGCACACAGTATCGGACAGTCTCAATATTGTAAGATTATTATACACTCACCGGCAAAGAAAGCGAAACACTACGAATTTCAGACTGAACTCAATGTTGGGCGTTTCAAACCTCGCATTAATCAAATACTATGGCATTACAACGATATGACAATGTATCATAAGTTAATGACCCTAATTAGCAAAATAATTAATAATTGCTAAACATTAATGACCTTGACAATCACAACATTGCACATAGGCCCTCGGTACACGAATTTGGAAATGTCGAAACCTGAAATTGATCGTACTGTCCTCCGACCTGTTGCACTGTGTGTTTGCGAATGTTGTAGACAAACCGTAATAATCACAACAATACTTAACACGAGAATTCACAGCAATAAACCTTAAGACAGCCGTTTGTAGTTATTGTTGTCCAAAGGCGGGAAACGGTGACATAGGCGTTGTGATTATCACGATCAACAATGTTTATCAATTTTATTGCGCCTGAAACTTCTCAAATGAGCTAATTAAATCACGGCACATTTCCATATCGCTTCAAAGTCACAGCATTCAATTTATACTAGATATGAAACGGTCAAATGTTGAGTTTTGTCTGATATTCGTTGTGTTTCGCTTTTTATGCCGGTGAGTGTATTATTATGCCCATGTATGTATTGAACCCGATGGGGTTATGCTGACTGGAATCGAACATGGTTCTCAGAGACTGTGATCTCAGTAAAAAGGTTCCACCAGGAAGCGAACCAGAGATCTGTACAGGGAGTTTCTTGGTAAAAACCCCTCGAAAGAAATGTATATTTAATCACTGGTGTGATTTTTGATGAAATGGCATTATTTATAAAAATAATGTAGGAAATAATGAGCAGATTATATCATTATAAGACGATTTGGTGTAAGCTATTGGAGGTTTGAAGCACAGAGGAGGGCAGAGCTGACATTTACTAATCGGCCCAGAATTGTGGGTTGGTCCCAGTGGAGCCACGTCCATCTCTGTCACCCCATTATGTCGTCTGGAGCAGGGGAGAGGCCTGAAAAATGACACAGTTATTCCCCGACGGAGAATAGATTTGGAGTAGGGGCGGTGAAATGCCCAGAAGAATCATTGATTACTCGTGATTGGAGTAACGAATCGAGATGAGAGTTGCACACAGGTGAATATCTTGGCAAGAAGATAATTTTAGAATCTTTTACATGCGAAATTGGTGCATATTTAGTGATGTGCGTAAGGACTGTGAAGCGACCATTGTTCGCGGAGGGATGTGAAGATGTTGACGGGGAGTTCCCGGTTAGGTAGCGTCCCACGCCATGGAGAAAGGAATTAATATTAATTAATTGAACGAGCGATTCCTTTGCACACAGATAGTTTTGGGACCTGTGAAGAGAGAGGAACACAATGATCATGGTTTGAAGACCTGAATCATGCTGTGAGAGGAGCGAAGATTACGCGGGAAGATGTTGCTCTACTTTCTGTGGAAATCCGATATAAGGGAGTAGACCCCAGGAGGAGCTCTCAGTCGTTGAATCTCAGTGTTACTCTGTACTCAGTTGAACCTCTGTTCTCACTTGAATCTCAGTCCTACTCTGTTCTCAGTGTTACTCTGTTCTGTTACTCAGTTGTTGAATCGCAGTTGAACCTCACTTTGAAACTCACTCTGTTCTAACGCAGCCAAGCTCAGTCTACATGCCGCCAAGCGCAGTTACAGCCAGTTATTGTCTTACTCAATTGTCAATTGTAGCACAATGGAAATAAGTTGCAATCAGTATGCAGCAAATATGCAGCAGTACGAGACAGCGTGTAAGCCGCAGACAGAAGTCTTCAAATAAGCTACGTGCAGTCTTCGAGTGAAACTTCAGTCAGCTACAGCCAGGTTGAAGCCAGTTCGTCAAGGCATAACGCATGACGGATCTATTCATCGAGACGCCGAACAAAGACTGGTATGTGTAATAGAAACAGTAAACATGCTTATATGAATAATAGTCGTGATACAGGCATAATTAGCCGCACGAACTATGACGTGTTCAGTTATGAAGCACCGTATAGACTAACGGCAGCACTATTGTATATAATTATTTGTGAAAGTGTTGAACTTTATTAAGCGCAGTGTGTATAGTATGAACTAATCGTATATGTGTAACTACGATAGAATGCGCTAAAGAAACTCTACTAAGTGTTTGGTATTGCCATGAGAGTACCAGATGGTAACGCTTACTGTAGGAGTAATGATCGTCACAAAAACTGTTGGAGAGTTCCGAGAGCAGATAACCAGACTTTCAATCAGGAGTTGGTAACGTAAAATGCCGTCGACACCTGCAATTTCGATCTCTGCTAGGGAATCTCAGCATTGAAGTGTGTATAAAGTGACGAGTGTTCAGTGTAATGTATATGTAAAAATATCATTTAAAGTAGTGTTTGATGAAGTGTTTCACATGTTTGGGGAGTGATAACTTCCTGAAAGGTATGCAACGTGTCGTGTTGGTGATAGAAATTATGTATAATCAAATGTGTGTAAACAAGAGAAATATGTCGCGTTAAACCCATTATGGCGGGCGACATGGAAGAATATGATTGGTTGGAGCCACCTTAGATGCCTATAGAGATGTAAGTACCCCACAAATTATGGTTATAATTATGTAGAAGTATGGACCGATGCATGTCTGTGATTCCGTAAAGATATTGTGAATTCCTTATAGATGCCAGTAAAAGTCAGTTAGGAGGCTGATCCTCCATGTTTAATCAGTATTGAGTTGATTTTGATAGAGTTGAAATGATGATTTGCATCATTAAGTGGAGTAATTATTCCCACTATGAATTAAGAATGGCAATCAGTTATGTAAATGTAACGAACGCGATTGTTCGAGTTTAAAACGTTTAGCTATGTCGGAAATTTTGGTAATTTATGTGAGAATCATAATAAATAATGATTTGGTCATTTATGTCAATGAGATTTTCAATAATAATAATAAAGGATGATTTTGGTCATTTATGTCAGTGAGAAATGATGATAATAATAATCATGGTTATTAAGAGTATGAATGAACACATCAGGAAACAAATAAATTGTTGTAAGCGAGAATTATTAACGCTAAGTGCAAGACTTATCAATCTAAGCAGGAAGATGTTACAATGAGATTACATTTCAGTAATTATGAAAAGAAGTTTTATATCAGAATATTGCATATATTCGGTAATGATACCAGTAATGAAAGAGCTTTTAGTGGATTGAATTTGCAGCTTAATTGAGAAGCTTATAGAGTAAATGTTAGATTTCTCTTAATATTATAGGTCGGTGTGTCGTAGCATGGAGCATTAGGGGCCAGATAGTCTATTCTACGTATGAATTCTCCTATGTCGTGGACATTGTTGGAGACATTATTTATTCCGGAGTTTTAGTGAATGGACCCTAACTCTGAAGAAAAGGATTGAAATGTGTTCCGGGCTGGAATCCTATGATAGAGTCGAGGATAACAAGGACACCTCGCAGCTCTATGATTTCCCGAGAACTTATAGATGAGTTATGTACGCTCGTGGGCAGCGAAAACTCATGGCGACAGTGGTTTTGTGCGCCTATATTATACTTGAGACATCGGTCACCGCCAGGCTCATGCATTACGAACCCCGAACCTTCATGTTGAATGGACCCATGTGAGGCCATTAATTAATCATTATCCTCGACGTAGGAATAATTACAAAAGCTCATTCAATACCTGTTGGCATAATAGTCAATTAAGATCCTTTGGGAACATGTGTGCCGGTTAGGACACAGTATTTGTCTTGTAAATCTCCACTGCTTAGAGAGGGAAGCTTTCAAACTTTTAGAAAGGTCGAGATAATTGGTGGAACGACCCATCCCACTTTCTATTGTGTAGCGATTTCCTTAGCCGAGGGTCGGTGCCAACCACTCGAACCGCTCAGGCAAGTTATAAAGGGAAGAGATTCTAGACCTTGTTAAAATGACATATAATGCAAGATTGTTATGTTGAGTATTATAGCCATGTGGTTTGTGAACACATGGATAATTATAGTTCATCCTGATGGTTCATTAATTTAGCTATCTGACGAATAGTTACATGATATATTTGTACCGTCACTGGAACCAAGTCATGTAGTTGGTTACTAGATGCCAATCGCCATGAGCGCGAGGTAGTCTATCGTACAATCCGACATAAGCTATAACGTAACGTTTTATCTAGGAATCACAGACAGCATGCGGTGAAACCATATAATTGAAGGATATGTAGGGGGTAGCTTACATAATTATGGAGTTGCACGGTGATTTTGGTGCAACGTCCAAATAGGTAAATGCATGCAAAGCATTTCATTGGTGAGAAGAAAAATATTAAAACACGCACGGCACACATAATTGTTTAACATAAAGAGGATTAAGGAATAATCCTTGTTGTAATATTAAAGAAGTCACATTGTATGACTGTTATATTAATGAAAAGTTGTTTTGAAGTCGTAGGTGCATCAGCGCACTAGTATATCCTTGTGAAGTTCACAGAAGGGTAAAGCATTATGGCTAGTTATGACTTTGTTGTGATTTCATATTTGTTTATTTGTGGATTGTGGAAGTAAAAATTTTGTTTGCTTTTATTTTATGCTTTTTGGGTATTGTTTTGTGTTTGAAGCCATGATTTATTTTAATGAATTAAAGTTTTAGAATAGAGTTGTGCTTTATCATTGTAGAGTTGATACCTTTTTGCCTCAAATCCAAAATATGCACTGCAAAATTGGGGTTACCGTACACGCCTGAGAGCTGATGCTAGTTGCAGGCAGATGCATATTATCCAACGAGATTACTCACATGGGTACATGGGATTTGATGTCCTATACTGTGATTTGAGCTAAAGGTACGACTAAAGTCGGTCAGATTTAATGCACACAACTCTATTAAAGTAAGAATTAACGAAGTAGGGTGTGACCGCTCCTAATCCATAGCTAAGTTCCGATACGTATATATAAATTTTGATAGATTGTGCTTATTCTCTACTCATTTATCATGGCCCAAGCAGCGTGGGACGGTATTAACTCTTTATGGAACCGCCTGCGTCAGTGCAATATGAGCGATGTTGGCATTGCACGAACCGGGCAACGATAGATACATATTAATTTATCATGACGCCCATCTGTGGAGTCTATGGTAGTAAAAGCTCTATTAATTTATCATGGCGTGGCCCAAGTGGGGCTTTCGGCAGTAAAAACCACTCCCTGAACAGTTTTTATAGTAAATTAGAATATGGCCGATGTCCTACTAATACCACGACTCTGAGATATAATTTATCATGGCGCCCAGAATACGTGGAACTTATGGGATTTAGGGAAAACCCATAGATTTTTTATGGTATTTCATGGGGAAAACCATAGTAATTGTTTTGCCTCAAACTGTGTTTGAGTGATTTTTGAATTCAGTAGGCTTTTTGAGGTAACGCAGAATCTCTCTATTGAGAAGAGAATGGCCTAAGGGTACGAGCGTTACATACCCAATCCACAATCTACCATAATATTATCAGGTTTTGTACGACTTCACAATATGTGTGCAGTGTTTGATGTTTCTCTTCGAAACGTATCCACATATTTTTCCAGGAAGCCTGCCTGCATATTTAAGTGTGTTATTGTAAAATGTCAGGTACGGAGGAGATCTTGCAAGTTATTGCAGGACTGAAACAACATTTTGATGCTGCTAACGAGCAGAATAAACTGGAAACAAAGGCTTTCCAGGAGAGTATAAATAACAGGTTAGATGCCAATCAGGAGGCAATTAATGCAAATCAGGTTGCAATGAACAATAACCAGATTGAATTAAACAACCGTTTAGAGGCAAATCAGGTTGCAATGGATAATAACCAGATTGAATTAAACAATAAGCTAGGTCAAATGCAAGAGGTTATTAAGACCGAAGTAACAGATACTGTTGTAAGCATTGTATCGGAAATGCAGGTAAATATTGACAAACGTTTCGAGGCCATAGAAGCCAAACTTGAGGGTAATTTGCAAGCGTGTAGGCATGCTCAGGAGCAAACCAACAGTAAATTAGAGGCGTTGTCTAACGATATTAAGGATATTCAGATCCAAAATGAGGCGAATCTCGAACGCCAAGCGAAACAGTTCGCAGAGTTTACGAGAACAGTAGACCAGAGATTAGAGGAGAACGACGCCAAATGGGATCAGAAATTGAAAAGCTACGCTAGAGCAATTAACGGTGACCTCAAGAAACAGGACCAGAATATATTAGGTCAATGCCAGGAAATAGGCGAAATTAAGGCTATCGCTCAGGAAAATAAGGAGCTGGTAGGCAACGTGAAAGGTCAGATGGGTAAAGTTCATAAAGAACTGGACCAAGTGCAAAGTGATATTGTCATAGTCAATAAAAGACAAGAGGAAAATAGAGGCGAGATCACCAAGGTCCGGAATGAATTGTCTAAAGTCAATGGACACATTCAAGATGAAATTAAAGGTCTGAGAGAAGAACTCGAAATAAGAGAAGGCCAGAAAACAGAGGCAAGCGACAAGACCCTTGCTCAAATTAAAGAGGACGTAGAGGATGAAATATCCCATATCAAACAAAGTCTGAAAGAAGACAAGGTGAAAATCTTTCAAGTAGCCGAGGAAAACCGAGATAGGCTTACAAGAATAGAGAAAGAAGTCATTACTCGCCTAGAAAGAGCAGAAATGCGCCATAACCAAATGGAGACTAGGATAATAGCACAGGAGGAGACACTTCTGAAATATCCTAAGTCAAGTGAAGGCAGCATAGAGGATATAAGAAAAACAAGGTGGGCAGACCTAGAAACCCAACCTATAAGCAGGAACGCTGCAGGCGCAGGAGAAAGTCCTTACATGACGCCAGGTGTACCAATTGCGGCATCGACGCCACATGAAAACGCGATGCACACCCAGGTGATAAACGTCATTAGGGCAAGTGAGGAAAAACCTAGGAAGTTTTCAGGTAGTCACTGTAGTATGACACCAAAATATTGGTTAAAGGAAGTGACTGAATATCTCAATGATGCACGAATACCGCAGGAGCGTAGGCTACGTGCTATAGAGAAGTTAACAGAGGGGGAGTGCGCATTATGGTTTCGCAGCTTCCGTTACACTTTTGATACTGTTGAGGAATTCCGCGAGGCATTCTTGAAGAGGTATTGGGACGCCGCGACTCAGCAGAATTTACGGCTGGATTTGTATGCCAAAAAGTACAGCACGAACAACCCGACGAAGTACGCAGAATTCTTCATATCGCAGATGTGTCGTTTTAAAGAGCTGGATCAAAAACCTAGTGAACTGGAGCTATGCATTGCTATCGCCAAACAGCTTCCATACGAGATCCAAAGGCTACTAATCTCGGCTAATGCGAAAACTGCTATGGAAATGGAGACAGTTCTAAGGCAACTGGACCTCACCACAGCAAATACTATGCGTCAGAGTCGAACCGTGGAACAAGTCCACGTGACCAACACACAGACTGACCAACAGCAAGCTCCAAGGAACAACAAGGCCACGAGCACAGAAACTTTAGATTCCTATGGACGGCAATGGGAACAGGAACCCAGAAAATGGCAGTCAAGGTACAAAGGAAATGCTAATAAAGCAGGAAGAGGTCGAAGTTTGTGGAATAAACACAATAACAGGGGCAAACCGTACCATAACAATGGAGGTAATAATGGCCAGGAAGGCAATAATAGAAATTGGAGACCCCAAGAGAGAAGAAATAACTTCGATGACGAGGCAGAAGAGCGATATCATGCTTCTTTGCGATACCTCGAAGAAAGGGGAGATGAGCCCCAGAAATCACAAGTCCGCTGGCAAGAAGTCATGCAGAACAGGACATCGCCAGACAGATATGGAGATGGAGCTAAGAGTTTGGAACTACAGCGCAGCGAACAGGAGAGAAGGAACTCCAAAGGGGCGGGCGCTGAAGAAGAAAAAAAAAACGCCAAAATTAGAAGAGCTCGAAACTGATGGATGGAAGTCTATTAACATCGTCAATTGGATAGCCAAACCAGAAGAATTGATTGAGGATACAGGAGGACCACAGGTCATGGTCAAGAGAGAATTGCCTATTATAATTGTGAGAGTGGCAGGATTAAAAGTCAGAAGTCTGCTAGACACAGGATCAACAGTGAGCCTGATGACACAAGCTCTATATAATGAAATAGCCCGGAGAGAGAACATTTTGAAGATACCGATCTCCAGTGTCAAAATTAAAGGGGTAATTCCAGACAGAACAATGATATGTAAATACCAGGTATTCCTAGATTTACAGATAGGAGGCTCTATTTTCTCACAGAGTTTTCTGTTAGTGAACAAACTACCTTATAACCTACTTATTGGGGCAGAGTTTATAAGGGAATACAGAGTGATAATTGACCTAGCACAGGACAGGGTTATGTTCCATGTGAATGAAGAAGCTGAAGGCTTAGAGGTCGCACTCAATGAAATTGAACCAGGATCCAGTGAACAAGTATGGCATACATACAGAGATGTGGCTGATGAAGAAGTATTAGCTATGGAGCAGTTAGAAGCGGAGCTCAAAACACTAGCCACAGACTTGGAAAAAGATCTGGAACCCAAATTGGAAGAATACATTTCGGAGAAGCTAGAAGAAGCGAAAATTGGGCTAAAAGAGAAGGAAAATTTAAAGCAGTTATTGCTGGAACAGAAGGAAGTCTTTGATTCGAGACCTGGTCGGATAAAGAACTTCACTTATGCTTTTCAAGTCAGTGATTGGACACCATTTAGGCAGAAACCCTACCCTATAGCTGAAAAGCATTATGCAAAAGTGAAAGAGGCAATTCAGGAGATGTTGGAGGCCGGTGTTATTGAGAAAACACCTACGCCTTATGTAAGTCCATTGGTAATTGTACCAAAGACAGACGGATCTGTCAGAGTCTGCTTGGACCTGAGACGCTTAAATTTGAGAGTTATTCCGGAATTTGACCAAGTGCCACCTATTAAAGAGATCCTCAGGAAGTTTAAAGGGAAAACTATATTCTCAAACTTGGATATCACATCCAGTTTCCACCATCTTGAATTAGAGAAGAAAACTAGTCTGTTGACAGGATTTATGTTTGATCAACATACATTCACATTTTTAAGGCTACCTTTTGGGTTGAAAACAGCTGGTTCAGCCCTGATAAGAGCGTTAGATCGCAATCTATCAGATGAGGTTAAAGAGAGTACCATCAGATATGTAGACGACATTCTACTCACATCAGAATCTCTGGAGGAGCACATGAGAGACCTGAAGAAGTTGCTAGATGACCTTCGAGAAGCGAACTTTAAGGTCAATATCAAGAAATCGCACTTCTGTCAGAGGGAAGTTAAATTCCTAGGGCATGTTATTGATGCAAATGGAGTGAAGCCTAATCCAGATAAATTGGAGGTAATTCGGAATTTCCCTCGACCCACGAAAGTTAAGCACGTCCGACAGTATTTGGGAGTAATTGGATTCTTTTCGAACCACTGCCCAAACTATACTGCGACAGTAGCACCACTGCAGGACCTATTGAAGAAAGGCGGCAGATGGAATTGGACGGAGCAATGTCAGGAAGCATTCGTGAGGTCAAAACAAATGCTTTTGGAATATGTGAAACTGGGATACCCAGATTATACCCAGAAGTTCATCATACAGACGGATGCATCACTTATTGGGATTGGAGCGATGTTATTCCAGGAAAATGTTGACCAGCCTGAGAAGAAAGTTTTTATCGCCTTTATCAGCAGAAGACTGAGAGCCCATGAGAAAAATTACACGATCACAGAGATAGAATTGCTCGCAATTTTGTACGCGTTGCAATCGTGGCACAAACTCGTGTACGGCTTCCGAATAGTCCTGAGAACAGACCATAAAGCTTTAACATTTTTGTTAAAGACAGATTTGTCTAGTCAGAGATTGACAAGATGGTCCCTGTATATCCAGCAATTTGATGTGGAAATAGAATACTGTCCAGGGAAAGAGAATGTAATACCGGACATATTAAGTCGTTACCCTAGAGAAGAAGAAGTACTAGCGGTCCAGATTGAGAATCGAGATCAGAAGACGTTGGATGACTTAAGGAACATTACCAACCTACAACGCGAAGACCCATGGTTGAAGATGATAATCGATTACTTTGAGGGACGTTTAGCAAGGGGAACTGCGATATACAGAGAGGCGGAGGCATTGGCAACAGATTATGTATGGTATAATCAGATATTACACAAGTGGGACGATGTGGATCACACACGTCAAAGGATTGTAATTCCTGCATCTTTGCAGAGGAGGTTAGTATGGCTAGCCCACAGAGCATTTGGTCATCCGGGGATTGATAAAATCTGTGCTCTGTTGAAGGAAGCATTTACTTGGCCAAAATTGAGAGAAACGGTGAGAAATGCTATTAGAACATGTGATCTTTGCCAAAGGGTAAAGCCGAATCCTTTTTTAATGAGGCAACGACCTATCCCGTTATTACCAGAGAAGCCAAGGCAGCTATTGAGTATCGACAACTTTGGACCATTGCCTAGAGCACGTAGAGGCAATAGACACATTTTTGTAGCCATGGATGTATTTTCGAAAATGGTGGTGTTGTGCCCCATTCAAAAGACAAGTTCAAAACAGGTCTTGAAGCGCCTGAAAGAGAGAGTTATTCCGATTCTTGGGAAGCCGGATAACATTCTCTCGGACCACGGAAGTTGCTTTACTAGTGCAGAATTTCGTCGAGAACTGGAAACTCTAGGAATTAGGCAGATTTTATCTACCATTCGCCATCCTGAGGCAAGTCCCGTTGAAAGAGTAATGAGAGAGATCCAGAAATACATGAAGATCTACTGTTCTGAAGCGAATTGGCGTTGGATTGACTTTCTAGAAGTAATTGAATACTGTATAAATAATACTGTACATGAGGCGACAGGTCAGGTTCCCGTTATTCTACATCTGGATCAGAGACCAGAGAGACCGTGGAATGGTGTTATTCCATTACCTGTAGACGCACAGCTCGGTAGAGAATTGAGGATCCAACGAACCTTTGAATATCTAAAAGCACAGGCGGAGAGACGTCAGAGAAGGAATCGTGCGAAGAGGTATCATAAACCGCTTCTCGTGGGACAGAAAGTTTTAATTAAGAAACCCGCCAGTTCAGATCCAGAGGCACGGAAGTATAAAAAGTTTAATTTTTCTTACCACGGCCCGTTCGAGGTGATAAGAGACCTCCAGAACAATGCATACAGGTTAAGGCATTTAGAGAATGGAAACGAGGTCGTTATGAACATAGCCAACTTAAAAATTTATTACTCGCCAGAAGAATTCGATGAACCAGAAGAAGAATTAGTAACGCACACCCAACTCAACGTGGAGAGCGGAGGCAGCCAAGCAGGCAGACCTGAATGTTGGAACGGCGAGACGGGACGAGAAGCAGACAGTTTACCCAGTGTAAGCGGAGAGCAGAAAGAATGCCAGTGTTTGCGAGAATTCTATGAAGAAATGGTCAGAGTAGCTAGAGAGGTTGAGGCTGTAAACGCGACCCTTCGCAGGGAGAATAGACAGCTCAGAAACAAGGCCGAGTGTGGAAGGGGGAACACTACTAACCCACTCGCAGCCAGACAAGGTGAAGGACCCCAGACGTAAACACAGACGGTGGTCGACAGTCAGCTGGTTACTTATATAAGCCACTTGCATTGGACTTTTATAAGTTTTGCAAGGGGAACATGAACCCGATGGGGTTATGCTGACTGGAATCGAACATGGTTCTCAGAGACTGTGATCTCAGTAAAAAGGTTCCACCAGGAAGCGAACCAGAGATCTGTACAGGGAGTTTCTTGGTAAAAACCCCTCGAAAGAAATGTATATTTAATCACTGGTGTGATTTTTGATGAAATGGCATTATTTATAAAAATAATGTAGGAAATAATGAGCAGATTATATCATTATAAGACGATTTGGTGTAAGCTATTGGAGGTTTGAAGCACAGAGGAGGGCAGAGCTGACATTTACTAATCGGCCCAGAATTGTGGGTTGGTCCCAGTGGAGCCACGTCCATCTCTGTCACCCCATTATGTCGTCTGGAGCAGGGGAGAGGCCTGAAAAATGACACAGTTATTCCCCGACGGAGAATAGATTTGGAGTAGGGGCGGTGAAATGCCCAGAAGAATCATTGATTACTCGTGATTGGAGTAACGAATCGAGATGAGAGTTGCACACAGGTGAATATCTTGGCAAGAAGATAATTTTAGAATCTTTTACATGCGAAATTGGTGCATATTTAGTGATGTGCGTAAGGACTGTGAAGCGACCATTGTTCGCGGAGGGATGTGAAGATGTTGACGGGGAGTTCCCGGTTAGGTAGCGTCCCACGCCATGGAGAAAGGAATTAATATTAATTAATTGAACGAGCGATTCCTTTGCACACAGATAGTTTTGGGACCTGTGAAGAGAGAGGAACACAATGATCATGGTTTGAAGACCTGAATCATGCTGTGAGAGGAGCGAAGATTACGCGGGAAGATGTTGCTCTACTTTCTGTGGAAATCCGATATAAGGGAGTAGACCCCAGGAGGAGCTCTCAGTCGTTGAATCTCAGTGTTACTCTGTACTCAGTTGAACCTCTGTTCTCACTTGAATCTCAGTCCTACTCTGTTCTCAGTGTTACTCTGTTCTGTTACTCAGTTGTTGAATCGCAGTTGAACCTCACTTTGAAACTCACTCTGTTCTAACGCAGCCAAGCTCAGTCTACATGCCGCCAAGCGCAGTTACAGCCAGTTATTGTCTTACTCAATTGTCAATTGTAGCACAATGGAAATAAGTTGCAATCAGTATGCAGCAAATATGCAGCAGTACGAGACAGCGTGTAAGCCGCAGACAGAAGTCTTCAAATAAGCTACGTGCAGTCTTCGAGTGAAACTTCAGTCAGCTACAGCCAGGTTGAAGCCAGTTCGTCAAGGCATAACGCATGACGGATCTATTCATCGAGACGCCGAACAAAGACTGGTATGTGTAATAGAAACAGTAAACATGCTTATATGAATAATAGTCGTGATACAGGCATAATTAGCCGCACGAACTATGACGTGTTCAGTTATGAAGCACCGTATAGACTAACGGCAGCACTATTGTATATAATTATTTGTGAAAGTGTTGAACTTTATTAAGCGCAGTGTGTATAGTATGAACTAATCGTATATGTGTAACTACGATAGAATGCGCTAAAGAAACTCTACTAAGTGTTTGGTATTGCCATGAGAGTACCAGATGGTAACGCTTACTGTAGGAGTAATGATCGTCACAAAAACTGTTGGAGAGTTCCGAGAGCAGATAACCAGACTTTCAATCAGGAGTTGGTAACGTAAAATGCCGTCGACACCTGCAATTTCGATCTCTGCTAGGGAATCTCAGCATTGAAGTGTGTATAAAGTGACGAGTGTTCAGTGTAATGTATATGTAAAAATATCATTTAAAGTAGTGTTTGATGAAGTGTTTCACATGTTTGGGGAGTGATAACTTCCTGAAAGGTATGCAACGTGTCGTGTTGGTGATAGAAATTATGTATAATCAAATGTGTGTAAACAAGAGAAATATGTCGCGTTAAACCCATTATGGCGGGCGACATGGAAGAATATGATTGGTTGGAGCCACCTTAGATGCCTATAGAGATGTAAGTACCCCACAAATTATGGTTATAATTATGTAGAAGTATGGACCGATGCATGTCTGTGATTCCGTAAAGATATTGTGAATTCCTTATAGATGCCAGTAAAAGTCAGTTAGGAGGCTGATCCTCCATGTTTAATCAGTATTGAGTTGATTTTGATAGAGTTGAAATGATGATTTGCATCATTAAGTGGAGTAATTATTCCCACTATGAATTAAGAATGGCAATCAGTTATGTAAATGTAACGAACGCGATTGTTCGAGTTTAAAACGTTTAGCTATGTCGGAAATTTTGGTAATTTATGTGAGAATCATAATAAATAATGATTTGGTCATTTATGTCAATGAGATTTTCAATAATAATAATAAAGGATGATTTTGGTCATTTATGTCAGTGAGAAATGATGATAATAATAATCATGGTTATTAAGAGTATGAATGAACACATCAGGAAACAAATAAATTGTTGTAAGCGAGAATTATTAACGCTAAGTGCAAGACTTATCAATCTAAGCAGGAAGATGTTACAATGAGATTACATTTCAGTAATTATGAAAAGAAGTTTTATATCAGAATATTGCATATATTCGGTAATGATACCAGTAATGAAAGAGCTTTTAGTGGATTGAATTTGCAGCTTAATTGAGAAGCTTATAGAGTAAATGTTAGATTTCTCTTAATATTATAGGTCGGTGTGTCGTAGCATGGAGCATTAGGGGCCAGATAGTCTATTCTACGTATGAATTCTCCTATGTCGTGGACATTGTTGGAGACATTATTTATTCCGGAGTTTTAGTGAATGGACCCTAACTCTGAAGAAAAGGATTGAAATGTGTTCCGGGCTGGAATCCTATGATAGAGTCGAGGATAACAAGGACACCTCGCAGCTCTATGATTTCCCGAGAACTTATAGATGAGTTATGTACGCTCGTGGGCAGCGAAAACTCATGGCGACAGTGGTTTTGTGCGCCTATATTATACTTGAGACATCGGTCACCGCCAGGCTCATGCATTACGAACCCCGAACCTTCATGTTGAATGGACCCATGTGAGGCCATTAATTAATCATTATCCTCGACGTAGGAATAATTACAAAAGCTCATTCAATACCTGTTGGCATAATAGTCAATTAAGATCCTTTGGGAACATGTGTGCCGGTTAGGACACAGTATTTGTCTTGTAAATCTCCACTGCTTAGAGAGGGAAGCTTTCAAACTTTTAGAAAGGTCGAGATAATTGGTGGAACGACCCATCCCACTTTCTATTGTGTAGCGATTTCCTTAGCCGAGGGTCGGTGCCAACCACTCGAACCGCTCAGGCAAGTTATAAAGGGAAGAGATTCTAGACCTTGTTAAAATGACATATAATGCAAGATTGTTATGTTGAGTATTATAGCCATGTGGTTTGTGAACACATGGATAATTATAGTTCATCCTGATGGTTCATTAATTTAGCTATCTGACGAATAGTTACATGATATATTTGTACCGTCACTGGAACCAAGTCATGTAGTTGGTTACTAGATGCCAATCGCCATGAGCGCGAGGTAGTCTATCGTACAATCCGACATAAGCTATAACGTAACGTTTTATCTAGGAATCACAGACAGCATGCGGTGAAACCATATAATTGAAGGATATGTAGGGGGTAGCTTACATAATTATGGAGTTGCACGGTGATTTTGGTGCAACGTCCAAATAGGTAAATGCATGCAAAGCATTTCATTGGTGAGAAGAAAAATATTAAAACACGCACGGCACACATAATTGTTTAACATAAAGAGGATTAAGGAATAATCCTTGTTGTAATATTAAAGAAGTCACATTGTATGACTGTTATATTAATGAAAAGTTGTTTTGAAGTCGTAGGTGCATCAGCGCACTAGTATATCCTTGTGAAGTTCACAGAAGGGTAAAGCATTATGGCTAGTTATGACTTTGTTGTGATTTCATATTTGTTTATTTGTGGATTGTGGAAGTAAAAATTTTGTTTGCTTTTATTTTATGCTTTTTGGGTATTGTTTTGTGTTTGAAGCCATGATTTATTTTAATGAATTAAAGTTTTAGAATAGAGTTGTGCTTTATCATTGTAGAGTTGATACCTTTTTGCCTCAAATCCAAAATATGCACTGCAAAATTGGGGTTACCGTACACGCCTGAGAGCTGATGCTAGTTGCAGGCAGATGCATATTATCCAACGAGATTACTCACATGGGTACAGTATAGCATATCCATTTTACTTTTTAGCACATATGTCATATTGATAATAAGGAAGTTTCCCTTCAAGGAAACCATTGCATATGTTGCACTGGATCCAGTCCTCACTGAAATTCTCACCACAAATTATGCAGTCGGTTGCTTCGCAATCAAAATTCAGCGTCTTCCTTGCTTTTTCCCCAATTACGCCAAAAACTTGTAAATTCAGGTCAACATGCCTTGTGTTCAGATTATGCTTTGTATATAATATAATAATAAACTTAGGGAAAGGCTTTGCAAAAATTAACATAGAAATTTAATTATTACATAATTGTGACATAAAATCTGTTCTAAAATTTTGTCTATACATGTTTATATCAGCGTCTTGCTCATCAGAAAACGTTCTTTTAAATGCACCCATGTCAGGTTTCATTTATGCCGCTTCAATTTTCCTTAGCGCAACTTAAATACCACTTAGCTTATCTTAAATATCACTTCACTTTTCCCTCAGTGCATATATTTCACCTAAATACCATCCTAGGAGTTGTTCCTTATTCGTCACTTTATTTCCGGTAACTGCGACTTATATGCCACCTAAATACCACATTAAAATTGTTCTTAATGTGCCACCTTTGTTTGCTGTTGGTACAATTTAGATGTCACTTAAATTACATACCACCTTAGAAATCGTTTTTAATTTTCCACCTTATTTCATCCTTAGTAGCCTACCACAGGGGCGTAAAACTGCTCACAAACGTGGGGGGAAGGGGTCAAATTTATAAACTGCGGTTGCCTACCTGCTATATTTAGTTTAAGGCTTTAAAGCTTGAAATAACACGGTAATGTAGTTCTAACGCAATATTTTAAAAAAGGAGATGATTTTTTCGGTGGCATAGTCGGTAGCATGCTGAACTGATATGCCCAAGATAGCGGGTTCAAACCCGGCCGAAGTCGTCGGATTTTTTAAGAGCGTTAAAATCCTTCAGTATGCCTTCCTTCGGAGGGGAAGTAATGCTGGCGGTCCCATGTCATAGATTTATGGCATGTAAAAGATCCTTTCACAGACTAAACTTGTGTAAAGCAAAATTGTTAGGTTAGATTTCGTCAGAACGCTCTATCAAAGTTCCAACGTTCACCACTAGGTATCATTGATATCTGGTGGCGAAAGTTGGAACTACTTGAAATTGAACGGAACCTGTAGCTCAACCTCTAGGGTGTCCGCTGGAAGCAGCTACAGACTCAGGCGAGCCGAACATGTCCTCGGACACTCCCGGCACTAAATGCCATACGATAAATAAATAAATAAATAAATAAATAAATAAAACATTTGTCAACGTCCAGCAAAAAAACCCGAACACTGACTGCCATCAAATCTTAGTTTACAAACTGTTGAGCAAGACGCGTTGGTTGCTTCCTCAGTTTAGGGGCTGCGACAACGCGGTCATGTAGTCCCGTGTACTTTGGATATGTGTAGAATCTGTCTGATAACCGGTGTTGATTGTGATGGCTGTATTAGTCGTCTGCTTTTAATTCAAGTAAGAACTGCAGACATTCGCTTTTCAAGTAGTTCCAACTTTTGCTACCAAACGCCACCGTCAACGACCAACTAGTTATGAACTTGGTTACTAGATGCCACCGCAGTCGCGATGAACGTTGGAACCTAAGAGCTTCAGTCAAATCTAACCTATAATTATGCTTCACACAAGTGTAATCAGTAGCAATACGCGTGTCATCTAGCTTGTCAAACATTTCCGAGTAGGTAGGTGGCCAGTAGACAGCAATGATTCCGTCTAATTTGTCCTATCGTAGATCGGAGGTAGTCTTTAATCCTTCTTATCACCGAAAAACTTATCTCTGCAGAACAGCTTGAAGTAGGTACGACGACCAGTGACAAAGTACAAACTTCTCAAATTTAAACGAACTAATCAACAAAGTTTAAACAGAAACTGAGGAAATGCTGGAACTCCACCGATTTGGGTCAACAAGACACAAGCGTAGCACCAAATGTCAAACTTCTGACGTCACGTGCTTCATTGCTTTTCGAACTCTGTCGAGCTTAAAACGCGAGATATGCGAAGGAAGAATCGTGTTATTTTACATTGTTTGTTTCAAAGAAAAAGCCGCGCGCGCTGTTGTTTCCCGGCACGAGTACCGTAATGATTATTATTCTTTTGTGTGTTGTGTGTCACAGTATCTTACCTCAGTTTTAAGCCAGGACTCACAAATAATAGTTCGAAAATGCACATTTCCGGGTCATCGTGTTAAGGGGACAAATTTCAAAGCGCAGCGGCGGGAAACGGGGAAAAACAGACGTACCGTCTGTAGAATAAATAAATATTGCAAGGTTAGATGGCTTTTCCGATTTTCCACCTAACATAGTATTAAATCATTTATAGATGACTCATACAACAACAGAATAATTTCGGGTTATTTTACTTTTTTTTAAGGGTACGGTACTTACAATGTTATCATTTTAAATGATCTTGTCGACTTCGTCGTTACGCTGGGGGTCTGGCGTTACGTTACGGTGACGGGACGAAATGTACCCAGATGCACTGAGGCAGTGGCGGATCCAGAGGTTCACCTCGGAGGGGGCACTCTAGAATTTCAGAGTAGCTAGAGAAAATTTGTAATAAAATTACTAAATTTGTATTTAATCTACACACACTGCACATTACATTCAACCACCAGATTTTATAATTCTACAAGAAATTCATTATATTAAAATGATGTGTTGGTTTCAGTTTCAATAACACAAGTCATTGTCATTATGTAAAAAAAAACTTTTTAATTCTACAGAATATGTACATTTCCACATTTTAATGCACATTACACAGTCAAATATGTATTAAAACATATGCAATCATAGAGACTATCTGAAGACAATATACAAGACTACTACACAAATGTTACAAGATATGTACATAGTACCAACATTGTCAGTCACTGACTCACAACTAGTCACATAAATAAAAATACCGGCCCCGGCCAGTCAAATAGTCAAGTAATATAGGAAGGCGCTCCATGACACAAAGGATTATTAAATATATTTCTACTTCTACCTGTCCTAAACATAAAAAATTGTATGTCGATGTACGGATTATATTAACAGTGTTGCCATTACATACTATATGATAACAAACATTGACCACATTCATGAAAGCAGGCAATACAGCAAATATTTTACTTGTAGTGCAGTTTGCAGAAAGAGTCATTTTTATCGGCAATATCAATGTGGCAGACAACTGGTTTTTCGGAGGGGGCACTTGCCCCTGGTGCCCCCCTCTGGATCCGCCACTGCACTGAGGTGTGTGACGTCATTGTACCGCTTGGTGCATGTGTACCCCGACAATCTCTACTTCGTTAGTATAAGACAAAAATCCCCGATTCTTGGATGTCACGGGTAATCTCGAGAACCACTGGATGGATTTTGATGCGGTTTTCACCATTCTGTAAAGGATATCTCGAGGAAAGATTCTGTAGAAAATAATTTATGTATGATCAAAGGTAGCCAAGCAGTAACGATTTCAGTGAAAAAGACGAAAACAAACTTGGCGTCCGTGTGCTTCTTAAGCTTACGCTGGGCAAACCGTTAAAAATATCAATATACCATGAGCGTAAGAATTGGTCAGCATGAAAAGTTCTACAAAAACGTCCGCGAGAGCATATCTCTATCTTATCGCCCACTATAAGTGTTTTTAGACTGGATAGAAGGGGCACGTCCCCGCGCGCTTGACCTTGCTTTGCCCTTGGTTTGCACTTACCGTTCGCGAGTAATTTGAAACAAGTTAAGCAAGATAAGTATATGCGAGAAGCCTCCAGCCTTTCTAGCATTTTTCAGCATTTGTAGCATTTAAAATGATACAAAGTCTAGTCTTTCAGACTGACTGTCACTTTTTTGTCTTGCCGTCAAAACTTGAGGGGGTGGGGGGAGGGGAATGCATGTCGCGCCCTTCACCCCCCCCCCCCCCCCTTCCTCTGCCCTCCACGTGTTTTACGCCCCTGGCCTGCCACTTAAATACCACTTCAAAAATTATTCGTAATTTGCCAACGTTTACAAGTTGTTCCTATTTTACAGTCTAGGTTTCCGTTTAGTGCCACTTAAATACCGCCATATTTGTTACTAATTTTAACTAAGCTTACCACTTTGATTCATACACATATTTCAATTAAGACTGTTTTGCCCCTCAGCGTCCAGTCTACTCTGCAAGCCTCTGAGTGTGCGAACAAGTCGCCTCCACGATTCCCTATTAGCAGTTAGCATTGAGACCACCTCTGTACACATCTCACCTCGCTTCTCACCCTCTACAGCCGAACTTATTAACCTCTTAGGTACCGTAATCTCTCCTCCCCCAAACTCTTCACATGACTCCATCATCCAAGTCGGCTCATACGAACAGCTTCATCTAGCGTGTTCATTTCTAACTTAGCCTTGATCTCAGTAGTAGAACTTGCGTTGATCAGAACCTTGGGGAAAAAATCTTAAACTACTAAAATTAGCCAAAATAGGCTACCGTACCTGTGGTAACTTGACGGTCGATAGAATTCTAGAGATGATGTACGGTAGTAAGATGTTTAGCCCACTCCTCCGTTGTCTATAACCCTGGTCCAAAATTTGATCACGACTTACTATAATGTGCGTTCAAAAAGTAACGAGCCGGAGGCTATAATGCGCAAACCGATCGGCTAATAGTGGCGTATGTAACGAGGTTTGGGTCCGATCAGTGCGTGGAAGGTCACAGTGTACAAAGTGAGCAGCAGCATGCATCAATCGTCCAACCAAGACAGTAGGCCATTCGACATGCTTCCTGGTGTGGTTGAAGACTGTGGGGCACTCATTGGGCACACACTTTCCGCACGTGCAGTCGTTCCTTCATGGTGGTGTGCACACTTTCGACGCTCAATCCGACCACGGCGGCTATGGCGTTCGCTGTCACTCGGCGGTCCTGGGTAATGAGTGCATCAACCAGCTGGACGTTGTCATCGGTAATGCAGGGGGGTGCCCCAGACCAGGCATCATCGGCTAACGACAACCGTCCTTCCCTGAAGCGCTTGTGCCACGCCTTGACCCTTGCAAGGGACATGCAGTGTTCGCCGTACACTTGTGACATTCGGCAATGAATGTCCGTTCCCCCTACTTCTTTCGCTGTTAGAAACCGAACAACACCTCTTTGCTCTTCGTTTGACGTCTCCATGTCACTGTTTGCAATGCGACTGGCAGCGTTGGACGATTGATGCATGCTGCTGCTCGCTTTGTATCGTCATGTGAGGTGCACGCGTGCCGTCTAGTGACGGGCTGTGACCTTCCACGCTCTGGTCGGAACCACACCTCGCTACACACGCTACGATTAGACGATGTCGTCACCGGTTTGCGCATTACAGCCTCCGGCTCGTTACTTTTTGAACACACGTTGTATATAGATCTTAAATTATAAAAGCCGCTTGTCAAACACTAGAAAGTAGTTTAATTATAATAATTATTAATTTAATTTAAATTAACACGTACATGTTTCGTTATTAATGATAACTTCGTCAGCGTCAAAAATCTTAGAAACTACGGTATCTTAATACAAACCTAAAACGCAAATTGATATCCTTACAATAAATCATTAATTTGAATAAATGAAAGGTCACAAAAAAGAATTACAGTAGAGCGTCGGTTATCCGGACTGATTGGGACCGAAAGTGCTCCGGATAACGATTTTTTCAGATAATCAAACATGCGTTTATTTCATGGGAAGAAACATGCACAGTACATTATGGTAATAACCACCAAGCTTCTCATTTAGCTGCAACGTTTTCTCACATAACAAAGGTCCAGAAATGGGATGTTCCTTACTTCTTGTCTGAATAAACCATAAGTAGACCTCTTCTTCCAATTTTTCCCACCTAGCTGATCGCATTGTTCTACTCTTTTTAGACCCTTCTTCTTCCACTAATTGCACCTGTGTGAAGCTAAATTGAATAGGTTAAGAATGTAAACAACGCTCTTAGGTTTCTACGTTCGTTGCCAAGCGCCGACTGTGGTGGCGTCTAGTAGTTAAGTTCTGTACTTGGCCTAGTAGTCGTTGACGGTAGCGCTTGGCGGCAAAAGTAGGAACTATTTGAAAAAATATAAATTGCTGTTGTTAAAATTAAAAAAAAAAAAACAGCCTACACAAAATAATACAGTCATCACAATTAACACCGGTTATCAGACAGATTCTACACACACCCAAAGTACACGGGGCTACATGACCGCGTTGTCGCAGCCCCTAAACTTAAGAACCAACCAGACCCTTCTTCACTATCTAACTTCGATGCATAATTCAGAATTTCACCTTTCCTTTCTTCAAATCATAAATTGTGGATTTTCCAACACGTAAGTTTTCATTAGACACTGCACACTCTCACCTCTATCCAGTTTATTAATGATCTCCACCTTCTTCTCAATGGATGAAACATTGCGATTTTGTTTTTCTTTTTTGTCACTCGTAGAAGCCATTTTCACAACGTTATACAGTACTGTACAGTAAAGTTCAGTACACACACTCACATACTGTAACACATTGAAACATTATAGAGTAAACAAACGGAAGGAAACAACAGAGACAACAAATGGAAACGAGATCTGACTCACTACTGTAGTAGGCGCGCGCTGCTCCGTCTTTGTTTGTTTTTTGTTTTGTTTTTTTGCTCGTCCGGATAATTGACTTTCCGGTTGTTTGACGTCCGGATAAACGACGTTCTATAAATAATTATACGATGTGTGAAATACTTGGTCGTACCATATCCACCTGACATATCAGTCATTTCAATAAATTTTGCACATGGGAAAGGTTTGCTTCAGGACATCTGTCGTTTATACATAATGTATTAATCAGTAGATTGAACAACGTACCGGTATCACATCCAAAACTGAGATACCAGTCACTGCAATAAATTTTGCACATGAGTAAGGTTTGCTTCAGGACATAGTCCTGCTGAAAAACATATGTTGTTTATACAGGTATGTATTAATCAGAAGGTTGCACAACGTATCACAACCAAAACAGTTGGTTGGTTCCTCAGTTTAGAGGCTGCGACAACGCGGTCATGTAGCCCCGTGTACTTTGGGTGTGTGTAGAATTTGTCTGATAACCGGTGTTAATTGTGATGGCCGTATTAGTGTGTGTATCTGTTTTTTTAATTCAAGTAAGGACTGCAACTTTGAATTTTTCAAAAAGTTCCTACTTTTGCCGTCAAACGCCACCGTCAACGACTACTAGGCCTCGTTCAGAACTTAGCTACTAGACGCCACTGCAGTCGGCTCTTGGCAACGAAATTACAAACCTAAGAGCGTTGTTTACATTCCTAACCTATACAATTTAGCTTCACACAGGTGTAATTAGTGGAAGGTTCTTTAACATGCCATATAATCTATGACATGGGACCGCCGGCTTTACTTCCCCTCCGAAGGAAGGCATACTGAGGGATTTTTAACGCTCTTAAACAATCCGACGGCTTCGGCCCGGTACATCCAAAACAGAGATACCAGTTACTTCAATAAATTTTGCAAATGGGGAAGTTTGCTTCAGGACATAGAACTGATGAAAAACATCTGTCGTTATGTATATATGAATTAAACAGAAGGTTGAACAACTTATCAAATTTGAAATGGTAAAAACAACTAACCTCGAATCTGTTTGTTGGTTATCTCCGTCTGCTGTTCATGATGGTTAATGTCTATGCGTTTTACTACATAGATGAAATTCAAGCAGGGCTCGCCATTATGCGTCTGATTTAGCAACAAGTACAGTATTGCTAACCACACGCATTCAGTACCGGTACTATTTCATATCCGGTATCGTAAAACAAAAGAAGTTCATCAAGTTTCAGTCTTAAGTATGACAAGTTTTTGTTCGAGTTGCGAAAAACAATCTCCGACTTCAATCAAGAATATCACAACGCATCAATAACTTTCTTCCAAACCAATGGTTTTTGAATAGCCCACTATTTTAATCGACACCAATGGTTTTTGCCTAGACCAATAACGCGCGGCTCTGCCAATATAAACAGCCATGGTTTTTGTCACGCACAGTGGGGTTAGTCACGCATCAATAATTTTCATCCAAACAAATGGTTTATGCGCAGCACGATATTTTAATCCAGACCAATGGTTTTTGCCTAGACCAATGCTGGGCCGCGCTAGCTAATATAAACTCACCTGGTTTGTGTCACGCACAGTAGGGGTAGTCACGCATCAATCATCTTTAGCCAGGCCAATGATTTGCCAATTATTTCGTTTCTTAGATAATTACGTTACGTGTGTCGTGTGGTGTATTTTGTATCGGATATGTTGGTAATAGTGATAGAACGAGATATGACGTCAAAGTGTTTGTCTCAAACATGGCTGCCGTCGTTGAATGTGCATAGAATAAAAGGATGTCTGAAGACACCCAAGCTCATCCATAGGGGTGAGAAGCCTTATTTTTATACCGCATGTGAATCCAAGTTTTCCGAAAGAGGTCATTTGAAGACACACATGCTGGTCCATAGCGGCGAGAAGCCATTTTCATGTAGCGTATGTGAATCTTATTTTGCTCTTAGAGAACGTTTGAAGACACACATGCTCAACCATAGTGGCGAGAAGCCATTTTCATGTAGCGTACGTGAATCTAAGTTTACCCAGAGAACACATTTCAAAAAGCACATGCTCATCCGTAGTGACGATAAACCATATTCATGTACCACATAACGTCTTATTTAGTTCTATTTTGAATATAACCTCAAGATGGTGGCTGTGCGCAATTATATATATATTTTTTATTTCTTGTGTATTAATCATGTGATCGAAGTGAATCTGCCATGTACAAGTGTAAAGCCAGGTTCTGGTCAAGACATGACTTAATATCTCATCATTACGAGTACCTTCCTGCATTGCTCCCATCTATCTGCCCCAGCAATCATTCGTGCTACCCTCATGTCAGTTACCTCTAGCTTATGTATCAGATATCCTGAATAAACCCTGCTCTCACTTCCATAGAGCAAGGTCGGTCCAATACTGAGCGATGTAGAAAAAGATTGGACTTTCCGGTAACGCGTCGTTGCGTAGCGGCTAGCATTCTTGGCAGTCACCCGGGTCTGATTCCCAGTTTTGCCAAGAAATGTAATTCTGGGTTGAGAGCTGGAACGGGGTACACTCAGCCTCGAGAGGCAAAACTGAAAAGAGGGAGGTTCGATTCCTACCTCAGTCATCTTGAAAGTGGTTTTCCGTGGTTTCCCCATTTATACTACTGGCAAATGCTAGGATGGTACCTAACTTAAGGCCACGGCCGCTTCCTACCCTAATCCTACCTCGATTACAAGTACACAACACTACTGTATTATAGACATCACAGTGACACATGTTATCAGTCAACTTCTACACACACCCAAGTACATGACCACGATGTCACAAAGCTCATGAAGAATAAACATGTTTGCCTTACACGCGGTATATTATGTAACTTATTTTGTAAATATATGTTTTATGTTCATTAACCACCCGCTCGGCTTGACTGTTATGCGGGCTTCTATAAATACAGTGGTCTGTCATATTATTATACTCAGAAAGAATATAAAGTATTTCGTAATTTTTTGGGCAGAAAAGTAATCTTTCTGGTAAATGTTGTGCATTTTTTAGCACGGTATATCTTCTTCATACAAGCCTTAATATATTGACTACTAATTCAATGGAATTTTATGGGAACTTAAAATGGCGGCTGTCCCAAATTTTTAAAATCTTGTTATTTCTCGTGTGCTAATCAAGGTGGGTTGGTAGAAATATGGAATTTTATGGGAACTTAAAATGGCAGCTGTGCAAAATTTTTAAATTCTCGTTTTTATTTCTCGAGTCCTAATCAAGGTAGGTTGGTAGAAATATCAAATTTTAAAAATTTTGCACAGCCGCCATTTTAAGTTCCAAGTTGAATTAGTCGTCAATATATTAAGGCTTGTATAAAGATATACCGTGCTAAGAAAATGCATTAACATTTACCGGAAATATATTTTTTCTGTCCAAAAAGCTTTCAAATAATTTATTTTCTTTCTGAGTTTAATATGGCAGACCACTGTGTGTTTATTTGTTTAATTTACGCACTTTTTAAACAAATTGTCGATATTTATGACATCAGAGTGCAATTCGTCACTGTTTCGGGTAATTCTGCTTGCCCAATACACATTGGGTTGTGTGCGCGCCATGTGTACAAACTACCCGCCCGGCTATGGTGTTATGCCGGCTGGACGTGACACAGTTCTGCTAGGGGCTACCGTCTTTGTTATTTGTTTAAACACACTCTTTAAACAAATAAATATATTTCCCTTGACATTTCAATAAATGCAAGATTTTTTCCTGTATTATTGAGACGATTTGGAAGATTTTGGCACAAAACGCACCTACTAATTCCTTCTGGTTCAGGTCCTTGAGTTTTTTGTCGGATTAACTTAGCGTATTATACCGTACTAGCGGACCCGTGCGAGAACTCTCACATAATGGGTTGTGTGCGCCCCGTGTATCAGACTACCCGTCCGTCTCTAGTGCTATGCGGGCTATATGCGATTCCAGGGGCTATCATCTTGTTTACTTGTTTAAAAGCACATTATAAACAAATAAATATATTTCCGTTTACTTTTCAAGACATGCAAGGTTTTTCCTGTACTATTGAGACGATTTGGAAGATTTTGGTACAAACCACACCTTCTAACTCCCTCTGGTTTAGGAGCTTGAGTTTTGTGAAACATACACCTTAGCGTATTAAAAGATAACTAACGGACCAAAGCGAGAACTCTCGCATGTGTTTAAACCACCCGCCTAGCTTTACTGTTATGCTGGTTTTTATAAATATATTTATTTGTTTATACGCACTTTTTAAACAAATTGAAGATATTTGTGAAATCAGAGACCAATTCATCACTGCTACTAGTTGCACATGTGTGCAGACTACCCGCCCGGCTCTAGTGCTATGAGGGCTGTACGCGAAACAGTTCTGCCAGGGGCTATTGTCTTGTTTATTTATATAAAAGCACTTTGTAAACAAATAAATATATTTACGTTGACTTTTCAAGAACTGCAAAATTTTTACTGTACTACTGGGTCGATTTGGAAGCTTTTGGTACAAACCACCCCATCTAACTCCTTCTGGATTAAGAGCTTGATTTGTGTTAAATATACACCTCAATGTAACACAAAATATACAATATTGTGTGCACAATGGTATGGTATTAATTGGCATATCGTTCTAAATAAAGAACTGTATTCAGAACCAAGCAATATTTTCAGGTGGTGCGAGGTGCCCCTGTAGATACTAAATTAATATAACAAACATTCTTTTTACATTATTAATAACTATTATTTTAATATTTAATATTTTTGGGGAACAACGTTGCTCAACGTCCGTAGATTTCATCCTGAAATTAGCCTACACGTGTTCCCTGGGTGGTGCTAACTGAGCAACAATATTGGCAGCCTTTGGATCTCCTGGCATATAACACATCACACACAATGGATAGTAATTCAATTAACGGTCCTTGTGAGGACCTGCTGTCCAGAAAGTTAGGTCACTGTATGAAGATTTTTTAGCTGAATGTAGAAGGCATTAGTAGATCCAAAGCCAAATATTCCACAATAGTTTATCCTGGTGGATAATGAGATTTATATAGCCTTGATTCAGGAAACACATGCAGAAGATGAGAACCAACTTCATTTAAGGGGCCGTATACCTGTCTATGAAATGCTAGGTGCTACGGTACTTACGATAAGGTGTATGGTATGTTAGATCTAGTATAGAAAATGCATCTCTCATTTCCACTAGATCTACTAACGATGTCCATGAGATTGTTTCCAAGATAGGAGAAGTAACTGTGGTAAATATTTATATACCTCGAGGGGTAACATGGCCTGTGTACGTGGTTGAGACTTAGTCACTCCACGAATTATGTGGGAAATTTCAACAGCCATCATGAAATGTGGAAGTATAGTCATAATGGAATCGCTTTGGTTGTTTGGATAGAACAACAAAATTTCATATTGTATTTGATGCCAAAGACCGTTGTACATTCCGATCCGCTGCTTGGAAGACAGATCACAATCCTGACTTGTGTATGGTCACGTCTGATGACAGGCTCCAACCCCTGCCAATGTTGAGACAGCCAGCACCGACCAGTTCTCCTTGAAATGGGCCACAGTAGTCCATTAATAAGATCATTTCAACATCTCAGATGGAACTTCAACAAAGCCAATTGGGCATCATTTTCAGAAAACCTAGATAAATGTGTCGGTTGGATTCCTCCTACAAGGTCTAACTATAAGCGTTTTGTTATAACTGCAGCGAAAAAATGTGTTCCACGAGGATATCGCGAGGAATACGTACCTGGATGGACAGAAGATTGTGAGGAACTCTACAGGGAATTTCGTGAATGTAATGATCCCGAAATAGCTGATGAACTGCTACCCAGTCTCAACGCTGCCAGGCGCCTTAAATGGACTACAACTGTTGAGTCACTAGACTTTCAACACATCGAGTAGACAGGCCTGGTCTCTTCTGAGGAAGCTTGGTGGTGGAAGCCCACCCAGCGTGTAAATGAAAACGTTACACCCAATAATATTGCATCTAACATAGTTTCTACATCACGAGCTCCCCAAAATAGACAACTTATTATCGGGGTTAAGAAGGAATTAACGGAGCTTAAATCAGTATGTCCATCGGACTCTGTATACTCTTCCCCATTTACTCCTGCCGAAGTAACTACAGCATTAAAAGATTTGAAAGCAGGAAAAGCACCAGGGTTTGATGGTGTTCATTCCGAGTTCCTTATTAACTGTGGAAAGTATGAAAGGCAATGGTTAGCTGAGTTTTATACAGATATTCTCCGGTCGGGTGATAAGAATTAAAAAATCAAAAATTATTGCTATACTTAAACCTGCCAAACCAAGCAATAAACCTGACAACTATAGACCCATTGCTTTGCTAAGTATGATCTATAAGCTCTTGGAAATGCTGATAATCGAATACGCCATGTAATATTCGGAAATTTACCTATTGAACAAGCAATAAACCTGACAGCTATAGACCTATTGCTTTGCTAAGTATGATCTATAAGCTCCTGGAAAGGTTGATAATCTAATAAGCCATGTAATATTCGGAAATTTACCAATTGAACAAGCAGGATTTCATCCCCAACGTAGCTGCACAGATCAGGTTCTTTCTCTGACAACATTCATAGAGGCGAAATTCCACAAACACCAAAAGACTTCAGTTGCCTCTGTATACCTCTCACCTTGCATCTTACCCTCTACAGCCGAACTTCTTAATCTTAGGTACCGGTACCTAATATCTCCTCTATATTCTCTTCACATGACCCCATCATCCGGGTCAGTTCATACGAACAGTATCATCCAGTGTGTTCATTTCTAACTTACAAGGAGAGGTTGCCATGTGGTTTACTGGAAAAGCGTTCAAATTTGGAGGCTTTGCTATTCATAAAAATATAATTTGCCCCTGTTCGAGCGTTTTTGCCAATGGGCCTTAGTGTGTTCAAAATTGAACGTTTAAAATCAATCCTCAAACACGTTCCCGGATCGTCTCTGTGGCGTAGTCGCTAGCGTGTTGGCGTGGGGAAATGAAGGTTTCGAGTTCGAGTCAGACCTTGGTCAGCACACTTTTTCCTTTTACTGATAAATCCCTTATTGTCTTTTGGGATTTCTATAATGTATTTGTTGTGGTCTCTTCGATTTTGGAGCTATGTAGAAATCATCCCACCATTTTGCTCCCCATTCTGCCAACCATGCGATATCTACTTTTTACAACAAGTAAGTAGTCTTTTGAATACTTCGCTTATCATATGAAATAAAGGTGTAAGCATACTCTGTTTTGTGTTTGCATGTCAAATGTCTCATTAAGAAACTACAGAACACCTGCTGTACACGGCGACAAAGATGTGTCGATGAGAGAAGATGCTTTCAAAATCTATTCACTGATTCATCACCAACTTTCATCTAATGCTTTCGTAGACATGAAAAATATGCATTTATTAATATTGTAAGTAGAAAAATCATCAGCAAACAATAAAGTACGGTGCTTGATGTAATCTGCCAACTTAAATATTGTACCACGAATATAAAATAGTAGAAAAAATTGTCAAAGAAAGAAAAAGAGAATAATTTAACAATTTTAAGGTATGTTTCGATCACGATAGCTTCCATTCCTAACGCCAACACTGTAGCGACTACGCCACTGAGACAAACCGGGAACGTGTGAGGGAATAAGACTACAAAAGTTTGAGGATTGAGCACACTAAGGCACATTGGCAAAAACGCTCAAACAGGGGTAAAATAATATGTTTTTATGGAGAGCAAACCCACCAAATTTGAACACTTTTCTAGTAAACCACATGGCGACCTCTCCGTGTTAGACTTGATCTCTGCGATAGAACTTGCCTTGACCAGAACCTTGGGAAAATAATTCTTAAACTACTGAAATTAGCCAAAATACCTGTAGTAATGGTAGGGAAAAAGATCTGGAGATGATGCAGTAATAGATGTTTAGCCTACTCCTCCGTTGTCAAAACAAAAGTTTGGTGCTTTTCAGTCGGTCAACACGAATGTACCCAAAAGAGCTGGGTTATGCGCTAATCCTGAAAAAAATTACATGAGATTAATAAATATATGTATATATATGTAATTATATATGTAATGTTTTCAGGATTAGCGCATAAACCAGCTCTTTTGGGTACATTCGTGTTGACCGACTGAAAAGCACCAAACTTTTGTTTACTAAGGCAACACTGAACAATTAGTTCCGTGAAGAACTATACAGCCTATTTTCATATATCCTACTCATGTTAATTGCCTCTATCAACACACAAAATTTCAGTTTGATTGTTGTGATAGATTCGTAGATATTGAGAACCATCTAAATATTTCAGATGGTCGCCAGGTTGGATTTTTATTAATGTACTATTACATGAAGATTATTGTGTACGTGTGGTATTCAAACTTTAATCGCATGATTATGGCACAAGAAGTAAAAACCTGATTTTAAAATTTTGCACAGCTGCCATCCCGTGGTTATGAAAACAATTGAAATAAATTAGATGCCAGAGGATAACATTTGTTTAGGCATTTAACGTGCAAAGTTTCACTGCACTCGGATGGTTAAATCTCGAGAAACGTCCATTTAAATATTTATACTTTGCGCCGCCGCCATGTTGGATTTGTGCTCACCAGGTTACTGACAGTTATTTAGGTGATCTTATGTTTATACCCTCTATGAACATAAAAAAAACAGTTTGATTGCTGTAAAAGATTCGTAGATATTGAGAACCGTCAAAATATTTCGGATGCTCGCCATTTTGGATTGTTATATGTATAGGCCATAGAGTTATGTACCATTAAAGGAAAATTATTGCGTAGCTTCATTATTCAAACTTTCACTTCGATCGCATGATAACGACACAAGAAATAAAAACTTAATTTTAAAATTTCGCACAGCGCCATCTTGAGGTTATGTAAACAATTGAACTAAATTAGATGCTAGTGCATTACAATTTGTATAATTATTTACTGTACCACATTTCACGGCGCTCAGATGGTTAAATCACGAGAAAAGTCCATTAAAATGTTTCAAATTCGCTTGGCCAAGGGGTTTTAAAAGTTACATAGATAAACTTGCAGCAATGCCCTTTATCACCGTACAAAATTTCAGGGTGATATCATGAATAGTTTCGGAGAGAGTGAATGCCAGTGAAATATTTCCCACAGCCGCCATTTTGAGGTTTTGCAAACAATTGAACTAAATTAGACGCCAGTACATTACAATGTGTATAAACATTTGCTGTACCAAGTTTCATTACGTTTGGATGGTTAAATGGCGAGAAAAGTCTATTTAAAAGTCTGAACTTCGCCTTACCGCCATGTTGGATTTGTAGTTACCAGGTTTTTGAAAGTCTCATAGGTGAACTTCTAGTAGTTTTATTTAACACCGTAGAAAATTTCAGGGTGATATCGGTAATAGTTTCGGAGATACTGAATGCTGGAGAAATATTTCGCACAGCCGCCATATTTGATTGGTGAGACACAATAAAATTTGAAGGGCACGGTCGAGGTCGGCCAAAATGGTGCTATGATCTTACCGAGTTTCATTGAAATCGTTCCAGCCGTTTAGTATTTATTAGGAGAGGACACACACACGAATCACTCACACACACACACACAAACCAATGGTTTTCTTCTTATTATTATTATTATTATTCACGTGCCTTGTCCTCCAAGAAAATTGGCGATCAGTAGCATGATCTGCTGTTTGTCCATAGCTGTTCTAAACAGTGACACTGTATTAAGTCCAAACCACTGGCTTAAGTTTTTTAGCAAGGATATTCGTCTGTGTCCTGGACCCCTGATGCCATCAATCTTCCCTTGGATAATTAATTGCAAGAGGTGGTATTTGTTGTTGCGCATGAAATGACTAAAGTATTCCAGTTTTCTCCTTTTGATGATACTGAAATTTTCCAAGTCTTTGTTCATACGCCGCAGTACTTCCACATTTTCGCAGCCCAATATTTTAGTCCAGACCAATGGTTTTTGCCTAGACCAATGCAGGGCCACGATAGCTAATACAAACTCCCCTGGTTTGTGTCACGCACAGTAGGGGTAGCCACGCATCAATAATCTTTAGCCAGGCCAATGGTTTTGCCAATTATTTAGTTTTTTAGATATTTACGTTACGTGTGTCGTGTGGTGCATTTTGTATCGGACATGTTGGCAACAGTGATAGGACGTGATATGACGTCAATGAGTTTAACTCAAATATGGCTGCTGTCGTTGAATGAGCATGGATTGAAAGGATATCTGAAGACACACATGCTCATGCATAGTGGTGAGAAGTCATATTTATGTAGTCTATTGCATGTGAATCCAAGTTTTCGGAAAGAGGTCATTTGAAGAGACACATGCTGGTCCATAGCGGCGAGAAGCCATTTTCATGTAGCGTATGTGAATCCTATTTTGCCCTTAGAGGACATTTGAAGACACCCATGCTCAACCATATTGGCGAGAAGCCATTTTCATGTAGCGTACATGAATCCAAGTTTACCCAGAGAGCACATTTGAAAAAACGCATCCTCATCCATAGTGGCAAGAAGCCATATTCATGTACCGTATGACGTCTAATTTACTGTAGTTCAATTGTGAACATAACCTCAAGATGGATGCTGTGCGCAACTTTAAAATTAAGTTTTTATTTCTTGTGTATTAATCATGTGATCGAAGTGAATCTGCCAGGTACAAGAGTAAAGCCAGGTTCTGGTCAAGACAAGAATTAATCTCACTTCTTTACGAGTGCCCTTCCTTCCATACTCTCCCATCTATCTGCCCCGGCAATCATTCGTGCTACCCTCATATCAGTTACCTCTAGCTTATGTATCATATATCCTGAATCTACCCTGCTCTCACTTCCATACAGCAAGTTTGGTCCAATACTGAGCGATGTAGAGAAAGATTGACTTTCCGGTAACGCGTCGTTGCGTAGTGGCTAGCATTCTTGGCGACTGCTTTGTCAAGAAATGTAATTCTGGGTTTGAGAGCTGGAACGGGGTACACTCAGCCTCGTGAGGCAAAACTGAGAAAAGGGGGTTCGATTCCTACCTCAGTCATCCTGCAAGTGGTTTTCCGTGGTTTCCCCACTTCTACTACTGGCAAATGCTAGGATGGTACCTAACTTAAGGCCACGGCCGATTCCTACTCAAATCTTACCTCGATTACAAGTACACAACACTACTGTAGTAAAGACATCACAGTGACTCATGTTATCAGTCAACTTCTACACACACCGAAGTACATGGCCACGATGTCGCAAAGCTCCTGATGAATAAACATGTTTGCCTTACACACGGTATATTATGTAACATATTTTGTAAATATATGTTTTATGTTCATTAACCACCCGCCCGGCTTGACTGTTATGCGGGCTTCTATAAATACAGTGGTCTGCCATATTATTATACTCAGAAGGAATACAGCGGAACGTGGCTAATTCGAACTTCTATAATTCGAAATTTTCTTTAATTCGAATTTTTCTCTTGGTCCCTAGCATTTTATATACAATCAATGCTAAAAAAAATCGTGGTTAAATCGAATTATATTTTGGATAATTCGAAGTTTTTAGTGTAAAAAGCCGATTGGAAGCCAAACAGTTGGGTGAGTTCCCGAAAAAAAACTGTTCCGAGTGCAGCCCAAGCAACAAACTTTGGCGTTTTTTGATAGTAGAAATGACGTAAGTGGTTCTGTTTTCCGTTCCTTAAATTTCTTAGATTCTTTTGTGATGTCTGAGGAACTTAATTGTAGGAAACAGGTAAAGATCTCAAACTATTTTGAAAAACAGTAGATTTCTCTAAGACTGAACTAGATTGCTGGATTACTACTGTCGTTAAATAGGTGAATAGTACATTTTGGTTTTATTTTCCATTTGAAACTTTTGAGGTTAATCACGATACAGTCTCTATAAAGTACCGTTGTCTGTTAATATTGTAAAGTTTTTAGGGTTCGTAAAAATACTGGTCAGGCTATAATGCACTAAATCTTTATTTACAATAGTGTTATTTACACTTGTTAACACTAAATCAAATTATTTACACAAATTAGCACTAAAACAAATTAGGCCTACTTACTGGCAAACACGCACACACAGAGTTTCACTTTACACAGCTATAAGTCACTATTTATGTACACTGATCTCTGCAAGTCAGTATTTCTGGCAGTCACTATTTATGTTAGTTATTTCCACTGCACTGTCCACATTTATATCCACAGGTCGCTCGGCACACTTCTTCAGCGGAGACTCATCCAGGACTACTCTGACTCCGGACTCACACTGGTATATAACCAATCCAGCCCCTGGTCTCGAATGTTCTCGTTGTTGCTCCTTCCAGTAGCGTCGAGTATGTCCTCGTGGTTGGCTTCCGGAATTATCTAGCCACTCCCAGCGATGTTCTGGATCACCCTTCCTTTTCCAGTAGGTTCAAGCCTATTCTGATCGACCCTATTCAACGTTGCGTGGGGAGGAGCCTACCCTAATTAGCTGGCCGGATTGGCTATTCAGCGTTCTCCATACACGTGCCCACTTGATATGAGGGGAAAGGGTGGCGGCCGACGGCAACTTCACGAATCGTTACAATATGCTTTGTTGAACGTAAATCAGTATGTAAACGTAACACAATATCTTTTCTCTACCCTTTTCAAAGAACTTTCTTAATTCGAATGTTTGGATAAATCGAATTTTTGTACTGGTCCCTTGCGGTTCGAATTATCCAAGTTCCACTGTATAAAGTATTTGGTATTATTTTTTTTGGCCAGAAAAGGAATATTTCTGGAAAATGTTGTGCATTTTCTTAGCACGGTATATCTTCATACAAGCCTTAATATATTGACTACTAATTCAATGGAATTTTATGGGAACTGAAAATGGCGGCTGTGCAACATTTTTAAATTCTTGTTTTTATTTCTCGAGTCCTAATCAAGGTAGGTTGGTGGAAATATACAATTTTAAAAATTTTGCACAGCTGCCATTTTAAGTTCCAAGTTGAATTAGTCGTCAATATATTAAGGCTTGTATGAAGATATACCGTGCTAAGCAAATGCACTAACATTTATCGAAAATATTTTTTTATGTCCAAAAATTACCAAATAATTTATTTTCTTTCTGAGTATAATATGGCAGACCACTGTATGTTCATTTGTTTAATTTTCGCACTTTTTAAACAAATTGTCGATATTTATGACATCAGAGTGCAATTCGTCACTGCTGCGGGTAATTCTGTTTGCCCAATGCACATTGGGTTGTGTGCGCGCCATGTGTACAAACTACCCGCCCGGCTATAGTGTTATGCCGGCTGGACGTGACACAGTTCTGCTAGGGGCTATCGTCTTTGTTATTTGTTTAAACTCACTTTTTAACAAATAAATGTATTTCCGTTGACATTTCAATATCCTAAATGCAAGATTTTTTCCTGTATTATTGAGACGATTTGGAAGATTTTGGCACAAAACTCACCTTCTAACTCCTTCTGGTTCAGGACCTTGAGTTTTTGATGTGTAACATCTTTCCATTCAGTATCTGGATATTTTTGTGGCACTCGGTAGCTGGACATTTTTGTGGGAGTGATTTTGGAAAAGGGACGGAAGTGGATGGGACGGAAGTACATGGGACAGAAACAATGAGCGCGCATGGTGGCGGAAATTGGCACAACGACGTACTATAGGCCATGTGACTGTGGGGAATGTATATCGCGTACGGTTTAGATCAAGGTTTGGAGACCCTATTTAAGATATTACTACAATAAATCATCTTCTAGTTGTCGTTCTTTGGTGTAATAATATTCATTATATCATATTTGCCGAAAACAATTACGATTTATTAAATCTTCATACTTTTTCTGTATTCTTATTTAATGTAAGCACTCCAGGTACTGTCGCCCATCTGGCTATGTGGAATCAATATCGCATCAACAAACACTCCAAACAACGTAGGAATTCAGTATATTAACACCGACTACTAACAATAATTGAGATAGCGAGTTCAAACCCGGCCGAAGCCGTCGGATTTTTAAGAGCGTTAAAATCCCTCAGTATGCCTTCCTTCGGAGGGGAAGTAAAGCCGGCGGTCCCATGTCATAGAGTTATGGCATGTTAAAGAACCTTCCACTAATTGCACCTGTGTGAAGCTAAATTGGATAGGTTTCTATGTTCGTTGCCAAGAGCCGACTGCGGTGGCGTCTAGTTGCTAAGTTCTGAACTTGGCCTAGTAGTCGTTGACGGTGGCGCTTGGCGGCAAAAGTAGGAACTATTTGAAATATTCTAAGTTGCAGTACTTAAATTAAAAAACAGATAACACACACTAATATAATACAGTCATCACAATTAACACTGGTTATCAGACAGATTCTACACACACCCAAAGTACATGGGGCTACAAGACCGCGTTGTCGCAGCCCCTAAACTTACAAAAGCTATGAGTGGGCATGCGTAAAAACAAAAAACGAGCATGTTAATTCATATTGGCTTTCCACCGTACACGTGTCTCTGGTGTAGAACAACGTTTAATTCCATATTGGCATTCAAACTCCCACATGCCGCACTTCAAAACGAGATTTACTAAGAAATTAAAATTTCACCCCCCTAGTAGGGGTAGGTTTTATTTTGGGGTGGGAATATGTTGTCCAATGGAAAGGGAGTGTCAGCCCGAGTTCAATGACACCTCATTCGTCAAAATCCAACCTTGCGTTCGAGAGGTATCGTGCCGCCGCCATCTTGTGAGGAGGGTGAGGAGGAGGAGGCTGTAGAACCCCTACAAAACCACTACTTGTGTTTCCTTGGATATCATTGTTGTACAAGATTTGTGGCAGGCACAGTTATAATATTAAAATCGTTATTGTTGTGGCTCCTTGAGCTGTATCTGCCCCCTTAATCTTCCCTTGGATAATTAATTGCAAGGGGTGGTATTTGTTGTTGCGCATGAAATGACTAAAGTATTCTAGTTTTCTCCTTTAGACGATACTGAAAATTTCCAAGTCTTTCTTCATTCGCCGCAGTACTTCCACATTTACACAACCCAATATGTTAGTACAGACCAATGGTTTTTGCCTCGACCGATGCAGAGCCGCGCTAGCTAATATTAACTCCCCGGGTTTCTGTCACGAACAGTGGGGGTAGTCACACATCAATAATCTTTATCCAGGCCAAAGGTTTTGCCAATTATTTCGTTTTTTAGATAATTACGTTACGTGTGTCGTGTGGTGCATTTTGTATCGGACATGTTTGCAACAGTGATATGACGTAATATGAAGTCAATGTGTTTGCCTCAAACATGGCTGCCGTCGTTGAATGAGCATGAAATAAAAGGATATCTGAAGATACACATGCTGGTCCATAGCGGCGAGAGGCCATTTTCATGTAGCGATGTGAATCTTCTCTGTGTATCCACAATTTCATAAAAAGCATAGTTGTAATGTTATTTATAAAGAAAAGGTTGCATTTTCTTCAACATCCCTTCTTATTGAAAGAAGCTGGTGATGAAGAAAATCCTGCTAAGATCCCAGGTAGAAGGAACTAAATTAGAGCAGGTGGGCCATGTTATGTACATTGGGTGTGTATTCTCTCATACAAAAGCTGGAGACAACTGATATGAAGGTAGTACTGTACTAACGATTGCTGGGAACAATGGTAGAAGAGGACTCGCAACAAAGATATAAAGGGTAAGTTATTTCGTTCGCGCACAGGGTCTTGCAGAATGGACTAGACTTCGAAAGACAAATTAGCCTCAAATGAATGATATTATATCCTTCTGAATCCTTGTAGTCATCATCGATCCGGGGCAGATTATTTCTTTTTAATACATCGTTCAGTGTTCATTTCAGTGAATGGGTTTCTTTTTAATGTATGTAGAACAGCTGTGGTTTATGGACACTAAATTCCAGGTGTAAAAGCTTTTATGCATGAAAAACAGTTGTAAGATCAATGTACAGTATTTCTGTGAATGAAATTCGGATGTCAGGCAGAACCTTTGTGTGCATGAAATGCAGTTGTAAGACCAATCAGCTTTAGATACCCTGTATGTTTTTGATTGAGCGAAGTCGAGAGTGAATGCCGTTTCGCATATATCGCGGATGTAAGATCAATGCACTCTATGAATATTTTTGTCAATCAGTAAAGAACTGAAAAATAATGATATTACAACTTCAGTCGGACCGACTGAATCCCAATTATTTTGTTGACAAGCTGACATAAACTCTGACCACAATCTGGTTGTTATGAAATGCAGATAAAAGTTGATGAAACTGAAGAAAAGTCAAAAGCCAAAAAGGTGGGCAATAGACAGACTGAAAGAGAAGGACGTAAACGAAAGATTCAAGGAGAGTATTTATTTATTTATTTATTTATTTATTTATTTATTTGCGCACAACAGGATTTTCATCCCAATTACAGTGGCATTAAGATGGCATTAAGATTACACAGTATGTTATTTTAAAATTTATACTATCTTAAACTAAACAGTAATAATAATAAAACACTAATTAAAATTAAGATGTATACTAACTTAAACTAACAGTGACTAAATAAAACTAATTAAAATAACTAGGTGTACAATTAAAACAGTATAGTACAAATAAAACATGTGTAATACAAGCTTGGCTATGTAAAATGACTCAGTGGTAAGAATTCATGATTTACAATTTGCAAGGTTTGTGACATTATTTCAGGAGAGTGATTAGGAATTTCATCAAAAATACTGTCAAGGAAGTACTAAAATCTATGGCATTATTTCTTTGAGCAACATTGTTGAAAATATTACATAGTCTGTTCAGCGGTGAATGTGTGGGCAGATGTCCTGGTTCTTTTAATTTCAAATGTGATATTGTTCCTAGAATTGATGCGTGGTACATGGAAATTTATGAGAGAAAGGAATTCGGAATCATCAATTGAATTGTTTATAATTTTTAAAAGGAATTTCATAGCATCTATTTTTCTTCGTATTTCTAAACTGTCTACATCAAAATTTATTAGCAGTTCCTGGTATGGTATCAAGTGAGGATAGTTGGCTGTTCTTTTAAAATGTAGATATTTTAGGAATTTCTTTTGTGTGTTTTCAATCATTGAGGTATATGTCTTGCATCTAGGACTCCATATAATGCTAGCATATTCTAGTTTCGGTCTGACTAGTGTGTTGTACAGGTGGATACACGTGCTTATGTTTTTGAATGGTTTTGTATTCCTGATAACAAATCCAAGTGTCTTGTTTGAGTCAGCTATCATTTTCAGTATATGGGGGGTAAACGTTAGTTCTCGATCTAGCAACACACCGAGATCTTTGTTTTCATGAACGGAATTCAGGACACTGCAACCTAACTTGTAATTAAAAACGATAGGGTTTATATTCCGGGTGAACGACATTGAGATACATTTTTCTACGTTTAATCCTAATAAATTTTCTGTAGTCCATTCCATAATACTGTTCAGGTCATTTTGAAGCAAGTCGCAGTCGGTGGATACAGATATTTTTCTATATACCTTGAAGTCATCAGCATACAATAGACAATTAGAATGCTTTATTCTTTGAGGTAGATCGTTTATGAAGATGAAAAAACTAAAGGTCCAAGGTTCGATCCCTGAACTATTCCCGAATTAGCTTCAAATTCTCGAGAGTTCTTTCTATGAAATGACACATATTGCTTCCTGCCTTTAAGGTAAGAGCTGAAGAGGCATATAAGTAAATCAGAAAATCCTAAGATTTTGAGTTTTTTCAGGAGGACATCGTGGTTAATTTTGTGGAAAGCCTTCTGAAAGTCTGTGAATACAACATCCAATTGTCCTCCTGAGTCTAATGTTCTGGACACTGATTCAGTAAAGTTGACCATATTTGTGATAGTCGAACGTCTTTGAGGTAGATCGTTTATGAAGATGAGAAAAACTAAAGGTCCAAGGTTCGATCCCTGAACTATTCCCGAATTAGCTTCAAATTCTCGAGAGTTCTTTCTATGAAATGACACATATTGCTTCCTGCCTTTAAGGTGAGAGCTGAAGAGGCATATAAGTAAATCAGAAAATCCTAAGATTTTGAGTTTTTTCAGGAGGACATCGTGGTTAATTTTGTCGAAAGCCTTCTGAAAGTCTGTGAATACAACATACATTTGTCCTCCTGAGTCTAATGTTCTGGACACTTGATTCAGTAAAGTTGACCATATTTGTGATAGTCGAACGTCGGGCGAGGAAACCATGCTGCTTTTCGGATATTAATGGTCTGACATAAATGGAAATTCTTTGGTACAAAATGAATTTAAAAATCTTTGCTACCGCTGACAATATACATATCAGACGATAGTTACTAATTAGCATTGGATTTCCAGATTTTAAGATTGGACATACTCGGCTTTTTTTCCAATTAGATGGAAATGTGGCGGTTTTAATAATTAAGTTATATATGAAAAGGAGAGGGTGCTTAAGAACATCTGCACAGCTCTTAATTGCATATGGCGAGATATGATCTGGTCCAGCTGAGGATTTAGGCTTCAGTTTTCTTATAGCTACTTCTACCTCACGTAAGGTGACTTTGGCAATGTGCAGAGTGTCGGTAGTGATAGATGTATCGCTAGGCATGCAGTATTGGGCTTTATTTGGTGAGTAAACCGATTTGAAATACGACGCAAAAACTTCAGCTACGTCTTGTTCATTATCGTATGTTTTACTGTCGTGGCAAAATGTATCACAACTATTATTATTCTTCCATTTATTTTTTACATACGCCCAGAGGGATTTTGTATTTTCAGTGATATTCTGTTCAATTGATTCAATGTGCCTTTGATAAGCTGATTTTATTGCTTATTTTATTTCGGATCGCATTGTTTTAAACTGACTGTTGAAGTAGTCCGACAATCTTCTTCGTTTCCTATAAAATTCCTTCTCATGTAATTTTTTAATTATGGCATCTTTAAACCATATAGGATATTTTCTTTTGTTCTGCGATTTTATTTGAGGGACCGATTCGTTAATTACCCCGTATAGGTTCGAGTAAAAGCAGTCCACTGCAATATCGACATTTGTGCATTTGTATAAACAGTCCCAGTTCGAGTCCCTTAGACCCGTGAATAGATTTTCAAAGTTTGCGTTTTTAAAACCGTATGATGTTTGATAATCAATTTTGATTTTTTTATTTGTAGAAGAGGCCTGCATTTCTATATTCAGAGCGGGGTGGTGGACATCCTCAGGCAGTAGGGGTTCAGTGTTTCGTGTACATTTTACATTTGTTATATTCTGAGTGGCTAAAACTAAGTCTAACGTTTTACGGTGGCTGTTTTGGACTGAATTATATGAGATCATATTACATAGATTTATAAAAAGATTTAATTCTCGACTTTGCTGAGTTGTGTTTAAATCGTTATTGTTATCGGTTATTGTTGGTATATTGAAATCCCCAACAATTAGTACATGATTGTCATGAATCTCGTAGTGTGATTCTAGCCATTGGAATACTTCTGAATACACTTCCAGCTTTGAGGACGGAAGTATATACAAGTTAACAATAAACCACGTCGTTCCTTGAAAGTTTAATTTTAGAAGTAAGCCTTCGTAACTGCTAGAAATCGGCTCTACCTGAAGTACCGTTACATCTTCCCTGACAGCTATTAGCACACCTCTGCCCTTCCCAGTGTTACCCCTAGCAGGTCCTCGGTCCGCACGGTATACTCTGTACTTCTCATTACAGACTTCGGCACCATAAACACTCGAATCTAGCCATGTTTCACTAAGAGCTATAACTAGGAAGTCATTGACTAAAATGTTTGTGTTCAGTTTGTCCAATTTGGTGTTCAGACCACGCACATTTTGATAGTAAATAGGAAATATAGAAGTAGATAACATATTTACAGTTTAATAATATAATAATAATGTAATGTTATTGGTTTTACGTCCCTTTTAACTACACTGGCTTTTAGAGACGCCGGGGTGCCGGAATTTTGCCCCGAAGGGGATCTTTAACGTGCCAGTAAATGTACTGACACGGATTTACAGTTTAGCTAAGTCTTCTACTCTATTAATAATTTTTGCATCAGAACCTTGATTCTTACGCATTTTAATGATGCCATTTCTTACCCAAATGAATGCGTAGCCTTTTTCATTGCGTGTGTTTCGTGCCTGGGCCAGGAGCTTCCTTCTCTGGGGGGACAAGCTTTCGTTTATGTAGACTGTGTTGTCACCAGGAAGATTTGCATGTCTAGTAGAGAGGTTCCTCTTGATTCTCCGTCGCCCCATGAAGTGTTCCTTGTTGGTTCTCCTCACGAATTTCACTATGATTCCCCTGGAGGGACTAATGAAAAACCCTAAACAAACTTCAATTGCAGATGAATGGGCACTTTTGAAGGATGAAATAACAAAATCCGCAAACGAAAACATTGGTAGGAAAGAAAGAATAGGTAAAAAACCGTGGATCACTCAGGATAGAATTGATGGACGAAAGGCGGAACACAAGAATGTAAGAGATGAAAAGGGGAACGCAGAATACAGACGTCTGAGAAATGAGGTTAACAAGAAGTGCAAGGAAGCGAAAGAAGAATGGTTGAAAGAGAAATCTCAGGCATAAAAAATTGTCTGAAATTAGGAAAAGTAGACACAGCTTATCGATGAATTAAGAATATTTTCGGAGAAAAGAAGACTAAGTGCTGTAATATTGTGCCGATTGCATCTGTACACTTTACCCCTGCCCGAACTCTCGCCGGCCCTACTTGTGGAAAATAAACTCTGGACCCAGTTCTAAACCCAGGGGTCACTTAAACCCTAAACCCAGCTTCTGACCCAGTGGTCATTAAAGTGATTATGGACCCCAAGAAGAAATAAAACATCCCAAAAGGTCCCAATGTGAAATCTTCCTCAACAAATGCATTGTCTCCATAATGTTTGTTGACGACAATAGAACTTCGATTTACCATTATTGACTGCTGTAGTAATTAATTATGAACATTCATGTACTGAAATCGGCACTAATTCAAATTTGAACCTGCGAAGTAGTCGTGTAACTAATCAGCATGAAGAACCTTCCCGCTCCTTAAATACCAACATAAGTTATGAACTGGAGTGTTTTCGGACATTTAAAAGACGCCTTACATGGGAAATTGTGTTGGCGAACCTGCAGAAACATTTCTATGTCTTCGCTTGTTTATTAGTTCTAAAACCGCCACTGTATTACTTCGGCAGCACGACGTGAGTTGCGCGCATGCGCTAGGCCGCTCTTGCGGGCTAATTGCTTGTGGGACAAAGTGACGCTTATCATTAAAAAAAGATGACTTGATTCGTAAGTGGACGTTGTGGCTGGGCTCCGGCCCCGGCCGAGCGAAGAGGTATGGTGAAAGACTTTTGGCATTAACTGATTAATTTCTGATATCATACATTACGTATTTTGAACATTATTTTTAAATTCATTATGTTTCTAATACTTAGATTTTGTTGAATCATTGTGGCCTGAAAATGGCCTGAAAATCAGTATAGAGAAAAGCAAGACCATGGTGATGACAAGAGGGGAAAGACAAGGAAAGGGCACTGTGAAAATTGGAAGTCAGAGTTTGGAAATTGTGGACACGTTCAAATACCTAGGAAGTGAATTGATGCAAACTGGTAGGTTGGACATGGAGATTGGCAGGAGGGTACAGCAGAGCAATGCATTCTATCAAAGTGTAAGAAAACTTGTTTGGGATAAGGAAGTACCAAGGAAAAGCAAGGAGGTAATGTATAAAGTGTATTATGTACCCATATTAACTTATGCAGCTGAGACTTGGACCCTGACAAGCAGGCAAGAGAGTAGAATCCAAGCCAGTGAAATGAAATTCCTAAGAAGTATGATAGGAAAGACAAGGAGAGACAGAGTGAGGAATGAAGATGTTAGGAAGGAAGTTGGGATGGGAAAACTAAATGAGAGAATTGAGAAGAATAAACTAAGGTGGTTTGGACATGTTAAGAGGATGGAGGAAAATAGAATACCAAGACAGATGCTGGAGGCGAAGTGCAAGGGTAAGAGACCAAGAGGAAGACCTAGAACAAGGTGGATGGATTCAGTGAAGAACGGCGTAAGAAAAAGAAATCTGGACTGGGACAAGATCGTGGAAGAAGAATGGTGGAAGGAAAGAGGAAAGTGGAGAAGTGCCATAAATACCCCGACCCGGCAGGAGCTGGATAAGGGGAAATGATGATGATGATGATGATGATGATGATGATCATTGTGGCGTTGGCGATTCAGTTGCGCCACTTAGGGAACAAAGACTTTAGCTTCTCTGGTACTGCAAGCAAGCCTTAATATTTTTCTTGGTGTTATTTTCAATGGTCTAATACAATTTGAATTCCTTAAGGGCCTGAAATTGCGCAATTTGAAGGTTCCAATTCGTCTTAATTATTTTATTTCTGTTTAAATGCTTGCTACCAATTTTAGTAGTGGCGTCAACTTAAATTAGGTTTTCTAGCTTAAGGTTTAACATGTAATTCTGTTTTCTTGCATTGTACGAAGAACCTGTTTCTTTTGGTGGGGATTATTAGTTTAATGTAACTGGTGACTGTCCTTTGTTTGGTCGCTAGTTTTTTTTCATTATTATTTTAAAAAGTTGTTGGCAAGATGGCCGTGCGTTCAGACGTACTTGATGTCGCTCTGTTTAATGTTGGGCAATTTATGGTCTGAAGAGACCCAACTATTAATATTTTTGGTGATACGTGTTCCTCAATGGGTTTCTCCGTTGGGGAAAATTTGATTTGCATACGAAACCTAGATTTCGTTAGTTTCTGGTGGTTTGGTGATGCATGCTTCTGCATGGTCAATAGCGTCCGTCTGACGCCATCTTGAGAAAGTTGGCTATTTATTTTTCAAGTTATCTTATCTTAATTGTTTGTGCCAAAATCTAACTAAACTTCTGCCAGATGAGTGCCCATGTTTCCGGGTATGTGTGGATTTATTTCCCCTGAAGTTGATGGTATTTCCAATTGGGAACTTTATATTGCTATCTGCGTTAGTGGGATTTTCGTGGTTAGAAGCCACGTTTTGTAACTTGGTACGGTTGCTTGTAATATTTTGTGATTTTAATGGTGATTTGATTTGATTCTCGTTTCTTAAAATTTCTTCTTTACCCTATTTCGTGGTGTTTTCCGCGTGTTCGTGGCCTTGCCATTTTCCAATGTTAATGCCCCCCCCCCCCCCCAATCTTTTCTCAGGGGTGTTTGTTGTATATATGTTCAATTGCCAAAATAAGATGTATTTATTCTTACTGCTGATTTTCAATATATGTTTTTTAACAAAGTTTGAACTAAGTTATTTGTTGGGCGACCACAAGACACGGCCCTGGAAAGTTGGCCTTCCCGCCACTCAATGAGCATTGTCTTGCAAATCCCTTTAAGGGTCACCTCAGATTGATGGCTAAATGGCATGGTTGCGATTTTCTGTGACCGGCTGTTTGGCGGAGGGCGGTAGGTGCAAATATTAAGGACACAAATGGAAAGCCTCTAACAGATAGGGAAGAAAAGGTTGAGATATGGAAAGCTTAAATAATGTGTTTGTATTAGGGAAAGGAGATTGTGAATCATGTAATGGAAAGGGAGGATGAAATTGATGAGGATGCAAAAGGAGATTTAATATTGAGGTCAGAATTTGACAGAGCATTGGAAGACTTAAGCATGAACAAAGCACCAGGCATAGATGATATACCGATTGAGTTGCTACGCTGCATAGGGGGTTCATTGCGACATTACGATCCGGCCCCGTCTGGGGAAATTTTAGTTACATCAGTGACGTTACCGTGATGTCACTACTGACGTATTAAGTCGCATTGCTTGCCGGGAGCTCGTCAGCAGATTGATACATTAGTTTCGCGCGGTTCTCTCGTGACAGTCGGCCATTTTTTCACCTGTTTGCGTATATTTATAACGAGATTGTGATATTAGTAGTGTCGTCTACGCAATTGTGTTGGCGAATTGTAATGATAGTTTGAATTCGTGAATGGCGTGTGTTAGAATTCCATTTTGGTGCAGTGGTGTGTGACGTAGTATTTGGATATAACGGGCTGACGTATGTGGAAGGGGCGTGCTGGATGGTTGTTGGTAAGTACTGAAAGATTGTTAGTCACTTCATATTCTTTCGTGCTCTTATACAGTCCTCATATCAATTGGTAATGGCTGATGTTGCTGGCCCCAGCGGTTTGTGCGGCAAACGCAAAGTCGTGTCTTCATCAAGTACCGGTAGCTCTGACAGTGGCGATGAGGTTATGGAGGCACCTCAAGGGGCTATGAAGTTAATTGTACTGTTCGGTATTCTCTCGACCGTACAAGGGGATGTTGATTTCGCTCGCGAAAAGGGTCTCTTGGGCAAATAATATTTTTGTCCGAAGTGCGAAAGGCCGATGAAAGATTCCAAGGTGCCAGTCTCTCGCAGTTCAGACGGCATTATGTGGCGTTGTTCTAAGTGTGTGTGTTGGCGCACAATTCGAAAGGGCTCGTTCTTTTCCAAGGCACGGATCTCTATTAAAGATGTTTTGCTCATTGTGTACTGTTTTTGCCGGCGTATGCCTATTCGTGATGTTGTGCATGAGTTGAGTGTATCTTCGCGTACTGTTGTTGATTGGTTTTCGTTTTGTAGGGAGGTAGTAGTGCATGGGTGCGTGAACGTGGGTCTTTGGGGGGGGGGGGGGGGGGGAGAGAGTGTTGTTATTGAAATCGATGAGAGTTGTTTCGGTAAGCGGAAATTCAACAAGGGCAAGCGAATGAAAAAGAGACATGGGTGTTTGGGGGGGTTGTTCAGGGTAGTCAGGGGAGGGATTGTTTTTTTGAAGTTGTTGCAAAACGGGATAAGGGGACGCTGTTGAAATTCATTAAAAAGCATATTAAGGTTGCGACAACTATTTACAGTGATAAGTGGGGTTCTTATGGGGGGTTAAATAATGAAGGGTTTATACATTTTGCTGTTAATCATACTGTGCAATTCAAAGATTATGAAACAGGGGCTTGTACCAATACAATATAAGGGTTTTGGTCTGCAGTGAAATATAGCATTGGGAAGGGGAAAAGAAGGGAAGGGTCACTGCAGAGTCATTTAGATGAGTATGTGTGGCGGAAGAATGTCGATACTGGGGTGTGTCTGTTTGAAAGGTTTATGGCTGATTGTCGGAGAGTATATCCTCCAAGTGTGAGAGATTAGTGGATGTGGTAAATGTGTTATTTATGTTAATCATTTTCGGCAGGGAATATTTTGAATGCCAAGGGGTAGGGGGATTTTGGGGTGGGGGATTAGCTTGTGTAAATGGTCAAGTGGGAATGATGATTGGTATGTCCCTGCCGAATGAATTTTTTGTTGTGAATGAATGGTATATTAAATTTATATTTTTTTTGTTATTTTTTCATAGGATTATTGTTTTCAGTTTGTGTGGGCCAAGTTTTGGTCTTGAAGTGTTAATTCTTGTTTTCGGCGTTTATTGTTCTATTTGAGAAGTAGCCATGCGTAGTAGCGTTTAATTGCAATAATGAAGTATATACATTTTTATTTTTTGAAATGATAGGCTAGGTTAATTTAATCTAATTTTTAAAGTACACTAAATCGTTGTACATTTGTTTTCATTGAGAAGTCTGCGTTAATTTGTCTTTCATTTTACATTATGAAGGAATATTGAATTTGTTTTATTGGCCAAGTTGTGCCCTTTTTAATTTATTGTTCGCAAGCTGCGGTTCTTTCTTGTTAACTTTTGAGTGTATGTTGTATGCCTGGAGTGATTGAGTATGTGTGGGTATGTATGTTATTGTGAAGATGAAATATAAACTAAATTATTTATTGTTCACTTTAGACCATCCTCCGTTTTCATCACTTTCAACACCTTAGCTTATTGAAAATATATCATTTATGATATGCATACCTTTCGGGGAGTTGTTTCACAATCTCTTCATACTCAATAGCCACTGCTGCACCGCAATAATTGTTATTTCACGGAAAGAATGCAATCTTTGACAGTCATGTGACACCCGAAATACGATCATGTGAATACGTTACCAACTTGAATAAAGAAATTCACCACACGCCTTCGCTACTAAGTTAGGAACTATCTTGTGGAAAATTACTGCTAGTACTACAAGCAAGGGGGTCTGGGGCGTAAGCCCCAGGTTAGGTTTGTTTTTATATTTATTTATTTATCGTATGACTTTTGCATGCAGAAACAAGATTGAAAGATGACAGAAAGTACTATATACAATATATACATAAATACACATGACAAGAAACAGCAACATATCTATATTTTTAAGTCCAAACTATCCAGCCACAGTATCACAGAAGGTGTGGCCTGAATAACGTCCAGTGGATCACCTTCATAGGCCCGCAGTCTGCACTCGAATGCAATGTGTTGTATAGACTGGGAAGGAGCACCGCAGTCACACTGGGGGGACGGGACTTTGCCCCATCTGAACAAGGACTCTGCGCAGATTCCGGTATTTGTGCGGATCCTATTTAGAGCAGTCAATGCCCTCCTTGGGAGGTGAAATCCTGGAACTGGACTGTTTTTGGAAAGTAGAGGCCAAAGCAGGTGGTCAGTATTGAGAGTATTGTTTTTGTATGTAAGACATTAATAAGATAGAATTTATGTCCGCCACTAGGTCGAAAATTAATGTTAGTACCACAAGCAAGGGGGTCTGGGGCGTAAGCCCCAGGTTAGGTCTCTTTTTGTATGTAAAACATTATAAATACATAAATAAACACTGTAATTGAGTTCACTTAGTGATTTCATACATCACGTGTGAAAGCTGCGGTTCTTTCTTGTTAACTTTTGAGTGTGTGGGTGAGAACTTAGATTTCAACTATGTAAGTGGGTCTATGACAGCGGAGCAGTGAACATCTAATACTCCTGATATCCTCCTGACTATTAAATCAGGTAATTTCATTTTTAAAGATATTTATACAAAGAATGGTCTAAAGTGAACTGCTACGACTAAATTTTTCATTATCTGGTTTTGATATAATTTCTGAGCCATGGAAAAGAAAGAGTTTTTTTTTTTTGTGTGTATTCGGAACAAATACCTGCCCAGGATTGGGAGTCATTCATTGCGAGGTGAGTGGAATATGATGTCTGTTGTGTTATGTTCCTATATTTATTTTTGTTGTTGCATTTCATTGAAAATTTGTCATAGTAAGTTAAGTGATCGGTAACATATTGGTCAAAATTGGAATTTACAAGAACACATGCAAAAGACATACTATAACAGTCTCTTGTATTAGCGAAATAGGTTTCATACAGTGGAAAACATAAAAAGACTAAACCTTTAATGTTTTATACAGAAATTATAATGCTATACACATACCTCTGATTCGAATTATGAAATTGTAAGAATTGCGATGTGTATCGGAATCTAAAATTGCGGAAAATTGAAAATATCAATTGAAGTCGCGAAATTTTTCTACGCATCGAAATATGCAATTGAGCTATTTAGGTGAATTGTAGATTTCGATGCACGTTTTTTTTTTCAATTTTGAAATTGTAAGAAATACGATGTGTATCTGAATCTGCAATTGATCTATATAGTCCAAGTGTAGATTTCGATGCGGAAAATTGAAAATATCAGTTGAAATCGCGAAATTTTTCTACGCATCGAAATATGCTATTGAGCTATTTAGGTGAATTGTAGATTTCGATGCACGTTTTTTTTAATTATGAAATTGTACGAAATACGAGGTATATCGGAATCTACAATTGATATATATAGTCCAATTGTAGATTTCGATGCGAGAAATTGAAAATGTCAATTGAAATCGCGAAATTTGTCTACGCATCGAAATAAGCAATTGAGCTATTTAGGTGAATTGTAGATTTCGATGCACGTTTTTTTTTCAATTTTGAAATTGTAAGAAATACGATGTGTATCTGAATCTGCAATTGATCTATATAGTCCAAGTGTAGATTTCGATGCGGAAAATTGAAAATATCAGTTGAAATCGCGAAATTTTTCTACGCATCGAAATATGCAATTGAGCTATTTAGGTGAATTGTAGATTTCGATGCACGTTTTTTTTTTTCAATTTTGAAATTGTACGAAATACGATGTGTATCTGAATCTTCAATTGATCTATATAGTCCAAGTGTAGAATTCGATGCGAGAAATTGAAAATATCAATAGAAATCGCGAAATTGTTATACGCATCGAAATATGCAATTGAGCTACATAGCTCAATTGTAGATTTCGATGCGTAAAAAAATATCGCGAATTCGAAGGTTTTTGTGTTTCCCCACCCAAAAGCCCCTATTACCCAGGCTTTTCCCGTAAGCTTGCTAGAGGAGTGACGTCGTTGATGACGTCATGATAGACGCCATTTTGTTTTAGGGGAATTTTATCGCGGCGGCATCGCAATGGAATATTATCCCGCATAGGGGATGAAGGTCTGACTGATCAGGTTATATCACTAGGTGTGTAGGATTTATGAGACAGGTGATTTACCCTCTGATTTCAAGAAGAATATGATGATTACCGTACAGTCAGCTTAATTACTCATGCTTCAAAGATCCTGTCTAGAATAATTTACAAGAGGATGGAAAGCCAGATAGAAATGGGGTTGGGTGAAGACCAGTTTGGTTTTAGGAGAAATGTAGGAACAAGGGAAGCTGTACGAAGTCTTAGGCTGATTTTGGAAGGTAGAATAAGGAAAGATAAGAGAACGTTCATGGCATTTGTAGACTTAGAAAAGGATTTTGATAACGTTGATTGGAATAAATTGATTGGCTTTTTGAAAACGATTGGAATAAATACAGGGATAGGAGGGTGATCTACAATCTATACAGAAGCCAGACAGCAGTCATTCGAGTTGAAGGACATGAGAGAGAAGCTGGTATTCAGAAAGGTGTAAGGCAAGGCTGCAACTTATCACCAATACTTTTCATCTTTACATTGAGCAAGCAATGAAGGAAATTGGAGAAAAGTTTAAAGTGGGGGTGAAGATTTAAGGAGAAATAATTTCAACTCTGAGATTTGCCGATGACATAGTCATCTTAGCCGACATGCCTGAGGATTTGAATGAGTTTTTGAATGGTATGGACTCCGTCTTGAGGAAAGAATTCATGATGAAAATTAATAAATGTAAAACAAAATTACTGGAATGCAGCCGAAATAAATCAGAAATCTCCATGGACTTCAAATTGGCAGGTGAAAACTAAAGGAAGTAGGCGACTTCTGTTACTTAGGAAGCAAAATAACCAGTGATGGACGAAGCAAAGAGGATATAAAAAGTAGTTTAGCTCAGGGAAGGAAAGCATTTCTACAGAAAAGGAATCTGTTGACATCGAATATAGATTTAGGTGTTAGGAAGTAATTTTTGAAGGTCTTTGTCTGGAGCGTGGCACTCTATGGAAGTGAAACATGGAATATTGGTGCAGCAGAAAAGAGGAGAATTGAAGCATTTGAAACGTGGTGTTACAGGAGAATGATGAAGATCAGATGGGTGGATAGGGTTACAAACGAAGAGGTATTAAGACGAGTGGGAGAAGAGAGATGTTTCTGGCGACTGCTAATGAAGAGAAGAGATAGGTTGGTAGGGCACATACTAAGACACCCAGGAATTGCAAGCTTAGTTATGGAAGGAAGGGTCGAGGACATGAACTGTAGGGGTAGACCAAGGTTAGAATATGTTAAACAGATTGCCTCAGATGTAGGGTGTGGTAGCTATGTAGAGATGGAACGATTGGCCCTGGACAGGGTGCCATGGAGAGCTGCATCAAGCCAGTCAAAAGACTGAAGACTCAAACAACAATAACTGAAAAGTCGCAATATCAATTGTAATTTAGGCAACACTGAGAAATGGCTTCGAAGCTCTCTATACTGAATGAGTCAGAGTGAATGCTTTTGTGCATGTGAACCAGTTTTAAGACCAATGCGCTTGATGCATATTTCTGTGACATTTAATGTAACAAATATTGCTTTTCAATGGGTCAAAACGCTATTGTGCGACGGGAACCTGCTAAACAAGAATACATCACATGGATTAATAGTATAATAGATTAATGGTTTTTAAAGTCCCGTATTGACAAGACTCGTCTCTCTAACTATGAATTGAATGCATCATTACCATAGCACCACATACGAAGGAAGAGACAACAATCTTTACTTTAGACATGCCAATAATCATAACAAGACAATAACATTCTGCATAGGGAATCGACCCCACAACCCTCGGATTACTGTTTTGTACTCTTTCTGCTGCGTCAACTGCTGCCTGAAAACTACAGTTCACGCCACAGTTTATGGCCGGTCTTTCCGCTTTCAAAGTCGTACAGCGGACAGTCGATGATGATGATCATCATCATCATCAGTTTATCTGCCTGGTGGCAGGTTTCCTCATGGTCGATCTCTCCACCTTATCTAGTTTTCAGAAGCACGCTTCATCAGCTCATACGATTTATCACACCTGATGGAATCCAGCATCTGAAACCTTCTTCCTTCTCTTCAGATTTTCCCCTGGACTGTCCCTTCTAATGCACTTTTCACCAAACCATCTCCCCTTATGCAGTGTCCAATCCAATTCATTTTTCTTTTCCTTGTCTTCTTTAGCATCATGCTGTCTTCTCCTACCTTCTTTAATACTTCCACATTTCTCACTTTGTCCTTCCAACTTATTCTCTTCATTCTCCTCGATAGCCACATTTCGAAAGCCTCTATTCTTCTCTGGTCTTCTTTCCAAGGTTCAGGCATGTGCTATTGCTGTACAGCGATGCTGATATGGAGCCCATCACTTCCGAGCGAGACGCGCCATGATGCGTGTGGGCACCATTTCGGCAACGCTGTACAGTTTTTTTCCGGAGCGGCTAGCAGGTGAACAATGTGTTATTTCCTCGTACAAATACAAACTGATATAAAATAAGTGAATTAATTTACGTATTTCACAGTCATATAGCATAACCTTTTGATATATATAACGATTACAACGCAACCAAGAACTACTTTTTCCAACCACCCCGAGCCGAGAAAAAGTTACCTTACAAAAATGATAACAACTTTGTTTCTTGGACACACACAATTTTGAAATTAATAAACCAGTTATAAAACATTCCAATGTATATTGTGTTAAAATTTGGATTCGATCTGATGACGGGTTTTTGAGATAATAATTCGTAAATGTGACGCATGGTTGAAACACGCTTAAAAACGTGCACGTTTTGTGTTCCAACTGCGATAAAAAAAAATATTAAAATATAAATTAAAAATTCCAAACCTACATGAAATAACGTAAAATAGAACGACGAAAATGGTGATGTTAATGGATTTTATGTAGGTCTATTGGTTACTTCACAAACAACCTTCAAACTCGAGTGCACATAATACTTTGGTCGACAGTAACATACGTGGCTCATGCCTCGCCCAACCCACGTCAAAAATTCTTTTTCTAAACGCTTAGCCATCTGGAGCTCTCACTTCTTGCACTTTCATTTCTGGTTAAGCCCTGCATATACCATGAATTTGGACGAAATTGGTGATTATGAGTAGGCGCGGCCCCTTGTAAGTCGAGAAGTCCGTGTGGCCCCTAAGCTAAAATGTTTGGATACACGTATAAAGTTCAGAACTAGTTGGTCGTGACGGTGGCGTTTGCTAGCAAAGGTTGGAACTACTTGAAATCGAATATCTGCAGTCCTTACTTGAATTAAAAACAGATAACACACACTAATACAGTCATCACAATTAACACCGGTTATTAGACAGATTCTACTTACACCCAAAGTACACGGGGCTACATGACCGTGTTGTCGCAGCCCCTAAACTGAGGAACCAACCGGACCCCTGTATTCTAAGAACATGGTTCTATCTTTCCAGGAGTGAACGCAATGGCAAACATCAATGAATTCGTTGTCAAACTAACAGCTGAAGATCCTGATCTTGATGTCAATGGCTCAGTGGTTTACTTCATAGCTGCATCTAACTTGTTCAAATATGGCTCAAAGAATTCTTCGGGTTCCCTCACACCTTCGCCCTTCAATGTGACTGAAGATGGGAAGATAGCTACAGCGAACTACATGGCTGAGTACAACCAGGAACGCATAGTGCTCAACGTGGTGGCCAAGGAACGGGCCCCACCGGGACGCGAGGCCCACGCCAAAGTTCACGTGAGTTCAACATCACCCACTTAGCACTTGTGGAGTCGTATTCACCATGACGCACATTTTAACCAAGGAAACCTTGGTCTGCTCAAGTTCATATTAGCCAGTGGCTGCTGATCACATTATCTGCTTAATGGAAGAGAGTAGCCTATGTTACAGTCAGCAATCTAAATTTCCAAGTGTTATGTGACTCAAAGAAATTGTTCTTAATTGATTTGAAATGTTAATATTTGTGTTCTGTTCCTTCTTTCGTTTCACCCTCTTTGGGGTACGTTGAATCAATCATTTATCTGTGTGTTGTTCTTTCCTTAGTGAACAGTATCTCTTCATTCTGTCTGATCTTCTTCCCCTCTCTTCTCCCGAGATGATGGGTTTGGATTTGAGTGAAGATTTGTCTTGGAACCTGATATTTTTGTCTTTTGTCTTTTAGCTTTTTGTGAATTTTCTCTAATGTTTAATTATACTAGGTCTTTTTCAGTTTCTTTAAACCATGTGGGTTTTGTTTTGCGGTTACAGAAGAAATCAAAGATTTGTTTGGTTAATCTATTAGTGTTCATTCTGAGAAGATGACCGCAAAAATTTATTCTCCTTTATTGCATAGTATCTGAGAGTTTTTCAATTTTCTTGTATTCTTTTTCTTCTTCTTCTTCTTCTTCTTCTTGCTGTTTCGGCCATCTATGAACCACGCTATTTCAACTGCCCTTTTCCATGTCTTTGCGCCTGGGCCTTCACGTTCGCCCAGTATTCCCGCATTCGTTTCCTATGCTGTTCCTTCCTCGCTTCAGTCCATGTCTTGCCAGTTTTTAGTTTTGGCTTTTCTTGGAGTTTCGACTTTAGTGGAACACGTTCCTGGATATCCACCTGGGTTATTCCCACTTCACGCAGGTCTTTTTCTACCTCGGTGAACCACGCCGCCTTGGTTTTCTTGTTAAGAAAAAAACTGAAGATCCTATTGCTCAACCTTGTAGCAATGTGGCAATAGAAACAGGCGCGGATCTAGAGTTTGGTTTTGGGGGGGGGGGTCAGAGAATCGATCTAGAGTTTGGCTTTGTGGGGGGAGGGGGGGGCGGGCGGGGGGGGGGGTCAGAGAATCGAAATTGTTAAGAAAAATGGTATCACTAAAAACGCAATCACAAAATAGCCAAACGTACAAAACCAGACCAATTTTTTTGCAAGCTTCATGGATAGAAATTTGAAGCGTTTAGCGCACCAAAAATATTCGTACAAATTGCAACGGCGTGTTTTGCGACTTTTACATCGAGCTTCGAGAAAAGGATCAAGGTACGTTACAGTTTCGGTAAGTCGAGTTGGTACCGACAAAGGGAGAAAGTCACAGCTTAAATTGGTTACCAAGCTTGCAGTTTGGACGTCGGCAAAAATTTTTGGTGCGAAAAAGGCCCCAGTTTCCTATCCGTGCATTGCTGCACATTCATCGTGACATCACTATAAACATCGATTCGGTAATCACAAGGTTTGCTAAACAAAATAGACGAGTTGATTTTGTTATATAAATAATAGTTTTTATACAAGGGGTTTGAAGTTGTAAATATGTACAGTTGTAACAGAACATAATAATTCCAATAAAGATAATTCAGTATTGAATAAAATGAAAAAAAAACCTGTTTTTCAGTTAAAATTCGTTAAGTTTTATTTGTCTGGTAATTGTGTTTTCGTTTTTTGAGTTTGCAAAAAAATTTGGTCTCCGTTTGGGGGGGGGGGGTCATGACCCCCGTGCCCCCCCCCCCCCCTCCCCTTGAATCCGCGCCTGCATAGAAAACTATCCTTCTCTTACGAATGGTGTCCGTGATCTTTTCTACATGAGTAGAGTTCATGATTATTATTATTATTATTACCGGTATGTTACTTTACTCTCAGAATATTATGTGGCAACTATACAGATTATAGGAAATCAGACATGGAGGAAAGAAAGGAAGGAGATGCCTTCGCTGCGCTGCTTAGCGCAAGCTGTTGAAGCCAAAACGGCTCGCCCACTTTGGTTGCAAGACAATGGCTGTCCCTATGCTTAAAGCCGTAAAGCACTCCAACTAGCAATGGATTTTAGTGACATAAAACTGCATTGTCAAGTCAAGATTTTTTCTTGGATAGGCAGAATACACTCTGTACATCACTGTACTTGGCACAAATAAGCTGCGTTATCGTTTTAAAAGCCAATTTAAATATAAATATGAGAGCACCTTTGCGAGGCTAGTTTTGTAAGGAAATCGCAGCAAAACGTAATAATACGCTGAAACACTGATTAAATTGATACAGATGTCTGAAGATGCGAGTTATACCAAAGAAGGAACATCTTGGATATTAATGATGCCGAACTAATTACGGTATTTACACCAAATTGAGTTTTATGTTCTTATTGGTGTTGAGGCATTCATCAGTTTTTAGGCCTAATTTCGAGCACAGCCACTTTCACTCATTGGTCGTACACATTTTGATATTCAAGAATACGAACCTCAAAATTAATAAACAGAATAATTAAAAAAGGACGCATATTTGCACAAAAATACGGTATAGCCTATAGGTTTCGGTACCGTACGGTATTTTCTTTGTGGGGGGTAGAAACTTGACGATTAGCCTCGAATTGATTAATTACGTAGGCCTACCGTAATTATTGACCGACAGCCGTTTGATAATTTGGAATTTCCAGAGGAATGTTTTTTTTTTTTTTGGTATATATATAGGGTAGGCGTACACATGCTCAGATTAGAATTGAAGAGGGTTTTTTAAATAACTTATCACAACTGTTATTACGTTTCCAAAGTACGTTTCCGGAGCGCGATAAAACCAGGGCCAAAATAAGGTTTAGCCATGCACAATGCCTCATGCAAGTCACAGAACACCGAATACGAGTTAAGGTTACGCCCACTTTGGTTGCAGCGCTTGGCTTCACTCATACGAGCTCAGGGCATCTCCTCTTATTCTTTCCTCCATGAAATCAGAGCATAATTACCACCTTAAGAAAAGTATTTTCACTCAATATTTCCTACACAACACCTTAATCAGTAAGTATTTTTGTATCAGGTATGGATCTACGAACCCCAGCAGTTGATCCGAGTGATATTGTCCCGTCCGCCAGAAGAGGTGAACGAGGAACGTAACGAGATCGTAGCGGAGCTCTCCAACATCACACAGAGTCTTGTGGTCGTTGATGATATCAGATACCATTTAGACTCTGCCAGCCAAATTCGTCGCGATTGGTAAGTGTTCTACATATGAGTCATGTACAGTAGAGTCCCGCTATTCCGAATTAATCGGGACCGAACACTGTTCGGTTTAGCGGGAATTTCGGAATGGGCAGATTTCATTAATAAGGCTTCATTGACTTGTTAAGGCGTAAATTAAGTGTGGGGACATCTGATAGTATCAGCTCTACACAGTGTTGATCAGCCCGTGAACAGGTTCAGTGAAAGTCGGAAGGGGAGGACAGTGACCTTCGACTACTCACAGTGCCGACAATCAGCTGTGTTATAAAAATAGGCTCGTCATCCCACCCCCCACCCTAACTATCCCTCTCGTCCCGCATTTCACACACACAACTCAATGCACTGAGCTCTGTCTAGTCCTCAGGTCAGTGTTTACTCTAGCAAAGTTTAATGAACTGTGTGCACTTATTGCAAATTTGTTGAACTGTATTCTCTAATAGCATGTATTTAACTTTCTTGTACAGTATAACAATATTGGGGTGTGGTGGCGCAGCGGTCAAGCTGTTGGCCTCTCACCAAGGTGGACCGGGTTCGATTCCCGGTCAATGCATGTTAGATTTTCTAAGTGAAATGCCATGTCTTGTGATTCGGATTCCATGTGAAAAATAGGTCTCGTGGCTCATGATCACATGATTAACGGTCACGTAAAACTGAAAGCTTCCTTCTAGTATAACAATACATGTACGTTGTTAAGTAAAAAAAGAAAAAGTAAAAAAGAACAATCAGTATTTTTCTGAACTCTGTTCGGAATAGGCAGATTTTTGGAATAGCGGGGTTCAGAATAGCGGAACTCTACTGTAGTTCAAAAAGGGGTCTTCTTCTTTGAGAAAAACTGCTTTTATGTTTGAATATCATTAATTCATAAAACAATTAATATATTTGAACGGGTTATCTTTTTTCAAAAATTATGGATATAGTTTAAATAATTGATTTTGAGTACTTTTTATACAATATTGATTTTAAAAATGGATAAGGTCTCTACTGGAACACTCCTGTGTCGAACGGAAGTTAAGTAACAGACATAAAAACTATGTAGATATGTTATTGGTATTTTATTACACATGAATACAACCAGAGCTCTTACTTGCATAATTTATTTCTGTGTTTTCCCCCCTTCCCCTTTCTGGTTGCTGGATTACTACATTACTACCCATCCATGTTGATAAACATTTAGGTACTATCATAAATTTAGAGGTTGATGGCCTCACTGTTCCGCCCCTTAAAACAACAATAACTAACTCTTATAGAATACTGACTTGCTGTTCGACGATGGTAAATATACTGTAATTATTATTACATAGGTACTAGCTTGCCACAATGGGTGAGTGGTTATTGTGTCGGACTACCAACCCCAAGCTTGCAGGTTCGCTCCTGGCCATGGTAAGTGATTTTTGAAAGGCGACATAAATTACGGCCAGGCGCGGATCTAGAGTTTGATTTTGGGGGGGGGGGGGGTCAGAGATTCGATCTAGAGTTTGGCTTTGGGGGGGGGGGGGGGGTCAGAGAATCGAAATTGTTAAGTAAAATGGTATCACTAAAAACGCAATCACAAAATAACCAAACGTACAAAACCAGACCAATTTTTTTGCAAGCTTCATGGATAGAAATTTGATGCGTTTAGCGCACCAAAAATATTCGTACAAATTGCAACGGCGTGTTATGCGACTCTTACATCGAGCTTCGAGAAAAGGATCAAGGTACCTTTACAGTTTCGGCAAGTCGAGTTGATACCGACAAAGGGAGAAAGTCACAGCTTAAATTGCCAACCAAGCTTGCAGTTTGGACGTCGGAAAAAAATTTTGGTGCGAAAAAAGCCCCAGTTTCCTATTTGTGCATTGCTGCACATTCATCGTGACATCACTATAAACATCGATTCGGTAATCACAAGGTTTGCTAAACAAAATAGACGAGTTGATTTTGTTGTATAACTAATAGTTTTTATACAAGAGGTTAGAAGTTGTAAATATGTACAGTTGTAACAGAACGTAATAATTCCAATAAAGATAATTCAGTATTGAATAAAATGAAACAAAACTGTTTTTCAGTTAAAATTCGTTAAGTTTTATTTGTCTGGTGTTTTCGTTTTTTGAGTTTGCAAAAAAATTTGGTCTCCGTTTGGGGGGGGGGGGTCATGACCCCCGTGACCCCCCCCCCCCCTTGAATCCGCGCCTGATCACGGCACGCATGTCATACGTTGTTGGCATGTTAAAGAACCCATTTGAATTAAGTAGACCGTGTTCATAATGGCAAAATTAACCCTCTCAGTGCTACGCGCCGATTAGATCGGCTTGCGCCAAAAGTGCCAAAGCCGATTCAATCGGTGCGCTGTTTATCTTGTAATTGTAGATTTCTGTAGGCATATATTCGTGATTATTTCATACTGTTGGAAAGGTGAGGTTTCAAGCTTGCCTGTGCGGTGTTTACTTTTTACCTTCGAAGTCCGTTACGCGATAGGTTTGAGTTTGTATTCACGCCCTCCCTTTGCGCTCCCCCAATCACGCGCGTTCCCGCCAGAATTGTGGTGCAGTTTTTTTTTTCTTCTTGTTGAAGTTTTCTGCCTACAGATGTATCTAAGAACTTTCTACAGCTGGAAACGTAGTGTTTCTTCGAATATGACTCTTAGGTGTCCTTAATTTAGGCTCAAAACTGATTTTTTAAAAATTGAACAATTATCAGAATAACCCAATTAAAAAGGTTTAGATGCCATATTTACTTTTATGAACATAACTAGCAGAAGTACCCATTCTTCGAACGGTCTTCGGTATTAATAACCAGATGTTATCAATTGAGCTACTGTTGCAATGTTTAGGGGCTTGGAACCTGTTTGTTGGCAAAGAAAAATTATTAGTTAAAATGTGCTCTCAAACTAAATTTACCTAACGTGTTCTTCCTGGCGTGAAAATAAAATTGAAAACTTCGTAGAAGAATCGCAATACACGTCACATACGAACTGACCCTAACCGTTGTGTCAAGTGCAGGCTTGTGGTGCATGAAAATTCAGTGTTTTTAGCCTCCAATGGCCCAAATTCCTAAAATCAGCAAAAAAACAGTATACTATTTATATTCAGGAATTTTTGAAAATAATGTTGATGTTTGGAGATATAATAGACCTTCTGTACGACATATCGCACGTGTAAGTCGTGTGAAAAAAATCTAGGGTACTCCATTTGCAACCTTTCACAGAAATGTAATAAATGGAGTGGCATTACTTATTCCAGAAATAGATGGAAAGTTGGATGCCACCTCTTGAGATACTGTTGTCATGGTTAGTGGCTTGCATTCCTTCTTTAGTTTATTAAATGAAATTAGTTTTCTGGGAATATCTAAGAAACTGTTGGGTCTAGAGCCTTAAAATATAGTTTTCGGGGACCCTTTACGGCTCTTGAGGGGCCCCGAGTTTTGTTACTGACCCCAAGGGTTTGAAAATGAGCTTTGTCTCTTCGTTGTACGCCATAATAATGATAATAATTAAAAGAATAATACTAATAATAATAATAATATAACAAAATAGGGATAGGGATATAATAGACCTTCCGGACCATACCCGCACGTGTAAATCGCGTAAAAAAATTCTAGATTACCCCTTGACCCCTTAAGCGCATTATATGTATTGATGAATATTTCAGCTTAAATTGGATCCGTTATAACCTTATTGCCGTTTGCAAACCTTCACAGTAATGTAATAAATGGAATTGTATTGCGTCTTATAGAAATAGATGGACCTCTGAGATTCAGTTGCCATTGTTACCGGAATGCATTCCTTCATTAATTTATTAAGTGAAATTAGTTTTTTGGGAATATCTCAAAAACTGTTGGTTTTAGAGCCTTAAAATGTGGTTTTCGGGGCCCTTTTAGGGCCCCCGAGTTTCGTTTCTCACATTGAGGGGCTGAAAATGAGCTTTGTCTCACGCTTATTTCAGCATGTATTTTAAGGGGGTAGACCCCCTGTTATGAGAGGTACGGAGAAGAGTTACATCAATGATTAGTGTCGTGCCTCTGATGGATATCTGTATCAAATTTTACGTTAATCCACCCAGCCGTTCTCGAGTTATAAGGACACAAAAAATTGTCCACAGACAGACAAAAATATATTTTTGCGCGCATCCGTCACAAAACAGTCTGAAACGGGCAAATATGTCAAATTTTCGTAGAAAAGCCGAAAAATCAGACAAACATTCATTTTTATATAATAGAGAAGGGATATAATAGACCTTCCGTACCACACCCGCACGTGTAAATCGCGTGAAAAAATTCTAGAGTACCCCTTGACCCCTTAAGCGCATTGTATGTATTAATGAATATTTCAGCTTAATTTGGATCCATTATAACCTTATAGTCGTTTGCAAACCTTCACAGTAATGTAATAAATGGAATTGCATTGCGTCTTACAGAAATAGATTGACCTCTGAGATTCAGTTGCCATGGTTACCGCCATGCATTCTTTCACTAATTTATTAAGTGAAATTAGTTTTCTGGGAATATCTCAAAAACTGTTGGTTTTAGGGCCTTAAAATGTGGTTTTCGGGGGCCCTAGGGCGCCCGAGTTTCGTTTCTCACATTGAGGGGCTGAAAATGAGCTTTATTTCACCCTTCTACGCCTATTTCAGCATGTATTTTAAGGGGGTAGGGCCCCTTTTATGAGAGGTACGGAGAAGAGTTACATCAATGATTAGTGTGGTGTCTCTGATGGTTATCTGTATCAAATTTTACGTTGATCCACCCAGCCGTTCTCAAGTTATAAGGACTCGTAGAAGTTGTCCACAGACACACAGACAGACAGACAGACAAAAATTTTTGCGCGCATCCGTCATAAAACAGCCTGATACGCGCAAATATCGCAAATTTCCGTGGAAATTCAGAAAAAACAGACAAACTTTCATTTTTATATATAGAGAGATGTATGAAAAAATGAAGTATTGGTTATAATGCAAAGCAAAAATAATGATTCTATCGTTGAAAATGTGGTATTTATGATTTTTTTTTTCGAATAGTCTGCATGACCATTGAAAATGGCCTGGCATTCTTGGCAAGTATTTCAGGAAATGGCTTGGCACTAAGAGGGTTAATCTCGGGATTTTCCGCCAACACAAAAGTTCTTCCTTTCTCTACTAGAAAGCGCTATCGTGTCAAGGAGCTTAGATACCCAACCTCCTTGACTTTCATAGCGCTCCAAGTGTAACGTGTTTTTCGAGGGGTTTTTATGCCACTGGCATAAGTCAGTAGGAAGCCATTCTATATTTATTTACGCGGCAAATTGTTTAGCCAAGAGAATTTTTCATGTTAATTTATTATTATTAATTTATTATAATTATTATTAAGTTATTTTCGGAGCATTTTATAAAAATTATAAGCATACAGATAGGTTTTCTACGTCTTAGAAAACGCTATCAAGCAAATTATTACGAACGACAATATCATAGAAAAATATGTGATTACGGAATTTTACGGAGTTTCGTCAGTTAGGATATTATGAGAGACATGACTCACTGGAAATTCAGATAGGGCTGATTCTTGTCAAGAAGTATTACGCAAGCGGGGTTGCAGCGTCAAGAAAAGGCGGATAGTTGGAACGGAAATCGACTTCATCATCCGCGCGCCGTGTGTAATGAGCCAGAGAAGGGGAAGTAGAGCGTGGGGAGCAGCCAATCAGTGGAGACCACGTAAGCTGGAAGTCGGTACCGAGGTGGGGAGCCGACAGGGGCATATATCGTCCGATGTTCCGTGGAGTGGGGGAGAATCTGTGAAAGACTTGACTAGTTCGGTTGCAAGTGTGTGTCGCTCCGATGTTCCGTGGAGTGGAGAACTATCTGTTTAAAACTTATGCAGTTTGGTTGTACGAGGGTATGGCTCCGTTGTTAGGACCATAAAGTCACCAAATCTACAAGTATATCATCAAATATCGACGGAGATGACGACGTCCAGGAGACTGTGGGAAGCACACAGCATCATCCAGTACGAGGGAAATGCTTTGGCAATTCCCAGTGGTAAGCGCGAATGACGCAGAAATACGCAATCTCTCGTTTCTCTTTGTTTTATATTCAATATTTCAGTAACTTCATAGCTTGGGAATAAGAGTAAAATCAATAATTTATCAGACTCCGTTTTCACGTAATTTTCTATCGGTAATATTAAAACCGCAACGCTCCAATTTAAATTTTAAACTTATTATTATTATTAATTTTGCTATACTTGTTTTATACAATAAATTCAATTCTTTTACAATGCAATCTTTGCTTTCAGTAGGTAGCATTAGATATAGACCAATTCCTTCTCCTGATACAATTGTTTGTTGGGTTAATGATCAAATCATACCACGATCTGAGTGAATAGATTCTTGAAGGTGTTCTACCAGAGCTAGACGTTGTTAAATACAAATTTAGATTTCAGCATTGCGTTGAGGTCTTGGCGCCCATTAAAACAACATAGCTTAGGCAAAGGTAAACAGTTACATTTATCACCCAACAGTTAGGGGCAGCCAAACCGGTACACTTGTCGCTCAACGTGTGGGCTAGCAAAACTGTTACATTTCGCTACCAACATGGGGCATTAATAAACATTACACTTGTCGCCGACAACTTGGGGATGAAAACCTAATAACATTTGTGGAAGGAGAAGGGTATATATTTCTGTGCCTGTATTTTGGGGGTTATTTGTCTGTATCAGTGTATATCATTATGGGGGATGAGAAAGTAAGACAGATGAGGTTACGCAATGGTCATCAACGGGAGAGTGATGATACGAGCAGTATGTCGAGTGATGGTAGTACCGGGGTAGCGGAGGTAAATCCCGATACTGAAACAGGGAGTGTAGGCGGCCAACCAGAATTAAAAACTTTACTTCTCGAGTTCATGTATCAGAACAAAGTTAGTAGTGATGCTTTAAATGCTAAACTGGAACTAAACAACGCTAAATTAGAACAAAACAGTAGGGAAAATAAAGAAAGTACAGACGCTTTAAATGCTAAACTGGAACAAAACAACGCTAAATTAGAACAAAACAGTAGGGAAAATAAAGAAAGTACAGATGCCTTAAACGCCAGATTAGAACAAAACTGTAGGGAAAATAAAGAAAGTACAGACACTTTAAATGCTAAACTGGAACAAAACAACGCTAAATTAGAACAAAACAGTAGGGAAAATAAAGAAAGTACAGAAGCTTTAAATAAAAAATTAGAACAGAATAATGCAAAAATAGATAAGAACAACAAGGAATTAGTGTGAAAATGGAGCAGATTAGAGGAGAAATCAGAGGAGTAATGGAAGAGAAGGTTAAAGAGATCTGCAGATGTAGACAAGAAATTAGGAAAAGTACAGGAGGAGTTAGAAATTAGAATCAGTACACAGGCTGAAAATTTAAAAGAACTAGTGCAACTGGAAACACAGCAGGTCAAAAAGCAATTGGGGGGAGAAATTGACAAGATTCAAGTATCAACTAAAGAGGTTAAGGAACAGCTGGGGCGTAGAATTGAGAAAGTCCACTCACAAATAGTTGCAGAAGTAAATGATTTAAGAGAGAGTAATAGAGAGAGCATTAACAAGATTGAGGAGAAACAAGCAAAGCTATATGATAGAGTAGAAGAATCAGAAGGAAACATTAAATTAACAGTAAACAGTATTGAGAGGAAGGCTGAGGAGAAAATCGCAGAATTAGAATTAAAATTAAAAGCTAGGATCAGGCAAGAAAATAGTCAGAATAGGCCAGTTTTTGTGAATAGCACACACAGGGAGGTAGAAATGGGGAAGTTCAGCAATCGACAAGGGTGCCCAATGGAGTTCATGAATTCTATAGAAAATAAATTTGGGGAGAGGTTGGAAGATGGTAGTATTGAGTGGTGCCAGGTAGTTGAAATTTTAGAACAAGTGTTTGTGGGGGAAACGAGGAATTGGTTTGCTGTCTACAGAGACAAGTTTACTGATATTAATGACTTTAAAATGAAATTCTGTGAAAAGTTCTGGAATGAGGTTATTCAGTCGCAGCATAGTGAGGGAGTAGTGTGTGGTAAATATAAACCTAAAGGAAGCTCCACCATGACCGAATACTTTTTAGGGCAGGTATTAGTGTGTAAATATCTGGATGGGTTGAAGGAGGAAAGTGATGTGGTGAGGTTGCTACTTAGGCACTTTCCCTATAGGATCAAGGTGGCTGCTTGTATCCAGAATGTAAAGACTATATCACAAGTAGAAAATTTGTTAAGCACATTTGATGCACTAGGGAGAGGGGGTTATGAGGATAATTTCAATAGGAACCAGGGTAATAATAATAATAGGCCTAATGAAGCCAGGCATCAGGAAGTTCAAGGGAACGGTGGCGAAGGGGCCAACGCTCAAAATAGAAATAATAATAATCAGCTAAATCAGAACAGAGGAAATGGCTATGGTGATCAGTATCAAGGGAGGAACAATGATTTCAGGGGAAATCAAGGGAGGAACAATGATTACAGGGGAAATCAAGGGAGAAACAATGATTTCAGGGGAAATCAAGGGAGAAATTATAATGACAATAATTACAACCAGAATAGGGGTCAAGGAAGAGGACAGCCTAGTGGTAGTAATATACAGCCAAACAATGACAACACAGCCCAGAACAACCAGACCAGTGCAGTAGTTAGTAGTACTACAGCCAGCTGTACCGGTTCTTTAAACGCGAACCAGGCTGCGAAGTAAGGTCAGAATCTCAGTCTGTAGCATGCCCTGTCCATACAATTATACAGGAACCCTATGACCTAAATGTAAGAAATGAATTATTACATGAACTAAATGATGAAGGTATTATTCAGGAAGTGGTTAGTAAGAGCCCCATAGTTAAATTTAACGTGTCCGAGGCGTACACAGATGTTTTAATTGATAGTGGTTGTATGAAGAGTTTCATAAGTAGTGCATTTTATGATAAAATGAAAGGAACTGAAGTAAATTTTGAGGAGATGCCAATTAAAAGCACTTTTGTTATCACAGTTGTTGGGAAGAGGTCTAAAGTAATTTCTAAGCAAGTTTTAGTAGACATTAAAATTAATAATCATGTAGAGAAGCAGATTTGCCTTGTAATTCCAAATTTAGTATTCAGTGTTATCTTGGGTTCAGAGTGGCTAAGTAGAGTGTCTGGTAACTTATGTTATGATGTAGGGAGTTTGAAATTTAAATGGGGAGATTCTGAAGTAGAAGTAGCGTTCAATGACCATATTCAGAGGAGTAGTATTGTAGGTGTGATTTGTACTTTAAATGAGATATCGCCAGCCGTAGAGCGGGGTTCTCCATGTTTTGTGGGCAGTGTTATTACGAACGGTAGTCTAAAGGACTCGTTACGTGATGCTGCATTTCAGGGAAATATAGAGGATGAACAGTGTGTTCGGCTCTATGATGTGTTATTGTGTAATAGGAGAGTGTTTGAGGATCGCATTGGTATGGCCAATTGCTATACACATTCATTGTACGTTATTGATAGGTCAGTATTCACAGGACATAGATATCATGTACCTTTCGCTTATCAGAGTGCAGTTGAGGCACAAATTAATCAGATGCTTGAAGATGGGATTATTGAGCACTCTAACAGTCCATATGTTAATTCTTTGATCACGGTACCCAAGACCGACGGCACGGTTCGTATTTGTTTAGACGCTCGTTTGGTTAACAGTAGAATTAGTTCAGATCAGCTGAAATCTATGTCAATAGAGGAATTAATGCAAACATTTGAGGGGAAGAAGTATTTCACTTGTGTAGATTTGAGTTCCAGTTTTTGGCAAGTGCCACTTATGTACGAAGATAGACCATTTACAGCTTTTAGTCATAAATATAACCTTTATCAATTTTGTAGAACACCTTATGGGTTACAGAGTAGTTCAGCAGCTTTAATTAGGGCTTTAAACATCGCATTAGGGGATGACACAGGAGAGTTTGTAACCATTTACATAGATGATATGGTAATTAGTTCACGCAGTTTTGAGGAGCATCTACGTCATTTAGATATAGTTTTTCAGAAGTTAGATCAGGCAGGGTTCACTTTGAAGCTGTCTAAGTCGTCATTCTGTCAGTCAGAAGTGACATTTTTAGGTCATAGAGTGTCGAGTAGAGGTGTAACACCAGAAGGAAGTAGGGTTAATAAGATACTTAACGCAGAGGTGCCAAAGAATGTTAAACAGTTAAAAACATACCTGGGAATTTGCAACTTTTTCAGGAGGTTCGTTCTTAAATACTCAGGGTTGGTAGAACCATTCAGGGAATTGCTTAAAAGTGGGACTCGGTGGAGATGGGAGTCCAAGCATGATCAGGCTTTTAGAGTGCTGAAGGAAGGTTTTGAGAAAGCTGTAGTGCGGAAATATCCTTTGAAAGATAAGGAATATATGTGGTTATGACTGATGCTTCACATATAGGCATTGCTCGAGTATTATGTCAGAAAGATGATGAGGGTAATCTGTGCATTGTGTCTTTAGCCTCGCGAGGACTGACAGCAGCAGAGAAAAGATACACGATTACTGAGTTAGAGCTTTTAGGTATTGTTTTCAGTTTAGGGAAATTTAGAATGTATTTAGTAGGGGGGAAATTTGAGATCTACACAGATCACCATGCATTACTGTATATGAGAACTTGTAAACTCAGTTCTAACAGAGTTAGTAGGTGGATTCTTGCTCTGCAGGAATACGAATTCACAGTAAAATATATTAAAGGTAAAGATAACATTCTTGCAGACATGCTATCGAGGGACACTAATTTATGTAGGGATTATCCTGTGGTTAAAGCAGAGGACGGTATTTTAATATGTGCATGTGTGGACAGTAGCAACAGGGCATCGTTACAGACACTGAGAAATATGCTAGTGGAGCAACGTGATGACGTTAAGTTAAAGGAGCCACTGGCTAGGTTGGAAATAGGTGAAGAAGAGTATGTGAAAGTAGGACGGTTCACGTACAAGATGCAGGATGGGCTTCTTGCAAGGAAATGTAGGAATAATCGGTGGGCAATATGTGTTCCTGCCACTTTGCGGGAGGAGCTAATTTGGTTCATTCATAGGGAATTAGGACACTTTGGTGCTGCCAAGGTCTTCTATGAAATTGGTCGTGACTTCATTTGGAGTAAAATGGGAAGGGATGTTAGGAGGATTTTAGCTAAGTGTGACACCTGTCAAAGGAGTAAATATCCAGTTAAATATTTAGTGGGGGAGAGATCTGCAGTTCTCACCAGTAGTCCCGGCGAACTACTGTGTGTGGATTTATTTGGCCCGATCGTTAAAGGACAGTACGGCTACGAGTACATTTTTATAGTTATTGACGCTTTTAGTAAGTATGCCAAGCTATATCCGCTAAGGAAAGCCACGGGACTAACGTGTAGCCGTCTGATCATTAATAAGTATGTACCTGAGTTTGGCATTCCTCTCAGGATACTATCTGATAGTGGACCACAGTTTACTGCAAAGAAATGGAGAACCAGTATGCAGGAAGCTGGTATAACACACGTTCATTCCTCTGTAAGGTACCCTCAGGGTAATTCTGCAGAGCGTCCATTAAGGGAAGTGGCTCGTCTTTTTCGGACTCTAGTGCATGACAAGCATGCGGCCTGGGTTGGACATCTTCCCAAGGTCGAGACTTGGCTGAATTCTGTCCAGCATGAGAGCACGAAATTGACGCCGTACGAAGTTCACTTCGGAAAAAGACCACAAAATGAACTAGCGAGGGTGTTGGGATTAAATGAGGGTAAGCAACCGGGGATGGATTACATTGTCCAGTTGGCGAAACAGAATTTATCTAAGTCATCACAAAAGAGAATTCGCCAACAAAAAGAAACTAAATTTGACCTATTCGAGCCGGGAGACAGAGTCTTACTTAGAGTGCCGAAACAGTCAAATAAGCTAGAGAAAGTCATGTCCAAGTTCTTTTATCTCTACGAGGGCCCATTTATAGTTTCCAAACGTATTGGAAAAACAGCATATGTGCTGGAGAATAGTGAGGGAAACAGATTATACGGGACGTATAATATACATAGTCTCCGAAAGTATGTGTCATAAAGTGAGGATGTTTAGCTGGCGAGCCAGCCTATCAAATGAGTAAGTGTGGTATTTGGTGCGTGGGAGGAGTTGGTCTTCCAGGCAGGCGTATCAGAAGTCACACAGGGGGGTAGTATGTAAGTAAATGAGAGTTTTTAAGGTACAGGGAAATATGACGGGATTGTCGGATGCTCTTGAGCACTAAAATGTCTCGATACACCAAGGCCAGAATTTGGTAGCGCTGGTGAATTCCCATTTGTCCCCAAGAGATGGGTGAGCGCTTGGACAGGGTATTTTTGCTTAAGGCGTCCACGGGACGTGATTTCTGTTTACGGCCTCGCCATGTAAGATTTTTAAGTGAGTAATTTAAGGTAATTTGTACAATGGTTTCATTTGTGTGAGGAGAACTGGTCTGTGTTGAGAACTAGTATTAAGTAGAATATGGTCTACGGGAACTTAACAAGACAGGGCGATTACGGCACAGAAATATTTGGTGTTATGCCCGTTGCTCACGGTAAAATGTTTCTTAAAATTTATTTTACAACTAATTTTATAAAAATTTGACGAAAGCAAGCTGTGTTGTTCACGGTAAAATTATTTTATAAAATCCATGGATGTATCAGGATCGCCATCTACAGATAAACTTCTGAACCAAGAATCAGCTGTTCAACACACATTGGTTTGAGAGTATGGCTCCAACAAACAAAGCAAGCATTGCAAAAATTGCTGCTTAATTTAGCTACAATTAAATGTCGTACAGTGGTAAAAAAGGAAGAAAAGAAATGCTAGGAAGTCCTGGACTCGGGAATGGAGAAGAGAAGAGTAGAGTAGAGTAGAGGAATACTCTCCTTGGTCGAAAATGAGTTGAGGTTAGAAATCAAAATTCATATAGGAATTTTCTAAGAATGGAGGAAAGCAGTTTTAAAAAACTCCTAGATCTCGTTGGTCCCAAAATTATTCGACAGGACACGTAACATGAGGTAAGGCATTTCTCCTGAAATGAGACTGCAAGTGAGTTCGAAGCCCGTTTATCTTTGCCTTCACATCAGCCTGGCTTGTGTTCGGTCGGCGATTGAGATTTCTGCCTCCCTTCTTGCATTTCTATTGTGGTATATGGGCGTTTTAACCTCATACAAACACTGATATTTCTGGTACTCGTCCAGTAAAACACTAACAGCTTGGGAGCCCGTATCACACGACACTAGTTAGTATGAAAGCTTCTACCAGTACTGGTGTACACGCTGGTATAGACGCGTCTAGCACCGTGTGATATGTACCTTCCATGCTAGGTTCTGCCTTCCATAATAGCTTCCATACAACTCACGAAATTGAACAGGTGCCATTTTTCCTGGCAGTTTTCATGGAAGTTTGAGTACAACAACCAATCGGATTGCTTTTCTCGTTCAGGTAGATATCTTAGGGGCAACATAAACAAGTAGATTTGTTATGTGGGTAGGCCTACGAATAAATACATCAGAATTAAACTATATTTTCTTTAAACGGCGTCTGTGTGATAAGCGCTATCTATATCCAGTAAATACAGAACGTGTCATATTATTATTATTATTCTGGGATACATATTTAACTATTTAAATTCTAATAGTTATCACGAATGGTATCCGTCCATGGTTACAGTATTTAGGGAAAGTAAAAATTTTAAATGGGAGAAAACACAAAACAATGTTGCAATATTGCTGTACGACGTAAGGAGGAAATTATAAAATAATTAAAAGGAAGTAAAAATCTCCGCCCCTGGATAGCCTTGAACCCGGGATCTTCTGATCAGCAAGCGAATGCGATACCACTAGCACACTTTTCCAACTGACGAAACAGCAATTTGTTGCACTTCTTATCAGCGCGTATGGTTAAATATCCAATTATTACAATTATATCTTAAATATTGATTGGAATTAATTCATTCAGTACCACGCATATTTTCAAATGTACTTAAAGCAAGTTTCATGACCGCTTTGCGTTAATAATGCGAATCGACTGTAAATTTTACCCCCAAACGACAACCGTCCTCCATGTTTTATTTTCGAAGAGTTTGTTTACAAGCGAGCTTCACAATCTTCTCGCCACGTGGCGCCAGCATCATCTTCATGTCAGCTTCCCTGATTGGTTCGTTTCGTAAAATTAATTTTACGGAATAGAACATGTCCTATTTTATGAAACGTTTTATCAAAGGTTTTATAAAACTTGAATTTGACCGTGAGCAACATAAATTTTATAAAATTAAATTATTGTACAATAAATTTGAAGGAAAATTTTACCGTGAGCAACGGGCATTATATGTAATGCGCATTTACTGTTTTTTTTTTTTCAGAAGTCAATATTAATTTCATCTTTTATAAAGAGAGATCAAGTATTATGGTCACGATGCGCTGGCACAATAGTGTGATCGTGTGCTCAGTGATAAGTGAGATTAAATTTCACCATAAGGAAGGGACCTCCAGTGAAATTAGGAAATTCTATGGTGATATAAATATATCAGAACACCTTCAATGCGTGTGATATGACATCATAAATACATAGTGCTCACACATTAATTATGTCCATTTTTCCAACATAGAGAAATTTGAGAGGCGGAAATATCCGTGGAACACAATTCTATGTAAAACATTGGACTGGTTGCAAAGTGCAATCCATAATGACAACAAACTTTGACGCAAAGTGCGTGAAGAAAAATTATGAGTGTATATATCTGTAATTTAGGGTGATTTCATTTATGTAATATGTATTTTGGATGGGGATTATTAACGTGTCTGGGATAATCGGATAATGGGCCGTCGTCACGGTAAATCATCCGATGATCCGAGGCGAATATGTAACATGTTTTTCGAGGGGTTTTTATGCCACTGACATAAGTCAGTAGGAAGCCATTCTATATTTATTTACGCGGCAAATTGTTTAGCCAAGAGAATTTTTCATGTTAATTTATTATTATTATTAATTTATTATAATTATTATTAAGTTATTTTCGGAGCATTTTATAAAAATTATAAGCATACAGATAGGTTTTCTACGTCTTAGAAAACGCTATCAAGCAAATTATTACGAACGACAATATCATAGAAAATTATGTGATTACGGAATTTTACGGAGTTTCGTCAGTTAGGATATTATGAGAGACATGACTCACTGGAAATTCAGATACGGGCTGATTCTTTTCAAGAAGTATTACGCAAGCGGGGTTGCAGCGTCAAGAAAAGGCGGATAATTGGAACGGAAATCCACTTCATCATCCGCGCGCCGTGTGTAATGAGCCAGAGAAGGGGAAGTAGAGCGTGGGGAGCAGCCAATCAGTGGAGACCACGTAAGCTGGAAGTCGGTACCGAGGTGGGGAGCCGACAGGGGCATATATCGTCCGATGTTCCGTGGAGTGGGGGAGAATCTGTGAAAGACTTGACTAGTTCGGTTGCAAGTGTGTGTCGCTCCGATGTTCCGTGGAGTGGAGAACTATCTGTTTAAAACTTAACCAGTTTGGTTGTACGAGGGTATGGCTCCGTTGTTAGGACCATAAAGTCACCAAATCTACAAGTATATCATCAAATATCGACGGAGATGACGACGTCCAGGAGACTGTGGGAAGCACACAGCATCGTCCAGTACGAGGGAAATGCTTTGGCAATTTCCAGTGGTAAGCGCGAATGACGCAGAAATACGCAATCTCTCGTTTCTCTTTGTTTTATATTCAATATTTCAGTAACTTCATAGCTTGGGTGTTTTATATTCAATATTTCAGTAACTTCATAGCTTGGGAATAAGAGTAAAATCAATAATTTATCAGACTCCGTTTTCACGTAATTTTCTATCGGTAATATTAAAATCGCAACGCTCCAATTTAAATTTTATACTTATTATTATAATTAATTTTGCTATACTTGTTTTATACAATAAATTCAATTCTTTTACAATGCAATCTTTGCTTTCAGTAGGTAGCATTAGATATAGACCAATTCCTTCTCCTGATACAATTGTTTGTTGGGTTAATGATCAAATCATACCACGATCTGAGTGAATAGATTCTTGAAGGTGTTCTACCAGAGCTAGACGTTGTTAAATACAAATTTAGATTTCAGCATTGCGTTGAGGTCTTGGCGCCCATTAAAACAACATAGCTTAGGCAAAGGTAAACAGTTACATTTATCACCCAACAGTTAGGGGCAGCCAAACCGGTACACTTGTCGCTCAACGTGTGGGCTAGCAAAACTGTTACATTTCGCTACCAACATGGGGCATTAATTAGCATTACACAAGGAACAACAAAATTCGGCATGCAGGCTGCCCTCTAGGCGCAAATAACAAAGCTTGCACCCGGCACCTGAAACCAAACGATAAAAAAAACAAATAAAAATATAAAGGTATTTAATTGTTCACTTCAACCAACTGAAAGACTACTGTAGTTACTTCTACCAACCTAGGGGCAAATAATATTGAAGTAACACTCATCTGTGCATCAAAAATTGAAATATAGAGAAGGTTTGTTATGAAACATAATTCAATAACAGCTACCATATTGACGAGGGATAGGAATCTTATGGAACAAACAGGATGTTGGATAAGATATTTTTTGGAACAAACTCCGATTTTTACTATGCAATTACATTGGAATAGGTGTAATGAATTTTTTGTTCAGAATTAGGGAGACACCCTTGCAATTAGGTACACTCAAGTTGACCAACTGAAAACCATTAAATTTCTATTACTAAGGCAACACTAAAAGATGGCTTCTAACATGTTAATAATGGAGAAAACAAAAGCTTAAAACATCTTTGTATATTGGCTTTCATGGCCAGTGAATTAAAACTCAGCAATTTTTCTAGGTTTGTGCTGTGCTTAGAAAAATTGCTGAGTTTTAATTCACTGGCCGTGAAAGCCAATATACCATCTTTTTGGAAGCCTTCTAGGGAGGTTATGGCTGCTTGAGCTTTCAGTTCTCGAAGTGAAGAGGTGCAGGTGCCCTCCATAAAAAGTGACAGTCAGTCTGAAAGACTAGACTTGGTATCATTTTAAATGCTACAAGTGCTGAAAAATGCTAGAAAGGCTGGAGGCTTCTCGTTTCGCTCGAAGCTAAAGACTCTTGACATGTTAGAAAATTATCTGCATAATACTTATCTTGTTTCAAATTACTCGCGAACGGCAAGTGCAAACCAAGGGCAAAGCAATGTCAAGCGTGCGGGGACGTGCCCCTTCCGTCCAGTCTAAAAACACGTGTAGTGGGTGATGTATTGAAGATATATGTTCTCGCAGACTTTTTTGTAGAACTTTTCATGCTGACCAATTCTTACGCTCATAGTATATTGATATTTTTAACGGTTTGCCCAGCGTAAGCTTAAGAAGCGACGGACGCCAAGTTTGTTTTCGACTTTTTTACTGAAATCGTTACTGCTTGGCTTCCTTTGATCATACATAAATTATTTTCTACAGAATCTTTCCTCGAGATATCCTTTACAGAATGGTGAAAACCGCATCAAAATCCATCCAGTAGTTGTCTAGATTACCCGTGACATCCAAGAATCTGGGATTTTTGTCTTATACTAACGAAGTAGAGATTGTCGGGGAACACATGCACCAAGCGGTACTATGACGTCACACACCTCAGTGCATCTGGGTACATTTCGTAACGTAACGTATCGCCGGACCCCAGCATAACGAGGAAGTCGACAAGATCATTTAAAATGATAAAAGGAAGGTAGCACGTAGTTTGCCGGACCCCAGCATAACGAGGAAGTCGACAAGATCATTTAAAATGATAAAAGGAAGGTAGCACGTAGTTTGCTACTCCTGTGGGGGTTCGGGTGAGGACACCAAGAGACTGCTAATGAGCCAGCTTGGTGTCCTAGGCGAAACCCCACACAAGACATGGCACAAACCTAAAAAAAACATTAGAGATCTGGCCCCGTGGTGTTAAGGTAATGTGGCTGCCCTTTACCAGGTGGGGATTTTAGAAACTGACGTAAGGCTGGAACGGGGTACACTGAGCCTCATGAGGACAGTTGAGTAGCTGTCTGACGGTGAGGCAGCGCCCCGGTCACGAAAACCAAGATTAACAGTCGAGGGGACCTGATGCGCTGTCCACGCGTCACCCCAAATCTGCAGGTCAAATGGCTGGGCAGCGGTCGCTTGGTAGGCTTATGCCCTTCATGGGCTGTAGTGCCACAGGTTTGTTTTTGTTTTTTTACTATCCATTAAACCGCACTCATTGGTCTATGGAAATATAAAACACTTCCTTGTGGCACTAATAAATACTGTATTATTTCAATATTATTTTAGTCCTAATTGCTTCTTATAATATGGCACAAAATTCACAGTTGTATCACTCTTGCAGAATTCGGAATTTAAAAAGTGATATTTTGGATTTTTAACTGCTAAAATCCACAAACTCTGGTTGGTTCGTCAGTTTAGGGGCTGCGACAACGCAATCATATAGCCCCGTGTACTTTGGGTGTTTGCAGAATCTGTCTGATAACCGGTGTTAATTGTGATGGCTGTATTAGTGTGTGTTATCTGTAATTCAGGTAAGAACTGCAGACGATCAATTTCGAGTAGTTCCTACTTTTGCTACCATCAACGACACCTAGCTGTGAACTTGACTACTAAATGCCACTGCAACCAGCATCTGGCGGTGAATGTTGGAACTTAATAGAGCGTTAATCAAATCTACTTACAAATTTAGCTCCACTATAATTTGTGGAAGGTTCTTTTACATGCCATAAATCAATGACATGGGCTCGCTGGCTTTACTTCCCCTCCGAAGGAAGGCATATTGAGGAATTTTAACGCTCTTAAAAAATCCGACGACTTCGGCCGGGTTTGAACTAGCAATCTTGGGCATAGAAACTCAGCATGCTACCAACTACGCCACCGAAGCCGCCCCCACGAACTCTATTCATGAGTGATAATTTCTGCCCCTCTATATCCCATCTACTGCCAACCTTTCCTTAATGCTTTTACATAGAATGTAACAAACCAACATTGAAAATCCGTATTGTTTCTAAGTTTACAATAGTACATTATGCAACGAGCCTATAATGGCTATAATTAAGACACGAGTATTTTTTATAAAACGAGCGTATGCGAGTTTTATAATTTCCATACGAGTGTCTTAATTACCATTATAGGCGAGTTGCATACGACTGTTTATGTTCGACGATAATTATAACTTTATTATATGTTTTAACATAAATATTCATAAATATCTGTTGAGAGTCAGCTACTGGAATTTTGTGATCGCAGAGCGAGCGTTGGGTGTTATAGCTTCGTCTTTCAAGAGCTTTGAACGGCCGACGCATGCGCTCTGCCATATGCAGCCATATGTTTACATCAGCCGTCCCTCAGTAATATTGTCACCGCAGTCATTTGAAGACAATGCGCTGTGTAGAAATTAGTGTTAGTGATTTTAAGGTACTGTGCTATTTCTTGTCTCATATTCGCCAGTTTATTTACGCGAACTTATGGACGGTGGGTATTCCATGTCGGTAATTTATTATAGTTCGATGTTGTGTTTATGTCCGACATGTTGGATTTTGAGCGCATGCGCGAAATTATCGTTACCTAATTGGTCAATGAACGAGCTCTGATTGGCTGGAGAAACTGTATCGTAATGAAAAACGGTGTTATAATGACCATCATTATGATACAGTTTTCAAACACATAATAGTGAGGGTCGAACATAAAATGATTTGAAGGCAAAATAAAATTTGTCACATCAATTTGTTGTTGTTGTTGGATGAAAGCCATGAGTAAATTTGTGTTCCAGGTGTGACATGTACCTTCATGTGGTAGATGGCCCAACACAAACCATTGCCTCTATTCCTGAGGTCCTCAAGGTTATAGATGCTAAGTACGACTACCTAAAGGACTACTACGCTGGGCTCGCTATCGAGAATGTTATAGTGAGTAAATTTAAAATCACAGTAATATTATTTGTTAATTATTCATCTAGAATATTTACCGTATTTACTCGCCTATAACACCCCCTCACCTATAACACCCCCCCTCCTCAATTTTCTAATATTATTGGGGGGAAATATAATTGTAAAAAAAAAAAACAGGAATTGAAAAGGAGAAATAATCAGAAAAATGTAGTAAATAGGCCTACAAGATTCCAGTTAACGGTAAAACCTGCGCTTTTGCCAGCACCTCCTATGCATTGTTGACCTCGACATAGGCTACTCACTCCCCCTACCCCCTAGCTTAAGAGTTCCATGTCATGCATCCCGCACAGCCGTGTGTAGTGTATAATTAAGAAGCTTGCAGTACACAAGCAGGACTGAAAATGAGCAAGAGAACAAGTTTTACGGCATACTTCAAGTTGAAAGTGCTAGAATTTGCTGCAGAAAATGGAGTGAAAGCGGCGAGTCTTGAATACGAAGCGCAGCCGTGTATGGTTTGTTATTGGTGCAACCAGAAGGACAAATTATTGGGAACCAAGAAAACTTCTAAGCCCTTCCACGGTGTGAAAAAAGGAAAGTACGAAAATGTGGTCAGTCTGTATTAGAAACATATCTTCGGTATTTAAGGTACCGGTAGGCCTTGTTGACGCATAACATATTGCAACACTGTGTAACCTTGAACTCGATGTGCTGTCTTAGTCCTATGGCCAGTCAGCTGTGATGATGCAAGAGAGTGGCAATTTAAATGGGCTATTATCACTTTTATCGTAAATAAAGTTTTGTATGTTGATTTAAGGGTGCTAGGTGCTCCTTTGTGTGCCTTTATACCACACCATCTTAACCTATACCAAGGGAAATTTTCACCTTTTGTAAGTGTGTTTGTATGTGTTTGCATATGTGTGTCACCCCTCCCCCTATTTTTAGAGCCAGAAATTCGGAAAAAAGGGGGTGTTATAGGCGAGTAAATATGGTACCTTTAAATCAATTTTGCAATACATATCTAATAATTGTCAGCTGGATCATGGGTGCTATTCTTGTGTAAGTAATACCTTTGCCTCTTTTTAATGTATATGAGTGATGTGTTTTGTTTAGTGTTCGATGTGCAATAAATGTACTACCTGAAGGATTTAATTAATCAACAATTCTACACTTAAATCAATAATTTAATAGCAGGACATGTTTCAGATATATATATACACCGCGGACAGGCCAACAAGGACCACGCAAATATCACTTCTTTATAGGTCTAGTTTCCTTCTTTCTCTTCCAGAAGTCTTTCATCCTGGTCGACTGTGCAGCTCTTCTTTCAGCAGTCCATTCTCCTCTGTTGAGATTTTTCTTCTCCCCGACAAGAATTTTGAGACCAAAATTTTTTTTTCTGTACTCTATTCGATTTAGACAATCTTCTTCAGTAATTTTGAATTTTTGAAGTTCTTCTTTCATTTGTTTTACATAGCCTCCTTGTCCTTTATAGTTCCAGATTTTATCAAAAATTTGTTTGTTTAACCTTGAGCAATCCATGCGGACCATATGTCCGTAGAACTGAAGTCGCCGTTTTCTGATCATCACTTCAAGGTTGTCGATTTTACTATAAATTTCTGCATTCGATCTCAGTCTATAACCTTCCTGTGTTTTCCTAGGACCATAAATCCTTCTTAAAATTCTTCTTTCTATCTTGAGCAAATTCTCCATTCCGGTTATATTTGTAGTTTCCATGCCGTACAAGATGACTGGTCTAACAACAGTATTAAAATGTCGTAATTTTGCATTGATAGACAGGTTCTTTTTATTGTATATATTTTTTGTACAAAAATTTAATCTTTCCAATTTCCCTTTTTTGTTCTCGATTGCCAATTTATCCGTCCCATTGCTACTAATTATTTCTCCAAGATATTTAAATCGGTCAGTGACCCTGGTGCTCCCATAATTTGTTTTTATCATTTTCTTAGTGTATTTCTGATCACTTGTCATCATCTCTGTTTCAGATATTAATTGCATTCTTATAAGTTCAATTCAGAACGATGTTGGAGAAACAACCAAAATTAATTGATTCATTGTTTATTTATTTGCTATATTTATTTATTTATTTATTTATTCATTTTAGCCTATTTTCATTTTATGAAAAAAAAAATAGGCTTATGAGATCACCTTTTGTCTGTGTGTTTGTATGTGTGTGCATATGTGTGTCACCCCCCTCCCTCTCCTAATGACATCTAAACAGCTGGAGCTATTTCAATGAAACTCGGTAAAGTCATAGTACTATTTTGGCCGACCGCGACCGTGCCCTTCAAATTTAATTTCGTTTCACCAATTCAACATGGCAGCTGTGTGAAATATGGCATTATCAAATAATCTAACCTACAAATTTTGGCTTCACACAAGTTTAGTTAGTGGAAGGTTCTTTTTCATGCCATAAATCTATGACATGGGATATCCGGCTTTACTTCACCTCTGAGGGAAGGCTAACCGAGGGATTTTTAATGCTCTCAAAAAATCCGACAACTTCGGCCGGGTTTGAACCCACGACTTTGGGCAGAGAAAATACAGGGAGGCTATCCTAGACTTTAACTAAGTTTTATAGCTTAGGATACTGTCTCCCGTACCAGTATACTTGTTTCACATGCATCTTTGTTGGTGTGTACAATAGTTAGTTATTGTTGTTTTAAGGGGTAGAACTATGAGGTCATCTGCCCCTGGATATACAATAACAAGGACAGCTAATATAAGGTCCATGTAATGTAATATGTATTATGTGTGTATCTATGATATGTGTAAATTGTAATGTTGGTGCTACATCTTATGTTATGTTATGTTGGCACGTCTTAGAAATAAATCAGTTGAGTTACAAATGGACAAGTATGAAGGAGTCATTACACTGGCGACGAGTGGAAAACGGATTTAGTAAAAAGAACCTTCAGAGTGCAGTGGTTAAAAACGTAAGTTAAGTGAAAAGGACAAGTAAATAGTGATTATGTGGAAAGTACAGTTAAATGGAGTCAATTAAATATGACGGACCTTGATTTCGAAGGATTTGAAACGGGCGAGTGCATTGTTGAAAGCCGCGACCAGCTCACGGGAGCACCAGCACTTCAAAATATAATAAAGGAACGTGAGGAGGACATTCAAAATATGGCCCAACCACCGCGCCTTATTGGACACTTGGACGTTTTCAATCCAAAGGATGAGAAAATTGAAGACTTTTACAGCAGATTCGAGGACTACTGTTTAATGAATAACCATGCGTTGGGTCGGGACGCACCGGCAACCGAACGAAACGATTCTCCCGCGGATGGATCAAACGCCGTGAGGAAAAAAATGTTTTTTCTTAATCATTTAAATCGCGATGTACGGGCAACTCTAAATTGTTTGTGCAGACCTGTGGAACCCAGAAATCTTACCCTTTTGGACCTTCTGAAAAGATAAAAGGAATTTCTTAATCCTGCCGGTTTGGCGCTCGCTGAGACAGTGCGGTTTCAACGTATGACACAACTGCCATCTCAGACAGTTGCGGAATTTGTGCTTAAACTTAATGACGCAGCTCAGACGTGTGATTTTGGGAACAATTTGGACTCTCGTCTACGAGATCAGTTCATGTTTGGTCTCACATCAGACAAAACTAGATATCTATTATACCAAGAGCCAAATCTTACTTATGATAGAGCGGTGGAGGTGGCTAAACAAATGGAGAAGTGGCAAACACAGTCACAACAGATGGCCACAGAACGGGAAGGATATCAGGTCAGTAAAATTCAGCATGGGCCTGTAGGCCTATACAGTGAAAATCGCGGAGGTAGCCGTTTAACCAATAATAGCGGGACGCGAGGACGGGCTTGGGGACGAGGCACTATCCCAGGACGCGGAGCTTTTGGTCTACAGTTTCAATCTCCGGCGCCAAACAGAGGAAAGGAAATCCAGGGAAATTCCGAACGAGTACACGCAGTACCTCGAGGTCAACACTTAGGGCGGAGACAACCTAACAAGTCGTCACAAGGATGCTGGAGATGTGGATCGTCAAAGTGTCACCCAGATAATTGCTGGTCCAAAAGTGTAAATTTTTTGCGTGTATAAAAATAGGTCATACGGCTCGTTATCATAGAGAGCAAATTAAATTAGTTGTCAGTGACGAAGGGCAACAAGAGGAGTGTAGTGAACAATGGCGGTATGCTCCGTATTGCAGGGAATCAGCTGAAGCGATTGTTAGCAGCGACGGACAACGATCGGAACACACGTGTGATAGGCCTAAACAGGAGCAATGTGAGGAAAGTATTCTGAACTATGACGTGACTAGTGATTATGATCAATTAGTCATAAACAGTCTCCCATAAGTCCAACCCCTCGTCCACGTCGTGGGAGACGGGCAACGGCACAAAGTAGGGGATCGCCTGTATGGGCGAAGTACAGTGGGGACTTCGTGTGCCCCGGGACCGTTACGGTAGCTGTGAAGGTCCTACAGGAACCCTGAAAAGTGACGGCTAACGGGGCTCTGGTGAAGCTACGATAGGCCCAGCAAGCCAGTAGTGGATGAAACGAAATGCTTTCAAAAATGGAACGAGCCTCGGACATGATGGATATAATAGACGACACGGCTGAACACACGGACTAAGATTTGGAACTTTAAACATAAGTACACTGACGGGGAAGGTGGAGGAGATAGTGGATATGATGGAAAGAAGGAAGTTGGATTTATTGGGATTGGCAGAAACAAAGTGGAAAGGGGAAGGAAGGAGAGAACTGAGAAAAGGCTATATACTGTACTGGAGTGGGAATAAAGAGGGAAAGAGGAATGGAGTGGGAGTAGTAGTACGAGATGGTTTAAAAGAAGAAGTGAGGAGAATAAGTGATAGGATGATGAAAGTGAAAGTAGCACTGAGGGGAGAGACCGTAGAAATAGTGCAAGTGTATGCTCCACAAGTAGGCTGCGCCTCAGAAGAGGAGGAGGAGTTTGAAGAGGAATTGCAGAAGCAGCTGGTAGGAAGAAATATGATTGTTATGGGGGATCTGAATGCCCATGTAGGAAAAGAAAGACAAGGTTATGAGAGTGTTCTAGGACCAGAGGGTTGGGGCGGAAGAAATGAGGAAGGAAAGAGACTGTTGGAATTCTGCCAAAGGAACAGCCTGCTAGTTGGGAACTCATGGTTTAAGAAAAGAGAGAGCCACACAATCACATGGTACAGTGATGACTTGACCAGGAAGTCGGTGGTCGACTATATACTGTATGAGGAAGAACTGAATAAGAACATCACGGATATCAAGGTTATACCATCGGAGAACCTGGATAGCGACCATCGATTGCTGGTAATGAACCTGAGAGGGAGTAAGGAGAAGAAAGGGACTGAGAACCAGGAAAGACGAATAAGGATATGGAAACTGAAAGAAGGGGATAGATGGGTCGAGTACCTCAAAATGGTAAAGGAAGGAATTCCAACAGATGAAGAAAGAGGGGTGGAAGAGGAATGGGCTAGATTTAAGAATACACTAGTAGGTGGAGCAGAAGCAGTATGTGGGAGGACAAGTAGTAAGAAGAGGTGGAAGGAAACACCATGGTGGAATGAGAAGACAAAAGGTATAGTAAGGGAAAAGAATAGAGCCTTTAGGAGGTGGTATCAAAATAGGACGGTAGAGACAAGGGAAGAGTACCAGGAAAGAAAGAAGGAGGCGAAGAGAATAGTGGCTGAGGAGAGAAGAAAGTGGATGGAAGAGTGGACAAAGATGATGAAGGAGGATAGCGAAGGTACAAAAAAGGTCCTGTATGGGATGGTAAAAAATAAGAGGCAGAAGGATCCTACGGATTATGTTAGAATGGTGAACAAAAGGGGACAAGAGATAGAAAATAGGGAAGAACTGAAGAAAATGTGGAAAGAATATTTTGAAGAACTTCTGAACCCAAATGGAAATGATGGTGAGGAGGAAGAAATCGGGGAAGAGGAAGATGAACTGCAAACAGAAAAGGACTTAACATGGAAAGAAGTGGAATATGCAGTGAAAAAGATGAAAGGAGGGAAGGCACCGGGTGTGGATGAGTTGAGTGTGGAGATGGTGAGAGCAGCAGGAGAGGTGGGGATTCAGTGGCTGTACCGAGAGGTGAGGACAGCATGGAAGGAAAGGAAGACCCCAGAGGACTGGAAAAAAGGAATAATTGTCCCGATCTTCAAGAAAGGTAGTAGAACAGATTGCAGAAACTATCAGGGAATAACACTGATGAGTCATTGTGCAAAGATCTTCGAGAAAGTTTTGGAAAGGAGAATTAGGACAAGGATAGAAGGAGGGATGAGGGAAGAACAACATGGCTTCAGGCCAGGAAGGTCCACAGTGGATGTGATTTTTGCTGTAAGGCAGTTACAAGAACAGCACTATGAGTATGGAACAGATCTACTGATGGCCTTCCTGGACATTGAGAAAGCATATGACAGTGTATGCAGAAACAAAGTATGGAAGTCCCTGGAGGATAGAGGAGTAGAGAAATGGACTATAAAGAGGATAAAGGAGATGTACAGGGGAAGTGTGAGCTGTGTGAAAGTGGGAGGAGAGAGATCGGACTGGTTGGAACAGAGAAATGGTCTGAAACAAGGAAGTGCACTGTCACCGTTAGTTTTCATTGTGGTGATGGATGACATAATGTCCCGAGTGGCACAAGTAATTGGGGAAGGAAAGATGAAAGCAATGGTGTTTGCAGATGATTTGATGATTTGGGGAAACAAGGAGGAGGAGGTACAGGAACAGTTGGACGTGTGGGAAGGAATAATACAAGGATATGGGATGAAATTTAGCATAAATAAGAGTGAGATGGTGATCACAACAAGGAAGAAGAAAAGAACCACAACGGGAATAACAATTGGTGGGGAACGGCTGAAGAAAGTGGAGAGTTTCAAGTATCTGGGAAGCCTGATACAAGATAATGGAAGAAACGATAGAGAAATAAATGAGCGGGGGAGGCAGGCAGAAGCATTTCGGAGGAGTGTGAGAAGCATGTTATGGAGCAAGGATGTCCCTCAGAACAGCAAAAAGATCATATATCGGACATACTATGTCCCTATCCTGACTTATGCCTCGGAGACCTGGATTATGAATGGAAGGAAGGAGAGCAAAATACGGGCCAGTGAGATGAGGTTCTTGAGAAGCAATATTGGAGCTACAAAGATGGACAGAATAAGAAATGAGAGGACCAGAGAATTAATGGAGGAGGAACCATTACAGGATGGTATAGAGAAATCTAGACTTAGATGGTATGGACATATAAAACGAATGGAGGAGAAGAGGATACCCAGGAGGGTACACGAGACGAAGTGGGAAGGAAAGAGACCGAGGGGAAGACCGAGAGACAGGTGGCTGAAGGGGGTGGAAGAAAGCGTGAAGAAGAGAGGAGAAGACTGGACAAGGGTGGAAGCTGAGAGGTGGTGGGAAGACAGAAGACGTTGGAGAGGCTTGTGTTCCAAACAGACCCGGCCAGTGGCTGGAAACTTTGCAAGATGATGATGATGATGATGATGAGTCATAAACAGAGTAAATAATGGGGATGTAATAGAAAAGTCATGTGAGTGGGAACTATCATTTAATGAGGAGAAAGAAGCAAGGGAAATGTGTAGGTTAGTAGATGAGGACATGTGTGTAGTAGAAGAAGGAATCGGATTTAAACAAAACGACACTAAGGATAGTAATAAAAACAGAAATAATGAGGTAATTCGAGATACTGGGAACTATGTGAATGGAGTGGAGGTAAACCTTGTTGCACATAATAATGAACCATTGTTAGTGAAAGCCAATATTGATGGTGTAAAGGTATTAATGGAAATTGATACGGGCTCAGGATACAGTTTAATTCATGTAAAGCAGTTGCAAGAATTGTTTCCACATTTAAGTATTAGTGGATGTGATGCTAAACTTAAAACAGTAGATGGTAGCCCGATTAAAGTGGAAGGAACAGTAACAGTTAACCCGCCGTTGGTCGAGGGGTGAGCGCGGCGCTCACTTCTAAAATATTTTTGTTGTAATAGGTCGGAAATCACGGAGAATGGCCTGTAACTATGAGTAGCTTTTCGTTGGAATGTCAGGAGTGGGGGGTGATTGGTCAGAGTGCATTTGCGCCTCCATCAGTGAGTTTGGTGCAACCAAACTCTACAGTACTACGTGCCAGTGAGCGGAGCGCTCACCCTCGACCATCCATGTTGTACCTTTTTACTGATTTTGCTAGATTCTCAATTTGTGTATTTCGTGCATAGTTGGCCAAATTCTTCAATTAATTACCTTCTTTAACTTTTATTTATATTTTGTGTCATTTTGTTGCATTATGACTGACGAAAATCAAACAGCTAATTGGCTTGAAGAGGACTCGGACCAAGAAAGCAAAGTGTTTCAAGACGATAACAGTTCTTCAGATGATTCTGACGTTCGTGAGGTTGGAAATAGTGACCACAACAGTGAAAGTGAACAATCAGCTGAAGAAGGAGGAGAGGAAGAAAGTGCCGTGAATCCAGGGCCTTATTACATTGGCCGTGACAAGACAACACAATGGAGTATTCATGCACCAAATCAACGCAGACGCAGACCCAGGAGAAACATTGTAATCCACCTTCCAGGAGTAACAGGAGAGGCTAGGAATTCAAAGATAATTACTGAGGCATGGAACCTCTTTTTTCCTGTGTCTGTACTTGAAGAAATAACCCACCATACAAATGTACGTCTGAGAAAAATTAGATCAAAGTACAGGCATGAATCAGACGTGGTAGATACAAACCTAGAAGAAATTAAAGCCCTCATTGGAGTGCTTTATCTGGCTGTAGTGATGAAATCTTCCCACGTAAACATTTTAGATTTGTGGGCAGATGTTGCAACTGCACCTGAAATATTTCGTTTGGTGATGAGTTACAGACGCTTTTATTTATTGCTTAGGGCTCTTCGCTTTGATGATGTCACCACCAGACAGGAGAGGAAATCACTTGATAAACTGGCACCGATAAGGAACGTATTTGATGGATTTGTGCAGAGATGTTTGGATAATTATAGTGTATGTGAATATGTGACATTGGACGAAATGTTATAGTCTTTTCGAGGAAGGTGGTGTTCTTTCCGGCAATACATGCCGAAAAACCCGGCAAAGTACGGTTTGAAGATGTTTGCTGTAGTAGATGCGAGAATGTTTTATACTCACAATATTGAAATTTATTGTGGAAATCAACCGGCGGGATAACAGACCAAGTGCTGTTGTGAAGAGGATGACATTACCAATTCAGGGCTCTGGTCGGAACGTGACAATGGACAATTGGTTCTCTTCTGTGCCCATTGCAAACGAGTAGGCTACTCAAAAGAATTTGACAGTCGTAGCGACATTGAAAAAGAACAAAAGGGAGTTGCCTTTAGAAACTGTAAACACTAGACCAAGGCCTCCATTCAGAAGTCTATTTACGTTCGGGGAAAGCGTAATGATCGTGTCGTATGTTCCGAAGAAATATCGAAATGTTATCCTCTTATCGTCGATGCATGATTCTGATGAGATTGATGAAGCTTCTGGAGACCTATCAAAACCTGTTATTGTGACTTTCTATAACCTTACCAAAGGGGGAGTGGATGTTGTTGAAGACGCAGTACTCAGTTGCAAGAATCTCTTTTCGGTGGCCTCTTAGAATATTCTTCTCTCTTCTTGACATTGGTGGGATAAATTCTCAACTTATTCTAAATTGCAATACTGGATATAAGCTCACAAGAAGAAAGTTCCTGAAAACGCTGGGTTTAGATCTCATAAAGTCACACATGACCACTAGAGCCTCATATAGCTGTCTGAAAAACGATCTGCGACTTAGAATTAAAAATGTTCTTGGAATTAAAAATGGGCCACCTCCACCGCCGCGGCGTGTGAGGAATAGTGAAAGGGAAAAATGTGGGTTTTGTCCAAAGAAGAAAAATAGATATTCAACTATCAGATGTGCAAAATGTGCACTACCAATCTGTGGAGAGCACACAGTAACAATATGTCAACAGTGCAAAGGCAATAATGGAGTAGCCGCCGAAAATAGCGATTCTGAATAACGCTGCTGGTTCTTGGAAAACTGGGACTGATAAACTTCTGATGTGTTTGATCCGTCAGTTTTCAGTTTGGATAAATGGCAATATTTATTGAAGTTTGTTTTACCGTATAATAAATCATTTGCAAACATAATAACACAACATTTTTGCAACTGATCAGTGGCATTGAAACAGTAGTACGGTATTTGTTATTACTAAGTCTAAAATGTCTGTCCGCAGTTTAGTATAGTATTATTGTGTATATCAATAAATGGACAGTTTTCTTTCATATTTTACTTTAAAACATTTATTGTATCGTTGGATAATATTAAGAAAGAACAAAAACAAATAATAAAGTAATAAACCAATTACAAAAAGTAAGAAAACTTGATCATAAACGATGGGTGAGCGTCGCGCTCACCCTCGACTATCCCCGTCCGTCCGGGAGGCTCGACCAACGGCGGGTTAAGGTTAGTGACAATGTAGGAGATGAACATGAGCTGAAGTTGGTACTATGTGACACATCTCAGTTGTTTTTGCCTTTGATTGGTAGGGATTGGTTGGAAGAAATAGTAGTAACAATTGAAAAAGAAGTATTGGCTATAATGTATGGGTTAACTAAATTCTATAAGTATTTAGCAGGGAGAGAGTTTATATTAGTGACAGATAACTTGCCCTTAAAATCCATATTGTCACCTGAAAGACCCATGCCACTAGTAGCAGCTACCAAATTACAACGTTGTGCTACTACTTTAGCAGCATTCAAATACAATGCAGAGAATAGGAAAAGTGAAAATATGGGACCCGCAGACATGTTGTCTAGACTTCCCAGTCAAGATGAAATTGTAGAAAGTGTAAGAAGTGTAATAACTGAACTGTCAGGGTTACCCATTAATGCTGAAATTGTAGCAGATGTTACTCTTAAGGATCCTGTATTGACAAAGGCTATTGAGTTAACACAGTCGGGTTGGCCACAACAAGTGACAATGCCAGCACTCAAACCGTATTTTGAAACACGCTATAGCCTGTCAGTGGTAGAAGGGTGTCTTCTTTTTGGAGATCGTGTGGTAATCCCCTTTGAATTAAGAAGTAAAGTACTGGATACCCTTCATGGTGGACATCCAGGTAGTGTAAGGATGAAAATGAGAGCAAGGAATGTGGTTTACCGGCCAAATTTTGCCAAAGATATTGACGAGTATATTAAACTGTGTGAACCATGTGCTAGAGTAAATTTTCAGGCGATTTCACCAATACAACATGTTTGGCCTTCAACGAACAGTAATTGGACTCGCCTGCACTTAGATTTCTTTTATTTTAACACTGAAGTGTATTTGATATTGCTTGACAGTCATAGTAAATGGCTGGAAATATGGGATGTTGGGGGTACTTCCTCCACAGCTGTAATTCACAGATTGAAAGCATGCTTTGCCACGTTCGGACTTCCTGCTCAAATAGTGACCGACAATGGTCCCCCCCCTTTGATTCCTTCAATTTCTTGTCATTTTGTACAGATAATGACATAATTGCTTCTAAAGCCCACCTTATCATCCTCAGGCGAATGGCCTTGCAGAAAGGGGAGTGCAAACAGCAATGACTGGTCTTAAGAAAATGCTAATGCCTGAGTCAAAATTGTCAATTAAGCATAAAGTTTATAATTTCCTTTTCCAGTACCGAAATACACCAAGCTCGGTAACTAATATCACTCCAGCAGAAATAATCTTTATCTTTCCAGTACGAACACCTCTCAGCAAGATGAAACCAGCTGCTAAACAGTCTTATGTGCCAAATGTAATTACATTTCAGATAGGGGAGCAAGTTCGTGTACGTAGGAGAAAGGAAGATATCCCTGAAGTGGGTACAGTGTTAAAAGCCCTTGGGCGAGGTACATACTTGGTAGATTTAAAAGGTAAACAATCCTGATGGCATATAATTCAGATGAATATGTATTATTCTAAGCCAAATACCCAAGTTGGGGAACAAAGGTCTAATCAAGATGTTTCAAACACCGACAAACTAGTTGTGCCCCAGAACCAGACAACCATGTTAGCGAAACAGACAACTCCGCTAGCAATAAACCTAGAAGCTGAAACTATACCTCAACCTAACCGTGAGGTAGTACCTGTATCAGAATCATCCAGTCAGGACATGAAATCAACAATTATCGTTCCCCCTGCTGGAACTCAAGTGCGCAGATCTGAGCGCATCAGTCGACCTCCTGTTAGACTGAATTTATAGATTTCTAACAAGTAGATATTGTCATTGAAGAGAGGAAAGAGTGTAATGTAATAGGTATTATGTGTGTATATATGATATGTGTAAATAGTAATGTTGGTACTACATCTTATGTTATGTTATGTTGGCACATCTTAGAAATAAATCAGTTGAGTTACAAATGGACAAGAATGAAGGAGTCATTACAGTCCACTTCCAACAAACTAGAGTTTCCTAAACAATACCAATTTTGCAGCATTGAACTAAGCACCCGGGTTGATTTTTTTTTAAGTACAGATTTGTACGGTTAAAGTTGGCAACACTAGAAGGGGATACAGACTGCTTCCTCACAGCCAGTTTATAAATAAACAACAGTGCTCCTGCTCAATGTTTAGGGCTCCATTGAGGTCTGATTTATCTTAATCTTTGCATTACTCAAACACAAAAGAAGATCAAAAGTCCTCAAGTTAAATGTTTATTGTAACATTCCTTACAGCCCGCATTTGTCAGTGTACAAGAGGAGACCTTCGACACTGCACTGGCAGCGCTGATTGCATTGGTGATCGTCCTCTTCGTCGGCTCCATCACCTTCATCGTAGTGTGCTGCTGTCTGCGTCATTGGTAAGTTCTTACAATTGTACTTAGCTTATAGGGATACCACGTACAAAAGAATGTTTCAGTGTGCAAGCACACCAGAGTAGGGGAGAGGGTTTCCATCACTCTTGTCTGTCCACTGCTAGTCTTTCTTCCGTGCATGTGCACCAGGAAGGGGAAGTGCATCTCTCTCTCTCTTTCTTGCTGCTGCTGGTTTCCTTGTAGTTGGATCATGTGCAATGTGGATTTGTACTGCCATGTATATGGAGGGGGAAGCTGTTCAGCAGCAACGTACGGCGAGTCCCGCCTCCAACATTTTTTGTACCGTATATGGTACACCTATAGCTGTCTGTTAGGTAGTCAGCCCAAAGGCTGGTTGGATCCTCAAAAAGTACCGTCGTTAGGTTATGTGGGCAGATACCCACAAAAACCCAAGGCAGCGTTATATTGAGGCGTTCTAGGCAAAAAGAGGAGTGAGGTAGTTTGTCATTACTTTCCTCACTGAGTCAGAACAATAGTACTAACCCTATGAGTAAAACCTTTCACAGCATCCACAGGCACTGACTGTGCCCTGAATGCCATTACTAAGCACCACCCATACCTCAGTAGCTTCCATATAATCACAGCCATTAGTGAGACTGAGACATCAGTGAAAAGCCACATTTTACTCTAGCCTGTGCCAACAGACAAATGCAAATGTACTGCATTCATCAAGAGATGGCAAACAGGCCAAACCCCTATCAATTAATGGCCACCTTCTGTGGCCTCAGAGTACTCCGGATCCAGAGATCCTAGGTTTGATTCCCGGCTCTGCCAAGAAATTTAGTTAAGAGTCTCAGGGTTGGAATGGGGTACATTTAGTTTGATAAGGCAAAACTATGAAGAGACGTGTTTGATTCCCACCTCAGCTGTCCTAAAGGTGGGTTTACATGATATCGAACTTCTGTGTTGTATGTTTGTGTCTCCTGGAAAAGTGTTTTCCTGGAAAAAAATTACATGTATTAGTTATGATCACTATTATGATGGGGAAATTTGTGTTGACCAACTGACGAGTTAACAACAAGCAGTTTGTATTGGTAACACTGAAAAGATGGGTTCAAAACTTTACATATCTTTCCTCAAGACAGAGTCTGTACTATTTAAAAACTCATTCAAATCTTCTGGTGGGTCAGCCAAGATGACAATGTCATCAGCAATAATCTCAGAGTTTCCATTTCTACTCGAGGTAAATTCCAGGTTGGTTCCTAACGTGAGGCCACGACTGCCTCTTTCCACGTTCTAGCCTCAATTAAAAATGAAGACCCCCATGGAAAGAACGGGGTGAGTCCATTTTTTTCAGAAATGAGTTTATGGCGCATTCTGGTGGTCAGCCATCGTAACTACAGATCAGTTGAAATTAATTTTAAATAAAGTGGTAAGTCACCGAGATACAGAGGTTTTTATTTTTACTGGAAATGGAAAGAACGTTCCATATCCTCTTACTTTTTCATAATTTAATTTTAGTTGTTATTTGTTTTACATTAAGAGGATGGCTCCCCACAGGATACCTCGAGTGTACTTTGGCCAGAGTGTCCCCGGGAACAGACCCGGCGATGTGTGGGAGAAGCAAATTTATAAGGACCTTGAAGCTAGAGATAAGAACTGGCATCAAATACAACAACTACAACAGTTATGGATGGACAGGACAAATTGGAGACGGTTCATTTATAACCGCACCCGGCTTGCTGGAGCGAAGAAACGATGATGATGATTTGTTTTACATGTGCTTCCTTTATATTATGTATTTATTTAGCGTGTGGCTTTAAGTGCCAGAGGCTGTAGCTGCTTCAAGTGGACACCCATAGGGTGAGCTAAAATTCCGGTCAATTTCAAGTAGTTCCAACTTTTGCTACTAGATGTCACTGACACCTAGTGGTGAACGTTGGAACTATGATAGAGCGTTTCAATGAAATCTAACCTAGAAATTTAGCTTCACACAAGTTTAGTTAGTGGAAGGATCTTTTACATACCATAAATCTATGACATGGAACAGCCGGCTTTACTTCCTCTCCGAAGGAAGGCATACTGAAGTATTTTAACGCTCCTAAAAATTCCGACGACTTCGGACGGGTTTGAACCCGCTATCTTGGGTACAGCAGTTCAGCATGCTACCAACTACGCCACCAAAGCACTTCCTTTATAAGAAATAAATTTAGCAAAATAGCTATATTGCTTACCCTCAATTGAGGTATTTTAAGTATTTCTTTTTAGTGTTTTTTTGCGTATGGCTTTTAGTGCCGGGAGTGTCCGTGGACATGTTGGGCTTGCCAGTTTGTAGCTGCTTCTATGCGTACATCCGTGGGTGAGCTACAAGTACCGTCACGTGTGGAGTGTGGTCTGGGGAGGAGAGTTTGAATGTAAGGATGATGAGTTGGAAGGTAGCGGCTGTGGCCTATAGTTAGGGACCGACCCCGGCATTTGCCTGGAAGGAAGATGGGAAACCACAGAAGACCATCTTCAAGGTTGCTGGCGGGGGGATTTGAACCTCTTCGCCTCCCGGATGTGAGCGACTGCCAGCAGCCACACCGAAACGACCATGGCTAACTCACCCGTTTTTTTAGTGTTGCAACTTTAAATTGGCTCTCCAGAAATATTTACATAATGTGACTTACCCCGTTTTTTCCGTGGAGTCTTCAAATACAGACACTACTACAAGTATCACAATAATACAGGTTATCAGACAGGTTTCACACACACAGGGCTACATGATCACAATGTTGCAGTACCCCTAAATTATTTAAGAACTAACTAATGGGATTTGTTTCTTGTTTTGTTTAGGGTCATCCCTGCCCCCAGTGACCTGAAGAAGAAAGAGGCTCTCATCAAAAAGGAGATAATCGATGACTTGAACAACACAACAGAGAATCCTCTCTGGATTGAACAGTGAGAACATTTTGAATTGATGTTCAAGGGCATTATATTAAAATGCTATAATAAATATAAATGGATTTACCAATGATGGTGATTGTTTAATAGTTTTTAGACTTTCACAGCTGTTATTGTGAATACAGTTTATTTCTGAAAAGGGGCGTGGTGGCACAGCGGACAAGCTGTTGGTCTTTCACCATGGCGGACTAGGTTCGATTCCCGGTCAATGCTTGTGAGATTTTCAAAGTGAAATGCCATGTCCTGTGGTTCGGATTCCACGTAAGAAGGAGGTACCGTGGCTCGTGATCTCGAGATTAACGGTCACGTAAAACTACAATCTTCCTTTTTATTTCTGAAAATTCATGCTGAAAAATCCTCAGGAAAGCAGTGCATGTTAAATCGATCATGACAACCCAGATTGGGAGGTGAAGCAAGTTCAAATCCTGGCCGATAGATACCGTATGTTCCATGTTCACTACTAAAGGATGTGATCTTTTCCACATACCAGATCTATCAAAAGACACATTGTGAGAACTTGCATCAACAAAAAATACCAGTTAGATGGACAGTGGTGGATAGAGCCCAACAAAGTCGTGTACTAGGAATTGGAACCACTACTGATACCATGCGTGAGAGAAGACTGGGATTCTTTGAATACATAATGAGAATGCAGGAATCGAGACTTCTGCAAAAACTGGTACAGTGCATTTTCGCCTCAAAAAATAGCACAGCAATTTAATTCTGTCAAGGGTGCGCACTCGTATAACTGCTACTAAACTGTATGAAATACACTCATCTGTTGAAACTACTCGCATGCCATGTATTGTAAAGTGGATTTACTAATTCAGAAATCTTTGCGGGCATGCGCATAACAACTCACTTAAGCTCATTTGTCGAAACGATTTCCACGCCAACATTCATTTGTTGAAACTACTCCCACGCCATGTATTGTAAAATAGATTTACTAATTCAGAAATCTTAGCGGGCATGCACATAACAACTCACTTAAGCTCATTTGTCAAAACGATTTCCACGCCAACATTCATTTGTTGAAACTACTTGCACGCCATGTATTGTAAGATGGATTTACTATTCCAGAAACCTTCGCCAGAGTGTCGGTTGAATGGTATATTAATACATATCATCATCATCGTCTTCGGCTTTTCCCAATTATTTGGGGTCGCCGGAGCCAACCAGGCTCATATTGGTTTTGGCCGGGGATTTAAGGCCGGATGCCCTTCCTGACGCCACGTGATTTTCCAGGTGAAAATTCCACCCCGCTGTCACCGGGATTCGAACCCCGGCCGTCCGGGTGAAAGACGAGCAGCTAAGCCACTGCGCCACCACGCTCCCCGGTATATTAATACATATGGAACAAACAAACTACCTAAGAAAGATTCATTTTTATATGTAGCAGATCACATTTGTATATCTTCTAGATATCTCTTTAGAGATTGAAAAGTAGAAATATGGTGTTCCCAAAGAAACCTAGTCTCTACTTTGTATAAAACCAAGTCCCTGATTCATGGGTAATCTCGAGAACCACTGGATGGATTAGATGAGGTTATCACCATTCTGTAAAGGAATTCTTGAGGAAGGTTTCTGAAGAAAATAATTTATTTTTGATCAAAGGAAGCCAAGCAGTAACAATTTCAGTGAAAAAGTCTAAAAAAAAACTGGCGTCTGCACGCTTTTTAAGCTTACGCTGGGCAAACCGTTAAAAATATCTATATACTATGAGTGTAAGAATTGTTCAGCTTGAAAAGTTTTACAAAAAAGTCCATGAGAGCATATCTCTGCCTTCAATACATCACCCACTATAAGTGTTTTTATGTTTCCATTTCTTCCAACAATCTCCATTCAATTACTGAGGCAACAGTTTACGAGCTAGCTAGGGGCGAGCCAATCACCCCAGTTACAGCCTAGCTAGCGGGCAAGCCTATTAACCCAGATACAGCCAGCAGCAAACTGTCGAGTCGTGTTGAGACTTCAGAGAAGAGTGGTTGTGTTTGGAGTTTCCGTGGAAGTGCAACTCGGCTTTTCTTCATTTCACCTGTGAACTTTTTGTTCTGCAAAATACACAGTCAAGTTTGGATTGGACAGATTGCACCTTGCCATTCTTAAATTACGTCTGACAAGAATTTGTTGCACATGCATCTCCATGATAATATAATTAATAGTCCAGTCAGTGATTTTAACCCGTCATGCCGAGACGTAAAACGGATATAGGTCGTAGTTCATTGTCATCTAAATAAAAGTGCATATCACGTAATGCATTCATAACTGTTACCGGGCGAATCTAGTTATATATAAATTCCACAGATATTTTGTTGTTTTTAATTCCAATTTATTTGTCTGTCTCTCAGAAAGCTGAAGCTGCATGAAGAACAGGAGCTTACCATGCAGGTATTCTGTGAGCCTGAAGGTCCAGGTTCATCTCCTGCACAGAACCAACCAATCGAGCGTCGAGCAAGTGTAGACTTCTCTCAGGTAAGGTTCATTCTCAGTAGTAGCGTAGTCAGGGACTCAACGTGTCGGCTAGATAAGGGCTCTCTTATGAACACATTAGAAGACTTAGTAATTTACTATAAGCAAAAAATCCACAAAAAATCTTGATGAAATTAATGTTTAATGAGATATAGGAATTAAAAACTCAGGAGGAGGAGGAGTACAAGGATGAGGACGAGGAGATTCAAATTTTCCATTAACCACATCCCCCCTATCTCTTTCCTCTCCCCACCCACCAGCCTACTCCCCTGTTAGCTTGCCCTCGGTGTGCCCTGCCACATGGCGCAGCTCCATACAGTTACAGGCCAGAAGTTTGTTTTAGACGAGTGAAAATCCTAATGGAAGCCTGGAGGAGAGGTACTACAGTACCTGTGTTGTTGTCAGCTGCCCCTTGCGGTCAGATGATTGACAAAGCTATCTCACACTACTGCTGAAGTACAGTCATATGCAAATATAATGGCGTTCTGTTCGTAACGTGTACTTCCGCGTCACACAACACTTCGACGTGGACTGTACTGTCTGCACGGTGGTGTCATCACGTGCTCAAGTCTGGAATTCCATTACATCAGACCGGTGGTGACAAATGTGAAGCGAGAGGGCTAGGGAGCGACTGTGAACAGGCTCACCCGCAAGGTTCAAGGTCAAGGGCAATCATCTAAAACAAATGATACAATACATTTTAATTAATTTAATGTCTGTTTTGCTTCTGTGAGGGCGTAGTGAAAGGAGCAAAGTACATCGATTAACCCTACAATACTAAAATTTACGTGTATAAATAATTAACTGCTTAGAATTCCCTCTATATCTGTCCCCACCCTACCATCTTCCAGCAGAGCTTCTACTGGTCAGTGGTGGTGATGTTAATGCTTTTGTTATTAATGCCAATCAGCTATACAGGTATAATCATGGGGCAAAGAATTGCCTAGAAACTATCCTTGAATTTAACAATATATTGGTTTTTGAAAGAATAATAGGATATCCGCCTATCAATACTATTTATTATTACTACTTACAGGGACATGTTTCGAGGGCTATCACTCCCCCTTCATCAGACTGTCCAAAAAAACTTCAAAGATAACCATCCTTATTCACAAGTACATGCAAATCACATGAAGACAATTTCTACAGAATAATAAAAAAGTTCTCCAATCCATTGTTTTCGACTCTCGTTCAACGCTCCAAAGAAGATCATCTTAATGGATTTCTAGGCCTGGGTGCACCAAAACCACTGAATCGGGTCGGTGCAGCAGACCCGACTGCGTCATCGTTGGATCACTCTAGTCTCTATGTTGCTCTTGTCAAACATCAAAGCGGAGAAACGAGAGAACCCTTGTAGCCGCGCCATGCGCCGCCATTCGCAGTGCGAAAGGCGGATATCCTGTTATTCTTTCAAAAATATAGTTACGTCAATACGGACCTTAATAATCGACATGAATATATTGGTTTCTCCATGGCAATAACAAAGAGGTGGAGAATTTCATCTAGATATGTCACATCACTTCCGAGGGATTATAGATACAACCTCATAAAAACAGAGACAGTATTGTCAATTAAAACATGTTTCATATACTTTAAAATGAACCTTCTTTGTGAAACCTAGGCTAAAACAAAGTAAAACAAAAATATTCCTGTCCTAAATTGTAAACACTGAACAAGAATTCAAAATCTTTGCTTAAAACTCTTCATTTTCTTATTTTGAAACCCTTCCCAATTTGATTGTTTGTCCTTCCACTGTCAGTGACTCTTATTTTATTTCACTAGCCTACTTTCGGTTTTTGCAAAAAATGAACGTAGGCTTATGAGATCTACACAGGGCCAAAAATTGTGTGTCTGTCTGTGTGTACTCTGAATGTCTGCCCCCCCCCCCTATCAATTCAAACACGGTGAAACCGAATTGAACGAAATTTAGTACAGAGCTAGCAGTAGCAAAGGGAACCTCAGTGTCATGTTTTATATCGCCACCATCTTGACGGAAACGTAATGGCGGCCACCCAAATGTTCAAAGCTTAATTCAAATTACGACTAACCTAATCATCTGATATCTACCAAATTTTGCAACAACATACCTTCATGTGGGAAGCAACTTTTGACCAAACTACAAGGTTATCAGCCCAATAGTTTGCAGATTGCAGTCATGTATGTGTGCAAATCGATTCCCCCTATCAATTCAAACTGAACGAAACCCAAATCAAATCACCTTTGGCACAGGGGTAGCACTAGCAAGGGACAACGCAGTGTCATGTTGTATATCGCCGCCATCATAACCAAAACAAAATGGCGCCCACCCAAATGTTCTGAGCTTAAATCAAATTACAACTAACCTAATCATCCGATCTCTACTACGTTTTGCAACAATATACCTTAATGTAGGAAACGTCTTTTGTCCAAACTACAAGGTCATCAGCCAAATAGTTTCAGGATTGTGGATGTATGAATCATACAAGTATTATAGCCCAACCGTAACTTACGATTCAACAAGGCCTGACTTCAACAATTCAGCTTATCGTACATATGGAGGTTTAAACTGTCCTCAAGGAGGTGACCGGTAGGATATTAGCCCATTATAATAGAATATGTAACCGTAGAAGTGACTTAACAGGTCCGATTGACTATGCCATATCGTTGTGGGTCGTGACGTCCTGTAGACAAAATGGCCACTATTTGTGCTCGTAAATCCATGTATATCCGTAACTGTGGAAGGTTATATCCTTTTAGGAATGTACTGAACACAATAATACATATTTAGTATCAAATGGTTTATAGAGGCACTGAAAAACGCTAATGAAATCATTTATTGTTCACTTTAGACCATCCTCCCTTTTCATAACTTATTAACAACTTTCAACACCTTAGCTTATTGAAAATATATCATTTATGATATGCATACCTTTCGGGGAGTTGTTGGGAGTCGTTGCACAATCTCTTCATACTCAATAGCCACTGCTGCACCGCAATAATTGTTATTTCACGGAAAGAATGAAATTTTTCTTCACTTACGGATGCCATCTTTGAAAGTCATGTGACACCCGAAAGTCGATCATCTGACTACGTTACCAACTTGAATAAAGAAATTCACCACACGCCTTCGCTACTAAGTTAGGCACTGTCTTGTGGAAAATTACTGCTAGTACTACAAGCAAGGGGGTCTGGGGTGTAAGCCCCAGGTTAGGTCTGTTTTTGTATGTAGAACATTAATAACATACAATTTATATCCGCTACTAGGTTAGGTACTGCCTGGTCGAAAATTAATGCAAGTACCACAAGCAAGGGGGTCTGGGGCTTAAGCCCCAGGTTAGGTCTGTTTTTGTATGTAAAACATTATAAATACATAAATAAACACTGTAATTGAGTTCACTAAGTGATTTCATACATCACGTGCGAAATAGTACCAAACGTGTGGGGTTGGCAATACTGACTCAGTGAGAAAGATGGGGGTGAGAACTTCGATTTCAACTATATAAGTCGTGTCGCTATTTGGGCGGAATGGTGGGTCTATGACAGCGGGCCAGTGAACATCTAATACTCAATCCTCTCCTGATATCCTCCCGACTATTAAATCAGGTAATTTCAGTTTTAAAAAATATTTATACAAAGGATGGTCTAAAGTGAACCGCTACCATGAAATCGTCAAATCATTGATTTCAGCACAAAAAATATATTTTATATCGTATGGTGAGTACAACAAGGAATTCATAAGTCCAGGTCCAAGTTCTTCAACCACACAACAGCACTTTCTGAAAGATCAAACAGGTCCCTGGGGCTTCCCGAGTAGGCATGAAGAGGGCAGCGCAGGATGACATCAACAAAATATGGTACATTTGTACTAGAGAAGTTATTTACAAAACATTATTGTACCGCATCCGTGGCGCAGTGGTAGCGATCTAGGCTCATAGTCCGTGTTAACGTGGTTCGAATCCCTATGGGTTATTTTTGTATTTATTATTTCATAACTACTCACACATTATAACGTTAAGCATATATTGTGTGTATTTGCAATCTAAAATATTATATAATATGCTGTACTCATAACCCCACAAATTTCAACACTCGAATACAGTGATTAAAATTCTTTGTCCTTTATCCACGGTAGAGTCTATTGTTGTTGTTATTTTTGTTGTTGATTCCTTTTGCGGCATCATGGTCTTGTATCCCCGTGTACTTGGGTGTGTATAGACGTTGTCTGATAACCTGTGTCATTGTGAGTTGTGTAGTCATACTAGTGTGTGTACTTTTATAAGAGGAAGGATTTGGGTAAGAAGCTGTTGATGTTGTTATTTCATTTGAGATGCATGGACATCATGGTCATTTAGCCCCGTGTACTTCGGTGAGTGTTGAATTTTGTTTCATAACCCGTGTTATTGTGATGGTTGTATTAGTGTGTGTGTATATATAATTCAGATGAGGATTTAATCAATCAACGTATAATATCCGTATAGCACATTGTATTTCAACAAGCTACTACAACATTCAATTATACTCCTTGAAGAGGACAAAGAGTTATAACTAAACCCATGCATTTAGGAGAAAGTAGGCTATATGTTCTTTGTTTTTTTGTGTATTCTGCCCGAAGGCAGGTCTGTGCCTCCGAAAAGGCCATCCTGAGCCGGAGTTTATGTGCGGTAGGGTGGCCAGGTCTTTTCCGCTCCTCCTTTCCCTCTCCCTGCCAACAGCGCGAGGTCCCCCAGAACTGACATTCCATCCAAGTTCCGACCACGCCCCATGCTGCTTAACGGCGGAGTTCTCATGGGATCCTGTGTTTCAACATAGCTAGGCCGTTGGCCTTATTTGGTGGTGATTGTTAACATAATCAAGGAAGGACACTTTGTATATTTAGGCAAAAATAAACTTTTATAGATTTCTACACAACATTCCGTAAATAAGCGTAACTCAAATTAAGCAATGACCTCACAATTAAACTTCTTTTCTTATCTTGTGTGTACTAATCAATCGATTCTTCAGTTAGTTGATTAATCGTTTAACCTTCCTTCGGAAGAGAAGTAAAGCCGGCAGTTCCATGTCATAGATTTATGGCATGATAAAGAATCTTCCACTAATTACACTTGTGTAAAGCTAAATTTTAGATTTGACTAACGCTCTTAGGTTCCAACGTTCGTCGCCAGGAGCCGACTGGGGTGGCATCTAGTAACCAAGTTCAGAACTAGTTGGTCGTTGACGGTGGCATTCGGTACCAAAAGTTGGAACTACTTGAAAGTCGAATGTCTGCAGTAGTTACTTGAATTAAAAACAGATAACACACACTAATACAGCCACCACAATTAACACCGGTTATCAGACAGATTCTACACACACCCAAAGTACATGGGGCTACATGACCGCGTTGTCGCAGCCCCTAATCTGAGGAACCAACCAATCATTTAACCGAACATCAATTAATTATTACCAGTTCTAGTTCTGGCACCCTACAACATTAATAATTTACCAATTTGTATTGACAGGGCTGACGTCCCATTTTCTCATAAGATATATTAATCATCATCATCAAGTTTCCACTCCAGTTTCCCGGGTGTGGTTTACGAGCGCTCTCCATTTTGGTCGATTCATGTACCACTCTTCCTTCAAGACTTCATCCCAGTTGATTCCCTTGGATGTGATATCTTCCTTCACTTGGTCCAGCCATTTCCTCCTAGGTCTTCCAACAGATCTCTTTCCAGTAATCTCAGTATGTAACCATTGTTTTGCAATTCTTCCTTCTGCCATACGTTTGACGTGACCAAACCATCGCAAATGTGCCCTAGTTATGGTCTCCTTCAGGGACTGATTTATTCCAGCTTGTTCTCTTATCCTCTCATTTCTTACTTTGTCTTTCCTAGTTTTTTGAAGCAAGCTTCTTAGAAACTTCATTTCTGAAGCCTGAAGTCTGCTGTCATCTTTTTTGGTAGTTGTGCATGTTTCCAACCCATAAGTCAATATAGGGACAAAGTATGTTCGAAACAGAGTTTGTTTTGATCTTAGTGGCACTTGCTTATTCCAGAGTAGATATCGAACTTGCTGATAGAATTGACTTGATTTCTGAATACGGTTATTTAATTCAAGCTGTATTCTGTTGTCACTTGATATTAAGCATCCAAGGTACTGATACTGGTTTACTGTTTCCAATTGTACACCCTCCAGCATTATATTATCTTTACTTCTCTGTCTGTTAATAGACATTGCAGCAGTTTTTGTAGCACTTACTTTCAGTCCATATTTTTTCAAATGATAATTCCAGACGTTCAGCCTTTCCTGGACTTCCAGCTCACTATTTCCCCAGATAACTATATCATCTGCAAAAGCAAATGCTTGAAGATCCATATTGGTGCTCTGCTTCACTTCCTTTATGATTTCATCCATGATGGTGATGAATAGTAATGGTGAAAGGGCACTGCCTTGTTGCACTCCTCTCGATGTCTGGAACCAATCTGAATATCCATTTCCTACTTGAACACAGCTGTAGCAGTCATCGTAAAGCATTTTTACTCTCTGAATGAGTTCCATAGTCACATTCTTCTTTTTAAGACACTCCCATATAGTTGTTCTAGGGACACTATCGAATGCTTTTTCGGTGTCTAAAAACACAAATGTCAAATTACGGTCTTTCTCCCAGTGCTTTTCCAATATCATTTTCAGTGCCAATATGAGGTCTATAGTTGATCTATCTTTCCTAAATCCATATTGTTCTTCTTGCAGTTGGGGTTCAATAATTTTCCTTAATCTTTTCTCAAGAATCTTCTCAAATACCGGTATTTTTAAACCATGAGACAGTAAAGTAATACCTCTATAGTTGTTGCACTTTTTTCGACTTCCTTTCTTAAACAGGGGAACTATAACTCCCTTCTTCTAGTCATCTGGTATTATTTTATCCTTCCATATTGACCTTATTACCCTGTATAGCCATTGAATTCCTTGTGGGCCAGCAGCTTTAATCATGTCTGCACTTAGTTCATCAAAGCCAGTAGCTCGTTCATTGCGCATACTTTTAAGGGCTGATTCTACTTCACTCCAAGTTGGTGGCGTTTCTTCAGATATATTATCACTTGACTGAATCTGTGCATTAGGACTGGAGTCCTTCTTTATACCATTGTATAAATTCTCAAAATATAATTTCATAATTTCTCTTATTTCTGTGTCTTCCCTAGTGATGCTGTGCAGGTCAGAAAAAAAATTAAGCATTTTTAATTCATCTTTTCCATCTCCTTTCTGAATTTCTTTATCTCGAGCCTTTCTTGCTTCATTTTTTTTTTCTGAACTGCACTCTTTACTTCATTATTCCACCAGGCTGTTTTTCTTTCTTTTACTTTACTACTAGTTTTGCCACATATTTCTACAGCAGCTCCAACAAGACATTCTTTGAATCTGTTCCACTCTGAATTTCCTCCTTGTGTTCTGTCTCTAGGTATTTTGGAGGCCACCTTTTTAGTATACATCAGTTTGTTTTCTACTTTTTTCAGTTCCCAGGTTTTAATCTTTGGTTTTTTGGTTTTCCGTGGTGTGTGGATTTTTATATTTTTGATGATTGCAAGAAGCAGTCTGTGGTCGCTATCTAAGCTCTCACTTGGCACAACCTTAACATCACAAATAGTTTGGCCAGCTTTTCCATCAGATAGTATGTAGTCTATTAAGGATTTGGATTGTCGATCCCAACTATACCTTGTTATTTTGTGAGATAATTGTTTTTGGAACCAGGTGTTATTTATTTTTAAGCCATTTCTCACACAAAAATCTAGAAGTTATTCACCTTCCTGGTTCCTGGTACCAAAACCATGCAGACCCAACAATTTTCATACCCAAGTCTGTCTGTTCCCACTTGTGCATTCAGATCACCCATCACTAATACATTTTCCACTCCTTCAGTAGCTTCCTCCAGGTCAGATCGAAATTGCTCCTTTTCTTCTTCATCACATCCAGACTGTGGGGCATATACCTGTATAACTGTTAACACCTCCTTATTGAAAGTGACATCCAGTTTGATGATTCTGTCATTTACATAGATCACTTCACTTACAGCATCTATATCTTCTCTCAATACAAATCCGACGCCATTCCTAGCTTCGGTTTTGTTACCCATCCAGTGAAGTTTATATCCTTTCCTCAGATATATTGACACATACATTATATTAATTCATATGTATTATGGTACTAAGTCTTTTCCCAGGTGGATAACACTTACGCTACGATCCAGCACCCCCCACGGCAAGGCTTGGAAGACTTGGGAGACTACGCCACCTTGTCGGGAGGAGGAGCTATACGACACAGCAGCAGTGCTCACAGCTCTGTGAGGGGCGCTCCCCGAGACGTAAGTAGGCACTTGCAAGGTTAAACTGAGAGAAATGTTGACACAGTCACAGTCACAGCAAACTTTCATTAGTAGTTGCTCATCAGCTTGGAGAAAGTAGAGAGTGCAGTTCTGATTTCTTTTTCCTTATGTTAACATATAAAATGTGCATATCTCCAACATGTAACTTACCGATTACGGCAGTCTAAATCTCTAAGAGACTGATAAAGATTGTTCCATCTAGTCAATACTTATGTTTATTAGAAAGCTTCCTATTACAATGGGTACCATGTTTCGACTTCTGGAAATTTCGACATATCTTTCTAGTTTCACATATTTCACAGATTTAATATATAATTTATATATTTATCTATACTATGTAGGACGTACTACGTCCTAATCCTGATGTATGCCTCAGAGACCTGGGTAATGTAAGGAAGGGAGCGAAGCAGAATACAGGCTGGTGAGATGAAATTCTTGAGAAACAGTATTGGAGTGACAAAGGTGGACAGGTTAAGAAATGAGAAGAACAGATTTAGTCAAGGAGGGAGCATTACAGGATAGGATAGAGGAATCAAGGCTTAAATGGTATGGGCATGTTAAGCGAATAGATGGGAGGAGGTTACCCAGGAAGATACACGAGATGGAAATGAGGGAAAATGACGAAGAGGAAGGCCAAGAGATAAGTGGCTGAAAGGTGTCGAGGACTGCGTGCAAAAATAAGGACAAGACTGGACCAAGATGGTGACAGAGAGATGGTGGGAGGACAGAAGACGATGGAGAGGCTTATGTTCCAAACAGACCCGGCCACTGGCTGGAAAATGTGCAAGATGATGATGATGATCTATATATTTATATAACTTTTTAGCCTATTTTCAATTTTGAAAAAATAGGCTTATGAGATCACCTTTTGTCCGTGTGTGTGTGTGTGTGCGTGTGTGAGGTGTGTGTGTGTGTCCCTAATAACTTCTAAACGGCTGGAGCGATTTAAATGAAACTCAGTAAGTTCATAGCACTATTCCGGGCGACCCCGACCGTGCCCTTCAAATTTTGTTACATCTCACCAATCCAACATGGCGGCTGTGCGAAATATTTCACCAGCATTCAATATCTCCGAAACTATTCCTGTAACGGTTTGCTTAGCCCTCACGTTGAGCGGCAATTGTAATGGTTATTACGCTCCCCCGTTGGTAGCGTACAGATGTAATGTTTTCTACCTGGGCGGACTATTCGCCAGAAAATACTACTGCTAAGTTTGATCTATGTTGGGCGCCAAGCTGGATACACTGTGTTTCAAGCTAAATTTATATATTTAATATCGACCCCTAGTGTGAGTAGAACATATGAGAAACTCTTAATGACTAGGCCGTGGGATGATTGAATCATCAACCCAGACAACATTTGATTGTGGAGAAGGATGTGGTATTATAACTATTGCTACCTACTGGAATTAAAGAATCTACTTTGTAATAATTGAATTTAATACACCTAGAAAATATGATAGCAACATGAATAAAATTAACACTGTTAACGGAGAACACTACTTTAACCATTGCCACGAACAAAATTACTTAATACGCCGGTCGGGAGAATAACGTGAATTTAACTTATTTCCAAATTAATGCTTAAAGAATTTATACTGGCCCTATCGAAAAACAGAGAGTGTGTGTCGTAGATCACTTATGCTTACCAACGGAAACATTGTCTCCACGTACTTGAAGTCTCGTAGTGTTGGATGTTCTGCCTTGGTGTTGACGGCGTCAGCCCCTTCCTCGTTGATCAGAAGTAATCGTTACAGCTTGTGGTGGAGTCTATTCCATGAACCACAACACGTCGCTTGCCTAATCACTGCAAGACGCGTGGAACCCATGATCTGATGTGATCAGCGGAGTTAGCGTGAATAAAATTGTCCCACTTGGGACTAACGAACAAAGTACGCCTTACTGTACCAAGCGTAATGTCTTAATGAATGTCTTTTCTCACCCAGCGTCCACTATATGCTTCAATCTTCTCCCACCAGGGTCTAGCTTAACACCCCGGCCTCGCTGCTTCGACCAATCCGCGTGCGTCACGTATCTCGCTATGCCCCTGCTACGTTGCTTCTTCTTCCTTGATTGGCTGGTCACCTCACGTGGCTCTTCCCGCCATGAGACTCCTTTCCCGTATTTATATTTTCCGCTTCCGGGCAAGACGTAAATCATACACGTTTTCTTGCTTTGAAGTGTTCCCTCGGATTTCGTAATTCCATTGTACTCCAATCTATTCTAGTATTGAAATACCCAGTGAGTCACACACCACTCTCTAATGAATAATGAATAAAATCCCGACTTTACGTATGAAATGATTTGCCGTGCAACATTATATATTGGAATCATCCAACATAGATACGGATCTCTACTAGTAGAAATCCTATCTGTAATCTTCCAAATTTAAAAGCTCCGAAAAATGACGTAATAAATATTAATAATAATAATAATATTAATAATAATAATAATAATATGAAATATGAAATTGAATAAACTGAAATAATATAACTTGGCCGAATTATTGCCGCGTTTAACAAATATGAAATAGTCCAACTAACTTGTGTTAGTGGCATAAAACCCCCTAGAAAAACATGTTACATTCGCCTCGAATAAGCATGTGCTTTACCATGCATATGGTACAGCACTTGATGATTCCAGACACGTTAGAAAAAAAAACCTCCAAAATACAACTTATACAAGTGAAATGACCCTTTACACATATAAACACATATAAACCCTCAATCATGCGCTTTGCGCTAATGTTCGTATTGTTATGACGTGTTCTTATTTTGTCCACTTCAAAATGTTTGTCATTCTCACGAATGTTCATTCTACCGCTCTCTCTCTCTCTCATCATTCTATGTGGGAAAAAAAATACATACATAAGTGTGTTCCCTCTATATCCACAATTCACTACACACGCATTTATGGTGTTCAGTAGAAAACCACTGCGGAACTCTTCTAGAAATATTAGGTGCTCCACACCTACCGGATACCAATATCATGGTACACGATCTCACACGATCACACACTCGCGGTAGAGCAAAGTGATCTACTTCCCACCTTCTCTGTGAAATTTTTAATTAAAAGAAAAGACACGATTGTAAAAAAAACAGTAAGTACCCATTACTTATAACACTTAAATATTCCTGTGCCGTATGTGCCCTATCTTACTAAGTACATGTACACAGAAACCCACCTTACTCTAGATCACAATTTCTCATATTCGTCGCTCAGCCAGTAGTTCACAACCCAGACCAGTCCACCTATCGAACCTGACCTAGTTGCCACAACTTTTTATCTGTTACTTATATACAACATCTCATTAAGTCTAGTACCTTGTACACAAACTACCTTAATTATATCCAACCCCGATCTCACATAGCTAGGTCGTAAGCAGGAATCACGTGTGCTGATATGTATGAGCTTCATGGAGGACTGTCTCGCCTTCTGATGGCCCATCTTTTATCTCGTGGACGCCTTAAGCTAACAACCCCTATACAAGCGCTCCCCCATCTCTTGGAGATAAATGGGAACCCATCAGCGCTGCCAAAATGGCCTTGGTGCATCGAGACAATTTAGTGCTCAACAGCATCCATCACTCCCTTCATCTTTCCCTGTACCTTAAAAACTCTCATTTACTTACATACTACCCCCCCTGTGTGATTTCTGATACGCCTGCCTTGAAGACCAGATCTTCCACTCACCACATACCACACTTACTCATTTGATAGGCTGGCTCGCCAGCTAAACACACTTATTTTATGACACATCCTTAATGTCATCACGTTGCTCCACTAACATATTTATCAGTGTCTGTAACGATGCCCTGTTGCTACTGTCCACACATGCACATAACAAAATACCGTCCTCTGCCTTAACAACAGGATTATCCCTACATAAATTTGTGTCCCTAGAAAGCATATCTGCAAGAATGTTATCTTTCCCTTTAATATATTTAACTGAGAATTCGTATTCCTGAAGTGCAAGAATCCACCTACTAACTCTGTTAGAACTGAGTTTACATGCCCTCATATATAATAAAGCATGGTGATCTGTATGAATCTCAAATTTACCCCCAACTAAATACATCCTAAATTTTCCTAAACTGAAAACAATTCCTAAAAGCTCTAACTCAGTGATAGTATATCTTTTCTCTGCTGCTGTAAGTCCTCGTGATGCTAAAGACACGATGCACAAATTACCCTCTTCATCTCTCTGACACAATACTCCTGCAATTCCTATATGTGACGCATCAGTCATTACCACATATTCCCTATCCTTCAAAGGATACTTCAGCACCACAGCTTTCTCAAAGCCTGCCTTCAGCGCTTGAAATGCCAGATCATGCTTGGACTCCCATCTCCAGCGATTACCACTTTTAAGCAAATCTCTAAATGGTTCTACTAACCCTGAGTATTTAAGAACGAACCTGCGAAAAAAATTGCAAATACCAAGGTATGTTTTCAACTGTTCTCCATTCTGTGGTACTTCTTCATTAAGTATCTTATTAACCCTACTTTCCTCTGGTGTCACACCCCTACTTGACACTTTATGACCTAAAAATGTCACTTCTGTCTGACAGAATGACGACTTGGACAGTTTCAGAGTGAACCCTGCCTGATCTAACTTTTTAAATACACTGTCTAAATGACGTAGATGCTCCTCAAAACTGCGTGAACTGATTACCATATCATCGATGTAAATAGTTACAAACTCTCCCGTGTCATCTCCTAATGCGATGTTTAAAGCCCTAATTAAAGCTGCTGAGCTACTTTTTAACCCATAATTTACCCTGCAAAACTGATAAAGGTTATATTTATGACTAAAAGCTGTAAATGGCCGATCTTCATACATAAGTGGCACTTGCCAGAAACTGGAATTTAAATCTACACATGTGAAATACTTTTTACCCTCAAATGTCTGCATCAACTCTTCAATGGACATGGACTTCAGCTGATCTGAACTGATTCTACTGTTAACTAAACGAGCGTCTATACAAATACGAACTGTGCCGTCGGCCTTCGGTACTGTAATTGAAGGATTAACATATTGACTGTTTGAGTACTCTATAATGCCATCTTCAAGCATCTGGTTAATTTGTGCCTCTACTGCACCCTGATAAGCGAAAGGTATAGGATATCTATGTCCTGTGAATACTGATATATCAATAACGTTCAATGAATGGGTATAGCAATTGGCCATGCCAATGCGATCCTCAAAAACTCTCCTATTATCCAATAACACATCATAGAGCAGAACACACTGGTCTCCCTCTATATGCCCCTGAAATGCAGCATCACGTAACGAGTCCTCAAGACTACCGTTCGTAGTCAAACTGCCCACAAAAATTTGAGTATCCCGCTCTTCGGCTGGTGATATCTCACTTAAAGAACAAATCACTCCTACAACACCACTCCCCTGAACATTGTCGTTGAACGCTACCTCTACTTCAGAATTATTCCATTTAAATTTCAAACTACCTACTTCATAACATAAGTTACCAGACACTCTACTTAGCCAATCTGAACCCAAAATAACACTGAAAACTAAGTTTGGAATTACTAGACAAATCTGCTTTTCGATATGATTATTAATTTTAATGTCCACTAAAACTTGCTTAGAAATTACTTTAGACCTCTTCCCTACAGCTGTGATAACAAAAGTGCTTTTAATTGGTATCTCCTCAAAATTTACACCAGTTCCTTTCATTTTATCGTAATATGTACTACTTATGCAGCTCTTCATACAACCTCTATCAATTAAAACTTCGGTGTGCGCCTCGGACACGTTAAGTTTAATAATGGGGCTTTTACTAGCCACCTCCTGGATAATACATTCATCATTTAATTCATGCAACAATTCATTTCTTACATTTAGGTCATAGTGTTCCTGTATAATTGTATGGACAGGGCAAGCTACAGACTGAGATTCTGACCTTACTTCGCAGCCTGGTTCGCGTTTAAAGAACCGCTACAGCTGGCTGTAGTACTACTAACTACGGCACTGGTCTGGTTGTTCTGGGCTGTGTTGTCATTGTTTGGCTGTATATTACTACCACTAGGCTGTCCTCTTCCTTGACCCCTATTCTGGTTGTAATTATTGTCATTATAATTTCTCCCTTGATTTCCTCTGAAATCATTATTTCTCCCTTGATTTCCCCTGAAATCATTGTTTCTCCCTTGATTCCCCCTGAAATCATTGTTCCTTCCCTGATACTGATTACCATAGCCATTTCCTCTATTCTGATTTAGCTGATTATTATTATTATTTCTATTTTGAGCGTTGTCCCCTTCGCCACCGTTCCCATGAACTTCCTGATGCCTGGCTTCATTAGGCCTATTATTATTATTACCCTGGTTCCTATTGAAATTGTCCTCATAACCCCCTCTCCCTAGTGCATCAAATGTGCTTAACAAATTTTCTACTTGTGATATTGTCTTTAGATTCTGGATACAAGCAGCCTCCTTAATCCTATAGGGAAAGTGCCTAAATAGCAACCTCACTACATCACTTTCCTCCTTCAAGCCTTCCAGATATTTATACACTAATACCTGCCCTAAAAAGTATTCGGTCATGGTGGAGCTTCCTTTAGGGTTATATTTACCACACACTACTCCCTCACGATGCTGCGACTGAATAACCTCATTCCAGAACTTTTCACAGAATTTCATTTTAAAATCATTAATATCAGTAAACTTGTCTCTATAGACAGCAAACCAATTCCTCGTTTCCCCCACAAATACTTGTTCTAAAATTTCAACTACCTGGCACCACTCAATACTACCATCTTCCAACCTCTCCCCAAATGTATTTTCTATAGAATTCATGAACTCCATTGGGCACCCTTGTCGATTGCTGAACTTCCCCAGTTCTACCTCCCTGTGTGTGCTATTCACAAAAACTGGCCTATTCTGACTATTTTCTTGCCTGATCCTAGCTTTTAATTTTAATTCTAATTCTGCGATTTTCTCCTCAGCCTTCCTCTCAATACTGTTTACTGTTAATTTAATGTTTCCTTCTGATTCTTCTACTTTATCATATAGCTTTGCTTGTTTCTCCTCAATCTTGCTAATGCTCTCTCTATTACTCTCTCTTAAATCATTTACTTCTGCAACTATTTGTGAGTGGACTTTCTCAATTCTACGCCCCAGCTGTTCCTTAACCTCTTTAGTTGATACCTGAATCTTATCAATTCCCCCCCATTTCTTTTTAACCTGCAGTGTTTCTAATTTAACTAATTCCTTTAAATTCTCAGCTTGTGTGCTGATTCTACTTTCCAACTCCTCCTGTACTTTTCCTAATTTCCTGTCTACATCTGCAATGATCTCTTTAACCTTCTCTTCCATTACTCCTCTGATTTCTCCTCTAATATGCTCCATTTTCACACTAATTTCCTTGTTGTTCTTATCTAATTTTGCATTATTCTGTTCTAATTTTTTATTTAAAGCTTCTGTGCTTTCTTTATTTTCCCTACTGTTTTGTTCTAATTTTTTATTTAAAGCCTCTGTACTTTCTTTATTTTCCCTACTGTTTTGTTCTAATTTTGCATTATTCTGTTGTAATTTTGCATTATTCTGTTCTAATTTTTTATTTAAAGCTTCTGTACTTTCTTTATTTTCCCTGCTGTTTTGTTCTAATTTTGCATTTAAGGCATCACTACTAACTTTGTTCTGATACATGAACTCGAGAAGTAAAGTTTTTAATTCTGGTTGGCCGCCTACACTCCCTGTTTCAGTATCGGGATTTACCTCCGCTACCCCGGTACTACCATCACTCGACATACTGCTCGTATCATCACTCTCCAGTTGATGACCACTACGTAACCTCATCTGTCTTTCTTTCTCATCCCCCATAATGATATACACTGATAAAGACAAATAACCCCCAAAATACCGGCACAGAAATATGTCTCCTTCTCCTTCCTCAAATGTTCCAGGTTTTTCGGCCCAACGTTGCCGGCGACAATTGTAACGGGTTTTAAGCTCCACGTTGGTCGCCAAATGCAATGGTTTCGCTTACTTAGGCCTCACGTCGAGCGGCAATTGTAATGGTTATTACGCTCCCCCGTTGGTAGCGTACAAATGTAATGTTTTCTACCTGGGCGGACTATTCGCCAGAAAATACTACTGCTAAGTTTGATCTATGTTGGGCGCCAAGCTGGATACACTGTGTTCCAAGCTAAATTTATATATTTAATATCGACCCCTAGCGTGAGTAGAACATATGAGAAACTCTTAATGACTAGGCCGTGGGATGATTGAATCATCAACCCAGACAACATTTGATTGAGGAGAAGGATGTGGTATTATAACTATTGCTACCTACTGGAATTAAAGAATCTACTTTGTAATAATTGAATTTAATACACCTAGAAAATATGATAGCAACATGAATAAAATTAACGCTGTTAACGGAGCACACTACTTTAACCATTGCCACGAACAAAATTACTTAATACGCCGGTCGGGAGAATAACGCGAATTTAACTTATTTCCAAATTAATGCTTAAAGAATTTATACTGGCCCTATCGAAAAACAGAAAGTGTGTGTCGTAGATCACTTATGCTTACCAACGGAAACATTGTCTCCACGTACTTGAAGTCTCGTAGTGTTGGATGTTCTGCCTTGGTGTTGACGGCGTCAGCCCCTTCCTCGTTGATCAGAAGTAATCGTTACAGCTTGTGGTGGAGTCTATTCCATGAACCACAACCCGTCGCTTGCCTAATCACTGCAAGACGCGTGGAACCCATGATCTGATGTGATCAGCGGAGTTAGCGTGAATAAAATTGTCCCACTTGGGACTAACGAACATAGTACGCCTTACTGTACCAAGCGTAATGTCTTAATGAATGTCTTCTCTCACCCAGCGTCCACTATATGCTTCAATCTTCTCCCACCAGGGTCTAGCTTAACACCCCGGCCTCGCTGCTTCGACCAATCCGCGTGCGTCACGTATCTCGCTATGCCCCTGCTACGTTGCTTCTTCTTCCTTGATTGGCTGGTCACCTCACGTGGCTCTTCCCGCCATGAGACTCCTTCCCCGTATTTATATTTTCCGCTTCCGGGCAAGACGTAAATCATACACGTTTTCTTGCTTTGAAGTGTTCCCTCGGATTTCGTAATTCCATTGTACTCCAATCTATTCTTGTATTGAAATACCCAGTGAGTCACACACCACTCTCTAATGAATAATGAATAAAATCCTGACTTTACGTATGAGATGATTTGCCGTGCAACATTATATATTGGAATCATCCAATATAGATACGGATTTCTACTAGTAGAAATCCTATCTGTAATCTTCCAAATTTAAAAGCTCCGAAAAATGACGTAATAAATATTAATAATAATAATATGAAATTGAATAAACTGAAATAATATAACTTGGCCGAATTATTGCCGCGTTTAACAAATATGAAATAGTCCAACTAACTTGTGTTAGTGGCATAAAACCCTCTAGAAAAACATGTTACATTCCCTATATCACCCTGGAATTTATTACGGTGATAAAGGGAACTACTAGAAGTTCACCTATTTAACTTTTGAAACACTGGTAACTACAAAACCAACATGGCGGCCACGCGAATTTTTGACTTTTAAATAGACGTTTCTCGCGATTTAACCAACCAAACGCAATGAAACTTGGTACAGTATATGTTTATACACATTGTAATGCACCGACATCTAACTTCGTTCAATTGTTTACATAACCACAAGATGGCGGATGTGCGAAATATTTCACCGGCATTCTATATCTCTGAAACTATTAGCGGTATCACCCTGAAATTTTGTACGGGGATAAAGGGCACTACTAAAAGTTCATCTATAAGACTTTCAAAAATCGGTTAACTACAAAACAAACATGCCGGCCAAGCGAATTTGAAAATTTTAAATAGACCTTTCTCGCGATTTAATGTTCCAAACGCAATGAAACTTGGTACAGGGAATGTATATAGACATTGTAATGCATTGGTATCTAATTTAGTTCAATTGTTTACATAACCTCAAGATGGCGGCTGTGCGAATTTTAAAATTAAGTTTTTATTTCTTGTGTCGTAATCATGCGATGGAAATGAAAGTTTGAATAATGAACCTACGCAATAATTTTCCTTTAATGGTACATGACTCTATGGCCTATACATTTAACAATCCAACATGTCGACCATCCAAAATATTTAGACGGCTCTGAATATCTACGAATCTATTATAGCAATGAAACTTATTTTTTTCATTTCATAGAGGCTATGAACTTAAGTTCACCTATAGGACTTTAAATAACCTGGTGACCACAAATCCAACATGGCGGCGACGAAAATATAAATATTCACATGGACGTTTCTCGCAACTTAACTATCCGAGTGCAGTGAAACTTGGTACAGTTAATCCTTATACGAATGTTAATCCACTGGCATCTAATTTATTTCAATTGTTTCCATAACCACAAGATGGCAGCTGTGCGAAATTTTAAAATCTCCTTGTTACTTTTTGTGTCCTAATCATGCGATTGAAGTTTGAACGCTACACGTACAGAATAATCTTCATGTAACAGTACATAACTCTAGGACCTACATATATAAAATCCAACATGGCGACCATCCGAAATATTTAGTCGGTTCTCAATATCTACGAATCTATTACAGCAATCAAACTGAAATGTTGTATGTTGATAGTGACAATTAACATAAGTAGGATATATGAAAATAGGCTGTATAGTTCTTCACGGAACTACTTGTTTTTGGACATGATAACTACCGCCATTTTCCACCAATCACTTTCAAATTTATACATAAAATATTACCTTATAAAATTTCGGTCGAGGTTGTTAATGGAGAAAATTGGACCAAAGGTTTGGAAATGGGGTGCCTTTTTCGGTAAATTTAAATATCGCTGTAACTTTCTTATTATGCAAAAATTCGAATCAATTCAAAGTTTATACTATTCTTCAGATACGGGCCAAAAACTTGTCTCAGTCGAGTTTGATAGCACCGACCATTGACCAAAGGGGTGGGAAAAATGGATTTTTTTGAGAAAAAAAACATACCTCCCTTAATAGGCGCAATATCAAAACCATTTAAAATTGTCAATAGTCCTCTATACATTTCCTAAAACTTTTGTCTGAAAGTTTTTTTGATATGACCCATCCTTACACCAAGGGATGAGCAAAATTTTCTCGAATGCCAAGTTGATGAGGGAAGAGCTAAGCTGAAGATACGTAGGCCTATCAAAAATGATTGCTGACTGTACTACGGATGTCATCAAAGCAATATTGATGTTTTGACAGCCATGTCGTTCTACAGACGAGGCAAAGATAGCGTTATCTCCAACTCCTGTCCAGCATTTAAGCTAATACAAGGTAAATAGCAGTGGACTATAAGAAGATGGGGCTTCTCGTATGCTAAACATGTAGAACGTTTGTGGGTATACAAAAGTTGGCAAATTTAGTGAATTTGAAATATTTTTCCTTGCCCGGTGAAACCTACATACTCCTTCTGGCGTGCCGAGAGGGATTTTTGTTTTGTTTATAAAAGTACATGTGTCGGAAAACAAACAATTTCCTTCATCAGTTTTTTAAGCAAACAAGCAGATTATAAAATATTAAGAGCTTCTTGCATATAGCGGTAACATATATAAAATCATCTTTATGTTATGTTTATTAATATATATTGTATATGCCAAATTCTCTGGGCAGGGTCTGTTCTATAAGTCTGGCCTTGCCAATACCTGAATCTTCTTTGTTGAATTGTGTTTGCAGATGTACGAGGGCACCCTTGGATTCCAGGGGTCCACATTCCAAGTCCCGGAGCAGGCTCTGGGGAGCAACAATCTGGATCCGTATCGACCCAGAACGGCCCTGACCGTCAACAAGGACGGGCAGCCCGAATTTGTGGCAGAGCTCATTTGATAGGCTGGTGAGTACAATGGAAGTGATGAGGTAGGCTACTTCTAGCCTTTAGAGACTTATGATGATGATCGATTGTTTCTGCAGAGTAAGACTTGAAAATGGGACCACAGATGGAATTCTAACCCAAATCTCCAGCAGTCCAGGCAAATGCACTGAGGGTCAACACGAATATATCACGATAATTATGTGATTCAATCTGAAAGAAAATTACATGTGCTTACTTAAACAGTGTTGAATGCCAACCAAATGACAAAACCACACAGCGCCAATTGCCCAATTCTATTCAATGGAAATGTATATGCTCCGTTGGTCAATTGCATTACTCGACCACTGCAAACTAATATTGTTCTGCCTAGTCAATACTTCTTCTTCTTCTTCTTCTTTCGAATAACCCATTTGGAGGGTGCGATGAATCAACTTTGGCTATTGTCCATTGTATTCACTTTCCTTTGTTTTCAAATTTCCTTCATCCTTCTAGAGTGTCGATCTTTCTCCTCTTTAGTCTACTTTCTGCAAGTTGGTTGTTTGTTTGTTTGTTTGTTTGTTTCTTTCTTTCTTTCTTTCTTTCTTTCTTTCTTTCTTTCTTGAAATTCTGCCTTTTGAATAGCTTCTCTGAAGAGTGATCTGTTTGCTATTGTGTCTGTCTGAATTCCGGCGTTTGTCAAATCTTTGTCAATTTCAATGAACCATGTGGGTTTGGATTTGTAACAAATCAGTAAGTTGAAGATCTGTTTAGTTAGTCTACTATTTTCCATTCTGTAAATGTGCCCGAAAAACTGTAATCTTCTCTTTCTCATTACATCAGTTAATTTTTCACATTTCAAATATAACTCTCTATTTGGTCGTAACCTATATTCTGCATTATTATTTTGTTTAGCTCCCAGTATTTTTCTCAGAATTCGTCTTTCAGTCTTCCCTAATTTGTCTTAATCACCAAATCTTGTTCATTTAAGTGTTTCTGCCGCATAGAGAGTTTCAGGTCTGACCACTGTTTGATAGTTCCTTAATTTAGTGTTCCAGGATAAATTTTTAAAATTATATTCTGTGTATCTTTTTTTTTTCATATGAAAACACCTTTGTAATTTATGCATACGCTTTTCTATTGCTGTCTTTTCCTGTGAGTCGTTCATTATCCACTCTCCTAGGTATTTAAAGGAATTTGTTTTACATACTGAACTGCCATGAAGTGTGATACATTTTGGGGCATCGGTGATGTTTGTCATGAACTTAGTTTTATCAAATGATATTTGTAGTCCGACTTTGGCTGTGCGTTTTTGCAACTCGCTAATTTGTTTTTGGGCAGTATCCAGTGAGTCAGTAAGTAATGCAATGTCATCCGCAAAAGCTAAACAATCTACTTCTGTTTATTATAGTTTCAAAAATTCCTTCTTCATTCAATTGTTAAGGCAACATTGAAAAAGCTTTCTATACTCACGCTAATGCATCCTTGCTCCGACCTCGTTCCATTTTTAAAATCTAAGACGAGTCTTACTCAGCAGATTTGACTGCCCCAAATAGAGACATTTCCAATTCATATACAGTGTTTATTAGTTGAACTGTTTGCTGAAATTAATTCGTCATTTGTCATTGCAGGTTATCTGCCTACATGATCTAACATTGGACACACAGTGGACAGGATGGCAAATAGTATTTATCTATATCCAGATATAGATACCTATTTTATTATGAGGATATTGTTTGCAACATTTGTAACTGCTGCAACTTATCATAATATGAACAAGACCATGGCTGAATATTAGAATATGACAGGAAACCTGGAGGTGCTGCCATCTAATCAAACTACCCATTCCTAGAGACACTATTAGGTGTTAGAATTTGGAAACATTTGCACTGTATTTAAATATTTCCGTATTACTTTAATTGATGTTTAAAAGTTACATTTGATTGCAAAGTTCAGCAATTTTCTTACAGAGAAATGCAAATGAATGGCAATGTTAATGTTGCATTTAAGACACGGTTAGGGTGTAATGCTGTTACCAGTAACCATTATGGTAACAGCCAATTTTGAGGCATGGTAGAGTATCGTAAGACAATTTAATAAAATACAGAGTCGAAAAAGGCTGCCGCAATTTCAAAAAAATCATATCTCCTGTTGTAAGTGAGATCAATTAATAATTCGACCTGAATATTAATCAGGATGTGACTGTACTCCGCCCGTGACCTTCCGCCGATGCGCAGAATGAGTGTGTGACAGGAAGCTGCCACGCCACTGTTTCAGTAGCGAGTGTGATTGCAATGGCGACAGTTCAGCAGAAAGCACACTGTATGTTGTGGTTAGCGGAGTTTAAACCTGTTATAACTGTTCAGCGCATTTTCCGACGTGTTTATCGTACGGATGCCCCTCATGCTAATGCAATTAGACGGTGGTATGAACAGTTTCAGAAAACTGGCAGCGTTGACACGAAGAAGTCCCCCGGATGCTCTATACTCTGATTTATCAATAATGAACGGTGACAGCTGTCAAAGCTAGCATGTGGGGAAATGCTGCATTGCCACTGAGGGAGATCATGGCTCATAACATTCCAAGAGGCTTGCAGGAAGACACAAATACTGGGGAAGTTAGCCTGGCGGTCTAATGACCGTGACGAGTCAAGGCACAGTAGAACACTGAGTCAAACCATGTGCTCACTGCTGTGTCTGCATACATTGCAACACTGCTCGCTGTTGCCATGGAGACCGTTACCCCTCTCGTGTCCACTCCTCACCTCACCCTTCAAGCGGATGACAGCTTTCACCGTTATAATAATAATAATAATAATAATAATAATATCGTATGGCCTCGGGTGACGGGTGCAAGCTTTGTTATATGACACCCAGACGGTAGCTTGCATGTCGAATTTCGTTGTTCCTTAAAGCACTATGAAAGTCAAGGAGGTTAGATATCTAAGCTCCTTGAACACTATAGCACATTCTAGTAGAGAAATGAGGAACTTTGTGTTGGCGGAAACTCCCGAGATTAATTTTGCCATTATGAACTCGGCCTACTGAATTCAAATGGGTTCTTTGACATGCCAACATCGTATGACATGCGTGTCATAAATTTTTGCCGCCTTTCAAAAATCACTTACCACGGCCAGGAGCGAACCTGCAAGCTTGGGGTTAGTAGACCGACACGATAACCACTCACCCACCGTGGCAAGCTAGCTTCACTGTCCATCTTTTGTAAATCAGAGTATAGAATGAGTGACGAACCAAGGGAACGCACATAGAAACATTATAAGGTATAAAAAAAACTTTTTGATCTGGTGAATTTAACAAAAAAAATACTCGTTTTAATATCTTAAATAGTTCCTGAGCTATGATTTTTTGAAATTACTGCAACCTTTTTTGAAGACTCTGTATATAATGGTAAAAGTAAGGGCTAGGCCTATCTACATTAACAAGCATTTGATGCCAGCTAATAAAGTACTCCACAAACAGGCAAGAGACCTCCGTAAATTAGGTTTTAAGTACGTCTGGACCCGGGACTGCAAAATATTCGTCCGTAAATCAGATAGTGACAAGGCTGTCAGGATCAGCTCACCGGAAGACATTGAAAGGCTAGTAAGAGACTCTTCCATCAACAAGGCTCAGCCATCCCATTCACAGAAATAATAATGAATCAAGACATGGACCTACTAGTTGATGTTGACTTGCACACATTAATTGATGAGCGTAAATATGACTGTATCCACGACTACGTAGCAGACACTAAAAATGAGGTTAGCCAAATCAAGTGTCTTTACCTGAATAGCAGAAGCATCAAAAATAAACTAGAAGATATTGAGATACTAATACATATTGTTGAAAATCTAGATGTCATAGTGGTAACCGAGACTTGGGTAAAAAGTAATGAAGCTAAATACTTCAACCTAAACAACTATTCTGTTGCTTTTGTACACAGAGACAATCAGGACGGTGGAGGTGTGGGAGTTTATGTCCACACAAAATGGAATATAAAAGTTCTTAACCTAGTTGAGAGTAACCAGAGCTTATAAGAAGTGATACTGTTCGTTTCAATAACCTGCATACTATTAATATAATTGCAGTATATAATCCTAACATAAATAACGCAACAAATTTCATGCAATCTCTAGAGCACATTCTCTCGAAAAATAATGCCAATCTTTGCTTATGCATTGGTGATACAAATATTAACTTACTAAACAAAAATAATGTAACCAAATCATACCTCAATCTACTATCAAGCTATGGATTCACACAAGGCAATACTCGGTATCCAACACGAATATGTGAATCAACAAGTACACTCCTTGATCAGGTAGCCACTAATAACTGTAAATATACCTAAAGGATAAGCAATATAAATAGTGATATTAGTGATCATAATATTCTTGTAACTGAGATTTTCTGGTCAAATTACTATCCAGGCAAAAGCCCAATCTCGAACATGACATTTAAATACCCCCACAACAAGCAAAGGTCTAGTTCAAAAAAGGTAAATAAAAATTACCGGTACGTGAACAAAAAGATATTCTCCAATGATTTCAATCAAATAGACTGTTTAGATGATGTAAATGTAACTTACATCGACATGAAACACAAAATCTTGACACAGACACCCAACAAAGAAAACACTGACACACCTTTGAAGGAAATACACCAGAACCACAATAACCCATGGATAACAACAGAATTAATTCAGCTAATAAAACGAAGGGACCTACTACATGCTAAACTTAAAACTAACATTCACAGAAACAACAACCTCTTAAAGGAAGAGCACATAATATGTAGGAACAAAGTGATAGCTTTAAAACGGAAACTGAAATCTTCATACTATGAACGTAAATTAACATTGAACGCCATTAGCATGAAAGATACTTGGAAAGTAATCAATGAAATGATCTACAACTGCACAACTGAAAACCAAGATGGTCCCAGTGAGATAATAATTGACGGTAAATCTTTCACAGGAAAAGAAAATATTTGCAATGCTCTAAACACTCACTTTATAAACATAGCACACAAATTAGCCAAAAACATCCCCCCCCCCCCTGGGAAGAAAATTAATGAAATTAATGTCAACACAGATTCCATATTTATGACCCCGACTAATGAGATGGAAATTCGCAATATTATATTAAGCCTTAAAATGAAAAGTAGCCAAGACAAAGATGGTATGTCAGTAAAATTGTTAAAAAACTCCATTGACATGCTAAGTAGCCCACTAACTATTTTAATTAATTTATCGTTAGAGACTGGTCTGGTGCCTGATGATCTAAAAATAGCACGAGTCATACCAGTCTATAAAGGAGGTGACAAAAGCAATCCAGACAATTACAGACCCATTTCCATCCTCCCACCCATATCCAAGGTACTCGAAACAGTAGTAAAAAACAGAATTGTTAATTTTTTAAATAAAAATGATTACTTCTACAAAGGGCAGTATGGATTCCGAGAAAACTCAGGCACAGAAATAGCCACAATTGATATAATCTCTAACTTGCAGGATGTCATAGACAATAAGATGACAGCGAGTGGCCTTTTCATAGACCTGAGAAAGGCGTTTGATACTGTTGACCATGAAATTCTTTTAGGGAAACTTGATAAAGCAGGTATCCGAGGAGTAGCTTGGACATGGTTTAAAAATTACCTGTCTAATCGTAAGCAGTATGTTGAAATAAATGGCTACAGAAGTGAGGAAGTAAATATTACCCATGGTGTGCCCCACGGATCAATACTGGGTCCTTCCCTCTTCTTAGTATATATTAATGACATAGCAACACTCAGTTTTCATGGTAATATAACGTTGTTTGCAGATGACTTAAGCATCTTTTACAATGCGTACACCACCAACACGCTGATTAGACACATGCAGGAGGACATGAATACAATACTTGGCTGGACCCAGTCAAATAAATTAACAATAAATGAAGATAAAACAAATTATTTAATAATATCTAAGCGTAGAACAAAGTTTAGACATCACTCAGAATATAATGCTGAATGGAAAGGCAGTTAAAAGGGTCTCATCTGTCAAATACCTAGGCCTGATAATAGATGAAAATCTCTCCTGGCAAAAGCACATTGATGCATTAGTTAAAAAAATATCACCTGCTGCTGGAATGATAAAAAAAATTGAGCTATTATATCCCAAAATATCTACTCAGGAAAGTGTATTTTTCCTTAATCCATAGCCACTTACAATATTTGAATACAATTTGGATAAAATGCTCAAATTACCTAAAAAAGGAAATTGAGGTAATTCAGAATAGAGCCATAAGAAATATGTATAACTACTCTTTTTTAACACCAACCAAACACCTTTATATTACGAGTAAAATTCAACCAGTAGCCCTAAATGCAGAAATCAAATCAAATGTCCTGATGTACCAAATCCTACACAAAGGTATCCACACAAATTTAAACCTCACTAAACAATCTGATTTACACGCTTACAAAACTAGACATGCAGATGACATATCACTTTTCCATATCAATTCCAAACAATATGGCAGTAATAGCGTTAAGTATAGTGCCTTTGTAAAGTTCAATAGACTACCAGAAAATATAAAAATTGCACCTAGCCTACCAATCTTTAAAAGGAGGCTAAAACAGTTTATGTGGAATGATTATAAAATGTCAGTTTGAAGAAATTCCAAAATCTGAGAAGACAAAAGAAGACTAACTTATATTGTGTACAAAAACTTATGAAAGCTACAAAATGTTGTATATATTTTCATACTGAAAACTTTGTAAACTAAACATTGAATTGTAATTTGTCGCCAACAAGATAAAACTGTACGATTCCTTTGTATATGAGTCCTTGACTCGTTAAGGGATTAATAAAATGCATTATTATAGTGCTTTACATTCATAACTATTACTTTTTACACAACGCAACGATAACGCTATTCTTTTTTACATAAGTAACTGTAATGTAACTGCCTTATAAAAGTAACTTACTCAACCTTAATTTAAGCATGTTTATTATGTTAACCCTTTTGAGAACTTTACTAGAAGACAACTTACCAGGCTTTGATAATATGTATAATGTTTTGTTTAAAATAGTTAAGGCCTACTGCAGTAATAATTTGAGGTGAAGGAAGCATACAGCAGGATGAGAACCATTAGTTTTACAAGTGCTGACTTAGCAGCATCATATGCAGTTTCCTGTCCTGTTCCATATATTCTTTCATGAACAAGATCCACTCAGAATATAAAATTTTAAAATAAGAAAAAAATTAAATTAAATATAGAATTTGGAGAAGACAAAGGACGATGAGATGATAAAATGGATCAGGACAGGGTTACCAACTGGAGGGCATCAAGTGCAGGACATTGCTTTTGCAAAAGGCAGGGCCCTATTTTAAATGCGTGACAATTTTATATTGAACAAAACTTATTTACAAATTCAATTACTGTACCTTACCTGTTACGTTGGTCATGCCAAGGTCTTTTAGACCTGACATTTTGTTTTCATTTTTACCTCCCCACTACCATTTACCTTATAACACCATGCACCTGTTGTGAGTTTTGATCTATGGACTCTTGTTTACCACAAGCAAAGTGCAAGATTCATTATAATTTGTAATTTTATGTATGTTATAATATGGAAGATTATGAAGTCTTAGAGACTTCTTTGTGTAGGGGTTTTTAAAAGTGAAAGCCATGTCCGGGTGTTCTGTAAGACCCAGTAGTGCACTTGAAACCAGTGTGCAAAGTGTTGAATTGTGCAGGGAAATCTCTGAAGACTTGTACCACAAAGTCATCTCGAATATCTGTATTCACCAACAAGATATGGAGGCCACATGTAAAATATATTTCCAAATAGTAACCTATCTGTATGCGAAATTTTAGGAATATATACAGGTATAAGCCATCACGGCCAGTTGAAGAATTTTCAGAACAGCTTTTCGGATTATTAGGCCATGTCATACATTTCTTGATATCTGATATTTCTCATTTTCAAAGATTTGTTCTTAATGGTTTGAGTGCTGTTTGTCTTAGGTTTATATAAGGTATTGGAATGTTCTGGAATTAACACAGAACATGAACGAATTCTTCTAGTTTCAGGTTGACAGTTGTCTCGTTTCATTCCCACATGGCTATGTTATTGACATGCCCTACGTCAGGGGTCAGCAACCAGATCTTACTTCCCAAAAATTTAAAAAAACGGACATTGTAATCATAAAAATGTACACAGACGATATATAAAATGTTGAAAATCCGTACATGTCCGCATAAATGTGGGCGTATGGTAACTCTGCTCAATAACATTGCCATGTGCGAACAAAACAATAGAACTTTCAATTAGAATCCGCTTGTGCTCCGTGTAAATTTCAGAACATTCCAAAGGCCTATATAAACATCACACCAGCTCCACTTCAAACCATTCAGAAGAAATCTTTAAAAAATGCCAACCGCACTTGTTTGGTGAAACGTCTGATATGAAGAAAAGTTTTAACACAGCCTAACAGACCTGAAGATCTGTTCTGAAGATTCAGGAATAGTTGTAATTCCAAATTTTAAAATGTGCGCTACACAGTAGAAGTATTGAATGGTTGGTAACACTGGAAGAACTTTGATGAGATGAGATTTATATATACATACACTTACATTGAGAAGGGTTTTTATAATGTTTTACTCCTCCTTTGACAGGAGGCTTGTTACCACAGGAGATTGTTGCCATAAACACATTTTATAATAAACAAAAAATTAACATTTGTTTCTTTTGTACATGTTGGGAAAGTTAATAAAGTGACTTATGAAGAAGAAAGTAGTATTGTTTCCTTTCATGAAGAAAGAAAGAAAGAAAGAAAGAAAGAAAGAAAGAGAGTGAGAAGTGGAAAAGGATGACACAATAAAAAAAAACATAATGAAAATAAGCAGGAAATACCAAAATGGGCACCAGGCTTTCCTGTCTCTTGTAAGCTGTTTGGCCCGATTCTATGACATTCCTCTTACTGCTCCCCTGACGTCACCCTGTTATCAAGTTATTTTGCTCTGTTTTACTCCCACCTAGTTTATGGTATAAATCTCTACTCATAAGATGGCAGTGCAATAAAAGAAGTTTTAAACAATATTTTTATCCCGCAGAAAAGAGCAATCCATGTTATGCTTGGTTTACACCTTCTAACATCTTTTAGGGACTGGGTCAGGGAATGGAATGAATGAAGCCCCCATCTAGCGGCGAGGATATGAACTGTGCTGGCTGCCGAAGCCTGTCGCATTCCCCTGGGGCAGTGATCAAATGAATGACAAATGGATGAAATTATAGTGGAGAGTGTTGCTGGAATGAAATTGTGACAGGGAAAACCGGAGTACCAGGAGAAAAACCTGTCTGCCTCCGCTTTGTCCAGCAAAAATCTCACATGGAGTGACCGGGATTTGAACCATGGACCCAGCGGTGAGAGGCCGGCGTGCTGCCGCCTAAGCCACGGAGGCAACTGGAAATGCTAATATTGTCAAAAATTCTGATCTACATTCGTACAACACTAGAAACAGAATGGATGATCACTGTCAATGTTATAGAGGAGCTTTCAGAAAAAAAGACCCCTTCTATACTGCCTCCAAATATTTTAACTTGTTGCCCCCAACTCTACGAAATGTCAGTACCAATTCCACATTTAAATTTAAAAAATGGCTCACAGACAAGGCAATGTATTCCGTACAAGAATACGAGACAATGTGCACAGAAATATGAGTGCTTGTTTTTGTATATTGATCATTGTATTTACTTGTACCCCCTGAATTATGTTTTTTATGATTTGACGACTCCCGTATGTACATTAACATATTACCATGGAGAATAAAGAGGTCGCTGGGAAAATACCAAGGGGGTGAGCGATACACTGTTGGGCCGATAAACTGCACAGGGATCTGAAAAGCATCAAGCTACATCCGGACATGGCCCATGACCGAATAAAGTGGAAACAGCGGATTTACATAACGGACCCTGCCACGAGGCGGGACAAACGCTAAAACAAAATAAGAAGAAGAAGAAGAAGACCATGGAGAAATAAAGAAATGAATGAACAGCCAACATCCAATGAGGGTATGGCACAGGAAGAAGACTCGACTGTTTACAAGTCTATCATCTGCTCAATCACTCTTACTCTCTATTTCAACCCCTTATTATTCTAAAACCTTGCAGTTTTACGTGACCAATGATCTGGCGATCATGAGCCATGGGGCCTCCATTTGTACGTGGATTCCGAACCTCAGGACGCGATATTTCACTTTGAAAATCTTGCATACATTGACCGGGAATCAAACCCGGTCTGCTTTGGTGAGAGGCAAGCACCTTGGCCACTTCAACATAATGCCCCTTTATTATTCACATTTCTGTGGAGTTTTGCTAGAAAAATGGTGCAGATTGAAAGTATTTTGAGTTCGGAGATGGCCCATGGCATGGCACGTTAATCAGCATAATAACTCCAATCGATTAAAACATTCTTCGACATAACCCAATTGCTTGGGATCGTCGGAGCCACCCTGGTTCTTATTGCTTCTGACTAGATGGTGTTCCTGACACAATGCAATTTCTCAGATGATAATTTCACTTTGCAGTCACCAGAATTCGAACCTTGACCATCTGGGTAAAACACACGCAACTATGCCACTGAACCATTTTTACCCTCTCCACCTTCACACACTTACTTACTTGTACTCTCGTACCTTCACGGTGTTGAGGATTTCTAAAATGGGCACCAGGCTTTCCTGTCTCTCGTAAGCTGTTTGGCCCGGTTCTATGACATTCCTCTTGATTCTACTGCTCCCCTGACGTCGCTCTCCCATTTTTCCTAGTTTTCTCCTTCTGTTTGGTGCCCTCATTTGTGGTCTAGCGATCTGTATTCTGGCATCCTGAGGACATGTCCAAACCACCTTAGCTGACTCGCCTCTATTTTTAGCTGTAACGGCTTTGCTCCTAGGCCAGATCTTATGGTCTTAATCCTGATTCAATCCCTTCACGTCTTGCCAACCTGGGCACATTAGTGGGAGGTCAGGCTCTGCTAGTCACAAGAGGGTATCAACGACCGGCAGAAGAGTTAGCCAAACAGTTGGGGGTTACGATGCAGGAGGTGTCCTCAAAGGATAAAGGAAAAACCCCACTACATGCATTCCACTAGTTGTGAGCCCATGGTAGAAGATAATAAGAATAGAGTGGGTACCACTACATGCATTCCACTAGTTGTGAGTCCCAGCATTGATGATAATTAGGGCCCGGATTTTTAGGTGGCTTAAACCTTCACTTTAGGTTTCTTGTATTCTAAAAATAGGTTATTTTAGGTTTTTCTTCCAGGATCAATACAGGCAGCAATAATTTTCTGTTTTTCTTATTTCTGTGAAATTTATTTATGAAAAGTTTATTGTCACTTGTGCCGGGCTCCTCTCCGTCCACTTTCCTGTCTGACTCTCTTGGTCAACTCTTGTTCTCTTCCGACCCCGGCGGTATTAGGGTATCCGAGGCCTAGGGAGTCTCTTCCTTTCCCGCCTTAATTGGCCCTTGTCTCATCTTTCCTGATACCCACCTTCTGCGAGGGGTCAGCCTTCTTTTTCTTTTCATATTATCTTCTGCCTTCTGCACAAGGTCCTCAAGGAGGCAGGGTGTGTGTAGCCTCACCACTTCTGGTGCACCCTGGATATTGCTACACCCTCAAGGGCTCACGGCTGGAGAGTTCGGGAGTTGGCAATCCCGAGGGATTCCTGAGCTGGGCCGAATTTTTCACCCTTTTCCACTGACTTTGGGGTGGGCCCTCTCCTCTTTCCCATCTGCCTTTCATGGCTCGCCTTCCTTCCAAGTCCTTCATTCCTCATTCTTCGAGGGTTGAGGGAATTTCATTTCTTCCTGTCTTTTATTTGCCTTATCCTTTATTTGTTTACCATTTCTTCTTCTAGTATGTAAGTCTGTAGTTAGTATTAGTTGTACTGATGTGGGCCGGGTAAATACCCAGTGGGAAGGTAAATATAAATTGGGTATTTACCCAGTGGTCATTTAAATACCCAAAATGAGGTTATTTTCAGTTTTTTGGAGCTTTGTACAACACTTTTTGATGTGTTGATGAAGTGTTGGACAAACAAGGACTGAAACACAGATATTTCATGCCTTAAATTTAAATCAGGAACAATATTGATCCTTCAAAACTAAAAGAAAAGGAAAATTGACGTCCAGGTATTTTTGAGTACGGTATTTATATGTTTTGACACTGTAACCTTGTCTTTAAGTGTGGTTTTTTTCCCTTAAACTAAAGTAAAATATTGGATAAAACCTTTTGGTTGTTTTGTGTTTTAAATTTTTAATAAATACCAAGATATTGAGGAGGTCGAGTTTTATTACGGTACTGGAAATGAGCAACAATGATGAGGGTGGGAAAAGCTACTTTTGTAGTAATAAGAGTAGGCTATATGCATATTAATTGAAATGTGTATGCCAAAACTCAAAAGGCAATAAAATATATTCAATAGAAAGTACATTTGAAAAAAAAAAAAAAAAAGAGCGTAGTAAAAGTGCTAAGTTATTTTTCATTCAATTTTAAATATAAAAAAAAATATATTTTTTAAATCACACTCTAAATTAATATAAATGCTTGTCAGGAAGTTTTTGTAGTATGTGGGATCTATAATAGGTGAAGATGTATGCCAGCACGCATGTGAGTTGGCAACACTGCTCAGCTCATCCTTCCTACCCAGAATTCAAACTGACACTATACTTCCCTCCCATTCTCTATTTTTTGTTTGATGCCTACTGTACTTAACCTAACTTTTTCAGTGTAGTGGAGTTGTTAGTTTATATCTCCTTATCTAATTCCCAATTATCTAATGTTGTTACATTTCTAAAAAGTTAATGTAGAATAGTTTGCATACCAGTACCCTTTTTTTAAGGTTCAACTTATCAGGACATAGGATTTTTAATGAAAAATCTAAAATACCCAGGTATTTACCCAAATTGGGTATTTACCCGAGTATATACCCTGGGTATTTACCCCGATTTATAAATACCTGGGTATTTTACATCACTAATTAGTTGTAGTTTTCATTCTTATCTCATCCTTCACTCTCACCCAAACCATTAGGGGCCAATAACCTAGATGTTAGTCCCCTTAAAACAGCAATTATCATCATCATCATCGTACTGCATTTAACTGTAGTAACCTGAACTATCTCCGTCCTACTGCTTGTAATCGCGGTGGAAATTATCTTACGATGCATTTCAATTTGAAAAAGGCAAAATAGCTATTTAGGTTATTTAGGTGTCAACCCCTCATGTAGGTTTTTTCAGGTGAAATGAAATTCACATATTCTGCTCCAGGAAGTGTGAAACGAACATATGTGTTGAAATTTGTGAATTACATAGCCAGGAAAAAAATAGGTAAACACTTAAAAATCCGGGCCCTAATGATAATAATAATAGAGTGGGTACCACTAGTTGTGAGCCCCAGGGTTGATGATAATAAGAATAGAATGGGTACCACTACATGTGTTCCACCTGTTGTGAGTGTTTTCTATGGACTCTGCTTACCACAAGTAAAGAGCAAGATTCATTATAATTTCTCGTGATTTAACCATCCGAGGGCAGTGAAACTTGGTATGGCAAATGCTTATAGAAATTTCAATCCACTGACATCTAATTTATTTCAATTGTTTTCATAACCTCAAGATGGCGGCTGTGCTAAATTTTAAGATCTCGTTTTTATTTCTTGTGTCCTAATCATGTGATTGTAGTTTGATTAATACACCTACACAATAATCTTCATGTAATAGTACATAACTCTATGGCCTACATATATAAAAATCCAACATGGCGACCATCCAAAATATTTAGACGGTTCTCAACATCAACAAATCTATGACAGCAATCAAACTAAAATTTTGTATACTGATAGAGGCAATTAACACAAGTAGGATATATGAAAATAGGCTTTATGTTCGACCCTGACTATTATATGTCAGAAATCTGTATCATAATGATGGTCATTATAACACTATTTTTCATTATGAAACAGTTTCTCCCACCAATCAGAGCTCAAGAAAAAGTTGTTTTACCAATTAGATAACGAGTTCCACGGCCTTCTAATTTACATTTCACTGCCTGGTCTAGTGTCATAGTAGGGTAATCGAGGAGGCCATGGTCAAATACAAGGCATTCTCTGCGTCTCACGCGCTCTGTTCAGTACATAAAACTGGCGAAATCTCGACAGATATTTATGAATATTTATGTTCGAACATAAAATAGTTATAATAATTATCGTCGAACATAAACAGTCGTATGCAACTCGCCTATAATGGTAATTAAGACACTCGTATGGAAATTGTAAAACTCGCATATGCTCGTTTTATAAACATACTCGTGTCTTAATTATTGCCATTATAGGCTCGTTGCATAATGTACTATTTTAGTTCTTCATGGAACTACTTGTTGCGTTGTCTATTTAATGAATGCCAAATCAGATGTGTGTGAGTTTTCAAAGCAGTATAATTGTCATGTTGTCAGAAAATATGCTAGGAACTAAAGCAGAAAAATGTGAAAATGAAGTGAGTACGGTATATTAAGAAAGATTTGACAAGCTGGTGTAAAAAAAAAAAAAACGAGCCTTACAATAGTCGCATATGATGTGTAACAACTGACATGTTATTCGAATAATTCCATGTTACTTACTCGCATTTTTTAAAGAATGAACTCATAGTGCTACTTTGTGTCTGTCTGCACACATGAAGGATTCCTTCGTGTTATTACCATCGGTAAGTTCTCGTTACTATTACTTCTGCAATAATTACTTGTAAAACTCCAGTGACGAATCCTTTCAGTAAATGTGATATAATAGTGCTGTATTTTGGCCGACAGTACCTCGAGTGCTTACATTAAATAAGAATACAGCAAAAGTAGTAAGATTAAATAAATCGTAAGTTTTTTCAGCAAATATGATATAATGAATATTTTCACACCAAAGAACGACAGTTTGAAGATGATTTATTGTAGGAATATCTGTAATGGCGCCTCCAAACCTTGAGGTAAACCGTATGCGATTTACATTCCACATAGCCACATGGCCAACAGTACGACGTTGTACCAATATCTGCCACCGCGCACTACTTGTAAAACTCCTGAGCCAAATCCTTTCAGCAAATATGATATAATGAATATTTTCACACCAAAGAACGACAGTTTGAAGATGATTTATTGTAGGAATATCTGTAATGGCGCCTCCAAACCTTGAGGTAAACCGTATGCGATTTACATTCCACATAGCCACATGGCCAACAGTACGATGTTGTACCAATATCTGCCACCGCGCGCTACTTGTAAAACTCCTGTGCCAAATCCTTTCAGCAAATATGATATAATGAATATTTTCACACCAAAGAACGACAACTTGAAGATGATTTATTTTAGGAATTTCTTTAATGGGGCCTCCAAACCTTGAATTAAACCGTATGCTATATACATTACACATAGTTGTGTATTTTGGCTGTATACATTACACATAGTGGCCGACAGTACCTCGAGTGCTTACATTAAAAAAGAACACAGCAAAAGTAGTAAGATTTAATAAATCATATACGGTTTACCTCAAGGTTTGGAGGCGCCATTACAGATATTCCTACAATAAATCATCTTCAAACTGTAGTTCTTAGGTGTGAAAATATTCATTATATCATATTTGCTGAAAAAACTTATGATTTATTTAATCTTACTACTTTTGCTGTATTCTTATTTAATGTAAGCACTCGAGGTACTGTCGGCCAAAATACAGCACTATTTGTGAACCCTTTACCCTATGTTGGTTAAATGATTCTACTTTTTATTTCTTCAATTAATAAATATTTCAACCAGCATCATGAAAGTAGCCAGACAGTGATGAGGAAATTTCAAGCATTTGTTGGAGACAGTAGGGACATACCTGCATCAGTTTAACAAAAGGCTAAGTACTTGAGCTATGAAAAGAAATAGCAGAGCGATGTATCATAAGGACAGGTGTGGCTACCTCAATTTTAGAAGCGACGCGCGGTGAGACATGGTTCTGGTATGTTCATTGTGATATTCGCGCCTAGAAGAAATATGATGCAGTAACGTGAATGGCTGATGAAGAAAATAGACACTCCCAAGACGCCAAGATCTACTAGAAACCGCCAAATTATTAGAAATGGAGAACCAATGAGAAGAGAATGCCTACTTGCGCGCCAACTCCGGCTGGGGTACGCGGTGGCTAGTATTCACGCGGGAAATCGCCTAGACAAAATCTCTACGATCGATTCTAGGATTAATGGGCATATTCTTGACCTGTGCAATATTACGAGTTCAGTGATATTTATTTCATTCCTGTATCACAATTATTTCGAGAAATTTTTACATAAAATCCCCCTCCATCTAGACCCAAGGGCCAGTTCATTTATAAGTGTGTCGAAGAGCCAAGACATGACTTTCATTCCGTGTGTCGTGGACACATGACTTTCATTCCGTGTGTCGTGGACACATGACTTTTATTCCGTGTGTCGTGGACACAGGACTTTGATTCTGTTCGTCTAAGGACGCAGACACAAGATATTCACTGTAAAGTGTTAAATTCAGTGATAGATAGTCATGTACTATAGTTATAGGGACAGTAGCGTCGATAATTCGCCAACGAACAGTGACAGGGAATTTAGTACCTGAACAAGCGAATTTAGTAGTCAGACATAAAGTGTATAATAACCTAATTTTTGTATCAGCGCAAGGATGACATCGATGAATGCAGAGGAAGTTTGGAATTCTCAACAGTCCGTCCAGATGGCTGCTAGGAGATAAAGAACCATCCAGTTGGGGAATGGCGTCTGATGTTCTTTGACGGGTGACTACAAAAAGAGATGAGTACCTAATAATATTTTATTATTTGTTAAATTAACGTATGGTTTATGGGACATATTTTTTGTAAATACTTTGCTTGTGTGATTAATGTAGTATATTTAGTTTTGATGTGACACACTTTTGTTTGGAAGCAGCTCGCACAATTGTAGTTAATGGAAAGTTCTTTTCTTTGTGTTGTGTTAACTAACGTATCTATGTGAACGGCCGTGTTCGCCTAGGTTACGAAGTGCGGTTAAAAACGTCTCTCGGAGATATGTCGTGTTTCAGAAGTAGGACTGAATTAATATAATTATATAGTAGATTGGAGGGTAATTAAAATTTTGTTGAGATTTATTATTGATCAGATTCAGTGTGATTATTGCTTTTGGAGCAATGTAATTTGTGACGAAGAGTATTCTGCTCTATCGTAGGTTTTAAATATTGTGTTAAATGTTTGCGAGCTCTAATTCAGCAGACCCATGTGAAAGGCGTTATGTCAGTCCCAGATGTGTGTATTGTGAGTATTTTTTTTTAATGGTATTACAAGCGGGAATTTCAGCAGAGACTGATTTCTGTCAGCTTGGTACCAGATTCATGTTGTATCCTTGCGAGGACAATTATGGATATGTGATTATTGTCTGACCATATGTTGAGTTGGAGAAAATGTTAGTTGCTGTTGATTCCTTGAGATAACAGTTCAGCTGGTCGGCTATTTATATACACTGGAAGGGGGACATGACTGGTATTGTGGAATGGGTGAGTTGTGGTCACAAGGGCTGGCTGGCTGAGTTTCGCAAGCAAGCTCATTAAAGTGGAGTGCTCGTCTGGCTCCCAAGTACTTGAAAATAAATATAAATGTGAGAAACTGATCAATGGTAAAATTGTTTAAATAAATGGGAGTTGCCTACGAAACACGATAACCTTCGAAGCGTTTCCTTAACATGCAATTTTGTTAATATAAAGTAATCTTAACCACTCAGGTTGTTTGTTGTTGTTGGTCTATTCTATGTTTATTTTCCATGTCAGTGACCCGTGAGTCACGTGCGGCGCTGTTTTTCCTTGTTGTTGAGTATCTGGCCATTGTGGCAGCTCATTTGGTTAAGTGTGTCACCACACTAATAAGGGTCTCAGAGAGATGCCTGTAAATAGTAGAGTTGTAATATGTGTGTCAGAGTTAGATTTAAGGATTTTTATTAATGTTATGCCCATATCCATAAAAGTTAATTTACGAGATGATTGTTCGTGAGCACCGTGGCTGTTAACCCGTTGTGAACGAATGATCATCCAAGTACTCATTTCTCGTAGATAGTCACCACGCGAACATAAATTCATATGCAAGATAGTGGAACTTGGATCCACATTTTATTAGAAAAGGGGAGATCTGTCTGACTCCTCAAAGTGATAAATATTCCTGTCAGGGAAAAATTCAGGGAGGATTTTGTTTATTTTTGTTTGTTTTATTCTTTTATGCACAAATTAGTTATTAAATCTTGTTATTATCTTACGTTTTGTCTCCTTTCTTTTTTAGTTATAGTTTTTATCCTATAACCCTTGCCTCAGAAAAGCACGTTGTTTGGCGGACGTAAACACCACACTATGAACTGAACGCGACCCCTTGATCTAAGATTCTTGCATATAACACTGCTATTCTTAAGGGTTCATAGGTGAAAACTGGCGGCCAACGGTAGGGCTATTCACTGTGGTGTAACGGGGAGATTACACATGTCAATAGTGGCGTATTTGAGTAAAACTGGCATGCCGCAAGTGCAGGCAGATATGACAGTATTTAATCACCGGGAAGTGATATTTTATTAAAAGTAGTTGAGGCGAAGTGGATACCGCCAAATGTGTGAAAGATAAATTAAAATCAGGAGTTTGCAAAGTAAAATACGGTTCACGTTGTTGTCTTTTAAATTAAAGTAAAATTAAGATGTGATACCGGGCGCCCAATGATAAAGTTAAAACTAGATTTGTTTAGAAAGTCAAACTCATGGAAATATTAGGAGGCTGTAGCCTAAAATGACAATTAATACTTTGTTAATTAGTCAGTGTTAATATCAGATCAGGATAACTGTTTAATGACTAAATATGTGCTTGGGGTTAAAATTAAATTGAGTAAAACTAGAACTACTCAGAGATGCAATCGACTAATGGGATTTAAGGTAAAAATAAATGAACTGAGTAGGATAAAGAAATTAAATGTGCATTGGATTTATGTGCGTGTCAAAGGGCATTGGCGTATGCCATTTCCCATATGTCTCATATATATTATAAAACATGGCAACGGTGGCGCAGATCCAGGAGATCATTGAAAGTGCAGCGAGGAGAACTCAGGAATTGTTGGATACTAAACTAGCAGAACAGAGTCAATCTATAAACACTAGTATGTTAGAGCAAAGTGAAGCGTTGAATACAAAATTATCTGAACAAATAAACACTAGTATTTCAGAACAAAGTGAGTCCATAAAGAAATTATCTGAGCAGAGTGAATCGCTGAAAATTAAACTGTCAGAACAAAGTGAATCGCTAAATACGAAAATGTCAGAGCAAAGTGAATCGCTAAATACTAAACTGTTAGAACAAAGTGAATCATTGCGGACACAATTAAATAACAGTAGAATTGAACAAAATGAATATCAGGCGGAACAAGCTAGGTTATTAAAGAGTGAAATTAATGACACTATAAATTCACAGTTAGAGGCGCAAAATAATAAAAACATGAACCAATTAGCTTCGTTAACCGCAGAGATGAAAGAGCACACAAACCAACAGATGGCATTACTGGCCCTTGATGTAAGCAAAAATAATGAGAAACAATTAGAGCAGATTGAAAAAATGGAGAGAATTTTTGATAAAAAACTTAGCATTCTCGATGAAACGGTGTTAGCTAAATTAGAGCAGATTGAAATAGCATGCACAATGAATACAAGCGAGGTCAAAATAGCTCAAGATAAGTTGGAAGGACGATTTAAGGAGATGGAGAAAAGTGGCAGGGTCATTCAACAACAAATATCAGCAGTAGATGAGAACATATCAGGCATAATTAAAGACATGGACCGTCTCGAGATAAAATCAGCGGAACAGTGGAAAAGCCTAGAAACGGAACAAGAACAATTTAAGAGTACATTAGACGAAAGGCTAAGCCAGATAGAAAATAATCAGGATGAAAATAAGAGCCAAATTGAAGAAAAAATAAGCACGATTAAAGAACAGATCAGGAAAGATTGGAAGAAAATGAATATTGATTCTAGAGAGGAAAGATCCACTATTATTAAAACAGTAGGCGAAAACCACACGCGTATTCAAGCTTTGGAGCAAGAGGTAAAAAATAGACTTAAAGAGCAGACAGACAGGATCATAAAAGCCGAACTTCGCTCATTAGAACAATCATCTATATTTAAAACGGGAGCGTTGAAAGACAAGCCGGATGACTCACATAGTCCCCAACCCAGCATAGCAGGAAGTCAGACTCAAGCAGAGAGCCCATTAACAACAAACACGGAAGGATTTCGCAAGAACGTAGATCGGAGCTCGACACCACAGGACGGTCATCAGCCCACACAACTTATTCAAGTAATTCGCTCAAATGACTACAAGCCGCAGAAATACACAGAAAATTCAGGGGTAACACCTAAGGCCTTTATCAAAGAGATTGAAGACCACTTTAATGACACTGGGGTACCTGAAGCACGTAGATTGAGAATGATGGAGAGATTTTTATCAGGAAATGTTCTCACCTGGTTTTTAAGTTTCAAATATACATTTGGAACCATGTCAGACTTTAATTTAACGTTTCTGCGCAAATACTGGTCTCCCGCCATACAACAGAGTTTAAGAATGGAGCTTTACTCGAGAAAATACCAAACTACCCAGCAGACGAAATACTCAGATTTCTTTAACATGCAAATGCTAAAATTTCGCGACCTAGATTACCCATTAATCGAAGCAGATTTGGTGATGACAATAGCAAGGCAAATGCCAGTTAATGTACAGCAAGTGCTAGTCGCAGCAAACGTTAGTACGGCCCTACATGCAGAGCAGATATTACGGCAAATAGATGAGACCACATCTCATAGTCATTTTAGAGGAGGAAGACAGCTGGAATTAGTCAACACTACAGAGGTCGTAAAAACAAAACAGGGAAATACTAAAACGCAGGGTACTAATACAAGCACCTCCACACCTAGGCGAAACCAGGAAGAAGGGGAAAACAGACCATATCAGCGTAACGAAAATCACTACAACAATAGATACCAGGGCAACAATAGATACCAACAGAGAGGATATCAACAATGGCGTGATAATCGAAGGAATGACAGGCCTTATGGAAGATACGGTGATTACAATGCCAATCAACGATGGAAAGGAAGGAGAGAGCAAAATCAAGGAGATCAACGTAACTATCGAGATGACTGGGATGATAGGCACGCTCGATCACAAAATTACTTAGAGGAGTTACACGCTAATCAAGGTGGAGAACTAGGAAGATGGGAAAAGGCCATTGGGAACAGAAAGAACCCAGATACACATACTGAGGAAGCTGGAAGTCTACTGAGACAAGAGGAATATCAAGGACATGAGCGACAGAAGGATGATGGGAGTCGAAATGGAGCTAAAAAAAATGTTAATTTTGGATCAAGGAGACAGTCTCAAAACACAACAGTCGGAAGTTGAAGATGGATGGATAGTAGCGAACATACAAGAATGGATTGCTTTACCAGAAGACTGCCTGGAGGAGACGGTGAAACCACGGAACGATGAAATTAGGCAATTACCCATTATTTACGCAAGGATTGGTGGAATTAATATAAGATGTTTATTGGATACGGGGTCACAGATCAGTCTAGTATCGGAGGCCTTGGTTCGAGAGTTGGGACGGACTCAGAATATTCCTGTAATTCCGGTACCACAGCTCAAAGTGAGGGGTGTTATTCCTGAACGCACCGTCACTTGTAAACGTCAGGCATACTTAGAGCTGAACATATTGGAACACACTTTTGGGCAAACATTCATTATCATGGCAAAGATGAATTTCAATATAATTCTTGGTGCAAATTTCATTTGTGACTATCAAGCAGTGATAGATTTACACAAGAATACAGTCAGTTTTAGAGAATATGACCAGCTGAAAAACGTGGGATTGCATATGGATGAAATCACTACCGGAAGAAATGTAAATTCTTGGGCATTGGAAGCAATATCAGAAGAGACTGAAGAGGAGGTACGAAAGGCGGAAGATAACATCGTAGAAGGGGCGGTTGTGGAACTAGATGAGGAGATAGAATCCCAGGAGATATGGTCTTTATTAACAGAAGGAGATGACAGTGATGCACAATTTGAAGAGTTACTACAGGAGCGGCTCAATGACATTCAACTTGGGGGTGAACACAGAAAACAGTTGGAAGAGATATTAAGGAAGCACAAAACAGTATTTGATACAGTACCTGGAAAAATATTAAATTTCAAGTACTCTATGCAAGTCGAGGACTGGTCACCTTTCAAAAGCAGATTGTACCCAATTCCTGAAAAGTATCGTGGTCAAGTTAAAATCATTATAGATGAGATGTTAGAAGCTGGAGTGATAAGGAAGACACCTACACCTTATCTAAATGCGATTTTGGCAGTCACAAAACCAAATGGATCTATTAGACTTTGTTTAGATGCCAGAAATCTCAACATGAGACTCATTTTTCCTGAGTATGACAGAGCGCCAATTATCAGAGACGTATTAAAAGGCTTTAAAAACAAGAGCATTTATTCATCAGTCGATCTGACGAGCTCGTTCCACCATCTTGAATTGGATGAGAAGTCACAGCTTCTAACTGGCTTCTTATTCGATAACCAGACATATTGTTTCGTCAGAATGCCTTTTGGAGTCAAAACAGCGGGCTGTGCTTTAATCCGAGCACTGGACCGGAACCTAACAGAGGAAGTAAAGGAGATGACGGTGCGATACATTGACGACATTCTGTTGGCATCCGACAACATTGAAACTCACATGGAAAATTTAGATAAAGTATTGGACAACTTGAACGCATCGAATTTCAAAGTAAACCTGAAGAAATCGCATTTCTTCAAGAGCGAGATCTTATATTTGGGTCACGTCATTGACAAGGAGGGAGTGAAGCCTAACCCAGCTAAGATTGAAGCAATAAAGAAGTTCCCTACACCAACGAGAGTCAAGCACATTCAGGCTTTCTTAGGCGTAACGGGATTCTTTAAAGAAAACTGTCCAGGTTATACGGAGACTGTAGCTCCAATGCAAGAAATGTTAAAGAAAAATAACAAATGGTCATGGAACGCGGAATGTGAGAAGGCATTCCAAGCAACAAAACAGCTATTGGAAAACTGCATTAAATTAGGCTATCCAGATTTCAAGCTCAAATTTATAATCCAAGCGGATGCTTCACTAATTGGGATAGGTGCTATGCTCTACCAAGAGGATCCAGCTAACCTGCAGCACAAAACATATTTGGCATTTGTCAGCCGAAAATTGCGTAAGCACGAGCGAAATTATACTGTAACCGAGCTAAAATTGTTGGCCATCCTTCATGCGCTCCAACAATGGAAACGAATAATCTATGGTTACCCTATTGTTGTCAGGACTGACCACAAGGCATTAACATTCTTGTTTAAGACGTCAATGGCAAGCGAACGTGTGACACGTTGGTCTATATACATTCAGCAGTTCAGCATTGAAATTGAACATTGTCCAGGGAAGATGAACGTGATACCGGATGCACTCAGCAGGAACCCTGAGCCTGATAATGAAGAAACAGCGATGGTACAACACTTGGAGTTAACACCGAAGGACCGGGAATTCTTGGAGGAGTTACGTGAGATACAGCGAGAACAGGAAGCGGAACCATGGATGATGCTATTAATTAAATACTTCAAAAAGCAACTACCTACAGGAACACCTGCATTTCTAGAAGCGAAAGCCAAAGAAGGAAGATATGTTTATGTCAACAATTTGCTGCACAAATGGGTAGATAATGACCACACCAAGTTACGCATATTAGTACCTGCATCGTTACAACGAGGATTGACATGGCATACGCACGAAAGTTACGGTCACGTGGGCTTAGACAAGTGCGAAGCGACAATAGGAGAGACATTTACATGGCCACGTATGAGAACAACTATATGTGACGTCATTACAACTTGTGACCCGTGTCAGAGAACAAAGCCAAATAATTATTTACTGAGGCAATATCCTAGACCATTGCTACCTCAGAAACCATGTGAGCTACTGGCGGTGGACTGTCTTGGTCCAATTCCGAAGGGAAGGAGAGGTTGCCGTCATTTGCTAGTGTGCATTGATGTATTTTCTAAGTTTGTAGTACTATGCCCTATTCAGAAAACAACATCGAAGCAGGTACTCAGTCGCATTCGTAATAGAGTTATTCCAACCCTTGGAAAACCAGAGTTTTTATTATCAGATCATGGCAGTTATTTCACAAGCGCCGAATTCAAGAAAGGAATGGAAGACATGGGTATAAAACATGTTTTAAGCAGTATCCGACATGCCCAAGCAAATCCAAGCGAGAGAGTAATTAAATGTGTAACTGCATATTTGAGAATCTTCATTCCGAACGAACACCACAAATGGGTCGATAAAATTAAGGATGTAGAGACATGCATGAATTCTACCAGGCACGAGTCAACAGGACAAATCCCTATGGTCCTACACAAGAACGAGTATCCAGTAAGAACGTGGAAAAGCATCATTAACTGTCCACAAGATCCCATGATAGCACCAGACTTGAGAATTGAAAGAACGAGAGAATACATGAGAAAGCAAGCAGACCGCAGATTACGGCGAGTAACAAATAAGAGGTTCCACGGTGATCTTGAAGTCAACCAGCTCGTTTTGGTAAAACGACCTGCTACATCGGACCAAGAAAAGAAAATCTTTAGTAAGTTCTGCGAGAAATTCATAGGACCCTATTCTATCGTAAGAAACCTTGGAAATAATGCTTACAGAGTGAAAGAATTGAGCACAGGAACAATGTCAGTTTACAACGCTGCCAACCTAAAGAAATATCGTCGAAGTGAACCATGGTAGCGCCGAAAGAATGACGCTGTTTGAATATACGGACGTCCTACTATCAACAAAGTCAACGGGGAGCAGTTGACTACGGCACGTGATGAAGGAGGAAGTAGACTTGTTGTTGACAAACATTAACGAGGCGAGTAAGGTATTGCCGCAGGCAGCAGAGCGTCACGCAAGATTGGAAGGGGAGAGACAAGCAGGAAATGAAAACGAGTAAATGTCATTAAAGACAGGAGCGCCTAGACCAAGTAAGAAAAAGGGGTGATTCTGGAATTAAAACAAATTGGCCTACGGAAGTATTGTAAAATTGTCGACTTTATTCCTAAGTTCGAAATTTTGTGAGTGGGAGAGTTGTGAACCCTTTACCCTATGTTGGTTAAATGATTCTACTTTTTATTTCTTCAATTAATAAATATTTCAACCAGCATCATGAAAGTAGCCAGACAGTGATGAGGAAATTTCAAGCATTTGTTGGAGACAGTAGGGACATACCTGCATCAGTTTAACAAAAGGCTAAGTACTTGAGCTATGAAAAGAAATAGCAGAGCGATGTATCATAAGGACAGGTGTGGCTACCTCAATTTTAGAAGCGACGCGCGGTGAGACATGGTTCTGGTATGTTCATTGTGATATTCGCGCCTAGAAGAAATATGATGCAGTAACGTGAATGGCTGATGAAGAAAATAGACACTCCCAAGACGCCAAGATCTACTAGAAACCGCCAAATTATTAGAAATGGAGAGCCAATGAGAAGAGAATGCCTACTTGCGCGCCAACTCCGGCTGGGGTACGCGGTGGCTAGTATTCACGCGGGAAATCGCCTAGACAAAATCTCTACGATCGATTCTAGGATTAATGGGCATATTCTTGACCTGTGCAATATTACGAGTTCAGTGATATTTATTTCATTCCTGTATCACAATTATTTCGAGAAATTTTTACATAAAATCCCCCTCCATCTAGACCCAAGGGCCAGTTCATTTATAAGTGTGTCGAAGAGCCAAGACATGACTTTAATTCCGTGTGTCGTGGACACATGACTTTCATTCCGTGTGTCGTGGACACATGACTTTCATTCCGTGTGTCGTGGACACATGCCTTTTATTCCGTGTGTCGTGGACACAGGACTTTGATTCTGTTCGTCTAAGGACGCAGACACAAGATATTCATTGTAAAGTGTTAAATTCAGTGATAGATAGTCATGTACTATAGTTATAGGGACAGTAGCGTTGATAATTCGCCAACGAACAGTGACAGGGAATTTAGTACCTGAACAAGCGAATTTAGTAGTCAGACATAAAGTGTATAATAACCTAATTTTTGTATCAGCGCAAGGATGACATCGATGAATGCAGAGGAAGTTTGGAATTCTCAACAGTCCGTCCAGATGGCTGCTAGGAGATAAAGAACCATCCAGTTGGGGAATGGCGTCTGATGTTCTTTGACGGGTGACTACAAAAAGAGATGAGTACCTAATAATATTTTATTATTTGTTAAATTAACGTATGGTTTATGGGACATATTTTTTGTAAATACTTTGCTTGTGTGATTAATGTAGTATATTTAGTTTTGATGTGACACACTTTTGTTTGGAAGCAGCTCGCACAATTGTAGTTAATGGAAAGTTCTTTTCTTTGTGTTGTGTTAACTAACGTATCTATGTGAACGGCCGTGTTCGCCTAGGTTACGAAGTGCGGTTAAAAACGTCTCTCGGAGATATGTCGTGTTTCAGAAGTAGGACTGAATTAATATAATTATATAGTAGATTGGAGGGTAATTAAAATTTTGTTGAGATTTATTATTGATCAGATTCAGTGTGATTATTGCTTTTGGAGCAATGTAATTTGTGACGAAGAGTATTCTGCTCTATCGTAGGTTTTAAATATTGTGTTAAATGTTTGCGAGCTCTAATTCAGCAGACCCATGTGAAAGGCGTTATGTCAGTCCCAGATGTGTGTATTGTGAGTATTTTTTTTTTATGGTATTACAAGCGGGAATTTCAGCAGAGACTGATTTCTGTCAGCTTGGTACCAGATTCATGTTGTATCCTTGCGAGGACAATTATGGATATGTGATTATTGTCTGACCATATGTTGAGTTGGAGAAAATGTTAGTTGCTGTTGATTCCTTGAGATAACAGTTCAGCTGGTCGGCTATTTATATACACTGGAAGGGGGACATGACTGGTATTGTGGAATGGGTGAGTTGTGGTCACAAGGGCTGGCTGAGTTTCGCAAGCAAGCTCATTAAAGTGGAGTGCTCGTCTGGCTCCCAAGTACTTGAAAATAAATATAAATGTGAGAAACTGATCAATGGTAAAATTGTTTAAATAAATGGGAGTTGCCTACGAAACACGATAACCTTCGAAGCGTTTCCTTAACATGCAATTTTGTTAATATAAAGTAATCTTAACCACTCAGGTTGTTTGTTGTTGTTGGTTTATTCTATGTTTATTTTCCATGTCAGTGACCCGTGAGTCACGTGCGGCGCTGTTTTTCCTTGTTGTTGAGTATCTGGCCATTGTGGCAGCTCATTTGGTTAAGTGTGTCACCACACTAATAAGGGTCTCAGAGAGATGCCTGTAAATAGTAGAGTTGTAATATGTGTGTCAGAGTTAGATTTAAGGATTTTTATTAATGTTATGCACATATCCATAAAAGTTAATTTACGAGATGATTGTTCGTGAGCACCGTGGCTGTTAACCCGTTGTGAACGAATGATCATCCAAGTACTCATTTCTCGTAGATAGTCACCACGCGAACATAAATTCATATGCAAGATAGTGGAACTTGGATCCACATTTTATTAGAAAAGGGGAGATCTGTCTGACTCCTCAAAGTGATAAATATTCCTGTCAGGGAAAAATTCAGGGAGGATTTTGTTTATTTTTGTTTGTTTTATTCTTTTATGCACAAATTAGTTATTAAATCTTGTTATTATCTTACGTTTTGTCTCCTTTCTTTTTTAGTTATAGTTTTTATCCTATAACCCTTGCCTCAGAAAAGCACGTTGTTTGGTGGACGTAAACACCACACTATGAACTGAACGCGACCCCTTGATCTAAGATTCTTGCATATAACACTGCTATTCTGAAGGGTTCAATAATAGTGCTGTATTTTGGCCGACAGTACCTCGAGTGCTTACATTAAATAAGAATACAGCAAAAGTAGTAAGATTAAATAAATCATAAGTTTTTTCAGCAAATATGATATAATGAATATTTTCACACCAAAGAACGACAGTTTGAAGATGATTTATTGTAGGAATATCTGTAATGGCGCCTCCAAACCTTGAGGTAAACCGTATGCGATTTACATTCCACATAGCCACATGGCCAACAGTACGACGTTGTACCAATATCTGCCACCGCGCACTACTTGTAAAACTCCTGAGCCAAATCCTTTCAGCAAATATGATATAATGAATATTTTCACACCAAAGAACGACAGTTTGAAGATGATTTATTGTAGGAATATCTGTAATGGCGCCTCCAAACCTTGAGGTAAACCATATGCGATTTACATTCCACATAGCCACATGGCCAACAGTACGATGTTGTACCAATATCTGCACCCGCGCGCTACTTGTAAAACTCCTGTGCCAAATCCTTTCAGCAAATATGATATAATGAATATTTTCACACCAAAGAACGACAACTTGAAGATGATTTATTTTAGGAATTTCTTTAATGGGGCCTCCAAACCTTGAATTAAACCGTATGCTATATACATTACACATAGTTCTGTATTTTGGCTGTATACATTACACATAGTGGCCGGCAGTACCTCGAGTGCTTACATTAAAAAAGAACACAGCAAAAGTAGTAAGATTTAATAAATCATAAATTGTTTTCAGCAAATATGATTTAATGAATATTTTCACACCAAAGAACGACAGTTTGAAGATGATTTATTGTAGGAATATCTGTAATGGGGCCTCCAAACCTTGAAGTAAACCGTATGCAATTTATATTCCACATAGCCGACAGTATGTGGTTGTATCAATCTCTGCCATCGCGCATGCTCATTGTTTCAGTTGCATTTACGTCCCTTTTTACAAAATCACCCCCGCACAAAAATATACAGCAACCGAGTGGAGTGATGTTACACAATAAAAATATCCAGCAACCGAGCGGATCAAGCCCTTACACTCCTCGACTCAATAGATGGGCAGAGAGACTTAACAGATCACTCATGGAAAAAGCAAGGGGGTTATTGTTTGACTCAGGGTTAGCAAATGAAATGTTGGGGGGGGGGGGGGGGGAGGCAGTTCTTTGCGCTACCTACCTATTGAATAGTAGCCCAACTGTTGCTTACAACAAAACACCGCCAGAGGGATGGTTAGGAGTAAAACCTGATCTATCTCAGCTAGAAATATTTGGGTCACCAGTTTATTTATTTGTCGTATGGCTTTTAGTTCCGGGAGTGTCCGAGGATATGTTCGGCTCGCCAGAGGTTGTAGCTGCTTCAAGTGGACACCCGTAGGGTGTTCAATTTCAATTAGTTCACAACTTTCAGTGATACCTAGTGGTGAACGTTGGAAATTTGATAGAGCGTTCCAACGAAATCTAACCTAGTAGCTTCACTCAAGTTTAGTCTGTGGAAAGATCTTTTACATGCCATAAATTTATGACATGGGACCGCCGGCTTTACTTCCCCTCCGAAGGAAGGCATACTGAAGGATTGTAACAACGCTCTTAAAAATCCAACGACTTCGGCCGGGTTTGAACCCGCCATCTTGGGCACAGCAGTTCAGCATGCTACCAACTACACCACCGAAGCCGCTTTGGGTCACCAGTAAGTAACGGTAACTGTAAAATAGTCATTTTTCAGATAAAATAACTGTAACGGTTACTTTTAAGTAGTAAGTCACCCAACCCTGACTTCTTATTATAACTATGGCCATTATGAGTGGACTTTCAAAACCTTTAGTCCATCCTATCTGTAATAGGGGCCCCGTGATTCCTAGTCTTAGGTCAGATTTATAACTTTATGGGCTCAAGACTCTTACAATAGCCCTAGGACTTGGACCTTGGATATTCAGACTTGCAGCGCCTACAGTAACAACATCCACAAGAACAGAAGTGTAGAGGGATGATGGCCAAGGTGTTTCTATCCCCAACTGGAAACTGGGACACTGGAGTGTGTCATAATTTGACTCAAGGATCTTATAAACACAGAAATAACTTTTTCAATAACAGTAATTTTATTAACAATTATATGCACTCAAACAATAAAATATATACAGAAGAAAAACAAATATAATAGGTTTCAATTGATAGCTTTGCTCAATAGTTATTTTCCAAACTCTGATTCAACAAATATGCATTAACATCAGACTATATTAGTAAAATAACCTCTTTTCTTGGGGAAAAAAACTTTCAATAAATTTATGCTAAAATAAAAAGTAACATCGAAAAATTAACATAATTAAATATTTTTTTTCTCTTGTATGCAATTATAAATATGCCGGTTATTTAACGTAAACTCATTGGTTATAGTAGACTCTCGATTATCCGTAGTAAACAGGGGTTAAAAATTCCACGGATAATCCACAAATGATGATAAAATGATGATTAAGAATTCATTTGTTACATTAAAACATTATTTAGTTACACCATTTGGTTTAAAAACATTTAGGTTACAGTATGGACGGTATGTGGTGGGGTGTCAAGGTCGCGCTACAGTACGAGTTCCGGAGAGCGGGAGCGGTGTAGGAGACACCCCTCTTGTAACTGAGCCGAGTGACTGCTGTTGCTGATCCCCCACCACTGAAACTTAGCTGGAAGTCTGTCCAGAGTGTTTAGCTTGACCTTGAAGCATCATCACATATCGTCCGTACTCGACCCATTCTAACATTGCTTCTCAAGCTCTGCGTAAGAGGACGTTTTCACAGGTTTTCATTTCGATAAAATCCTTCGACGGGTCGGAACAACTGGTAAAATTAATTATCTTCTTTTGTTCTTGTTTTCACTTATGGAGCAGAAAATTGGACGTTGACAGAAAGGGAATGGAGCAGATTGCAAGCAGGGAAAATGAAATTAAAGGGAAAACAAGATTAGATAGAGTAAGAAATGTTGACATTAGAAAAGAACTAAAACAGGAAAGTACGAGAGAGGGAGGCGAGAAAAAGAATAATAATGTTACTGATTTTATGTCCAGTTTAATAAACTGCGGCTTTTAGAGATGCCGAGGTGCTGGAATTTTGCCCCGAATCGAGAGAAAGAGATTACGATGGTATGGACATGTTAAGTGGGCAAAGTTTGCCAAAAATAATGGAAGAAGTAAAGGTTGCGGGAAAATGACCTCAAGGGCGACCAAGAATGCGGTGGAGTAGAGGAGTACAGAGAGAAGAGGAGCTAACTGGCATCAAGTGGTGGAAGAAAAGTGGTAGGAAGACAGAATTAGATGGAGAAGACTCGTAAACAGCCAGATCCGGCAATATCTGGAATGGGTTTTGGAAATGATGATGATGATGATGTTCTTTTGGATATACTTGATTGTTGTTTCACCTATGTCGTAAGTGAGACAGGGGCCTTCTTCAAGTTTACGCACAATTTCTAGTTTTTGGTTTATTATTATCATTACTCGTTTGTGTTTTTGAGATATTCTCCAGTACCAGAAACAATCAATTATATTTACTGCAGGAACTAAACTGAACAAGAACAGTAGAAATGGTCAAGACCATTGATATATTTCCCCCATTGTGCGGGGGAGAGGTGAGGGAGGAGGCACTATGCTACCACTTGTGAGGTACAGTCAAACACAAATACTGTAGTGGCACCTTCTTCTTCTTTTTTTACGGCCACATCGGACCACTTCAGTCAGTCCCTTTTAACTACTCTGGCTTTTAGAGACGCTGGAGTGCCGGAATTTTGCCCCAAAGGGGATCTTTAACGTGCCAGTAAATCTACTGACACAGCTCCCTTACATTTGCGCACCCTCAAATGCCAGCTGACCTCGCCAGGATACGAACCTGCAACCTTGGGCACAGCAAGCGAGAACGTTACCGCTGAGCCACGCGGCCAGCCCAATTAATAAATCTCACGATCCGTGTTCACACGGGGTTCATTACTACAAAGCAATCCTCCATCATGTGAGTGGCTGGAAGTCTCACTCGTATGTGATGCATAAAATGAGACAAATATTTCCGGAATGTACCCTGTCAATCTTCGTATTCTGTCATCTTATCATAAAATGATAGCAATCTTTCACGCCCTGACGTATTCCTGCTCGGACGAAGGAGGAATCAGTTTTGTGACTAGTGAGTAGTCTTCACTGGATTCCATGATGTTTGTGTAAGTGATTAAAACAGTGGACACAGCAGAGAGGGGAAAACTACCAATGAGAAGTCCCGTGATATTGTGTAGACTCACTCTGAAATTCTCACGCGCAGGCGATCGGCCACGAATGGCCGGCCTTATAATAACACTGGACAATATATGTGCAACCCTATATAGTATATTTCTTTTTATGCATTCTCATATGTTGACACAAATAGTCCCTTCTAGCAAAACCTTTCCCACACTCATTACAAAGATAGGATTCTTCTTCATGACACTTCAAATGCAAAGACAGCTGGTTAGGATTACAAAATGTTTTATTGCATTCAGTACAACAAAATGGAGTCTCTTCAGAATGTAATTTAGAATGTTCGACTAGAGTATTGGTATCCAAGAAACTACGAGGACAGTCAGAACAAAAATGTAATTGTCGTCTCGTGTGGAGAGTTAAATGCTGGAATAAGGTAAAACGTTCATGAAAAACTATGTTACATTGTAGACATTTATGTAGCTTCTCTCCAATATGTGTTTTCAAATGAAGCGAGAGTAATTTAGCGCCAGAAAGGGTTTTGTCGCATTCCAAACAAGTGAACGGCAACTGTCCGGCGTGAGCCATCATGTGCTGGGTGTACATGAATTGTAACGAGAAACTTCTGGTACATTCTCGGCAAGGATATTCCTCTTTCCCTGGGTGAACATTTTCCAAATGTCCGATGAAATCCGCCCGGAAACCGAACCTTAAATTGCACTTGCTACACACAAAGGCTTTATCATCGATTTCGTGATTCTTCAGGTGTTCCATTAATTTGTCGTACTTCTCGAAACGACTATGACATCTGTAACATTTCAGAGGTTTCCTAACTTTATGCACGTGAAAGTGTCTCACTAGTGAAGTGTGGTACAGAAACATCTTTTTGCAATCGTCGCACCTATAAACAGTACCCTTACCACACTTATCTCTATGCTTATCAAGATTTTGTTGTGTTGGTAAGAAGTTCCTACACATAGAACATTGATAAGGAGTCTTCTTACGATCTAAAATGACGTGCCGTCTGAGGTCAAGCGCAGATCCGAACTCGGCTTCGCAGATTCTGCACTGTCTTGTAGATCTCTCTTCGAGTCTGGCAAGCTCCTCCCCCTCCAAACCCTTTTTCTTCTTCGGGTATTCTTTTCTTTGACTTTCAGTCGGTACAGCTTGTCTGGAAAAGAAAAAAATGAGTAGTTAAGCGATTGGAAAGGAAGGAAGATTGTAGTTTCTACATGACATGAATTTTGTGATTATAAACCACGGGACCTCCTTTTCAGGTGGAATCCGAACCACCACACGACATGGCATTTCATTTCGAAAATCTCACATGCAATGACGGGAATCGAATCCAGTCCACCTTGGTGAGAGGCCAACAGCTTGACTGCCGCGCCACCATGCCCCCAGTTATTCGATTGGGTTGGGGGGGTAATGCGTTACATGTGACACCAGCTACTTCTCGTGGTAACGACGTTACTAATTAAGTCAAGTAACTTGAACTGTAACGGCACTACGTTTGACATTGTTGACACCTCCACTCCTCGAACAGACGATGAACCACATCATTCGGGAGTGCCCACAGCGTAGCTTTGCAGGAGAATGGGAAGATTTCATGAAAACATCAGCTCCAGCGCTTTCCTGGTTGAAGAACCTTGATGTTCATTTTTGATTGTTATGTACATATTTGTATATATATTGTACCCCTCAATGGTTCCTAGGATGCCGACTCTAGCTCGGGGTAATGGTCTGTCCGGTGTGGCTCTAACTTAATTTAAACACCCTAGGGATATCGTCCAGGATCACAGGAGGTTTAACTTAAAATCAGTATGTCAGAGAACTCCTAATATAAAATAATTTGTTCACAAAACATCATCTCCCACTTGCTCCCATCCATAGACAATAAAACAACAAAAATATTACTCCCTTAAATTATTCTGAACACAAAATCAAATTTATTTCTATAACACTCGCATGAATATGCAAATTAGCTCCTTCGAACGTCCTCATTTTCAATGTCTCGTGGCTTCTTTTAATCCAAAATCCGATCGCTGGATCCTCAGATAATGAGCTCCGTAATTCCTTACATTGTTCCTTAATTTCGGCGGGATTTGGTCGCGTTTCGCGTCCCTCGCTGCTATTGGTAGTTTCAAATCCACCCCCTAATTTCGTTTTAATTCTGGCAAAAATCACAGAATGACTCAATTTAAATTTTGAAGATACTTCTGAGAGGCTAGGATTGTCCCCTATACGATGGTGTAATTCCTGTTTCTGCATTTTAATTACTGCTCCAATTTCTCTCAAATGGGCGGGGTTTATCTAGTAAGTGATCGTTGAAATTTTCGTATTTACCCGCTTGGTTGAATGACCGTTTCGCGTTGTCTAAGCCCATGTGGTTACCAGATGTTGGCCTTCTCCTGCTCTCTCCATTGTCGGCGCTCGGTGAAAGTTGTAGAAAAAGCACGTACTGGTCTTCCTTTGTTGTCCTCTGGTCTATAGGCAACGTCTTTCTTACATCAGCTTTGAAACATGAATAAAATCTTGTTGAAATAAATATGTAGAATTTATGCAATCACAGATGCATAAAGGTTACATTATCCTTTTGCCAAAGAAAAAAAAATGATATGGAACGTATGATTTTTTTCTCAATCCCGATCTGCCTCACGGATGCTGTAAGGTTCGGCCGTCACTCCTTATTCTGCTTGCTCGGCTCGCCACTGCTGGTCGCGCGCAGGGATTCTCTTGCTACTATTCCTGTGTCCCCCTTCCACATTCTTGGTAGGATTAGTGTCTCGGCCGTCTGATGCAGGTAGCTATTGTCTGCGTGTCTCGCCTTGTACTCTCACTTCTCGGTCGCTCACTGTAAACACCAGGTCTGTTTATGACTGTCTACTTCCTCGTTCCACGTTCATTTGACTCATCTTATCCGATTTCCATAATGTTGACACCCGCGGTATTCCGTGGTTGATCAAACGGTTCCCTTTCATAATACACCTTGAGGTTTGAACAGTTTGCTACTGACGTGTTTCCGCCGTTTATGTCCGTTCTCTTATACGCATTGTTTCCCAAATTTCTTATGATGCGGTAAGGTCCGATGTACGGGAAACACCATTTATGAAACACTTTGTTTGCAGGATCAGTGATAGGTGGTCTCTTTAATAAAACTAATTCACCGGCGTTCAATTCTCTGTGAAAGCGTTTCCCTTTTAGCCTTCTCAATCTCCTGTCAGCTTGTTCTCTCATATACTTGACCGTTCGTTCGATTCTCAGCTGTGGTGCTGGCTGCGGATCCCTTGGGCAATCTAGCACTGTTGTCCAAGATCTCGGTGGTTGCTGGTTCAAAATGTAACGTGTATGGAATTTGTCCAGTTGACTCACGACGTGTCATGTTAATGCAAATTTCAATGTTTTTCATGGTATCAGCCCAACGATGATGCTCTGAGGGTATGAACATACGGATATGCTTAGAAACCTCTCATAAAACTCTCTCGCTAGGGTTGCTCTGTGGATTGCGTACGCTAGATAATACATGTTTGATGCCTAGCTCATTTAATCCACGCTTAAATTCTGCTGATGTGAAGTAACTCCCATGGTCGGAAAGTATAAATTCTGGCTTTCCCATCGTAGGTATAACACGATTCTTGATTCGGCTTGGGACTTGTTTCGATGTTGTCTTCTGGATAGCACATATGACAACAAACTTGGAGAAGATGTCTACACACACAAAGACATGTCGCACTCCTCTACGTATTTTCGGCAGTGGCCCCAGGCAATCTGTCGCAATGAGCTCTAATGGTTTCTGTGGCAAAAGTGGCTTTGGGTACTGTCTCATGAGGAAGTTGTTTGGTTTTGCACGCTGGCAAATATCGCATGTCTTCAGGACATCGCGTATTGTGATCCTCATCCGTGGCCAAGTGAAAGCTTCACCTATCGTTGCTTGTGTCTTGTCTAATCCTATGTGACCAAGTGTATAATGAGTATGCCACACTAATTTCCTCTGTAAAGATGCTGGTAACAATATCCGTAACTTAACGTGATCCTCATCTATAAATTTATGGGGCATATTGTTGAAGAAAGTATAATTTCTCGCTTGAGCTTCAATCTCTCGGTATGGTGGTATATCAGGTTTTAACTCTCTCTTAAGGAACTTAATCATCTGTATCATCCATGGCTCCTTTTCCTGTTCCTGCGGTATCCTCTTCAGTTCTTGTAGGAAGTCTTGATCTTGGTTTGTCAGCTCAATGTGTTGCACCAACATCTCATCCTTCTGCGCCTCCTCTTCTGGATTTCGGCTCAAAATATCCGGGATTACATTTAATTTTTCCTTCAAAAGTGCCTCAAAACTGTCTCTGTTGCCATCTTATTCTACTGCCATGGACCACATCTCATCTTCCAACTCTTGCTTTTCCTCCAGAAGTCCTGTGTTCGAGTCCTCTTCATCTGCTTGATTTTTCTCTTCTTCTTCAGGAATCGTCTCCAGCGTCCAAATGTTAGCATCTCTATCTAAGCCGTGATTATTCATGTTCAGTTCCACCGCTGATAATCCTTCCATATTTCTGAATTTAATTACATCGTTGCGTAGATCGATTACTGCTTGGTGCTCGTATGTGAAGTCCGCGCCAAGGATCAAGTTTACACTCATCTTGTTCATAACCATGAATATATGTGAGAAAGTGTGTCCTAATATCTCTAGATCCAATTGTACTTGAAATTTACATACAGCTGATTTTTCCAGAATTACTCCTCTAATTTTGACCTGTGGTACTGGAATTGTAGGTATTCTTTGTTTTTCTCTTAAAGCTTTGCTTAATGCATCTGATACTAGACATAGCTGTGCTCCGGTGTCCACCAAGCCTCTTACTCTTTATCCTTCTATTCTCGTAATAATGACAGGTAATTTCCTCAAACAATGTTGTTCCGGTTGAATAATTTCACCCGTAAAATCATCAGGAGTTGCGACCCATTCCTCAATGTTCGCTATCAACCACTGTGTTTTATCTGGCGTGAAATTTAGGCTATCTTCTTCATCCTCCAGTACATTTTTTTTTTGCTAATGGCCCCCGTCTGTCTCTTATCGTTCTGACTCTCGCGATGCTGTTGCGCCAATTCACTTTCTGCTCCAGTTATCTCCACATCTGGATTCTCGCGATTTTCCATCGTCCTTCGCCAGCGATCCTTCTCCGTTTCTTGGCTGCGATGCAACTCGTTTAGGTACTGTTGGGATGCCTCGTGTCTGTTCTGCCATTCCCGTTGACTGTCCTCGGTCTATCCTTGGTTCTCATTTCGTCCTCCGTTCCACGTTCTGTTTTCCCTTCTATCATATCTGCGGTGATGATATGGACCTTCGCGACCACGCCCTTTCCAGTCATCTCTCCTGTACTGTCGCGGCTGCCAGTTCCTTTCATTCCTTGGTTCATATCTCCTTTGCTCTTCTCTTGGCAAGTCTGACCTTCCATTGTTGTTTCCGCTCGTATGGCTAATATTCGTATTGGTGCTCTGTTCCCTAGTAGTAGTGTGTTTGTGCCGGTTCCGCACCCTCCACCTCCACACCCTCCACACAAGATGGCGGCGGCGCGATATCTCTCGAACGCATGGTCAGATTTTGACGAATGAGGTGTCATTGAACTCGGGCTGATACCCCCTTTCCATTGGACAACATATTTCAACCCCAAAATAAAACCTACCCCTACTAGGGGGTGAAATTGTTTTTTTTAGAGAATCTCTCTTTTCAATTGCAACATGTGCGAGTTTGAATGTCGATATGGAATGAAACGTTGTTCTACATTAAAGTGCATATATGCGGTGGATAGCCACTATGAATTAACATGCTTGTTTTCTGTTTTTACGCATGCCCACTCATGGCTTTTGTAAGAGGGTGGGGGAGCGGATCCCTATGGATGGGTTATTGTTGACGAGTCATTGTTGGCGGGGGTCATTGTTGTCGGGTCATTGTGGACGAGTCCTGGTGGACAAGTCCTTGTTGACAGGTCCTTGAGGACCAAGTCCTTGTGGACAGGTCCTTGTGGACGGGTCCTTGTTGACAGGTCCTTGTGGATGAGTCCTTGTGGACAAGTCCTTGTGGACGAGTCCTTGTCCCTTTGGACGGATCCCTTTGGACGGGTCCCTTTGGCCTGGTTCCTACGGACTAGCCCATGAATGTATTTAAATTATGTCAAAGGGCCTAACTACATTTGTGTGTGTGTTGAATTGACGTTGTTCACTAATCCCCCACTACTATAATGGGATAACGATATGAAAGGAAAGTGACGAAATACATGTGAACACGTGTGAAATGACCTTATTACCGTCCTCCTTGTGAAACAAGTCACATCCTGTTTTGCTTCATACGTGAGAAAATGTGAGTTCATGTGTAATATGATCTAACACACAGGTGTTCACCTGTACACGAGCACGATAAGAGCTAACAAGTCACAACCTGTTTTGGCAATGGTGGGAGGTGAAGGGGAGGTTAGTGTAAGAGAGAACACAGGTGAAGAGAGAAAGAAATATGTATTGCTCATAATACATGTATAGCTGAGGACTGTACATAGGACTGTAGGTTAAGTACAACATGAGTAAATAAATAAATACAAGACACACAGGTTCACACAACATGTAATTTATTAATCCAAGAATTAAAGGCTGAGCTAAATCCCAACCATTTGACATGTAGTTTATTTCCATTTTGTTTCAACACTTTTTCCACAAGGTAATGTTTAGGAAACGCTGTCTTTTGAAGTTCTTGAAGATAAAACCTGCCTTTTATGGGTTGATGGTTGAGGTCCTCGAGTAAAAAGGTGACTGGACTGTTCAGGTTGACTTGACGAATTCGAAATAGTTCAGTCCCCCAATTTGGTGTGTAGCCCTTGTCGAAGACGGACTTGAATTTGCTCACACGAACATGGTCCCCAATGTTAAGGCGATGACGTTTAGGGTCTGATGTTTTTATGAGGTTAAACAGTTTATCCAGTTGTGGAATATTTTTAGTTACAAGTCGTGGCTTGGTCCCAATGGTTCTGTGTTTGGTGTCGTTGTAACGTGACACTAACTCAGGTAACAAGTCCAACCAGCGATAAGTGCCCTGAGCGGTAAACGCTTTCCACATATAGGTTTTCAATGTTCGGTTGAACCGCTCGACCACGCTGGCTTTGAGATTGCTGAACGTGGTGTAATGGTGAATATCCTTAGATTTGAGAAAACTGGAGAAATCCTTGTTGAAAAATTCTTTTCCCTGGTCGGTTTGTAGCAGCTGAGGTTGACGTTTAGATTGTTGAATAATATGTTGAAAGGCTTTGGTGACTAGTGGACTAGACTTGCGACGCACAGGTTCAACAAACGCCATTTTGGAATAAACATCAATGACCGTCAACATATAGCGTACACCATCGTTAACGTTAGCATAGGGAATCATTTCAACTAAGTCTGCTTGCCAAAGTTCATCCACACCCTGTGAAATCACCTTGAGTCGCTGATAGTGACGTCTAGCTGGACGATGCAACTCGTGAGCAATACCCATTTTAATGGGTGAGGGCTTTCTTGAATTTCCCAATCGTGACCAGTATGGCCGGCTTGACGTGAAGCATGCAACAGCTGTAGTCGCTGGACGAGTTTATTTGGATTGTGCCAGTAGGTAACATCCACAAGGGGTTTTAATGGTTTAAATGTCACCCCTGAAGCGGACACTTTACGACGACCACTTTGACTAGTGGGGAACATTTTTGCAATGATGGTTTTATATTTTTGGGATATATTAGCATTCACTTGTTGAGCGGGATCATACAGTCTTTTGTGAGCATGGGTATCCAATAAAATGGATTTATATTTACTAAGGTCCTCTGACGTATAATCTTGAGATGAGGGAGTCCTAGAGAATAGTAGCTTTAACAGTCCTGGTGTTAATTTATAGTTGATCTTTTTAATGACAGCTTTAGTACGACTAAATTTAATCGATGAATCACCAATTTTAAAACTATCATTCTCATAGCGAACGCCATATGTGGTATCTGTGTTTCCAACAAATAGATTGGTGAAATAGGGTTCCAGTGTTGATCCATAATATTTTATTAAAATGTTTTTCAGTTGAGCTTTATGTTGAGGAGTGGCCAAGAGTTGTGAAAATGGAGACGATCTGGAAGGGCAAGGGGTTTCGACCATGGCCAAGGATTTCCTTTTTCATAAAAACTCTGCAAGGGGTGATGCCTTTTTTTGAGGCGTAAACACTTGTTCCTCATTATCCTCAACTTCGCTAACACTAGTTAAATCTTCCTGTTCCTCTTCATCTTCCTCTTTCTCTTCCTCAGAGTCCTCGTGGTGCGTCTGACTGGCATGTGAAACGGTAGGTAGCGTTTCAGATGGCTTGAAAGAGGGTTTCAACATAGCTTTTAGCGGAGGTGCTAAATGTTGTTGAATAAACAAAGCATGATCCGCACGCGATCGTTTCAATTGACGAAACTTTTGGCGAATAGTATTTTTTGCTCTAATAATATGCTTTTTCGATTGACTCTCTGCTAACGCCATGATGTCGCGACAAATGACTTGAGAGGGAATGATACAGTGCCTTAAATAGCAATAAAATGATCAAACCCTAAGCGATACCGCCCTTGGTTGAGTTCACTTTGTTTGTCAATCACTAAACAGGCATGACGTTGTGTGTTCCAGCACTTGCCACACAATTCTGTAAACATTTGAAAGGTCATATCCGGATTCACATGTTCATTATAAATGTAACGACTGTTCCTCTCGTCCTGGCGAAATAAAACAATGACATTGGCATTGTCACGAATCAACTGTTTGGACATTTTAGAATACGTTTGTCCAAGATAGAAGCAATCGATATGTTTGTGTCGACCCATGCTGAAATAGCTTTGAATGATACCTTGTCGTTCAGTGGATACATCATCGAAAATCATGAGTGAATCAGGCTTTACCCCATCCGGTGAAATAACATTTTCTTGCGTGGAAAATGTAAAATACCCCATATTCTCATTTTTTTAATCCTGACATGACTTGATCCAGAAACATGTAGAGGGGTTGGTAGAGAGATTTTGCGAAAATATAATTATTTTGAAAACACAGACCATTGGGCGCTGTAATAAGTGTTAGCAAAAGATTGGTCTTTCCACAGCCGGAAGGTCCCACAATGATGCAGCGAATGGAAGATGGAAACAGTGAACCATGACGTTGTTCACGTGATGTGGGGCAGAGATGGGAAACCATGTCCCTCACGGGGAATGACTCTTGCTGCTTAATTAGCTTCATTTCAACTAAGGCTTAGAGAGGCTAGCAGGCTGTCTATATACATCGCACTGAGCCTTGTCATAGAAACAGTAGACTCGTACTACAGGTTGACGATGGATGTCTTTGGACGTGCGTTGATGGTCAAAGCTAGGTCTGTTCCCATACATGATCCTAAACAAGAAACAGATCCTGCTAATAAACACTATGTGGATAGGTCAGTAGTGCCACGCACAAAACAAGGAGATTATGACTTTAAAGGAAAGCGGTTAACTCATGTAAAACATCCTCAAGTGTCTACAGACGTTACTACAAAAAAGTATGTGGATAACAAGGTGTATGAGTTTTATGATAAAGTGCCTCAGCTTACGGTGGATGGCTATAGCGCTAATCATCACCGCATTATTCACGTGGAAGACCCACAAGAAGATGATGATGTCTGTACCAAGCGATACGTGACCTATGAAATGAAAAGGCTTTATAAATTTATCCCATCTGTATTTTTAGTGCATCTGACAAATGTAAAACCTGTGAATGAGAGAAACCATATACCGCTAGTTCATGACCAGCACTTGACCTATGTGCTTGCTTCAGGTTTAAGCCACTATCGACTACACTATAATGGAACCATTCACATCAAATATGCCATACCTGATGAGAACCATTTACAAATAGAGATAAATGGTCATAGGATGTTGGTCCATAACCATGAAATGGTCAATGCAGGAGACGAATTATCCTTTCATCTCCTGTTGACATGGAATGAAAAGCAAGCTGGAAAAACCATAAATGATTTCCCACTTTATCTAGAATTGGAATATACAGCCATGAAATAACAATCTAATGTTAGTTGTGACTTAAACTTTCTTGTGAAAGGTTGTTGGTCATCATCATCATCATGGTGAAACAAAGATATGTGGTGAGAAAGACAAAAAATATGAGCCTGCCCTTGGCAAAGCCTGGGCTTATGACATTCGTGGACAAGCCCTTGCGAAAGAAAAAAAGAAAAAATAATGTGTTGACCATAAGGAAAGCTCTTCGAGTAGCACAGAGACATGTTATTCCAAAACGTCGGCGACAGGGTTCAAAACAAGGGCGAGTGATCCCCGTCCCCAAACGAGCGGGATTTTTACCTGCATTATTCGCTGGTCTGGCTGCTCTAGGTTCACTTTTAGGCGGCGCCAGTGCAGTGGCAAAAACCATTAAAGCCGTGCAAAAGGGCAAGCAACAACTCAATGAAAGTCAGCGACACAATGAAACAATGGAGGCCATTGCTATGGGGGCTAGAAATGTCAATTTGAAGCCAGCCTTTTATCAACAAGGATTTGGAATTTCACCTTTTCGAAATAAAAAAACATCTTTAACCTCAGCCATAGCAAGACATGTCCTGACGCATCAGCAAGTGGAAAGCTATGCTAAACAACTGAAGCTTTCTCATTTTCGAGGTGTGTTTATGCGAAACCAATTACCCTCACAACCCGGGAAACATAAATGTGCTGTTGTCAATTTGGATGATCACCGAGGACCTGGAACACATTATGTAGCTTATGTCAAAGAGGGGTCTACTGTATGGTACTTTGACAGTTTTGGGAATTTGCCCCCGCCCATGGAACTAGTGGCCTATTTTGGAAACAGTATCAAGATATATTATAATGTGAAACGTGAGCAAACGTTTAACAGCCAACAGTGTGGACGTTTGTGTTTAATTTTTTTATACAAGACGCAACATAAGCAAAAACGTCAACAGTATGTCGGTGGAAAGTAAGACGTTTACACTGCATGGACGTGGACCTGAAGTGAGTCTAGACTTTTATCCACCTATCGAATTGAGTGAAAAACCTTATGGTTTAGGACTTGTTTCTCTTGAAACGTACAATCGAATATACAACATACGTGAAAATGTGAACAACAAGTTTTACTATGATGATTCTGTGCTCACCCTGAACTCTGGTGGATACACGATAGATGACATTTATGAACACATTTATGTGGTATTGATCAATGAATATGGTTTAAAGTCATTTCTCGATGGAACGCGCAAGTTTGAACTTGTAGGAAATACCAACACTCATCGCTGCAGTATTTTTTCTACATTCAAAATTGACTTTAAAACTCACCCCGATTCCATTGGTCCATTACTAGGATTTAAACCACGTGTGTTAGAGCCCAACAAAAAACATGAATCAGGCCATGAAGTGAAATTCATTGAGGACCATCATGTGTCGGTGACGTGTAATATTATTAGTCAAGTGTACACCAATCAAGAACCGTCGCATTCGCTTTATGACTTTATTGTAACATCGCCCAATGGCTATATTATTCGTGAAAACCCTCCAGTGGTGCTTTTTCATTCTGTGGCTGTCGATGGTATTAGTAATATAACATTAAGACTGATCAATAGAGAGCAACAATTTAGCGGCTTCGGTGGCGTAGTCGGTAGCATGCTGAGCTTCTATGCCCAAGATAGCGGGTTCAAACCCGGCCGAAGCCGTCGGATTTTTTAAGAGCGTTAAAAATCCCTCAGTATGCCTTCCTTCGGAGGGGAAGTAAAGCCGGCGGTCCCATGTCATAGATTTATGGCATGTTAAAGAACCTTCCACTAATTGCACCTGTGTGAAGCTAAATTGGATAGGTTATTGTAAACAACGCTCTTAGGTTTCTAAGTTCGTTGCCAAGAGCCGACTGCGGTGGCGTCTAGCAGCTGAGTTGTGAACTTAGCCTAGTAGTCGTTGACGGTGGCGCTTGGCTGCAAAAGTAGGAACTATTTGAAAAATTCTAAGTTGCAGTACTTAAATTAAAATAACAGATAACACACACTAATACAGTCATCACAATTTACACCGGTTATCAGACAGATTCTACACACACCAAAGTACACGGGGCTACATGACCGCGTTGTCGCAGCCCCTAAACTTAAGAACCAACCAACCAACCAGAGAGCAACAACTCATTGATCTAGATTCTACCACACCAGTGACTTACAAGTTGGTGCTAAAACCACTATGAAGTTTGTATATAAAGCAACAGCACCGTCTAGGAATGGTGTTAGTTGTTTGCCACGTGAATACACGTTAACATCTCAGAACAAGCAGATTTTACAGCATTTGGGTTACCACATTAACCCCCGCGATGAATTCTATTCTAGAGGTAGCGAACCACATAGAGGAGCAACCAGGAGTGGTAAGAATTGATCTGCATTCTTATCAAGCTCAAACACCTGGACTCAATAACAATGATGAAATTCAATTTGTTATCAACAACCAAGATATTTACACTCTACCGCATGAAAGTGTTATTCAGATTGAAGGTCGGCTCACCAAAGCCGATGGCTCTACACCCACTACATCCAAGTTAGCCAACCATGCTTTCGCCTTCCTGTTTTCTGAAGTACGTTATGTCATTAACGATATCGTGGTGGATAGCACTCGAAATGTGGGTATTTCCAGTGTCATGAAACTATATCCCTCTTATAGTGAGGAAGAAGCTAAAACACTTTGCATGGCGGGTTGGTGCCCTGACTCAACCAATGACTGGATGGTACACACCGATGGCACCTTCACTGGATATTTACCTCTTAAACTGATTTTAGGCTTTGCTGAAGATCACCAGCGCATTGTGGTCAACGCAAGGCAAGTGCTTTATCTGGTGAGAGACAGGAGTGATAATAATGCACTCAAGGGAGTCGACAATGCCCCCATTGATCCATAAATTCAACTACAACGCTTGCTATGGAAAGTGCCTCATGTGACCCTTAACGATAGCAAAAAACTGGACATACTCAAAATGGTAAAGAGAGATATACCTCTACCCATGGAATTTAGAAGCTGGGCACTCCATGAGTACCCGTTATTGCCCACCACCAACACACACAGTTGGTCTATAAAAACAGCCCGCTATACAGAGACCTCTCTACATGATTGTGGGTTTTCAAACGAATCGCAAGTATCAACAAACCAAAGATGTCACGCAATTTGATCACCTGCAATTGAGAAATGCACGTCTTTTCCTCAACGGTGCTGTGTTTCCCTATGAAGGGTTGGATTTAGATTTTTCAAAAAATAAGTTTGGCCCCCTGTACGACTTGTTTTCTAAATTTAGATGGTCGTATTATCAAAAAGAGAATTGTCCAATGTTGTCACCCCAAGCTTTTAAGACAAGGGCGCCACTGATTGTCTTTGACTGTTCCTACTTGGAAGAGTCTGTCAAACCATTCAATATTGACATTCGACAAGATTTTGAAACGCATGACAATGTTCCAGCCAATACCACGGCCTACTGTTTGATTATTCATCACAAACAAGTCAACTATTATCCACTGTCCAACCAAGTGACAAGTGTATAAATAGCAGGTCAACACACATCAAACCACTCAGTCATGTCTTGCTTTCAAGCCTCAAGAGAAGTTACATCCATGAATTTAAAATCTGAGGAACAACGTTTCAAGACCTTAGCGACGTGACCGGTGCCTTTTATAAACCCTCAAGCCTTAGCAGCCGCTGGATTCTACTATTTAAAAAGAAGAGATGAAGTGAAATGTGTGTTTTGTCCCATCATCTTAGACCAATGGCAAGAGAGCGATGAACCCATGCAGGAACATCAGCGCTGGTCACCTGCCTGCCCCCTGCCTGTGCAGAATGGAGGTGGGTAATATACCCTGTCATTCAAGTTACCCCTCACTCATGCCTCTGAGTGATGAAAAAAGTTATGATACGTGTGGACTTTATGGTGCCGGTAGTGCTTCAGTGAGCAGCTCACAGTTAAAAACATCCAGTTTAGAGACATTGGGATATCATCAGTATTATGGACACTATAAACACAAAATACTTTTTTGTTGTATGAGATGGTACCGCCTCTATCCTAGAATGAAAAAAGAATGTAAAACTTGTTTTGCTAATAAAATAATGAAATAAAAAAAATTGGTTGTTGTTGTTATATTATTATTTCTTATGCCCCCCTGTCATATCCTAACCTCTATAGTGACTACTCGATGTTTTTCTTTTCTTTTACTAGAATGGAATGTAAGTAAATGACATGGGTACACCTTACTGAACAATTGTCAGTCTGTGGTCAGTTGGACTTGATCCAGACAAGAGTGAACATGTTGCGTACACTGATTGTCGACTGTCAAGGGTTTAAAATTGGAGATAACAAATTTATATTTAAAGAAGTGGCCATCATCGATTGTTCCACTTTTTGGATATCACAAGCTACTCATTTGGTGTTTAAACAACCTTATGCGTTTGATTTGTTGTGTGATAAAGACCGTAAACAAACCCAGTGGATTGAAACTCATATGCAACTAGACTGGAAGCAAGGAACCATTTCATATAAGCACCTGGACATGGTCATGAAAGCCCACTTGTCTTCTGCCCATGTAATATTTGTGAAAGGTAGTGAAAAACGTCAATGGCTACAACCATTTTTAGCGTCTTACTGTCAATGTATCGATTTAATGGACATGGGCTGTCCATCGCTGCAAACACTCATGGATCGCTGCCCCTGTGACAATATTACCCATAAAGCCTTGGCACAGGTGTGGCAATTGTTTCATTGGCTATCCACCAATGCCTGCTGGGAGTTGTTAAATAAAATTAAAACTAAAGGTTTACCTGTGGATGACACCAGTGAGACTTCTACAAGCGACGTGTAAACATCAACGTGATACCATGGAGAAAGGAGATGCTACCGATAAAGCGATTGGAAAGTTCTTTGTGTGTAAAAAAAACTAGACAGTTTTACTAAAGAAGAATTATTGGCTCTTCCAAAATCATTCATTTATTATGTCGCAGCAAATGCAGTGAAAGAAATCTGGCAACATGTACCAAAATCATGGACTCAAGACCCTGTGTTAAGTGAATTGCAACCATGTACGGATTATGTTCACCACAAGCAAGTGGCTATGGCAAAAATACCCTCTATGCGACAGTGTGCTACTTGTCAGCTAGTCAAACTGTATCATGGTCATAAAAGTCAGTGTAAAGACTTTGTTTCCTCATACCACGGGAGTAATGAAGAAAAAAAGCAACAACAAGAAACATCATCCACAGAGGAGGAGGAAGATCAAACCTTTTTACCATCGATGGAAAAGGATATGCCAGCCTGTACTGGCAATGGCGTCATTAACAAAGTAATTCAATACTTGACTTTCGAAATCTACCTACCTGGTTATTATTTGTGTAGTCCTGGAACTTGTCTTGAAGAACCTTTGCAGCATAGTGATATACCTATTAATCCTTTGGATCAAGCATGCACCTTTCTTATCACCACAGTCATTCTGCATTAAGACGTGTAGCGGATAAAGTATCGTTGAAAAGCTAAACAACTTTTGACATTCTGTGATGTCTCAGTGGGAGAGAGGTTGGCAGTCGTCATTGTGATTAGTGTTATAAAAGGAATGTTAATAATGAGTGGACATGGACATTGAAAAGGATTGAGGAATTGGTATTTCTTTGTATTCTATTTTTGTAAAGCTCTATTTTGTTGTGAAATAAAAACAAGGTTTACAAGATCACAATGTCTTTTATTTAAAAAAATGGTGATAGCCATTTCATTTTTTTCACACATGAATATTTACAATTTCCACTTTACATCTTTTTTTACATTCCCCTTGTTTAGTTTAAACATTCTGTACATTTTTGTTGTTGTGAAATAAAAACAAGGTTTACCAGATCACAATGTCTTTTAATTCTAAAAATGGTGATAGTCATTTTTTCATTTTCATTTTTTTCACACATGAATATTTACAATTTCCACTTTATATTTTTTACATACCCCTTGTTTAGTTCACACATTCTGTACATTTTTTGTGAAATATAAATAAGGTTCACTTAATCACTATATCTTTTATTTTTTAAAAATGGTGATAGCCATTTCATTTTTTCACACATGAATATTTACAATTTCCACTTTTCATTTTTACATTCCCTTGTTTAGTTTACACATTCTGTACATTTTTGTTGTTGTGAAATAAAAAACAAGGTTTACCAGATTACAATGTCTTTTTAATTTTAAAATGGTGATAGCCATTTCACTTTTTCACACATGGATATTTACAATTTCCACTTTACATTTTTTACATTCCCCTTGTTTAGTTCACACATTCAGTAAATTTTTTAAAATCTTTTTCGTAATATACAAAAGCAAACATTTTACACTAAAATGTATTACTTATCTTATTTTTACTAAACTACTGTAGCCTAACATTATACATTCTACTTACAGTTTTTACAAAAAATATTACAATATAAAACACACTACAAATATTACAATATAGTGATCATTAGACTTAAGTAAAGTAATAGTCGTCAATACGACTGTTTCCCCAAGCAAGAGTATTAAATGTGTTGGGTATAATGAATCGTTTGTTGTCTTCATTACTTAAAGCAACTTTGTTCAACAAATTGGTATGTAGCTGATGATTTTTACTTCTAAATACACACATTTTCTTATATAATACAGGTGGGTTACTAACTATACAGTTTTTATAATCACGTATATCTAACTCTTTACTAACAACATTCTTTTTCACTCCTTTTAATTTTTTTACTACTACATCATCAATTGTCATATAGCTGTATGATTTAGATTTTGTGCCTACAAAGGTGTCTATAATAACACCAGCACATTCATCCTTAAATTTCCCAAGAACCTTTTTGTTTACTAGAGGTAAATGGTAAATATTATCCTTGGGGTAGTCACTTGTATCAAACCTATTTAGCTCAGTTTTGATATCCTCGTAAAAATCATCAGTTTTAAACTCATAAATAAAAGAATCTGTGTCTGTGTAGAGTAATTTAGCATTATCAAGATAGTTTTTCTTTACATAATCATAGTGAAATTCATACATAAGTGATTTTGATAATTCCAGAATGGTGTAACCCACATATATGGGTTTGTTGTAAGTTACTTTAAGACGATTCATTTGTATTACAACTAAATCCTCATGAATAATTGAACAGCTATGAAAGTTAGGCTTGCTTATTAAGTTGCTCGCACCATACCTTTTACCATCATTCTCCCACTTTGTTATCAGCTTTACATCAACTCGTTTATCAACATTCTCCATAGTCTTTCCAAAAACACTATTATTCATGAGTTTATAAAAATCTTTTTCAAACGCGTTTGTTGACTGCGTTCTTAAATTATTGTTTAGATCAATATACGGTTTGAGCCATGCTGACTGATGAAATTGCAATACGCGATGAATTTTAGTTAATTTCAATCCGTGCTGTAGACACTGTTTCAAGTTTTGATAATGTATTACGGTACATATTTACATTTATCATTTACATTAGCAATTAACATTTTTGTTCGTGATGTGATGTATGGAGATTTCATATTCTCAGGACAAAATGTTAAATCATTATGATCATCATGTAACTCTTTAGGGTACTCAAGATTTACCTCTAAAATATATCCTTTATCGTCGTTATCATTAAGTGTGTCAACATGTAAGACATCAATTTCAGGTTGTGTCAGCCAGCGAAAATCTTTCAGTGGTAGATATTGACTCATAGCCCAACCATATTGGTTATTTGCATCGAGGTAGACAATATACTTTGACTCTTCACAAGGGTTGTAGCTAGGCATGTATTTATTATTCGCTTTGGATACCGTCCACTACATTGACTTAATCCACCTCGAATTGATGATTTTATAAAATTGATCATGTCTATATCAGTCATTAATTCTAAATTTACTTTCGTTTTTTTCAACATTGAACTGAAACTTAACCCAGGAGCAGTGAAATACTGACAAGGATCAAGGTCGTAAGTTTTCATACATACATTCCGAAAATTTTCAAAAACATCTGCTAATAATAACACATCCGTCTTCAAATATATGTCTGAAAATTCTCCTAAAGTTTGAATGTCAAACTGTGTCCATACACGTTGTGCATGTAAATATTCCTGATCACTGATATGACTTGTGTTTAAGGAACTGTAAAATGCATCTTTCGGTGGTAAACAACACTCCTCAAGACGTTCCACACAGTTAATATATTCATAAGGGAATATACCCTTTTGACGAATCAAATTAAAATCATCTTCTTTAGGAAAGACACGATGAATTTCATGAAACTGATCTGATTTTAAATTACTAGCCAGCTTATCAAGACTACTCGGCATAAAGCGGAATGGATCTAAAAATCGCAGTTTAATGGTTTTTTTATTGCTAGTTTTGATGTATTTTGTGAACGATATGTATTGTTCCTTATTATTTGCAATCACATCAATTTTCACATCTGAAGCTCCAAATTCTTTAACGATAAAGTGGTTATTGTATTTGCTACCGTTATGTAGAATGGCCGGAATTAATTTACTTACTCTATAATTTAAATTACATTCTTGGTGAGCCGCACCACGATATTTTCCTGTTAAATGGTCATGATCGCGAACCCTGTCTGTATATATACATTCACCACATATAAAACAATTAGTTTCAGTTTCAAAATTCATATGCTCTGAGGAAGTTAGTGGCTCCATTGGAATGATCGTATTTAAAATAGAGGATATACGAATGGCATCTTTCTCAAGCCTTTCCATAAAAACTTTAGGTGCATCAGGTCCTCTATAGAGCTCAAACTTATTTAAAGAGTCATCATAACTACATTTAATATAATATGCAAAGCTAAAAGGTTCATGAATGTGAGTAGTGTTGGTGAAAGGTTGGGCTGGATTTGATGAACATGTATTAAATGGTTTTAGCAAAGCTTCAAAGTCAGCATATATAACAAATGGTACTCGAACCTGTTTCTCATAATCCTTAAATTTTAGAATGTTATTTTTAGGAGTCGGTAATACCGTACACACATGATTACACCCCCATTTTTGATGTTGAGTTAGTTGGTCCTCTTTCTGGAAATGTAGCAAACAGCCATCACACAACCACTTCTTATGTTCTCTTTTTGATAGCTGACTACCGACAAGTCTACTTAAATGTTTTATCCAGCAATAGTGAGCATTTTCACCTTCGGTTATGTAAAGTAAATTTACATGAGCATCCTTTTTTTCCTGAGTATAATATAGAGGACCAACTATACTCTTATTTTCAATTTCATAAACATTAATACTTACATTGTTCAGCTCTTCAAAACGTTGAATGTCTTTTATCGCCATAGGAAATTCTATTTCTTTTAAATCTAACACTGAAGAATAGTGAGGATATGATGATGTTCTATTCTCATGCATCACTGCTGGATGGAGAGCTGAGGTTACAGCCCATGCAAAGCATGCGTCATCATTATTCATAACGTTTACACAAGCATTCTTACGTTTGATCCATCCTGGCAAATCAATATATGATGATGCTCGAAGGGGGTTGTATTTATTCAGGTTGGTTTCTAAATAAAGTACTTCAACCAACGCCCAGCCTGACTCCCTTTCCAGGAACTCTTCACTCTTCACAATGATAGCACTTGAAATATTTTGATATATATCACTAATATTAGTTGATTCGCTAACAATTATGTTTTTTGTATTAAAGGATTTGATATCCATAATTTCACCTTCGCTCCCAGTTTTTACATAGAGGCCAAAAAGTTCAAATTCATTTAAATTGTTTTATGCTCTAATAAAACATTTTCTACTAAGCCAAACACAGTAGGTTGAAATTTTTTTAAAAATGATTCAATACTTTGAGTTTTTTCTTTACTATAAAGTCTATAACTAGCAATTCGACTTTTAAATGCACTACCAATTTGTTGAATATTTCCAGAATTTCTTTCATGGCAAGCGTTATTTTTAAGTTGAATACTGCGTAAATGTCCATGAATGATTGAAGAAGGTATATCAATATTACATACATCACAATGTGTTATTGAAGGTTCACCATTCTTTTTTCTTTTTGTTGCACAACTATTTTCACAATCTTGAGAACGTTTACGCTTTTGAGCATCACATTCATTTAAAGGTTCCGTGCTAGTTGATGGTTTTACAGATTTCAATTCCTGTTGTTCTCCATGCACTTCAACCATGTGGAATTGATATCGCTTTACAGCAGAAAAACCAAGTTCGCAAACTGAACACGAAAATGGTGCTGAACTGACATGCATTAAATTTACATGTCGTGTAAGACTATCTTGTCTGTTAAATGTTGTAGCACAATGACTGCACACAAACATTTTCTGATTATGTTTTGTACTTGCATGACGTTGAAGGTTGTCAGGTCTTGAGAACTGTTTCTTACAGTCACCACACTTGAACATTATGATCACTTTCGAAATTACCTATAAAAGAAAGAAATCATCAATGTTAATAAAAGATAAAACAAAAAGTACAATATAAATAGTTTAATTATATTCCAGTCAATGGTTATAGCAGGGTATTTAAATCAATCATCTATGAACTCCTAGCAAGTCTAACTTTATGTAGTTCTAACTGGGGGTTACTATATACCACTGTCACTGACACCTAGCAGTGAACATTAGAACTTGATAGAGTGGTAGAAACCAGCGGTCGCCAGTTAAGTGTGCTAAGTGTGGCGTCATAGCCAGTCTTAAAACAAGTCTAAACTTGTAGAACATGTCACGTGATAGAAACCAGCGATGGCTAGTTAAGTGAGCTAAGTGTGACGTCATAGCCAGTCTTAAAACAAGTCTAAACTTGTAGAACATGTCACGTGATAGAAACCAGCAATCGCCAGTTAAGTGAGCTAAGTGTGACGTCATAGCCAGTCTTAAAACAAGTTTAAACTTGTAAAACATGTCACATGATAAGGTTAAGTTAGGTAAAGTTAGGTTATGTTAGGTGAACTGAGGTTAAGTCTTTAAATATTCCCTCTGACACTGACACCTAGCAATGAACTTTCAGACTTAATAGAGCGGTAATCAAAATCTAACCTACAAAATTAGCTTTACACACCATGGTCAAGTAGTTCCATCTTTTGACTGCCAAATATACCATTTTCACTAACATGTAGGGGTGAACATTGGAAAATATCACTCTAACTGTTTAAAAGTTATCAGAGGGGGCACTTACCTTTTTATAATTTATCAACTGCTGTCACTGAATGAACAGATTGTAGGAATCTGGTAACCTACAGGTACCCAATTATCTGTAAACAAATCAATCAATCAATCAATCAATGGATAAATACATTCCAATCAATAACTTCAACATCAATTAGTAATAAAAGACTACAATCCATTAATAATAAGTACTTACCTTGCAAAATAATTTAATGATTTTCTACCAAAACGGCTTTTTTTACAACTCTTGAGCAGTAATAGAGCACTGTTCACTCAAAGCGAGTAATAAAGACTGACAGTAGGGAGATATATGACACCCCTCTTATATAAACTCTCATCGCTCGTGTCAGCAGTTTTTTACAGATCATTGCAATTCCTTTCCCAATACAGTTGAGAGTCCAAAGTACACTAGGAACACCTGTGTGGTATCCAATGACTGCTGACTTTGCATGATCATCGCCCATTTCTTAATCAACATATGGGGTTTCAAATTACTGCAGCGTCAGTCATAGCAACAGCAGTGTGCGCTCTCTGGTATGTCAGCAACATGACACCGGAAGGAACACCTGTGTAATATCCAATAACTGCTAACTTTGCATGATCATCATCCATTGTCTTAATGAACACTTGCCGTTTCAAATTACTGCAGTGTTAGTCATAGCAACAGATCTGCGCGCTCTCTGTCATGTCTGTAATATGACACAGGAAGTAACAAGTCGATTTACTGCACGTGCCATCTCCTCAGTTTTAACATCTTAAGAACATGTATTATTCTCTTTCAACTACAAATGACTCGTTAGAACACATCCATCCACCAAGTTAGATCCCTTGTATGTTCACATATATTTCGTCACTTTCCTTTCATATCGTTATCCCATTATAGTAGTGGGGGATTAGTGAACAACGTCAATTCAACACACACACAAATGTAGTTAGGCCCTTTGACATAATTTAAATAAATTCATGGGCTAGTCCGTAGGAACCAGGCCAAAGGGACCCGTCCAAAGGGATCAGTCCAAAGGGACAAGGACTCGTCCACAAGGACTTGTCCACAAGGACTCGTCCACAAGGACCTGTCAACAAGGACCCGTCCACAAGGACCTGTCCACAAGGACTTGTCCACAAGGACCTGTCAACAAGGACTCGTCCACAATGACCCGACAACAATGACCCCCGCCAACAATGACTCGTCAACAATAACCCATCCATAGGGATCCGCTCCCCCACCCTCTTACAAAAGCCGTGAGTGGGCATGCGTAAAAACAGAAAACAAGCATGTTAATTCATAGTGGCTAACCACCGCATATATGCACTTTATGTAGAACAACGTTTCATTCCATATCGACATTCAAACTCTCACATGTTGCAATTGAAAAGAGAGATTCTCTAAAAAAATACAATTTCACCCCCTAGTAGGGGTAGGTTTTATTTTGGGGTTGAAATATGTTGTCCAATGGAAAGGGGGTATCAGCCCGAGTTCAATGACACCTCATTCGTCAAAATCTGACCATGCGTTCGAGAGATATCGCGCCGCCGCCATCTTGTGTGGAGGGTGTGGAGGTGGAGGGTGCGGAACCGGCACAAACACACTACTCCTAGTATTGACAAGCTCGGCCTGGTGTACAAGCGCTGCGCTGTCACTTGCTCTGACATGCCTATTCTGAGTGTTTAATGACGTTTCATCCAGTTGGCGTAAAACCTCCTCTGCTTGTAGTGCGCTCGAGACGTTTGCTGCAATTAAGAACTGTTGTACTGGTAATGGAAGCTATTTACCAATTGTCATCACCAGTTCTGATTCCGGTGGCAAAATATCCATATCTTTCAACCTGAGTAGCTGAGCCGAAAAATACTCTGAGTAACGTGTGGGCTGTGAAGCGTGATACTTCCTGCTATACAACTCCATTCTCAGACTATGTTGTATTGACATGCTCCAATAACGGCGTAGAAATGCCTGTTTGAAACTATCCATGTCTTCAAAAGTGTAGCGAAAACTTCTGAACCAAGTCAAGACGCTATCCGCAATAATTTTTCTGTTACTCTGAGTTTCTTAGTCTCAGGAACGTTACTGTCTGTGAGGTAGTGTTCTAAATCTTTTAAGAAAGCTTTTGGCGTTTGTGACCCGTCATTATTGAATTCGCGTGAGCGGTCCTCCTGCATTCTGATTATTTGTACATACTGGGTAGCTGGGTTATTATTATTATTATTGTCAGTCGGCTGTTGAGGTGTCGAGGCGTGTCCTCTAAACGTTTGGAATCCATCATTACTTTCGCTACCTGTAGTTGCGCGCCCCGGACTATGTCCATTCATTCCTTCTACCTGAGTCTGGCTTGTGTCAAAGTTATTAGCCGTCCCGCTTGTTCCCTTAGTGCTATTATGTGCTCTTAGTTCGAGAAGCATGTCTTGCTGTTGTAAAGATTGTATTTCCGTCTTAAGAATCTTCCGTTCTTGTCCCTCTATTCTTCCTAACAACTGCAGTTCGACCTCCTTTATCCTTTTCTGGTTCTCTTCCATTTGTTCTATGAGTTTCTTTCTATCCTCTTTCCCGTCAATTCCAATCTGTCGGCATGTCTTATTTATTTATGCTCTTATTGCCTCATATCTATCTTCCTCTCTTCTCTTTCCATCCTTCTTATCGCTTTCCAGCTGATCGAGCCTGCCTCCTATCAGTTCATTACTCTCGCGAATGCTCTCTTTTATTGCATCATTCTCATTCTCTTGAATACTGCACTGTTCCGCTGAAGTCAAAGCTGCCTTGTCTATCTCTGTTCTGATCTCTGTCACCTCCTCTTCTAGGCCGTGTAATTGCTTTGTCGCAGACTTAACCTCATTGTCCACCCCTTTTATCGTAGCCTGGATTGCTAACTGTTCTAACTTTATTTCTTCCGTATTAGCGTTACATATTTCTTCCAGTTGTATGAGTTTCGCTGCTGTCTTTTCTCCACTGAATGCTATCGATTGTCTTAAGTTAATCTCCATCTGTCCTAACTGTCCGGTAATCTCAAGTGTGATCTTAGCTATCTGCTCTGCTAATTTATCCGTCAATTCCTCTTTTAATGCTTCATTATTCAGCCTACCCCGTTCTGCAATCTGTTCCGTTAGCTGTGTATTGGTAATTGTACTTTGCTCCGCGAGTAATGCATTATTTATCCTACTTTGCTCCGCTATCTGTTCTGTGATACGTGCATTGTTTATTATACTCTGTTCCGCTATCTGTTCTGAGATACGTGCATTGTTTATTGCGCTCTGTTCCGCTATCTGTTCTGAGATACGTGCATTGTTTATTGCGCTCTGTTCCGCTATCTGTTCTGTTAACTCTCCTTTTAACGCTTAAATTATCGATCGAATTTCTTCCACTGAAGCCATAGCACAAAATATAAACACTTATTTGAGAGACTGGGGCATGCAGCCTCACGCTACCCAACCTCTCTAACTATAAAATGAGTCGCTTAATCCCAATCTACGTTATTCCCATTAATTAATTTTATTTGCTTGAAGAGCTGCCTACTTGATGTCTGCTTTCATGAAGAATTTTTCAGTTTACCCTTCTGCGTTAATTTTAACTTCCCAGTCCTGGTAATAAAGTACTGACATGATTTTACACGGTTCACGCCGTCCTACAAAATACATTTGGAGTTTGTTACTAATCAATCAATTATAAGGGCGCCACGAAAACACTGCTTCTACCTAAATATGCAAAATAAACTCAGCATTTTCGACTATTTATTTTAAACAAACTCCTGGCTTTACTTTCCCCTGAATTACCGTTAACTTGGCCACACTAAAGGCACTAAAGGGCGCCATGATATGGGGCACTCTACCTCTGTTTACACGTCCTCAAGGTTTGATACTGCAAGCTCAATGCTCACCCTCTTGGATAAAGACCAACATGGGCCACCATGTTTTATCACAACCTCGATGCGGCATGTATACTTCAGTAGGCTCCGGCTAGCTACTCTCTGACAATCTCCATCACTGTGATCCACTAATTAATAAAAGAAAACTGATATGGACTTGAATAACTACAGTGTTATCACCCAATCCATATGTACCCTTCAATGGTTCCTAGGATGCCGACTCTAGCTCGGGGTAATGGTCTGTCCGGTGTGGCTCTAACTTAATTTAAACACCCTAGGGATATCGTCAAGGATCACAGGAGGCTTAACTTAAAATCAGTATGTCAGAGAACTCCTAATATAAAATAATTTATTCACAAAACATTATCTCCCACTTGCTCCCATCCATAGACAATAAAACAACAAAAATATTACTCCCTTAAATTATTCTGAACACAAAATCAAATTGTAAAAGGTAAATTATAATCACACTGGCTGAAACCAGGAAAAGAAATATTCTAATTCACTGCAGTACACTGCTTCAAGTTCAAAAATAAACTTCAACAGACTTAATTCATCAAAACTATGGTCTGAATAACCCAGCCATTCTATCAAAATAAAATGCGCACTCATGTTTATAATTGCAAAATTGGTTTTTGGGGTTCGAACATGCTTTCTCGTACAATAATCGTTCTTCCTCACAAGAGTCAAATGATGAAGGCAATAGACTTATTCTAGGCCACAGGCATGTGTGCATGTTCTAGCTTAAAAACAAATAACTCACTCAGAGCTATGACTCTACTAATTACGGTAATCCAAAACAAGTCAAATACATGAAGCATCAAATAAACACACTTCGGTGGCCGATGTCCCGTTACTTTTAATAAACAAACAACTATAATGAATGCACTCAAAATGATATCACAATACATGACTTCGCTTCCTGAAGCGGTACAAAAAAAAGAAACAAACCCTGGGAAGCTAGACAACCTTCCCTCTCAAAAGAAAACAATACCATCCAACGTGGTTCCCCGACCTTGTGACAGACACTCTCACACCATAATAAACCAGCTGGGCAAGCAACGACCTTCGCTGCTCCTTTCAGAATTCAGACGGCTGACCACAAACCTTATACCCGCTTCCTATGACTGCCTTGGGCTCGAGCTGTACAGTTACCTTTCCGACGGATCTATAGCGCACTCTCATCAGAAAATGAATTCAATCATTTCACTTACCAATTATATCATCGTAGACTTGCGGGAATTTCGCCTCCGCTATTAATTCACATACCATTTTATATCATCGTAGAACACGGGAATACCACCTCCGCTATTAATTTCAGCTCAACCCAGGATCAACTCTCAACCTTTTCTGAATATTATATTATCATCCAGCCATTCCATCTTACCTTTCTTTACCTTGGCGTGGTCTTCAATACCTTACTTACCGTTCACCTAATTTCAGTGTCACTACTAGTCTTTGTCACAATGTCAAGCTATCTCCCCCATACTAGCTTTTACGTTATGGTCGTGCGTAAGCACTATCAACCCAATTATTCCCTTACATGTGCATTCAGCAAAGTTACTGACACCCTCAAACAAAACACATTTAAACAAGATTTGATGCTCATATACGAATCTTACATTATAAAACACGCATAAAAATCATAAATGACAAATATACACAAATTTACACAAAACATGCCTGCTGTGCCCAAAATATCTATTTTATCATAATTGCTTATGATCGAGATAAACTTATCCGATTCCCATGATGGGATACGCTATGGAAAACATGCCCCATGCAATATCTACTTATCTCGTATACATCATGTTGGTGATGATCTGGTCCTTGATATCAGTCTTCTGGATCAATTGGTTCATCTTGCAAGGAGGAGAATTTGACACACGGTTTCCAAAAAATTCACCAAAGCAAAGGTCCACTGTGAATTATTATTATTATTATTATTACAATGCACGGTTCTCGCGTGTGTAGCTCCTACTTTCTACAGCTATCATCAACCTACTCAATTCAGCTGATAGTTCATAGCTTCCTATCTCACTGACTTTAATGCTAATAGCACGTGTGGCTATCTCTATCATATAACTGTTTCGTACTGTCACGGTATGCACACTCACGGTACTGTTCCGATTCGCACTCGCGAATACTTAACGATATTCAAATGTCCCAAGATAGAACTGCTTATCCTTATAACTTTTCTTAATTTCAGAACGCGGCGATCATAGGCTCGCGTCTCTGCAATGCTCAAAGTAGAACTGTAGAACTTATAAAATTTCTGTTAATGTTCTAACGCAACGGTCGTGGGCTTGCGCCTCAGCAGCGCCCCAAGTAGAAAACTTGTAAAATTTTTAATATTTCAGACCGCCACAATCGTGGGCTTGCGCCTCTGCAGCGCCCCAAATAGAAAACTGTATTCACTGCGTCTCCAGCTATTATTTATATGATTTGTTGTAGAAGTACTCGGGGTGGGGAGCTTTTAGAATTTATTTCTATAACACTCGCATGAATATGCAAATTAGCTCCTTCGAACGTCCTCATTTTCAATGTCTCATGGCTTCTTATAATCCAAAATCCGATCGCTGGATCCTCAGATAATGAGCTCCGTAATTCCATTCATTGTTCCTTAATTTCGGCGGGATTTGGTCGCGTCTCGCGTCCCTCGCTGCTATTGGTAGTTTCAAATCCACCCCCTGATTTCGTTTTAATTCTGGAAAAAATCACAGAATGACTCAATTTAAATTTTGAAGATACTTCTGAGAGGCTAGGATTGTCCCCTATACGATGGTGTAATTCCAGTTTCTGCATTTTAATTAATGCTCCAATTTCTCTCAAATGGGCGGGGTTTATCTAGTAAGTGATCGTTGAAATTTTCGTATTTACCCGCTTGGTTGAATGACCGTTTCGCGTTGTCTAAGCCCATGTGGTTACCAGATGTTGGCCTTCTCCTGCTCTCTCCATTGTCGGCGCTCGGTGAAAGTTGTAGAAAAAGCACGTACGGGTCTTCCTTTGTTGTCCTCAGGTCTATAGGCAACGTCTTTCTTACAACAGCTTTGAAACATGAATAAAATCTTGTTGAAATAAATATGTAGAATTTATGCAATCACAGATGCATAAAGGTTACAATATTTAGATCATTTGTACCATACGAAAATAATAATAATAATAATAATAATAATAATAATAATCCTGCTCAAGCTTAGATAAGATACGATGTTTATGTATTACACTTACGTACAAATATGGCATACAATATTAAGATTACAAAATTTTGTAAAACCATGCGAAACTTATTTACAGATATTATTGCTCAGTTGGTCTGAAGCACTTCTATAGTTGTTGTGATATTATTAATGCAGTTTAAGTATGCTAACCTGTGATCTGTTGACTATCCTTGCATACCATTCAATAAGTATCTTTTTAATAAATCTGAAACTCGGGCACAGGATGAACATGTGTGAACAATTATGTTGTCTTGAGAATATCTTTGCATATGTGAACCAAAGTAGGACAGACTTAATTATAATCATCATATTCTAAAGGCTAATGCCTTGTCGATGCAACCACACTCTTCTGTCGTTGGCGGTTCGTTTCAGTTCCATGGAATTCTCACACCCCATTCTATTCTTGATGTCTTCCAAATACTTTGACCTAGGTCGTCCTCTTCCTTTCTTTCCCAGCATTTTCCCTTCAAGAATGTTAACGATGAAAGTGTTGTGTCTGATGACATGTCCAATAAATTATATTTTTCTATTTCCCATTTCCTTCCTTAATCTTCTCTCTTCTTTGACTTCCCTTAAGACTTCCAGGTTGTGTTTTCTTTCCATCCAGCTCGTTCTTGTCATTTTCCACCATATCCACATTTCAGCAGCTTCAAGTCGATTCTTTTCCAATTTACCCAGAGTCCAACTTTCACTTCCATAGTTAAAAACATACAAATGATTTCGCAAAGGATTTTCTTACATCTATATTCTTATGTTTGCTGGATAGAATGTTCTTCTTAGTCATAAATGCCTGTTTTGCCAATGCAATCCTTCTCTTCACTTCCATTAAGCATCTATTGTCTTCTGTGATTATACTACCGAGATAACAAAATTGTTTCAATTGTTCAATTCTAAAGTCATCAATTTTTATCATCATCATCATCTTGTACAGTTTCCAGCCCCAGGCTGGGTCTGTTTGGAACATAAGCCTCGCCACTTAGTCCTTTCTTCCCACCACCTCTCCGCTGTCACTCTAGCCCAGTCCTCGCCTCTCTTCTAGACACATTCCTCCACTCCTTTCAGCCATCTATCTCTTGATCTTCCCCTTGGTCGTTTCTTCTGCATCTGCATCTCATGTATCCTCTTGGGAATCTTCTTCTCTTCCATTCTCTTTAAGTGTACATACCACCTCAGTCTTGATGTCTCAATCCTACCCTGCAAGGGCTCCTCTTTTACTATTTCCCTGACCTTTTCATTCCTCATCCTGTCTCTTCTTGTTACTCCGATCCTACTTCGCAGGAACTTCATTTCACCTGCCTGTATTCTGCACATGTCTCTTTTCTTCATTGTCCACGTTTCTGAAGCATAGGTCAGTATCGGGATATAGTAGCTTCTGTATAACACTTCCTTGCTTTTTTGTGGGACATCTTTATTCCACACTAAGCTCCTAATGCTTCTCAGAAATGCTTCTGCCTGTCTGCCACGTTCCGTAATCTCTTTGTCATTTCTCCCATTTTCCTCCACTATACTGTACTTCCCAAGTACTTAAGATTTTCCACCTTCTTCAGCTGTCCACCTCCAAGTGTTAACCCACTCATTGGTCTGTCCCTTTTCAATTTTTATATTGGTTTTAATTTCTTAATTTAATGAATTTCAACATTACACTTTTCAGCATATTTTTTTAAACATTTTCAATCATTTTTGTTCAACCTCAAAGGTAAGATACGACCATGAACTATTTTTCCCGCATTTTTTATTGTTGTCATCATCATCATCATCATCATCTTCGTATCCTTCCAGCGGGCCGGGTAGGATGTTTATGAATGATTTGCCTCTATTTTGCTCTATCTTGGTACACTTCCTGTCTTGTTATTGTTTCCCAGTTTTCTCCTCTAGTTTCCAGATCCTCCTCAATCTGATCCAGCCATCTCTTCCTGGGTCGTCTTATTGGTCTTTTCCCCAGCACATTTCTATCCAAGTATTGCTTTGGCGTGCGGGTATCCTTCATACTCTTCACATGTGCAAACCACTTGGGCCGTGCAGTACTCGGCCCCTCTGCCATCGACAGACCCACCTGCACCTCTTCTCCGATTACTTCATTCCTAAGTTTGTCTCTTCTAGTCTTCTGCAAGGCTAGACTGCAAATTAATAATAATATCGTATGGCCTCGGGTGCCGGGTGAAATCTTTGTTATTTGACACCCAGAGAGCAGCTTACATGTCGAATTTCGTCATTCCTTGGAACACTATGAAAGTTAAGGAGGTTAGATATCTAACCTCCTTTACACTATAGCGCTTTCTAGTAGAGAATGGAGAAACTTTGAGTTGGCAGAAAATCCCGAGATAAATTTTGCCATTATGAACACGGCCTACTGAATTCAAATGGGTTCTTTAACGTGCCAACAACGTATGACATGCATGTCGTGATTTTTGTCGCCTTTCAAAAATCACTTACCACGGCCAGGAGCGAACCTGCAAGCTTGGGGGTTGGTAGCCCGACACGTTAACCACTCACCCACCGTGGAAATCTGACCTCAGAAACTTAATCTCTTACAGGGTCTGTTTAGCCATCATTGGAACTCCCATGTCCCACACTACATTTTGCACCTGATGAAAGAACTAACATCCCTTTCGTACTCTGATCTGTACTTCTAATTTGGCACGTCCATCTCTAGATATTGTACTTCCCAGGTAAATGAAAGCCTCCACACATTCAATTTTCTCTCCCTCTAGCACAAGGTTGCACTGAGTTGGTGTCCTGCTCATAATCGTTGTGATACCTGTAAATGTGTAGGTGTAACAAATTGAGTAATTTCATCGGAAAATAGCTGACAGCCTTCAAGCATACCACACAAAACGGCCTGAGAGCAAGAGGGTTAAAATGTAAAAAAAAAAAAAAAAATGTCACTTGGGAATGAAGTGTAGTATGACAAATCATTTGATGAAATTGTCTCTTAGTGAGAGTCCTGACTCAGATCTTATTGATGTGTGGTATTGGCTGAACTAAGGACAATTTAAGGAAGTGGGGGATCCTTCAAAATTCATCAACTCTGTGTGAGTGAAGGGTGAAACAAACCACCAAGCATCTGTGCAACTGTCCTTAGTGTCTCACCACACGCACAGACATAGAGATGGAAGAACTAGCATCAATAACAATACTAGAAAGATGGACAATGGCACACAGTGCCCAACAAAGGGGCAGATGACCTCGCTGTTCCGTCGCTTAGAACAACAATTCAAATTTCAATTTGAACTCTTAGTGTCTTTGATTTTAGAATTGTTCTTTCTTAGTTTCTTATTTATAAGGCACAATGTGCACTTAAGACGCGTATACATGAATTTATAGGTCTTTGGCGTAATTGGCGAGTGTAATTGTCCTTTTAGAGCAGTTCTTCAGGGGGTACTGCATACATTTCAATCCACACAGTTGGCATTTGCAGTTGTCATCCTGTGTGTGGTGGCCGTTAGTTGTGCACATCTTCCAGTGAAAGCCGTGGGCGGCGGATCTTGTAAATGTCTTAGCTTGAAGTTTGAACTTTCCATGTGTCTGTCTATAGTGCTTCCGTGGAGTGGATATCCGCTGGAATCTGCTGATTGTTCTTACTTAGTGAACTATTGTTTAAATGTAACCTCGGTTACGGTACATCCAGCGGCTTCGGTGGCGTAGTTGGTAGCATGCTGAACTGCTGTGCCCAAGATAGCGGGTTCAAACCCGGCCGAAGTCGTCGGATTTTTAAGAGCGTTAAAATACTTCAGTGTGCCTTCCTTTGCAGGGGAAGAAAAGCCGGCGGCCCCATGTCATAGATTTATGGCATGTAAAAGATCCTTCCACAGACTAAACTTATGTGAAGCTAAATTTCTAGGTTAGATTTCGTTGGAACGCTCTATCAAAGTTCCAACGTTCACCACTAGGTACCGTATCAGTGACATCTGGTAGTGAAAGTTGGAACTACTTGAAATTGAACGGAACTTGTAGCTCACCCTATGGGTGTCTGCTTGAAGCAGCTACAGCCTCTGGCAAGCCAAACATGTCCTCAGACACTCCCGGTACTAAAGCCATATGATAAATAAATAAAAATACGGTACATCATTATTCCACAATCTGTTTTTATAAAAGCAACTAAAATTACAAGATTGCAAAGAAAAGTTGATCCAACTTTGGAATTTCCCGTGCTTAAAACAGAGATCTCATGACTCTGTTTTATTCAATCAGTCGCAACTTGGAAGCAGCATACTTTCACAAAAGTTCCCTTTACTTCATTACCACAATGAAAGTAGTGTTAACAGCTTAAGAATATTAGGCTTTATGATAAGTTTCCATTCTAATTAATTCAGCACAGTGAAGGTGGACAGACATCGACTATTTGGTTTTATACACGTGCAGATTTTACTGCTTATTTGTGTTTACTTTGCTTTGGGGCTTGTTTCATAGTAATAACCATTTGACTTGAAATATCAAAACACACTCAGTTAAAATTATAAGGTGCGTTCAAAAAGTAACGAGCCATAGGTTGTAATGCGCAAACCGGTGACGACATCGGCTAATCATGGCATGTGTAACGAGGTGTGGTTCCAACCAGAGCGTGGAAGGTCACAGCCCGTTGCTAGAGGGCACGCGTGCACGTCACGTGAAGATACAAAGCGAGCAGCAGCATGCATCAATCGTCCAACGCTGCCAGTCGCATTGCAAACAGTGACATGGAGGCGTCAAACGAAGAGCAAAGAGGTGTTGTTCGGTTTCTGACAGCGAAAGGAGTAGGGGGAACGGACATTCATCGCTGAATGTCACAAGTGTACGGCGAACACTGCATGTCCCTTGCAAGGGTCAAGGCGTGGCACAAGCGCTTCAGGGAAGGACGGGTGTCGTTAGCCAATGATGCCCGGTCTGGGGCACCCCCCCCCCCCCCCTGCATACCGATGACAACGTCCAGCTGGTTGATGCACTCATTACCCAGGACCGCCGAATGACAGTGAACGCCATAGCCGCCGTGGTCGGATTGAGCGTCGGAAGTGTGCACACCATCATGAAGGAACGACTGCACTTGCGCAAAGGGTGTGCCCAATGGGTGTCCCACAGTCTTCAACCGCACCAGGAAGCATGTCGAATGGCCTACTGTCTTGGTCTTGGTTGGACGATTGATGCATGCTACTGCTCGCTTTGTATCGTCACATGACGTGCAGACGTGTCCTCTAGCGACGGGCTGTGACTTTCCACGCTCTGGTCGGAACCACACCTCGTTACACACGCCATGATTAGCCGATGTCGTCACCGGTTTGCGCATTACAGCCTCCGGCTCGTTACTTTTTGAACGCACCTTATAATAACCATTTGACTGGAAATATCAAAACACACTCAGTTAAAATTAACTTTGCAACACACTTGTAGACATTTACTAACCTACCAGGGAATTGTTACCGCTAGCTGTGGAGCGCAGCTGTAGTGTATACATTACGTCATCTCGCCTCGTTATGGCTACAGCGAGCGGTTCCGGGGTAAGAGGGGAACACATGTACAGTCATACAATGAGAGTTGACCAAGTGTGGTCGACAGGAAAGAAGACAGAGACGAGCCCGGCACAATTTAGTAGAAGCAATGCCGACCACAGCTTGGGCCCCCGTGGTCGCTAACCCGCATACCACTAGATGTGAGCTTCTGGGAATGGTGGAAATAAAGACCTGTTTGTGTTATATCACTGGCTTTAAGGACGCTAACACATTGCATGCCTTTATAAAGCGATACTGGTCCTAGGGGTAAGCAAAATTGTATTAGATACTCAGCTAATAATAGTGTACATGACCCCTTATTTTTCCCTAAGTATAGTACATGGGAGTGATGACCATGATTTCCAAGCCCTTAAGTAAGACAAAAACAAATTATTTCCATTTCCAAACAGTTGGGATGAGGTGAGGTGAGTTTTCTAAACGACAAACTCATGCGGTTTTCCACTTGTACTACAGGTAAATGCCTTGGTAGTCCCCCTGACAAGTGTAAAGAAAATCAAAGCATGTTATGTTTGGATGAATTGCATACCTACATGACAACATGTACTTAAAATAACAAGTAATGAGCATTCCATGTTAACAATTGTGAGATGGTTCCAAACTGCCAATGCTTAGAACTCATTAGCGGCTTTTTAAGGGTGGCATGGGGTACACTTACTTGCAAAACTAACAAGAGGAATGTTCGATTTTCCTACAACATCCCATCCTGAAAGTGAATATAAATGACTATGCACTTAATTCCATAACCACCTCCTTTCCATTCCTACCCTTCATAGTCAAAGGCACACATTAATACAGGCATCACAGTGACAGAGGTTATTTGTAAAATACCTAAATATCTGAGATTTATCTCCAAATTGACTAGAATTTAGTAAAATCCACTAAATGTACCGCAAATTTAGCAAATTCCACCAAATTGCAGCAAAATCCACCAAATGACTACCAAATTTATTGAAATGCCATTGATGTATCAAGGAATGGTTTAAACAACCTCAATTTCATATACAATTACCCGAATATAGATGAAAATTCACGATGAGGTATCGCTGGCGACGACTGCACGTCTATCGCAGGCGTGTGGCCGGGCGGAGGGCATTAGTTCCGATTTCCGCCACCGGTAACAATTCGCTGGTAGGGCAGTACTTATCCAGTGTTTATATTTCTAGGGCTTGTTGCTTTGGGTATTTCTCAGCCAAGCTTTCATGAATTAGTTTGGAGGAGGGAGGGTGACCGCCTACGAGTGGATTTGTGATTTTTCAGTCTTGTAATAAAAATTAATAAAAATTTTCTTTTAAAGGCGTCTTAACATTTCAGTATTTTAACAGTTGTATTAGCCGTACTTTTAACGATTCTGTTGATCCTATGTGGGTTCGTGTTTGAGGATAATCATGGGATTTATTATTGTCTTGTAGATTTGAACTTTGGGGAGCGAACATGTCATCCTATAGTTTCTTCCCCATCTGTAATCCGTAACAAATATATTATTATTATTATTATTATTTCGATACAGCCATCTATGGACTACAAATACACAACAATTTTTCAGGTCTTTGTCTTCAAGGTGTTTTTTCCTTGCCGTTTAGCTTTCTGCCGGAGATTTTTCAATCGTTGACTCCTTCTCAATCTTGTTCTGTTCCACACTTCAACCAGTCCAATATTTGCCCTTTTAGGTAGATATCATTAGAAAGCTAACTATTGCAATGGGTACCATATTTCAACTTCCAGAAAATCTTGACATATCTTCGCGTTTCACGTCCCCCAAACCCCAAAACCACCGTCAGTTCAAAAGTTTATATATAATTTATGTATGTATGTATGTATATATATCAGTTTCTTGTGGACACGATACTGCCGTAATTTTGCACCAATCACTTTGAATTTTTTACATAATATGCATCCCTATAAAATCTCGGTCGAGTTCGTTAATGGACAAAATCGGTCGAAGGGGGTGAAAATGGGGGGGGGGCTTTTTTGAAAAGTGAAATATATCTATAACTCTCTTAATATGTGAAATATCGAATCCCTTCAAAGTTCATATTATGTGTCGGATAAGTGCCAAAAATTTATGTTTAAAAAGTTTTTTGATAGCACCAACCATTAGCCAATGGGGTGGAAAAAAGTGAGTTTTTCGGGAAACAATCATATCTCTCTTAATAGGCACAATATCAAAACCGTACAAAATGGACGATATTCCCCTAATAATTACCTAAAACTTTTGTCTGAAAGAACTTTTGATACAACCCACCATTACGCCAAGGGATGAGAAATATGATTTCGGTATATTTGGTACCAACATTAGGAACTACTACTTGAAATGGACCGTCTGGCAGTCCTTACCAGAATTACAGACTAATACAGCCATCACGATTAACATCGTTTATCAGACAGATTCTACACACACCCAAAGTACACGGGGTTACATGACTGCAGCCCTAAACTGAGGAACCAATCAACATCTCTGCGGGAGATAAAATTTGACGTGAAGAAGTAACAGACTGTTAGATAGTTACACATCAGTTCCAAACCTTGCATAAGGACGGTGTGACCACAAGTATAAAAATGGATCCTAAATGACAAGAAGGTTACTGTCCCCATAAGACAATAAAATGTTAAAAATATGCATAGTAAGACGAAAGAAAAGTTAATTGAGCTCCAGTTACATTGTAAAATACTTTCTCGCAATAAATGAGGTCTGATCCTTCTACGAAAACCTGCATATTTTGCCTATTATAGTCTATCCCCTAGTTTGCCCGGTGAAATCTACCTCCGCCTTCCGGCGTGCCGAGAGGAATTTTTTAAGTCTTGATATACCTCCTGAAGCCGTGGTGGTTGTATCTTCCACTTCTCTTGAAGGTTAAGAATTTTACTGGCTAACCTCTCAGTTCCCAATCGTTTAATATTCCCATAGAACATCAATCTTCATTTTCTCATACTGACAGAAATTCCTACACACTTCTCATAGAGCTTTGAAATTTATATCCACATCAGGTAATTTCTTGGGACCTAGAATTTTCCAAAAGAATTTCCTTTCTTTTTTCACAATTTCAGTAATTTTCATGCTTGCTGAGGCTTCTGCCGCAAAGGGGCACTCTGGATTAACAACTGTGTTATAGTGCCTATATTTGGTCTGATAAGAGAGGGATTTGAATTTATACGGTTGGTTCCTCAGTTTAGGGGCTGCGACAATGCGGTCATGTAGCCCCGTGTACTTTGGGTGTGTGTAGAATCTGTCTGATAACCAGTGTTATTTGTGATGATGTATTAGTGTGTATTATCTGTTTTCAATTCAAGTAAGGACTGCAGACATTGAAGTTTTTCAAGTAGTTCCTACTTTTGCCGCCAAATGCCACCGTCAACGACTACTAGTTCAGAACTGGTTACCAGATGCCATCGCAGTCGGCTCCTGGCGACAAACGTCGGAACCTAAGAGCGTTTGTCAAATGTTTAACCTAAGCAATGATTTAGCTTCACACAGGTGTAATTAGAGGAAGGTTCTTTAACATGTCATACATCTATGATATGGACGGCCGGCTTTACTTCCCCTCCAAAGGAAGGCATACTGAGGGATTCTTAACGCTCTTAAAAAATCCGACAACTTCGGCCGGGTTTGAACCTGCGATCTTGGGCATAGAAGCTCAGCATGCTACCAACTATGTCATCGAAGCTGCCTTTGAACGTATATGTGTTGACGCAAAGCCTGAACGCCAGATCCATTTTCCTATCCCTTGTTTCAATTGCTAATTTCTCATTAGTATCTGGAGTTAAAATCTCACCCAAATACTTAAATGCATAACAAATATTTATTAATCACGTGTAATTCTCTTCAGGTTGCTTTTTGCATTTCCCAGTGATTGGGATTCTATTGTGTCGACCAACTGAAAAGTTACTAAGGCAACACTGAAAAATGGCTTTCAACACGATAAAGTTGCAATTTATATTTTGAAATTTGTTTTAAATACTGCGGCTTTTAGAGACGCTGGGGTGCTAGAATATTGCCCCGAAGGATACTTTAATGTGCCAGTAAATCTTCCTTGCATTTGCACATCTTCAAATGCCAACTGACTGTGCGAGGATTCGATCCTGTAACCTTGGGAAGAGCAGGCAAGAATGTTATCGTTGAACAATGCAGCCAGTCAGTTGGAATATCAATTAATGCTAGAACGGTCAGGTTGGGTCTGTGGGACCCAGTAGTACGCATTTTCGTAATTGTCAATTGTCAATTCAAATAACAGTACAGTAAGTATGTAGTTAGTTTTAGTTGTAAGTAAGTAGTTAGTTTGTCTATTAGATATATGTCATTGTTCTATTAGACTGTGGTGTGTGAGTGTGTCTGGTAGCAGTTGCATTGTTTATTAGTTATAGTTCATTGTTTCAGTAGGCTGTGATGTGTGAGGGTGCATGTGAGTGAGCCTGGTGACAGACTGTTTTAGTGGTAGTATTTGTTGTTGATGGAACTTAAGTATTTTTTTTTTGTTAGTAGAATTTTGGTATTTAATTGTTAGTACGGTAGAAGGTTAGTATTTTTGTTAGTAGAATTGCTCTTTACTTATTCTCAAAGGGAGTAGCAGCCTTTCAGAATAAATCAATTCTTTACTAGTCTTATAGACGGTTAAGATATTGATAATATAAGCCAAATAATGGCTACACTGCGTCCTGCTGCACGGCTGAAAGCAACGGGAAATTACAGCCGTATGCTATTCCCGAGGATATGCACCTCTCTATGCATAATTACATGTGACGATGGCCTCCTCCCTTGTAAAATTTCAATCCGGAGGTAAACTAGTCCCCCGTTCAGATCTCCGGGTGGGGACTACTCGAGAGGGGGTTAACATCACAGAAGTGACAAAGAGGAAATCTGACATTCTACGGATCGGAGCGTGGAATGTTAGAAGTCTGCTAGGAATTGGAAGGTTAGAAAACTTAGAAAGGGAAATGGATAGGTTGAGGTTGGATTTGAATGGGATTAGTGAAATGCGCTGGCAGGAAGAACAGGACTTTTGGTCAGGAGACTATAGGGTCATTAGCAGTAAATCAAACAATGGCCAAGCAGGGGTTGGCCTCATATTGAGTAGGAAACTTGGACAGCGGGTGGAATATTATGAGCAATATAGTGAACGGATTATTGTAGCAAAAATCAATACTAAACCTACCTGCACCACAGTGGTACAAGTCTATATGCCTACCAGTCAAGCTGATGATGAGGATGTTGAAAAGGTCTACGAAGAAATAGACGAAATTCTGAGGTATATCAAGGGTGATGAAAATGTTATAGTAATGGGAGATTGGAATGCTGTGGTAGGAAAAGGGAGAGAAGGGAAGATAGTAGGATAATTTCGGATTAGGTAAAGGAATGATCGAGGAAGCAGGCTGGTAGAATTCTGCATCGAGCATGAATTGGTCATAGCTAACACCTTATTCAATAACCACAATAGAAGAATATACACATGGATGAGACCAGGAGATACAGGGCGTTACCAAATCGACTTCATTATGGTCAAGCAGAGGCTTCGAAACCAGATTTTGGATTGTAAAACATATCCTGGTGCTGACATAAACTCTGACCACAATCTGGTTGTAATGAAATGCAGATTAAAGTTGAAGAAACTGAAGAAAAGTCAAAAGCCAAAAAGGTGGGCAATATACAGACTGAAAGAGAAGGATATAAACGAAAGATTAAAGAAGAGTATAAAGGAAGGACTAATGAAAAACCCTAAACAAACTTCAATTGCAGACGAATGGGCACTTTTGAAGAATGAAATAACAAAATCCGCAGAAGAAAACATTGGTAGGAAAGCAAGAATAGGTAGAAAACCGTGGATCACTCAGGATATACTAGAATTGATGGATGAAAGGCGGAAACACAAAAATCTAAGAGATGAAAAGGGGAAAGCAGAATACAGACGTCTGAGAAATGAGGTTAACAAGAAGTGCAAGGAAGCGAAAGAAGAATGGTTGAAAGAGAAATGTGCAGGTATAGAAAATTGTCTGAAATTAGGAAAAGTAGACACAGCTTATCGAAGGATTAAGAATACTTTTGGGGAAAAGAAGACTAAGTGCTGTAATATTAAGGACACAAATGGAAAGCCTCTAACAGATAGGGAAGAAAAGGTTGAGAGATGGAAAGCTTACATAGAGTGTTTGTATAATGGAAAGGAGATTGAGAATCGAGTAATGGAAAGGGAGGAGGAAATTGATGAGGATGCAAAAGGAGATTTAATATTGAGATCAGAATTTGACAGAGCATTAGAGGACTTAAGCAGGAACAAAGCACCAGGCATAGATGATATACCGATTGAGTTGCTACGCTGCATAGGAGATGAAGGTCTGATCAGGTTATTTCACATGGTGTGTAGGATTTATGACACAGATGAGGTACCCCCTGATTTCAAGAAGAATGTAATCATCCCTATACCAAAGAAAGTGGGAGCTGACAGATGTGAAGATTACCATACAATCAGCTTGATTACTCATGCTTTAAAGATCCTGTCTAGAATAATTTACAAGAGGATTGAAAGCCAGATAGAAACGGAGTTGGGTGAAGACCAGTTTGGTTTCAGGAGAAATGTAGGAACAAGGGAAGCTGTACTAAGTCTTAGGCTGATTTTGGAAGGTAGAATAAGGAAAGATAAGAGAACGTTCATGGCTTTTGTAGACTTAGAAAAGGCTTTTGATAACGTTGATTGGACTAAATTGTTTGACATTTTGAAATCGATTGGAATAAAGTACAGGGATAGGAGGGTGATATACAATCTGTACAGAAACCAGAGAGCAGTAATTCGAGTTGAAGGACATGAGAGAGAAGCTGGTATTCAGAAAGGTGTAAGGGAAAGCTGCAACTTATCTCCCATACTTTTCAATCTTTACATTGAACAAACAATGAAGGAAATTAGAGAAAAATTTCAAGTGGGAGTGAAGATTCAAGGAGAAATAATTTCAACTCTGAGATTTGCTGATGACATCGTCATCTTGGCCGACAAGCCTGAGGATTTGAATGAGTTTTTGAATGGTATGGACTCCGTCTTACGGAAAGAATTCATGATGAAAATAAATAAATGTAAAACAAAAATACTGGAATGCAGCCGAAATAAATCAGAAACCTCTATGGAGATCAAATTGGCAGGTGAAAAGCTGAAGGAAGTAGGAGACTTTTGTTACTTAGGAAGCAGAATAACAAGTGATGGACGAAGCAAAGAGGATATAAAAAGTTGGTTGGCTCAGGCAAAGAAAGCATTTCTACAAAAAAGGAATCTGCTGACATCGAATATAGATTTAGGTATTAGGAAGTCATTTTTGAAAGCCTTTGTCTGGAGCGTGGCGCTCTATGGAAGTGAAACTTGGACTTTGGTGCAGCAGAAAAGAGGAGAATTGAAGCATTTGAAATGTGGTGTTACAGGAGAATGATGAAGATCAGATGGGTAGATAGGGTTACAAACAAAGAGGTATTAAGACGAGTGGGAGAGGAGAGATGTTTCTGGAGACTGCTAATGAAGAGAAGAGATAGGTTGGTAGGACACATACTAAGACACCCAGGAATAGCAAGCTTAGTTATGGAAGGAAGGGTCGAGGACAAAAACTGTAGGGGTAGACCAAGGTTAGAATATGTTAAACAGATTGCGTCGGATGTAGGGTGTCGGAGCTATGTAGAGATGAAACGATTAGCTCAGGACAAGGAGGCATGGAGAGCTGCATCAAACCAGTCAAAAGACTGAAGACTCAAACAACAACAAAGTCACAGCACCTACAGGTTTGGAAAGCCCTATAGCTTCCTGAAACATTCTTCAGAATGTGCTGCAGCAGTAAACCGGAAGCTTCATCAACGAGTCTTTGTTTGTAACCATCACAAAGTAGGTCTCTCAAACTCGGCCCAACCGTTTATGCAACGTTTGTGTTCCAACATACTAGTGGATTTTGCGTGTGATATATTAGTTCCTTTTAGGTTTTGTGGAGTGTACGTTGTTTAATTATTGAACAGACCAAAGAAATCATTATAGAAACTTTATCAATGGCATCAGGAGCAACTGTGTCTAGGGTGGAAATAGACACATGAGGAGATGATGCGTGTAAACTGCGTTAACAATTGAGGAACTTCACCCAAGTGCAATTGGTTAAAATATTGAACCAAGCCACTTGTTTCTTAGGCATTTGGACAACAAATAAGTTCATTTGCATAAAATAGTATTATCAAACTGACTTATCAAGTGGACTTTGTTGCGATCTTTTTATAAAGATTACTTTCTCCAGCTAAAATTTTAAGCTTATTTTCCTTTTCTTTTTATTAATAAAACAATGCAGAAATATAAAATTGAGTTGAAGTTATTATTCAATATATTGTAATAGATATAATACTTTGAGCTAGTCACCTCAGGTTCGTGGGGCAATATACTTGCTTAAAGAAAAAAATATATGATCTCACAAAGAACAGGTTAACTTACTATCTTCCCAAAATCCACTATTTTTTAATTTATAAAAAGCAACCTCCATTACCTGCACCTGTTGTGCAGCATTAACAACTATTATATTTCTTCTCCTCCACACTTTGTTTTAGACAACCTCTTTATTTCTTCATAAGTTTCAATTTTCAGATCAGAGAGCAACACATTTTACTTAAAAACAACCAGCCTCCATTTTTCCTGGCAGCAACCACATCAACAAAATCTCCATGGTTACCTTCTGCCATACCAGAAACCTTTTCAATAACAGCCAAGGCCACCTGGTTACATACAAAGCCACATACCAGCAATAGCCAGACCACCACTCAGAATCTCTATGGCCAGAACATATAAGACACTCTGTGGTGGTCTACCATTGTGGCCATGCCTGGCAACCCGATAAAAAAAACAAATAAATAAATAAATTGAAAGAAACTAGAAGGAGTCTCTGTAACCTACAAATGTTAGGTTATAGAAACGCCCCCTCGATAAAAATATGTAACTGAAAGTTACAGATTCTTTCTCGATCAACACACAAAGTAGCTAAATAAAATACATGAAACCAACACTACAAAAAAAAAAACACAAAGTTACAAATATACATCATCTTCTATACAACAAAATAACAGGATCATATTCGCCAATAGTGGCATCACCAACTTCCATTTCAATGGCGATATCATCTTCAGAAAGACCATTGGCACCATCATCGCCGAAACAACCATTTCTAAGTTCACCAGAACTACCAGCACAAATATTCTCCTCCGATAGAGCAGCCGAAGCCATCTCATCGAGTCCGACACTCCCGCTTCATCGGAAAAATCCATCAACAATATCGTTGTCAGAAGGAACGGCAGAAACGTCATCAGACCTGTCTGTGCGGTCATCATAATCATCTTCGTTTTCATCATCATTAAGTCTTTTCCTTTCATCTTCTTTCTCTTATGCTTCCAGTCTTCCTCATCTGCTAAACTGTCTTCCGACTGTGTCTCGCCTGCTCCTTCAGTCTTCTTGGCTGCCTCCTTCTGTTCCAGTTTCTTCTGCTCCTCCCTTTCCTCCTTCTCTCTCTTCTTCTGCGCCGCAGATTTCACGCTACTTCCTTCCACTTCGTCACCCTTCTTGTGTTCCGTGCTGCTTGCTGCTGCTTGGTCTTGTTGGGCCGTATCCTGGTGCCAGGTCGAGGAAACTTGCGGTCGTCCGCCGCAGGCAGATTCATGCCTTGGGCCATGCGAGCCTGCAGCAGGGCCTGCGCACGCGCACGGTCTGCTTTGTGCTTGGGCGTCAGCCACTTGCCTTCCGTCTTCATTCTCTCCTTCTTCTCCTTTCCCTTCCATCTGGTTCAATTCTTCCTCGTACTTGTTCTCCTGCGTATCCTCATCTTTCTCCTCCTACGCTTCTTCACGTTATGTTCTATCTCATCTTCCTCCTTGTCTTCAGTTTTATTCTCCTCCATTTGACGTCCTCTTCTGTTACGTCGGCAGCGACTTCTGTGTCTACCACCGCAACTTCTCTCGCTTCTTCGCCTGCTATGATCTCTCCTATATATATACCTCTACAACCTCGCCTTATCTTTTCCACTTCTTCAATTACTTCTATACGCCCCCTAGCTTCATGTACTTCACTTTTCTCCTCCTCTTCTTCTTCCTTTAAAGACACACTCTCATATTTGACCATTTCAACTTTCTCTTCAACAATGCATATGATCTCCACTCCGTGTACTTCCGTGATCAAGATCTCTAGGTGACATATAACTTGAGATTGGCAATATTGTATGTACCTAGGACCTGGTCATCGTTTTGTTTTTAACCTGTAGGAACAAGCACCTATCCTACGGTCTACCAAATAAGGACCGGAATAAAGTTGGAAAAACTTCTGCATACATTTCTGCTCTGCTGACGAGAGATGCGGCACACGCAACAACACCAGATCACCTACTTTTAACTTATCCCCCTCCCTTCCCTGCTGTTTCAAACATTTCTTACCTGCAGCTATAAGATTTTTCCTAACTAATTTAATTGTTATATCTCTGGGTACAGCTTCCCCTGTCGATAAACCCAAAATCCTAGCTAGTTCACTGGTAGACTTCCTTCCCAGCTGGACTTCTATGAAGGAAGGAAGATTGTAGTTTTACGTGACCGTGAATCTTGTGATTATGAGCCACGGGACCTCCTTTTTACGTGGAATCCGAACCACAGGACATGGCATTTCACTTCGAAAATCTCATATGCATTGACCGGGAATCGAACCCGGACCGCCTTGGTGGGACTTCTATGGGAGTGAGTCCTGTGCTATCGTGTTTGGTGACATTGATCCATCGCTCAATATCACCAAGCACTGAAAACCATGAATTATGACTGTCACTCACATAGGTCCTGAACATGCGACCCATTTCCCGCATAATTCTCTCCGACATATTCCCTTACGGATACCTAATTGAGGAATATACACACTGGGTGCCAACTTCACTGAGCTTGGTACTCCATATTTTTGCTGTGAATTGGGTCCCGTGGTCAGAGAGTATCCGGAGTGGCCTTCCAAACTCCGGTATGTACTTGAGTACAATGCAGTTCACACAAGCTCTGGCGGTAGCTTTCCTCAGAGGGTAAAGCCTGACAAACTTCGAAAATGCATCCACCACCACAACCACATACTGGAACCCTAACCTTAAGCTCACTAGAGGACCATAGAGGTCGACACAGACCAGTTTCCCCGGTTCCTGTGCCAACACAGCCTGCCTAGGTCCCTCCAAGTAGCGTGTGGGGTGTTTACATTTTTGGCAAAGCTCACACGTAGCCAGAATCTTCCTCACCATGCGCTGCATGTCTTTCCAATAGAAATGTCTCTTCAGAGCGGCCAAAACCTTTTCCGCACCAAAGTGCCCAAGCTCCTTGTGAGTGTACCACGTAATATCTTCCACCAGCACACGAGGAACACACACACACCACACATTCCCATGACACTTCATGGCCACCATGCGGTTCACCCATCTGAACTGCTTGGTGCCCATGACCACAATGTCATTTTCACCACCAGCTTCCAACTGTACAACAACACTACCAAGCTGCTTGTCCCTTCTCTGTTCCTCACGTATCTTCCTCACACGTGCACCCTCAACTGACCTATCACTTGTTTTGGCAGCACACACCAGAATATCCCCTACAATATCTACCCCCACCCCAACACCTGCGATTTCTGGATGGCGACTGACAAAATCAGCAAGTAAATTCTCTGAACCTTTTACATGAAATATGTCAAGAGAATACTCCTGAACAGCCAATATCCATCCACAAATCCTATTTGAGGTGATCCTACATGATAAAATGAATGTCAGCGCATTATGGTCAGTGTAGATTTTGAACCGGTAGCCTAATATATGCATCCGGAACTTTCCCAGCACATATACAATAGCTAGCAGTTCTTTCTCACTAGTAGTGTATCTCCTTTCCGCGGGATTCAGACCCCTACTAGCAAGTGACACAATACCAAGGTGACCATCATCATCATGCTGACATAACTCTCCAGCAATCCCCACATCACTAGCGTCAGTCATAACAATGTATTCCCTATCAGGACTCGGATAGCTCAGAGTAACAGCCTTCCTAAACCGTCCTTTAATTTGATGAAAGCCTCATCCATTTCCTTTCCCCAAACCCATTTAGCCCCTTTCTGTAACAAATCCCTGAAAGCCCCAGTAAGATATGAATACCTCAATACAAATCTCCTAAAATACCCACAAATCCCGAGAAAAGACCTAAGCTGCTTAACATTACGTAGTGTCTTTGTGTTCCCAATGGTGTCTAATCTCGATTGTTCTGGTCTAATCCCCTGTGGTGAAATTGTATGACCTAGAAATGTAATCTGTTGAGTGCAGAAAGTGGATTTCTTAAGTTTCAGTGTAAAACCTGCATGAATGAGCTTCCCAAAAACTGTACTAAGAAGTTGCAAGTGTTCCCTGAATGTGTGAGAGGCAATCACAAGATCGTCAATGTAGGCTGTAGTGTATTCCCTTGTTTCAGGTCCGAGTGCAATGTTAAGCCCCTTAATTAACCCCTGACTCGAAGTCCTCATACCGAAAGGCACCCTACAAAACTGATGAAAGCTATTTCTGTAACAAAAAGCAGTGAAAGGCCTGTCCTCCTTGCGTAGTGGTATCTGCCAAAACGAAGAACTCAGATCTATAGTTGACAGAAACTTCCTACCCCTGAACCTTTGCACTAGATCTTCAGTAAATTCAGGACGCTGATGGTCTGGTGCAATCCTCTTATTGGCCTGTCTCGCATCCAAGCACAACCTGATGGAACCATCCTTCTTGGTTACCACCACCAAAGGATTAACATATTGGCTGTTGCTATTCTCAATGATGCCATCATTAAGCATTTGATCGATCACCTCACCAACTGCCTGCATGTGAGAGTGAGCTATAGGGTACCTAGGACCGCTAAAGCTTGACCTATCCGTGATGTCAAAACTATGCTCGTACACGTGAGTACATCCAGGTTTATCCGAGAACACCTCCCTGTGTTCCCTCAGAACGTGAAGCAACTGTGACTTCTGACCCTCGTCCAACATGGTATCTTTAACAACTGCCTCAAACTCATCTACACAGTGATCAACATCACTCAATTCATGATCATCTCTCATGACCAAATTACACACAGGAAGACTGGACACCATGCCGACACCTAACTCTTTCTCCTGAAAAACCTACTCAATAACCTGAATGCACCCAGCGACACTAACAGAGTCACTACCATCAACCTGATAACTCAACCTAACCCAATCCTGTTGCTCACCCCACCTGAACTTCACTTGTGCTTTGCTGTAATCTAACTTACAGCTCTGGTCCTCTAACCAATCGGATCCTAAAATGACTTTATGCACTAAATTAGGCACAACTAACAGCACATGATTCTTACTCCACCCGTTGATCCTAATGGGTGCACAAACCTGAGTCCTAATCCTGTGCGACTTAGTACCTACAGCTGACACAATGTGCACATTTGAAATTGGGATTTGTTCCATGTGTATCTCCTTCAATTTCACTTCATCGTAGAACTCTCTACTCACACAGATGCACATGCTTCCAGTATCTAATAATACCTCGACCTCCTGGCCCCAAATCTCTAGCTTAACAACAGGATGGACAAACATATGTTCGCTTCCTTCTTTCCCTACAGCTAATTCCTCCTCTAATAAGTCCTCCTTGACATCCAAATTATATTTAACCTCCATAGCGTGAGCAGGAATGCTATGAAAGGACTCTCCCCCTGTCCTATTTAGTGAGTCCTGTCGGTGTTTAAACCTCCTGGCCTATTGCTGCTCTCAACTTGCCTTTCATTGCCACGCCCCCTATTTCCCTGCTCTACCTCACGTGGCCTGTTCCCCGGTTGATTGTTCTCCCTGTACCCCTGATTCTCATTTCTATTTCTTCCTCTTGCATAATCCTCATGCCTGACGTCCCTGTCTCCTCTACCTTGATTATAATTTCCTTCCCTTTGATTTCTCCCATTGAAATTACCTTCCCTTTGGTTACCTACATTTCCCTGACGTTGCCTACCTGTCCTTCTCAAAGCATCAAACCTCCCAAGCAATTTTCCATGCCCTTAAATGTAACTATATTCTGCATGTAAACTGCAGTCCTAATGTCATCAGAGAAGTGACGTACTAATTTTCTGACAAGATCCTCTTCACTACCGCCTAACTCTAAATTTTGACCTATAAGGACATGGTTCAAGAAATACTCGGTCAGAGTGACCCCTTCGTTTCCTTGAAATTTGCCAAATAAAATCCTGTCTATTTCCCTCCCTTTAATATTATCATCCCAAAACTTATCCATAAACTTTTCCCTGAAATCCTGTAAACCACTGAACCCTTCCCTGAATACTTGGTACCAAGACCTAGCTTCCCCAACAAATGCAGCTGAAATTAGTTCCTCCACCCAATCCCACTCTAAGTATCCTTCATCTAACCCCCTAGTAAACTTCTTTTCGACTAACTTCACAAATTCCATAGGATTGAACGTCCTACCATTGAACTTGGGCACCTCGTAGTCTTGACTATGGCTACAGTGCCTTGAAAACTGAATCGGATGACCCTTATTTGCCTTCAATTTCTTCACTTCACGTTCAATTAATTCCTCCATCCTATTCACTCTCTCTCTGACCTCACTAATATTCTCATCAACCTTCTTCCCTAATAAAGCAAACTCACCACTATTTGCTACTAGCTTCTGCTCGACTATAGCCTGCTTATCCTTAACCTGTTCTACCTTCCTGCTACTTTCCTTCATAACCACCTCAGCTTTCTCTTCCACGATGCCTATGATCTCCTTTCTCTGCTCTTCCAACTTCCTATCTGCGCTGGAAAATTTCTGGCTAGTCTCCAGTGCCTGACTAGAAATTTCCCCTGCCAACTTCTCCTGCTTGGTATCTAACTTGTCTAACTCAGAGTCTAACCTCTGTTCCTGAGCAGCAATCCGACTACCTAGCTTAATTTCCAGATTAGTGATTTCTACTCTGACTTCACTAATCTGGCGAGTAACATGACTGTCTAGGCTATTCACCTGCTCTTTGACCTCATCTAGCTTCGCTGACATTTCCTCTTTAAAACTAGTCATCTGGCATGTCATCTGGTATGTCATCTGGTAGGTAACCTGAGAGGTGATCCTCTCCTCCATCCCTTCGGAACTGTTGCTACGAAACAGGAGCTTCTCCAACATGGCTCTCATTGAAACTGGATCAACACTCTCTGCCATAGAAGTATCGCCATCCGTCACCTCTGAACTACTATTACCTACAGAGCCTGTGCTCTGACGTCCTAAATCCACATTTAATTCATCTCCCCCTTGCCCTAATAAATCTTCCATGATTCTACTATTTTCCCCCATCCCTATAACAAATTGCCTATCAGAACCCATTTGGTCCTGCAGCCCACCAACACCGTCCGCCAACAAAGCAGAATTGCATTCTGGCTTTAACATAGCCATCCCTAATTTAAATATTTAACTTTTTGAAAATATGCCTACAGTTAACTCCTGTCTTTGTGAGATTCATGAATTCTTCGTGCTGAAACGTTGGGCGCCATTGTAATAGATATAATACTTTGAGCTAGTCACCTCAGCTTCGTGGGGCAATATACTTGCTTAAAGGAAAAAAATGATCTCACAAAGAACAGGTTAACTTACTATCTTCCCAAAATCCACTATTTTTTAATTTATAAAAAGCTACCTCCATTACCTGCATCTGTTGTGCAGCATTAACAACTATTATATTTCTTCTCCTCCACACTTTTTTTAGACAACCTCTTTATTTCTTCATAAGTTTCAATTTTCAGATCAGAGAGCATCACATTTTACTTAAAAACAACCAGCCTCCATTTTTCCTGGCAGCAACCACATCAACAAAATCTCCATGGTTACCTTCTGCCATGCCAGAAACCTTTTCAACAACAGCCAAGGCCTCCTGGTTACATACAAAGCCACATACCAGCAATAGCCAGACCACCACCGAGAATCTCTATGGCCAGAACATATAAGACACTCTGTGGTGGTCTACCATTGTGGCCATGGCTCGCAACCCGATAAAAAAAACAAATAAATAAATAAATTGAAAGAAACTAGAAGGAGTCTCTGTAACCTACAAATGTTAGGTTACAATATTATATTGTAAAAATAATTAATTTTTAATGTTTTATGGGCGTTTAGGTTTAGGGTCTACCAGACCCAGCCCGACCTTTCTTGTTACATTTTCCACCCGACCGTTCTAGGGTTAACTGTGTATAGCATGCAAGCGCAAGACTGGTTCTGTTGCAAATAGAGGATTCTACAATAATGGTATACAAATGACTCACTGGTTCTCATCGCTGCAAGGATTGCTGTCCTCCAGCTCCACCTTCACAGGAACAGTCGTCAGAGGATCCTGAAATATTTCAAGTACACTAATGTGGGAGACTTATGTTACTTAGGAAGCGAAATAACCAGTGGTGGACGAAGCAAAGAGGATATAAAAAGTAGGTTGGCTCAGGCAAGGAAAGCATTTCTACAGAAAAGGTATCTGTTGACATCGAATAGGAAGTCATTTTTTAAACCTTTGTCTGGAGTGTGGTGCCCGTTATAGGCTCGTTGCATAATGTACTATTATAAAAGTTCAATTTTATAAAATACTTCATAAAATGTATTTGACAAACTTCTTCGATAGTGTAATACCGGCCTAAGATTGGGATGAAGTGGCCATAGTCTAAGTTAGGAACTCTCCCAGCATTTGCCTGGCATAGAAGTGAGAAAAAAAAGATAACCACTTCTAGGATGGCAATTGAACACACCTCTCTCAGTTTTGCTTCATGAGACTGTCCCAGCCTTCAGACCAAAATTAAATTTATTGGCAGAGCCAGCAATCATATCCAGGAACTTTGGAACCGACATCTCGATACATACTCTAAGACCAAAGAAGGTGGCCACAATTTGAGTTAGAATGTTTAATGTTGCAGTTAAAGGCACTTGCGGGATTTTGATTACATTCCATCTACACTCATGTGCAAAAAAACCGCAACGCTTAACTTTTTCACTCTTCTCAGATGAGCCACGGTTCAGCCTGAGATCACCAGATGGAAGAGAACTGGAGAGAGGTATTCCCCTGTTTCCTTCTCTTCCAGAACAACATTTCAAGGAGGATCAGTCATGGTTTGTGGAGGTATCTGCTTAGAGGCTAGGACGGAGCTTGTTTTCATAGAGAATGGTGCTCTCACGTCCCACAGGTACATTGAAGAAATTTCGCGGGAGCATGTAGTGCCATTTACTCCTTTTATTGGGGGTGGATTTCGTCTCATGCAATATAATTCACGCCCCCATGTTGCTCGTTGTGTGCAGCAGTATCTGGAAGAAGTGGGGATCCAGACTTTGGTGTGGCCTGACCGGAGTACAGACATGAACCTTATCGAGCACGTGTAGGATATTATGGGGAGAAATGTAAGAAGAAGTTTTCCCGAGTCCTTGGCAGAACTTCGAGTGATGCTACGGGAAGAATGGGTGAGAATACCACAGGAGTACATTGCAACGCTCATTAGAAGCATGCCTCAGTGACTCCAGGAATTACGGAGGGCCAGAGGAGGCAATACTCATTTCTTAGTATTCAATGTGTGCAGTTTATTGAGAGGAATTGAATAAATGAACAATATACAGTGACAAATTTAACGTTCGACACAATTTCCCCAAATCTGCATGAAAATGAAAATCCACAGCCTGTACCAGTCATTCGACCGGGTCAGGGATGGAATGAATGAAGCCCCCATCTAGCGGCGAGAATATGAACTGTGCCGGCTGCCGAAGCCTGTCGCACTCCTCTGAGGCAATGATTAAATGAATGACAGATGAAATGAAATGATAGTGGAGTGTGTTTCTGGAATTAAATTTTGACAGGGAAAACCGGAGTACCCAGAGAAAAACCTGTCTGCCTCCGTTTTGTCCAGCACAGATTTCATATGGAGTGACCGGGATTTGAACCACGGACCCAGCGGTGAGAGGCCGGCGTGCTGCGCCTAAGGCACGGAAGCTCCCAAAATCTGCATAATGTTGTTAATTATTGTGAAAAGACAGTCAAGAGAAAAACTGGTGTCAAAAATTTGTTCAAGTGTTACAAAAGATGTCTATAAGTTCAAATGTGTGTAAAAGTATTCTAGCTGCTTTAATAAGAAATAGTAATGATCAAGTATGTGTATTTTATAGCATTTAAATAGAAATAATTTACAAAAGTTAAGCGTTGCAGTTTTTTTGCACCTCAGTGTATATGTGTGGGGAAAAAAACACAACAGAAATAAAACAATACCGTTCAAGCCATGGAAGCCCTTGGAGCAGTGGAAGGGAGACACTCCCACCCTTTGTGGCATCTGCACTAGATGGGATGAAGTTGTCAGTTCCTTTGCTCCCAGGAATTACTCTGGTACTCATTTCTGTCGTAGGCTCAGTGAACCCCAGGGACATTTGCGCTTCTGAAAGTGGTAGGTTTGTTTCTGAAATCCACTACCTGGGTGGGAATCGAACCCACTCACTTTCAGTTAGAAACTCACAAGGGAACTCGGGTAGCGTCCACCCCCTGATCAGATTGAAATTGGCTGAGGATACTCTTAGGTCGTCACAAAAACGTGCCCATGATGAAGGCTGCTTTAATAACAGCCGAAACAATTACCGACAGAGAATGCAGCTCCATCCCGAAAGTCTACGATCTAAATGTTCTTGATTTTAGACATAAAGACTTCCCAGTTGCAGACATCTTTTACCGATATTCCCAGTTCTTCGAGGTATTTTTTTAAATTTTCAGATTCCACTACACTATGGATTTCCTGGTCTCAAAGTATATCGGTATCAGGTTGAATAACCTTCCTGTATTAATTCTGAAGTTATGCCAATATTATATTGTTCTTTCAGCTTAAATACAGTAGAACTCCATCCGAACTCCGACTATCCGAATCACTTTCAGAAAAAAAAATTAAGATGAAATGCACAGCGATTTACAAAATAATGATTCTGTCTATGCGCGCTATTGTCTTTCCCTCCACAAAGCTAGTGTAGGCACAGCACGAACATTATTGGGATGATGAGCTTACTTTCACCGAGATGTTCAGCAAACAATGACTTTCATTTACTACTATTGTACAGCACTTGTAAGTAAGTACGCTATATGACATGTAAAAGTGTTTCTTTCCATTTAACTGCATAATTAACAAGTAGTTCCGTGAAGAACTATACAGCCTATTTTCATATATAACCTACTCATGTTAATTGCCTCTATCAACATACAAAATTTCAGTTTGATTGTTGTGATAGATTCGTAGATATTGAGAACTGTCTAAATATTTCAGGTGGTCACCAGATTGGATTTTTTAAATGTACTATTACGTGAAGATTATTGTGTACGTGTGGTATTCAGACTTCAATCGCATGATTAGGACACAAGAAGTAAAAACGAGATTTTAAAATTTCGTATAGCTGCCATTTTGAGGTTATGAAGACAATTGAAATAAATTAGATGCCAGTGGATTAACATTTGTATACGCATTTAACGTGCAAAGTTTCACTGCACTCGGATGGTTAAATCATGAGAAACGTCCATTTAAATATTTAAACTTCGCGTCACCGCCATGTTGTATTTGTGCTCACCAGGTTACTGAAAGTCATATAGGTGATTGCTGTAAAATATTGGTAGATATTGGCAACCGTCAAAATATTTCAGATGCTCGCCATTTTGGATTGTTATATGTATAGGCCATGGAGTTATGTACCATTAAAGGAAAATTATTGCATAGCTTCATCATTCAAACTTTCACTTCCATCCCTTGATTACGACACAAGAAATAAAAACTTTATTTTAAAATTTGGCACAGCCACCATCTTGAGGTTATGTAAACAATTGAACTACATTAGATGCCAGTACATTACAATATGTATAATCATTTACTATACCACATTTCACTGCGCTCAGATGGTTAAATCACGAGAAAAGTCTATTAAAATGTTTCAACTTCGCTTGGCCGCCATATTCGTTTTGTACTTTGCAGGTTTGTGAAAGTTACATAAATAAACTTGTAGCAGTGCCCTTTATCACCGTACAAAATTTCTGGGTGATATCATAAATAGTTTTGGAGATATTGAATGCCAGTGAAATATTTCGCACAGCCGCCATTTTGAGGTTATGTAAACAATTGAACTAAATTATAACCCAGTGCATTACAATGTTATAAACATTTGCTGTACCATGTTTCATTACGTTTGGATGGTTAAATCGCGAGAAAAGTCTATTTAAAAGTCTCAACTTCGCTTGGCCGCCATGTTGGTTTTGTAGTTACCAGGTTTTTGAGAGTCTCATAGGTGAACTTCTAGTAGTTACCTTTATCACCGTACAAACTTTCAGGGTGATATCGGTAATAGTTTCGGAGATACTGAATGCTGGTGAAATAGTTTGCACAGCCGCCATGTTGGATTGGTGAGACACCATAAAATTTAAAGGGCAGGGCCGGGGTCGTCCAGAATGGTGATATGATCTTACCGAGTTTCATTGAAATCGCTCCAGCCGTTTAGAATTTATCAGGGGGGGACACACACACGCCATGGCAGACACACGCACACACATACACACAGACAGAAGGTGATCTCATAAGCCAATTTTTTCATAAAATGAAAATAGGCTAAAAATGCATACAGTACCGAAGATAAGCTCCTTTTCTTCAAAATACATATGTATGTATACCTTGCATGCAAATCCAATTATCCGAATTTTTGATTATCCGATGGAGTCAGGTCCCAATTGATTCAGATAATTGGAGTTCTACAGCAGAATCTAATAACTACTAGAAAGAAGCATATGTAGGTAACCACGAGTAGTGCCAATGTACTAAGAGAGCTCTTCTTCCTTAACTTGAAAATTAATCTGCCAGGCTAATATCCCAGATACTTCGAGAAACTTTATTTCATTATGAAAGGCCTAGCAGGCTAATTTTTGAACTAAGGAAGCACAGTACATTGGCATTGCTTGTGGTTCATAGCAGCCTTGCATGTACTAGCCACCATTTTGGCGAGGTGTCCTATACCTAATGGTACACTGGAGGGAAACACTGGTTTGAACTAACCAAATCAACTTGTCAAAACATCTCAAACAGCATGTCATAACACTGATTTGGAGTATAAAATATTCTGAATCCTTCAGGAAACAGTATATTTCAGTATGTAGAGAAATCGGAAAGTTTTCCAAGTCTGCCATCTACAGGAAACTATTGACAAGATACAAAATAATGTGAGCAGAAAGGGACAATAATCGGTTATATACAGTCCCCATCAATATTCAAGCTCCAGCTTCATGAGCTTCAAGAACTCCTGTTGGTAAAAAAAAAAATCTATGTTCTTAGTATGGATGGACGAATGTGTGTGTGTGGCTGCTTCAATTTTGTGAGTGATGAAATGGTGCCCTTCTCGAATAAGGAAGACGTGGAGTTGCCGAGTGCAAGGTTGGGAAAGTAAAGGGATTGGTCCAGACTCAACCAAAGACGACAATATACCGTAGTTGACCATTGCTGCGATGCATTATTATCAGTGAGAAGATCAAGTCTCTTTTGTTGAAGGCATTGTTACTTGTTCTTCATTTCAAGTGTCTTGACCCCCAAGAACATTGGTGATCAGCAACATGATCTGCTGTTTGTCCATTTAACCCTTGATTAGTAGCGCTAATTGCAACGTTATCAGTATAGCTCCACATCGACGACGACTAAGATTCTAGAAACTGATAATAAATACCACTTACGTCAACTTTTATTTCACTCTCTAAGCTAGCAGAATGAAGACTGTTTTGGAATAATTTTGTTTGATTTTTCATAACTTTTTTATTTTTTATTTATTTTGACTATGTTTTTTCTTTTTTAACTTTTTAGGAATTTTTGAGCTGGTTTTCACTAATTGTGATTGTTTTCTTTTTGTATATTGGCTAATTTTTTTTTGTGCTTTTTGGACTTTTTGAGTTTTCTTGACTAACTTTGGATGTTTCTTTTCGTAATTTGACTAAATTTGTTTTTTGTTTTTGTTTTTTAGATTTTAAGTATATTTTTCGTTTTTTTTTACCCTTTTGACACATTTTGATGTTTTTTTTATTTCTTTTTTGATTTATTTTGACTACCTTGCTTTGTATTTTATGACTGCCAAACACTGGTGGGGATTGGACGAAAGGGTGATGTGCTGGAAGCAGAAGTGTATCCCTTTTTCGACGCGGAGACAAAACACTACCATTCTAGGGTTAACAGCGACATTGTATCCAGTCCAAACCACTGGCTTTTTAGTTTTGCGAAAAGGAGTGCGATTCCGAGATGAAGCACATTGAATTTTAATTCAAAAGGACCTGTTGGAAATTTTTGAGCTACGGACGAGTATGACATGATATCAAATTTCAAATTAAGTTACGAATCGATCTAACAGGTCGGCAACGAAGTATAATAGATTGTCTGAATAAGAGAACATTTCAACATTTTATTCATATTGCATTGTTGTATGTTTTTGTAAATAAGTATGGCTTAATGATGTTTTTTTTATTATTATATTCGTTCAGCCCCCTAAGGACTCTAAGGAGCACGTGGAATCATTAAATAGCACTGGAATTCGTCATTTTGTACTTCTTATTCGCCCAAAATGTCTTCATTCTTTCATTCTGTGCGTGCCGTCTTTCTTGTGTCCATGAGTTTTGGAGTTTCAAGCTTTTCTCGGACGGATTCTTGGTGAAAATGTATGGGTTTTGATCTTTTGTCGATATGTAGTCCTTGCTGTAGTCATTGGATCAATGTCGACTTCAGTAAGGTCCATTTGTGTATCTACTAGCCAGTGAATTTTGGTTTGTTGTTTCCCATTGATAATAAGAAATATTTTCTTAGTCAGACGTGAATCATCCATTCATGTTAAATGTCCATAAAATTTCATACGCCGTTTGCGAGCGACTGAAGAGAATCGTTCAGTTAATGCATATAGTTCTTCCGAGCTTTTTCGCATCCATATACCCTCTTGAAACTTGAAACAAGGGCTGAAGATGAGTCAAAAACGGCTTGAAACAATTGTTCACCCAGAAACATTATAGGTGGATTCTCGAGTAACTTAAGGTACTTTTATGAATAAAAAATGGATTTATGGTGTCAGTAGATTGCTCCCCGTACAATTTATTTGGGCACATTAACATGCCAAACGACTGTTTCATTATATTAACAAGGGAACACTGAAAAATGGCTTCTACATTGTTTTCTATGTGTGATAGAATAATGCATTGTATTTCATGTGACAGAGTGAATTTTCTTGTTCATGTAACACAGGTGGAAATTCGAATTATTACCTTTTGGCGGTGCTTAGAATGTGTGTCAGAGTGAATGTTTTCAGGCATATAACGCAGTTATGAGACACAGTTGCTTTATGACGAATGAATGTTTTTATCCATGTTGTTCCGTTCCCAGCCACGGCATCATAGATACGTTTGGTGCCTTTGTGTCGTGAGGCAAAGAGTAACGGCACCTTAGATACGTTTGGTGCCTTTTGTATCGTGAAACAGCAGGCCTGTGTGCTTTGTGATGCAAACATGCGACAATGGGTATAATTATACTATGAGTACTCCTGAATGTGTGTTTCAATTGGCGTGAATGATAAGGGTAATTATATGATTAAATGTGAAATGTTTGATATGCGCGGACATATAAATTGTCCTCCGGGCCTGATACGAACACCAAAACTGTCCATGGAAATACAGTACTTAGAAGTCCACATTGATGACATCATCTGCCAGTTCCAGTATCGATGTTCCATCACCACAGGTTAAGTAAATAAGTAATTCGGTGAGTAAATACGAATTTTATTTATGACAAACACTGAACTACCAGTTAGAGTACCCGAAGCTAGGCTATATCTCCACTTGGTAAACAGCGCTGTAGGAATTAAAATAAGTACATTTTGTTTGAACTAAACTGTACCTAACAATAATTTGATAATGTTATGCAACAGCTTGAATGAAAAAGCGTAAACCCTCTATTTCTAGAGCAACTTGAAAAAAAAATGCTTTAGGACCTAAGTGCAAATTTTAAAAATTTAGTTCTTTTTTTAAACCTTAACTATTTTAAAGAGTAAAAGAGACTTTAGCCAAGTCTTATAACATGTTACCTAATATAGATGACCGAGAGACTTCTCTTTTAACTTGTACATACGCTTTAACACGCACGGCTATACAGCTGTTCAGGTCACATGACCGTTTAAACAAGAAACATTTTGTTGAGAGATCTTGAGATTGTGATTAACCGTGTAACATGGATAAATGAAATATTTATTTATGTATCAACGCTACTTTTTTCCGCGAGTGTTACGACACACTCTAACGAACGTTTTAACAGGCTAGCATAGAGTATTTTTAGTTGGTTAACTTAAGTTATTATTATTATTATTATCAGTATTATTATTATTATTATATAATTAGTAGACTTGCTTTAACATTAGTCAAGTATTCCTTTAAAATTATCCATACTTTTGGGATATTGCCGTGTGAAAATACAATTTTAAATTCTAGACGTTTTGAGAGGAACCTTGCCTCCTTCTTCAATATATTTGTAAGTTCATTGACACACATTCTTTGGCCACATTGTTTTAATTCTGGGATTATCTCAGGAACTGTTGGTGTTAGGGCTTTAAAATGTGGTTTTCGGGGTTCCTTTATGGACTACCGAGATTTGTTTCTCATGTATAGGGGTACAAAATGAGTTTTGTCTCGTCCTCCTACGCCTATTTTAGCATGCATTTTGAGAGGTTTCCCTATGGGCCCCCTCTTATGAGAGGTACGGTAAAGAATTACATAACTAATTGGTGTCTTGCTTCTGATGCAATCTAAATTTTCCAGTGTACATTGCCTCAAAGACTTGATCTTTTTTTAATTCTGAATTTTTGTTTTTCCGTAATTTTTGTTTATTATTATAATTATTAGTTTTATTTAATTGTTTGTTTTATTAATTTTCGAACTTTTCATATTTAAGTGTCCACCTCTAAATTCTATAGCTATAGGAAAAACCCCTCAAAATGCATGCTAAAATAGGCGTAGGAGGACGAGACAAAACTCATTTTGAACCCCTCAATGTAAGAAAAAATCTCGTGAGTCCGTAAAGGAACCCCGAAAACCACATTTTAGAGCCCTAAAACCAACAGTTCCTGTGATAATCCAAGAAAACTAATTTCGCCTTGATAAACTGATGAAGGAATGGCAATGGCCACAGTACTGTAGGTCAAGAGGTGTCATGCAACTTTCCATATATCTCTGTAAAAGGCAATGCCACTCCATTTCTTTATTATCTAAAACATGATATGAACATTAGGAATCAGAGTGTTCATCCCCCTTTCAAGGTATATACAAAATTATACTTTTGTCCATCTGTCTGTCTGTAGGCTATCTCTATCAATCAAGAACACCTCAACAGATTTCTGTACAATTTGCGAATGGCTATAAGGTTATCCTAGAACCATTAACACAATGTATCAATGCAGATAATGCGCTCAAGGGGGAAGGGATCCTTTATAACGATTTTGACCCGATTTAGACGTGCGATATGTCAAACAAAAGGTCTTTTATCGCTCTAAACATAAATATTATTTTCAAAAATCTCTGCATTGAAAAAGTATTTTTTGACTTTTACTAAATGTTGCTATTAAAGGCTCAAAATGTTTGCAAAACGTCTTGGCAATCTGTCATAAAATGAATGAATGAATGAATGAATGAATGAATCTTAATGTACTTATTATTCGACAAACCTACATTCAAATTGTTAAGCGCATAATTATTTTTAATGTTTTTTTTCCAAAGCTTTGAAGGAGCTAGTTGTCGACCAGATAAAATTGACACTCAGGAATGTGTATAGCTTAACTACTAAGAGTGTACATAAAGGTGGTAAAAATAAAATAATGGATAGCCGCTGTCTGAGTTGGATTTGAACTCTCGATCTGCGGACTTCCATCATCCTCTTGAAATTTTAGTGTTAAACAAAACATGCAAGGCTACTTTAATTCGTATAAAATAGTTGATTGCAATTTTAAACGTAGTAGCTAAGTAACAAGATTTAATTAATTCCTCATTTTGGAACATGGACTAATTCAGTTACTTCAAATACATTTTCAAATTGTTCGCATAAGCGACAAGAAATAAAAAGCTTCCCTTAATTTCAACACAAATTTGGATAAGAAAGATAGCACCAACAACTAACTATAGGGGGCTATATTATTGCTCATTATGAAAACCACCCTCCTCGTGGGTACAAACAATATAATTCAGCGAGCAAAGTTACGATCTCTTAACTTCCAATTAAATTTCTTTTGTATGATAGGATATGGTATTTTGGACATTCTTTATTACACAGTTTGCACACGCACTCTTCATAGGTTGTATGATACAAGCTTGTGCTGCACACCTTGTAATGGAACCCATGCATTGAAAGTCTGTTGACCGCACTTCTCATCACTTGATTGGAGTTAACTTCCAATTGTGATCCCGAGCAACGCAAAACCCAACAGCTAATTTAAAGATTTGTCATAAGACAAAACCTCGCAGGAAAGGAATATTGTAAAGAGTCATTATTTGATTGATTCATTGATTGTTTTTAAGGGGCAGAATGACGAGATCATCTGCCCCTAAAAGAGGCCTTAGTAGCGCCAGTGATAAACTTACCACACTGAAAATATAAAACATCAATATCAATAAACCACAATGTATCACAGTATCAACGGTGAAACGCAGCATGTATGCAGTCCCAGATAAAAGACTTTCTCTATAGGAAACACAAGATCGAAGATTCCACTCTATGATTCTAAATTTCATCCATACCGGTGTCAGAATAAGGAATTGAATTTCAGGTGTCAGAGTGAACTTTCGTGTGCATGTAACACACTTATGAGGCACGTTTCCTCTATGACGACGGAATGTTTTTTTTAATTTATTTACTTGTAACGTAGTAGTATCACCAATGTGCTCTACGAATATTCTTAGCCTACTTTCTAATTTTGTTAAACATTAATGTAGCCTTATGAGATCTTTGTCCATGTGTATGTATGCCCCCCCTCTCTCTCTCTCTCTCTCTCTCTCTCTCTCTCTCTCTCTCTCTCTCCGTCCCACATCAATTGCTAATTGATGAAACCGGATTGTAAATAACTTGGTACAGATGTAGCACTAGTAAAGGGCACCTCAGTGTCATGTTTAATATCACCACCAACTTAAGGAAAACAAAATGGCGGTCTGACCGAGTGTTCAATCCTTAAATCGAATTATGACTCAACAAATCATTGTTTCTCTACCAAATTTTGGAAAAACAAACCTTCATGTGGCAACCATTCGGAGCCCAAACTATAAGATCATCAGCCGAATAATTTCAAGATTGAAGCCGTGGAAATCATGCAATCATTATAATCCACAACATTATCATTCAATTAATCATCCTCACTGGCGTACTATTTAAATATACGAATTCATAATTCCAAATATAATTGCACAAAAAAAACCTCGCTGGAGAGGAGTATTTTATAACAGGCCTCAGTAGTGTCAGTGATAAACTTATCACACTGAATGAAGCGCACAGCGGCCATCCTGAAATGTCATATTTTAATAATATAATATTAGAGGTATAATAATGAAAATTAGTTTGGGATTTTAGGGAGAAATTTATTTACTAACAAAATCAAATACTACACAACAGCTGAACTACAACATGCATGAATACAACACAACATCTATTCCGCAACCGTTTTTCTCTTCTTTCTTCTTTTTTTATTGTCCTCACTGCCTTCTTGAAACACTCCCACATTTGGCCATCGTACTGGTCATCTGTCCCGGATGACACATGGCTTTCATGTCACAGCTTGAGGTTTGTTTGGGACCCTCATGTTCACCTTCCCGCCACACGTCATAAGCGTCCTGGGGTGTCACATTAGTTACACGATAAGGTCCAAGAAATTTCTTTCATACTTTGAGTTCTGGTCCTGTCTGGGTACGCTTTATGGCCACGAGGTCTCCCAGCTGGTAATGACTAGCCGATCGGCGATGCCAATTGAAAATCTTCTTATTTTCTTGCTGGACTTGGAGAATCTGCTGCTTTGCATCTTTCCTCAGATTTTCTCTTTTCTCTTCAAATTCTTGTAGTAGTTCTTCATAAATGAGCTCAGCGATCCTTAAGTAGGTCTTGTGTCTCATTCTAACTCCTGGCAATAGTTCAAATGGCGTCCTTCCAATACTTGGATGGTATGTGGAGTTTATGGCCTGTTGCACAGACTCAACATGCTTGTACCATCTTGTTGGATCAGATATTGCAAGCTTTGCTAGAACTGAAGCAATCACAGAGACAATTCTCTCTACTTGACCGTTCGATCGTGGTAATCCAGTTGTAATGAGCGCATGTTTAATGTCTTCAGTTTTTCAGTAATCTTCAAACTCATGAGATGTGAACGATGATCCTCGGTCAGATATTATTTGTACGGGGTTTCCAAAGATTGCCTTCTGTGCTTCCAATCTGGCAGTGATTTCTTTACCAGTCGTAGACTTTGTTGGGTACAGCCAGACAAACTTTGTAAAACTATATATAACTGAAAATATGTGACGACATCCTTTATGACTCGATATCAATGGTCCAATATGATCTACGTGATATGTATGTAATGGCACACTTTCCTTGCACAAAGGATTCAGGAATCCTTTCTGTTTATTAAGAGACAATTTACACAATTTGATATGACACTTTCGATTTTCTTCTTCGTGGAATATAATATTCATGTTTTGACGAGTTCTTCAATTCTCTTGACAGAGAAATGACCTCCCTCGTAAACACTTTTAATAATTTCATGTTGCATGGCTTTAGGTACAACTAAAACTTCATGACCGTCACAGAATTTGAATAGAATGTCATCTCGAATCATAAAGTCCTTGTAAGATCGCTCCTTGCATATCTCCTTCATCTTCTCAGAGCATCCACATGTCGCATCCTCGTTCCTCTTCTGTATCCGATGGTACATCGGCACTCCTCCAACATCAAAGCCCATCTCGCAACCTTAGGTGTCAGATCTTTCTTATGCATCGTCTTTTGGAAAGCAGAACAATCTGTGATTATCTTGAAATCTCTTCCAAGAAGATACACTCGAAACTTCAAGGCAACAATGATGGCTAATACTTCTAGCTGATAACTCTGATAGATTTCCTCTTGTGGTGTTGTCTTTTTGCTTATGTAATATACAGGATGTAGTTGGCCATCCTCAGGTGATCTCTGCATCAGCACGGCTCCATATCCAAGCTTACTTGCATCAGTATGAAGTTCGATCTCATATGAATAATTGTAGATGTTTAAAGCAGGATTCTTTGATAAAGCTTCCATGAATTTCTCAAAGGAAATTCTCTGTTCTGTAGAAAATTAAAATGCTTCATTCTTCTTCAGCTAGTTGCTTAAAGGTCTCGCAATAACAGAGTGTTCTGGTATGAACTTCCTGAAGTATCCAGTAAAACCAAGGAAAGATTGCACTTGTTTCATATTTCTTGTTTCCGGAAATTTCATTACAGCATTAGTTTTCTCTGGTGGCGGATAGAGTCGTCCATCCTCTACCACGTATCCCAAGAACTCAACATTCCTCTTCAATAGATGGCATTTTCCTTTGTTCAGTTCAACGCCATAATCTTGAGCTACCTCTAGCACCGCATTTAAGCGGTGTAATGCCTCTGTTTCATCTTTAGCTGGAATCATCAAGTCATCCATTTAAAAAAGTACTATACCTTGAACCACCAACGATCGGGACACATAGTTAATGAATCGTTGGAACAGATGTGGTGAGTTGCACAAACCAAATGGAGCTTTTCGGAACTAGAATCGACCTGCGTGAGTGACAAAACTTTGAGACTCCACTGACACAAAGAAAAATCCATTTTTTAAGTCAAGTGTACCGAATACTCTTGCTCCTTGCAATCAAAGATATCTTTGAGGAGCGGTAGCGGGTAACGATCCTTTAGGATGATCTTATCTTACGACAGTCGACACACAAACTAGGAGAGCCATCTTTCTTACGCACAACCATCACAGGACTAGTGTAACATAACTCGGTTCAATGATGCCTTTAGTCATTTCTTCACTTGGTCGTCAACAGCTTCTTTTTATGCAGGTGCAAGTCGTTGTGGTCTACAGAAAACTGGATGCTCATCCTTAAGCGTAATGATCAACTCCACTTCCGAACTTTTCGATTTGGCAGTTTCATAGGAGGAAACCAGTTTTTATACCTGTTGCTTGTAGTCATCACTTGTAGACTCGCCTACATCAAATGGCTGATCTTCATCAACATTGATATGCATGAGAAATATCTCTGATTTTGGCTTGGAAATTCGAATGCCATTTTGATTTATTACTACTTCTCCTTGTTGTAGAATATAACTTCTAATTCTTGCCGGCATCTTCATTTTATCACGAGTCACAACATAAATGTCAGCCTCAAATGCTTCATCATCAATAAAGACATCGATGTGGAATTAGCCTTTAGGTACGACATAATTCTTTCCAAAACTTGTAAGGATAAGGTCAGTATTTCTTAGTGGAGGAGCTCCTAAATCTGCATACATGTCTTCATGGATTGAAGTAATGCTGCTTTCTGTGTCTACTAAGGCATTTATCGTGGTACTAGCAATCCTTAATTTAGTGGTGAGAAGGGGAGGTGCAGGTTTCGTTAATGTGTTAACTGCGTTGCCCTTACCTGCCTTTCCATCTATTGTCTTGCACTCCACCGACTTATGACCAAATTGATTACATTTAAAACATTTCAGACCCTTGCCTTTGTGACGACAACTTGACGATTTATGGCCAGCTTCATCGCAGTTGAAACATCTCTGTGCTTTATGTTTTTTCTTCAGCTCCAGCAGTCTTGTCAATTGAAGTAGGTTTCTGTGTTCCATCTTTCTTCAAAACCCTTCAGTGCCATCTTTCAACTATGCTCTCATAGTCTCGCAGCTCTTCCTTAAAATTCTTTAAATTCCTTGCCCCATACAAGATCAATTTACTTCCAGAGTCGTCTTCTATACCATTGATAATGCACTGTATCAGGGAATTATTAACAACTTCACCTCGATGTACAATCTCTTTCATTACAAGCAGGTACTCTTGGAATGTTTCTTATTTCTCCTTCTTCCGCCTAGTCAGTAGCCTGCACTGTTCATCTTGACATCAAACTCTCCTATTAATGCGGCCATTAATTTCTTCCATGTTGATAAACCATTTTCACTTTGAATGAATAGTTTTGCTAGGCCAGACAGTGTTTTCTTAGCAAATAGCAAGTTCTGAATGTCGTCCGATCCCATCAGAACAGCTGTTTCTTCAAATTCCATAATCCATTTTCTGACTGGATAATCTCCTTTACTATCAAAGGTGCGATTAGAACCCTCCACATCTCGAAACGAATGCGCAAATTTGCGGCCTTAATTTACCCGTTTTCTTGATGAGGAATGGTCCGTAAGTAGGACATCTTCTTCACTCTCTTCTGCAGATGTGTCTGTCTCATATATTACTTTCCTCTTAATTCTAGTGTACTGTCTTGAATTCCCTTTAGCCTTCAATCGTGAACTGCATTGGACAGCGTATTCATCATCTCCGTCGTCACTTTCTTCTTCCTCGTCATCGTCATCGTTTTTATCATCCCCGTCGTACTCAACTTTTGATAGCAATTATAATTTAATGAGATGCCATAAAATACGCTTCACTGGCTCCTTACTAGCCCCTCAAACCCAAAACGTAACACATTGCATACCGGTACTGTAATCAAATCTCGTTCAGTAAAATTGTCAAGGACATACTTAACCTTCATATTCAGTGGAACCTTCCGAAAACTGACATCCTGTAAACCCTCGGTTCTATCGATCGCTTTCGTTGCTATATATAAACTTACGGAGGGTTTTAACTGCAGACACAGATGCAGTGAAAATATTTCTGTTTATTCTTTCAATATCCCCTAACATTTTGATTCTCGATTGCAATTGGCGTATTTATTCAAATCTTGCGTCGTTAGCTAACACGTAATTGTCGACATTCATCGTAGTTAAACATCATCGTCATTGACTTTTACAATGTACGTCTTAATTCTTCTATAACGTCGTTTATTTAGATAAAATACACCAAAGGTAACGAATTTCAGTCTACTTACATTGGTCCGCGTCCGATTTTCTTATTGCATCTTACCGTCGTATCACTAGCTTGGCACGTTGTTGGTCATTCAATAGTTCTCTATCCCGGACAGACCCCCATATTGTGGAATTTTAGGGAGATATTAATTTATTTAAAAAATCAAATACTACACAACAGCTGAACTGCAACATTTATGAATACAATACATCTACTCCACAACCGTTTCTCTCCTGTTTCTTCGTTTCTTTAATTGCCTTCACGGCCTTCTTGAATCACTCCCACATTTTTGATCGTACTGTTAAAAAGTAATGGAAAAATGCATCATTGGGAATATGTCTGCCATAAGACAAACCCCTGGTACACGTCGTGGGAGATAGGGAACGGAGTGCCTGTAGAGGTGAAGTACAGTGGAGACTTCGTTTGCCCCAAGTCCGCTACAGTAGCTGTGAAGGCCCTGCAGGAACCCTGAAAGTGACGCAGAAGCGGTAGAGAACACCTTTGGTACGGCGCAGCAGGCGAAACAGGCAACTGATTCTTCTAGGGGTGATATAAAGAAAGACAATATTGCCTTGTGTGTAAAGGGGGATCTTTAAAGGCTACGGCAGTTAACCCCAACAGAAAAATCCTGCGGTCCAGCGCAAACGGGAGGCAGCCCTTTGGACTAGTTTGCTGTGGGCTAATAACCCGCACACCCAAAACAAACCTATCACAGAAACCAGACGAAACTTATGCCAGTTGGATTTAATAGACATGACCTATCCAATAAAATACAGGGCAAACCTGGGAAGAGGTGTAGGCATTGGCAGGGGATAGAAATGTGGAGAAATTTCGTCAGAGCCCAATGTTCCACCTATAATCCATAGGAAATATTTCATTGAGAATATAATCGCACAATTAAAACGAAAGAAGAGCCATATAAGAGACCTTGCTGAAATAACCCATATGAATAACACACTGAATACAATGCGTAACGGCCATCTTGAAAATATAAAACGTAATATTGAATAACTAAAATTAGTAGTAATGTAGAACGTTCTATGTGCTTCCCTATAACTAAGTCAAAAGAAGAGTGACTACATGTATTCACTGTGACGGTTGAGCGTATTCTTAAAACTTGAATATTATTAGTGAAATGAAAATCCACAGCCTGCTTCCAGTCTTCGACCGGGTCAGGAATGGAATAAATGAAGCCCCGGGAATATTATTAGTACATGGTATAATAGCATAATGACGTGAGTACTACATAAAAGACTGAATACTCATATCACACTGAATATAGCGCGCAATTCATCATCATCATTTCCCCTTATCCAGCTCCTGCCGGGTCGGGGTATTTATGGCACTTCTCCACTTTCCTCTGTCCTTCCACCATTCTTCTTCCACGATCTTGTCCCAGTCCAGATTTCTTTTTCTTATGCTGTTCTTCACTGAATCAATCCACCTTCTTCTAGGTCTTCCTCTTGCTCTCTTACCCTTGCACTTCGCCTCCCGCATCTGTCTTGGTATTCTATTTCCCTCCATCCTCTTTACATGTCCAAACCCCCTTAGTTTATTCTTCTCAATTCTCTCATTTCGTTTTCCCATCCCAACTTCCTTCCTAACATCTTCATTCCTCACTCTGTCTTTCCCTGTCTTTCCTATCATACTTCTTAGGAATTTCATTTCACTGGCTTGGATTCTACTCTCTTGCCTGCTTGTCAGGGTCCAAGTCTCGGCTGCATAAGTTAATATGGGAACATAGTACACTTTATACATTACCTCCTTGCTTTTCCTTGGTACTTCCTTATCCCAAACAAGTTTTCTTACACTTAGATAGAATGCATTGCTCTGCTGTACCCTCCTGCCAATCTCCATGTCCAACCTACCAGTTTGCATCAATTCACTTCCTAGGTATTTGAACGTGTCCACAATTTCCAAACTCTGACTTCCAATTTTCACAGTGCCCTTTCCTTGTCTTTCCCCTCTTGTCATCACCATGGTCTTGCTTTTCTCTACTGATTTTCAGGCCGTACTTCTGAATATTTTCGTTCAGTGCATCTAGTTGTTTTTGCACTTCCTCGGTGTTCCTTCCCCAGACCACAATATCATCTGCAAATAACAGTAACTTCATTTCTTTATGTCCATATGCTTCCTTTGTTTCCTTTACAATTTCATCCATCACCATTATGAACAAGAGAGGTGACAGCACACTCCCCTGTCTTAGTCCAGTCTTGTTCTTAAACCAATCTGTCTTTCCAACTGGGGTCAGTACCCTGCTAACACAGTTGTTGTACATTGCTTGTACCATTTCCAACATTTCTCTTCCCAGTCTCTTCTTAACCATGGTTCCCCATACCTTCTCTCTGGGGACACTATCATATGCCTTTTCTAGATCTATGAAAGTCATGATCAAATCCTCTCCATATTCCCAGTTCTTTTCCATCACCTGCCTCAAGCTAAAGATTGGGTCCACTGTGGATCTTCCACTCCTGAAGCCATACTGTTACTCTTGCAACTCTCCTTCCACCTTTCTTCTCATTCTTCTTTCTAATATCCTTTCCAGTATTTTTACTATCTGTGATAAGAGGGTGATCCCTCTATAGTTATCACCAGGCTTCGGATAATTATGCACTTAAAAATGCCAAAATATGCATGCAAATATGCACTTAAAAGTGTCTAAATAAGCACTAAAATATGCATTAAAAATAAACATATATCTGATATCAATTAGTGGTTTATATTACAAGAAATCAATGTTACATATTAAATATCGCCAAAATAAAGAAAATTACTTACAGTACTACAATGGATTGCTCCAGTTTGTCAATAAAATTTACAAGTCTTGATTACACTTAATCACTGCATGATGTTATAGGTTTTCAAACACAAACTTGCGCCTATTTTCACTTAAAATGACTTTGTACTCAGAAAACACTCTCTCCACATCACATGCCACAATTATTGGAGCATACTCCAATTTAACGAAATCAGAGACCTCTAGTATCGATGCACTGTCAATTTTGTCTTTGCCTTGGATAACCACAAATGCTTTTAAGTTTGAGGAGACCGGAATTTGTCAGCACTACATTCTGCATTTTTTTGTTGTTGTTGAGAAAAGTTGATTAGTTGGGTCCTTTAGGGATCGATCGACTTCTTCAACAATTCCAATACTAACGTGAAGAGGCAGTCCTATTTCTTGCAATTTCTTGATGGCTGAACGTATGCAACGCAAATTGGAACGAATTAATATAGGTTGCTCACGAACAACATCTTTGGTCAAGACTTCTTGAGCTTCTTTAATAGAAGCAGCTTCTTCAGAATCGAGGTCTTCAACCACCTTTTTTTACTACCTCGAAATAATTGGCATAATAAACTGCAGCATCGAGCCACGTTCCCCATATTGTATGAACTGGTGAAGGCGGGAGCGGCACTTCATGAACTGAATCAAAGAAATTCTTTGCGACTTGGAGCCTTCAGGAATACTCTTTTCACTGTGGAGATCAACGTGTTTACTTCAGGAAACGAAGCCCAGACTGCTTCAGCGACTCGATGAAGTCCATGTGCTACACATGTGACGTGTATCATCTTGGGATATAATATCCCAAGACCTCCCATGGCTTTACACATGTAAGGTGCGGCATCCATTCAGGCCACGATAACATGATCGTAAAGAATGCCCGATGGCCACAAACAAGAAAGTGCATCATTGAAAAATGCAGCAACTGTTGAGTGATTCACCTTAGGCAACACGGCCATATTTAGTAGATATGAATTGTCTCTCTCTTCTTCTTCTCCTCCTATAATTCCAAACATGAAGTTAGCTACATATCTTTGATCTACGTCCGTTGTTTCGTCTAGTGAGACCCAAATATATTTTCCACGGGCGTTTTCCCTTAGTTTACCTAACGTTACATTTGTAAAGCTCAGGAACGTAATTCTTCCTAATTGTTGATTCATCTGGGACTGGTTGTTTCGTATACACCTGCAGAAACTGAACTAAGTTCTTATTGTGTAGTTTAGCCAACGGTATATTTGCCGAGAGAAATACTTTATACAGATCTTCATTGAATGCACTACGTGTTGGACCAGGTTTAACTAAAGCAGTGGTTACAAGAGCCTGGTGATTTTGTTTCAGGTTTACTTCTTTTAGTTTATTGTGTTTCGTTGTTTGAAGATGTTGTTGAATTTGATACTTTTTAGTTGCGTTTACGACTGTTCTACAGTATTTGCAAAACAATACACTTCCGTCAGTTGAAAAGTCTTGAAACTCTCGTAAATACCCTTTCATTACCTCATTAACAGTTCTTCTCCTTATGCATCTTAAATACAGTAGCTATTTAACGTGCTATGAACCACAGCCTGTTTCAACTCAACGAAAGTAAGACTGACAAGAACTAATTGTGCATGAAAGGTAACTATTTACGGAATGAGGAAAAGATAACCTGCCTTACGGGAAATACCAAGAATCAGTGCCCACCTAATTGCATTGCAGGTAGACAAAGCTATGGCCGGATGTAGGGCTAGTGTTGCTAAATTTAAACACCGTGCAAACCCAGCACTGCTCAACATTCCTGTTACCTGAAATACATGTCAAATATTTCAAAAGTGTCCTGCAGAAGCTGATGTCTACACTCAAGATTAAGAATGTTTTTGAAATATGCACTAACAGGAGGAAACCCCTAAATATGCACTGTTAAGTTAAAACTGTCCCAAATATGCAATTGCATATGCAATATGCAAAATGCATAATTATCCTAAGCCTGGTTATCACACACCTTCTTGTCCCCCTGAAATTATGGAATATAAAAATTAACCTTGCATATTATAGAGATACAGTAACTAAAATTAATATTTAAGTAGAAGTGTATATGGACTTTGTGTATCCAAGGTAAAAGAATTGCCTCGCAATATGCTCAAGATGGTGGATCAGCTTACCAATTAAACATCAAATAACTCAGGATCCAATTGCGCACTTAATACGGAACTTTGTAAGAGAGAAGTAGCATACATGAGACCTTGCTGCATTAGTCATAAGAAGACTATCACATTGCATACAACACGAAGCCGCCATATTGAAAAATAGGACATCAATATCAATAATAATAATAATAATAATAATAATAATAATAATAATAATAATAATATTCGTATGGCCTATTTATTACACTTTCAATGACGAAACGCGGCAAGTATGCAGCCTCATATAAATACTTTTTCTGCAAGAGTCACAACATCAACAAACCCATCATTCAAAATGTTGGATGGACGTACTTTCCTAATGTTAGAATCAATTCCTCTGGATGCAAAAGCGCAATTACAACGGAACTTAGTAAACAAGGAGTCTTATATTAGGGGCAACTCTTAGTGCTCATCACAAGATCATAGGCCTACCGCTTAATAAGTACAAAGTGTTATAACTAGACCCATACATTTGAGAGAAAGTAGGCTATATGGCATTTACAAAATATTTTGATTTACAGAGGTCAGAGTGAATTTGTTTGTGCATGTAACACAGGTATGCCACCAATTAGTACAGTACTGTGTTTCTGCTACCGTACTAAATAATAAGGTATATCACTTTTAGAGCAGTATAGTGTTAAGTGCCGTCATTTCTAAACACTTTTGCACACACTGTAAAATGACCATAACTCATAATAGCATATTGACTATTTAGTTATCGAGTATTCCCTATTAAGGGGAAACCTGAACCTTTGACAACAGCAAGGAAGTTATTACCGGTATTTAATTTGTTTCCTCTGCAATGAAAAACGAATTGGAATTCTGACATAGCACAGTCAATATACAATGCAATCATAACACAGTACAACTATTAGAATGTTGCATCATTATAGATATTCATGCACATAAAATGGCGACTGTATGTTGGGCACTTTAATTATCATTTATTTTCATGTGATCGTAGTTGTCATGACAACAACATGTACTAGCATTATTGAAATATTCCAAGAAGAAATATTTTTTCTACGTTTTTAAATGAGTCAAAAATTACCACAAAAAGAAAAGGTTTTTAGAAGTGACTGCACTAAACTGCTCTGAAGGTGATACATCTTATCATTTAATAACAGAAACACAGTAGGTATTGGTCGCATACCTGTGTTAAATGCTGAAAGAAATTCACTCTGACCCCTGTAAATCAATATTACAAGATATTAAGTAAAGATTATAGCCTAGTGGTTAGGGCAACTATGAGTAATTTAGTACATTGTGTTAGCTTGCCACGGTGGGTGAGTGGTTTTCGTGTCGGACTAGTAGGGGAGCAGTGAGAGTTCTATTACACTCTAGAACCCTCCTTGCCCCACTACTAAGCCTCAGCCATGTAATATTTGCGAAAGCTCGTGAACCCAAGGTCGGATGTTGACAAATGAGGTGTCGTTGGACTCAAGCTGACGTCCTCTTTCCTATGGACCACTCGTTATATTTTTGAAAGAAAAAAAATTGAAAATTTTTGTTTTCGAAAGTAGGTGATAGTTTGAAAACCAAACATGATAGAATGTTGTTCAATAGCTTAAACGATCGGTCTGTATGTCCTTTATTTTTTATAATAAAACGTTTTTATTTTTTACATTTTTTTGAAACAAGTTCAATTTTGAAATTTTCATATTTTGTAAACTAAAGAGTTTACAAAAAGTTTTGTTTTACCTAAATGAATGGCCCTGACCCCCTCTACCCCCAAAATAAATTTCAAGTCTCTAAAACTGTGCAGTAGTGTGAATTGGACAGTTCTGAATCGCCCCCTACTTTCATATAAACTTTGGCCGATATCACCCGAACGCGTCGTCGGATTTTAACGAACGAGTTATTGTGGGCTTAGGGGTCGTCCTCTTGGCTAAGCATGTGTTGGTATTTTAAAAAAATTGAAAATGTTTTTTTTTTTTTTTTGGATTGGCACTATTTTGGAAACGGTGAATTGGAAAAAAAAGTTTGTTTGACGTTAATGAAAGGTGGGGTTTCTCTAGGCGGACAGCAAGTTTCAAGGGTGTAGGAGGAAAGAAATGATAGCCTACTTTCTCGCGAACATTGGTGATCATTGGCGAACGGATGGTCGGATTTTAACAAATGAGGTGTCGTTGGACTCGAGCTGACATCATCTTTCCTATAGACCACTCGTTATATTTTTCAACAAATTTTTGATTTTTTTAAGTAGGTGATAGTTTGAAAACCAAACATGATAGAATGTTGTGCCATACTTCAAACCAATGGTCTCTAAGACCTTTATTTTTTATAATAATACTTTTTTATTTTTGAGACTTTTTGAAAACACTGAAATTTTGAATTTTTACTATTTTGAAAACTAACACGTTGACAAATAAGTTTTTTTTACATAAATGAAAGGTCCCTACCCCTCTACCATGAAAATAAATGTCAAGTCTCTAGGGCAAAAAACTAGGCATTTTAATTTTTTTTATAAAAATAAATAAAAGCGTGTTTGTAGACAGAGAGCCGGTAGCGCTTGACGTATGTTACAACGAGGCTATGATTGGCCATGGTGGATACTGGAAATGGCTATTTCGACGGGGCGATGTATGGCAAAACGAGGGGTCGCTTTTCGAAATTTTTTTCCTATGACAAATGAATGAAGGCGAATATTTCAAAATCCCTCATGACGATCGTTAAAACATGTTGGTAAACACTGACCAGTAATCAGACAAAATTCATAATGGTATGAGGGGAAGTTGTTAACAACAGAACTTGTTTTTTCTATGTCTGACTGGCAGCCAGAATAGGAAAACAGAATATCTGCTCGAGAGGCCAGCTTGGAGCCTGGCTGGCTGGGTGACAGGATGTAACATGTTATCGCGATTCAGGAATATAAGCAGATGGGACAACAGGCCAATGGAAAGTTACAGTGACGTAGAGGTCACTTGGAGGTCGAACAATATCGCAACGTCAGAGAAATAATGCAGTAAGCGAAATAAGCGAGTATAACTCCTCCCCATATTGCCATAGCCAATTGTAGGGCAAGAGCGATGTTAACAGCTGTGGCAAGAGGGACACAAGGCGAGGGGCTGGACGAGGAGAGGAGGGCAGGGGGTATTAGAGTGTTGATCATGTTATGACACACAGTCAGTCATTACTGTTTTAAACTTTGCAGTGTAAACATAGGCTATGTCTTATGTGTATAAAAGTAATTGCATTCGTGTGCTGAACTCTAATTAGTGACCCTATTAGATACATTATATATTTGAGGTAAGTGTTGGAATAACACTGTTGATTTTATGCTAATCAATGATTAAAAGATTATTCGTTTACCATTTGATTGATGAATTGTTTTTTATTTTGTTTGTTTTAGTTAATCTATATACCTGTTGTGGGAGAGAGAAACCCCATTCCACTGAAGCCTAGGTAAAGGGAAAAGCAGGGCTTTTTACAAAGCAAGGTAAGATTTTTTTGACAATGATATATATAAAACCTGTTCGTTATGTTTTATTTTATTTATTTTTTTGTTTATGAAAGATGCTATTTGGAATGGATATACTCATGGTGGTTTTTTTAGAGTGTTGGAAAACGCTTGACCACTACAACCACTGCTGTGTGTTTGGTACCAGTGTTTACCAGACAGTCTGCGGCTGGAAACTTGGGTGAGATTGTTTTTTTTTTTTATAAAAATGATGTATTTTGCCACTGCTAGCGATAGCTTAACTTGGGAGCCCCATGAGTCCTGTTTCAAGTCACGTGTCAGCTCTGGATGCATAGTGAATGTTAGAGAGAGTTTGATCCCAAAAGACTTCATGGAATCTTGTTTTAAAATTTTTAAAGAACAAATTTGTACAGCGCAAAGGTTGCATATGGCTTTAAAGGTCAATACACAACTCGTGTGCGATTTCATATATAAAAACAAGGACGGTGAGCATGAAAAAACATTTTATATTGGCAGTAAAATGCAAGAGCTTTTGATAGCCGATAATCTGAACGATTGGTATCAATCCAACGTGATAAATGCCTTGCTATCAAAATTTGATAAACTGCAACAAGGACCCAGTGGGTTAGCGTTAAACAAAATTAATTACCTACAAATCAACATTTGTCAATTCAACCCGTTGAATGCCGGGTCTAGCTATATTAAAACACCACTAGCAATATCATCGATAAAGGCTGTGGTGAATATAAAGAATCATGACAATGATTGCTTCCTGTGGGCTGTGGCAGCCTATTTGCAACCAGCACTACGCGCCTGTCACAGGCCAGGAATGTACGAGGCCAAGTTTGTTGAATTAAAACAAACTTTAAATTTAACTCGTGTGTCGTTCCCTATGGACTTAACCGAGATCCATAGGTTTGAACAAGACAACCATGACTTTTCGTTCATGGTGTATGGCCTTAATGGTAATGAGATTGTAGGTCCTCTTTATGCCACAAAAGAACCGAAACGACACCACATTCACCTTTTATATTTATCTGTGGGAGAGGTAAATCACTATTGCCTCATTACAAGCCTGAGTAGATTGCTAAACAGTCAAGCGTCCAAGCATAATGGTAAGAAGTACATTTGCGACCGTTGTCTGCAATATTTTAACAATCCCTACACTTTTGGAACGTCATAGGGTAGATTGTGTTTCTCAAGAAGCGGTGAGACTGATATTGCCACAAGGGGACAAGGCTGTGTTAAAGTTTAAGGACATTCATAAGCGTGACACTGTTCCCTATTTGGTGTATGCAGATTTTGAAGCACTCACCACACCCATGGCGGGATGTGAACCAGATCCCACCATTAGCTCAACCACACCCATTCAAAAACATGAACCTTATGCCATAGGATTTAATGTGGTGTGTGGCTATGACCCCACACAATCCGTTTACAAATACCATGAGGGGCCAGATTGTGCTAGATGGTTTTTGGATGAACTTGTAAAGTTGGCCGAACATGTACAGGGATTACTGGACCACCCAGTACCCATGAACCTATCTCCAGAACAGCAGCAGCAGTATGAGCATGCCACGACATGTCATATTTGCGAAATCTGGCAAATTATGACATTCAGTTTTTGATTCGTGAATTGGCTCGTGTAAACAAGGGCTCGTTTTCCATTATCCCCCAAAACCATGAGCGTTTTACAGCCCTGACATGGCGGTTGAGCAACTTTAGCATTCGATTTTTGGGTTCCTTTAAGTTTATGGCATTCTCGCTAGACAGTCTTGTGAATGGCTTGGATGAAGAGAATTAAAAATACCAGAATGCATTTTAATGATCCTAAGCAATTTCAATTGTGCATTCGGAAAGGTAAATTCCTGTATGATTTCTGCAACAGCTGGGACGTGTTAAAGCAAAGAAAACTCCCACCACAAGAGAAATTTTACTCGAAACTAACACGCAGTACCGTTTCCGATGAAGACTATGCACATGCATGTCAAGTTTGGCGAGTGTTTGACATGAAGACGCTAAGTGAATATGCTATGCATTACCTAAAACTGGATGTATTGCTGCTCACCGATGTGTTTGAAAAATTCCGTAACTTGTATCAACACATTTATGGTCTTGACCCGGCTAACTATTATACGAGTCCTGGGCTCTCGTTTGATGCCGCTTTAAAATACACTCAAGTGGAATTGGATTTACTCACTGATGTAGACATGGTTCTATTTTTTGAAAAGGGCATTCGCGGTGGCTTTGAGTCGCTTAACCAGCGCCATGCCGAAGCGAACAATGTCTACATGCCTGATTATTCACCAGACAAACCTGAATCGTACTTAATGTACTATGACGTGAATAATTTGTATGGTTACGCCATGAGTCAGCCTTTGCCCTATGGGCAGTTTGCTTGGCTGACAGACAAACAAGTGTTAGAATTTGATGTGATCAAGGCTAGCCAAGAAACAGGCCGTGGATATGTCTTAGAAGTAGATATTGAATATCCCTCATGCCTATTTCCCATTCTGCCTTGAGCAAATGGTTCCCCCTGACAGTAAAGTGAAAATTGAAAAACTTATGGGCACACTTTACAACAAAAATCGGTATGTGCTACATATCCAAATGTTGGTGCAATGTCTAGCCCAAGGCTTGGTGTTGAAGAAAATCCATAGGGGTATTTCCTTTGCCCAAAAACCATGGCTCAAGCCATACATGCAACTCAACACAGAGCACCGACAAATGGCAACACAGCAGTTTGAAATCATTTTTTTTTTTCAAATTAATGAACAACTGCATCTATGGCAAGTCCATGGAGAATGTCCGCAAATACCGCGACATTAAATTGGTGAATGTCTGGGAAGGACGTTACGGTGCCCGGCGGTACATTGCCAAACCACATTTTAAATCGATCAACATTATCGATGAGGATTTGGCCACCATTGAATTGAGTAAGACCAGCGTGACCATGGATAAGCCCATTTACTTGGGCCAAGTCATTTTAGACTTTTCTAAATCGGTCATGTATCGATTCCACTATGAGTTTGCCAAACGCCATTTTGAGGACGTCTCTCTTTTGTATATGGATACGGACTCATTTATTTACCACATTCGCCACTGCAACCCCTATGGCGTCATGAGGCAGCATAGTGACTGGTTCGACACCTCTTCGTATAGCGCTGACAACGTGTTTCAGCTGCCCATAAAAACAAGAAGGAAATGGGCGTTTTAAAAGATGAATGCGGTGATTCCCTTATGACGGAATTCGTAGGTTTGGCCTCGAAAATGTATGCTTATCGCACACTAGACTGTAAGGAAGCCAAAAGAGCAAAAGGTGTAGGTAGAGCAGTGGTAAAATCGCTACGTGTAGACGATTACTTAGCGGTTTTACGCACTGACAAAGCTATGTCCCATACACAGTGCCCGATACAATCCAGCAACCATCATTTGTATCTTGTGGAACAGAGAAAACGCACCCTCGCCTCCATGGATAACAAACGTGTGTGGGCTGATGACTTGCTCACCAGCCTGCCCTGGGGTTATGACAGCAAGGAGGAGGAGGTGTGATTTTTCTGTTTGTTCGTTTAGGGACATGGCTTTTTTTTGTAACTTGTGGATATAGTATTTTGTAAATATTTTTTTGTCATTCTAAATAGTAGATTTTTTAAATAGTGACAACCCACTAGGACCTTTTGCCATTTAAAAGTTCTATGCAACGTTATTTTTATTTTAAATTTAACCGAGTTGGGAATTGGAAAATGGTATATAGTTTGATTCTTTTAAAGCTGTACAAAGTTGTAGTTTTTGTAAATATAAAATAAGTAATATATATTTTTAGTAACTTTAATTATTTTTTGTAATGTAAATCGTAAATGGAAAACTAAAAAAGTTATTTTGGGATGAGTGTGCATGTGGAGAATGTGATTTTGGGGATAAATAAAGTGGTTGTGTTTGTTCCCAAAGACAGGTATGGTTGTGTGAGTAGAGTAAAAGCTGGTGTGTCTGTATGACCAGAGCAAACACGGACAGGTAGGGTGGGTGGGGAGGGGGAAATTGTCACTTATATACTCATTTTGTTTTCAAGAGTTTTGTTTTTTCTTTAAATGTAGCGGTCAATAGACATTATATTTGTAAAAACAGTTTTACCTGCACTAGTCGTAGACCTCGACGTTTCTCCAAACACACATAAACTCACTGCATCATCATCATCATCATGGTCAAGCACTCGCATTAACATCATTGACAAATCTCAACTTTCGACATACACCAAATGGAAAAATGACAAAACAACAAAATGGAAAATCCATGCTTCGATATCATCAAAAACGCAAAACTTAAAACAAACATTTTTAAAAACTGGAAATGCTCATGTGTTAAATATAAAAATTCAAAAACATAAAACAGACATTTTTAAAAAGTGTCATCGACAAAATAGAGAATCCATATCATCAAAAAGGCAAAACTTGAAACAGACATTTTTAAAAACTGTAAATTGCAAATTGGCAAATGGCAATGTGTGAAAATGTGAAAATGAAAATATCATCCCATCAACATCATGATTTCTTTTAAATTAAAATGAAACATCATGCTCTGGTAAACCTTTGTTTTTATTTCATAACCATAGGGATTGACAAACGAAAATAGAATACAAACACATCTCAATTCCTTAATCCTCAATTCCTTAATGTTCGTGTCCATGCATCATCAACTTTCCTTTCATAGCACTCATGACAATCAGGGCTGCCATCCTCTCTCCCACTGAGGCATCACAGGATGTGAAACGTTGCTTAGCTTTTTTCAATAACAATTTATCTGCCACATGTCTGAAACCAGGATGACTATGGCGATAAGATAGGTCATGTTCTTTGCATGCTTGATCCAAAAGATTAATGGGTACATCACCACGCTGCAAACGTTTTTCAAGATGAGTTCCAGGGCCACAAAAACGATAACCTGGAAGATGGATTTCGAAAGGTAAGTATTGAATCACTTTGTCAATGACGCCATTGCCAGTACAGGTCTGGCATATCCTTTTCCATTGATGGTGAAAAGGTTTGGTCTTCCTCCTCCTCTGTGGACGATGTTCGTGTTTGTTGTTGTTGTTGTTGCCTTTTCTCGCCATGACACCCGTGGAATGATTCAACAAAGTCTTCACACGGACCTTTATGACCGTGATACAGTTTCACTAGCTGACAAGTCGCGCACTGACGCATAGAGGGTATTTTTGCCATGGCCACTTGCTTATGGTGATCGTAATCCGTACAGGGTTCCAATTCACTCAACACAGGGTCTTGAGTCCATGATTTTGGTACATGTTGCCAGATTTCTTTCACCGCGTTGGCGGCCACATAATAAATGAACGACTTGAATCTTGAGTTCTAATTTTGTTCAACGACTCCCAGCAGGCATGGGTGGTTAACCAATGAAAGAGATGCCACGCATGCGCTAGGGCTGTATGGATAATGTTGCCACAGGAACAAGTATCCATCAGCGTTTGCAGGGAGGGGCAGCCCAGGTCCATGAGGTCGATACATTGACAGTAAGACGCCAAAAATGGTTGCAACCATTCACGTTTTTCATTACCTTTCACAAATACCACATTGGCCGAGGACAAGTGTGCTTTCATGACCACGTCCAAATATTTATAGGAAATGGTTCCTTGATTCCAGTCTAGTTGCTTATGATTTTCAATCCACTAAGTTTGTTTGCGGTCTTTTTCACACAACAAATCAAAAGCATGGGGCGGCTTAAATAGCAAATACGTAGCTTGCGATATCCAAAACGTGGTACAATCGATAATGGTCACTTGTTTAAATATAAATTTGTTGTCACCAATTTTAAACCCTTGGCAATCCACAATGAGTGTGCGCAACATGTTGCCGCTTGCCTGGACCAAGTTCAACTGACGACTGACTAACCATTGGCCACTAAGGTGTGGTCATGACATGGACTTAACTGCCATGCTAGTTTGAAAAAAAAATTGAGGTTAGGGTAGGACAGGGGGACATGAAAAAAATAAGAATTTAAGAATTACATCATTTTATTATCATAACACGTCTTACAGGCGTTTGTCATTTTGGGATAAGGACGATACCAACTGATACAACAATATAGTCTCTTGTGTTTGTAACGTCCATAACACCGATGATGTCCCAATGTCTCTAAACTAGGCGTTTTTGACGGTGAGCTGCTCGCCGAAGCACCGTTGACACCATACAGTCCACACGTATCGTAACTTGTTTTTTTTAATTTTCATCACTCAGAGGCACGAGTGAGGGATAGCTTGAATGACAGGGTATATTTCCCACCTCCATTCTGCACAGGTAGGGGCAGGCAGGTGACCAGCGCTGATGTTCCTGCATGGGTTCATCGCTCTCTTGCCACTGGTCTATGATGATGGGACAAAAGGCACATTTCACTTCATCTCTTGTTTTTAAATAGTAGAATCCAACGGCCGCCAAGGCTTGAGGGTTTATGAAAGGCACTGGCCATGTTGCAAAAGTCTTGAAACGTTGTTCCTCAGAGTTAAAATTCATGGATGTGTCTTCTCTTGATGCTTTAAAGCAAGACATGACTGAGCGGCTTGACGTGGGTTGACCTGTTTATTTATACACTCGTCACTTGGTTGGACAGTGGATAATAGTTGACTTGTTTGTGATGAATGATCAAACAGTAGGCTGTCGTATTGGCTGGTACATCTAGTCGAATGTCAATATTGGATGGCTTGACAGACTCTTCCAGGTAAGAACAGTCAAAGACAATCAGTGGCGCCCTTGCCTTAAACGCTTGGGGTAGCAGCATGGGGCCGTTCTCTTTTTGATAATACGACCATCGAAATTTAGAAAACAAGTCGTACAAGGGGCCAAATTTATTTTTTGAAAAGTCCAAATGCAGTCCTTCATAGGGAAACACAGCTCCGTTGAGGAAAAGACGTGCATTTCTCAATTGCAGGTGATCAAATTGCGTGGCATCTTTGGTTTGTTGATACTTGCGATTCGTTTGAAAACCCACGATAATGTAGAGAGGTCTCTCTGTATAGCGAGCTGTTTTACAGACCAACTGTGTGTGTTGGTGGTGGGCAATAGCGGGTACTCATGGAGTGCCCAGCTTCTAAATTCCATGGGTAGAGGCATATCTCTCTTTTCCATCTTGTGTATGTCCAGTTTTTTGCTATCGTCACGGGTCACATGGGGCACTTTCCATAGCAAGCGTTGTAATTGAATTCTTGAATCTATGGGGGCATTGTCAGCTCCCTTGAGCGCATTATTATCACTCCTGTCTCTCACCAGATAAAGCACTTGCCTTGCGTTGACCACAATGCGCTGGTGATCTTCGGCAAAGCCTAAAATCAGTTTAAGAGGTAAATATCCAGTAAAGGTGCCATCGGTGTGTACCATCCAGTCATTGGTCGAGTCAGGGCACCAACCTGCCATGCAAAGTGTTTTACGTTCTTCCTCACTATAAGAGGGGTATAGTTTCATGACACTGGAAATGCCCACATTTCGAGTGCTATCCACCACGATATCGTTAATGACATAACGTATTTCAGAAAACAGAAAGGCCAAACCATGGTTGGCCAACTTGGATGTGGTAGGTGTAGAGCCATCGGCTTTGGTGAGCCGACCTTCGATCTGAATGACACTTTCATGCGGTAGGGTGTAAATATCTTGGTTGTTGATAACAAATTGAATTTCATCATTGTTATTGAGTCCAGGTGTTTGAGCTTGATAGGAATGGAGATCAATTCTTACCACTTCTGGTTGCTCCTCGATGCGGTTTGCTATCTCTAGGATAGAATTCATTATGGAAGTTGACGTGGTAACCCAAATGCTGTAAAACCTGCTTGTCTTGAGATGTTAACGTGTATTCACGTGGCAAACAACTAACACCATTCCTAGACGGTGTTGTTGCTTTATACACAAACTTCATAGTGGCTTTAGCACCAACTTGTAAGTCACTGGTGTGGTAGAATCTAGATCAATGAGTTGTTGCTCTCTATTGATCAATCTTAATGTTATATTACTAATACCATCGACAGCCACAGAATGAAAAAGCACCACTGGAGGGTTTTCACGAATAATATAGCCGTTGGGCGATGCCACTATAAAGTCATATAGCGAATGCGATGGTTCTTGATTGGTGTACACTTGGCTAATAATATTACACGTTACCGACACATGATGGTCCTAAATGAATTTCACTTCATGATCCGATTCATGTTCCTTGTTGGGCTCCAACACGCGTGGTTTAAATCCTAGTAATGGACCAATAGAATCGGGGCGTGTTTTAAAGTCAATTTTGAATGTGGAGAAAATACTGCAGCGATAACTGTTGGTATTTCCTACAAGTTCAAACTTGCGCGTTCCATCGAGAAATGACTTTAAACCATACTCATTGATCAACACCACATAAATGTGTTCATAAATGTCATCGATCGTGTATCCACCAGAGTTCAGGGTGAGCACCGAATCATCATAGTAAAACTTCGATTGTACGTTTCAAGAGAAACAAGTCTCAAACCATAGGGTTTTTCACTCAATTCGATAGGCGGGTAAAAGTCTAGGTTGACTTCAGGTCCACGTCCATGCAGTGTAAACGTTTTACTTTCTGCCGACATACTGCTGGCGTTTTTGCTTATGCTGCGTCTTATATTAAAAAAAAAACACAAACGTCCACACTGTTGGCTGTTAAACGTTTGCACACGTTTCACATTATAATATATCTTGATCCTGTTTCCAAAATAGGTCACTAGTTCCATGGGCGGGGGTAAATTCCCAAAACTGTCAAAGTACCATACGGTGGATCCCTCTTTGACATAAGCTACATAATACGTTCCTGGTCCTCGGTGCTCATCCGAATTGACAACAGCGCATTCTTGTTTCCAGGGTCGTGGGGTTAATTGGTTTCGCATAAACACACCTCGAAAATAAGAAAGCTTTAGTTGTTTAGCATAGCTTTCCACTTGTTGATGCGTCAGGGCATGTCTTGCTATGGCTGAAGTTTTTTTTTAATATTTCGAAATGGTGAAATCCCAAATCCTTGTTGATAAAAAGCTGGCTTTAAATTGGCATTTCTAGCCCCCATAGCAATCGCTTCCATCGTTTCATTATGTCGCTGACTTTCTTTGAGTTGTTGCTTGCCCTGCTGCACGGCTTTAATAATTTTCGCCACTGCACTGGCACCGCCCAAAAGTGAACCCAAAGCAGCCAGACCGGCAAATAAAGCAGGTAAAAATCCCGCTCGTTTGAGGACGGGAATCACTCGCCCTTGTTTTTGAACCCTGTCGCCGACGTTTTGGAATTACATGTCTCTGTGCTGCTCGAAAGGCTTTCCTTATGGTCAATACATTATTTTTTATTTTTTTATTTCGCAAGGGCTTGTCCACGAATGTCGTAAGCACAGGCTTTGCCAAGGACAGGGTCTTATTTTTAGTCTTTTTAGTCTTTCTCACCACATACCTTTGTTTCACCATGATGATAATGACCAACAACCTTTCACAAGAAAGTTTAAATCACAACTAACGTCAGATTGTTATTTCATGGCTGCATATTCCAATTCCACATAAAGTGGGAAATCGTTTATGGTTTTTCCCGCTTGCTTTTCATCCCATATCAACATGAGATGAAAGGATAATTCGTCACCTGCATTGACCATTTCATGGTTATGGACCAACATCCTATGACCATTTATCTTTATTTGTAAATGGTTCTCATCAGGTATGGCATATTAAATGTGAATGGTTCCATCATAGTGTAATCGATAGTGGCTTAAACCCGAAGCAAGCACATAGGTCAAGTGCTGATCATGGACTAGCGGTAAATGGTTTCTGTCATTCACAGGTGTTTCATTTGTCAGATACATTAAAATACAGATGGGATAAATTTATAAAGCCTTTTCATTTCATAGGTCACGTAACGCTTGGTACAGACATCGTCTTCGTCTTGCGGGTCTTCCACGTGAATAATCCGATGGTGATTAGCGCTATAGCCATTCACCGTAAGCTGGGGCACTTTGTCATAAAACTCATACACTTTGTTATCCATATACTTTTTTGTAGTAACGTCTGTAGACATTTGAGGATGTTTTATATGGGTTAACCGCTTTCCCTTAAAGTCATAATCTCCCTGTTTTGTGCGTGGCACTACTGACCTATCCACATAGTGTTTATTAGCAGGATCTGTTTCTTGTTTAGGATCATGTATGGGGACAGACCTAGCTTTGGCCATCAACGCACGTCCAAAGACATCCATCGTCAACCTGTTGTAACAGCCTACTGTTTCTATGACAAGGCTCGGTGTCCTGTATATAGACAGCCTGCTAGCCTGTCTAAGCCTTAGTTGAAATGAAGATTATTAAGCAGCAAAAGTCATTCTCCGTGGGAGACATGGTTTCCCATCTCTGTCCTACATCACGTGAACAACGCCATGGTTCACTGTTTCCATCTTCCATTCGCTGCATCATTGTGGGACCTTCCGGCTGTGGAAAGACCAATCTTTTGCTAACCCTCATCACAGCGCCCAATGGTCTGCGTTTTCAAAATATTTATATTTTTGCAAAATCTCTCTACCAACCCCTCTACGTGTTTCTGGATCAAGTCATGTCTGGATTACACAAAGAGAATATGGGTTATTTCACATTTTCCACGCAAGAAAATGTTATTTCACCGGATTCGGTAAAGTCTGATTCACTCATGATTTTCGATGATGTATCCACTGAACATCAAGGCATTATTCAAAGCTATTTCAGCATGGGTCGACACAAACATATCGATTGCTTTTATCTTGGACAAACGTATTCTAAAATGTCCAAACAGTTGATTCGTGACAATGCCAATGTCATTGTTTTATTTCGCCAGGACGAGAGGAACAGTCGTCACATTTATAATGAACATGTGAATCCGGATATGACCTTTCAAATGTTTACTGAATTGTGTGGCAAGTGCTGGAACACTCAACGCCATGCCTGTTTAGTGATTGACAAACAACGTGAACTCAACCAAGAACGATATCGCTTAGGGTTTGATCATTTTATTGCTATTTAAGACCCTGTCTCATTCCCTCTCAAGTCATTTGTCAAGACACCATGGCGTTAGCAGAGAGTCAATTGAAAAAGCATTTTATTAGAGCAAAAATACTATTCGCCAGAAGTTTCGTCAATTGAAACGATCACGTGCAAATCATGCTTTGTTTATTCAACATCATTTAGCACGTCCGCTAAAGGCCATGTTGAAACCCTCTTTCAAGCCATCTGAAACGCTACCCACCGTTTCACAAGCCACTCAGACGCTGCACGAGGACCCTTAGGAAGAGGAACAGGAACAGGAAGATTTGACTAGTGTTAGCGAAGTTGAGGATGACAAGGAACAAGTGTTTACGCCTCAAAAAAAAGGCCGCACCCCTTGCAGAGTTTTTGAGAAAAAAGAAATCCTTGGCCATGGTCGAAACACCTTGCCCTTCCAGATCGCCTCCGTTTTCAAAAGTCTTGGCCACCCCTCAAAATAAAGCTCAACTGAAAACCATTTTAATAAAATATTATGGATCAACACTAGAACCCTATCTCATTGATCTATTTATTGGAAACACAGATACCACGTATGGTGTTCGCTATGAGGATGAGAGTTTTAAAATTGGGAATTAATCCATTAAATTTGCTCGTACTAAAGCTGTCATTAATAACATCAACTATAAATTGACGCCAGGACTGTTAAAGCTGCTCTTTTCTCGAACACCCTCATTCCATGATTATACGTCAGAGGACCTTGGCAAATATAAATCCATTTTATTGGATACCCATGCCCACAAAAGACAGTATGATCCAGCTCAACAAGTGAATGCCAATATATCTCAAAAATACAAAACCGTCATTGCAAAAATGTTTCCCGCCAGTCAAAGTACTCGTCGTAAAGTGTCCGCTTCGGAAGTGACATTTAAACCATTAAAACCCCTTTTGGATGTTACCTACTGGCACAATCCCAATAAGCTCGTCCAGCGGCTACAGTTGTTGCATGCTTCACGTCAAGCCGGCCATACCGGTCACGATTGGGAAATTCAAGAAATCGAACAAGAACTTCGAAATGCCAAAATTATTGTTTAAGCCCTCACCCATTAAAGTGGGTATTGCTCACGAGTTGCATCGCCCAGCTAGGCGTCACTATCCGCGACTCAAGGTGATTTCACGGGGTGTGGATGAACTTTGGCAAGCAGACCTGGTTGAAATGATACCCTATGCTGGCGTTAAAGACGGTGTACGCTATATGTTGACCGTCATTGATATCTATTCCAAACTGGTCTTTGTTGAACCTGTGCGTCGCAAGTCTGGTCCACTGGTCACCAAGGCCTTTCAACATATTATTCAACACTCCAAACGTCAACCTCAGTTGCTACTAACCGACCAGGGGAAATAATTTTTCAACAAGGATTTCTCCAGTTTTCTCAAATCTAAGGATATTCACCATTACACCACGTACAGCAATCTCAAAGCCAGCGTGGTCGAGCGCTTTAACCGAACATTGAAAACCCATATGTGGAAAGCGTTTACCGCTCAGGGCAGTTATCGCTGGTTGGACATGTTACCTGAGCTAATGTCACGTTACAATGACACCAAACATAGAACGATTGGGACCAAGCCACGTCTAGTGACCAAAAATATTCAGCGACTGGATAAACTGTTTAACCCCATAAAAACAGCCGATCCTAAACGTCACCGACTGAAAATTGGGGATTTTGTTCGTGTGAGCAAATTTAAGTCTGCCTTCAATAAGGGCTACACACCTCAGTGGGAGACTGAACTATTTCGAATTCGTCAAGTCAATTTGGACTGTCCAGTCACCTATTTACTCCAAGACCTCAACCATCAACCCATAAAAGGTAGATTTTATCTCCATGAACTTCAGAAAACAGCATTTCCTAAGCATTATCTTGTGGGAAAAGTGGTGAAACAAAAAGGAAATAAACTATATGTCAAATGGTTAGGATTTAACTCTACGTTTAATTCTTGGATCAATAAATTACATGTTGTGTGAACCTGTGCACTTTTCTTATTTTTAAATTTATTTATTTATTTATTGAATCATGATGTACGAAAGCTCTGTGTACGGCGCTCCACGCTTCATGTATGTCCATACATGTTTCTCTTTCTCTCTCCACACCAGCGTCTCACTCCTTTACTCCATAATGACATACAACTCTTTCAGCTATTGGCTGTCATGGGTTCCCCCACTCCTCCCCTCACCTCTTCTCCGGCTCTCTGGCCCCGCCCCCTCACCACTCTGCAGTGGGTCACGTGATTTCCTGTTTTCTCTCTTTGTGTTCCCCCTTTCCCCTCTCTCTCCCCCTTTCCACTCTGCGAGGCCCCTGCCTGCTGCTATTGCTCAGCTCGCCTGGCTAGCCGTTATCACCTTTTTACAGAGTTGCCACAAGGTTCCAACTGCTATCATATGACAGCAGTGTTGTCAGCTTGACTGACATTCCATTCTGTTAGCCGACTAGCCAGGCACCAAGCGGGTCTCTCGAGCAGATATTCTGTTTTTTCCGTTCTTGCCGCCAGTCAGACATACATACATACATACATACAAAGCAAGTTCTGTTGTTAACAACTATAAAAAGCCTTGCTTTTTATTCGTCTCATAGCATTATGAATTTTGTCTTGTTACTGGTCAGTGTTTACCAACATGTTTAAAGATCGTCATGAGGGATTTTCGAAATATTCGCCTTCATTCGTTCGTCATAGGAAAATATCGAAAAGCGACCCCTCGTTTTGCCATACATCGCCCCGTCGAAATAGCCATTTCCAGTATTCACCATGCTCAGTCATAGCCTCGTTGGAACATGTGTAAAGCGCTATCACCTCTCTGTCTACAAACACTCTTTAATTTAAAAAAAATGCCTAGTTTTTTGTCCTAGAGACTTGACATTTATTTTCATGATAGAGGGGTAGGGACCTTTCATTTATGTCAAACAAACTTATTTGTCAACGTGTTAGTTTCCAAAATAGTAAAAATTCAAAATTTCAGTGTTTTCAAAAAGGCTCAAAAATATAAAAAAGTATTATTATAAAAATAAAGGTTTTAGAGACCATTGGTTTGAACTATGGCACAACATTCTATTATGTTTGGTTCTCAAACTATCACCTACCGTACTTTAAAAAAAAAAGAAAAATATAACGAGTGGTCTATAGGAAAGAGGACGTCAGCTCGAGTCCAACGACACCTCATTTGTTAAAATCCGACCATCCGTTCGCCAATGATCACCAATGTTCGCGAGAAAGTAGGCTATCTTTTTTTCCCCTCCTACACCCTTGAAACTTGCTGTCCGCCTCGAGGGCATACCCACCTTTCATTAACGTCAAACAAACTTTTTTTTTCCAATTCACCGTTTCCAAAATAGTGCCAATCCAAAAAAAAAACCATTTTCATTTTTTTTTAAATACCAACACACATGATCAGCCAAGAGGACGTCCTCCCAACGCCAACAATACCTCGTTCGTTAAAATCCGACCACGCGTTCGGGAGATATTGGCCAAAGTTTATATGAAAGTAGGGGGCGACTCAGAACGGTCCAATTCACACTACTGCACAGTTTTAGTCCTAGAGACTTGAAATTTATCTTGGGGGTAGAGGGGGTCAGGGTCATTTATGTCAAACAAAATTTTTTGTAAACTCTTTAGTTTCCAAAATATAAAAAATTCAAAATTGAACTTTTTTCAAAAAAATGTAAAAAATAAAAACGTTTTATTATAAAAAATAAAGGACATACAGACCGTGCGTTTAAGCTATTGCACAACATTCTATCATGTTTGGTTTTCAAACTATCACCTACTTTCGAAAACAAAAATTTTCAATTTTTTTTCTTCAAAAGTATAACGAGTGGTCCATAGGAAAGAGGACGTCAGCTCGAGTCCAACGACACCTCATTTGTCAACATCCGACCTTGGGTTCACGAGCTTTCGCAAATATTACATGGCTGAGGCTTAGTAGTGTGGCAAGGAGGGTTCTAGAGTGTAATAGAACTCTCACTGCTCCCCTACTCGGACTGCCAAACCCCAAGCTTGCAGGTTCGCCTCTGGCCATGGTAAGTGCTTTTTGAAAGGCGATAAAATCACGCTACGCATATCATACGATGTTGGCATGTTAAAGAACCCACTTGAATTCAGTAGGCCGTGTTCATAATGGCAAAATTAATCTCGGGATTTTCCGCCAACTCCAAGTTTCTCATTTCCCTACTAGAAAACGTTATAGTGTCAAGGAGCCTAGATATCTAGATATTTTGACTTTCATAGCGCTTCAAGGAGCGATAAAATTCGACATGCAAGTTGCCCTCTGGGCGCAATTAACAAAGCTTGCACCCGGCAACCGAGGCCATACGATAGTATTATTAGTAGTAGTACATTGTGTTGATAACTACCGTAGGAATGTTCCTAAAATATTTCAGTGAATTATCTTTGTAACGTCATGAGTACTTCGGGAAACGAAATTATTAAACTGAACTAATAATAATTTTATTAATGCAGCCAATGGCCATGTACTTTTCTTTTCAGGACGGGTCAGGGAAGGGATTATGAAAGGAAATCGGCCGTGGACCTATTGAAAGGAACCGTCCCGGCATTTGTCTGGTAGTGAAAATGGGAAACCACGAAAACCATTTTCAGGACGGCCGAGGTGGGAATCGAATCCTTGCTCTCCCGATGCCAGCGAGACACGAGGTAGCGCCTTAGCGCTCTCGGCCACCGCGGCCGGTAAAAGAGCAGGCCCAACAAGAGGGAGGGGCGAGGGCCCCAGGCCCCCGTATTCCCTGAAGGGCGCGAGACGGTAAGGCGACTTAGCGTGGGCAACTTATTCAATATTGAATGTCAAAACTATTATGACATTTTCTGATGTGACTCCGTTCGATGTAAATACAGCCAGTGAAGAATATCCGAAACATTACAAAGATCACATATAATTAATTTTATAAATAACCATTGATTTTTTCTCTTCATTTTTTGCGGGGAAATAGCAAAGTTACCAGAGTTATCCATTTTATTTATGACGTGCTTATGTTTCTAAATCAATCACAGAAAAAAACTGACTCTTTACTTCATACATTTATGAAAGAAGTATGGCTTGGTTGGTTCCTCAGTTAAGTGACTGCGACAACGCGGTCATGTAGCCCCGTATACTTTGGATGTGTGTAGAATCTGTCTGATAACCGGTGTTAATTGTGATGGCTGTATTAGTGTGTGTTATCTGTGATTGAGGTAAGGACTGCAGACGATCAATTTCAAGTAGTATTAGTATAAACCACCCACCCGGCTGTATTGGTATGCAGGCACAATTCTGGTAGGGGCTATCGACTTGTTTAATCGCACTTTGTAAACAAATTGTCGATATTTATGGAATCCGAGTACAATTCGTCACTGCTGCGGGTAATTGTCTTTCTTCGAATGCTAATTTGTTACGATCGGTTACTTGTGGAACTGGCTGCGTGGTGCAGCGGTAACGTTCTCGCCTGCTATGCCCAAGGTTGCAGGATTGAATTCTGGTGCAGTTAGTTGGAATTTGAGGATTCGCAAATGCGAGGGAACCGAGTGAGTAGATTTGCTGGCACGTTAAAGATGCCCTTCGGAGGATCTAAAAGCCTTAGTAGTTAAAACGGACGTAAAACTAGGTTACTTGTGAGCGCTTCATGTGGCCTTACTGTTATGGGGACTGGGCGTTACATAGTTCTGACAGGGGCTATCGTCTTGTTTATTTGTTTAAATACAATTTATAAACAAATAAATATATTTCAATTGACCTTTCACGAAATGCAACATTGCCCCTGTACTCTTCAGGCGATTTGGAAGATATTCGTACAAACCGCACCTTCTACCTCCCTCCAGTTTGAGTTTTGTGAAACACCTTAGTGTTATGATTATATAACGCAATCAAAGATATTTACAAAATCGTGTTAATTAACGCTAAAAATTACCACCGTTATTAAAATCTAATTTCACAAAAAAATTGGGAGCATTTCGGAGGGGGGACATGTAGTCCCATTAGCCTCCTCCCCTCTGGATACGGGTCTGCGTACTATCATCTATGAGTCTGTGTTAGTTTGATCAATTTTAACCCTTTGACTTTCAAGGTAACGACCAGTCGTTCCACCCTGTTCGTATTAAAACTGTGAGGGTAACGATCCATCGTTACCGGCCTTTATTGTTGATTATTTCGTTATTTTTATGCTTGATAACAGCAATTTTCAGGGAAAGTGAAGATGGCAATTTTAAGTCACGCTTATGTTCTTCGGGAACCTCTGACAACCTGTATTTATATTTATTCTTAGAGTCTGAAACATGTGCTCACAGAGTTTCGTGTCCTGTTTACGTCGAGGTTGGTGGCAAACTTGCGTGTATTTTTATCAGTTTCCGTTGGTAATTTTGGAATCTTGATATTTACCACGCTATCAAATAACATAGAGTTTCTTTTAACATGAATAGTAGACTTGACAAGTGAATTCCATTTCCCAAAATTACATCAAAAATTTCAAATCTGTAATAATTTCCATTGTTTCCTTTTACATTGAAATCATAATTACGGCTTAGAGACATCACTTATTTTCAGTAACAACAAGAGATTCATACACTCTATGTTTATAGTATTTTATTTTAATATCTTTATTGGTCTCTCTTCCATCTCATTTTAAAAGAAGTGTGTGCACATCTTGGTAAATATGGCTGACAGTTTTTACACATCCATCAGATGAGAGCTTAAAAGTGAAAGGGTTAAGAAGTGAAAGATGGTGTAGGCCTGCACTTAATAATAAAACCAAACCATAAACATCAAGCACACAAATTACAGAACATCGTTATTTCAATATTTTCAAGGACGATTACATAAGCACACACTATCTGTAGTAAGTAAATAGTGTACATATTCACCGCTGTAATGTCTTACTCTAAGGGTGGAACATCGGGATTATCAATAAAATATTTAGAGAGTGGTTTTTCACTGGGCGTATCCTGCTCTAGTAGGTGTGAAGGAACTATGACTTCTTTATAGCGTTTACGTCGTGAACTTCCAATCTCCAATTGCTCCCGTTTTCCCCAGCACTCAGCATGATCCTCATTTCCATTTGAGGAAACTTTTAAATTAGGAAGAGTTTCCCTGCATTCTTGTTGATTTGAAGGCTTCTTATAGACTACCAGTATGTTTTAGTTTTTCTACTTTCAGGATTACGCTTGGGCATCGTAATCTTTAGTACACCTGAAAATTGTGAACGTTCAGCGTACGAGCTTTCTGTGTCAATCTCTTCGAAGAGTACATATTGAATGAACTTGCCCTTCAAGGTTACCCTAACGTGATCCATGAATGGATCAACTTCAATATGTGATAAGTCCATAAACTTGGGAGTATTTACTTCCAAAATATACATTTCGTCTTCCTCGAAAACTTTAAAGTCCAATTTAGGCTCATTCAGGTTTAGTGGAGTGCCATCAAGTCTATAGAGCTTGGCTTTTATTTCTTCAGGATTCTCCTCGGGAAGGTTTTTACAGCCTTCTCGTTTCTCATTGAGACGGTCTTTAACATGCATAAGTTGAATTCTTGTTTCAGGAGTATTTTCAGAAGGTTTTTGCATATACTCAGAAACAGATTCTGGGTTATCCACTTCTAGTTCTTCTAATTCCTTCACCATCTGTTTTTCGTTCTCTATTCTATGCTCAGCGCGTTCTTTTATATACTTCTCCTGCTGTGGTGGGATAGTTCTTTGCCAGTCCTCAACATTCTGGAAAGCTATAATCCTTTCACTTTTAGTCACTTCAGTATTATCTAAATGTGTCAGACCTCGCAAACTATAAACGACAAATTTCCGATAATTTTCATAATCGCAGCATGGATTACCATAGAGATAGAGTTCCTTCAATTCAATATTGTCTTTCAGTTTCGCTATGCTCAGTAAATCGCCAATGAAGTTAACGCTAAGGTCCAGCTTTTTAAGACTCTCTAGACGTTCCAAACCCTCAACAGTTTCAATAGTGTTGAGAGCAAGGTTAAGGTAAACAAGGCATTTCATCCTGCTTAAATTCTCTATTTTAGATATGACATTACCTTGAAGTAACAAAATTTGTAATTTGGGACACCAACTGGCGAGGCCCTCAATTTTTTCAAGTCCTTCCTGATGTAAAGACAGCTCGTCTAGGGAATGTAGTTCTCCTTCATTGTGTTCGGATCTTTTGCGCACCAATTCAATAGTGAGATGCACCATCTCTGTAACTGTCGTTTATATATTAAGAGAAGTGGACACTCATACTATAGAATAAACACTGTCACTTAATCACAGTACCTCATAATTCCACCAATACCAGAATCACAAAACTATTCAGATCTTAAAATTCTATTTTGAATGACGAGAGTCCAATCTGACATAACCTGCGGTAAGTTAAACAAGTCAGAAGCTGAATACCGTCGAAATAAATGAAAGATGTGTAGCACATGTAAGTTTGCCAACACCGTGAGGCAGCTCAGAGGAAATTCGGAACATGAGATAGTTAGTTATTGTTGTTTTAAGTGACGGAACTGCGAGATTATCTGCTCCTGAACATGAGATAAATTCGAAATGAAGTGCTGCATTTTAATCACAATACCACACACTACACACACAGTATAAATATCAACACGAAGAATAAAAATATTGCGCATTCTTAGATTATAAACATTCATAAATCCCAGACAATGCAAACTGTAGAGCAGGACTTCTTCAATCCAGACAAGAGAAACGAGAGAAGATTCACCCGGACTTCTACTCCACAGATGCAATGCTAAATTGGAATTGGACAGCGCTTTCATAAAATTAACAGTAGGCCTACACGGTTTTCATCAAACGACCATGCTTCCCCGAACCAACTCACTAGTGTGTATGTGGGTGGGTGGGAAGTAACTAGGTATTATTAAAAGGCTGTTAAGTGTTTAATATTGATGGAATAATGTTGGAAATAGCGGAAACATACAGAACATTAAATAGGATAGTGATTTTTCATGCCGCAAAGTTCCGACGGTGGCCGCGAGAAGCGTTACACTCAACAATAAAAAAGAGGCCAATCGCCTGACAGTAAGAGAATGAGCACAGATTGCTTCGCGCTATGAGATGTGGAATTCGATCGTTCTTTGTCAATCGGCACAATTGCCATTACTGTGCTGCACAGGATCCTGGAATTACGGTGGAGAAGATGCAGTCTCGTCCAAAAGTGACTGTGTGGTGTGGAATAACGGCTACAAATGTCATCGGCCCATATCTGCTGCGTGACACAATTAACAATTAACGGGGAACGATACCTTCAAATGCTTCAGGATAACGTTTGGCCCACGATATCTGGATGGGAAAATACCACCGACATTATCTTCATGCGCACCGCCTCACATAGCATATATCGTGCGGAACTGGTAGGATAATAAGTTTCCAGGATGATGGCTGGGGAGACGTGTATCTCATGAATGGCCTGCAAGAAGTACAAACCTGACACCCTGTGACTTCTTTTTATGGGGCTGGGCAAAAGAGGAGGTGAATCGGACGAAACTTCGCACTTTGGACAAATTGAAAGCACGGATTCGGAATGTTCTTACCAAAGTCCCACACAACTTCCTCCTGAAAGCTGTCGATTACATTCCAGGTCGTTTGAGGACATTGGTCGACGCCACAGGTGCCTACATCAAAATGTAATGGAATTGTATGCTATGCAATCATATTCCCATATAACAGTGTACATACCAACGAGCTAGAGAAAGGTATATAGAGAGGCAAGGAGCCGCGTAGCAGCGCTCTGGGCGGAGGCAACCTGAGTTAAGGCGGCCATGATTCAGAACGTCGTCTGACAAGAGCTTGTTGTGATTGTTCGCGTTGAGCGGGAACATGTGTTGAATGAAATGTATTTAAAAATACATTGACCATGCCATCAGTGTGATCGTCATTCAATTGTACGAATAGAAGTTATAAGACAACAGGAGTGTTGTATTTCAGGTAAGAAATGTCATCCAAATTCATAAATTAATGAGATAGACCCTTTACGAAAACGTGATGCAGCAGTTTAAGTTTGTGTGATATTTACATTTCAGATTCCCTCTGCAGAACCAGGTACTAACAAAACAATGGGTTGTCAACATGAAAAGCAATAAATGGCACCTCACGAGATACAGCTTAATTTGTTCTCTACACTTTGAAGATAAATATATGTATGTAGCAAATGAAAGGCGAAGTCTACTAGCCAATGCAGTACCTACAATTTTCAATTTTTCTGCACATCTGCAGAAGAAGCAGGCGTGTAGATCTTCGCCGAAGAAGCGTAGTTTCCAGGAAACTACAGAACACTCGCATTCAGACACGGTAGCATTGTTGCAGAAGACCTTGATATCAGTAGGTAAATATATTAGGCTGTCTTAATATTTAAGCAAAGATAGTTGTGAGCCATAATCATAATTACGGTAATAATAATAATATCGTATGGCCTCGGGTGCCAGGTGCAAGCTTTGTTATTTGACATCCAGAGGGTAGCTTGCATGTCGAATTTTGTTGTTCCTTGAAGCACGATGAAAGTCAAGGAGGTTAGATAACTAAGCTCCTTGACATTATAGCGCTTTCTAGTAGAGAAATGAGGAACTTTGTGTTGCCGGAAAATCCCGATATTAATTATGCCATTATGAACACGGCCTACTGAATTCAAATGGGTTCTTTAACATGCCAACATCGTATGACATGCGTATCGTAATTTTTGCCCCCTTTAAAAAACACCACTTACCACGGCCAGGAGCGAACCTGCAAGCTTGGGGGTTAGTAATCCGACACGATAACCACTCACCCACCGTGGCAAGCTATAAAATAAAATATATTGTTCAAATATCAATCTTTGTAAGCCAACGAGGTATACTTTCTCTAGTTCGTTGTTTTGAACTAATTAACAATAATAATAATAATAATAATAATGTTATTGGTTTTTCGTCCCTTTTAACTACACTGGCTTTTAGAGACGCCGGGGTGCCGGAATTTTGCCCCGAAGGGGATCTTTAACGTGCCAGTAAATCTACTGACACGGCTCCCTCGCATTTGCGCACCCTCAAATGCCAGCTGACTGCGCCAGGTTGAACTAATTATGGGAAACATAACAGGCTTTACTAATCTTTCTTTCTTTCTTTCTTTCTTTCTTTCTTTCTTTCTTCTCAGAAATTTTAGATGGAAAGCTTATTTGCGATTCCAGCAGAAAGATGCCAATATACGGTCTGATTATTGCTCTCTTAAGTGTGATACAACTAGCAGAAACATACGTGTGGGGACAATGTTCTGTATTGAGATACTTATTAACAGGCAGATTGAGTCAGGATCACTTAGAGCTATTTTTTTCTTCTATTCGCTCCAGAAGTGGGAATAGAAATAATCCAAATGCAGTACAATTTAATTCAGCTAATAGGACGTGTTTAATTGCGAGGGTACGCCCATCCATGAATTCCAACTGTAAGCCTATGGAGTGTGACCTACTTGTGACAACTGCAACAGCAAATATTCATGGTGTCAATGGGAAGGACGATACTATGCTGACAGACAGATCATGGTTACTGTGCACATTATAATTCACCGAGCTTGTATGTAGGAAATGTTGTTCATTACATAGCAGGAAGTGTCGTTCGCCAAGTGTCTAAAAAAAATTACTTGTATTGAATGCCTAGAAGTACTTTTATCAGGTCAAGATGTTCAGAAAGAAGGAGTGATTAAAGAGAAAGACGTGAAAGAATGCCCTTTGAATCCATCAAATGATGTAGTGAAACTATGTAAAACAGCTGAGTGTCATCAGGAAGAATGAGTGTATGTTGCGAAAGAACACGAATAATCGCATGCTGATGTTGAAGACAGATGTCTATGATATGCTGCCGGGTTATCTGTTTCTGAAATCTGACCATCTATTTACAGCTACTGAACCTGGGGAAAAGCCTCACTATGCTTCACTCGTCAAGCGAATTATAAATGCAGGCTTCACACTTCAGCAGAAATACAGCTCAACGTGAGAGGTCAACAGGTGCGTCAGTTGTACACAAAACGTTTTATTTTTAAAGGAGAATGGAATCATGCAATGTACTGTGCATAAGCAACGTAGCTTATTGTCTTGTAGGATGATTGTGTTAGTTTTCGTTCAATGTACAAATTGAATTATCAGGCCTTACGTAGGCCTAATCTTACGCCTCGTTAGTCACGCCTCTCCCTCCCTGCCTCCCACCCTCTTGACAGGGTATATCATGGCGGCTGCCAGTTCAACCTTCTTCAAACATGGCGGCGCCATTTCCACTCTATATACCTTTCTCTAGCTCGTTGGTACATACTGTATATATTTCAAATAAATAACTCTGCAAACATAAAAGTTATACGTCAATTTCAATACCTAGTTACTTCCCGCCCACCCTGTAAATTGTGCGGACATTTATATGAACGCTATCACTTCAGCAAGTGCCATGAAAGAACTAAATCACAGATCGAGTACGGTGCAGTGAGAGTTAGAACAAATGTTTATGGACATTTGGTTGAAATGAATTCTTATTGTAAATCAGAAACACGCAGCACACGTAATCTAAGTTCACATATTCTGGTCAACTTAGTCTCAGATATACTATAGCGCATCTGAGATATGATTCCTGGTGAACTCGGTTGCGCTAGTGTATGTTTATCCTAGTACCGTACTTGTAGGCTAATGGGGGAGAGGAGAGAGCAGCACGAAGATGTAAGCTCATGGAGCACTGACGTATACAAAGCTTGGTTTCTAATTTTACCGTCTCAAATGTCTTATAAGATAAACCATTAAGGAGAGTCAGTTCTGTGGTGGAAACTCAAAACAAGAAAGGTACACTGTCACACAATTAAAGAATACACTGTTCGTTAGAGTACTGTCAACGGCAGATAACTTCAATGTTACTCCAATCACTACCACTAGAATACGATACGAGTCAATGACAACACTGGGTACTTAAAGACCATACCACTAAGAGCGCTGCTAGGCAAAAGGTCGCCTCGTAATTGGTTGATTTGGTTTTGTTATATTTGGTGTTCTGTACAGAATGCTGTCCATTGTTTTCGCTTTAATACTTGCTGTCAGTACCTCTGAGTCTTCTTTAATTATAGATGTCCCTTGTGAAAGTATAACTGTTTGTTCTTACTTTTTACTGATGGATTGCAGCGAAAGAACTGTCTTTACCAAATTATGCTAACTACAACGATTGCATATCCAGTTCCATCGAGGTAAATCATCCTTGAAATCTCTTCGGCACGATCAAATTTATCCCTTACTAGCAACCCGCCCCGGCTTCGCCCGGTTTATTTAACGGTTTACCCAGCGTAAGCTTAAAAGGCGCTCAGACGGCAGGTCCCAGACACAATTTAGAAAAGTTGAGTTGAACACACTCTTCTCTGAAGTCTTAACTCGACACGACTCGACAGTTTGATGCTGGCCGAAGCTGGGGTGATAGGCTGGCTCGCTCGCTCGTAAAGTCGCTCCGAAGCTAGTAATTTAAATTTCCACTGAATGGAGATTGTTGGAAGAAATGAAAACGTAAAAACACTTATAGTGGGCGAGGTATTAAAGACAGAGATATGCTCTCGTGGATTTGTTTGTAGAACTTTTCATGCTGAACATACACGGACGGCAGGATTTTCTTCGACTCGATTCACTGAAATGGTCACTACTCGGCTTTCTTTGGTCATAAATGAACGTGTTTTTTTTTTACAGAAACCTTCCTAGAGTAATCCTTTACAGAATGGTGAAAACCGCATCAAAATCCATCCAATGGTTCTCGAGATTACCCGTTACATCCAAGAATAGGGGACTTTGTTTTATACTGTGAAGAGATTTAAAATGTCCATTTGAGGACTGAATGTGGCACGGTATCTCTCAGCGGCTATCAGCACTGTTATGAAAACTTCTGAGATGCATAACGTAACGTGAGTTCTCGAGCACTGATCGGTTGGGTGGAGGGAATGACTGAGCATGTGCTGGCTGGCGCGTAATGGAACATGAGCTGCGATCAATAAAGGATGGTCGTGTGGATTGGAGCGTCTCTTTCGCTTCAACCAAGTAGAGGTATGATTGATGTGTTAAGGTTGTTGTAAATTAATTTGAAGGAAGGAAGCTTATAGTGACCGTTAATCTCGCTATCATGAGCCACGGGACCTTCTTTTTACGTGGAATCCGAACCATAGGACATGATATTTAACTTCGAAAATCTCACAGGCATTGACGGGGAATCCGCCTTGGTGAAAGGCAAACAGCTTTACCACCTGCGCCACCACGCCCCAAATTAATTTGAGGGGCTTGGACAATCTTGGTCATCTGTCCTGTGCAGTTGGGCGTGTCTGATAACCCGTGTTTCTGTAATGACACAAGAATGAGGTAGGTGGCCCGGGACTTCAAACAAGGTTTAACCCCGGCATTTTCCTGGAGGGAATGTGGAAAACCCAGGGAAAAAATGCACTCAGGATAGCCACTGTCAACGACGGGATTTGAATCTCCTGACTTGCTGCAGCTGCCCGCGCGGCCATGGTGCACGATTTAACGAGGGTAATGTTTAAAGGGGAAAAGCACCTAGAACATCTGTCCCTAACGCTAGAGATGGAAATGTCCATCCCATGGCACAGTAGCTAGCATTGTTAGCTGTCTCCCCGGAGGTCCGGTTTCGATTCCCGGCTCTGCCAAGAAAGTTACTGTAATTCTGGTCTGAGGGCTGGAGAGATAAAATTGAGAGGAGGTAGGTTCGATTCGCACATCAGCCTTCCTGGAGAGGATTTCCGTGGTTTCCCACTTTTACTCCAGGCAAATGCCGGGATGATTCCTAACTGAAAGCCACGACCACCTCCTTCCTAATCCTCACCTGAATTAAAAATACACACACTTCTGCAGACATCACAATAAAACAGGTTATCAGGTAAATTCTACACACACCCAAGTACACGGGGTCAAATTACCACCATGTCCAAGCCCCTCACATGAAACAACAACAACGGAATTTGTCTGATAACCTCCCCACTGGAAGTAGTTATAGGGGCTTAAGTGAAACTCTACATTGATTCACACTGGCGCTTGTAGTGGTAGAAAAGGCAAACTGTTAATCTAGTCGAGTGGATATGGTTGATTTCCGGGGAACAATCATCAGTCTACCGCGTGTTATCGTGCCGGCACCTCGTAATAAACGTTTAGTGTGTCCTTTACGTTTGGTTAAGTGGAGGAAACGACAAAAATTAATTACAAATGCACCAACAAAAATTTGAGTTATAAACCGGGTTCGAGTCAGCAATGGGACGATACCAAGTCCATATCCCCTAAAAGAATAGTTAGTGTTCATGGAAGGTCTAGTCTGGTTGGTTGGTTCCTTAGTTTAGGGTTGCGATAACGTGGTCATGTATCCGCGTGTACTTTGGGTGTGTGTAGAATTTGTCTGATAACCGGTAAATTGAAAATGTACTCTTAGTTAGTTAGTTATTGGAGTTTAAAGGGGCGGAATAGCGGGTTCATCTGCCCCGAAATGTACTCTCCCACAATTCACTAAGCATATTTTAATTCGCTCCGAGCACAAACGTAAACGAACGCTACTTCAAAAGATAACACGCGCGGGAAGTCAACTGATTGCAGCTGATTCAAAGATTATTGTACTTAATATGAATCCAGTTATTCACGGAACTTAAACACATCGATATATCCAAAAAAGAGAGAACGATTGCCGCGTTTTCTTGGTTACAATAGTGACAGCACTGCGTGGCTGGAAATAGGCAAATTCAGTAGAACCCCTCTTGTCCGCCCTCGGCTAGTCCGTCACTCCGGTTGATCCGACCGTGCTCGAGCCGAACGAGCCCCGACCCGTACCAGAGATTCACTAGCCGTCGCGCCATTGTTGTTTACAGGTACAATACTTGTTATCGCTTGTCCAATTTAGTGCTCCGTCATTCTCTCGGATCGTTTCTGTCGTTGTACGTGTTTTGTACAGTACGTCCTGCACTGTGAAGTTTTTAGTACTTACTGTCCGTTGGTTTTACGACATTGCTCTTCTGTGTTCGTTACTGTATTGTACAATCATTTGTTTTATGTACATTGTGTGTGTTTTACTCAACATGTCACGAGTGAAACGTAAACACGTTACTCTTTCATTAAATGAATAATTAGCAGTGCTACGAAGACTAAAGAAAGAGGAATCAATCCAAAAAATTGTCAAGGAACTCATTGTAGGCGTTAGGACAATTAAAGTTTGGAGAAGAAGTCGGAAAGACATTGAATCATGTACAGTGACAATAGATAGTGAAAACGCTTTTATGAATCACAAAACATTGAAATACCCTAAACTTGAACTGCTTGACAACGCATTGTGGATGTGGCTCTACCAAGAAAGAAGGAAAGGAACCCCGATATCTTGAGTTCAGAGATTGTTTATATTAATGTAAATACGTATTTTTCTGTACTTTCTGATAATCCGACCTGTTTTGCGATCCGACCATACCCTGAGTCCCAAACGTGACGGATTACAGGGGTTGTACTGTAATACTATTTTTTCTAAAAAAAAACAGGGCCGATATATAAGCCTGTAACATTTTAGCAGAACCTCCGTAGACAGATATATCAGCCCTCTGGCACTAAAAGGGTTAAGGGATACACCGTGTGAAGCAAGATCGTCGAAGGGGGAGAGAAAGGGCTGGAAATATTAGCCCCAGTGCCCAATATCGCTCCTCATGCCCTGATCTTGGGTCAACCATCTGCGATACGAGAAGTTGTGAAGATAAGATAAGAAGACGGATCACGTTACGAGTGGCTGTGAAGAAGCAAAACAGAGCGGTAACAAACAGTACAAAATCTGCCTTGATAAACATTCGTGATTTCCGGCTTCTCATATGGTTACTAAACATGAACCCTCAAGGCCAGAGACAAGTAGCACTCGAGCTTTGTTGCTGGTGCAGAATGCTGCGCACAAAATAGATTGAAAAGAGAACTAATTTGTTCATTATTAAGGGTCATATGACCTCGCTGTTCCGCCCCTTAAATCTCCAATAACTAACTCCATTATTAAAGACCTTAACACTCTAGGGGACTCTTCTAACATCAACCAAAAACTCCTTCAGTACTTTGGACATATTGTGAGAAGAGATGGGGGATATTAGTAATGGAAGGGCAGATTGAGGGCACGAGACCAAGGGGGAGAACAGCGAGCAGGTGATTTACCTCTTCAGCAGGCTTCAAGAAAAGCTGGTAACCGTCCGAGAAAGCACCGCTCAATTCATAAGGTCACGACGCTCAACCATGTGTAAACCGACTGTAATTTAATTCATTTATTAATTACTTTTTATATTACATTAATGTGATATGTCTCACGAATCTGACGGCAAATCCAGTACAGATTATCTGTGAGACATATTTATTATTTACAACATATATACAGATTGTATTTCAATACAAGAGTGCATACATTTTTTTATATGTAGCCTATATATTTTAATTATAATTATTTTTTATTTTGTTTTGTTTTAATATTGTTTTTCTGTTTATTTATAGACTATATAATATATTTATATATAATGAATAATAATAATAATAATTGTGACAAATAACACAGGTAGAGAAATTCAAATACCTGGGTGAATGGATTGAGCCCAACATTCGTGAAAAGGAAGCTTTCGTGGCACGGAATAACAAAATGGAAATGGCTTACCATTTAACCAAAGACATTTACAAAACACGATCAATGTCCTTCAAGGCCAAACTGAGGCACTACGTCAACGTTATTCGCCCGGAGGCGTTATATGCATCAGAATGCCTGGCGATGAATAAGAAAGGCCTGGCAGAACAACTCGATACCAAAGAGAGGAAGATTCTGAGGAAGATCTTGGGCCCGGCCAAGGAACGAGGAGAGTATAGAAGACGACACAACGATGAACTTTATCTACATGTGGAGAAAATAACATACACCATTCGCAAAAGAAGACTCTCCTTTTATGACCATTTAACACGAATGCAGGGGCGTATATACAATTTTTCCGGGGGGGGGGGGTGACTATTCTGGAAAATTGTGAGTATTCTCAGGGGATTGTCACTGTAAAATATCCAAAATATCAACCAATATCTTACAGTATATATATTTGTGTAATTAATGTAGATAAGATTCAAAGTTTATATAGCCTACAATTATTACTGGCAATACAAAAAAAAGTTGTGGAATACAACACAACACACAAGTAAAATGTTATACTTAATGCATTTTCTATTATGGCCTGTGGAGTATGAATGGCAAACATCTAAATATTTGTCAATTTACTAAGCAGAAAGGTAAACAGTTTTTTTTAACTTAATAATTTATTTCTCAAAAGTACCGTACTGTGGAATTCACAGTTTTGCCTCACAAGGCTGAGAGTACCCCATTCCAGCCCTCAGACTAGAATTAAAATTTATTGGCAGAGCCGGGAATCAAATTCGGGCCTCCGGAACGGCCAGGCGCGGATCTAGAGTTTGGTTTTGGGGGGGGGTCAGAGAATCGATCTAGAGTTTGGCTTGGGGGGGGGCGGGGGGGGGGGTCAGAGAATCGAAATTGTTAAGAAAAATGGTATCACTAAAAACGCAATCACAAAATAACCAAACGTACAAAACCAGACCAATTTTTTTGCAAGCTTCGTGGATAGAAATTTGATGCGTTTAGCGCACCAAAAATATTCGTACAAATTGCAACGGCGTGTTTTGCGACTTTTACATCGAATTTCGAGAAAAGGATCAAGGTAAGTAACAGTTTCGGCAAGTCGAGTTGGTACCGACAAAGGGAGAAAGTCACAGCTTAAATTGCCAACCAAGCTTGCAGTTTGGACGTCGGCAAAAATTTTTGGTGCGAAAAAAGCCCCAGTTTCCTATCCGTGTATTACTGCACATTCATCGTGACATCACTATAAACATCGATTAGGTAATCACAAGGTTTGCTAAACAAAATAGACGAGTTGATTTTGTTGTATAACTAATAGCTTTTATACAAGAGGTTAGAAGTTGTAAATATGTACAGTTGTAACAGAACAAAATAATTCCAATAAAGATAATTCAGTATTGAATAAAATGAAAAAAAAAACAGTTTTTCAGTTAAAATTCGTTAAGTTTTATTTGTCTGGTAATTGTGTTTTCGTTTTTTGAGTTTGCAAAAAAAATTTGGTCTCCGTTTGGGGGGGGGGGTCATGACCCCCGTGACCCCCCCCCCTTGAATCCGCGCCTGGGAACGGCAGCCAAGAATGCTAGCCACTACACCACAAGTTAGTATAATTTCAAACTTAATATTGTTTATAACTTAGCCAATAAGTTAAGATTACGGTAGAACCAAATGCTCTTACCAAAGCAACACTTTCTTAATTTTTATTGGCTTTTTTCGGGGGTAGGGGGTGCTGGAGACCCCTCAGCACCCCCTTATATACGCCCCTGCACGAATGAACTCTGGAAGATTGTCCAATCGAATCTGTGCCTTCTTTGTGGGAAAGAAAACCAAAGGGATCTGGTTTACAGAGGTGGAAAAAGACCTACAAGAACTGGGGATATCACATGAGGACGTCTTGGAACGTGACTCTTTGAAGAAGAAACTTGGGGAGATACAGAGTTTTCAGCCAAAACCTATATTGAAAACCGGCAAGAAGTGGACCAAGGAACGGAAGGAAGCTCACCGAAGAAGAATGCACGAATACTGGGCCAATGTGAAAATAAAGGGAAAAGGCAGTTGAAATAACGTGGTCCATAGACGACCGAAACGATTATTTAAAAAAAAGTGTGACTAACGTGGAATCACTAGACTACAATAAAAGAGTGATGTGACGTAATGCAAAATTGTAGCATTACAAAACCTTTGTTCCTCCCAGAAGTTCTATATGCTTTAGAAAGCATAACTTTAGGAGGCCATTCAAAAATTGCAGACATTGAAAAGCAAGAAAGCAAAATTCGTAGAAAAATATTCGGCCCTACACAAGAAAATGGAATTTGGATCAAGAGACGAACTGCAGACCTCTATAGTCTCACAGCAGTGGCGGTTTCTGGGTATTCGCCCTGGAGCCAGTGCACACCCATTCTTGAAAAATTGCCGTTCACATTTGAATTTTACGAATATAAAAATTAATATAAGATTTTATGGTAGTATAAAGCGTTAACAAATGTCCAGAATACCGCTTTTTTACATTTAAATGTACCGCGTTCGTTGCGCCTCACTGCACGTTGCTTGTGTGCTGACTCAGGTATCATCAAATATCGCCGTTCGCCACCTGCAAAATTGTAGCCAGCGTTAGGCTTGACGGCAGGAGAGGGGATGGCAAGAGGGGAGCGGGGATGTGTGTTTACTATAACAGAATCGGAGCCAAATCCTTGCCTGGCGAATTGTACTGCGCATGCTCCGGTTTTTTCTCCAGCTCCTGTCGCATCTGATTGACAGACGAAGAAGCGATGACCGCTAGCGTGTAGGAGCTACCGCACTATCTGTTGGTGAATTTTTGTACCAAGTAGAGTTTCATGCGCAGATTGAAGTGGTTTGAAAGGTTGTGTTTTTACGCAGCTAGCGCCACTGCCATTTGATTTTCAATGTGCATTTAAAAAACCACAATCATGCAGCCAACTGTATGATATTATATAGTCTATAGTTGTAACAGTGAATTCAGTTTCATTACATTTCTTTATAATTTACAGATTTTTAAGGTCCAGTAATTTGGAGGATTAACGCAGCCTATTATCTTGTTGATCTTGGACGTGGCAAGTATTTGTCACAAGTGTGTTTCTAAAGTGTGGAATATTTGAGTGCGTGTGCATTATTACGTAATTGATAGCTTATCCTCCCAGCTTGGCTTCACCCACTGACATAGCTAGAATCATTCCTCTACCGTCGGAAGGATGGTGTCTGGGAGGCAAACACTCTTTTTCAGCAAATGCAACTGGGGATGGTGACATGTGACCGCAAACATGGGTCTAATTCAGGGTCAAAGAAGAGATTTTGACCGTTGGCCTGAAAGGAACCGTCCCGGTATTTGCCTAGTGATAAAAATGAAAAACCACGAAAATCATTTTCAGGGCGGCCGAGGTGGGATTCGGGATTATTATCGCTACTGTTCAGGCTATTACATCGTCTCAACTTACTTACTCTGCAAGAAAAGGTGGCCATATAATAAGAAATGGGAAGACCTATTCCAAACCTGAATTTAATTCAAACATCCCTGTGCAAAGCGAAGGTTAGGAATCGCTTATTCCATGATGAAGTTACAGCAAGTTAGTATGAGTGGGCTTGTGGCTGTGAACTAACCAACTGGATGTATTGCTTACCGTGCTTAAAGTCGTGCTACGTGCACAAGAAAAGAAAATCCCCATCTGCACGCTGGAAGCGGAGGTAGATTTCACCGGGCAAAGAAAAATGCTTGGAATTCACTAAATTTGCCAATTGTTGTACAGTATACCTACGAAAGTTACACATGTTTAGCATACAGCATCTTCTTATAATACCTGAAACATTTTGCTCATCGCTTGGTGCAAGGGTGGGTCATATCAAATATTCTTTCAGGCAAAAAAATGTTGTTACATTTTAGAGGGGTATTGGCCATTTTAAACTGTTTTGATATTGTGCCTATTAAGGGAGGTATGATTTCTTTTCTCTAAAAACTCCATTTTCCCCACCCCTTTGGTCAAACTTACGAAGATAAGCATTTGGCCCTTATTCCAAAAAATAGTACGAACTTTGAATGGATTCAGTTTTTAAAATACTATGAAAGTTATAGCAATATTTCACCCCCCCCCCCCTCCCCCATTTCCAACCCCTTGGTCCGATTTTGCCCGTTAGCGAACCCGACCGAGATTTTGAATGGTTATATTTTATGTAGGCCTGTACATATACATTATAATATTAACTTTTGAACTGACGGTGGTTTTGGGATCTGTGGGATGTAAAACGCGAAGATATGTCAATTTTTTCCGGATGTCGAAATGGTACCCTTTGCAATAGGTAGCTTTCTAATGAAATCTAACTAAAATCGACAAATGTGAACAATCAAAAGCCTACATGAATGCAGAATTGGAATTACAAGTACTAGGAAAGTAACAAATCAGACAACAGCTTCATTGTGCATTCAGGAGGGAACATAGAACAGCAAAATATCGAGGTGTCGAAAAACCAACTCCAAGTGCCACTAGATGCATATCTAAGCATACAAAATAGAGTAACATAGTGAGGAGACATTTTGTATGCTTAGATATGCATCAAATTTAGACTTTTTTTTAAGAGTGCACACCCACAATTTTTCTTCACCAGCCGCTACTGGTCTCACAGACAGTTTCACAAACACTGTACTCAGGAAACGGTTGAAACATTTTGGGCACATATTTAAGATGGACAACAAAAGATTAACAAACAGATTATTCAATATAATTAACACAAAACAATCGAGGATACATTGGCTGGAGGAAACAAGGGGGGAGGGGGAACCTGAATGAGATGAACATCGGAGAGAACATAAATGAAAAAAAAATGAAAAAACAGAAATCTTCAGAAACTCTGTAAATAAGCACACATTAGGGTGAAATCTAGCAGCAGGACTGGTACAAGATAGACAGAAGAATGCAACACGTTGAGTTCATGAAGAGATTTTGGGAGAATAATAATAGTAATATCGTATGGCATCGAGTGCCGGGTGCAAGCTTTCGTTATTTGCGCCCAGAGGGCAGCTTGCATGACACATTTTGTCGTTCTTTGGAGCGCTATGAAGGTCAAGGAGATTAGATATCTATGCTCCTTGATACTATAGCGCTTTCAAGTAGAGAAAGGAGGAACTTTGCGGAAAATCCCGAGATGAATTTTGCCGTTATAAACACGGCCTACTGAATTCAAATGGGTTCTTTAACATGACAACAACGTATAACATCCGTGCCGGATTTTGGGAGAAGAAGAAGAAGAAGTCAAAAGTCATCAAACCAACTAACAAGTTCCAACGCGTTCTATGAATGGGCACAACAAAGAAAGAAAGAAAGAAAGAAAGAAAGAAACAAAGAGAGAAAGAAAGAAAGAAAGAAAGAAAGAAAGGAAGAAAGAGAGAAAGGAAGAAAGAAAGAAAGAAAGAAAGAAAGAAAGGAAGAAAGGAATGAAGGAAGGAAGGAAGAAAGAAAGAAAGAAAGAAAGAAAGAAAGAAAGAAAGAAAGAAAGAAAGAAAGAAAGAAAGAAAGAAAGAAAGGAAGAAAGAAAGAAAGAAAGAAAGAAAGAAAGAAAGAAAGGAAGAAAGGAAGAAAGAAAGAAAGAAAGAAAGAAAGAAAGAAAGAAAGAAAGAAAGGAAGAAAGGAAGAAAGGAAGAAAGTAAGAAGAAGAATAAGGAATATTGGCACCAAAGAAAAATGAGGTCATGGAGAGTTATTTACATGGTTCATAGTAGACCAAAATCGATTCAATAATAATAATAATAATAATAATAATAATAATACATTTTGATTTGAGACTGCTTTGCCTCTCAGCGTCCAGTCTAGTCTGCAAGCCTCTGTTTGCGAACAAATCGCCTCCATGATGCCCTATTGGCAGTTAGCATTGCGCCCTCCTCCGCCCGAAGGGGGTGGCAAGGAGGGACCGTCCCCACCCCTCCCCCTCCCCCCCACCCCCCACCCCACCCCCTTCGAATCCCGAGAACATTTCGATTGTTCATTGTCGTACCAGTTTATTTCAGTTACTGATAGTTAACTGATTTAGATGAAGCGATAATTCCACAGTTTTATTCAACTTAGTAATTTTGGATTATTTGAAAATATCACCAGTTGTTATTTAGAAAATTGAACTGCTTGATTTTTATTTTTATCGATACATGGTAATACAACTACTTTTTTTTACCTGATTTTAAGAAATGAACATTATGACGATTCATAAAAAAAATATACGAGCCATACAGTAGTCGCATATCATGTGTAACATCTGACATGTTATCCTACCTCAAAATTGTTACGTTTTTATTATCCTTGACTTTCATCAAAACACAAACATCTTTTTATTTTTTACACTCTCATAATACATAACAATTCCAAGACTCTCTTTTTTGTCTTCACTGCCTACTTGATATTTCTACTCTTGCACTGCCTTCTCGATACTCTGTTGTTACATCACTCTCCTGCCAGTAACTAAGTTACGTTAACAGAGACTGACCCTTTTCTTCTTCACTGCCTACTTGATATTTCTACTCTCGCACTGCCTTCTTGATACTCTGCTGTTACAAAATAATCCCTATGTGATAAACATTCCACATGGTGCCACTGCCAGCTGGATCCCTCCTGGCTGCTTTAGCTGTGCGTCTTATACACTTCCGTCCGATCCACTTCCGTCCCATTTCTCAAAATCACTCCCACAAAAATATCCCGCAACCGAGTGGAAAGATGTTACACATCAAAAAGCGAACTTCTATGGACAAAAACTCTGAGTGGAGCGGCTTCGGTGGCGTAGTTGGTAGCATGCTGAGCTTCTATGCCCAAGATCACGGGTTCAAATCCGGCCGAAGTCGTCGGATTTTTTTAAGAGCGTTAAAAATCCTTCATTATGCCTTACTTCGGAGGGGAAGTAAAGCCGGCGGTCTCATGTCATAGTTTTATGGCATATTAAAGAACCTTCCACTAATTACACCTGTGTGAAACTAAATTGTATAGGTTACGAATGTAAACAACGCTCTTAGGTTCTTACGTTCGTTGCCAAGAGCCGACTGCGGTGGCGTCTGGTAGCTAAGTTCTGAACTAGTAGTCGTTGATGGTGGCGTTTGGCAGCAAAAGAAGGAACTATTTGAAAAATACAAAAGTCTGCAGACCTTACTTGAATTTAAAAAAACAAACAGTTAACACACACTAATACAGTCATCACAACTAACACCGGTTATCCGACATTATTCTACACACACCCAAAGTACACGGGGCTACATGACCGCGTTGTCGTAGCCCCTAAACTTAAGAAACAACCAACCAAAATTACGTGGCCCCACCCTGGAAAATATCCTGCGGGCGCCAACGCCCTCCTCTCCTTCTAAACCTCTCACTTTGAAATCTTTTAACACTGAATCAAACCATCGCCTCCTAGGTCTACCTGTACTTCTCTTACCCTCTACAGCCCGAGGGTATTGCACAAAGGAGCACATTATGTAAAAAAAAAAAATATATATTTTTAGCGTATGGCTTTTAGTGCCGGGAGTGTCCGAGGACATGTTCGGCTCACCAGTTTTGTAGCTGCTTCGAGGCGGACACCCAATGGGTGAGCTACACGTACCGTCGCGCGTGGAGTGTTGTCTGTGGAGGAAAGTTTGAATGTAAGGACAAGGAGTTGGAAGGTAGCGGCTGTGGCCTATAGTTAGGGACCAACCCCAGCATTTGCCTGGAAGGAAGATGGGAAACCACAGAAGACCATCTTCAAGGTTGCCGGCGGGGGGATTCGAACCTCCTCGCCTCCCGGATGTGAGCGACTGCCAGCAGTCATGCCGTATCGACCACGGCTAACTCACCCGGTAATAATAATAATAATAATAATAATAATAATAATAATAATAATAATAATAATAATAATAATAGGCTATTAATACTTATGCTATTCCTGCTCTGACATATACTTTCGGTATCATCAAATGGACGCAGACTGACTTGGAGAACATCCTAATTAGGACACGTACCATCTTAACAAAACACAGATGTCTCCACCCTAAGTCAGCTGTTGAGCGATTGACAATCCCGCGTCAAAGAGGTGGACGAGGGCTCACGGACATTATCCAATTGCATGCAAGGCAAGTGAGGAACCTTCAGAGATAGTTTCTGGGAAGACATGACTCTCCCATACATCAAGCCGCTGTGAAGGCAGATGACAAGTGCACACCGCTGGATCTTCTTCACGTAAGGGATATACAGTTAGCCACTGATGAGGAATGTTCAGCCATCAAGCTTCAGCAATGGACGCAGAAAGCTCTGCACGGTCGTCATCCGTATGATCTCAACCAGAAACATGTCGACATTGATGCGTCGAACAGCTGGTTGACTCATGAGGACCTATTCACTGAGACTGAAGGATTGATGGTTGCAATCCAGGATCAAGTTGTGGCTACCAAAAACTACCTTAAATATATAGTTAAGGCAAATATTCAGGACGATAAATGCAGAAGATGCCAACTAGAACCGGAAACAATTCAACATATCACAGGAGGCTGCCAAGCAATCTCCTGTACTGATTACATGAAAAGGCACAACCAAGTGGCCAAAATAATGCACCAACACCTTGCTCAAAAGCATTTATTATCTGATAATATTTTGCCTTACTATCAGTATGTTCCTGACGCCGTTTTGGAAAATCCCAGTCACAAGTTGTTATGGGACCGATCAGTTATTACTGATAAAACCATACCAGCAAACCGGCCAGATATCGTTCTTGTGGACAAGGTGCAGAAGAGAACCTTCCTAATTGATATTGCAGTGCCCAATTCCCATAATCAGCAACAAACCTGCTGTGATAAGATCACCAAATATCTGCCTTTGGCTGAGGAAATACGGCAAATGTGGAGACAGGAAAGTGTAGTGGTTCTGCCCATAGTAATTTCTTCTACCGGCATCATCCCCAAATTATTGGCTCGCAATCTACAAATATTGGGAATACATCCTGGTCTACATATCACCATGCAGAAGGCCGTCATCTTGGAGACCTGTTCCATTGTTCGCTCGTTTCTCGATGTGCCACCTTCAGAGAATTAGCCATACCTTCAGAGAATTAGCCATACCGTCTTGCAAACAAGCCGACAATATGTTGATATGTCCTACTTATGTGGTGAAATGAATGTAGAAATAATAATAATAATAATATGTACTGTACTGTTATTCGACCAGAGGATCTGTATGCGGCAGATACTCTAATAATGAACAAGAAAAGTCTAATGGAAAAACTAGAGGCTAAAAAGGAAGATTTTGAGTAAAATCCTGGGTTAAGGAAAAGAAAACAGCGAGTACAGAAGGCGTCACAATCACGAATTATACAAGCACGTGGAGAAGATCAGTGACATGATTCGAAAACGAAGGATTGCCTTTTATAGCCACGTGACACGAATGAGCCCAGGCAGGATATCAAAACGGATATTGACGTCCTTTCAAGATAAGAAAACCAAAGGGGCATGGTTCACGGAAGTTGAGAAAGATCTATGTGAAATGGAAATTTCCCCTAAAGATATCCAGGAGCGTGATCCACATCAGGAAAAACTACGTACGCACAAAGGTTTCCAGGAAAAGCCGAAGCTAAAGACAGGGAAGGCGTGGTCCCAAGAGAGGAAAAACAACACCGGAGACGAATGCGGGAACACTGGGCGGTTGTTAGAGCTCGGAAGAAGAGACAGTTGAACTAACGAGGTCCCTAGTCGGCCGAATCGAAGAAAGAAGAAGAAGATTATGTAAATGAGTTAATTTGGCTAAGATTTGAATAAAAAAAGAAAGAAGGAGATTATGTAAATAAGTTAATATGGCTAAGATTTGAATTAATAAAGAAATAAGAAGATGTACATAAGTTAATTTGGCTAAGATTTGAATAAAAAGAGATAGAAGAAGATTATGTAAATAAGTTAATTTGGCTAAGATTTGAATAAAAAAAGGAAGAAGAAGATTATGTAATTAAGTTAATTTGGCTAAGATTTGAATAAAAAAAAGAGAGAAGAAGATATGTAAATGAGTTAATTTGGCTAAGATTTGAATAAAAAAAGAAAGAAGAAGATTATGTAAATAAGTTAATTTGGCTGAGATTTGAATAAAAAAGAAAGAAGAAGATTATGTAAATAAGTTAATTTGGCTAAGATTTGAATAAAAAAAGAAAGAAGAAGATTATGTAAATAAGTTAAAAAAGTGAATAAAATATTTAAAATCTAAAAATTAAAAAAAAAATTGTCCAAATACAAAAATACAATCAAAACTAGTCAAAGGGGCCCAAAAAGTCAAAAAGCAAATAAAAATTAGTCAAAATCCACAAAAAAGAAATCAATTAGTAAAAATTACTGAAAACCAACTCAAAATTATTTTAAAAAAATAGTCAAAATCGAAAAACAAAATATTCAAAAGTTGTCTGCATTCGGCTAGCCTAGAGAGTGAAATAAAAGTTGAAGTAGCCTAAGTGGTATTTATTACCAGATTCTAGAATCGTATACGTCGCCGATGCGAAGCGCTACCGATAACGATGTTGCAATTAGCGCTATTGTTCTAGGATTAATAGTAGAGCTCTCAATCGATTAAAAATTTTGAATGCCTTAAATCGGTTAATCGGTCGATTAATCAAATATTAGTCGATTTCACCCAGTATCAGTTCGAGAAAACGAAACTTTGAATAATATATTTTAAAATGTTTACAATTCCATTTGCTATGAGGAAGATAATAATTTTAAAATTTTAATTGTATTGTTGGCGCCTCCGTGGCTTAGGCGGCAGCACGCCGGCCTCTCACCGCTGGTTCCGTGGTTCAAATCCCGGTCACTCCATGTGAGATCTGTGCTGGACAAAACGGAGGCAGACAGGTTTTTCTCCGGGTACTCCGGTTTTCCCTGTCAAAATTTCATTCCAGCAACACTCTCCACTATCATTTCATTTCATCTGTCATTCATATGATCATTGCCCCAGAGGAGTGCGTCAGGCCTCGGCAGCCAGCACAGTTCATATCCTCGCCGCTAGATGGGGGCTTCATTCATTCCATTCCTGACCCGGTCGGAGACTGGAAGCAGGCTGTGGATTTTCAATTGTATTGTTGGCGTGCAATTAAAACAAGATGTTCAGTAAAGAACATATAGCCTACATTCTCCTAAAAGATGATGATGATGATGATAATTGTTGTTTTAAGGGGCCTAACATCGAGGTTATCGGCCCCTAATGATCTGGGTGATAGCGAAAATGATAATGAAATGGAAACCAGAACAAAATTATCTGAGACGGAAAATACGTACAAAAAGGAACTCAGATGGAAACAACTCACAATATGGTCTTACAAAAGGGAATTTAGAACGAAAAGTTGCACAAAAAGAATAGATTGAAAAAATACCCACAAGACGTAGGCGAGATTCAAAATACGTACAAAATGCAATGTAGCGTCGAAATACTTACAAAATGCAACTAAAATTCAAAATACTTACAAAATGCAAATGAGATCGAAAATACGTACAAAATGCAATTGAAATTGAAAATACACAATGCAATTCAGATTGAAATAGGCCCTAACCCAGTTCCAATCCAAATTATTCACAAAGTGCTATTGAAATTCGAAATACTTACAAAATGCAATTGAAATTGAAAATGCTTACAAAATGTACGGTAGATTCAAAGGACTCGTGTGGATTGACAATACTTACAAAATGCAATTTAGATTGAAAATACTTGACAAAATGTAATTTAGATTCAAAATACCCACAAAATGCAATTGAGAATCAAAATATGTGCAAAATGCCCACCAAACAAAATGCAATTTAGATTCAAAATTCGTGCGAAATGCGGTTTTGGTTGAAAATACTTACAAAATGCAATTGAAATTCAAAATACTCACTAAAAGGCCCGTCTACCTGCATTGAAAGACTTACTAAAAAGCAATTTAGATTGTCAATCTTTACAAAATGCAATTGAGGTTGAAACCAATCGCGAGATATAATTTAGATCGAGAAAACTTACAAAATGCAACGTAGATCAAAAATGCCTTAAAAATCGCTAAAAGGGAATTTAGATTCACGGTGAACCAAGTAACAAAAAAGTGCGGGAATCTTAAAGAGAAAATGAAATATAAGGAAAAGAGGAGAGGAGAGAGGAGAGGGTCCGCCCCAAAGGTAAGGGACAAAAGTGGAAAACGGACCCAGGTCAGGAATCCCTCGGGGTCGCCAACTCCCGAACTCACCAGCCGTAAGCCCATGAGGGTGTAGCATTATCTAGGGTGCACCAGAAGTGGTGGGGCTACATACACCCTGCCTCCTTAAGGGCCTTGAGCACAAGGCAGGAGGTAAAAGGAAAAGAAAAAGAAGGCTGACCCCTCACAGAAGGAGGGTATCAGGAAAGATGAGACAAGGGCCAATTAAGGCGGGAAAGTGAAAGACTCCCTAGGCCTCGGATAACCTAATACCGTCGGGGTAGGAAGAGAACAAGAGTTGACCAAGGGAGGTCGACAGGAAAGAAGACGGAGAGGAGCCCGGCACAAGTAAGTGGAAGCAATGCCGGACTAAGCTGGAGTCCCGTGGTCGCCAACCCACGTCCCACTAGATGTGAGCCCCTGAGGGGTTTCTCCTAAATGCATGGGTATTGTTATAACTCTTTGTCCTTTTCAAGGAGTATAATTCAATGTTGGTTCTAGTAGCTTGTTGAAATACAATGTGCTATACGGATATTAAACATGAATATGAGGTGCCCATTGCTAGTGCTACCTCTGTACAAAATTTCATTCAATTCGGTTTCACCCTGTTTGAATTGATATGGTGAATCGATTTACACACATACATGGCCGCTATCTGCAAATTAATGGGCTGATGATCTTGTAGTTTGGTCAAAAGGTTCTTCATATATAAAAGTATAATGTTGCAAAATTTGGTAGAGATCAGATGATTAGGTTGGTCGTAATTTGATTTAAACTTTTAACATTTGGGTGGCCGCCATTACGTTTTCGTCAAGATGGCGGCGATACAAGAAATAACACTGAGGTGCCCTTGCTAGTGCTACTTCTGTACCAAATTTAGTTCAATTCGGTTTCACCGTGTTTGAATTGATAGGGGGAATCGATTTGCACACATACATGGCCGCCATCTGCAAACTATTTAGTTGATGACCTTGTACCAAATTTTGATCAATTCAGTTTCACGGTGTTCGAATTGATAGGAGACGGGGGCGGGGGGGGGGGGCAGACACACAATTGTTGGCCCTGTGTTGATCTCATAAGTCTACTTTCATTTTTTGCAAAAATCGAAAGTAGCCTAAAAATAAATTTAAATGCATTTAATTAGAAGATAGCAATTATCGCAGTTATCTTCCTGAAGAGCCACCTCTGTAGAGTTGTGGTCAGCATGATTAGCTGCCATCCCGGAGGTCCGAGGTTCGATTCTCGGCTCTGCCACGAAATTTGAAAAGTGTTATGAGGACTGGAACGCGTTCTACTCAGCCTTGGGTGGTCCAAATGAGTAGAGAGGGTTTCATTCCCACGTCAGTCATCCTCGCGGTGGTTTTCCGCGGTTTCCCACTTCATCTTCGGGGAAATGCAGGGATGGTACCTAACGTAAGGCCACGCCGCCTCCTTCCCTCTTCCTTGCCTAATCCTCCCACTCTTCCCATCCCCCTCTTAAGGCCTATGTTCGCTTTGCTGGTGAGGCCACCTGGGCGAAGTGCTAGCCACAATCCCCAGTTGTGTCCCCCGACTCAGAGTCTCAAGCTCCAGGACACTGCCCTCAGTGGTGGTAGAGGTGTGATCCCTCGCTTAGTTCGTGGGAAAAGCCAACCCTGGAGGGTGAAACGATAATGGAACGGAATCGTCCTGAAGCAAAGGCATGAGCATTAGCTAACTTAAATGACCTGCCAATCTTACAATAGGTGATGCTAGCACGCCAAATGGCAAATAATAATACAGCACATTGATCGGTTAGTCTTATTTTTAGAGTAATCGGTTAATTGGTACGGTGGGTGAGTGGTTAACGTGTCGGTCTACTAACCCCAAGCTTGCAGGTTCGCTCCTGGCCGTGGTAAGTGATTTTTTTGAAAGGCGGCACAAATCACAGACACGCATGTCATACGATGTTGGCATGACAATCAACCCATTTGAATTCAGTAGGCTGTGTTCATAATGGCAAAATTAATCTCGGGAGTGTCCGCCAACACAAAGTTCCTAATTTATCTACTAGAAAGCGCTATAGTGTTCAAGGAGCTTAGATATCTAACCACCTCTATTTCACACTCTCAAATGCCAACTGACTAGTCCCGCAACCTTGGGCACAGAAGGCGAGAACGTTACCGCTGCGCCATGCAGCTTCTAACAGTGGATATTTTAACCTTTAAAACATGTATTAGCAGATAAAGTAGAGGTCCCCATTTTAGGAAAAACGTAAAATTAAGTAATTTCCTTAATTGTGTCAAATGTTGAAGGCTAAAGGCTCGGTCAAACAGGAAGCGGGCTGCCCGAGCGAACCAGCCCGCTCGACCGCTGCGAACTCTGTATCGTATAATATTGCATCATCCTGGTTAAACAGAAGGCGGTCTACTGCGGCGGACCAATCTAGTTCGCGGCGGACAAGTGAGCAGTTGTGATTTTCCACAAAGACTGCGTGGGCTGGAAGCATGGCCGACGAAACGGAGAAGTTATTGACCTTGTGCGCGAGGGCGTTCTACAGTTATTCGAAAATATACGAAAAGACGGTCTGGAAATGACCTCAACTCACAGCATAGTTTGTGATACTCGCCCAACTCCTTTCATTTTCATTAGTATTCTATCATGCACCCATTTTCTATTTCGTCTCGCTTGACTCGGAGAGTACAGAAGAAGCAATTCTTCGTCCGATTAATTGCTGGACATGTTGAATTAACACCAGTCTGCGTAGAGGGAATCGGGATGAAACAGAAGTCTCAGGAACTATATGATCACTCTGAAAGGATTACTGACACATTCAGGAAAAGGCGGTTAAAGTTCTATGGCCACATTCTTCCCATGACCGATGACAAACTGACAAAGAGGATTCTCAACCTTGCACTCCCAATGAAAGTCAAGACCAACTGGCTTAAGGAAAGAGAGGAAGATCTTCAGGAAGTTGGCATCGTGGAGGAAATCATACAAGACAGATCCAAATTCAGAACAGTTGTCAACAACTATCATTTTGCGGAGAAAATCAGTACCAAAACCAGGAAACCATGGACTGAAGAATAGAAGAGACTTTAGTTTCAAGCGGCTTCGGTGGCGTAGTCGGTAGCATGCTGAGCTTCTATGCCCAAGATAGCGGGTTCAAACCCGGCCGAAGCCATCGGATTTTTTAAGAGCGTTAAAAATCCCTCAGTAGGCCTTCCTTCGGAGGAGAAGTAAAGCCGGCGGTCCCATGTCATAGATTTATGACATGTTAAAGAACCTTCCACTAATTGCACCTGTGTGAAGCTAAATTGGATAGGTAAAGAATGTAAACAACGCTCTTAGGTTTCTACGTTCGTTGCCAAGAGCCGACTGCGGTGGCGTCTAGTAGCTAAGTTCTGAACTTGGCCTAGTAGTCGTTGACGGTGGCGCTTGGCGGCAAAAGTAGGAACTATTTGAAAAATTCTAAGTTGCAGTACTTAAATTAAAAAAACAGATAACACACACTAATACAGTCATCGCAATTAACACCGGTTATCAGACAGATTCTACACACACCCAAAGTACACGGGGCTACATGACCGCGTTGTCGCAGGCCCTAAACTTAAGAACCAACCAACCAAATAATTTAGAAAAACAAGTGCCGAAAATGAACAAATATTTAACTTCGTGCTTGAAATTAACTAAATCTTCTTCCGAAATATGGAGTGTGAATTTTGTATCAGGCGCCAACAAGTTTGTGCGTCGTTTGAATTGTCAGCCTAATTGATTGGAAATTATTATGTCAGAGAAGAATCTTATTTATATGATTTATTTGATTCGTATTTTAGGACTGCCAAACACTACTGGGGATTGGACAACAGGGATAAGTGGGGGAACCAGAAGTAACCTGTATCCCGTTTTCTTCGCGGAGACGAACACTACCATTCTAGGGTTAAAAGAGAATTATTATACAAGAACTTGCCAAGATAAAAAACAAGAATTTATTGCAAAATGAAAGTTATTTCACCAGTATCATTAGATTTGTATTCATATGGATCTTGGCTTAGTTCTTAGTGAAAATTTTGGATATCCTTCCTCTTTTCAACTTCTTCAGTGTTGGAATTCACGCATGAAGTAGAAAAACCAGCAGATTTTAGAGGTGTTGAACAGTGAGTACTTACTTTTCACGAAGTTCATGATGGAAAATGTTTTTTTTTTAATCATTTTAAATGATCTTGTCGACTTCGTCGTTACGCTGGGATCTGGCGTCACGTTACGATGACGGGACGAAATGTACCCAGATGCACTGAGGTGTGTGACGTCATAGTACTGATTGGTGCATGTGTTCCCCGTCAATCTCCACGTCGTTAGTATAAGACAAAAATCCCCGATTCTTGGATGTCACGGTTAATCTCGAGAACCACTGGATGGATTTTGATGCGGTGTTCACCATTCTGTAAAGGATATCTCGAGGAAAGATTCTGTAGAAAATAATTAATGTATGATCAAAGGAAGCCAAGCAGTTACGATTTCAGTGAAAAAGTCAAAAATAAACTTGGCATCCCTGCGCTTCTTAAGCTTACGCTGGGCAAACCGTTAAAAATATCAATATACTATGAGCGTAAGAATTGGCCAGCATGAAAAGTTCTACAAAAAAGTCCGCGAGAGCATATATCTATCTTCAGTACATCGCCCACTATAAGTGTTTTTAGACTGGATGGAAGGGGCACGTCCCCACGCGCTCTGGTGAGCGTGACGGCATCTGGGTAGATTATTAGCTTGGGAATAACCTAACCCCCAAGGGAAGATGATAAAGAGAAGGAGATGGGTTTCGGACTGGAGAAAAAGGATGGAGAAATAGGAGGAGAGTCCTACAAAAGTTATAAGTTTAACTTTAAATGTACTCAAAGGCGGTTGCCACTGCAAATCCGCTCTCCGATACCTAAAGTGGGTAGGGACCTGGGCAAAGCTAACGGGAAACGCAGCTAGAACTTGGGCGGTTTGCAAGAGAGTGGCTTTAGAGTATTCCCTCTCAAGCATACATATGCCTACTATGGGGAAGGGTGATGGTCTGGCAAGACAAAGAGTAACAGATTTATGGTGTATCTGTTCAAAGGAGTTTGTTTTTAAACAAATAATTTGAAGAACGCCAATAATTTGAATCGGTTTAGATATTTTAGTTTTCGAAATTGTAGAATTCCTAAAGAGCGACCAAATGCTTCCAAGAAGGATAGGGATAAAGCAATTATAACTTTGGGAATAATTTTGGTAAGTGCACCAATAGTTGCATTCAGAAATGGCTAAGCTTTTACCCAGCAAGGGGCCGACTAAAAGTTTAGACAATGAGAAACACTTATATTTTGAAAAACCAACCATAAGTGTTGGAGAGAATCTCCACAAGCAGGAAGCTGGCGTAGCGAGCTATGCTTGCCTTACTGGCCAGTTAGAATTAGCTATTAAAGCTAAGAGAGACTTTACCAAGTTGTCAACTAAGAGTTCTTGCTCAAATGCAACAAGTGGTGAAAGCCCTATCAATAGATTTATTTGCATTAAGTGGGAAGAGTCAAGGAAGACAGGATCTTACCTAACTGTTATGCTAGAGAAATGATAAAGCGAAAAAGAACTCTTTAATTTATTTAACAATGCAAAAGAGTGTAATGAATTTAACAAATAAATAATTTCAATTTTGTTAACAATTTGGGGTCGCAGACCTCCGAAAACATTTAAAGCTTGCGCCAGGCAATTAACAATTCTTTTGGTTTCAAATCTTTATATGTTTTAAAATCTTCGCAAGATTTTGAAATGGCGAAGATAAAATGAAAAATTTTAAGATAATTAAAGTGATTAAAGTTAGACAATAAATCAAGTACAAGGTGTGTACTTTAAGGAATTTCTAAGTAAATATCCTAGAAAGAGTAACAACTTCGGAAATAACAATAACAAAAAACAGGAAGAATAGAATAGAAGTTTCTATAACTTCTTATATTAATGCTGAATTACTTGGTTGGATTATGCAAATAGGGCAGGTCACTTATTGTGAAACCTGAAGAGAAAAATCGAAAGGAAGTTTCTAGACCTCCTATGTTTAAGTAGGAATCACGAGACAAATGGGGCAAGTTTCCCTTTCGTGAAACCTAGAGACAACTCACTTATGAGTTGAAAGAATCGTATTCCCAAATTAGAAGGGAGAAACAATATAATTTAAAGGCGTGTACTAGACACGAAGTTTTACAGACATTAATTCGTGGTATATGGAGCAAAAAAAGGGAGGGCACTAGTTGAGAGTGACACCTCATTGAAAAAGACCTAAAGTAACAATTTTATTATTTTGGTTTGTTAGTAAGGGGTTTGGGAAAGATCAAATGGAATTGAGGATAAGTGTTCATGGCCGTATTTATTGTAATCGGACGAACGCGACGCGGATGAAATGTTGAACAAACACTGTTTTTCACTCTGTTGAAATAGATGAAAAGTTCACTGTAGTAGCACAAAAGTTTATGGCAAAGAAAGTTATTGCAATGATGGAAAATAACTATTTACACTAGATTTGCGAGAGTCTATTGCTTGAGAAACTTGTAGATTATAGTTGAATGCACAGAAAAGAAATCCCAACGGAGGAAGAAAAATTAGTTATTGATTAGCAGTTTATAAGGAAGATTCCTTAGTTTGAAACAGTATTCCCACATGTGAGTGGAAAATACATGACAGTATGACTGGTAGTTAGAGTGCAAGTTCTGGAAGGTTCCAAAGCAATCATGAGGGAAGAATAGGGCAAAAGTTAGTCCAACGGTGGAACGAGCTAAGTATTTTATAGACAGTGGGTAATTTAATGGTGTCCCACGTTGTGAGAAAATCTCTCATTTAATAAGCATAAGAAATGCTGCTTCATGTTAAGATTGGCTTAGATAGACAAAAGCCCAACATAGAAAATCCCGCGAAGGATGATTATTGCCCCAAATATAGTAATCTCACACTGCCTATAAAATGATCATTAAAAGCATATAGCTATTTAAAATCCATTAAAATTAGTTGAAGAACGTAGAAGTAGTACTTAGCTTGGCTTCATGGCGAAGGTGAAGTTCCCTTTGACGGTTGAGATTAAAGTTCCAACATGGCGTGGAATTTAAAAAATTGCCTATTGAGTTGAGGAGGCGAGCTCTAGTTGAGCTTCAACTGACTGAGTCGGCTGCTGGCGTACAAGTGAGACACGCTCAGCGAAGCACAGAGGGACCAGGGAAGGGAAAAGAGTGGGGGTAGGAAACAAAAGGAATACATATCAGAATAGACAACTTAACAACAACAAAATCTTGATGAATGGTCTTCAAAGAGTTGACAATAGGCGACACTAGAGCAGCCTGGTGGGTGAAAAAGTAGACGAAGTTCTCTTGATCACGGAGATGATAGCTGGCGATGGCGACGAGATCTGGTGGCCAGATTGATAAGGAAGTCCTCTTGCACAGGGAAGAACTGAGGAACTTCAGAGATTCGCTGCTAGATGACGCTAGGTGGGTCATGGAAGATATATATCTAGAACAGACTCACAAGTAACATGAGAACCATAAACAGCAAGGAGAAATTGAAAGATCACTGTTGGTGTTTGAGAAGAAGGAAGGAATGAACCATAGCAAAGAGCAGTAAAAGTTTACTCTATCTATACACCAGCATCCCGCGCGCTTGACCTTGGTTTGCCCTTGCCGTTCGCGAGTAATTTGAAACAAGATAAGCAAGATAAGTATTATGCAGATACTTTTCTAACATGTCAAGAGTCTTTGGCTTCGAGCGAAGCATTTGTAGCATTTAAAATGATACAAAGTCTAGTCTTTCAGACTGACTGTCACTTTTTACTTTGTCGACCCGAATTTGCAACAATATCGCAGGGTCATTTCCTATTAATAGGGGATAGAACTGAGATGGGGGAAGATATTTCTTATATGGCTTTATTTTTCGAGCTTTAACTTAAAGTGAATCGCCCGCTTGAACCCGTTCAAATCGTGTCGTCTCAGTACTCACGAGTATCACAATTCACGAATTGCAGGAAGAGGATTAGTAGAGTCGGTTCTAACTGGTATCGTGACCTGGGCCAGTTCTTTTTTGGATGGATTAATGCCCACTCTATCCACATGGCGACTTTAGATATTTGAAAATGTAATCTTATTGTGCGAAAAGGTCCTCTTGTAATTGGCACCTCCCATCAAGAGATGTAAACTCGCACAACGTATACGCGACAGGGTGTTGAAATACCCACGTGTTCTCCGGAGTCGTGAATTTTGAGACTCGTTAGAATGTTAATTTACCTACTAGTTTTCAGTCGTGAGTTTTGATACTACTTGCTACTATTTTTTAGCTGGTGTAAGTTTTGAGACGTAACCGTTTCAATAAACAACTAAAATTGGCGAGCGAAACATGGCATCGAATTTCACCCCCGTTTGTTAGAGAAGTATCTACTTAGTAGGCTATAAAACGAAATCCCCGATTCTTGGATGTTACGGGTAATCTCGAGGACCAATGGATGGATTTTGATGCGGGTTTCACCATTCTGTAAAGGATATCTCGAGGAAGGTTTCTGCAGAAAAAAAACTATTTCAGTGAAAAGGTCAAAAAGAAACCTGGCGCCCGTGCACTTGATAAGCTTACGCTGGGCAAACCGTTAACAATATATATATACTATGAGTGTAAGAATTGAAAAACATGAAAAGTTCTACAAAAAAGTCCGCGACAGCATATATCTTCAATTCATCGCCCACTATAAGTGTTTTTATGTTTTCATTTCTTCCAACAATCTCCATTCAATTATCAACTTCGAGACAGTTTACGAGCTAGCTGGCTGGCGAGCGAACCTATTACCCCCAGAGCCCAGACAATGTAGAGTCGTGTCGAGTTAAGACTTCAGAGAAGAGTGGATGTGTTTGGCGTTTCCCTGGAAGTGCCACTCAGCTTTTCTTTACTTCGCCTGTGAATTTTTCTTTCCGCAGAATACACAGTCAAGTTTAGATTGGACGGAAGGGGGATTTGTGTTCCATGCTCCTCGCCATTCTTAAATTACGTCTGACAAGAATTCGTTGCACATGCAATCTCCATAATAATATAATTAATAGTCCAGTCAGTGATTTTAACCCATCATACCGAGACAGAAAACGGATATAGGTTGTAGTTCATTGAAATCGAAAAAAATACGCTTATACGTAACAATGAAACTGAGCAACACATAATTTCTCGATTGTCACTAGAGAGAGAAAAAAAGAATTCACAAAGACAAAGGGAGTCATCCCTAAGTTCCCCTGACACAGGGAAGAAATATTCATGGTTTGTGGTCCGATAAAGCGAATTATGCTATGAATTATGATTCCTCCATAAATTATATAAATGATGCTTCAGTTTCAGGGCGAAGCCGGGACGGGTTGCTAGTTATTGTACACATAATTCATGTTACATTTCTTTCAGATAAATGGGCTGATAAAGTAATCGACATTTGCTGTCCAATTTATTTGGGCACTCGTGTTGACCGACTAAAGAGTAATTCTGTTGATTGATTGTACAGGCAACACAGAAAAATGACTTTCAACATTTCAACGATTCACTTCCAGAAATTGACATCAGTGAGTCACCTGAAGAGGACGATGCCGATAAATCAGGGAGGGAAAATCAAACAGGCCCAGTATACGAGTTGGCACGACTAAATGAAACACCAGGATGTCGGAAAAAGAACGAATCGTTTCCCTTTGAAAATGTGACTATCGTATGAAATGAACATTGCTGGCATGTTGTTCATGTAATGAGCACATTGAAAATAAGTTACTCTCTTTAGAAAAGTCTTACATTGCCTGTAATAAAATTGGTGAAACTTCGGATTTCGGGTTTCAAGCGATCTTAAGTTACAATTTCTGTTGTAGTTTGAGTCCTCATCATTTTGACTGGTTTAATGCAGCTCTCCATGTCCTACGCTAATCGTTTCATCTCTACTAACTACATCACCTTACATCCGAGGCATTCTGTTTAACATATTCTAACCTCCGTCTTCCCCTACAGTTATTGTCCCTTCCTTCCACAACTAAGTTTGCTATTCCTGGTGTCTTAGTTTGTGTCCTGCCAACCTATCTCATCTCTTCATTAGCAGTCGCCAAGAAACTTTCTCCTCTCCTACTCGTCTTAATACATCTTCGATTGTTACTCTCTCTATCCATCTGATGCTATTCCTGGGAGTCTTAGTTTGTGTCCTACCAACCTAGTACATCTCTTCATTAGCAGTCGCCAAAAACCACTCTCCTCCCCTACTCGTCTTAATATCTCTTCGATTGTTACTCTATCCATATGATCTTCATCATTCTCCTGTAACACCACATTTCGAATGCTTCTATTCTCCCCTTTTGTGGTGCACCAACAGTCCACGTTTCACTTCCATAGAGCGCCACGCTGCAGACAAATGTTTCACTTTCTTTACGGGGTATTAATGACAATATTAAGAGTTATTTGGATTGTGTTTTCCTAATTAAAAGGACAGAAAAATCCTGAAAATAGCATAATTTAATTTTACGATTAATTTCATGAAACAAAGAAGGGTAAGTTATTATCCCACGCGAGCACTAGCGTGAAAAAAATTCGCGCGAGAACTGGAGGGTTAATTTATGTAGTTTCTTTAATGAACCTCGCGGTGGATAGCGCAGTAGTTCCCTTCGTCGACGAAAGTGGACATTCGGGAACTTACATGACCTGGAGTCATGCCATTTTAAATTAATGGATGTGATCCAAACCGTCTGCTATGCTTAGTGATATAACATACAGATTGTGAGTAAGCTAACTTCCAAAGTATGCTTACCTGTAGCCTGTATATGTTTTTATATTCTTTTATCCAAAAATTACCAAGCATTCGTTGGTCGAAAGTTAGGTTATGAAGGTAACCTTCAAAGTAACAAAGTGTACTTACCTGTGTACTGTGGTGTACATGTAGTTACTGCATTTGCTTGTTCTTTGCTGCAAACCAATGTGGGTATAACCACTGCTTTGGAAATCTCTACATAATATAAAACAAAGTCCCCGATTCTTGGATGTAACGGGTAATCTCGAGAACTACTGGATGGAATTTGAAGCGGTTTTCACCATTCTGTAAAGGATTTCTCGAGGAAGGTTTCTGTAGAAAAACATTCATTTATGACCAAAGAAACCGAGCAATAATGATTTCAGTAAATCTAGTCAAAGAAAAACTTGCCGTTCGTGCGGCCTTTAAGCTTACGCTGGGTAAACCGTTAAATATATATAGCCTATATACTGTACTATGCGTGTAAGAATTGTTCAGTATGAAAAGTTCTACAGAAAAAGTCCACGACAGCATATCTCTATCTTTAATACATCACCCACTAAAAGATTTTTCATTTCTTCCAACAATCTCCCAATCTCCATTCAGTGGAAATTTAAATTACTAACTTCGGAGTGAGTTTACGAGCTAGCGGGCCTATCACCCCAGCTTCGGCCAGCATCAAACTGTCGAGTCGTGTCGAGTTAAGACTTCAGATAAGAGTATAAATGTGTTTGGAGTTTCGCTGTTCACCTCGGATTTTATGAATTGCATCTGGGGCCTGCCGTGCGTGGACCTTTTAAGCTTACGCTGGGTAAACCGTTGAAGATACCGGGCGAAGCCGGGGCGGAATAAGCAGATGAAAGTGAAACTTCTAAGGGGCTGAAATGTCAATGTCCAAGTCCCTAACTCAAACAATACTTCTCTGTAGATACACAAATGATTCGTAATATAAAAACGCGTACGGTACAGAAAGTTCTGTATAGGTACCAAGTGGGATGTACTGAAACACCTAACAAAGATTGGCAGGCAAAAAGGAGGGATTCGAACTGCATAACATTGATAACATCATCAAAATGTCAAGCATTTAGAGCCCTGCGCGGATAAACAAAACATTATCCGCATCAGCCCCGCATCCGCAAGACTGTTATCCGCATCCGCACGAGCCCCACATCCGCCCTGCATCCGCAAGACTGTTATCCGCATCCGCCCCGCAACCGCACGACTTGTATCAGTATCCGAACGTTTGTTATCCAAATCCGCTGATATTACAATTATAAAGTATTAAAGCAACTCATTTAGGGCGGCTTCGGTGGCGTAGTCGGTAGCATGCTGAGCTTCTATGCCCAAGATCGCGGGTTCAAACCCGGCCGAAGCCGTCGGATTTTTTAAGAGCGTTAATAATCCCTCAGTATGCCTTCCTTCGGAGGGGAAGTAAAGCCGGCGGTCCCATGTCATAGTTTTATGGCATGTTAAAGAACCTTCCACTAATTACACCTGTATAGGTTAGCAATGTAAACAACGCTCTTAGGTTTCTACGTTCGTTGCCAAGAGCCGACTGCGGTGGCGTTTGGCGGCAAAAGTAGGAACTATTTGAAAAATTCAAAGTCTGCAGTCCTTACTTGAATTAAAAAACAGATAACACACACTAATACAGCCATCACAATTAACACCGGTTAACAGACAGATTCTACACACACCCAAAGTACACGGGGCTACATGACGGCGTTGTCGCAGCCCCTAAACTGAGGAACCAACCAACCAACCAACTCATTTAGACATTTGTGGGGAAAATCCTTCCCCTAGGCTATGTATGAATCGCAAGACAATGTTGACTGAGTTTTGTCCCTCTGAGTAACGGCAAGTGAAACAGCGGGTGGCTAATTATAACACTTACTTAGTCGTCGGATATACCCACGCAGGCAAAAAGGATTTTCTTTTTTGACATGAGTCAACACTAATTGAGAGTACTGTATTTCCATAACTGGCTTCTCTCACTTCTCTATTATTCCCATACAATCCAAGCGAAAGCAAATAGGGAAATGAAAAGAAACGTGAAAGAGGCAGATCTTAGTAAAAACAAAAATTATTTTTAAAAAATCCAGCTCATCATTGTATTCTAAAACCTATCCACAAATTTACTCTAAACATTATCCGCAGTTTATGCGCTATCCGCACAGGCATGATAACTATATCCGCAAGGCGAAAATTTTGCGGACCGCGGATATCCGCATCCGTGCAGGGCTTTACATACGATCCCTTAGAACACGAACACTCATTTGTTAAAACTACTCACGCGCTATCTAATTTAAATCGGATTTACTATGCCTACAACCATCCCGGAAGTGTGCACAAGTCATCAAAATTTGATCGGAATCGGATGAATGATGTATGAACGCATAAAAGACGAACAAACATTCTTTTTATATATAAGATATGAGATAAGATAAGATAATCACCGCATTTAGTAAGTTTCCTGACATTTTTGTTTTGTTTTTGGAGGGCAGAGAATGACTGTGGGTGTCACTGTAGGTTTGGTAGTATTTTGTAAAGCTATTTGTTTTATAGATTTGGATCTGATGATGCTCGCTTGACAAGCGAAACATGTTATCCCTTAGTTTATTTCCCCTTCTTTATTAGTCCATAACAATGTATGGTATCCAAGAGCACTAACGCGCTACCTCGTGCCTCGCTGTCATCGGGAGAGCGTGGACCGTCCTGAAAACGGTTTTTGTGGTTCCCATTTTCACCACCAGACCAATGCCGGGACGGTTCCTTTCAATAGGTCTACGGCCTATTTCCTTCCAAAATTCCTTCCCTGACCCGTCCTGAAAGGAAAGTACACGGCCATTGGCTGCATTAATAAAATTAATTACAATATACGGTATGTCTACAACAGGAAGGCATATCTCTACCCCTCAATTTGTGTATGTAAATTGCGCCTCATGTGACAGAGCAGCTTCATGTGTTCTGGGGAAGAGTTCCTTGACTCAATGCCGGACCCTAGGCTATCTAGCTTATTCACGAGATGGCAGCACACGCGTTAGTCTCACCCAGGCCTGCTGGCTGGGATTAAGGTGGCTGTGCACCAGGATATGATGGTGTATTCCCGGTGTATTCCGAGAAAAGGAGAATGGTTGGTTGGTTCTTAAGTTTAGGGGCTGCGACAACGCGGTCATGTAGCCCCGTGTACTTTGGGTGTGTGTAGAATCTGTCTGATAACCGGTGTTAATTGTGATGACTGTATTAGTGTGTGTTATCTGTCTTTTAATTTAAGTACTGCAACTTAGAATTTTTCAAATAGTTCCTACTTTTGCCGCCAAGCACCACCGTCAACGATTACTAGGCCAAGTTCAGAACTTAGCTACTAGACACCACTGCAGTCGGCTCTTGGCAACGAACATAGAAACCTAAGAGTGTTGTTTACATTCTTAACCTATCCAATTTAGCTTCTCACAGGTGCAATTAGTGGAAGGTTCTTTAACATGCCATACATCTATGACATGGGACCACCGGCTTTACTTCCCCTCCGAAGGAAGGCATACTGAGGGATTTTAACGCTCTTAAAAAATCCGACGGCTTCGGCCGGGTTCGAACCCGCGATCTTGGGCATAGAAGCTCAGCATGCTACCGACTACGCCACCGAAAAGGAGAATGAGAACTATTGTTGCAAGAAAGTGAATGGCATGTATGTCTGTGTATCATAAAATTAGCTCATGCGCTACATGAATATGACTGCTTACATTCATCTTAGTGTACGGCTTATGCTTCCACAATTACTACCAAGTAAAATCAAGGCTTCTTACAGCACTATCAGAAGAAGCAGGTACAGGTTTGAAGGGTATCACATTCAATACAATAAATGTGGTAGTTGTTCCTTCTTTATAAGAAATACGATCTACTCAATTCATTTAAGTAATGTGAATGTTGTTCAAGCCCCTAGTAGAAACAAGTGATCCGCCACGGATCAAGTCTCAATATTTGGTCAACTACTAGCACAGATATGTATAACATAACGGACTGGGCATCTATGTAATCCCTTAACTGACCACTAATTAAAATACAGTCCACTTCTTTCCACCTTTAGAGCTATTCCAATTCCAACGGACATTGCTACAATACATGGTCCACCGGGCCACACACAAATGGTCCTCCTGGCACGGACCTGATTACTCCCTAAACAAATGGTCATCCTAGGCTGGATATACCGGTACCGTAACAATATAAATATATCTTAATTGCATGCACCTAGTCTTACCATAAATACTGTCACAAAGTCTCCAATAAATTTACACTAAATGGTTTGAGATATTTTATTATCCTAATGACATTAGTTAAATGATTGTGTAACAAATCAAAATCACATGTAATTATTTAAAATGGCCACCTTTGGCACGAACATAGACCTTAAGTTTTTGTGTCCACTCATCAATTAATTGAATTACGCACCACTTCCATTCGAAAATCTGCTGCTGCCTTCAAAAGAGACCACTTTAAACTTTCAATATATGGATGTATTTTCTTGCAAGCCATCTTCTGAAGCTTGGACCACAATTTTTAGTCCAGGGAGTTTAAGGTCTGGACTTGCAGAATACCAATCATGGTCGAAATAAAGTCCAGAACATTGACCTCAAGCCATTCCTGAGTTGCGCGAGCCATATGTGCTGGGCCGAATCCTGCTTGAAGCTCCAGCGTTCTCCATGGAAGAGGGTGTTGTTGAGTTTCTTGACCAGTGGCTCCTACCCTGTCTCCTGATACACTTTGGCCGACGTTTTGACCACTTTCTCACAGAAATGGAGGTCCGTGGTACCTTCGCAGCGCACGCTTCACCACACCATAACAGTTGTAGGATGATGGCCCCACTGTATCCTTCGAGCCTTTCAGCAGCTTGTGCAGAGCATATGGCATATACCCTGTCATTTTGGGCATTAAAAGTCTCCCCAAAAATGAAAATGTTTTCATCAGTAAAAAGGAATTTTCGGTGACCATTTGCTGCGTCACGCGACAGTAAGCGTTTTGATTTTAAGAGCCTCTGTTCCTTCAGCGCATTTGTGAGGAAGTGTCCTTTCCGTCGTTTGTAAGCATTAAGTCCCAGATCACTGTTCAATGTGCGAGACACATACAGTTGGGAAATTTTCAGCTCATAAGCAATCACAGACTGTCTCCGCACAAGATATCTTCACACACAAGTCGCCACTGGTCTCACGACTTCTGGAGTCCGCACAGTGCGTGGTCTTCCTACTCCCCGTTCCAGTGTCAAGCAAGCGCTGGATAGTGCAGTACACGAACCGTTTGCTTACTTTGAGGTTCTGGAGAATTTTGAAAATCTCACCTGGGTATTTGCCTACCTTGTGCAACGTGACCACAGCGACACGATTTTCGTGATCGCTCCATTCCATCTTTAAAACGAACCCCCAGAACTTTTCACTACTGCAGCTGCACTCGTAATGACTCATAGCTGGTGCTACAACACAGGAATGAGGAGCCCCTTACAAGAGGGAAAGTACAGCCATCCTCAAAAGTTGTGACAGTATTAATGGTAAGACTATGTAATTTATTTGAGGTTATTTTTTCACATATTCCTGTGATTGGAATTATTGTGTGTTGATCGACTGAAAGTTGCAACATCAATTGTCAATTCCAATACACGGTATGATAAGACTTATGTGACGGAACTTTATAGCGAGTATAAACTTCAGATATAGTAACTTACATAATGTCGCCGAATATTTGCTCTTTGATATTTCGTACGGAATCTGTCAGTAATAACTGTGCTGCTATTAAGGCTAAATGTCCCGTTTTTTAGTTTGTAATTCTGACACCACGTAGCAGCACCAAAGTGAGACAATTTCCTTTTTCATTTTTTTCTTGATCGGAAGCTCGTATTTGCGATCTGAATACCACTATGTATCTTATCTTAATTCCTGCCGCTCCTTCCGGAGCATAGGGCCTTGGCGAAATTTCTCCACGCAGTACGGTTCCTGGCCATTCTCTTCACTTGACTCCAGTTCTTGTCCACCTCTGCAATTTCATTTTCGATCGTCCTCTTCCAGGTCTTCTTAGGTCGACCTCGCTTCCTCGCGCCTTGAGGATTCCAGTCTAGCGCCGCCCTCTCAATAGCTCCGTCCGGCTTCCTTAGTGTGTGACCAATCCAGCGCCATTTCCTCTCCTTGATCTGGATGCTAATCGGTTGTTGATTGGTGATGGTCCAAAGATCTTCATTTGAGATTATGTCTGGCCACCTCACATTCATGATGCGACGCAGACATCTGTTAATGAACACTTGTAGCTGGTTGTTGATTGGTTTTGTGACTTTCCATGTTTCACAGCCGTAGAGAAGAATCGACTTTACGTTACTATTGAAAAGGCGGAGCTTGGTCTTCCTGGAAATGTTTCTATTTCTCTAGATGGGGTAGAGCTGGACAAAGGCACCATTTGCCTTCCTGATAAGGCTTCGAACATCTTCCTCTGCTCCCCCATCATTTGTGACTATACTTCCAAGGTAGAGGAAGGACTCAACTCGCTCAATGTCCTTTCCGTTGACTCAAACTAGTCGTGATGTCAGAATTTATCCTCATCTCTTTGGTCTTGTTGGTGTTGATCATCAGTCCTGCACGTTCTGCTTCTCTCTGCAACCTCCCCAGCTTATCTTCTATGTCTCGGTACCGTTGTGCCATAAGACAAATGTCGTCTGCGAAATCCAGATCTTCAAGCCTGTCATTTATATCCCATTGAATACCCCTCTTCCGTCCTCCCATTACCTTCTTCATCACACTATCCAGGACCAACAGGAACAGAGTGGGGGAAAGGACACACCCCTGTCTCACTCCGGAACTGACCTTTATCTTTTCTGTTAATTTGCCTTCGTGAAGAACCCGGCACTCATACCCTTCGTACATCTCTTCCATGATTCTGATGATCTTTGTTGGAATTTTATATTCCTCGAGCCTCCACATGATTCTTCGATTTACGGAGTCGAAGGCTTTCTCGAAGTCAACAAATGTGAGGTAAAGGGTATTCCGCCACTCCACACTCTGCTCCAGGATGATTCGGAGGGTGTTGATGAGATCCACACAGCTGCGATGTTGTCGAAATCCAGCCTGTTCCTTCCGAAGCCTTTGTTCTACGCAGTCTTTTATACGATTCAGGATGACTCTCGCCAGCACTTTGCTTGGACTGGACAGCAAGGTGATACCCCTCCAGTTGTTACAGTTTGTGGTGTCCCCTTTCTTCGGCAACTTGACTATCAACCCCTTCTTCCAGTCGGTTGGTATTTTCTCCTCCTTCCAGATCTTCTCCAACAGCGGGTGCAGCAGATCGATCGTAATATCCAGGTCTGCTTTCAGTACTTCCGCTGGGATATTATCCAGACCTGGTGCCTTCCCGCATTTCATCTGCTTCAACGCTGTCCGTATTTCGCCCCAAGTTGGGGGAGTCGAGGCTGATGCTTGGGTCACTTTCTGCTACCTCTTCATCTTCTCCTCGTTGCTTACTTTCTGGTCCTCTATCTCTATTAAGAACCTCAACTATGTATACTAGAGTGCAATTGAATTGATATTAATTCGATGCATTTTCCAAAATGTAAAAAAGAAAAAAGTTACTAACAGTTTTTTATATTTCTGCTTAAAATAAAATAAAAACAGGTAATACGAAAGCGGAAATTTATTTCCTGAATCCAATGCATTTTTCAGAATTAAAATTGGGTGAATGGAATCGTCAGCATTAGTTTGGGAATTGTTTTGAAAAGGGTGGTAGGGGTAGCGGCGCGGCTTCACAAGATCTCTTGCGCAAGGAAAATGATGGAACACGCCGACAGGGCGGAGGGAGAAGGGGACGATTTGACGACAGGAAGGAGTTGTGTTCCTCTTGTCATAGTTCGGCGAGTTAACTTACATGTGCAAGTGCCTATGCGTGGAACAATATCTGAGCAATACAATTATACTGTAGTAGTTTCACGCTTATGTAACGTGGACACAATGTGTTAGTACAGATACCTTTCTTACTTCGTCAAACATTCTTGTTGTTGTCGTCGTTCTTGTTGATGATAATACATTGTAGGGGCTTGGGATATCTTGGTCATCAGTCCCTTTGGCGATAACGTTCTCGTTTGCTGTTCCCAAGGTGGCAGGATCGAATTCTGGTGCAGCCAGTTGGCATTTGAGGGTGCGCGAATGCGAGGGAGTCGTGTCATTAGATTTACTGGCACGTTAAAGATCCCCTTCTGGGCACAATTCCGGCGTCTCTAAAAGCCGCAGTAGTTAAAAGGGACGTAAAACCAATAACGTTATTATAATTATCATCAGTCCCGTGTAGTTGAGTATGTGTGTAACTGTATTAGATTCAGGGATGGGGCAGGTGCCCTGAGACTTCAAGTACGGTACTATCTTGGCATTTACCCGGAGGGACTGTGGAAACACCGGTGAAAACACATTCAGGAGAGATGCTGACAGCGCTGGATTCCCATTTAGGTAACTGTTTTAGAGTTATTTGAGGATACATTCTCGAACAAGAGACATATTGTTTCGACATTAGTAATACTTTGTAGGGCATGATTCTTATCGCACAGAGCAGCGACGGGTTTCACTCAATGCAAAATTGAATACGGTACTGTATAGAAAGATATGACTGGTTAGTAGTTAGCACGTTCTTGATATTTTAGGGAAAAATAATGACAAGATGTGTTCGTGTTCAGGTTTATTGGGAATATCTATTCTAAAAACCTTCCGATGCTATTCTAAACACCATCCGATGCGGACGTCCAACTCTAGATATCGTCTTTTAGACATAACAAACAAGACCACAAACCGTGAAAAATTCAAATCTATTATCAATTTATGCCAAATGCGCGCGCACATTGACCTACATACATACATACATACATAATTTCGGTGATTCGTATGGGTCTTTGGTTCTTTTGACTCTAATTCCCTTTCTTTTTCAAGAGATCTGAAACGACTTCGTGATGCCAATCACTATAACTTACTTCAATTTTCATGGAAGTAATAATAAAAGGTCATTTATGTAGGACATTTTATTACAATAAACAAATTATGAAAATGCATACAAGAGCAAAACTATTATGTACATATATAGAATTAAAGTTCCTAAGATATTCTCATCTGCCTATTGTTAGCACAGTACTGCGTACTAGAAACAAACAAAAAATATACCTAATTATTTCCTGTTCATGAAATCAATGCTTCATTTTTTTCCATATCAAAGATAGCGTTTCCTGATTTACACACACTCAGTATTTTACTTCACCTCAGGTTCTCTTATATCCATTGATCTGGTCATCCTGGGATCAATGATCTCAGACAACAAGACTTTCTCGTAGCAGAATTTCAGTTGCATAAGCATTTTTTGTCTCTCTTTATTGTTTCTATGAGAATGTCCTTAGGCGTCCATACTACAAAATAACATATTTCCCGCTGTGATATTTCCAACTGGCCCTGGATCTGGAAATACAAATCATGTGAGTGCTTGAGAGTTATCAATGTGATCTCTCCTGAATGGCACTGTTCTTGACATTCTCTAGGCTTTCTGAGAATATCAGAACTGAGGTCAACAGCTTTTTCCCCTTTAAAGGGAAAAATCCCAGAAACACTTCTCTTACTTCAACTTTCCTATTGTGAATTTTCACATATCTGATAACTTCGGATATTTGGTCAGTATGTGATGTGTCAGGTGTGCTATCGAACATGATCCCCAAATACCTGGCAGATTTTATATCCATGATGACTAGCTTCTCCTTCACATGATTTGCTAGGACATTTATAAAAATAGCTTTCCAGTTCTTTGTTTTCAAAATGGCTTGTACATCCCCTTGGATTCCAGCCATAGTCGCAGCATTATCGTAACCTTGAACGCAGCACATCATAATGTCGAGTCCATCACTTCTGAGTTTTTGGTGCAAGATAAGATACTAATGCTTTGATTTGACATGTGCTTCGCTTTAATCTCATTAGGTGCTCTTTCAGCACTGGGTCATATTTAGAAAGCATCTCAACCATTTCAAGAAAGTTTCCTTTGTGCAATGAAGATTCATCTTCATTGCGGCCCCTGAATGCCAGATTTTGCTTGGCGAGAAACAATGTGATATCGAACAACCTGTGCAAGATATGTCTCCACTTTTTATTCTCCATGTCCATCAAAGCAATCTTTTCGGCGTCCATTGTTTTGTGCTGCCAACCTTTTCCACTTTTCAAAGCCATATAAGTGCTCTTCGGATGTCTCATGATTATGCACTTTCGGGCTCAGTTTCCACCACGTCTGAAACCCAGTACCAAATTTGGATGTCGTGTCTATAGCATTGACAGTAAAGAGTCGGCAGCAAAAACAATATAATTTCTCACTGACGAGAGAGTAAACCATCCATGTTCGCAACACTTTCTCGCCATTTGGCATCACCTTGTAAAACCACTCTTTTGATAGCTGGCGAACATCTCCTTTTGCTTTTAGATCTTGCCTTGTCACAATTCTGAAAGGCCCATCTCTGTTCTGGAGAGAAGTACTTCCTCTTTTGATGATTAGAACCCGCAAATGATCTGGAATTGGTACATTCCAATAAGAAGCTTCATCTAAAATATTCCAGTTTTATCCCTTAAGCTCATTCGTCATCACATTTTCAATATCATGGTTAGAGTCACTATCAGTCCACTCTTCTGCTACGAATTCATCCATTTGCTTCCCTTGTTCTTCTGCTTGATTTCTTCTATTTCAACGTCCTCCTTTGATGAATGCATACTAGCATCAGACAAATTAACCTCATCAATTAGTGACTGAGGAACTGTGTCTTCGGATGAACCCTGGGCCTCATCCGGTCTCTTTGCATATTGCAGCATGGATCCGCGTAATGTTCATAGTGATTCATTTTTCTTAATTTTTGCTCTTCTTTGTTGACATCCACTTGGCCTCTTCCTTTTATGTATCCCACGTGGCATGGTATAATATCCTAGAACAATAAAAAAATATAACTAGCGGACCCGTACGAGTAATCTCGCATGGTCATAAGCCACACTTTCCCCAATAGGTTTAAAATAAGAGACTTAAAGATGAAGGTTGTTATGTTTTTATTTTAACCAAATGATTATAGAACAGAACTTATGTTTCAGGCGTCCCTACGGCCAAAATGCGAACTGAACAGCAATGTCGCGTATTTTCCTACAGCAACAGTATTTGCAAATCACACACTTCATATAAAAAATTATATTTATGAAATTAGAATCCAATTCGTTACTGCTAATGCCATTTGTGTGCAGAGTCCATTGATTGAGAGCTTAGCCGTAACACTCACCGGTTATTCGATATTTATGAAATTATACGATTAGAGTACCGGTACTCATTCCTTTAAATTTCTGTTTCTGAAATCTATGCAAAATGATAAAGGAAAGACCTCAGAATGTTAAAGTGACATGAAACAGGCGTCACAGCGGCCAAAATGTGAAGTGACAGCAAAAGGAGCTATCTTCCTGCAGCAACAGTATCAGGAAATCGCACACTACGTACAGTTTTTTAAAGTCATTTTTAAAAAGAAATTATAGATATTTATGAAATTAGAGTGCAATGCGTCACTGGTAATGAATATTCTCTTTCATTTGAATGCTCATTTTTCACGATCGGTCGCTTGTGATTGCCGCAGGAGGGATCTATACTAATGATATAATATATATGATGAGTTGGTTTACCGGTAGGCTAATTGATAAAACAAATTATATTAGAAAATATTTTATTTATTGAACAACGTCCTTTAATAAGAATAATTTCACGGAGTGGCATAGAATCATAGACAGTGATATTTTGTTTGAAACGAAACATACCGAACATATAAAATTGTCACATTTATGTACCGGTACTTGATGAAATCCAATAATAAACGTAAGCCACATACCGGTACATACATGAGCTAAATGATAAATTCTCAATTTTTTATAACCAATGAAGTGAAGGCAGACAAGATAGACACTTAGTACTGGTAAAAAATCGATGTTCTGCTGTGCTAAATTTGTTTAAAAATGAAATTTTTACGAACCACCCAAATTTTGGTGTCACCCGGTGCGGTCCGCACCCCCCTAGTGACGCCACTGCTCCTACACTTCTGTATTAGAAGTACCGTAGAGAACAAACTACATCCGTGGCGCGACACTTGACGTTACAGACAGCTACGCACGGGGCTCCGAGTGAAAGCCGAAGTTATACGATTGACTTTGCGTCACCACATGGTAGCTTTACGGTTGGTTACGAAGTGAGAAGCTTATTATCCTCCCTGCTTCAAAATAAAGCAAGTGATTGTCCCAGAGCTTATCTATATTACTCTAGTGTAATATTCAACATATCATATTCTCAGAATACATTAAATTGAAGTACCTCCATTTTCTGCTCATTAAACGTCGGTATGTTGGTCTAGGGGTATGATTCCTGCTTTGGATGCGAGAGGTCCCGGGTTCAAATCACGGAAATACTCGGCATTTTTACTTTTGTTTTATCTCTTGAAAAGATTCAAAAAGTGCATAAAAGAACCTTAGGAACGTTGTTTTTTCGTGCGAGACTTGTACTTACTGTGTGCCAGTAATATAAATACATAGTTTGAGGTCAAACGATATTTTACTTTCTTGTAGTCGCTTTACCCTCCAGGTTGGCTTTTCCCTCGGACTCTGCGGGGGATCTCACCATTACCGCCGCCAGGGCAGTGTCCTGGAGCTTGAAACACCTGGCCGGGGGATAAAACTGGGGAGGTGGGACCAGCACCTCGCCCAGGTGTCCTCACCTGCAAAGCGAACGGGGGCCTCATGAGGGATGGTAAAGTGAGGGGAAGATTGGGAGGGATAGGCAAGGAGGGTGGCCCCACCTCCCCAGTGGTATCCCCCTACCAGGTGTTTCAAGCTCCAGGACACTGCCCTGGCGGCGGTTATGGTGGGATACCTCGCTGAGTCCAAACGAGGGTAGCAGATTTGGTGGCGTAGTTGGTACGTGTTGTTCTTCTATGCCCAAGATCGCGGGTTCAAACCCAGACGAAGCCGTCGGATTTTTAAGAGCGTTAAAAATTCCTCAGTATGTCTTCCTTCGGAGGGGAAGTAAAGCCGGCGGTCCCAAATCATAGATTTATGGCATGTTAAAGGACCTTCCAGTAATTAAACCTGTGTGAAGCTAAATTATAGGTTTTGGATAACGCCCTTAGGTTCCAACGTTCGTTGCCAGGAGCCGACTGCGGTGGCGTCCAGTAACCAAGTTCTGAACTAGAAGTTGTTGATGGTGGCGTTTGGCGGCAAAAGTAGGAACTACTTGAAAAAAATCAATGTCTGCAGTCCTTACTTGAATTAAAAACAGATAACACACACTAATACAGCCATCACAATTAACACCGGTTATCAGACAGATTGTACACCCACCCAAAGTACACGGGGCTACATGACCGCGTTGTCACAGTCCATAAACTTAGGAACCAACCAACCAACTTAAGTCCGAGGGAAACGCCAACCTGGAGGGTAAACCGACGAAAAAAAGGAAGCGTTTGACCTCAAACTATGTATAAAAGTTAAAAATGGTGGGCATTTCCGGGGTTTGAGCCCGGGACCTCTCGCACTCATAGCAGAAATCATATCCCTAGACCAACAGGCCGATGTCCTTTGAGCTGAAAATGGAGTTACTTCAACGTAATGTATTCTGAGAATATGATATGTTGAATATTACACTAGAGTATTTTACATTTAGTAAAGTGTCGTAAATATAGATAAGCTCTGGCACAATCACATGATTAATTTTGAAACAGAGAGGATAGTAAGCTTCTCACTTCGTAACCAATCGTAAAGCTACCATGTGGTGACGCGAAGTCAATCGTATAACTTCGGCTTTCACTCGGAGCCCCGTGCGTAGCTGTCTGTAACGTCAAGTTGGCGCGACAGCCCATGAAGGGCCTACGCCTACCTAGCACCCGCTGCGCTGTTCAGCCGTGTAACCTGCAGATTGCGGGGTGACGTCTAGTCATCCAACTTGTACAGGTAGAATATAAGTGAAATGATAACTGCTCAGTGCATTACACATTATCTAATGCAAGCGTAAAGAAATATATAATTTCAAGTATAAACTAGGAAGAAAACTTACTGGTATGTAGAGGTATTTTTAAGGCCTGGCTTCCTTTTCTTGGTACTTAGTCGTAATCTCCCCTAGGAGTTAGTGGAGTGCCCTTAAATCGGTTTTGGTTGTGGCTCCATTTTTCAACAAAAACGAAAAAATATCTCCCGTAATGCTCTCCACCAGTCGTACCTATATCTATTCTACCAGCAATACTGCCAAAAAATAAAGTGCCGAAAATAGAACACCTAACAAGCATTACAAATAATACTGTTGCAGGTAAAGTAAATTAAACAAAAAGTAATTAAAGAAATCGATGAACTAAGACCAAGAAGTCATAACTAGGAACTGGTAAAATATCAAAGGATCACTCATAAATATCCCGACCTTGACAATAATTCAGAACTAACCAGCACAGTCAATCACAACATTGGACTAGATGCTCGGGAATTCCATACCATCAGGTAAGGTTGTCGCCCTCTCAAATCACTCGAGCTCCACTCCCCTCCCCGCTCTCTATGACCTTGTTGTACTGCTGCGCCTTTTTGCAAGTACAGTAACACTTTTATTCAATAACTTCCCAAAGTGATTCCGACGATTATATCTAACCGATTTAAGTTTTCAATACGGCTTTGGAATCAGTGAGTAAACTCAACTTTCGTATTACCCGTTTCTTTCTAATTTTAATCAGATACTGTAATTGAAAAACAAACAGCAATTTTTCTGTTTTTGAAATTAAAAAGTAAGCAATGAATTAATCTCAATTCTGCTACTAGACAGGGTACATAGCAGTTGTCAGCGATAAAAAAAATTATCTGATGAAATATTTTCTTACCAAAGTGTCGGGACATTTAGCCTTAAAATTGTACTTTCTCGTAGGTTTATTTACGATAGTCAACCATTCCCTGACTGATGCACTGGGCACCGCCTGGCTAATTTCATTGCGTATTCCAGTTTTATTTGTACCTGTAGTAATGGAAAATTTTAAAATTAATACTTTGCGGAACGCTCTGTGTCCTGACATTTCTAATGAATTATCGTTCGTCATTCTGTTATGACGTTTCTTTAATGTGCGTTCGGAACCGCGTAAAATTTATAATTGAGCTATGACATATTAGTGCAGCGTGATTTCACGACGGCAACGGAAGTCTAGTTAGCAGCTTTGTCTTGGCTGATGCATTTTTTGTGACTCAAGAGGACTCAGACTACAGAAAGGAATTATTATAAGATTACCTTGACTACACCGTTCACTGACCAGCGTAATTAACAAATAAGACGATAGCCCACGTATCGCGTCGAGCCCGCTTACCAATAAAGCCGGGCGAGTGGTTTATACACATGAGCATGGGTCCGCTGTGAAAAATCCTCTCCAGAGTAACTCAGATTCCAACTTACGATCGCAGACCAACCCAACTCATCTGTGTTCCAATAAAGGTAATGGAGGATTCAGGATACCAGGAATGTTGTCATTAAGGCAATATTAAGATTAAAAAAACACTCATAGTAATTTTGTTTTTGATTACTCTCACTAATTAAAATCTTTATTAATCACACTATATATTCTGTAGGGCTATAATGTATAATTTGCTTATTACACATTTACTTTAATATTGATTTTTCAATTCACTGACAAAAAATTCCATTAAATAACAATATACCAATATAATCGAAGTACACACTGGGGCATGCCTTCATAAAAGCTTACAAAACAGAGAAAGCAGACATAACATACAACTCACAAGGGTAAGCCTTTTACAGTAAAAATGTCAAAGTTTATAAAACAGTCATGAATCATAATGAGAGATCCGAACACCCATGGTATTTTCTGCAGGAGAAAACATAATACGTCCTGTACAGTAAAATAGGAGCACATCGAGGAGTGGATTCCGAAGTGTCACTAAGTCAACTGTATCTTTTTAGCAAACAGGAAAGAAAACTGTTTTAGGAGGAAAAACTCAACCTATTAATGCATGTTGGTGATGCTAATTAGAAAATATTATCTGTTATTTAACACACCCTCTCTGTCACAATTTAGTGCAGTTGAAAAAAAAAAAAAAAAAACAATATAATTATATGTTCTGTAAAAGGACCTGTCGTCAGCAGATCACGTTTGCAGGAGAATGATAAAACGGAACATCACAACAGGGTCTTTAGGTGGCAATAACATTTATCTTAAAACTAGGTTTTAAATTATTATAAGAAAATGTTTAAGATTTTAAGATGCTAAAATTCATATCTTTGCAACCAACTAGCTACATAAGCTAAATTTTATACCAAAAACAAGTATTTAGTGTAATTGCACAATACGCCAAAATATTTTCGACAGAAGATTAGTTACCGTAATGCCAATAAACGTTTTTGCTATTCATATATTTTTAATCACAAGCACCAAGAACTGTATTTACAATAATTGCGCAATGTGACAGGTTGATTTGAAGAGAGAGAAAAAAATCATCGTTATGGTTGGTTCGAAAAAAAGAATGATTGCAGTTTTATATGACCATTCATTTCACAATCAAAGTCAAGGGACTACCTTTTTACGTGGAATTTGAACCACTGGACATGACATCCATCTTCGGAAATCTAACTTCTCTCACATAGAAATTCCACAGCCCCTAAACTTAAGAACCAACCAACCATAGAAATTTCAAGGTGAGGTGTATCATAACAACTGAGGTTATAGATAACTTTAAAGTCCCTTTTCACGGGACTCCCAATAACTCAGCAGTGACTTTGGTGTAGGATGGATATGAAGGTTAAAAAGCAAGCACCAACATACAGAATAAAGGTATATCCCCATGCAGTGAAAATCAAAGAATGTGCAATACAGCACTGCAAATTGATTACGACCATTTTACCTACTGTCAAATGGTGCCTTAGTTTTATTAGTACAACAACCACGACTCTCAAAACAGGGACTTATCAGAAGGTTCCTTAAAGGCTAACAAACACAAAGGAGAACCCCGCAACTTATCAAAAGGTTCCTTAAAGGCTAACAAACACAAAAGAGAACAACTGATTAGGACAACAGTTCATAAGGACACTAGGAAGTATATAACTATGCATATGAACTCCTCCTAATGTTTTAATGTGTATTTAGCTATTCATATGAACTTCCTCTATGTCTAAATATGTATTTAGAACAATCATTATTTGCTATCGTTCAACATGCAAAATGTTTTGATTAGTTAAAGAATATTTCTCGAAACATGTTTGTTATAAACAATTACAGGAGAAGAGGCAACATTCTCAAAACATGCAGGTCCACCTACTATAGAATTACGAGTACTGTATTCATTTTTAAGGTATTGATAGGGTTGAATGTTTACCCCTCATTTAATTTCTTTCAAGGCTGCTTCCTTCCATCTCACTTCTCTCACATAGAAATTCAAGGTGAGGTGTATCATAACAACTGAGGTTATATATAACTTTAAAACCATTTTCCAGTGTTGCCTTATTGACAATTGACATTAGCCCAATGGTACATTCAATGAAACCATCGTACTAGACTGAAATGTTTGACAAGCATTCTTACAAATATTAACAAGCTCAATAGGTGTGTAAGAAAATGTAGATTCCTTTGGAAACAGTTCCCATATAGAAATTCATCACATTTTATTCCCAATCTCACTGAAATGATACATGCATAGAAATAAAATAAAAAAGCTTGACTACCATTTTGTTTAAGTGATATACTTCAAAATGTGATGGGAAAAAATAAATACAATATGGTAGTCACTGTTAGTTCATTCTAGCTTGATGCATACAGCACCCATCGACCATCTACAATTGTGCAGGAATGAGACATTCTGAACATTTGCTCCAATGAAACAATTGATCAAGACAGAATAAAGTAGCAATTAATGTTGCTCTTTATTTAGTTTTCATATTTTGCAAGCAAATGGCTGTATAACAAACCGGATCAATTTTAATGGGAAACGACCATCTATTGAGTGTTCTCTGTATCCTAGCTGGGATCAACGTGGCCGATTTCCAAATTCAAGAATCCTGTGTGTAAAAAGATGGGATTCCGAGTACAATAGAAGACTCTGTTTGTTTCACAATTGTAAAACCTCATGTTATTAGCAGTGTGGGTCAGCACACTTAATTATCCAAAAATAGAGAGGAACTGTCCATGTCAAGTGTTATATTAAATTAGCCTCACTCAATATATGGACATATTTTCTTCTCTTCACAGCTAAAGATTTTACAAGAGATTTAAAAAAAATATCCTGAATATTTTAATATTTCGGGCAAGTAAGTGAGTTTTTTCATGTATTCCAATTCATTTGAGATTAGGTAAGATTACACCTTCAATCTTCATTGGCCACCCAGCAAGCAATTAAGAAGTCAACAATTTTCCAAGAACTTAAAAATAACATTCGGACATATGTATAGAACTAGATGATTTGGGTACAGTATATTCTTGATAATATGAGAACACAACATGGGTTCACTAACACTTTATCTTAGCTACTTTTTGGAGTAGCTTCAATTAGTATAACCCCATTTAATATTTCAGGCATATGACAAATCATCGAGACATTTTGGAATACCCTCGTTACTGTTGCAACCTTGAAATTTAATCTAGATATGCATATGAGAAATACCAACCTGTTAAGGTTTGATAACACCTTAAGGCCAACAGAATCCCAGTCATTGCCAAACCCCATTTTCCCCTGCATGACAAACACAACAAGCAACAGGAAGCTTGCTCAGAGGTTGCAGGAACTCAGCAGAGAAAAAAAAAACAAATTATAATAAGGTCTGATAAGTTTCCTATGTAATCACATAAGAAATCACCAATTATGTATATCTTCAATTGTGTATTGTACCCATTCGCTCTGCACAATAGTACCACTCTATCTAATAAGAATTCACCTACACCATCCATCAATCAATTTCATACATCAAATAAAAATCATAATATAATAATAAAAACCTGTGCATTTATATCTAAGTACTAACAAGTTATGTAAGAACCTGGTTGACAAAGTAGTCAAGCTAATGTGGATACACCCAATATTTCCTCAATGGTTTTGTCAAAATTATGGAGAGTATTTTTCAGTGTTGCCTAATTGACACTGCAACTTTTCAGTCTGTCGATTTAGTCGCAGTAATTGCGATTATATTGGGTTGACCGACTGAAAAGTTGCAATATCAATTTAGGAAATTATATACAGTATTATAGTAGAGATAGCATGCAAGGGGGCGAGTAATTTGCCATACACATCTTGTAACACTTGCATTTAAAAGGAAATCGAACCATACACACTTAAAAAAAAGTGGAGCCATACTTTTTTCGAACTGATAGCCTAATTCTCGAAAAGATTAATTCAAGGATATAGCAATTACAATAAAATGTGTCACACAAACACTCAGATTTCTTTTGCTAAAGTAAAGATTGCTTTGAAGCCATTTTTCAGTGTTGCCTTATTAACAATTGATATTGTAATTCTTTTTGTGTTGACCATCTGAAAGAAAAAAAATACATTATCAATCTTTCTGCAGTGCCATCATTAGGTCCTACATCACATTCCGTGCTCATCGCCCCATTAAGCTAAGCTGTGTACGGCTAGGAGTATGCCACATAAACTGCGAGTGTAGTCTACAATTAATGCAATCAACATCAGCTGTCTCGTGCTGAACCCAACGAATTCCTCACCATTTTTTTGTTTTAATTCATCAAGAACTTGCAATCACAATTATTGAGATATAAGTTATATAAATTCGATCTCTTCGCACATGCTGTACAAGGATTACTAGTAATAGCTATATGATAAATTGCTCTTCCCATTATTATCATTAAGTGCAAACCATTTTTCAATATCTTAAAATCGTTGACGAAATAATGGGGGTCTCCAAGTTAAGTTTCAACATTTTGTACAATTTAATTTATCAATTATGTTCTAGATCTGAATAGGTTCGTTTGGTGACGAAAACATGTCATCCCCTCTATTTTAATAGAGTGAATATTTGAATGAATATCATACATAAATACTGTATTTCCTTTAATGTAATAAAAAAGAGCCTTTAATTTTAAATCCTCAATACTTATTGCATGTACTGTAAAATACACAGTGAGCACCACATAAGAGTTCACACAGCATAGCTCGCCGGTGGGAAGCCCAGGATCCTTTCCCAACACACAAACCCCTTCCTCCTGGCCAGCATAGTGGCACCTCCCTGCTTTGTCCTTGTGAGGGTAAGAAGTTTCAACGAGACAGAATTGTGAAGTAGTATGTTATGAACGTTGGTTAAATAAACAACTGCACAAAGAATATTTTGTGTGGAGATACACAAATAGAAGAGGATGTGTGAAAGTTTACCGACATAGTCTGGGAAGTCCTCTACCGGCAAAGAAGTATGTTCGCGGCTTGATTAGAAAATGGCATGAGAAAAGCAACATCATAAAAGAGAGCCCTTCTGGACATCTAGCACAGGAATGAGACATTTCCCTGAGCTCAGTGTTTCTCTGCATATTGAAATATCATACGAAGTTAGTTTGGAGCAAATATGTTAATCTGTTTTCGAGATAAGGGTTTTTGAAGTTTGTCAACATTGGCGAATATCTACCAAATCTTTATTCATCTACCTTTGAGACATTTCTTTGAAAGCCATTTTTACAACTTTTATTTTTATGCAAATAAGGTATATTAACTCAAATTACTGCACCGATCTACTGGAAGTATCCACAGTATCTTTATGTGCATTAATCTGACCTAGAGTAATGGCTGCAGAATTTATGTAACTTGAGAAAAAATGCATTGCTTCAAAGCTTTTTAAACTTAATGAAACATTTACATTTACAAATAAAACGTTTGAAGCCCTAGAATCATGATTCTAAATGGATTGCAAGCCGTGAAATCCTCTTCAATTGTATTAAGTTTCAATCCTTTAACTTCAATAGTTAGGTCATAAATGTACAGTTTGCTTAATATGTTGTTTTCAAAAATCATTAGTTGTAATGTTGGTATCAGTGAATGATAATGCCTTTTCAGTAACTTAACTAATTTTATCTTATAAAGGTAAATGTTGATTAATTTTGATACAGTAATTTGTTTTGTAGCAGCAAATTAAGAAACTGAACTGTTTTGTTCAACTATTTAGTTAGCGCCACCTTAAGAGAACTTAATTATTAAATGCAAAAGAGACAAGAAAAATATCAAGTTACGGTGTTGCACAACCAAAACATATTTGTATTATTAGTCTTACGCACGATTCAACAAGTGGGAACTAAGTGCGCTCGTACTTGTTGCCATGGTAACCAGGTGTCGGAAATTCTTCCATGCTAATTCCAGATAGACATCCATATCCATGTTAAAATTATTGACTTACTACCTATTCCATTCATTATTAGTATTATCATCAACTATCTACTGTATAATTAGCATGGACAAATTTCAGACTACTTGTTAACATGACAAGTGCAAGTGTACTTATACCAGACCCAACACAACTGAACATGGGCTAGCCCAGTAGCGTGCGTCCAGCTGAGCACTGTTGCCACAGCGGAGATGACACAGCTCTTTGCTCGCAGTATACGCACGACGTGTTCCGTGAACACAAGGCGCTCCGAATGTAAGAACATGTACGAGCTGGGGGACCTAATCCTACGAATATCTATGCTCACAACGGAGTGCGCACAATGTGATATGAGGCAGATATAAGATATCACACCAACGTTATTTGTGCACGTGTCCACCTCCTGGTGTAGCAACCAGCATTCTAGGCTGTGGCCCAGGAGGTCCAGGTTCGATTCCAAGCTCTGCCAGGCAATGAAATTCTAGTCTGAGGGCTGGAACGGGGTACACTCAGCCTCGAGAAGCAAAACTGGGAAGATGTGAGTTGGATTACTACCTACACCATCCTGGAAGTGGTTTTTCTGTGGATTCGCACTTCTAATCCAGGAAAATGCCGGGATGGTACCTAACGTGCCATGGCCGCTTCCTACCCAAATCCTACCTGACTTACAAATGCATACACTAGTACAGACATCACAGTGACACAGGTTATCAGACAGATTACACACACACCCAAATACACGGGGCTACATGACCACGATGTCGCAAAGCCCCTAAAAGAATCAACAACAACCCGAGAGGTCCGGATTCGATTCACGGCTCAATCATGACATTTAGTTCTGGTCTCAGGGTTAGAACTGACTACACTGTGCTTCGTGAGGTAAAACTGTGAAGAGGTGAGTTTTATTCGACTCAATTACAAATAAAAACATAATTGCTGATACCACAATAACACAGGTTATAAGATTTTGTGTTTTCACGTACTTCGGTATTCGAAAGCTTCTTTTAAAGGCCATATACCCTGAAAATTATATTTCTTGCCTGGCTGTGTAAAACTGTTCGGCTGCCACTGGGCATGCTAAGGGACATATGAGTTCAAAACTTCAGCTCAAAGCACTTGTTGAAGCTCCACTACTGAATTGATACAGAAATACCGTCACTCTTCGTTATCTACCCTAGTGAACCTAAATATTTCAACACCTAAATCATTCCTTTAATTATGCCTTCAGTTCAAGGGCAGGTGTTATCTCCCGAATGGCTAGTCGTATCGTCACGGGGTTTGGACAGTCAGTTTCAAAAATTTTAGCTCTGTAACAAAGGGTCATCAAAATAATTGAATTAATTATTTTCGTGCGCGGAGAAAAATAACGATTTCGAACGGCGCAGCGAGCCCAGCTAGTTGAGTTAACTAGGCAACGCCGCGCTATGCTATTGGCTGGCGCGAGTGAGTGACTGAATCTGGCTCCTCCCCCATGTTCACAGTTGTTTTGGGTCTGGTATAGTTCCAACTTGTTGAAGCGTGCACAATACTCATGTTTCGGTCCTTCGACATCATAACTTTTGTTCTCACATTAATGCCACTTTTATATTATGTCTAGTATTTTCAGATTCTGAACTTTTTCTTCCTATTTTTTAAATTTGCTGTAAACTATTATTTTAATGTTTCTTGTACATTTGGGATTGTATGAATGAATGAATTAATTAAACAAGAGGTAATGTTATTTCAGGATGTTTTGAGTGCATGTCTGTATGGTTGTGGTTGCTGATAGATAATAGTGCCTTTCTATTTGTGTTTGTTGGTTAGTTATACTTGTAAATTGATAAGCAATTATTATATTGTCACACATGGATTTTATCTGTCTGGCAATACAGGATACATACTTACAAAGAACACTTTCAGTCCTTGAGTGACATCTGGCAGAGAGGAATTTGTGTGACCGGGAGGAAGCCTATGCTTTCCACCATTGTGCCAGGTACGCCATACCATTAACATGCCCTTAACTCTAATGTGTTGTTCACTGTATTGAGAAGTGCTTATTCTACATTAATATTATAACATAATGAGGCTTCCATTAACATGTTAACTAAGCTGGAAAGCAGCTTATATTTCGTCCTGAAATAGTTTGTACTTGACAGTTTGAGCTTGAAACAAGCGACGGTCAACTTAGTTTCCGTGCAATAACCAATGATTTAACTCAATACCTTTACTGAAATATTCTCAAATATATAAAAGTGAATATTAGAAACCAAACCCATACACCAGGGCACTTCAATCTCTTTCGTGCAATTCCAACAAATGCTAGCCATAACCGATGATTGATCTCTCAAAACCTTCACTGAAATATTCTCAAATATATAAGTGAATGTTAGAAACCAAACCCTTACACCAGAAGACTTTAATCTCTTCCTGTTCGAAGGCCACATTTGAACTCTAAAAATTAAAATAATAAAGAAATAATGATAACATATAGAAACGTACCCACTAATGCATACTGTACATTGAGTGACTGCTTGATATTATTTAATTTTGCATTTTCCTCAAATTAAGTTATCTTTAGTTGCTAGGATTTAGTAACATACTTAATCCATTAATATTCGATACCCCAGTAATGAACAAATTATTCCGTACATCTAGGTTCGTTTTTGCTCAAGGTAATTCCATTCAATTTCAGTACGTCATGATTAAATATTGTAGTTGGATAAATGTACGACATAAAGTATAAAAATACAGAATCAAACAAATACAATGTTAACAATTAATATTTCACAAGTTCCTTTTCGCAAACAACTGGTTTACTGCAAAGTTGATGACGTGGAAATAAATTCATTTTATTTCAATATCGCCAGGTATATGGGAATTTAAAACTTGATCCGGGGGCCGCACTGAACAGTTCGGCTGACCACATACGGGCGTATTCAAGACTATCCTGAGAATTTTTTATATTATGAATTACAGAACCTGCACTCATAAATAATTATTGCCCTACTTTGTGATGTATCATTCTTCTCCAGCATCCCCTCCTCCCTCCAAGTTTCACATAGCCAGTAAGACATTCCTTCCACTGGCCGTCATCAACAGTTTCGGCAGCCAGAAATAAGGCATGTGTCAAGAGCTGTATAGGGATTTTACCCCCCAAAAAGCCTGCATTCCACCAGCCATCATTACGGCACAGTTTTGGTGGCTGCGGGAGTCGGTATCGCAATACTACGCGTGCGGAAGCCAGGAAATTACGTCGTCACTCATGAACCTATTGCTAGTCCCACCACCACTGAACTTTTAAGTTTACAATTAGACACGATTTTCGTCGGCCATCGTTAAGGTGCATTATCTGCGCCTGCTGGAGTCAGTGTCACGATGTTACTATGCGCGCATGCCCGAAGATGTAGTCAGCGTGTTTTCATCTTATATAGATTATGACGTCGTCGAAAGTCGGATGGGATTAGTTTGATATGAATATTCACTCAAATAATGGCCACTTCTCAAGCTTGAAAAATGTGGTTTCTGCTTTCATACGGCAAGTCTAAATAAAATCACTGCAAAGTGACAACCACAATGAAATTTTAGATCTCGGAAGCATACGCACGTAAACAAAGATCACTGGCAACGCAGGACCGTCTGAGCCAGTAAAATAGCTTCTCCCTTGTCCTTTGCCACTGCTGCTTCGGAGTCCTATAATGTACCATTCTCTGAATGGGAAATGCGCAGTGCCCTTGCACTGTGCAGGGATACGGCTCCTGGACCGGATAACATACATAATCAAATGTTAAAACATCTGTGCGAATCCAGTATAAAAAAAACTGTTGATCCTCTTCAATCGTATATGGATTGAAGGGGAGTTTCCATCTCAATGGCGAGAGGGGATCGTGATACCGATTCCTAAGGCTGGAAAGGATCCCAGTTTGTAAGCAGCTATAGGCCCATTTGTTTGACAACTGGCCTATGTAAGCTGCTCGAAAAGATGGTGAACCGTCGACTGGTGTGGTTCTTGGAGGAGAAAGGTCTCCTGTCTGAGTACCAGTGTGGATTTCGCTCCCATAGGTCCACCACTGACCATCTGGTGCGACTTGCGAGCGCCATACAGGGTTTTTTTTTTCTTTCCCGAAAGCAGCACCTAGTCACGGTCTTCTTTGACCTCGAGAAAGCCTACGACACCACATGGCGCTACGGGATCCTTTCCACCCTTCACAAGTGGGGACTCCGTGGTAATCTACCGACTTTCATTGCGAATTTCATGTCCGACTCTTCCGTGTAAGGGTCGGTAGGACATTATCGCAATACTATACTCAGGAAAATGGAGTTCCTCAGGTTTCTGTGCTGAGTGTCACCTTGTTCGCGATCGCCATAAATGGCATTGTTGCCGCCGCCGGGTCCGCGGTAGTTCCATCGCTGTATGTAGACGATTTAGCTCTGCATTACAGCTCTGGAAGTATGGCAGTTGTGGAACGGCAATTGCAGCTAGCTATCAACCGGGTCGACAGGTGGGCTCACGACCGGGGTTTTCGTTTTTCAGCAGCGAAAACCTCCGTCGTCCATTTTTGTCGGCTCCGGAGGCTACATTTACACCCTGAACTACATCTCAGGGATGCTCCGTTGCCGTTGGTTGACACTTATCGCTTCCTGGGGCTCCATTTTGATAGCAAATTAACGTGTCAGCCCCATATACGGCAATTAAAAATGACGTGTCTCAGGCAACTGAACATGCTCAAGTTTCTTAGTGCCACTACGTGGGGGGAGGGGGGGGGGGCAGACCGTGCGGTGCTGCTACGGTTCTACCAAGCCCTCGTCCTGTCCCGGCTGACTATGGTTCTGCGGCATACGGTTCAGCAAGGCCGGCAACCTTGAACATGCTGGACAGTATCCACCATAGTGGCGTTAGGCTGGCTACCGGTGCCTTCCGGACCAGCCCGATACCCAGCCTACTCGCCGAATCGGGTGTTCCACCTCTAAATTATAGACGCCAACATATGCTTTTAGCATATGCTGCCAATGTGCATCAAATGCCGCAACATCCGAGCTATCAAGCTCTCTTCAGTACCCAATACCATCCGAGGTACGCCAACCAGCCTCGTGCCACTCGGTATTAGACTTGATAGCTCGTGTACTGAAATAGGAGTGGCTGTAGGTCCCTGTATGATCCGGACATCTAGCGAGGTGCCTCCGTGGCAAGTCCCGCGTCCGGAAATTCGGTTAGATCTTCACCGAGGTCCTAAGGTGAACACGGATGCCTCCGCTTACCGGAGGCAGTTCCACAGCATAGTTCACCAATTTCCGGACGCTGGCATTCTATACACGGATGGTTCGAAGGTGGGTTGTGCTTACGATATTGATGGTGCAAATACCAAGATCTCTTTGCCTGAGGCCTGTAGTGTGTTTACTGCGGAGCTCGTTGCCATCTATGAAGCACTGCAGTTTGCGCTAGAGGATGCACGAATCCACTTTCTCGCGTGTACCGACTCTTTGAGTTCGTTGCAGTCAATTGCTATATGATTCCCGCAACACTCCCTAGTGCAGCGAATCCACGACCTACTAGCCGGGCTGTGCCAAGCTGACACTCGAATCACCTTTCTGTGGCTTCCAAGCCACATGGGAATTGCGGGAAATGAGTTAGCTGATCAAGCTGCAAAAGAGACAATATCACTACCACCTCGACCAATGGAGGTACCCGCTAGAGATATTCGCTCTCAGTTACGCCTACAAGTTCTGGCTTTTTGGGAGAGTCAGTGGCTAGCTGACCCACTGCCCAGTTAACTGAGAGCGATCAAGGGAACTACTCGCGTTTGGCGGAGCTCCTTCCGGGCCCGGAGAGTCAGTCATATTGTGTAGGCTAAGGATAGGTCATACAAGATCCACCCACTCGTACCTAATGAGAAGGGAAGACCCCCCACTTTGTACCTCTGTAGCCGTTTTCACCGTGGCCCACATTTTCACCCAGTGTGGGGATCTTGCAGACTTACGAAGAAACCTTGGTTTGCAGATGACACTCAAACTTATATTAGCCGATCGCGTTATCCGCTTTATAAGTGAGAGTGGGTTAGGGCCAGCAATCTAAATTTCCAGTGAACATTAACTCAACGACTTGTTCGTTTTTGAATGATAATGTTTTGTTTTTCCGTAAATTTTGTTTATTTTTATAATTTTTATTTTTATTTAATTTTTTGTTTTATTAATTTTTGGTCTTTTTGAATTTAGATGTCCACTTCAAAATTTTAAATTCAATTCAAAATTTGTATTCTTTAATCGGTGTTAAGAGGGGCAGATGACCTCGTAGTTCCGCCCATTAAAACAACAATAACTAACTAACATAGCTTTTTTTTTTACAAATTGATGGCAAACGCCTAGTACAAACTTGCTCCGGACAGAATGACACAAAAGGCATGTAACATATTTCAATGCACATTGATCTTCATCAGGCCAACTGAAAGAAAAATAACAGTAAAGAAGTTATTCAAATCTTAGCCTATTTATGCCTACATTGTTTCTATTCATAAGTGTTTATTCTACACGGCATCTGAAAATTATTAGGGACATACTGCGTTTTTATGTCCTCCGAACGAAAGCTAAGCATATCAGAAAATCGACAAAGAAAGGTGAGTTTAATGCTCATGTATGCGCACCCCGTACATTTTCCAAATCAATAATTTTGAATGCTAATATTAACCTTCTTCACCAAAAATGTTTCGTTACGAATTCAGAAGCGGTTAACAAAACGTTTAAGGAAAAACGGATGACTTGACTGTCTCTTACATTATTGGGAATATTATGCAGATATATTTCCTGGAACTTATTTTCAGACACCGTGTATATCAATACCTTCTATCCAGCATTTAAAGGCACCCATAAACTGATTGGCTGATAGGAAAACAAGTAATATATAGAGATACACTAACAAGCACCCAAATAGGTAGGAAGCAGCACAGCATAGCTGCCAACTTTAAGAAAGTAAACATAGGAAGATGTTTGAAATAATTCCTTTTGTTATACTATTATAAGAGTTGATAGGAGCAGTTAATTGGGCTTCATAATCGAAAAAATAATGTAGTTTTATGTTCTGAATAGCATGAAGTTAACTGTGAGGAGCAGAAGATTTATAATCCAACAATTCAAATTAAGTATCTGTCACTGGGTTAATTAGAGACAGCATTGGAACCACTCTTAAGGCATTTATACATTGCAACTAACTGAAAGGCAAATTTGCATAACTTAATCTGGCAACATTGTCTTAGAATAAGTTGAGCGAGTCGGGTGTGAACCATGGTAAGTGACCTCCTGATCAAAATCGAGATAATGCATGTACGAGTATAGTATAAGTAATGGTCAAACAATCTAGTGCAAGCAGAACCCGATATTGATAAAATACAGCAGTACAGTTAATGGTAACTACTGCTTTGCTGCAGGCACACCACAGGCGCAGAGATGTTTGAAGATACAGTAGTTTTAATTACTGATACCTATTTAAAATATCGAACAATAAATATACTCCTATCACCATTTCTTTTTTTCTTCCTCCACATTGTATTTGTTCCAATCCATTTGGTGTCTGTTCTGTTTTTGTGTAGATCCAAGCCAGATGCTCGCCGAAGAAGCAGACTGCAGTGACCTATTAATATTATTACTATTACCTGCAGTCCCGTTATGAGAAAATGCGCCACCAGCAAACCAATGGCTAGATTTACAGGCTACATTTCAAGTGAATTGTCTACTAGCTTACCCTTTAACACTGGTTCAAGGCAAAAGTTACAGGATCAGATATTAGTACGATTGTTTTTGTATTTTTAAATTAAGTTAGAAATCCAATACATATCGGTAAATTAAGGATTAGAAATTTTTATGACAGATTTAATTACCTCATCCCTAACGATATTGGGGTCATAGACTCAAGTTCTAAAGTAAAAATTGGGCATTAACAATAACTTTGTGGTTGTTAATGTCTCCCCAAAGGCTTTAAAATTGGACTCCCCACCCATTGCCCCTACCACCTAATAAAATGCTTAACTTACACCTATGATGTGCACTATGCTATGTGATAAATAAAGCAACCAAGCCAAAATGAGTGTATTGTCATCTACCATAGTTTACACCCAAGCCCCTCAATTACAAGGGTTGGCAGGTATGGTACAACCAGAGACACTTATAATTAAGATGGATATCTTTGCTTCCAACTATGGCTAAGTGAAATCATGGAGAGGGTAGCCCCCTGTATTCTTTACTCTGGGTTATCTGCCCCTGAAGGACATTCCAATTACCGGCAGAATGGCAAGACCACACAACTAGGATCACCACTTGCACTGTCTCTAATCAAGATATCTCAAGAAACACTCACTAAATCGACATCTCCAATTTTGAATAAACTTGGTGAGCGACTTCATTCCATGCTCAGAGATTACAACATTTGAACTTGAGATTGAAATATAACACCGATACAAAGAATTAATAAAAATGAAACATTTTAAAGTTGACATCCATCATCCTCACCTCCCTCAGAGGGATGCATGGGGAAGGCTACCTTTGACTGGCAGGCCAAAGAGAGGCATCATCTCAATGGTGAAAACAATTATTTACATACTCAAAACCTTTTAAACCAATTTCAATATATATATTCGGGGCAATGACCTCGCTGTGCCGCCCCTTAAAGCAACGTTAATTTTTAATGCCTAGCATCGGTGAGTTATTTGCATGAGAGCCAATGTTTAAGAAACAGCCATCACTTAAGCCACTCACCAAATTCCATGAGGTCTATTTGTTGAGTGCTCCGTAAGTCATTCGTCTGCTTAATAAATGGTGAGTTAATAACAACGTCCACTTCAAAGATTCTAAATCAAGTTCTCAAATAACAATAGTTTCTAATTTATAGAATTTTGATGGGAAATATGTGCTAAACCTACTAAGAACATGAATGACTGGCTATGACGGGTCAATTGTTTTCCTGACTTACTATAACTAAATTTGTAGGTGTTAAATTCCTCATAACTAAAATATAATCTGCAAAAAAATATACTTCTTTCAGGAAAAAAGTAGATATAACTATGACTTCACAGAAAGTCTTAATTATCACAACTAAGGTACCTTGCCAGCTACGCATGTAATAAATGCTATGACAGCATCCAGGGCTTCCCGACCCGCCGTTGTTATCAATACATGGCTAGTTATCTGGCAGTGAGTCATTGCGACCTGGTCGCGGCATGGCCTCTGCAAGGCTCCGTTAATTAGGGAGGGCCCTGACTGTACAAACAGCCTAACGACTTTATTCCATTTATTTATTCATTCATTAATATAATATGGAACAAGAAAGAATCATGTCCACTTATTTTAATAAGGGAACATGGATATGACTCGTTCGAACTCAAAGTCACGCAGAATAGACATGAATGGCAAAACAGCTTTCAAACATTATACGAGATTTGTTATAAACTGGGATAAGTCTCCCCTCCCCCCTGTCCTATGGGTTGTGATATAGCAACACAGAAGAAATACCCACACCACTCTGCTAGAGAAGAAAATATAGACATCTTAAGAAAATGCGTCTCTGTCATCCCTTCCTCATTGGAAATATATTTTGAATCAGCCTGCAGATTGTCCTTGTTGAAGCCTAACAAGACAGCTTATGCAAAACTTGATCTATCAGCCATCAGGGAAATGATTCCTAACCACATGAAACGGCATGTGTCTATCGACAGAATGCTTACTACTGAACTTCTTATGACATATTTCACACTCGTGTGGTTTAATTCCTGAGTGCCGAAACAAGTGAAAGTTCAATTGTGATTTTAGAAGAAATCTCTGGTCACATAAATGGCACACGTATAACCTGTCCTCTTTATCCATGTGTGTTAACACGTGATTCGAAAGATTAGAGTGAGATATGAACTTCTTGGAACAGATCTTGCACTTATGTGTCTTCTTACTGCCGTGTCTGCTCATGTGGGCGTTTAACACGTGCTTCAGCTTGAAGGTGCGGCCGCATTCGGTACAAGGGTATGGCCTGTTGTCACTATGGGTGACCAAATGGTATCGTAGTCCAGTGGCTGAAGTGAAACACTTATCGCAGAACTTGCATGAGTGAAACCCCTTTCCACCGGTATGCTGGATCATGTGCCTCTTCATCACCCATTTCGAAAAAGTTTCTCCGCAAATCTTGCAGGGAAACGGTTTGTTTCTTTCAAACACTTCTTGGTATATTAGAAGTTTCTCCTTCTGCCGTTTCTCCGAACCTTCACTTGCATCCAATGTACTCCTAGTAATCGATCTTGCAGCTCTTTGTCTAAGAGGACTATAATTTGCACCCAGCTTATTCTTAGAGGCATATAAAGGACTTTTATATCCATGAAAGTTAGAAAAGCTGTGACCACCTTCCTGTTTTTGCTTCAACCTCCTTCTGACCCTGCTTGGAGAGACAACTGGGACTTGAGGATACTTACTCATCTTTGCCAGTACAAGTCTCACTTCAGTACAGAGTTTTCCATCTCTCTCTTTCCTGTTCATGTCTGCAGAATATAAGTCAGACAATGAAGTTTTAGATTTCATTTTGGTAACAAATTTTACGAGTGATCCTTGCATTCGTCTTGAATCGATCTGTGGAGGTTCGGGAAGTTCATCATCCACTGAAATGGTTGTGTCAGCAGCAAGACTTGGATCACCGCCATTAAGAACAACCGATTCATCGACAGGTTCTGTCTTGGATACGTGGATACCACCTTGCCTACTCTTGGAGAGCATATCCTTAATCATATCTTGCATTTCTTTGTAAATCCTTTGATCTTTACCGATTAAATTATTTGCAGAGTTTTTCTTGTGCTTATTCACTCGTTTCAAGTGCACTTGCTTCACATGTAACTTACAAGGACTAATTCGCGTGAAAGCAGATTTGCATACTTTACAAAAATACGGCTTCTTTCCTGTATGCGTCGCTGCGTGTTTGCAATATGCTTGTTTCACGTTGAAAGCCAAGTTACAGTGCGGACACTTAAATCGTGCTTGACGCGAATGAAGCTGCATGTGTACCTCCATAGAATACTCTAAAGCAAATGTCTTAGGGCACAACTTACAGATCAAAGAACGGTTGTCAGACGAATGCCTAGCGCGATGCTTAACCAAATGAAATAAAGTATCATACTGCTTTCTACAAATCTTGCATGCGTACTTTTTACCACCAACGTGAGTACGCAAATGAGCATCGCGTGACGTTCGATAGTGAAACATTTCATCACAAACTGAACACCTGAACAGGCCAACTCCGGTATGCACACTTTGATGCAATTTCAATTTTACAAGTTCTGAAAAGTTCTTGTTGCATTTATTGCACGTGAATTCGACGTTGCGGCTATTAATTAAGGGTGCATCTGAAGACGAATTATCATCTTGGTCAAAATCTCTGACCGTATCGTCCACAACCTGATACAATACTGATGATGGGTCTTGATATGAAACAACAGAATCATCCTGGCTCCTGAGGAGGTCGGAATTAGTATTTGAGTGTGTTAGATCCTCTGCTCTGGGGGCTTCTTTGCCATCAATGTCAGAATTATTCGCATTCGTTTTGGGGATATGAAACATGGAGACAGAACCCCTAACACCTTTCAAGTCACTGTCAGATTTCTCAGCTGCTGAAGAATTCTCACTGAGCATTTTAGGAATACCCTTCTGAAAATGATCAGCTATATGGAGGCCAAGTAAAAATCTGACCGGAAAACGATTATTGCAGAACGGACATTTATGTATCAACGGTCCGACATGAATCTTCTTATGCACTTTAAAGTGAGGCAAGAATTGAAAAGTTTTACCACAAATTTTGCATTTGAATTTTCCTATTTTTGATTTCCTGTTGGGTGTGGATGTTGCATTAGGTGTTGAATTATTTACCTTCAGACTTTTATCAATTACAGCGAGATATTGTCCTTCAGGAGGACCACTGATCAAGGTGTCTCCCTGGGAATTAGATAGTCGAGTAGTAGCACTATAATTGCTAAGTTCATTACTCACACTTTTGAACTCAACAGAGGTTGATTTATTCAATATAGTTTGCTTATTATTTCCGTCAAATTTCTGATTTTCATTGGAAACAGCCCGCTTTCCTCTTCCCTTGATAGAACGAGTCCTGTTTTTCAGCATTTCACTAGCGTTATTCTCCGTGTCAAATCCATTTTCTCTCGCCATGCCACTCTGTACTTCTTCCGAGTTCCCATTAAAGTCATCCGAGACTCCACCAGCAGCTTTATTACCAGTCTTCATGTACTCAAATTTCGCTGAGGACACATCGCGACCTTGAGTTACAGGAGAATGACTTGAAATGCCTTTGGAAGACCTGGTCTTCCTGGAAGTGGGAGATAATTTCCTTATCTCTTCAGGGTAAAGTTTTGGCATAGTTCTCTCCTCGATGTTCTCGGAATGACCAGGCTCATCGTCTTTGAAGCTGACTCTCGCCATCTTTCTTTTCTTACGGAATGAATTTCCTGCCTGTGTGTCTTCAGTAGCATTTTTCTTTTTTAATGGCATTGTCGGAGACTGTTCATTGTCTACTTTATGAGATATTTGCGACAACTTCTTGTCTAATATTACCTGTTGGATAGGATCTTGAGGGTCAGTGAGACTTTCAATAAGACGACTAACAGCATCTGATTCGTCAGAATACAAACCTACATTGCCTGAAGATGATGGGACCTTGTTCGGATTTGATGGTGATTTATTTTCGATCAATTCATGTGGTAAGATATCAAAAGGACTAGGACTTCTATTAACATAATCGCGAATCATCATTATCTCGTCATCAGAATCAAATTCGTGCTGATCTGTAGATATATTCTCCTTGTTCTGGACATCTTCATCATCCGAAAGAATCACTACATCACCACCATCATCAAATGCAATACATTTCTCGATTTGTTTAACGGTCGACTTGATATTACTCAACTCATCACCCAATGCAGTTTGTCCCACTTGGTTAGTTCTGGATACTCCAACTTCTTTTGGAAATCGAGATGCAATCTGGAAACGTTCAGGAGTCTTCACTGGGCTATCTGCAACATATCTGTCTTGCGGGATTCCATGACTTATTGTCTCGATGTACTTCAGAATACTATTCCTATCCTCCTCGGCTCTACGTTCTTCATCTTGGTGCCATTTCAGATGTTTCCGGTATGAACTTTTGGCGGAAAACTGTGCACTACATTGCTCACACTTAAGTGACTCCAGTATCGAATGTCTGCTCCTCATATGTCTTAAGAGATCAGTTCGTGTAGCAAAAGATCGGCCGCACTGAGAGCAAACATTGCCCCTGTGCATCCGCATATGAGATCGAAACTGGCTCACTTGAAGGAATTGCTTATTACATCTCAAACACTTCAGGGTACTTCTGATCTCTGAGACAGGAGTATGTTGCATGGCAATATGACTGTTCAGACGATCTTCATTTTGGAATACTACAGAGCATTTCGAACAGTTAAAAATACTCTCCTCAAGGGTAGGCTTGAAATGCTTACTAAGAGATTTACCATGGGGTGATTTCGGCGAGGGCGTTTTATTTGGACTTTGAATCACAGGAGAGTGACATGATTTTATATGAGACAGTAAACTGTTATCATCGGAAAATAGAATGCCACATCTGGAACATTCAAGATTTGCTTGTGATGCTTTCAAAGGTATTCTTGTTTTCTGTCGAATCGGCGTTTTCTTTGATTCTTTGTTGCCAGTAACCTTATCAGGAGACTGAATATTTATGTCCTCAGTAGGATTCGAAGTCCTCTGCATCTCTCTCATATATTTGTTAGGGGACCTGTGATCGAAGTTAACATGAGACTGCAGTAGGTTATTGTCTGGAAATTCCAAATCACATTGTGAACACTTCAAAAGTTCCTGAGAATGCTTCACCTTCATGTGTCGTTTGAGTGAAGAATTATTTGAGAACTTCATGTTGCAGTCGCTACAACTGAGAGCCTTTGGTTTGTCCGTCTCATGGCGATAATTAAGTGCAGCATTGTATTGCATAGAGAGTACGCTATCAGGATGATCACGAGCCATATGAGAAAGAAGATCCTGGTTCATTCGGTAAATTTTCGGGCTCGATTCTGGATGTGTTTTTTCATGTGCCTTTAGCAAACATTCCGCAGGGAATACCTTGTCACATAAGAGACAGGTGTTACGTACCGTCGAATTATGTGCATCCAAATGAAGCCTATAACTTTGCTCATGATTGAAGATCCTTTCACAACTAGCAGCATTGCATTGATAAAGCATGTCCTCCTTCGCGAGTACTTCCTCATTTAAAACTGTATCCTCATCGGTCAAGTCAACAAAAGGGGCTTCTTTTGCCAGAACGCCACTTTGTGATTTATCGGTGGAATGGACATTAGTCATATGTAATTTGAATTGACTTAGCAAAGAGAATTCCATTTGACACATGTGGCATGGAAATGTATTTTTATTTCTATTCTTCATTAAATCATGGCAGGACGACAGAGTACTTTTCCCACTACCAGATTTACTAGCATTATTAGTACTGTAATTTTGTGAATGTTCGCTAGCAAAAAAAATGCTATCAGCAGTCTCTGCAACGGAATTTGCGTGACCTGAGACTTTGCTAGTTGTAACAGACTTGACACCTCTTGTGTCATCGCTTCCCACAGTAGTCGACTTCTCAGTACTCGCGACATTTCGCACATTCGTAGTGGACTTGCGAATTACTATAGATTTCTCCAAGCCTGCATATGATTTCTCATGATCTGAGCTACTTTGGAAATTACCAATAGACTTAGGAGATCTGCCTCTACCGGGAGATTTGTTCACGCCTGCCAGGGATTCTTCACGATCTGGACTACTTTGCAGACTTCCAGCGGGCCTGCCCCTTCCTGGAGATTTCTTTAGATGTTGAAGTGATTTCTCCGATTCTAAGATATCTGGCACATACCTAGGTGATCTGCCTCTTCCTGGAGATTTCGTCACGCTTGATGGGGATATTTCACGATCTGGGCTACTTTGGAGATTTCCGGTGGCTCTGCCCCTTCCTGGAGATTTCCTCAGAATTTTAAGCGATTTCTCAGTTTCTGACAAATCTGGCACATTTCTAGGGGATCTGCCTCTTCCTGAAGATTTCGTCACACTTGCTGGGGATATTTCACGATCTGGGCTACTTTGGAGATTTCCGGTGGCTCTGCCCCTTCCTGGAGATTTCCTCAGAATTTTAAGCGATTTCTCAGTTCCTGACAAATCTGGCACATTCCCAGGGGATCTGCCTCTTCCTGGAGATTTCTTCACGCTCACAGGGTATTCATCACGATCTGGACTACTTTGGAGACTTCCAGCGGGCCAGCCACTTCCTGGAGATTTCTTCACAATTACATGTGACTTCTCCCTTTCTGAAACATTTTGTATATTCCTAGGTGATCTCCCTCTTCCAGGAGATTTCCTCACGCTCATTGGAAATATTTCACTATCGAGGCTTCTTTGGATATTTCCAACGGGCTGCTCCCTTGTTGGGGATTTCTTCACACTAGCAGGTATTTGCTCCGTTTCTGAGATATTTAGCACATTTCTACTGGGTCTACCTCTTCCCGGAGATTTACTTACTCTTCCTGGGGATTTGTCAACATCTGAGTCATATTGTATGTTTTCAGTGGGCCTGCCTCTTGCGGGAGATTTCTTCACATTTACAAGTGATTTCTCCGTTTCTGAAACATTTGGCACATTTCTAGGGGATCTGTCACTCCCTGGTGATTTCTTTACACTTAATGGGGATTTGACATAATCTGAGGTACATGCGACGTTCTCTGCAAACATCTCTCTTCCTCGTTCGCTACTTACTGAGGGTATCCTCACAGAAATATCAGTGAGATGACGTGGTTCTTGACGACTGGCATTATAACGATGAGCAATTGTATTTTCATAATCATCATCAACTTCCTGCTTAATATCCAATGACTCCATATATTTATCGAAATTTCCTTCAAGCCGCTTCCGCATATCCCCTAAACCTTCAGTATTGCGGCAATACTTGGTCAATGCTTCACGGGCACGTTCCCGCACAAGATCTAAAATATCATCTGGAGACGATCGTGAGTCGCTGGTATTAGAGACATCAGCAAAACATTCTAATGTTGATTGTTCAATGATGCTCTTCATGAGTTCTCTGAAGTAATCGTCTTCAGAGAGCTGTTCGTTTTCAGTCACTGAATGTGCAGTCTGCTCTTCGTCAGCTTTACTCCGACTGTGACTTCTCAAGTGTAAGCTGAGATAATTACGTGCCATGAAAATCTTGCCACAAACATCACAAGGAAATTGGCTTCCTCCTGAATGTGAGATCTGGTCTGATCGTTTATCTTTTCTTGCTGTAGGACTGGAGGAATTTCTTTGCTTTGAAGCCGAAATCTTCTTCGTCGTACTTAGAGGATCACCATCTTCTATCGCAGTGCCACAAACTTCCTTCTCGTAAAGAGTGCATGAGCGTCTCATGGGGCCGTGACTCTTCAAATGCAAGGTAAGAATATCACTACTGGTGAAATTCATATCACATCGAAAACAATGATGCTCCTTGTTCCCGTCGTTATCACCAGGCGGACAGCTGAAACAGAAAAGACCAACCGGTTATGATAATTGTGCAATGTGCCTAATACACACATTTGGGAGGACTCAGCAGGTCGCTTAGGAATACATGTGATTGACAAGGAGTTAACGACTAAGTTGTCAGGTTCTTATGGTGAGGATAGTCACTAACCTATTGTAAGCCTGGGGGTACAGCGGTTAATACTAGTAACCACAGAAAACGAAATACAAAAGGTTGCGTGCCTACTGCCGGAACGGTGTTCAGTCGTTCTGAAAAAAAAAAAACGAAACAAAATTCGAAAAGCACTTTCTTCATCACGATCTTAAAATAATTTGCAAACATAATCTGTAGTCAATTGACGGGAAAATATGTAACATTTCGAGACGACGAGTGTTGTTCTGGGGCACAACGTTAGCCGACATTTCACATCATTAATACATAAGGAATAAATACAAGTACAGCCTTCTCACTTTACGCAATTGAAGATCATTTTAAAACTTTTATTTTTTCTAACAAAAAATTGCTGAGTTACATGCAAGGTAGTACACAGTTCCCATTGCTTCCATCACCTGACTACTAAACCGGAGGCTGGTTGTGCATAAGGCAACGAAGGCGCGTCACACAGCAGAAGTAAGAAGTGTGAGAAGTAATTATACGAGCACAATAATTGTGAAATGTTCACCAGTTCATGACCAATGACTTATATTTTGTGAAATGACTCATGCATTTGACACACTAATATGCTGCCGCGAAAAATTTTGATAATATCCTACGCACCTTTCCGACTGAGTACATCCAATATTCAAGGCTAGTCGTTAATTCAGGGTGTTTATTTTTCTGGAGCGCGGCCAGCTACCAGGCACGCACGCCGTCAGCCAGCCAACCGACCTCGGATCGCAGATTGCGCGAAGGTAGGAACCGTAACAGAGTACATTAATTAATGGCAAATTCACCAGCAAATCATGATTAAAGAACTTACCTTTCCACAGAAAGGATATCTGCTGCCGTGTTTTCTTCTCCAGCTTCACTAGAGAACGGGTATTTGATATGTACACTTAATATTTTAAATCACCCCACAATTAAACAACAGAAGAGAATTGCAACCTGTAAAGGCTAATTTATTTACACGGCATAACGGCTGTCTGCCAGCCGAAGGAGAACATTTTCAGCATCTTCTGTGGAAAGTTAAGTTGTTTAATCATGATTTGCTGGTGAATTTACTCCGATACGGTCTCCATCTCCGCGCAATCTGCGGCCCGAGTTCGGTTGGCTGGCGAAAGGCGTGCGCGTGCTCGCCGCTGATCCCACTCCAGCAAAGTAATCACCCAGTATTACGTATATAAGCATGTTTACGCTAGTGTTCGATAATTTTGGACGAGTTTTAATTTGCCACATTTTCGGTCTGCATACAGAGAAAAAAAACTCTTTTACCCGCGCAGGGTTAAAGTAGAGACAATTTACTAAATTTATGACTGAACCTCTTTTCTGTAATTAGCGTACGAGCGCCGCAAAGTCTACTATAACAAGTGCATTGCCACAAAAAAAACTAATTTCCACACCACTATGGGGTACATTAAGAGGCGCATTACAGCCTATTTTTTACATTTTGCAAAAATGATGAAAAAGTACACTTATGAGAACACCCGGGCAGATGTGTGTGTCTGCCCTTCTGCCTGTGGGTACCCCGCTATCAATTTCTAAAGAGCTGCAGCTATCGAAACCAAATTCGGCATGAGTGAAGATCCATAGCAGGGCATCTCAAGGCCATATTATATTGTAAAACAAGCCATACTTACCAACTGCTGAAAAATACTTGATATTTGAACTCTTAAGTTGGATATCTAAGAAGGTATGCATGGGAACTGTTCCGAAATTAGGCACACATATAGGACATAATACTCCACATTTATTTTCAGGAGCCCGTACACGACCCTGCAACCAACTTGATTTACGTGTCCTGATTGGTTCAATGCTTAACTTCCTATAACTGGATTTCTTCAAAACTTCGCACATACAGTATATACAATAGATCATAACATTTCAAGTTAATCTTGAGCAATCCTTATACGACACAGTTGCCAACACGATTCTACGCTTGCTGATAGGTTCAATGCTTAACTGCATGTAACATCCATAGTATCTATTGGACTACAAATAAATTTTGTACGTGCACTGTGTATATAGTGAGCTGGAATTAGGCATTCATTCAGTCACCAGGCCTGCCATATGTTGGTAAATGCTCTCGATAAGTTTAACCATAGTCTCAATATAGTAGAAAGTGTGCAGGGCAAGCGTTCTAAACTTTGCACAGGTATAGAACATAAAATTTCACGTAGGCCTACATCTTTTAGTAACCCGTACTGTATATGACAGTGCTGCCAACATTTTGTTCGATTCCACACTACTGTTGGACTGGGTGATAGGTTCGGAACGAATGCTGTCGGTGGCAGCGATGCAATATTAAATGAATTTTTATATGCTGATTTTGTGAAGCATGTATATCTACAGTTGTTTTCACGCCACTGAAACCGAATAATGCAAGAAGGAAGTGTTCTCCAGCTCTGAATCAGTATATTATTTTTTTGAATACCTGGGCAAGCTCGTTTAAATCTAGAATTTTAAGGAGTACATTGGCACATTTTATTTTGCCTTGATTAACGAGTGATGATGCTGTATCACAACCACTGAAGGCATGCAAAAATAATATGTTATCTGAAGCTATTTTATCTATGATACTTTCTGTTGAATATATTTGTTGCAAAATTTTTCATTTTCCTGGTTTAAGAATATATATGCTTGAAGTGTAGATAAAGCCGTCAAAAGAATAAGAACATCCACATACTACAGAATCAAATGTAGATGAAATGCTGATTGAAATATTGCTCTTCCGTGGCTAGCTTGACCATGAATTTTGCAACTTCAAATCTTGTCTTCAACATTCTAATGAGGTCCAGAAATGTGTCCTGCGACACAGTTGGGATCATTGTCTCGTAAATATATATATATATCTCATGAAGCATGTTAACGTGATCGTCACGATCGCTCCGGATATTGGGCACTAGTGTCTGCTACACCTTCCAGATATCCATCGAAAACGATGGCATTGGATGCATATTTCGATCAAACGAATGCGACGTAGCTATTGAAAATGGATGAGAATGATTCACCGCGATGCCAAACGACTCGGTGCAACAAGTATCCTCCGTCGATGACATACATAGGCTCTGTAATGTATATCTCCACAATATTGCTCAAATACATTATATAGAGAAGATTTAACGGCATTGGGCATGTCTTCGTCATTAAAAAGCGATAACGGAAATGGAGCAAGTTCGTATGTAGAAGTTCCGTATCATATGGAATGCACATTCTTTGAAAACTTAAATACCATTAACGGAGTCATCAGGAACCGAACGACACTTAACTTAAATTTTTAACTGTACAACAATATACTCGTACTGACGACTCTGGCAGAATATTTGGGCTCTGTTGGCGTATGTTTTGTATAGGGGGGCCCACGTCCAAGCATAGGTGTCCCTTTATACCTGCGACAGACCGTGAGCCGGTTTCTCAACGAGTGGTAGATTATTTTTCATCAATATGCGTGTTCGTGTAGATTTGACGACGATGATTCGTTTTCAGGGGCCTAACATCGAGGTTATCGGCCCCTAATGAAATGATAAGAACCGCTCACTGCCTGGAATGAAGACGAAAATGGTTTATACAAAACATACAGTGAGCCTCAGCAACCATGCCTTATTTGGGTAAAAGAAGATCAATGGTAAAACGAATAAAGCATATTACAATTAAAAGCAGATATATACACAATAAAACTGTATATTGGCATGAACTAAAAGACCGACACCATATTAAAACTAGTTAGTTAGGTAGTTAGTTGTTTTAATGAGCGGAACAGCTAGGTCATCTGCCCTCTGAACACGAGATTTAAGTATACACATTTAATAATAATAATGTTATTGGTTTTACGTCCCTTTTAACTACACTGGCTTTTAGAGACGCCGGGGTGCCGGAATTTTGCCCCGATGGGGATCTTTAACGTGCCAATAAATGTACTGACACGGCTCCCTCGCATTTGCGCACCCTCAAATGCCAGCTGACTGCACCAGGTTTCGAACCTGCAACCTTGGGCTCAGCAAGCGAGAACGTTACCCCTGAGCCACGCAGCCAGACGTATACACATTTAGAATTCAATTAAAATTTAGAGTGGACGCCTAGACACGAATAATGCCTAAAATGGGGAAGAGAGAGAGAGTATAGGATTTCATCTTCTTGGGAGACAAAATTAGTTACAGTGGAGATTGCGGTCCTGAAATTCAGAACGAATTTCGCTCCAAGGACGAAGCGCCATGATAATGACTATGTCCCCAACCTGGAAGAGCAGAGATATCAGTTTGGCTACCAAATACAGATTATTCAATGTGACTTTATTCCCACTGCTCATGTATGGATGTGAGAGCTGGACGCTGAAACAGGCAGACAAAAGGAAGATTGATGCTTTTGGGCTCTGGAGTTGGCGTAGACACTTACGAATACCATGGACTGCAAAAGTCACCAATAAGGCAGTATTAGAGCGCAGCAAAACCCGTATGTCATTGGTCGGCAAGATTATGAAGTTGCGGTTAGCATACTTTGGCCATGTTATGAGATTGGAAAAAGCACTCATGCTAGGAATGATCAGCGGTACAAGAAGACCAGGTCGCCAGAGGACACGTGGGTTAGACACCGTTAAACAGACTCCAACCTCACCCTGGAGCAACCAAAGGATGCAATGTGGCACAGGACAACTTTCAGAGTGATGATCCATAGAATCGTCGATGGTCGGATTCGACTGAACGGATGACATCACCACCATCATCATCAATAATTATAATTAAAAAAAAAACAGAATTCAACAAAGAACAAAGCCTTTGAGTAAACGTACACTTGATAATTTAGATAACTGGCCCTAACCCACTCTCACTCATAAAGCACATGACGAAATGAGCAGCCGCCACGTCATTGGCTAATATAAGATCGAGTGTATTCTGGAAACCAAGGTTTCTTCGTAGATCAGCAAGATCCACACACTCGCTAAATACGGCTCCACAGGTACAACTCATCATCATCATCATCATCTTAATTTCCCCTTTTCCAGTTGACACTGGGTGGGGGCAAATATGGTTCCTCTCCACTTTGTTCTGTCGTTCCTCCATTCCTCTTCCGACACAGTGTTCCAATCCAGGTTCCGTTTTCTAATACTACTGTATTCTCCACCGAGTCCATCCAACGCATTCTTGGTCTTCCTCGTCCTCTCTTCCCTGTCATCCGTCGTTCCAGTGCTCGTCTTGGTAGCCTTACTTCATCCGTTTGACATGTCCAAACCATCTCAATCTGTTTTGCTCCAGTTTGTCATTTAGTTTCTGTACTCCCAATTCTTTCCGTATATCTTCATTTCTCACTCTGTCCCTCCTCGTATTCTGGACCATACTTCTCAGGAATCTCATCTCTGCTGCTTGTACTCTGCTCTCATCCCTCTTAGTCATTGTCCACGTTTCTGCTGCATATGTCATTATAGGAACATAATATGCTTTGTAAATAACTCCCTTAGCCTTAATTGGTATATCCTTGTTCCATACTAGTCCCCGTACCTGTTGGTAGAAAGCACTCCCGAGTTGTATTCTTCTGCTAATTTCCAAATCTAGTCTTCCATCTTCAGTCAGTTCGCTTCCCAAGTATTTCAAGTGTTTCACCACTTCCAATTCCTTATCTCCTACTTTGATTACTCCTTTTCCTTCTTTCTTATCTCTACTCATCACCACTGTTTTACTCTTCTCCACATTTATCTTCAATCCCCATTGCTCTATCTTTTCATTTATTACGTCTAACTGTTCTTGTACCTCCATCTCATCCTCGCTCCAGATCACAACGTCGTCTGCAAACAACATTACCTTCATATTTGCCCTACTATATTCTTTCATTGCTGCCTTCATGATGTCATCCATCACCATTACGAACAATAATGGTGGCAACACACTTCCTTGCCTTAGTCCAGTGTCAATTTTAAACCATTCCGATGTCCTGACTAGTCTTCACACTACTGTAGCACTCCATGCACATTCCTTTTATCATGTCTCTCAGTTCCTTGCCTGAGAGACATGATAAAAGGAATGTGCATGGAGTGCTGCAGTACTGTGAAGACTAGAGTCGGAATATCGGAATGGTTTAAAATTGACACTGGACTAAAGCAAGGAACAACTAAAGGATGCAATGTGGCACAGGACAACTCGGAGAGTGATGATCCATAGAATCCCTTCTCATTAGGTGCGAGTGGGTGGATCGCATATGACCTATACTTAGCCATCACAAAATGACGGACTATATACGTGACCGGAAAGAGCTCCGCAACACGCGAGAAGTTCCTTTGTTCGGTCTCAATTGACTGGGCATTGGGTCAGTTAGCAACTGAGTCTCCCAGAATGGCAGTACTTGTCGGCGTACTGAGAGCGGATATCTCCAGTTGGTATCTCCTTTGGCCGAGGTGGTAGTGATACCGCCTCTTTTGCAGCTTGATCAACTAACATTTCCTGCAATTTCCATGTGGCTTGGAAGTCACAGAAAGGTAATTTGAGTGTCAGTGCATCACAGCCCGGCTAGAGCTCGCGTCGGGCGAGAAGGCCGCCGGCTCTCTGGGATTTGCGCAGAGAGAGAGACAGAGATACATGTCCACTGTTGCAACAGGTGCACCTTGTCCGAGTCCCCACACCGCAAGCTGCTGCCGTGAGTTCCTGCGGTGTGGCAACACCGTCGCTTACCTCATCGAGCCGGTCTCTTTCATGCTGCTTTATATTTTCAAAGTATTCGTACACTTTGTAAACTATTTCTCGGCAGAACCTGTCGCTTACTTCCCTCTGCTTCCATAGCACTCAAAATGTACACAATCGCTTTCACTGGATCTTTAAATATTACGATATAATCACTGACATTACACTAGCTCAGATTCTCAAGACAGACTGACTGTGATTGGTGGGATGGAAGTGAGGCATGACGTAATGGTAGCGTTGTGTTCTGCGCACCGCCTTCCCGGCTGACTCGAGCTCTAGTAGGTCGTGGATTCGCTGCACTAAGGGGTGTTGCGGGAAACATGAAGCAATTGACTGCAACGAACTCCCAGGGTCCTAGCTGATAGCAATAACAGTTTAGATATTTTCAAATTCTTCTTTCAAACGGCTTTCATGCTCAATAAAATTACGGAGGGTGAGGTTCGAAATTACACACATTAAAAAAAGTTTTGCATATTGCCATGGTGCACAGTGAGGACTGACATTTATGAAGCAGTGTCCCTACACAATTGAGATCGGGAGAATAGGTAGGCCATTCCATTCTGTGAATACCATTCTCCTGAAGAAAGGCATTGACAATGCGGGCGAGCGTTATTGACCACGAAAGTGAAATTTGACCCGAAATAGTCAGCATAGGCTTTCACTACAGGCGCAAGGATATTATTCGTGTAACGTATGCCTGTCATAGGCGATGGGATGCATACGAGGGGTTCGGCGTTCATACATTATGCCACCCCAAAACATTGCACCCCTACCACCTGCTGGTATCGGTCTCGGATGTACTGGTCGTACATACGCTCACCAGGTCGTCTCCACACTCGCACAGAAATATGGGAACGTACCCATACTACGTGACCCGTTTAAGGGGGAGGGGGGGGGGGGTAGATTTGTGTTACGTAGTCGATTTCGCAGAGAGAAATTTCGTGCTTTTTCGACCTATCTTTAAGGGTAGATGACCTCGTAGTTCCGCCCCTTAAAACAACAATAACTAACTAACTCGACCTATCTTTGAATATTGTTGTTTTCGTAAATTAAGTTACGGTAACAATATGTTTTTACATAAGTTTTTCTTCATAATATTTAATTTACTAGTAATTATAAGCATGCATGCAGTCTTTTGCAATAAACGCCGCATTAATAAAGAAGAATATGAGTCAGATTTTGTTCATTTGTTTCACTTTCTACCTGCGAAATGATTAAAAATTATACTTGTCAATACAACGTAAAAACTTAAAAAGGGGGGGGGGGGGTCTTGGCATATACTACGAGTGGTCACCGAGGGGAGGGAGGGGTCGAAAAATCTTAAAAAGTAGGTCACGTAGAATGGGTACGTTCCCTATCCTATTGCCACAGGTGAGTGTATACAGTCGATATACACGCACGCTAGAACGACTAAATGTTTGAGACCACTACGAATCTTGGCCAGCAATGTGCAAAACTTGGTGTGTTCAGTAAACTGGGAGAGGGCTTCAAAAGAAGGCATGGTATCCACAGAATTTTCAATGTCAATTTTCCTGACTTTTCCTGACCATTTTTCAACAAAATTCCTGACTCGTGAAGTCATCGTAACATCGGAAAAGAGGTTTATTGAGTAAACAAATATGTATATATATATATATATATATATATATATATATATATTAATTTGCAGCCTCCACCATCCCCATAGTTGCCCAACTCTCGCCTCGTTATTCATTTAAAATACAAAATAAACGGCAATGTGCTGGGCGATGGGGTCGCCACATCCCTACGCCAACGCTAAAAAAAAAGCGTACAAAAAATAGGTAAACGAGAGTATTACTATGATGTACTGTAAAACTGGAAGCCTACCATAATGTCCAGTGAGTTATTGCTTTTTATCTTCAGAGATTAGTTGAACTAGTAACATCAAAATATGGTTGTAAAACACAAATTACTGTATGGTTAAGATAAAATTCCTGACTTTCTAATACTTTTCGCAATTTTTTCCTGACTCAAGCCATTTTTGCACACTTTTCCTGTCCAAAAACAAAATTCCTGACTATTCCTGACGTTTCCTGCCTGTAAGGGTAATTGTTCAGGAGTGGTGAACCTGGATTCTACACTTGCACTTGGATAATGTCATTTTCATGATTTTCATACCTTATTCCCCATTCTGGGCGTCATTATCAATTGAAATTACTGTCCATTGCCACTGCTGCGCTGGAAACATGAGCCAAATTACGTAAATATGAGTTTTAGTTTCTTGGTGCATGAGGTGTCTTTCAACTTTTGCCGAAGCGCACACATAGACGTCATATTGATGTTGGTTGGTTCCTCAGTTAAGGGCTGCGACAACGCGGTCATGTAGCCCAGTGTACTTTGGGTGTGCGTAGAATATGTCTGATAACCGGTGTTAATTGTGATGGCTGTATTAGTGTGTGTTATTGTAATTCAGGTAAAGACTACAGACGATCGATTTCAAGTAGTTCCTACTTTTGCTACCAAATGCTACCGTCAACGACACCTAGAGGCAAACGTGTCTACTGGATGCCACCGCAACCAACACCTGGCGGCGAACTTTGGAACTTAATAGAAGGTTAATCAAATCCAGCCTACAGATTTTGCTTCACACAATTGTAATTAGTGGAAGGTTCTTTTACATGTCATAAATCTATGACATGTGCCCACCGGCGTTACTTCCCCTCCAAAGGAAGGCATACTGAGGGATTTTTAACGCTCTTAAAATTCCGACGACTTCGGCCGGATTTGAACCTGCGATCTTGGGCATAGAAGCTCAGCATGCTACCAACTACGCCCCCGAAGCCGCTCACATTAATGTCACCAACATATGAGATACAAAATACACCTCGCAATTATGTGATAAAGCATTAGTTGGCAAACGGATTGGTCTGGATAAAGGTTATATATTCTTCTTCTTTCTACGTTTAGGCCAGCTATGGACCACATCATTTCAACTGCTTACGTCTTGGGGCCTTGATATTAGCCCAGTGTTCACGCTTTCGCTGCCTGTGGGACTCCTTTCGTTCAACAGACCACTTCTTGCCGGTTTTTAATTTCACTTTTTCTTGGAATTGGTGGTGTGCTCCAAGCTTTTCCTTCAAAAGGTCACGTTCCATAATGTCTGCGTGGGTGATCCCTACTTCGTGTAAATCCTTGTGTACCTCACAAAACCAGTGGCCCTTGGTTTTTTGTTGTTCAGAAAATTGGTAAATATCCGATTGGTGATTCTCTCGAGTTTCATTCGGGTTAAGTGGCCATAGAAAGATATTCTCCTCTTCCGAATTAATTGAGATATCCTCTCTACATGATGGTACAGCTCATTGTTATGCCGTCTCCTGTATTCACCATCGTCTTTCAACGGCCCTAAGATCTTCCTGAGGATCTTTCATTCCTTGGCTTCCAATTTCTCAACCAGACCCTTCCTATTCATTCCCAGGCATTCTGCTGCGTACAGCGCCTCAGGTCGGATAACTGTACGATAGTGTCTTATTTTGGCATTGCGGGACACTGTTCGCTTGTTGTACACTCCTTTCGTTAGCTGGTAGGCCACTTCCATCTTGTTCATTCTTGACGTGAAGGCTTCCTTCTCTGATATGTTGGGCTCGATCCACTCCCCTAGGTACTTAAACTTTTTTGCCTGACAGATCTTTCCATGTTCAACATTTAATTCTTTGACTGCAGGGCTAATATTAGTTATAAACTCGGTCTTCTCAAAAGAAATTTGTAAGCCTGCCTTTGCCGCTTGTATTCTGAGTTGGCTGACTTGTTTTGCGGCTGTGTCTAGGGAATCAGAAAAGATTGCTAGATCATCTGCGAAAGCTAGGCAGTCAATTGTCAGGTCCAAGCTCCTGCAGCCCATTCTCACACCATTTTCCAACACTTCTTTCCCTATCTCCTTGCGCCATTCACGAATTACTTTCTCCAGTACACAGTTGAAAAGTTAAGGTGACAGTCCATCTCCCTGCCTCACACCCGTCCTGATTTTGAAAGCGTCCACAATTTCTCCTCTAAAATTCACTCTGAAGTTTGTGTTAGCCAAGGTCTGCTGGATAATTGCTCGTGTTTTGTCGTCCAAACCCATTTCTTTTAAGATTTGGAAGAATGTGGTTCGATCAATAGTGTCATAGGCTTTCTTGAAGTCGACGAAGACAAATACGAACTTCCTGTTTCTGAGCTTCAAATATGAAAGAACAAATTTAAGACTCATGATCTGCTCTGCACATGAACGACCTTTCCTGAACCCTCCATGATATTCTCCCAGCTGAAAGTCAAGTTGTTCTTCTGCCCGGGTCTGGAGGGCTTTGGAGAGAATTTTGTACACTGTTATGAGGAGTGAAATGCCACGATATTTGTTAACGTCTGTTTTGTCGCCTTTCCTATGAAGAGGGTGAATCAAAACCGATGACCAGCCACTAGGGAGTTCCTCGGTTTCCCATATCTCCTGGATAATTTCAGTGAGTTTACTAATTGCCTTATCACTTGCGTACTTCCCGAGTTATATATTATTATTATTATATAAAATATTTGCAAATGGGGGTAATTCCCCGGTGGCAAATTGTACAAATACAGAAAATTACTAACAATAGCATCAAAAACAATATACACAATTCGTAATTTATGAACTATAATAATTACATCGTAGTATTTACACAACGTTTCAATCATCATATATATTATTTCAGTAGTATAGATTCCTCCTGCGGCGCTCACAAGCGAGCGATCGTGAAAAATGAGCTTTCAAATGAAAGAGAATATACTGTTGCATCCGAGGGATGCATTCACTTCCCTTCCCTATAACTATAAATTATATTAACTACAAACCTACAACTATAAATTATACATCTAATTTCACACGGATGCCTGCGGCATACGTCGCATAAGCACATACCAAGGCCAGGCCTAGTGCATAGAGACGACCTCCGATGACCCAGGCCAAGCACCTCACTTCCTATAGAATCCGCAACTAATGCTAACTCGGCAAGCGGATTCTATAAAACACTGAAGGAGAGGTAAGCCGGGGTCAGTCTTCCACAAGTGCTATCAGGTGCTGAGACGCTGCTTGTAGCTGCCACATCCAGATAGGTGAGTGTCTAGAGAGCCTACACACACTATAACACCAACACGTACATCATCCCCCTATTATTGTAAAAAGATCAAGAGTATCTGCTCTGCAGAATTTCATTGTACTCCACTTCAGGAGTACGGATTAAACAGTAGAATCCATAAGTTAACTGGTCTTTTAATTCATTTATTTTATTAGTTAATAAGATCCTACCCCTTAACTCACTTCCCGGTAGGATCCTAAATTAGTATTTAGTTAATTGTCTATTTGTTGCTGTAGTCAGCCACAGGCGTCACCTTACATTGCCTGCGTGTGCGATACCCATTAGGAGCACGGCCAGTCAGCTAACATCAGCAGGAATCCCAGCAGTCGCGTAGCTGCTCCTGCAAGCACATAGTAAATTACCCCTTGTAGCCATCCCTTAGAACTACCCCCGCAGTCTGTACGATTGGGTGTTCTTCCATCGAGCTGCATTCACGCCCGAACCCATCCAACCTACATCTTTTTACACCAGAGCCCCGGGCAGCCTTCAGCTACTCTCCTTTCATCCCCCTTTCCCTACACTTTGTAGAGGCTACCCTCACAGGTACCCTACAAATGGTGGAGCCGCTGAGTACCGTGACGTTGTCATAAGACAACGCTCTAAGGGGTACAGACAACGTACCTCTGCGGAAAAGATCCCTAAATGTAACCTCTTACTAGCCAAGCGAACGCCACCCAAAATTGGGAAAACTTTTTGAAGTACGGGTCCAGTAATATTTTTGTACCCACCCCGAGCCCGCGCCGATAACTAGTACATTTTTAAACGTCACCCTTACCTAGCCCTACGCAATTTACATCCCCACAGATACGCCCTTACAGTAGGACGTACAGTACAGATCCATGCTCAGATACCAACATATTGGTAAGTTCAAACGTGCATTTAGGAATACAGCACACAACCTCGCCGTTACCACCAAACCACTACGCCCTAAAATCCTAGTTAAAAAAAACGACTTAATATCGGAACACAACGCAGGCCAATTACTTGCCGAACTTGAGGACGCAGCTTTGGATCTTAGGCTCAAATACCCAAACGTAATCCGACAGCAACGTCCCCTCACACGAGCACAGGCACTGAACGCTCAACAGTCGTCCTCAGGTAGCGTTACCAGTGAGGAATTAACCCCCACATTACCCTACACCATATTACAACAAATCAGTGACACGCAACAGACCGACAATGGATTACAGACACTTTTACAACAGTTAGAGGAAACTCCACAGAATTCATTGGCAGGCGGATTAATCGCGGATATCCAAGACATCGCCTTGACTTTAGGAACTAATATTAACAAGGCACTTGCCACCATTCAAACCGCCCAGATTAACCACAATTTATCACTGGATAATATCCACGGTACTGAGCAATTCAACCCTCAGGACGCTCCACACTCTACCCCCAACCACCCAGGTACTTCCCAAGGCGGAAACACCTATATCACACCAGGGGAGGTTCACCATCAACCCCTACACCACGAACTATCTATCGCTGCATTATCCAACGGCACCCTAGATCACCCAGTCGAGCGCACCCCCTTAACCACCCCCGAAACTTCCTACAGCGCGAACATGGCCATGCCTACGAAGTATCCAATGATACAACCTGCTAAATACCCAGGTGACAAGCAGGACCCCGAGGAATATTTGAAAGCCTTCAATCGAACGGCTAAAATTAACGGCTGGTCAGCTGAGGACAAGCAACGCCTCCAACCGGCATACCTCACTAAATCGGCCCTATCGTGGTGAGAGCTCCACGAAGCCACCTTGGCCGACGCCACGTGGGAGCAATTTTCAGCATCCCTCATTCATACATTTCAACTCATCCCTGATGAGGATGACTTGTACGACCAAATCCGCGCCTGTACACAGGGTCCCACAGAAGGCACACAGGCATACATTAATGCCAAATTATTAATGTGTGAAAAATATAATAGGGAGATGCCAGACAGGCAGAAAGTGCGTCTCCTTATGCAGGGAATGCGCCCAACTTTGGTAGACAAGCTCTGCACCTTGCACAGCAACACAGTATTGGAGCTACAGGCTAAACATCAAATTTATCGAAGAGGGCAACAAAATGACACAAAAGGCCGTGGACCAGCACATCCGCACGGATAACGGTGATCTGCATCAGCAAATCCGAGATCTGACAACAGATGCAGGAGATGCAGATAACGGCCATACACACTAGCAATAAAACCCGCCCTCGTAGGGACGATCCACAAGATAAAGGGCGATCACCACGGGGCGATCACCAGGATCAATATAGACCCACTCATCTCCCTTGGCGTAATTCACCCCCGGTGAGAGAAGCGAACTTTTATTCGCAATACCGGGAGGAAGTGCCACGCCGCAACGAATCAGAGCCCTTCCGGCAAACACAGTATCGGGCAGATACACGCCCACGCGGTAACCCACCCCCCGATTATCCACCAAACCATCATCCCCAATATAGGGACGATCACACATGGCAGATATACGCGCCCGGTCTATACCCCTCCACACCGTCGCCCAAACACTCTCCCGCAACAGGAGCGATATGAGCCCCGGTACGAAAGGCCTCCCCCAGTATACCCTCAATACGCCCCTGTCCTACGAGAAAGGGGACCGGAGGACTATCCACTGCCCGACCACCCTTCACGGGATTCACGAAGGCATTCACCCCCACGAGCTAGACGGGTATTAATCTCTGACCCCCAATATCAGCCCCAACCAAACAACTGGCGAAGCCAGGCGCCCAGATGGCAGCCTCGCTACACAGACAACCGAAGTTATGCCCATCAAAAAAACTATTAGCTAGGGGAGGGCCAACACCCACTAAATCGGATAACCCTCTCCCGGTCATCAATAAACACTCAACTCAACCCCTGCAGGACAACTGCCCTGTCCGGCCCAGTAAGCTACAGATCCCCCACCTTCCACCTCCCAGAACACAGCGCAGGACATACCTCCCCGATCGCAGCTCCATGCACATACGGTCAAAGAGGATGGTAATTGCCTCTTTCGAGCAATCAGTTTCCTGCTCCATAAAGATGAGAATCGGCATAAAGACCTCCGAACACGGCTGGTCATATATGTCATGGCGCACTGGGACGAGTATAAGTATTTCCTCGCCGACGGGAATGATGCCTTATTCCCTAATAAATACGCATATGGGGATTACATGCATAAGAATGACACATACGCCGGAGCGACGGAGGTTACCGCTCTAGGCCATATCATAGAACACAATATCCATGTCTATACAATGGATAAGATGGCACCCACTTTTTCCACAGTAGGTTATAACAAACCTCTTTACCTTTTGTTCACGGGCAATCCAAATGTAGGCCATTACAGCCCTCTCACTATCAAATCGCCACACACAGCTCAATCCTCCACCCCTCAGGATGAAAAAGAGGACAATAAAGTCACATTAAAACAGGCGACAAGATAACAGCCCCTAAGGACATTAGCACGCCATGCGCAGTTAGACTACCCTTGATAAGACCACCCACATTGACTCAGCCCGCGGACCCAAGCGGCCCGACCACTAAACCAGGCGCGGCGAAGCCGGTAACGTGCATCGCTACTATCGCGAATAAGTTACCTCCACAGAAAGCCGGTTGCAAACCCACACCCACTCAGACACATCGACCCTCTAGAATACCTCAGCCGAGACCAGGGTTCACATCCCGTGACAGCAAACATCGTTCCAGATATTTTTATATTCACCGACAGCTCAAGAGAATGCTTAGGACAATACACATGGCAGACGAGGATGACACGGCTGAATTGCAACTCCCAGTTTCACGGGACTCACCAAAGCGTGTCAGGTTCAGTGATCAGCCTACAGATCCACGTTCGCTCAACACAACTACCACACCGGTAGACCACACATTCTCGCAATCCGCGATACAGGACGATAAACATCATTCCCCGTCCCAAAATTCCGCAGCAAAGGTAATCACGTATACCCTTAACAACATGTACACTGCACAAGACGGAAACAATATTGCAGCCCTCCCTCTCCATCCCAGCCAAAGTTAACGGATATAAAATACAGATCAGCTATTTGTTGTGTTAGCAGTAATTATATTACCAACGAGCGCATACATAGGATGCCTAACAACACTCGCCTCGTGGCTGCTAACTCACAAACCATTTCCTGCCTAGGGACTACTGATATACATCTTCAAATAGGTTCTTTTGAAACTAGCTATCCCATGTTTGTTATTAAGGATCTTTCCGTCCCAGGTATAATTGGCACGAACTTTCTTGCCAAGTTCGAAGCGAACATTAGCTTCGTCACTAATAAAATACGGTTAGTGAAGGGAGACCTTATCACTACACACCCGATATCACACGCCCGGAATACATACAATCCGCGAGCGCAGCGAGTCCCGCGCGCGCACCAGGTTTCTCCGTTGGTTACAGTATCTCCTCAAACACCCACAAATGCTGACGCAGTCACGCCCGCCACCGGGGACACGCAGTCACTAACCCCAGAACAAAACAGGAAGCTTACAGACCTCTTAGAGGAATATAAGGACATTTTTGCACACTCCCTTGCCGATTTAGAAGTGACCGACTTAATTCACCACCGTGTCGAATTAACCAGTGATACTCCGGTTCACCAAGCGCCTGATAAGGTTAGCGCTAAAGAGAGACAGGCCATAGAAACACAGATTCAGGAGATGTTACAGGCCGGGATTATCCAATCCATCGTCTCTAACTATAGTGCCCCGGTCATCCTCACCCATAAACCAGACGGTTCGCATAGATTTTGCACAGATTATCGACGCCTCAATATATTAATTAAGAATAACAATTACCCACTACCGCGCACAGACACTTATTTAGAGACCCTTAGCGGAGCTAAATATGTTTCAATAATAGATTGTTATTCGGGATTTTATTCGATTCCTGTCTATGAGCCTGATAGGCACAAGCTGGCATTCGTCACCGAAAACGGCCTGTTCGGTTATAATGTGTTACCGATGGGTTTAAAGAATGCCAGTCAGACGTTTCAAAAATTAGTAGACAAGGCATTTGCGGGCCTCAAATACCGCTCGGTATTGACTTACATGGACGACATAACAGTCTTTTCGCAAACATTCGAAGAACATATGGTACACTTGCAAGAAGCTTTTGACAGGATTCGGCACGCTAAATTAAAGCTAAAGCCATCCAAATGCCAGTTTGCAAAAAAAAGTTCACATTCTGGGTCACATTGTTAGCGAGACGGCATCACACCTGATCCTGCCAAAGTCGCCGCCATCACCGATATTCCCATGCCAGAAAACATTAAACAGCTACGTTCTATTTGGGCCTCGCAAGTTATTATCGTCGTTTTATTCACAGGTTTGCACAGATAGCTACCGGGTGAGTTAGCCGAGGTCGTTGCGGCATGACTGTTGGCAGTCGCTCACATCCGGGAGGCGAGGAGGTTCGAATCCCCCCGCCGGCAACCTTGAAGATGGTCTTCTGTGGTTTCCCATCTTCCTTCCAGGCAAATGCCGGGGTTGGTCCCTAACTATAGGCCACAGCCGCTACCTTCCAACTCCTCGACCCTCCCTTCCAACTTTCCTCCCCAACGGTACTCGTAGCTCACCCATTGGGTGTCCATCTCGAAGCAGCTACAAAACTGGCGAGCCGAACATGTCCTCGGACACTCCCGGCACTAAAAGCCATACGCTAAAAAAATTAAAAAAATAAAAAAAAAACAAAAAAACAGATAGCTAACCCCCTAACCGAGCTCACACACGAGAAAACGCCCTTTATCGTTACAGAAATACATAGAGAGGCTTTCAACAAACTTAAAAACTTACTACACAGCCACTGCTCCAACATTTCCAGGAAGGTAGGGCCACCTTCGTACATGTGGATGCCAGTCAGATCGGCATAGGTGCAGCCCTGTTACAGGAGGCCGAGGATGGCAAACAACACCCAATTACTTTTGCGAGCCGTAAACTTACACCGGTAGAAACCAGATATTTCGCAACCGAAAGAGAGATGCTCGCCTTCTCTTGGACCGTAAATTACTTCCGGACATATCTCTATGGTATTCACTTTACAGTAGTTACGGATCACGCCAGCCTTCTTTACTGGGACAAATTCAAAAACCCCAATTCCCGGCTTAATAGGTTTATATTTAAATTATATGATTACACCTTTGAAGTTAGGCACAAGAAAGGTAAGGCACACCTTGATGCAGATGGCCTATCGAGACTACCTGTCCTCGACCCGCCTGACGAGGATGTCGATCATGCCTGGGATTCCTTACCCACATTTGCAGTCACTCACATTGATCTGAAACAGGAGCAATTAAACGATCCCCAGTTGGGACAGATTAGGATTGCCTTAAATAATCGCGACCAGGTAGATAGTAAAACTGCCCGCTTATCACGCAGATTTTTTCTTGATAAGGACGATCTCCTTAGGTACAAATCCACGGCAACTTATGACGTCACACCCGTTGCCCTTACCACTACACTCCGCAACCACATAATGACGGAATATCACTGCCCACCCCTTAATGGCGCACACTTTGGAGTCCATAAGACATATTTGCGTATTCGCACTAAATACGATTGGGAGAACATGAAAAATGACATCATAGAGTTCATTAAAACTTGTCACACATGCCAGAGGTATAAACACCGGCCTGGTAAACCCCATGGCTTACTCCACCCCATCCCCATAGGTGAACTTTTCCACCACATAGGCATTGACGTCAAGGGTCCCATTACCACATCAGACAAAGGTAACAAATACATACTGGTAGCAACCGAGTACCTTACCCGATACATAATCACCAAAGCAGTCCCAAAAACCAGCGCGCACCAAATCGCAGAGTTCCTCATGGAAATCATTACCCAGTATGGTATCTTCCACACGTTGTTGTCCGACAGAGGAACAGTTTTACATCTAATGTTATTACACAGCTCCTTACATTGCATCACATAAAGGCGTACACGACCACTAGTTTCAGCCCTCAAACGAATGGCTTAACTGAAGCTATGAACAAGATCCTTGGCGGCGCTCTAGCTCGTTTCACTAACTATAAGGGCACCGACTGGGATAATTACCTCCCAGCAGTCACATTTAGTTACAATACATCCGTGTCGCAGGCGACCAAACACACCCCGCACTTTCTTCTACACGGCTACCATCCGCGCAGTCCGATCGACAACATTTACATCCCACAGGATACGCTCCCTAGTAACGCTGAAAGGTTGCAATATTTATGCACAGCCCGTGACACCACGCGACGTAATATCCGAACTGCACAAGAGAGGCAGAAACTCACATATGATAGGACCCACAAACACCAGGAATATAAACCCGGACAGCACATTATGATCTGGTCGCCCACGCGCATAAAAAAGTGTCAGAATTCCTCATCCCGAAATGGACAGGTCCGTTCAGAATCCAGAGGAAGATTTCGGACCTAAACTACATCGTCAACATACGGTATAACCATAAAATCATTAAAGACACAGTCCACGTCCGACGTATGAAACCCTACCATTCTCGGAAAACCGCCCCCACACATCGACCCTCCGTGGCTAAGAAACGTAAACGTTAGGTCACCCACGTAAGGCATTGAAATATATTTATATCACACACATATCAAACCCCGGACCATACGAGTCGAACATGCGCCCTACGCGCTATGACATCTGGTAGCCATGCTCACGGCCATATGTCAATGACAGTTCCCCACAGTGCCTAGACACAAGTCCTAGTTATAAGAATGCATGTTTCGTTGTAACCAATATAATAATATGTACCATGATCTTTTTATTATGTCCTATGTCCTGATATCATAATCCAGTTCGATAGCAAACACTAGTTTTAGAAAGGTCGAAACAAAGTAACACATGTCTCCATAGCAGCTGACAACATAGGTCAATTACACTCCACCGGACACTCTTTGCCAGCACAGCACATAGCGTCAGCAAGTAACACGTCCACAGCGACAGACATGCCAGGCACGGCACGTGCCACCGTACATGCTTGCATAGCCAGGCGTGCTCCGCCACATTCACATGAAGGCCACGCGTAAGAACGAGGCAAGACTTACTTATAGTCAGTGCATATACACACCATACTGATCACATTTTAGTTAGACGAGGAGCATAGCCAACGAACATTTTTACACTAAACGGTGCACCCAGTCCCGGTCCTTTAATCGACCGACGATCGATTCAATCCCTTACTGTAGGATACATGGAGTACATATCCTTCCACACAATACCTCTATATTTATGAAACTACATGAATAAAAATACCCTATACACTCGTGAGTTGACCGATTGAAGATTACATTACCCTAGGATCACGATTACTGACACACCACAGTATCACCATAGATACTTTTTATTTTATGGCGAAAGGTGTACAGTAGAGTTATTACAAGAGCGGGTAGGATACATAGACATTCTATCCACACGCGCCCACGGGGTCTCAAAGTGCGAACGCCACCGCTATATTAGAAGAGGTTGCGACCTCCTTTAACATCACTTTCGCCAATTACCATAATCTTTTGATAAGATTTACGCCATACACCATATTTACATAATTTAGCATACGCAGTTTACAATCCACGGCGTGGACACCACATTCACACAGGTTAGCAGCCTGCCGCACAGACAGAAACCTCGTATCCACAATAACACGGGTTAGTTGCCTTTCGCTCAAGCAAAAGCGTACCAATACAACTAACGCAATATACCGACATTCAATACAATTCCGCACATGTTTTTACAATAGCACAGGTTACCTGCATCCACCACAGCCATCCATGGGCTGATACCATTACGCAGATTATCATGATATCAGAGCATCAGACTCTACAGGTCCTCCGAGCCCAACACTTAGAATGAGGATACTTACATAGATTACATTTTACATACACTGTAATCCAGGCTACATTCTTTATTACATTTCACTACCTTACAACGCTCAGGACTGCACACTGGTTATAGACAGTGATGCGCGCTCCACACACACTGCCGGAAGCGAGGATAGCACATACAGCATCTCGGCTTACGAGCAGCAGGGAAGCCAATACTGGTAGGCCACGTACGGCGCTAGTCCAGTTCTCATACACTCCATTTTATATTTTTTCTCTCCTCACAGGGGATTTTTAACTTTTATTGTAATTCAATAGTGGCATTGACCACGCCATACCGTTATAGGGACAGACATGGCAAACAGTTCTCCAACGAAGCGTCATCATACTTAGCCAACGCATTAGGGAATACATTCAGGATTTAAATTCTATCATTCATCCTTAGTCTACGACGCCAGGCCTTGCGGAAACAGATCCGCTTGTGCGGGGCTACACCTCTATACTGGCCGCTCAGGGCTCCATTTTTATCATCCCGATGCTGAATTATGAGCTGTTGGTCATAGTCTACCATGCGACGAAATTATAGTCAATAATCACTTAACAGCATGACTTAAGAAAGCCACAAGGCTACTATAGGACCACAAGTCCTTCTATAGATGCCCCTCAATACCTTACACCCCTTAGTCACACAAATTTGTAGCTACAATCATTAGTTGGCCAAATTTCAACTTCGCACTGATTCCAACCTATATACATCTCAGTCTATGTATATATGCGTTGCATTCACATTCTGGCTCATAAGTATTTTACATCTTGTGGGGTTAAAGCACTGTAAATTTTTACATTAAAACAATCTTGCCCCCAAACGAGGTCTAGGATATATATCCAACCAGATATATATTCAGGCAGCAACTACGTCCATGGTCCATAAATATCCTATGTTTTGTGGAATAGTATCGTGTCACACGTTAAAGAGTCTTTTCCCAAACACAATGTAGGATAAGTATCCACCATGGGTGATAGGAAACGCCCAGTTTTTAAACAGGAAACGGTAAATGAAGGCCCAATGATTTTATTCCTTCAAAACACTCAGTATGCACTTGGATACACAAACAACTTATAAACATTAGGAATACATAATATGTGCATCGACACATGGATTTACAGGCCTACAAGTTACAGATCTCACTTCCATAATGCAGGTTATCGAATAGCCTTAGCCCATTGTGCTACTATACAGACAGTAGGGAAGAAGCGACATACCGTACCCGCCACGAAAGGAATTATTCCCCAGCCAAATAACATTTTTTCATTTTCCCGAAGTAAGTGGGATTAGACCACGGACACACTATTCCTACATACTGCATACAACATGTCACCCGCGCATAGAGTCGGGACGGCCTTCAACACGCCAGCAAATACATTTTCAGTACGCTACCAAAACAATACAGGCGATAGACAGAGTTTTACATAGCATGTGCACCATTTGAACACGAGGTGATGACAGCATAGGCCTACTGATTTTCCCCCAAAAGGAAATTGCTTTAATTTTTCATTATAATTACGCGTATTCATTCCCTCACACCCAAGTGATGTCATCAGCAGGCTGTGTCGCATGACACATTCACATACGCATCCCATCAAACGGGTACTCAGACCACACGGGCGTTTTGACATTGCATTCACTGAATGTCAACAAACCCGCCATGTTTTACACACACTCACAGCGCTCTTCTCCAATCGGCTTAGCGCGCGAGTCACCGATCCCCAGAGTGCGCGGTTACCAATTAGCGCAGCGTATTCAGTTGTTACACGCCCACCGATAAACGTTATCGCACACTCCGCACTCACGTCTTATCTCAGCCGTCACTCCTCCTCCGTGATACTCGACCCGACCAGCCATTATATTTTCATAGGCCGTCCAGTCACATCCACGCGCGACATTCAAATGCCATTCCGCCTAAGACACATGTTTAATTCCCCCGCACTGCCTAGTACAGTGCACCCGGCCCTTGTAATGGAACTCATTTCCTCACACACCCCTTACCTAACACAGTGAATGTCTTTGTCACGACAAAATGCCATTGTTTTCAATGCCACACACTGAGCGCCTACGTCCGCTCCTCCCCTTATATTTTTGATTATTTAGCAAACAATAATTGATTTTTCCTACACCACTGCACAGGACACGCCTTCCGTTATAGGAAACCACGCGCGTTCCCATACCTACGTCCCTAGATGGTCATACGCGCCAGCTGTTATTTTTCTTTCAAAGCGTACCTAATTTTATAATACCGATTTAGTACGGTCAGGATCGAGCAGAATCGGTCAATGCAAGGATCCAGCCATATGCCCCGACACAATCCCCTTACCCCCCACCGATCATTGGCTTACACACTTACATTTTTTTTTTGATTTTTTCTTTCCCATTGCAAAAGGAGGCACATTTATATTCACCCCACACATTAAGGTGGTTAAACATACTTTTATTCCCTCCACACATCCACATAGCGACGGATAATAGTTTTAAACACTATCTACGGAGAGCGGTACTCAATCGAGCCCGCGAAGGTGGCATTTTAGGTGCCTTATACATAGATATTACGATTTGTTAAACCGGCAGCAGTGGCTACGCTGGCTAAAGCGCAGCGTTAGGTCATGGGGCCAAGTTCTCTCTGCTAACTCGGTAGACGCGTGGGTTCGAGCCCCACCGTCAGCCGTCCTTGAAATGGTTTTCCGTGGTTTCCCCATTTTCAACACCAGGCAAATGCTGGGACGGTACCTTCTGATAGGCCACGGCCGCTTCCTTCCACATCCTTGCCCAGTTTCATTCATCTTCATCCATTCCATCTATCATCCCGACGCGCAGGTCGCCCACGGGCGTCGAATAGAAAGACCTGCACTCGCCTCTGAGGAAGCCATACGACAACAAACAAACGATTTGTTAAGACCAACCCGGCACACAGAGGTGTACCATACAATCCCCCATAACTGTATTTCAACACACAATGACAATCGGCAGTGCCGATAACGATAGAACATCCCCGAGCGAGATTGTTCACACTAAACGCACTATATTTTTGTCTCGGGATTGGTTACATATCGATCCAGCCCGCCTTTATATTACTCATTATGATAGTTTGAAAGGAAGCTGATACACATGCCGCTAGCAGATTATATCGATCAATTCTTAATTCCCTGTACCATTCCCCGTTAGGGATAAGAACGGTTTATATCATAGGAAATTACTTATTTATTAATAATAAACTGACCAGTTTTAGTGTATAAGTTTTAGTATATAAGTACAGGTGGTTTCTTATACACCACCGACAGCAGAGTATAGACGTGATCAAACGTTGACACCAGGTCAACGTCCAAACCCCCCTCCCCTTTTTTTTACACAGAGTACACACTGATACATATTAAACGTTTTCCCCATTACCCTGTTCATGCAAGGCACTTGGTATTAATGCAATACCAAAGGTGTGCACCAAGCTAAATCGCTCTTAGCTAAGTGTTAAGATGGAACACTGCGGAAATAAAAGCCAACAGTGGATTATAGAATACATTCCCCTGCTAACAATGGTTATATCAATATATTTATTTACATTTTTCACCCGCATGTGATATCTTTTCCTGCATGGAGACAACTAATACCCCTCCAGTAAATTGTTCCTCGCCATTTAACTACTTCCTACATCCTACTAGCACCACATGCACCCTCCGATTCTAGCCATCCTATTGCCCTGAAATAACTGTTTATAACATGTCAACATACCTTATAACATGGGAGATACCTTCCTCATCCCTATCAAAGGCAGGAAGGAAGATTGTAGTTTTACGTGACCGTGAATCTTGTGATTATGAGCCACGGGACCTCCTTTTTACGTGGAATCCGAACCACAGGACATGGCATTTCACTTCGAAAATCTCACATGCATTGACCGGGAATCGAACCCGGACCGCCTTGGTGAGAGGCATACAGCTAGACCGCTGAGCCACCACGCCCCCTCATCCCTATCACACCTACTAACTGTGTACAAATATAAATAAAATGCACTGAATTGGCGGGGAGTCCGCTTGCTAGGCGCAACGTTTGCGCACTGTGCCACATCCCCCCCGGACCCTTGTAACAAAAGCACACATTGGTCCCCACACAAACATAGCTCACTATACGCTATACCCGTTTGCATACCTGCCAACCTCTCAAAATGAAAAATCGGGAGATCGACGAAGCGGCGATGGGGGGGGGGGGGGGGGGGGTGCAACGCAACATAAGACATTACAGCAAATATATAAGTTACACTATTAACCTGTACATGACTAATTTGATATGACATCCCAGTTTACAAATGTACTTAAGTAATTTTAAATTGTAAGTAGTCTATCAAACAAGCATACCTTTCTTTCGACCACACTCAGGCATACAACAGTAGTGACGAATCGAAGATCATATAATTGGTCGTAGTTGCAGGTGATTGTGGCTGATTTTGCCCTCTTCAAAAAGGTCTTGCTATATTCTTGCTCGAAACACTTCCCTTTCTGAATCGACTTCAGAGTTATAAGTTTGTCCAAAGTCTTGTCGGAGAGAGACGACCTGAACGGAGTTCTTGTTTTTCTGACAAGACTGAACATTCTCTCACACTCTGCATATCTATGCGGAATGGTCAGAATAGAAAGCATAACTTTAGACAATTTGTCATACTTGAGTACCCCACCACTACATTTCATTTGGCCTACCAGTGCCCACTTCACATCAATTCTCTCTTCTTCCTCAAGAGATGTCACATCTTTAAGTTGGAAGTTACAGAATTGGGAATGCACATTTCTGCAAGGATGGCCGACGTTTTAGTTCTGGCTGAGCCATATCTCCCGGCAATTTTTGAGTCTGGGAACATCTTCCTAAATAAAGGACCAGCGTGATCGGAACAATTGACAGGGAGGTTATGTTCAAAAATAAACGATGTGAACAATACTTCTGCACGTGTTATACTGTCAGTGTCTTCCTCCTTACACTTGAAATAATCAAGTTTCTGGTTTTTCCCAACACACTGTACATTGTCTTTATGTTTCTTTGAGAGCACATGTTTTGAAAAGTCCCCCTTTCCACCATGCGAGATGCTGAAATCACACATACAGACACTACAAAATGCAAATGTTGCGCCTCTTCTTGACTCAGTTATATGCGGAAAGTCATCTTTATATAAACTTTTAAATGTCACATCATATTTCTTTGCCATATTACCGAGGAACCGATGCAATCACTCAGATCGAAAAACCACAATAGCCTACAGGCATATTAACGCCAACAACATCTAACAAAGTTATACGCAAATCATATAATTTCACGTGTGAAACAGATACAATATTCCGTAGCGTACAATAACTCTCACCCACATGTGATTATGCCAAACATCTAGGACCAAGCCCTGAATTAACCATCGACGATTTCAAACAAGGACGTATTCGAAGCCAACTTCAGAGAACTTTTTATAACAGCACGACGCAACGCGGGAAGCGGGAGTTTGTACGCAGTTGTCGATTACCGGTATCGATACAGAGCGATACTGCGGTATCGAGATATAACTTCAAAACACGTAAAGTCTATCCGTTCGATAGACGACTGGAGTGTCATCTCGCACATTCAATCCGAAATTATGCGTGGGATTTTTGAAAAATCGGGAGATTTAATACGTTAAGCGGGAGGGCGGGAGAAATGGTCTGAAATCGGGAGTCTCCCGCCTAAATCGGGAGAGTTGGCAGGTATGCGTTTGGTTTAAGCACCTGGTCAAGGTTGTGAGAGTGACCATATATTTTTTTGTATTGCACATTGGTAGATGGTTAAGGGACAACATAACCCTTGACCTGACATGACATGACAGGTGGAATTTGACGAACAACGGAAGGTCGAAACAGCGTCGGGTCGGTGCGGGCAAGCGCCCGAGCTGACGGTGTACCTAGCCTGTCCCGAAGGCGGAGGTGGCTACACCCACTTAGCACGACAGCACCGATGTTAGACCTGCGGATGGAGTCTTGATAGTTCGGTGAGGGGATTAACCAACTCCCCAGCGGACAGGATAGATCCTCCATCCAGAGACGACCCTCTCTACTTGACGTTTGTTAGTATGTAAGAACACGTAATAGCTTCATTGCGGAAGCAAGTCCTGTACACGAAAACAGATGGATAGCGAATGAAGAATGAAGAAACACGAAGACATATGAAATAAATGATAAGGAATATAGAAACACGAAGACAAATGAAATAATGAATATATGATCTCCCGGGCCGAGGTATGTGGCACCGATGTTCTCCTCTGTCCATGCCCCCGTGGAAGATCCCCTGCGATTTACGATTCACGACACTAGTTAGTATGTAAGAACTCGTAATAGCTTCATTGCGGAAGCAAGTCCTGTACACGCACACACAGGTGGATAACGAATGAAGAATAAAGAAACACAAAGACATATGAAATAATGAATATAGAATAAAGAAACACGAAGACATATGAAATAATGAATAAAGAATAAATAAACACGAAGATATATGAAATAATGAACAAAGAATAAAGAAACACGTAGACATGAAATAATGAACAAAGAAACACGAAGATATATGAAATAATGAATAAAGAAACACGAAGATATATGAAATAGTGAATAAAGAATACAGACTTACGAAGATATATGAAATAATGAATAAAGAATAAAGAAACACGAAGACATGGGAAATAATGAATAAAGACCGTGGGTTACGCTGATCGTACCCCAGGGAGGGGAACACTTTGAGATTGCCTGAAAAACGATAACGGAGGGTAACAAACATTCTCCGTTGGATATATATACACACATCAAAAAAAGTTTTGCATCACCTCGGTTCCCAGATCTCCGGCATATAGACGTTGACTGTGTATATTGTATCCAAGATACAGTCCCTTTGACTGTTCATAGATGTCACTAAAACTGCTCAAAGATGTAAACAACCATGCATGAGCAGGGCCTATTAGACGGAGGGGGTACGACAGCCGATCAGTTCCAGTCATTCCACCAGGACGAAGGTACGCTGCTCATGTTGTCTGTAGTTCTACCATGCCTAGAAGGTCAATACCGCAGTTCGATCGCGTCCGCATTGTTACTTTGTGTCAAGAAGTGCTCTCAACAAGGGAAGTTTCCAGGCGTCTCAGAGTGAACCAAAGCGATGTTGTTCGGACATGGAGGAGGTACAGAGATACAGGAACTGTCGATGACAGGCCTCGCTCAGGCCGCCCAAGGGCTACTACTGTAGTGGATGACCGCTACTTACGGATTGCCGCTCGGAGGAACCCTGACAGCAATGCCACCATGTTGAATAATGCGTTTCGTTCAGCCACAGGACGTCGTGTTTCAACTCAAACTGTGCGCAATAGGCTGCATGATGCGCAACTTCACTCCCGACGTCCATGGCGAGGTCCAGCTTTGCAACCCCGACACCATGCAGCGCGGTACAGATGGGCCCAACAACATGCTGAATGGACCCCACGGAACTGGCATCACGTTCTCTTCACCGATGAGTGTCGCATATGCCTTCAACCAGACAATCGTCGGAGACGTGTTTGGAGGCACCCTGGTCAGGCTGAACGTCTTAGACACACTGTCCAGCGAGTGCAGCAAGGTGGTGGTTCCCTGATGTTTTGGGGTGGCATTATGTGGGGCCGACGTACGCCACTGGTGGTCATGGAAGGCTCCGAAACGGCTTTACGATACCTGAATGACATCCTCCGACCCATAGTGCAACCATATCGGCAGAATATTGGAGGCATTTGTCTTCATGGACGACAATTCTCGACCTCATCGTGCACATCTTGTGAATGCGTTCCTTCAAGATAACGACATCGCTCGACTACAGTGGCCAGCATGTTCGCCAGACATGAACCCTATCGAACATGCCTGGGATATGTTGAAAAGGGCTGTTTATGGACGTCTTGACCCACCAACCACTCTGAGAGATTTACGCCGAATTGTCGTTGAGGAGTGGGACAATTTGGACCAACAGTGTCTTGATGAACTTGTGGATAGTATGCCACGACGAATACAGGCATGCATCAATGCAAGAGGACGTGCTACTGGGTATTAGAGGTAGTGGTGTGTACTGCAATCTGGACCACAAATGCTGAAAGTCTAGCTGTATGATGGTACAACATGCAATGTGTGGGTCTCATGAGCAATAAAACGAGCTGAAATGTTGTTTGTGTTGATCTCTATTCCCTTTGTATTTAAAGGTTCCGGAACTCTTGGAACCGAGGTGATGCAAAACTTTTTTTGATGTGTGTATATATATATATATATATATAAGAGTGTACAACAGGGATATATATACGTATGAACAGTTGTCATAATAATAGATGCTTCTTTTGCAGCTACGAGATCCGACACGGGACACCCGATCCCAATACAGGGTGCCCGATAGTTCTAGTAATTTATTTTATGTCTGCATACAGGGTAGCGCCACTAAGGGTGCTCTACGGGTTTTTGATATGCGAATATAATCCGTATTTTCATGCGCTTCAATAATGAATGTTATTTTCTTATACCCTCCAGGTCTAGGTCCAGTACCCAAAACCGCCCAGACGATGACAAGGAATAAACACCCTCTCCACACATCAAAAAAAACAATGTTTTCTTTTCATTACCCACAGGTGGCGTCATTGTATATAGCCCTTTGTAAATATTTTGCCCACGCCCAAACACGTCTCCCTCCCCTACTCAAAAACACAATTTCCCCACGATTGACTACATTTTTAATTACAGCTGCTCAATCCGCACCAGGGGGAGATATGCCTGTGGGATATACCCCACCGCAGGTCGGATCTCCATAATGAATTTTTTACACCTATCCATGAGAGGTGCAATCCGGCGGCGAGTGTTGTACTCCACCAATGTAAGAGTCAACCTTCCCCGTCAAGATGGACCGTCTGCCCACAGGAGGCGATCCATGCATATTAGGATTTATAATTTTGGCCATAATATAATATAGTTAGGTTTTCGAAATAATAGAATCGATAAATCTAGATTTAAGTATCACATGCACTCATGCGTGGGGTAAATTGCAAGGTATAAAGTTGTTGATACGGCATAGTTCCAAAGCAGAGAGAGAGAGTATGAGAGAGAAAGAGCAAGAGAGAGGGTTTATTTGTTCATGTTTTTTTAGATGTATTTAGAAAGCCACAGTGTACTTTTTTTCCCTTTTTCCTTTCGGTCCTTCTAAATTACCAGGTGAAAGGGTGCCTCCTTTTCCCCCCGCACAATAAAACCATTTTTTCTTACCCCCTTAACGAACACACCAAGGCACTCATTTTTCTTATCCCCTATTCTTTCTGTTCTTTTCGTTTATTTGTTTCTATATGTTTTATCGCCACTCAAGGGCACTTTTTCAGCACATCGACGAAGGGTAAGCTCGGCCCTGCAGCTGGTTTTTTTCCCTTGAGCTGGTCCATAATAATACTTGTGTTCATGCGTATGCTAATGATTAATGATAATGTATGATGATAATGATGTTCTCCAGGCTTAATATTGTGCAAGGTATTATACCGATATATGTATTTTTTTGTCTCAAACATTGTTAACTAAATTCTTCATGGTACAAATTACTATGTAAAAATATTGTCCCCCCCCCCCCCCCCTCACACACCAACACCTACACTTGCTCGCTAGGCACGGACCTGACGCGGACGCCGACGTCTCTACAAGACACTATGCACTAGGCACTGCACGCTGGCATCCACATACTCCTATATCAGATAACACACGCTACTCCACTTCCAACCTCATCGTTTCTGTCACCCACCCCACACGGGGATCATTAGATACCCCCAACAACGCCCCCACATTCTGGGCAACAGCATATCATACATCAAAAGAAGAGCAGAAGAGAAGAAAAGAAGAAACAAGATGTCAAGAAAGAAGATCTCCCTATACTCCTATATGCTACATAAACTACCCCTACGGGCTAGTCTCATCCCGTCATCAAGGTCGATGACTAGCTCCGGCGAAGGAGTTGTTGCATCCGAGGGATGCATTCACATCCCTTCCCTATAACTATAAAATATATAAACTACAAACCTACAACTATAAATTATACATCTAATTTCACACGGATGCCTGCGGCATACGTCGCATAAGCACATACCAAGGCCAGGCCTAATGCATAGAGACGACCTCCGATGACCCAGGCCAAGCACCTCACTTCCTATACAATCCACAACTAATGCTAACTCGGCAAGCGGATTCTATAAAACACTGAAGGAGAGGTAAGCCGGGGTCAGTCTTCCACAAGTGCTATCAGGTGCTGAGACGCTGCTTGTAGCTGCCACATCCAGATAGGTGAGTGTCTAGAGAGCCTACACACACTATAACACCAACACATACATCATCCCCCTATTATTGTAAGAATATCAAGAGTATCTGCTCTGCGTAATTTCATTGTACTCCACTTCAGGAGTACGGATTAAACAGTAGAATCCATAAGTTAACTGGTCTTTTAATTCATTTATTTTATTAGTTAATAAGATCCTACCCCTTAACTCACTTCCCGGTAGGATCCTAAATTAGTATTTAGTTAATTGTCTATTTGTTGCTGTAGTCAGCCACAGGCGTCACCTTACATTGCCTGCGTGTGCGATACCCATTAGGAGCACGGCCAGTCAGCTAACATCAGCAGGAATCCCAGCAGTCGCGTAGCTGCTCCTGCAAGCACATAGTAAATTACCCCTTGTAGCCATCCCTTAGAACTACCCCCGCAGTCTGTACGATTGGGTGTTCTTCCATCGAGCTGCATTCACGCCCGAACCCATCCAACCTACATCTTTTTACACCAGAGCCCCGGGCAGCCTTCAGCTACTCTCCTTTCATCCCCCTTTCCCTACACTTTGTAGAGGCTACCCTCACAGGTACCCTACAATACATTACCAGTGACGCATTGCACTCTAATTTCATAAATATCTATAATTTCTTTAAAAAATGACTTTTAAAAACTGTACGAATTGTGCGATTCGCAGTTAGTGTTGCTGCTAGAAGATACGCTCCAGAATTGGTGTCCACTTCTTACTTTGGCCGCTGTGAAGCCTGTTTCATGTCATTTTAACATTCTGAGGTCTTTCCTTTATCATTCGGCATGGATCTCGGAAACAGTAAGGAATGTGTACTCAAATCGTTTAATTTCATAAATTAGCAGTGACGAATTGCATTCTAATTTCATAAATATCAATATTTGTAGGAAGTGTGCGATTTGCAAATACTCATTCTCCAACATGCTGCAATTATGAGTTGTCGTCTTAACCCTTAAAACTATTAAACGTTAATTATTTTACAGGATTTTCTTCTGCATTCTAATTCCATAAATACCGATCGTCATATGGTTTTCAGAAACAGTAAATCAATCGACTGAGTACTCTAATCGTATAACCGGTGAGTGTTACGTCGTCTAAAACCTTACAACTATTAAACATTAAGTAAATTCTTTTACAGGTTTTTCTTCTATCATTATCCATGGTTTACAGAATCAGTAAATCTATGGATTGAGTACTCAAATCGTATAACCGACGAGTGGACGAGTGTTACTGGTAAGCTTTTAGTCAATGTACTCAGCACACACATGATTTAAACTCATTCGTCTAAACAATGAATTTATGGAATTTCAGGTTTGTTAAATTCCAAGTTTGTTAATGTCACGATACAGGTTTTTCTTCTGCATTCTAATTTCATGAATCTCGATTTTTGTAAGAAGTGTGCTATTTGCAAATACTGTTGCTGTAACATGCTGCAATTATGAGTAGTCGTCTAAAACCTTAAAACTATTGAACATTAATTCTCTTACGGTCTACCTTCTATCATTTCGCATGAATTTCAGAAACAGTAAATCAATGGATTCAGTACTCTAATCGTATAACCGGTGAGTGTTACGTCGTCTAAAACCTTAGAACTATTAAACGTTAATTCATTTCCAGTTCTTTCTTCTATCATTTCCCATGGTTCTCAGAATCAGAAGGCTAAATCAATGGATTTGGGTACACAAATCGTATAACCGGCGAGTGTTACTGCTAAGCTTTCAATCAATGGGCTCAGCACACACATGATTTAAGCTCGTCCGTCTAAACAATGGATTTATTGAATTCCAGGTTTGTTAATATGCCGCAATACAGGTTTTTCTTCTGCATTCTAATTCCACAAATATAGATTTTTGTAAAAATTGTGCTCTTTGCAAACACTGTTGCTCTAACATGCTGCAATTATGAGTTATCTTCTAAAACCTCCAAACTATTAAACGATAATTCCCTTCCAGTTTTTCTCCTATCTGGTTTTCAGAATCAGTAAATCAATGGATTGGGTACAGGTTTTTCTTCTGCATTCTAATTTCATAAATATCGATTTTTGTAAGAAGTGTGCTTTTTGCAAATACTGATGCTCTATCATGCTGCAATTATGAGTTGTAGTCTAAACCCATAAAACTATTAAACGTTAATTATTTTACAGGGTTTTCTTCTGCATTCTAATTTCATAAATATCGATCAATTCGCAAGGTTTTCAGAAACAGTAAATCAATGGATTGAGTAGGCTACTCTAAATCGTATAACCGGTGAGTGTTACGGCGTCTAAAACCTTAGAACTATTAAACATTAATTCTTTTACAAGTTTTTATTCTATCATTTTCAATGGTTATCAGAATTAGTAAATCAATGCATTGGGTACACAAATCGTATAATTTCATAAATATCGAATAACCGGCGAGTGGTATGATGATCCAATTTTCAGTGATTGCCTTCTTAAGTTAGGGAACGTACAACTTTGAATTCTGACTGAAATGTATCGAATAACCGGTGAGTGTTACGGCTAAGCTGTCAATCAATGGACTCAGTACACAAATGGCATTAACAGTGACGAATAGCATTCTAATTTCATAAATATCAAAGAAATAAACCAGCCACAGCACGCTCTAATGCTGACGCTCCACTCGGGAAAGCGAAAGTACTCCTGTAGGTAACCTGCAAAGGAGTTTAGCGCTGACTGCTACACACAGAACCAGGAAAGCTGCCCTGCAGGCAGTGTGCGAAGGAGTTTAATGATGATCGTTGCACTTGGGAAGAAGGGAGCCTCACTGTAAGCGGAGCGTGAAGACGTTTTCCAACGAGGGCTGTCCTGATAAGAGAGAACGAGGCTCCTCAGCCAACAAAATAAAGCAGGAAATCTTGACCAAGATGCTTTCATAAATATCGAAAACCGGCGAGTATTATGATGATCCAATTTTCAGTGATTGCCTTCTTGAGTTAGAGAACGTAGAGCTTGGCATTCTAACTGAAACGTAAATAGTGTTCTATAATCATTTGGTTGAAATAAGAACATAACAACCTTTCTCCTTAAGTCTCTCATTATAAACCTATTGGGGAAAGTATGGCTTATGAACATGCGAGACTTCTCGCACGGGTCCGCTAGTCATCATATATATTATTTCAGTAGTATGCACCCCTCCTGCGGCGCTCACAAGAGACCGATCGTGAAAAATGAGCATTCAAATGAAAGAGAATATACATTACCAGTGGCTCATTGCACTCTAATTTCATAAATATCTATAATTTCTTAAAAAAAAATGGCTTTTAAAAACTGAACGAAGTGTGCGATTTGCAGTTACTGTTGCTGCAGAAAGATACGCTCCATAATTGGTGTCCACTTCACATTTTGGCCGCTGTGACGCCTTTTTATGTCATTTTAACATTCTGAGGTCTTTCCATTATCATTTTGCATCGATTTCAGAAACAGAAAATCAAAGGAATGTGTAAGTTTTCAGAATCAGTAGGCTAAATCAATGGATTGGGTACTAAAATCGTATAACCGGCGAGTGTTACTGCTAAGCTATCAATCAATGAACTCAGCACAAACATGATTTAAGCTCATCCGTCTAAACAGTGGATTTATTATATTCCAGGTTTGTTAATATGCCGCGATACAGGATTTTCTTCTGCATTCTAATTCCATACATATCGATTTTTGTAAGAATTGTTCCTTTTGCAAATACTGTCGCTCTAACATGCTGCAATTCTGAGTTGTCGTCTAAATCCTTAAAACATTGAACGTTAATTCTCTAACAGTTTTTCTTCTATCTGATTTTCAGAATCAGTGAATCAATGGATTGGGTACAGGTTTTTCTTCTGCATTCTAATTCCATAAATATCGATTTTTGTAAGAAGTGTGCTTTTTGCAAATACTGTTGCTGTATCATGCTAGAGTTGTCGTCTACGACCTTGAAACTATCGTCATCATCATCATCATCATCATCATATAGGCCTCATAAATTAGCAGTGAAGAATTGCATTGTAATTTCATAAATATCAATTTATGTAAGAAGTGTGCGATTTGCAGATGCTCTAACATGCTGCAATTATGAGTTGTCGTCTAAACCCCTTAAAACTATTAAACGTTAATTTATTTTATAGGTTTTTCTTCTGCAATCTAATTTCATAAATATCGATCATTTCGCATGGTTTTCAGAAACAGTAAATCAATGGATTGAGTACTCTAAATCGTATAACCGGCGTGTGTTACGGCGTCTAAAACTTTAGAACTAATTAAACATTAATTCTTTTACATGTTTTTCTTCTATCATTTCCCATGATTTTAAGAATTACTAAATCAATGGATTGGGTACTCAAATCGTATAATTTCATAAATATCGAATAACCGATGAGTGTTATGATGATCCAATTTTCAGTGATTGCCTTCTTAAGTTAAAGAACGTACAACTTTCAATTCTGACTGAAATGTATCGAATAACCGGTGAGTGTTACGGCTAAGCTTTCAATCAATGGACTCAGCACAGAAATAGAATCAACAGTTACGAATTGCATTTTAATTTCATAAATATCAAAGAAAGAAACCAGCCATAGCACGCTATCATGCTGACGCTCCACTCGGGAAAGCGAAAGCACCCCTGTAGGTAACGTGCGAAGGAGTTTAGCGTTGAGCGCTACACATAGGACAAGGAAAGCACCCATGTGGGTAACGTGCAAAGGAGTTTAGCGCTGATCGTTGCACTTAGGAACAAGGAAGCCTCACTGTAAGCGGGGCGTGAAGAAGTTTTCCAACGAAGGCTGTCCTGATAAGGGAGAAGGAGGCTTCTCAGCCAACAAGATAAAACAGGAAATATTGACCAAGATGATTTCATAAATATCGAATAACTGGCGAGTGTTATGATGATAGAATTTTCAGTAATTGCCTTCTTAAGTTAGAGAACGTACAGCTTGGAATTCTAACTGAAATGAAAATGGTGTTCTATAATCATTTGGTTGAAATAATAACATAACAACCTTTCTCCTTAAGTCACTCATTATAAACCTATTGGGGAAAGAATGACATATGAACATGCGAGATTTGTCGCATGGGTCCGCTAGTATATATTATTTCAGTAGTATAGATCCCTCCTGCGGCGCTCACAAGCGACCAATCGTGACAAATGAGTATTCAAATGAAATAGAATAGACATTAGAAGTGACGAATTGCACTCTAATTTCATAAATATCTATATATTCGTTATAAAATACTTTAAAAATGTACGAAGTGTGCGATTTGCAGATACTGTTGCTGCAGGTAAATAGGCTCCATAATTGCTCTCCACTTCACATTTTGGCCGCTGTGACGCCTGGTTCATGTCATATTAACATTCTGCATGGATTTGAGAAACAGTAAATCAAAGGAATGAGTACTCAAATCGTATAATTTCATAAATATCGAATAACCGGTGAGTGTTATAATGATCCAATTTTCAGTGATTGCCTTCTCAAGTTAGGGAACGTAAAACTTGGAATTCTAACTGAAATGTAAATAGAGTTCTGTAATCATTTGGCTGAAATAAAATAACAAAACAACCTTTCTCCTTAAGTCTCCCATTATAAATCTATTGGGGAAAGTGTGGTTTATGAACATGCGAGATTTCTCGCACGGGTCCGCTAGTCTTCTCTTAAACACATCAATATGTTGGGGAAAGGCTCTAAGACTGAGGCAGGTAATGAGTTCCAACTATCAATACGATGATGATGATGATAATTGTTGTTTTAAGGGGCCTAACATCTAGGTTATCGGCCCAACTATCAATACCATGGTTAATGGAAGAATATTTCCTATAATTTGCAGGCTGTGGTCGGACCTTGACTTGATGCAGATGCTCTGCCCTGCTCAGGTAGGTGGGATTTCCCAGACGGTTGCTTAGTTCTCCCCAAGCTGGCCGATTAGTGTAAGTGTTAAACATTGCGTATAGTCTGGATTTCGTCCTTCTATCTTCCAGAGATTCCCACCCTAGTTTTTCTATCATTCGAGTTACACTACTTCTAGGATTAAAATCGTTGATCACAAACCTAGCAGCCTTCCTTTGTACCATCTCCAGATCATTGATGAGCCCTACCTGATATGGGTCCCAAACCGCTGAGCCGTATTCCAAGATTGGCGCCACCAGGGTCATATATTCTAATTCTTTTGCGGTAGAGCTACTGCCATTTAATGCCCGCATTACAAAATGAAGTGATTGTACGCTTTGGAGACGACAACCCACGTGAGTACCCTATTTCATATCATTACTTACATGGATGCCCAAGTATTTGCACGAGTCTTCTTCTACAAGTATTTCCGAGCCGATATTATATTGAAAATCATGCCTTTGCCCTCTCCCTATTCTCATGAGACTACTGCTCGGGTCCAAGATGCGTGAACCTGAGAGGAATGTGGATCGCACACTATGAGAAATGATGGTGACGAGTGATTAGGTTTCCCGGTCCGTGCTTAGTAACAGAACCAAATACATTGATCGGTGACTCACTCACTCATTCGCAACGCCACACTGGTTTCAGCAAAGACCCTATGTTAGCAGTATTGGAATAGACGGGAATATCAGGTAACACGGCGGGCTGGTGACAAGCTTCTCAATTCTCACCTGACCCTTCCCTGCCTGTGCCCTTCACCCGGCAAGTTCACAGAGCTTAGACCCGAGCAGTACATTTACTCGTATTTATCTTCATTTTGTTGTCAACCGCCCATTTATGAACCGGGTTGAGGTCAGATTGCAATTGAGCGTGAACTTGTGATGTTTGAATTTTTCGGTACGGTATACTGTATTACACAATCATCCGCAAACAAACGGCAGTCACTTCGAATCCCATTCGGTAGGTCGTTAATAAGTGCCAGAAATAACAGGGGCCCAAGGACACCTGACGTTATCAAAATGTCCTCCGACAATACATTACCAATTTTAATATTTTGCGAGCGACCAGTCAAGAACTCGTGAATCCAAAAAATTACTCTTTTATCAATCTTCGTTGCCGCTAATTTACGGAGTAGTATGTCATGAGGGACGAAATCAAATGCCTTCGGAAAATCTATAAGTACAGCGTCAACTTGCACCCCCCTGTCTTGCGAGTCATTCATATCCTGAAAGAGTGATAACATTTGGCTCTCAGATGAGTACCCTTGTCTAAATCCGTTTTGCCTCCCATTAAGCCATGATAACTTTCCCCACTGTTCCCTTAAGTAATCAGAAATAAGTTGCTCCGTCGGTTTACAAGCTAATAAGCCTATAGTTTCCCAAATACCATCAACGTTATCTTATCTTCCCTTATTCTACCTTCCAAAATCAACCTAAGACTTAGTACAGCTTCCCTTGTTTCTACATTTCTCCTGAAACTAATCTGGTCTTCCCCCAAATCCGTTTCTATCTGGCTTTCCATTCTCTGGTAAATTATTCTAGACAGGATTTTCGAAGCATGAGTAATCAAGCTGATTGTACGGTAATCTTCACATCTGCCAGCTCCTACTTTCATCGGTATAGGGATGATAACATTCTCCTTGAAATCAGAGGGTATCTCGCCTGACCCATAAATCCTACACACCAAGTGAAATAACCTGATCAGACCATCATCACCTATGCAGCGTAGCAACTCAATTGGTATATCATCTATGCCTGGTGCCTTGTTCCCGCTTTAGTCTTCAAAATGCTCTGTCAAATTCTAATCTCACTATTAAATCTCCATTCGCATCCCAATCAATTTCCTATTCCCTTTTCAGTATATGATTCTCAATCTCTTTTACCTGTTACAAACACACTATGTAATCTTTCGATCTCTCAACCTTTTCTTCCCTATCTGTGCCCTTAATATTACAGTACATAGTCTACTTCCCCCCAAAAGTATTCTTAATCCTTCCATAAGCTGTGTGTTCTTTTCCTAATTAGAGACAATTTTCTATACCTGCACATTTCTCTTTCAACCATTCTTCTTTCAATTCCTAACACTTCTTGCTAACCTCATTTATCAGACGTCTGTATTCTGCTTTCCCCTTATCATATCTTACATTCTTGTATTTCCACCTTTTATCCATTAATTCTAGTATATCCTGAGCGATCCACAGTTTTCTACATATTCTTTCTTTCCTACCAATGTTTTCTTCTGCGGATTTTGTTATTTCAATCTTCAAAAGTGCCCATTCATCTGCAATTGAAGTTTGTTGAGGATTTTTCATTAGTCCTTCCTTTATAAAAAAAAAAATAACTAAAAAACTCACTAAACACATTGATATCGATCTTAAAATAATAATACTTTCATTGCAGCTAAACAGCCATATAATACCCTCATATACACTATGTTTGCGCACGTGCGCCGTGGGTAGCATAGTCTTTTATGGACTTGATTCTTTTGCTGCATTTCTCTATACGGTAGCATTCACATGTATGTCCGCATAGTTGACATACACATGTGTCGTCCGGATCATGATATGCATTATTGGTACCAATCAAATGGTGAAAACCATGAACTGCCAGGCGTGTGAACATGTGCCTCTTCTCAAAGCTAGCTGATGTCCACGCCCGGTCAACCATGGCAACCGTTCCATAAAATTCCAGTGGGATTTCTTCTCTTTTCCTTCTGAGCGTCTTTAATAGGTTTTCCGAACCTTTTGTGCTAGGTAAAAATAGAAGCGTTCTAAAGTCTTCAATTAAGAATGTTCATCGCGCAAGGAGGTAGTCTAGCTTTGATTTGGTCGTCTTGGAAACTCCAATCGCTTCTTTTTTTAAGTATAATGCTTTAACACTTCCAAGTGATGATAGATTCTTTTCAGTGAGGGAAGGCCATATGATTTCTATTCCGTATTATGTCAAAATTGGCATTATTTTATTTTTAAATAATGCCATTGCTGTCTCGAGGTTGAGTGTTCTTACATATCTTATTTCGTGCATCACCCCAACCGCTTGTGTGATTTTTTCTGTCACATGTTTTGTAAAGCATTTTGCACTTGTTAATAGAGTGATGCCTAGGTATTTGAATTGTTACTATTTTTATTCTTTTTCCTGTAAGAAAATATCTGTTCCGGTTGGTACCTTTCCTCCTTGTCGAAGCACCATCATTTGTGTCTTAGATGTGTTGATGTCAAAATTATATTCAGTGCACCATTCCTCCATGTCTTTTAGAATGTTTTGTAGTTTTATGATGTTCTTTGATCCGATCACAATGTCATCAGCGTTCGCATATGATACAATATCTGTCTTTTGAATTTTTTCATTATGTCTTCCTCTGCCAGGATGAAGAGCAAAGGGCTGATTGGGTCAACCTGTAGTACTCCATTCGTCTGAATTATCGGATCAGAAAGTGATATATTTTCCAAGATTCTTATGTTGTTCCAATGTAGTATCGTATGTATAATTCTTGTCCATACATTATCTCTATCTAGAGCTTTTTCCAGCTTAAGTTTCACAAGATCACGGCTTATTAGATCAAATGCTTTTGTGAAGTCTATAAATACTGCGTAAAATTTTCCTTTTCTTTCTATGACTTGCCAAATGTTATTTAATAATTTAGTTTTATCGCGGTAAGAGTTGATCTTCCTTTCCAGAATCCAAATTGTGTTTCAGGTAGTTGTACATCTATTTCTTCTTTGATTCTTTCTGTTATTAATTTAATGAATATCTTGAACGGGATATTCTCCAGCGCAATGCCTCTGTACATATTTGTATCATAAAATGATTTAAGGTAAATTCATAACATCTTCTTGAATCTTTCGTTTACATCCTTCTCTTTCAGGCTGTCAATTGCCCACCTTTTTGGCTTTTGACTTTTCTTCATTTTCCTCAACTTAAATCTGCATTTCATAAGAACCAGACTGTGGTCCGAGTTTGTGTCCGCACCGGGATCCATCTGGTTTTCGGTCTACGTTTCCGATTTCAACGGGAATAATTTAAGGTATCATAGGGTCAAAGAGGATATAATGGATCCCCTCAATAAATCGAGACCTTCACATAGAGGTCGAACCATTTACTTAAATATATGCCAAACCAAATTATAAAACAATTACAACCTCTATGAAATACAAGGGCAGCCCAATCGACACAACCTTACTTATGGGCTTAAACACCAAGGCACCATGATATGAATCCACAGTCACCATTCGCCTTCGATAATTGCATTCCATTAGACAGAGCCTTAAAATACGAATGCTGAATATTGACACAGCACTCTTACATCACTCGGTAGGTTAGTGAGCATAATACTATTATCCATGTACATTAAATGTATAAATTTTATAAGTTCTGCATTCAACACTCACAATTAAAACAACAAACAAGCAATCTATATTTTCCTATATCAATATATCGCATTTCGAAACAATAATCGATCTAGACCTTTGCACGATCGATAGAGATTCTTGTGATCTGTTCAACTATTGGTCCAACTGAAAGTGAACTACAATACACCAAATACAACGTAAACAAAACCCAGGATCACCTGAAGAATCAAATCGTCTCCCCAATAACATTCATACACATTGCCTTCCGTCAAGAATAAAAATTACTAGCAGGAGAAACAGAATAATACTCCTTTAGGAAACAAGAACTAAACTTTTCACCAGAACGACCTGTCAAAGGAGCTCTATCCCTTAATACAGCCCGCTTTCACACTCACAGGCTAACAAGAGCCGACTCCTAATTCCAACTTTAACATAACTACGCAAGCAGTTACCAAACCTTTACAATCTCGACGCGTCCTATAACCACAAGGAGGGTACAACTAAGATGGGAGCGCAGTCCCGGATCCGAATTCGTATTCTACCGCCTTCCAAAAAACGACCAAAATACCGCATTAATAAACATGTTTGACGTCCCCAATTCAATTTACGTTAATTATTCAGCATGCATACATACATTTTTCATCGAGACTGTTTTGTCTTTCAGCGTAAGCCTTGTCTGCAAACCTCTGTCGGCGAAAAAGTCGCCTCCATAATCCCTTATTAGCAGTTAGCATTTCCAGCCTCCTCTCCATCTATACCTCTCACTTTAAAATCCATTGAATCTAACCATCGCCTCCTGGGTCTACCTCTAATTCTTTTACTTTCCACAGCAGATCTCATTAACCTGTTAGGAAATCTCTCCTCCCCCATTCTCTTCAAATAACCTCCCATCTGAGTGGGCTCATTCGAACAGCTTCATCGAGCGTGTTCATGTCTGACCTAGTCTTTATCTCTTCATTACGGGTACTGTACCTTCCAGCCATTGCTCCCCTATATTTGCCCCAGCAATCATTCGTGCTATCAATTACCTCTAGATTATGTATCATATATCCTGAATCTATTCAGCTCTCACTTCCATACAGCCAGGTCGATCTAAATACTGAACTATGTATTACTGTACATATTACAGTAAATCGCATCTGAGAACTCACTGCATTGGCTGTTCTACACCTCGACTCTATTTCCTTTCCCATACTGCATGATGATGATGATAACTGTTGTTTTAAGGGGCCTAACATCTAGGTTATCGGCCCCTAATTGTCTGGGTGATAGCGAAAATGACAATGAAATGGAAACCTGAACGAAAATCATGTGAGACGGAAAATACTTACAAAAAGGAACACAGATTGAAACTACTCACAAAACGGAGAGCGGTAATACTGACAAAATCGAATTTAGAAAGAAAATACTCACAAAAGGAATAGATTGAAAAATACGCACAAAATGTAGGCTAGGTTCAAAATACGTACAAAATGCAATGTAGAGTCGAAATACTTACAAAATGCAATTGAAATTGAAAATACTTACAAAATGCAATTGAGGTTCAAAATACTTAAAAAATGCAATTGAAATTGAAAAAGCTTACAAAATGTACGGTAGATTCAAACTACTCATTTTGATTGACAATACTTACAAAATGCAATTTAGATTGAAGATACATACAAAATGCAATTTAGATTCAAAATAACCCACAAAATGCAATTGAGAATCAAAATACTTACAAATTGCAATTTAGATTTAAAATTCTTGCGAAATGCGGTTTAGGTTGAAAATACTTACAAAATGCAATTGAAATTCAAAATCTTCTATCTATTATATAAAGCTCAAATACCACTCATTCATTCATCACGAAATCTCAGAAACCACCGAACGGATTGGAATGAAATATGGTATGCAGCTTCATCAAGGGCCGCAAACGCCCACTAAGAAAGTATTTTGGGATATTCAGGTTCTAAAGGGGGTGTTAAGGGCGTAGACCTGCATTTCCCGATTGGTTTCATTGGGGGATGTGATACTCGGCATATAAACTCATCATTAAAATAAGAAGACACGTGTCTGAGGGTTTTTCGATGTGGTGTATATTATGAGGTGAAAGGGGTGAAAAGTGGGGGTTGAAGGATTCCTAACGGAGCGTGTATCTCTTAAACGACATAGGCGAGGAGTTTCAAACTCAGCGGGAAAAAATCAGCATAAAAATAAGTAAATAGGTGTTTGAACGTTTTTTTTTCTTTCATAAATCCAATTTAACGGGCCCATGGGAAGGGGTGAATTTCTGGGGAAAACAAACAGGTAATATTTCTGAGTGGAAAATTATACATGGCCTATGTTGTAGACAATAACACATTGCATCTTTTTTGTCTCTTGCTATTTCATCATACGACGAATACTTAAGGGAGTTATTAATGATTTTATACTTTTTGGCCGGAATTTCCTAAGTCCCAGGAATGACATAAAAATTGATTCGAATGAAATTTCAAAAAATATTTTTGTTAATACTTTTATTATATTTTTCACGTCTTTTAGGGTCCGAAACCAACATGATATTTTGATATTTTTTTTTTCGTCCCGTGCATTTTTGGTTTCAGGTGATAGAGTTATTTTCCACTAGGACCGATGCTTATCTATTATATATCGTGAGATGAGAACCAGAGGGTTCTATCTGACTTTAAGTTCGAAGTTTGGAATTGCATAAAGTATGTAGAATTGAAGCTAGATCTTTGCGAAGTATTTCAAAATGATGATATAAGGTTCTGCTTTAATGAATTAACACCAAATATTACAATTACATAGAGAACATAGGTATTTTAATGACATATTCCAAAGTTTGCATGCAGATAGAACTTTTTGGAGTCATAAGATTCTTCATTTGAAAATTGCATTGTAGAACTCTACATCGACAGAGGGCATCCATTTCATCATGGAATGGATATCTGTAGTCTTATCCTTGGAAATCTTCCTCCATGATAAAGAAACTCTTGCTTCTGGAGGTTGGATTGGAACTATGTTCTGTTGCTGATTGTTATCAGTCCTGTTGGGTCTATTCTTCGGTATCTTGTTTTTATTCCACTCCTGAGTACCGTGACTTGTCTTTAAGTACACACTGAACAGGTCTGCACAAAATTTCAGCTGCAATACCTGCAAATACGGTAATTTACTATACTGAAACAGTTTCGTTTGAATCCGATAGTCACGGAAATCGGATGCTCTCATCTAAAGTACATGGTATGGTGACCTCCTGTTGCAAGAGAGAAGAGTTCTTATTAGTAAAACTGGAGACCATACCTCTGATAACCACAACGACTTCTCTAAGTTTGAATTGATGTTATTAACCTCCTGAATGCAAGAATGCCCCGGTGTTGAAAATTTCATGGGGATTTCCCTTATGTGGATATTTTCTTGGAGAAAGCTAGCCAAAGCGAAATAAATCAGTGAGTTCTTATTCTGAGGAACACAGCTATCACTCCAAAGAATATATTCCCTAACTTCCGGTTGAAACATTTTTAATACTTTAATTACAGCACTTGCAAGGCCATTTCCAGATCTGCCGCACAGTGCTTCATGCCAAATAGTACAGCACAATAGCCATGTTTATTCCTCGATGCATGAACAGTACGATGCAAGCGATCAGATTTCTTTTATAAAAGAAGCTACTAGCATTTGCACGAGGTAATGCTATGATATTTTGTAGATCAAAGCATATCACCATAGTGTTACGGCTGTGAGTTTGTGTCATCGCTCGCCGCATGGCATGAGTCACAACTGCCCCAGGGCTGGGCTGTGCCTTGCCTCGTGTATTGCGTGCGCCTTATGCAACAGGGCTACTAGGACAAAGGGATGGTCCAGAATATTCATGACTGAGCCAGCGATGGAAACCTCAAGAAGCCGTGAACCCTGGATGGATCTAGAAGCATTTATTGAGTCACCGGCCTGCTATATAAGTGCGACCTGTCAAGCAGTGGTTGTTGTTTTGTTTTACGAGCGAGTGCGGGCGCCTATCCTGAGCGACAGAAGTGTGGTGACTTGCGAAACCCCTAGTGAAGCCGATTCTCTTGACAGCGAAGGGAGTGAGGAGCTTACAGGGGACTGCCTGTGTTTTGAGCGAGTGTGCTTACCTAGTGCGAGAGAGGTCATTGTGTTGAGTTGCAAAACAGTGAGTGACAGACCTAGTGCAGCTATTTCCAGCCAGCGTACGGTGCAGGACTCATTAGCAAGAGGATTAACTGTGGTCTGTTGACAAGTGAAAGGGGAAGTATTCTCGACGTGAGGAAACTGGAGTAAGGTAATAATTGCTTGTATTTGCTGTTGAGTAGTGTATCTTTCTGGCCACAATAAAGTTAATTATTTCTTTAAGCAGTAATTGGTGTTGTGCTTTCGACCCACCGTAATCCAGTTAACAAAAGTGCCACTAGGGGGGTGGCACGTAACAATAGCATCACTTCGTCTGTCATGTTCTCTTTCCTGTCGCATGAATGATTTCTCTTCTAAATGATAAACTCCTTACAAAGGTCACACCGATCGGATTTTGGTAGGGGCAGATGACCTCGTAGTTCCGCTCCTTAAAACAACAATAACTAACTAAATAAACGAACTCCGATTTTGGTGCTAAAAAGTCCAGATTATATTCAGTGTTAAATATTGACAAGTACTTTGACAGTGTTACCGCTTTATAGCAATTCTGTATGCAAACTTCTTTATACATCTCATACATTCTGGTTACATTTAAATCAGGACTTAAGTATTCCTTTTGTGTCACAGCCCTGCAGTAATGCGACTCTGCCCTTGGACATGATACAATGTGCTTTTTAACAAAATCTTTACAATTTTTGGAAATCCTCTCTTGTTTTCTTTCCTCTCTCGTTGGATTTTGGAGTCCCGGATGTTTTATATTTGTTAGAATGCACATTGTATATTACTTTTTGACAGACCAACAAGGTCTCATGCATACTCTTACCTGCGTGCCATTCACTTGTAAAAAGTAAGAGGTTTCTTACGGTCAACTTTCATGGTTCTCGGAGAAGATTTACACTCAGAGTTTTGTAAAATATGTTTTTCTCATATCTTGCAGTGAATAAAATGAAAACATTATGGAATTCCGGTCATCTTTAAAAATCTTATGATAACACTTAAATTTGCACACACAGTCTGTATGTTTTGCTTCCTTCGCAGCCACCACTTTGTCGCAGTCTCTTTTGAATATACTTTTTACATTGTTGAGAGTTATGCTTTCTCTTCCTGGACGTCTTAAGAGTTATAGCCAAACAGATGAGATGGGATGGAAGTGAGCAACTCCAAACAGCTGATCCAGTGTGTACTGTCTACCAACATTCTGCAGATAGAACCATCTGGTTCTCAGCCTTGCAATCTTTCGCAGATAGAACCACATTTACCTGCTTATTGTCTTGAAATGGTAAATGATACGGATGTTGCCGTCATGGATAACGATAGTACATATCTCCCAGAACCATTTACAACGAAAAAATCAAAATCCTTAAAAAGTGTAGATAGAACCCTCTGGTTCTCACATCACGATAAATAAAAATGAATTGCTGTTCGTTAGTCTCGCTAAAACTCGTGAACGGCTGGACCGATTTGGCTAATTTTGGTCTTGAATTATTTGAGGAAGTCCAGAGAAGGTTTAAAAGGTGAATAAATATGAAAGTTGTAGCGCACGAGTAGATTCAACAAATGAGTGACGGCACGCGAATCGCTTAAACAAAGTCTCGTATGCGTTCATATACCATTCATCCGATTGCTATGAAACTTTGGTTGTATTGTTGTGCAAACTCCAGGAAAGGTTTCTGACTTAGTAAATCCTTTTTACAATAGTTAGCGCACGAGTGGATTCAACAAAGGAGCGACGACGGCCGAAGCGTTTCAACAAAGTCATGTATGCGTTCACATGCCATTCGTCCGATAGCGATGAAACTTGCGTGAGAGGTTGTGTACACTACAGGCGAGGTTTCTGGCTTAGTAAATTCATGTTATAATAGGTAGCGCACGAGTAAATTCAACAAATGAGTGACGACGAGCGAAGCGTTACAACAAAGTCCCGTATGCCTTCATATACTATTCGACTGATAGTGATGAAACTTGGGTGAGATGTTGTGTACACCTCAGGGAAGGTTTCTGGTTTAGTAAATCGACTTAACAATAGGTAGCGCACGATTAGATTCAACAAATGAGCGACGACGGCCGAAGCGTTTCAACAAAGTCCTGTATGCGTTCACATACCATTCATCCGATAGCGATGAAACTTGGGTGAGAGGTTGTGTACACTACAGGCAAGGTGTCTGGCTTAGTAAATCCATGTTATCATAGGTAGCGCACGAGTAGATTCAACAAATGAGCGACGACGAGCGAAGCGTTTCAAGAAAGTCCCGTATGCCTTCATATACTATTCGTCTGATAGTGATGAAACTGGGATGAGATGTTGTGTACACTTCAGGGAAGGTTTGGGGTTAGTAAATTCACTTCACAATAGGTATAGCACAAATAGATTAAACAAACGAGCGACGACGCGCGAAGTGTTTCAACATAGTCCCGTATACGTTCATATACCATTCGTCTGATAGCGACTAAACTTGGGCGAGTTGTTGTGTACACTCCAGGGAAAGTTTCAGGCTTAGTTAATCCATTTTACAATCGGTAGCGCTCGAGTAGATTCAACATATGAGCGAAGGCGCGCCAAGCGTTTCAAAAAAAGTCCCGTATGCGTTCATATACCATTTGTCCGAAAGCGATGAAACTTAAGTGAGATGTTGTGTACACTTCAGGGAAGGTTTCTGCCTTAGTACATCCACTTTACAGTAGGTATCGCACAAGTAGATTCAACAAATGAGTAACGGCGTGCGTATCGTTTAAAAAAAATCAGTATGCGTTCATATACCATTCATGCGATTGCAATGAAATATGGAGAAATGTTGTTTCCACTCCCGCAAAGATATCTGATTTAGTAAATCCATTTTACAATTGGTAGCGCACGATTAGATTCAATTAATGGTCGACAGCGCGTGAATCGTATCAACCAAGTCCCGTATGCGTTCATATAACATTCATCCGATTATCATAAAACTTTGCGGAGTTGAGCACAGTCCTGCGAAGGTGTATGAATTAGTAAATCCGTTTTTCAATGGGTGGCACACAAGTAGATTCAACAAATGTGTGTCGTCGCGCGAATCGTTTAAGCAAAACCCCGTATGGGTTCATATGAATTTCATCCGATTGCGATGAAACTTTCATAAGTTGTTGTGTACACGCCAGGGAAGGTCTTCACTTAGTAAATCCATTTTACAATAGGTAGCGTACGACTATATTCAACAAATGGGTGACGGCGCTCGAATCGTTTCAACAAAGTTCCGTATGAGTTCATATACCATTCATTTCATTGCGATGAAAATTTGGTGAGTTGTTGAGCACGCTCCCATGATTTGTTTGAGATAGTAAATCAATTTTACAATAGTTTAGAGGTGGTTAACGGAAACAAAAAAACAATATTGGGAATCCAAAAGCACTTCAACATACAAAGTTACAATGCCAACACACTCTTTGATTGGCATTGCAACGCATGCCAGGTACAGCTAGTCTATTATGTAAAGCTCAAATACCGCTCATTCATTCATCACGAAATCTCAGAAACCACCGAACGGATTTGAATGAAATTTGGTATGCAGCTTCCTCAAGGGCCGCAAACGCCCCCTAAGAAAGGATTTTTGTGTATTGGGGGGGGGGGGGTGTTAAGGGGGTAGACCTGCATTTCCCGATTGGTTTCATTGGGGGATGTGATACTCGGCATATAAACACATCATTAAAAATAAGAAGACACGTGTCTGAGGATTTTTCGATGTGATGTATATTAAGAGGTGAAAGGGGTGAAAAGTGGGGGTTGAAGGATTCCTAACGGAGCGTGTATCTCTTAAACGACATAGGCGAGGAGTTTCAAACTCAGCGGAAAAAAATCAGCATAAAAAGAAGTAAATAGGTGTTTGGCCGTTTTTTTCCTCTTCATAAATCCAATTTAAGGGGCCCATGGGGCGGGTGAAATTCTAAGGGGGGGGGGGGGGAACACGTAATATGTCTGAGTGGAAAATTATACATGGCCTATGTTGTAGACAATAACACATTACCGATATAACATTCGTATTTGAAATGCAGATCTTCATACCATATTCCCTATATTTCTATTCAAGTTCTTAAATGTTGGCTTGTAAACTTTCGACGGAGTTTGCCATTACAACCAGGTTATCAGCATCGGTCAGACTGCTTACCTGGTTTCCACCTAATTGAATCCTACCCAGCCAGTTTATGCGCTTCTGCAAATGGTCCATATATAAAATAAACAGTAGTGGTGAGAGGCTACAGCCTTGCCTCACTCCTGTAAAAACCTTGAACCAAAAACTCATCCTACTACAACCCTCATTGCAGCCTTCCCTCGATACCATAACCCCTCAGGATGCTCAGCATCTTCTCCCTGGGCAATCTGATGATGATAATTCTTGTTTAAGGGGCCAACATCTAGGTTATCGGCCCCTACTGAAATGAAATGGCATGAAATGAAATGATGAAGATAAAAAACCGCCCACTGCCATGGATGAAACGAAAATGGTTTATATGAAACAGACAGTGAGCCCCAACAATTATGCCTTATTTGAATAAAAAATAGTAAAAGGGGGGTGGTAAAAATGCATAGTGAACAATAAAATAGATGAACGCAATTAAAAATATGAAACAGACGTAACCTGAATTTAAAGTCTTAACTCACATTAAAACTTAAAAAAGTAACCACTCTCCCTCATGAACCGGACGACGAGGTCGGCCCGTCATCACGGAGAACAAGGGAGAGGGTTTAAGACAGTTTGAGAGACCATCGTAGATCGGCCAGGTCCACTCACTCCAAGAGAATGTGTGCCACGGTAAGGTGGGCTCTTATCTCTTTTCTTTCGCAAGTGGGAGTGCGTAGCAATCCATGGCCGATCCGGAGTCGACTGAGTACCACAGCTTCCTTTTGGATAGATCGGAAGGAAGATTTCCACACCTTCATTGTCTCCTTGATGGCTTCCAGTTTGTGGGGCTGAGGCGTGGCACGCCACGCATCCTCCCAATGCGACAGGATCAAATGTCGCAACTGAGAGCGTACATCACTAGCAGGCACCTTATAAGGTAGCGAGGGCAGTGCAATTGCCTCCTCACCGCAAGCTCGCTTCCCGCAATATCCCGGTTCCGGCGTTACACGCACTGACTAGCAGGTCGTGCACTCGCTGGACCAGCGGGTGCTTCGGGAAACACTGAGAGTCAGTACCCACAAGAAAGTGCTGGTGATCGTTTGATAAAGTGTACCGCAGAGCCTCTAAGATGGCATAGAGCTCCACTGTGTACACGTTACAGGCCTCGGGAAGTGAAAAGAGAAACCGATGATCCTCAACCACAAATGCACAGCCTACTTTCTCGTTTACCCTCGAACCGTCCGTGAATAGAAGCCCTGATTCTGAATACCGGCCCACCACGGACTGGAACAACCTCCGATGGACGGAGGATTCAGTGTCCGACTTGGGGCCGGTGTGCAGATCCAGGGTGATATCAGGGCGAGAGACCATCCATGGAGGGGCCTTGCTAGGCCTACTCTGACGATACAGGGGACAGAAGGAAATTGGAACTGCCGTTATGAGTCATCCAAGCGAATACCCACCGGACGAGTGACTCGGGCAAGCGCACCATACAGCCGGCGATTCAGATTGGTAAACAAACAGGGATAGCTTGGATGAAGTGGCATCTGACGGATAGTTGCAGCATAGGTCAGCAGTACTTCTTGGCGCCTCAGGTATAAAGGAGGTACACCAGCCTCGACGAGCAAGCTGACGACTGGGCTCGTCTGAAAGGCTCCCGTCGCCAGCCTCACACCGCGTGGTGGACGCTGTCCAGTTTAACAAGCACTGACTTACGGGCCGAACCATATGCTACACTGCCATAATCGATTCGTGATAAAAATTAGGGCCTTATAAAAACGTAGGAGCACCACGCGGTCTGCCCTCCACGATGAGCCGCTAAGAAACCGCAACATGTTGAGTTTCCTAGTACAGGCAGTTTTCAAACACCGCACGTGTGGCTCCCACGTTAACCTCTGATCAAAAAGGAGTCCAAGGAACCGGTACGTAGCAACAACAGGCAAAGCTACATTTTCCAGATAAAGCTCAGGATCGGGATAGAGAGTGAGCTTTCGGCAGAAATGGACAACCGAGGTCTTAGCGGTTGAGAACCGAAAGCCATGTTCTAGAATCCACCGTTCCACTCTCCGAATAGCTTGTTGTAGCTGTCATTCAGCGACTGCCATATTTTTGGCACTACTGTATAATGTAGAGCGAAATCGTCGACATATAGCGACGGTAACCCTGCTGGACCAGCAGCAGCTCGCGATACCGTTTATGGCAATAGCAAATAATGTAACGCTAAGCACCGATCCCTAAGGGACTCAGTTTTCCTGTACGTGATATTGCGAATACGTCCTCCCTATTCGGACACGGAATAGGCGAAGGGACAGAAAATTCGCAATAAAGACCGGAAAGTTATCTCGGAATTTCCATTGATGCATGGCAGAGAGGATGCCGTAACACCAAGTGGTGTCATAACCCTTCTCGAGGTCTAAGAAAACAGCGACGAGGTGGGGTGTTGGCGAATTGAGCCAGCTAATCTTCCGAGTGGATCTTTCTTATCTTGTCATTCCATCGCACAGTCCTTTTTGGCCACTTGCCCCAGGCAAATTCTGGTTCTTCCGCTAAACTTATCCTCCCTACCGTCCCCCACCACTACCATTATGAAAACCCAAAAGAAGACAACTTATTTGTTCTTGCAGAATTTCTGGAATTTCCTGTAAACACTCTGCATGCAGGGCTGTACAAATTGCACAATTCACAGAAACAAACATTATGCCTTAATTCTTTTAAAAGGCCACATCAGTTAAAAGTTACCTTAAACCCGTTACATTATTATTATTATTATTATTATTATTATTACTGTTTTAATTATTATTGTCCCCCGTGGTGTATGGATAGCACACTTTTCTCTTACCGAGGAGGCTCTGGATTAGATTCCAGCCATAAACTTAAGATATATATAATGTTTTTGGTTTTACGTCCCTTTTAACTACTGTGGCCGGGGTGCCTGAATTTTGTCCCGAAGATCTTTAACGTGCCAGTAAACCTACTGACACAGCGCCATCGCAATTACGCACCCACAAATGCTAAGTGTCTGCGCCAGGATTCAATCCTGCAGCCTTGGGCACAGTGGGCAAGATCCTTACCAGTGAGCAACGCAGCCAGTCATACTTAAGATCTGACTTGAGGGCTGGAAAGGGGTGTCTTTTGTCGTTTATTCATTTTGAAGGCTTTGCGATCATGTAGTGCTGTGTACTTTGGTGTGTGTAAAATCTGTCTGATAATCTGTGTTATTGTAACTGCTGTAGCGTAATATTGTGTAGGCTACATGTAATTTGGATAGGATATGGTTAGAAGGGCGCCATGGCCTAAATTTAGGTACAATGTAGGCATCTGCCTGGAATACAAATGAGAAACCATGGAAAACCACTTCCAGAATGGCTGACGTAGGAATCAAACCCGCCTCTTCTCAATTCTGCATCAGCAGAAGGAAAGGTGGCACTCAACCTCATGAGGACAATTAAGTACCTGCTTGATATGAGAAGTAGTTCCCCATGACCTAAAATCGAGGTGATGTGGCTGAGGCTGTCGTCGCGCAGGTTATTCGTCCCCCACAATTTGTAGGCTATGAGCTGGGTTGCAGTCGGCTTGATGCTTGGGTCCTCCCAACCACGGGTTTGTTAGACCATTATTGTTGATTCATTGAGGGGCTTTGCGACAACGTCGTCGTGTAACCCCGTGTAGTTGGTTGTGAGTGTGGAATTTGTCTGATAACTTGTATTATTGTGATGGCTGTATTATTGTGTGTAGTTGTAATTTAGATGAGGATTGGGAAGGAGGCAGCCGTGGCCTCCAGTCAGGACTCAATCTGGCATTTGCCTGGAGTAGAAGTGGGAAACCACGGTAAACTACTTCCAGAATGGGGAGGTGGGACTAACCCTCCTCCACTCAGTTTTAACTCACGAGGCTAAGTGTACCCCGTTCCAGCCCTCAAACCAGAATTAAATTTCTTGGCAGAGCCGGATATCGAACCTGGGTCACCACGGTGGCAGCCACTACGTAACGAGGTGGACATATAATGCTCAATGAAATGACATCTAAAAATACTACAAAAATGAATGAAAACGACTTTAAAATAAAATATTCCATCAAACTGAAATATGGCGACAGTTTTACTGAGGATTCATAGAAGCAATCCTGTTTTATTAACAACTCAATTACCTACTCTCATTAAAACATACTTGAATTTAACAAGGAAATGGCAGTTAAAATGTCATTCTTAATCTTAGTGTTTCTTTGAACCATATTAATTAAAATCTCTAAAACCAACTTCCCGGATAGACAAATAGAAAAAACGACTAGCTGGAGTAATTTAATACAGCAATACTTTGGAATTAATTTAAATTATGTAGAACACTTTTCTCATTTAACTTAAAACAACTCGTTTACTCGTGTCAGTCGTAGGATTCTTTTTTCTAATCATTTACAAAACTAACTACATTCCCCGAACAAGTCGCTTTACTAGCCTATGAAGAATATTTTAACATTTTTCATCGCATGAGAAAAAAATACGATACATTAAAATTATGTATATTGGTAAATATTGTCGTAAAATTGTCTAAAATGCATGAATCATAAAATGGCAAAAATATAAGATAATGTTGAATTGAGCGTGTGTTATTCCCCTTTGCTACTGCGTAGAAAGGATTTCTACGGCAATGGGCGTCGTATTACTGTAATTTGAAAAGGAAACATATGACATTTCAACAGCATCTGCCCTCTAGTCATCACTAAGGGGATTTATAAGGTAGAATTTACTTGGGATATCTACCCTTTTCTCGACGGGAATTAGGTGCCATGAACGTGGTGGTTTCTTTGACGGCCGGATGCCTTTCCTAGAGCCGACCTCACAACATGAGCTACTGAGAGAAGAAATTAATGAGCCTAAGTAAGGAGTTGGAAGGAAGCAGCCGTGGCCTATTGGAAGGGACAGTTCCTTGATTTGTATAGAGTTGAAAATAGGAAAGCACGGAAAACCATTTCAGTCTGGCTGCGAGGTCGAAATATAATTGCTAAATAATATTGCGACCCTTGATTAGTATATAAATATAATTTACACCAATTAAAAATTCAGTACACGGGGCTGATTGACAAGCTACCCCAGCCCTTAAAATGAATCTCCAACTGTTAATTACGTTACTGGTATTAAGTATGTTTTAATTTCATCTAATAGGTTAGGCTATTCAATGAAAATTGTTCACTTGGTTTATTAAAAATTTATTTCGTTCATTCATTAGTTTATGTTATGAAGATCGGGTAAAATATTAGAGCTTGCACTTGGGTTATATTAACGCTGTCAGTTTATCGAACACACTCTCATGGATGTCCAAATTTGTGAAACTATTGAGGACATATCGTAATCCTTGTATAAAGCTCCTCCACATACAATAGTTGTCACCATATCCTGAACGCTCGGTCATACATAGATTATGTGAATTTATAGTAATTGACACCCCTGGGACCGTCAAACTGAGACTCATCTCCCCTCCAACAATTTAATGACGAAATGTTGGAACGTATGTACAGTATGGTATGTGTTGGCTGCAGAGTGGGGGAAGAGAGGGGAGTTTGCTAATGAGCAAACACTGGCCTAATTGGACTATGTCTTATCAAAGGGGCAGATCATGGTGGCCAGAAAAGTCTGTCCGATTTTATCAGTGTAATTAACTGGCCCAATTTGACTGCGCCCACGAGGTGCTGTCTCCAGAGGAAGGCGTTCTGTATGGCGGTCTCCAGGCGTACCAGATGGTCGTTGGTACACCGAGACGCCCTGAAACCAGACTGGTATTCAGACAGGAGTCCTCGTCTCTCCAGAACCCATACCAGTCGACAATTGACCATCCTCTCAAAGAGCTTGCACAGACCATTTGTGAGACAAATAGGTCTGTAACTCCTGTCAAATTGGGATCCTTATCGGGCTTCAGGATAGGTATAATTATACCTTCCTGCCATTGCGCTGGAAACACACCTTCCAATCAACACCCTGAGCAAATAACGAATGTTGTCATCATTAAGGTGTTTAAGCATCTGCCTGGGAGACGTGTCTTTGCAGAGCGCCAGCGCTCCGCGGAGTTCCCACTCCATAAAGTGCAAGTTGTACTCCTCCGAAGCGCGGGAAGCAAAACAGAGCTGGGAGCGTTCTGCCTCGCGCTTCAAAGCAACGAAATCTGGATCCGAGTGATCGGCACCGGATATAGCCGAAAAATACGATGCGAGATGGTTTTCAACGTGATAAGGATCTGTAACCAATTCATTATCAAAGGAAATCCCCGGTACAGTAGAAGATGTCTGAATTCCCAAAATGCGTCGTAGTTTAGTCCACACTTGAGAGGACGGGGTATGTGCCGTAATAGACGACACATACCGTTCCCAGGATTGTTTTACTCTGGCGGATAAGAATCCCTGCCTTGGCACGAAATTTCTTTAACGCCATGAAATTGGCCATGGTTGGACGCCGACGATAGTGCTTATGAGCTCGACGACGGTCCCTTATTGCCGCTGAAATATCCTATGTCCACCAGGGAACGAGTTTGCGACGAGGAGTCCCAGAAAAGGAAGGAATGGACTCCTCGGCGGCAGCAAGAATGCTCCGGCATCCCAGATCAAATACAGCGCGTTCTGTAAATGATGGCCAATTTGCCCGTTTAACTACCCAACGACTGGGGAACGCCACGGGCTTCTGGCTAAGAAGTGTAAGAATGATCGGGAAATGGTCAGTCACAGAGGTCATCGTGTACGCACCAACGAAACAGAACGCCACGGGCTTCTGGCTAAGAAGTGTAAGAACGATCGGGAAATGGTCAGTCACAGAGGTCATCCTGTACGCACCAACGAAACAGGGGAACTAGCGCACGGCTACAGACAGTCAAGTCAATGTGTGAGTACGTGCCGGGCGTTAAGCTAAAATGAGTGGCTTCCCCCGTATTTAACAATGATATATCCAGTCCTTGAATTAAGCCCTCCACATTTTCCTTCGGAGGGGAAGTAAAGCCGGCGGTCCCATGTCATAGATTTATGGCATATTAAAGAACCTTCCACTAATTGCTCCTGTGTGAAGCTAAATTGAATAGGTTAAGAATGTACACAACGCTCTTAGGTTTCTACGTTCGTTGCCAAGAGTCGACTGCGGTGGTATCTAGTAGTTAAGTTCTGAACTTGGCCTAGTAGTCGTTGACGGTGGCGCTTGGCGGCAAAAGTAGGAACTATTTGAAAAATTCTAAGTTGCAGTACTTAAATTAAAAAACAGATAACACACACTAATACAGTCATCACAATTAACACCGGTTATCAGACAGATTCTACACACACCCAAAGTACACGGGGCTACATGACCGCGTTGTCGCAGCCCCTAAACTTAAGAACCAACCAAGCCCTCCACCTCCCTGCCTCTGGGGCACGAAGATGATCCCCATTGTGGGTGATGTGCATTGAAATCACCCAAGAGTAGGAGAGGGGCGGGAAGCTGATCTACAAGATCAAAGACAACGTTAACATCAAGGAGCTGGTTCGGTGGAAGGTACACGTTACAGTCGTCATAACAGGCAATGACACGAACTGCAATAGCATCCAGAGGAGTAGTTGACGGAAATTCTTCACTATAGCAGTCAGAGCGAACTAAAGTGCAGACGCCCTCGGAGGCCCGGGCGGCATATTATCGCTCTTTCGAGTATAGTCGGAAACCCCTCAGGACCGTCTGATGGTCAGGCCTGAGATTTGTTTCCTGTAAACAGACTATACTCGCTGCGTATTGGGCTATGAGCTGACGGAGCTCAGTCAAATGCCTTTCATAACTGTTGCAATTCCACTGTAACAGTGCCGTAGTGTGAACTTTGAAACTAAGGAAGAGAAGCAGCAAGCTACAACTTAACCATCATCGGATCATCACCCACTACGTCGACCACAGTCTCCATGTCCTCGTTCGAGGCCGTGGAGTGGTCGACCCAGCGGTCGATTACCGGGACGCATGTCGGCGGCGGGTGGACCTCCTGGGGAGCGCACAGACATGGGGGCCGGAATGCCCCAGGCGCAGAAGAATTCGCAACTGGTAGGGCGGATGGCTTCCCCTCTTTAGGATATTTATACGGGCCAGGAGACGAAATCCTGACCCTGGTCGACAATGCCGCCTCCGCCGGCTTCGGCGCGGCTTTCGCCGACCTTTGGGCGGGGAGGAGGAGCCTTCGCTCGTACAGCCTGCTTAGTGGCCGAAGGTGGAGTTGGGCTTTTGTTCTTTTTCATAGGTGCTGGTTTCAAGGCAGTAGACATATTTGCAGGTTTCATAGCTGGTATAAAGGACGAGGTAGACGGAACAAAATTTGGTATTATAACGCTACAGTCAATCGTAGAACTGAGCGTGCGTGATATGGTACGTTTTACGTGCTTCCTGGTAGGTGAGACAATCCAGAGTTTTGATCTCCTGGAATTTCTTCTCATGTCCCGAGGAGAATGGAATCCAGGGCAATTAGCACACTGATAAGGCTTCGTGCACTCTTCCGCGTCGTTAGGTACCTTACCGCACGTTCCACAGATTACAGAGTTCGAGCATCGGGATAACATGTGCTCGAACTTCTGGAAGTTATAACACCTCATTGGTGGAGGGATGTAAGGCCGTACGTCACAATGGTAACTTGTTACCTTGACTTTCTCCGGGAGCACCGAAAGCTCAAAGGAAATGATGAAAGCACCAGTGTCCACGATTTGACCATTGACCTTGCGGGTAATGCGCCGGACAGTCACGTGACGTTGCTGCATATCCTCCTTGAGCTCCTCGTCATTGTTCAGAATCAGGTCCCAGTGGAAAGTAACTCCTCGGACCAGATTCAGAGACTTATGCTTTTCCACTTTGACGAGGATCTCGCCAAAGTGGTCACATCTCAAATGTTGTTCGACTTGCTCACCAGTCCTAGTCTTGAGCAACAAGCTACCGTTCCTCATCTTTTGCACTTTCTCAAGCTCACCATAGACCCCTTCTATGTGGCGAGAAAACAAAATATACCCAGCTTGAAATCGCCCCCAACGGTTTTGGTTGCAACCAGAAACTTGGGGGTGTTAGCACCCATATTTTCGCGAACAGACTGTTCCCAGGGGGTTGATCCCCGTAGGAAATCAAAGGTTAAAGACTTGGGCGTTGGATCACCCTGTTTGGGTTTTTTCCTCTTGGAACCCGCCTACCTTGGAAGGCATTGCCCGGGGGTCCGATGTTTTACGACGCACATATAGAAATTTTGATTGCCAGACCCTGAAAGCATTAACGGAAAAAAGTGCGATATAACCTAATGAGAGTTATATCGCACGGATGTATTTCTTTTAGAGCTGACTGTCAAACCCTCAAAAGGGGACCTATCCGAGAAGCCCTTTTAGTCGCCTTTTTCGACTGGCAGGGATTACCTTGGGTGTATTCGCTACCTACCACCCACAGGGGGGGGGGGGGGTCCAATTCACAAACCAACGCGGAGTCCTTAAAGTACAGCCAAGGTCATCCCTTTGAGTCACCTGAACTCCCACCCACAGGAGGAGCTGGGTAATCGATCGTACGCCTTCTCTAAATCTACAAAACACAAACACAACCACTGTCTATTCCTCTCGTAGCATTTCTCAATAACTTGGCGAATACTAAAAACTTATTCTTGACATCGTCTTTGTGGTCTAAAGCCACACTGGTTTTCAACCATCTTACTTTCAGCCGATGATCGAACTCTCCATTCTACAACGCCTGAGTACACTTTGACCGATACACTTACCAAGAAACGCCTCAATCTTTTCTGTACACAAGACACAACAAAATGGATCCCAACAATCACATTCAAACGGCACACAATATACAAATACGAATCTTGAAAACGGATTGTCAATTTCAGTAGGTCAACATAAAATTCGCTTATAAATAAATTACGATTGATATCTCGACTTCTAAAGAAACAAGTTAACGATTAACATTAAATTCAAAAACAAATCTAAAGACGTTGCAGAATATTTTTACGTAAAAGAGAAGTTATATTTAATTAGTCCCTCCCGCTTTTGATATTTAACACGCCATCCCACTTGCCATGGATCAGTAACGCAGCACCCTAACAATCCAGAACATATTCAACTAATTTAGTACATTCTTGATGACCACTTATTAACATGGATGATACGATTTTTGGCTAGGGGACAAGCCAAAATTTGCCTGATACTTAACGAGAGACGGTCTACCACGCACCTTGCCCCTACACGGGCGCGCGCAGATACTACCCGCATCTCATTGCTGCCACTGTCTGGCGAGAACCAGGAGCGCATAAATGATATAACACTTCAATACTTCATTGCGCAGTTGTAGAGTACTGTAACCTGCTCAGTGCGAACATGACGTCCGCTAAACCTATGAGAGTTCTTTGTTCTGGATTTGTACTTGTCCCCGTAACTTCAACTTTGTTATAAATAATTTTATTAATGCAGCCAATGGCCATGCATTTTCTTTTCCGGACGGGTCAGAGAAGGGATTTTGGAAGGAAATCGGCCGTGGACCTATTCAAAGGAACCGTCCCAGTATTTGCCTGGTGGTGAAAATGGGGAAACCACTAAACCCATTTTCAGGACGGCCGAGGTAGGATTCAAACCCACGCTCTTCGGTGCCAACGAGGCACGAGGTAGCACGTTAGCGCTCTCGGCCACCGCGGCCAGTAACAACGTTATAAAGAAACTGGTTTACAGACCTATCCTCATGCAAATTGCGAATGGTGTAAACACGCGCTTACCTACAATATAACCTTGTTAGAGAGGTTGTTAGAAAGATTAACAAGTATTCAACATCTAGATCTGTAAACATTAATTCATGTATCGATGTTCTCAGTGTAGCGGAGGAACATTAACTCATTTTCACTACGAGAATCACACGTTTCCTAACATAAGTTATTGTCGAGTGCATATTAATTTCATCCAAATGCACAGCTCTTGGAATAAACAAGTAGTTCTGTGACGAACTAAAGGGCGTAAGGTAGAAGTACCAGTAGTGAGCCATGTACTAGTAGTGGGCCACCAGTTTTGAAAGGCTGAAAACAAGGTTCAAGGTCAAGATTGCACAACAGTGTGCAATACAGTGCGAGCTGGGACCCTTCTCTACTACCTGTCACAGAGCAGGCATCAGTTAATTGCTAGTGTTCGAACTGTAAGGGTGTTTTTGTTAAGTGTCGTTATTCTTGCTTATTCTTCACTGGTTCTTGCAGAATTCTTAAGAAGTAAGTATTTATTTTGATTTTTCTTTTCCCCAAGCATACATTTGATTACATACTGAAATGCTGTATTCGTGTTTATTATGCATTTAATAGTCCCTACATTATGAAGAAACACATAAAATAAGCAGAACAGCAATTTTATGGGGTGGTCCACTTTAGGGTCTTCATTTTTTCAATTGTTCCAGCACTGGGCCTAGATGGCCCACTACTAAAACACAATTGTGTTCTATGATAGAATGTTTAGTTTCCAGCTTAAGTTCTGGCAATACTTTCTGTATGACTCATTATGCAATATTCTGATCAGAACCAGTAGTGGGCCACCGTGGCTCACTATTGGTGCATTAGTGGCCCAGTACTAAGCAACATAGATTCATGTGATAACATGCTCATTTAATTAAATTCTAGGACAATGGAGGAAAGAAAAGAGCAAAGCTACACCGAAGATCAAATAATAAAAGCAATAGCTGACATTGAGAGAGGAATGAGTGTTCGTGCAGTTGCCAAAATGCATTGCATTCCGAGAGCAACTCTGCAAAGGAAAATGAAAGAAGGTGCCAAATTAGCAACACAGAAAGGCCCTAGTACCGTGTTCTCAAAAGATCAGGAAACGGGTATTATTGTGTGGATAAAAACAATGGCAAATGCTGGCTTTTCCATTACAAGGGAAGCACTTATGTACAGCATAGCAAATTTAGCTAAAGAATTTAAAGTAACTTTCCCTGGTGGAGGCACTCTGCCTGGGCGGAAATGGTATGAAGGTTTCTTAAGACGTCACCCTGATATTTCACTGAGGACAAGCCAAAATCTCACCATAAGAAGACAAGATGTGTCTCAAGAAAAGTTACACAGTTGGTTCCAGGAGGTGGAGACTTATTTGAAAGAAAATAAACTGGACGAAGTCCTTCTCAACCCACGTAGGGTTTTCAATTCAGATGAGAGTTCGTTCTTTTTAAATCCAAAACCTGGAAAAGTCCTTGCTGAGAAAGGATCGAAGAAGGTTTATACAGCAGCTGGAGCAGATGAAAAAATGAACATGACTGTTCTGGTTACAGCTAATGCAGCCGGTGAAATTGCACCACCAATGATTGTTTATAGGTAAGTAAATAAGCTTACAGCAAAAGTTAAAAGGCTATGTATAGTTGAAAAGATTTGAATACAAGTTACAGCATTGTCCTAAATCTGCTGTCTTTTCGTGTTACAGATATACAAGAATCCCACAACAAGTGGCAGAGGCCATGCCCGCTGACTGGGCTATTGGGAGATCTGAAAGTGGATGGATGACTCAGGAAACATTTTATGAATACATAACTAACATCTTCGAGCCCTATTTAAGACAGCAGAATATAGAGAAGCCTGTAGTGTTCTTCATGGATGGACATACTTCCCATCTATCGTTTGCCCTAAGCTCCTTCTGCAAGGCCCACGGAATTGAGCTGGTGGCTTTACTCCCGAATGCAACACATCTGATCCAGCCAATGGATGTTGCCGTCTTCCATACGCTCAAGTCCTCTTGGAAACGGAAGTGGTGAACTTCAGAATGAGCCATGGAGGCCAGCAAGTACAGAAGCATGACTTTCCACGGGTACTTCAATCAGCATTGTCCCACTTAACATCTGAGACAATTACCAATGGTTTCAAAGCATGTGGGCTAGTTCCATGGGACCCAAAGAAAGTAATTGTATCCAAAAGACCAAAGTCTGTGAGAGAGCCAGCAATACCATCACAGAATAGAGAAACGGCTTCCTTCTTCAACATTTTAGAAGAAAGAATTGGAGAAGAGAAATTAAAGAAATTCAAGGAGAATGATGGTGAATGGAAAGGTCCTGTGGAACAAACAGATCTCTACTATTTATGGCTGGGGTCTAAGGATACACACAATCCAGACTCAGTTTTCCAGGTAAATTACACATATTTCGAGCTAAAATAACTTAAATTTGTTAATTTTATATTTTATTGTATTTGACATACATTTTATTTATTACAGGGTGTCCCAAACATTCCCATTGAAGTAGGCCTCGAACAGCAAACAGTCGAGCCTGCAGGAAATGCAACATCTCCTGTACCTCAGTACAATCCCATTCCTATTGCTGATTCATCAAATGTACCGTCTCCATTTAAGAGAGCTCTTTTCTGGCCAGAAGAGGAAGACAAAGATAAAGCAAAGAGAAGAAGACGAGAGAAGCTTCCTGCAGTCGTCACATCTCCTCAGATGATGAAATATTATAATAAAAAGGAGGAACTGAAAAGGAGTAAAACTGCAGAAATTGAAAGAAGAAAAATGGAAAGAGAGGAGAAGAAAAGAGCAGCAGAACAAAAGAAGAAAGAAAAACAGAATCTCTCAAGACCAACAGCCATTTCTTCGTCATCATCTGAAGATTCTGTTCCAGAAATGGATAAATCGGGAGATTCACCTTGGGAAGAAAGTGAGGATGCATGGAGTGAAGAAGAGGCAGGAGAACCTGTCAGAAAAGATTCTAGTATTAAGGAAGGAACATTTGCCCTTGTGTCATTCATGGGTGGAAAGAGAAATGCCATGAGATATGTATATCTTTGTGTAGTGCAGGATGTCATAGGAAGAATGATACGTGTCCAAGGTTTGAGGTCAGCAGGGAACAAAAAGAACTTTGTTGTAGTAGAAAATGATGTGTCTGATATTTCTCTGTGAGACATTATTATACTGGTACCACAACCAGAACTCAGAATGCAGGACCGTCAGTTAGTGTATACATTTCCTAAGAAATTACCTGTGAAAGAGAAACTATAATTATGTGAAGGCTATGATCTACTTTTCAGATAGCAAGATTGTGTTAACTTATAGGGTCTATTATATTTTAATATCATTTTGTATACATTTTTCTTGATTGTACCCTACATTTCTATGGCCCAGTATAGGGGGGCCCATTATAGGTATGTATAAAATTTTGGGTGCCCAGTAATGGTACAGGGTTCGGGTACAAGTTTTAAATTTTTTAAACTAATTTTAGTATGCTGTTTTGCAAAAAAGTGTGATCATTAGATTAAATATGAGTTTAATTATGGGAGAAAAAAGTGTCGTCTTTGAATTCATATAATGTTTAGAGATAACTCACTGAATGTCCTTAAGTGGCTCACTACTGGTACTTCTACCTTACTTTTCTTCAAATTATAGAGACCATATAACAACAGTTGGCAGACCTGGCGACTCTAAATATATTCTTAGTTCTATCTCTTAAGGTCCACAATGCATATACAGAATTTGGTTGAGATCCAATAGATTGTATGCACGTTACATATATTTAAATATTGAATTTATCAGCTTGCATAAAATTAGGTTGGCGACACTGCCATAAATTGGATGCTCAAACTTAAATTGAAATATTATGACCTATGTATGTGCCAATTTTGAAAGAACTTTATTTATTAGTATGGAAGTTACATGTGATTCAACATTAAACCTATCAGCACGCATAGAATCATGTTGGCAGCACCGTCGTATATCGGTTACAGAAAATTAACTTACATTTGCAGGTACTATTATGTATGCAAAGTTTAGAACTGTTGGCCTGCATACTTTCTGATTTATTCAGATTAGGATAAAAAGGTATAGAGTGCATTTTTCAACAGTTGGCAGACCAGTTGACACTAACAAATGCATATTCATATCTCCTCTGGTGCGCAAATCACATACCAAATTTGGTTGAAATCCAATAGATAGTATGGAAGATACATGCATTTAAAGATTGGCCCCATCAGCAGGCATAGAATCAGTTGGCAACACCCTCATGTTTGGGCTCCTGTAAATTAGTCTGATGTAATATTATCTATATGTGAGTCAATTTTGAAACATTTCCCATGCATATCTCCCGACATATCCAACATAATCTCAATTTTCAATTATGATTTTTCGGCAGTTGGTAGCACTGACATAATTATCAAATATGGCCTTGCGATATTTAGGCATAGCTCTTTACTCATACCAAATTTGGTTTCGATAGCTGCAGCCGTTTAGGAGTTGATAGACACACACACACACACACACACACACACACACAGACAGAGAGACAGACAGACAGACATTTGCCCGGATCGATCTCGTAAGTCTACTTTTTCCTCATTTTTACAAAATGTGAAAAGTAGGCTAACAAATCCAACACCAAATAAAAATGCTGACGTTCACTTATCTTTCCTGGATCACGATGATTTTCCAGACCCGAGACCTAGGTCTAGATGGGTTGAATAAAAGTTAATATTTAAGAATTTCTAAATGGTTTTAAATCACGAAACTTTTACGCGGCTCAGGTCGAGCATGCTGCAAGCCCTGGGAGATATGTAGTATTTACTAGACATGGAAACTGGTGGCTTCCGGCCACCGAGTGGTCAGGAACACTTCAATATCCGTCCATGGTTGCTGCGTAAATAACAACTATATAATGTCGAAGCGTCGCTTATACAGTCGAACATCGATATCTTGAATCGTTAGGGGATGTCAAAATTAATTAGACTACGGAAATTCAAGTTATGGAGAAACGCAGGAAAAATGTTAAATTGTGATATACTGGTCGCAAAATACAATGTGTTGCCTCACAAAACTGACGCTACAATGTGCTGCCTAACAAAACTGACGCGACAATGTGCTGCAGTAACTAAACTGCGCGAGAGTGTGCTGTCTGTAACTAAACTGACGCGACAGAGTGCTGCAGTAACTAAACTGCGCGAGAGTGTGCTGTCTGTAACTAAACTGACGCGATAATGTGTTGTAGTTTACTAACTGCACGACAGTGTGCTGTTGTAACAATACTGACGAGATAAATGCTGTAGTAACTAACAGCGCGAAAAGCTGTTTGTAACTAAACTGATGCGACAATGTGCTGCAGTAACTAAACTGCGCGAGAGTGTGCTGTCTGTAACTAAACTGACGCGACAGAGTGCTGCAGTAACTAAACTGCGCGAGAGTGTGCTGTCTGTAAACTGACGCGACAGAGTGCTGCAGTAACTAAACTGCGCGAGAGTGTGCTGTCTGTAACTAAACTGACGCGACAGAGTGCTGTTGTAACTAAACTGACGCGATAAGTGCGGTAGTAACTAACAGCGCGACAAGCTGTCTGTAACTAAACTGACGCGACAATGTGCTGCAGTAACTAAACTGCGCGAGAGTGTGCTGTCTGTAACTAAACTGACGCGACAGAGTGCTGTTGTAACTAAACTGACGCGACAGAGTGCTGTTGTAACTAACTGCGCGGCAATGAGCTGCCTGTAACTAAACTAACGCGATAATGTGCCGTTGTAACTAAACTGCGCGACAGTGTGCTGTCTGTAACTAAACTACCGCGATAATGTGCCACTGTAACTAAACTGCGCGACAGTGTGCTGTCAGTAACTAAACTGCGCGACAGTGTTCTGTCTGCAACTAAACTGCGCGACAGTGTTCTGTCTGCAACTAAACTGAGCGACAGTGTACAGTCTGTAACTAAACTGACGTGATGATGTGCTGTAGTACCTAACTGCGCGACAGTGGCCTGTCTACAACTAAATTGACGCGACAGTCTGCTGCTGTATCTAAACTGACGCAGCAATATACGATATGTAACTAAACTACTCGACAGTGTGCCGTTGTAACTAAACTGTGCGACAGTGTGCTGCTATAACTAAACTGTGCGACAGTGTGCTGTCTGTAAGTAACTGTCGCGACAATATGCTGTATGTAACTAAACTGCTCGACAGTGCGCCGTTGTAACTAAACTGCTCGACAGTGCGCCGTTGTAACTAAACTGTGCGACAGTGCGCCGTTGTAACTAAACTGTGCGACAGTGCGCCGTTGTAACTTAACTGAGCGACAGTGTGCCGTTGTAACTTAACTGAGCGACAGTGTGCTCCCTGCAACTAACCTGTGCGACAGTGTGCTCCCTTTAACTAAATCGATGCGACAGTCTGCTGTTGTATCTAAACTAACGCGACAATATGCAGTCCGAAACTTAACGGCTCGACAGTGTGCCGTTGTAACTAAACTGTGGGACAGTGTGCTGTCAGTAAGTAAACTGTGCGACAGTGTGCTGTCTGTAAGTAAACTGTGCAACAGTGTGCTGTCTGTAAGTAAACTGTGCGACAGTGTGCTGTCTGTAAGTAAACTGTGCGACAGTGTGCTGTCTGTAACTAAACTGTGCGACAGTGTGCTGTTGTAACTAAACTGACGGGACAGTGTGCCGTTGTAAATAAACTGTGCGACAGTGCGCTGTCTGTAACTAAACTGACGGGACAGTGTGCCGTTGTAACTAAACTGTGCGACAGTGCGCTGTCTGTAACTAAACTGTGCGACATTGCTCTGTTGTAACCAAACTGCGCGTCAGTGTGCTCCCTGCAACTAAATTGACGCGACCGAGTGCTGTTGTAACTAAACTGACGCGATAAAGTGATGTAGTACTAACTGACGCGACAATATGCTGTCTGCAACAAAACTGACACGACAGTGTGCTGTCTGCAACTAAACTGACGCGAGTGTGCTGTCTGTAACTAAACTGGCGCGACAATGTAATGCTTGTAACAATGTGCTGTTGTAACTAAACTGGCACGACAATGTGATGCTTGTAACAATGTGCTGTCTGTAACTAAACTGACCCGACAATTTGCTGTCTGTAACCAAACTGACGTGACAATGTGATGTATGTTAACTAAACTGCGCGACAGAGTGCTGTCTGTAACTAAACTGACGCGACAATGTGCTGTCTTAACTAAACTGCTTGGCGATATTGCAAGATTTTTTCGGTGTCAAGTAATCTCAAGAGATTTGTGGCATCCTTGTTCTTCAGATTTAACCTCTCCAGACTTTATTCTGTGGGGGTGTTAAAAAGAAAGAGTAGACAGAGATCATCCGTATTTCTTACATGATTCAAAAAGCGACTGGACAAATAACACAAACAACTTTGAAAAAACTGTCACAAAACATGTCAAAGAAAACGGTGGTCACATTCAACATATCTTATGAACTGGAACTATGAGAACGCAATTTGCGGAAAATGAATTAGTGTTATGTATGAACATTTATTACTCCCAGTACTTCCAGAAGATTTCCACCGGAGTTCTTATAACTGTATTTCTTCACTTGAAGGTATGTGGAACTGTTGAGTGTAATCACTAGATTTGTTTGTGTAATACGTCAGAAAAAAAAACGAAATATGGAGTCCGGTGACTTTATGCACACTCCGTACTTCAGAAATGTGATTTTAAAAAAAGCACAAATATTTCACTGTAACTGATGAGGATCGTTCTTCTCACTTACCCTCCGTCGTCTTCTTGCTGTGACTCGGAGACTCCTCGGCGTCTATTACTTGCTGCAGTTCCTCTATATGGGGCACCATTCTAAAAAAAAAGAAATATACAAAATACTTAATGCAATTCTACTGTAATTTATGAGATGTATGTATGTTATACGGTAACAGCATTGCTCAGTTTACGCCACAGTATTTGACCCAGTCAACCCCGGTTGCGCAGTCGTCAAGAGGACAGTCGGCGAGCCTCAGGCATGTGCACTTGATACGTAAGTGGTCAGTTGCACGGAAAGCAACTCACGTATCGATACTGAGCCCGTACGACTCTTGTCTGGTGAGATTGCAATTTCTGTGGAATCTATATTGCAACTTACACCAGCCAGAATATGCCGTCGAGAGATCGAACCTGACCCACTTACTTGGTATGACTTCGGTGGTAACCGAAAGTTCTATTTTCTGAAATACATTATTTGGTCTTCAATCAACAGGACTTATTTAAAAGAAGTTGCTACGCTGAATGTGTTTAACATGCTACAATTGGATAAATCGGTCTTCTTTTTATGGTAACATTAAGGTATTAACATCGCAGAGATGCGAACGCAGGTCTCCGGACGCTACACGATTATAGTAGTACTTCTGGCAACTAAACTCTTCGATCGTTGTGAAGACGACAGACACAAGCCACGTGGGACGGTATTCCCCAGCAGCGTATTCAAGCGCTGTATGATTCCATGCCACGACGTCTAGTGGCTCTAAGTGCAGCACGTAGTGGCGCGACGCCGTATTGAAGATCGACCGTCTACGTGCATGTACCGGACTATCCTTCTAATCAGTAATGTCCCAGTTTAACAAGCACAGACTTACGGGCCGAACCATATGCTACACTGCCATAATCGAGCCGTGATAAAATTAGGGCTTTATAAAAACGTAGGAGCGCCAAGAAACCGCAACATGTTGAGTTTCTTAGCACAGGCACTTTTCAAACACAGCACGTGTGGCTCCCACGTTAACCTCTGGTCGAAAAGGAGTCCAAGGAACCGGTACGTAGCAACAACAGGCAAAGCTGCATTTTCCAGATAAAGCTCAGGATCGGGATGGAGAGTGCGCTTTCGGCAGAAATAGACAACCGAGGTCTTAGCGGTTGAGAACCGAAAGTCATATTCTAGTGTTAACCGTTCCACTCTCCGAATAGCTTGTTGTAGCTGTCGTTCAGCGACTGCCATATTTTGTGCACTATAATGTAGAGCGAAATCGTCTACATAGAGCCACGGTACCACTGTCGGATCAGCAGCAGCTACGATACCGTTTATGGCAATAGGAAATAATGTAACGGTAAGCACCGATTCCTGTGGGACTCAGTTTTCCTGTACGTGATATTGTGAATATGTCCTCCCTATTCGGACACGGAATTGGCGAAGTGACAGAAAATTAAAAATAAAGACCGGCAAGTTACCTCGGAATTTCCATTGATGCAGGGTAGAGAGGATGCCTTAACGCCAAGTGGTATCATAGGCCTCCTCGAGGTCAAAAACAGCGACGAGGTGCTGTCTCCGGAGAACGGCGTCCTGTACGGCGGTCTCTAGACGAACCGGATGGTCGTTGGTACACCGAGACGTTCTGAAGCCACGCTGGTATTCAGACAAGAGTCCTCGTCTCTCCAGAACCCATACCAGTAGCCGATTGACCATCCTCTCAAAGAGCTTGCACAGACCATTTGTGAGACAAATAGATATGTAACTCCCCGTCAAATTTGGAACCTTATCGGGCTTCAGGAAAGGTATAATATTATATCTTCCTGCCATTGCGCTGGAAACATACCTTCCAAACAGATGCGATTAAACACCCTGAGCAAATAACGAATGCTCTCATCGTTAAGGCGTGTAAGCATCTGGTTGTGAATATTATCCGGGTCGGGAGACGTGTCCTTGCAGAGCGCCAGCCCTCCGCGGAGTTCCCACTCCGTAAAGGGCACGTTGTAATCCTCCGAAGCGCGGGAAGCAAAACAGAGCTGGAAGCGTTCTGCCTCGCACTTCAAAGCAACGAAATTAAATCATAGTTATCAGAACCGGATATATCCGCAAAATACGATGCGAGATGGTTTGCAACGCGGCAAGGATCTGTAAACAATTCATTATCAAGAAACATTTATTTTTATCTAGTGAGATGTGGGTCATTTGCCGAAGGGTATAAACTCTATGGGTGGGATTCAGTTAAGCAATAAGAAAAATCATTACCCATTTTGGTAACGTTGATCCGTATTGACTTGTATCAGTTAATTAATTAATACGAGGTCTGTTAGAAAAGTATCCGACATATATATATATATATATATATATATATATATATATAGATTTTGCGAAAACCTGATGGATTTGAATCAAGCGCGCTTGTATAAGCCGACCAAGAAACTTCGTCCGAATGCATGAAATTCCTCCCGCCTGTCGATAGCGTCTGTTGCTGGCAAGCAGCAATTAATTGAGTGAGGTGGTGTTCAGTGCTCTCGTCGATCTTTCATTGCCAGGACTGGGATTTGGTTTCCGGGTCGTACCCATACACCCAGAACTCGTCCCCAGTGATTATGGTGTATATGAAGTCCAGGTCACTGTTTGTGGAGTCCAGCATGTTGTGAGACTTCAACACGAAATTCGCACCGAAGCTGCTGACGGCGGAGCAAAAGCAACTTAGTGTTGTTATTAAACATGTACTCAAGTGGCTTCGGTGGCGTAGTTGGTAGCATGTTGAGTTTCTATGCCCAAGATCACGGGTTCAAACCCGGCCAAAGTCGTTGGATTTTTAAGAGCGTTAAAAATCCCTCAGTACGGTATGCCTTCCTTCGGAGGGGAAGTAAAGCCGGCGGTCCCAATTCATAGATTTATGGCATGTTAAAGAACCTTCCACTAATTACATCTGTGTGGAGCTAAATTATAATATAGGTTAAACATTCGACAAACGCTCTTAGGTTCCGACGTTCGTCGCCAGGAGCCGACTGCGGTGGCATCTGGTAATCACGTTCTGAACTAGTAGTCGTTGACGGTGGCGTTTGGCGGCATAAGTAGGAACTACTTGAAAAAATCAATGTCTGCAGTCCTCACTTGAATTAAAAACAGATAACACACACTAATACAGTCATCACAATTAACACCGGTTATCAGACAGATTCTACACACACCCAAGGTACACGGGGCTACATGACCGCGTTGTCGCAGCCCCTAAACTGAGGAACCAACCAACCATGCACTCAATATAAGTATTGAGAGGCGTCAATAATTATGAATTAATTCAGTTAAGTGGAAACCAGGGTAAGCAGTAAGCTCTATGTTGATGACCTTGTTGTAATGACAGACACCGTCGAAAGTTTACATGCCAACATGTTACAGTAGAACTTGAACAGAAATGTAGAGAATATGGTATGAAAATCAACATTCGAAAGACGAATGTTATGTCGGTAGGCAAGAAACGCAAGAAAATAGAATGTCAGGTCGGAGGAACTAAATTGGAGGAGGCGGACCATTTAAATGATTTAGGCTGTGTTTTCTCTCAGGATGGTAGTATGGGGAAAGAAATAGATTCGAGGTGCAGGAAAGCCAATGCAGTGAGTTCTCAGTTGCGATCTACAGTATTCTGTAAGAAAGAAGTTAATGTAGCGACAAAACTCTCCCTGCATCGCTCAGTACTTAGACCAACCTTGCTTTATGGAAGTGAGAGCTGGGTACATCCAAGATATCTGATACATAAGCTAAGGTTACTGATATGAGGATAGCACGAATGATTTCTGGAACAATTAGATGGAAGCAATGGCAAGAAGTTACTCATAATGAAGACGAAGTTAGAAATATAAATAATAATATCGTATGGCCTCGAGTGCCGGATACAAACTTTGTTATTTGACACCCAGAGGGCAGCTTGCATGTCGAATTTTGACGTTCCTTGAAGAACTATGAAACTCAAGGAGGTTAGATATCTAAGCTCCTTGACAATATAGCGCTTTCTAGTCGAGAAATGAGAAACTTTGTGTTGGCGGAAAATCCCGAGATTAATTTTGCCATTGAGAACACGGCCTACTGAATTCAAATGGGTTATTTTTACATGCCAACATCGTATGACATGCGTGTCGTGATTTTTGCCGCCTTTCAAAAATCACTTACCACGTCCAGGAGCGAACCTGCAAGCTTGGGGTTAGTAATCCAACACGATAACCACTCACCCGCCGTGGCAGGAAAGTTAGAAATGAACATGCTAGATGAAGCTCGGCTGAGCTGACTCAGACGGTGGGGTCATGTGGAGGGAATGGGGGAGGAGAGATTACCCAAGAGATTAATGAGTTCGGCTCTAGAGTGTCAGAGAAGCAGAGGTAGACCTAGGAGGCGGTGGCTAGATTCAGTGTTGAACGAGTTCGAAGTGAGAGGAGGCTAGAGAGCCAACTGCTAATATGCGTTCATGGAGACTACTTGTTCGCAATAGAGGCTTACAGACTAGATTGCACGCTGAAAGCAAAATAGTCTCTAATGGAAAAGTATGTAACATTACTTGTGACTTATCACGAAAGCGACGGTGAGTGTGCTGATGCTATCATGACCTGCTGTTTCTGTGTCAACTATATGTACTGTCAACGACCTCCATCCAGACTTCCTTCATCATGAGGGATAAACGGATAATTGCATGGTGAGTGTTGACATGTTCAATCAGATTACTTAGTATCAATTGGAAAGTGTTTTCTCGCTTTGTGGTATTTATTCAATTGAATACCTTAGATCAGCGGTTCCCAAGCTTTCTTTTGACTGGCGAAACCATTCTACAACGATCCGAGTTGAGTGTACCACTGACTTTTAACCCTCGAGCGAGCGCGCGGCGTACTTGTACACATGTAAGGAATAGCTGCTTTAATGTTTCCCAGGCGAACATTTATGAGCTCAATCAGAGTTTAAATAAACATTCATTATATGAGCTAAATCACTATTTAATTAACCAATACCAGAAATAAAATAAACCTTCATTATATCACTATGTTGCCGCAGCTGACGGATTTTCGCGATCACACAACATTCTTTCATTACAACATACAATTACATAGGCTATCAATAATGAGGTAGTATCACTTATTACCAAATTCTTTAGTTCTGTACAGTTAATTCTCTTGCACATTCTCGCGAACTGCTTGACACTTCTCACATGTATGTGTTGTTTTCACATGCCCTTTACAAACGAAGCTGTGGCATGAGTCACACCTTATACAGGGTCTTTCATATAAAGTAAGAACGCCAAGCGGCGGGTTTGTTATCCGCTAGTGTGGTGACCTTGACCGAGCTTGTGGCGAGCCGTGGCCCCCTGCTCTAAGCGTGTGTACAATCCTCTATGAAATATTACCTTATAAAAGTTGCTGGAAGTGTCGTCCTTCCTGGGATATACAGGCATTGTATCTGGTAACCACATTTTGGCTGACGCGAGTGAGTCATGCCACTGTAGTTTTTCTGATTTTTTATTTTGTGTTTTTTATTGAGCACTAAACCAGTAGTGTCAAAGTTATTTACAATTACGTGAATCTGTGCTAGTGAAGGTGGCACTTCATCAGGAAATTGCTGAACAAATGCATCACGTACCCGCCGAGCTGAATCGTAATTAAAATAAATTTTACATACAAAAAATACGATGTTGCAATGATAACTGTCTCAACATGTTAGCAGCTGTGGTTCAGACTGGCGACTGACAACACCTGCACGCTTATTGCAAGGTCAAGTTTGTACTATGCGCGCGCTTTCAATACTACAGCAGGGGGCCGTGGTGCGTCACAAGCTCGGCCAAGCCGGCTTCAGCAGCGAATGACAAAACCGCCGCTCGCCGTTCTTACTTTATATGAAAGACCCTGTAGTAGTAGAGGTATTTTTTTTCCTCGTCCACATGTCATACACCGTCCTCTCTTCTTGGTAGCAGGCTTCCTTCAACACGTGGTTCTTTGTATTTCTCGAGGAAAGTTGCCATGTCAGCAGTGTAACGTGTTTTTCGAGGGGTTTTCATGCCACTGGCATAAGTCAGTAGGAAGCCATTCTATATTTATTTACGCGGCAAATTGTTCAGCCAAGAGAATTTTTCATGTTAATTTATTATTATTATTATTAAGGTATTTTTTCGGAGCATTTTATAAAAATTATAAGCATACAGATAGGTTTTCTATGTCTTAGAAAACACTATCAAGCAAATTATTACGAACGACAATATCATAGAAAATTATATGATTACGGAATTTAACGGAGTTTCGTCAGTTAGGGTATATTGAGAGACATGAGTCACTGGAAATTCAAATACTGGCTTAATCTTGTCGGGAAGCATGACGCAATCCTGCGTTGCAGCTTAACGAAAAGGCGGATGTATGGAACGGAAAACGACTTCTCCCTCCCGCGGAGTGTAATGAGCCAGAATGGGGATGCGGCGCGTGGGGAGCAGCCAATCAGTGGAGACCACGTAAGCTGGAAGTCGGCTGAAGAGTGGGGATGCGGGGCGTGCATATATGGTTGGCACGCCGTGGAAACGGGGTCTATCGTTATAAAATTTAACCAGTATGGTTGTACGAGGAGTGGCTCCGATGCTCAGTGGAGTTAGCGACTATCTTTGTGAAACTTAACCGTTGTGCTTGTACGTGTTGGTTCCGAAGTAAGGACCATAAATCTTCATATCTACAAATATATCAGTAGTATAGGAAATGTATGTTTTGAAAATTGCGTAATCGCGAGGACATATTGCATCATCATGACGTCATCTGATAGCTATGCGGATGTGAGCACGTGCACGTGCACATGTTAGCGTGGGAAGAGATTGACCTTTAACCTCTTGAAGCAGATAACCTTAGGGTAACCGCTTGAAGCAGATAACCTTTGGTTTATTTATGTGATAGAGATAAAAATTAATGGGTGTTGATGTCATCTGATACCCATGCAAGTGAGCAACTGTGCGAGCGATCACGTGATATGTCTGCAGTGTTCGTGTGAGACGTGGTTGACGCTTTTGTAAGAGAGCGGAACTTTTAAATGATTATTTATACATGAGTTTTTTAATATTTATTAAAAAACAAAAAAAACTAATAGGTCATTCGCTTTTTAGTATTTCGCTAACCAATAATGCGATTTAAGCATATGGGGTGTCGTAGGACTCGTAGTGAATTCTCCTTTTGTATGAACGAGGTATGTCAACCCCCAAAATAAAAACTACCCTTACACGGGCAGAAAGAGTAATTTTTTGTATGTATGCACGCCGGTGGCTTTTGTCAAAAGGGCCTAACTACACTTTTGTTAATATTTTCTGAACCCCTGATGGGATTTTGCCATAGGCAGTATCCTAGCACTTGGGGTGACGCCTCGTTTTTGAATGTGTGATTTTTTTTGTCAAAAATGGCATAACTACTCTTTTGTTATTATCTCGCGAACCAATCATGCTAGGGACTTGTATGAGGGGTCATAGCATTTGGGGCGACGTCCCCCCTTTGGGGGTGAAACTATCCCCCAAAATTGAAAACTCAATATCTTGGAAACTAAGAATCCTAAAATTTGGCGTGATAGCTCTAAAAATAGGTGATGACATAGGCTTTTAGCTGGATTGGTCATTTCACCCCTAAAACAGTAGATAGTCATGTTATGAAAAAAAAACGTGTTAAACACCTAAAAATGATAAATAAAACTAAGATCTTTTGTTTTTGATGAAAAATAGCAGGGGGTGAAAACTACCCCTAAATTGAAAAATCGATACCTTGGAAACTAAGAACCATAAAATTAGGTGTAATAGCTTAAAAAATTGGTTGTGGCATAGGCTTTTATCTGGATAGATGATTTCACCCCTAAAACAGTAAATAGTGATTTTACACTCAGGAAAAAGGTGTTAAAAGGGTAAAAATGATAATTGGACCTGTGATCTCTTGTTTTTGATGAAAAATAGCAGGGGGTGAAAACTACCCCTAAATTGAAAAATCGATACCTTGGAAACTAAGAACCGTAAAATTAGGTGTAATAGCTTAAAAAAATTGGTTGTGGCATAGGCTTTTATCTGGATAGATGATTTCACCCCTAAAACAGTAAATAGTGATTTTACACTGAGGAAAAAGGTGTTAAAAGGGTAAAAATGATAGTTGAACCTATGATCTCTTGTTTTTGATGAAAAATAGCAGGGGATGAAAACTACCCCTAAATTGAAAAATCGATACCTTGGAAACTAAGAACCGTAAAATTAGGTGTAATAGCTTAAAAAATTGGTTGTGACATAGGCTTTTATCTGGATAGATGATTTCACCCCTAAAACAGTAAATAGTGATTTTACACTGGGGAAAAAGATGTTAAAAGGGTAAAAATGATAATTGAACCTATGATCTTTTCTTTTTGATGAAAAATAGCAGGGGGGTGAAAACTACCCCTAAATTGAAAAATCGATACCTTGGAAACTAAGAACCGTAAAATTAGGTGTAATAGCTTAAAAAATTGGTTGTGGCATTTATCTGGATAGATGATTTCATCCCTAAAACAGTAAATAGTGATTTTACACTGAGGAAAAAGGTGTTAAAAGGGTAAAAATGATAATTGAACCTATGATCATTTGTTTTTGATGAAAAATAACAGGGGGGTGAAAACTACCCCCTAAATTGAAAAATCGATACCTTGGAAACTAAGAACCGTAAAATTAGGTGTAATAGCTTAAAAAATTGGTTGTGACATAGGCTTTTATCTGAATAGATGATTTCACCCCTAAAACAGTAAATAGTGATTTTACACTGGGGAAAAAGATGTTAAAAGGGTAAAAATGATAATTGAACCTATGATCTTTTCTTTTTGATGAAAAATAGCAGGGGGGTGAAAACTACCCATAAATTGAAAAATCGATACCTTGGAAACTAAGAACCGTAAAATTAGGTGCAATAGCTTCAAAAAAATGGTTGTGACATAGGCTTTTATCTGGATAGATGATTTCCCCCCTAAAACAGTAAATAGTGATTTTTCACTGGGGAAAAAGATGTTAAAAGGGTAAAAATGATAATTGAACCTATGATCTTTTCTTTTTGATGAAAAATAGCAGGGGGTGAAAACTACCCCCTAAATTGAAAAATCGATACCTTGGAAACTAAGAACCGTAAAATTAGGTGTAATAACTTAAAAAATTGGTTGTGACATAGGCTTTTATCTGGATAGATGATTTCACCCCTAAACAGTAAATAGTGATTTTACACTAGGGGAAAAAGATGTTAAAAGGGTAAAAATGATAATTGAACCTATGATATTTTCTTTTTCATGAAAAATAGTAGGGGGGTGAAAACTACCCCCAAATTGAAAAAATTGATATCTTTCAAACCAAGTACCCTAAAATTATGTGTGATAGTTGAAAAATAGGTGATGACATACGCTTTTACCTCGATAGATAATTTCACTTTTAAAACAGGGAATAGTAATGTTACAGGAGAAAAAGGTATTAAACACTTAAAAGCATAAGAGTTTTGTGAAACCATGCTTTAATGAGTGTTTGTATGGAGGATGACAGCTTGCTAATTATTATTATTATTATTATTAGGTAATTATGGATTAATGTGTTTATAGCTAACGAATAAGGCTACAGAGTTTTATAAGTTGTTGTACAAATCAGGATGGCCAACCCGTTGCCATGCCCCATGAATTTACCCAAAAGAGCCAAAACGTTAAGGATATCGACCTGAGATTTTATAAAACTAATTATCGGAGAGGGTGTTGTTTTGGACTGACAATGGCTAACCCCTTCCCATGATTCATGAATTGACCCAAAACGTTTTACCAGACAAGACGGAGTGTACCCTGTTGCAGCCTTTAGAAAATTGAACCTGGAGCTCTGTGGTGACAGTTGAGTTATATGAATGATGCTTTTTTAACAAACACACACTTGCATACGATCGCTGGGTTGAATCTGCACAGAGCCACTGGCTTTGTTTATGTAATGAGTCTTGGTGATAAGAACACGGCGCTCTTGCCAGCAAGTTTTATAATACTCGTCTGCTTGATAGTGGACGTGCTTCGCACCGTGTTAATTTACATGACTAGATAGTTGTTAGGTAAGGGTTGCCAAGGCTCAGTGAACCTTATTGCAACCTTAAAATGAAAATTAATTTCTTGGTATAGTCGGGGTTGGAAGCCTAGTCCTTAGGGTAGACAACCAAGTATGATAAACACTACACTGTGAGATGGTCAAATGATAATGTAACAGAACATAAAGAAATGTTTTCTGGAGTTTAACGAATTGACTAAGAGCCATACCATGAGAGGTATAGGTAATTGAAATTGAATCCTTAGCTGTTGACCCTACTACGTGTAAGCTGTAGCAATGCCCGCCTATAAGCTATCATGTTAGAAAAAGAAATGTATGGGTTGTTTTAAACGGAGAATGATTGTGTTTACTGTGAAACACAAATCTGAATTTAAAAATAGTTTATGTCCTACATGATGTTTGAAACCCTTTTCTTATTTATACTTTAGGCAAACGCTAACATAGTTGTAATTCAGAAGCCATGGATGCCTCCTTTCCAATCCTACACCGTACACTGAAGTTAAAATTAATAATGATCACGTTACAGACAGCCAGTTTCAAAGCCATGAGAAATAAGTGAACAAAGTATAAAATTCTTGACCCAGTCTGGAATTCAACATGGTGTTGTTTCAAACAAAAGACAAGCGTTCTATAAACTTAACCACCAAGCTGTCCTATCGACCCCTAATTGTTTGGCTGATGGTGAAAATAAAATTAAATGTAAACTATAATTAAAACTAACTACACACTTATAACTAGAAATAGAAATGTAAGACAAAAGGATAACAGGACAAATAAAGGACAGAAGGAATAAAAAAATGCCCCTCAACCCTCAAGAATGTGGATTGATGGACTTGAAAGGAAGGAGAGCCATAAAAGGTAGATATGAAAGTATAAGATGAGAGGGTCCCGCTCCAATGGTAATCGATAAAAAGGACGGACACTGGACCCAGCTCAGGAATCCCTTGTGGTCGTCAACTTCCAAACTGATCAGCCAAAGCCCCTGAGGGTGTAGCCATATCCAGGGTGCACCACAAGTGGTGGGGCTACATACACCCTACCTTTAGTGTGGCTTCAGCAAAAGGCAGGATATAACACAAAAATAGAAAGAAGGCTGCCTCCTCACACAAGGAGGGTATCAGAAAAAAATAAACAAGGGTCAATTAAGTCAGAAAATAAAGAGACTCCCTAAGCCTTGTATAGCCTAATAATGTCGGAGTCGGTAGAGAACAAGTGTTGACCAGGTGTGGTCGACAGGAAAGAAGATAGACAGGAGCCTAGCACAAGTCAGTGGAAGCAATGACGGGCTCAGCTGGGGCTCCATGGTCATCAACCTACATTCCACTAGATGTAAGCCCATGTTTGGGGGTGGTGGAAAATAAAGACCTCTTTCGTTTTAAATCACTGGCTTTAAGGACGGTAACACATGGCATGCCTTTATTATGCGCAGGGTGTCGAGCGATGGCCTTTTTTCAAATTCCCGTATAATTCCCGTATTTCCCGTACGAAAATCCACCAAATTCCCGTATATTTTAGAACCCTCTAAGACTAGAGTTCGCATACCGAATGGCTGAAAAATGAATCTTAAAGCGCGAAACAAAATTGTCTGGCGTAAGAGTAACTGCATTTTTGGAGACACTTCCGCAGCTCACGGGTGATGGCGATATTTAGGCCTAACCCGTAGCGTGAGCAAAGCGCGCGCCCCCGCGCGCGAGTGGACTCTCTCGCAGATGGGATGGGATGCTACGAACACAAATAAAATACCGTTTACCTGAGGAGAGCTGATATAAATGACTGTTTTACTGAGGAGAAGTAATGTGCGCGAGTGACGCTTGGACTCGCGAGAATCGAGTCTAGCAGTTCCGAGTCTGAACGAGTAACCCGTGCGTAGGACTCGAGTCTCCACGGTGACGTCACGATCCGTACTTACGATATAGGACAGAATGCGGCCAAATTCCCAACACTCGCTAAACTTGCAAACGACTTTTCTACTAGTGATTTACAAGAGAAATCGTTTGCAAAATGCACACTATGCTTCATATTATAACGACTAGGTAATGATAAAGAAAGAAATGTAATTTAAAAAATCAAGTTTAAAAAAAACTCCTCGCCGGGAATCGAACCCCAGCACGCTGCGTGAAAGTTAGCACCGTCAACCACTCAACAAGAGATATCGATAAGACTAATGGCGTTATCAACAGCGATATATGCTACTGCTTAGCAAATTATCACGTTGAAGGAAATTTCTCTTTACTGTATTGCGTTCTTTCTTTCTGTCATCAGTCCACTTCTTGCCGGTTTCCAATTTTGAATATCCTATTGTATCACTGTGCATTGATGGGAAACTAATAATACTTGACCAAGGCGTACCGACATGACTATATATCGCGTAGTTTCCATATATGGCTCACGGATAACGCTGACAGCGTCCTCGGCCTCGATTCCGGACTCGAGTATCTCGAGTTTTACGGTTCCAGACTCGATTCTTCGCGAGTCCACTCGCAGCCCATCACTACTGAGGAGGGTTGAGAGAGTAGAGAATAGGAGTGTCACATCTTCATATATATTATTTCAGTAGTATGCATCCCTCCTGCGGCGCTCACAAGCGACCGATCGTGACAAATGAGCATTCAAATGAAAGAGAATAGACATTAGCAGTGACTTATTGCACTATAATTTCATAAATATCTATAATTTCTTTAAAAAGGACTTTAAAAAAATTGTACGAAGTGTGCGATTTGCAATCACCGTTGATGTAGGATAATAAGCTCCATACTTCCTGTCCACGGGCCACTGAGACGCATGTTTCATGTCATATTAACATTCTGAGGTCTTTCCTTTATCCTGAAATGTTAACAGTGTTATATAATCATTTGGTTGAAATAAAAACATAACCTTTCTCCTTAAGTGTCTCATTATAAACCTATTGGAGAAAGTGTGGTTTATGAACATGCGAGATTTCTCGCACGGGTCCGCTAGTAATAAATATTTACTGGAAGTGATTGAATTGTATGGTACCGTAACATTATAAGAGCTTCCACGAGATAAAATGGCATCGAAGCTTATGCATAACGAACTTCCGGTCCGCGAATCTCCATTTGATTTTCATTGGCAGTGAAACGTTCGTTCGTGATTATCTTCGTTATTATTTCGGATTGTGGTTTTGTTTTTAGGCGTTCAACTTATGAAATAATAACTAAAGGGTTGGTCTTTCATGAATATTCCAAAGACAAGTGTCTCCAAAAAGAGTAATTAGTAGAACTTCGCATCAGAGACGACCATAACAAACAGCTTGTCTACAAAGTGTGCGATTTGCACATTTCAAACGGCATTGGTCTAACATATCTTAGACTACAATAATTAAGTTGGTGCAAATTATATATGTTATATGTGAGAATATTATTATAATTTGCTATGCAGTTGTTATATTGGCATATTATGCATTAACGTGACCTGTTTAAATGCTAAATTGTGACGTAAGCCTGCCGTCCCGGTAGGCCTAATATTTACTAACAACGCATCGTTTCTTCTTTAATATTTATTTAATCATTATAATTATAATAGCCTATCTATTAACCCTTATTTAACCAATAATCATTTTATAATTCTATACATATTCCAGGTATTGCAAGAAAGCGATTTGATAGCACATGCGGCTCTACCTTAAAATCCAACCATGCCCAGTTTTCATTACCTATGGATGATATTACCGCAAGTTAATAAACCAAACAACTGGCAACATATTTTTTTAATGCTTATTTACATCTTCACCCTAGTCTACGTAAAGTACCATACGGTAATCACTGAAAGGGTAGGGGGGTTATGACCCCAATTTCACAAACGAACGGACCTCATTTTGCATGAATTATGGAACTCGAATCCTAATGGAGGTATGGATTGTCTGCATTTAGAAATATGTTAGTCAATAATTTAAAACAAGATGCCAGAAAACTAAATACAAAAAGCTGCGTGCCTACTACGGTGTTAAGTTGCTCCGTGAAAAAAATACACTTCGCCAAGATTATACGTCAGCGTAGCCATTGCGCCAGAAAGCAAATTCTTCTGATTACAAAGAATTTCCAGGGCAATGACGATCGTAACTTCTTCCAACTTAGGAGTCTCAGCGACCCCTATAGTGTCTAGGCAGGAAATAGCACGGGTCTCTCGTGAGCAAGAGTTGACCACTCTTTGATTTTTTCAGCCATAGGATACGAATGTACAATTTTCGGCAGTTGGTGCGAAATTGCAGCACATCCGCGTCTGGAATTTTCTGATATCTTGATCTGTTAGCTTCATGCTCTTGTCGAGAAACCCAGGTCTCCTCTGTGAATAACAATGCGGACTGATTCCTGTATGTCATTGTCAGCAACGAGCGCGGCGCGCGTAGCCCCACGCGGAGAGGGTACGGCCTGCGGTCGGCCAGGCAAAGTATGCATTCGACGTTGGCTGGGTTCTCATCCCGCTTAGCGCTCTATGGGTGGCGCAAATTACGGGTGGCAGCGCGGTCTGCAGGCGAAATAGAAGATTGAGCGGGAGGACTCTACCGAGCGTTCGGGGGCTAAGAAGTCGGGCATTATGAGACTATTCAAGATTTCCCGTATCAAGTGCGAATTTCCCGTATAATTCCCGTATTTTTCCCGGGTCACTAAAATTCCCGTATAATTCCCGTATCGCTCGACACCCTGTAATGCGATACTGGTCCTAGGGGTATGCAAAATTGTATTAGATACTCAGCTAATAATAGTGTACACGACCCCTTATTATTTTCTCTAAGTACAGTACATGGGAAGGATGACCAAGATTTCCAAGCCCCTAAGTAAGACAAAAACAAATTATTTCCATTTCCAAACAGTTGGGGTGAGGTGAGGTTTCTAAACGTCCAACTCATGTGGTTTTTCCACTTGTCCTCCAGGTAAATGCCATGTTTGCCCACAGACAAGTGCAAAGAAAATCAAAACATGTTATGTTTGGATCTATTCCTTACCTACATGACAACATGTACTTGAAATAACAAGTACCTTTTTCCCCAGTGTAAAATCACTATTCACTGTTTTAGGGGTGAAATCATCTATCCAGGTAAAAGCCTATATTACAGCTGTGGCTGAGATTGATACCACGACGTACTGTCGGTTATGTAGCTATGTGGAATGTATATCAAATATGGTTTACTTCAAGGTTTGGAGATCCCATTAAAGATATTCTTACAACAAATGATCTTGAAATGGTCATTTTATGGTGTGAAAATATTTATTAGGTATATGATATTTAATGAAAACAATTATGATTTATTAAATGTTTATATGTTTACAGTATTGTTATTTAATGTAAGCACTTGAGGCACTACCGACCAAAATACAGCACTATCTGCAATGTATATTGCATACTTGAAGGTTTGGTGGTCCCATTAAAGGTATTCCTACAATAAATGATTTTCAAGTTGTCGTTCTATGACGTGAAAATATTTAATATATGATATTTGCTAACAGGATATGCCACTGGAATTATTTTACAAGTATTTATTTTAATGACCAACAGAGTTCACTGATAAGAAGGGAGAGAGGATAACATGTAACATATTATACGTGATATGTCACAACTGTAATGCTTGTGATTTTTAAGATGCCTTTATACCTATATTAATCACCCAGTTTACAAGACTGATAACTGTAATGCTACGTAAAAATCAAAACAAATCGAAAATGTGCATTGAAAAACCAAAAAGTGGTTGAGGAAATATACAGTCAACATGCCCAAAAAATACAAGAAATATATACAAACTGTGTTAATTAATTTAATTCAAATATATATATTTTTACAATAGGTATACACACACACACACACAGAGAATACAGCTCTTTTTTGTTCACGTTTGCTTGTTATAGTTTTTAAATATAACACTTGCTGAACATTATTTTAGGGGATGGGGTGTTGCTACGTTGACCAATTACACTATAATACCAGCTTTACGAAGTTCATCTTCTATTTTTAACAGCTCTTCTTCATAACCAATATGACCAGACTGTTTACAGGCATGCAAGAGCTGTAGACGTCCTACTAATATATTAGGATCGTTCCATTTGCTATTTTTTATGAATGGTTTTAAATACTCGGGAAGTAGTTCAACATTTTCACCATCATCATCATTATCATCCCCATCATTATAATCATCTTCATAATGATCATCATCATCGTCGTCATCTTTACCATCATAATTTCCACCTGTGTCCACAATCTGTTCAATTGTTTGAGTTGCCTTTGATAGTGTTGAAAGCTTCTTTTTAGATGTGCTAGAGTGCTTTAACATTGTTAAGTTATTATTATCATCACCATCACCATCCTTTTCACCTTCCCCAACCAACTTCTTGATGGGGTATGTTGTCTCTGACAGGGTTGAAAGCTTTTGAGATGTGGGTGTGTGTCTGATCATGGGTTTTACAGGAGGTGTTAAAGGCTTCTCATTAAACAACTCGCTAACAGCATGAGTGCGTTGTAGTGTATTAGACCTGAGGTTAATATTATCTTGAGCAGCACTATTTTTTTCTTGGACTTGGTTTTTTGCTTCGGTTTGAGTTTTCCTTACATTTACACTAGCATGATTAGTAAGTTTACAATCATGATTGTTGGAAGAAAGTATGTCCAATTCATTTGTCTTAAGCAATCCTCGACACTGTTTCGATCGTTGCTTTGAACAGCGCCAAATAACAGTTCCATTTTTATTGCTTCGTTTCACATTATATGAATACCCTTTATAGTATGCATAAGGCTTACCATACCTAGTCACTGATACTTCCATATCAACTGTCAAGCATAAATTAATTTCTAGTAAAGACAACTTGGTAATAACAACAATAGATTAGTGTGGGAGCATATATAGATGCAAAAAGTGGGAGAAAAAGTGGGGGTAAAAAGTGTCAGCAAAAGTGTGAGCAAATGTGGGAGCAAAAACTGTGAGCAAAGCAAATATAAAAAGAGGGAGCAAATATGCTAACAAATATGTCAACAAATATGCAGGCAAAAGTCAATACACAAGTCAAGATAGTTGAAAGTGCAAAGAAAATATGGAACCAAATATGAGAGCAAAAGTGGTGTTTTTCTAAAACAACTAAACATAACAAACTTAGCCATAACCTAACCTAACCTACCCCAACCTCACCTAACCTAACTTCACCTATCCTATCCTAACCTACCCTAACCTCGCCTAACCTAACCTAACTTCACCTATCCCAACATATCCTAACCTCACCTAACCTAACCTAACCTAACCTAACCTAACGTAACCCAACTTCACCTAACCCAACTTCACCTAACCTAACCTAACTTTACCTAACCTAACTTGACCCAACTTTACCTAACCTAAACTATCATAACTTCACCTAACCTAACTTTACGTAACCTAGCTTCACCTAACCTAATCTTTCAACTCTCAGATTAAAATTAAATTCTGGGCATAGTTGAGTTGGAACCCAAGACCTCAGGGATAAAACCAAAGTCTACTAACCACTACACCGCGAGATCGGCAAATTATCACGCAACACAACACAAAAATAAAAGTATCCTGTAGTGTAACTCATTGGCTGACAACCATATTTGGGAATTCAAACCCAAGACCTTAGGACTTTTGTTTTGAAAATTATCAGAAATATTATTCAATTTACATTTTGCTGCTGCTTATAATTAATACACTTTTTAATTATAAATTAATTTTGAGTCCCTACACTTTTAAGAAATCTTATTATTTAAATCTCTATGTCACCCCAACACAAACATTAGGAATAATTTATGCTATACTAGCCAAACTTTTTTAATATTATATATTCCTATTAACAAATAACTGTTAAAGGTACTTGTGTACAAGAGTTGGCATTAATATGAGAGCAAAAAGTGAGAGCAAAAAAGAGGGAGCAAATGTGGGAGCCAATATAGGAGCAAAAGTTGGAGCAAAAGTGGGAGCAAATATGGGAGCAAATGTGGGGGCCAGTATGGGAGCAAATGAGTGAGCAAATCAGCTCACCTCGGATATCATCAGTGAGTGCTCATATCCACCGCTAGGTAGCGGAAACACACTTTGCGTGTTGTATGTAACTATCATACAAAGTTTGACTGCATGCAAAACGTGCTTGTATAAGCAGTGCATAAAATTTTAATATACAATTACCACTAAGTGTTCAGAACTAACATGTATAGCCTTTTCTAGGGTATATAGAGCATCCTTAGCAAGAAAGACTGACTAAACCAGGAGTGTAAGGCCTTGCCATATGCAGTAAGCACCTGTTGGCAGAAAATGTTTCCTGATAATAACGGACCTAATGAATATGGAACGTCTTTTGAGTGTCGTCAGTACAAGTGGAAAAACCACATGAGTTGGACGTTTAGAAAACTCACCTCACCTCACCCCAACTGTTTGGAAATGGAAATAATTTGTTTTTGTCTTACTTAGGGGCTTGGAAATAATGGTCATCCTTCCCATGTACTGTACTTAGAGAAAATAATAAGGGGTCGTATACACTAGTATTAGCTGAGTATCTAATACAATTTTGCATACCCCTAGGACCAGTGTCGCATTATAAAGGCATGCCATGTGTTACCGTCCTTAAAGCCAGTGATTTAAAACAAAAGAGGTCTTTATTTTCCACCACCCCCAAACATGGGCTTACATCTAGTGGAATGTAGGTTGACGACCATGGATGGAGCCCCAGCTGAGTCCGTCATTGCTTCCACTGACTTGTGCTAGGCTCCTGTCTATCTTCTTTCCTGTCGACCACACCTGGTCAACACTTGTTCTCTACAGACTCCGACATTATTAGGCTATACAAGGCTTAGGGAGTCTCTTTATTTTCTGACTTAATTGACCCTTGTTTATTTTTTTCTGATACCCTCCTTGTGTGAGGAGGCAGCCTTCTTTCTATTTTTGTGTTATATCCTGCCTTTTGCTGAAGCCACACTAAAGGTAGGGTGTATGTAGCCCCACCACTTGTGGTGCACCCTGGATATGGCTACACCCTCAGGGGCTTAGGCTGATCAGTTTGGAAGTTGACGACCACAAGGGATTCCTGAGCTGGGTCCAGTGTCCCTCCTTTTTATCGATTACCATTGGAGCGGGACCCTCTCATCTTATACTTTCATATCTACCTTTTATGGCTCTCCTTCCTTTCAAGTCCATCAATCCACATTCTTGAGGGTTGAGGGGCATCTTTTTATTCCTTCTGTCCTTTATTTGTCCTGTTATCCTTTTGTCTTACATTTCTTTTTTCTAGTTATAAGTGTGTAGTTAGTTTTAATTATAGTTTACATTTAATTTTATTTTAACCATCAGCCAAACAATTAGGGATCGATAGGACAGCTTGGTGGTTAAGTTTATAGAACGCTTGTCTTTTGTTTGAAACAACACCATGTTGAATTCCAGACTGGGTCAAGAATTTTATACTTTGTTCACTTATTTCTCATGGCTTTGAAACTGGCTGTCTGTAACGTGATCATTATTAATTTTAACTTCAGTGTACGGTGTAGGATTGGAAAGGAGGCATCCATGGCTTCTGAATTACAACTATGTTAGCATTTGCCTAAAGTATAAATAAGAAAAGGGTTTCAAACATCATGTAGGACATAAACTATTTTTAAATTCAGATTTGTGTTTCACAGTAAACACAAATTCGTTAAACTACAGAAAACATTTCTTTATGTTCTGTTACATTATCATTTGACCATCTCACAGTGTAGTGTTTATCATACATAGATGTTAGGCCCCTTAAAACAACGATTATCATCCTCATCATCATGTTTATCATACTTGGTTGTCTACCCTAAGGACTTGGCTTCCAACCCCGACTATACCAAGAAATTTATTTAATTTTAAGGTTGCAATAAGGTTCACTGAGCCTTGGCAACCCTTACCTAACAAATATCTAGTCATGTAAATTAACACGGTGCGAAGCACGTCCACTATCAAGCAGAAGAGTATTATAAAACTTGCTGGCAAGAGCGCCGTGTTCTTATCACCAAGACTCATTACATAAACAAAGCCAGTGGCTCTGTGCAGATTCAACCCAGCGATCGTATGCAAGTGTGTGTTTGTTCAAAAAGCATCATTCATATAACTCAACTGTCACCACAGAGCTCCAGGTTCAATTTTCTAAAGGCTGCAACAGGGTACACTCCGTCTTGTCTGGTAAAACGTTTTGGGTCAATTCATGAATCATGGGAAGGGGTTAGCCATTGTCAGTCCAAAACAACACCCTCTCCGATAATTAGTTTTATAAAATCTCAGGTCGATATCCTTAACGTTTTGGCTCTTTTGGGTAAATTCATGGGGCATGGCAACGGGTTGGCCATCCTGATTTGTACAACAACTTATAAAACTCTGTAGCCTTATTCGTTAGCTATAAACACATTAATCCATAATTACCTAATAATAATAATAATAATAATAATAATTAGCAAGCTGTCATCCTCCATACAAACATTCATTAAAGCATGGTTTCACAAAACTCTTTTAAGTGTTTAATACCTTTTTCTCCTGTAACATTACTATTCCCTGTTTTAAGAGTGAAATAATCTATCGAGGTAAAAGCGTATGTCATCACCTATTTTTCAACTATCACACATAATTTTAGGGTACTTGGTTTGAAAGATATCAATTTTTTCAATTTGGGGGTAGTTTTCACCCCTACTATTTTTCATGAAAAACAAAATATCATAGGTTCAATTATCATTTTTACCCTTTTAACATCTTTTTCCCCCAGTGTAAAATCACTATTTAGTCTTAGGGGTGACATCATCTATCCAGATAAAATCCTATGTCACAACCAATTTTTTAAGTTATTACACCTAATTTTACGGTTCTTAGTTTCCAAGGTATCGATTTTTCAATTTAGGGGGTAGTTTTCACCCCCCTGCTATTTTTCATCAAAAAGAAAAGATCATAGGTTCAATTATCAATTTTACCCTTTTAACATCTTTTTCCCCAGTGAAAAATCACTATTTACTGTTTTAGGGGTGAAATCATCGATCCAGATAAAAGCCTATGTCACAACCAATTTTTTAAGCTATTACACCTAATTTTACGGTTCTTAGTTTCCAAGGTATCGATTTTTCAATTTAGGGGTAGTTTTCACCCCCCTGCTATTTTTCATCAAAAAGAAAAGATCATAGGTTCAATTATCATTTTTACCCTTTTAACATCTTTTTCCCCAGTGTGAAATCACTATTTACTGTTTTAGGGGTGAAATCATCTATCCAGATAAAAGCCTATGTCACAACCAATTTTTTAAGCTATTACACCTAATTTTACGGTTCTTAGTTTCCAAGGTATCGATTTTTAAATTTAGGGGTAGTTTTCACCCCCTGCTATTTTTCATCAAAAACAAGAGATCATAGGTTCAATTACCATTTTTACCCTTTTAACATGTTTTTCCACAGTGTAAAATCACTATTTACTGTTTTAGGGGTGAAATCATCTATCCAGATAAGAGCCTATGTCACAACCAATTTTTTAAGCTATTACACCTAATTTTACGGTTCTTAGTTTCCAAGGTATCAATTTTTCAATTTAGGGGTAGCTTTCACCCCCTGCTATTTTTCATCAAAAACAAGAGATCATAGGTTCAATTATTATTTTTACCCTTTTAACACCTTTTTCCTCAGTGTAAAATCACTATTTACTGTTTTAGGGGTGAAATCATCTATCCAGATAAAAGCCTATGCCACAACCAATTTTTTAAGCTATTACACCTAATTTTACGGTTCTTAGTTTCCAAGGTATCGATTTTTCAATTTAGGGGTCGTTTTCACCCCCCTGCTATTTTTCATCAAAAACAAAAGATCTTAGTTTTATTTATCATTTTTAGGTGTTTAACACGTTTTTTTTTCATAACATGACTATTTACTGTTTTAGGGGTGAAATGACCAATCCAGCTAAAAGCCTATGTCATCACCTATTTTTAGAGCTATCACGCCAAATTTTAGGATTCTTAGTTTCCAAGATATTGAGTTTTCAATTTTGGGGGGTTGTTTCACCCCCAAAGGGGGGACGTCGCCCCAAGTGCTAGGACCCATCATACAAGTCCCTAGCATGATTGGTTCGCGAGATATTAACAAAAGAGTAGTTATGCCATTTTTGACAAAAAAAATCACACATTCAAAAACGAGGCGTCACCCCAAGTGCTAGGATACTGCCTATGGCAAAATCCCATCAGGGGTTCAGAAAATATTAACAAAAGTGTAGTTAGGCCCTTTTGACAAAAGCCACCGGCGTGCATACATACAAAAAATTACTCTTTCTGCCCGTGTAAGGGTAGTTTTTAATTTGGGGGTTGACATACCTCGTTCATACAAAAGGAGAATTCACTACGAGTCCTACGACACCCCATATGCTTAAATCGCATTATTGGTTAGCGAAATACTAAAAAGCAAATGACCTATTGTTTTTTTTGTTTTTGTTTTTTAATAAATATTAAAAAACTCATGTATAAATAATCATTTAAAAGTTCCGCTCTCTTACAAAAGCGTCAACCACGTCTCACACGAACACTGCAGACATATCACATGATCGCTCGCACAGCTGCTCACTTGCATGGGTATCAGATGACATCAACACCCATTAATTTTTATCTCTATCACATAAATCAACCAAAGGTTATCTGCTTCAAGCGGTTACCCAAAGGTTATCTGCTTCAAGAGGTTAAAGGTCAACCTCTTCCCACGCTAACATGTGCACGTGCTCACATCCGCATAGCTATCAGATGACGTCATGATGATGCAATATGTCCCCGCGATTACGCAATATTCAAAACATACATTTCCTATACTACTTATATCATCAACAACGAAGAAGATGACGACATCCAGAAGGCTATGGGAAGCTCACTTCAACATCCAGTACGAGGGAAATGTTTCGGCAATTTCCAGTGGTAAGCGCGAATGACACATAACAACGCAATCTCTCGTCTTTCATTCTTTCATATTCAGTAATTCAGTAAATTCATAGCTTGGGAATAAGAGTAAAATCAGTAATTTATCCGACTCCGTTTTCACGTAATTTTCTAGCGGTAATATTTAAATCGCAACGCTCCAATTTAAATTCAAACTTATTATTATTATTATTAATTTTGCTATACTTGTTTTTATACAATAAATTCATTTCTTTTAACCATGCAATCTTTGTTTTCAGTAGGTAGCATTAGATATAGACCAATTCCTTCTCCTGATACAATTGTTTTTTGGGTTAATGATCCAATCATACCACGATCTGAGAGTAAAGATTCTTGAAGGTGTTCTACCAGAGCTAGGTGTTGTTAAATACAAATTTAGATTTCAACATAGCGTTGAGGTCTTGGCGCCCATTAAAACAACATATCTTAGTAGAAAACAGTATACTGTATTTGTCACGCAAAAGTGAGGGCTAAGCGAAACCCATTACATTTGTCGCCGACAACTTGGGGCTGAAAACCTAATAACATTAGTGGAAGGAGAAGGGTATATATTTCTGTGCCTGTATTTTGGGGGTTATTTGTCTGTATCAGTGTATATCATTATGGGGGATGAGAAAGAAAGACAGATGAGGTTACGTAGTGGTCATCAACGGGAGAGTGATGATACGAGCAGTATGTCGAGTGATGGTAGTACCGGGGTAGCGGAGGTAAATCCCGATACTGAAACAGGGAGTGTAGGCGGCCAACCAGAATTAAAAACTTTACTTCTCGAGTTTATGTCTCAGAACAAAGTTAGTAGTGATGCCTTAAATGCAAAGTTAGAACAGAATAATGCAAGATTAGAACAAAACAGTAGGGAAAATAAAGAAAGTACAGATGCCTTAAATGCTAAATTAGAACAAAACAGTAGGGAAAATTAAGAAAGTACAGATGCCTTAAATGCTAAATTAGAACAAAACAGTAGGGAAAATAGAGAGAGTAATGAAACTTTAAACGCCAGATTAGAACAAAACAGTAAGGAAAATAGAGAGAGTAATGAAACTTTAAACGCCAGATTAGAACAAAACAGTAAGGAAAATAGAGAGAGTACTGAAACTTTAAATGCTAAATTAGAACAAAACAGTAGGGATATGAGTGACAAATTCGAACTGATTAGAGGTGAGATCAGGGGGGTGATGGAAGAAAAGGCTAAAGAGATTATTGCAGATGTAGACAGAAAATTAGGAAAAGTACAGGAGGAGTTGGAAATTAGAATCAGTACACAGGCTGAAAATTTAAAAGAACTAGTGCAACTGGAAACACAGCAGGTCAAAAAGCAATTGGGGGGAGAAATTGACAAAATTCATGTAGCTACTAAAGAGGTTAAGGAACAGCTGGGGGGTAGAATTGAGAAAGTCCACTCACAAATAGTTGCAGAAGTAAATGATTTAAGAGAGAGTAATAGAGAGAGCATTAGCAAGATTAAGGAGAAACAAGCAAAGCTATATGATAAAGTAGAAGAATCAGAAGGAAACATTAAATTAATAGTAAACAGTATTGAGAGGAAGGCTGAGGAGAAAATCGCAGAATTAGAGTTAAAATTAAAAGCTCGGATCAGGCAAGAAAATAGTCAGAATAGGCCAGTTTTTGTGAATAGCACACACAGGGAGGTAGAACTGGGTAAGTTCAGCAATCGACAGGGGTGCCCAATGGATTTCGTGAACACTATAGAAAATAAATTCGGGGAGAGGTTGGAAAATGGTAGTATTGAGTGGTGCCAGGTAGTTGAAATTTTAGAACAAGTGTTTGTGGGGGAAACGAGGAATTGGTTTGCTGTCTACAGAGACAAGTTTACTGATATCAATGATTTTAAAATGAAATTCTGTGAAAAGTTCTGGAATGAGGTTATTCAGTCGCAGCATCGTGAGGGAGTAGTGTGTGGTAAATATAACCCTAAAGGAAGCTCCACCATGACCGAATACTTTTTAGGGCAGGTATTAGCGTGTAAATATCTGGATGGCTTGAAGGAGGAAAGTGATGTGGTAAGGTTGCTACTTAGGCACTTTCCCTATAGGATCAAGGAGGCTGCTTGTATCCAGAATGTAAAGACTGTATCACAAGTAGAAAATTTGTTAAGCACATTTGATGCACTAGGGAGAGGGGGTTATGAGGACAATTTCAATAGGAACCAGGGTAATAATAATAATAGGCCTAATGAAGCCAGGCATCAGGAAGTTCAAGGGAACGGTGGCGAAGTGGCCAGCGTTCAAAATAGGGGGAACCAAATTAGTAATAATAATAATAATCAGCATAACCAGTACATAGGAAATGGGTATGGTACGAACTACCAAGGTAGAAATAATGATTTCAGGGGAAATCAAGGCCGAAATAACGATTATAGGGGTAACCAAGGGCGGTATAATAATAATAATAATTATAACCAGAACAGGGGTCAAGGAGGGAATCAGCCCAATGGTAATAACGGACAGAGAGATACCGTTAATACAACCCAGAACAACCAGACCAGTGCAGTAGTCAGTAGTACTACACCAAGCAGTAGCAATACTTTAAACACGAACCAGGCTGCGATGTAAGGTCAGAATCTCAGTCTATAACATGCCCTGTTCATACACTTATACAGGAACCCTATGACCTAAATGTAAGAAATGAACTATTACGTGAACTAAATGATGAAGGTATTATTCAGGAAGTGGCTAGAAAGAGCCCCATAGTTAAATTTAACGTGTCCGAGGCGTACACAGATGTTTTAATTGATAGTGGTTGTATGAAGAGTTGCACAAGTAGTGCATTTTATGATAAAATGAAAGGAACTGTCAGAGCAAATTTCGAGGAGATGCCAATTAAAAGCACTTTTGTTATCACAGCTGTTGGGAAGAGGTCTAAAGTAATTTCTAAGCAAGTTTTAGTAGACATTAAAATTAATAATCATGTAGAGAAGCAGATTTGCCTTGTAATTCCAAATTTAGTATTCAGTGTTATCTTGGGTTCAGAGTGGCTAAGTAGAGTGTCTGGTAACTTATGTTATGATGTAGGGAGTTTGAAATTTTAATGGGGAGATTCTGAAGTAGAAGTAGCGTTCAATGACCAAATTCAGAGAAGTAGTATTGTAGGTGTGATTTGTACTTTAAATGAGATATCGCCAGCCGTAGAGCGGGGTTCTCCATGTTTAGTGGGCAGTGTGATTACGAACGGAAGTCTAGAGGACTCGTTACGTGATGCTGCATTTCAGGGAAATATAGAGGTGGAACAATGTGTTCGGCTCTATGATGTGTTATTGTGTAATAGGAGAGTTTTTGAGGATCGCATTGGTATGGCCAATTGCTATACACATTCATTGAACGTTATTGATAGGTCAGTATTCACAGGACATAGATATCCTGTACCTTTCGCTATCAGAGTGCAGTTGAGGCACAAATTAATCAGATGCTTGAAGATGGGATTATTGAGCACTCTAACAGTCCATATGTTAATTCTTTGATCACGGTACCCAAAACCGCCGGCACAGTTCGTATTTGTTTAGACGCTCGTTTGGTTAACAGTAGAATTAGTTCAGATCAGCTGAAATCTATGTCAGTAGAGGAATTAATGCAAACATTTGAGGGGAAGAAGTATTTCACTTGTGTAGATTTGAGTTCCAGTTTTTGGCAAGTGCCACTTATGTACGAAGATAGACCATTTACAGCTTTTAGTCATAAATATAACCTTTATCAATTTTGTAGAACACCTTATGGGTTAAAGAGTAGTTCAGCAGCTTTAATTAGGGCTTTAAACATCGCATTAGGGGATGACACAGGAGAGTTTGTAACCATTTACATTGATGATATGGTAATTAGTTCACGCAGTTTTGAGGAGCATCTACGTCACTTAACTATAGTTTTTCAGAAGTTAGATCAGGCAGGGTAGTAGTGGTTCTGTGCGAGTTCTAATGCCACCACCACCGCTGGAATACTAAAATGACAATATCTCGCGACCCAATCAGGCTAGAGACTTGTACGAGGTGTCATTGAACTCGGGCTGACACCCCCTTTCCAAAGGACAACATATTTCAACCCCAAAATAAAACCTACCCCTACTAGGGGGTGAAATTGTAATTTTTTAGAGAATCTCTCTTTCCAACTGCAACATGTGAGAGTTTGAATGTCAATATGGAATGAAACGTTGTTCTACACAAGAGACATGTGTTCGGTGGAAAGCCACTATGAATTAACATGCTTGTTTTTCCGTTTTTTACACACATGTCCACTCATGGCTTTTGTAAGAGGGCGGGCTTCTTAAAGATGGCGGCTGTAGTGTAACCTAACCTAACCCAACCCACGTGGGGTGATCAAAACGTTTTCCAAGTGGTGCTTGTCGATAGGCAAACTGATAAACAAAGAGGGTCTTGTCAGGCCTTGAGGCGAGAGCCCCTGTTATTGTTGACGAGCCCCTGTGGTCGGGTCCCTGTGAACGGGTCATTGTTGACGGGTCATTGTTGACGATTCCTTGTTGACAGGTCTTTGTGGACGGGTTATTAATGACAGGTCATTGTTGACGGGTCCTTGTTGACGAGTCCCTGTGGACGGGTCATTGTTGACGAGTCCTTGTGGGCAGGTCCTTGTGGATGAGCCCCTTTGGACTGATCCCTATGGACTAGCCCATGAATTTATTTAAATTATGTCAAAGGGCCTAACTACATTTGCGTGTAAAGCAATGTGTTGAACTGACGTTGTTCACCAACCCCCACTAGTATAATGTGATAACGATATGAAAGTAAAGTGACGAAATACATGTGAACATACAAGGGATCTAACTTGGTGGATGGATGTGTTCCAACGAGTCATTTGTAGTTGAAAGAGAATAATACATGTTCTTAAGATGTTAAAACTGAGGAGATGGTATGTGCAGTAAGACGTCTTGTTATATTTCCTGTGTCATATTACAGACATGGCAGAGAGCGCATAGATCTGTTGCTATTACTAACGCTGCAGTAATTTGAAACTGCAAGTGTTCATTAAGACAATGGGTGATGATCATGCAAAGTTAGCAGTTATTGGATATTACACAGGTGTTCCTTCCGGTGTCATGTTGCTGACATGGCAGAGAGCGCACACTGCTGTTGCTATGACTGACGCTGCAGTAATTTGAAACCTCAGGTGTTGATCAAGACAATGGGTGATGATTATGCAAAGTCAGCAGTCATTGGATACCACACAGGTGTTCCTAGTGTGCTTTGGACTCTGAGCTGTATTGGGAAAGGAATTGCAATGATCTGCAAAAAACTGCTGACACGAGCGATGAGAGTTTATATAAGAGGGTGTCATATATCTCCCTACTGTCAGTCTTTATTACTCGCTTTGAGTGAACAGTGCTCTATTACTGCTCAAGAGTTGTAAAAAAAAGCCGTTTTGGTAGAAAATCATTAAATTATTTGCAAGGTAAGTACTTATTATTAATGGATTGTAGTCTTTTATTACTAATTGATGTTGAAGTTATTGATTGGAATGTATTTATTTATTGATTGATTGATTAATTTGTTTACAGATAATTGGGTACCTGAAGGTTACCAGATTCCTACAATCTGTTCATTCAGTGGTAGCAGTTGATCAATTATAAAAAGGTAAGTGCCCCTCTAATAACTTTTAAACAGCTAGAGTATTATTTTCCAACGTTCACCACTACATGTCAGTGAAAATGGTATATTTAGCAGTCAAAAGTTGGAACTACTTGACCATGATGTGTAAAGCTAAATTTGTAGGTTAGATTTTGATTACCACTCTATTAAGTTCGAATGTTCATTGCTAGGTGTAAGTGACAGAGGGAATATTTAAAGTCTTAACCTCAGTTCACTTAACTTTACCTAACTTAACCTTGTCATGTGACATGTTTTACAAGTTTAAACTTGTTTTAAGACTGACTATGACGTCACACTTAGGTCACTTAACTGGCGATCGCTGGTTTCCAATATGTGACATGTTCTAAAAGTTAAGACTTGCTTTAAGACTAGCTATAACGTCACACTTAGCTCACTTAACTGGTGACCGCTGTTTCTACCACTCTATCAAGTTCCATTGTTCACCGCTAAGTGTCAGTGACAGTTAGAACTACATGAAGTTAGACTTGCTAGGAGTTCACAGATGATCGATTTAAATACCCTGCTATAACCATTGACTGGAATGTAATTAAACTATTTATATTGTACTTTTGTTTATCATTTATTAACATTTATGATTTCTTTCTTTTATAGGTAATTTCGAAAGTGATCATCATGTTCAAGTGTGGTGACTGTAAGAAACAGTTCTCAAGACCCGACAGCCTTCAACGTCATGCAAGTACAAAACATAATCAGAAAATGTTTGTATGCAGTCATTGTGCTACAACATTTAACAGACAGGATAGTCTTGGACGGCATGTAAATCTAAAGCATGTCAGTACTGCACCATTTTCGTGTTCAGTTTGTGAACTTGGTTTTTCTGCTGTAAAGCGATATCAATTCCACATAGTTGAAGTGCATGGAGAACAACAGGAATTGAAATCTGTAAAACCATCAACTAGCACGGAACCTTTAAATTATTGTGATGCTCAAAAGCGTAAACGTTCTCAAGATTGTGAAAATAGTCATGCAACAAAAAGAAAGAAGAATGGTGAACCTTCGATAACCCATTGTGATGTATGTAATATTGATATACCTTTATCAATCATTCATGGACATTTACGCAGTATTAATCATAAAAACAACGCTTGCCATGAAAGAAATTCTGGAAATATTCAACAAATTGGTAGTGCATTTAAAAGTCGAATTGCTAGTTACAGACTTTATAGTGAAGAAAAAAACCAAAGCATTGAAACATTTTTACAGAATGTTCAACCTACTGTGTTTGGCTTAGTAGAAAATGTTTTAGTAGAGCATAAAACAATTAAAATGAATTTTGAACTTTTTGGACTATGTAAAAACTGGGAGTGACGGTGAAATTATGGATATCAAATCCTTTAATACAAAAAACATAATTGTTAGCGAATCAACTAATATTAGTGATATGTATCGAAATATTTCAAGTGCTATCATTGTAAAGAGTGAAGAGTTCCAGGAAAGGGAGTCAGGCTGGGCGTTGGTTGAAGTACTTTATTTAGAAACCAACATGAATAAATATAACCCCCTTCGAGCATCATCATACATTGATTTGCCAGGATGGATTAAACGAAAGAGAGCTGTTGTGAATGTTTTGAATAGTGATCAAGCATGTTTTGCGTGGGCTGTAACCTCAGCTCTCCATCCAGCAGTGAGGGACACGATGAGAACATCATCATATCCTCACTATTCTTCAGTGTTAGATTTAAAAGAAATAGAATTTCCTATGGCGATAAAAGACATTCAACGTTTTGAAGAGCTGAACAATGTAAGTATTAATGTTTATGAAATTGAAAATAAGAGTATAGTTGGTCCTCTATATTATACTGAGGGAAAAAAGGATGCTCATGTAAATTTACTATACATAACCGAAGGTGAAAATGCTCACTATTGTTGGATAAAACATTTAAGTAGACTTGTCAGTAGTCAGGTTTCAAAACACAATGGTAAAAAGTGGTTGTGTGATGGCTGTTTGCTATATTTCCAGAAAGAGGATCAACTATCACAACATCAAGAATGGGGATGTAATCATGTTCGTACGGTATTACCGACTCCTAAAAATAACATTCTAAAATTTAAGGATTATGAGAAACAGCTTCGAGTACCATTTGTTATATATGCTGACTTCGAGGCTTTGCTAAAACCATTTAATACATGTTCATCGAATCCAGCCCAACCTTTTACCAACACTACTCACATTCATGAACCTTTTAGCTTTGCATATTATATTAAATGTAGTTATGATGACTCTTTAAATAAGTTTGAGCTCTATAGAGGACCTGATGCACCTAAAGTTTTTATGGAAAGGCTTGAGAAAGATGCCATCCGTATATCCTCTATTTTAAATACGATCATTCCAATGGAACCACTAACTTTATTAGAGCAAATGAATTTTGAAACTGAAACTAATTGTTTTATATGTGGTGAATGTTTATATACAGACAGGGTTCGCGATCATGACCATTTAACAGGACAATATCGTGGTGCGGCTCACCAAGAATGTAATTTAAATTATAGAGTAAGTAAATTCATTCCGGTCATTCTACACAATGGTAGCAAATACGATAACCACTTTATCGTTAAAGAATTTGGAGCTTCAGATGTGAAAATTGATGTGATTGCAAATAATAAGGAACAATACATATCGTTCACAAGATACATCAAAACTGACAATAAGAAAACCATTAAACTGCGATTTTTAGATTCATTCCGCTTTATGCCGAGTAGTCTTAATAAGCTGGCTAGTAATTTAAAATCAGATCAGTTTCATGAAATTCAACGTGTCTTTCCTAAAGAAGATTATTTTAATTTCATTTGTCAAAAGGGTATATTCCCTTACGAATATATTAACTGTGTGGAACGTCTTGAGGAGTGTTCTTTACCACCGAAAGATGCATTTTACAGTTCCTTAAACACAAGTCATATCAGTGATCAGGAATATTTACATGCACAACGTGTATGGACACAGTTTAACATTCAAACTTTAGGAGAATTTTCAGAAATATATATTTGAAGACAGATGTGTTGTTATTAGCAGATGTTTTTGAAAATTTTCGGAATGTTTGTATGAAAACTTATGACCTTGATCCTTGTCAGTATTTCACAGCTCATGGGTTAAGTTTCAGTTCAATGTTGAAAAAAACGAAAGTAAATTTAGAATTAATGACTGATATAGACATGATCAATTTTATAAAATCATCAATTCGAGGTGGATTAAGTCAATGTAGTGGACGGTACTCTAAAGCGAATAATAAATACATGCCTAGCTACAACCCTTGTGAAGAGTCAAAGTATATTGTCTACCTCGATGCAAATAACCAATATGGTTGGGCTATGAGTCAATATCTACCACTGAAAGATTTTCGCTGGCTGACACAACCTGAAATTGATGTCTTACATGTTGACACTCTTAATGATAACGATGATAAAGGATATATTTTAGAGGTAAATCTTGAGTACCCTAAAGAGTTACATGATGATCATAATGATTTACCATTTTGTCCTGAGAATATGAAATCTCCATACATCACATCACGAACAAAAATGTCAATTGCTAATGTAAATAATAAATGTAAATATGTAATACATTATCGAAACTTGAAACAGTGTCTACAGCATGGATTGAAATTAACTAAAATTCATCGCGTATTGCAATTTCATCAGTCAGCATGGCTCAAACCGTATATTGATCTAAACAATAATTTAAGAACACAGTCAACAAACGCGTTTGAAAAAGATTTTTATAAACTCATGAATAATAGTGTTTTTGGAAAGACTATGGAGAATGTTGATAAACGAGTTGATGTAAAGCTGATAACAAAGTGGGAGAATGATGGTAAAAGGTATGGTGCGAGCAACTTAATAAGCAAGCCTAACTTTCATAGCTGTTCAATTATTCATGAGGATTTAGTTGTAATACAAATGAATCGTCTTAAAGTAACTTACAACAAACCCATATATGTGGGTTACACCATTCTGGAATTATCAAAAACACTTATGTATGAATTTCACTATGATTATGTAAAGAAAAACTATCTTGATAATGCTAAATTACTCTACACAGACACAGATTCTTTTATTTATGAGTTTAAAACTGATGATTTTTATGAGGATATCAAAACTGTGCTAAATAGGTTTGATACAAGTGACTATCCCGAGGATAATATTTACCATTTACCTCTAGTAAACAAAAAGGTTCTTGGGAAATTTAAGGATGAATGTGCTGGTGTTATTATAGACACCTTTGTAGGCACAAAATCTAAATCATACAGCTATATAACAATTGATGATGTAGTAGTAAAAAAATTAAAAGGAGTGAAAAAGAATGTTGTTAGTAAAGAGTTAGATATAAGTGATTATAAAAACTGTATAGTTAGTAACCCACCTGTATTATATAAGAAAATGAGTGTATTTAGAAGTAAAAATCATCTGCTACATACCAATTTGCTGAACAAAGTTGCTTTAAGTAATGAAGACAACAAACTATTCATTATACCCAACACATTTGATACTTTTGCTTGGGGAAACAGTCGCATTGACGACTATTACTTTACTTAAGTCTAATGATCACTATATTGTAATATTTGTAGTGTGTTTTATATTGTAATATTTTTTTTGTAAAACACTGTAAGTAGAATGTATAATGTTAGGCTACTGTAGTTTAGTAAAAATAAGATAAGTAATACATTTTAGTGTAAAATGTTTGCTTTTGTATATTACGAAAAAGATTTTTAAAAAATGTACAGAATGTGTAAACTAAACAAGGGAAATGTAAAAATGTAAAGTGGAAAATTGTAAATATCCATGTGTGAAAAAGTTAAATAGTTATCACCATTTTAAAATTAAAAGACATTGTGATCTTGTAAAGCTTGTTTTTATTTCACAACATATATGGCTTTACAAAATAGAATACAAAGAAATACCATTTCCTCAATCCTTTTCAATGTTCATGTCCACTCATCATTAACTTCCCTTTTATAGCAGTAATCACAATGAGGGCTGCCAACATCTCCCCCACTGAGCCATTATAGGATGTCAAACGTTGCTTAGCTTTTCAACGATACTTTATCCACCACACGTATTAAAGCATAATGACTATGACGATAAGAAAGGTCGTGTTCTTTACATGCTTAATCCAAAGAAATAATAGGTATTTACTTAACACAGGGTCTTTAGTCCATGAGTTTGGTACATGTTGCAAGATTTCTTTCACGGCATTGACTGTCACAAAATAAATGAAAACTTGGAGAGCACCAATAATTCATCTTTGGTAAGACTATCCAGGATCTTGAGTCCATGATTTTGGTATAAGTTGCCAGATTTCTTTCACGGCATTGACTGCCACATAATAAATGAACAACTTGGAGAGCACCAATAATTCTTCTTTGGTAAAACTATCTGCATATCGATGACAGATAACCTTTTAGTTCCACCCTTAAAACAACAACACTACCTCTTGCATAATCTGCGATGTTGATGGCTCTTGAGACGTGAAAGATGGATTAAACATAACTTTTACATCAACAGGAGTTAGACTTTGCTCAGTAGACAATGCACTGTCATGAGCCACAGTATTTTTTTTCTTGGACTTGATTTTTTCTTTTCTTTATAAGTGTTTGAAACGGTGTATTAAAAGAGAATGATAAACATCCAAAGGGTAAATAGAGTAACAAATAAAGAGAAATGAAAATGATACTTTCATATCAATTGTCAAGCATGAACTAATCTCTAGCAAAGTTCACTCAATACTATAAATAATAGTTTAAAGTGGGTGCATAAGTGGGTGCATAAGTGAATGCAATAGTGGGTGCAAAGGTAGGTACAAAAGTGGGTGCATAAGTGGGTGCAAATGTGGGTGCATAAGTGGGTGAAAAAGTGGGTGCATAAGTGAATGCAATAGTGGGTGCAAAGGTAGGTACAAAAGTGGGTGAAAAAATGCCCCCCCCCCTTTTTTGAATCTCGCTAACGCCCCCTTCTTAATCTATTTTTTGAAATTTTGACAAAGGGTCTAATTGGACGGGTCCTTTTTGAAGGGAGTCATTTTTTTACGGGTCCCGGAGGACGGGTCCTTGTTGACGGGTCCCCTTTGACATAATTTGGATAAAATGCAAGGGCCAGTCCATAGGGATCAGTCCAAAGGACCCGCCCACAGGGACCCGTCAAAAAAATGACTCCCTTCAAAAAGGACCCGTCCAATTAGACCCTTTGTCAAAATTTCAAAAAATAGATTAAAAAGGGGGCGTTAGCGAGATTCAAAAAGGGGGGGGGGGCATTTTTTCACCCACTTTTGTACCTACCTTTGCACCCACTATTGCATTCACTTATGCACCCACTTTTTCACCCACTTATGCACCCACATTTGCACCTACCTTTGCACCCACTATTGCATTCACTTATGCACCTACATTTTCACCCACTTATGCACCCACATTTGCACCCACTTTAAACTATTATTTATAGTATTGAGTGAACATTGCTAGAGATTAGTTCATGCTTGACAATTGATTTGGAAGTATCATTTTCATTTCTCTTTATTTGTTACTCTATTTACCCTTTGGATGTTTATCATTCTCTTTTAATACACCGTTTCAAACACTTATAAAGAAAAGAAGAAAGCAAGTCCAAGAAAAAAAATACTGTGGCTCGTGACAGTGCATTGTTTACTGAGCAAAGTCTAACTCCTGTTGATGTAAAAGTTATGTTTAATCCATCTTTCACGTCTCAAGAGCCATCAACATCGCAGATTATGCAAGAGGTAGTGTTGTTGTTTTAAGGGTGGAACTAAAAGGTTATCTGTCATCGATATGCAGATAGTTTTACCAAAGAAGAATTATTGGTGCTCTCCAAGTTGTTCATTTATTATGTGGCAGTCAATGCCGTGAAAGAAATCTGGCAACTTATACCAAAATCATGGACTCAAGATCCTGGATAGTCTTACCAAAGATGAATTATTGGTGCTCTCCAAGTTTTCATTTATTTTGTGACAGTCAATGCCGTGAAAGAAATCTTGCAACATGTACCAAACTCATGGACTCAAGACCCTGTGTTAAGTAAATACCTATTATTTCTTTGGATTAAGCATGTAAAGAACACGACATTTCTTATCGTCATAGTCATTATGCTTTAATAAGTGTGGTGGATAAAGTATCGTTGAAAAGCTAAGCAACGTTTGACATCCTATAATGGCTCAGTGGGGGAGAGGTTGGCAGCCCTCATTGTGATTACTGTTATAAAAGGGAAGTTAATGATGAGTGGACATGAACATTGAAAAGGATTGAGGAAATGGTATTTCTTTGTATTCTATTTTGTAAAGCCATATATGTTGTGAAATAAAAACAAGCTTTACAAGATCACAATGTCTTTTAATTTTGAAATGGTGATAGCCATTTCTTTCTTTTCATTTTTTCACACATGAATATTTACAATTTCCACTTTTCATTTTTTTTTAATTCTTCTTGTTTAGTTTACACATTCTGTACATTTTTGTTGTTGTGAAATAAAAACAAGGTTTACCAGATCACAATGTCTTTTAATTTTAAAATGGTGATAACTATTTCACTTTTTCACACATGGATATTTACAATTTTCCACTTTACATTTTTACATTTCCCTTGTTTAGTTTACACATTCTGTACATTTTTTTAAAATCTTTTTCGTAATATACAAAAGCAAACATTTTACACTAAAATGTATTACTTATCTTATTTTTACTAAACTACAGTAGCCTAACATTATACATTCTACTTACAGCGTTTTACAAAAAAAATATTACAATATAAAACACACTACAAATATTACAATATAGTGATCATTAGACTTAAGTAAAGTAATAGTCGTCAATGCGACTGTTTCCCCAAGCAAAAGTATCAAATGTGTTGGGTATAATGAATCGTTTGTTGTCTTCATTACTTAAAGCAACTTTGTTCAGCAAATTGGTATGTAGCTGATGATTTTTACTTCTAAATACACTCATTTTCTTATATAATACAGGTGGGTTACTAACTATACAGTTTTTATAATCACTTATATCTAACTCTTTACTAACAACATTCTTTTTCACTCCTTTTAATTTTTTTACTACTACATCATCAATTGTTATATAGCTGTATGATTTAGATTTTGTGCCTACAAAGGTGTCTATAATAACACCAGCACATTCATCCTTAAATTTCCCAAGAACCTTTTGGTTTACTAGAGGTAAATGGTAAATATTATCCTCGGGATAGTCACTTGTATCAAAACTATTTGGCTCAGTTATGATATCCTCATAAAAATCATCAGTTTTAAACTCATAAATAAAAGAATCTGTGTCTGTGTAGAGTAATTTAGCATTATCAAGATAGTTTTTCTTTACATAATCCTAGTGAAATTCATACATAAGTGTTTTTGATAATTCCAGAATGGTGTAACCCACATATATGTGTTTGTTGTAAGTTACTTTAAGACGATTCATTTGTATTACAACTAAATCCTCATGAATAATTGAACAGCTATGAAAGTTAGGCTTGCTTATTAAGTTGCTCGCACTATACCTTTTACCATCATTCTCCCACTTTGTTATCAGCTTTACATCAACTCGTTTATCAACATTCTCCATAGTCTTTCCAAAAACACTATTATTCGTGAGTTTATAAAAATCTTTTTCAAACGCGTTTGTTGACTGTGTTCTTAAATTATTGTTTAGATCAATATACGGTTTGAGCCATGCTGACTGATGAAATTGCAATACGCGATGAATTTTAGTTAATTTCAATCCATGCTGTAGACACTGTTTCAAGTTTCGATAATGTATTACATATTTACATTTATTATTTACATTAGCAATTAACATTTTTGTTCGTGATGTGATGTATGGAGATTTCATATTCTCAGGACAAAATGGTAAATCATTATGATCATCATGTAACTCTTTAGGGTACTCAAGATTTACCTCTAAAATATATCCTTTATCATCGTTATCATTAAGAGTGTCAACATGTAAGACATCAATTTCAGGTTGTGTCAGCCAGCGAAAATCTTTCAGTGGTAGATATTGACTCATAGCCCAACCATATTGGTTATTTGCATCGAGGTAGACAATATACTTTGACTCTTCACAAGGGTTGTAGCTAGGCATGTATTTATTATTCGCTTTAGAGTACCGTCCACTACATTGACTTAATCCACCTCGAATTGATGATTTTATAAAATTGATCATGTCTATATCAGTCATTAATTCTAAATTTACTTTCGTTTTTTTTCAACATTGAACTGAAACTTAACCCAGGAGCTGTGAAATACTGACAAGGATCAAGGTCATAAGTTTTCATACAAACATTCCGAAAATTTTCAAAAACATCTGCTAATAACAACACATCTGTCTTCAAATATATATTTCTGAAAATTCTCCTAAAGTTTGAATGTTAAACTGTGCCCATACACGTTGTGCATGTAAATATTCCTGATCACTGATATGACTTGTGTTTAAGGAACTGTAAAATGCATCTTTCGGTGGTAAAGAACACTCCTCAAGACGTTCCACACAGTTAATATATTCGTAAGGGAATATACCCTTTTGACAAATGAAATTAAAATAATCTTCTTTAGGAAAGACACGTTGAATTTCATGAAACTGATCTGATTTTAAATTACTAGCCAGCTTATTAAGACTACTCGGCATAAAGCGGAATGAATCTAAAAATCGCAGTTTAATGGTTTTCTTATTGTCAGTTTTGATGTATCTTGTGAACGATATGTATTGTTCCTTATTATTTGCAATCACATCAATTTTCACATCTGAAGCTCCAAATTCTTTAACGATAAAGTGGTTATCGTATTTGCTACCATTGTGTAGAATGACCGGAATGAATTTACTTACTCTATAATTTAAATTACATTCTTGGTGAGCCGCACCACGATATTGTCCTGTTAAATGGTCATGATCGCGAACCCTGTCTGTATATAAACATTCACCACATATAAAACAATTAGTTTCAGTTTCAAAATTCATTTGCTCTAATAAAGTTAGTGGTTCCATTGGAATGATCGTATTTAAAATAGAGGATATACGGATGGCATCTTTCTCAAGCCTTTCCATAAAAACTTTAGGTGCATCAGGTCCTCTATAGAGCTCAAACTTATTTAAAGAGTCATCATAACTACATTTAATATAATATGCAAAGCTAAAAGGTTCATGAATGTGAGTAGTGTTGGTAAAAGGTTGGGCTGGATACGATGAACATGTATTAAATGGTTTTAGCAAAGCCTCGAAGTCAGCATATATAACAAATGGTACTCGAAGCTGTTTCTCATAATCCTTAAATTTTAGAATGTTATTTTTAGGAGTTTAATACCGTACACACATGATTACATCCCCATTTTTGATGTTGAGTTAGTTGATCCTCTTTTCCAAAATATAACAAACCGCCTTCACACAACCACCTCTTACCTTTGTATTTTGATAGTTGACTACCAACAAGTCTACTAAAATGTTTTATCCAACAATAGTGAGCATTTTCACCTTCGGTTAAGTAAAGTAAATTTACATGAGCATCCTTTTTTTCCTGAGTGTAATATAGAGGACCAACTATACTCTTATTTTCAATTCCATAAACATTAATACTTACATTGTTCAGCTCTTCAAAACGTTGAATGTCTTTTATCGCCATAGGAAATTCTATTTCTTTTAAATCTAACACTGAAGAATAGTGAGGATATGATGATGTTCTCATCGTGTCCCTCACTGCTGGATGGAGAGCTGAGGTTACAGCCCACGCAAAACATGCTTGATCACTATTCAAAACATTCACAACAGCTCTCTTTCGTTTAATCCATCCTGGCAAATCAATGTATGATGATGCTCGAAGGGGGTTATATTTATTCATGTTGGTTTCTAAATAAAGTACTTCAACCAACGCCCAGCCTGACTCCCTTTCCTGGAACTCTTCACTCTTTACAATGATAGCACTTGAAATATTTCGATACATATCACTAATATTAGTTGATTCGCTAACAATTATGTTTTTTGTATTAAAGGATTTGATATCCATAATTTCACCGTCACTCCCAGTTTTTACATAGAGTCCAAAAAGTTCAAAATTCATTTTAATTGTTTTATGCTCTACTAAAACATTTTCTACTAAGCCAAACACAGTAGGTTGAACATTCTGTAAAAATGTTTCAATACTTTGAGTTTTTTCTTCACTATAAAGTCTGTAACTAGCAATTCGACTTTTAAATGCACTACCAATTTGTTGAATATTTCCAGAATTTCTTTCATGGCAAGCGTTGTTTTTATGATTAATACTGCGTAAATGTCCATGAATGATTGATAAAGGTATATCAATATTACATACATCACAATGGGTTATCGAAGGTTCACCATTCTTCTTTCTTTTTGTTGCATGACTATTTTCACAATCTTGAGAACGTTTACGCTTTTGAGCATCACAATAATTTAAAGGTTCCGTGCTAGTTGATGGTTTTACAGATTTCAATTCCTGTTGTTCTCCATGCACTTCAACCATGTGGAATTGATATCGCTTTACAGCAGAAAAACCAAGTTCACAAACTGAACACGAAAATGGTGCAGTACTGACATGCTTTAGATTTACATGCCGTCCAAGACTATCCTGTCTGTTAAATGTTGTAGCACAATGACTGCATACAAACATTTTCTGATTATGTTTTGTACTTGCATGACGTTGAAGGCTGTCGGGTCTTGAGAACTGTTTCTTACAGTCACCACACTTGAACATGATGATCACTTTCGAAATTACCTATAAAAGAAAGAAATCATAAATGTTAATAAATGATAAACAAAAGTACAATATAAATAGTTTAATTACATTCCAGTCAATGGTTATAGCAGGGTATTTAAATCGATCATCTGTGAACTCCTAGCAAGTCTAACTTCATGTAGTTCTAACTGTCACTGACACTTAGCGGTGAACATTGGAAGTTGATCGAGTGGTAGAAACAGCGGTCACCAGTTAAGTGAGCTAAGTGTGACGTTATAGCTAGTCTTAAAGCAAGTCTTAACTTGTAGAACATGTCACGTGATAGAAACTAGTGATCGTCAGTTAAGTGAGCCAAGTGTGACGTCATAGCCAGTCTTAAAACAAGTCTAAACTTGTAGAACATGTCACATATTGGAAACCAGCGATCGCCAGTTAAGTGACCTAAGTGTGACGTCATAGTCTTAAAACAAGTTTAAACTTGTAAAACATGTCACATGACAAGGTTAAGTTAGGTAAAGTTAAGTGAACTGAGGTTAAGACTTTAAATATTCCCTCTGTCACTGACACCTAGCAATGAACATTCGAACTTAATAGAGTGGTAATCAAAATCTAACCTACAAATTTAGCTTTACACATCATGGTCAAGTAGTTCCAACTTTTGACTGCTAAATATACCATTTTCACTGACATGTAGTGGTGAACGTTGGAAAATAATACTCTAGCTGTTTAAAAGTTATTAGAGGGGCACTTACCTTTTTTATAATTGATCAACTGCTGCCACTGAATGAACAGATTGTAGGAATCTGGTAACCTTCAGGTACCCAATTATCTGTAAACAAATTAATCAATCAATCAATAAATAAATACATTCCAATCAATAACTTCAACATCAATTAGTAATAAAAGACTACAATCCATTAATAATAAGTACTTACCTTGCAAATAATTTAATGATTTTCTACCAAAACGGCTTTTTTTTACAACTCTTGAGCAGTAATAGAGCACTGTTCACTCAAAGCGAGTAATAAAGACTGACAGTAGGGAGATATATGACACCCTCTTATATAAACTCTCATCGCTCGTGTCAGCAGTTTTTTGCAGATCATTGCAATTCCTTTCCCAATACAGCTCCGAGTCCAAAGCACACTAGGAACACCTGTGTGGTATCCAATGACTGCTGACTTTGCATAATCATCACCCTTTGTCTTGATCAACACCTGAGGTTTCAAATTACTGCAGCGTCAGTCATAGCAACAGCAGTGTGCGCTCTCTGCCATGTCAGCAACATGACACCGGAAGGAACACCTGTGTAATATCCAATAACTGCTAACTTTGCATGATCATCACCCATTGTCTTAATGAACACTTGCAGTTTCAAATTACTGCAGCGTTAGTAATAGCAACAGATCTATGCGCTCTCTGCCATGTCTGTAATATGACACAGGAAATATAACAAGACGTCTTACTGCACATACCATCTCCTCAGTTTTAACATCTTAAGAACATGTATTATTCTCTTTCAACTACAAATGACTCGTTGGAACACATCCATCCACCAAGTTAGATCCCTTGTATGTTCACATGTATTTCGTCACTTTACTTTCATATCGTTATCACATTATACTAGTGGGGGTTGGTGAACAACGTCAGTTCAACACATTGCTTTACACGCAAATGTAGTTAGGCCCTTTGACATAATTTAAATAAATTCATGGGCTAGTCCATAGGGATCAGTCCAAAGGGGCTCATCCACAAGGACTCGTCCACAAGGACCTGCCCACAAGGACTCGTCAACAATGACCCGTCCACAGGGACTCGTCAACAAGGACCCGTCAACAAAGACCTGTCAACAAGGAATCGTCAACAATGACCCGTTCACAGGGACCCGACCACAGGGGCTCGTCAACAATAACAGGGGCTCTCGCCTCAAGGCCTGACAAGACCCTCTTTGTTTATCAGTTTGCCTATCGACAAGCACCACTTGGAAAACGTTTTGATCACCCCTCGTGGGTTGGGTTAGGTTAGGTTACACTACAGCCGCCATCTTTAAAAAGCCCGCCCTCTTACAAAAGCCATGAGTGGACATGTGTGTAAAAAACGGAAAAACAAGCATGTTAATTCATAGTGGCTTTCCACCGAACACATGTCTCTTGTGTAGAACAACGTTTCATTCCATATTGACATTCAAACTCTCACATGTTGCAGTTGGAAAGAGAGATTCTCTAAAAAATTACAATTTCACCCCCTAGTAGGGGTATGTTTTATTTTGGGGTTGAAATATGTTGTCCATTGGAAAGGGGGTGTCAGCCCGAGTTCAATGACACCTCGTACAAGTCTCTAGCCTGATTGGTTCGCGAGATATTGTCATTTTAGTATTCCAGCGGTGGAGCGGTGGCATTAGAACTCTCACAAAACCACTACTCAGGCTTCACTTTGAAGCTGTCTAAGTCGTCATTCTGTCAGTCAGAAGTGACATTTTTAGGTCATAAGAGTGTCAAGTAGAGGTGTTACACCAGAGGAAAATAGGGTTAGCATGTGTGGACAGTAGCAACAAGGCATCGGTACAGATACTGAGAAATAGGTAGTCAGAGCAACGTGATGACGTTCATTTAAGGGAGCCACTTGCAAGGTTGGAAGCAGGTGCCGCAGAAACATTTATAGTTTCCAAACGTATTGGCAAAACAGCATATGTGCTGGAGGATAGTAAGGGAAACAGATTATACGGGACGTATAATATACATAGTCTACGAAAATATGAGTCATAAAGCGAGTGTGTTTAGCTGGCGAGCCAGCCTATCAAATGAGTAAGTGTGGAATTTGGTGCGTGGAAGATCTGGTCTTCAAGGCAGGCGTATCAGAAGTCACACAGGGAGGTAGTATGTAAGTAAATGAGAGTTTTTAAGGTACAGGGAAATATGACGGGATTGTCGGATGCTCTTGAGCACTAAAATGTCTCGATACACCAAGGCCAGAATTTGGTAGCGCTGGTGAATTCCCATTTGCCTCCAAGAGATGGGTGAGCGCTTGAACAGGGTATTTTTGCTTAAGGCGTCCACGAGGCAAAATATGGGCCATCAGAATGCGAGACAGTCCTTCATGAAACTCATACATTTCAGCACACGTGATTTCTGTTTACGGCCTCGCCATGTAAGATTTGTAAGTGTGTAATTTAAGGTAATTTGTACAAAGGTATTATTTGTGTGAGGAGAACTGGTCTGTGTTGAGAACTAGTATTAAGTAGAATATGGTCTACGGGAACTTAACAAGACAGGGCGATTACGGCACAGAAATATTTGGTGTTATATGTAATGCGCATTTACTGTTTTTTTTTTTTTTTTTTTTTTTTTTTTTTCAATATTAATTTAATCTACTTTAAAGAGAGATTAAGAATTATGGTCACGAGGCGCTGCCACAATAGTGTGATCGTGTGCTCAGTGATAAGTGGGATTAATTTCACAATAAGGAAGGAACCTCAAGTGAAATTAGAAAGTTCTAGGGAGATATACATATATCAGAACACCTTGAGGCGTGTGATGTGACATCTCATATACATAGTGCTCACACAGTAATTATGTCTATTTTTCCAACATAGAGAAATTTGAGAGGCGGAAATATCCGTGGAACACTATTCTATGTGAAAAACATTGGACTGGTTGCAAAGTGCAATCCATAGTGACAACAAACTTTGACGCAAAGTGCGTAAAGAAAAATTATGAGTGTATATATCTGTAATTTAGGGTGATTTCATTTGTGTAATATGTATTTTGGATGGGGATTATTAACTTGTCTGGGATAATCGGATAATGGACCGTCATCACGGTAAATCATCCGATGATCCGAGGCGAATATGTAACGTGTTTTTCGAGGGGTTTTCATGCCACTGGCATAAGTCAGTAGGAAGCCATTCTATATTTATTCACGCGGCAAATTGTTCAGCCAAGAGAATTTTTCATGTTAATTTATTATTATTATTAATTTATTATAATTATTATTAAGGTATTTTTTCGGAGCATTTTATAAAAATTATAAGCATACAGATAGGTTTTCTATGTCTTAGAAAACACTATCAAGCAAATTATTACGAACGACAATATCATAGAAAATTATGTGATTACGGAATTTAACGGAGTTTTCGTCAGTTAGGGTATATTGAGAGACATGAGTCACTGGAAATTCAAATACTGGCTTAATCTTGTCGGGAAGCATGACGCAATCCTGCGTTGCAGCTTAACGAAAAGGCAGATGTATGGAACGGAAAACGACTTCTCCCTCCCGCGGAGTGTAATGAGCCAGAGTGGGGATGCGGCGCGTGGGGAGCAGCCAATCAGTGGAGACCACGTAAGCTGGAAGTCGGCTGAAGAGTGGGGATGCGGGGGGTGCATATATGGTTGGCACGCCGTGGAGACGGGGTATATCGATATAAAATTTAACCAGTATGGTTGTACGAGGAGTGGCTCCGATGTTCAGTGGAGTTAGCGACTATCTTTGCGAAACTTAACCGTTGTGCTTGTACGTGTTGGTTCCGATGTACGGACCATAAATCTTCATATCTACAAATATATCATCAACAACGAAGAAGATGACGACATCCAGGAGGCTATGGGAAGCTCACTTCAACATCCAGTACGAGGGAAATGTTTCGGCAATTTCCAGTGGTAAGCGCGAATGACACATAACAACGCAATCTCTCGTCTTTCTTTGTTTCATATTCAGTAATTCAGTAAATTCATAGCTTGGGAATAAGAGTAAAATCAGTAATTTATCCGACTCCGTTTTCACGTAATTTTCTAGCGGTAATATTTAAATCGCAACGCTCCAATTTAAATTCAAACTTATTATTATTATTATTATTAATTTTGCTATACTTGTTTTTATACAATAAATTCATTTCTTTTAACCATGCAATCTTTGTTTTCAGTAGGTAGCATTAGATATAGACCAATTCCTTCTCCTGATACAATTGTTTTTTGGGTTAATGATCCAATCATACCACGATCTGAGAGTAAAGATTCTTGAAGGTGTTCTACCAGAGCTAGGTGTTGTTAAATACAAATTTAGATTTCAACATAGCGTTGAGGTCTTGGCGCCCATTAAAACAACATATCTTAGTAGAAAACAGTATATTTGTCACGCAAAAGTGAGGGCTAAGCGAAACCCATTACAGCAGGAAGTGTAGGGATCTTAGCTCTTTGCGCTAGCTGAGGTTTCATAAGCGAAACAGCGAAGTCCTTCAAGAAAACCCTTCACTTCATTTTTGGATTTGCCTCGTTAGCATTGATTCCTGCTATATCCAATAGAGCATAGAATACGACCAAAGGCCATCTTCTCGTCACCCGTGTGACGGAATACGCACCTCCCAGTTGATCGACTGTGTCGACTCCTTCCTTTGTTACATTGTAATCCAAAATCATAGCTGGTTTACCTGTATCTTCGTCAACTGTTCCAGAATCGTACATAGTTGAAAGTAGTAAAACTGCCTGTTTTTTCTTAGGTACATAAGAAACTACGTCGTATCATTCTGGAAACCAAACAGAGAGGAATGGAGAGCACGACTTTTCTGAGGCAAAAATTCTTGTGGGATCTCACGTTTGTTCATCCTCAACGTACCGATGTATGTTAGCCGCTATTTCAACAAGGAGGTGGCTAAGGAATAGCTCGTGTACCAGTTATCCATCGTAACGTTTCTACCGGAGCCTTCAATATGAGTAACCAGCCTTCCTACAACATCACTGCATCGTACGGTCCTGTAGGTTGTTTCCCACAGTATACGTCAATATTACTTGCGAAGAATGTTTTAGCATCAGCTAAAACAAACATCTTTATCCCGTACTTCGCTGGTTTGTTTGGGATATACTGAACAAAGGAACAGCGACCTCGGAAAGCTTGCAATTTTTCGTCTACTGTCACGAATTCACCTACACTGTAAGTGTTCTTGCAGTTCACCACAAAATCATCTAATATTTGCCTTATTGCAGCTAGTTTATCAGTTACTCGTCTTTGTCCTCTTGTGGTCAAAACGGATACAACGTAAAAGTAACAGAAATCTTCTGTAGCTCATCACAGCTCTCGTGATCTCCATACCTGTCCCATCTGCTGTCCATAGTTCAACGGCATTAGTGTGGTTTGCTTTTATAGTCCCGATGAGATACAGCAATCCCAACAATGCCATTATTTCACCCCTTGTAGTTTCATTAGCATCCCTTTCTCTGGAATATTGTACGCTTTCTTTCTTAGACTGAATATATAAGTTAGTGTATTTTACTATTTCGTCAATCATTTCCAAGCTACAGCCTCCGTGGCTTAGGCGGCAGCACGCCGGCCTCTCACCGCTGGGTCCGGGTTCAAATCCCGGTCACTCCATGTGAGATCTGTGCTGGACAAAACGGAGGCAGACAGGTTTTACTCCGGGTACTCCGGTTTTCCCTGTCAACATTTCATTCCAGCAACACTCTCCACTATCATTTCATTTAATCATTGTCCCAGAGGAGTGCGTCAGGCCTCGACAGCCGGCACAGTTCATATCCTCGCCGCTAGATGGGGACTTCATTCATTCCATTCCTGACCCGGTCGGAGACTGGAAGCAGGCTGTGGATTTTTCATTTCCAAGCTAAATATTGTCGAGAAAGCCTCTGTTTCACTAGTGGCACCTCTGGCAGCAGGTTTAGGCCCAGGAAATATTTTCACAATATTCTTTCTTCTTGTTTTCGTGTTAACACCAGCACATATTTTATTCCATATACATGTTTTATCCCTCCCAATAAAACTATCACCAGTGGAGAGTGACTGTTCACTGTCATCATCTGAATCATGTTCTTGTTCAGAATCAGAGTCGTGGTCACTTTGAGAGATAAATTCCTCTTCTTCCTCAGAGGGCGTCATCATTTTCGTTGTCTGGTACGGTGTTGAACCCTGGATCCTCGTTTAGTAGCCACTCAACTTCGTTGACGGTCAGCTTTGAACTCGCCCTGCATAGAGTAACAAGAACCCGTTTGTTACGTGTCATATTTTGCATCGCTGAAAATGTAACGAAATAAAAGTGAAGGAAATATTACTTACATGACCGGGCGCGTGGCGTACTTTGTACATTAAGATGACACACTCGCTGTTTATTTTATTTTACTGCTGCTCACTTGGACGTATACCAACACAACTTATCACTATGCTAGCTGAAGCAATAAAGAAGGAATAGGTACGAGCTCGCAATTGTAAAACAACAATGGAATGATAAAAGGCAATGTTATTTGTTGTTGGCGCACTTTATACATAGGCGCACATTGAGGGGTTGAAAATAAGCTTTGTCTCGTCCTTCTACGCCTATTTCAGCAAGTATTTTAAGGGGGTAGGCCCCCTTTTATGAGAGGTACAGAGAAGAGTTACATCAATGATTAGTGTGGTGCCTCTGATGGATATCAGTATCAAATTTTACGATGATCCACCCAGCCGTTCTCAAGTTATAAGGACTCAAAGAAGTTGTCCACAGACACACAAACAGACAAAAAAAATTGCGCGTATCCGTCATAAAACAGTCTGAAACGCGCAAATAAAGCAAATTTCCGTGGAAATTCAGAAAAAACAGATAAACTTTCAATGTTTCTCACATTGAGGGGTTGAAAATAAGCTTTGTCTCGTCCAGCATGTATTTTAAGGGGGTAGGCCCCCTTTTATGAGAGGTACGGAGAAGAGTTACATCAATGATTAGTGTGGTGCCTCTGATGGATATCTGTATCAAATTTTACGTTGATCCAACCAGCCGTTCTCAAGTTATAAGGACTCAAGAAGTTGTCCAAAGACACACAAACAGACAGACAAAAAAAATTGCGCGCATCAGTCATAAAACAGTCAGAAACGCGCAAATAAAGCAAATTTCCGTGAAAATTCAGAATAAACAGACAAACTTTCATTTATAGAGAGAGAGAGAGAGAGAGAGGAGATTATTCAAATCAGCTGATTTATAGCAACAATAAACATTTGACAACACAGCTCAGCTGTTCCAAGTTCTCGCCATATCCTTTACATTCTTTCTTTGGACATACAGGTGATGAACAAAATAATACCGATGTCCTGCAACACGTAATATGAGGTGGTAAGTGGTAAGACTGAACATTCGACATTTCGTTGTTGCTTTGGTGGTTGATCTAGTCACGAGAAATCTAACTTAAAAACAACTAAGAAAAAGCATGTTATTTATTTTTTGGCTGTCGCCCCTGAGAACCAGACTTATGAGATCGATCCGGGCAAATGTGTGTCTGTCTGTCCTTCTGTCTGTGTGTGTGTGTGTGTGTGTGTGTGTGTGTGTGTCCTATCAACTCCTAAACGGCTGCAGCAATCAAAACGAAATTTGTTAGGAGTCAAGATCTATACCTGAATATCTCAAGGCCGTATTTGAAAATGATGTCAGAGCTACCAACTGCTGAAAAATCGCAATTGAAATTTGAGCTCCAGGTTGGATATCTTGGAAGGTATGAATGGGAGCAATTTCAAAATTGGCACACGTATAGATAATAATATTTCAGTTTAATTTCCAGGAGGCCATACATGGCAGTGTTGCCAAAATGATTATAAGCCTGCTGATAGGTCCAATTTTTAATGCATATAACTTCTACACTATCAATTGGAATTCAACCAAATTTCGTATGTGCTGTGTGCACATAACCACATAATATGATTGAGCGTATTCTTAAGAGCCGACAGGGCTGCCAACTGTTAATAAATGCTCTCAATTTATTTTATCCAAATACCAATATATCAGAAAGTATGCAAGTCGGCAGCTTTAAACTATGCACACGTATAGTACCTGGCATTCTAGATTAATTTGGAGTAACTAATATACGTCAGTGCTGCCAACATGATTCTTTCTAAGCCCGCTGATAGGTCTAATTTTAAAATACATGTAACTTCTATACTAACTAATGGATTTCATTCAAAATTGGCACAACAATAGATCATATTATTTCAAATTATTCCTGACCAATACATGCATGTCATTGTACCGACAGTAGTGGCTACTCTGGCTAAAGCGCGGCGTTAGGTCATGGGGCCAAGCTCTCTGCTGACTCGGTAGACGCGTGGGTTCGAGCCCCACCGTCGGCTGTCCTTGAAATGGTTTTCCGAGGTTTCTCATTTTCAACACCAGGCAAATGCTGGGACAGTACCTTCTGACAGGCCACGGCCGCTTCCTTCCACATCCTTGCCCAGTTACATTCATCTTCATCCATTCCACGGGCGTCGACTAGAAAGACCTGCACTCGGCCTCTCGGGAGGCTACACGAAAAAAAAATTGTTGCCAACATGATTTTACGCGCGCTGTTAGATCCAATGTTTAACTTCATTAAACGTCCATGCTATCCATTGGACTTCAGCCAAATTTTGTATTCTGTACCTTAAGAGATGGAACTAAGAATAGGCCTATATTCAGTCACCAGGGCTGCCAACTGTAGTGCTCTATTAGGCTACATTACGCCAGTTATACAGTATTTCGAACTAATTAGAAATGTCGATATTATCAACTTAATTTCGTCATTATTCTTGATAGATCCATATAGATTAATCATTGGCATGAATCTTAAATTTTAAGAAAAGTAGGCTCTTTAGTTCGTCACGGAACTTCTTGTTTTTACTTTAGATTTAAAAAAATACTATTTCACAAAATGATAAAATTTCTGACGGGCGATAGTACATACATTATGCAACGAACCTATAATGGCAATAATTAAGACACGAGTTTTATAATTTCCATACGAGTGTCGTAATTACCATTATAGGCGAGTTGCATACGACTTTTTATGTTCGACGATAAGTATAACTATTTTATGTTCGAACATAAAAATTCAATAATTTTTGTCGAGATTTCGCCAATTTTATGTACTGAACAGAGCGCATGGGACGCAGGGAGTACCTTGTATTTGACCATGGCCTCCTCAAACACCTGACTATGACACTAGCCACGCGGTGAAATTTAAAATAGGAGGCCATGGAAGTCAGCGCAGGTGCGATGCTATCCTTACCTAATTGGTCACACAACAGTTCTCTGACATATAATATTTACATATCGACATCGTCGAACATAAACACCATTATTCCGATTCGTGCAACCAAATTTGGATTGAAGAATGCATCTCAGGGGAGCTATTGTGCTCGCGAACACTTTTTGGTTCGTATGGCGAGAGCACCAAATTACATTTAAAGAGCATGCCTGGTCTAAATCAGTGGTTCTTAACCGGTGGTCCGCGGACCACAGGTGGTCCGAGAGTGCCTCGGGAGTGGTCCGCGGGAGAAAAGGGTCCACCAGCACGTATAAAAAAAAGTGGCCAATAAATGGGAATTTTGGAAACAATGTGCGATGAACGAGAATCGTCCGAATGTATTCGCGGCGATGACTATCAGGTTTTTAATTGAAATATCTTTAAAATAAGTGTTATTGAGGAAGGGTACAACTGATACGAAGTATTGGGGGGAGGGGGAGGAGGGGGGAGGGGGGGGGGGGGTCCGTACATGATTCAATTTCAGGCTGAGTGGTCCGCAGACTTCTACGGGTTCAGAACCACTGGTCTAAATGGATGAATCTCCTGTCCATCGTGGATTTCCTAAACACATAACGTATGCTGCCATAAAATCTGTTTACGACATCAGATCTTTGAGTCATGTGTCACTTTCATGTGCCATCAAGTTATTTCATCTTAAGGTTAGTCCTGTGGCCACCTATGGATTGGAAAATACGAGTATATGGTTGTATCTTGGAAAGAGGCAATTGCACAGTATAGAGAAGATGAAAGCATTCTATAAAAAAAAGTGATTTGCCTAGCAAAATACGTTTCATTACGCCTCGTATACCAACTGTCGAGGGAATCATTCTTTGTGGAAGAGTTGCGTTCTAACTACTGCTCCCGGCCACCCCCAGCGTATAAGGAACTCCTACAAGAGCTTCAACAGAAAAGGGACAGCATATGGTGGGATTTTTACCTATGTGATGCGATGATCAACCCCAACTGAACTCAGGGAGGCTATGAGACACGTTGTGACCAGACTCTCAGTCCATGGGTTTCACCAACGTCTGTGTGTTAAAGTGAGTGTCCATGAGCCAAGTCTGGATTGCAGATGCAAAAGAAGTGGCGATCTTTGTGAACGGTATCACGTAATTAAATGTAAAATGAGAGTAGAATCCATAACAAAATTCTGTACAGACGATTGTTTATAAGAATTTTGTACATGCATATGTGTGCGCAATAAAACATTTATTATAAAGTAGGCTACCTGCAACGCACTGGCCTCGCCTCTCTTCCATTGGCATGCACCCCACTGAGCATGTCTGGATCGATTGAAACCACTGATCTCTCTCTATACATGGATCGCTGATGGCAGCTCTCTGCTGTACGAGAAAGAACGCCAGGTTGAGCGCGCGGTCCGCCATGTTGGCGTACCCATTCTCGAGCTCTCCTTATGGGGAAACAATGTTAATCTAGTCAATTTTAAATCGTAATTAATGGTGCCTTGGAACAAATAAAAATATAGAGATATGTTTACTCATAGCATAAGGGCATTGGGATCACTGAAACGTCATTCCGAGGTCAGTAAATCTCCAGAATAGCAATAAAAATGAATGTATAATAACGGTTGACAAATATCAACTTAGGTGCTGAGTACACGCAATTAGCGATCAGTAACCGAGTAACGAGTGAAAAACAATTTCTGGAAACATTCTTGTAAATTGTATATACTGTACTGTATATATATGCCACGAAATTATGCATTCTTCAAATGATGTGCCTATAAACGTAGCTAACTATACATGCCTAGATTCGACATATCGTAATCGGTGCTTGGTAATGAATTTCTGTTTCCATGAAAAAACCAACACTTCCCAAATAATCCCAGCACTCTACATCAAATACTACAGCTTTTAATCACGCTAGCAGCACAATAAACTTAATAATAACGGGAAGTAGATCAATGCCAAAAATGCACTCTAAGCCAAACCAATTTCACTCCTCAGCTCCAAATAAAACTTAACACAACTAACAACATACTCAAAATATTCTCTCTCCACCGTTTTACAACTATTAAGCGAACTATTTGCACCCAAAACAAAAACAAAAAAACCTGAAATGGGATCAAATTAAAAACGCAATAGCCTAGCCCGATCACGTCTGCTTCAGCACCACCGCATATTTATACTTAACTTCACAATAACTTCAAAATTACGGCTAAGTGACCTATCTGCCTGAGAAGTAAAGGTATTAGCGGCTTGCCTGGGATGATGGGTCGCCAAACCGGTACTTAAAACTAAGATTTCAGGCTTTATATAACCAAATTCAGCCCATTTTACAACTAAAAGAAATACAAAATATTTACTGCCAGTATAAATACATGTATAACATCAAACTACCAGTAACCAATCACAGAGCCGGATTCGCAATATAGCAACATGCGCTCGCTGCCATCTTGCTATACCTGCCATCGTCTATTCGGCTTAGCTACCAGCCATCCATGTATAGAGATCAGTGGTTAGTAGAATGACTGAAAGGCTGCTACCCTACTTGGCTTCATGAGCGCGTGAACTCGCGACTGTTAGTTCGCGTTTAGCGAATAAAACCTTCACTAGGGTAGTGATGAAAATCACGTAAGGGGGACGCCAAACTGAAATTTGTAACTTCGGTATTTTGTATCCGATTAGCATGAAAATTAAACCACAGATACCTCTTTGTAAGAAGTGTTCACACAATGTTTCAGCTTTTTACAGCAAAAAAAAAATGTTTGCGAAACAAAATGTACAATTTTATTTTTTGGGTTTCAGATTAAAAGTCCCTTGCATGGCATTCTTTTTTGGATTGACACGTAATTTGACATAATACTACCTAAGACTCATAGTACTCGTATACAGAGTAGGCTATAACAAAAATGTGCGGCACAAAATCCAGGACACATTCCTCACACGTGGACGAAGAAATTATGTTATATGAACATGGGTCCGGAAACGCTTTGTTTCCATGTTACACCTCATTGTTTCCAACTCATTAATCATGGGAAACACACAAGAACAGAACATACCAGCATACCACATGCAAATATTTCTCACAGGAGATGTTCAATATGCCCTCCGTGCGCATTGATACATGCATCAACCCACCGTCGTAGTTAATCTCAGATGCACTGATGTATCCCTGGAGTACTGCGTATGGTTACGCACGGAGACTCTGAACATCTTGTACTGAGGTTCGATACACAAGGGCTTTCAAATGCCCTCACAAATATAAGTCCAGTGATCTTAGGTCCTGGCCTGTTTGCCATCTCCTGATGAATGCAGTACATTTGTCTGTTGGCACAGGCTAGAGTAAAATGTGGCTTTTCACTGATGTCTCAGTCTCACTCATGTCTGTGATTATATGGAAGCTACTGAGGGATGGGTGGTGCTTAGTAATGGCATTCAGGGCACAGTCAGTGTCTGTGGATGCTGTGAAAGGTTCTACTAATAGGGTTAGTACTGCTGTTCTGACTCAGTGAGGAAAGCAATGGCAAACTACCTCACTCCTCTTCTTGCCTAGTACGTCTCAATATAGCGCTGCCTTAGGTTTTTGTGGGTATTTACCAACATAACCTAACGGCGGTGCTTTTTGAGGACCCAACCAGCCTTCGGGCTGACTACCTAACAGACAGATCTTAGGTCCAGAGAACGTGGAGGCCAAGCAATTGGTCCACCTCTACCTATCCACCTGTCACCAAATCTGTTATTTAGAAGCCAACGGACATTAACAATAAAATGAGGAGGTGCTCCATCGTGCTTGAAGTAGGCTGCATGTTTTGTCGCACAGCTAATGGCACATCTGCTAAGTCACATGGCAACAGGGCCATGTAAAACAAAACACTGGAGTTGCACCTACGATAATGACAACGTAACCAGACGTAACCAAAAGTGCATGTTTCCCATTATTCTAACGTACTGTTCTTGTGTGTGTTTCCCATTCGTAATGAGTTGGAGACAATGAGGTGTAACATGGAAGCAAAGCGTTTCCGGACCCATGTTCATATAACATAATTTCTTCGTCTACGTGTGATGAATGTGTCCGCATTTTGTGCCGTACATTTTTGTTACACCCTGTATACGAAGTACGTCCAGAAAGTAAGTTCCGTTTGGTAATAACATTAAATTGTGTACAGATACAGAAAAATGATTTATTGCACAAAATTCTACAACCCTTAAACTACTTTTCCACATAATTGCCGAAATGTTGCAGGCATTTGTTGTAGCGTGGCACGAGTTTTTGTATACGTGTGCCGCCTGTGTCTTCAACTAGTTGTACGTTCCGCTGCAGCGCAGTTCGGCATATGCGCGGTAGACTCTCTGTATCAAGGAGAAGAAACGTGCGCCATTTGGAGAGCGCTGTCAGCCACGTACGCGTTGTTGTGCATGTTTACTCGTACAATGTCGGTGGTGATTGAAAATCCCGCCGCTTGTGAAATCAGATCTGTGATTCGTTTTCTGAATGCTAGGAAAGTGAGACCAATTGAAATTTATCGGCAAATTTGCGAAGTGTGTGGACAAAATGCGATGAGTGATTGAGTGATTCAATGTTGAGAAGATGGGTCCGACAGTTCAATGAAGGACGTAGTGAAGTGCACGATGAAGAACGAAGTGGGCGTCCATCTCTGGTTACAGAAGAACTGGTTCACGCGATTAATGACAAGATCCGGGAAAACCGCAGGTTTACAATTATTGCACTCGCTATGAATTTCCCCAAATCTCACGATCACTAATTCATGAAATTGTTACCGAAAAACTGAACTTTCGTAAACTTTGCCGACGTTGGGTACCAAAGATTCTTACGGAGCAACACAATACAAAACGGATGGGTAGTGCACTTCAGTTTTTGACCCGTTACAATGAAGGCGGCGAAGAATTTCTGACACAGATAGTCACAGGAGATGAAACTTGGGTTTCTTACGACACCCCTGAAAGTAAGCGGCAATCAATGGAAGGGAGGCACACTTCATCCCCAGCAACGGTTACGCCGAAACAAATCTTGACACCTCGGAAAATGATGTGCACTGTGTTCTGGGACTGGAAAGGCATCTTACTCATTGATTTCTTACCGCGTGGTCAAACAATCAACGCAGATGCTTACTGCGAGACACTTAGGAAATTGCGCCGCGCAATACAGAATAAGCGCCGAGGGTTGCTGTCAAAAGGTGTTGTTTTTCTTCACGACAACGCACGACCACACACTGCAAATGTGACGAAAAACCTCCTACAGGGATTTGGCTGGGACGTGTTTGACCACCCTCCGTACAGTCCTGACCTCGCTCCTAGCGACTTTCATCTGTTCACACATCTCAAGTCTTTCCTTGGCGGTCAACACTTCAACAATGACGACGAGCTGAAAGAAGACGTTACCAACTGGTTGAAGACACAGGCGGTAAACTTCTATGAAGAAGGTATCCCAAAACGTGTGCCACGCTATGACAAATGCCTGCAAAAGTTCGGCAGTTATGTGGAAAAGTAGTTTAAGAGGTGTAGAATGTTGTGCAATAAATAATTTTTCTGTATCTGTACACAATTTAATTTTATTACCAAACGGAACTTACTTTCTGGACGTGCCTCGTAGATATTTTTAACGGATTACCCAGCGTAAGCGCACGGACGGTAGGGGTTTCTTCGATTCGATTCAATGAAATCGTTACTGCTCGGGTTCCTTTGATCATAAATGAATGTTTTTTCTACAGATACCTTCCTCGAGAAATCCTTGACAGAATGGTGAAAACCGCCATCACCAGTGGTTCTCGAAATTACCCGTTACATCCAAGAATAGGGAACTTTGTTTTATACTATGTAGAGATAGTGCAAACTAAATTCACACTCTTAAGAAAACAGTCCTACATGAACATTGATATGATTCCATATCTTAAATGTCTATCATGTCCGTGTGTTTTTTATATTGGCTGGAGACCATCAACAGTCCTTAAGCATTCGCAGGGTCACTACTGAAATGTACGTAGGTAGCCTATAAGTGGCGGCCGGTAATAAGGTTGCCGTGTTGCATTACGACCAACTTTACTCCAATAAAAAATAATACCGTAATAATAATCTTTTAGCAATAACGAACTATTCATTTCCTCTTACATGCATAGGAATATACAGTAGAGAAAAGTCGCCATATATGGGGAAGTAGTATTTTGTCATTTAGTAGATGCTGTAACCTTGCGGTGAATACGTTAAATTGTTGTCCAGGTGCTGTGTGGGTAACGCACGAAGTTGCCGTTGGCTGCGCATCATAGCCATTTTGTTACTGAAGTTTGTTGTTCTACATCGTTGTGAAATATTTCTCACTTTTCTAAATTCGTACGAATTGACAAGAAAAGGTAAGTGAATTAATTTTCTAAATGTGTCTGTATATACAGTCAGGGGGTTGGGTCCAACGTACTATTGTAGTAGTTTGTCTTGGCCTATAAATTTCTTGGAAGTAAAAAATTTAAGCATGGACACTGAGATAGCCTAATATGGGGAGTTCATTGTCCCCTAATATGGGGAACCCCATATTACGTTCTATTGAATGTAATGGAATTGTTCAGCTCTTACTAAGTGGCATGTCACTTTTTTTTAAGATGCCGGGAAGAAAGAAATGGGTTGGTGAGCTGTTTGGTCGTGCGTATATGTAGGCAGCAACTGTTGAAAATGTAGGAGGGTTCCGTAAATCTGGGCTTTATCCGTGCAATAAGAACATCTTCCAGGACCATGATTTTCCGAACCTCTCAGTAGTGGTACAACATGGAAATCTAGATCTTCTGCTCCAAACAAAAGTGGTGACATTTCACCACAGGCCGGTGGAGGCCATGAGCGAAGAGCTCTTTGGAGAACTTCGAGTTCTCTGATTGTTTCTTTACTCAGTGCTTGTTTTTGTGTGCTATTCTTTCTGTTGGCATTAAAAGTTTTCCTAGTCGCCAGCATCAAATATAATTTATTATTATATTATAGTACCTAATCCCAGTACCTAAAGGCCTCAACATCTGCTGGGGGGAAGGCAGTCCACTAGTTCCAGCTGTTGACATCCTTCCAATCCCAAATTGGCTAACAGGGGAAATGGATTGCGTGCAGGATCAGCCGAGTTAATATACAAATAGTTCTCCCCGAGTGTCCATGCCTTCCCTCGTGCCCCACACTCGCCCTCAAGAGGCGACAGACAGATGTAAACAGTTGGCAGAGAACTCACATTAATTCAAAACAGAGTGCTGGGCTTACGCATTGTGTGTATAATCAGAGACAGGTTGTTTTGTTTTGAAGTTCGGCAACAGGAAACTAGGACTGTTAGTAACTTACAATTCATTTTTGTATTTTTGTACTATTTATGTTCTTGATTTTAATACATTGTAAGAATTAATGCTTTAATTAGAAGAGTATATTATTCAGTGTATCTATTATAAATAAAAACCGTGAGGTTTCTCACCTCCCCATATTACGAACCCCGGTTGCCTAATACGGGGAAAGTGCACTTTTAAAGTTAACAATAATATCAGAGGGTATTACAATATCAAATGTGCCCATATTTGTAATATACTTAGTATATCCCCGGAGGTTTACATTGGTGATGAAACCAAAATTATTTCGTTCCTTCTCATGACTAATGTGAACCCTATAAAAAACTCCCCATATTTGGCGACTTTCCTCCATAGTTTTGTTAAATAGTACAGCAAATCTTGTAGTAAACTACTGTGAACTGTTTGAAAAAGCGAAGCGCGCCTACAGTATAGAAGCGCTCGCCGTGTGGTCGTTGTCAAGCTAGAACAACGACCAGATCTCAATAGTAAGGATATTGTAGAAATGCTAGACCGAACAAGTCATATTCCAACAGTTAACTTGTCCGGTCGTTGACCGCTGATTGCAACAAAGGAGGAGAGGGGCGGACGAGGGTTGTATGGAATTGCGCCCAAGCTTCACTAATGACCCTGGTCATTAGCATCAACCATTAAAAGTGGAAGTGGAACTGCGCCCATTGAGAGCGGTCAGGTAGGGTCCCTCCCTCCTCCCCTCTACCGAATTATGTTGTGACGAGTGGTGTGAATTTCAAGTAACTCATTTCAAATCGTTGTGTCTTGATTGCGAACAAGTCAAAAACCGTCCAGATTGCGAACAACTAAATATACCCTGTCCAGATTGCGGACAAGAGATTAGTGTTGGCCTGGGATACGTAAAACAGGTACAGTTTTCAAGTAATTTTTGATCTAGCAATATTAGCATTAACAGGTACATTGGGATGTTTTCGACAACCTAACCCTATTTTAAAAATAGTTTTGTTATTGCAAATGTTTAATACTCTAGTTTGAGGTAATCTTACCATTTAGAAGATTATTATATTTTTTAGAGGGGAAGTTATTTATGGTGGATCAGAGAGAGTTGCATTATTATTATTATTATTATAAGTGTAGCCTCCGTGGCTTAGGCAGCAGCGTGCCGGCCTCTCACCGCTAGGTTCCGTGCTTCAAATCCTTGTCACTCCATGTGAGATTTGTGCTGGGCAAAGCGGAGGCGGGACAGGTTTTTCTCCGGGTACTCCGGTTTTCCCTGTCATCTTTCATTCCAGCAACACTCTCCAATATCATTTCATTTCATCTGTCATTCATTAATCATTGTCCCAGAGGAGTGCGACAGGCTTCGGAAGCCGGCACAATGCCTATCCTCGTCGCTAGATGGAGGCTTCATTCATTCCAACCCTGACCCGGTCCAATGACTGGAAAAAGGCTGTGGATTTTCATTATTATTATTATTCGCCTCTGTGGTGTAGTGGTTAGTGTGATTAGCTGCCACCCCCGGAAGCCCGTAGTACAGCTGCTTATCGGGACGGGGGACTACCTCTTATTCTCAGCAGTGCAGAAGCTAGTGGTGGGAGACAGTCCGTCACTTCCCCTTAAACCGAACTAGGGCTAAGGGCCGACTTGACTATGGGCGCAGTTCAATCGGCCTAATTAAAAGGATCTGGAAATACCACTGATTATGGGTGCAGTTCCATATCTCCCGCGGACGAAGACATCTGAGACACTCCGTGTACTGCCAATACCTCTGCCTTGCAATGAAATTTGTCCTCATATAGCCTATAGCTTATACTTTTTTTTTGTTCTCGTGGAGTAAAAAAAGAGCCATAAAAGGCAAAGAGGGGAGCGTCCGCCCCAGAGGCACTGGAAAAAGTAAAAAATCGGTCCCAGCTCACGAATCCCTCGGGATCGCCCAATCCCGTGAGCCCTTGAGGGTGTAGCACTATCCACGGTGCAGCATACGTGGTACCTCCTTTAGGGCCTTGAGCAGAAGGAAGGAAATATCATGAAAAGATGTGTGTGACCTCTCGAAGAATGAGGGATCAGGAAAGATGAGACAAGGGCCAAGTAAGGCGGGAAAGGGAAAGATTACCTAGGCCTCGGATACCCTAATACCGTCGGGGTCGAAAGAAAACAGGAGTTGACCAAGGGGTTGGTCGACAGGAAAGATGACAAAAATGGAGCCGAGCACAAGAAAGTGGAAACAATGCTGGACTCAGCTGGGGTCCCGTGGTCGCCAACCCATGCCCCACTAGTGAGACCCCGAGGGGTTAAAAGTCATTTAATCTGCACCACCCATATCTCAGTAGCTTCCATAATATCAGTCAGATCATTATTTATCTATTTTGATGCTGTAGGCTAGAGAGAAAAAAGTGGGCAGAATGGACCCAGCTCAGGAATCTCTCAGGGTCGCCAAATCCCAAACTCACCAGCCGTGAGAGCCCTTATGGGTGCAGCAATATCAACATTTTAGAATAATTCCGTTTTTAGGAGATGATCTTGATTTTCACACCTTAACCCTTAGCTACACGCATCTCTTTAACTAACATTCGTACACGCTAGCGGCATTCCATGCCGCAATATATTTTTTCATTCTTTTTCGTAATTTAGTGACTTGCTAAACGGCTAAAATTGATTTGTATGGAGAATTATACAGAACCCATGAGAATACGTTGAAAAAATCTTATCAGTATGTATGAAATTCTTATTAAAAATATATTATTGTGAGGGATGGGATAAGGACATATTAACTAATGTAATAAAAAATTCTTATCAACATTTATTGAACAACGGAGTAAAGATAATAATTTTCGCACTCAAAAGAGATATTGAGAATTATTGGATTGAGATTGCCCTTTTTTTCAGGCTCATATTACAAGACATTGTACCTGATGCTCAACAAGCTCAAGAAATACGCTAGAGTAAGAGAAAAACTGTTTGTCGGAATCGTGTAGGCCTATACACTTAGATTCATGGCTTGGAAAAGGACACTTTCTGCTAATTTACAGTACGAAATAATATACAGTGCCTAAATACACAAAATAACTCTGCTCTAGGACTTAAAAATCGAATAGATACTCTTCATCCAGTGACCCTTCTTGCTCATCAAGTTCTGGGAACAACCTCTCAATCTCCTGTCGTTGACAGCCATATCGAGACCTATAAGAAGAAGGCAAGCTTGGAGACTATGTGTGACATCGATAATAATGATGGAAGCATAGAAATAAACAACTAAGGTAAAATAAGTTAAATACTTACATTATTTCACAACGCCGATTCCAGCCAGTTGTTACTGGCTAGCGGTACGGAATGCCGCATTTGCGCACCTCGCAACTTTGACAACCTGTCTCAGACTATCTGGGAACCAGACAGGCTCCGAACCTACTCCCTCCCCTGCAGCACATGTCGAACAAAGGATATAGCGGGCGATCTCACAGAACTCGTAAGGGTTTACCACGTCAAACAAAATTTAGCAAAAAAGCGGCACTCAGTGCCGCTTAGCGTGCATCTAAGGGTTAACCCTGCAGCACTAGCGCCTAGTCTCCGAGACCCATGACACATGTTTTTATACATGCTGAGTGAATGGCTGGTGTTACAAACAGGTAACTTCCTCTCTCCTTGTCTAGTTGGAACTTGCGCGTTGCATAGCCAGTTATAGAACCAGAAATAATAGCCATTATGGCCTCGGTACTAGTTTTATACAAGGTACAGTAAGGGCAAGCGCATTTCTATAAAATTAAGTGTATGAAGGTCTAAACTCACAAATACTGTATTTGTGTACGAACAATATCTGTAGGCTTCATTTGAAACAACTTAGCGGGGTCCGTCTCGTTGCGTAGTGGCTGTCACCGCGGAGGCCCGGGCTCGATTCCCAGTTCTACCAAAAAAAAAAAATCTGCTCTAAGGGGCTGGAACGGGGTACACTCAGTCCCGCGAAGCAAAACTGAGAAGAGGCGGGTTCGATTCCCACCTCAGCCAACCTGGAAGTGGTTTTCCCCACTTCTACTCCAGGAGAATGTCGGAATGGATCCTAAATTAAGACCACGGCCAGTGGCGTAGCCAAGGAGAGGTTACAGGGGGTTAGACCCCCCCATTGGAAAATCGGCAGGTTGTTATTTGTGTCATTTTCACCACCGCGCCGGCTACTTAGTGATGTACTGTTATCGCCTTTAGGCCCGGGTTCCCATTTGAGGCTACACAAGTCTTCATGACAACGTATAACAAGTCATCTACAGATCGCGAAGCTTGGCTCATATTTTTCTACCGCGCGACAATAATGCGCTTACGCAGCCAGCAAGCATGTGCCCACTGCGCTGTGTTGGTGTATGTTATTGTTGATGGATGTACTGTATGTTAGCATTGTGTAACCGTTATATCTTTAATTTAACGTCAGTTTTACAAGAGGATATGTGCAGTTCAATAAGCAGATAAAATATTAGAAGAAATATTTCAGTGTTGCTAAGTAACCAATATGATGGCTTTTTAGTTGGTCAACACGGGTGTTGGTTGGTTGGTTCTTAAGTTTAGGGGCTGCGACAACGCGGTCATGTAGCCCCGTGTACTTTGGGTGTGTGTAGAATCTGTCTGATAACCGGTGTTAATTGTGATGACTGTATTAGTGTGTGTTATCTGTTTGTTAATTTAAGTACTGCAACTAAGAATTTTTCAAATAGTTCCTACTTTTGCCGCCAAGCGCCACCGTCAACGACTACTAGGCCAAGTTCAGAACTGAGCTACTAGATGCCGCCGCAGTCGACTCTTGGCAACGAACATAGAAACCTAAGAGCGTTGTTTACATTCTTAACCTATCCAATTTAGCTTCACACAGGTGCAATTAGTGGAAGGATCTTTAACATGCCATAAATCTATGACATGGGACCGCCGGCTTTACTTCCCCTCCGAAGGAAGGCATACTGAGGGATTTTTAACGCTCTTAAAAAATCCGACGGCTTCGGCCGGGTTTGAACCCGCTATCTTGGGCATAGAAGCTCAGCATGCTACCGACAACGCCACCGAAGCCGCTCAACACGGGTGTACGGAACCCAATTAAATTGGTGATGATGATGATGATGATGATAATTGTTGTTTTAAGGGGCATAACATCCAGGTTATCGGCCCCTAATGGTCTGTGTGATAGCGAAAATGTCAATGAAGTGGAAATCAGAACGAAAATTAAGTGAGCAGGAAAATACTTACAAAAAGGAACTCAGATTGAAACTACTCACAAAATGGAGAGCGGTAATACTTACAAAAAGGAATTACGAACGAAAATACTCACAAAAGGAATAGATTGAAAAATACGCACAAAATGTAGGTAAAGTTCAAAATACGTACAAAATGCAACGTACAGTCGAAATATCTTACTTACAAAATGCAAGTGAAATCAAAATACTTACAAAATGCAAATGAGATTGAAAATACGTACAAAATGTAATTTAGATTCAAAATATCCACAAAATGCAATTGAGAATTAACTACTTGCAAAACGCGGTTTAGGTTGTAAATACAAAATGCAATTGAAATTGCTTACAAAATGTATGCTAGATTCAAACTTCTCATTTGGATGGACAATACTTACAAAATGCAATATAGATTGAAAATACTTACAAAATGTAATTTAGATTCAAAATACCCACAAAATGCAATTGAGAATTAACTACTTGTATAAAAGCGGTTTAAGTTGAAAATACAAAATGCAATTCAAATTCAAAATACTCACAAAAGGTCCACCCCCTATATTGAAAGACTTACTAAAATGCAATTTAGATTGTCAATCCTTACAAAATGCAATTGAGGTTGAAAAACACTCACAAAATGCAATTTAGATCGAAAAGACTTACAAAATGCAACGGAGATTGAAAACACCCACAAAAAGGAGTGAAAAAAAAACAGTGCGGGAATCTTAAAGGGAAAAGGAAATATAATGAAACGAAAACAAGAGGTCTGACCCCTTGAAGAAGGAGGGATCAGGAAAAATGAGACAAGGGCCAATGAAGGCGGGAAAGTGAAAGACTCCCCAGGCCTCGGACACCCCAACACCGTCGGGGTCGGAAAAGAACAAGAGCCGACAAAGGGAGGTCGACAGGAAAGAAGACGGAGAGGAGCCCGGCACAAGTAAGTGGAAGCAATGCCGGACTCAGCTGGGGTCCCGTGGTCGCCAACCCACGTTCCACTAGATGTAAGCCCCTGGGGGGTGGAAGGAATGAGAGCCATAAAAGGCAGATAGGAAAGTGAAAGAGGAGAGGGTCCTCCCCACAGGTAAGGGACAAAAAGGGGAAACCGGACCCAGCTCAGGAATCCTTCGGGGTCGCCAACTCCCGAACTCACCAGCCGTGAGCCCCTGAGGGTGTAGCACTTTCTAGGGTGCACCAGAAGTGGCGGGGCTACATACACCCTACCTCCTTGAGGGCCTTGAGCAGAAGGCAGGAGATAACAGGAAAAGAAAAAGAAGGCTGACCCCTCCCAGAAGGAGGGTATCAGAAAAGATGAGACAAGGGCCAATTAAGGCGGGAAAGGAAGAGACACCCTAGGCCTCGGATACCCTAATACCGTCGGGTTCGGAAGAGAACAAGAGTTGACCAAGTGAGGTCGACAGGAAATAAGACGGAGAGGAGCCCGGCACAAGTAAGTGGAAGCAATGTCGGACTCAGCTGGGGCCCCGTGGTCGCCAACCCACGTCCCACTAGGTGTGAGCCCCTGGGGGGCAATTAGATTGGGCGGGGAGTGACAATTTACAGTGCCTGAAATACAAATACATGAATCGTTTATAGGATACACTTCATGAAACACTTCTCGCTTAAAGGGGGGGGGGGGGGGTATGAGAAGCGTTTTATCTCTATATATATAAGAATGAAAGTTTGTCTGTTTTTTCTGAATTTCTACGGAAATTTGCGTTATTTACGCGTTTCAGACTGTTTTATGACGGATGCGCGCGAAAATATGTTTTTGTCTGTCTGTATGTCTGTCTGTGGACAAAGTTGTTGTTCCCTTATAACTCGATAACGGCTGGGTGGATCAACGTAAAATTTGGTACAGATATCCTTCAGAGGCACGGCACTAACCATTGATGTAACTCTTCTCTGTACCTCTCATAAAAGGGGGCCTACCCCCTTAAAATACTTGCTGAAATAGGCGTAGACGGGCGAGATAAAGCTCATTTTCAGCCCCTCAATGTGAGAAACTAAACTCGGGGGCCCTATGCAAGCCGGTTACCATGGCAACGGAATCTCACAGGTCCATCTACTGCTGTAAGACGCAATACAATTCCATTTATTACATTACTGAGATAGTTTGCAAACGGCTATAAGGTTATAACGGAACCAAATTAAGCTGTAAAATTCATCAATGTCATATAATGCGCTTAAGGGGGTCAAGGTATACTCTAGATTTTTTCACGCGATTTACACGTGCGGGTGTGGTACGGAAGGTCTATTATATCTCTATCCCTATATTTTCATATTATTATTATAGTTATTATTATACTACGGCCTACAACGACGAGACAAAGCTTATTTTCAGCCCCTTGGTGTCAGAAACAAAACTCGGTGCCCCTAAATAGCAGTAAAGGGTCCCCGAAAAGTACATTTTAAGGCTCTAAAACCAACAGTTTTTTTAGATATTCCCAGAAAACTAATTTCATTTAATAAACTAATGAAGGAATGCAAGCCAGTAACCATGACAACAATATCTGAAAAGGTAACATCCAACTTTCCATCTATTTCTGCAAGAAGTAAAGCCACTCCATTTATTAAATTTCAGTGAATGTTTGCAAATGGCTATAAGGTTGTTACGGAATCAACTAAAACTGTAAAATTCATCACTGTGCTTAAGGGGGTCAAGGGGTACCCTAGATTCTTTTCACTCGACTTAAATGTGCGTTATGTCGTACAGAAGGTCTATTATATCTCCAAACGGAAACATTATTTTCAAAAATTCCTGAATTGAAATACGGTAGTTTTTTTTTCTTTTAGGAATTTGGGCCATTGGAGTCTAAAAAACCTGAATTTTCATGCACCACAAGCCTTTATAAATTATTAAAGGGGTCTTCCTCTGGATGGGGACTTAACACAACAGTGAAGGTCAGTTTCAATTGATGTGTATTGCATTTCGCCTACGAGGTTTTCATTTTTTTTTTCACGTCAGGAAGTACACGTTAGGTAAATTTAGTTTCAGAGCATATTTTAACTAATCATTTTTCTTTGTCGAGAAACAGGTTCCAAGTCTCTAACCATTGCAACAGTAGCTCAATTGATTACGTCTGGTTATTAATACCGAAGACCGTTCGAAGAATGGGTACTTCTGCTAGTTAAGTGTATAAGCTATGGATTTTAGGCTAGTATTATAAAGCTTTTCAAGGGGAGCGTGATGGCGTAGTGGCTTAGCTGCACGTCAATCACCCGGACAGCCGGAGTTCCAATCCCGGTAAAAGCGGGGTGAATTTTCACCTGAAAAAATTACGTGGCGTCAGGAAGGGCATCCGGCCTTAAATCGCCGGCCAAAACCAAAATGAGCCTGGTTGGCTCCGGTGACCCCAATTAATTGTGATAAGCGGGAGAAAGCATTATAAAGCTTTTCAATCAAACAACGGAACTAGGACTTTAACTGGTTGTAGGCCTAAATCAATAATTATGTTATTGGTTTTAGGTCTTTTTTAACTACTGTGGCTTTTAGAGACGCCAGGGTGCCGGAATTTTGCTCTGGAGGGGATCTTTAACGTGCCAGTAAATCTACAGACACGGCTGCCTCGCATGTACGCACCCTTAAATGCCAGCTGACTGCACCAGGATTCGATCCTGCAACCTTGGGTACAGCAGGCGAGAACGTTACCGCTGGTCCACGCAGCTAGTCGGTTATAAATCAGAAGCATGTATCGGTAGGATATCTTTGCATGGCTTTGGTCGCATAGTCGGTAGCATGCTGAACTTCTATGCCCAAGATCGCGGGTTCAAAGCCAGTCGAAGTCGTCGGGCTCATGTCTTAGATTTATGGCATGTAAAAGAACCTACAACTACAATTGTTAGTGTGTAGCCAACATTTGTAGGCTATTGGGTTAGAAACGCTCTATCCAGTTCCAACGTTCGCCGCTGGGTGTCAGTGACAGTGGCGTCTGGTAGCTAAAGTTGGAACTACTTGACATTGAAATTAGGGAACCTAAGGGCGTTCATTTGAAATACCCTGCTATGGCCATTGGCTGCAAATCAAATATAAAATTCTATGCATTTTGAAAATTAAGACATAAGTAAACGTAAATGATGTCATCTCAAACACGTAGGCTACCGATATTTTAATTTTCAGATGTAGAAAATGGCTTTTTTTATAGTCAGAGAACTGATTTAATGAATAAGTTAGAGATGTCGACTATTTTGTACAATGATATCAACTTATTGAAGCCTCCGTGGCTTAGGCGGCAGCACGCCGGCCTCTCACCGCTGGGTCCGTGGTTCAAATCCCGGTCACTCCATGTGAGATCTGTGCTGGACAAAACGGAGGCAGACAGGTTTTTCTCCGGATACTCCGGTTTTCCCTGTCACAATTTCATTCCAGCAACACTCTCCACTATCATTTCATTTCATCTGTCATTCATTTAATCATTGCCCCAGAGGAGTGCGTCAGGCCTCGGCAGCCGGCACAGTTCATATCCTCGCCGCTAGATGGGGGCTTCATTCATTCCATTCCTGACCCGGTCGGAGACTGGAAGCAGGCTGTGGATTTTCATATCAACTTATTCTCGAATCATTTCGAAGCAAGCCAATTTATGTCGTCAGGATAGTGCACACAAACTTAGATGTGGTACACTGTTTGTTAATTCTCTTATGAAATACTTGGTTGGTTGGTTCGTAAGTTTAGGGGCTGCGACAACGCGATCATGTAGCCCCGTGTACTTTGGGTGTGTGTAGAATCTGTCTGATAACCGGTGTTAATTGTGATGACTGTATTAGTGTGTATTATCTGTTTTTTTTTATTCAAGTAAGGACTGCAGACTTTAGAATTTTTCAAATAGTTCCTACTTTTGCCGCCAAACGCCACCGTCAACGACTAGTAGTTCAGAACTTAGCTACCAGACGCCACCGCAGTCGGCTCTTGGCAACGAACGTAGGAACCTAAGAGCGTTGTTTACATTCTTAACCTATACAATTTAGCTTCACACAGGTGTAATTAGTGGAAGGTTCTTGAACATGCCATAAATCTATGACATGGCACCGCCGGCTTTACTACCCCTCCGAAGGAAGGCATACTGAGGGATTTTAACGCTCTTAAAAAATCCGACGATTTCGGCCGAATTTCAACCCGCGATCTTGGGCATAGAAGCTCAGCATGCTAACAACTACGCCACCGAAGCCGCCATGAAATACTTGAACTCCCACATGGCTGCTGTGAAGGTACGGTACACAATTGTTATTGCCGACATTATTTGTAAAATTAGCATTGTATTATTTTGTCAAATTCAGGAATGAAATGTTTCAAACCCACAGAAAAAATATGAGCCATTTAGGACCTTAAGATCTTTTTATGCTTTTCGTTTCACAAATCACACTGGTATTTTTACTAATTAACTATAATGATATTCAATTTTATGGAATAACTAGCTTTTGATATGGTGAAGAATTTGACATTATATTATGCCCGTACTAGCAACCCGCCCCGCCTTCGCCAGGTATCTTAAAGGCTTTACCCAGAGTAAGCTTAAAAGGCGCACGGATGGCAGGTCACATACGCAACTCAGAAAAGCCGAGGTGAACAGTGCAACTCCAAACACATAGTCTACTCTTCTCTGAAGTCTTAACTCGACAGTTGATGCTGGCCGAAGCTGAGGTGATAGGCTCTCTCGCTAGCTCGTCAACTCGCTCCGAAGCTAGTAAATTTCCGCTGAATGGAGATTGTTGGAAGAAATGAAAACGTAAAATCACTCATAATGGGCGATGTATTAAAGATAGAGATATGCTGTCCCGGACTCTTTTGTAGAAGTTTTTACGCTGACCAATTCTTACACTCATAGTGTATATATAATTTTAATGGTTTACCCAGCGTAAGCTTAAAAGGCGCACGGATGGCAGGTTTTTCCTCGACTCGATTTACTGAAAGCATTACTGCTCGGCTTCCTTTGGTCATAAATGAATGTTTTCCTCGAGAAATCCTTTACTGAATGGTGAAAACCGCATCAAAATCCATTCAGTGGATTTCGAGATTACCCGTTACATCCAAGAATCGGAGACATTGTTTTATACTCTGTAGAGACGCCCGCGACTGTCTGTGAAACAAATACAGTACTGGACACATTTATTTCATAGGAACATAAACGAATGCTCCGTTTTTATCAGTTGAGTCCTCTACAAGTATCCTTAGGTACAGTTGTATGACGTATTTAATGAGTCACGCAGAATTAATAGCCCATACTAGTTATACTTTCATGTAGAGTATATCAACATTGTGGCTTTTCTATTCTGAAGTAGTTATTTGACTTATGTTTACAATGGAATTATCACTGAGGTGAGTTAAAATGCATAAAACCCTTGCAAAAGTGAAATCGTCTGTTTTGCGAATAACGTGCTCAAGGCAGTTGCCAGCTGGCTGGCCGCCGCGAGCGCCACTGCACCTACCAAGAGGATGAAATTTCGTAACGCAGCGAGCTTCACGACTGTGTATAAGGTGCGTTCAAAAAGTAACGAGCCGGAGGCTGGAATGCGCAAACCGGTGACGACATCGGCTAATCGTGGCGTGTGTAACAAGGTATGGTAGGTTACAGCCCGTCGCTAGAGGGCACGTGTGCAGGTCACGTGACGATACAAAGCGAGCAGCAGCATGCATCAATCGTCCAACGCTGCCAGTCGCATTTCAAACAGTGACATGGAGGTGTCAAGCGATGAGCAAAGAGGTGTTTTTCGGTTTCTGACAGCGGAAGGAGTAGGGGGAACGGACATTCATCGCCGAATGTCACAAGTGTACGGCGAACACTGCATGTCCCTTGCAAGGGTCAAGGCGTGGCACAAGCGCTTCAGGGAAGGACGGGTGTCGTTAGCCGATGATGCCCGGTCTGGGGCACCCCCCTGCATTACCGATGACAACGTCCAGCTGGTTGATGCACTCATTTCCCAGGTCCGCCGAGTGACAGTGAACGCCATAGCTGCCGTGGTCGGATTGAGCGTCGGAAGTGTGCACACCATCATGAAGGAACGACTGCACTTGCGGAAAGTGTGTGCCCAATGGGTTTCCCACAGTCTTCAACCACACCAGGAAGTATTTCGAATGGCCCACTGTCTCGGTCTTCGTTGTACGATTGATGCACGCTGCTGCTCGCTTTGTATCGTCACGTGACGTGCACGCGTGCCCTCTAGCGACAGGCTGTGACCTTCCACGCTCTGGCCGGAACCACACCTCGTTACACATGCCACGATTAGCCGATGTCGTCACCGGTTTGCGCATTCCAGCCTCCAGCTCGTTACTTTTTGAACGCACCTTATATTTTGGACTGTGGTAATACAACTCGGTCCTCCCAGGGTTGTCAATTTAATTTACCTAATTTCAAACTAGGGCTAGCGACAATTAATTTTGAATCCCAGAGAGCGGGACAATATTAGCTTTTTTGTCTTTTCTTGTCGGGAGAGAAGTTATGTGTAAATTAAACTAGTTTTTATTAAAAATAACGTGTTTTAATGAAGACTTAGAAATTTCTATGGGTACATTAACACTAATTTTGGGATCGTTAACAACTTCTTGAGCATGAGATAACCGTCAGCCGAGTTGCTTCATATTACGTAAATACACACATCAAAAAAAGTTTTGCATCACCTCGGTTCCAAGAGTTCCGGAACCTTTAAATACAAAGGGAATAGAGATCAACACAAACAACATTTCAGCTCGTTTTATTGCTCATGAGACCCACACATTGCATGTTGTACCATCATACAGCTAGACTTTCAGCATTTGTGGTCCAGATTGCAGTACACACCACTACCTCTAATACCCAGTAGCACGTCCTCTTGCATTGATGCATGCCTGTATTCGTCGTGGCATACTATCCACAAGTTCATCAAGACACTGTTGGTCCAAATTGTCCCACTCCTCAACGACAATTCGGCGTAAATCTCTCAGAGTGGTTGGTGGGTCAAGACGTCCATAAACAGCCCTTTTCAACATATCCCAGGCATGTTCGATAGGGTTCATGTCTGGCGAACATGCTGGCCACTGTAGTCGAGCGATGTCGTTATCTTGAAGGAACGCATTCACAAGATGTGCACGATGAGGTCGAGAATTGTCGTCCATGAAGACAAATGCCTCTCCAATATTCTGCCGATATGGTTGCACTATGGGTCGGAGGATGTCATTCAGGTATCGTAAAGCCGTTTCGGAGCCTTCCATGACCACCAGTGGCGTACGTCGGCCCCACATAATGCCACCCCAAAACATCAGGGAACCACCACCTTGCTGCACTCGCTGGACAGTGTGTCTAAGACGTTCAGCCTGACCAGGGTGCCTCCAAACACGTCTCCGACGATTGTCTGGTTGAAGGCATATGCGACACTCATCGGTGAAGAGAACGTGATGCCAATTCCGTGGGGTCCATTCAGCATGTTGTTGGGCCCATCTGTACCGCGCTGCATGGTGTCGGGGTTGCAAAGCTGGACCTCGCCATGGACGTCGGGAGTGAAGTTGCGCATCATGCAGCCTATTGCGCACAGTTTGAGTTGAAACACGACGTCCTGTGGCTGAACGAAACGCATTATTCAACATGGTGGCATTGCTGTCAGGGTTCCTCCGAGCGGCAATCCGTAAGTAGCGGTCATCCACTACAGTAGTAGCCCTTGGGCGGCCTGAGCGAGGCCTGTCATCGACAGTTCCTGTATCTCTGTACCTCCTCCATGTCCGAACAACATCGCTTTGGTTCACTCTGAGACGCCTGGAAACTTCCCTTGTTGAGAGCCCTTCTTGACACAAAGTAACAATGCGGACGCGATCGAACTGCGGTATTGACCTTCTAGGCATGGTAGAACTACAGACAACATGAGCAGCGTACCTTCGTCCTGGTGGAATGACTGGAACTGATCGGCTGTCGTACCCCCTCCGTCTAATAGGCCCTGCTCATGCATGGTTGTTTACATCTTTGAGCAGTTTTAGTGACATCTATGAACAGTCAAAGGGACTGTATCTTGGATACAATATACACAGTCAACGTCTATATGCCGGAGATCTGGGAACCGAGGTGATGCAAAACTTTTTTTGATGTGTGTATATGTCCAGCAATTCCCCGAATTACGGCCAGCAATTCCCCGAATTACGGTTATCTCCCAGTTACGAATGAGTGAAATTTGTCGCATGTGTAGTGTAAGCAACTAAACCTTTTTCCGGCTGCATGTAGCATTTGTAAGGTAAGAAGGACCTTGGTATCTTCGAAAATGATATTTTAGGCATTCAGGACTAATTGCAATATAAAGCACAGGATCTTGTTGGAAAAACTCAATAAACATAAAAATGATTATTGAATAACTCATAAATCAACATGATACATCGTGAGAGGACATGTCCACTTTTGCTGAGACCTCTGTACATGTGTTTTCTTGTTGAGAGATACGCCGTCTTCATGTTGGTAGCACATTTAGATTCGAGTTGATTTTGTTCCAGTCAGGGGAACAGAAATGTTATCGAGTTACCATTGAGGTGAGCCATTTTAATCAAAAATTAACTTAATTTGTTAAAGAACTGATTTTTTGGTCTATTATGCTTATTGTAATACTGGAAAATATCGGGATCAAAATATATGATACTTTCTTGTGTAATAATATCTCATTGATGGAACTACTTGTACAGTTGTTAATTCATTTGAGGGGCTTGAGATATCTTGGTTATCAGCCCCGTGTAGTTGAGTGTGTGTTGAAGCTGTCTGGCAATCTATATTGCTGTTATGATTGTAGTTGTGTGTGTAAATGTATCGGGGACAGGGATGGGGTAGACGATCCGGGACTTGGAAATAAGGCACTATCCAGGCAATTTCCAGTAGGGAGTGTGGCAAAACCCGGCGAAAAAACACTCTCAAGATAACCACTGTCAGCACTGGGATTCGAACCTACGATATCCGTACATACCGCAGCTGCCCTCACGACCATGGTGCACGTTTGACGAGCGCGGCTACGCCGCTGGACGAAATGCTTGTAGAATTTGGCTTGAGTAACTATAACACCCTCCCATTGGCCGATGCTGGCTACGCTACGGGCCACGGCCACCTCCTTCCCAATTCCCATCTGAATTACAAATACACGCTCTAATGCAGCCATCACAATCACACAGGTTATCAGACAAATTCCACACACACCCAAGTACACAGGAAGGAAGATTGTAGCTTTACGTGACCGTGAATCTTGTGATTATGAGCCACGGGACCTCCTTTTTACGTGGAAACCGAACCACAGGACATGGCATTTCACATCGAAAATCTCACATGCATTGACCGAGAAACGAAGAAATAAACAGGGAGCTGAGAAGATTTGTGCTGGGGTCCTGCCGCGGTATCGCTCGATGAGCGGGCGGGCGAACGGGGTGGAGTGGGGTGACTGAGCGAGCGTGCTTGCACGACATGGACATCGGTATGCGCACCGGCTTCGGTGGCGTAGTTGGTAGCATGCTGAACTGCTGTGCCCAAGATAGTGGGTTCAAACCCGGCCAAAGTCATCGGATTTTTTAAAAGCGTTAAAAATCCTTCAGTATGCCTTCCTTCGGATGGGAAATAACGTCGGCGGTCCCATGTCATAGATTTATGGCATGTAAAAGATCCTTCCACAGACTAAACTTGTGTGAAGCTAAATTGTTAGGTTAGATTTCGTCGGAACGCTCTATCAAAGTTCCAACGTTCACCACTAGGTATCATTGATACCCGGTGGCGAAAGTTGGAACTACTTGAAATTGAACGGAACGTGGATGGTTCTTAAGTTTAGGGGCTGCGACAACGCGGTCATGCCGGAACGGAACTTGTAGCTCACCCTAAGGGTGTCCGCTTGAAGCAGCTACAGACTCAGGCGAGCCGAACATGTCCTCGGACACTCCCGGCACTAAAAGCCATACGATAAATAAATAAAAATCGGTGTGCGCAAGAGCTGCAAAGATTTGTGCTGGGGATACATGACCACGATGTCGCAAAGCCCCTAAATGAATCAACAACAACTAAACAACTTGCATTGTCTAGAATAAATGACAATATTTCCCTCCAGACGTTCGGCTAAAAATATAAAAATAAAATCTAGCATTATTACCCATCATATAACAGCTGGAAAGCATTTCTACAGAAAAGGAATCTGTTGACATCGAACATAGATTTAGGTGTTAGGAAGTCATTTTTGAAGGCCTTAGTCTGGAGCGCAGCACTCTGTGGAACTGTGGAAGTGAAACTTGGACTATTGGTGCAGCAGTAAAGAGGAGAATTGAAGCGTTTGAAATGTGGTGTTACAGGAGAATGATGAAGATCGGATGGGTAGCTAGGGCTGTTTGCCTTCTCTCGATGAATGCAGTACATTTGCATTTGTCTGTTGGCACAGGCTAGAGTAAAACGTGGCATTTCGCCGATGTCTCAGTCTCACTCATGGCTGTGATTATATGGAAGCTACTGAGGTATGAGTGGTGCTGAGTAAAGGCCTCAGGACACAGCCAGTGCCTGTGGATGTTGTGAAAGGTTCTGCCCATAGGGTTAGTACACCTGTACTGACTCAATGAGGAAAGCAATGGCAAACTACCTCACTCCTTACCTTGCCTAGTATGCCTCATTATAGTGACGCTTGGTTTTGTGGGTTTCTACCACATAACCTATAGTGGTGCTTTTTGAGGATCCAACCAGCCTCTAGGCCGACTAACAGACAGACAGATAGGGTTACAAACGAAGAGGTATTAAGACTAGAGGGAGAGGAGAGATGTTTCTGGCGACTGCTAATGAAGAGAAGAGATGGCGCGCCTCGCTCAGAAGTGATAGGTTCCATCTCAGCAACGCTGTACAGCTTTCCTCTGAGCGGCTAGCTGGTGAACCATGCCATATTTCCCCGAAAAATACAAACCGATATAAAATAAATTAATTTACTTATTTCACAGTCATACAGCATAACGTTTTGATGTATAAGGATTGCAACGCGACCAAGAACTACATTTTCCAACCACCCCATGCCGAGAAAAAATGATAACTCTGTTTATCGGATATACAAAATTGGAATTAATAAACCAGTTATACAACATTCCAATGTATATTGTGTTAAAATTTGGATTCGATCTGATGACGGGATTTTGAGATAATAATTCTTAAATGTGATGCCTGGTTGAAACAAGCTTAAAAACGGGCACTTTTTGTGTTCCAACTGCGATAAAAAATATTAAAATATAAATTAAAAATTCCAAACCTACATGAACTAACGTAAAATAGAACGACGAAAATGATGATGTTATTGGATTTTATTTAAGTCTATTGGTTACTTATCAAACAACCTTCAAACTCGAGTGCACATAATACTTTGGTTGACAATAGTCATGGAAGGAAGGGTCGAGGACAAGAACTGTAGGGGTAGACCAAGTTTAGAATATGTTAAACAGATTGCCTCGGACAAAGGGTGTGGTAGCTATGTAGAGATGAAACGATTAGCTTAGGACAGGGAGGAATGGAGCACTGCATCAAACCAGTCAAAAGACTGAAACAACAACAATTTCTTGAGGAAACAAGGTAACGGGACGACATGTGCAGGACACAATTACAAATCTTGTAAAAGGTCTTAGTCATGCTGGATTTTCCTGCCATGCATGTTCAATTTTCAAATAATCAATCAGTAGATTCAATTATAGAATTTCAAGCACTGAGTGGTTATTTTAGAAGGAAAATATTTTGAAAATGCAAAAAGTCAGTACTTTTTATTGTGTAATATACACTAAGGTTGGTTGGTTCCTTAGTTTAGGGGCTGCGACAACGCGGTCATGTAGCCCCGAGTACTTTGGGTGTGTGTAGAATCTGTCTGATAACCGGTGTTAATTGTGGTAACTATATTAGTGTGTGTATCTGTTTTTTAATTCAAGTAAGGACTGCAACTTTGAATTTTTCAAATAGTTCCTACTCTTGCCGCCAAACGCCACCGTCAACAACTACTAGGCCAAGTTCAGAACTTAGCTACTAGAAGCCACCGCAGTCGGCTCTTAGCAACGAACGTAGAAACCTAAGAGCATTGTTTACATTCTTAACCTATACAATTTAGCTTCACACAGGTGTAATTAGTGGAAGATTCTTTAACATGCCATAAATCTATGACATGGGACCGCCGGTTTTACTTCCCCTCCGAAGGAAGGCATACTGAGGGATTTTTAACGCTCTTAAAAAATTCCGACGGTTTCGGCCGGGTTTGAACCCGCGATCTTGGGCATAGAAGCTCAGCATGCTACCAACTACGCCACCGAAGCCGCCTAATATACACTAACAGTGCCTCTAAAATGTAGCACTAGTATTTATAAATCTGTCTGCTCTTATGAACATATTCAATTACCAAACTGTTTTTTTTTCTTTTTGACTCTGCGAGTCACACATTTTTTTCCGTATTGACTGAATTATATTAAGAACGAAGTTCCAAATGGTTCCGCCTCTTCAATACTATAAATAGTATTGACGAGGCGGAACCATTTGGAACTTTGTTCTTAATATAAACTGTTTGTTGGTTATGATTTAGATGTATTATTCACTTTCCAACGGGGTCGGGGATGAGATGCGATGACATTCTATGTGGCAGATGGCTTTTATGGCCGGATGCCCTTCCTGATGGCAACCTCATGAGAGGAGTTAATGAGAGATTAAATGAATGAAACTGGGCAAGGATGTGAAAGGAAGCGGCCGTGGCCTGTCAGAAGGTGCCTCGAGTTGAAAATGGGGAAACCACAGAAAATCATTTCGAGGACGGCCGACGATGAGGGCTCGAACCCACGTCTACCGAGTCCGCAGAGAGTTTGGCCCCATGGCCTAGCGCTGCACTTTAGCGAGCATAGTTATTGTTTAAAGGGACAGAACTACGAGGTCATCTGCCCATATTAACACAGATTAAGTATACATATTTGGTATGAAATTAATAATTAAGAGGTGGACATCTAAATAGGAATTGCGGAAATAGTTACATCTTGCGCTGCTCACAAATTACAGTCACGGGAAGTAATTAGAAGAAAAATATTTGTTAGGCCACTTAAAATCGTTATCATTAACATTCATAACTGTAAGCCACATTAAAACTAAGGTTGGAATGGTCGGGTGTAGGTGCGGCCAAACGGACTTCGGCCGCGGGAAGTTGGCGGAGCACGGTTGACAAAACACCATTCATCTGGACATGTTAGGCTTTAACCATTGACAAAACCAATGATCTGGACGTGTTAGGCTGTAACCATTGACAAAACCATTGATCTGGGCGCGTTAGGCTGTAACCATTGCATTGGACAAAACGAAGGTTAGAATGGTCGGGTGTAGGTGCAGGCTTTGTCCGCAGAAAGCTAGCAGGGCACGGTTGACAAAAAAAAAAAACGATCTGGACGTGTTAGGTTTTAACCGTTGACAAAACCAATGATCTGGACGTGTTAGGTTGTAACCATCGACAAAAGCATTGATCTGGGCGCGTTAGGCTTTAACCATTGGATTGGACAAAAAGAAGGTTAGAATGGTCGGGTGTAGGTGCAGCCTTTGGGCACGGTTCACAAAAAAACACTGATCTGGACGTGTTAGGTTTTAACCATTGACGAAACATTAAAAGTTTACAGTAGAAGATCCTCCCTTTTCATAACTTTTAACAAGATAGCTTATTGAAAATATATCATTTACTGTATGACTTACATACCTTTCTGGGAGTCCTTGCGATTCATTTGTTTGAATTCCCACTGCCTACACCGGAAATATAATTATTGCTTTTTACGTAAATAAAGCATTTTTGGTCGTGTTCAATTGAACAACGTCCGCCATTTTACATTGACATCGGACACAATGTCATACCCCACGTGACATGATACCAACATGAATAATGAAATAAAAGGCAAAACCAATGGCCTGGATAAAGATTATTGATGCGTGACTACCCCCACTGTGCGTGACAAAAACCAGGGGTGTTATCTACTAGCTAACGCAACCCGCAGGGCCGCGCTACCCAATCACCATTGGTCAGCCGGATGCGATTTAGTACCGAATACGTGGGGTTGGCATTATTGACTCATTCCAAAGATGGCTGTCAGAGCTCCAATTTCAACTATATATAAGTCGTGCTCCTATTAGGGCGGGTCGGTGGGTCTATGACAGCGGAGGAGTGAACATCTAATACTAAATCTTCTCCAGATATTCTTCAGACTATTAACTTAATTCAGGTAATTTCAGTTTTAAATTTTTTTTATACAAAATATCCTCTATTGTAAACTGCCACAAAACCAATATCTGGACGAGTTAGCTTGTAACCATTGACAAAGCCATTGATCTGGGCACGTTAGGCTATAACCATTGGATTGGACAAAATGAAGGTTAGAATGGTCGGGTGTAGGTGCAGCCTTTGGCCGCGGAAAGCTAGCAGGGCGTGGTTGACAAAACGCCATTGATCAGGATACGTTAGGCTGTAACCATTGATAAAACCATTGATCTGGACGCATTAGGTTGTAACCTAGTCTAAAACCATTGGACTGGACAAAACAAAGGTTAGAATGGTCAGGTGTAGGTGTGGCCTTTGGCCGCGGGGCACTGTTGACCCAAAAACCATTGGATTGAACGTGTTGAGAATGGCGGTCTTGTGTTTTACAAAACCGACTATGATATCAGTACTGTATGTGTGGGGTTGGCAATACTGTTCTAATGTTGAAAATGGCTGACACGGCTGAAATTTTTACTAGGCTATATAAGTCGTGTTATAATTTGGGATGGCGGGTGGGTTATAGACAGCCGAGGAGTGAACTACAACATTCCCAGAGCAATTTTGAATCTTTAGAAAAGGTATTAAATGCAAATTTTAGACGCTAATTTTTTTTCCCCTGGGTTCAAGTCTCCTGCACTGTTACGCTGTAACAGTTCCGTTAGGTCCACAAACAAATAGGCTACAGTAGCCTATGAAAAAATTTAAAATTCTATGAAGGCTGCAAAATGATCACTTGGAATTAAATACTGCGTTTCCTTATTTAAAGAATATCCTCAGTTTGTTAAATAATTCAAATTATTTCCAGAATTTTCCTGAAACAGTATTTTAACCTTAAGGTTTGTGGCGATTAATTTTAAAGGTAGAACGAGGTCTTCTAACCCAACCTGCAAGGGTAAAACCTAGCTAATATGGTGAAATCTATGACTAACATATAGCTGTATATGCACACCATCTCTAACATAACATTCGTAAATTCAGAACATTTTCAAAATCATGTGAAGCGTGGGGCACTCACCTTTCGCTGACCTCCGGGTTTTAACTTCAATTTGGCACGTAATTGCTCTACATCCGCTGGTTTAAGACGCTGAAGCGTCACCACAGGTGCCTTTACATTTAATTTCTTCATTTTTGAAGCATAATTCGCTATCACCGGTACTGTAATCAATATAAACAAACCGATCACCACACCAACAAGCTGCCCGACCGGACAACGGAAATCATTTTCAGGTCACATGACACAGCTTGGCGTGGCGTACACCACGCACACTCAGAAACTAAATATCATTTAATTTTCTGTCCGGTGAAGATCTCAAACATAAAAAATATCCTGCATGATGGATATGTCGGGTTTGTGTTCACTCGGCGAGGCAGACTGTTATTCTTGATACGGTATTCCGTTAAAAACTGAATGTTTTATTAAATATGACTTCTATAATAAAGGGGATCTAGGGAGGAAAAAAATGCCACGGTTCATTACCCTCTTTGATCATTAAAAAACGGGACTCCACTAAAAGCTTATTTTTATTTTTATAGTGACGATGAAGGAGAATAAGAAAAAAAGGGCTGTGGGTCCGATTTGTGTGTTAACTTCACAATGGAAGGCTGATAGGCTACTTATCCCCGACTTCCAATGGCCCATTTTTTTTAAAGTGTCGTTAGACATGGTGTTATTTTTCATTTAATTGTGAAATGAGGAGACTGGAAAACCACTTTCAGGTTTGCTCACTGTGGCATTCGTACCCACCTCTTTGCCCAGTTGTCCCAGAACAAGCCTAAATGCATCAACTCTCAAATCGGAATTTTTAAAAATTGATAATAAGGGATGTTGCTACCGTTAAGCGATCGCCCACATTTAAGTTAAATAGTGATCACGACGTTCATATATCCTTGGTTCTTATTCGATAAGGCTGTTGTTAGCCTGTTATAATTTACAACATTTGCAATAACTCCGAGGCTGATAGAAATTCTTCCATCCAACTCCAGTCTGATTAATTGGAATCGGAAATACGTGCCTACGTAAGCTGGAAAGGTCATAGAAACAAGGACGTAGCCAGAATCCGGCCATTTAGCTGCTGAAGTTGTTTGCTTCAAATTCAAGGTTTGCACAACGTGTTCATCAGACCCGTGTACTTGGGGGTCATCCCTAAAATACGGGTAAGAACGGTTATTCCAGCTCCAGCTTTGAATTCAATTCCCATCACGCTTACACGCCGCTGCGCATGCATGCACTGTGGCGCCTCTAGAGGACCTACAATGAACTACATTTTTCGCGCGGGAAATTTGAACCGCAATCTCCGGCTAGCCCCCCTGCCCTCCCCTCCCACCCCCACAATGACCTTTCTTTATTTCTTTCTGTGTGCCGAAAATATTATGGGTTTTCTACAATTGAATTGCTATTCTCCCTTTAAATCTAGGCTACTTTGTACATAATACTGGTGCAATTCATATACAGTAGTGTCAAACCAAGAACTCCAGTACAGTACAGTACAGCCATAAAATGCAATACGTACTAACAATTCTTAATACATCCCCGTACGTGAACATCCAAAATAAATACAGTATCCCGCACTTTTTTGTTCACTGTAATGCGCAACTCAGAACAGGCCCGCGTTCCTGCACAAGGAAATATATTTCTTATATCGGGAAAATGCTTCACAGGATGAAATTTTACTTCAATAAATCAACCTACGAAATACGTTGTTTTATTGAAAACGTATACCGCATGGAAAGTGCCAAAAAGAAAGCTCATTTGAATTTTGTTAGTCGGGTAATAACGGGAAAAAATGACGAGCGTACATATTTACATATTTTCCCCCGTAAAGAAATTATCGTACACCTCATCAGTCACATTTTTATAAGATCGCCCCCGCCGTTCGAATGAACGTAATTTTTGGGTGACCTGTTGGGTGTAGGCCTATCCCTTTCAAACCCAAGCAATTTTTCTACCAAAAATAAATGAATCTTAATATAAATTTTATTAACTGTGGTCTGGGATTTAATTCAAGAAATAAAATTACATGGTCTCCCTATGACAACCATAGTTTTTTATTTAGTAAATTAATTATTTGCAGCATTTTTCATGTAACATATTAAAATAAGGTTTTAATTAACATGAGAGTAGGCTATTGGGCCTATCTACTGATGATGCTTTACAACGAAAGGACTGGCGCCTCGGGATTAAGAAAGCCGACCCCACGTAACGGGAAAAGGCGAGGAAGGAGAAGAAGTTGTCTTTACATGTATTCTATTTAATTAATATATTTAACTAAAATGATTTTTTATAAATAAAATTAAAATTAAACACTAATTTTCCAAGGAAAAGGCAGTGCAATAAACATTTTTACTTCCGAGTGTGGAAGAATTTGAAGCATTATTTTTTCTTACACATTGCACCTCACAACCACGGGTTCGTGTTCGACTGGTTCACTCCTTCAGCCGACACATTCTGGCTTGCTTCAGGTCCCTACTGATTTATCGTTAAATGCATTGTCACATGATTCAGCCGTCCCGGATTTTTGGTTTTAACGATATCCGCGAAATATTTCGGTCAACGTATGTTATAACAACAATATATTTACCCCAAATACCCTATGCATTTTTTCTGTTTTTTGTTTTGAAGCCGCAAAATATTTTGCGAAATGAGTTATTTTCACCCTAAACTACTAAATACTAACGAATTGCTGGTACCGGTAATGTAATTAGATTTTTAAAAGTATTTACTTTGATATTAATTGAAATAGTTCCACTATCTGTCGTTTGATAGAAAATATGAAATCTTAAATATAAATGTTTCATAAGATAGTGGAGCTTGATTGGTTGAATTCCTGAAATCGTTGAAACAAGACTCTGCTTATACTCTGGGGACAACATGACTATGATAGTCCTGGAGAGTATTTGTTGAGGTAAATGTTAGGTTAGGTACTAAACACAGAAAATATAATTTATTTGAATTTTAGTTCTTTTGAAAAAGAAAAATAGAAACTAGAATAAACTTTTTGTTATTCCTCCATCATCATCATCATCTTCATTTCCCGTTTCCAGCTTCCTGGGTCGGGTTGTGAATTAAGGACCTCCAACGTTTCCTGTCTCTCCACCACTCCTCTCCTGTTTTTAGTACTTCTTCAGGTTTTCCTCCTCTCTTCTCTACACACTCCCACACTGTATCTGCCCATCTCTTTCGGGGCCTTCCTCGTGGTCTCTTCCCTGTCATCTTTTCACAGAAAGTTTTCTTTGGTACTCTCTCCTCTCCCATTCTCATCATATGTCCATACCACTTTAACTTTGTTGTTTCTATCCTGTCCTGCAGCTTCAAGATTCCTGTCCTTTTTCTAATCTCTTCATTTCTAACTCTATCTCTTCTGGTCTTGCCCTCTATACCTCTTAGGAATTTCATCTCCGCGGCTTGTATTCTACTCTCCTCTCTTTTTGTAGTAGTCCACGCTCCAGCTGCATATGTTAGTATGGGTCTGTAGTAGGTTGAATATAATACATTTTTACATTTCTTTGGGACATCTCGGTTCCACAGAATACCCCTTATGCTCTGGTAAAAACTGTTCGCTTGTTGTATTCTCTTTCCAATTTCCTCAGTTATCCTTCCATCTTCTGTGATCACACTTCCCAAGTACTTGAAACTTTTAACCACTTCTAGAATTTTCCCATTCAATTCTATCTTTCCTCTTCCTTCCTTCCTTCCTTCCTCTTGACATTACCATTGTCTTGCTCTTCTCTGTGCTTACTTTCATCCCAAATTTCTCTATTTCTTGATTCCATACATCTAGTTGTTTTTGTACTTCCTTTTCATCCTCGCCCCATATCACTATCATCTGCAAGCAGCATGGCCTTTGTTGCCTCTTGTCCCCATCTCTGTTTAACATTCTTGTGAATTTCATCCATGACTATGATGAATAGTAAGGGGGACAATACACTTCCCTGTCGGAGACCTGTTTCCACTTTAAACCATTCTGTTTCTCCTATACTGGTCTTCACGCTACTCACACAATATTTGTACATAGCTTTTAACATTTGGACATCAGCTCCGTTAACTCTCCTTTTCCTTAATACATTCCAAACCACCTGTCGAGGCACACTGTCGTACGCTTTCTCAATATCAATAAATGTCATCACCATGTCTTTTCCAAATTCCCATCTTTTCTCCATCATTTGCCTTAATGCAAAGATTAGGTCAAATGTTGATCTGTCTTTCCTAAAACCATACTGTTCTTCTTCCATCTCTCCTTCTATCTTCCTCCTCAGTCTGCCTTCCAAAACTCTCTCAAAGATCTTAGCTACATGAGCGATAAGAGTGATCCCTCTGTAGTTATTGCATTCCTTTTTGTCACCTTTCTTAAAAATCGGGATAATTAATCCCTCCAAAAGTTCCTAAAGTATTCATCTTTCAACCAAACCTGTGCACCGTACACATAAGATAGTTATTAAGCACACACACACCTCACTTCTCTAATTTCACGACTTCGATAATTTTATTTTATCGCTTTGAAGCGTCGGCTTCGGTGGCGTAGTTGGTAGCATGCTGAGCTTCTATGCCCAAGATAGCGGGTTCAAACCCGGCCGAAGCCGTTGGATTTTTTAAGAGCGATAAAATCCCTCAGTATGCCTTCCTTCGGAGGGGAAGTAAAGCCGGCGGTCCCATGTCATAGATTTATGGCATGTTAAAGATCTTTCCACTAATTACACCTGTGTGAAACTAAATTGGATAGGTTAAGAATGTAAACAACGCTCTTAGGTTGCTACGTTCGTTGCCAAGAGCCGACTGCGGTGGCGTCTAGTAGCTAGTTGTGAACTAGGCCTAGTAGTCGTTGACGGTGGCGTTTGGCGGCAAAAGTAGGAACTATTTGAAAATTCAAAGTTGCAGTCCCTACTTGAATTTAAAAAAACAGGTACACACACTAATACAGTCATCACAATTAACACCGGTTATCAGACAGATTCTACACACACCCAAAGTACACGTGGCTACATGACCGTGTTGTCGCAGCCCCTAAACTAAGGAACCAACAACCGCTTTGAAGCCTTTTATATTACCATAACTCAGGATCCTTAGTGATAACTAGGGCTCGGATTTTTAGGTTAATAAATAATTTTTTATGTAAATACATATTTTAAGCATTTTTTCTATAAATACATAAATTCCTGCTTTTCACTTATTAGCACATAAAAATACATAATATTTACATTTTTTTTTTTAATCAGTTGCTAGCTCTTTCAGTTTATTGCATTATTGTTCTGTGTTACTTCAACGGGGAAGAACCTCTGAGCTATCTAATCTTCATACAAGAGCGTATGTCAGTTTGCAACTGTTTTATTCTTAACTTGTTGCCCCGTACCACTCACTGTGGAAGCCGGGGATTTCCTTGTCTATTGCCATATTGCACCACGTGCAAGACATCCTCCTCCCCCTCGGAACCAGTGTCACTCACATGCAGTTCATTTCTGGCACTGTGAAGTATAAGGCAGTTCTACGATGCCTAAAGTAAAAACTACAAGTTATCGTGTGTTGCAGAATTTAAAGATAATTTTACTTCTGATTGGGGCGTTCTGTTCTGCCAACCATGTGGGAAAACAATCCAGGCTGAACATCGATCTCAAGTTACACTACTCCTCAAGGGCAAGAAACATATTGCCGCAGTTTTGCGCCTTAAGAAGAAGTGTTTCGCGATAATCGTCGGTTATTTGGGGACAACCTGAAGATGTATCTCTTTGTGTATTGTAATGCTTCAACAGTTAGTGAGACATAGAATAAGCTGCGTTCTTGAGTACTGCATATTGTTTATATTCCCATTAATTAAGTAAATTTTAATTAAATATTTTTACTTTTTTGTCACATATTTCAGGTATTTTAACCACATAAAAAATAAATATTTTCCTGATTTTTAGCACCTAAAAATCCGATCCCTAGTGATAACATGACGAATAAAATTATTTCTTTTCATCATGGTGATAATGAGAATATACTACCGGTATTGTCCGTTCTTAATTATGAGTGTCTTACAGTTCTTATGGCGCAGATGTTGCCGCATGTAACAGCACACATATTATACACCACTGATTAAAGCAGCAATAATAACAATAACAATACTTGGTGACAAAATGGTATAGCGTCAGTGCGAGCTTTTATTGCCAATATTTTAGTCCGTCGATCAATACATCAATACATCAAGTTACATATAATTCAACAGTGGTACATGTTTCGGGCTATTAAATAGCCCTTCCTCAGCCACAATTTATTGAATCTAAAGAAACAATCTCATCACATCAAAGACACTGTAACAACATTAAAGACATGCATAAAATTTGGTAAAAACAGTTCAACAACATGGAATAAAATGTATGTACACATCGTTAAAAGATCACTAAAAAGGCTCTCCGGCCCATGAGTTCGTGGAAAAGTGAGTAAGTTCACATGGATTATTGTCACTACATGAAGTCAGCCAGTCACTGTTCATTTTTACTGATATCAATGTGGCTTGAAGGAGTTTGAACATTTCTTGACATGGACGCCTGGAGCGTCAAGTTGTGTTAATATGCGGTCGAACCGGACGAAAAATGGATCCCAAGAAACGTGGCCAGTTAGCTCAAGCGAAGAAACTGATGGTCCATAAGTGAAACAAGAGGAGCCAAAATCTTAAAGAAACAGAAAGGAAGGCCAAAAATTAAAGTGAGAACCCAAGAAAACAGGGAAGGCAAACCCGATCATGTAGAAAACCAGCGAAGTCATACCTGAGGAGAGACCCACGTGCGAACGTGGCCTGGGAGAGCACAGGAAGCACTGATACGCTGGGTTGAGCTTTAAACACAGTGTGTATTGAAACGCCACATACATCAGCGGGTTTTCTCGCAATCCAATCCACACCTTTCTCCTGGTTCTTGTCGTTATTTTTTTTATATTCTTCTGGCTTACAATGAGCAAGTTACCACGAGGGCAAAGAGTGCTGGTACCTAATATAGCATTTAGTCAGTCACTTTAATACCGTACCTAGATCCATCAACATACTTATTATGAAATCATTTTATGGGCTGTAGATATGATCCCTGCAGATGTTACAGGAGCCTTTTAAAGTTAACAGTACGATGTCAAACAATCTCAGTAGTACGGAATCGTGCTTTCGTAGTATCGCCTCTTTTACTCATCCAAGCCTTTGGGTTATTTTGATCTGACTCGAAACCGAATAGTCAGATCAATTATGTATCCCTCTGAAGAGTCGGGCTTAAATCAATTATGTCGATTCTCCGGTTCCTGCCTTCAATTGCTACACTGTGCACCTCTGCGTTTGTCGTTCCCTGCGCCATAAATTTTCACTTGATTTACGTTTAGCAGTCGGAACATCTGCCATGCTCAAAAATGCCACCTTCTTCAACATTAAGTCACTATTGTCTTGTTACGCACGCTACACTAGAACTTGACAACACTGGTTTCAAATATCTTGACAAGGTCTGCACTCGTGCGTTGACTAGAACTCTAAGCCAAGTACAACAGTGTGTGGGCTGTACCATGAAGTGTGCTGACACTGGACACTACAAACTGTCAGATAAATTACAAAATTACAATGCGTATTGAGAATGAATGCAAGCCTCCGTGGCTTAGGCGGCAGCACGCCGGCCTCTCACCGCTGAGTCCGTGGTTCAAATCCCGGTCACTCCATGTGAGATCTGTGCTGGACAAAACGGAGGCAGACAGGTTTTTCTCCGGGTACTCCGGTTTTCCCTGTCAACATTTCATTCCAGCAACACTCTCCACTATCATTTCATTTCATCTGTCATTCATTTAATCATTGCCCCAGAGGAGTGCGTCAGGCCTCGGCAGCCGGCACAGTTCATATCCTCGCTGCTAGATGGGGGCTTCATTCATTCCATTCCTGACCCGGTCGGAGACTGGAAGCAGGTTGTGGATTTTCATTTCATTGAGAATGAATGCATTACGTACAGGGAAATGAATGCCCAAGATCATGTACAATCCACTCAAGACTATTAACCTCCTACATATGACAGTTTTATGTTCGACCCTGGTGAAATATACATATTATATGTCAGAAAACTGTACTATAATGAGGCTCATTATAGTACAAGTTTTCATTATGATACAGTTTCTCCCACCAATCAGAGCTCAAGAAACAGTTGTGTGACCAATTAGATGAGGATAGCATCGCAACTGCGCTCGTTTCCATGGCCCCCCTATTTTAAATTTCACTGCGTGGCGAGTGGCATAGTGAGGTATTCCAGGAGGCCATGGTCAAATACAAGGTATTCTCTGCGTCCCATGCGCTCTGTTCAGTACATAAAACTGGTCAAATCTCAACAGATATTTATGAATACTTATGTTCGAACATAAAATAGTTATAATTATCATCGAACATAAACAGTCGTATGCAACTTGCCTGTAACTTAATGGTAATTAAGACACTCGTATGGAAATTAAAAAACTCGCTACGCTCGTTTTACAGTATAAACATATTCGTGTCTTAATTGTTGCCATTATAGGCTCGTAGCATAATGTACTATTATAGAATCAGTTCAGGGGGAGTCCACTGAATGTAAACACCCACAAGACCTCTTAGTATACTCTGAACGAACAGTATTACTACTACTGTACTGTATTTCCAACCAAAGTTGATAATAATAAATTTATTAAAGCACAAAATATGCATTATGAAATTATAACTAGTTTGCACAGAACTGAGACAGAGATAACCTCCTCTGCCCACACCACATCACGTGGTATCGATCACATCTTCTACCACATAGAGCACATACACAATTTAAGTCTGGCTGATGAAATCTTCTGTTATTACACACTTTGAAGTGGAAACCATGTACCGAGAATCCTGTTACCAGGTGCCTCAGCTCATAGGAGCTTTCTGTCCAGTCCCTTGATGTCATCGCATCAGTCGCGTAAAATTCTTGCCAGATGCTATCTTTCTAAGACTTCATTTCCTGAACTAGTGTCTCATAACCATGTGTTGTTGGCAAAAGCATCTGCAGTCTCAGTTCTTCAACAAAGGGAAGCTCACTTGAGAGTTGATAAACCAAACGAGAAAGAGTAAATCGCGAGAGGCATAAGACTTTCTTTAGGTAAACGGCCTTGACCTTCTCTATCTCCACTAGATGCTTGTACTTTAGGTGGGACCAAATGTTTTCCAGACCATATGTAATTATCGGGCAGTGGAGATGAAGTTCCAGAGGAGTAGGGTAGGAGTGACAAGAATGGACAGAGTAAGGAATGAGAGAGTCAGGGAGATGGTAAGAGAGGAACCATTGCAAAATAGAATAGAGCGATCTAGGCTCCGTAAAGAATTGTTGCTCCTCTTCCTCCTTTTCGAAAAGACATGGAAACTATCTTCTTCTCATTCATTTGATTTCGTCCACTTCGTCACTTTATTAAAAGCCTGTTGCAGCGCCACTTCACTGGTTGCCGTTAGAACCATGTCATCTGCATAAATATATAACTTCACGTATGGACATGTGAGGAGGATGCAAGAGGAGAGGATACCGAAGAAGATGTTTGGAATGGAAATGACGGGAAGGAGGCCAAGGGGAAGACCAAGGGACAGATGAACAAAAGGAGTTAAGAAGAGTGTGGAGGAAAGAGGAGTGTGCTGGGACACAGTAAATGACGAGAGATGGTGGATGGACAGGAAACGATGGAGAGGCTTATGTTCCAAGCAGACCCGACCAGCGGTTGGAAACTGCTCAAGATGATGATGATGATGTAATTATCGGGGCAATTTTCAGCCAGAAGAGTCTCATTGCAGTCTTTAAGGAAAGTGTTCTGAGATGCCGTATGTCACTCATGGCCTTTATAGCCGCGTTTGATCTGTCCTTGATGTGGATTGAGAAAACGTTGCCATGCGTCACACATGCCAGTGGTTTATCTCCGTAAAGAATTGTTGCTCCTCTTCCTCCTTTTCGAAAAGACATGGAAACTGTCTTCTTCTCATTCATTTGATTTCGCCCACTCCGTCACTTTATTAAAAGCCTGTTGCAGCGCCACTTCACTGGTTGCCGTTAGAACCATGTCATCTGCATAAATATATAACTTCACGTTTGAGGGTAATACTTGTACAGCATCTGCCGTAGCAATAATAAAAACAATAGGGCTGAGGGGATCCCCTTGCACAACTCCTATTGTTTGTCGTATTTCCTTCGATTTCGCGATGTCGTCAGAAATGACAATGAAATTTTCACTCAGTAACGACCGAACAAACCTCACCAAATAGTTTTATGTACCAATTAAGTTTTCTAACTTCCTCACTATTAATTGTCTATTGATTGTATCAAAGTTCTTGGCATAATCCAGGAATACTACATGTAGTTTACCCCTTTTCCATGACAAGGCTTCCTCTATGTTTGTAAACAGGCTATGGCTTGGATGGCAGATCTTCCCTTTCTGAAGCCAAATTGCTCCTCCGGTAACTGAGCGTCAATGATTTTAGACAGACGATTACATAAGATAATGCTTAGGAGTTTCAAAAGAACTGATTCCAGGGCAATGCCTCTGTATGAATTGGGATCGCCACAGTCTCCCTTACCTTTATAGAGCATTTTTACTAACGAAGTCCTCCACCTGACCAGTATGGAGCCCTACATTAGACACTCATTAAACAATGCAGCTATGCAGCCGCTTAGTTCCGCCAATGCAATCTTCAGGTGCTCGTTGTAAATAAGATCAAGACCACACGCCTTATGATTCTTCAAATCCCTTATCGTGGTCATCACCTCCTGTTCAGTGATCCTTTCATAGTTTATTAGGAAAATTGGTTTTGGTGGGGACTGAACAGTTGGCCGAGTATCTCTGTCTTGCAAAATGGCAGTCAGATGCTCTTCCCATCTCTCAATAGGAATATTCCTAAAGTACTTCGGTTTTCTTGGATTCAGAGACTTGTAGGGGTTTTCTTCCCCTTTGGATATTAGTTTCCTCTCTTCTTCTTTATTGTAGGAGTCTCTGGTCGTTCGTAGAATGTCCTTATACCATTTCCTCTTGAGCCTATAAACCTGCAGGTTATGTTCTGATGGATCCACACGGGCTGATTGAAGGGTATCTAATACATCCTTCCTGGCCACGTAACATCTTTCGTTGAACCACTTCTTAGCCTTTCTTATCCGTGGTGATGGGAGCGTGGCCTTTTTTATCAGATCTTCTAGGCCAACTATTGCAGCATCCAGCTAACCACTATAGATTAGAGCCTGTATATCATTTATGTCCTGTCCCCTTAGTGAATCTGGATCTATTTTTCGGGATCTCTTTGGATGACTGACAACCTCCTGAGAGACCGCAGAGGACATTTCAAAAATTGTCAGAACAGGCAAATGTTTCCTTAATGACTCGCCAATGATTCGCTGCTCCACCGTATTTAAATTAGCTTCATTGGTGAAAACAAGGTCTATAATGCTGGAGCCATTGTGACTCTTGCATAGGTTGACGAGCGTCAATCCAGTCTCTTCTAAAAACTCCAAAACATGTTTTGTCTTCAGACTGTGTTTGTCTATACGTCAGTTTAAGTCACCGGCTGCAATAACTGTCTCATTGCAGTCGGTTACCTCTAGTACGCATGATAATTCATCTATTATTTCGGCTTGAGATATTTCAGGTTGAGAATACATACAAATGATAACACCAAGTTTCTTTCTAATTGCAAGGATGTTTTCTGACTCATAAACTTTCTTGAAGGGCGAAAGCAGAGGTTTCAGGAGACAGGTGAGCCCACCTGATGGTCTTCCTCGAGGTCCCTGCCTTCCTAACACATTTACCGTACAGGCATTACTTGCCTCCCACTCCGTCGTCAACATAGTTTCTGTCAATACCCCTACATCATAATTGTCAAACACGTTGTTGGGCAGAAGACTAATAACACTTCGTAGTCCCTCTACGTTCCATAATAGAATCCTCAACTGTGACCTCACCAGGAAGGACCTATGCATGATTAGCCCCTCTGTATCCCTTCCTTGGAGCTCGAAAGGGCCCGCACGAGAACACCCCTTGGCCAGAATTCAGCCTTCTCTACCAGATCCAAACCTTTGAATGGGATTCCTATCTTAAAAGCTTTATTCGTCCACACAGTTCTCAATTCTTCACACATTGTAGGACCTGGGGCACCTTTCTTGGAAAATAATGCTTTAAGATTCTCACTGTTTGCCTTGCTTGAGAGCCGTCCCACATATAACCATGCAGTTCTCTCTCCTGCTAGCAAAATGGAGTCTGGAGACTCATCCGTCATCATCATCATCTTCTACAGTTTCCAGCCCCAGGCTGGGTCTGTTTGGAACATAAGCCTTGCCACTTAGTCCTTTCTTCCCACCACCTCTCCGTTGTCACTCTGGTCCAGTCCTTGCCTCTCTTCTTGACACATTACTCCACTCCTTTCAGCCATCTATCTCTTGGTCTTCCCCTTGGTCGTTTCTTCTGCATCTGCATCTCATGTATCCTCTTGGGAATCCTCTCCTCATCCATTCTCTTTAAGTGTCCATACCACCTCAGTCATGATGTCTCAATCCTACCTTGCAAGGGCTCCTCTTTCACCATTTCCCTGAACTTTTCATTCCTCAACATTTCTCTTCTTGTTACTCCGATCCTACTTCGCAGGAACTTCATTTCACCTGCCTGTATTCTGCTTATGTCTCTTTTCTTCATTGTCCACGTTTCTGAAGCATAGGTCAGTATCGGGATATAGTAGCTTCTGTATAACACTTCCTTGCTTTTTTGTGGGACATCTTTATTCCACACTAAGCTCCTAATGCTTCTCAGAAATGCTTCTGCCTGTCTGCCACGTTCCGTAATCTCTTTGTCATTTCTCCCATTTTCCTCCACTATACTTCCCAAGTACTTGAGACTTTCCACCTTCTTCAGCTGTCCACCTCCAAGTGTTATCCCACTCATTGGTCTGTCCTTTTTCCTGATTGTTAACAGGATCTCATATTTACTGATGTTGAACTTCCATCCGTACTCTCCCACTGTTTCTTCCCAAGCCTTCAGTTGCTCCTGAATTTCCTCCTCCTTGTTTCCCCAGACCATGAGATCATCTGCAAACACCATTGCTTTCATCTTATCTTCTCCTATCTTTCCTGCTATCCGTGTCATTACCTTGTCCATAACCACAATAAAGAGAAGGGGTGACAGCGCACTACCCTGTTTCAGGCCACTCATTTGTCTGAACCAGTCTGTTCTTTCCCCTCCAACTTTCACACAACTCACACTTCCACAATACATCTCCTTCACTCTGCCTACAGTCCCTTTTTCCACTCCCATGTTTTCCATTGCTTTCCAAACCTTCTCCCTACACACACTATCATAGGCCTTTTCGATGTCCAGGAAGGCCATCAACAGATCCTCTCCAAATTCGTAGTGGTGTTCCTGGAGCTGTCTCACTGAAAATATGAGATCCACTGTTGATCTCCCAGGTCTGAATCCATACTGCTCCTCTCTCAATTTTCTCTCCACTTTGGCTCGTATTCTACTTTCTAATATCTTTTCATATATCTTGGCACAGTGAGATATGAGTGTGACTCCCCTGTAATTTCTGCACTCCTTTCTGCTTCCTTTCTTAAATATTGGGACAATTAATCCTTTCTTCCAATCTTCTGGGGTCTTTTTCTCCTTCCATATCACCCTCATCACACGGTACAGCCACTGTTTCCCAACCTCCCCTGCTGCCTTCACCATTTCAACACTCACTTAATCCACACCCGGTGCCCTTCCTCCTTTCATCTTGTCTATAGCCATCTCCAGTTCTCTCCAAGTCAGGTCCTTTTCCATTCCTGTGATGTCTTCTCCATCTTCCAATGCATTGTCTTCCTCCCTATGACCATTTGGATTCAGCAAATCCTCAAAGTACTCTTTCCACACTGTCTTGAGGGCCTCTTTGTTGTGTACCTCATTTCCGTTTTTGTCCATCATTACCACATCCTCTCGCACACCTCTTCTCTTACTTTTGACCATCCCATAAAGTACTTTCTTATTTCCTCTGCTGTCTTCCTCCATCATCTCTGTCCACTTTACCATCCACTTCTTCCTCTCCTCTGCGACAATCTTGTTTGCTTCTTTCTTCTTTATCTTATAATCTTCCCTTGCCAGATCAGTTCTTTCCTGGAACCACATTCTGAAAGCCTTGTTCTTCCTTCCCACAGCTTCTTTTACTCTCTCATTCCACCGTGGTGTCTCTTTACACCGCTTTCTGTTGCTTGTTCTTCCACATACTGCCACTGCAGCTTCCACCATTGTGTTTTTGAATTGCTTCCATTCCTCTTCCCCTGTTTTAGGATTGTCTGTTGGCATCCTTTCCCTTATTATCTTCTGGAATTCTTCCTTGACTTCCTTTTCCTTGAGTTTCCATACTTTGATTCTCCTTTCCTGGTACTCTGTCCTCTTGCTATCCTTAACAACTCCCAGGTTCATTACAAGTATTCTGTGGTCGCTATCTATGGCCTCTGATGGTATTACCTTTATATCTCTGACACTTCTCTTCATTTCCCAGTCGTACAGCATGTAATCTACCAAAGATTTCTTTGTTAAATCACTGCTGTACCACATTACCTTGTGGCTTTCTTTCTTCCGGAACCAGGAGTTGCCTACCACTAAACCGTTTCTCTTGCAAAAATCCAGCAACTTTCTCCCTTCTTCATTCCTGCTGCCCCATCCTTCTGCTCCCATTACATTTTCATATCCTTGCCTTTCACTTCCTACATGTGCATTCAAATCTCCCATGACAATGATGCTCTGACCATTCAACTGCTGTTGTAGCTCCTCCTCAAAGTCTTCCTTCTCTTGAGCTGTACATCCAACTTGAGGGGCATATACCTGGGCTATCTTCAGGCTTCTTCCCTTTACAGTTACTCTGATCTTCATGATCCTGTCACTTATTCCCTTTACCTCTTCCTTCATTCCATCTCTCACAACTACTCCTACTCTTCTGCTCCTTCCTTCACTGTTCCCACTCCAGTACAACCGGTACCCTTTCCTCAGTTCTCTGCGACCTTCTCCTTTCCATCTTGTTTCTGCCAAGCCCAGTACATCCAGTTTTCTTCTCTCCATCACATCTACAATCTCCTCCACCTTTCCTGTCAGTGTCTGTATGTTTAATGTCCCAACTCATAGTCCATTAGCATATCCGGGTCGTCGTCGTTTGCATCCGTCCTTTCCGAGGCCTGTTCCTGTTTTGAAACCAAATATGATATCCACTACTGGCTTGCTAGGCCTATTGTAGCTTCACCAGAGCCCCGTCAGCCGTCACTTTTCAGGGTTCCCATAGAGCCTTCACAGCTACCGCAGCGGTCCCGGGGCACACGAAGTCCCCACTGTACTTCACCCCTACAGGCAATCCCCTACTTCATGCCGTTGCCCGTCTCCCACCACGTGGAGGAGGGGTTGGACTTGTACTCATCCGTACCAAATGTAATCTTATTTCTCCTGTCAGTCCTGTGGCACCTTCTTTGTACTAGCTCGAAACCATCCCCATTAGGAGAGACCTCTTGCTGGAAGGCTTCTGAAGTTTCTGATGATAGATCCTGTCGTTGTCCGGTGATGACCGGGGATTTCTGCTGCATTGCTTGGTCTGAACTGGAAGCTCTGACCGGTTTTACCACGTAGTGTTGCTTATCCTGTCTGTTGTTTATGTCCTCCATCTCAGTTCCTAAAGGTTTCCCATGTAATTCCCATCCACTGCTGTTGGAGGAGGTATCTTTAAAGACTGATTCTCTGCCACTGAAGGATGATAGTCTATTGTTATTCCCATTCAACCACTCAGACATTTGCCTTTCGGTGAATACCTTCGACCTGAGATCCTCTGAAGACTCTAGCTGCGTAGTTTGTTCAGCGCAGACAGCTCCAACCATTTCTACCATGTAGTTCTGCTTAACCTGTCTGATATTTAAGACCTCTTTTTCAGAACCTAAAGGTTTCTCTCCTGATTCCCAACCGCGACGTTTGGAGGGGGTGACCTTAATGACTGATCCACTGGTGCAGCATGAGGATTGACTATTGTTAAAGCTATTCAGCATCTCAGTCATCAAGTCAAGTTTCTGATTCATTTCAGACCTGAACGTATCTGACTCCTTTTGCATGGATTTTCTTGCCATATAATGGAGAAAGTCTTGTTCGCATCCACTGCAGAGCCATAGGAGCTTTGATTTCTTCTTCCGAGTTGCTTTAAGGGCGTTAAATTGCCCCTGTTGCAACTCAACACATGATAGTTGATGTGTCATCATGTGGCCAATGCATGAATTAGAGCACAGTGTTGCCACACTTGTTCACTACTTCTGTCACACGAACCCATTTTGCTGCTTCCTCACACGAGCCATCCCAATCTACCCCTTAATATAGAATAATACATGGTACAAACTAAAAAGCTTTGTTATCTGTTAATAAACTTCAGAATTCTTTTCATTTTTAACCTGCTATCTAAACTATTAAACTATGATGGGTTCAATTATTAAATCTATGATATAGGCCTGCTGGCTTTACTTCCCCTCTGAAGGATTTTAACGCTCTTAAAAAATCTGACGATTTCGGGTGGGTTTGAACCTGCGATCTTGGGCATAGCAGTTCAGCATGCTACTGACTATGCCACCGAAGCCATTTAACTGTTAATTTTGAACTACTGTACATCAAAAACCTAACTATATTATTCCGAGATGTTAATGTATTACGATAAATAGACACAATAAATGTGTTTAAGGATTAATTTTTATTCTAATTAAAATACAGTAATCTCTCGATTATCCGCGGGCGGTTTATCCGCTTTGGGGATTATCCGCGGTGCCTCTAGGAGAACATTTTTAAAAAGAAGGAAGGTTTTGAAACCAAAAATTCTTTCTCAAAAATTGGTGTTGAGAAAACTCAAATCACAAATAAAGATAAAGTGTTTCCCTACGAAAAAGCAAAAGCAAATGACCGATGTTTTTTTTAAACAGTAAACAAGACTTCTTAATAACACACATAACATCGACTGAGTTTTGTTATCATGTACGTCCTTTTATTGTATAATAAACTTATTTAAAGCACTTGTGTGTTGTTTTTTTAATGCCTTCGACCTTTGTTGATTTACATGAAATTTTACATGGAAGTAACTGATTTACCTGGTTAACATATAGGCTACTTTTGATTTCGATACTTTGCAATATTTACAGATGGCGACCGTTTTAGTGACGTACACCCTTTGGTTTCAAACTTTCATATTTCCATTTTAAATATAAAGAGAACACTAAGAAATAGCAAACTTTTGATGGCATATACGAGGTTTAAAATTTAATTTTCTATCCGAAAGGTCTTTATCACTTTTCGTGTATCTCCAACGGTTAGCGAGTACAACCTAAATTTGTGCTATAAAACTAGTCAACGCCGAGCGGTGTAGTTGGACAAAATGTTCCATCCTTACTGTACTCTCCCTCCGCGCAACACCTCGCCTATCCCCTGTTTTAACTGTCACCTCCACATTTTAATTTATTTATGACCCGTAGCGAAGCACAGGTACTTCAGCTAGTTTCTTATAATTCTATAAGATATCAAGCACATATTGACAACAGGCTTTCTTAGAAGTACAGTAAACTCCCGATTATCCGTGGAATTGACTGGCGTTGATACCGCGGATAATCGAATTTCTCGGATAAGCCGCAAAATTGCTGGTAATGGTTAAACACTTACCGATATACACTTATTAATGTACAGTACAAAACGTGTACAGTAGTTCAGAATTACTGTACAGTACTGTACTGTATATCGGTATACACACTGTACGTCATGTGTGCTAGAGCAGTTTTGGACGCGACCAGCGGCACTGCAGATCGGAAGACAATGAGGGAATGCAGATGCAGAGGATGTTACTCATAATGCAGCATTAGGACACATTGACAGGATTCTTCAATACCTTGAAGACCAAGACGACGCATCTCTTTGTGACAAGATGGTGTTGAGAAAACTCAAATCACAAATAAAGATAAAGTGTTTCCCTACGAAAAAGCAAAAGCAAATGACCGATGTTTTTTGTTAAACAGTAAACAAGACTTTTTAATAACACACATAACATCGACTGAGTTTTGTTATCATGTACGTCCTTTTATTGTATAATAAACTTATTTAAAGCACTTGTGTGTTGTTTTTTTAATGCCTTCGACCTTTGTTTAACCATTACCAGCAATTTTGCGGCTTATCCGCGAAATTCGATTATCCGCGGTATCCACGCCAGTCCCACGGATAATCGGGAGTTTACTGTACTTCTAAGAAAGCCTGTTGTCAATACGTGCTTGATATCTTATAGAATTATAAGAAACTAGCTGAAGTACCTGTGCTTCGCTATGGGTCATAAATAAATTAAAATGTGACGGTGACAGTTAAAACAGGGGATAGGCGAGGTGTTGTGCGGAGGGAGAGTACAGTAAGGATGGAACATTTTGTCCAACTACACCGCTCGGCGTTGACCATGTTTTATAGCACAAATTTAGGTTTTACTCGCTAACCGTTGGAGATACACGAAAAGTGATAAGGACCTTTCGGATAGAAAATTAAATTTTAAACCTCGTATATGCCATCAAAAGTTTGCTATTTCTTAGTGTTCACTTTATATTTGAAATGGAAATATGAAAGTTTGAAACCAAAGGGTGTAGTGACGTCACTAAAACGGTCGCCATCTGTAAATATTGCAAAGTATCGAAATAAAAAGTAGCCTCTATGTTAACCAGGTAAATCAGTTACTTCCATGTAAAATTTCATGTAAATCGGACCTGTGGTTCTTGTGTGATTGAGTAATACACAGACACACACCATCTCATTTTTATATATTAGTATAGATAACAGGTCTGATCACTTGCAACTATCGTGTTGTTAGGGGAAATATTAGATAGTCGAAATGGTGATATACAGTGTGTTTCAGAAATCCTTTTACAAACTTTGGGGATTGGTTCCTTACACCAAAACAAGAAAAAAAGTTCATATACACATATGTCCCAAAATCCTTTGTTTTCTCTTTATTAAAGAACATTGTACAGTGACACATTAATTGACAGCCTGTTTGGAAGTGTTTAACACATGAACTCATATAAAAAAAAAGGTTCTTTACACCACAGATAAAAGTCTAACGGACCGTGCAAGCCATGGAACGGGTCCTCCTCTGCCCAACCATCTGTCCTGGAAGAGCTCGATCAGTGCAGTGCGAACAAGGTGACTAAAGTGTACAGGAGCCCCATCATGTATCCACCACATATGTTGTAGTATTTGCAGAGGCACATTGTCATGCAGCAAGTCTGAAAGGCTGTTCTGGATAAAGTCTTTGGAGACAGCACCTGTAAGACGTGCTGGTAGAACGTATGGACCTACAATGCCAGCCCACACATTAATCCTAAACTTGTGTTGATGGCGAGCCTGTCTGGAACACCTGTGCATTTGACAGTTTTTCCATCTGTCGGTGTCAGGAACCTTTCCTGATATGAGTTCATGTGTTAAACACTTCCAAACAGGCTGTCAATTAATGTGTCACTGTACCATGTTCTTTCATTAATAAATCGAAAACAAAGGATTTTGGGACATATGTGTATATGAACTTTTTTTCTTGTTTTGGTGTAAGGAACCAATCCCCAAAGTTTGTAAAAGTATTTCTGAAACATCCTGTATTGCACACTGTACTGTCCAAAGTATATTGTGTTAGTTGCATATAAGAACCTGTTAATAGATTGAAGATCTATGACTTATCGGTAATGTTGAAAAACTTGTGCTTAGAAAATATAATAGATCTGAGCAGAAACACTGATGCGAGTTGATGTCCCATCATGACTGGAAGCGTGGCTCAGCAGTAACTTTCTCGCCTGCTGATTCCAAGATAGCGGGATCGAGTCCCGGCGCAGTTAGTTGGCATTTGAGGGTACTTAAATGTGAGGGAGCCGTGTCAGTAGATTTACTGGCACGTAAAAGATCCCCTTTGGGGAAAATACTGGCACCGGCATCTCTAAATGCCGCAGTACTTAAACTTAAATGAGACATAAAACCGATAGCATTATCATTATAATGTTCAGCACGGCTAGGTGTGACTCTTGCCGCAAATTACTTGCGAATGGAAACCCTTCCGCAAGTTAGGTGACAACAACAAGAACTGAAAGGAAGATTGTAGTTTTACGTGACCATGAATCTTGTGATTATGAGCCACGGGACCTCCTTTTTACGTGGAATCCGAACCACAGGACATGGCATTTCACTTCGAAAATCTCACATGCATTGACCGGGAATCGAACCCGGACCTCCTTGGTGAGAGGCATACAGCTAGACCACTGAGCCACCTCGCCCCCCCCCCCGAACAACAAGAACTGAACTGTGTATACCTCAAGATAGGCTTTTAAACCTTAAGGGTTTTTGCAATGAGTGCCGACCATAATTATAAAACTTTTTAAGGAAACTTTTAATGTTTTCAGTGTATATGTGTTTTGAGTGTTTTATGTCAATATTTTACTTGTAACATATGTTTTTACCAAGTGTTTTTAAAGTGCTGCTAATACGATATAAGGCTGATGATGACGCCAATTTATGTAGGCGTTGAAACATGTACCATTAGGAGAGTGACATGTGATTATTTCATGAAGTTTTAAATATATTGTATTGACGAGGCGGAACTGATAAACTTTTGTTTGGTATATTAAGTCAATACGGAAAAATGGGTGACTCTATGAATCAAAAAGATTATAATGTTCAATATGATGTCTTCCATATCTTATATATTAAAATAGTTTTCAAAAATTTCACCCTTTACTAAAACTCGGGAAGTATTTGCGCTACAACGACGTTTGTTGTTTTAAAATGTAATGCCCGTCAAGCACCGTCGATTGATACCCACCTTACTTGATTATATCATTCGAGTATTAAAATAATTGCGAATATTACTTCCTTCAAGGTCTCACGAAAATAGAATATCGAATGACTTGACGGACATATTGTCGCTAGGCGACAACGACTACCACCGTGTCATGATATTCAACGCCGCCCCAATAATAAATCTAACTTGATATTAACAGAGAGTTCCCTAATTACGTCATGATATCGTTAACTTCTACCTACTCCACTCGGGCGCTAATGTCGCATGTATCCATACATGATATCGTTAACTTCTACCTGTTCCACTCGGGCGCTAATGTCGCATGTATCCATACAATAAGTAGAAGGGGATTCTGTGCACATAATTTTATTAAAACTTCTCAAAGAATGGATTACTTTGAGACTGAAATGATCATGCACAATCAGCAGTCATTTTGCTAATGACACTGTCATGTCAACATCTGTTTGAATGACAACAAATACTGTATACGAAAGACAACTAATTTCACGAAGATGCCGCTACAGTCGAATGTTGGAACCGCCAATTTGTATTGTGTATCCGATCTTTCTGTTATATAGTCTTTGGTCTCACCAGCTACAAACTGTCTTCTTTTCGTTTCATCATTCGTCCTTATAGGTTGTGTGCTCAATCAATACAATGAATCATATTATGATGAATGAGAGGCGACACTCAATTACAAATGTTATAAAGATTAAAGGTGACGGTAATTGTCAGATCAGGTCATTGGCATATTGTAAGTACAACAATCAGAGTTTATTTACACAGGTTAGAAAGCGAATTGTAAAACATGTTACAGACAAGTGGAATAATTATTCTTCCTTTATTGTTGGCAACAGCGATATGTACGAAACTGCTATCAATACGAGTGATGATTACAAAATGTATATGTCTATGAATGGTGTTCATGGAGGTCATGTTGAGTTAGTTGTCGCTGCTCAAGTTTGCAAAATGGATATTTATTCATGGATTACTACTGTCGTATGGAAGGTGACCGGTTAAAATATACACGTAATCAACAAATGAAGTTACGAGTTGATACATCTGCCGGTTTAGCAGACGCCTTGCATGTACGAGCAGAAAATGAAAATCACAGAGTAGGTCGTATTGTAGTTTTGCCATCTTCCTTTACAGGTAGCCCAAGGAAAATATTGCAAAATTATCAGGATACGATGGCGATAGTGATGAAGTTTGGAAAGCCAGATTTATTCATTACGTTCACCTATAATGCGGGCTGGCCAGAAATACTTAACAGCATTCATCTCTGGGAAACGGCTAATAATAGGCCTGATATTGAAGTGAGAGTTTTCCATTGCAAAGTAAAGGAATTGCTACGATTGATTAATGTTAAGGAAATTTTCGGTAAAAGCATATCTATATACAGTGGAATTTCAAAAACGAGGTCTCCCGCACATCCATTTACTCTTAACATTAACGGAAGATTGTAAGTTTCGAGAAATTTCTGACATTGACAGTGTGGTGTCAGCCGAAATAACAGATCTCGAGGATGAAGCGCTATACGAGTTGGTAAGGCGTCATATGGTACATGGTCCTCGTGGATCTTTGAATCCTGCTTCAGTCTGTATGAAAGATGGCGTATGTAGGAAAGATTTCCCTCAACAGTTTCAGGAAGATACCAAAGATAATGCCAATGGTTATCCTTCATATAGGAGAAGAAATAATGGACGGATTATTATATAAACAATTCGAGGCATTGACATTGAAGTCGATAGTCGATTCATTGTTCCCTACAATCCATTTCTTTTACTTTGCGTGCAAGCTCGTATTAATGTTGAAATATGCTCAAGTGTTCGGAGTGTTAAATACATCCACAAATTTCTTATATATTAAAATCCACAAGTATGTGTATAAAGGTCATGACTGCTGCATTGTTAAAATATGTCCTGAAGGCGAAAAGGTGAACTACGAAGAAATTACTTCTTTCCTAAATGCCAGATATGTTGGTCCAACAGAAGCCGCATTCAGGATATTTTCATTTCACATGCATGAACAGTCATATTCTATCATGCGATTACCAGTTCACTTGCCAAACTTGCAAAATATCTATTTTAAAAATGATAACGCTCCTGAAATTTTACTTCAAGCACAGTTTTGCAACACGGAATTACAAGCGTGGTTCAAGTTAAATCAAGATTCGCAAGCCAGATGTCAGTATATATATCCTGAAACACCAGTACATTACATCTGGAATAAGAGCAACTGCCAGTGGCAAAAAAAAAAAAAAGTTTCAAAAACTATAGGCAGAATGTATAATGTTTCGCCTACAGAAACAGAAAGGTATTATTTTCGCCTGTTATTACTTCACGTCATAGGTGCTACCAACTTCCAGGATCTACGAACATACAAAGCAGTTGTCTATTCTACTTTTAAAGAAACAGCTATGGAGCGAGGTTTGCTAATTGACGATTCTGAATGGCAGCGTTGTTTGGCAGAAGCGTCACAATTTCAGATGCCTTCTCAGTTACGACAACTGTTTTCCTTCATATCTATCTTTCAGACCCCTTCAAATGTAAGATAGTTATGGGACATTTTCAAGAATTCATTATCAGAAGATTATCTGCAGTTTCACGAACCTAACTTTGCATATCAGTTCACTCTTATAGATATTTCTAATACATTAAAGCTCCATGGTCTTCCCATTACTTCTCTCGAATTGCTAGCTATTATTGATAATTTCTCTCAGACAAATTTACCAATGAATTATCCAAAACTTAATGAGGATCAATTATTATTTAGCGTATTTAGCGTATGATGCTTCATTTGACAATCGTTGAAATGTATTACATATAATTGCTATTACACGCATACGCACACACGCGCACACACACACACACACACACACACACACACACGGATATTTCATCACAAGCTGATGTCTAGTCCTTCCAACCAAGTGAGTGCCGTAGGGGTTACTTGATGTAGCTCCTCCACAGGCCCAGTGAATGCCCGCAGAGGACATTCTTTCACGATGTGGCTGATGGTTTGCATTTCAGCACCACAGTTGCAGGAAGGAGACTCCAACCACCCCCATTGGTGTAGTGCAGAAGCAGTTCTTCCAACGCCGCAGCGTATCCTGTTTAGTCTGGTCCAGATGGTGCGCGGGAGGTTGAACCCAGGAGGTTTTGCTGTTGGGTCATCGATGTTGATTAGACCATGTGGGTGTAATCTGGCCCATTCTTGCTTCCATGCTTCGTCAGGTCTAAATGGTATGTCAGCTAGATTCCTGGCCGTCTTCCAGGCAGGTTTCCGGGATTTCAGTCTTGCTACGTCGTTTTCATCTGCATCCTGGTGGATGGGAAGAGAGCTGTTCATCATCACCTTAGTCCATAATCTGACAAGGGCATTTTATCGTCTGATGTGAGGAGGTTGAATGTGGCTCAGTACGGGTAACCACTGTACAGGAGTAGGGTGCAGGGTGCCAGATATGATTCTCATTGTGTGGTGTAGCTGGACGTCGACCAGACGAGTATGGGAACTATTCAGCCATACAGCAGAACAGTATTCAGCTGAAGAATATACTAGTGCTAAAGCAGTTGTTCGCAGTGAATTTGCATCTGCACCCCATGATGTTCCAGCTAGTCTTCCCAGAAGGTTGTTACGACTTTTCAGTTTAGCTGCCAGTTTCTGAAGGTGATTGCGATAGGTTAGAGATCTATCTAAAGTTACGCCAAGGCTTTTGGGGGTAACATTACATCGCAGTGTGTGATTTCTGAACCTGACTGTCGGTTGGTAGTTTGCATTCCTGTTACTGAGGTGAAACGTAGCTACTTCTGTTTTCAGAGGGCTAGGTGTCAATCGCCACTTTGTGAAATAATCGTCCATCTTCTCAAGATCCTGGGATAGGATTTCTTCAGCTTCACTGAAGTCTGCTCTTTGTAAGGTGAGGTTGATGTCATCTGCATAGATGAACTTGCGAGATGTGGTTTCTGGAAGGTCGTGTATGTATAAATTGAAGAGAATGGGAGACAGCACTGAACCCTGTGGCAAACCGTTGTTGAGTTTGTGAAAACGACTGCGGACATGTTCTGTATGAACCTGGAAAAATCTGTTTCCCAACATATTTTTTATCAGAGTGAAGATCTTGAGACATGGTATTGCTCTACTGAGTTTCAGGAGGAGACCTTCTTTCCAGACTGTGTCATAGGCAGCGGTAAGATGAGGATCAATTAAGTCGGATGATAAACCAAGCAAATGGAAACCAAACGGCTATAATTACAGAAATTTTGGGGTTGGTGCAAAACAGCAATGAAATTATGAGTAATGCATATTTCATTGACGGTCCAGGGGGCACCGGGAAAACATTTTTTTACCAATGCTTGATTCACAGTTGCACAAATTTGGGGTTAAATGTAGTTTCTGTTGCATGGATTGGTATTGCAGCAATGTTACTACCTCAGGGGCGCACTGTACACAGCCAGTTCAAGTTACCTCTACATTTACATGAAAGTTCTGTATCAGGAATAAAATTTAACAGCAAGGAAGCTTTTTATATTCGTTCAGCAAAACTTATCATCTGGTATGAAGCAGATGTGTGTAAATCGGTTGCTCAAGGACATCATGAATAACGATGTGCCTTTCAGAGGAAAAATTATCATATTAGGTGGAGATTTTAGGCAGGTATTGCCTGTTGTGCCTCATGCATCCAAAGCAGCATCAGTCCAAATGTCAGTAAGGTTCTCTCCTTTATAGCCATTATTCAAAATTTTTAAACTCAACAAAAATATGTGAGCGGATACAGATCAACGTGACTTTGCAAGCTTCTTCATACAAATTGGTAACGGTGAATACCCTCACGTCGATGGAGAAAATTCAGAATTAGCCCCACTCTGAAAAATATTTCACGCTTTTCAAAAATAGCCATTTTAGCACCTAAAAATGAACATTGTAAAGAATTCAATGACAAAGTTTTAGACCTAATCCCAGGATCATCGAGAACTTACATCAGTGTGAATAATTTGATTACTGAAGATGAGAGTGAACTTCTACAATTCCCAATAGAATTTTTAGACAGCATAGGCATAAGTGGATTGCCACCTCATATCCTTTGACTAAAAGAAGGCTCAATTGTGATTTTGTTGAGAAATATTAATGTTACCCAAGGTCTGTTGAACAGTACTAGACTGTTGGTTTGGAAGATGCATGACAATTGCTTACACCTGGAAATTATTACTGGCGTAAATGTTGGAAACAATGTCCTACTCCCTCTCCTTGACCTTAGGCCATCAGATACTTCTATGCCATTTTCCTTCAAAAGGAGGCAGTTTCCAGTACGTGTGGCTTTTTGTATAACTAACAATAAAGCTAAAGGTCAAACACTAGATCAAGTAGACATTTATTTACCTCAACCGGTGTTTAGCCACGGACAACTTTACTGTATGCCGCACTATCGCGAGCAAAATCCTTTCATGACATCAAAGTTCAAGTAGAACCAAAAGACAAGCGAACAGCAAATGTCGAATGGTAGGAAGTACTACAGTATAACCCCTCAAATCCGAACTAATTGGGGCTGTAGCCTGTTCGGATTTCAATTTATTCGGATTAGCCAAAATATATCCATAACATAATGACCAGCCCTCGTTACGGTATAGGACTGTAGCCTATATTGAGTGAGGCAGGCTGGGCTGGGTTTGGCGCAAACAGCGAACATGAAATAGTGAGTCTGGTCGAAAGTTAACTTGACGGCAATGTAGCTAACATTGAGGAAGAAGAAACTTCGGCAGACAATTTGACTTAAACTGAAGCTGCATCTGCTGTTGACATCGCATTGCGCTTCGTAGAACACCCATCAGCCACGCCAAACGATGTCATCTTAGTGCGACGCTGGCGCGCAATTGCCTCCGAGGGAAAGTTTTCGTCACTTCTGCAATATTGAAGATAACTGATTACAAGTGAAAGATTAAGTGATATTTTGTGTGTTTCTATCGCTATTTCATTGTTTTAGCAAAGTGATTACCTACGGAATAATAATAACCAACGTTTCCGTTTCTCAATCCTGGATGCGATAATAGTCTATGTAAGCACTTTTACACCATGCTAACTGTACTTCTTGTTCATTTTTCAACTAATTATGTAAAATGCTGCCGTAATGCAGAGTATATGATTGTTTTATGACTAAATAAATAAGTTTCTCTTTTTTGCGTGTATTTTTTCAAACTGCAAATTGTCGAAAGATCCTCGTTCGGATTACCCGGGATTTCGGATTTCCGGGGTTCGGATATGAGGGGTTTAACTGTATTAGAATTTTGAAACGAATGTTGCGGAGGAGCACAGACCTCAGCAAACGGGGCACAGATTAAATAACAATTATACAAGGACGTCCGCATTTCTAATACGATAACTGTCCTGTGGTAATGGTTAAAAAAATACGACTGTCCTACATCAGTGATTACTGTCCTACATCCTGTTATTTAATTCCCTCAGTTCTATAACAAAGATATACTCAATCAAATTTACAGCTTAATAAATATTAATTCCTTCTGTGTGAGTTATCTTTTCATTTCTCATCAATCGCCTTTACTTACTATTCTATCTGTAGGGGTGGAGGCGATAGCTGTCTTTACAGAGATATGCAAATTATTAGATTCGATGTCAGTTTTCCAAAATTGCATTTTTACTTTTCATGGTTTAATGCACTAAGTATGTTTACAAGGCGATGAAATTACTTCAAATGTTTAACCAAGACTCCTAATTATATTTTCATTTAAGAAACTCAAATTAAAATGATTTTTTAGAATTTCCACTAACAGAGGAGCCTTGCAAATTCAAAATGCCACACATTTCGATTTTATTATTTCACTCTACTTTACGTGTGAATTTAGAGCGGAGGGATTTGGGGTCTTTTAACTGATGAACGCCATTGAACTATTCAAAGATTCATGAACTATGCATTGAAATCACCTGACTTGAATTCTAAAGTCAATGAAAAATTGAAAATGGACCCAGCTCAGATATCCCTCGGAATCCAATAATCTGAAAGTTTCCAGACGCAATTCCTTATGGGAAAAGGTAAAATTCCACGGGAGAGGAAACACTACTAAGTAGGACAACAAAAGAAGTTGGTCAATAACATGATTTTGAATAAAAGTAATTATGACTAATTAATATTATTTATTTAATTCTATTAATTTGCACACCTCTATATGTTAACCAACTGTTACATCTCTAAATTCAAATATAAGAGACCCATCTTTTATTTTAAATTTATACCATTGTTCATAAGTAGACATAACACCAAATTGTACTGCTGTAGCCTTAAATTGTGTGGATATCTCTATCTACTTAGTACAAAACAAAGTTCCCAATTCTTGGATGTAACGGGTAATCTCGAGAGCAACTTGATGGATTTTGATGCGGTTTTCACCATTCTCTAAAGGATTTCTCGATGAAGAATTAGGTAGAAAAACATTTATTTATGACCAAAAGAGGCCGAGCATTTACGATTTCAGTGAATTGGGTTGAAGAAAATCCTAACGTCCATGTGTCTTTTAAGCTTACACTGGGTAAACCGTTAAAAATATCGATATTCTCTGAGAATTGTTCAGCATGAAAAGTTCTGCAAAAAAGTCCGCAACAGCTCCCACATCGACCACTGTAAGTGTTTTTACGTTTTCATTTCTTCCAGCAAACTCCATTTAGTGGAAATTTAAATTACTAGCTTCAGAGTGAGTTTACGAGAATGCGAGCGACCTATCACCCTAGCTTCCGCCAGCATCAAACTGCCGAGTCTTGTCGAGTTAATTCTTCAGAGAAGAGTATAGCTATGTGTTTGGGGTTAGCTGTTCACCTCGGCTTTTCAGAATTGCGTCTGGAACCTGACGTCCGTGCGCCTTTTAAGCTTACACAGGGTAAGTAGTGGGACACACACATAGAGGTCAGGCAGACACCCACACATTTGATCTCATAAGTCTACTTCATAATTTACCCAAAAGCGACGGTGCCGTAAATGTCTGTTCAGGTCACTAGCATGAAGACATGCAAATGTCATATGGACAGAAGTTCTGCAGGATTGTTGAAGTGAATGCTGCGGAGCAGCACGGGTCTTCTAGTTAGAAGTATTAAGATACAACTACTAGCAGAATAGTAGATAGTTTATAATTCAGAAGTGCTGTGAATCGAGTAAATAACCCCTGGCACTACATCCCATTAGGGGCCTAGGCCTACCATGCGACCGCTGCCCAGCCATTTGGTCTGTAGATATTGGGGTGACACGTGATCAGCGCATCAGGTTCCCTTGGCGGTTAATCTTGGTTTTTGTGACCGGGGCACTGCCTCACTGTCAGACAGCTACTCAATTGTCCTCACGAGGCTGAGTGCACCCCGTTCCAGCCCTCACATCAGTTTCTAAAATCCCTGATGGAGCTGGGAATCGAACCCGGAGCCTCCGGGTGAGAGGCGGGCGCGTTACCCCAACTCCACGGGGCCGACGCTATGAATCGAGTAGTAAGGTCTTATGTGGCCAAATGAAGTAAAACAAAATTTCTTCTTATAAAAATCTTCTATAAACCGGCGGCTTTGGTGGCGTAGTTGGTAGCATGCTGAGCTTCAATACCCAAAGCCGTGGGTTCAAACCTGGCCGAAGTCGTCGGATTTTTTTAAGAGCGTTGAAAATCCCTCAGTAAGCCTTTCTTCGGAGGGGAAGTAAAGCCGGCGGTCCCATGTCATAGATTTATGGCATGTGAAAGAATCTTCCACTAACCACACTTGTGTGAAGTCAAAATTTGTTGGTTAGAATTGATAATGCTATATTAGTTCCAACGTTCGCCGCCAGGTGCTGAATGCGATGACATCTAGTAGCCAAGTTCATCGCAATTAACACTGGTTATCAGACAGATTCTACACACACCCAAAGTACGCGGGGCTACATGACCGCATTGTCAGAGCCCCTAAACTAAGGAACCAACCAACTTCTATAAACCAATGAATGACCCAATATTTAAATGAATTATTTATAAAATGAACATTTTTAACCCATTAACGTCATTTGACGAGCTCTGGTCATGGGTTATCGCATTAGCACAGAAATCATATGACGAGCTCTATACGTGGTGACACATTGCTTTATTTACGTTGTGTAGTATGGCTTACTGACTTCTTCAACAAAATTATTATGGAAGACACAATACCAGAGGCCTGGATAACCAGTATCACAATTCCTATTTGGAAAGTAAAAGGAGATATACTGGAATGCCCAAATTATAGGCCAATCCACCTCCTATGCCATTCTATGAAAATTTTTGATCGTGTTCTTGATTCGAGGTTATGAAATATCATCACTGTTTCATCTAACCAGTGTGGCTTTGTTAAAAACAGTGGAACAACAGACGCTCTCCATACACTTTGTCTATTGATGGTACGACACCATGAGAAAAGGAAGACAGTTCACTTAGACTTTCTTGATTTGGAAAAGGCGTTCGATAGAGTACCACATGATCTCATCTGGCTGGCATTGAGGCTACACAGAGTACCTGAAGCCTATGTAAACTGGGTGAAACTTCTGTACCGAAAGACAACAAGCTCAGTGCGGTGCGCAGGAGAAATGTCCGATACCTTCCAAATCACTGTTGGTGTCCATCAAGGATCGGTCTTGTCCCCCTTGCTCTTCATACTCTGCATGAACGCCATCACAAATGACATCCAAACCAGGCATCCATGGACATTATTATATGCGGATGATGTCATGTTAGCTAACAAGACCCGTAGGTGCCTCAAACAGCAAGTACAAGAGTGGAAGATGCGTCTTGAAGAATTTGGGACGAAATTGAACCTGAAGAAGACGGAATACCTGGAATGCGGTGACAAAACTGATGGCACGATCACTGTTGGTGAGGTTCAAATTAATAAAGTGACCCAATTCAAATACCTTGGGTCATGCATCACCTCAGACTGCAGCACGATTCCTGATGTCAAAACAAGAGTCACTGCCGCATGGATGAAATGGCGCTAAGTTACTGGAGTCCTATGCGATAAGAAAATTCCATTACATTTAAAATCTAAGGTATATCGCACAGTGATTAGACCGGTGGCCCTTTATGGATCTGAAGCCTGGCCTACAACATCGAAGCACGAACAGGCGCTTCATGTAATGGAAATGAAGATGTTGCGGTGGTCCAATGGTATGACTCGACTGGACCATATTAGGAATGATGCCGTGCGGAAGGATTTCAAGGTTGCCCCAATTACAGACAAAATGCGTGAATCACGTCTGCAGTGGTAAGGACATGTGCTCCGTACCAGTGAAACCTCAGTTGCTAAGACTGCCCTTAACTAAATGTGGAGGGTCATCGACCTCGAGGGCGACCTCAAACACGCTGGTTGGATAGGGTGAGAGATGACATGCGGCTCGCTAAACTCCGCCCCCAGGACGCTATGGATCAATTGAAGTGGAGGAAACAGTGCATAAATGGGAAAATGCAAAGAAGATGATGATGATGATGATTCCTATCTCGTTTCCGTATAACTTGCCAGAATCCTGATATAATGGAACAATAATCCCTTTGTATATCCATTTAGCGGATTCAGTGAGGTTTCCAATAAGCTAATACAACACACCGCGTTAGCGCGCAGTGGCCTTCTTGAAATTTAATAATTTAAAAATAAATTATTCTCTATATTTTAGAGTCTTGGTGTGGGGCGAGTCAGAAGAGGAGGTGCAAGCTATACTAGATCTTTGGCAGAATGAATTTGTGAACATGGGTCTTAAAATCAGCAAAACCAAGACAGTTGGTTTGGTGATGAGTAGTAATAATAATAATAATAATAATGTTATTGGTTTTACGTCCCTTTTAACTACACTGGCTTTTAGAGACGCCGGGGTGCCGGAATTTTGCCCCGAAGGGGATCTTTAACGTGCCAGTAAATCTACTGACACGGTTCCCTCGCATTTGCGCACCCTCAAATGCCAGCTGACTGGTGATGAGTAGAAATCCTTCTGTGGTCCATCTAAGATTTGGAGATGAGGAGATAAATGTTGTAGACAAATTCCAGTATTTAGGTAGTATTCTTTCCTCGGACAATACCATACATCAAGAGATTAACGATAGAATACAGAAAGCTTCCAATTTCTATCAGGCTACTTTAGGACGAGACATTTCCACAAGCTTCCAAGATTAGTTTGTTCAAGATATACCTAATACCTATACTAACATATGGACTGGAAGCAGCAAACTGGACCAACAAACAGTCGTCTCCAGGCAGTAGAAATGAAGTTCCTCCGTTCTTGCCTTCAAAAGACGAAAATGGACAAAATAAGGAATGAGGATATCCGACAACAACTGGGATTGGAAAGGAGCCTGCTTGGGACACTCGAACTCAAGAGATTGAGATGGTATGGTCATATGAAGAGGATGGCTCCCCACAGGATACCTCGAGTGTACTTTGCCCAGAGTGTCCCCGGGAAGAGACCAAGAGGAAGACCTTGTGATGTGTGGGAGAAGCAAATTTATAAGGACCTTGAAGCTAGAGATAAGAACTGCCATCAACTACAAGAACAACAGTTATGGATGGACAGGACAAATTGGTGACAGCTCATTTATAACCGCACCCGGCTTGCTGGAGCGAAGAAACGATAATGATGATGAATAGCGAAAATTCGTGATACAGTAGAACCTACACCGGTTATCAGACAAATTCTACACACACCCAAAGTACATGGGGCTACATGACCGCGTTGTCGCAGCTCCTAAACTGAGGAACCAACCAGCAAATATAAAATATGTTATCGCATACAACTGACATAGTGAATGATATATGACTACTCTGCTCATATTTTGAATCTTCTTCTTCAGAATATCACAAAGGAGATCTCAAGGAACAGATAGGAATAGGAACAGTGCAACATTTCTGCAACAATCAATTGTCTAATGCAGTGGTTCCCAACCTGGGGTATGCGTACCCCTTGGTGGTACGCAATGAACCGGTTAGGGGTACGGCAAAAATAAACGATAATGGCGGGTGCCATGTTCCCATCGTACGTGTCAGTCATAATGTACCAGCGCACTGTGCAGTATTATTCACGCACGTCAAGGTCAATGCTCCCCCTCGACAACCCACCCTACTTCAACCCCAGTCACTTTCACCGCTGCACTGCTATGTCTTGATTTGTCTATTTTTGCCAAACTAATTGGTTATCAATAAAATCAAAATTAAAACATCTTATATGCTGTAATTATTTATTTTCCTCAGCTTAATGTTTATACATCTTAATTTGCACAAATAAATAAAAGTTACATTGAAAATTATAATTAGCATTTTACTGAAATGAAATGCATACTAAAAAATTATAAATTAAAAAATATTAGTTATACTGTATTCAAAAAAATAAGTTATAAATAGTTGTAAGTTTTTTTTTATATTATTTTTTATTAAGTTATACAGGCTACACATTGCCTGGAATATATTAAACGTTTGATAAGTTTACTTTTTAGGGGGTATTCATCATCTTGTACAGTTTCCAGCCCCAGGCTGGGTCTGTTTGGAACATAAGCCTCGCCACTTAGTCCTTTCTTCCCACCACCTCTCCGCTGTCACTCTGGTCCAGTCCTCGCCTCTCTTCTTGACACATTCCTCCACGCCTTTCAGCCATCTATCTCTTGGTCTTCCCCTTGGTCGTTTCGTCTGCATCTGCATCTCATGTATCCTCTTGGGAATCTTCTTCTCATCCATTCTCTTTAAGTGTCCATACCACCTCAGTCTCGATGTCTCAATCCTACCTTGCAAGGGCTCCTCTTTCACCACTTCCCTGACCTTTTCATTCCTCACCCTGTCTCTTCTTGTTACTCCGATCCTACTTCGCAGGAACTTCATTTCACCTGCCTGTATTCTGCTTATGTCTCTTTTCTTCATTGTCCACGTTTCTGAAGCATAGGTCAGTATCGGGATATAGTAGCTTCTGTATAACACTTCCTTGCTTTTTTGTGGGACATCTTTATTCCACACTAAGCTCCTAATGCTTCTCAGAAATGCTTCTGCCTGTCTGCCACATTCCGTAATCTCTTTGTCATTTCTCCCATTTTCCTCCACTATACTTCCCAAGTACTTGAGACTTTCCACCCTCTTCAGCTGTCCACCTCCAAGTGTTATCCCACTCATTGGTCTGTCCTTTTTCCTGGTCGTTAACAGGATCTCACATTTATTGATGTTGAACTTCCATCCGTACTCTCCCACTGTTTCTTCCCAAGCCTTCAGTTGCTCCTGAATTTCCTCCTCCTTGTTTCCCCAGACCATGAGATCATCTGCAAACACCATTGCTTTCATCTTATCTTCTCCTATCTTTCCTGCTATCCGTGCCATTATCTCGTCCATAACCACAATAAAGAGAAGGGGTGACAGCGCACTACCCTGTTTGAGGCCACTCATTTGTCTGAACCAGTCTGTTCTTTCCCCTCCAACTTTCACACAACTCACACTTCCACAATACATCTCCTTCACTCTGACTACCGTCCCTTTTTCCACTCCCATGTTTTCCATTGCTTTCCAAACCTTCTCCCTACACACATTATCATATGCCTTTTCGATGTCCAGAAAGGCCATCAGCAGATCCTCTCCAAATTCGTAGTGGTGTTCCTGGAGCTGTCTCACTGAAAATATGAGATCCACTGTTGATCTCCCAGGTCTGAATCCATACTGCTCCTCCCTCAATTTTCTCTCCACTTTGGCTCGTATTCTATTTTCTAATATCTTTTCATATATCTTGGCACAGTGAGGTATGAGTGTGACTCCCCTGTAATTTCTGCACTCCTTTCTGCTTCCTTTCTTAAATATTGGGACAATTAATCCTTTCTTCCAATCTTCTGGGGTCTTTTTCTCCTTCCATATCACCCTCATCACACGGTACAGCCACTGTTTCCCAACCTCCCTAGCTGCCTTCACCATTTCAACACTCACTTCATCCACACCTGGTGCCCTTCCTCCTTTCATCTTGTCTATAGCCATCTCCAGTTCTCTCCGAGTCAGGTCCTTTTCCATTCCTGTGTTGTCTTCTCCATCTTCCAATACATTGTCTTCCTCCCTTTGACCATTTGGATTCAGCAAATCCTCAAAGTACTCTTTCCACACGGTCTTGAGTGCCTCTTTGTTGTGTACCTCATTTCCGTTTTTGTCCCTCATTACCACATCCTCTCGCACACATCTTCTCTTACTTTTGACCATCCCATAAAGTACTTTCTTATTTCCTCTGCTGTCTTCCTCCATCATCTCTGTCCACTTTACCATCCACTTCTTCCTCTTCTCTGCGACAATCTTGTTTGCTTCTTTCTTCTTTATCTTATAATCTTCCCTTGCCAGATCAGTTCTTTCCTGGAACCACACTCTGAAAGCCTTGTTCTTCCTTCCCACAGCTTCTTTTACTCTCTCATTCCACCATGGTGTCTCTTTACACTGCTTTCTGTTGCTTGTTCTTCCACATACTGCCACTGCAGCTTCCACCATTGTGTTTTTGAAATGCTTCCATTCCTCTTCCCCTGTTTTAGGATTGTCTGTTGGCCTCCTTTCCCTTATTATCTTCTGGAATTCTTCCTTGACTTCCTTTTCCTTGAGTTTCCATACTTTGATTCTCCTTTCCTGGTACTCTGTCCTCTTGCAATCCTTAACAACTCCCAGGTTCATTACAAGTATTCTGTGGTCGCTATCTAAGGCCTCTGATGGTATTACCTTTATATCTCTGACACTTCTCTTCATTTCCCAGTCGTACAGCATGTAATCTACCAAAGATTTCTTTGTTAAATCACTGCTGTACCACGTTACCTTGTGGCTTTCTTTCTTCCGGAACCAGGAGTTGCCTACCACTAAACCGTTTCTCTTGCAAAAATCCAGCAACTTTCTCCCTTCTTCATTCCTGCTGCCCCATCCTTCTGCTCCCATTACATTTTCATATCCTTGCCTTTCACTTCCTACATGTGCATTCAAATCTCCCATGACAATGATGCTCTGACCATTCAACTGCTGTTGTAGCTCCTCCTCAAAGGGGGTACTATTTTAGATAAATATGTCTAAAGGGGTACGGGAGGAAAAAAAGGTTGGGAACCACTGGTCTAATGCACAATGAAATGTTATAAAATCACTAGTCAATTTAAATGTTTTACAGATACTACCTTTAATTCTTCTTAAATAAAATACCTACATTGTAAACAATATAAGACAACTCTAGAATACTGCAACAAAAAATAAACATGTCAGTCACATTTCTTTACCCTGTTTATGGAAATGTGTAGGCAGATTCAATCCAACAGATACGTCATGCAATGTCTAATCGAAAACGAATATTGTGTTTGCCATAAAAAACAAATCTGGTTTAATGTTCGATTTTGTTTCTTTTTATTAGGTATATGCCTGTTAGACGCACAATAAATCCAAATAAATAAATAATCAACAGAGCAGCCTGAAATTCAAATCAAAATAATGTATTTAAGTGGGACTATTACCCCGGTGGCAAATACAGTTTACGCCACCGCTTTTGGCTGATGGTCTACCGAGCTCGCGTATTGAAGAGAGTTTAGATGTAGGAGATGCTGAGAGCATGTGCACCACTCATAGTCTGAGTCCCGCCAGCTGGTTGGAATGTTATCTTCAGTACATAATTTCGATCACAACTAAAAACAAGAAGTTCCGTGACGAACTAAAGAGCCTACTTTTCATGCCAATAATTATTCTACAGTATATGAACCTATCTAGAATAATGACGAAATTAAGTTGGTGATATCGAAATGTCTAATTAGTTTGAAATATTCCTGGTATAATGTAGCCTAATAGAGCACTACAGTTGGCAGCCCTAGTGACTGAATATATTCTTAGTTCCATCTCTTAAGGTACAGAATACAAAATTTGGTGGAAGTCCAATGGACGTTACATGCAGTTAGGCAGTGGATCTATCAGCACGCGTAAAAGCATGTTGGCAACAATGTCATGCGTGTGCTGGTTAGAAATAATCGGAAATATTATGATATCTTGTTGTGTCAATTTTGGATGAAATCCATTTGTTAGTATAGAAGTTACATGTATTTTAAAATAGGGCCTATCAGCAAGCATAGAATCATGTTGGCAGCACTGACTTATATTAATTACTCCAAATTAATCTAGATTGTCAGGTGCTATACGTGTGCAAAGGATAGAGCTGTTGGCTTGCATACTTTTTGATATACTGATATTAGGGTAAAAAATATAGACAGCATTTATTAACAGTTGGCAGCCCTGATTGCTCTTAAGAATACTTATAGTCATATCTGTTATGTTACACATAGCACATACGAAATTGGGTTGAAATCCAACTGATAGTATAGAAGTTACATGTATTTAAAAATTGGTACTATCATCAGGCTTATAATCATGTTGGTAGAACTGAAGTATATAAGTTACTCCAAATTAATTTAAAATGTCAGGTACTATACGTGTGCATAGTTTAAAGCTGTCGGCTTGCATACTTTCAGATATATTGGTATTTGGATGAAGAAAATAGAGAGAGCAATTATTAACAGTTGGCAGCCTGGTGGCTCTTAAGAATACACTCAGTCATATCTGTTTATGTACACATATTACATATAAAATTTGGTTGAAATCCAATTAATAGTGTAGAAGTTATATGCATTTAAAAATTGGACCTATCAGAAGGCTTAAAATTATTTCAGCAACACTGTCATGTATGGCATCCTGGAAATTAAACTGAAATAGTATTATCTACATGTGTGCCAGTTTTGAAGTAGCTCCCATGCATACCTTCCATGATATCCAACATGGAGCTCAAATTTCTATTTCGTTTTTTCAGCAGTTGGTAGCACTGACATCATTTTCAAATATGGGCTTGAGATATTCCGGTATACATCTTTACTAATACATACTAAATTAGGTTTCGATTGCTGCAGCCGTTTAGGAGTTGATAGGGGGAGACATACACACAGCCAGACAGACAGAAGGACAGACAGACAGACAGACAGAAGGACAGACAGACACACATTTTCCCGGATCGATCTCATAAGTCTACTTTTCTCATTTTTGCAAAATGTGAAAATTAGGCTAATGAAATAGCCACAATACACAGTAAACAACACGAGTGTATGGTAATTCAGTTGATCTGCGCAATAACTCCCTCAAAATGAACCTATTATTCCACAAGTTAGACCAGAGTTTGACATGCGGAGTAATCAGCTGTTGAGATAAGCGAACAGTTGATGTGTCTTGATGCCTCTCTTGTAGCTCAATGCATCACCATGTGCTTAGTCACAGAATGATAATATTGCATGTGATATGAGACATGTCTCCCACAAGTCCAACCCCTCCTCCACGTGGTGGGAGACGGGCAACGGCATGAAGTAGGGGATTGCCTGTAGGGGTGAAGTACAGTGGGGACTTTGTGTGCCCCGGGACCTCTACGGTAGCTGTGAAGGCTCTATGGGAACCCTGAAAAGTGACGGCTGACGGGGCTCTGGTGAAGCTACGATAGGCCTAGCAAGCCAGTAGTGGATATCATATTTGCTTTCAAACCAGGAACAGGCCTCAGAAAGGACGGATGCAAACGACGACGACCCGAATATGCTAATGGACTACGAGTTGGGACATTAAACATACAGACACTGACAGGAAAAGTGGAGGAGATTGTAGATGTGATGGAGAGAAGAAAACTGGATGTACTGGGCTTGGCAGAAACAAGATGGAAAGGAGAAGGTCGCAGAGAACTGAGGAAAGGATACCGGTTGTACTGGAGTGGGAACAGTGAAGGAAGGAGCAGCGGAGTAGGAGTAGTTGTGAGAGATGGAATGAAGGAAGAGGTAAAGGGAATAAGTGACAGGATCATGAAGATCAGAGTAAATGTAAAGGGAAGAAGCCTGGAGATAGCCCAGGTGTATGCCCCTCAAGTTGGATGTACAGCTCAAGAGAAGGAAGACTTTGAGGAGGAGCTACAACAGCAGTTGAATGGGCAGAGCATCATTGTCATGGGAGATTTGAATGCACATGTAGGAAGTGAAAGGCAAGGATATGAAAATGTATTGGGAGCAGAAGGATGGGGTAGCAGGAATGAAGAAGGGAGAAAGTTGCTGGATTTTTGCAAGAGAAACGGTTTAGTGGTAGGCAACTCCTGGTTCTGGAAGAAAGAAAGCCACAAGGTAACGTGGTACAGCAGTGATTTAACAAAGAAATCTTTGGTAGATTACATGCTGTACGACTGGGAAATGAAGAGAAGTGTCAGAGATATAAAGGTAATACCATCAGAGGCCTTAGATAGCGACCACAGAATACTTGTAATGAACCTGGGAGTTGTTAAGGATTGCAAGAGGACAGAGTACCAGGAAAGGAGAATCAAAGTATGGAAACTCAAGGAAAAGGAAGTCAAGGAAGAATTCCAGAAGATAATAAGGGAAAGGAGGCCAACAGACAATCCTAAAACAGGGGAAGAGGAATGGAAGCATTTCAAAAACACAATGGTGGAAGCTGCAGTGGCAGTATGTGGAAGAACAAGCAACAGAAAGCAGTGTAAAGAGACACCATGGTGGAATGAGAGAGTAAAAGAAGCTGTGGGAAGGAAGAACAAGGCTTTCAGAGTGTGGTTCCAGGAAAGAACTGATCTGGCAAGGGAAGATTATAAGATAAAGAAGAAAGAAGCAAACAAGATTGTCGCAGAGAAGAGGAAGAAGTGGATGGTAAAGTGGACAGAGATGATGGAGGAAGACAGCAGAGGAAATAAGAAAGTACTTTATGGGATGGTCAAAAGTAAGAGAAGATGTGTGCGAGAGGATGTGGTAATGAGGGACAAAAACGGAAATGAGGTACACAACAAAGAGGCACTCAAGACCGTGTGGAAAGAGTACTTTGAGGATTTGCTGAATCCAAATGGTCAAAGGGAGGAAGACAATGTATTGGAAGATGGAGAAGACAACACAGGAATGGAAAAGGACCTGACTTGGAGAGAACTGGAGATGGCTATAGACAAGATGAAAGGAGGAAGGGCACCAGGTGTGGATGAAGTGAGTGTTGAAATGGTGAAGGCAGCTAGGGAGGTTGGGAAACAGTGGCTGTACCGTGTGATGAGGGTGATATGGAAGGAGAAAAAGACCCCAGAAGATTGGAAGAAAGGATTAATTGTCCCAATATTTAAGAAAGGAAGCAGAAAGGAGTGCAGAAATTACAGGGGAGTCACGCTCATACCTCACTGTGCCAAGATATATGAAAAGATATTAGAAAGTAGAATACGAGCCGAAGTGGAGAGAAAATTGAGAGAGGAGCAGTATGGATTCAGACCTGGGAGATCAACAGTGGATCTCATATTTTCAGTGAGACAGCTCCAGGAACACCACTACGAATTTGGAGAGGATCTGCTGATGGCCTTCCTGGACATCGAAAAGGCCTATGATAGTGTGTGTAGGGAGAAGGTTTGGAAAGCAATGGAAAACATGGGAGTGGAAAAAGAGACTGTAGGCAGAGTGAAGGAGATGTATTGTGGAAGTGTGAGTTGTGTGAAAGTTGGAGGGGAAAGAGCAGACTGGTTCAGACAAATGAGTGGCCTGAAACAGGGTAGTGCACTGTCACCCCTTCTCTTTATTGTGGTTATGGACGAGGTAATGACACGGATAGCAGGAAAGATAGGAGAAGATAAGATGAAAGCAATGGTGTTTGCAGATGATCTCATGGTCTGGGGAAACAAGGAGGAGGAAATTCAGGAGCAACTGAAGGCTTGGGAAGAAACAGTGGGAGAGTACGGATGGAAGTTCAACATCAGTAAATGTGAGATCCTGTTAACGACCAGGAAAAAGGACAGACCAATGAGTGGGATAACACTTGGAGGTGGACAGCTGAAGAAGGTGGAAAGTCTCAAGTACTTGGGAAGTATAGTGGAGGAAAATGGGAGAAATGACAAAGAGATTACGGAACGTGGCAGACAGGCAGAAGCATTTCTGAGAAGCATTAGGAGCTTAGTGTGGAATAAAGATGTCCCACAAAAAAGCAAGGAAGTGTTATACAGAAGCTACTATATCCCGATACTGACCTATGCTTCAGAAACATGGACAATGAAGAAAAGAGACATAAGCAGAATACAGGCAGGTGAAATGAAGTTCCTGCGAAGTAGGATCGGAGTAACAAGAAGAGACAGGGTGAGGAATGAAAAGGTCAGGGAAATGCTGAAAGAGGAGCCCTTGCAAGGTAGGATTGAGACATCAAGACTGAGGTGGTATGGACACTTAAAGAGAATGGATGAGAAGAAGATTCCCAAGAGGATACATGAGATGCAGATACAGAAGAAACGACCAAGGGGAAGACCAAGAGATAGATGGCTGAAAGGAGTGGAGGAATGTGTCAAGAAGAGAGGCGAGGACTGGACCAGAGTGACAGCGGAGAGGTGGTGGGAAGAAAGAACTAAGTGGCGAGGCTTATGTTCCAAACAGACCCAGCCTGGGGCTGGAAACTGTACAAGATGATGATGATGATGGTATGAGACATACTGGAAGCAGCTTCATAAGTTATATATTGCACGTAAATATGAAAAGCGCCAGGATTGAATATCCTTCCTTGCTATTAAAACAACTCTGTTATTCCTTGCTTTTTTTCTTTCTTCTCCACTTGTAATATACGTCTTGAACTTGAACTGTCACCTTTAAACTGAATGCTGTCACTTAAGTTTTAAGAGCAGTTTGGGCCCAGTTATTTCCTGAATATAAAAAAAAAATATATAGGTCACAGAATAACACATTAATCAAAATTATCTATATCAGTGATGCGATTAGGCACCCAATGGGCCTTATCTGGTGTTGCAACCCTGTTCCTCACACTTACTTCATTCTTTAATATTCATTCTAATGGTCCTCTCTGATACTTTTGTTGCAGCTACCACGATATCCTGCACTTTTTTTTTCCAGAGGAATTAAGACCTCACCCGACGCTCCTTCACTTTTCATAAACAAATGCAGGCGGCTTCGGTGGCGTAATTGGTAGCATGCTGAGCTTCTATGCCCAAGACCGCGGGTTCAAACCCGGCCGAAGTCATCGGATTTTTTAAGAGCGTTAAAAATCTCTCAGTATGCCTTCCTTTGGAGGGGAAGTAAAGCCGGCGGTCCCATGTCATAGATTTATGGCATGTTAAAGAACCTTCCACTAATTACACCTGTGTGAAGCTAAATTAGGCCTATGGGTTAATCATTTGACAAACGCTCTTAGGTTCCGACGTTCGTCGCCAGGAGTCGACTGTGCTGGCATCTGGTAACCAAGTTCTGAACTAATAGTCGTTGACGGTGGCGTTTGGTGGCAAAAGTAGGAACTACTTGAAAAAATTCAATGTCTGCAGTCCTTACTTCAATTGAAAACGGATAACAGACACTAATACAGTCATCACAATGAACACCTATTATCAGACAGATTCCGAGCCTCCGTGGCTTAGGAGGCGGCACGCCGGCCTCTCACCCCTGGGTCCATGGTTCAAATCCCGGTCACTCCATGTGAGATCTGTGCTGGACAAAGCGGAGACAACAGGTTTTTCTCCGGGTACTCTGGTTTCTCTGTCACAATTTCATTCCAGCAATACACTCCACTATCATTCATTTAATCATGGCCCCAGGGGAGTGCAACAGGCTTTGGCAGCCGGCACAGTTCATATCCTCGCCGTTAGATGGGGGCTTCATTCATTCCATTCCCTGACCCGGTCAGTAGACTGGAAGCAGGCTGTGGATTTTCATTTTCATCAGACAGATTCTACACACACCCAAAGTACACGGGGCTACAAGACCGCATTGTCGCAGCCCCTAAACTGAGGAACCAACCAACCTAAACAAATGCACACTTTTTATAACGTCACGAGTTTGGCTGTGAAGAGTTTTGCCACGAAGTTTAGATTGAATAGGTGGCATTTCGCTCAGCACACTAACACAATCTGCACCATAAGTAGCATATAAATAAAATGAACTATGATAACAGTCTACTATTTCATTTATTCATCATCGGCAGAGAACACGCAGCACATTGATACATACAACTGCGCAACTGGGGCTGACTGGCCATAAACTGTGGCATAAACTGTACATACATGTAAGCACATAAAATAGTAAAATTATATTGCTCCTCGCATGGCATTAGTCATGTTGTTTGGTCTGTATTGACAAATGATTAATATTAATAAACCTTTTAAGTTATTATAAGTAAACGAGATGCCAGCCTTGTCAGTACAAATGTTAAATTATTATGTTGTTGTTTGAGTCTTCAGTCTTTTGACTGGTTTGATGCAGCTCTTCATGCCTCCCTGTCCTGAGCTAATTGTTTCATCTCTACATAGCTACCACACCCTACATCCGAGGCAATCTGTTTAACATATTCTAACCTTGGTCTACCCCTACAGTTCTTGTCCTCGACCCTTCCTTCCATAACTAAGCTTGCTATTCCTGGGTGTCTTAGTATGTGTCCTACCAACCTATCTCTTCTCTTCATTAGCAGTCGCCAGAAACATCTCTCCTCTCCCACTCATCTTAATACCTCTTCGTTTGTAACCCTATCTACCCATCTGATCTTCATCATTATCCTGTAACACCACATTTCAAATGCTTCAATTCTCCTCTTTTCTGCTGCACCAACAGTCCAAGTTTCACTTCCATAGAGTGCCACGCTCCAGACAAAGGCTTTCAAAAATGACTTCCTAATACCTAAATCTACGGTATATTCGATGTCAACAGATTCCTTTTTTGTAGAAATGCTTTCCTTGCCTGAGCCAACCTACTTTTTATATCCTCTTTGCTTCGTCCATCACTGGTTATTCTCCTTCCTAAGTAACAGTAGTCTCCTACTTCCTTCAGCCTTTCACCTGCCAATTTGATCTCCATAGAGGTTTCTGATTTATTTCGTCTGCATTCCAGTATTTTTGTTTTACATTTATTATTTTTCATCATGAATTCTTTCCATAAGACGGAGTCCATACCATTCAAAAACTCATTCAAATCCTCAGGCTTGTCGGCCAAGATGACGATGTCATCAGCAAATCTCAGAGTTAAAATTGTTTCTCCTTGAATCTTCACTCCCACTTTAAATTTTTCTCAATTTTCCTTCATTGCTTGTTCAATTTCAAGATTGAAAAGTATGGATGATAAGTTGCAGCCTTGCTTTACACCTTTCTGAATACCAGCTTCTCTCTCATGCCCTTCAGCTCGAATGACTGCTGTCAGGATTCTGTATAGATTGTATATCACCCTCCTATCCCTGTACTTTATTCCAATAGATTTCAAAATGGCAAACAATTTAGTACAATCAATGTTATCAAAAGCCTTTTCTAAGTCTACAAATGCCATGAACGTTCTCTTATCTTTCCTTATTCTACCTTCCAAAATCAGCCGAAGACTTAGTACAGCTTCCCTTGTTCCTACATTTCTCCTGAAACCAAACTGGTCTTCACCCAACTCCGTTTCTATCTGGCTTGTAAATTATTCTAGACAGGATCTTTAAAGCATGAGTAATCAAGTAATCACATCTGTCAGCTCCCACTTTCTTTGGTATAGGGATGGCATTCTTCTTGAAATCAGGGGGTACCTCACCTGTGTCATAAATCCTACACACCATGTGAAATAACCTGATCAGACCTTCATCTCCTATGCAGCGTAGCAACTCAATCGGTATATCATCTATGCCTGGTGCTTTGTTCCTGCTTAAGTCTTCCAAAGCTCTATCAAATTCTGATCGCAATAATAAATCTCCTTTCGCATTCTCATCAATTTCCTCCTCCCTTTCCATTACATGATTCTCAATCTCCTTTCCCTTATACAAACTCTCTATGTAAGCTTTCCATCTCTCAACCTTTTCTTCCCTATCTGTTAGAGGCTTTCCATTTGTGTCCTTAATATTACAGCACTTAGTCTTCTTTTCCCCAAAAGTATTCTTAATCCTTCGGTAAGCTGTGTCTACTTTTCCTAATTTCAGACAATTTTCTTTACCTGCACATTTCTCTTTCAACCATTCTTCTTTCGCTTCCTTGCACTTCTTGTTAACCTCATTTCTCAGACGTCTGTATTCTGCTTTCCCCTTTTCATCTCTTACATTCTTGTGTTTCCGCCTTTCATACATCAATTCTAGTATATCCTGAGTGATCCACGGTTTTCTACCTATTCTTGCTTTCCTACCAATGTTTTCTTCTGCGGATTTTGTTATTTCATTCTTCAAAAGTGCCCATTCGTCTGCAATTGAAGTTTGTTTACGGTTTTTCATTAGTCCTTCCTTTATACTCTTCTTGAATCTTTCGTTTACATCCTTTACTTTCAGTCTGTCCATTGTATCCTACGTACATACCTTTTTGGCTTTTGCTTTTCTTCAGTTTCTTTAACTTTAATCTGCATTTCATAACAACCAGATTGTGGTCAGAGTTTATGTCAGCACCCGGATATGTTTTACAATCCAAAATCTGGTTTCGAAACCTCTGCTTGACCATAATGAAGTTGATTTGGTAACGCCCTGTATCTCCTGGTCTCATCCATGTGTATATTCTTCTATTATGGTTATTGAATAAGGTGTTAGCTATGACCAACTCATGCTCGGTGCAGAATTCCATCAGCCTGCTTCCTCGATCATTCCTTTCACCTAATCCGAAATCTCCTACTATCTTCCCTTCACTCCCTTTTCCTACCACAGCATTCCAATCTCCCATTACTATAACATTTTCATCACCCTTGATATACCTCAGAATTTCATCTATTTCTTCGTAGACCTTTTCAACATCCTCATCATCAGCTTGACTGGTAGGCATATAGACTTGTACCACTGTGGTGCACGTAGGTTTAGTATTGATTTTTGCTACAATAATCCGTTCACTATATTGCTCATAATATTCCACCCGCTGTCCAAGTTTCCTACTCAATATGAGACCAATCCCTGCTAGGCCATTGTTTGATTTAGTGCTAATGACCCTATAGTCTCCTGACCAAAAGTCCTGTTCTTCCAGCCAGCGCATTTCACTAATCCCAACCAAATCTAACCTCAACCTATCCATTTCCCTTTCTAAGTTTTCTAACTTTCCACTTCCTAGCAGACTTCTAACATTCCACGCTCCGATCCGTAGAATGTCAGATTTCCTCTTTGTCACTTCTGTGATGTTAACCCCCTCTCGAGTAGTCCCCACCCGGAGATCCGAACGGAGGACTAATTTACCTCCGGATTGAAATTTTACAAGGGAGGAGGCCATCATCACATGTAATTATGCATAGAGAGGTGTATATCCTCGGGAATAGCATAACGACTGTAGTTTACCGTTGCTTTCAGCCGTGCAGCAGAACGCAGTGTAGCCATTAGTTGGCTTATATTATCAATATCTTAACCGTCTATAAGACTAGTAAAGAATTGATTTATTTTGAAAGGCTGCTACTCCCTTTCAGAATAAGTAAAGAGCAATTCTACTAACGAATTATAGTATGTATTTATTGCATGTTTTGGGGTGCCAGAACCCTTTCATTTTCCATAAACCACTGAGTGGTTTTTAATGGACAGTGTCCGTGTTTCTTCAAGATATCAACCAGATGTGTTAAGCTTGTATTCTTTGATTGCCTGATGAAGGGGTTCTGACACCCCGGAATTTGTAGCACATACAGTAAGTATAGGTAAAATAATCATTTCCTGTCGACCAAAATATTATGTGCACTAGAGTTTGAAGGTTGTTTGTGAAGTAACCAATAGACCTACATAGTCATTCTATTTTACGTTAGTTCATGTAGGTTTGGAATTTTTAATTTATATTTTAATATTTTTTTATCGCAGTTGGAACACAAAAAGTGCTCGTTTTTAAGCGTGTTTCAACCATGCGTCACATTTAAGAAATATTATCTCAAAAACCCGTCATCAGATCGAATCCAAATTTTAACACAATATAAATTGGAATGTTGTGTAACTAGTTTATTAATTTCAAAATTTTGTGTGTCCAAGAAACTAAGTTGTTATCATTTTTGTAAGGTAACTTTTTCTCGCCTCGGGGTGGTTGGAAAATGTAGTTCTTGGTTGCGTTGCAATCCTTATACATCAAAATGTTGTGCTGTATGACTGTGAAATATGTAAATTAATTTACTTATTTTGTATCGGTTTGTATTTGTATGGGGAAATAAGACATGGTTCACCAGCTATCCGCTCCGCGGAATGCTATACAGCGTTGCTGAGATGGAACCCATCACTTCCGAGCGAGGCGCGCCATTTTATTTGTATTGACAGGGCTAGCATCCCGTTTTGTTAAGTAATAAGGTTTATTAACAGTAAATTTATATTACAAACTACTCGATTAACACACACTAACTCAATAATATACATCAATAGGCCTACTACATAAGTTTGCAGAATAGCCTGTGATAATTACTAAAATACTCATTGCTAAATGTCTAAAATTATCCCTACAATATGTTACACACACATAAATATAAACCCTCTCTTACAATATGATGTCCCCATTATCTTTTCTCCTTTTGCCATTGCCTGACCTTTACATTGAGATTGCAAATTTTCTGGTAGTGGGATGACAATGTCTTCTAGTAAACTATTCCAGTCTTTCTCCCCCCTAAATAGGAATACTTTCCACAATTGTTATTCCCAGTGAGTTTTATCTTGTACTCATGATCTTGCCTGCTTTTATATTATACCCTTTCAGTCTCCATTCTCTCCCCAATGTCCCTCCTCCCGTATAAGCTATGTATATTCCTCCCAATCTTGACCTCATTTTTCTTTATGCCAGACTTTCCCATCCCAGGAATTTAAGATCACACTAACACTACTAGTTTTTTATTCTGTGGTCTCTCATAACGTAAGTTGCCGCCTTACTTTGAACTCCCTCCAGTTTCGTAACGAGGCATTTTTGATATGGAGTGTATTCCAGCTATGGTCTTCCTAGGCTGAAGTATGTCCATTCTTTTACCTCCTTGCATGCGCCTCTTAGTACCCGCATGGTCAGATGAAGGGACGTGTATGCCTTCCTTACCATCTGCCCTATATGTTCTTTCCAATGGAATCTTCCCCCACTAATAATTTCCCCCAAACATCTGCTCTTTCCTCCTAATTTCACCCTTCCTTCCTGAATCAAGGCTAGCAGTTTTATTTTAAATAGCTGCAGAGGACTGCTCATAAACAGTGCAGTGCAATACAGTGTAGTCAAAATAAAACTAAACTTTCTTCGGCCTTTCCCAATTAATTGGGGTCGCTGGAGCCAACCAGGCTCATTTTGGTTGGACTGGGGATTTAAGACCGGATGCCCTTCCTGACGCCACATGATTTTTCAGATATAAATTCCACCCCACTGTCACCGGGATTCGAACCCCGGCCGTCCGAGAGAAAGACGAGCATCTATGCCACTGCGCCATCACGCTCCCCACAGTTTAGCCCAAATAAAGAAGTCAAGACCTGCTATGTGAAATAAAAACCAGGGGCAGAGACCTCGCTGTTCCACCCCTTAAAACAATAACTAAACCAACTGAAATAAAAACTACTCTTGTATCATGGTTACCATTAATAAATCCTTGAATTGATGTCACAATAGACTAATCCGATGTTGTTTCATAGATTGATCAAACAGAATTAAACGTCACAAGAATTTGTTTTAAATGGCAAAAACAAAGATGTTTTTATTTATAATAAATGCATGGCCTGTTTGCCATCTCTTGATGAATACAGTACATTTGCATTTGTCAGTTGGCACAGGCTAGAGTAAAAGGTGGCTTTTCACCGATGTCTCAGTCTCACTCATGGCTGTGATTATATGGAAGCTACTGGGGTATGAGTGGTGCTTAGTAATGACATTCGGGGCACAGTCAGTGCCTGTGGATGCTGTGAAAGGTTCTACTCATAGGGTTAGGACTACTGTTCTGACTCAGTGAGGAAAGCAATGACAAACTACCTCACTCCTCTTCTTGTCTAGAATGCCTCAATATAGTGCTGCCTTGGGTTTTTGTGGGTATCTACTCACATAACTTAACGGCGGTGCTTTTTGAGGATCCAACCAGCCTTCGGGCTGACTACCTAACAGACATAATAAATGCTGGGCGACTCGGAAAGGAAACTTACTGAAGAAGACCAAGAAATGATTGACTGAAGTGGTCCAATGAGGCCGTAAAAGCAGAAGAAGAAGAAGAAGAAGATGCTACATCAAGTAGGCCACAAACAGACTTAACTTGGGCTAAATTTTCCTATATACAGTACATATCAAAAAAAGAAACTTTCACCTGTCAACACCAAAACGTATAAAAAACTCGGTACATATTTTGGACAACACTACTGTCCTTCCTCAGATGCACATAACAAAATATCAAGACTAAAAACTACCGGTACTCAAAAAGATTGCTCGTATATTCTATAAGTACACAAGAAGGAAAAGAGGTATAGACTTCTGTCTCGGGACAGTCGGATGAGGAGCCGCAAGGATGCGCGCGCACCCGGCAGCGAGGAGTATTTGAACAGCGCCGACTTGAAATGCTCCTCGCTGTCTCATTGTGTGATTGTTACCTACAAGAATTATCCCACCTGCGTACTTGTCTTTCATTCCTGTATGATTCTGTTCATCCTCGTCGAACACCAGATTTTATGAATGAAGTGTATCACACGCTAGCCTTTCGTGCGCCAAGTTGTAAGAAATAAAACATGGAGGACGGTTGTTGATTCGGGGTAACATTTACAGTCGATTTGCATTATTAACGCAAAGCGGTCGTGAAACTTGCTTTAAGTACATTTAAAAATATGCCTGGTACAGAATGAATGCATTCCAATCAATATTTAAGATCTAACTGTAATAATTGGATATTTAACCATACGCACTACTAAGGAATGTAACAAAATGCGATAAAGCTTGTTGGAAAAGTGTGCAAGAGGTATCGCGCTTGCTTGTTGTTTTGAAGATCCCGGGTTCAAGGCTATCGAAGGGCGAAAATTTTTACTTCTTTTTAATTATTTTATTATATCTTCCTCACGTCGTACAACAATATTGCAACCTAGTTTTGTCTACATGATCTACGAAGACGATAGTAAACATGTTTTCTCTCATTTAAAATTCTATTTTCCCTAAATACTGTTTAAAACCATGGACGGATACTATTTAAATAGTTCAAAATGTATCCCAGAATAATAATATTAGCCTATGACACGTTCTGTATTTGGTTGGTTGGTTCCTCAGTTTAGGGGCTGCGACAACGCGGTCATGTAGCCCCGTGTACTTTGGGTGTGTGTAGAATCTGTCTGATAACCAGTGTTAATTGTGATGGCTGTATTGATGTGTGTATCTGTTTTTTAACTCAAGTAAGGACTGCAACTTTGAATTTTTCAAATAGTTCCTACTTTTGCCGCCAACGCCACCGTCAACGACTACTAGGCCTAGTTCAGAACTTAGCTACTAGACGTCACCGCAGTCGGCTCTTGGCAACGAATGTAGAAACCTAAGAGCGTTGTTTACATTCCTAACCTATACAATTTAGCTTCACACAGGTGTAATTAGTGGAAGGTTCTTTAAGGGGACACTATAGGCTGCCCCAATTTTTTTCTCCCAGTGATCCAAACTGCACCAAATTTTCTTTCCATACGAACAACATCTTTCATAACGCAAAAAGTTAAAAATTATTCCTTTCAGTTGATCAGTATGGGCAGAAATTACTAAAAGATTGTCTTTTCCTTAAAAAAAAATTGATACCAACTAAGTTATTTACCACTACAAATTACTGAAACTTTACAATCTTTTTACACTATGTACTCATTGCACAGACTAATAATTCTGTGCATGGGTTTGGAAAAATATGAAATAGTTCCTGAAATAAAAAATTGTTTCACAAAATTAATTTTTATTTCCAAAAATTAAAGTTAAAAATTATTTAAAAATAAACTATAACTATTTTAACTTATATGGATGCACAGAATTATGGGAGATAGATATCTTCACATGCTACAAAAATATTATTGAGATTGGTTAATATTTTCTACTGAATAGTTGGTGTAAAGTCCAAAAAAAATGAATTGTGCACCAAAACAATTTTAAAATATTAGAATGTTTCTCTTCTTCACCCACTGTCTAAAAGTCCCCAGAACCATATGTTTCCCTTCCTTTTCTCTTATGGCGTCTTCTTCACCCAATTTCATCTCCTTGGACTGTTTTCTCATGAATTTCATTGCTCCAGGCTGCGTCCAACACTCGGCTGAATTCGCCGTTGATCCCGTCCTTTGCAGAAATATTGCTATGTGGATATATTACAAGGAATGGGAATCTTAAAACTCAGCAATTTTTCTAGGTTTATGCGGTGTCTTGTGTGGGGTTTTGCCTAGGAACACCAAGCTGGCTCATCCGTGCATGGACCCCGACCGAGTTATCTACTTCAATAAGTGGTGTGGAAATGATAACGACGAGTTTGTATCAATTTTTTATCGCTAAATAGTTTGTTGAGTTTTTTTTGTGTTCACTTTTTTCACTCTCGTTGATTTGTTGTTGTAGGTAACAATCACACAATGAGACAGCGAGGAGCATTTCAAGTCGGTGCTATTCAAATGCTCCTCGCTGCCAGGGTGCGCGCGCATCTTTGCGGCTCCTCATCCGACTGTCCCGAGACAGAAGTGAGGTATAGGTGTACATTCAGGAGAATAGATTGAAACATTTGCTAAGATAATTATTATAAAATTACTAAGAGTACAGAGATTCACGAGGTTCACTCTTCTTGCATTGATGTAGGAGGCCATTCTACAATAATAATTCTTCTTTATTAGTGTTGGGAACACTGATTGAGATGTCTTTGTTTATTTTATATATTAAGCAGCCCTAGGATCTAGAGGGCATTGACTCAAGTAGTTAAGTAAAATGGCGTCCAACGGAACGGACAGCATGTAATGCAAGATGAATAAAGTTTCAGTTATTTTATGTATATTAATCTATCCATTGGTGGAGGGCCGAACATTTGACATTTGGCGCCCAGCGTAACGGCACGATAGTTTTTCTCGTCAGTGTTTTGTGATTACTTCCGCAATGGAGAAGGTTAAAAGTAGAAGACGAATCGACAGAGCTTTGTTTGCGCGGCATTCCGTTGCACTTGATAAGTTTCTTGAAGAAGAAAGTATGAAGAAGTTCGAGCATCATTTGCTTCTTTGGAACAGTACTTCGAGAATATCAATGCCCAGAATGAAGAGGTTATGGAATGGATGTTGGAAAACGGTGCTAGTGAACAAGAACTAGATCAAGAAGCGCTGGCGGCTGACGAGTATCGCAGTAAGTACGAACTGTTAAAAGTGCGGCGTTTAAAAATTGATTCCCTAGACCGACAATCTATCACAAGTGAAGATTCAACAAGTAATGCTCAAGTTAATAGGAAAATAAAGCTTCCAACCATAGAATTTCGTAAGTTCGGCGGTGAACTCAGAGATTGGTTGCCGTTTTGGAACCAATTCCAGCGTATTCATGAGAATGTAGGCATTGCACCAGTTGATAAATTCTATTATCTTATTCAAGCTACGTTACCCAACTCCAGAGCTAGGTCTGTTGTAGACAGTTTTCCAGCCACAGATGACAATTACGTGTTAGTGATAGAAGCACTTCAGGAACGTTTTGGTAGGGAAGATCTTCTAATTGAAGTATACATCAGGGATCTTCTCAGTTTGACCCTGCCTGCTAGTAAAACATGCCGTTCACTCACGGAGATGTATGATAAGCTGGAGTGTCATTTAAGGGCACTTGAATCTCTTGGTGTCACAACTGGGAAATGTGCAGCAATCCTTTGTCCTTTGTTAGAATCGTGTATGACGGAAGACTTTTTAAGAGTATGGCAGCGAAGTTCTTTATATAGTGATATATCTAATGCAGAACAACGACTTAATAAGTTCATGTCCTTCATGAAGGCGGAAGTGCAAAATGAGGAAAGGATCCATGTGGCCATGTCTGGGTTTAAACAGTCAGCTGATAGGGCAAAGAAAGTGCAGAAAGATAGCAGTCTTAAATCATGTTCTAGGCAAGATGTACCAACAGCAATGGGTTTACTCTCGTTACAGGAAAATAAGCGTTCTGCTTGTATTTTTTGCAGTAATGAACACCATAGCAGCGCTGACTGCTATAAAGCACGTGATATGCCTCTCTCGGAAAAACTTGAAATTATTAAGGATAGGAAATATTGTTTTATTTGCATTAAACCAAATCATGTAGCTAAAAAGTGCACCTACAAGCAAAAATGTTTGATTTGTGATAAGCGCCATGTAATGTTGTTGTGTCCAGATTTTAAGAGAAGTAAGAATGTAGTTAACAGTACTGACTCCCCTAGGCCTGACGTCATGACTGTACAGAAAGATGAAGCCCTTGCTAACTTAACGTGTGATAATAGTGTGCTGCTTCCTACGCTTCTGGTGAAGGTTCGTGGGAATGGATGTGAACGTACTGTGAAGGCAGTTCTTGATACAGGGTCACAACGGTCATATGTGTTGAAGGGAACAGCACGGGAAATGAATTATTCTCCTGTTGGGAGAGAAACTATTGTCCATTCACTGTTCGGAGGTCAGAAAACCGGTATTTGTGAGCACAATAAATATAGAATTCATCTTGCCAGTCTCAATAATGATTATTTGTGCAATTTTGAGGTCTTGGACCAAGACAATATTTGTGATAATGTACCTCATATTCAGAATAGTGCCTTAGTTAATGAAATACTTGATAATACCAACAATATACAGGAAGCCATAGGTACTGCAGGTCCTGTAGAAATTCTGATTGGTGCTGACATTGCTGCCAGACTCTTCACGGGCAATGTTAGAAGTGTATCATGTGGTTTGATAGCTATGGAGACCAGGTTAGGTTGGACCATTTTTGGTAAATATCCCAGTGAACAACCCAGAGTTACAACTGCTATGATTGTCACCTCAATGTTGTTTAATGATTTAAACATCTCAGATCTTTGGAAATTGGAGTTGATTGGCATTACGGATCCTGTTGATCGGAAAACTAAGCTTGAATTGCAGTTGGAAGTTGACAAGCATTTTCAAGAGACTGTAAGGGTGAATGGTGAAGGTCTATATGAAGTCCATCTTCCCTGGAAGGATAGGCACCCCCCTCTTCCATCGAATTACATCCTGGCAGAAAAACGACTGGATTCTACTATAAAGAAATTGAAGGCTAATAACCTGTACCCAGATTATGAACATGTTTTTGAGGAATGGCTTGAAGAAGGTGTCATTGAACGGTTTCCTGACTCGGAGATTGTTAGTGATAGCTGTCATTATCTTCCTCACAGACATGTAGTGAAAGAAAATAGCACCACCAAAATTAGACCTGTGTTCGATGCATCAGCTCGTGAAAAGAATAGTCCATCATTGAATTCGTGCTTGGAGAAAGGGAGATCATTGGTAGAACAGATACCTCCACTTCTTTTAAGATTCCGTCTGAAGCAAGTGGGAGTTGTGGCTGACATCAGGCGAGCTTTCTTGCAGATTAGTGTACATGCAAATGACAGGAACTTCCTACGTTTTTTATGGAAGGATGATTTGGGGAATATAATTCTTTATCGACACAGGAGAGTTGTGTTTGCTGTTGTTTGTAGTCCTTATCTGTTAAGTGCAGTTATCAGACTTCATCTCTCAAGGATTCTAGATGAATGTCATGAGGGAATTTCTGCATACTCTGAGACCATAATTAAAAGTCTTTTGGATTGTTTCTATGTTGATAATGTAGTCACTAGCCTTGATGATGATCAGCTTAAAACATTCATTCACGAAGCCACCTCTATCATGGCTGATGGCAAGTTCGAATTGCGTGGATGGGAGTTCTCAGATCCAGATATACTTACAGAGGCTTGTCTCATTAATGTACTTGGTTTAATCTGGGACAGAAAGCATGACACTCTGGCCATAAGCCCAGACTGTTTCCAGAATTATCCAGAGAAAATTACCAAAAGGAGTATCCTTTCCACTGCCCATAAGGTGTTTGATCCAATTGGTTTTTCTTCTCCTGTGACCCTAGAACCAAAACTTATCTTAAGAGAATTATGGAGTGTAAACATTGGGTGGGATGAAGAGGTGGATCAAGGCATTGCCAACAGATTTGTGAAATGGGCAGAAGATGTCGCATGCTTGAAAGACTTGAAGATCCCAAGATGGTTACCTTCTAACAGTGGACCTGCTGAATGGAGTGTGCATACATTTTGTGATGCCAGCAAGGATGCCTACGCTGCAGCTGTGTTCCTGAGGGTGGAGACGACTCGGCAAGTAAATGTACAGTTGGTTCAGGCAAAAACAAGAGTTTCCCCCACAAACAATACAGTCACGATACCTCGTCTAGAATTGCTTGCTGCATTGATAGGTGCTAGGCTCCATGCAGCAATAATTGAAGATCTTCCCAAAAGCTGTGAGTCATACTTCTGGAGTGATTCATCCACGGTCTTAGCATGGATTAGAAGAGATGATCAGTGGGCTACCTTTGTGGCGAACCGTGTGAATGAGATAAGGAATCTGACTCAACCAGAACAGTGGCATCATGTTCCAGGGATTTGTAATCCAGCTGACCTGCCATCTAGAGGCTGTTCAGGTAAAAAGTTGCTTCATTCATCATGGTGGGAGGGCCCTAAATGGTTGCACCAAAAGCGTAGCTGTTGGCCTTCGACCGAAGTCAAGGTTGAAGAGGATGTTATTATTCAAGAAAGAAAGAGTACTGTTGTTTCCTCTATGCTTTGTGCAGATGCTGATTCTCTTCCAAGTGACTGGTACTACAGGTACTTTTCAAAGAGTGAGAAAATTATTAGAATGGTTGCTTGGATGGGTCGTTTTGTAAACAATTGTAGAGCTGCTGGCTCTGAACATTTTATGAAGAAGACGGGACCACTTTCTACTGAAGAAGTCACTTCTGCTGAGATAAGGGTCTTGAAACTAGTTCAGAAAGATGCATTTTCCAGTACCACGGACCCCAGAATCTCCAGCCTACAACCCTTTGAAGATCACGACGGTCTCCTCCGCTTGCGAACCAAGATCTCCAATAGACCCGACAACCATGACTTTCGGTATCCTGTACTTTTGCCCAAAAGTCATCCCTTTGTGTCACGACTGATTATGGATGTTCATATTCGAAGGTGTCATGTTGGCATTCAAGGTCTGCTATCGATTATGAGGGAAAGATTCTGGGTGATGGGAGGAAGAAGAACACTACGGTCAGTGTTAATTAAGTGTGCACTCTGCAAGCGCCAGGAAGCTAAACCCTTCGTAGTATCCACTCCACCACTTCCAGCAGAACGTGTGAGAGATGCTGCTGCCTTTGAAGTTTCGGGTGTCGACCTGGCTGGACCTCTTCATCTGAAAAACCACGAAAAGGCGTGGATTTGCTTGTTCACGTGTGGAGTTACCAGAGCTGTTCACTTGGAACTACTCCTGTCATTGTCAACAGATGCTTTCTTGCAAGCATTTCGTCGATTTGTAGCTAGGAGAGGACGACCTGCTGTAATTTTCAGTGATAATGGGACTAACTTTTCTGGTACTGAAACTGCCTTCAGTCGAATCGAGTGGTCGAAGGTACACGAGTACTGTTCAGTGGAGAGAATAAAGTGGAAGTTCAACCCACCCACTGCTGCCTGGTGGGGAGGTTGGTGGGAGAGGTTGATAGGACTAGTGAAAAGATTACTTCGGAGAACACTTGGACGTTCATCTCTTACATACTCGGAGATGGAAACAGTGCTATGTGACTGTGAAAGTGTAGTAAACTCGAGACCTCTGACATATACAGCTGATAATTCCAATGAACTAGGAGCAATAACGCCTGCCATGTTTCTTCAGGATATTCGTGAAGCTGCTGTGCCTGAGATTGATGTCATCGAGTCTTCCAGTTTGAACAAGAGGTTGAAGTACAGATTAAGACTTAAGGAGAATCTGAGAAAGAGGTTCCGTAGCGAGTACTTGGGTCTGCTGCGACAGCAGATGGATGTCAAGCAGCAAAAAATTGTTCAGGTTGATGATGTTGTCCTCATTGGCAATGCCAACTCAAAAAGACTAGATTGGCCTTTAGGAAAGGTCCTAGAACTTTTGCCCGGAAAGGATGGAGTCACCCGTCTTGTTCGCCTGAAGACTACATCTGGAGAGCTTCTGCGCCCAGTTCAAAGACTCTACCTCCTCCTAGAAGCCCAAGGAAGTGAACCTTCTACTTCAGACAGTGAACTGACTGTTAAAGAAGATAGTGGTGTTTCATGTGGTAGTGTGAGTGACGTAGGGGAAGAAATCAGGACAAGGAGTGGAAGAATTGTAAAAGTGCCAAAAAGATATTTTGATTAACTTGTCTGTTTTGTGCCAATTTGTTTCAGGTGTGAGCAGAATGTATAATGTTCCCAGGACTATGTGAAGTTAACTGTTCCACATCCGTTAACTTGGTGGGAGAATGTTGGGAACACTGATTGAGATGTCTTTGTTTATTTTATATATTAAGCAGCCCTAGGATCTAGAGGGCATTGACTCAAGTAGTTAAGTAAAATGGCGTCCAACGGAACGGACAGCATGTAATGCAAGATGAATAAAGTTTCAGTTATTTTATGTATATTAATCTATCCATTGGTGGAGGGCCGAACATTTGAGAATATTCTACAATACAGTAGCTTTCCTTCAACCCAAAAATACTCTACTCCTCCACAAATTTCTGTCTTAAGCATCTTCCTCGGTTAAGCCTCTGGTAGCCATGCTTCTCTTTACACCAACCATCCATCCATTGTTCCCTTGGTTTACCCCGTTTCCGTTTGCCTTCAGCTTGCCAATGTAAACATTAAATTGGGAATTCTACTATTCTGCATCCTTTTCACATGTCCAAACCATTGTAATCTTCCTTCTTCAACCACTGCATAATTTCTCTGGTTCTCGTAGGCTACTTCTAATTTTATCCAATCTTGATTTTCTTGCTGCCCTCCTCCAATAATCCATCTCTGTTACTAATAATTTGTTTGCATGCTGTCTGTTTAACGTTCAAGTTTCTGCTCCATATAACAAAGTACTTTGTACCAATGAACTGTAAACAAGTTTCTTAGCATTGTTTAAAATATTTCTGCTCCATAAAATGGAATTTAATGCTCCAATTGTTCTCCTAGGATCACTCACTCTTTTCTCAATTTCAAATGAACTTGTTCCCCCAAATATTTAAATTTAGTGACTGTTTGAATTTCTGCAATTCTGATTCCACCACTATTCTCTAATGTAAGGTATTCCGTTTTGTTGTAATTGATATTTAGTCCCCACATTTGATATTCCTCAATTAATTTCCTCATCATCATCATCATCGGTTTTAACTCAAATCCGAGTATAAAACTTCTTCCTTCAGTCCAGTTTGAGGATGTGTTTACGGTGACTAAAGAGTCATCATCTGTATCTTGAGTCAATATCACCTGGTCATCAGAAAAAAGAAGATGATGTAAGTAATACTCATGGTTCATCTGTAGGGCCAGGATGTTGATGACATGTCATCTTTTTTACTGAGCTGTCTAAAACAATGCTGAAGTACATAGAAACACCGGACGGGCCACCCCGCCTTCAAATATGTCATTTTTATTTTGCATCTTTTTGCATTATTTGCTATTTTTCCATTTTAAGAGCATTTTTAAAAGTTTGGTAGATTTTTTGGTCATATTTTAGAGAAATCGGCCTTTTAAGGTATTTAAAAAAAATCAAATTTAGTTCACAGCTTTATATGACGGGAGCTACGTCTCCCTACAAGATAATTTAAAATATTGAAATAAAATATTTCAGTATTGCTATTAGTAGAAAAATGTAGATCTTGGATGCAGAAGAACGGTACCGTGGGTATACAGATGTTCTTGTTTTCGTCTCACCAGTTATTAGCGAAATGGAATGTTACCTGCTCTGTCGACCAAGGTGAGCTGTGGAGGGGAACAAAGGGTAAGGGGTGTATATTCTTGTCTCAGTTCATTTTCTCCATTTTATAGTGCATTTTTTGAAATTTGAGGTCATTTTTGAAAATTTTAAGTGCATTTTTTGAACTTTTTTTTACGGCATCAACATCCGGTCCCTATTCATCTGTAATCCCATTATACAACATTTCCTAGATCATTTTCTTAAACAGACATCTAAATAAATCTTTAACAGCAACCCTGTAACAGACCCTTGGTTGTATATATTTCCCTGGATACATAACTTCCAACTTTAATCCGGCACTTCTTTTCCGAATACATTGATCGTAGTATGTTAATTACGTCTTCGCTTATTGGTGCTTCTCTTAGAGCTTGCCATAATAGCTTCCTGGGCACACTGTCATATGCTTTTTCCAGGTCAACAAACATCAATCCGATATCTTTAGATCTTTCTCTACATTTTTCTAAGAGCAGTCTTAATGTAAAAATGTGATCAATACACGATCTACCCACCGAAAAAACGCATTGTTCTTATCTATACAGTTGAACCTGCTTTATACGTAACTCTGTTCTGCGTATTTCATATTTGTACATAATTTCTTTTAGGTCCCGGCAAAATGTAATTTAAAGCATGTTAATTTAATCTTATTTAGACGTAATTCGCTGTTATACGTATGAAGTGTCAGTGAAATACATCTGAGTTTTGCGAAGCCTGATTGTAATTTAATGAGCACGTGTTGTTATAAAAGAGACTACAGTACTGTATTTATGTAGTTTCCTCTTGTCGGCGTGGACGGAGGTAGAGCGGTCAGGTTTCGGTGCTGAAACAGAACACAGAGTTTCTGTCTCATGTGGGACATGCTCTAGATTGTTCACACGTAAACAATTCTCATATTCAAACAAATGGACAAATGGGACAAGTAAAATGTCCTCGGTGCCGGTATCTGGTGTGTACTGTTGAACAGTAGTTTTATCATTCAGTTACCGGGTGAGTTAGCCGTGGTCGTTACGGCATGACTGCTAGCAGTCGCTCACATCCGGGAGGCGAGGAGGTTCGAATCCCCCCGCCGGCAACCTTGAAGATGGTCTTCTGTGGTTTCCCATCTTCCTTTCAGGCAAATGCCGGGGTTGGTCCCTAACTATAGGCCACAGCTGCTACCTTCTAACTCCTCGAACTTCCATTCCTACTTTCCTCCCCATTGGTACTTGTAGCTCACCCATTGGGTGTCCATCTCGAAGCAGCTACAAAAACTGGCGAGCCGAACATGTCCTCAGACACTCCCGGCATAAACGCCATACGCTAAAAAAAATCATTCAGTTGCTTTCGATTAGCCATGGAAAACACAAAAAGGAAAAGTTATACACTACATGAGAAAGTAAAATTCATACATGTGGACGCTAATCCGCACAAAACAAAAACTGAAATTGCTTCTGACTTAGGGATTGCTTATACCACGCTATGTACAGTCATCACAAAAAAAAAAAAAAAAATGCTTTTGGATGAGTTTTTAAAACTGAGTTCGAAATCAGCAAAGCGCAGCCGTCAGCAAGAAGGGAGGTACGTAGATTTGGAGAAAGCACTTTTCACATGGTTCCAGCAAAAGCGGGCTGCAACTCTACCAATTAGTGGAGACATGCTGAAGGCAAAGGTGATAGATTTAGCTAAAATGATGAGTATCACTGCTGATTTCAATGCTTCGTGAGGATGTTTGCAAGAATTTAAAGAATGTCATGGAATCACAGGGAGAACAATTTGCGGCGACTCAAAAGCTGTGGACGACGTCACGGTGCAACACTGGAAAGAAGAGGTCCTGCCGGGTATTATAAGCGATTACCAGCCTACAAACATCTACAATTGTGATGAGACCGGCTTATTCTACAGTCTCCTTCTTAATAAAACGTTAGCTGAAAAAGTTGTCTCCTGCCATGGAGGGAAGAAAAGTAAAATTCGCGTAACAGTTCTTCTTGCCACCAATGCAGATGGATCGGACAAACTTCCTCCACTTGTGATAGGAAACTCGAAGAATCCGAGGTGTTTTAAGGGTGTGAAAACAAAACTCAAATAGAAATTCTTGGATGACTATGCTTCTAATGGAACAGTGGTTGAAAAAAAATGGACATTAAAATGAAAGAGAAACAGAAAAAAATCCTCCTTCTTATGGATAGATGTGCAGCACATCCACCTCATCGTTCTGGAGAATGTGAGTGGAACTTTTCCCTCCTAACTGTACGAGTGTTCTACAACCACTTGATTTGGGCATCATTGCAAATTTCAAAGTGCATTATAAAAGAATGCTGGTTCAACATTTAACAACACTGAGTGATGTAGAAAATTAAACTCTCTCCATTAATTTACTACAAGCCACGGACTTTATTTCGGCTCTCTAGAAGCAGGTGTCATCCTCCACATCAGCAACTGTTTCCGCAAAGCTGGTGTCTTACTGGAAGATGATTATGGGGACGAAATTAAGTCTGACAATGAGCTTACGCTATCGGAGGGTGCAGATTTCGACATTTTTGTGCATTTCGATGATAATCTGGCCGTATGTGGGGTACAACGGGATGAAGAGATTATTGCTGATGTATGTCAACAGTGCGGTGGTGACGGTCCAGCTACAAGCGATAGTGACAGTGATGGAGATGACGACTTGAATCTTGAAACACCTGAACTAAGCGAAATGTCAAGTGCAATCGATGTGTGTAGGCGTTACATCAGTGTGAAAAGTTGTAGTAAAAATGCTTTGAATTCATTACTATGTTTGCAAAAAGAGGTATATACACTTGATGCAAGAAAAGTGAAACAAGCCAAACTATCTGATTTCTTTAAGGCTGGACCAAGTTCACAATATAGTCCAGTCAATAGACGAACTTCACCCTACATCAGATGCGGGATCGTTTTTTATTTTTTGATGTTGTTTAGGACCATTAGGTAGTTATTAATCCAAGTTTCCGTCATCCCCACCCCCTTGCTTCGTCCGTCATCTTGAAAAAAATGTAAGAAATCGGCACTTTTTTCAGTTTTTGGCCTCTAGCTCATTCCCAGTTCATTTGTTTGAAGATATGTTTAAATAAGAAAGTGTAGAGTACTAAATGTTCAACAACTTTGATTGGAAAGGTTTTTTTGTACGACCAAGCGTATTCGAGATACGAGAAGGCGAAAAAGGGCGAAAATTGGAGATTCGGCAAATTTTTCACTTTCGCTCCACTTTCCATCGCAAAAACAGGGGGACGACTTGATCTCAGCAAAACGTTTATTTAATGAAAGTTGTAGAGAATTTAATTTCCTTTGAAACTCATGTATCAAAAAATTATTACGAGCAATGGGTAGGAGTGGGGGTAAATTTAAGAAAACTAGAGGAAATGCGATTTTGTGATTCAGCCCTGGAGCACCGTGTTGGTGAAAGTTTTTCGTTTTCATTATATTACAACCATTTTCTGAACACAGCAGTGCATCTAAATCATATTTAAACCATTTTTTGTATAAATATGAATAGATGGGAGAGAACAAATTCGTTACACATTCATTTAAAAAAGTTAGTGTGTATCCTATTTACAAAATATAGATTACAATACAATGCATTTTATATATTAATTATTTACATATCAATTATTAGGGAATAATGAACACACTAAAATAAAAACTTTAAAACTTGCTACAGTAACCGGAGACGTTTCACAAAGGGGGTCGGGAGGGCTGACTCTTCGGCAGGGTCTTCGTCGAATGGCATGGACGGGTCGTCGATGTTTTCCTCTTCCTCGTCAGCGGCTATCAAGGGACCTCACCAAGACACTGTCTAGTACACACTGGGAAGGCCATTGCAAGACGTATTTGATACATATGTATCCGCGTCACGAGCGTATCAAATACGTCTTGCAATGGCCTTCCCAGTGTGTACTAGACAGTGTCTTGGTGAGGTGTGCTTTAACCAACTGAAGAGCCCAATAGCACACCGGGGCGAAACGCTGTCATTTTGTTGAGTTATGCCGGAACATTTAGCACAATTTGTGTTTAAATATATAATGGCTCAACGGACAATACATATATTTTCTTGAAAATTATATATCAAGGGACGGTTGTCGCAGGACTTTCCGCCACAGCAGAAATTGCAGAAAGTGGAGCAATGCAAACCGGCTTTTCTGTATCCACATGCTGCGGAACAGCCGGTGACACACCTGCATGATACCCTCTTCAGCAGGGTACGAGGAGCAGCATCTCTGGTGGTTGTTGTCGGAATCAAGCCCCTGCTTCCTCTTGTCCAGGCAAAGATGATCGGGTCTTTCTTCCAGCTCATCCAGGACATCACTTGGTGGCATACTCTCAAGGAGTGGTATCGCGCTGCATCGGAGGTTGGGGGCAGCTTTTCCAGGTTCAAGTTTGTCGTGGTGGCAACAAATTTTGTGTGTCAGAGGTCAGAAAGTGATTGGTCGATTTCCCAAACATAGAGGACGACCAATATTTGCTCTCCTGCTTTGGAGATGTCCTCTAATGTGGCTTCTGGGTCCATGAAGACATCACTTATCTCCAACAATAATGGATTCCTCCGGAACAGGGAACAAAATTTGGTTTTACCGAACCCAAAAATGTTTGACGTTGCGTCACACCCGATGATGGCGTGGATGAGCAGCAGGTTCTCGGCGAAGTCATACATAAATGATGAGGGGGAGTACATGACGTCAGGTGAATTGCCTCTTCCTGGTTTTTTAAAGTACACGTTGTTCATCGTATTTGCTGTCCCAGTGAGTAATAAATTGATGTCTTCCCCCACAATAATTACAGCGTCGTACGAAGAAGCCATCGATGTTGCAGTGGTCACAATGAGCACGTCAGCATCCTCCTCAGCTTGCTTGTTCATGATGTTGGACGCTTAAAGTGTTGTTCTGACGAGGGCAACAAATCGTTTTTTATTGCTCTCATTGGACAGAAAGTCTTGAGGAGTTGTGTTAACTGGGGCTTCATCAAATATCACATCTGCTGAGGCGTTCAGCTTGCGCCTTCTTGCTCTTTCAGCATTCTTGGTGCTCATCAGAAGATTGTCTGGGTACCCATCGAAGATGACCATCACCACTGTCCCATAATGCTGGTGGATGTACTTGGTATAATCGGCACAAATTTGCCCAAAAGTCGAATTTCGATTCCACACAACTTTGTGGAGCAGATGCCCACCATCGATGACAGTGAGGTGATTTGAGGGGAGCTCGAAATCTATGGGCAGGGGTGAGAACGCTGCATATAAAGCAGACTTTGTGCCCTTGCGCATGCCATCCTCGTTGAACAACGACATAGGGTACGGTGCAAGCTCATAAGAGAGGTATTCCTCAAGGTCGTCCTGGATTGCTTTTGCTGTGATAGAGTGTAAGTGGGTCCACAGCAATCTTCTTCTCCCCAACTTTCAAGATGTTCTTGTCAGCTGCTAAAGATATCACTTTGTCCTTCTTTTTGAAGGACACTTCACCGAAGGTTGTTCCCACTATTCTTGAGAGTCCAGCCATACCGACTTGCTGGGCCTTGTAGCAGTTCACCTGCTCACTTCCAACTACACCAGAGCTGATGCTCATAATTTCCTCTGCTTCAGGGAAAGGGGGGTGTTTTGAAAACCATTCGAGCAGCCTTTGCACATCTTGTTCGTCCGGAGTGATCTTGCTGGGCCTCAGCTCCACATGTTGTTCTGAAGACAATGCTGTAACTTCAGTGTACTGCTCCATTTGTTGAGCTATATCCTGAAGAGAAGTCATTCCAAGAGTCCGCTTCAACAATGTACTATCTGTCATTCCCCTTTCACCTCCAACTTTCATATATTTCATGATTTTCTGTTCGATTGCCATGTCAATCGAAACGCCTGACCAAAATTTGTTGACCTTCGGATTGTGAAATAACCTTCTTTTGTAAATTTTTGGAACTCGGTAGGATTCATTCTGTCTTCCAAACAGGACAATTCTTGAAGGTACAAATGCGCACTTTTTGCATAAGGCCAATGTCCAGCAGCATGGAAAAATGGTATCATCATCTTGATAGTGTCCAAGTGGAGTTGAAAGTTGCCCATCCTCTCTGCTTGTATAAATTTCTTCACAAAAGTCACCATGTTATAGTACTGAACCCAGAGCTGAGCTGTTGGACCTCTGCTTTACAATTAAGTGAGAGAAACAGTTTTTGTCAATTATCTCAATTCTTACAAAAATGACTTAGTGCCTACTAACAATGACCGATTCAATTATATATGCTGTGTGTGTGAGAGAGTGTGAGTGTATGTGTGTGGTTACATTTATACCAAAAATGGTTAAAATATTATTTAGATGGACTGCTGTGTTCAAAAAATGGTTGTAATATAATGAAAACGAAAAACTTTCACCAACACGGCGCTCCAGGGCTGAATCACAAAAAACGCATTTCCTTCAGTTTTCTTAAATTTACCCCCACTCCTACCCATTGCTCGTAATTGTTTTTTTTTTTTTTTTGATACATGAGTTTCCAAGGAAATTAAATTCTCTACAACTTTCATTCAATACACTTTTTGCTGAGATCAAGTCTTCCCCCTGTTTCTGCGATGGAAAGTAGAGCGAAAATGAAAAATTTGCCGAATCGCCAATTTTTGAGCTTTTTCGCCTTCTCGTAGCTGGAATACACTTGGTTCTAAAAAAAAACTTCCCTATGAACGTTGTTGGAAATTTAGTAATCTACATTTTCTTATTTAGACATATCTTGAAACAAATGAACTGGGAATGAGCTAGAGGCCAGAAACTAAAAAAAGTGCCGATTTCTGACAGTTCTTTCAAGATGGCGGACGAAGCAAGGGGGTGGGGATGACGGAAACTTGGATTAATAACTACCTAATGGTCCTAAACAACATCAAAAAATAAAAAACGATCTCGCATCTGATGTAAGGTGAACCCCCTTTTTGAGCCTCTATGGACTGGACTAATAATACAGTATTATATTTTCTGTCTTAATGTACCGTATTTGCTCGCGTATATCTCGCACTTTTTTTCCTGAAATTTCAACTAAAAAAATGGGGTGCGAGATATACGCGGGGGCGAGATATACGCGAGCCGAAAATACGAGTGAAATTTGTCGGTGCGAGATATACGCGGGGAATTTCCGCATTCCTCTTGTATTGTTTGGGCTTTGAAGATAAGGAAATCTGTGCTATACCACTCGCACCAACATGCTCGTATGTTTCGAAGATTGCGCAAGTAGGCCTACTGTTACATCGCAGAGAAACGCAGTTCAGTCTTCTCGAATCTCAATGATTTCGTTTTTATGTATTGCGTTGCTTCAGAGCTCGGCCGTGTGCAAGCATGTAAAGCGGCGCCGCGTGGGTGTTAGCACGCTTCAGCCGCGCTCGGCTAAGTTCGAGCTCGCTCGGGCATGTAGCGAGGAATCGATATGGAAGATATCGATCGTATCGATCGCTACGCGTCTGCGCTCTAAATTCTGCCTTGAATCATCCTTAACGAGCTCATGACGTCTTTTTCACAGGTTCTTAATGTCGCATAACCATAACACACGAACTGATGCAAACTTGCGTAAACTGACGCTATACTGTAGTGCCGCTACGAACGTACAAACTCGGACAGACCTCGCGCAAGCATGCGATGCGGCGCCGGCGTGACTGTTAGCACGTTTTAGGCCTACATTGTGTCTTCAGCCGCGGTCGGGTAAGATCGAGCTCGCTCGTACATGTAGTGAGGAATCGATATGGAAGATGATCGATCGTATCCAATATAAATGCTGGAGTTCCTTTTCTGCCTTGAATCATCCTTAACGAGCTTATAACGTCTTTTTCAATGACGACTTGTGGCGCGCTAAATCGAACGTGTTTATACCTCAAGGTTATTACGGTCATTTATATGACGGCGTCAAAAATGAATGCGAGATATATGCGAGTACTTTTTTCCCCCTGAAATTTCAACTAAAAAAATGGGGTGCGAGATATACGCGAGCAAATACGGTATGTATTGTTTGCTAGGATTTACACATGTAGGTCTATTCCATTGGTTTTTCAGTAAACATATCATGTGTTGTGTAAGTCTGATTTCGAAGTAATTCTGAGTTACAAGTAGTTTTTTTTTATTCCCCTTGATATACGTATAAGCCAGGTTCAAATGTATATTGATTTTCTAAGCTCGTCTTAACTATTCTGGAGAAAGTTTTCATTATAGAATTCAGTATACAAATTCCACTATAATTTTGACAACATCTCCTATCTCCTTTCTTTTATATAGATCTAATATACCCTAATTTCATTTCCTGTAAAATCTTATACAATTTTTTCAACAATGTTGTTATTTTATCTCCTCCATACTTTAGCATTTCTAAGTGTATCTCACCCTGACCAGCTGCCTTTCCATTTTTTCCTATTACTATGCAGTGTATAACATTCTCCTCAGAGAGATCCCAATTTACACTGTTATGGGTAAACTTCCCTTCTTCTTTAAAGTCCGACCTGGTTTCATTTATTAAGCCCTCATAATAATCCGCCCCTTTCTAGAGGTATCAGTCCAATTTTCATGTTGGTCGTTGAATTCCTTCTTAGTCCCCTCAACACTCTCCATGCTGCAGCAGACTGTTTCAATTCTAGTTGACAATAATAATTTACTTCCGCACATACTTTCTACCACTGTTCATTTTTGATGTTTTTACTTCTGGAAACACAATGTTTCTCTGTTCATTATACGCTTTCCTATCATCATCGTCATCATTTTCCATCTCCAGTTTGCTGTGTGTGGCAAACAAGCGCTCTCCATCTTGCCCGATCTTGGTACATCATTTGTTCTTGGGCATCGTCCCAGTTAAAACCATTCTTCTCCACCTCTGATCGAACTGTCTCTATCCATCGTCTCCTTGGTCTTCCTATTGGTCTCTTCCCTCTGACATCCAGGTTGAAGTACTTCTTAGCTGTTCTAGAGCTATCCTTCCTCATTACATGGCCATACCACTGAAGTCTGAGTTTCCCCAGAAAGTTGGTAACAGGGACTCTGATGCCAGCTGTTGCTCTGTGTACCTCATTTCTGATCTTGTCTCTCCTGGTACTTTGGTTCATAGTCCTAATAAATCTCATTTCTGTGGCTTGAATTCTACTGTAATCCTTACTTAGCAATGTACATGTTTCCATACCATACATAAGGATTGGAACAAAGTAAGTGTGATACGACGTTGCCTTTGCTGTCAAGGGTATATTTTGTCCCAAAGTAAGTGCCGAACTTGGTTATAGAAATGTGATGCTTTCTGTGTCCAATTTAGAATTTCTTGTTTGAGGGTGTTATCCTTGGAGACCATACTTCCAAGATACTGGAAGTGAGAAACGGATTCTAGTTTTGCTCTCTCCAAATGAGGCACTGAGAGCACAAGCGGACTAACCCACAATTTTTGTGCATTTGAGTTATTGACATTGATAACATTGATAACATTATACGATATGATGCAATGCCTGTTGATCTGTCTGTTTATCTGAAGGTTTGTCTAAGTTAGCAACGTTAACATTGCTGTTGCACGCAACCGCCGATAGATACCACTGAGAGCAGGAGTGGACTATGTGTCATAGTCCATTTGTGCTCTGTGCTGATGAACCTGGTAATAAAACACTTCCCTACAAAGTTGATGTAATAAAACGTTTCATAGAACAATTTCTGGCTTATGAAAGCCATTATGTGTATCATAAAAATAATTGTAGAAAGTAATTAGGACCAGATTTAAATTTATCTATTGTGTATTCACTGTACTGTGCAGAGGAACAAATGACACTTTCTCATTTCATTTTCCGCAAATTTCTTTACGAAAACTTCAATTTGTCATTTCATCCAACAGTGCCTGACTTGTGTCGAAAATGTAATCCTTTGCAGGTAAAAATATCAGCTTCAGAATGATAACGAGAAAATTGAGTTAATTGCAGAATGAGAATTCCATCAGCAAAAAGCTGAGTATGCACGGACAGGTTTACGGAGTGATTCTTTGCTTAGCAAATCAGATGGTAACATTACAGTATATATAATAATAATAATAATAATAATAATAATATCGTATGGCCTCGGGTGCCGGGTGAAGCTTTGTAATTTGACACCCAGAGGGTAGCTTGCATGTCAAATTTCGTTGTTCCTTGAATCACTATGAAAGTCAAGGAGGTTAGATATCTAAGCTCCTTGAACACTAAAGCGCTTTCTAGTAGAGAAATGAGGAACTTTGTGTTGGCGGAAACTCCCGAGATTAATTTTTGCCATTATGAACACGGCCTACTGAATTTAAATGGGTTCTTTGACATGCCAACATCGTATGACATGCGTGTCTTATTTTTTCTGCCATTCAAAAATCACTTACCACGGCCAGAAGCGAACCAGCAATCTTGGGGTTACAGTGATAACATTTGATGACAACTTTGCCTACACCAGTCATCTCAACTGGAGTTTGCTATTACCACGGCCGACTGAATGCGCTCATACCGGCCTAGACAATGAGACCTTTTTCATGAAATCTTGTTAGTTACTCAACTGCTCACACAGCGCTGTTCACCAAGCATTGCACGACTAAGACTTATCTCTACTTAGTGTAAAACAAAGTCCCCGATTCTTGGATATCACGGGTAATCTCGAGAACCACTGGATGGATTTTGATGCGGCTTTCACCATTCTGTACAGGTAATATCGAGGAAGATTTCTGTAGAAAATAATTTATTTATGATCAAAGGGAGCCAAGCAGTAACGATTTTAGATTTCAGTGAATAGGTCGAAGAAAGAACTTGACGTCCGTGCGCTTTTTAAGCTTACGCTGGACAAACCGTTAAAAATATCAATATACTATGAGTGCAAGAATTGTTCAGCATGAAAAATTCTACAAAAAAGTCCGCGTGAGCATATCTCTATCTTCGATACATCGCCCACTATAAGTGTTTTTAGTTTGGACGGGAGGGGGATTTGGCTTGCACCTCGCCATTCTTAAATTACGTCTGACAGGAATTCCTTGCACATTCATAACTGTTCCCGGGCGAAGCCGGGGCGGGTTGCTAGTGACACTATTATATTATCATTATAATTCCCACAATATCAAAATGCAAATTATATCACAAAATAAAATAGCGTGCTAATAAATCTAAGAGAAATTAGACATACCTTGCACCTCGTTACAGTTGAATTCGATCAGAATCACTCGGTTTTCATTAAAGTTTATGCATTTTTCTGCTGAACGGTTTGGAAGTTCGGCAACAGGAAACTAGGACTGTTATTTACTTAAAATATTCATTTTTGTATTTTTGTACTATTTGTGTTCATGATTTCATTACATTGTCAGAATTACCGACAGTAGTGGCTACGCTGGCTAAAGCGCAGCGTTAGGCCATGGGGCCAAGCTCTCTGCTGACTCGGTAGACGCGTGTGTTCGAGCCCCACCGTCGGCCGTCCTTGAAATGATTTTTCGTGGTTTCCCATTTTTCAACACCAGGCAAACGCTGGGACGGTACCTTCTAACAGGCCATGGCCGCTTCCTTCCACATCCTTGCCCAGTTTCATTCATCTTCATCCATTCCATCACTCATCCTGACGCGCAGGTCGCCCACGGGCGTCGACTAGAAAGACCTGCACTCGGCCTCTCAGGAGGCCACACGAAAAAAATGTCAGAATTAATGCTTTATTTAGTAGGGTATACTATTCAGTGTACCTATTATAAATAAAAATCGTGAGGTTTCTCACCTCCCCATATTACGAAACCCGGTTGCCTAATACGAGGAAAGTGCACTTTTAAAGTTAACAATAATATCAGAGGGTATTACAACACCAAACGTGCCCATATTTGTAATATACATAGTATATCGCCTGAGGTTAACATTGGTGAGAAAACCAAAATTATTCCGTTCCTTCTTATGTCTAATGTGAGCCCTATAAAAAAACTCCCCATATTTGGCGACTTTCCTCTACCCATTTTTAGAAGATACCTTATGCACTGGACAGCTGAATCCGTGATTAATTGTATAGGTAGCTTCGTAAGTCTCAGAACTCAGGAAGTCCTTTCTAGCAGCGTTACTAGCAGCTTTCAAAGTTTCAAGATAAGAAAGAAAATATTCCTCTAGCCAGTTTAGGCGACTGACATTTAATGAGAAAAAATGTCCTTTATCTGGATTTCTAGACTGAATATGATGATATGTGATGCTTACGTCATGCATAGCGAACCATTTATTAACGTTTTTCAAAAAAAATGGTTGCTTCTGCGTCCATGAATGTGTACGCTTCCGGGTGCATGCCTATATTTTCTTTTAGTGTACTAATGGCACCAATAACTTCTGACGAGAACACTTCCTTGGCACGCCGAACATTCATTTTTTCAAATTTAGTGGGTTCGATGTGTTTTTTAGTGAGGTGTCTGACCGGTTTGACGATCTCACCCTTTTGCATTGTGTATAGTAATGACAAGTATTTCCCTGAAATTATTCCAGTACCATCAGTCATCTCTCGTTACAGAAACTGCGTTCTAATGTTTCTTTTTAGAATGTGACAATGATCAAAACTAGGGAATACATTCCTAGACTCGTCGTATGGGTGATTGACCATTGGTTGCAAATTCCCTCCCCCTAAATGCCTCATCATTGTAGTGTTAGTTTTGTGATTATCAGAGACAGTTATTATAATTATGAAACCGCATTGTTCAACCTCGAGAATAACGTCCAGCAGGAGTTTATGTAAGTCCCGTCCTGACAGCTGCTTCGTGAAAAAGAAGGCACACGGTATCTGATAATTTGTCGAAAGATCTCTTAGCACAAAACACAACACACGATTAGCTGCTACTTGTTCCCGGCTGTAATTTTGATCCTCTCTTTCCTTTTAATGAGACGGTGTTGGAGCAGTGTCCTTGTACCCGAAGAAGGTGCAAGGTATGTCTAATTTCTCTTAGATTTATTAGCACGCTATTTTATTTTGTGATATAATTTTAATTTTGATAATGCGGAAATTATAATGATAATAATTATATAGTGTCACTAGCAACCCGCCCCGGCTTCGCCCGGGAACAGTTATGAATGTGCAAGGAATTCCTGTCAGACGTAATTTAAGAATGGCGAGGTGCAAGCCAAATGCCCCTCCCGTCCAAACTAAAAACACTTATAGTGGGCGATGTATCGAAGATAGAGATATGCTCTCGCGGACTTTTTTGTAGAATTTCTCACGCTGAACAATTCTTACACTCATAATATAATGATATTTTTAACGGTTCGCCCAGCGTAAGCTTGAAAAGCGCACGGACGCCAGGCTATTTTTTCGACCTTTTCACTGAAATCGTTACTGCTTGGCTCCCTTTGGTCATAAATAAATTATTTTCTACACAAATCTTCCTCGAGATCACCTTTACAGAATGGTGAAAGCAGCATCAAAATCCATCCAGTGGTTCTTGAGATTACACATTTAATATACGTACTGTTCAGCTTATTCCTTATCGCGCCTATAATGGGAGGGGAGTGCGCTCTACCGGCAACGAGTAGAAACTTTCCAATTACATGTTATACATGGGTTCTGACTGGGAATGTCAAGGCCGGTATAGAGCGCAGCTCGTATTCAGTCGGCCGTGCTATTACAAACGTCAGTTGTGGACATATTGCTTTGGCATCCACAATATGCAAAATGATGTGGCATACACGTTTCTTTGGAATGAATCCATTGCGTCGAGAAGGCCACAAAAAATTGATTCTTGTTTGCTCTATTTCATATGCAATTTTGTCTGAACCGAAAAACTAATAATGTACTCTGATCAGTGTGGAGGACAGAATAGAAACATAAATGTTGCTGTACTGTGCAAATACATTGTAAGCAGCTCAGAGTTCTCTGTAAAGGAAATAGAACATACATTTTTAGTTAGCGGACACTCGTACCTGCCCTGTGATCAGGATTTTGGCTTGGTTTAGAAAAGAAAAACGTATTTTCCTAATATTTACCTTCCTGAACACTGAAACTATGCTGTAGAGTGTGCCAAAAAAAGGAATTTATTCAAGGTAATCAATATGAATGGAGAATGTTTCTTTTCAACAAAACAACTCGAAAGAAACATCACTAATAGAAAAATTTCTTCTGGCAATTGTAAAGTACAATAGTTGAACATACAATGGCTGCAGTTTGAAGCAACCAAAGATTCAAAATATGGCATAAATACCTGAACCAAAGCCAAGAGACATTTCAGGAAATGGATGTGGCCAAAAGAACATCCAAATGCATCAGCAATCTAAAAACCACTTTATCCTCATGAAAAAGTAATTACAGAGGCAAAAAAGAAGGATCTGCTCAGTTTGCTTCATTATGTACCCCCACTTCATCATGATTTCTACAAAAAGTTAAAAACATCTTCCAATGCTGTAGAAACATTGCCTGTCCTGGATTTTGTGGATGATTTTGAAATGCAAAATACGGAAGTACTTAAAATTATAGAAAACAATGTCAAATGTTACATGTCGTCGTTGTTCCTGCAAAACCTCCTATGTGACATTTTCGTCCGTTTTCAGGTTATTGCTTTGTTAAATATTGGGAGCCATGACGCATCACATGGAAAAAGATCCTATGTGAAAATAAATATCTGGCCAATCAAATTTAAGGAAAACAATACCTCCGATGTGCGTGTGTCATATAGTAGGTCTGCAATACCTCCTATGTGACAAGGCGTGCACATAGCTGATTATGCAACGTCATTATTCTAAGTCTGGGTGTCACATAGGAGATTTTGGTTTACTCTGTGGCTTGAGTTCTGAACTGTTTGGTGTGTGTTTCGCGGTATTTTTATGAGCAGTCGATTAGTCAATTGTTTGCTGTTTGCGAGGAATGTCCAACAGTCAGTACCTTTCATTAGCCTGCATTATTGTGTTCTGAATGCATTATCACTGCAGGAGAAACTGCCATACATTATATTACCAAGTAAGTGTTATGTCGATTTAGTTTCACTGTATTATGATAAAGTGACTTCTCAATGAAGAATATGGAGGGAATTGAAGTGCATTGCAATTCAACATCAAACGTCAATTATTTGGCCTAGGCCTACTGTTGCAAAGTGATGCAAGCGAACGATACATTCTAAATTGTGCCTTTTCTCTCTCTCAGAATGCTTTCAAGAGGAAAGTTGATGGTGCAGATGGTCCAGGAGCTGAATAAACAAAATACCAGCAATACAGAGACAGACAATGACATACAACATTTTCACAATGACACTATAATGTTCGAACTAGGTCCCGAGCTTACTGAATTATTAAATGTTCCAGTTCAAGAGACACAAAATGTTAGTGAAGTAGAGGATATAGTTGAGGAAAACAACCATGTAAATAGTAGCTGTGACAAAGAACAAGCTATTCAAACATCTGTCAATGATAAACTTGGTTTACAACTTGAAGTTAATGGTGAACTGTGTGTGGAAGATTCTCTGTAAAATGAACATCTAAATGAAGAGTGTGGCATAGATGAAAGAAATGAAGAAGATTCAACGGGGAAGGGAGAAAGAATCTGTGATGCAGAAGAAATGGATAGAGAGTACTGTGAGGATGTCGACAATCCAAACATTATAGAATCTGTCAATGATGAACTTGGTTTACTACTTGAAGTTAATGGTGAACTGTGTGTGGAAGATTCTCTGGAAAATGAACATCAAAATGAAGAGTGTGGCATAGATGAAAGAAATGAAAATAATTCAACGGGGAAAGGAGAAAGAATCTGTGATGCAGAAGAAATGGATAGGGAGTACTGTGAGGATGTCGACAATCCAAACATTATAGAATGTGGTACGAAGAGGAAGATAAATAAAAATAAAAGACTCAAGGGGCTGGAATACCTAGGATTTCAGAAGACTGAGGATAAGGTGGTTCAAAATCGTTTAAGGGAATCCAAACAAGTTTTGCCTAGATGCAAACACACTACCACAACTAAGAAATCTGAGCGCAGTATTCGTTGCTCTGAAATAACAGATGAAGAAATAAATAAAATATTTAGCACATTCTGGAACCTACATTCTTGGAATGATAAGAAAACATTAGTTTGTGGTTGGGTAACAACAAGAAATGTTTTAAGGAGGAGGAAATCAAGCGAGGAAGAAACGAGGAAGAACACAGGCCATGATGTATTTTTAAGAAAACCATCAGGCGAAAAGGTGAGAGTATGCAGAACTTTATTTATAAATACTCTAGCGATTGGCGAAGATATGTTTAAAAGGTGGACAAGCGACGATGACTGTTCTCAATTCAATGAGAGTGGGCATGCAGTAGACTCAAATGAACCAGTTGCAAAGAGAAAGCGTGTTACTGTTTGTGACAATGTGAAAGAGTGGCTAGATCATCTGCCGAAAGTTCCCAGTCACTACTGTAGGGCCAGTTCCAAGAAGACGTAGGTAGAGTCCTCATTCCGGTCGATTCTTCACATGTATAAAGTGTATATGGCATGGTGCAAGGATAGTAGTGTACAGCATGTAGGAAGGAGGTGTTTTTCCGAAATTATGAAGAACAATATAGCCATACATGCTCCAAGGAAAGACCAATGCGACATATGCTGTGGTTATAAAGCTAAAATGGTCAGTGAGGAAGTTTATCGGGCTCATTTGAAGAGGAAGAATGAAGCCAGAGAAATGAAGAATCAGATGAAAGACAGCGCCTCCGAAGAGAAACTGGTGATCACAATGGACCTCCAAAGTGTGCTCTTGTGTCCAAGACTAGCTGCTTCCAAAGCCTATTACAAACAAAAACTGCAGCTGCATAACTTCACTATTTATGAACTTAACAACCAAGATGTTACACTCTATGTATGGCATGAAGGTAACGGGGGTGTTTCATCAAATGAGTTTGTGTCTTGCATAGTCCATTACTTGGAACATATACCGAAACAGTACAGGCATATTGTCCTAATTTCCGATGGATGCGCCTACCAGAACCGGAACAAAACCCTGGCCAGTGCACTGAGCGATGTTTCCAAGACAAACTCCATTATTATTGAGCAAGTCTTCCTTGAAAAGGGCCATGCAATGATGGAAGGAGATAGTGTACATTCTACTCTAGAGCAGTACTTCAAACCACCAATATTTTCACCCATGGACTACATTAGATCAATGAGAATGGCCAGACCTAAAAAGCCATATAACATTATTGTCAACGAGTTTTCATTTTTCAGAAATTTTGAAGGCTTGAACTGCAACCTGACCTCCCTGAGACCTGGTAAGAAGGCTGGAGATCCCACTGTCCATGATCTGAGGATGTTAAAATGTGGTGAAATATCATACAAATTAGCATACTTTGAGGAGTGGAAACTGTTGCCTCACCGACGTAAAGAATGCCATCATACTATGGTTCAACCATTGTACACATCACAAATTCCAATCACGGAATCTAAATTCAAGCATCTTCAAGAACTGAAGTCAGTAATAGAAAAGGACCATCACTCATTTTATGACTCTCAGCAATACAAGTGAAGATGCGAAGCCAGCAATGAAAGGCAATGAGAATTTTTTCATCTTTACTTATTTTCTCGAATATTTAACTTTTTACTCAAATTTATTTTTCTATAAGTTGATTACATTTTGTTATGCAACAGTATTAGTAGAAGTAGAAACACATTTTATATTATAAAAATGGCAATCGCATTACGTGTGCAAGAACGTAAATTAATGATGAAGCTATGAACAGTAAGTACATTATTTGGGTGCAGTTTCTCCTATGTGGTGAAATGGAAAAGGCAAAACCTTCTATGTGCGTTCGATGAATATATTTCCATTATTGTAAATATCCACTTGTTTCGATGAGCATTGTTGTTAATTATTATGACATCTTAGTGCAAACATGTGTTATTCAAATTTTTGGTGCAATAAATGTGCAGTATTCTACCAACAAACTTGTTTTTTGCTTCTCCTGAAAAATTTACTATTTTGCACATAGGAGCTATTGCAGGAACAACGACGATGTACTATGTAAAATATATAATAATAATGCAACCGGCCGCGGTGGCAGGGAGCGCTAATGCCCTACCTCGCTGGCATCGGGAGAGCTTGGGTTCGAATCCCACCTCGGCCGTCCTGAAAATGGTTTTCGTGGTTTCCCATTTTCACCGCCAGGCAAATGCCGGGACGGTTCCTTTCAATAAGTCCACGGCCGATTTCCTTCCAATATCCCTTCCCTGACCCGTCCTGAAAAGAAAAGTACATGGTCATTGGCTGCATTAATAAAATTATTATAATAAACATCATCATCATCATCTTGCACAGTTTCCAGCCACTGGCCGGGTCTGTTTGGAACACAAGCCTCTCCAACGTCTTCTGTCTTCCCACCATCTCTCAGCCTCCACCCTTGTCCAGTCTTCTCCTCTCTTCTTCACGCTTTCTTCCAGCTCCTTCAGCCACCTGTCTCTCGTTCTCTTTCCTTCCCACTTCGTGTATCCTCCTGGGTATCCTCTTCTCCTCCATTCGTTTTACATGTCCATACCATCTAAGTCTAGATTTCTCTATACCATCCTGTAATGGTTCCTCCTTCATTAATTATCTGGTCCTCTCATTTCTTATTCTGTCCATCTTTGTAGCTCCAATACTGCTTATCAAGAACCTCATCTCATTGGCCTGTATTTTGCTCTTCTCCCTTCCTTTCATAACCCAGGTCTCCGAGGCATACGTCAGGATAGGGACATAGTACGTCCGATATATGATCTTTTTGCTGTTCTGAGGGACATTCTTGCTCCATAACATGCTTCTCACACTCCTCCGGAATGCTTCTGCCTGTCTCCCCCGCTCATTTATTTCTCTATTGATTCTTCCATTATCTTGTATCAGGCTTCCCAGATACTTGAAACTCTCTACTTTCTTCAGCTGTTCCCCATCAATTGTTATTCCCGTTGTGGTTCGCTTGTATTATTCCTTCCCACACGTCCAACTGTTCCTGTACCTCCTCCTCCTTGTTTCCCCAAATCATCATATCATCTGCAAACACCATTGCTTTCATCTTTCCTTCTCCAATTACTTGTGCCACTCGGGTCATTATGTCATCCATCACCACAATGAAAAGTAACAGTGACAGTGCACTTCCTTGTTTCAGGCCGTTTCTCTGTTCCAACCAGTCCGATCTCTCTCCTCCCACTTTCACACAGCTGACGCTTCCCGTATACATCGCCTTTATCCTCCTTATAGTCCATTTTTCTACTCCTATATCCTCCAGGGACGTCCATACTTTGTTTCTGCATACACTGTCATATTGTAGCAGTTTGTAGTTTGCTCCACGTTGAGCGTAACAATTGTAACGTTTTGCTAGCCCACACGTTGAGCGACAAATGTAACGGTTTGGCTGCCCCAAACTGTTGGGTGATAAATGTAACTGTTTACCTTTGCCTAAGCTATGTTGTTTTAATGGGCGCCAAGACCTCAACGCAATGCTGAAATCTAAATTTGTATTTAACAACGTCTAGCTCTGGTAGAACACCTTCAAGAATCTATTCACTCAGATCGTGGTATGATTTGATCATTAACCCAACAAACAATTGTATCAGGAGAAGGAATTGGTCTATATCTAATGCTACCTACTGAAAGCAAAGATTGCATTGTAAAAGAAATGAATTTATTATATAAAACAAGTATAGCAAAATTAATAATAATAAGTATAAAATTTAAATTGGAGCGTTGCGATTTTAATATTACCGATAGAAAATTACGTGAAAACGGAGTTTGATAAATTGATTTTACTCTTATTTCCAAGCTATGAAGTTACTGAAATATGAAATGTAAAACAAAGAGAAATGAGAGATTGCGTATTTCTGCGTCATTTGCGCTTACCACTGGAAATTGCCAAAGCATTTCCCTCGTACTTGATGATGCTGTGTGCTTCCCACAGTCTCCTGGACGTCGTCATCTCCGTCGAAATTTGATGATATTCTGGTAGATTAGATAATTCTATGGTCCGTACATCGGACCCAAACACTCGTACAACCACACTGGTTAAGTTTTACAAAAGTTAGTCGTCCACTCCACGGAACATCGGAGCGACTCCCGCGTCCAACCGTACTGCTTTCGTCTTACACAGAATGTCCTCGTTCCACGCCGCGCCGAACGATATATGCACACGTTGGCTCCCCACTCCAGTCTCAACTTCCAGCTTACGTGGTCTCCACTGATTGGCTGAGCACGCCGCGCTAGATCCCCACTCTGGCTCATTACACTCGGCGGGAATGAAGAAGTCGATTTCCGTTCCATATATTCGCCTTTTCTTGACGATGCGACCCAGCCTTGCGTAATACTTCCTGACAAGATTAAGCTTTTATTTGAATTTCCAGTGAGTCATGTCTCTCAAATACCCTAACTGACAAAACTCCGTAAAATCCCGTAATCAGATAATTTTCTATGATATCGTCGTTCGTAATAATTTGCATGATAGCGTTTTCTAAGACATAGAAAACCTATCTGTATACTTATAATTTTTATAAAATGCTCCGAAAATATCTAAATAATAATTATAATAAATTACTAATAATAATAAAATAACATGAAAAATTCTCTTGGCTGAACAATTTGCCGCGTAAATAAATATAGAATGGCTTCCTACTGACTTATGCCAGTGGCATAAAACCCCTCGAAAAACACGTTACATATTCGCCTCGGATCATCGGATGATTTACCGTGACGACGGTCCATTATCCGATTATCCCAGACACGTTAATAAACCCCATCCAAAATACATATTACATAAATGAAATCACCCTAAATTACAGATATATACACTCATAATTTTTCTTCACGCACTTTGCGTCAAAGTTTGTTGTCACTATGGATTGCACTTTGCAACCAGTCCAATGTTTTACATATAGAATAGTGTTCCACGGATATTTCCGCCTCTCAAATTTCTCTATGTTGGAGAAATAGACATAATTAATGTGTGAGCACTATGTATTTATGATGTCATATCACACGCATTGAAGGTGTTCTGATATATTTATATCACCATAGAACTTCCTAATTTCACTGGAGGTCCCTTCCTTATGGTGAAATTTAATCTCACTTATCACTGAGCACACGATCACACTATTGTGGCAGCGCCTCGTGACCATAATACTTGATCTCTCTTTATAAAAGATGAAATTAATATTGACTTCTGGAAAAAAAAACAGTAAATGCGCATTACATATAACACCAAATATTTCTGTGCCGTAATCGCCCTGTCTTGTTAAGTTCCCGTAGACCATATTCTACTTAATACTAGTTCTCAACACAGAAATAATACCATTGTACAAATTACCTTAAATTACACACTTACAAATCTTACATGGCGAGGCCGTAAACAGAAATCACGTGTGCTGATATGTATGAGTTTCATGAAGGACTGTCTCGCATTCTGATGGCCCATCTTTTGCCTCGTGGACGCCTTAAGCAAAAATACCCTGTTCAAGCGCTCACCCATGTCTTGGAGGCAAATGGGAATTCACGAGCGCTACCAAATTCTGGCCTTGGTGTATCGAGACATTTTAGTGCTCAAGAGCATCCGACAATCCCGTCATATTTCCCTGTACCTTAAAAACTCTCATTTACTTACATACTACCCCCCTGTGTGACTTCTGATACGCCTGCCTGGAAGACCAGATCCTCCCACGCACCAAATACCACACTTACTCATTTGATAGGCTGGCTCGCCAGCTAAACACACTCACTTTATGACACATATTTTCGTAGTCTATGTATATTATACGTCCCGTATAATCTGTTTCCCTTACTATCCTCCAGCACATATGCTGTTTTTCCAATACGTTTGGAAACTATAAATGCTTCTGCGTCACCTGCTTCCGACCTTGCAAGTGGCTCCCTTAAATGAACGTCATCACGTTGCTCGACCTACCTATTTCTCAGTAACTGTAACGATGCCCTGTTGCCTAACTGTCCACACATGCTAACCCTTCTTTCCTCTGGTGTAACACCTCTACTTGACACTCTATGACCTAAAAATGTCACTTCTGACTGACAGAATGACGACTTAGACAGCTTCAAAGTGAACCCTGCCTGATCTAACTTCTGAAAAACTATATCTAAATGACGTAGATGCTCCTCAAAACTGCGTGAACTAATTACCATATCATCTATGTAAATGGTTACAAACTCTCCTGTGTCATCCCCTAATGCGATGTTTAAAGCCCTAATTAAAGCTGCTGAACTACTCTTTAACCCATAAGGTGTTCTACAAAATTGATAAAGGTTATATTTATGACTAAAAGCTGTAAATGGTCTATCTTCGTACATAAGTGGCACTTGCCAAAAACTGGAACTCAAATCTACACAAGTGAAATACTTCTTCCCCTCAAATGTTTGCATTAATTCCTCTATTGACATAGATTTCAGCTGATCTGAACTAATTCTACTGTTAACCAAACGAGCGTCTAAACAAATACGAACTGTGCCGTCGGTCTTGGGTACCGTGATCAAAGAATTAACATATGGACTGTTAGAGTGCTCAATAATCCCATCTTCAAGCATCTGATAAATTTGTGCCTCAACTGCACTCTGATAAGCGAAAGGTACAGGATATCTATGTCCTGTGAAAACTGACCTATCAATAACGTTCAATGAATGTGTATAGCAATTGGCCATACCAATGCGATCCTCAAAAACTCTCCTATTACACAATAACACATCATAGAGCCAGGGGCGGATTTAGGGGGGGGGCGGGGGGGGGGGGCGACCGCCCCCCCCCTGACTTCAGATAAGGCGGAGAAAAGGGGAGAAAGAGGAGAGAAAAGAAAGAAAGAAAAAAAGAGAAAAAGGAAGGGAAAGAAAAGAGAAAAGAAAATAGCCTATCCGTGGCGAGTCGAGCCTGCGCCTGTACTGACAAGTCTGCGCTGGAACCAAGCCGAGCCGAGCTTCGCTTTCGAAGTGTCCAAGCGTTTGGTGGTCAGTCTCAGTCAACAGTCAGTGCGCGGTGCGCGTTCTTAACGATAGTGTTGGCAAGTGCGTTCGCTGATATTTTTGTGCGGATTCTCGAAGGCATTAGAACCATTATGGTAAGTGAGGTAGTCGTGGTGTGCTGTGTTGTGATTTTTTGTAGACGGAAATACCCAAACCCCCCTTTATCGTCCCTCCCACCTGAAGGAGTAAACCAAAGCTCTAAACATAGAATCGTTCAAACTCACTATGTTGCAAAATGTATTTTACATTTTAAGCCGTGCAGAATCGGCAACCATAAATGTACAGAACGTGCGTTATTCACGCCTTATTGAATAGAATTTATGTATAAAATTTAAATTATTAAGTGACTAAGTTTGTATAAGTGTGAGCATTCGCGCGTTTTTTTATATATTTTATTCGCTCGTAGGTTTTGTGTGTCCTGTGCGTCTGAAAGGACGGATAATATAGTGCTTTCCGTTTATTACACATGAAACACATGAAATGAGGTAATTTTAGAACACCTCCAGACGCACAGTGAGGAGAAGAAGAAGTTAACAACAAACGTATTCGACAATGACGCTTGACATTATAAGATATGAGTTAGGGTATAATATCGAGTAAAATATTAATAGAATGAGGAGTTACTGGTGCCAGCTTGTGGAGCAGTGAAATGAAGCAACCTATATTTGGTTTCTCTATTCCTAAGTAGGCTACACACAAACCTGAGCACAATGTGATGGGGTACGCGGAATAAATATAATTGACCGACGCTAAATTACATTACAAACCTATCAACGTAAATGTAAACTCAACTTACTGCACGAATATTATGATATTGGCGGAAAGAGGATGCTGTGAGTTTCTGAAAACACAAGACAATAGTTCGCCTCGCGTTACAAGTAACCCACTTCAAATGAAAATCATCCAAAGTCCTTCATAGAAGTCCAATTATTTTGTCTTGAAATACTTATACTTATCCTAGTGAAGTACTAGTTTAATTTTAATCGGCAATTAAAAAAGAATTAAAAAGGACAAAGTTGAGGTTCCGGTTTAAAAATCTTAGACTAACTAAAATTCGCGAGATAGAGGAATACCTCTTACGGACTGATCAAAAATAAAATGCAAAACCGCTTTAGACACGAAAATGCCTCGGTCCCTTGATTATTATCTAGATTGGGTTTTACGGAGGGCCTATCTGAAATACTTTTGTGATCAAAGAAGCGCCTTCTTAGCATTGCCTGCATTTTTATTTTAACCCACCGTTCGGTTTCTGTTCTAACTTGGCTACGTGCAATGTTTTCTTTGTACGATACAGACATTGACGTTGACATTTGACAAGCGAATTTTTCAAAAGATAAATTTCATTAGAGCAGTAGTAATTTATCTTTTTTGTTTGATTCCTTTCAGGCTAATCGCGAAAGTGGGGGAAGGAAAAGGAAAAGCGACCGCTGTGGAGATTTGAGAAATTATTTCGGTGCCCCTAAAAAAGTGGTACAAATCCCTGAGCACTCATCCCCGTCCCGTCCCGAAGTTGACTCTGAAGGTGCTTTCAGTTCCGATCATCGTGGTGATGGTGATGACAGAGGAAATGACTGTGAAAACGGAGGCGCTAGTAATGATGCTGAGGGTTGCAGAGCTGGACTGGGTACCGGTAGTGATTGCGGCGTCGACGGTGGTGCTGAAATTGTTGGTGGCAATGTTGGGCTCGGCGGCGACGTACGCGCTGGAAACTTCGCTGACGGCAGAGGGCTCGGTGACGGCGGAGATGCTGGAGTCGGCGATGGTGGTGGCAATAACAAGAGCAAACAACCTATGCCCGGACCCTCACATTCACTTCCAACGGAGCAACTGATTTCACGTCCGTCAAAGGATTCCTGTCGAGATGCTGCTGCCTGTGACAATCTTGGAAACGACGTCGGCTTGTATATAGGTTCAGGAAAAAAACAGGCCTGATGACGGAACACTTTCTACCCTTTTGACGAGTCACTGGCAACCAAACGCGAGTTATTGTTTTCCTTTCTCCGTTCACACCAAGGGCGGAAGCGAAGAGAAACGACACCTTCACCTGCAGCACTTACAGAAGTTTCCCTGGGTCGTTCTCTCTCCATCACGTAGAGGACTCTTCTGTTTGTTCTGCCCTTTTTTTGCGAAGTCTACCGGTGGCCAAGGAAGAACGATTCTGTTGAAGACCCTGGTCAAGGAACCTCTGATGAAGTTCGCCAAGCTCCTTGGGAAAGACGGTGACCTACAGAAGCATGAGGCGACGAAGTACCACGAAGAAGCTGCCTTGTGTGCTGAAGACTTTTTGCGCAAGCAAAGAAATCCGCAAGAGCAGCTTCCCAACCAAATGGATAGCTTCCGCCTGGTAAAGATCCAAGGAAACAGAGCAAGACTTGCTCTCATCTTGATGAACATCGAGTTTCTAGGCCGACAAAATATCGCCTACCGAGGTCATCGTGATGACGGCCCAATTGCTCAAGAGGAGTCTTCACAAAACGACGGCAATTTCCGGGCTCTGCTTCGGTTCCGGATGAAAGTTGGAGACGTCAAACTGGCCAAACATCTTGCAACGGCGGGACCCAGAAGCCTTTTCACTCGTAAAACGATCCAGAACGAATTAATTGAGCTGTGCGGGGAGAACATTCGCGAGCAGATCATAAGCCGCGTTCAAGAAGCCCGATTTTATTCTGTTGGATTTGACGAGACAACAGATGTAGCGCACATCTCTCAGCTGACTTTGTTCTTGCGGTATCTCTGGAGGAACGAAATCAGGGAGGATTTTGTGGGCTTCCTAGATGCTCGCAAATCTGCGGCGGAAGAGAAAGAGAAAGATACTCAAGGAAGTGAAGAAGAAGGTGATTTCCCTAGTGAAGACGACGATGAGAATCCTCAAGCAGCGGCAGAGTCTGCTGTTGAACCAAAACTGACTGGGGTAAAGCTGGGAGGCATCGTTGCCAAGAAGATTGATGACTTCAAACTAGACCCCAAAAGCTGTGTTGGCATCGGAACTGACGGATGTTCGGTGAACATATCGGAAGCTGTAGGGGCAGTACAAGAGCTGCAGAAGACTGCAGTTCATGCTGTTCGGGTGCCCTGTTACAACCACCAGCTCAATCTGACGCTTTCGAAATAGTCCAAAGTGCAAGCAGTTAAAAATGCATTTGGAACTGTGGAAGAGGTGACGAATTTCTTCACAGCGTCCTCGAAGCGTAATTTTGTGTTGAAGAAGACTATCAAAGGCCAGCTTGTCGCGCTGTGCGATACGCGTTGGGTTGAACGGCACGACACAGTTTTGAAGTTCCTGGACCAATTGGACGACATTGTGAACGCGTTGGGAATCGTTTCTCAATGGGATGAAAATCAGTCAGCGCACAAAGCCGAAAGTTTGCTGGCCAGCATCACTAGTGGGCAATTCATCGTCACACTGTGCTGCATAGCAGAAGTGCTGACTCGGACGGAACCTCTCAGCCGTCTGTTCCAAAGCGAAAATCTGGACGTCCAAACCGCCTCCGAAACCACTCGGAATACGATCCAAATCTTCAAAGAAAAGCGGTCAAACGTCGAACAAGAATTTTCGTCGGTCTTCGACAACGCCAGCAAGCTTGCGCGTGAGCAAGGCACCGCTATCGACCTGCCGCGTCTTGTCCAGAAGCAAAAGAACAGGGCTAACGCGCCGGCTGACTCGCCCGAAGAGTACTACAGAAGGAACATCTACAGTCCTCTTCTTGACTGGATCTTGGAAGACCTCTCAACGCGTTTCACAGACGACGTCTTAAACGCATATCAGCTGAACGTTTTTCTTCCCCGCGTCGTAGACCCAGGATTGAACATGGATCGTCAAATCAACTGCACTGAGGAGGACATAAGCATCCTTTCCGAGCGCTACGCTCCTCTACTTCAAAAATCGCAGTCGGAACTCCGGGCGAAGATGCATGCCGAGACATCCCTTTGGGCGGCGAAATGGAGAAGAGAGAGCGAAGCTGGACGCCCAATCCCTTCAAAGGCGGTGGAGGTCTACACAGCTTGCCATCCACAAGTTTTCCCTACCATCAGAACAATGATTCATATTCTTATTACATTGCCTGTCAGTATTGCGACCGGGGAAAGATCATTTTCTGTTCTGAAGTTAGAAAAAACTGAGAATAGGTCAAGATGCGGCGAGGAAAGACTGAACGGCCTAACTTTAATGTATGTACATCGAGACATTAAATTAGACTACGATAGAATCATTAACCGTTTTGCTTCCAAGAAAGCCCGAAAGCTAAAACTTCTGTTGTAGTGTTACGGCAGGGAAGGAGCCTAATGTGAGACCATTGGGAATTGTGAGGCAATAAATATTTTTTTCATGAGATGTGCTTTTGATTAAAGTTCATTCCCAAGACCTATTTTTGTCGTTGGTTTGTTTTTTCGTTGAAAGCATTTTATGATGTTTAGAAGCTTATTGGATCGTTACCTTCTTTTAAAAGAAAAACAAAAGGATCAGTGCCAGTAAAAAATCGCAATGAAATATGAAATAAAAGTACCGGTGCATATCTTTCCAGTAGTCTCGATTACTAGCAAAACTATTATTTTATATTGACTAAGGTACGTGGTGATAAAATACAAAAAAAAATAGTAATAACTAAAATAACAAGCGAAACTGCTATCTGCAGAGATGATGACGGTCTACTAAAAATGGTACTGCCTTCGTGGAGACCTCCTACAAATTGTTCTGATGTAGCCCCCGGAACATAGGCAACCTGATTAAAAATCATTAACCGCCCCCCCCCCCCTGAAATACCCCCTAAATCCGCCCCTGCATAGAGCCGAACACACTGTTCATCCTCTATATTTCCCTGAAATGCAGCATCACGTAACGAGTCCTTTAGACTACCGTTCGTAATCACACTGCCCACAAAACATGGAGAACCCCGCTCTACGGCTGGCGATATCTCATTTAAAGTACAAATCACACCTACAATACTACTCCTCTGAATATGGTCATTGAACGCTACTTCTACTTCAGAATCTCCCCATTTAAATTTCAAACTCCCTACATCATAACATAAGTTACCAGACACTCTACTTAGCCACTCTGAACGCAAGATAACACTGAATACTAAATTTGGAATTACAAGGCAAATCTGCTTCTCTACATGATTATTAATTTTAATGTCTACTAAAACTTGCTTAGAAATTACTTTAGACCTCTTCCCAACAGCTGTGATAACAAAAGTGCTTTTAATTGGCATCTCCTCAAAATTTACTCCAGTTCCTTTCATTTTATCATAAAATGCACTACTCATGCAACTCTTCATACAACCACTATCAATTAAAACATCTGTGTACGCCTCGGACACGTTAAATTTAACTATGGGGCTCTTACTAACCACTTCCTGAATAATACCTTCATCATTTCGTTCATGTAATAATTCATTTCTTACATTTAGGTCATAGTGTTCCTGTATAATTGTATGGACAGGGCATGCTACAGACTGAGATTCTGACCTTACTTCGCAGCCTGGTTCGCGTTTAAAGAATCGCTACAGCTGGCCGTAGTACTACTAACTACTGAACTGGTCTGGTTGTTCTGGGCTGTGTTGTCATTGTTTGGCTGTATATTACTACCACTAGGCTGTCCTCTTCCTTGACCCCTATTCTGGTTGTAATTATTGTCATTATAATTTCTCCCTTGATTTCCCCTGAAATCATTGTTTCTCCCTTGATTTCCCCTGTAATCATTGTTCCTCCCTTGATTTCCCCTGAAATCATTATTCCCCCCTTGATACTGATTACCATAGCCATTTCCTCTGTTCTGATTTAGCTGATTACTATTATTTCTATTTTGAGCGTTGGCCCCTTCGCCACCGTTCCCTTGAACTTCCTGATGCCTGGCTTCGTTAGGTCTATTATTATTATTACCCTGGTTCCTATTGAAATTGTCCTCATAACCCCCTCTCCCTAGTGCATCAAATGTGCTTAACAAATTTTCTACTTGTGATATAGTCTTTACATTCTGGATACAAGCAGCCTCCTTGATCCTATAGGGAAAGTGCCTAAGTAGCAACCTCACCACATCACTTTCCTCCTTCAACCCATCCAGATATTTACACACTAATACCTGCCCTAAAAAGTATTCGGTCATGGTGGAGTTTCCTTTAGGGTTATATTTACCACACACTACTCCCTCACGATGCTGCGACTGAATGACCTCATTCCAGAACTTTTCACAGAATTTCATTTTTAAATCATTAATATCAGTAAACTTGTCTCTGTAGACAGCAAACCAATTCCTCGTTTCCCCCACAAACACTTGTTCTAAAATTTCAACTACCTGGCACCACTCAATACTACCATTTTCCAACCTCTCCCCCAATTTATTTTCTATAGTATTCATGAACTCTATTGGGCACCCCTGTCGATTGCTGAACTTACCCAGTTCTACCTCCCTGTGTGTGCTATTCACAAAAACTGGCCTATTCTGACTATTTTCTTGCCTGATCCTAGCTTTTAATTTTAATTCTAATTCTGCGATTTTCTCCTCAGCCTTCCTCTCAATACTGTTTACTGTTAATTTAATGTTTCCTTCTGGTTCTTCTACTTTATCATATAGCTTTGCTTGTTTCTCCTCAATCTTGCTAATGCTCTCTCTATTACTCTCTCTTAAATCATTTACTTCTGCAACTATTTGTGAGTGGACTTTCTCAATTCTACCCCCCAGCTGTTCCTTAACCTCTTTAGTAGCTACCTGAATTTTGTCAATTTCTCCCCCCAATTGCTTTTTGACCTGCTGTGTGTCCAGTTGCACTAGTTCTTTTAAATTTTCAGCCAGTGTACTGATTCTAATTTCCAACTCCTCCTGTACTTTTCCTAATTTCTTGTCTACATCTGCAATGATCTCTTTAACCTTCTCTTCCATTACTCCTCTGATATCTCCTCTAATCTGTTCCATTTTCACACTAATTTCCTTACTGTTTTGTTCTAATTTAGCATTTAAAGTTTCAGTACTCTCTCTATTTTCCCTACTGTTTTGTTCTAGTTTACCGTTGTTTTGTTCTAGTTTAGCGTTGTTTTGTTCCAGTTTTGCATTTAAAGCGTCTGTACTTTCTTTATTTTCCCTACTGTTTTGTTCTAATTTGGCGTTTAAACTATCGCTCAATTCCCTATTGCTCTCTTTATTTTCCCTACTGTTTTGTTCTAATCTTGCATTATTCTGTTCTAACTTTACATTTAAGGCATCACTACTAACTTTGTTCTGATACATAAACTCGAGAAGTAAAGTTTTTAATTCTGGTTGGCCGCCTACACTCCCTGTTTCAGTATCGGGATTTACCTCCGCTACCCCGGTACTACCATCACTCGACATACTGCTCGTATCATCACTCTCCCGTTGATGACCACTACGTAACCTCATCTGTCTTTCTTTCTCATCCCCCATAATGATATACACTGATACAGACAAATAACCCCCAAAATACAGGCACAGAAATATATACCCTTCTCCTTCCACAAATGTTATTAGGTTTTCAGCCCCAAGTTGTCGGCGACAATTGTAGCAGTTTGTAGTTTGCTCCACGTTGAGCGTAACAATTGTAACGTTTTGCTAGCCCACACGTTGAGCGACAAATGTAACGGTTTGGCTGCCCCAAACTGTTGGGTGATAAATGTAACTGTTTACCTTTGCCTAAGCTATGTTGTTTTAATGGGCGCCAAGACCTCAACGCAATGCTGAAATCTAAATTTGTATTTAACAACGTCTAGCTCTGGTAGAACACCTTCAAGAATCTATTCACTCAGATCGTGGTATGATTTGATCATTAACCCAACAAACAATTGTATCAGGAGAAGGAATTGGTCTATATCTAATGCTACCTACTGAAAGCAAAGATTGCATTGTAAAAGAAATGAATTTATTATATAAAACAAGTATAGCAAAATTAATAATAATAAGTATAAAATTTAAATTGGAGCGTTGCGATTTTAATATTACCGATAGAAAATTACGTGAAAACGGAGTTTGATAAATTGATTTTACTCTTATTTCCAAGCTATGAAGTTACTGAAATATGAAATGTAAAACAAAGAGAAATGAGAGATTGCGTATTTCTGCGTCATTTGCGCTTACCACTGGAAATTGCCAAAGCATTTCCCTCGTACTTGATGATGCTGTGTGCTTCCCACAGTCTCCTGGACGTCGTCATCTCCGTCGAAATTTGATGATATTCTGGTAGATTAGATAATTCTATGGTCCGTACATCGGACCCAAACACTCGTACAACCACACTGGTTAAGTTTTACAAAAGTTAGTCGTCCACTCCACGGAACATCGGAGCGACTCCCGCGTCCAACAGTACTGCTTTCGTCTTACACAGAATGTCCTCGTTCCACGCCGCGCCGAACGATATATGCACACGTTGGCTCCCCACTCCAGTCTCAACTTCCAGCTTACGTGGTCTCCACTGATTGGCTGAGCACGCCACGCTAGATCCCCACTCTGGCTCATTACACTCGGCGGGAATGAAGAAGTCGATTTCTGTTCCATATATTCGCCTTTTCTTGACGATGCGACCCAGCCTTGCGTAATACTTCCTGACAAGATTAAGCTTGTATTTGAATTTCCAGTGAGTCATGTCTCTCAAATACCCTAACTGACAAAACTCCGTAAAATTCCGTAATCAGATAATTTTCAATGATATCGTCGTTCGTAATAATTTGCATGATAGCGTTTTCTAAGACATAGAAAACCTATCTGTATGCTTATAATTTTTATAAAATGCTCCGAAAATATCTAAATAATAATTATATTAAATTAATAATAATAATAAATTAACATGAAAAATTCTCTTGGCTGAACAATTTGCCGCGTAAATAAATATAGAATGGCTTCCTACTGACTTATGCCAGTGGCATAAAAACCCCTCGAAAAACACGTTACAATATGCTTTCTCATTGTCCAGGAGGGCCATCAGTTTCCAAACTCATAGTGCTGTTCTTGTAACTGCCTTACAGCAAAAATCAAATCCACTGTGGACCTTCCTGCTCTGAAGCCATGTTGTTCTTCCCTCATCCCTCCTTCTATCCTTGTCCTAATTCTCCTTTCCAAAACTTTCTCAAACATCTTTGCTCAATGACTTTTGCTTTCAAGAAGGGATTATTATAATAATAATGCATTGTGGTGATGGATGACATAATGACCCGAGTGGCACAAGTAATTGGAGAAGGAAAGATGAAAGCAATGGTGTTTGCAGATGATATGATGATCACATGCAACCTATGATGGACATTGTGCAATGAACAGCATGAATAATCAGTGCACTAAAGGACTTTTCATTGAGAATGTAGAACTACTCGGAGCGAAACCGGAGTAAGCCACAAAAAAAAGGGATATTATTCTACTATAAAATAACTTTTGTAATTTTTTTATGTGCGGAAATGTTCAATAAGACTACTGTCAAATCGTAAGCATGTTACAATGCTGCAATGCAGCACAAAAAACACATACTTTTTGAGCCCTTATTATGAGGCCTGTTTCCTCCATATTGACTTTTCTGGGGTTGTCCACTTGTGCTCTCAGTACCTCGAATATATGTTTGAACTTTTCCTCTCTCTGCTAATGGTCATTTCAACAGTATTGCCTTGCTGATCTTCAGGATAAATTCTTTAAATTTGTTATTCCAAGCAGTCAGTCTCTCCTGTACTTCCACATCTGTTTCTCCTTATAAGACCACATCATCTGCAAATACCAAAGCTCGTGATTCATTTGCAGTTCCCTTAATAGATTTTAAAATTCTGTCCATATAACGTTCCCAATATTTCTCAGCCAAAATCCTTACAGGAAAAATGAGATCAACAGTGCTTCGACCTTTCCTGAAACCATGCTGTTCTTCTTCTAATAAGAGTGACAAGGCACTTCCTTGCTGGACTCCCCTTTTTGTCTCAAACCATTCAGAATGACCATTTCCTATTTGAACACAACTATAACAACTCCGATATAACATCCTTATTTTGTCAAACAGGTAGTAGGGAACTTTAAAGTCTTCAGGACATTTCCAGATCTTATTACGGGGTACACTATCATAGGCCTTTTCAATCTCCAAAAACACCATCACAAGATCCTTTCCACATTCCCATTATTTCTCGGCCAAAATCCTTACAGGAAAAATGAGATCAACAGTGCTTCGACCTTTCCTGAAACCATGCTATTCTTCTTCTAATAAGAGTTCAACTATCTTCCTCAATCTGTTTTCTAAGATCTTTTCCAACAACTTCTGAGTATGCGATAGCAGAGTAATGCCCCTGTAGTTACCACATATCTTGCGGTTTCCCTTTTTGAACAGTGGGATGATGATTCCTCTCGTCCAGTCATCTGGAATACTATTCTCCTCCCAGATGACTGACAGTACTCTGAAAATCCATTGTAGGCCAAATGTTCCAGCAGCCTTCATCATATCTGAGGTTAGTTCGTCAAAACCTGGAGACTTTCCATTTCGCATGTTCTTCAGTGCCATCTCTACTTCCAGCCATGATAAGGTTGTTTCTCATGAATTTTTTCAACTGTGCTATCACTAACATTACTGTTGTCAACATCACCATTCAGCAGCATGCTGAAATGCTTCCTCATTTCCTTTCTAACTTCAAGGTTTGTTCTTAACAACTTTCCATCATTGGTTTCCAGAGCAACAATATTAGTATGCTCGCATCTTTTATTCTTGACCACCCTATACCAGGCGCGTGTATTCCATGGATGTAAGGTAAGCATTGCTTACCTAAGTAAAATAATGACGGGTACAATAATAATTTACTTTGGTTATAGTGATATTCCAGTCTCTGTGTCCTGTATTGTTTTAATGAATCCATTCACACTTCGTTGTTCTTTACTGCCTACTGCGAGTTCCTTGCGGAGTCGCTTGCAGCAGCACAATAGCGTGACATGCCCTCTTTTGTTATTTCTTGGTACTGCAGGGTGAGTGAAAGCGAAGGCTAGGAAGCAATTCCTTAAGTTACATACCTTGGGCCGGAAACAAGGAGCGGTCAGTTTTCAAAGATAGTGTGTTTACTCGTTCATTATAGTTTGAAAAAGCGTGTCAGTGTTTGAGTAAAACAGCGTTTTATATGCTGTGTTAAAACGTGTGATTGTTTTACAGTGGTAGGCCGTCATTTTTATAGTTCAGCGATATAATGTTGTCTAATGCAGTATAAGGGAGTAGGGTATGCAGTAGACGTTTTTGTTTACACTAGTAGGCGTGAGAAATCTGTAAAAATATGGCACCGGGACTTGGCTCTAGAGATGACAGCGTATGATGTGCGGCAAATTTGAGAACAAAATATTAATTTTATTAGGAAGTTGTCCAACTCCTCAATTGAGTAGGCCTATTAACACGAAAGTGAAAGCTTGTATTCGGTATTTTAACTAAACGAATAACATTTATCATTGATTTCAGTTGAGATAGATTTACTTTCTAAGTTCAAAACATCCCAAACTTCTACACCCTCTGGGTGTCAAATAACAAAGCTTGCACCCGGCACCCGAGGCCATACGATATTATTATTATTATTATTAATGATTTTGCGAAGAAAACCATTGCTTACCCTAAGTAAAATTCCACCACACGCCACTGCCCTATACAGTAGTTTTCTATTGCCTTGGCCATCCTCCTTTAACCTGGTGGTAAAATCAACCCAACATTTATCCTTCTCTTCCTGGATCAGTCTTTTAACAGCCAGCTTCTTATTCCGATATTCCCGAGATCGAGGTTCAATTGCAGTGTCATTACGTACATGTCCAGTTTGTTGTTTTCCCGGTCTAATTTCTTCTTTATCATATTTCTTTCTTTTATTGCGGTCTTGACCCTATCATTCCACCAAGGTGTTTCCTTTTCTATCTATGTAGCACTTGTTTTACCACAGATTTCAACAGCCTGTGTAACAAAAATGTCTTTGAAGAGCTTCCATTCTTCCTCCACCCGAAGTTTTTCTGTTTTAGGTACCGTATGTTACTCATGATCCTTTCTTGGTACTCCTGTTTATTTTCCAAGTCTCTCAACAGCCAAGTCTTAATCTTTGGCATTTTTGTGTGTTTGACTGTTGGAACACACACATTCTTCAGCTCTGCAATGAGCAGTCTATGATCACTGTCACGACATTAACTTGGAATAACTTGAACATTAGTTACAGACTGGTTAGCTTGTTGGTCTGTTATTATATAATCGATCACAGTTTTAAGCTGTCCATTCCAACTGTATCAAGTAATTTTGTGACTCTCTCTTCTGATACCAAGTATTCTGGATAAGTAAGTTGTTTCGCACACACAGGTCTATTCAGGCATTCTCCCTCAGAGTTCCGATTTCCATATCCATGAGGTCCAATAATGTTCTCACACCCCTGCCTCTCCTTTCCCACTTGGGCATTTAAATCACCCATAATGATGACATTGTCCTCTGCTACTAAATCCTCTAGATCAGTGTTTCCCAAACTTTTTTGTGTGTGTACCACTTTAAGAGATGAGAATTGCTCGCGTACCACCTAATGATTCGGAAATATAGTAACTATAACCCCCATCACCACAACGTAGTAGACCAAAACATGGATTGTAAATTGTGTTTGTTAGAGTTCAAGTTCAAATAATAAAAAGTGTGTCCAGTTGTTTTATTATTTATTTCAATAAGTATTCAATTCAAACATTCAGAAATGACACTGTGCAAATAATATTAATTAAAAAGATCTTAATAATTAAACATAAAAACCAAAGTTCAACTAACAACTTCAGTGTGAAGGGTGAGCTTGAAGATTAGAAGCCAACTTAGGAATGTCTGTTTTAAGGTTGCTGAGTCTCAAACGAAGATTGTTCTCCACTGTAAGGAGCCTATTCCGGTATTTATACTTGAGATAATTAAGTGAAGAAAATGCACTCTTACACAAGTACAAAGTAGTGAAAGGCAGTAAAAATCTAACTGCTTTGTCAGCTATGTGTGTATAGTCTGCACGACTCTCAACCCAAAAGTTCATAAGAGCGAATTTTGAAAAAGTGTGCCTTAGTTCTGAATCACAATTCAATTCATAAAACTGCTCCTTATCTTTGGCCGTAAAGTCCTCCGGCAACATATCAATGTTTTTTTTTATATTTTTAAATTTTATATTTATTTTTTTATTTTATTTTTCGTAACGTATCTAATATTTTTTTTTATATTTTTCGTAACATCACCGCGTTCCCACCGCAGCAGTATGAGCGTACCACCAGTGGTACGTGTACTACAGTTTGGGAAACGCTGCTCTAGATCGTCTAGGAACTGTTCTTTCTTCTCTGTAGTACACTCTGTTTGTGGTGCATAAATTTGGAGCATCCAATAGTATGTATTGTCAACACGTAGTTTCATCTGGATGATTCTATCACTCACATACCTAATGTCTATATCTCTATGTAGCAGGAGTGCCACTCCATTTCTGGCCTCCGCATGATTACCACACCAGTGTAACACAATCGTTCCTGAGGGTTTTCTTGCCAGAACCTTTCCACTTGGTCTCACTTAAACCTAGTATCCTCTTATCCATCAGATCAACAAGTTCTTCACATTTACCACTGAGAGCGAGGATATTGATAGTCCTAATACTCATTTTTTGTTTCTTTGGTTTCTGCTTTTTCAGGTATCTACGATAAGCTTCGGGTTTTAGACCGTCACACCTTCGTGGGGTACCTGAAGAACTGTCATGTCCGGCGTTTCCATTTTTAAAATTCGAGGCTTGTTGTGGTTTTGAAAGCACGATTGATCCACCGCTGGCCAGCTACGCCTAACACGGCTTCACCAGATCCCCATTAGCAGTCACATTTCAGGTTCCTGTAAGGCCTTCATAGCTACCGTAGTGGTCATGGAGCACACATAGTCCCCACTGTACTTCGCCCCTACAGGCAGACCCCTACTTTGTGCTGTTGCCCATCTCCCACGACGTTGGCCTTTGTCTGATTTTGTATTTAGCCATTTATGGTATGCTTTGAGTTTATACTCAATTTTTCTCAAAACATCTTGATTGATCCAGTTGTTTAATTCCCGCTTCCCCTGCACACTTCATATGCTATCTTCCTTACACTTTTAACTAGGTAATTATATGTATCTTCGGTATTGGATCTTGAAACCCAAGTCCAAACATGGTATGATCGTCTGAAAAGATTTGGTATTACTTTAAATATCCACAAGACTGAACACCTTGAAACGATTTCATCTCCTGGAACTAGACAAATTAATGAAGCACCTCTCGCTAAGGTGGATACATTTCGATATTCGATATTACAGAGTGACAGCTGTATAAATGGAGATGTGCGAGCAAGAATCAATGCAACATGTATGCGATTCACGTGTGTAACTGGTGTTCTTTGTGATAAGAAGATGCCCATCCACCTAAAATCACAGATATACCGCTCAATGGTGAGGCCAGTTGCATTGTAGGAAGGAAGGAAGGAAGCTTTTAGTTTTACGTGACCGTTAATTCTGCGATCATGAGCCACGGGACCTCCTTTTTACGTGGAATCCGAACCACAGGACATGGCATTTCACTTCTAAAATCTCCCATGCATTGACCGGGAATTGAACCCGGTCCACCTTCGTGAGAGGCCAACAGCTTGATCACTGCGCCACCACGCCCCCTAGTTGCATTGTAGGGTACGGAGTGTTGGCCAGCACCTAAAAGTGCCGAGCACTCGCTACATGTCATGGAAATGCGGATGCTGAGAAGATCGTCACTTCAACACTTCAACAACACTACGATCCGACAACTAGCTGGTGTTGCTCCAATCGATGAGAAAATGCAGGAATGGAGACTTCCTTGGTATGGTCATGTCGTACGAGCACAGCATGGTTCAGTCATCAGCTCAGCCTTTCATCTCGCTGTTGAAAACCAGAGACACAGTGGGAGACCTAAGCTAAGATGGCTAGACACTATAAACTCAGATCTAAGATCAAGAAGTCTAAACCCACAGGAAGCGCTTCATTGACTCGAAAAGCAGACCCCGTTCCAATGGGAACACACTAAGAAGAAGAAGAAGAAGGAAAATTTCCGACAAAATTTACATTTGCTTCATTATCCATTCTTAGTTTGTAGAGTAAATTAATACTGTCATCATGAAAAAGTGTAACATTAAATCTGGCATTTTCCTGTTTTATATTATTCTTTTCCTCATTATTCTCCTTAACTTTATTTTCTCCTGTCCACTTAAATAATAGTGTTCCTTTCACCAAATTGTGACTAGAACCACATTCAGCACCCCGATAAACTTTTACATCTATCATTGTAGTGTAGCCTATTTGTTTAGTTATAATGTAAACGATGATAGACTCTATATGACTGTCTCGTCTTGTGAATACTTATGAATTTGTTTGTGTTCAAAAAATCCATTAGCAATTCTCAAATCAAATTGTTCACAAATGTCTATTAATCTATTTCCATTATCGTTGTTTTCTTCCTCTCCAAATTTCCCAACAGTACTGTTTAGTTCATATCTGTTCTTGCATTTATATCACCCTTAATAATAATAATAATAATAATAATAATAATAATAATAATAATAATAATAATAATAATATAACAGTCATCAAACCTGAAGCATTATATGCCTCGGAAACCTTGCTCATTGGGGGCAGATCTCTTATTCAAAACATAGAGAAGCTAGAGAGGAAAATATTGAAGAAAATCTTTGGTCCAGTCTGCGTAGAGGGAATCTGGATGAAACAGAAGTCTCAGGAACTATATGATCACTCTGAAAGGATCACCGACACATTCAGGAAAAGGCGGTTCAAGTTCTATGGCCACATTCTTCCCATGACCGATGACAAACTGACGAAGAGGATTCTCAACCTTGCACTCCCAATGAAAGTCAAGACCAACTGGCTTAAGGAAAGAGAGAAGATCTTCAGGAAGTTGGCATCGTGGAGGAAATCATACAAGACATCCAAATTCAGAACAGTTGTCAACAACTATCATTTTGCGGAGAAAATCAGTACCAATACCAGGAAACCATGGACTGAAGAATGGAAGAGACTCTTTAGTTTCAAGCGGCTTCGGTGGCGTAGTCGGTAGCATGCTGAGCTTCTATGCCTAAGATAGCAGGTTCAAACCCGGCCGAAGCCGTCGGATTTTTTAAGAGCGTTAAAATTCCTCAGTATGCCTTCCTTCGGAGGGGAAGTAAAGCCGGCGGTCCCATGTCATAGATTTATGGCATGTTAAAGAACCTTCCACTAATTGCACTTGTGTGAAACTAAATTGGATAGGTTAAGAATGTAAACAACGCTCTTAGGTTTCTACGTTCGTTGCCAAGAGCCAACTGCGGTGGCGTCTAGTAGCTAAGTTCTGAACTTGGCCTAGTAGTCGTTGACGGTGGCGCTTGGAGGCTAAAGTAGGAACTGTTAGAAAAATTCTAAGTTGCAGTACTTAAATTAAAAAAACAGATAACACACACTAATACAGTCATCACAATTAACACCGGTTATCAGACAGATTCTACACACACCCAAAGTACACGGGGCTACATGACCGCGTTGTCGCAGCCCCTAACCTTAAGAACCAACCAGACTCTTCAGTGCCCAGATGAAGAGATTTTGGGAGAAGAAAAGATCAACATCATTTGCTGAATGAGTTCTCTTGCACCCCTTAGATGGGCATGACTATGTGAAAAAAAAAGTGATTTGTTTTACTTCTTTGTTAACTACTGTGCCTTTTAGAGATGCCAGGGTGTCGGAATTTTGTCCCAAAGGGGATCTGTAACATCCCAGTAAATCTACTAATACGACTCCCAGTATCTGTGCACTCTCGAATACCAACTCACTGCACCTGGATTTGATCCTACAACCTTGGAAACAACAGGCGAGAACACTACCACTGTGCCACGCAGACTGTCGCCATTCTACAACTCACATGTCTATTGTCTAGGAGGTCTAGGTGTACAGAACATTCAAGAGAATAGCTGGACGACATAATAGAATCTAAGCATAGGCTGGGTGGAAATAGCAAGATGGTGTTAATTTTCTGGCGGAGGGGCATACTGATTATGCGGATCCTTTAATTTTGTTGTGCTATATATATTTTATGTCCTCATTAAATAAAATAATGTTATTAATGTTGTTAAGACTCTGAACAGATTATTTTTAAATGAAATGTGTACCTCTAATAACTCCATGGTGTTCATGAAAGGGCCTTTGTTCATCCTGTGTAAAAGTTTCACATCATTGTCAATATTTAAAAAGAACAAACTGTTTGAGATATATGGCTCCCCATAGTGGGATAATTAATGTATTTAATTATGTTAATATGTTCTTTGTAGCTAGTTATAACTTTTCTGCCTGTATGGCTGATGTAAGTTCCATTATATGAGGTGCAAGTTATTTTGTATTTTATTCAATTAATTCCAAAGAGCCATAGGCTCGTACAGAGGAATTGTACAGTAATGTGTGTTTACACACCAAGGAAGAAAATTCTGAAGGTAACACAAATTGATGAATAAGGGATAGGCCTATTAGTAAAGTTGATACTATATCTAAGTTTGTTTAGACCAAGGTCCCTCAAAATGATAACCACTTAGGAGTTTTAAGCTTATACATAACGTATTTGATGTATTAAGATGCATCGAAATTTTCCCACAATACTTTCATAGTTTTCCTCTTAAATACTGACAAAGTTGGTGCACTTTATACTTCATGAGGAAGTTTATTATATGACTGTGATGCAGAGAACTTGAAACCGTATTTAGAAGAGTGAATGATATATAAGGCTACATCCTTCGCATGCCTAGTTCCATAAGAATGATTGTCCGAGTTCAAGATGTAGGGAGAGCTATAGAGTATTGTGTTGTGTTTAATCTTGTATATTAGCATTGCTGCTCGGAGATCTGCACTTATGCTGAGGGGTAGAATTTTACTTCTGATGTACAGATCTTTTACTGGAGTGCAGTAAGGAAGGTTAAACATGTTTCTAATAGCCCTATTCTGAATAGTGATTAAATCATTCAGAGTGGATTTCCTGCAGTGAGTCCAAATAACATTTAAATATTGGAGCTTGCTATGTACAAGTGAATACCTGTAGTAGATTTGTTTTACAAGGTTTAGGGGAATAAGATACCGAAGTTTCCTTAGGATTTCTACTATAGGTGAGAGTTTCTTAGCAATTCGTTCAACGTGTTCAATCCAGGTCAGGTGTTTGTCGATGATTAGACCTAAATACTTTGCCTGAATAACCTCTTTTATTTCAATATTATTTATATATATTTTGTCATATGTGATTTCTATCATGCTTTGTTTTGAAATTACCATGTAATTTGCCTTCTGTAGGTTCATTGTTAATTTATTGGCCTGAAACCATTGTGAGAGAGTATTTACAGTATATCTTGTGGCACATTTTACATGATTTCAATTATGTCTTTCCCAGTGTAGAAGATATTTGTATCATCTGCATACAATTTGATATGCCCTCTCAAATTACATTCCACAATATCATTTATATAAATTAAGAATAATGTAGGTCCTTGTGGAACTCCATGAGTTATATATTTTCCTGAACTTATGCATTTATTCAAAGCTACATGCTGCTTTCTTCCAATAAGGTAGCTTTGGAACCATTTTAGAGCTTTACCTCGGACACCTTTTAAGTCATCTGGTATTGTGGTGTTTGAAGCCATATTTTCAGTGTTGCCTTAGTAAACAAGAGTTTAGTGCTTTTCAGTCGGTCAACACGAATGTACCCAAAAGAGATGGGTTATGCCCTAATCCTGTTTTATTAATCTCATGTAATTTATTTCAGGATTAGGGCATAACCCATCTCTTTTGGGTACATTCGTGTTGACGGACTGAAAAGCACTAAACTCTTGTCATCTGGTATCATGCCAGTAACTAAGGACTCATTAATCATTTCAACCAAGATTTTAATAAATGATTGCATATTGTTTTTAATGAAATCCGTCTTGATCCTATCTAAACCACAGCTCTTTTTATTCCTTAAATTTGTGATGATGGACTTGACCTCTGCTTTATCTGTTGGATATAAGTAGAGGGAATTTGACTGCTTGTGGTCCTTACTGAGGATTTCTTTCTGTTCAGGAATAGCCTTTGCTAGACTTCCAGCAATATTTGTGAAGAAAAAGTTACACGATTCACATAGCTCTTGATTGTCTGTTATAATTTTGTAGTCTATTTCAAGTGAAGTGCATGTCTCAACTGTTGGTTTTTTGTTGTGTATGATTTCTTTAATAGTCTCCCAAGTTTTATTGGAATTGTTTCCATATGTTCTGAATTTTTCTGAGTAGTAATTTGACTTAAGGCTTCTTTTTATGTGTGTTACACTATTCCTGCATCTACAGTACTCTTGGTTCATATCATTATTTTTGTGAAGGGGATTTTTGAGCTTTGCATGCAGAGTGTCTCTTTGTTTTATAAGTGTAAGGAGTTCAACTGTGACCCATGGTAAGTTAGTAGTCTGTCTTTTATTGTTAGTATTGTTTGTTATTTTTCTTTGGCTATGCCTGTTCCTTTGATTCAATTGTTTGATGAAAGAGTTATATAGACAGTTAACAGTACTGTCAGCATCAATATGGGAATGTGCGTTTATAGATATATTAGTTTCAGGAGTGTGTTGCCTATGCCAAGAGTCCTCGTGTGTTGTTGAGTTATGTGACTGAGTGTACGTGCTATAATTGGTCTTGGAAATATCAAGAATTAATATACTGTGATCACTAATATCATTGCTGACATTTGATATTTTATAACTTAATTCTGAATTGTTCAGTGACACGTGATCTATTAAGGTAGCTGCAGTGTCACAAAATCGTGTATAACATATTTAGCGTTGCACTGTTTAAAACCATAGCATGCTATTAGATTAACATATTTCCTAGGATCATCAATTAGAATATCAATGTTGGTATCTCCGAGGAAGATGCATAATTTATTGTTTATCTGGCTAAGAAAACTTTCAAATGAATTTAAGAAGGGCATGGCATTGCTTCTATTGGGGTTATATGCTGCAATAATATCAATGCTTTTATAAGTAGGCCTATTACTTTTAAAATCATCTCTGAATACTGTGCCCAAATCCAGTTGCCTAGATTGAAGGGTACAAGCCGTGAGCCTAGATTTGAGGGAACAGGCCACGATTCTAAGTTCGGATATGGATGTTTGAATAGCGTGCTCCAAACCTTCTTAGAAGCTTTTCGAAGGAATTTACAGCCAAGAAGTGGGTAAGTGACGTAGGAGGAGAGCTTCATAGTCGAGGCTATATGTCACTAAATATTTCCCGTTGAGATGGAAACATGAAACCTATATCAGATTACTAGCAAGAACAAGGGAAGAAGAATGAGCTTTTTTTCAAAGAAATTGATCGAACAGAAGCAGAGTTATGAGCTGTTTTAGTTCCTGCGTTTTCGCCGCAGTGACCTCGAGCCAGCAAGGGGATGGGTATATAAGTCGAGCCTCGCAGGCAGAGGTATGTTCACTTCATCACAAGCACTCCGTTGACTTGGTCGTGCTAACTACGTAAGCGCTCTAGCCGCTTGACTATCACCGAACTTCGAACATCGTTATTATCACCGAGCACATGGTTGCATTTAAACTTCAACTTACAGCACAAGCTGTGGACTTAGAATTTTCGACAGTACATGGTTACTGAAAGTGTTAAACTATTTCGAGTGAGTTTAGAACTTTTCTTCGATTTCACAGAAGTGAATAAAGTCTGTGGCACTTGGTAATTTTTACCGCTACAACTTGGACATATGGTGGACTATGTCTACAACCTTTTCTTCAGTCCACATTCACTTATAGCTGGATTATTTATATCCAATAGTTGGACCAGCCAAGATAAGTCAGTAATTTCAAAACCAGTCTTGCATATTACAATTCGAAAGCCGATTGGGAATACAGGTTTAGCCTTGTGCGATCTGAAAAGTGAGAAGCTTAGCCCAGCCAACTCGACAGAATTTGTAATTGTGCTGAAAAGATTGTAAGAGTATTGGAATACTGATTGTATCACAGTGGGTCTTGGTAATTATTTCATCATGGATCGCTTAGATCAGACCCCTGTCAACTACACTTCAGCTCTTGAAGTTGCCAACATTTTTCTGCAAGACATTATAAACGCCACTATGTCTGCGTAAACAGCTTGTGGGTATAACATGGAAGCTGATACGAGAATATAAGTACGCGTCCTAATGGGACAGACAACAGGAAGACGAGTAGTCTGGTTCAGTCCAGATTTCTACCATCAAGACCTACAAGAATGTAAGCTGCAATTTACATTATTTCTATGCGTAATTAGTAGGATTTTCTCGTATTTTCTACAGTCTTGCCAACACATTTTTTTTTCTCTATAGTCATCGATATGTTTATTTGCTTTTGCAAATATTTTCTTTCGAAACCTGAGCTAGGACCTGAGTTGATTTTTACTCAGACTTATACGATTCGATATTTATGGACGAGCAGAACGAGCATTTATTTTAGTTCAATATTTTTTTCTTATTGTTGTCATTAGCCGTCATAATTTGATATTTAAGAATTAATCTAAGTTGAGGAATGGATAGTTATCCATCATTATGAAGTCGAGGGTGATATTCCCCGAGCAGTTTGATAACTTTAAACCTAGTTTGAACATAATAATAATAATAATAATAATAATGGGATTTAATAATAATAATTATTTTTCTATTTTTCTGGAATAATAATAATAATAAACATTTGTGGTTTATAATAATCATTTTCTGGTTGTATGATTAATAGAGTTGACATTTGAAGTCATAGTCTAAATCAGATATTTGTTAATTCCGAAGGTTAGTGGTTAACACATGCCCACTTATAATGAACAGTTAAATTCAGTGAAATTGTTTCACGTTTGCATTTCATATTTAAAGCTTTGATAAAGACACGGAAAGAAGTGAAATGGAAAGCTAAGCATGTATAAAGCAGGGTTTTTGCTCGAGTTTATATAAAATAAAATCATTATGACGCAGCGTCTTTCACAACGTTTGCTAATATTAACACTGTGTGGAATTTCTGATGGTGAAATCATATTGGATATTGTCGTAAACTCATTGGTGAGGTTTACTGATTTTTGAATCTTCCATTTGTCATAACAAGCAAAGGCTTGATTATTTTGTATAATTTAGGAAGATGTCATTGTGTGTGTGCAGATAATTATATGCCATTCTGAGTGCGCAATTTAAGTCGCAGGAGTGAGGTTGTGTAAAATGAAGCACCAATCAAATTGTAGGTTGGATGTTTTTGATGTAGTAGGAGAGTCGTTTTTCGCCACACTTTCGTCGTAATATAACCACAGGTTATTTTGTGAACCATCATTATTAAATTACTGTTGATCCAAGTGTTTGAAAATATTTCTAGTAATCGCTTACCCGGAAAATTATTATTCTACTAGTTCCTTTAATTCAGGAAAGCTTTACCGTTGTCTAAATGCTGATTTATAATTCTGTGATTTTTATCACGTGTCAATCATATGGGCCAATGCTGTTTTTTGAAATTGTTACTTATTAGTAACCACTATAAGCTGAAAGGATTTTCAGATCCTATAAAAATAAATACACATTTTCTTTAATAAGTTGATACTGAACATATTTGACATTTAGTCAAAATCACTTTGATGATAATAATAATAATTTGTTTCATTATGAAACATGCTAAATGATATTTCAAATTTCCTAATTAATGTTTTCAAGGAATAATTAATTAATTTGTTGACTGAATCCATGTGGAATGGAAGTTATATTTGGGATGATTATATTTTTGATTAAGTCAAAATTATATTTGACAGACTTTGGATTGAGATCTATGTTTCAATAGATATTTCCTGTTTTTTTGAATCCACAAAAATGCTCAAGGTCCATGTAAATCATAGTGTATTTCACTTATTATGAACAACTTTGTATTTGACAAATCCTAATATTACTACTACCGGTACTTAAGAAGTGTTAGTCGAAATGCTACGATAATAGTTTTGAGAAATGAACAGTGAAAGTGATTTACCAACCAGTGACATGTTTTCTTATTGATCTTCAATGTGTGAATGCTAAATAATTTAGGGATCAGTATGGACGATTGACTTTGCGCTGATAAAACCCTACCCCTGTACATAATTATGTTGAACGAAGTCAACAGGACTGATATTCTGACCTCTCGTTTCAACTTTGTTAGTGTTCATGTGTTGGCGATATTGTGTAAATAACTTACTCTTTTCCAGTCATCTCTTATGCCATTTTTGGGCATATTTTCTTCATGTCATTTTAAAGTTTTAATAAAATGAAATAATTTTATGGTATGCAATCACCGTTTTCATGAATCTCCTTCTATCCTTATTGTTGCGTCGAGCCGAAAATCAGTTAAGCATTTTTTTGTTGGGTCTTTGCATTCGACTTTAACCTATCTGGCGCCCCGGGATATTTTGATTCTCGTGCTGACTGATTTTTGGTGAAATGCATATATGGGGGTCGTCTGGATTTCGGTCCGAACGGGCACATAAAATAAGATAGAAGAGAGAAATGGCTTCGAACGTGGGGTGCGATTTTTAAACGGTTAGTTGTACGCCGATTTGATTTTGCAATAGATATTTTGGGAATAGGAAAATGTCTGGTTTGGACAAATAAATTCATAGGAAACCCAATTAGTGGGGAAACTTATTTTAAATTAAATATTCAAATATTTGTTTTGTTGTATAATGGCTTATCCATTAGGGTGTCAAATAAAATTTTAGTATATGTTCGATGGTCAGAAAGATTGCATTACATTAGAATCCAGGTGGGGGATATTGACTTTGTATTTTTTTGATATTGTTGTTTAAATCTAACTGTTAATAGTAGAGATTTTTTTCCATCACGTCGATATTAGGGAATATCTCATTTTATTCTGAGAAATCCAAGTAGCTACGCATAATTCTTGTTTTAGATTTAAGTCTCTGTGTCTGCTTACATTTATACCCCTAATTTTGAATTGTATTCTGATAAATCATGGATGAGATCATGATGATATTGAAACGTATGGAGGAAAGCTCCAAGAGCGCTGCACTGCAAATGGCAGAAATTATTGACAAAACTGATCAAATGGAGGTTAAGCTTAAAGAAAACTCTGATACTTTAAAGGAAAAATTAATGGAAAATTCCGATACCCTAGAAGATAGGTTAACCGCTTCTTTGAAAGTTAATCTAGAGAATTCAATGGAAAGTAAATTTAGGGAAAACTCTAATTCTTTAGAAAACAAACTTCAAGAAAATGTTATTTCTTTAGAAAATAAACTTAAAGAAAACTCTGATGTTTTAGAAAACAGATTTAAAGTAAATCTTGAAAAGTCATTAGAGGAAAACTCAGTAAATTTGAAAGCTAAAATGAGGGAAAATTCCGATGCATTAGGAGCTTCTTTAGAAACCAAAATGTCTAAACTGTTCGAGCAAACTCATGAACTCGAAACTTATTTAGCTTTAAACACTAGTAAAACTTCGCGATGCCGACCAAAAATCTCAGTCATTAGCTGATAGGATCGAGCGAGGTATCAGGAAAGTAGGAGAAGACATGGTAAACTTAGAAATTCGCGTTCAGAAAGAAAATACTGATATGGCAAACAACGTCATACCAAGGATCATGGTCATACAACGTTTAACTGAACAATTTCAAGAACTGGTAGTAGGAGAGATTCAGCAGGGTGTAGTCAAGGAGTTGACAACTGAGATCAAGACAACAGTTATCCAGAAGGTCAAAGACGCACTTAGGACAGAAACTCAAGACGGAATCAAAGAGATTAAGGAAACTTTGACGTCGCATGTCCAGGTCATTACGAAAGATATCCAGATAGCTCAAAAAGACATCGTGGATATGACAAGTTCACTGAAAAATCATGAAAAGATGATGAATCAAATTTCCAATAACTTGAAGGAGAAGTGTAAGGAAACAGAAGGAATCAAAAGGGATACCGAAGAGATCAGAAAGAAGTCTGAAGAAAATCAGAAGGAGATAGAGGACATCAAGAATCAAGTTAAAGAGAAAAGTCAGGGTGATTATTTTCATAGCAATGATGATAGCGAGGAGATAAAGAGATTAGTAGGTGAGGAGAATGCCGAACTTAAGGAAACCATAAAAGCCCTTAATGACAAATTTTTGAATGATCAAAAACAAGCGAAGAACATTGTAGAACCTCAGAGTAAAACTACAGCTACAAGTAGAGATAAAGACATTGAGGAAATAAATAGAGTAGGAAATCCCCATAGACCAGAGGAGTTTAGGACGATGATGCAATCCACACCGATAACCTTCTATAATAATGTAGACGATAAACCTTCAAAATTCTCTGGAACCGGAAGTATGACGCCTGTAGAATTTCTGAGAGAAGTAGGAGACTACCTTAAAGATTCCAAAATTGGGAAGGAAAGAGAGATTAGAGTGATAGGAAAATTTCTGGAAGGATCCGCCTTGACGTGGTTTAGAGCTTTTAGATTTACTCTAACCAATTTCGAAGAATTTTCTAAAGGATTATTAAAGAAATTCTGGTCCCTGGAAACCCAACAGCAAGTGAGAGCAGAGTTGTACTCGAAAATATATTCCACTTCACAACCTACTCGTTACTCATTTCTCAGGACAGTTGTCCAAACTTCAACATTTAGATCCGCCGATGCCCGACAATGAACTGATTACTGCTTTGATCAGGCAATTTCCTGCAGATGTCCAGAGAACACTGATAGCAGCGGACATATACAGCATGGAGCAATTCGACGAAATTTTACAGAGACTGGATCACACGTACGCCCAATTCTTTCATCAGAAGGCTGGAAAGAACGACAACACGGTATTTACGGTGATGGCCGACCGATATTCTCAGACACCTCGCGACGGAAGAGAAGAGAAAACGCCGAGGGATGATCCAGGACAAGAAAGATGGAACCAGAGCAATTTTAGGTCATACGAAAATAGACCTTATGCAAGACCCGGAAACCACTACCGAAATCATTGGGGAAGACAAAGAGGAAATCAAGGGCGATATCAAGAGAAAATATACTTTGGGAAAAGTAATGGATATTACCCAAGGAATGCAAATCCAAGAGAATCCAACGAAGAGTTCAAGCAGGAGGCGAGGAAGAACTTGGAAGAACGACACCAGGAAAACAAACAATACCTAGAACAATTGAGGCAGAGTGAACCCGGTACTTCAGGGACTTCACAAAATAAGGGTAAAGATGAAGAAAAAAACTTCAAATGTGCAGTAGCAAATGGCTTCACTAAGACTTTCACTTATAGAATTACCAAATGGCAGGTCGAGGACGAGGATTTAATACAAAATAATGATGAACGCAAGGAGATGGGAACAAGGATCAAATTGCCAATTATTGTATGTGAAGTATTCGGCAAGCCTGTCAATACAATGATTGACACTGGGGCGATGTTATGCTTGATAAGTGAGAAATTGTATGCCTTATGGAAACTCACTGAGAATCTTGAAGAAATTCCTGTGTCCGGAATCAAGATCCAAGGAATCATTCCCAATAAGACATCCCTGTGTAAAACTCAGCTATACTTATGCATCAGGATAGGAGGACATGATTTCGACATGTATTTGTGATTATGAAGGACATGGCTTTCGACATGATCATAGGGGCAGATTTCATCCAGAAATATAAAGCTGTGATTGATATGAGTGCCGAAATGGTAAGATTTCAAAATACCGAGGAAATAAACTTCGAAGGAAACGAAGAAGAAGACATCGAGGGAGATGCCCAATGGTCCTTGATATTTCGCGAGTCCTCAGAAGATAGCAGGTCAGAGAGATTGTCAGAGTTAGAAAATGTTATTGACAAGTTCAAGGATATATTTGATATTCGACCTGGGGAAATTAAGGATTTCGAATACCAGATTCGAGTCACTGATGACGCACCCTACCATGCAAAATTGTATCCAGTAGCCGAGAAGCATCGAGACACGGTGAAGGTTCTGATCAAAGACATGGAAAATAATGTTATTGAAAAATTCACAACTTCTTATGTGAATCCTTTGACAGTGGTGTCCAAACCAGATGGCAGTTTGCGGCTATGTTTAGACGTGCGGAATTTGAATTTGAGATTATTACCTGAATACGACAGACCACCTATTTTTAGGGAATTACTCCGGAAATTCCAAAGCAAGAGTTGGTTCTCAAATATTGATCTCACTTCGTCCTACCATCATCATATTAGGCTTAGTGAAGACTCAAAAAAATTTACAGGGTTTATGTTTGACCAACAAACCTATGTTTTTCGACGTCTACCATTTGAAATCAAAACGTCTGGATCTGATTTGATTAGAGCTCTTGAACAGAATTTGAGTCCAGCAGTAAAGGAAATAGCAGTCCGATACAGAGATGACATTCTCATTGCATCTGAGAGCAAAGAAGAACATTTATTACATCTCCGAATGTTGTTCAAAGATTTGAGGAAGGCAAATTTTAAGGTCAACCTTCGAAAGTGTCAGTTCTTTCAGAAAGAGATCAAATTTCTGGGACACAAATTGGATGGTGAGGGCTACCGCCCAAATGAGACGAAAATCCAAGCTATTGCGAATTTTCCCAGACCTACTAGAGTGAAGCATGTTCGCAGTTTTCTAGGCACATGCCAAATCTTCGCAGGGCATTGTCCTAAGTACACTGAGACAGTCGCACCTCTCCAGGAATTGTTGAAAAAGGATAATAAATGGAAATGGAATGAAGATTGTGAGCAGTCGTTTCAAGATGCCAAGAGTCTATTGGTAAATAGCATCAAGTTAGCGAATCCTGATTTCACGAAGAATTTTATTATAGAATCTGATGCGTCCACCGTAGGGATTGGAGGGATTTTTTTTTCAAGAAGACGACGATCATAGAAGACATTATCTGGCTTTTATAAGTAGGAAACTCCGTCCATCAGAGAGGAACTATTAAACTACCGAGCTAGAAGCACTCGCAGTCATATTTGCTTTGGAAACATGGAAGAAGATTTTGATAGGACATTCGGTTATTTTTAGAACCGATCACCATGCTCTAGAGTTTATTCTGAGAACAAACTTTGCAAGTGAAAGGATAACGAGATGGTCGCTCTTCATACAGCAATTCAACTTAGTCATTGAACACACTCCAGGGAAGTTGAATATAGGAGCAGATTTACTGAGCAGAGCAGTGGAATCTACACCGAAAGTTTTGCAAGTGACGTTAACCTTGGAAGATGAAGAAACTTTGAGGAAGCTCAGACTTTTGCCATTATCTCAGAGGAGAAATAGACCACTTAGGAACATTTATCGTTTTCTTCCTGGTGACATGGATCCAGCCGATGCTGATTTTGTTACAACGGAAAGAATTCCCAGGGATTTTTTGGTATTGGATGGCCTGATTTGTAAGTTTGTGGATCCAGACCATACCAAGTTGAGAGTTGTTGTACCTGCACGCATGCAAGTCCCCATAATCTGGATGGCACATCGCATGTCAGGTCACGCTGGAGTAGACAAAACCATTAAAGTGATTCAAGAAAGATTTTCGTGGGAACTGATGAGAAAGTCTGTTACAAATACCATACGTGAATGCGACTTATGCCATAGAAGTAAGCATAATTCCAAATTGTTAAGGGAAGCCCCGAGGCCTATTATTCCTACAAAGCCTTATGAAATCTTTGCTACCGATATTTATGGTCCAATTCCAAAATCGAAGAGAGGAAATCGGTACATTCTTGTGAAAATTAATGTTTTCACCAAGTACACTATGTTCAATCCTATGCAGAAGGCGAATGCAAAACATTGTGCAAACAGGATCAGGAATAACGTAATCCCGGAAGCAGGCAAACCGGAATTCCTTTTGTCAGACCATGGATCCCAATTTACATCTTTGGAATTCAGGATCGCCATGGATAATTTAGGCATCAAACAACTTCTATGTTCAATTAGACATCCAGAGAGCAATCCTGCTGAACGCGTTATGGCTGAAATATCCAAATTTTGCCGATTGTATTGTCCAAACGAGCATTGGAAATGGATGGATGTGATTCCTTTAGCAGCCGAATCCATAAATTCTACAGTCCATGAGAGTACTGGACAGATACCCATGTTGCTTCACCATGGAATCAAGCCAACGAGACTTTGGGATCAGATAATCTCAATTCCACCTGAGATCGAACCCAGTCGTCAAAGGAGGGACATTCTAGCTTTGGACAGTTTGAGAAGCAGAGCTTTAAAGAGAGAGCGCAGAATCAGAGGGAGACGATTCCGCAGACCCTTGCGTTTTGGTGAGACGACCAGTACCCTCTGATGTCCAAAACCGCATCTTTTCCAAATTTGCGAGTTTATACTCTGGACCCTACCGAATTCATGAGTGTAACAACAACGGTAGTTACAAGATAGCCAATACACGAACTGGTATCATCGTGGGAACTTTTAATTCTGCAAGTTTGAAGATCTATCATTCAAGAACCAGACAGCTTGATGTGTGAAGAAAAAAATTCTTTCCATTTTTTCTTTTTGGCTATGTGTGGGGTGGATGTGCCCAAATCCAGTTGCCTAGATTGAAGGGTACAAGCCGTGAGCCTAGATTTGAGGGAACAGGCCACGATTCTAAGTTCGGATATGGATGTTTGAATAGCGCGCTCCAAACCTTCTTAGAAGCCTTTCGAAGGAATTTACAGCCAAGAAGTGGGTAAGTGACGTAGGAGGAGAGCGTCATAGTCGAGGCTATATGACACTAAATATTTCCCGTTGAGATGGAAACATGAAACCTATATCAGATTACTGGCAAGAACAAGAGAAGAAGAATGAGCTTTGTTTCAAAGAAATTGATCGAACAGAAGCCGAGTTATGAGCTGTTTTAGTTCCTGCGTTTTCGCCGCAGTGACCTCGAGCCAGCAAGCGGAAGGGTATATAAGTCGAGCCTCGCAGGCAGAGGAATGTTCACTTCATCACAAGCACTCCGTTGACTAGGTCGTGCTACGCTACGTAAGCGCTCTAGCCGCTTGACTATCACCGAACTTCGAACATCGTTATTAACACCGAGCACATGGTTGCATTTAAACTTCAACTTACAGCACAAGCTGTGGACTTAGAATTTTCGACAGTACATGGTTACTGAAAGTGTTAAACTATTTCGAGTGAGTTTAGAACTTTTCTTCGATTTCACAGAAGTGAAATAAGTCTGTGGCACTTGGTAATTTTTACCGCTACAACTTGGACATATGGTGGACTATGTCTATAACTTTTTCTTCAGTCCACATTCACTTATAGCTGGATTATTTATATCCAATAGTTGGACCAGCCAAGATAAGTCAGTAATTTCAAAACCAGTCTTGCATATTACAATTCGAAAGCCGATTGGGAATACAGGTTTAGCCTTGTGCGATCTGAAAAGTGAGAAGCTTAGCCCAGCCAACTCGACAGAATTTGTAATTGTGCTGAAAAGATTGTAAGAGTATTGGAATACTGATTGTATCAGTGGGTCTTGGTAATTATTTCATCATGGATCGCTTAGATCAGACCCCTGTCAACTACACTTCAGCTCTTGAAGTTGCCAACATTTTTCTGCAAGACATTATAAACGCCACTATGTCTGCGTAAACAGCTTGTGGGTATAACATGGAAGCTGATACGAGAATATAAGTACGCGTCCTAATGGGACAGACAACAGGAAGACGAGTAGTCTGGTTCAGTCCAGATTTCTACCATCAAGACCTTCAAGAATGTAAGCTGCAATTTACATTATTTCTATGCGTAGTTAGTTGGATTTTCTCGTATTTTCTACAGTCTTGCCAACACATTTTTTTTCTCTATAGTCATCGATTTGTTTATTTGCTTTTGCAAATATTTACTTTCGAAACCTGAGCTAGGACCCGAGTTGATTTTTACTCACACTTATACGATTCGATATTTATGGACGAGCATTTATTTTAGTTCAATATTTTTTTCTTATTGCTGTCATTAGCCGTCAATATTTGAGATTTAAGAATTAATCTAAGTTGAGAAATGGATAGTTATCCATCATTATGAAGTCGAGGGTGATATTCCCCGAGCAGTTTGACAACTTTAAACCTAGTTTGAACATAATAATGATAATAATAATGGGATTTAATAATAATTATTATTTTTCTATTTTTCTGGAATAATAATAATAAACATTTGTGGTTTATAATAATCATTTTCTGGTTGTATGATTAATAGAGTTGACATTTGAAGTCATAGTCTAAATCGGATATTTGTTAATTCCGAAGGTTAGTGGTTAACACATGCCCACTTATAATGAACAGTTAAATTCAGTGAAATTGTTTCACGTTTGCATTTCATATTTAAAGCTTTGATAAAGACACGGAAAGAAGTGAAATGGGAAGCTAAGCATGTATAAAGCAGGGTTTTTGCTCGAGTTTATATAAAATAAAATCATTATGACGCAGCGTCTTTCACAACGTTTGCTAATATTAACACTGTGTGGAATTTCTGATGGTGAAATTATATTGGATATTGTCGTAAACTCATTGGTGAGGTTTACTGATTTTTGAATCTTCCATTTGTCATAATAACAAGCAAAGGCTTGATTATTTTGTATAATTTGGGAAGATGTCATTGTGTGTGTGCAGATAATTATATGCCATTCTGAGTGCGCAATTTAAGTCGCAGGAATGAGGTTGTGTAAAATGGAGCACCAATCAAATTGTAGGTTGGATGTTTTTGACGTAATAGGCGAGTCGTTTTTCGCCACACTTTCGTCGTAATATAACCACAGGTTATTTTGTGAACCATCATTATTAAATTACTGTTGATCCACGTGTTTGAAAATATTTCTAGTAATTGCTTACCCGGAAAATTATTATTCTAATAGTTCCTTTCATTCAGGAAAGCTTTACCGTTGTCTAAATGCTGATTTATAATTCTGTGATTTTTATCACGTGTCAATCATATGGGCCAATGCTGTTTTTTGAAATTGTTACTTATTAACAACCACTATAAACTGAAAGGATTTTCAGATCCTATAAAAATAAATATACATTTTCTTTAATAAGTTGATACTGAACATATTTGACATTTTGTCAAAATCACTTCGATGATAATAATAATAATTTGTTTCATTATGAAACATGCTAAATGATATTTCAAATTTCCTAATTAATGTTTTCAAGGAATAATTAATTAATTTGTTGACTGAATCCATGTGGAATGGAAGTTATATTTGGGATAATCATATTTTTGATTAAGTCAAAATTATTTTTGTCAGACTTTGGATTGAGATCTATGTTTCAATAGATATTTTCTGATTTTTTGAATCCACGAAAATGCTCAAGGTCCATGTAAATCATAGTGTATTTCACTTATTATGAACAACTTTGTATTTGACAAATCCTAATATTACTACTACCTAAGAAGTGTTAGTCGAAATGCTACGATAATAGTTTTGAGAAATGAACATTGAAAGTGATTTTCCAACCAGTGACATATTTTCTTATTGATCTTCAACGTGTGAATGCTAAATAAATTAGGGATCAGTATGGACGATTGACTTTGCGCTGATAAAACCCTACCCCTGTACATAATTATGTTGAACGAAGTCAACAGGACTGATATTCTGACCTCTCGTTTCAACTTTGTTAGTGTTCATGTGTTGGCGATATTGTGTAAATAACTTGGTCTTTTCCAGTCATCTCTTATGCCATTTTGGGCATATTTTCTTCATGTCATTTTAAAGTTTTAATAAAATGAGATAATTTTATGGTATGCAATCACCGTTTCCATGAATCTCCTTCTATCCTTATTGTTGCGTCGAGCCGAAAATCAGTTAAGCTTTTTTTTTTTTTTTTTTTTGGGTCTTTGCATTCGACTTAACCCATCTGGCGCCCCGGGATATTTTGATTCTCGTGCTGACTGATTTTTGGTGAAATGCACATGTGGTCGTCCGGACTTCGGTCCAAACGGGCACAATACCTCAATCGACATCAAACTATGATTCATTTTACACTTTCTTTTAACATTCACTTTCCATTTGTGTGATACATATATAGTCTACCCAGACCCCCACCAACTTTGTCATCTCTAACTTATGAGCAAACACGCTTGTGAAATTGTTGAAATTATAAAAAACTGCCTCATTACTTTTCACCCACGTTTCTGTAACTATCTATCTGACCTATCATTTGCATGAGAATTTCTATGTCATCAAGCTTATTCCGAATACTTTTGCTAGTAATGTACAAACACCTAACCTCTCCACCTAATTCTAATGAGTTTATGCATGCACTTATATTAGAGTCCTGTTGCATGAAATCATCCAAACAGTTGTACTTATGTTCACTGCACTGTACTTCACCTAGGTGTCCACTTGTAGTCAGCACTTTATTCTCCCTAAACAATAAGATATCATCACTCGTTCTAGCAATTAGTTTTCCGAGAGTAAACACTTGGCAACTCTGTTTAAAAGTTTTCCAAATTTCATTGTTCCTCTTCTATTGAGGTGGAGACCATCATAAGCAAGGTACTTGAAGCCAAGAGTTCTCTTCTAAAAAAATAATGTTTTTTTCACCACACAACCAATCCAGTGTTGAATTCACGGCATTAATGTATCGAGGGTCTATGTCACGTCTTTGCAATGCACCACTAATACACACTTTTGAACTCGGAAAGGCACTTTTCACTTCGTCCAAGAGCTTGTCCAAGTCATTCATCATGTGAGTTGGTGTTGGAGAACTGTTCAAGCAATTGGTCCCTACATGAATCATTACCACCTCAGGGTCTTCTCGAACATCGTTTGCCCATACCTTTCTAGTTAATTGCTCAGTTCTTATCCCTGGATAGCAATAGACTGAGGCGTCATCAACTACTGGGCCTACATTTCACAGAATTGAGTCACCCATGACAAGTACATGGGGACGTCTCCTTTTCTTAGTAGGGTTATGGATATGTTGTCGTATCTGGATGTCTCGTTTTCAATAAACTCCAGAATTTTGAATTTTATTACTTTTCTTCAAAGTGTGGGAGTTGAAAAAAATATTTTGTTTCTGTTGGTCATTCTTTTTCCAATATTGACGACATTACACTTTTACACAGGTTTACATAAACACCATGGAGTTATTAGAGGTATGCATTAATCAGAAAAATTTTCCCATTCAGAATCATAATGACAATGGCTACGGTATTTTATAGAATGAGGTCACACAATATATAAATGCAACAACATTTAAAGGATTTGTATAATCAGCATACACCTCCTCCTTTCACAATCTTGCTGTTTCCACCTAGCCCTTCCTTATCTTCTATGTTGTTTGGCTATTCTCTTGAATGTACATCTAGGCCTCCATCTTTCATGCTTGGTATTAGAATATACATAGAAAAACCATGTCAGCTATCGATTGGTCCCCTACATCAAAGCACGATAAAAATATAGACATTTCAGAAGTCGTTTCTCAGTGTCTAGTAAGAGAATTGATTTTTAGTCGGTCAAAATGATAAATGTGTCCAGTTAAATTGGATGGGGAATGACACATAGCCACCCACATCTACTTACCTGCAAAATACTACATGGCAGAGAAGGGAAGATAGTAGGAGATTTCGGATTAGGTGAAAGGAATGATCGAAGAAGCAGGCTGATGGAATTCTGCACCGAGCATGAGTTGGTCATAGCTAACACCTTATTCAATAACCACAATAGAAGAATATACACATGGATGAGACCAGGAGATACAGGGCGTTACCAAATCGTCTTCATTATGGTCAAGCAGAGGTTCCGAAACTAGATTTTGGATTGCAAAACATATCCTGGTGCTGACATAAACTCTGACCACAATCTGGTTGTTATGAAATGCAGATTAAAGTTGAAGAAACTGAAGAAAAGTCAAAAGCCAAAAAGGTGGGCAATAGACAGACTGAAAGAGAAGGATGTAAACGAAAGATTCAAGAAGAGTATAAAGGAAGGACTAATGATAAACCGTAAACAAACTTCAATTGCAGATGAATGGGCACTTTTGAAGAATGAAATAACAAAATCCGCAGAAGAAAACATTGGTAGGAAAGAAAGAATAGATAAAAAACCGTGGATCACTCAGGATATACTAGAATTGATGGATGAAAGGCGGAAACACAAGAATGTGAGAGATGAAAAGGGGAAAGCAGAATACAGATGTCTGAGAAATGAGGTTAACAAGAAGTGCAAGGAAGCGAAAGAAGAATGGTTGAAAGAGAAATGTGCTGGTATAGAAAATTGTCAAATTAGGAAAAGTAGACACAACTTATCGAAGGATTAAGAATACTTTTGGGGAAAAGAAGACTAAGTGCTGTAATATTAAGGACACAAATGGAAAGCCTCTAACAGATAGGGAAGAAAAGGTTGAGAGATGGAAAGCTTACATAGAGTGTTTGTATAGGGGAAAGGAGATTGAGAATCATGTAATGGAAAGGGAGGAGGAAATAGATGAGGATGCTAAAGGAGATCTAATATTGAGATCAGAATTTGACTGAGCATTGGAGGATAGCACCAGGCATAGATGATATACCGATTGAGTTGCTATGCTGCATAGGAGATGAAGGTCTGATCAGGTTATTTCACTTGGTGTGTAGGATTTATGAGACAGGTGAGGTACCTCCTGATTTCAATAAGAATGTTATTATCCCTATACCAAAGAAAGTGGGAGCTGACAGATGTGAAGATTACCGTACAATCAGCTTGATTACTCATGCTTCAAAAATCCTGTCTAGAATAATTTACAAGAGGATGGAAAGCCAGATAGAAACGGAGTTGGGTGAAGACCAGTTTGGTTTCAGGAGAAATGTAGGAACAAGAGAAGCTGTACTAAGTCTTAGGCTGATTTTGGAAGGTAGAATAAGGAAAAATAAGAGAACGTTCATGGCATTTGTAGACTTAGAAAAGGCTTTTGATAACGTTGATTGGACTAAATTGTTTGACATTTTGAAATCTATTGGAATAAAGTACAGGGATAGGAGGGCGATCTTCAATCCCTACAGAAACCAGACAGCAGTCATTCGAGATGAAGGACATGAGAGAGAAGCTAGTATTCAGAAAGGTGTAAGGCAAGGCTGCAACTTATCACCTATACTTTTCAATCTTTACATTGAACAAGCAATGAAGGAAATTGGAGAAAAATGTAAAGTGGAAGTGAAGATTCAAGGAGAAATAATTTTAACTCTGAGCTTTGCTGATGACATCGTCATCTTGGCTGGAATGCAGCCGAAATAAATCAGAAACCTCTATGGACATCAAATTGGCAGGTGAAAAGCTGAAGGAAGTAGGAGACGTCTGTTACTTAGGAAGCGAAATAACCAGTGATGGAAGAAGCAAAGAGGATATAAAAAGTAGGTTGGCTCAGGCAAGTAAAGCCTTTCTACAAAAAAGGAATCTGTTGACATCGAATATAAATTTAGGTATTAGGAAGTAATTTTTGAAAGCCTTTGTCTGGAGGGTGGCGCTCTATGGAAGTGAAACTTGGACTATGGGTGCAGCAGAAAAGAGGAGAATTGAAGCATTTGAAATGTGGTGTTACAGGAGAATGATGAAGATCAGATGGGTGGATAGGGTAACAAACGAAGAGGTATTAAGACGAGTGGGAGAGGAGAGATGTTTATGGCGACTGCTAATGAAGAGAAGAGATAGGTTAGTAGGACACATACTAAGACACCCAGGAATAGCAAGCTTAGTTAAGGAAGGAAGGGTTGAGGTCAAGAACTGTAGGGGTAGACCAAGGTTAGAATATGTTAAACAGATTGTTTCGGATGTAGAGTGTGGTAGCTATGTAGAGATGAAACGATTAGCTCAAGACAGGGGGAGCATGGAAAGCTGCATCAAACCAGTCTAAAGACTGAAGACTCAAACAACAACAATTATGTGTATACTTCTTACACTTCTTGAAAACAGGGGAGTGAAGCATATGATTTGTTTTTAATTTTATGAACACTTCCTTAACAACTGTTTTTCAATGTGGGAAATTTGTAAATTAATGTTTTAAGTAAATCTTTCTTAGTAGTTTTTAGTTTTGATATTCCATTACATGAAGCTGAAGAATGACAGTAGGGTTATCTGAAACATGTACTGAGCTTTTTAAAGAATTTTAGTGATGACAGGCAGAAATGTATTTTTATGGATTCAAGTCGGCACGGATCAAGGACGATAACATGATGTTCATAAAAAATATCTTTAAAAACATGGGAGGAAATGCGACAAATCTTACGTAAGACTTCCGGTATGAGATTATCTCTAAAAGCTGCAGTAATTAAACGTGATGTAAAACCCATAACATAAACAGTGTGCACTCTTGAACATCTCTGTAAACTGGGGGACCAGAAGATTGCCATTTTCTAACCGCTTCCACTACCAGAGTTTTAATACCTTTCTTTCTGGTTAGTCTATATTTCCTCTCTCTTAATATCATTCATAGTAATACATTTATGTATTAGCCTCCTACATTCCAATGCCTTTCTTTTCTACAACTGAATGGCAACTTTCAGTTAACACGGATATGGCTTTAATGCTTTTCTGCTACTATTGCATTTCCTGTCCTTCATGGTAACAAATTACAGAGTATAAAGAAATTGAAATATTAGAAGCCATTTATTAGTGCTGTCAAAGTAATCTATTACTGTATTGGCCCGAAAATAAGCCCCACCCTTAATATTCGAAGAGGAAAAAGAAAAAAAAGTTTATGCCCAAAACATAAGCCCCATCTGGATTAAGGCAAGACACAGTTATTCTCTTGTAGCCTACTTACCAACATGTAAACATTTTTTTCTGACATCCGTATTTTGTTTCAGCCTCTCTCTGTTGGTTGTGCTTTTGGCATAACGCACAACTGCAAGTTTAAAGGCTGCATCATAAGCACGCCGAATTCGTTTGTGATGAAGCTTTTCGCTGTACCAATAAATGATCGCTCATTTTTGCGTTAAACAGGGTTTCTTACAGATCTTACTGAGACTGAGCTACCACCGTAGATTATTCAAGCTTACGAACCAATACCGTAACGCGTTACCAAATAACAATGTCACCGCCAAAACGAAAGTTTGCATTGTTGTCATTAAATGCCCCTAGTTTCTCCTACAGACTGTATTGTTGCGGTGTTCTTGCTAATGAGCATTCCTTTTTAAACAGTACATGACATATACAAGTGTAGGTAGCAAATATAAGCTGCACCCAGATTTTTTACCCAAATAATTTTAATAAAAAAGTGTGGCTTATTTTCGGGCCAATACGGTATTAGAATATTTTTCAGTCGGTCAACCCAGATATGGCTTTTCTGCTTCGATTGCTTTTCATGTCCTTCATGGTAACAAATAACAGAATATAAAGACATTGAAATATTAGAAGCCATTTATTAGTGCTGTCAAAGTAATCTATTACCAGAATATTTTTCAGTCGGTAAACATGGGTGTACCCAAATTAGACTGGACGGGGAATCACAATTAATTTCTTAGTGCCTGAAATAAATTACATGAATTATTTATACACTTAGTAAAGCACTTCTCACGTAAATTGGAGGGGGGGGGGCTAAATTGGATGATTAGTTTTGTTTCTCAAGTGAACATCAGACACTGCTCAGGTTTAATTTAGGCTCGGTGGATATTTAGGAATATTATCATTCATGATTGATCCGTATTGACAACAATGATTAGTTAAAATTAAAATTATTCTGTACAGTATAGACTAGAAGGGTCGTATAGAAAAAAAAAAAGGAAACCAGGAATTATACCTCAGATTGGATAAAATCTCAGACACCATCCAAAAAAGAAGAGCCATATTCTTTGGAAATTTATATACAGAATGGACCCACGAAGATTAATCAACCAGATAATGAAATTCTTTCTGACCAGGAGGTGAAGAAAGACCTAGAAGAAATAGCAACATCTGAAGCTGAAATCAGCAACAGGGAAACATACAAAACCAAAATTAAGAATTTCACGGGTTTTAAGAGTCATCCTACATCCCAGCATGGACCGAAGAAAGGAGGAGAATACAGAGCGATAGAATGAAGGAGTACTGGACAAAAATAAAGACCCAGAAGCTGAAATCAGATTAACATGGTCCAAAGTCAGCCTAAACGACAGAAGAAGGAATATTGACTACTCAGTGGATATGCATATAACACTCACGTACAATATTTACAGTATTAGGCTACAGAAGTTTTAAATTAAACTTTGAAATGAGTTAGATTTTTTAACCAATTATATATACACTGATGATTTGGGGAAACAAGGAGGAGGAAGTACAGGAGCAGTTGGATGTATGAGAAGAAATAGTACCTAGGTACATGGATATGGGATGGAGTTTAGCATAAGAAAAAGCGAGTGGATGATCACAACCAGGAAGAGGGAGAGAGTCACAATGGGAATAACAATTGGTGGTGAAGAATTGAGGAAAGTAGAGTGTTTCAAGTATCTGGGAAGCATGATACAAGAAAATGGAGGAAACGACAGAGAAATAAATGAGCGGCGGAGGCAAGCAGAATTATTCAGGAAAAGTGTTAGAAGCCTAGTATGGAGTAAGGATGTCCCTCAAAACAGCAAAAGGGTTATATATAGGACGTACTACGTTCCAAACCTGATGTATGCCTCAGAGACCTGGGTTATGAAAGGAAGGGAGCGAAGCAGAATGCAGGCTAGTGAGGTGAAATTCTTGAGAAATAGTATTTGAGTGACAAAGGTGGTCAGGTTAAGAAATGAAAAAATCAAAGTAGTCAAGGAGGGAACATTACAGGATAGGATACAGGAATCAAGGCCTAAATGGTACGGGCATATTAAGCGAATGGATGGGAGGAGGATACCTGAGATGAAAATAGAGGGAAAAAGACCATGAGATATGTGGCTGAAGGGTGTGGAGGACTGTGTGCGAAAGAAAGGAGAATACTGGACCAAGGTGGTGGGAGGACAGAAGACGATGAAGAGGCTTATGTTCCAAACAGACCCGGCCAGTGGCTGGAAACTGTGCAAGAAGATGATGATAACATATACATCATCATCATCATATTGCACAGTTTCCAGCCACTGGCCAGGTCTGTTTGGAACACAAGCCTCTCCAACATCTTCTGTCTTCCCACCATCTCTCAGCCTCCACCCTCGTCCAGTCTTCTTCCACCCCCTTCAGTCACCTGTCTCTTTCCTTCCCACTTCATCTCGTGTATCCTCCTGGGTATCCACTTCTCCTCCATTCGTTTTACATGTCCATACCATCTAAGTCTAGATTTCTCCATACCATCCTGTAATGGTTCCTCCATTAATTCTCTGGTTCTCTCATTTCTTATTCTGTCCATCTTTGTAGCTCCAATACTGCTTCTCAAGAACCTCATCTCACTGGCCTGTATTTTGCTCTTCTCCCTTCCTTTCATAACCCAGGTCTCCAAGGCATACGTCAGGATAGGGACATAGTACGTCCGATATATGATCTTTTTGCTGATCTGAGAGACATCCTTGCTCCATAACATGCTTCTCACACTCCTCCGGAATGCTTCTGCCTGTCTCCCCCGCTCATTTATTTCTCTATCGTTTCTTCCATTATCTTGTATCAGGCTTCCCAGATACTTAAAACTCTCTACTTTCTTCAGCTGTCCCCCACCAATTGTTATTCCCGTTGTGGTTCTTTCCTTCTTCCTTGTTGTGATCACCATCTCACACTTGAAAAATGAAAATCCACAGCCTGCTTCCAGTCTCCGACCGGGTCAGGAATGGAATGAATGAAGCCCCCATCTAGCGGCGAGGATATGAACCGTGCCGGCTGCCGAGGCCTGACGCACTCAACCATCTCACTCTTATTTATGCTAAATTTCATCTCGTATCCTTGTATTATACCTTCCCACACGTCCAACTGTTCCTGTACCTCCTCCTCCTTGTTTCCCCAAATCATTTAATCATCTGCAAACACCATTGCATTCATCTTTCCTTCCCAATTGTGCCACTCGGGTCATTATGTCATCCATCACCACAATGAAAAGTAACGGTGATAGTGCACTTCCTTGTTTCAGGCCGTTTCTCTGTTCCAACCAATCCGATCTCTCTCCTCCCACTTTCACACAGCTCACGCTTCCCTTGTACATCTCCTTTATCCTCCTTATAGTCCATTTTTCTACTCCTCTATCCTCCAGGGACTTCCATACTTTGTTTCTGCATACACTGTCATATGCTTTCTCAATGTCCAGGAAGGCCATCAGTAGATCTGTTCCTACTCATAGTGCTATTCTTGTAACGGCCTTACAGCAAGAATCAAATCCACTGTTGATGATGACATATACACTGAACCTAAATTAAGCCAAAGAGAGGAAAATCTAATGATGTTCGCTTGACAAACAAAACTAGTCATCCAATTTAGTCCCCCATTTATAAGAGAAGTATTATATTAAGTGTATAAATAATGTGATTTATTTCTGGCATTAGGAAATAAACTGTAATTCCCCGCACAATCAAATTTGGGCACACTCGTGTTGACCTACTGGAAAAGTTATAGTAATAGAATATGAAGACATGCAAAACCATGTGGATATGTTGTGGATCCATGCTGACTTGAAATATTATGGTAGATTCTATTTAGTTAATAAATTAATGGTTAAATCTTAAAAATTACTCGTTAAATAATTTTAAATGCAATGCCTTCCTTTTTTGTATCGATTGTACTGCCTTCAATTCATCTTAAATAAAACATTTGTACATATGAGCCGGTTAGAATGACAGTGGTGTAAGTCAGTAAATTGCAAAATCTGACTTATGTGTGGATGTGTGTTCCATTTTAGTTCCTCTACTTGGTGTGATAGTGATGTAAGTCAATAGTACAGAAACTGGCCACTAGGATCAGCACCAACTTTGGATATGGAACTGAACAGCTGTGTAGTTGAAAATGGCACTGGTGTAAGTAAGTCACTTGCAAGGCTACGGATGTTTATTACTAGTTACTGTAGCTACTGTAATCGATGTTTAGCAGCGTTGTGTGTGTGTTTCGATTCTTTATACAGTAGTGCTTTAGTGACAATGTGTATCTGAAAACTAGTGAAGACTTATTGCATTTGATTTAAAAAACAAATTATTTTGCTATGTGGTGTTTTGAGGTTATGTGAACTATTACAATCCTTAAAACAATATTAAAATGGCTAGGCCTAGTAACAGGTTTGAGCCTTTGAGCAGTGTTTTTCAGTTTGAGGACGATCCTGACGAAGATCCCGATTACAATGTAGATCTGTCACATATTGTACCCCGTGCAAAAAGACTTGTCAGCTATTCGTCTACAACAAATTCCGAGGACTCAGAGCCTGACAATTCACAATATACCCCCGAGTCTATTGGGCCTGATAATAAAATTAAATCTAGAAAGAGGACCAGAGTTCTTGCAAATCATAAACAAAAAGAAGCCAAGCGTCTTAGAAATTCTGGTCAACAATATATCAACAAAACAGGTAGTATTATACATGAGAAAGAATATTCTGATGCAAAATGCAACTGCAAACTGAAGTGTAATGACAATTTTTCAAAAGATGAACATAAATCTATTTTTGAAAACTTCTGGCAAATAGGTGATTTTCGGAGGCAAAATGCATACATTAGTGGTCTGATCCAGCAACATGAAATTAAACAAAGGAGACCAAGGAAAGTGGATGGGTTAATAAGGGGAGGGTCATACAAATATGTTTTGAAGTCCGAAAAGGGCGTATCTATGCACGTATGTAAAAAGTATTTTCTAATCACGTTCGGTGTGTCAGATGGGAGAGTTGACAGAGCCCTGAAAAAGATGGTTCAAGGAAACACTCCCGGGGAAGATCGTAGAGGTAACAAGGGCTGTCCATCAAGAAACATATCTGATGATGATACCAACTTGGTAATGGAACATATACGTTCATTTCCGTCCTACGAAAGTCACTACACAAGGAAACACAATCCAAATAGAACATACCTTTGTGATTCTCTCAACATTAGAAAAATGTTTGCACTTTATGAAGAAATGTGTATTTCATCTGGCAAAACCCCTGTAAAAGAACATTACTATAGGTATGTGTTTAATACCAAATTCAATTTACACTTTTATGTACCCAAGAAGGACACCTGTAAAAAATGTGACATTTTTAAGATGCAATATTCTAATCCTGAATTGAGTGTTACTGAAAAGGCCAAGTTGCATACTGATCATGAATTGCACTTACGGAGGGCCGAATTAGCCAGGGACACTATGAAAAATGATGCAACATCTGCTAAAAGTAATCCGGACAGTTATGCTTGTAGTATGGATTTACAGAAAGCTCTTCCTTTTCCCATATTAACAGTAAGTGATGCATATTACAAACGGAATTGCTATTGTTATAATTTCGGTGTACATGATTTGGGAAAAGACCTTGGTTATTTTTATGTTTGGGACGAAACTATAGCATCCCGAGGATCGCAAGATTTAGCTTCTTGTTTAGTGAAACACTTAAAAATGGATGCTTCCAGGAAGAAACACGTAACTATCTACAGTGACACTTGTACGGGGCAGAACCGTAATATAAACATAACCCTTGCTTTAATGAGATTTCTTCAAAGTGACGATACGGACATTGAAATCATAGATCAAAAATTTCTTGTGTCGGGACATTCGTTTCTCCCTAATGACTCCGACTTCGGGTGCGTGGAAGTAGCTGCTAAGGGAAAACCTGTGTATGTACCTGAACATTGGTATAGTATCATGACATCATGCCATCGTACCAAAAAGTTTATTGTTTGCTCAACGAATCGTGAAGAGTTTTACTCTACCAAACAGTTAGAACGAAATATTAGTAGGAGAAAAAGAAACGCAAACAAAATGGACGTAAACTGGCTGAAAATACAGTGGATGAGACTCGAAAAAAACCTTTCTTACAGCGTTAAGTACAAAGAAACGCTTCAACTAGACCTTACTCCAACAGGTCGAAAAGGGAGACCAGTACGTTTCAACAATCTGCCAGAGGACCTGTTGTACCCTAACATCAGGCCAGTGTCCATAAAAAAGAAGGCAGACATGACAGATCTCTTACCATTCATACCACCAATACACCATGAGTCTTTTAACAGTTTGAAAACTACCAACGTTGAAGACAACATAGGCCCCTTACCCCAGTATGAAGACGTGGAGTTACTAATGTGATGAAGCAGATTGTGGAGGAAACTGAAAGGACCCATAATAATTTATTTTTATTATAACAGATAATATCAAATTGATCTAAAACTCAGCAATTTTTCTAGGTTCATACCGTGTCTTGTGTGGGGTTTCACCTAGGAACACCAAGATAGGCTCATTGGCTCTTGGTGTTCGTGCCCGGACCCCTGCATTACCTCTCTTCTTATGAAGCGCACCCATGCTTCTTTACTGCGCAATTCGCTACTCCCGTGGGAGACCCGACACGGACTGCAATAGCCCACTGATGAGCCTATCTTGGTGTCCTAGGCGAAATCCCGCACAAGACACGGCACAAACCTTGAAATATTGCTGAGTTTTAATTCACTGGTTGTGAAAGCCAATATATCATCTTTTTCAAATTGATCCGATTGTAAGTTTAGTTATATTCATTCAAAGTTGTCTGAAATGGTATCAAACTGTGTTATAATAACCAAACTAAAAAACTTCCGAACAATAAATGTGTATGCGACATTTCACTTTAACTTTCTTTCAGTGAACCCACTTACGGTGTAGAATGACAGTGGTGTAAGTCATTGGAATAACATTTAAATAACAATAAAAATTACTTACAGGCTGGTGTAGACCCTAACATTAATGTATATTAATAAAGGGACTATGTTCAAACACGAATCCATCGCTCGCAGTTAAATATATGCTATCTTGATTTTTTTAGCCTACTTTTCACATTTTGCAAAAATGAGGAAAAAGTAGTCTTATGAGATCGGGCAAATGTATGTGTGTCTGTGTGTCCCCCCCTATCAACTCCTAAACGGCTGCAGCAATCAAAACCAAATTTAGTATGAGTAAAGATGTGCACCGGAATATCTCACGTCCATATTTGAAAATGATGTCAGTGCTACCAACTGCTGAGAAAACGCACTAGAAATTTGAGCTCCATGTTGGATATCTTGCAAGCTATACATGGGAGCTATTCCAAAATTGGCACACATGTAGATAATACTATTTCAGTTTAATTTCCAGGAGGCCAACCATGACAGTGTTACCAAAATAATTTTAAGCCTCCTGATAGGTCCAATGTTTAAATGCATATAACTTTTACACTATCAATTGGATTTCAGCCAAATTTTGTATGTAATATCTGTACATAAACGGATATGATTAGGCGTATTCTTACGAGCCACCAGGGCTGCCAACTGTTAATAATTGCTCTCTCTATTTTTTGTTATCCAAATACCAATATATCAGAAAGTATGCAAGCCAACAGCTTTAAACTATGCACACGTATATTCTGACATTTTAGATTAATTTGCAGTAACTTATATACGTCAGTCCTACCAACATGATTATAAGCCTGCTGATAGTACCAATTTTTAAATACATGTAACTTCTATACTATCAGTTGGATTTCAACCAAATTTCGTATGTGCTATGTGTACCATAACAGATATGACTATAAGTATTGTTAACAGCAATCAGGGCTGCCAACTGTTAATAAATGCTGTCTATATTTTTTTAACCCTAATATCAATATATCAGAAAGTATGCAAGCCAACAGCTCTATACTTTGCACACGTATAGTACCTGACATTCTAGATTAATTTGGAGTAATTAATACAAGGCAGTGCTGCCAACATGATTCTATGCCTGCTGATATATCCAATTTTAAAATACATGTAACTTCTATACTAACAAATGGATTTCATCCAAAATTGGCACAACAAGATATCATAATATTTCAGATTATTTCTGACCAGCACACGTATGGTATTGTTGGCAACATGCTTTTACGCGTGCTGATAGATCCAGTGTCTTAACTGCATGTAATGTCCATTGGACTTCAACCAAAATTTGTATTCTGTACCTAAAGAGATGGAACAAAGAATATATTCAGTCACCAGGGCTGCCAACTGTAGTGCTCTATTAGGCTACATCATACCAGGTATATTTTGAACTAATTAGATATTTCGATATTACCAACTTAATTTCGTCATTATTCTAGATAGGTTCATATACTGTAGAATAATCATTGGCATGAAAAGTAGGCTGTATAGTTCTTCACGGAACTTCTTGTTATAGATACTATCACAAAACCTTCGATTACTCAAAACAATGTTCGTATGACTTACACCACTATCATTCTAACCGGCTCATATGATTTTAACATCCAATATAAAACAATTTAATAGCACAACATGAAATATTTATTTATAGGTACACTTAGTAATACATGAACTTAAGCTATGTCTGCACACTTGCAAACTTCAGTCAACTGGGGCACCAGAAGATTATTGTGTTCTAATCACTTCCAAGCCAAGAAGAGTTTTACAACTTCCCAAACAGGTTGTACCAAGCATCAGCTGATGAGCCCAATTTGGTACATATGTGTGAAACAATTCAACATACATGGCAAAAACCTAGACAACTTGCTGGTGTTCAGTAACTTGTCCATTGAAGCCAATATTCCATCTTCTGGAAGCTCTATAGGAAGGAAATAATGCTGAGAGAGCTCCTAGCTCCTGCATCAAAGAAGCACTATCATGTGCTTCAAGTATGGAACTTAGCACAAAGTTCACAATCTAGCAGGGTTCACACGGGTGTACCAAGTGTACAATTCGTTACACCTATGCAAAACCCTGCACCATACATGGTAAAAACCAATGATTTGCTGGTGTTAAATTTTCTTTCTGCTTTAACTGCATTTCTCAACTGACTGTTAATATAATTCATGGTAATACATTATTTAAGCATTGCAATGCCTTTCTTTTCTGCTTCAACTACATCTATCCATCACTTGATGTCATTCAAAATACATTATTATTTAAATTATCAACATGTTTTTCCATTTTGTTCTGATTGCATTTCTGGTTAACTCTTAATGATACTCATGATTATAATTATGTTACTGTGTTTAAAACCACCTTCAATGCAAGAGTTCACAAATATATTTCTTTTTCCCTCTTTGGATTGCATTTTCTATGAAAGCCTTAATGTCATTCATGGCCAATTTCAGATAGCCAGACAAATGTTCCACCTAACTGAAATAGCAAATATGTACACGTACTCCACTGATGTCAATTCTGGCATGGCTCCTACAAACACTAGCAGGCTGGTAATTTAACATGTGCGAGCTAGCAACAGCCCAGGAATAATTACAATCCTCAGACCTTAAGGAGGAATCAAAAGTAGAGATAGTACCTGCGACTCCATTTTAGCTATCCATATACTACACAATACAAATTAACCTGAATGCATTATAAATCATAATCTTTAAACTTAACTTGTATGCAATATGGCCTTTCCTTCAGTTAACAGTTTATTTCAATTACACCCATACTATTTGCTTCAGTAATGAAATTATTGTGATAAACTTTCTCTGCTGGTTTCTGAATTCGACTGCAGGAGAGAAATGTCACTCATGAATGGGCATTTAGACTAAGGAGTCAACCTATCCTCTATTATCTAACTATTTTTATCATAAGTAGGGCCCGGATGTTGATGGCGTAAAAAAGTTAAAAAAATGCACTTAAATTTTTCAAAAATAACTGGAATAAATGACCTAAAAATTTGAAAAAATCACTTTAAAATGGACAAGAGAACTGAGACAAGAATATACACCCCGTCACAGCTGACCTGGGTCAACAGAGCAGGTAATTCCATTCCACTAATAACTGGTTTGCGACGAAAAGTAGAGCACCTGTATACCCACGGTACCGTTCTTCTGCATCCAAGACATATATTTTTCTACTAATAGCAATACTGAAATATTTTAAATTATCTTGTATCAGCTACTAGCTTCTTCTTAATTCTGAGAGAAGTAACTTCCTCATATAAAGCTGCGACATGACTAAATTGAAAAAAAAGAAAAGAAAAAGAGACCTTAAAAGGCCGATCTCTCTAAAATATGACAAAAAAAAATCTACCAAACTTAAACAAAATTCTTTTAAAATGGAATAGCAAAAAATGCAAAATAAAAATGACTTATTTGAAGACGGGGTGGCCCGTCCAGAGTTTCTATGTACTTCAGCATTGTCTTAGACTGCTCAGTAAAAAGATGACATGTCATCAACATCCGGGCCCTAATCATAAATAATAGCATACATCATTTATAAAACTTCCCTCAAATACTTTTAATTTAAGCAAGTACCATACAGTAAATTTGGCTTAAGAATTGGTGACTGATGCCATAGGTACCATCTATACCCTGTATTTCAAATGAAAGAAAGTGAAGGGTTTGGCAGAAGTGATACAAAATTGCCAACTTCGGGCTCCTATTGGTTGGAGTTGGGCAGTTAACACAACTCGTTGCCAGCATGTGTTCGTTCATTCATTTGCTTATTAGCCATTGTTTACCATCATAAAGTTCAAACATTACCATCTGCCTGCCATCCGATACAACTCAACAATGTTAGAAATCAGCAACAATACTGTCACAAAAGGGCTTGTTTGAGTGTTCAGAGCTAAGTATTTTTGTACATTAACGTAAGTTGTGTATTATCACAAAAGCGATTATTAAGTTATTGCACAGATTACATGCAATGTTATTTCAAGTTCAAGCCTCTATACGCTGTATTTTGAAAGAACGTGAAGGATAGTTAGTTATTGTTGTATTAAGGGGCGGAACTACGAGGTCATCTGCCCCTAAAACGTGAAGGATATGGAGGGATCTTGTAACAGGCGAGTTGATTTGCATCAGCAGATTCCAATATTCCAATAATACTCTTTTGTCTCCATAATTGAAAAGAAAATTTTGATCAGGATAAGGTTAGGTGGTGATGATTGTTTATTTGATTTACATCATCAATGTTTAGTTTCAAGATCACATAGAACAGATGTGGGAATGATTGGTTAAATCCATTCGCAAGCATATACCAGATGATAGCATAGCTAAAGGATGCCATTAACTTTTGTAAACATATAATTAGCCTATCACTAAGGTTCGGATGTTTAGGACCTACAGAAATGAGAAATATGCATGCAAATATGCCCTAAAAATACTGAAATATGATCCAAAAAAGGTACTATATGACCTTATATACAGTATTTACATGCTTTTAAAAAACGTTAATAACGTAGTGAAATGTAATTTTTATTATTAATTCTACATTCAAACCTAAAAAAAAAAAGGTTAATTACGCTGATTTCATGAATAGACCTACGATATAAATGTTTTCCTCAAATTTTTATCGCAGAATGTTTCAAGAGACTCGCGGAAAGCAACATATTCTTCACCTTTTCACATGTTAAAAACTGCGACACAAATCATATTTCCTGTAAAAGATAAAGAAAATGCCCAAGTTAAAAGTACTACCAAGTTTAGTTATACCAAATATTTTCCGATAGTCTGCAACAATTGTAACGCGTTTTTTTTTTTTTAAGTATATAGTTTGAAGCATTGCCACCTCTTGCTGGGGCGCTACAGGGAGTTTAGTGCTTTGAGCATACAGGATTCTCTGTGGTGACCTAGTAATGAGGTGGCAGAAGGCATTGTTCATTAATGGAGGTTACCATGGTTAGGTATTGATAAATTATGATGCTGTTTAAATTTACTATGGAGATGTGTAGAAAATAAGAGAAGAGATTGTGTGTTGAAAAAAGGATTGGTTATGTTTAGAGAGGTTAAAGGAAAGCTTGTTAGGTTTTTATGATGTGAATGGTGGGTTATTTCCTTTTTGTAGATGAAGGAAAGGATTGTTAGACAATTAATGGATGGAGAGTTAGGCTTGATATGTTGTGTTTCATGACGCGAATCTTGGATTATGTCGTCTTTCTTCGATTGATAATAAATAGTGTGATTTTAACCAAGTTTCCTTATGGTATTAACCCCCCCCCCGAATTATAAGAAAGTACAGTTACAAATGAGGATTGCCGGAAAAAACCGCTAGTTCAAGAAAATATTTTGTTACAGAATTTAATAAATAGTCTACTAATAACTTCATGGCAATTCAAGCAAACTTTTAAGGAAAATTTAACGGTTTTTGCATAGAAGATGCTTGTAGAACGATATTTGACGTCATATTTCACCCAGTTCTCTTCTCAGAACCATTAAAACACGATTGTATTTGACCATTGGTTGCAATAAATATCATTATTATTAAAACACGATTGCAGCAAAAGTGGATTTATCGGTTTTTCTTCCGGCGCTCCTCTAATGGCACCTCTACGTCGGGCACGGACAAGGATGAGTAAAACAATGTGAGTACAGTGCAAGTAGAAAAAGGAATGGTGGGAGAATATGGAGTCTATTTTGGTTCAAATACTCATGGAGAAGATGGACGAGATGTGTGAGCAGGTCGAATCTATGAAAGTGCATATAGTTGAGAAGGTAGAGTCAGTGACCAAGTAGTTGAAACAGTGGAATGAGTCTATAAGAAAGGAAATGAATGAGATAACTGAAATTATGGAGCAGGAAAATTATCAGAGAGGTGGGGGGGCTTAAGGGAGATGGTAATGAAGAGGAAGAAAATGAATAAGTGAAAGATGGACAAGAGAGAGAACAAAGTGAAGGAAGACAATATCAAATGGAAGAGGAGAATAAGACTAAAGACAAAGAGGAGGATGAGATAGAAGATAGGATGGAGGATAAGATGGAGGAGAAGGAAGGCAACATACAAGAAGCAGACGAAGGAATGAAAAGGAGGACAACATGGACAAAGAGAAAGGAACTGTTGAGCAAGATAAGGCAGATGAGGAAGAGGAGGAAAATGTGGAAGGGAAGAAGAGAGAAGCAGTTGACAAGGAAGACAAAGTGGTCGAGGAGGATGAATAAAAGGATGAGAAGGAAGGCAGGAGAAGGAGGAGGAAGACTAAGAGAAGAACAGAAGAAAACAAAGGAGCTGATAAAGGAAAAGAAGATAAAAGGTACATAGGGAAAGAGGAAAGAAAAGATAAGAAGAAAGGAACTGTTGAGCAAGATAAGGCAGATGAGGAAAATAAGGAAGAGAAGGAACGAGAAGCTGGAAGGAAAGGCGAAGAAGAAAAAGAACGAGAAACAGCAGAAAAGGAAGAGCTAGGAGGAAGATAAAGAAGGAGGGGAAGTAGAAAAAGGTGAAGGAAAGAAAGCAGATGAAGGAAGGAAAGAGGTAGAAGAGAAAGGAGAAATGAAGGTTCAAGCCCTGAGAGACACTTTTACGATGGGTTACATGGCAATTAAGGAATATTAATTAGAAATTAACCCAGATCATTTCATCATAGAAGATCTGCATATAAAGGATGAAGATAAAGTTCTCAATCTTGATAACTGCATGTTTTTGGTTTCTGTGGTGGATATCGAAGACGTGATAATGATGATGAAGATAGAGGTGGAGGCGGCGGATATCGAAGGCGTGATAATGATGAAAATGGTACTGGTGATACTCCGCGTTTTAGAAGAAATGATGGAGACAGGCCATGGAGAGGTCGAAAGGATGATGAAGATGGAAATGATGACAGTGATAGAGATGAAAATAAGTTTGAGGAGCCTCGTGTAGAATTCTATATTTCTCCAGAACCTATCGAGAGATTTCAGAACAGTGGGTTATGCCAGTTTGTACTCGCTAAAAAAAAAAAGAGTGGATATCTGAAACCCACCTCAATTCAGAAATATGTGATTCTTATCATAGTCCAGAGAAGAGATGTTATGGCATGTACTCAAACAGGCTCAGAAAAAACAGCGGCATTCCATCTTCCCATTATCAAAGTGTTGTCGAACGATTCAAGAGACTTAATAGTAACATCCGATCAACGTGAACATAGTGTTTATTGGTAGTTTTAGTTCGAGTATTTGTGTTCTGTGATTTTTTTAAAAATGTGATTCTTACATGTTTTTCACGTAAGAATAACATGGGGGGGGGGGGGCGAATTGTAACGGTTCCTTTGTTTTTTTAAAGTATATAGTTAGAAGTATGGCCATCTCTTGCTGGGGCGCTAAATGGAGTTTAGTGCTTTGAGCATACAGGATTCTGTGTAGTGACCTAGTAATGAGGTGGCAGAAGCCTTTGTTCATTCATTGAGGTTACCATCGTTAGGTATTTATAAATTATGATGCTATTTAGATTTACTATGGAGATGTGTAGAAAATAAGAGAAGAGATTGTGTGTTGAAAAAAGGATTGGTTATGTTTAGAGAGGTTAAAGGAAAACTTGTTAGGTTTTTATGATGTGAATGGTGGGTTATTTCCTTTTTGTAGATGATGGAAAGGATTGTTAGACAATTAATGGATGGAGAGTTAGGCTTGATATGTTGTGTTTTATGATGCGAATCTTGGATTATGTCGTCTTTCTTCGATTGATTATAAATAGTGTGATTTCAACCAAGTTTCCTTATGGTATTAACTACCAACACCCCCAATTATAAGAAAAAATAGTTATACAATTGACAAGTATTTCAATTTTTAACGCCGCAAATGCACAGAAACCGTGCAGCGGCCAGCGGATACCATATTTTAAATCCACCATCTATGCGTAAAATATTACCAAAATATTACCTTAAAACATTAATATTGATGAAATATGACAAGAACTATGAAAATGACCCAAATATGCATTTATATGCTCTATAAAATCCACTTAAAAAGAATTAGGAACATTGAACTAGAGCTTAATTACAGTTTTTAATGTAAATGTAGCCAAGGAAAAAAATACGAATTTCCTAAACATCCGAACCTTAATTATCACACAGTATAATGTTAAGGCAGTCCATATGTAGTCAATAAGCTGGTGTCTCATTTCCATTCCAAGCCTCTATATGCTGTATTTTGAAAGAACGTGAAGGATATTTCAGGATCTTGGAACAGCTGAGTTGATTTGCATCAACTGATTCCAATAATACTCTTGGCTATATTTCTAACTTTCAATCAATACAATTATACATAAAGTATTTTATCGATCAGTCAATGCAGAATAAATTCAAATAGAGAAATACATTGACTACTGATATATAAAAAAGTAAATTAAAAGGAAGAAGTAAATTACATGCCAAAGCCATGCCACCAGTCTACCTTTATCACCAGCATTCAATTCAATAAATACGACCGAGGACAAATAGATTGCTTTGAAGCCATTTTTCGGTGTTGCCTTATTGACAATTTCTTTTGACAATAGTTTTCTCCTTCGAGAGTTCATAACAAATATACTGTATATATATCTTAAATCACATTGAAATAAAATCAGGTTATTTTTTCACATATTTCAGTAATTGGATTTATATTGTGTTGACCGACTGAAAGTTAAAATATTAACCTAAATCAAAGGGGACAAACACTCTACATGCAATAAGCATTTATTACTGATGAATATCCTTCAAGATGAATGAAGTCTGGGTGGAGGTCGTTCACAGGATACTTGACGTAGTGGGTCATGATAGCACCAAGAACATTCACTGGATTGCAACTCTCAACTGTTATAGAAAGTTTTGAAGCCATTTTGCAGTGTTGCCTTATTAACAATCGTTATTGTAACTTTTTAGTCGGTCAACAAGAGTGCAATCCCAATTATTGGGAAATGTGATAGAACCTAAAAAAAACATTGCATGTGATCCGTGCAATAACTTTTAATCTCATGTTTTTTTTTCTTTCAGGTTGTATCACATTTCCCATTAATTGGGATTGTACTCATGTTGGCGAGCTGAAAATTTACAATAACAATTCTTCACTGCTAATAATCGCTTTCGTGATAATACACAACTTACTTTAATGTACAAAAAGAATTAGCTCTGAACACTCAAGCAAGCCCTTTTGTGGCAGTATTGTTGCTGAGTTCTAACATTGTTGAGTTGTATTGGATGGCAGGCAGATGGTAATGTTTGAACTTTATGATGGTAAACAATGGCTAATAAGCAAATGAATGAATGAACACATGCTGGGAACGTGTTGTGTTAACTGTCCAACTCCAACCAATAGGAGCCCGACGGTGGCAATTTTGTATCACTCCTGCCAAACCCTTCACTTTCTTTCATTTGAAATACAGGGTATAGATGGTACCTATGGCATCAGTCACCAATTCTTAAACCAAATTTACTGTATGGTACTTGCTTAAATTAAAAGAGCAAAAGAAGTTTGTAGTTTTACGTGACCGTTAATCTCGCGATCATGAGCCATGGGACCTCCTTTTTACGTAGAATCCAAACCACAGGACATGGCATTTAACTTTGAAATTCTCATATGCATTGACTGGAAATTCAACCCGGACCGCCGTGGCGAGAGGCCAACAACTTGACCGCTGCGCCACCACGCCCCTATAGCAAAGAGCAAATTATTAAAAAGTACAGAAGTTTTATTCGCATTTCCTCACTAGCAAAACGAAACGGGCCGACACTTCACGAGCCCTACTTGCTCCTCTATAAACAACTAGCAGCAGGAGGAGCAGAGCTCGCTACTCCACGCTGAGGAGTTAAGGCGACACTCCGGAGATAAAAGTCGATATTTGGTTCATTTTGGTGAATTTTTTTTTGTGACAAATTGAAAGGATTGGGTTTCTTCTTTCTAGTCACAAAGTTATTCCGTTGAATTCAAACAATTAATAATGCTTTGTTTGTCAGTCTGCACACAGCAGAAATTGGCGTGGAATCTGCTGAACTGCTTGTTAGATTATTTATGATGTCATTGTCATGTTTTCATTCAATCAAATCAATAAAATATCCCTGTTCTTCGCAATTACGCATCCCGGGGATGGGCCAACAACCACCCCCCCCTCCGCATATATTTCTACAGAATCGAGCTGTAAGATCTACCATGTTTCTGAATGAATGTATAAAGCCTGCAGAGGACTAATATTTCAGTACTTGACTCTACTGTCATTGAGCAACATTGTATGCTTGTATTGGTATTCCTGATGTCACTACAATAATGCCGACAACTAGAAATGTCGTTATTCTTGTATGTTTCTTCTTTCTTGAGAGTTCTGTGGCGGTAGCCAGTCTGTTTACTTTTGTGAAGTTCGTGCACAAGTAACCTCTTGTAGTTGTGCATCAAGATACTAGACAAGCTTCCAGAATTACCAATATTCGTACAGAAGCTGCTAAGAAACAAAAGGAAGGAAAAACATACGGTTCTGGTGACTTCTAGGTAATGGATCAGGAAGATAACGTTACTTGAACTTTGCTCTAATTTTCCCGCAAATTGTAATTTTACATTTAAATCCCATTTTTCATTTTCAATATTCTGCCAAATGTAACAAAATTTGTATGGTATATGTATCACAGATATATTAGGAAACCTGCGTATGGAATTCTTGATTGCAGAATTCTTCCCAGTAGTAGGGATTTAAAAGTCCAAAATTTTTAGACAAAAAAATTACACAAGTTTAGTACTATAATATCTCATTATATAAATTATTTACAGAAAAATCGATATGTAGTGTTTTTTAAAGAAGTATTATCTACTTAATTCCAAATTTCCATTAACATGTCATTTCAAATTTATGAAAAGAAAAAAAGATGGAATTAAAAATTTCGAAAAAATATTTTGGAAAAACTATTAATTGTATATGAAACAAATGTTTGTGATATCTCTACTTTTGTTTGGGTGACTTTCCCACAAAGTTTCGTGAAAATCCATGCATTAGGTAGGGAGATAACGTCACTTGAATTTTGCTTTAATTTTCCCGCCAATTGAAATTTGACATTTAAATCCCATTTTTCTCCCATAATATTCTTCCAAATGTAACAAAATTTGTATGGTATATGTATCACAGCTATATTAGGAAACCTGCGTATGGAATTCTTGATTGCAGAATTCTTCCCAGTAGTAGGGATTTTAAAGTCCAAAATTTTTGAACAAAAAAATTACACAAATTTAGTACTATAATATCTCATTATATAAATTATTTACAGAAAAATCGATACGTAGTGTTTTTAAACAAGTATTTTCTATCCAATTCCAAATTTCCATTAACATGTTATTTGAAATCTATAAAAAAATTGAATTAAAAATATAAAAAAAAATATATATTTTGGAAAAACTATTAATTGTATATGAAACAAATGTTTGTGATATCTCTCCTTTTGTTTGGGTGACATTCCCACAAAGTTTCGTGAAAATCCATGCATTAGGTAGGGAGATAACGTCACTTGAACTTGGCTTTAATTTTCCCGTCAATTGAAATTTGACATTTAAATCCCATTTTTCTCCCATAATATTCTTCCAAATGTAACAAAATTTGTATGGTATATGTATCACAGCTATATTAGGAAACCTGCATATGGAATTCTTGATTGCAGAATTCTTTCCAGGAGTAGGGATTTATAAGTCCAAAATTTTTAGACAAAAAAATTACACAGTTTTAGTACTATAATATCTCATTATATAAATTATTTACAGAAAAATCGATACGTAGTGTTTTTTTAGGAAGTATTATCTATTAATTCCAAATTTCCATTAACATGTCATTTCAAATTTATGAAAAAAAAAATGGAATTAAAAATTTCCAAAAATAAATAAATAAATTTAAAAAAATATTTTGGAAAAACTATTAATTGTATATGAAACAAATGTTTGTGATATCTCTACTTTTGTTTGGGTGACATTCCCACAAAGTTTCGTGAAAATCCATGCATTAGGTAAAAAAGATGTTTATCTCAGGAGTGTCGCCTTAAGGGATGACTTTAAAGAGGAAAACTGTAGGAGAATGCCTAGTGTACGCTTTCACTGTGGTGTCTCCTCCTATGAGCAGCCATGCTGTGCTTTAATTTGAAACTTAGACCACACAGGGTGCATGGAAATGGCTCAACCTTGGCATGAGAGGCCAAATGCAATTGTAATCCATTGGCTGAAGTGAAAGTCTTATCGCAAAATGAACACGATCTCTTATCACCTTCACCAGTGTGAATGCACCCATGATTCTTAATGTTCTGCTTTGAAAAATGTTTTCCACAATTCTTGCAAGGCTGTGATTTGTTTCTTTCAAACAATTCGTTATTCACTGGAATGCTCTTCTCTTTCTTACTACCCACATCTTCACCCGTCACTAAAGAACTAGTACATTTTGATGCATTTGTCTTGATCTTAGCAGGACTAAGAATTCCACGAGAATCTGGAGGACTATTGTGCAGAATGTTGTGTTCATGAAGGTTTAAAATGCTGTGACATGGCCTCGATCTAGGGCTGTGACTTTTTTTTAAAGGAGTTTGTTGCACAATTTTGATAGTCCTGCTAGGTAAAACAATTGGTGTTTTAGAGTATCTCTTCATTTCTGCTAGAACCATCTTCCCCTCATCACTTAGACTTTCATTTCCCTCTTTCAAGGTCATGTATGCAGAATTCATATTGGACACTGAGGGAGTCGACTTGGGTATGCAAACATCATTTACAAGCGATTCATCCTGTTGTCTTGGTTCGACCTGTGTAGGTTCAGGAAGCTCATCATCCACAGGGTCAGTACCTCCTGCAGTAAGATTTGTACCATCCTCAACAAGAGAAGTAGAATTTTCAACAGAACCTTCTACATGATTTACATTAGATTTACATTTACCAGCCTGGCTACTCTTAGCAATCATATCACGAACCATGGCATGCATTTCTCTGTAAATATTCTTATCTTCGATAACAAAATTCATTTCAGACTGATTGCCCTCCAACTTAAATTGCTGTTTTGAAATATGCACACGTCTGACATGGGCTTTACAGGAATCGATTCGATTGAAAGCCATTTTGCAAACTTTACAAGAATAAGGCTTCTTGCCTGTGTGAGTCGTCATATGGCTTATGAAGCGAGTATTATAAGTGAAGAACAAATGGCATCGAGGACACTGAAATCGTGAATCCCACGAATGGAGTCGAAGGTGTTTGATTAGAGTTGATTCAGAAGTATATGACCTTGAACACATGTGGCAACTGAAGGGACGCTTCTTCAACTTGGACTTGTGATTTGTGCAATGTTTGAGCATAGTCTTCTGACTCTCAAACTCTCTTCCACAATATTTGCAGGTGTGGTTCGTCTCAACAGAGTGTGTAGGGAGGTGAGCATCCCGCAAAGATTGAGAACTGAACATCTGATTACAAACCGAACATTTGAAGGGAAGAGAATTCTTGGTGTGTTCATACACTCTCGTACTGTTATCAATTTGATCAATAACTAAGGAAGTATTTTGAACAGAGCCAATCTCATGCTTTAGATGGCAGGACATGTTATTAGAGACAGCAGATTCATGTGATATTCCATCAGTGAAAAAGGGGTCATATGCTTTGGAGATTTCTTTGTCGTCGGCCTTAGCAGGGCTAGCATTTGTTTTTGAAGTATGAAATAAGGAGGCAGATCTGAAATTACTTTGCTTATTAGCTAAACTGTCAGATTTGTCATGCATTGAAGCATTCTCACGAAGCAGTTGAGGTATGCCCTTTTTAAAATGATCAGCAATATGGAGACCGAGTAGATATTTCACAGAAAAACTGGAATTACAGAAGTCACATTTATGTTTGAGTTCACTAGAATGTATCCTTTTATGCACTCTCAAGTGAATCAAGAATTGAAAATGTTTACCGCAAATTTTACATTTGAATTTTCCTAATTTTGTTTGTAAACATTTTTTCCCTCTACCATGTACAGACTTGGAATGTTCAATTACTTTGGCTCTTTTGTTGGAAGAACTTCCCAAGTTCTTGCTCTCAGAACCTCGAGAAAGTTCTTCGCCATTTATTTTGTCTTCACCAGATTTTCCCTGCTTTCCAGTTGGTTTGCTCCTTTCTTCAGAGCAGTCTATGAGCTTGAAGTATTCATTGTTCCCAGGTGTCCTATATGGGGGGGATGTTTTAATAGGTTTCATTTGCTTTTTTCCGTCAGGACTGTTTACCAAGTTGTCACAACCAAACATGTGTTGCGTAGTTCCAGCACAAAATTTGGTCACATCCGAGGAAACATATGATTTGGAATGATTAATCATGGCAGCATCATGCTTTATATTTGCTCTTTTTCGTGGTAAACTTGGACTTGACTTGGACTTTTCACCCTGAAGTGTTTGAGTAGATGCTTGAACATTATGTACTCCTAACTCTTCATCAGCCATATAACCTGACTGACCCTCATACTGTGTTTGGGGGAACATTGATGTTGTGATCTTGCAAGAAGAGGGAGAAAACTCTCCTATTGCCTTTCCCTCAGTGAAAACTCTTTGCACCTTGGAATGTACAAAACTATGAGATTGGTCATCGACCAACCATTTCAGCATATCCCCCTTATCTTGACAAGATCTTCCAGACTGCCTTGAATCTTTCAAAGTATTATTCTTTTGTAATGAATGCTTGTTATCTACAATGTTAGATGTTTGGGGTAACCTTTTTACATTGTTTTCATTATCTGGCGTTGCCTGTTGGATAGAATCTTGAAAGTTGTCAAGACATTCAATAAGATGACTATCAGTTTCTGATACATCAGAAGAGGAACTCTCACTGACTGAAAATGCTGGTACTTCATTTGAATATGTTGGTGACATATCACTGATTTGCTCATCTGGCATTGTTTTTACAGGGCTAGGACTTCTATTGACATAATCACGAATCATTATCTCATCGTCAGAATCAACAATTTTCTGATCATCTCTAGATATGTATTTCTTGTTATGTTCATCATGATCAACAACAGAGTTAATCTCCTTACCATCTGTAGACGTATTTTCCTTGCTCTGGTCAACATTATTAATTCTGTCATAACCTATAGGTTTACATTCCTTGATCGGTACTTCATTATCAAAAAGTATCACTACATCATCTTCTATTGCAATAGACTTCTGCTTTTTAACATCAGGCAAATGGACATTATTGAGTACATCATCACACATGGCCACTTGATTTGTACCATGTTTCCTGGACACTCCAACTTGTTCTGGAGGTATGGATGTGTTCTGGAAGCCTCCAGGTACATTATAAGTATTAGCTAAACTTTCTCCAACATAGCTTCTCTCCTGCTTGACTTCAGAATTAGCTAAACTTCCACCAACATGTCTCTCTTGCTGGATCTCAGAGTTGTATACACTTCCTCCAATATGTCTTGTCAGGACTACAGTGTTTAACGAGTTAATGTACTTCAAAATGTTTCTTCTCTCCTCCAAAAATTTATTTCTCTCATCTTGGTGCCACTTAAGATGTTCCTTGAGCAAATGATTAGAGGAAAACTGGGCTCTGCATTGATTACACCAGTGCAACTTCCGCTTTGATTCCCTACACTTGTGTCTTCCAAGAAAAGCTTGATTTGCAAAGAATTGGCCACACTTTGAACACACTCTTCCCTTGTGCATTCGTATATGACATTGAAAGTGGCTCACTTTAAAGAATTGTTTCTTACATCTTAAACATTTCAGGATACGGGTCTCAGATGTAGGTGCATGCTGCATGGCAATGTGATTCTGGAGGCTATTTTTATCTTTGAATTCCAGAGAACATTTAGAACAATTAAAGGTATTTTTTTCAAATGGACAAGACAATTGCTTATGAGCTTCATTACTAGCAGGTTCATCTGAGAGATCATAGATTTCACTTTGGATTGGAGAAGGGTGACACGTTTTTATATGAGATTGCAAAAGATTACAATCTGAGAATACAATGTCACATCGTGAACATTCAAGATTTGTTAGTGAAACTTGCAATGGTGTATTTGGTTTTTGTTCTACTAGTAGTGGCTTTGATTTTGTGTTGCCATTGACTAACACTGGTGCCTGTACAGGTGACTGAACATTCATATCTTCAAGCAACTGGGAACGATATTGTATATCAACCATATTTTTCCTTGAAATTGCAGGACACAATTTCACATGAGATTGAAATAAGTTACTGTCTAAACAGTTCATGTCACATTGCGAACCTTTATGTATATTTTCTGCAATAGATGCTGAATCATGACTTAACTTTCCATGGCATTCTAGGATGTTATTGTCCAAGAACTGAGTGTTACTTTCTGAACAACTAACGACTGTCCTTGTATCGCTCAAGGATAATTGCACTGGACTTGCCCTTGAATTGTGGTCAATATCAGGTAATTGGACCATGTCGTCACTGTCAATTATTACATCCTTTGACTTAGTAGGACATTGCACAGTTGATGTATGATGTTTCATATGAGAATGAAGGGCACTGCCGTTACAGAACGTCAGATCACATTTTGAACATTTTAAAACCTTTTTAGTTTCCCTTAATTCTGGTGAATGACTAACCTTCATGTGGCGGTTAAGCAGTGCGTCATCTTGAAATTTCATTCCACACATTGAGCAAGTGTGTGTTTCTATGTTTTGAAAGTGTCTCAACTTCATGTGACGTTCAAGCAGAATATCTGTTGCAAATTTCAAAGAACACTTAGAACATATAGAAAGAGTATGGTTAGGACTACGTGTTTTTTTATGATGTTTCATATGGGACTGAAGTCTGTCACCAGTGCGAAATGTCAAATCACAACGTGAACACTTTATTTCCGTGTGTTCCATCTTCAAATGATGCTCAAGCAAAATATCATCAGAGAACTTCATGGTACACATGGAGCAACTCTTTACTCCGTCTATCACTGAGGAAGGACTAGTCTCATTACAGTTCCCAAGAGCATTGTTAGAAAGTTGCATATTACCATCAGGACTCTGGAAACCTGAAGTGGAAGTTAGAGTATTATGATATGTATGAGCTGATTTTACATGCCTTGCATAAGCAGTATTGTCAGGAAACTGCATATTACAACTAAAACATTTGAAGACTGTTTGATTTGGTGTTTTAGTTATGGATTTCATAGAATGTATCTGCGTGGAAACATTTGGTGTACAGTCTGCGAGGAGTGTACTAGAAGATTCTTTATCCATGTGCGTCTGTAAATGAAGTCTGTAACTGTCTTCACTTATGAAAGTTTGCATGCAATTACCAACAATGCAATGGAGGAATAGTGTCCCTCGATCACCATTAATGGCATTTATGCTAGTACCCTCGGTAATGAGAGGGGGTATTCCTGCAATTTCATCAATATCTGATCTCTTTGGCAAATGGTAATTTGTCTGATGTAAGCGAAGATCACTTTTGACGGAGAACCGCTTGTGACATATGCGACATGAAAATAGCAGTTTACTTCTCTTCACAAATGAGCATGGGATGTAACACGGAGAACCCTCCTCCCCAGTAGACATTCCACCAGAATCCTCATTGTTATGGTCCCGTCCTAAAGGAGTAATACTTCTAGCCGAACTCGCAGCAGGACAGGGCATGTGTCCTGAGATGTCCATTAATGGAATGAAATTCACATCTTCTGAAACACTCGGCATATTCCCTGTGGGCTTCTCACTTCCAGGAGAATTCTTTATCAATGCCATGAAATTCCCACAATCTTGGTTATTTTGAAAATTCCCTATGGACTTTGCACTTTCTGGAGAATTCTTTACCAATATTGTGGAATTCCCACAGTCTGGGTCACTGCGGAAATTTCCTATGGTCTTGACACTTTCTGGAGAATTCTTTACCAATACCATGGAGTTCCCACAACCTGTGTCATTTTGGAAATTTCCTATGGACTTGGAACTTGCACGAGAATTCTTAACCAATTCTGTGGAATTCCTATAATCTGTGTCATTTTGGAAATTCTCTGTGAACTCACTTCCTGGTTCATTCTTGACTGTCACTACAGGTATGCTACTTTCTGATGTATCAGTATGCTGAGGTGCATCTTGATGATTACAATTTGCATACTGAGTATCTACAAGTATTGCATGATCTTCATATCCATCATGAACCTCCTGCTTAACATCACACACACCTTCTGTACTGTGGCAATAGGCTTCTATCTCTGGACAGGAACGTCTCCGCACACGGTCTAAGACTTCATCTGAAGACAAATTCACGTTATTGGTTTTCCAAGCTTCATCAAAACATTTTTCAGCGGTTTCCCTAAGGATGTTCTTTATAGTTCTTTCATAGGTTTTGTTCCTGAGAGGTTGATCATTATCACTGCCTGAGTTTGCACTCTGTTCTTCATCAGCTTTCTGACTATGGCTTTTCTTGAGTAGTTTGGCTTCAATCGCTTGACAGGAACGTCTCCACACACGGTCTAAGATTTCATCTGAAGACAAATTCACGTTATTGGTTTTCCAAGCTTCATCAAAACATTTTTCAGCGCTTTCTCTAAGGATGTTCTTTACAGTTCTTTCATAGGTTTTGTTCCTGAGAGGTTGATCAATCTCACTGTCTGAGTTTGCACTCTGTTCTTCATCAGCTTTCTGACTATGGCTTTTCTTGAGTAGTTTGGCCTGCTTACTATGAACAAAAACCTCATCACACACATAATCAGGAAATTGGCATTCTCCTGAATTAGGTGGAGCCATTTCTTCAAATCTGTTATCTTTGCGTATGCTTGGACTGGAAGAATCTCTTTGGTTTGAAGCTGAAGTCTTCTTTACCTTAATTGGAAGAGCACCATCATCTATAGCTTCTTTCTCGTAAACAGTATTTGAGCGTCTCATTGGACTGTGAATCCTCAAATGCAAGGTGAGCATATTACTGCTGGGGAAATTCATGTCACATCGGTAACAGTGATGCTCCTTACTGTTGTTTTTATCACCAGACGAACACCTGAAACAGAAAAGACTAGTAGTAATGAACAGTAGCCTAGGGTGAGAATGTTCATGCAAATAAGTTGAACCTCAATTTTATTAGCTACTCAATTGCATGTCATGTGGGCATTTGGGATGTTATGGCACATTAAATAAAAATCCTAGGTAATTCAAAGTGATTAGGACAGACAAAGAGGACTTAGAATTAAAGTAACTAACCCTCCTCCCAAAAGCTCACACCTTGCGACCATTTAAAACATAAAATTACTGACAAGTCTTTTTGTAACGCTCAAGTAACAATCTATCCAACAGTATCCAATCACATTAAAATGCAGTGCTATACAAGGAGAAAATAATTGCACGTAAAACATAACCTATAACTCTATTGTATAAAAATTTTTCCAATACGAGGAGAACACAAAATAGTTATTGGTTTTAGGTCCCTTTTAACTACTGATGCTTTTAGAGACGCCGGGGTGCCGGAATTTTGCCCCGAAGGGGATCTTTAACATGACAGTAAATCTACTGACACAGCTGCCTTGCATTTGCACACCCTCAGATGCCAACTGACTGCGGCAGGATTCAATCATGCACCCTTGGGAACTGGAGGCGAGAATGTTACTGCTGAATCACGCAGCCAGTCGAACTCAAAATATACATTGTATTATTCACATAATGAAAAATACTTTCAAAACATATTTGCATCATGGTCAAATCATCATCATCATCATCATCGCTGCAGCTACAACCCACGATTTTAGCAGTTCTCTTTATCATGACGTAGGAAGCAAAACCCAGCTGAGCTATTGTGTTTCGAAGATATGAGAGACGCGGTCTTCCTCTCGATTTCTTCAAGTAAGAGAAGAAATTAGTGGCCGACATGATATAAACTGATATAAACATAACCTTGCTATACTCTATGAGCTGCCAGAATGGAATTGACAGATCACGCCTCACCATGTGGTCAGGGAACAAGGTTGCCAAACAGTTAGCATAACAAGCGATCACACTGCACAAGCAAGTGACAAAGCTAACCAGGCACTGATGCACGTGGGCTGTGATATTGTAACGCAGAGTATTATGACATCAACTATGCGAACATGGATTGGTCAAGAGGCAGAGGAGTGATGATTGACATGGAATTTCTGGCCGAATGTCAATACCATTAGCTCACAGAGTATACACTTAATCAAGAGTTTACTTTAGTTACAAATCATTAACAAAAGTCTCTAAAAAATCAGACCTTATGGTGCTACTTTACCAATGCTGTCTATTCATCTAAGAATAACCAATAATGCAAATCATCTATCTAAACTAGTCAATTTTATGAATAATAATGTTATTGGTTTTACGTCCCCTTTAATTACTCTGGCTTTCAGAGACACCAGGATGTCGTCATTTTGCCCAGAAGGGAATCTTTAACGTGCCAGTAAATCCACTGACATGGCTCTCTTGCATTTGCGCACCCTCAAATGCCAGCTGATTGCGCCAGAATATGAACCTGCAACCTTGGACCCTGCAAGTAAGATCAATTTTAAGAGAATCAAAAGCTATCACATTGGATAAACTTCTGCTTCAAACATCGATGCTCAAAATCATCCCTTCGTCGGATCTTTTTAAGAGTGTTTAAAATCCCTCAGTATGTCTTTCTTCGAAAGGGAAGGGAAGTAAAGCCGGCGGGCCAATGTCATAGATTTATGGCATGTAAAAGAATCTTCCACTAACTACAATTGTGTGAAGCCAAATTTGTAGGTAAGATTTGATTAATGCTCTAAGTTGCAACGCTCACCGCCAGGTGCAGTGGCATCTATTAGTCAAGTTCACAGCTAGGTGTCGTTGATGGTAGCATTTGTTAGCAAAAGTAGGAACTACTTGAAATTGATCGTCTGCAGTCCTTACCTGAATTACAGATAACCCACACTAACACAGCCATCACAATTAACACCGGTTATCAGACAGATTCTATATACACCCCAAGTACATGGGGTTACATGACCGCGTTGTCGCAGCCCCTAAACTGAGGAACCAACCAAAATCATCCCTAAATATCCCTCTGGGCCTACATAAAAGAGTTTCAATGCAGCAATCATTATATGAGGGCGTTTTTATTTCACCCATGCCGGTAAACAGCCAATCAAGTGGCACGAGGTGGGTATGCTCAGAGGGCAACTGTGCATCTCTCTCACTATAACCACTAGCGCTCCCAAAATCATTATTCCATCTTCACCCTTTCACTTTCAAGCTCTCATCTGATGGATGTGTAAAAACTGTCAATCATATTTACCATGCTGTGCACACACTTCTTTTAAAATGAGATGGCAGAGAGACCAATAAAGATATTAAAATAAAATATTATAAACAGATTGTATAAATCTGTGAGATCCTGTTAACGACCAGGAAAAAGGACAGACCAATGAGTGGGATAACACTTGGAGGTGGACAGCTGAAGAAGGTGGAAAGTCTCAAGTACTTGGGAAGTATAGTGGAGGAAAATGGGAGAAATGACAAAGAGATTACGGAACGTGGCAGACAGGCAGAAGCATTTCTGAGAAGCATTAGGAGCTTAGTGTGGAATAAAGATGTCCCACAAAAAAGCAAGGAAGTGTTATACAGAAGCTACTATATCCCCATACTGACCTATGCTTCAGAAACTTGGATAATGAAGAAAAGAGATATAAGCAGAATACAGGCAGGTGAAATGAAGTTCCTGCGAAGTAGGATCGGAATAACAAGAAGCGACAGGGTGAGGAATGAAAAGGTCAGGGAAATGGTGAAAGAGGAGCCCTTGCAAGGTAGGATTGAGACATCAAGACTGAGGTGGTATGGACACTTAAAGAGAATGGATGAGAAGAAGATTCCCAAGAGGATACATGATATGCAGATGCAGAAGAAACGACGAAGGGGAAGACCAAGAGATAGATGGCTGAAAGGAGTGGAGGAATGTGTCAAGAAGAGAGGCGAGGACTGGACCAGAGTGACAGCGGAGAGGTGGTGGGAAGAAAGAACTAAGTGGCGAGGCTTATGTTCCAAACAGACCCAGCCTGGGGCTGGAAACTGTACAAGATGATGATGATGTATAAATCACTTGTTATTACTGCCCTGAAAATAAGTGATGTCCCAGACCCATATGATTTCAATGTAAAAAATAAATTTAAAAAAAAAAATTACAAATTCCAGATTTGAAATTTTTGAACTAATTTTGGAAAATGGAATTCACTTGTCAAGTCTACTATTCATGATAAAAGAAACTCTATTATTTGATAGCGTGGTAAATGTCAAGATTCCAACAAAAACTGAGAAAAATACACGCAAGTTTGCTATCAACCACGACGTAAACAAGACATGAAACTCTGTGAGCACATGTTTCAGACTCGAGGAATTAATATAAATACAAATTGTCAGAGGTTACCGCAGAATATAAATATGATTTAAAATTGGCTTCCTCATATTCCCTGAAAATTGCTGTTATCAAGCGTAAAAATAACTAAATAATCAACAGCAAAGGCCGGTATTGATGGATTGTTACCCTGACAGTTCTGGCACGAACAGGGTGTAACGACAGATCGTTACCTTGAAAGTCACAGGGTTATGCTGATTTGCAGGCTCATACGCACGGGTGTTACGGTTGATCCTTTCACCAGGTTCATCATCGTCATCCTTCCCTCTTATCCAGTTTAAGGCTGGGTTGCTTATGGTACTCCTCCACTTCCTCTTGTCCCTCCACTCTTCTTCTTCTTCTTCTTCTTCCCAAAGTCTGTTCCAGTCCATACTCCTTATACTAGTCTTAATCAACCATTTTAACCTCATCATCATCATCATTTCCCCTTATCCAGCTCCTGCCGGGTCGGGGTATTTATGGCACTTCTCCACTTTCCACTTTCCTTCCACCATTCTTCTTCCACGATCTTGTCCCAGTCCAGATTTCTTTTTCTTACACTGTTCTTCACTGAATCAATCCACCTTGTTCTAGGTCTTCGTCTTGCTCTCTTACCCTTGCACTTCGCCTCCAGCATCTCTCTTGGTATTCTATTTTCCTCCATCCTCTTTACATGTCCAAACCACCTTAGTTTATTCTTCTCAATTCTCTCATTTAGTTTTGCCATCCCAACTTCCTTCCTAACATCTTCATTCCTCACTCTGTCTTTCCTATCGTACTTCTTAGGAATTTCATTTCACTGGCTTGGATTCTACTCTCTTGCCTGCTTGTCAGGGTCCAAGTCTCAGCTGCATAAGTTAATATGGGAACAAAGTACACTTTATACATTACCTCCTTGCTTTTCCTTATCCCAAACAAGTTTTCTTACACTTTGATAGAATGCATTTCTCTGCTGTACCCTCCTGCCAATCTCCATGTCCAACCTACCAGTTTGCATCAATTCACTTCCTAGGTATTTGAACGTGTCCACAATTTCCAAACTCTGACTTCCAATTTTCACAGTGCCCTTTCCTTGTCTTTCCCCTCTTGTCATCACCATGGTCTTGCTTTTCTCTATACTGATTTTCAGGCCGTACTTCTGAATATTTTCGTTCAGTGCATCTAGTTGTTTTTGCACTTCTTCGGTGTTCCTTCCCCAGACCACAATATCATCTGCAAATAACAGTAACTTCATTTCTTTATGTCCATATGCTTCCTTTGTTTCCTTTACAATTTCATCCATCACCATTATGAACAAGAGAGGTGACAGCACACTCCCCTGTCTTAGTCCAGTCTTGTTCCTAAACCAATCTGTCCTTCCAACTGGGGTCAGTACCCTGCTAACACAGTTGTTGTACATTGCTTGCACCATTTCCAACATTTCTCTTCCCAGTCTCTTCTTAACCATGGTTTCCCATACCTTCTCTCTGGGGACACTATCATATGCTTTTTCTAGATCTATGAAAGTCATGATCATCCTCTCCATATTCCCAGTTCTTTTCCATCACCTGCCTCAAGCTAAAGATTGGGTCCACTGTGGATCTTCCACTCCTGAAGCCATACTGTTCCTCTTGCAACTCTCCTTCCACCTTTCTTCTCATTCTTCTTTCTAATATCCTTTCCAGTATTTTTACTATCTGTGATATGAGGGTGATCCCTCTATAGTTATCACACACCTTCTTGTCCCCCTTCTTAAACACTGGTATTATTAGCCCTTTCTCCCAGTCTTCTGGTACACATTTCCGTTTCCACACACACTTTAGCAGTCGATACAACCATTGCATACCAACAGGTCCAGCAGCCTTTATCATTTCTACACTGATTTCATCCACCCCTGTTGCTTTTCCCATCTTCATTTTCTGTACTGCTAATTCCACCTCCAGCATTGTTATATCATCTTCTGTTATAGAGTCGTCAGGTTGTGTCACTTCCATCTCACCAGTACAATAGCTCACATTCAATAGCTTATCGAAATACTCCTTCCATCATCCCTTTATCTCTTCTGGGTGTTTAACAACTCTCCATCTTCCTTTTTCACTAGCTTTGTAGTAACTCTTTCTTTCCTCTTACTTCTTAGAAGCCCATACAGCATCCTTTTACTGCCACTTACATCTGTTTCCATTCTTCGTGTAAATTCTTCCCAACTTTTCTTCTCCTACCACTTTCTTACACCTCCGTTTGCTGTCGTGATACTTCCTTTTGCTTTCTTCTGTTTGATCTCGGTTCCATTCTTTCCATGCCGACTTCTTTTCTTTCTTTAACCTGTTCCTCTCAATTCCCTCATTCAACTTTTCTACTGCAATGACTTTCTCATTGCTCATTTTATCCTTTCAATTTTGCATAGTGTAATTCGATTTCTTGAAGCACAAAGGAATAGTACACCAAAAATTCATCAAAGAATGCTTTCTTCTTATTCATGACAACGCTCCCCCCTCAAAGTGATGTTGTAACTCAACAGTATCTTCAGCAATTTAGGTGGGAAATTTTTAATACCCATGCCTTTCCTGAACTGAAATAAGTGTCTAGGAGGGCATAGATTCCAGACAAATAATGAGTGTCGAAACTACATTACGGGCAATATAACAAATCTCTTAATCTTTACAGTGATTATGTCGAATAGTAACCATGCTTGTACATAACATTTGGTACTAAATTATTTTTGTTATTTACACTTTTCTTTTTTTTATGGATCATTGGAGGTTAAAAAAAAAAAGAAAAAAAAAGCCCAAGTAATTTCTTCTTCTGTCGATTTTGGCCTACTGTGGACCGTGGTGAACAATCAGCCAACTTGGCAATCTCTTCTTCTCCTCCCAGAATCTCTTCATGCGTTCGCTGAGTCTCCTTTCTTCAGACAAGATGACCTTCGTTTTTGAGCTAGGTTTTTCCTGAAATCCTTTAAATTTATCAACCTTCCTTCGAAACATTGATTTGTTGTGAATATCTTCTTGAGTGATGCCAACTTCTTTGAGAACTGTTCATGTTTCCTCAACCTATTTTGTGGTGGACTTTAATTTGCTAATGTAGGTGAATATCCTTTTGGTTAACCTATTGTTGCTCATTCGTGTGAAGTGGCCATAAAATTTAATCCTTCTCTTAAGCATCGTGTCCGTAAGTTTCTCCGCCTGGTTGTGCAAGTCACTATTTCTCCGTCTCCTCCATAAGCCATCTGTTCTCTGTACTGGCCCCAATATTCTCCTTAGAATTCTTCGTTCTTTCTTTTCTAACTCCTCTGTTTCTCCTCTTTTTTTAAAAATACGGCATTCAGAACTATAAAGAGCTTCCGGTTTAATCACCGCGGCATAATGGCGTAACTTTGCTCTGAAGGATATGGCTTCCTTGTTATACCTATTCTGCGTTAATCGATATGCAGTTTCCATCTTACGAGCTCTGACCTTATTGGCTTCCTTATCAAGACCATTAGGTTGAATCCATTTACCAAGATATTTGAATTTTTCTGTCCTTTTGATTTTTCCAAATCTTGTTTTCAAATATTTCTCATTGCCATGTCTGGATTCAATGTATTCAGTCCCAAGTAATTTTTAGTATTTATAAACCCCAAATTTCACATTCAGAGTCCTGAATTTACAGTTTTGTAGCATCTACGAGGATTGTGTGCATTATGATGTGACAATCGGGTCTAAAATAATATCATCAATAGTACAGGGTGATTCTTTTGCTGGAGTGGGGCCAGCGGCCAGCTACCAGGCGCGCGCACGCCTTCCGCCAGCCAACTGAACTCGGGCCACAGATTGTGCGCAGGTAAAAACCGTAACAAGGTACATTAATTAATGGTAAATTCACCAGCAAATCATGATTTAAGAAGTAACTTACCTTTTCACAGGAGATGCTGAAAATGTTCTCCTTCAGCTGACAGACAGGCGTTGTACCGTGTGAATAAATTAGCGTTTACACATTGTAAATCCCTTCTGTTGTGAGGGATATCTGTTGCCGTAGATTGTTCTCCAGCTCCACTAGAGAACGGGTAATTGATCTATACCCAGTATTTTAAATTACCCCACAATTAAACATGAAACGGACTTAGGTCTGTGATTCGATTAATTACAGTAAACACGCAGGGTGGTATAGGAGTAGCTACATAATGTAACGATGTAACTTCCAAAGTTACTGTCAGCTTAAGGAGAACATTTTCAGCATCTTCTGTGAAAAGGTAAGTTCTAATCCTTAACTGGTGACTTGAGGTCATCCAGACTCGAAAGAATTTAAAAAAACATCCATGCTTCTTTAAATAAATCTTGCAGGAAGCTGTTGTTTATGTTATCTCCTTATCTTAGCTAGGCGGATTCGTGGCATATTCGGTAGCATGCTAAGCTTCTATGCCCAAGATAGCGGGTTCAAACCCGGACGTAGCCGTCGGATTTTTTAAGAGCGTTAAAAATCCCTCAGTATGCCTTCCTTCGGAGGGGAAGTAAAGCCGGTGGTCCCATGTCATAGATTTATGGCATGTTAAAGAACCTTCCACTAATTGCACCTGTGTGAAGCTAAATTGGATAGGTTAAGAATGTAAACAACGTTCTTAGGTTTCTACGTTCGTTGCCAAGAGCCGGAGCTGGCGTTACATGTTCAGCTTGGCACGGCCTAGTCCTGCTAGCCATTCTCTGCTGACCGAATTGCTCGTCTGTAGTTGCATGTTGATAAGCAAGCTCAGCCAGAGTGCGTACACTCGTTCATACGTGACTATTCTAATGGAAAAGACCGTCAAAGAAACGAAGGTCTGATGACCTATTGCCACACCCTTCTAAAATTGAATGAGAGTTAAATTTCCTTTTTGAGGCTGAAGGATATAATTCAATGTGTTAAGCATGCGGTTGAATAATCGCCAGTCAATCAAATAGGCTATAGAACGTCATTACCACATTGTTGCTCACGTCCGTAGGTTTTACCTAAAAGTACCCTACACGTGACCCTTGGGTGGTGCTTCGCGAGCAACAGCGAACAGGCAACCGGACATATCTCTCTACCTGTCAAGATACAATAATGAACATGGAATATAACCAAAGAACCACCAGTAGCAACGCCGTCAGTACTTTATCAATTTAAATAGCTGCTTCTGTTTGGCTTTTTAAAGCTGCAAGACGTCAAAACTTCAAGTTGAAGGCTATACTTATCGGAGTGCCCTTGTGTGAATTAATGATCTTTAAATATACATTTAATCAATATATGTTTGTTTTGTTGCTTTAAAATGTGTAAAACCAGCATAACTTGGAATACTTTGTCAGTTGTTTAAGAAGGGGAAATTCAAAAGAGATGTTTGCAAGGATATGCTATTGTGTATACTAATTATTCTGTGGAAAATTACATATTCTCTCTGTACAGCCATATGCTAAATAAATAAACCACATAAAAATTGCTCCTCCTGCTATCAGACAAGAAATGGCTGCAACCAATGAAAGGAGTAAATCATGTACTATGACTTCACATCCACTCTTCAAATAACAACCTGCTGATAGGAGATTAAAATCGAGAAAGAACTTTCTAACAACTACTCAACCATTGCAAGGAACAGTAGCATCAGCACGAATTTCCATGTGGAAGGAGCGAACGAGCAATTTGTCCGATTGGATAGAACCAAGAGAATTTCTACCTCCTGGTCACACAGAGAACTGACCAATCTGGAAATCCCTGAACTGACTGTGAGCTGAAGTTGCAAGATCAAAGGACAACTTATATAAGTGGCATTGTGGCGAATTTCAAACAACAACATCTCTTATATTGTCCGTTGTGCCCATCTAGATGTACAACGAGTGACTTGACTCCAGCAAATGCAAATGCTCTCGAAGTAGCTAAGTATAGGGCAGGAATTGTTTGAAGTTGCATGATTGATCTTGGGTTTATTGATAGTTCATTTCATATTGTTTATGTCTATATTTTTTGTACTTCTGGCACAAATAAATAAATTACCACACACTTCAGAAAGAATTGAGTGAATTAATGGGTGACTAACGACAAGCTAAACTGAAGGAGATAAAAACAGGCAATGAAGCAACAGCAGATGATTCTGACGCAAGTATCCTACTAAATATTGCAAACTGTCATTCTTGGTAACAGGATAATTTTTGTACCACAGCTTCATTTCAAATTTTGCTGTGTCATAGAATTAAGAGTTTTTGTATCTAATTTTGGTATAAAGTATAGCTCTTGTAATTCCGATCTAGTACAGTGAGAGACATCCCTATAGAACGGAGTTTCTCCTGTGCCGTGGGATGGGCGAAGTGTGCTGAGTCAGCACCACTTGACTAGCATCTACTGTTACACAACAGCGCGTCGGGAAACCTGAACGCTGGCATTGCATTTATTACATACGCAGCTGGCAAGATACCTTAGTTGAGATAATTATGACTAGTGCTGAAGTACTGCAGGCTATCTCGTATCCCGTGAACATCAAATTTTCCTAGTAGAAACTTATCTTCTCAAGAAGAAGTCTTCCAGTAAATGAGTTCATAAGCTTCAGCGCATTGTGCTTTTTACTTCTCAAGGAATCTCAAACAAAATGTATAATAAATAACCCCTGGCACTATAGCCCATGAAGGGCCTAGGCCTACCATGCGACCGCTGCCCAGCCATTTAGCCTGCAGATATTGGGGTGACGCGTGATCAGCGCATCGGGTCCCCTTGGCCGTTAATCTTGGTTTTCGTGATCGGGGCGCTGCCTCACTGTCAGACAGCTACTCAATTGTCCTCCCGAGGCTGAGTGCACCCCGTTCCAGTCCTCACGTAAGTTTCTAAAATCCCTGATGGAGCCGGGAATCGAACCCGGGGCCTCCAGGCGAGAGGCAGGCGTGCTACCCCCAACACCACAGGGCCGGCCAAACAAAATGTATACAGATTCACAATCCGCATAATCTGGAGGCTCTCGAGAATGAATTAACTGCACAGATATGGAATATCAGTGAGGACGAATTACAGCGAGTGTACTAAAACTTCCCACATTGGTGTAAAATATGTGTTTAGAAAATGAAGGACAGCATTTCCAGCAACTACTCTGAAATTTATGTAAGTAATGATGATTATTAAATATGTTAAAAAGTGTAAATGTGTTAAACTATTTGGGCGCTACGCTGCTGCTAGCGGCAGTGCCTTGCTCAACAGGCGGCTAGCCACAGTGGCTAGGCCTTCACGCGGCCTCCGTGAGTATCGGTTTTATAAGGATGGTCCTCACTATAGATATACATACAGCGACTGTGAATAAAACCATTATATCCTCTTGCAGAAACCTTATTTCTCCGCTTAAGGGGGTCTGGCAATAAAATATTGAATTTTTTGTGTTTTTCTTTTTTTGCCTAAATATGTTCATTCATATAAGTGCTTTCATAGTACAAAAGGATTTTGTGAATTTTCAAACAGAAATGTAGAAAAAAATAAAATAAAATACTAGCCTGCAGCTGAGGAGTGGGCGTGGCATCATATGAAAGCTGTCATAATGTTACTCGTTTGCTCTGAAAAAATGATATGTATGTAAGGAGTGAATCTGGACTTTGGAGCCATCTCTTGAGCATTCCAGGTATTCCAGTGTTCTTTGAGATGCGGTATTTATTTATGCTCTGTGATCATAAGGTCTTTGAAGTCATTTGTAAACAAATGAGTGTCTACGTAGTATAATCTGATCAAAGTGCCCAAAGGATGTATTTGTATCCAAGAAAAATGTAGAACTAGCTGTGACAGAAGCCGTTTCACAGTTCAATCAAGGGTGCTATCTGACAGAAGCAACAAGAACAACAGAGACAACTCCACTGTCAGCAATAAGGAAGCGACTGAGCAAAGTTAGAGACGAGCGACGAAGGAAACAAAAGGCAAAACAGTGCTTAGAATTCGAAAATCGAAGGCGACATGCATCAAGATTGACGGCCATACACACTGAGGAAGCTCGAAAGAGAAAAGAAGGAACAACATACAGCCCAGGTGGATTTTAGAGCAAGGATCGGCGGACAATTGTGTTGTGTAACTTTGAATGCGTTATCTTTAATTTGTGAAATTGAACATTTAAATATAACTTTTTCCTAGTAAATATTTTCTGAATTTGATGAAATTTTTGGAGATAACCCCTACTAACAGTGCTAACAGTCTTGATTTTTTTTATATATTTTTTAAGTATTTAGAAACGAAAATATTGATAAGTATATGTTTTAATTATTTTGATAAGAAGATTCAAAATTTTGAAAATTAATTTAAAGGTCATCACACAAGATACCAAAAAACCTTACACAGAACTGTTTGGATATATTATGAGATACAGTCTTCAAATTTTCAAGCACATTAAAGTAAATTTACTATTAAAAGGATGATTTTCAAAAAAACCTTAAAAATAAAATAAAAAATATTTTTCTCAAAAATGGTCTGATCAATTGAGTTGTAAGTTTGTAATTGTATTTAATACTACTCACAAATTATATGTTTAAAATTTTACACTAATTGATAAATTAGGTAAAAAATTTCATTTTTTACCAGACTATCCCCAAACCTTTTTTCTCCGCTTAATGCCTAATCACATAAATTGTCGTGTTTTTTTATTTTTGAATTGGTGAAAAAGAAATCTATTAAGCAGAAGAGAGTGATGGTGGACAAAAAGAGGCAAAATTATTTAGGGCCAACAAAATGCTCATGTTTAACAGTAATCTGTAACAATGTTTCATTAATGTTAAACAAATAGAGAGAGCATTTATTAACAGTTGGTAGCCCTCATGGTACTTACGAATACGCATAGTCATAACTGTTATGGTACACAAACCACATACGAAATTTGGTTGAAATCCATTTGTTAGCATAGAAGTTATATGCATTTAAAAACTTTACCTATCAGCAGGCTTAGGAGCGTGTTGGCAGCACTGATGTACATACGTTACACCAAACAAAGGTAGAATGTCAGGTACTATACGTGTGCAAAGTTTAGAGCTGTTGGCTTGCATAATTTCTGATATATTGATATTAGGGTTGAAACATAGAGTTGGCAGCCCTGGTTGCTCATAAGTATATTAGGGGGCGTGGTGGCTCAGCGGTCTAGCTGTATGCCTTTCACCAAGGCGGTCCGGGTTCGATTCCCGGTCAATGCATGTGAGATTTTCGATGTGAAATGCCATGTCCTGTGGTTCGGATTCCACGTAAAAAGGAGGTCCCGTGGCTCATAATCACAAGATTCACGGTCACGTAAAACTACAATCTTCCTTTTTTCCTCATAAGTATACGCACAGTCATATCTGTTGTAGTACACATAGTACATACGAAATTTGGTTGAAATCTAATCGATATGGAATGCTATTATCTATATGTGTGCCAATTTTGGAATACCGTATTTGCTCGCGTATATCTCGCCCCCGCGTATATCTCGCACCCCATTTTTTCATTTGAAATTTCAAGGAAAAAAAAGTACTCGCATATATCTCGCATTTTTTACTGATGCCATCATATAAATGACCATAATAACCTTGAGGTAGAAACACGTTAGATTTAGCGCGCCACAACAGTCGTCATTGTCCAGGAACTTACCCGAAGCGTTACTAATAGGAAGAGCGAGCAACAACGAGTTGATCCGAACTTCGATACGAGCCGATTAGGGATCGAGGCGCCGCGTGCAAACATACGGCGCAGCGTGAGTGTTAGCACGCTGTACATCGTTAGTCTTTGGCCGCGGTTGGCTAAATTCGCCGCCTTGAGACACGTTCGAATTAGCGATTAGCGCGCCACAACAGTTGCTCAATTAGGCCTACTGTTACATCGCAGAGAAACGCAGTTCAGTCTTCTCGAATCTCAATGATTTCGTCTTTACGCATTGCGTTGCATCAGAGCTAGGCCGCGTGCAAGCATACGGCGCAGCGTGAGTGTTAGCACCCTGTACATCGTTCGTCGCGTCTGGCTAAATTCGCCGCCTTGAGACACGTTCGAATTAGCGATTAGCGCGCCACGTCAGTTGCGGAAGTAGGCCTACTGTTATATCGCAGAGAAACGCAGTTCAGTCTTCTCGAATCTCAATGATTTCGTCTTTACGCATTGCGTCGCATCAAAGCTCGGCCGCGTGCAAGAATATGGCGCAGCGTGAGTGTTAGCACTCCGTACATCGTTCGCCGCGTCTTCGGCCGCAGTTGAATAAATTTGCCGCCTTGAGACACGTTCGAATTAGCGATTAGCGCGCCACAACAGTTGCTCAATTAGGCCTACTGTTACATCGCAGAGAAACGCAGTTCAGTCTTCTCGAATCTCAATGATTTCGTCTTTACGCATTGCGTCGCACCAGAGCTCGGCCGTGTGCAAGCATACGGTGCAGCATGAGTGTTAGCACGCTGTACATCGTTCGCCGTGTCTTCGGCCGCGGTTGGCTAAATTCACCGCCTTGAAACACGTTCGAATTAGCAATTAGCGCGCCACAACAGTTGCGCAAGTAGGCCTACTGTTACAGCGCAAATTTTGTGTTTTTTCGGGAATACGGTCATTCCCCGCGTATATTTCGCACCGAAAATTTTCACACATATTTTCGGTAAAAAAGTGCGAGATATACGCGAGCAAATACGGTAGTTCGCATGCATAATTTCTGAGATGTCCAACATAGAGCTCAAATTTCAATTGCGATTTTTCAGCAGTTGGTAACACTGATATCAATTTCAAATATGGCCGTGAGATATTCAGATATAGATGTTTACTCTTACCAAATTTGGTTTTGATAGCTGCAGCCGTTTAGGAGTCTGTCAGACAGACAGACATTTTCCCGGATCGATCTCATAAGTCTACTTTTTCCTCATTTTTGCAAAATTAGAAAAGTAGGTTAAAAATTCTTGGCAGAACCAGGATTCGAACCTGAGCCTCCATGTCGACAGCTATGAACACTAGCCCTACGCCACGAGGTGGTCAAAAATAAAAGTATCTGGCTACTAATATGTTTAGGGACCAGGTACTGTTGCGACAATGCGCTACTCTGCCTGGTGTGAAAAATTTAAGGGGGATAAATTGTGCTTTAGCATAAATATAATATCACTTCATTAATATAATAATGTTTTCCGCGTGTATAAATTGAACAAATATCTTATAAATTGTCATTTGGATATAAGTTTCAATTGGAAGATATAATTAATTGCTTGGTTTCGGGGAATAAACTGTTGTAATAGTAGCACGAGCTCTGTTAGCCTGGTGGTATGGCTTTGAAATGTAGCGCGCGCCATGGCCGGTTTTGGCAACAACTTCAGCTTAGTAATAATAATAATAATCTATATATTTAAAACACTAAGCTGTTTTTTGTACACACGAGATTGTGAAAACGACTTAACCGATTGGCTTCGTAAGACATTCTAACGAAAGCTCTTGGCATGCAGATTTGCAGAGTGTCTCTAAAATAAACAAATATATTACGGTATATTTTTAAATTAATATAGAAAATAGCAGAATTCTAGGCCCTCACGCATGCGCACAATCCGGCTGGGGTCATGACAAAATGGCGGTGAGAAGTCCATTAAAATGTAAGTTATTTAATAAGCTTCCATGTAATTGAAAACATACATTAACCAAGTTCTGACAATAAAATATAATAACAGTATGAACGTATACGAATGTGCAACATTGATTTATTTGGATAATGAAATTGATTATTTCCTTCAAACAGCGGATTTTGAATATAATGAATGGCTGCGTCTGCTGTTATACATGAGTGCGTGAGTAGCCATGTGGTTAAGGCGACTGACTGTGGTTCCAAGAAGCACCGGTTCGATCCTAGCCCTCGCCAGTATTTTTTTTTTTTACCACTGAAATATTGTTTAATCAAGGAGTAACAGTAAGGTTTTATGTCTGTTAAAGATACTTATTTCTACATTCCCTCTAAATACGTTTTATTTTCGTTTTACCATTGCATTGCAGCATGTAATCAAAAGAGCAAACTGTTGTCCGCAGTACGCCGTTTAAATATCTGCAATCAGTTCCTATAACTGACAACAGATGGCAGTAATTCGCCCATATAGTTCCATTAACTGACAGCAGATGGCAACACCATTGCATCGATATACCGTATATACCCGAATGTAAGACGACCCCGAATATAAGACGAGGCCTAGTTATCAACTGCCTCTTACAGATTTTTTCAAAATAAAATACTAGCTAACTCATAACTTGCACAATATATGCCCTCAAGGTCGTGCTTTCATTTTTATAACGTCTCGTGTTATCGGAAATCCCTCTGCCCGCTTTTCCAAGACATACTCTATAATTTCTTTGTTCAAGAATGGGAGACGTTATTAAATTAAGATACGTTGATCACTCAATTACTGCTCGTAAAACTGACTGGTTGTTCTTGTAAAGATTGTTTTAAAACATATTTCCGTATGCTTTCGAACATATAATTTATCCGCTTAAAATGACGTGTATGCGTAAATCCTAACCTCAAAATGTACGCTATTCGTATATGCATGGTAATTAAACATAACAAATCATATTTTAATCTTCATTAACGCATTGATTTGTTGCAAGTTACAAGATGCCAACACCACATACTACTTTGCAAATAATAATAATTTTGAAAAAAAAAAAAAAAAAAAAAAAAAAAATTTTTTTTTTTTGAATGCCCTGAATATAAGACGACCCCAAATTTTTATAACACAAAAAGTGGGAAAAAACCTCGTCTTACATTCGGGTATATACGGTATTTAAAACACAAGACATGGCATGTTTTCACGTGATGGAAAATTATAAAGGAGGGGAATATTTAAGAAGGGAAATGTTGAGGAACATTAACCGACAGTTGAATGTGTAGGCTAGGTTGTTTATGTACCTTAATATTGCAATTTCTTCCCAATGCTTCGGTGGTCAAGTTATTAGCGTCCTAGACTAAAAGTTATAATTATGCACCGTCGATATTAAAGAAAAAAGTAGTTTTCCAGGCACACGCGCGTCTCCACAATTGCTTTCGCCATGAGAGACACTTGGCAAATATAATTCGTTTGAAGGACTCCGACATCTTGGTCACTCAGCCCCGTGTACTTGGGTGTGTATGTGTGAAATTTTCTTCTGATAACCTGTGTTATTGTGATGGCTGCATTACTGTGTGTATTTGTAATTAAGGTGGTAAATGGCAAGGAGACGGCCAAGGCCTTAAGTTAGGAACCATCCCGGTATTTGCCTTAAGTGGAAGTGGGAAACCACGGAAAACCACATCCAAGATTGTCGAGGTGGGAATTAAACCTTCCTCTTCTTAGTTATACCACAAGAGACTGAATGTACCCCGATTTTGCCCTGAGACCAGAATTAAATTTCTTGGCAGAGCAGGAAATGTAACCCGGGTCTCCGGGGCGATAGACAAGAATAGGTGGGCCTCCATGTGTTAATACGATTTTTGACATGCACGGGACATAGAATTCAAAAACTGCCTCCATTCGGGTGACTATCGAAGTGAGTATTGAGTATAGGCCTATGGTCATTCCAGTAGTTGGTGAAGTGATTCTATGTTCCCCTGCAAAATGTACTGCCATAACCTATAACAGGTGATGGAAATTGCTTATTTAGAGCAGTTTCGTACTGTTTACAACAAAATGAAGAACGTCATTCTGAGCTGCGTTTTCAAGCTATCGCAAAAAATTTCGCTGGCAGGAACAATTATAAGGAATTTATTTTAAGCGATCAGTCTCATCGCATTCTCCTCACCAACCAACTTGAGTATGAAAGTCTCTGGACGGTCATGTTGAACTTCATTGTATAAGACAATTGTTTAATGATTATTTGTTTAGAGTACGGAGTCTAACTACGTAGTTGATTTCGGCAATGGAAGTATTATTTGCCATTTAATATTTAGTGGCTCCGTTATTCCAGGACACTATAGTGTTATCGAATAATACGAAGCCACATTTAAAATCCAATATAAATGGGCCATTTCAGAAACAATTCCAGATATTATGCAATACAGTGTACTGTAAGGTCCTTGACGATCAAATGTAAACATTTTTCTACATTGTATTTCTCTTGCGTAAAATCTATGCGTGGTTACTTTGGTCTTTACTGTTCATCATCATCATCTTGCACAGTTTCCAGCCACTGGCCGGGTCTGTTTGGAACACAAGCCTCTCCAACGTCTTCTGTCTTCCCACCATCTCTCAGCCTCCACCCTTGTCCAGTCTTCTCCTCTCTTCTTCACGCTTTCTTCCACCCCCTTCAGCCACCTGTCTCTCGGTCTTCCCCTCGGTCTCTTTCCTTCCCACTTCGTCTCATGTACTCTCCTGGGTATCCTCTTCTCCTCCATTCGTTTTACATGTCCATACCATCTAAGTCTAGATTTCTCTATACCATCCTGTAATGGTTCTTCCTTCATTAATTCTCTGGTCCTCTCATTTCTTATTCTGTCCATCTTTGTAGCTCCAATACTGCTTCTCAAGAACCTCATCTCACTGGCCTGTATTTTGCTCTTCTCCCTTCCTTTCATAACCCAGGTCTCCGAGGCATACGTCAGGATAGGGACATAGTACGTCCGATATATGATCTTTTTGCTGTTCTGAGGGACATCCTTGCTCCATAACATGCTTCTCACACTCCTCCGAAATGCTTCTGCCTGCCTCCCCCGCTCATTTATTTCTCTATCGTTTCTTCCATTATCTTGTATCAGGCTTCCCAGATACTTAAAACTCTCCACTTTCTTCAGCTGTTCCCCACCAATTGTTATTCCCGTTATGGTTCTTTCCTTCTTCCTTGTTGTGATCACCATCTCACTCTTATTTATGCTAAATTTCATCCCATATCCTTGTATTATTCCTTCCCACACGTCCAACTGTTCCTGTACCTCCTCCTCCTTGTTTCCCCAAATCATCAAATCATCTGCAAACACCATTGCTTTCATCTTTCCGTCCCCAATTACTTGTGCCACTCGGGTCATTATGTCATCCATCACCACAATGAAAATTAACGGTGACAGTGCACTTCCTTGTTTCAGCCCGTTTCTTTGTTCCAACCAGTCAGATCTCTCTCCTCCCACTTTCACACAGCTCACGCTTCCCTTGTACATCTCCTTTATCCTCTTTATAGTCCATTTCTCTACTCCTCTATCCTCCAGGGACTTCCATACTTTGTTTCTGCATACACTGTCATATGCTTTCTCAATGTCCAGGAAGGCCATCAGTAGATCTGTTCCATACTCATAGTGCTGTTCTTGTAACTGCCTTACAGCAAAAATCAAATCCACTGTGGACCTTCCTGCTCTGAAGCCATGTTGTTCTTCCCTCATCCCTCCTTCTATCCTTGTCCTAATTCTCTTTTCCAAAACTTTCTCGAAGATCTTTGCACAATGACTCATCAGTGTTATTCCCCGATAGTTTCTGCAATCTGTTCTACTACCTTTCTTGAAGATCGGGACAATGATTCCTTTTTTCCAGTCCTCTGGGGTCTTCCTTTCCTTCCATGCTGTCCTCATCACTCGGTACAGCCACTGTATCCCCACCTCTCCTGCTGCTCTCACCATCTCCACACTCAACTCATCCACACCCGGTGCCTTCCCTCCTTTCATCTTGTTCACTGCATCTTCCACTTCTTTCCATGTTAAGTCCTTTTCTGTTTGCAGTTCATCTTCCTCTTCCCCGATTTCTTCCTCCTCACCATCTTTTCCATTTGGGTTCAGAAGTTCTTCAAAATATTCTTTCCACATTTTCTTCAGTTCTTCCCTATTTTCTATCTCTTGTCCCCTTTTGTTCACCATTCTAACATAATCCGTAGGATCCTTCCGCCTCTTATTTTTTACCATCCCATACAGGACCTTTTTTGTACCTTCACTATCCTCCTCCATCATCTTTGTCCACTCTTCCATCCACTTCCTTCTCTCCTCAGCTACCACTCTCTTCGCCTCCTTCTTTCTTTCCTGGTACTCTTCCCTTGTCTCTACCGTCCTATTTTGATACCACCTCCTAAAGGCTCTATTCTTTTCCCTTACTATATCTTTTGTCTTCTCATTCCACCATGGTGTTTCCTTCCACCTCTTCTTACTACTTGTCCTCCCACATACTGCTTCTGCTGCACCCACTAGTGTCTTCTTAAATCTAGCCCATTCCTCTTCCACCCCTCTTTCTTCATCTGTTGGAATTCCTTCCTTTACCATTTTGAGGTACTCGACCCTTCTATCCCCTTCTTTCAGTTTCCATATCCTTATACGTCTTTCCTGGTTCTCAGTCCCTTTCTTCTCCTTACTCCCTCTCAGGTTCATTACCAGTAATCGATGGTCGCTATCCAGGTTCTCCGATGGTATAACCTTGATGTCCGTGATGTTCTTATTTAGTTCTTTCTCATACAGTATATAGTCGACCACCGACTTCCTGGTCAAGTCATCACTGTACCATGTGATTGTGTGGCTCTCTCTTTTCTTAAACCAGGAGTTCCCAACTAGCAGGCTGTTCCTCTGGCAGAAGTCCAACAGTCTCTTTCCTTCCTCATTTCTTCCACCCCAACCCTCTGGTCCTAGAACACTCTCATAACCTTGTCTTTACTGTTGTGAGGGTAAAATTGATCTGCTGGAATATAAAATATTTGCCAAGCTGCAACAATGTGATGATATTAATTTAAAAGTCATTGAACTTATATCCAGCAGTTCAAACACATACATCAGCGTTAACAGATTGGATACTGAAGATGAAAGCCAGCTACTTCATTTCCCTATTATTGAATTTTTCAATTCCTTGGAATTAAGAGATTCGCCTCCACATACTTCGAACGTTTAAGCCGTAGATATGCTTCTTAGAAATCTGAACGTTTCCCAAGGACTCATATATGGTAATATATTAATTGTAAGAAATCGCTTGGATTCGGATATAATAGGTGCAGTAATAATAGGCAGAGAGCTCAAATCCTACGACTTGATTTAACACCTTCCGATAAAACACTTACAGGTAGCCTACAGTACATTTTCTTTTAATAGGCAACAATTTCCTATTCGCTCGGCCTACTTTATCAAAATCAATCAAGCTCAAGGAGAAACTCTTGAACGTATTGGGCTATTTACCTCATCACGTTTTCAGTCATGACCAGCAGGATAGTGAAGGTGCAAAAAAGGTCCTGTTTGGGATGGTAAAGAATAAGAGGCGGAAGGATCCTACGGATTATGTTAGAATGGTGAACAAAAGGGGACAAGAGATAGAAAATAGGGAAGAACTGAAGAAAATGTGGAAATAATATTTTGAAGAACTCCTGAACCCAAATGGAAACCACGGCGAGGAGGAAGAAATCGGGGAAGAGGTACAGTAGATGAACTGCAAACAGAAAAGGACTTAACATGGAAAGAAGTGGAAGATGCAGTGAGGAAGATGAAAGGAGGGAAGGCACCGGGTGTGGATGAGTTGAGTGTGGAGATGGTGAGAGCAGCAGGAGAGGTGGGGATACAATGGTTGTACCGAGTGATGAAGACAGCATGGAAGGAAAGGAAGACCCCAGAGGACTGGAAAAAGGGAATAATTGTCCCGATCTTCAAGAAAGGTAGTAGAACAGAATGCAGAAACTCTCGGGGAATAACACTGATGAGTCATTGTGCAAAGTTGTTTGAGAAAGTTTTGGAAAGGAGAATTAGGACAAGGATAGAAGGATGGATGAGGGAAGAACAACATGGCTTCAGATCAGGAAGGTCCACAGTGGATTTGATTTTTGCTGTAAGGCAGTTACAAGAACAGCACTATGAGTATGGAACAGATCTACTGATGGCCTTCCTGGACATTGAGAAAGCATATGACAGTGTATGCAGAAACAAAGTATGGAAGTCCCTGGAGGATAGAGGAATATAAAAATGGACTATAAGGAAGATAAAGGAGATGTACAAGGGAAGCGTGAGCTGTGTGAAAGTGGGAGGAGAGAGATCGGACTGGTTGGAACAGAGAAACGGCCTGAAACAAGGAAGTGCACTGTCACCGTTACTTTTCATTGTGGTGATGGATGACATAATGACCCGAGTGGCACAAGTAATTGGGGAAGGAAATATGAAAGCAATGGTGCTTGCAGATGATTTGATGATTTGGGGAAACAAGGAGGAGGAGGTACAGGAACAGTTGGACGTGTGGGAAGGAATAATACAAGGTTATGGGATGAAATTTAGCATAAATAAGAGTGAGATGGTGATCACAACAAGGAAGAAGGAAAGAACCACAACGGAAATAACAATTGGTGGGGAACAGCCGAAGGAATTGGAGAGTTTCAAGTATCTGGGAAGCCTGATACAAGAGAATGGAAGAAACGATAGAGAAATAAATGAGCGGGGGAGACAGGCAGAAGCATTCCGGAGGAGTGTGAGAAGCATGTTATGGAGCAAGAATGTCCCTCAAAACAGCAAAAAGATCATATATCGGACGTACAATGTCCCTATCCTGACGTATGCCTCGGAGACCTGGGTTATGAAAGGAAGGGAGAAGAGCAAAATACAGGCCAGTGAGATGAGGTTCTTGAGAAGCAGTATTGGAGCTACAAAGATGGACAGAATAAGAAATGAGAGGACCGGAGAATTAATGAAGGATGAACCATTACAGACTGGTATAGAGAAATCTAGACTTAGATGGTATGGACATGTAAAACGAATGGAGGAGAAGAGGATACCCAGCAGGATACACGAGACGAAGTGGGAAGGAAAGAGACCAAGAGGGAGACCGAGAGACAGGTGGCTGAAGGGGGAGGAAGAAATCGTGAAGAAGAGAGGAGAAGACTGGACAAGGGTGGAGGCTGAGAGATGGTGGGAAGACAGAAGACGTTGGAGAGACTTGTGTTCCAAACAGACCCGGCCAGTGGCTGGAAACTGTGCAAGATGATGATGACCTAATCACGTTTTCAGTCATGACCAGCAATATATTGCAATGCTGAGAGTGCTATCTTTTGACGCCCTTAAAGTTGCAATAGTGCTAAAAAGTAATCGTACAAAGAATGTAACTTATATAAGAAGCTTCTTCAGTAATTTTGTTTTCCATTGTCCGTCATGTTTTGACGGGTTTCATCTAGTAAAAATTGAAAAATGTTTAGTTGTAAAATTGGTAAACTTTATGAAGGAAGAAAGACCTCTAGTGGTTTGTGAATATAAACAAGTGTTCAGATCTCAGAAAGTAGGCACTGAGTACCCATGTTTATTAGACATTTTAATCTTGTTTTGATCCCTTCTTTCACCTCCTAATACATTGGGATACTTCTTTTTAACACCCTGTATAACATAACCAATGATGGTTCACACGGACAGAATACCGAACATAGAAACAGCCTACAATGAGCTTAAGGTACATAACTTCCCTGACTCACCTGTCCCTCTTTTCTTCCTGTGTTTGTGAAACTGCTTGGGCTTCCTCAACGTCAGTAGAAGTCTTGCTACGTGGGTTTCCTTTCTAAAAATAAAGACAAAAAAGACATTATAATTTTATTTTATTAATGCAGCCAATGGCCATTTATATTATATTCATGACGGATCAGGGAAGGGATTTCGGAAGGAAATCGGAACCGTCCCAACATTTGCCTGCTGTTGAAAATGGGTATGGAAACCACGAAAACTAGTTTTAGGACAATCGAAGTGGGATTTGAATCCACGCTCTCCTGATGCCAGCGAGGCACAATGTAGTGCATTAGAGCTGTTGGCCATCGCAGCCGGTAAAAAATAAACAAAAAAACATAAACATTATGCCACATAATATTATGTACAATGACATGAATGAAACCATTCTTTCTGATGTGGCTCTCTATTGATTTACAATGACTAATACACAAATTCAATAGTTCCACATGTTATTAGCCATGTTGCTTTGGTCTGTGTAGACAAATGAATAAAGTTGGTTCTTAAGTTTAGGGGCTGCGACAACGCGGTCATATAGCCCCGTGTACTTTGGGTGTGTGTAGAATCTGTCTGATAACCGGTGTTAATTGTGATGACTGTATTAGTGTGTGTTATCTGTTTTTTAATTCAAGTAAGGACTGCAGACTTTTGAATTTTTCAAATAGTTCCTACTTTTGCCGCCAAACGCCACTGTCAACGACTACTAGTTCAGAACTTAGCTACCAGACACTACCGCAGTCGGCTCTTGGCAACGAATGTAGGAACCTAAGAGCATTGTTTACATTCTTAACCTATACAATTTAGCTTCACACAGGTGTAATTAGTGGAAGGTTCTTTAACATGCCATAAATCTATGACATGGGACCGCCGGCTTTACTTCCCCTCCGAAGGAAGGCATACTGAGGGATTTTTAACGCTCTTAAAAAATCCGACGACTTCGGCCGGATTTGAACCACCTTCTTGGGCATAGAAGCTCAGCATGCTACCGACTATGCCACCGAAGCCGCTGTGAATAAAGTTACTAAACCTTATAACTTAATGTAAGATAATGGGATGTCCATCCTATCAATAACAAAGTTAAATTATTATTAATACTTATGTGGTTGTCTGATGAAGAAGTTCCCAAAACATATAAACACATCATCATCATCAATTTCCAACCAACCAACAGATCGCAGCACCAAATAGGAATGGATAATTTGTCGGGGTAGAGACGACAGACGAGCAGTAGAGGACAGAATTATGACATCGGGGCTTGCCCGACTCACGACTGGAATGTCAAGTTGGTCCTGTTCTATGGTTGCGAAACCTGGAAAACAAAATAAACAACTAATCAGAAATCTTCTGACTTTTGTGAACAAAATTATGAGGAATATTCTGAGGATATGGTGGCCCCAGATCATTTCCAATGAAGAACTATGGAACAAAACTAAACAAACACCTATTGACATTGAGATGCGTCTCAGGAAGTGGAGATGGATCAGGCACACGCTAAGACGTGATAAAAACAACATCGCCAGACAAGCACTGGAATGGAACCCACAAGGCACTAAAAGAAGAGGCAGGCCGAGGAACATCTGGAGGAGCGTGGAGGTGGAGGGCATTAAGAATGGTGGGAAGACCTGGACGGAGATCAAGACCATGCAGAACAGAGTCCGATGGCGGAAATTCGTTGATGCCCTATGCTCCATTTAGGAGTTAAGGAAATAAGTCAAGTAGTCATTTACTTTTCATTTAATATTCTGTTTTCAACCACACGTCACAAATTTTTCGTGCTTCTTATCGTACTTTTTCCATGTTGACAACATGTTCCAACGTCTAATAGAGCCAACAAATGAAGAATGGTTCCAACACAGCATATATCAGTGCCAGAAGGAGTATTTAAGTTCCTAAACCAATGAGTGATAGATGTTATCTGTGTTCTATATGTGTTAGTGCTTATATTCCTCGATGTGTCTGATGTGAAGTCCTGGCACCTCAAAACATGTAACCCATAAGTATTACGAGGGTCATTTCAGAAGTCAGTTAATTATTGTTGGCAGGGGTGGAACTTTTCAGAAGTCATGACAACTATTTTTTAACCGGCAATAAAGCTGCCGGAAACAAAAATCAGGATATACGTTGGAAAGTTGCTGGAATGTTCTTCGCAATGCTTGTACTAGATTGGGATCCGGGTACAAGGGACTATGGGTATGAGACATTGAAAGATAGATCATTGTTTTATTCGTATTACATATGCACACAACAAAACAGTATGCATAATACTCTTCCTCATACGAGCGAACACCATCAAAATAATCCCCCACGGCGTCCACACATCGTGTGAGGAAGGCGCTGAATACCATCCACGGTGTGTGATGGGTCTATGTGCGCCACCTCTCGTCGATGCGCAGTTACGATGTCCTCTCTGTTTGCAAACTTCTGCCCACGCAGCGGAATGAGATCAAAGTCGCACGGACTAAGAACAGGGGAGTACGGAGGGTGTTTCAAGATCTCCCAACCCCACCGCCGCACAAGGTTCTGGACACAGGCTGCATTGTGGCTTGTTACATTATCATGGAGGGGTATCGCATTGTTGAGAAGCCCTGGACTTTTCCTCCGCAGAGTGTGCAGCAGGAACGATCTGTAGTGCGTGGCAGTGAGAGTGTGACCCTCACGGACAGGATGACACACGAGAATACCCAGGCTGTCATAAGCCAAAATAAGCATGACCTTCGTGGGTGATAAGAGCCTGTCGAACCTTGTGTCTTCGTGGTGAACCACAGCGACACCATTCATTTGATTGTCTCTTTAGTTCTGGTTCATACGCTCATGCCCACGTTTCATCAATTGCAATAATGCAATTCAATATCTTATGTCCTTCATGTTGGAATCTCATGTCTCGTATCGAGTCTATTTTTTGCACCTCAGTTAAAGCATGCGCATCAGCAAGTCAGTCCGTAAAATGCGGAACACTTTTGATGCAGACATACCCGTATGTGCGGCTAACTCTGCCACAGTTCAATGCCTTTCATCTCCTCAACAGTTTTCGATAACAGTCACGTGCACCTCCGTGTGGGCAGACGCTGGATGTCCACTGTGCAGCAGGTCAACAGTTGCCACCCGTCCATGTTTGAAGGCCCCCACCCAACGTGCAACAGTTCGATACGGCAACACCCTCTCATCCAGTGCTTCTCGTAGCTCGGCATGACACTCACGAGCATTCCTGCCACGCAGATATACAACTTATACATATGCGTGCTGTTCAACTTCAGTGAAATCCGTCTCGGAACACAGTCTCTAGGATACTAACGTTTGCATGTGTTGTTTACTGGACACCAATGCACTCAGACGCCGCATCCCGTAGTGTGTAGGCCTACACATTGTTTTAAATAACCCAACCGCAAATGCGGTTATTCGGAATATATAAAATAGTTGCCACGACTTCTGAAATGACCCTCGTAATAATTTAACATGTGTTATTGACAGGGCGGACATCCTATTATCTTATATCAAGTTATAAGGTTTATCAACTTTACAAAAATCCAATTTCTCCACCCAGTCAATACAATTTATTTTATATTGCAAGCTGCAAGTCTTCAATAATATAATGATTTGAACTACAAAGATAATGTACTTAACATCATTATAGATTTGATCACCAAATGCACACGTTTAAAAAAATCGTTCAATTCACATATTTCCACAATAATAAATATGCTCACACTTCTCTTACTACTCCCACCCCCTTCCCCTCAAAAACAACTCCACTCCTCTCCACACTTCCCCTTCTCCAACAGTCCGCAACACAGCTACCAGTCCTAAGCAAGCAACCCAATCCGTCCAGTAACATTAGCCTAACAGGCTCGTTTGCTGCACAAACATGGTAAGTATGCTTTTAAACTCAGCAAATTTTCTTGGTTTATTGCCGTGTCTTGTGCGGGGTTTCGCCTAGGAACACCAAGATAGGCTCATCAGCGGGCTCCCGGTGTTTGTGCCCTAGGCGAAACCCCGCACAAGACACGGCAATAAACCTAGAAAACTTGCCGAGTTTAATTACTTGGCCGTGAAAGCTTTTTGGAAGCCTTTATAGGGAGGTAAAAGGCTGCTTGAGCTTTTAGCTCTCGCAGTAAAGAAGCGCACCTGCGCAGTTTGCTACTGCTGAGGGGGTCCGGGCACAGACACCAAGAGCCTGCTGATGAGCCAATCTTGGTGTTCCTAGATGTAACCCCGCACAAGACACGGCAATAAACCTAGAAAAATTGCTGAGTTTAATTCCTTGGCCGTGAAAGCCAATATACCAAGTTTCCTTTCCTTCAATTTTCATTTAATACAAATTAATTTTCTTTCTAATATTATTATTTCTTGTTTTCTTCAAGATTATGGAATAGGGACTCACCTTAAATTAACCAAACTGACCCTCTTTGAATCAGATTTGATGGAAAAACGTCCATGTTCTTTTGGAAAATCACAATCACATCATCAATATTGGATTGTTGATCAGGCCTCTTTAAGCCTTGTCTGTCTGTTAGTTAGTCAACATGGACGCTGGTTGGATCCTCAAAATGTGCCACCAAATAGGTTATGTGGGCTGAAACCCACAAAAACCAGAGGAATCACTATAATAAGGTGTACTAAGCAAGATGAGGAGTGAGGTAGTTAGCCATTGCTTTCCTCACTGAGTCGGTACAGCGGTACCAAACCTACGAGGAGAACCTTTTACAGTAATCGCAGACACTAGTTGTGCCCTGAAGGCCATTACTCAGTACCAGGCATACCTTAAATCTACTATAAACTACATAATCACAGCCATGAATGAGACTGAGACATCGGTGGAAAGCCACATTTTACTCTAGCCTGTGCCAATAGAAAAATGTACTGCATCCATCAAGAGATGGTTAACAGGCATGCCTTGAAGTTGTGAAAATGAAAACTAGACATCATTATTTTCTATTGACAAAGAAGAGGGATAGCTACAAGAGATAAATCTTTTTAATAATTTAACAGAAGTTTATATTTCAACTAGAATTCCACATTTTTATTTTTGGATCAATGTTTTTTAAAGTTTTTAATATGTTTTCTTTTTAGATTTAATTATATATAGAAAATGTTAACTGGGTCAGACTACGGAAACTTTCAGATGTTTCAATGTTTGCAGTTTGTACTGTAAAATTGTTAATATTACCTTACAAATCTGGAAAGGTTTATTAATTAATAAAATGTTTCCACCCTGTCAATACTTATATTTTATTAATTATGATGACTAACAACTAATATATGTTTCAGCTCTCATTCTTGAGCCTTCCTCTGCATGAACAACAAATAATTGTGGACCCAGCAGACGTTGTCCTGCCTGAATATATAGAGCGAGTTCAGCAAACATACCGTATTTACTCGAATACGACCCGCCCCCGAATAAGACCCGCACCCTGATTTTGAAGAACAAAATTTAAAAAAAAAAATTTTTACTCAAAATTATTTACTATCTTAACTAAATAAACAGAATTGCATTTATCCAAAATAGTTTCCAACAGTTTTGAAGTCGTCCTAAAATAACACACATCAAACTATTAAAAATACAAATAAAAGTACACAAACACGTCATTCATCGTCATCAGAAGTACCAGCTTCGGAACTTTTATCACCATCACTTTCCCACTAAATGTCGTCATCACTGCCTCCATAGCATTCAAAATACTACATTTCTTGAAGCTCTTCCGTATGAGATCTCCAGAGATACGATTCCATGCCGTCAAAATCCACGAACACAGCAGCTGAACTTTCGGGCGCTGAATACGACCAGTTGGAGTCGGTGTGTGCTTATCGGCCGCCATCCGCTCCGTATACAGCTGTTTCAAGGCTGCTTTGAACGGGCGGTTCACGCAGACATCCAGTGGTTGTAGCATAGACGTCATCCCGCTCAATCACGAATACATGACTCGTCAATATCATATTTCCTACCGGGCACGATTTCCAATAACTTCAGCTTCCCTCACAACTTTCAATTTCTCACTCACAGTAAATGACCGCAAACGTTTCGTAGCATTCATGTTTACACTCGGAGAACGTGCGCGGGACTGTATGACGCCGCGTGCGTACGGTAAAACAAAGTTATAGCCGGAAGAAGGCTAGCACCATCTAGCGGATACTCGCAACACCCTATATCGCGCGCGGCGGGGAATTTAGATCTTTCAAATTTGGATGACTCAAATAAGACCCGCACCCCAATTTTTCACGTCCGAATTTGTTTAAAAAATGTGCGGGTGGTATTCGAGTATATACGGTATTTGAATTTTCGATGAACTATATACTAAGTGACATTTGACATTGATTTTTAAAGAAAAAATCATTTCATTTCCATGACAAGTCATCTAATTGTTATTGTAAAAGAGAATAGTATTGAAATAAATGTTGAATCTGAAAACCAAAAGAAATAATGTTTGTTTTGAATTAACGCAAGTTGATGAACAATGTTTAACGCCAATCCCTGAGGTGTATAAATGAACAAAACCTAATGGTTTGCCAAGGCGAGAACATGCAACATATAATTGGCCATGTGAGAAGCAGGGATATTCTAGATCTAACCGACAAATGGACATTGTTTGACCTTGCAACTTAGTCATTGCAAATGCCAAGCGAATTGGACATTGCAGGATAATTTAAATTCATGGAAGGTAATGTAAGACATTCACTTCAACAACTAAAACAGAACTATGAATTATTCTCAGAAAGTGAATTATTCATGAACTTCTCAAAAGAAACCACTGCCAAGGGAACAGGCCTTGGATGTTCCTATAGTTCATAATTTTTTATAAGCAAAACTAGAAACCCGCCCAGGCTTCGCTTAGTATCTTTAAAGGTTTACCCAGTGTAAGCCTAAAAGGTGCACGGACGGCAGGTCCCAGACGCAAAACAGAAAAGCCAAGGCGAACAGCGAAACTCCAAACACATATACTTTTCTCTGCAATCTTAGCTCGACACGACTCGACTGTTTGATGCTGGCCGAAGCTGGGATGCTAGCCTAGCTCGTAGACTCACTCCGAAGCTAGTAATTTTAAATTCCACTGAATGGAGGTTGACACCGCAACGAGCACCTGGCGGCAAAGGTTGGAACTTAATAGAGCATTAATCTAACCTACAAATTTAGCTTCACACAATTGTAGTTAGTGGAAGGTTCTCTTATGTGCCACAAAACTATGACATGGGCATGCTGGCTTTACTTCCCCTCCAAAGGAAGGCATACTGAGGGATTTTTAATGCTCTTAAAAAATCCGACTATTTTGGCCGGGTTTGAACCCGCGATCCTGGGCATAGAAGCTCAGTATGCTACCAACTACGCCACCGAAGCCGCCTAGCATCTGAAGGTTGTAAATTTAATTAACAATTAAGTGTGGAACACTTCAAACCATCACTCAAATCCAAAGCAAAAACTAGATCTTTATCATTCCATAGCCTTTTCCATAAAATTATGGTCACATCACCATATAAACACTACAAAAATGCACAGTTCACCAGCTACGCAATGACACGTGCGTTCATCTGAAGCAACAACTGCCTGCGGGTATTTGTGAAGTCAAAGAGGTCTCTGAGGGTGACATAATTAACTATCAATCATGTGTCTGCATAGAGCTGCCATCTCCTGTGTTTAATATTAACTATTTCGACGGAAAACTGTGCCCAATTTAAAAGTAGGAAATCTCCGGATATATCCGTAATCCCCTCGGGAAGAGTTAACTGTTGTGGGTAAATTAGGTAGATGAAATGAACACTCCTCTTGAATTTGCATTTCTTATAGTGGAGAAAATTTGTTCTTACAAAACCACCTTTTTTCTGTTAAACTATTGTTAAAACATTAAAAATTCAGCAGTTGAATAGCCTCTCCACACCACATGTCTACAGAGGTGTGTAAATTATTAGAATTTCCCAATATTTCATTTTTACTTTTCATGACGTAATGCAGTAAAAATCTTTTGCAAGGCACTGAAATTAGGTCAAATGTTTAACCAATAGTTAGAGTCCTGCGCGTATAAACAAAACATTATCCGCATCCGCCCCGCACGACTGTTATCCGTATCCAACCTGCATCCGCATGACTTTCTTCCGCAATCCCGTATTTGTTAACCGAATCTACTGGCATTACAATAATATTTTAAAGCAACATATTTAGACATTTGAGGAAAAAGTCGTTCCCTTAGGCTTTGTATATCATGTGCTATGTTTAAAATGAATGTTATACAGCCAGAATTGCAACCCTTTCCTGTTCAGAGTGTTAATTATGCTTAATGACATAATTAGAGATACGGGAAAATCGCAATTGCGATAAATGCGAATTTTACTTTTTTCTCGTTTTTCCAACTACCTGGTAACTAATATGACTATGTATACCCAAAATTTGCGAAACTGAATGTGCGACAAAGTGCGATAACGAAGGGTTCTTGCGAATTATTCCCATAGATGCGATAAATGCGAAAAGTGCCGAATTTACCGATTAATGTTGAATATTATGTTTTATTACATTTTCGTGCCACAACTTTGAAATTTGCGAGTTCTCAGCAATGAAAACATCGGCTAAATAATCTATATTTACGAGTACTAATCGATATGTACGAACATCGATTATTGTCGTGAAAACAATCGATTACGGTAAAAAATCAATTAGAAAATTGCTGGCTTTATTGCCGCATAATATCCACTGTTTATCGCCAGTAAAACGATGTTTTTGGAGAAATTATTTCATAGTTTAATTTGGTTGTGCTAATAAAAGGAATATTCCAATCGTTTGTGGCGATTCTTTAAAAAAATTAGAGCAATAAGGTTATGCTTATATAGGTTTATATCGCGCCGGCCCTCATTTCTTGTATTTGACCATTGTATTAAAAACTGTGAAGTACATCGTGATATGAATAGACAATGTTTGTTAGGCGTTCTCTTTGCTTTGGGGAATGTTGTATAATATGATGAAAGTATTCTCTACAATGTGTGACTTATAGGTTATGTTACATGTCGTCCGGCGATTTTTCTGTGAATTCGGATACTGTTTTGCAGATTGTCAGTCAAGAGTCGCAAAAAGGTATATCAGTAATTGCGTGTTTGCATATTTTGTTTAACTTAAGAAAACCTTTGAGATTGATAAGATGTGATCATTTAAATCTTTGGAGTAGATATGAAAGATGCACAATAAAGTTCACAGGACTGTCAGCATTCGTCTATACAAGTTCCATTGGCAGCAATGTTAAGTCTCCTGTTGTGTGTGTAGTTTTTATTTTTACTAAGGGAGTGTTAGAAGTATTAACATCCTAATATCAGTATTAAAGAAATGTAGAAACTTGACATCATACATTTGGCAAGATTGAGTTCAAGTGCTGTTGGTTGGTTGTATGACGTGAGACGAGGGTATCTGAGCTATGCTCAAAAGATCCAAAAGTCATGTTCTCATTATGCAATCAACAATATCAGGTGTTTTGCAGCAACTCAAATATTGAGGGCCGGCAGAGAGTTGTATTAGTTCACAGGTACCAAGGTGCCAATTGTTAGAATAAAGCGAGCTGTGGTCAGGCGACAATGCTTGTCTTATGAAGTTGACTGTGTAGCAGGTGGAATGACGACAATACCGGGCTCTCCTGGACTCTGTGGACGAATTGGTTCAAATTCTGTGGATGTCTATGAAATCCTTTTGTGTGGTTTTCCTACCAACTCCTTGCCAAGTTCCATTCATTTCTTTTAATAACTTATCTTATGAGGTTGGATTCAAGAAGTGCCATTTGACCATTAAACGACCGGCAAATAGAAATTCAATGCCGCTTATCCATGGCACTCATTGAAAAGGAAATAATGAGGGAGTAAACATTTTATTATTTAGTTAATTATCCATTGTATGGTATTTACCTAAAGTTAAGTAAATGTATGATTCACATTATTATATTAAATGCTTATGCCGTTGATCAGAAACACCCATATTTCCAATCCTGCACATGTTTGAATTAGTTTCCGTGCATATTAATTTGAACCTGTTAACTTCAAGTTTTATTGTACCTGGTGCCGAACTTTTAAATGCTACAAAATGCTAATTTTTAAATTTCAAAATGCTCCAAAATGCTATTTTTCAAAATGAAAGTGCTACAAAATCAATTTCAAAACGCTATTTTCTCGTATCTTTAGACATAATTTAAATGAGATTAGCTTAAATCATCATCTTACATTTGTCATAAGAAAAACATAACGGAAAAATATGATATCTGTATGTAATAAACATCCGGGTCTTAATAATGATATTAAACAAGTTCGGATTGTATTCTAAAAACTATCTGCAAATTTTCTCCAAACATTATCCGCAGCTTATCCGCCATGCACACTATATCCGCATGGCAATTTTTTTTGCAGATATCCCCATCCGCGCAGGGCGTTACCAATAATCTAAACTACATTTTCTTTTAAGAAACTGACGGTAAATTAATTTTCAAAACCTCCACTAACCGAGTAGCCTTGCTGATACAGACTGCCACACGTTTTGATTGGATTACTATATACTAGTTTTTGCGTGAATATAAGGCAATGGGATACAGGTGGTCGCTCATGGACTATTCAAATTTTCGTGGACCATGGATGAAATAAAGTGATTTAGAGCCTAGATTCCCAACCTGTGGTCTGCGGTAAGATTGAGAAAGTAATAAAACAAATAATAGTACATTATATTTCCGTATAACAAGGTTTTCAACACAACAAATTAAAAATAACAGGCGTTGCATTTTTGGTTTTGGTGCAATGACCTTTTGAACGTCGGGCTTCCCAACCCCCACCCTCACTACCAGTGCGCCTGCACCACCACACCGTGCTGTACTGTGACAAAGACTAGTCTACGTTATGCGAGTTGCTGTTCTGTTTACAGTTTGATCTCGTCCTTTTTACTTTGTGCAAATTGACGTTTGTTCTTTACGAACCTATATAGTGATTTTCAGTAAGTACATGTACATTAACCTTACATACTGAATCCCTATTATTATTATATCACCCAGTGTTTCAAAGTTAATTACTATGAGTAAGCAGATTTGAATTTCTAAAAAGGAAACTTGACAATAGAGAGGATGAATCTACAAGTGCGCCTGCGCCGCCACACCACTCTGTACTGTGACAAAGACTAGTTTGCGTTACGCGAGTTGCTGTTCTGTTTACATTGTGCAAATTGACGTTTGTTCTTTATGTACCTATATAGTGATTTTCAGTAGGTACGGTACATAAGTGAACACACATGTGCATTAACATTACGTAGTGATTCCCGATTATTATTATTATATCACCATTATTTCAAAGTTAATTAAAATGAGTAAGCAGATAAAATTATTTGAATTTCTAACAAGGAAATGTGACGATAAACAGGATGAAACTACAAGTACCACAGTGAGTACCGTCAGCTCGAGTAAACTGCTCCTTGAAAGAGAAAAGAAAAGAAGGGAGATTTGGCTGGACTTTTATACAACACAAGCCATGATAAATAGATCCTGGGCCGAAAACGAATCAGGAGCTCCGACACCTGGTGACATCAATGGCTGCATATGGATACCACCACTAAGTATGCAAGACAAAGTGTTTTCACAACCACGGGAATAACTGTGTTTGTGAATTGTGCGATCAGCCCCGTGACCGTTACCACCTGTAAAGAAATAGTGAAATCCCTGGTAGACTTTTGTGCACAATAAACAATATATACAAATGCAGGGTACAAAGATACCAACCAAAACGTATGTAACGTACGGTATAACTTATATACAACTTGAGTGCATTTCATTCAAATAATAGTGACGAACAATGTTCAAAAGAACGAAAGTGTAGAAAACGTGCTAATCATAAGTACAATATATTAAGCAAGGTTTCACATTTATAGAAAATGAAGGTATTCAATTACCAGAGTGAGTGGTATGTGCAGAGATGTTGAGTAACGACGCCATTAAACCAGATAAGCTTGTTCGCCACTTACAATCTACACAAAGATTTTATGGGAAAGCCACTTTAGATTTTAGGCATAAGGAACTCGAGTTAAAAAACATTTAAAAAAATATTGAAATAATATGTTTTCCACGCTAGAAAGAGCCTCATTGAAAGCGTCCTTTATAGTTTCATTACGAAATACGCAAGCTAAGAAACCGATACCATAGACCTAGTACTTCCCTGTATTATTGATGCCACTAGGGAGATTCTAAGCAAATCTTATGCACAGAAATTGAAAAATATTCCTCTTTCAAACACTACAGCAGACAGAAGGATTGACGCTACGGCTTCGGATTCAGAAGGCCAACTTATTATTGCTAAAGTTCACACTTCTAAATATTTTGCTCTGCAATTAGATGAGACGACTGATGTAACTAATAAAGATAACTTGTTAGTTTACGTCAATTCAGGAAGAAGTTTTCCCTACTCAGGTTTGTTCACTGAAAGGTTTTTTAATGTTTTAATAATAGTTGTGTTTTAGGGTTGGTTATTATTGGTATGTATTTTGGGGTTAGATTGAGTTCTATGCATTTTTTATGGAACCAAATTGCTTTGTCTAAATTAGTAAGTTGCAACCTAAATTATATGAATCTTTTAGCTTCAGGATATGCCTGTCTGGCAGTGTTATTGTGTAGGAAGCCATTTTTCAGTGTTGCCTTAGTAAACAAAGCCATTTGCGGAACAACATCTAAATTATTAGGCTACAATTTGGGTACAATCATGTTGACCAACTGTTGTTGTTGAGTCTTCAGTCTGGTTTGATGCAGCTGTCCATGCTTCCTTGTCCTGAGCTAATCGTTTCATCTCTACATAGCTACCACACCCTACATCTGAGGCAATCTGTTTAACATATTCTAACCTTGGTCTACCCCTACAGTTCTTAAACCTCGATCCTTCCTTCCATAACTAAGTTTGCTATTCCTGAGTGTCGTAGTATGTGTCCTACCAACCTATTTCTTCTCTTTATTATCAGTCGCCACAAACATCTCTCCTCTCCCAATTGCCTTAATACCTCTTCATTTGTAACCCTATCTACCCATCTGATCGTCATCAATCTCCTGTAACACCACATTCAAACACTTCAATTCTCCTCTTTTTTTGCTGCTCCAACAGCTCAAGATTCACTTCCAGAGAGCGCCATGCTCCAGACAATGGCTTTCAAAAATGACTTCCTAATATCTAAAGCTATATTCAATGTCAGCAGATTCCTTTTCTGTAGAAAGGCTTTCCTTACCAGTGCTAACCTAGGTTTTATATCCTCTTTGCTTTTTCCATCACTTGTTATTTTGCTTCCTAAGTAACAGAAGTCTTCTACTTCCTTTAGCTTTTCACCTGCAAATTCGACGTCGATAGGGATTTCTGATTTCTTTTGGCTGCATTCCAATACATTTGGTTTACATTTATTAATTTTCATCGTGAATTTTTCCCTCAAGACAGAATCCATACCATGTAAAAACTAATTCTAACTCTCTGGTGTGTCTGCTAAGATAAGCAAATCTCAGAGTTGAAATTATTTCTCCTTGAATCTTCACTCCTACTTTGAATTTTTCTGATTTCCTTCATTGCTTGTTCAATGTATAGTTTGAAAAGTAAGGGTGATAAGTTACAGACTTTCTGAATACCGGCTTCTCCCTCATGTCCTTCCACTCGAATAACTGCTGTCTGGTTTCAGTATGGATTGTAGATCACCCTCCTATCCCTGTACTTTATTCCAATCGCTTTTAAAATATCAAACAACTTACGCCAATCAACGTTATCAAAAGCCTTATCTAAGTCTACAAATGCCATGAACGTTCTCTTATCTTTCCTTATTCTAGCTTCCAAAATCAGCCTAAGACTTAGTACAGCTTCCCTTGTTCCTACGTTCCTCCTGAAGCCAAACTAGTCTTAACCCAACTCCGTTTCGATCTGTCCTTCCATCCTCTCGTAAATTATTCTAGTCAGGATCTTGGAAGCTGATTGTACGGTAATCTTCACATCTATCAGCCCCTGTTTTCTTCGGTATAGGGATGATAACATTCTTCTTGAATTCAGAGGGTCCTTACCTGTCTCATAAATCATACACACCAAGTGAAATAACCTGATCAGCCCTTCATCTGATCAGTTGACCAACTAAAAAGCATTTAAATTTCATTATCAAGATGTTATTTTATGCTGTGCTATTCACTGTCTTGGAAGACTTCCTTTATTTTTCCACAGTTTGAAGAAAAACATTTAAAAAATGGAGCCTAATGAAATTAGCTCGCCAATACGGGATGTGAACTGTGCCGAGACTCATTCCCCAAATATTGAAAATGATGTAATTTAGAAATTCAGCAATTTCAATAATAAAGAGTTATAATTCTCTTCTATGATAACCATTGCCTCATGGCACTTATTGCTAGTCAATATCTAACATTACAAGAAAAAATATCAGGTTAGATTTCAACCTGCACCTGTTGAAGGTTCGTTTGGCACAGTAATCTTCCAGCAGTGGTTGGCACTTACCGCAACTGTGGCCGTCGAGGATCGTCTTCTGCCCGTGTGGCTCTGCGCTTGGTTCCCAGCTCCACCAGGGAGTTCCGATTCCTGATAAAATAAAGAGAAAAATTAATCCACAGAATGTTGTGAAGATATTAACACATGAGAATGTGAAGGACATTGAGTCAAGTGAGGATGACCAACATATTGCATTATTTATTTATCGTATTGCTTTAAGTGCTGGGAGTGTCCGAGGACATCTGCAAGTCCATCTGTAGCCGCGAAAAATACACTTAACCAGAGTTTGTAGCTGCTTCAATGCGGGCACCCCTGGGGTGAGCTGCACGTACCGTCGCATGTGGATGAGATGATATGAATGAAGCTGGGCAAGTTCAATTTCAAATAGTTCCAACTTTGGCTACCAGACATCACCGACACCCAGCAGTGAACGTTGGAACTTGATAGAGCATTTCTAGCCAAATAACCTACAAATTTATCTACACACTACCAATTGTAGTGGTAGGTTCTTTTTCATGCTATAAATCTATGACATGGGCTCGCCGGCTTTACTTCCCCTCCGAAGGAAGGCATACTGAAGTATTTTAACGCTCTTAAAAAATCCGACGACTTCGGCCGGGTTTGGACCTGCGATTTTGGGCATAGCAGTTCAGCATGCTGCCACCGAAGCTGCTTTAACATATTGCATTATTGGATATACTATTAAACACAGTTTGCAAACAGGAAGTAATAGAAAGCTTTGAAGCCATTCATTCAGTGTTGCCTGTTGACAATTATTGAGGAATGGGAAGACTAGTTGCCATTTTTTGGTCCGTATTGACAAATATGAATTATTTAATCTGTCTTTCTGCTTCCGCCAAATCAACACAAATTGTGTTTGCGTTGTTAAAACGCTAAGTACGGTACATGTTTCGAACTTTACAAAAATCGGTCCTTCATCAGCCACGACATATCACATGAATGGCAACACATTAAAAACACTGAACAATATCAAAAATAAAATGCATGCACACAAAGACATTCATAAACACATATTAAAACGTTCCATTAAAAACTGTACACATATTAAAAAACACATATTAAAAGCACTGCAAGTCCATTTGACTCATTCAAACGTCAACATTTGAGTATGTGACGTTATGGTTGGAGATCTTTGTCCTGTTCCTTTAGATGCTTCTTAATTTGTCTAAATGTGCAATGACGTCTTTCATTTTGCGAAGAGAATTCTGCTATCGTGTATAGTGAACAAAAAATGGACCAGTAGTCCCATTTGAGTAGCTCCGAAGTGAAAACCTTTGGGTTGATTCCAGACAGCACCAAATAGTCCTCTGTTAAATGAAAAAATTTAATTTAATGGTTTAATTGTGAATAATACTCCTATTTGATCAAACAGAAACGACTGCTAAAAAAACAAATCCTTACCTCCTGGTGCATGCAGCAGACATGCACGCTTGAATCAGCTGTAGCAACTGAGGTGCTGCGTCCAGGCGAGGCGAGGTCATGTGAGGAATGTAGGGGTAGGAATTACCATTAGTGGAAGCGTGAGCGGAGGGGCGGGGAGGTACTTGAAAGAGGGGGGGGGGGGGGCAACGGAGGTTGGGTGGGACTACGAACTCTAGACCTGTTTATTTATGTTTTTTTTTTACATTTGGTGTTGGTGACAAAGTTTGTCATTGTTTCATATAAAACGTTGCTATCAAAATTGATATAATTCAGATTGTGTAAGGGATTGTTTCTCAAGGCCTGGTCTATCTCAAGCTGTTCTAAAATATTAAGCATAATGCCTTTGCTGCAATAATGTAAAATTTCCAAGTCTTCCTCAATCTTCGAAAAGATGTGGTTCTATTCCTGCATGTGATTATTAATGGCTGAGAATTTTTTGTGCCTTGCCACGTTGAAGTGCTCATTATATCTTATTTTAAAACTACGCCCCGTTTGACCTATGTAATCTGCATTACAGTCCTTGCATTTTATTCTGTAAATACCAGATTTCTGGAATTTGTCTTGTTTTGAAGGAGTGATTCAATGGGAGTCTGTTCCAAATGGGCGTGCAGTCAATGGGAATCTTTATTCTCAACAACTGGAACGAGATGGAGATAACCGAAATAGAGTTCTCTTGCAGCAGGACATACTGCACGAACAACCATGGCAAAAATTCAGGATTTGTAAGGAGTCAAACTTCTAACACACCCAACATACAACCCTGTTCTTGTGCCTTCAGATTACCATCCTTTTCGATACATGAACCATTTATTGCGTAGAAGACATTTAGAAAACACTGAAGCTGTGGAAGTGGGTCTCGGCGAATTCTTCCCATCAACACCCAGAAACTGGTACCTCGTTGTAAGATTGCTCAAGACCATAAAATCTGATGGTCTATACTTGGAAGAATACAGTAGGTTAATTCTTGTCAGAAAACTTTCCAAATGAAATTTTCTTAAAAAAGCGGCATTACTACGAAACATCCCCTGTAGTTACAAATAAGTTACTTGCTTTCCTCACTGAATCGGTACAGCAGTACCAAATCACCAAGTAGAACCTTTCAAAGTACACATAGGCACTAGTTGTGTCCTGAAGGCCATTACTCAGTACCAGGCATACCTTAAATCTACTATATAATCACAGCCATCAGTAGGACTGAGACATCTGTGGAAAGCCACATTTTACTCTAGCCTGTGCCAATAGACAAATGTACTGCATCCATCAGAAGATGGTAAACAGGCAAGCCTTGAAGTCGTGAAAATGAAAACTGTTACTATTATATTTGACTCATCTGTACTTCATTCCTAATGAATGCTCTTAATTGGGTAAAACTACGATGCTAATATGAACTAACTCCACCTATGTGTCAAACTTGTAATCCACGAAGTGTTTTGGTTACCTTCGCCCCATCTTGAGGGTAACATGATGTTACACAAAAAGGCCGCTAGATGGCTTGTGCGGATAGGAAACCTACTGACTTGGTTTGCGATGACCTATGGACGGTCGCCCTTGGCAACCAAAACTCGTTTATTTGTTGTTGGACATTATTATTCTTCAGATCTGCGTAGAAGCAAGATGAGGTAAACATCATGGGAAGTCTTTAAAGCTTCAGGGTTGACTGCTTCTGTTTCCACCAGCATCTATGAAAATTAAGGAAATAACTTGGCCGAATTATATTTTAATATAGGCGGACGTGTGGGAAGGAATAATACAAGGATATGGGATGAAATTTAGCATAAATAAGAGTGAGATGGTGATCACAACAAGGAAGAAGGAAAGAACCACAACGGGAATAACAATTGGTGGGGAACAGCTGAAGAAAGTGGAGAGTTTCAAGTATTTGGGAAGCCTGATACAAGATAATGGAAGAAACGATAGAGAAATAAATGAGCGGGGGGACAGGCAGAAGCATTCCGGACGAGTGTGAGAAGCATGTTATGGAGCAAGGATGTCCCTCAGAACAGCAAAAAGATCATATATCGGACGTACTATGTCCCTATCCTGACGTATGCCTTGGAGACCTGGGTTATGAAAGGAAGGGAGAAGAGCAAAATACAGGCCAGTGAGATGAGGTTCTTGAGAAGCAGTATTGGAGCTACAAAGAGGGACAGAATAAGAAATGAGAGGACCAGAGAATTAATGAAGGAAGAACCATTACAGGATGGTATAGAGAAATCTAGACTTAGATGGTATGGACATGTAAAACGAATGGAGGAGAAGAGGATACCCAGGAGGATACACGAGACGAAGTGGGAAGGAAAGAGACCAAGAGGGAGACCGAGAGACAGGTGGCTGAAGGGGGTGGAAGAAAGCGTGAAGAAGAGAGGAAAGACTGGACAAGGGTAGAGGCTGACAGATGGTGGGAAGACAGAAGACGTTGGAGAGGCTTGTGTTCCAAACAGACCCGGCCAGTGGCTGGAAACTGTGCAAGATGATGATGATAGGCCTATTATTTAATTATCATAAAAAATGTTAGAAACAGTGTCGACATGTAAGGTAGGTTATTCCTAGTCGGTAGACTAAATTGGTTATTGCACTGAGTGGTCTTTTGTGAATGAGGTTTGTATGTGTTTGTAAGTGATGTTTGGATGACGTTGCACATGATGTTGAAAAAGGACTGTGTGTCAAGTTTCGGTAATGTCTGGCAGTGTTGTGATCACACTCTTACTAATTATAGGTTATGTTGTATTTTTACAACTGAGATGTGTTTCATTTCATTGTGGTGTGGTTCTTTAGTTTGTTTTGGTATGAAAGTTATGTTCTCGGTCAAACATGTTAAGCTTCTAAGATGGTAGCCCTGTCTACTCATGTCTTGAACCGAAACATATGTTTTGAGTTGCTGTGTGTGCATGTCGATGTGAGTTATGAGTGGGTTTATCACCTTATTTTATTCACGTGAGTATCCAGTTTCGTCTACCAAAAGGATTATTAGGGTAAGTCTTATATTGTGGGTTTTAATTGCTTTTCTTTAAGTCGGTCCGGGCACTTCTGTCCGTTGCATTAAGGCGATCATTTTTCTTAAAGTTTGAGACAGTTTTCTTAACCTTATTTTTTATTTTAACCTTGCTTAATTATTCCCCCCGTCTCGTTCAATTAGTTTACCGCTTATGGGTCTGTTTAAACATCTGTGACGATGTATTTTATCTTATTTTATTGTTAATGGTTAACATGGTAACGACCCATTGTTTCTTATTATATTACTATTGACATAACAGACGTGTCATACGTTCGGTCCTGCTTGAAAGAATTTATTTGATTATTCTTCGTGGTTTAACTTATTATATTCGACGTTCATAACTGTCGGTCGTTTGAAAGACCTTGATCAGACTTTAATAATTTATTCCTACCTTCTGAAGAAATACTTTGATAGATTTTTGATCTAGTAAAGATGATGTGTGATACATCACCATTATTTAATTTAGTTTGCTCCTCTTCTACATATTTGATTAATGTTAGCTGATAAGTGTTTAAATGTTGATGTATTATTTATTGTTCAAAATTTATTATAAATTAAGTTGACCTTGTTGTGTTCTATTCCCTTAGATTCTATGTCGGGTATAATCTCATTAACCTCTGGGAAAACACTGGGTAGCACATAGTTCCACATTATAGAGAGAGTGGGGGTTGACAAAAACTAGACATAATTATTTTCTATTGACAAAGAAGAGTGAAGCTACGACAGATATATGTGTTTAATAATTTAACGGAAGTTTATATTTCAACCAGAATTCCAAATTTTTACTTTTGGATCAATATTCTTTTAAAGATTTTAATGTGTTTTCTTTTTAGATTTAATTATAAATAGAAATTGTTAACTGGATCACACTACGGAAACTTTCAGATGTTTCAATGTTTGCAGTTTGTACTGTAAAATTGTTATTATTACTTTACAAATCTGTAAAGGTTAGTATACTTCGTGAGCTGCCTGAATAGGATTGATAGTTCTCACCTCGCCATGGGGTCAGGGAACAAGGTTGCCAAACAGTTAGAATAACAAACGATTACACTGTACAAGGCAGAGATACAGCTGACCAGGCACTGACGCACGTGGGCTGTGATATTGCAACGCAGAGTATTATGACATCAACTATGCGAACATGGATTGGTCAAGATGCAGAGGGGTGATGACTGACGTGGAACTTCCGGCGAAATGTCAATCCTCTTCAGGCAGCTCACAGAGTATAATTAATAAAATGTTTCCACCCTGTCAATACTTATATTTTATTAATTATGATGACTAACAACTAGTATATGTTTCAGCTCTCATTCTTGAGCCTTCCACAGCATGAACAACAAATAACAATTGTGGACCCGGCAGACGATTTTCTATCTGAATATATAGAATGGGTTCAGCAAATATATTTGAATTTTCGATGAACTATGTAGCCTACTAAGTGACATTTGATATCAATTTTTAAAGAAAAAACTCATTTCATTTCCATGACGGTCATCTAATTGTTATTGTAAAAAAGTAAAGTATTGAAATAAATGTTGAATCTGAAAACTAAAAGAAATAATGTTTGTTTTGTTTTTATCTTAATGCGAGTTGATGAACAATGTTTTTGCCAACCCCTGGGGTGTATGAATGAACAAACATGATGGTTTGCCAACGCGAGAACACACAACATATAATTGGCCATGTGAGAAGCAAGGATATTCGAGATCTAACCCACAAATGGACATTGCTTGACCTTGCGACTTATTAATAGTCATTGTGAATGACAAGCGAATTGGACATTGCAGGATAATTTAAATTCATGGAAGGTTTCAAAAAAGTCGAGGTGAACTGCGAAACTCCAAACACATATTTTTCTCAGAAATCTTAGCTCGACACAGCTCGACAGACTGATGCTGGTCGAAGCTGACATGCTAGGCTGGCCCGTTAGCTCGTAAACTCGCTCCGAAGCTAGTAATTTAAATTTCCACTGAATGGAGATGTTGGAAGAAATGAAAACGTAAAAACACTTATAGTGGGCGATGTATTATAGATAGAGATATGCTGTTGTGGACTTTCTTTGTACAACCTTTCATACTGAACAATTCTTACAGTCATAGTTTATAGATGTTTTTAACGGTTTACCCAGCGTAAGCTTATAAGGCGCACCGGACAGCAGGTATTCCTCACTGAAATCGTTATTGCTCGGGTTCCTTTGGTCATAAATGAATGTTTCTCAACAGAAAACTTCCTCGAGAAATCCTTACAGAATGGAGAAAACCGCATCAAAATCCTTCCAGTGGTACTCGAGATTACCCGTTACATCCAAGAATCAGGGACTTTGTTTTGTACTCTGTAGAGATGAGTGATGCTGCCTGTGAATTCTAAACTTACATTTACGACAAAAAGAGGACTAATAATTAGCTATGAAGAAGATCATGGTTGGGACTTTTGATAAAATTGTTCCATATTGACTTACAATAGTTCAATTCAACATACAGTGCACCCATTTTATTCCACCTAGCCCATACATTCTAATACAAGTCACAAAGCTTATAAAACTGTGACAAATGTGTATACCATTATTTCAGGTTCATTTGAAACCTTCTTCAGCACAAAGCAAAAAGTACCGTAAATCAAAAAATCAAACTGAGCTAACAGAATATATACATTGTAGAAACAGCTGAATAAAATAAAAAGTGGAATGTTAACCATTCCCAAGCAGATTTTTTTTAAAATTCAATATACAAGGGTAGCTTTTTTAGTTTTGGCAACAATGCTGCTGGTTTATGTTGCAACGGTGTTGGACTCTGCCATTGTTACCAAGAGTTACTAACCTGTATCCCCTCCCTTAGAGCACATGACCTCATCCGTCCCGTCCCCCATTTGTATGCAGTGGTGCCTGTTAGATGAGTAGTTGTGGGCAAGCGCTCGCGCAAGGTGGTCACAATGTTTTCGAAGCAGGAGCAAAGAACGTGGATAAATATTCAGTGTGTTAGGGGTCGCACGGCTCGAGATTGCCTCTATGGACTCCACGAGGCGTGCGGTGCAGCTGCGTTACCTTACAGAACGGTAGCAAGATGGGTTGCAGCCTTTCGAGATGGGCGCGCACTTGTGGAGGACATGCCTCGATCGGATCACCCACCAGTAAGGGATGAAAATGTACAGATGGTATCCGCGTTAGTGGAGGCGGATCGGAACGTAACGCTTCGTGAATGAGCGCTGGATACAGGACTGGCATATTCGACATCCTGAAGGACTGTCTGAAAATGAGGAAAATTGCATCAAAATGGGTTCCGCACGACTTAATCGGCATCCAGAAATGGCTGCGATATGACGCTTCTCGTACGCACTTGCAGCGTTATGAGTGAGAAGGACTCCTTACGGCGTATCATAACCATTGACGAGACATGGGCCAATTCTTATGAGCCACAGTAGAAACGCCAATCGAATGAGTGGCGGCACCACGGATCACCACGAAAACAAACAGTTCGACACCAATGTGAAGGTAATATTGATTCTAGCCTATGATTGAGATGATGTGATCATAAAACATACCCTTCCCCCAGGGAAAACCGTTAATGCGGCGTACTATTGTTCGATTCTGCACGACCATCTCCTAGCAGCTCTGAGAAGGAAACGGCGACACCACATGGATACTCCGCCCATCGTTCTGCACGACAATGCTAGGGCACACACAGCAGGAGTTGTGTCTGCATTGTTGAATCCCTGGAACTGGGAGGTGCTCCGACTTAAGTCCCTGCGACTTTGATCTCATCCTGAAGATGAAGGAGCCACTGCGCGGGAACCGCTAGCCTACAATCGGAGATGTTGTGCAGGCTGCCGAGCGCTCTCTTCACACCATCAATAGATTGGACAGTGCCAACGGAATCCAACGGCTGCCGCATCGCTGGGAACACGTTGTACGCAGTGCTGGAGACTACATTGAGGGTCTATGAAACTTGGAACCATGTAGGTGTGTTATTTATCAATTTATAACATAGTTGCCAAAACTAAAAAAGCAACCTAAGTAAGTAGATTATATTTTTCATGCCCTAAATTTCATTACAACTCACATAGCCTATATTTTGCTTACCATTTGATACTGAAGTTTGAGTAGCATCTGAAAGTTGGTTCTTCAGTTTAAGGACTGAAGATGATCAATTTCAAGTAGTTCCAAATTTTGCTACCAAATGCTACTATCAACGACACCTAGCTGCAAACTTGGCCACTAGATGCCACCACACCGAGAACCTAGCGGTGAACGTTGGAACTTAATAGAGCGTCAATCTAACCACCAAATTTATCTCAACACAATTGTAGTTAGTGGAAGGTTCTTTTACAAGCCATAAATGTAAGACATGGGCCCGCCATCCAAAGGAAGGCATACTGAGGGATTTTTAATGCTCTTAAAAAAATCCGACAATTCTGGCCAAGTTTGAACCCGCGGTCCTGGGCATAGAAGCTCAGCATGCTACCAACTATGCCATCGAAGCTGCCTAGCATCTAAAGGTTGTAAAGTTATTTAATAATTACTGTAAGTGAGGAACACTTCAAACCATCCTCAAATCTACAGCAGACACTAGATCTTCATCATTCCATAGCCTTTTCCGTGAAATTATGCTCACATCACCAAATAAACACTACAAAAATGCATTGACTTCACCAATTACGCAATGACCCCTGCGTTCATCTGAAGCAACAACTTCGTGCGGGTATTTGTGAAGTCAGAAAGGTCTCTAGGGGTTACATATTACCTGTTCAACATGTGTCTGCATCGTGCTGCCATCTCCTGGGTTTAACATTAACTATTTTGACGAAAAACGGTGCCTGATTTAAAAGTAGAAATTTTCCGGATATATCCGTTTTCTGCATGCGGCTGAAAAGTACGCTCCGTATATATTTGTATCCTGCTCGGGAAGAGTTATCTGTTGTGAATAAATTAGGTAGATGAAATGAACAATCTTCTTGGATTTGCATTTTTTGTAGTGGGGAAAATTTGTCCTTACAAAACCACTTTTTTCTGTTTAACTACAGTTAAAACATTAAAGATTCAGCAGTTGAATAGCCTCTCCACACCACATGTCTACTGTACATGTTGCTTACTACGGATCACACTATGTTCACATTTTCAACATTAAGAAAGGAATATTACCAGTTTTATTACAAGGTTCTTATACAGATCTGAGAGCTTTCTAGAAAACCCAGGTGCATCACACTTTCCTCCTGACAAGGCTATTAGGACGCCCCATTCATCCAGCCATATCAGTTCCGTATTGACAGGGTTTTTACAATTCAGGAAGAAGTTTGTCCACATTTTAAACTCAGGTTTGTTCACTGAAAGGATTGTTAATGTTTTAATAATAGTTGTGTTTTAGGGTTGGTTATTATTGGAAAGTATTTAGGGATTAGATTGAGTTCTATGCATTTTTTATGGAACCCAATTGCTTTGTCTAACTTCGCAAGTTTTAACCTAAATTATATGAAACTTTTAGCTTCAGGATATGCCTGACTGGCTGTGAACGTTATTGTGTAGGAAGCCATTATTCAGTGTTGCCTTAGTAAACAAAGACATTTACGGAACAATACCCATTAGGCTACAAATTGTGTACAATCATGTTGACCAACTGATGTTGTTTGATTCTTCAGTCTCATGACTGGTTTGATGCAGCTCTCCATGCTTCCCTGTCCTGAACTAATCGTTTCATCTCCACATAGCTACCACACTCTACATCAGAAGCAATCTGTTTACTATATTCTAACCTTGGTCTACCCCTACAGTTCTTATCCTCAACCCTTCCTTCCATAACTAAGTTTGCTATTCCTGGGTGTCATAGTATGTGTCCTACCAACCTATCTCTTCCCTTCATTAGCATCTCTCCTCTCCCAATTGTCTTAATACCTCTTCATTTGTAACCCTATATACCCATCTGATCATCATCATTCTCCTGTAACACCACATTTCAAACGCTTCAATGCTCCTCTTTTATGCTGCTCCAAACCCAAAGTTTCACTTCCATAGAAAATGTATATATATAAAGTACATATAGAGGCAGAATTACGAGGTCATCTGCCCCTCTAAACACAGATTAAAGTATACAAACAGGGGCGGCGCGAGATATAAGCGAACTAAGCGGCCGCGGGTGGCGTTGTGAGACGGGGGGGGGGGCGCCGCGGTGCGCCGAAATATCAAGTTAGGGGCGCCCGGAGCTATTTTGTAATGTTGTAAACATTAACGAATTCTAATTTTTACAACATTAATAAACTGGAACCATTCTGTTTATGTTTTGTCTTTTCAATTTTACTTTACTATTTCACTAACAAACAAAACGAAATAATATTTGAAAAATTCAGCCGCTTTACGGGTGATGCTACCTATGAAACAAACTTAGAACTATTACGAAGTGCCTGGAGCCGTTCAGTCAAAGTATGACCGCTCGCCATTCACGAAAGGCAGAACACCCCTTCCACTAATGACTTAGACTCGTTCGTGTGACTCATACGTCTCTCGTCTTTATCCGCACAGTGGCTCAGTATTGCCAGCTAGCTGACAGCCTTCACTCATCGTTGTAGTTTGTAGTGTGTTGATGTGTTGTCGTAATCTGCACTGTGTTATTGCCCCTTCTTACATGAGGAGATGAATTTTTAGACACACGAAATGTCCAGTAATAAAAAGCCATCAGGTGCATTTCACCGTAAAAGAAAGTTGCTGCATTCTAAAGAATATGAGAAGCAATCTAAAGCGCTGAAAAGTTTCTTTGCGCCTTCGGCTGCATCGTCATGTGCAAAAATGATCAACGAAACAACTTAACGGAATCCGTTCATAACGATGAGGACGACGACAAGTTACCAATATCAGAGCTGCCTGGACCATCAATGAGTGAAGAATCCCCCCAAAAAAGTAAGTGTAACTGTAAATAATTTTAAGTTATATTTTTTTTTGCTAATGACTCTAAATGCCTAAATTAATTTAATCTAAATTGATGAGCATTTGTATAAACAATTTACCCTTATAATGTAAATTATAATAATATTATTGATTTAATAACACTACTTTACTGAATACTGTCGTAATTTATTTAAAGTATTATAGCACGAATCCTTAAGTAGTATTAATTTATACTTAAGTTGTATATTTAGAAAATAATGTTACGGCTGTGAGTTTGTGTCATCGCTCGCCGCTTGAGTCACAGCTGCTCCAGGGGCTGGGCTGTGGCATGCCTCCTGTATTGCGTGTGCCTTATGCAACAGGGCTGCTAGACAAAGGGATAGTCCAGAAGATTCGTGACTGGACCAGCGATGGAAACCTCGAGAAGCCGTGGACCCTGGATGGATCTAGAACCATTTATTGAGTCACCGGCCTGCTATATAAGAGTGACCCGTGAAGCAGTTGTTGTTGTGTTTTACGAGCTAGTGCGAGCGATTATCTTGTGCGACAGAAGTGTGGTGACGAAGTGCTGTGCGAGTTACGAAATCCTGTGACATTGTTTCTCCCAGCTTGTGGACAGCGAAATAGCCTGCAGCAAGTGATCGTAAGTAATTGTGGTCGGAGAACATAAATGAGAGGAACAGGTAGTTTCTGTCAAGGCCACCGTACTCATTAGGACGGATTAACTTCTGTGGTCTGTTGCAAGTGAAAGGGGCCAAGAGCGCATAAGGAAGAGATTTGAGGAAACTGGAGAAGGCTCCTAATTGCTTGTATTTGCTGATTAGTGTAATTTTCTGGCCACAATAAAGTTAATTATTTCTTTAAGCAGTAAATGGTGTTGTGCTTTGTACCCCCACCGTAATCCAGTTAACAAAAGTGCCACTAGGGGGTGGCACGTAACAACTGGTGTCAGAAGCCGGATTACGAACTCAAGCACAACACCTGACGGTCCTGGTTTCAAAACCCGAGCAGGTCATTTTCGCTAATTTTCCTGTGAGTGCATGCCCTTTACAAGGCAAACAACTAAAATGGAGGCGCAATTGGCAGCATTGCTAGAAAAGTTAAATGGCATAGAAGACGGCCAGAAGAATTTAACCAAGGACCTAACTGCCAGAATGGAAGACGGCCAGAAGAAGATGGAGGATGGCCAGAAGAAGTTAGCAGAGGACCTGAAGGACAGCCAAAATAAGTTAGCAGAGGACCTAACTTCCAAATTAGAAGAAGGCCAAAATAAGTTAGCGGAGGACCTGAAGCAGATGGAAGACAGCCAGAATAAGTTAGCAGAGGACCTAACCGCCAAATTTCTGGATGGCCAGAAAAATCTGGAAGAGTAAGGAAGGAAGGAAGCTTGTAGTTTAACGTGACCGTTAATCTCGCGATCATAAGCCACGGGACCTCCGTTTTACGTGGAATCCGAACCACAGGACATGGCATTTTACATCGAAAATCTCACATGCATTGACCGGGAATCGAACCCGGTCCGCCTTGGTGAGAGGCATACAGCTAGTCTGGAAGAGTGTCTGCTGACGAAGTTAGAGGAGAGCCAAAGGAAATTAGAACAGGGCCTACGTGAGGAAGTCGCGGCAGTGGAGGAGAAGTTCAACACCTTGCAAGTGGAAGTTGCCGAGCTGCGCCAACGCCCGCTGATGGGGGTGGAGGAGAAATTCAACGCCTTGCAAGTGGAAGTTGCCGAGCTGTGCCAACGACCGCTGATGGGGGTGGAAGAGAGATTCAACGCTCTACAAAAGGAATTTGCTGAGCTGCGCCGACTCCCGCCGACAGGGATGGAAGATAGATTCAAAGCCCTACAAGAGGAAGTCGCCGAGCTGCGCCGACGCCCGCCGACCGGGGTGGATGAGAGAGTCAAAGCCCTACAAGAGGAAGTTGCCGAGCTGCGCCAACGCCCGCCCACCGTTACACCGGGAATATCAGGAACGGGACATAGCAGAGTGACGCCCCCAACCTTCGACGGAAAGGTCCCGTGGAGCACCTACTTACGTCAGTTCGAGGCGGCCTGTTCCATAAATAACTGGAACAACACAGAAAAGGCTACAGCTCTCATTGTAGCGCTGAGAGGTGACGCCCTTAACGTCCTTCAGGCCATCCCGACTGGATCCCAGGACTACGCTTCACTGATCGCCCATATGGAGTCCCGATATGGAGATAGCCATCTTCAGCAGGCCTACCAGATGCAGCTCCGGACCCGGGTACAGAAGAACGCGGAAACCCTGCAGGAGTTCGAGATGGACATCGCACGCCTCGTAAGGCTTGCCTACCCAACAGCGCCGGCCGACTTTCTGGAGCAGATAGCGACGCAGACCTTCACCGACGGGCTACGGGACTCGGACACTCAACAGGCGCTGCGACTCGCGCGCAATAAGACCCTGGCAGATGCGCTGAGCCACGCACTCGAATTCGAGACGGCAAAACAGGCATCCAGAATGCACGCGCGGGTGCGTCAAGTGGACGTCGATGAACCAGCAAAAACCAACGAGACCAAGCCCCTGGCCGACGAATTGATGGAGGCGCTAAGCCGTTTCTTCAAGAATCGCAGTACCACCAACAAAAACGTAGCCGAAGGACATCCGGAGAGGCGGCCCGGAAGAGGACTACCGACCTGCTGGACCTGCCGTAAGAGAGGCCACCTGAGCAAGGACTGTGGTGATCGCCGCCGCCAAGGGTTTCCGTCTGGACAGTCAGTCGTAGGGAAACCGCGCGGCCCAGGAAAGCAAGTATCAGCCAGCCTAGGGGGGCAAAGGTTGGCTTGTGGCAATCGTCAAGCCCCGGCAGTCCAAGTTCGTGTGACGAAGTTACGGAGGGACAATAGCAGCCTGATGGTCGACGGAGTCGTCAACGGAGAGAGCTGGCCCATGCTAATCGACACGGGAGCATCGAGGACCATCGTCAGTCCCACCGTAATCCCGAAGTGGAGAGTGCAACCCACACAAAGGAACCTCCAGCTAATAACCGCGACCGGAGAGACCGCACCGGTACATGGCGAAGCATCACTGGAGTTCGTCATTGGTCGACGGGCGATAAAGCATCCAGTGCTTGTGGCTGACGTGTCAAATGAAGTGATCATCGGACTGGACTTCCTGGACCAGAACAACATCATCTTGGATCTGAGTGCCAACACTCTGCACTTCGGAGGTGAGGAACTTGCTTTGCAACCAGCACACGAGGCCGTCACCGCACGACGAGTAAGGCTGAGAGAGGACGTCATCGTTCCTGCCAGGACGGAGGTCAGCGCCGCCGTAATTGTCGACGGAACTGCTGAGGGAGTGGCTGCTGTCATCGAGCCAAAATATGAGGACATCCAGGCAAAAGGATTGCTAGTTGCCAAGACGCTCATCAACACGACGCCTCGGCCGTACGTCCGCCTGTCCAACCTGAACGACTACGATATTACGGTTCACCGGGACACCAACCTAGGAGTCTGCGAGCCCGTTACCTGGATTGCCCGCATCACCGACACGACGGACGGACACCTGCAGACGGACAACCGAAGAAGACGCACACTGCCAGAAGAACTACAGAAGCTGTACCAAGGATCCCAGGACCATTTAGACGAGGAACAATCACGCCAACTTCGGGACCTGCTACACGAATTCCAGGATGTCTTCTCCCTGGGAAGCAAAGACTTCGGCAGGACAAGCTTGGTCCAGCACAGAATCGACGTTGGGGACAGCGCACCGATTAGGGCCCCATTCCGACGTGTCCCGCTCGCCAAGCAAGCCGAAGTCGACCGGATGGTTGAAGAGATGAAGGATCAAGGGGTGATCGAGCCATCACATAGTCCTTGGAGTTCTCCGGTCGTGCTTGTGAAGAAGAAGGACGGTTCCACCAGGTTCTGCGTGGACTACAGGCGGGTGAACGACGTCACGAAGAAGGACAGCTACCCTCTACCCCGGATCGACGACACGCTGGACACCATATCAGGGTCAAGATGGTTCTCCACCTTGGATTTGAAGAGTGGCTACTGGCAGGTGGAGGTCCACCCTAAGGACCGCGAGAAAACGGCGTTCTCTGTGGGCAGCGGGCTCTGGCAGTTCACCGTCATGCCATTCGGTCTGTGCAACGCCCCTGCAACCTTCGAAAGGCTAATGGAGTCCATTCTGAGGGGACTACACTGGAAGACCTGCCTGGTATACCTAGACGACGTCATCGTTCTGGGGAGGAGCTTCGAGGAGCACTACAGCAACCTGAAGGAGATCTTGTTGAAGCTACGGGCTGCCCAGCTGAAGTTGAGCCCCAAGAAGTGTCAGCTCTTCCAGAAGCGGGTCCAGTACCTTGGGCATATCGTCTCCGAGGAAGGGGTGCGCACCGACCCAGAGAAGACCGCAGCTGTGAGGGAGTGGCCAGTTCCGAAGGACAAGTCCCAACTACGAAGCTTCCTGGGACTCTGCACTTATTATCGTCGCTTCGTGAGAGGATTCGCCGACATCGCCAAACCTTTACATCGACTGACTGAGAAGGACCAACTCTTCACGTGGACAGCAGAATGCCACAATGCCTTCGAGCAACTCAAGCAGGCTCTGTGCACCGCGCCTATTCTGGCCTACCCCAGACCTGGAACAAGGTTCATCGTCGATACCGATGCCAGCGACTTTGGCATAGGGGGGATCCTGTCGCAAGTAGTGGACGGAGAGGAGAGAGTAGTGACCTACTTCAGCAAGGCCTTGTCAAAGCCAGAAAGGAACTACTGCGTCACCAGGAAGGAGCTGCTCGCCATCGTGAAGACCATTGAACACTTCCACAAGTACCTGTACGGGCAAGAATTTCTCATCAGGACCGACCATGCATCCCTGCGGTGGCTCCTGAACTTCAAGCAGCCCGAGGGTCAACTCGCGCGGTGGTTAGAGAGGCTTCAACAGTATAACTTTGAGATTCAGCACAGGAAAGGCCAACTGCATTCTAACGCCGACGCCCTGTCACGAAGACCGTGCCCCGAAGACTGCACCTTCTGTGCCCGAAGGGAGGAGAACACCGGGATACAGTGCCGAAGGACTACCGTGGAACTTCAAGGGAGCTGGAGCCGCGAATCTTTCACGCGGGCGCAAGCGGAAGATGATGACCTGGGACTGATAGCCGAATGGAAGAGGGCCTGTGTCCCCAGACCCGGGTGGAACATTGTGAGTGACTGCAGCCCAAAGTTTAAGTCCTACTGGGCACAGTGGGACTCGCTGATTGTAAGGGATGGCCTCATCTGCCGTACCTGGGAGAGCACCGACGGGAAGACATCTCGGGAACAAGTCGTCGTTCCAAAGGCTATGACGGAGGAAGTCCTGAAGGAAGTGCATGGAGGATCATCTGGTGGACACCTAGGGATAAAGAAGACCCTGGAGAAGCTGAGAGAGCGGTTCTACTGGATCGGATGCCGAACAGACGTGGAGAATCACTGCGCGAGGTGCCACGATTGCGCAGCCAGCAAGGGCCCAGGACGAAGACGACGGGGTCCACTGAAGACCTACAACGTGGGCGGCCCCATGGAGAGAGTGGCCATCGATGTTGCTGGGCCATTCCCGTTAAGCGAGGCAGGGAACCGCTACATATTAGTCGTCAGCGACTACTTTACCAAATGGCCGGAGGCGTATGCGCTCCCTAACCAAGAAGCCGCGACGATCGCAGAGACCCTGGTGAAGGAATTCGTCAGCCGGTACGGAGTACCCCTGGAGCTGCACTCCGACCAAGGGAGGAACTTCGAGTCGCAGGTGTTCCAGAACCTATGCCAGCTGCTGGGGATCCGGAAGACAAGGACAACGCCGCTACACCCTCAGTCCGACGGGATGGTAGAGCGATTCAATCGCACCGTCGAGAACCATCTCCGAATAGTCGTCAGCAAGCACCAGAGGGATTGGGACAAGCATCTTCCACTATTTCTCCTGGCCTACCGCGCCGCCGTGCATGAAGCCACCGGGTGCACACCAGCCCGGGCCATGTTTGGGAGGGAGCTCCGTCTACCTGTCGATCTTGCCTTCGGCCGACCTGGGAATGATCCGATCCCGGTAAGCCAGTATTGTCAAGAACTGGTCGACCAACTGGAGGACGTACACGCGTTCGCGAGGAGGAAACTGCGGATCGAGACCGACCGAATGAAGACCCGATACGACCAGCAGACGGATGCCGGCGGATTCCACGAGGACGACCTGGTCTGGCTCTTCAACCCATTACGGAAGAAAGGCCTGTCACCCAAACTGCAGAAGTCCTGGGAGGGCCCGTACCGAGTCGTGAAACGGATCAACGATGTCGTCTACAGGATCCAGCGGAGCCCGAGGGCGAAGATGAAGATCGTGCATCGAGATCGCCTGGCAGCCTACGGAGGGACACAGACGGACCAATGATTGATCGGGACGATCAGCCTTTTTAGGAAGGGGGTGGTGTTACGGCTGTGAGTTTGTGTCATCGCTCGCCGCTTGAGTCACAGCTGCTCCAGGGGCTGGGCTGTGGCATGCCTCCTGTATTGCGTGTGCCTTATGCAACAGGGCTGCTAGACAAAGGGATAGTCCAGAAGATTCGTGACTGGACCAGCGATGGAAACCTCGAGAAGCCGTGGACCCTGGATGGATCTAGAACCATTTATTGAGTCACCGGCCTGCTATATAAGAGTGACCCGTGAAGCAGTTGTTGTTGTGTTTTACGAGCTAGTGCGAGCGATTATCTTGTGCGACAGAAGTGTGGTGACGAAGTGCTGTGCGAGTTACGAAATCCTGTGACATTGTTTCTCCCAGCTTGTGGACAGCGAAATAGCCTGCAGCAAGTGATCGTAAGTAATTGTGGTCGGAGAACATAAATGAGAGGAACAGGTAGTTTCTGTCAAGGCCACCGTACTCATTAGGACGGATTAACTTCTGTGGTCTGTTGCAAGTGAAAGGGGCCAAGAGCGCATAAGGAAGAGATTTGAGGAAACTGGAGAAGGCTCCTAATTGCTTGTATTTGCTGATTAGTGTAATTTTCTGGCCACAATAAAGTTAATTATTTCTTTAAGCAGTAAATGGTGTTGTGCTTTGTACCCCCACCGTAATCCAGTTAACAAAAGTGCCACTAGGGGGTGGCACGTAACAACAAATTTATGAATTGAGGGTAGCTTAAGAAGATATATTGGAGCTTAAGTATACTTGGCCAACAGCTATTTTTATTGCAGGATGAGGATCTGACACTGACTACAGGACCACCATTGGCACTACCAATTGGCTATGACATAACCGGGACCGAAGGTGTTGACAAGGATTCATCAGAACTTACAGACCTGGCATCTACAAGCCATTGCAACTGAAACTGAAAGTTTATGTTGATACAATACAATGGGTTATTTATTAGGTATGTCTTTAAGAATTACAATTTACAATGGTGTAAATTGAATCTTAGTTAACACGTTGAACGAATTGCTAAGAAACTCTCACCTGTAGTAGGGATCCTAAGGAAACTTCGGTATCTTATTCCCCTAAACCTTGTAAAACAAATCTACTATTCACTTGTACATAGCAAGCTCCAATATTTAAATGTTATTTGGGCTCACTGCAGGAAATCCACACTGAATGATTTAATGACTATTCAGAATAGGGCTATTAGAAACATATTCAACCTTCCTTACTGCACTCCAGTAAAAGATCTGTACATCAAAAGTAAAATTCTACCCTTCAGCATAAGTGCAGAACTCCGAGCAGCTATGCTAATATACAAGATTAAACACAACACAATACTCTATAGCTCTCCCTACATCTTGAACTCAGACAATCATTCATATGGAACTAGGCATGCGAAGGACGTAGCCTTATATATCATTCACTCTTCTAAATATGGTAGAAATAGTTTCAAGTTCTCTGCATCACAGTCATATAATAAACTTCCTGATGAAGTAAAAAGTGCACCAACTTTGTCGGTATTTAAGAGGAAAACTATGGAAGTATTGTGGGGAAAATTCGATGCATCTTAATACATCAAATAAGTTAAGTTATGTATAAGATTAAAAATCCTAAGTGCTTATCATTTTAAGGGACCTTGGTCTAAACAATCTTAGATATGGTATCAACCTTATAATAGGCCTATGTCCTTATTCATCAATTTGTGTTACCTTCAGAATTTTCTTCCTTGGTGTGTAAACACACATATTACTGTACAATTCCTCTGTACGAGCCTATGGCTCTTTGGAATTAATTGAATAAAAAAATACTGGAGTACAGGTCTTGTTAAAATATAACTAGACCTAGTAGTCCATAGTTAGTTTAGCCTCTGTTAGGTTGAGGGAGGAAAGAAGGCAGAGAAGGAAAAGTTTACACATTATACTTATTTTTAACAGTTTGAAAATGTTCAATTTTTTTCTTACCGTTTTTATAAATAAAAATATTTTTTTGAAAATAGAAATATTTATTAATACTAATTAAATTTTGGTTTAATGTACTCATCAAGTACCCATAATTATCAATGCAAAGTTTAAGGTCTCTATGTATTACAGCTATTAAACTATGTACCGTATAGCTAAAGATAAAAATTTTAAGGTCGGTGGTTTATTTGCAGAAACTGAGCGCAGACACGTCATCAGTTTTTTTCAAATGACTGTGGAGAATGGCCACCTAAAATAAACGATAATGTACGAAAAATTCTTGTTGAGCGAGGAGCACAGCAGGTCACAAACCAAGAATTTCCTGTGGACCTTTTAAAGGTAGGCGATTTTCCTCAGCGCATTACACAAGGAAGCTTTGCAACGGAGAGCAAGTCCTCAGGATTTGGCTAATATATTCCATATTAAAAAACGCAGATTTTTGTTTTGCTTGCAGTCTTTTTGGAAATGATAATTCTCATCTTGCTGGTAGCCAAGGGTATTCTGATTGGCAAAACTTGAGCAAAACTTTGACCAATCATGAGAAATCCCCTATTCATATTCAAAACTGCAAATGTTGGCGCGAACTCTCTTTACGTTTACGTTAAGAAAAAAACTATTGACGAGGAAAATGAAAGACTTATTCGTGCTGAAACTGAACATTGGAATCAAGTTCTGAAACGCCTACTATGTATTGTACAATTGTTGGGAACTCAAGGATTGGCCTTTAGAGGGGAAAAAGACACCCTATTTGAACGTAATCATGGAAATTTCTTAAAGCTGGTAGAACACATAGCTAAATTTGCTGGTTCTATGACTGAACATGTGAGAAGAATAAGTTCAAAATAAATACACGTACACTACTTGAGCAAGAGTATCCAAAATGAGTTTGTTAGTTTCTAGTTGGCCAAGATTCAAGCTAACATTTTACAACAGATACAGCAAGCAACGTACTATTCTATTATATTAGACTGTACTACAGACATTAGCCACACCGACCAAATGACTCTTGTTGTACGATTTGTAAAAATTTTAGCAAATGAGGATATTTCAATTAAGGAACATTTTTTGGGCTTTGATCCCATTACAGATTCTTCAGGTAAAGGCCTCATAGAGGTATTGCTCAAACAGTTAGAAGCACGAGGCATTCTTTTAAAAGCCATGAGAGGCCAGGGGTACGACAATGGATCCGCAATGAAGGGAAAACATGTTGGAGTCCAGAAGAGAATCTTTGATTTAAATCCTAGAGCTTTTTATGTACCGTGTGGGAACCACTCCTTGAACTTGGTCATTAATGATGCAGCTGCGGAGTGCAACATTGCTGTGGACTGTTTCAGCACTATACAAGAAATGTTTAATTTTTTTCCAGTTCTACTCAAAGATGGAATATTTTGCTGAAACATGTTTCAAGTCTGACAGTTAAACCACTCTGCAATACTAGATGGAAAAGCAGAATTGAGGCATTGTTGCCTTTGAGGTACAACATTGAAGAAGTGTATGATGCCTTATATGAAGCTTCTCAAGATCAGAAACTTAATGCATTTGGTAGGAACACTGCCATAGGACTTAAAAAAACTGCAAAACTTCAAGTTTCTATGCTGCTTAGTGGCATGGCATGATATCCTGCATAAAACCAATATGGTTAGTCAACTGTAGCAGAAAGTCACAAATGACCTACAAAGTTCAATGGATCTCATTAAAAGTGTAAAATCATTTCTGGAAAAGATGAGATCAGATCAAGGACTAAACAGCGTCATTACAGATGCAAAAGAACTTGCAGAAAAAATCGAGGTTGATGCTAACTTTGAAAAAGAAACCCTACTTCGACCAAGAAAATTAAACAAACAATTCTCCTATGAGAGTGAAGATGAAGCTATACATTCCGGAAAAAAATCATTTTAAGTTAACTTCTTCTTTGTCGTACTTGACACAGAAATAGTCTCATTAAGGGAGAGATTTGAGCTAATGGAACACCATAGTGAAAGTTTCAAATCTTTATGGCATTGCTAGCTTCGAGAAGAATTTGAACGAACATGAGTTGAAGAAAGCCTGTAAGCACCTTCAAACCGTTTTGAGTGGAGGAGACTGTGATGTGAACGGAGATGATCTGTTCGAAGAACTGCAAATATTTTCACCAATGGAAGTCACCCAGCTGGAGCCTTGACTTTTATAAACAAACGTGGTTATGTGGACATTCTTCCAAATATTTTTGTTGCATTGAGGATTCTGCTAAAGCTCCCGGTATCAGTGACCAGCGGAGAAAGAAGTTTTTCGAAGTTAAAACTAAAAAAACATACTTGCGATCAACTTTAAGCCAAGAGCACTTGAGTGAACTAGCTACTTTGGCCATGGAAAATGATTTTTTAAATGAATTGGAAACAGATTTGCTGCTGAACGAGTATTCTAAAGTGAAAGCCAGGAAAACCTCGTTTTAATTTTAAAAGATTTCAACAGTGCAAAAAATCAACAATAATTGCCATTCTATTTAATAATAATGACCTGTAAATAAATGTTTGGTTTTATGTTATTTTTTGTGTATCACTTTGTCTTTTACCTTTTGGCCATATAACACGTTTAGTAAAAATAGTAAAGGTACTCTGATGATACAAACTTGTAATGAAATTAATAATTTATATGTGGACATCTAAATATGAAAGAAATAGAAAATTAATAGAACAAAACAAAAATTAAACAAACTAATAATTATAATAATAAACAAAAATTATCGAATAAACAAAATAATCAGAATTCAAAAAAGAACAAGTCTTTGAGTCAATGTACACTGGAAAATTTAGATTGCTGGTGGTGTATTCTTTGGAATACACGTCTAGTCAGAGTTGGCTATTGCTGCTCTTTGCTTTCCTTTTCCTTAGTTTCATTTATTTAATTTCTTTTCTTGCAGACACCATCAGCGACCCTCTGTATTCTATCTTTCTCAATCCATGTGCCTAAGTTGTTTTTTAAGTTTGTTCTAGATGTGCATCTTCCATGAAATCTACCTAGCGGCATCTCGCGGCAACCCGCCTAAGTTCTCGGATTTCCCGAGCTCAAGAGGACTTGCATACCGCTCCAACAGGCGTCGTCCTCATCGCCACCTATCATATCCACGAAGACCCTACTCCATGAAGAAATAATTTTATGTACAGAGTTTTTTTGTTGATATGTTTCCCATTCTGATATATGCTCCTTTGTCTACTTTCCCCTCCTCTTTGTCCACCTAGTTCCCTCGTGTGCTGCTTTTGCTCGCTCTCACTTCTAGTCTAGTCGTCAAGTGAACAGTTTGGTGCTCCCTCTTAGAGGCCAGCCTCCTGTCTCCATGAGACAATTTTAAAATCGACGCCATGTCTGATTTTTAATAACGGTTACAAGGAACCATCGCCTGTTCAACATGCAAAGTTAAGTACAGTGATTTTTAACAATTTTAATGAGTTTCTAACCTAAACTGCAAAGATTCAATGGATTTATAAGAACTATTCTGATTTTCTAATAGCCTATTGTGCAATAACGGCCACCGCAGGATTTTCTATCATGCTCATGATAACTAAAGCTTCTTTCCGAACATGAAATTTAGTACTTCTTGTACGATATAAAAGAGATTCTCTCACCGTGAGATTTTTTTTGTCGAAACTCATTAATGACTTTCTAAAACTTAACTTGCCTTCGAGGGATTTTTACCGCTCTATCTGTCATTACAGTTCTGGAATTTTCCATAAAACTTCAAACCGTGAAGAACTACGCTCAATACAGTCAAATCGCTGAAAACCTCAAGTTAACTGGAACTATCCATTGCAACCTAAAACTTGCACAACGCACAAAACATGTTCAAATTCAACCAAGTATCTCCATAAAATTGCAATAACTTTTCTTTTGTTCTATGAACTTTCAGTGCTACAATAGTGAAATCTTAACACCTATCAACAAACTTTAGTGCAAAACAGTGTCTGGTCAACTATCTACCACGCCTTCTATTGAGAGCAATAAAAATTGGCCAGAACTATAATCCATATCTCCTTTTTCCCAAATACCTTTTACTAACAAATTTAAGTATTTAGTGATTTACAACGAGTCCTCGCTTAAAATTAAGCACCCTCCCAACTTTGCTCTATGTCCCATTTATTCACTCTGTGTAAATATGTAACCTTTCCTGTTGTAATCAGGAACCTCTAGATTTCAAATTGTTAAATTGTTTAATCCAGGTTTCACAAAAGGTGACCTGCCCCATTTAAATGTATCACATATTCAATTCTGTTTTAATACTGGAGGTTATAGAAACCTCTTTCTTTTATCCTGCCTCCTCAGGAATTTACAGTCTTTTCGCTCAAAAAAGGGCATTTTCTAAGTAATTGGCATCCTAAAGACCAATACAAAAAAATATTAATCTAAAGTTCAATACATCTACTATTCTCCTTATATGCTTTAATTTTTCAATTGTAAGCACATCCTTTCAAAATCCTTGTGTGATTTTAGTGCTTGTAAAAGATTAGAAACCTGTAAATGATTTAAAATTGTTCCTTTTTGAGCTTTCTTTTTATTAGGTCCGAGACATTTAATATTTGAAACCAAACCGAAAGTTCTTACGCTTAAAATATGATCACAGATCTAAGTATTGTTAATTTTTCTAATATTATTATCTGTTAAATAAACTAATTGTTTTCTTTGTTGCTATCTCTATTAGTAGAACAGAGGTTAGGCAGGACCTTCTCTTCCCTGATTCTTCTCCCAAAATCATTTCATCTTTCAAAATAAAAAAGGCACTCACTGAATCAATAAAAACATTACCACTTGTTGCGTTTAAAACGAAACTTCAAATAACAACATTTATAAAGTTTCTTTTAGCTATCTTTGCTAATTCTAGTAAACCATTGTGGCAAGTATAGCTTGCTCCGCCAGCTTCCTACTTGTAGAGATTTTCTATCTGACTTGTGGTCTACTTTCAAAATTTTGGTTTTGTTTAAGTTACGCCTGAGGTTTTCCTCTGTTCTAAACTTTTAGTCAGCACCCTGCTGGGTACGAGTTTAGCCTGCTTTGGATGCAACAATTGGTACTTTCTTAAAGTTTCCATTAATAATAATAAAAAAGATTGCTAAAAGCAATAAAGTTGCTTTACGCTTGCCACTCTGGGGGCATTCGGCCGTTCTGTCAGAGGTCCAGCAGTGTCTAGAAACAAAATTATCACGACAAATTCAAATTCTTCTAGCATTTCGAAAGGCTTTCTAAAATCTTACCCTTTTGAAGTAAAAGTGTCTAGGTCCTTTCCTTTTGGCATACCTGGCCTTGCTAGAGTATCATCCTTCCCCATAGTACCGGAATGTGTGCTCGGGAGGGAAAGAGCACTCAGCGATTGCTCGCAGGCGACCCCATCTCTCGCTGCACTTCCCGTTAGCCGTAGACAGGTCTCACATATTTTATGTACTTTACTAGCTTTGTGAGCCTCCGTGGCTTAGGCGGCAGCACGCCGGCCTCTCACCGCTGGGTCCGTGGTTCAAATCCCGGTCACTCCATGTGAGATCTGTGCTGGACAAAACGGAGGCAGACAGGTTTTTCTCCGGGTACTCCGGTTTTCCCTGTCAAAATTTCATTCCAGCAACACTCTCCACTATCATTTCATTTCATCTGTCATTCATTTAATCATTGCCCCAGAGGAGTGCGTCAGGCCTCGGCAGCCGGCACAGTTCATATCCTCGCCGCTAGATGGGGCTTCATTCATTCCATTCCTGACCCGGTCGGAGACTGGAAGCAGGCTGTGGATTTTCACTAGCTTTGTGAAGTAGAACCTTTAGCTCAATCCATATTTTCTTTCTGTATTGAGTTGGATTCTCTTCCTCCCTACCGATACTTGTTTCCACTCCTAAATCCACCTCCTTCTCTTTCTCATCATCTTCCCTTAGGTAGGGTTAGTACTCAGTAATAACCTACCAAAAGTTGGTCCCAGAAACCCGGGAAAATCCAAGTTGTCAATATCTTGCGAATTACTAATATCTATTTCGAATTTTTCAGCTATAACTTTACTGTGCTAAGCTGGTGGAGGAGAAAGAAGCCACTCCTGTCTCCTTCAGTGTCAATCACTTCCAACCTGCTCGTTGCTGCCAACCTGACAGCATTCCCACCAACTCCACATGATCGTAAGTTGTACTCTAACTTATCCACTTCATTATGGCCCCCGACAAAGATAGGGATGAAAAGCTCACCGCCAAACGAGCGTCTTACAAGGGACAAATCACCCGATTTAAAAAAATTATCAAAGATCTAAACCCTACAGAATCTCATTTAGACATAATAAAACATCGTTTAAAAGATTATGAAAAATCTTTTGAAAATTACAACACTGTTCAAACAGAAATTGAAACATGCATGTTCAATCAAACAGACGATCGAGCAGAAGTCGAAAACCAATATTATGAAGGCATAAGCACTGCCTTCAAAATAATTCCTCAACTTGAGGAAGATCAAAAAAGGGACGTTTCAGTTCTTAGCTAACTCCACGAACAACAAACCTCGTCTCGTGAGGGCACTCATAAACCTAAACCAATACTCCCAAAAATAAATTGCCTCATTTTTCAGGAGACGATGCAGCATGGGACTCTTTTTATGAAATTTTCTGCTCTCTTGACCATGACAATGAAGATATTGAAGTAATTTACAAATTTCATTATTTAAGATCAATTCTCCGCGATCAAGCACTGCAGTTAGTTGAAGCACTCCTATGAAGCACCGAAAACTACCCCATTGCCTTGAACTTATTGAAGGAAAGATATGGCAATATACGTTTACGTATTCAGCGCCACATGAAGGCCCTATTCAACTAGCCCTCTTCACAATGACGTCACAAGCTTGCGTACTCTCATCGATACGACACAACTTCATGTTAAAGCATTATCCCAATTGGATCAGCCCACTGACCATTGGGACACTTTCTTAATACATTTAGTAGTTTCTTAAGTTGATACTGCTACTCTCAAAGCTTAGGAAATTGAACTTTCTAATAATGATGATTACTCTTATGAGCATTTAGTCATCTTTATAAATACTAGATGTCAACTTTTAACCGCCTTAGCTAACCAAAGTGAACCCGCCTCTCCTAATTCTAAACGAGAATCTATGTAACCTAAATCGAAAAGCGAATATGCAGCGTCTAGTACTCAAAAACCTGGGTCTAGCTCTTCTAAATCTAAGTAATACGCCACTGGTTACCGAACTAAGTCCAGTGAATGCCGTACCGCCGGTTCTCTTGCATTAAGTACCCAAGGTGAACCCCGTACAAGTCTTAATGAACCGTTAAAGTGCATACTATGCAAAGATTCTCACGCTTTATACTTATGCAAATCTTACAAATAGCTATCAGTGGATGACAGAAGGAAATTGGTATCTCAAAACAAGTACTGCTTTAATTGTCTTTCGCCTCAACTTTCCGCTTCTAATTGCGAGTCCACTAGACTCTGTTTTCATTGTGAAAGGGCGCATCACACTTAATTGCATCGTCATGATCAATGGAGGTCATCAGCAGCATCCACTTCTCAAAAAAGTGATACTAACAATCCTAATGCTTCATCTTTTATTCAAAACGCCAAGTCTTTGCGTAGTGTTCAAGTACTATTGTTCACTGTTCAAATCCAGGTTCAAGAGAAATCTGGCAACTGGGTCCGTGCCCGAGGTCTCCTCGACTCAGCGGCGACCCATGATTATATCTCCAACTCTTTAATCAAAAAACTTGGATCTTCCAGTAACCCCCACTTCTATCAACGTATCGGGCATTAACAGCTTAAAATCACAAGCTTTGCAATTCTCAAAATTAACTATAAAGGACACTTCGCTAGGTTAGAATGTAAATGTTCCATATCCATTTTAGCTAGTTCTGAAATAAATGAGTGTTAAGGTTAGAACTGCTCGCAAATGACCCACAATGTTATTTTATCTCGACAAATTTCTCATAGGTGGCAGCAGCTATCAAGAAAATTTAAAAAAAGAAAAAAAAACATACAACACACGCAACCTCAATGAATGTATACCAAACATAAGCATAAAAAAACTCATATTTGGAGATGGAACACTTGTATTCTAACCTAGTGACTTGTCATAGAAATCATTTTCTCAAACTAAATCGCTCATTCTTAACAGTATTGGCGAAGATACTCCTAGTCACTCTGTTGACGCTTCCTGTTTAACTATTCCTTCCCACTTAAGGCTTGCAGATCTTCTGTTTAATATCCAAGGTCCTATCGACATACTTTTTAGTGCCAATGTTTTCTGGAATTGCCTTCGCAAGCAAATTCGTCAATTATCTTCCAACGTGTTTGCCAGAGACACTAATTTTGGATGGATAGTTACTGGTCAACTCCCCCATTATTCCCCCAACCTGTGTCGCAATGTCATTTTGTGAGTACTGATTTACAACAGTTCTGGAAACTTGAAAATATTGACTCCCCCAGCTCAATCTCTTCAGAAAACGAATTCTGTGAGCAACTTTTCATTTCCACTACTACTCGTACACCCGAAAGCCGATTCATAGTTCAAATGCCAAGACTACTCAATCCTCCAAAACTAAGTAGTTCTTAACCCAAAGCTCGAAAAGCTCTCTTTGCTATCGAGTGCAAATTCAAGAAGGAACCCCTCGTTAAACAACAATATATCAACTTCATGGAAGAATATGAAAGTCTGGATCACATGGAAGTTGTCAGCAAATCTGATGACGAATTACATCCACCAGTTGAAACTGTCTTCTTAAATCACCATCCAGTGTGGAAAAACCCTCTTGTTAAGGACAAAATTCGCTTTGTGTTTAACGGGTCATCACCTGACGCTAATGGTAATAGTCTTAACGATACTCTTCACTCTGGTCCTGCTATTCAGTCCGATCTACTATACTTTTGAATTTTCGCCTGTTTCCCATAGCCATCATAGCGGATATAAAACAAATCTACCATCAAGTTTTAATTCAATCTGAACAGCAAGATCTTCAGAGAATCTTATGGCGTGACGAAACTAGTAAATCCATTAAAATATTTTGCTTAAAAACAGTTACTTATGGTCTTAAATCTTCCGCTTTCCTTGCTATCCGATCCCTACACATGATAGCCTCTCAAGATGGTCATTTATTTAACGCTAAAGCTTTAGAAGCATTAATCACATCCTTTTATGTCGACGATTACCTTCAATCCTTTCAGACTCTTGAAGAAGCTTCTTTCATTTCACTTGAACTAAAATACTTGTTAAAAAATGGAGGATTCCCACTTCATAAGTGGAATTCGAATTCACCTGAGTTCCTTGCACAATTTCCCGTCGAAGATGTAGATCCTTCTTCTGTCGAAATTGGCGGAGATTCTGAATCCATAAAACCGCTAGGAGTACACTGGTGCACTCGCGCTGATACTCTCATCTACAAGGACTCGCTTTCCAAAGAGCTCCCTAACACAAAAAGGCAAATCTTGTCTGAAATAGCTAAGATTTTCGATCCGCTTCAATTTCTTGCTCCAGTCATTGTTATCGCCAAGCTTTTTATGCAAGAGCTATGGTCTCTCAAATGTGAATGGGACGAAGCCGTTCCCTCTTCTTTCCTCAATAGATGGCTTTCTTTTCGATGTAGTTTACTTGACCATTCACTTATTGAAATTCCTAGAAATTTAATTAACGCTTCTCCTAATACATCGTTCTTTCTTCATGTCTTTGCCGACAGCTCCAAAAGAGCTTACGGTTGCTGTGCCTACCTTGTCTATTACAATCCTCGAAACGAATCTTCACGTTCAAATCTTATTTGCGCTAAATCTAAAGTAGCCCTCCTTAAAACTATCACCTTGCCCAGACTCGAATTGTGCGCCGTTCTCATGGCCGCAAACTTTCCACAAAACTGCAGAAAGTTTTAAAAATTCAATTTTCGCAAATCTATCTATGGAGCGACTCCATGATCACTCTTTCTTGGATTGCAAAAACCCCTATTCACTGGCAAACCTTCGTTGCCAATAGAGTTTCTAAAATTCAAATCCTTTTTTCGGGATGTCAATGGAGACATATGCCTAGTGCTGATAACCCCGCTGACATTATCTCACGTGGTTGCTTACCCCCCTTCTAAACCTCCAGTAACAATTTCCAACTTGCCTGATGCTAAAGAATCTAAGTCCACTGCTTCCTGTCTTCTTTCCAGGTTTCATTTCCCTTATTGTCTCCCTATTCTTCCTTTCATAGACTAATTCGGATTTTTGCCTATCTTCTTAGATGGAAATATCTCGTTGTTGACCAGCAAGTTCTTCCCAAACCGCATCTAACTAATCATGAATTAAATCTTGCTACTATTAAAGTTTTGCACCTCACACAGCAAGAAGCTTTCCCTACTGAATTGTCTTTGCTTTCAGTTAAGAAGGATCTTTCGAAATCTAGTCGTCTTTGCGCTCTAGCCTCTTTCCTTGATGAAAATGGGTTACTCAGAGTAGGTGGTAGGCTTTCTCACTCTTCACTTCCTGAAGACAAAAAGCTTCCGGTCATTTTGCCTTCCAAACATCACGTAACTTCTTTAATCATACGTGACTTCCATTATTGAAATTTGCACGTTGGTACTCGCACCCTGCTTTGTTTATTAAGGGAAAAGTACTGGATAATAAATGGAGTTCATGAAGTTTCCTCAGTAATACACAAATGCATCCCCAGCTTTAAGGCGAAACCTAAGGTTAGCACTCAAATGATGGGCGATCTACCTTCTTTCAGCTCTTCTCCTATTCGTCACTTTGTTTTAACTGGCGTAGATTACATGGGTCCATTTCAATATCATCGCAATTCTCCTGAAGCTAGGCGCAAATTATTTGGAAAACTCTATGTTTCTCTCTTCGTTTGCATTGTTACTGGTGCGATCCATCTGGAACTAGGAACAAATACCTCTGCTTCTTACTGTCCCTTCTGAAATGTTCTCCGATAACGCCTCCACCTTTCAAGGTGCAGCTTCATTGTGGAAGAAAGCTCTTACATCTTCTCCTGCCATGGAGCAAATTTCTAATTTTTCCTATGCCAAAGGTTTCAAATGGCAATTCATACCTCCTTACGCCCCCCATCACGGCGGCAGGTGGGAATCTTGAGTCAAGCTCACCAAACGTCATCTAAAAAAGGTTTTAGGTGATCGTATTCTAAACTATGAAGATTTTAACTCACAGTCTATCTTAATCGAAGGTGTTGCTAATTCTCGCCCCTTAACCCTGCTTTCTAATGATCCTGATGATTTACTTCAATTAACACCTGGTCATTTCCTTATTGGTAGTTCTCTTTCATCCCCCCCCTAATTCTCATAGAGATTCTAGCTTGTCTATTGTTTGGTGTAAAATTGAAGCTTTTCGCAATTCCTTCTGGAAAAGGTGGAAATTGGAGTACTTAACTTCTTTGCAACGGAGACAGATGTGGCTTCTTTCCAATCCTGACATCAAAGTGGGAGATCTAGTTTTGGTAAGGGATTCTTCCCCCCACTAGTTTGGATCTCTGGCAGGGTCGCGGAATGCTACCCGGGAAGGGATGGAAGAGTCCGGGTGGTGAAGGTCTTGACTACCAACGGTCATATCATAAGACCCATCTCTCTCATTGCTCTCCTTCCTCTGAATCCTTAAAATCTTTTTTTTTTTTTCTGTTCTCTGCTGGTGTCTGGCCCCTCAGCATGGTGTATTCTTTGGAATAAACGTCTAGTCAGAGTTGGCTATTGCTGCTCTTTGCTTTCCTTTTCCTTAGTTTCATTTATTTAATTTCTTTTCTAGCAGACACCATAAGCGACCCTCTGTATTCTATTTTTCTCAATCCATGTGCCTAAGTTGTTTTTTAAGTTTGTTCTAGATGTGCATCTTCCATGAAATCAACCTAGTGGCATCTCGCGGCAACCCGCCTAAGTTCTCGGATTTCCCGAGCTCAAGAAGACTTTCATACTGCTCCAACAGGTGTCGTCCTCATCGCCACCTATCATTTCCATGAAGACCATACTCCATGAAGAAATAATTTTATGTACAGAGTTTTTTTGTTTATATGTTTCCCGTTCTGATATATGCTCCTTTGTCTACTTCCCCCTCCTCTTTGTCCACCTAGTTCCCTCGTGTGATGCTTTTGCTCGCTCTCACTTCCAGTCTAGTCGTCAAGTGAACAGTTTGGTGCTCCCTCTTAGAGGCCAGCCTCCTGTCTCCATGAGGCAATTTTAAAATCAACACCATGTCTGATTTTTAATAACGGTTACAAGGAACCATCGCCTGCTCAACATGCAAAGTTAAGTACAGTGATTTTAAACAATTTTAATGAGTTTTTAATCGAAACTGCAAAGCTTCAATGGATTTATAAGAAATATTCTGATTTTCTTATATTGTACAATAACGGCCACCGCGGGTTTTTCTGTCATGCTCAAGATAACTAAAGCTTATTTCCAAATATGAAATTTAGTACTTCTTGTACGATATAAAAGAGATTCTTTCTCTCACTGTAGGATTTTCGTCAAAACTCATTAATAACTTTCTAAAACATAACTTGCCTTCGAGGGATTTTTACCGCTTCATCTGTCATTACAGTTCTGGAATTTTGCATAAAACTTCAAACCGTGAAGAACTAGTCTATGCTCAATACAGTCAAATTGCTGAAAACTTCAAGTTAACTGCAACTATCCATTGCGACCTAAAACTTGCACAAGACACAAAACATGTTCAAATTAAAACCAAGTATCTCCATAAAATGCAATAACTTTTCTTTTGTTCTATGAACTTTCAGTTCTACAATAGTGAAATCTTAACACCTATCAACAAACTTTAGTGCAAAACAGTGTCCGTTCAACTATCTACCGCGTCGCGTTCGAGCAATAAAAATTGGCCAGAACTATAATCCCTATCTCTTTTTTCCCAAATACCTTTTACAAACAAATTTAACTATTTAGTCATTTACTAGGCCTCGCTTAAAATTAAGTGCCCTCCCAACTTTGCTCCATGTCCCATTTATTCACTCTGCATGAATATGTAATCTTTCCTGTTGTAATCAGGAACCTCTAGTTTTCTAATTGTTAAATTGTTTAACCCAGGTTTCACAAAAGGTGACCGGCCCCATTTAAATGTATCAAAATATTCAATTCTGTTTAAATACTAGACGTTATAGAAACCTCTTTATTTTATCCTGCCTGCTCAGGTATTTACAGCCTTTTCGCTCAAAAAAGGGCATTTTCAAAGTAATTGGTATCCTAAAGACCAATACAAAGAAATATTAATCTGAAGTTTAATACATCTACTATCCTCCTTATATGCTCTAATTTTTCAATTGTAAGCACATCCTTTTAAAATCCTTGTGTGATTTTAGTGCTTGTAAAAGGTTTGAAACCTGTAATTGATTTAAAATTGTTCATTTTGAGCTTTCTTTTTATTAGGTCCGAGACCTTTGATATTCGACACCAAACCAAAAGTTGTTCTTATGCTTAAAATAAGATCACAGATTAAGTATTGTTAATTTTTCTAATTCTATTATCTGTTAAATAAACAAATTGTTTTCTTTGTTGCTATCTCTATTACTAGAACAGAGGTTAGGCAGGATCTTCTCTTCCCTGATTCTTCTCCCAAAATCATTTCATCTTTCAAAATAAAAAAGGCACTCACTGAATCAATAAAAACATTAACACTTGTTGCGTTTAAAACGAAACTTCAAATAACAACATTTATAAAGTTTTTTTTAGCTATCTTGGCTAATTCTAGTAAACCATTGAGGCAAGTATAGCTTGCTCCACAAGCTTCCTACTTGTAGAGATTTTCTGTCTGACTTGTAGTCTACTTTCAAAATTTTGGTTTTGTTTAAGTTACACCTGAGGTTTTCCTCTGTTCTAAACTTTTAGTCAGCACCCTGCTGGGTACGAGTTTAGACTGCTTTGGATGCAACAATTGGTACTTTCTTGAAGTTTCCTTTAACAATAATAAAAAGATTGCTAAAAGCAATCAAGTTGCTTTATTGCTTCCCACTCTGGGGGCATTCGGCCGTGCTGTCAGAGGTCCAGCAGTGTCTAGAAACAAAATTGTCACGACAAATTCAAATTCTTCTAGCACTTTGAAAGGCTTTATAAAATCTTACCCTTTTGAAGTAAAAGTGTCTAGGTCCTTTCCTTTTGGCATACCTGGCCTTGCTAGAGTATCACCCTTCCCCATAGTACCAGAATGTCTGCTCGGGAGGAAAGAGCACTTAGCGATTGCTCGCAGGCGACCCCAGCTCTCGCTGCACTTCCTGTTAGCCGTAGACAGGTCCCCACACATTTTAGGTACTTCACTAGTTTTGTGAAGTGGAACCTTTTGCTCAATCCGTATTTTCTTTCTGTTTTGTGTTGTATTCTCTTCCTCTCTACCATACTTGTTTCCACTCCTAAACCCACCTCCTTTTCTCTCTCATCATCTTCCCTTAGGTAGGGTTAGTACTCAGTAATAACCTACCAGCTGGCCCTAACCCACTCTCACTTCCATGAAGTGCTACGCTCCAGGCCAAGGCCTTCAAGAATTACTTCCTAATACCTAACTCTATATTCAAAGTCAACAGATTCCTTTTCTGTAGAAATGCTTTCCTTGCCAGTGCTAACCTACTTTTTATATCCTCTTTGCTTCGTCCAACACTGATTATTTTGCTTCCTAAGGACAGAAGTCTTCTACCTCCTTTAGGTTTTCACCTGCCAATTCGACGTCCATAAGGGTTTCAGATTTCTTTCGGCAGCATTCCGATATTTTTGTCTTACATTTATTAATTTTCATCATGAATTCTTCCCTCAAGACAGAATGCATTCCATTTAAAAACTTATTCACACCCTCTGGTGTGTCAGCAAAGATGACGACGTCATCAGCAAATCTCAGAGTTGAAATTATTTCTCCTTGAATCTTTACTCCTACTTTGAATATTCCTCCAATTTCCTTCATTGCTTGTTCAATGTATAGATTGAAAAGTATGGGTGATAAGTTGCAGCCTTGCCTTACACCTTTCTGAATACCAGCTTCTCTCTCATGTCCTTCCGCTCGAATAACTGCCGTTTGATTTCTGTATAGACTGTAGAGAAGCCTCCTATCCGTGTACTTTATTCCAAGCGTTTTCAAAATGTCAAACAACTTACTCCAATCAACCGCATTCTACGACTTATTCCTTGACCAATTAATAACCGAAGCAACTCGTATCACACAAACTACACGCTCCACAATAGACCTATTCCTCACAAGCCTTCCTTCCTCCATACAGAAAGCTGAAGTCATCCCCGGTTTCAGTGATCACGCAGCCATCTTTACCACATTGCATTACAACAAACCACGCAGCAAGATCACAGTGAGGACAGTATACAATTACAAAAAGGCAGACTGGAAACTGTTATCTTTATTCCTCAAACACCTTCCCACCCCATGTATTCTGGACACCAGTGACATCAACTCAGTGTGGCACGCCTGGCGAAATTGTTTCTTTGAATGTGTGGATATAGTTATACCGAAAATAACCATTAGTGGGAAGAAAAATTCTCCTTAGGTGACGAAGGAAGTCATTAAAATGATTAGGAAAAGAAACATTGTATACAAGAAATGGAAAAGTTGCTCAACAGACATCATGTGGGAAAAATACAAGAACATCAGGAACCAAACAAAGAAATTAATTCGCGAAACATACGACAATTATATTCACAAAATAAGCAGCACCAGTGAAATGTGGAACTTCTTGTCCAGAAGACCGCTGCGCCAGCCTCCTTCCACTGTAACGGTACATTCCTCAGTGCGCCCCAAGATATTGCAACAGCCTTCAGTGACAGTTTCAAGCAGAACTTTTCTAAGCCGGATATGACCACGAACCTGCTTCTGCCAAGGTCATCACTTCCACCCCTCCCACTCTCCAACCTGTACTTCACAACAACTGAGGTGACTCAGAGCCTACGGAAGATTAGACCACATGCGGCGACCGGCCCAGATGATGTTCCCGGACGGATCCTGCTGCAGTGTGCGGAAGCATTAGCGCCCTCTCTGTGTGCGTTATTCAACCTGTCTATCAACCAAGGTTCTGTGCCGTGTGGGTGGAAATGTGCTAACGTGGTGCCAATCTATAAGCAAGGTGACAGAGAAGATGATGCAAATTACAGACCGGTGTGTCTAACATCTATAATTTGTAAATGTATGGAGCGGCTAGTAGCAAACAGTGTGCTGGAATTCCTGCGGGAGAACAATCTGCTCGACCCAAATCAGCACGGTTTTCTTCCGGGTCGTTCTCGCACTACGCTATTGACAAAAGTCATTGATGAGTTTCAGTTCTACTTGAATCAGCCAGAAGTGAAACAAGTAGACTGTATTGCACTGGATTGGGCTAAGGTCTTCGATCAAGTGTCTCATGAAAGACTTTTGTTAAAGCTACAGCAGCTTAACATACGGGGTAGCTTACTTGCATGGGTAAGGTCTAGAGGGTCGAACGCAGTGTGTGATGTACGGAGGAGCTCGATCACAGGCTGTTCAAGTTACTTCTGGAGTAATAATAATATCGTATGGCCTCGGGTGCCTGGTGCAAGCTTTGTTAATTGACACCCAGAGGGTAGCTTGCATGTCGAATTTCGTCGTCCCTTTGAACGCTATGAAAGTCAAGGAGGTTAGATATCTAAACTCCTTGACACTACAGCACTTTCAAGTAGAGAATGGAGGAACTTTGTGTTGGCGGAAAATCCCGAAATTAATTTTGCCATCGAACACGGCCTACTGAATTCAAGTGGGTTCTTTAACATGCCAACAACGTATGACATGAGTATCGTGATTTTTGTCGCCTTCAAAAATCACTTACCATGGCCAGGGGCGAACCTGCAATCTTGGGGTTGTTAGTCCGACACTATAACCACTCACCCACCGTGACAAGCACTTCTGGAGTGATCCAGGGTGCAGTGATCAGACCTCTTCTCTTCACTATATATGTGCTCGATCTTCCTGACTGTGTCCCCTCATCAATGACGCTATATGCAGATGACACCGTGCTATACAGGGGCATTAAAAGTGAAGAAGATTCCCTCTGTCTTAAATCAGATCTGGATAACTTATCGCTGTGGTGTTCTGTGAATAATTTAAATATAAATGTACAAAAATGTAAACACATAAGAATAACTAGGTCAAAAAAAAGCATTGAGAATGAATACAAAATTATGAACAGTGTCATCCCACAGTGCACAAACTTAAAGTTATTAGGGGTAACAATCTCAGACACCCTGATTTGGAACATTCAAAGTGAAGAGGCAAGATGTAAGGCCACCAAAGTTTTGGGTTTCTTGTACAGAAACATGAGAGGTTGTAAACCTAGAGCCTTCAGGACGGCTTACATATGCATAGTCCGTCCGATATTAACGTACGGCTTACCTGCTTGGCATCCCACTACAGGGGAAAACATGAACAAGCTCCAGCGTGTACAGCGCCACGCAGAGAGGCTAATAGCTCGTTTTTCCCCTTCCCCTTTGTCAAAATTTCCATCTATAGAGGCAACAGCCAAACAAATTGATCTAATTTTTCTCAAAAAATCCCTTACAGGTTCCATTAACATTGACCCTTTTTGCCGACTGTCATTGGCATATCGTTCAGTTCGAAGAGGACGAGGTGTAACTCTCGTTCCGCCCTTCACACGTAGCAATGTTTACCTGACAGGTTTCTACGGCCACTCTGCGCGGTTATGGAACGCGCTGCCAGGGGATGCCAAGATCTTGCCTCTTCGGAAATTCAAGCCGTACGGAAAAAGGCACATTGTATAAATAAACGTATGTATGAGTGATTGATTGTCTCGCTGAATGAATGAGTATCTGAATGGAATGAATGAATGTACCGAGTGATTGAGGTTATGAAAGTGCGTGCGTGAGAGAGTGAGTGAACAGGAAAAATGTACTATGTCAATATTCTAAATATGTAAATACTGCAAATATCTTTGTAAAACATGTAAATATTGTTAAAACAAATGTAGACGTAAACTGTGCCTGTGAAGCATGAAATATGTATGAGGGGCTTGCCCTTTTTCATTAGGCCTTCCATACTTCTTGTATGATTTATGGTAAATAAATAATAATAATAATAATAATAACGTTATCAAGAGCCTTATCTAACTCTACAAATGCCATGAACGTTCTCTTATCTTTCCTTATTCTAGCTTCCAAAATCAGCCTAAGACTTAGTACAGCTTCCCTTGTTCCTACGTATCTCCTGAAGCCAAACTAGTCTTGACCCAACTCTGTTTCTATCTGTCTTTCCATCCTCTCGTAAATTATTTTAGTAAGGATTTGAAAGCTGATTGTACTGTAATCTTCACATCTGTCAGCCCCTGATTTCTTCGGTATAGGGATGATAACATTCTTCTTGAATTCAGAGGGTACCTCACCTGTCTCATTCATAAATCATACACACCAAGTGAAATAACGTGATCAGCCCTTCATCTGATCAGTTGACCAACTAAAAAGCATTTCAATTTCATTATCAAGATGTTATTTTATGCTGTGCTATTCACTGACTTAGTAGACTTCATTTATTTTTCCACAGTTTGAATTAAAACATTTTAAAAATAGAGGATAATGAATTTAGCTGGCCAATAAAGGATGTGAACTGTGCCGAGACTCATTCCCCAAACATTGCAAATGATGTAATAAAGAAGGGGCAGATGACCTCGTAGTTCTGCCCCTTAAAACAACAATAACTAACTAACGATGTAATAAAGAGTTATAATTCCTTTTTATGATAACCAGTGCCTCATGGCACTTATTGATAGTCAATATCTATCATTAGAAGAAAAAATTTCACCTGTGGAAAGTTCGTTTGGCACAGTAATCTTCCAGCAGTGGATGGCACTTACCGCAACTGTGGCCCTCGAGGATAGTCTTCTGCCCGTGTGGCTCTGTGCTTGGTTCCCATCTCCACCAAGGCGTTCCGATTCCTGATAAAATGAAGAGAAAAATTAATCCACAGAACGTTGTGAAGATATTAACACATGAGAATGTGAAGGACATTGAGTCAAGTATGGATGACCAACATATTGCATTATTTATTTATCGCATGGCTTTAAGTGCCGGGAGTGTCCGAGGACATGTTCGACTCGCCAGAGTTTGTAGCTGCTTCTGTGCGGACACCCTTGGGGGTGAGCTACAAGTACCGTCGCATGTGGATGAGATGAAATGAATGAAACTGGGCAAGTTCAATTTCAAATAGTTCCAACTTTGGCTACCAGACGTCACTGACACCCAGCATGAAAAACATTGGAACTTGATAGTGTGTTTCTAGCCAAATAACCTAGCCATGGAGGCTGGATTTAGACAGTCCTTAACCCGGTCCATGAGGCAATTATAATTGGCTACATGGATAATTCTTGCCAGGCGCGTCCACGTCGAGGGGGTGGGCAACGGTACTGTAATATACCATGGAACTACAGTACCGGCTAAGTTCTGGTGAGGACCCAGTCCTATGGGGTATAACATAGGCCCCGTGCACAGGGTTACGTGCGAAGACCTCAACGGAATCTGCAGCGGAGAAGATGGACTTCGGAACGGTGGAGATTGCGGAAGAGGCAACCCAGTACTCAGGGAATAGTATGAGTACAGCATCAATCGGCAGCGTCTGTTTCCCAGGTTAGGGGCGGCTGCAAGGGCGCCTGTTTCCCATGTTAGGGGCGGCCTGTATAATAGCTGGCAGTAGCTTCATAAAATGCCTTTGGGAGTGGCGACCCCATCGTAATAATAGCCTAAAATGGAAATGGCACTTCAAATGATTCGGAGAAGGTTAGGGCGTACACTGCAGGCGACGCGCAGTTCTTTTGGTACTGGGGAAACTGTGAGAAATGGGCGACCAGTAACCGAAATGAAAGTGGGAATCATGAATGTCATGACCCTGACAGGCAAGGTGGAGGAGGTGGTAGACTTCATGGAGAGGGAGAATGTTGGATTGATGGGGCTGAGTGAAGTGAAATGGAAAGGTAAAGGAAGGAAGAAATTGAGGAAAGGATATACATTATACTGGAGTGGTGGCCAAGAGGCAAAAAATGGCGTGGGACTGATAACCTCGAAACAACTGGAGGAGTATGTTGAAGTGGTCGAGTGTGTGACAGAATAATGAAAATTAGAATGAAGATGAAAAATGACATGATGGACTTCATACAAGTGTATGCACCACAGACTGGAAACAGAGAAGAAGATATTGAAGTATTCCTGGAGGATGTAGAAAGAGTAATTTCAGATGTAGAAGTGGTGATCATGGGAGATATGAATGCACCAGTCGGAAAAGAAAGACAAGGAAAAGAAGAAGTCATTGGACCATATGGATATGGGAAAAAGAACCGGGAAGGAGAGGAACTTGTAAACTTTTGTGAAAGGAATGGACTGATAGTGGGTAATTCATGGTTTCGGAAGAAAAACAGCAGGAAAATTACGAGATATGGTTGGGGCGATAGAAGAACAAAATCAGTAATTGACTACTTTCTGGTAGAAAGGACTAATCGAAGAAAGCTGATAGATGTGACAGCTTTACCAGGAGAAGCATTTGATGGGGACCATACAGCTGTGGTGGCAAAATTTAGATGGGAAAAGTTGGAAAATCTAAAGGATATCAGAGAAAGTAAAATAAAAGTATGGAAATTGAAAGACAAAACTGTACAGGAAGATTTTCAGGAGAGATTGAAGCAACAGATCCCAGTTACTGAAGTGGAAAACATAGAAGAGGAATGGTCCCACTTTAAAAAGGCATTTGTTGGTGCAGCAGAGAGTGCTTGTGGTAGGACGTCAACAAGAGTGAAAGAGAAGGAGACACCGTGGTGGAATGAGGAAGTGAGGAAAGCAGTGAAAGAAAAGAAGTCTGCATGGAAAGAATGGAACCGAGATCTAACAGAAGAAAGCAAAAGGAAGTATCAAGACAGCAAACGGAGGTGTAAGAAAGTGGTAGGAGAAGAAAAGAAGAAAAGTTGGGAAGAATTTACACGAAGAATGGAAACAGATGTAAGTGGCAGTAAAAGGATGCTGTATGGACTTCTAAGAAGTAAGAGGAAAGAAAGAGTTACTACAAAGCAAGTAAAAAAGGAAGATGGAGAGTTGTTAACACACCCAGAAGAAATAAAGGGGCAATGGAAGGAGTATTTCGATAAGCTATTGAATGTGAGACTGCTAAAGTGTGTGTGGAAACGGAAATGTGTACCAGAAGACTGGGAGAAAGGGCTAATAATACCAGTGTTTAAGAAGGGGGACAAGAAGATGTGTGATAACTATAGAGGGATCACCCTCATATCACAGATAGTAAAAATACTGGAAAGGATATTAGAAAGAAGAATGAGAAGAAAGGTGGAAGGAGAGTTGCAAGAGGAACAGTATGGCTTCAGGAGTGGAAGATCCACAGTGGACCCAATCTTTAGCTTGAGGCAGGTGATGGAAAAGAACTGGGAATATGGAGAGGATTTGATCATGACTTGCATAGATCTAGAAAAGGCATATGATAGTGTCCCCAGAGAGAAGGTATGGGAAACCATGGTTAAGAAGAGACTGGGAAGAGAAATGTTGGAAATGGTGCAAGCAATGTACAACAACTGTGTTAGCAGGGTACTGACCCCAGTTGGAAAGACAGATTGGTTTAGGAACAAGACTGGACTAAGACAGGGGAGTGTGCTGTCACCTCTCTTGTTCATAATGGTGATGGATGAAATTGTAAAGGAAACAAAGGAAGCATATGGACATAAAGAAATGAAGTTACAGTTATTTGCAGATGATATTGTGGTCTGGGGAAGGAACACCGAAGAAGTGCAAAAACAACTAGATGCACTGAACGAAAATATTCAGAAGTACGGCCTGAAAATCAGTATAGAGAAAAGCAAGACCATGGTGATGACAAGAGGGGAAAGACAAGGAAAGGGCACTGTGAAAATTGGAAGTCAGAGTTTGGAAATTGTGGACACGTTCAAATACCTAGGAAGTGAATTGATGCAAACTGGTAGGTTGGACATGGAGATTGGCAGGAGAGTACAGCAGAGCAATGCATTCTATCAAAGTGTAAGAAAACGTGTTTGGGATAAGGAAGTACCAAGGAAAAGCAAGGAGGTAATGTATAAAGTGTACTATGTTCCCATATTAACTTAAGCAGCTGAGACTTGGACCCTGACAAGCAGGCAAGAGAGTAGAATCCAAGCCAGTGAAATGAAATTCCTAAGAAGTATGATAGGAAAGACAGAGTGAGGAATGAAGATGTTAGGAAGGAAGTTGGGATGGCAAAACTAAATGAGAGAATTGAGAAGAATAAACTAAGGTGGTTTGGACATGTAAAGAGGATGGAGGGAAATAGAATACCAAGACAGATGCTGGAGGCGAAGTGCAAGGGTAAGAGAGCAAGAGGAAGACCTAGAACAAGGTGGATTGATTGAGTGAAGAACAGTGTAAGAAAAAGATATCTGGACTGGGACAAGATCGTGGAAGAAGAATGGTGGAAGGAAAGAGGAAAGTGGAGAAGTGCCATAAATACCCTGACCCGGCAGGAGCTGGATAAGGGAAAATGATGATGATGATGATGATGATGAACCTACAAATTTATCTACACACTACTAATTTTAGTGGTAGGTTCTTTATCAATAAATCTATGACATGGGCCCGCCGGCTATTGCTTCCCTCTGAAGGAAGGCACACTGGAGGATTTTAACGCTTTTAAAAAATCTGACGACTTCGGCCGGGTATGAACCCGCGATCTTGGGCATAGCAGTTCAGCATGCTACCGACTACGCCACTGAAGCTGCGTTAACATATTGCAATATTGGATAAACTATTGAGCACAATTTGCAAACAGGAAGTAATAGAAAGCTTTGAAAGCATTCATTCAGTATTGCCTGTAGACAATTGGGGAGGTGACACGCAAAGGCGAACATGGGCACAATTCTTAAAAAATACAATATGGAACGTGATGTACAGGTTGAGCATTTAAGCAAATTTGAATATTTCCTGTGATACAGGGGCAGAATACCTCGAAGTTCTGCCCCTTAAAACAACAATAACTATAACTCCTACGATACATCAAGGTTATACCATCGGAGAACATAGATAGCGACCATCGATTGCTGGTAATGAACCTGAGAGGGAGTAAGGAGAAGAAAGGGACTGAGAACCAGGAAAGACGTATAAGGATATGGAAACTGAAAGAAGGGGATAGAAGGGTCGAGTACCTCAAAATGGTAAAGAAAGAGGGGTGGAAGAGGAATGGGCTAGATTTAAGAAGACACTAGTAGGTGCCGCAGAAGCAGTATGTGGGAGGACAAGTAGTAAGAAGAGGTGGAAGGAAACACCATGGTGGAATGAGAAGACAAAAGATATAATAAGGGAAAAGAATAGAGCCTTTAGGAGGTGGTATCAAAATAGGACGGTAGAGACAAGGGAAGAGTACCAGGAAAGAAAGAAGGAGGCGAAGAGAGTAGTGGCTGAGGAGAGAAGAAAGTGGATGGAAGAGTGGACAAAGATGATGGAGGATAGCGAAGGTACAAAAAAGGTCCTGTATGGGATGGTGAAAAATAAGAGGCGGAAGGATCCTACGGATTATGTTAGAATGGTGAACAAAAGGGGACAAGAGATAAAAATAAGGAAGAACTGAAGAAAATGTGGAAAGAATATTTTGAAGAACTTCTGAACCCAAATGGAAACCACGGCGAGGAGGAAGAAATCGGGGAAGAGGAAGATGAACTGCAAACAGAAAAGGACTTAACATGGAAAGAAGTGGAAGATGCAGTGAGGAAGGTGAAAGGAGAGAAGGCACCGGGTGTGGCTGAGTTGAGTGTGGAGATGGTGAGAGCAGCAGGAGAGGTGGGGATACAATGGTTGTACCGAGTGATGAGGACAGCATGGAAGGAAAGGAAGACCCCAGAGGACTGGGAAAAAGGAATAATTGTTCCGATTTTCAAGAAAGGTAGTAGAACAGAATGCAGTAACTATCGGGGAATAACACTGATGAGTCATTGTGCAAAGGTCTTTGAGAAGGTTTTGGAAAGGAGAATTACGACAAGGATAGAAGGAGGGATGAGGGAAGAGCAACATGGCTTCAGAGCAGGAAGGTCCACAGTGGATTTGATTTTTGCTGTAAGGCAGTTACAGGAACAGCACTATGAGTATGGAACAGATCTACTGATGGCCTTCCTGGACATTGAGAAAGCATATGACAGTGTATGCAGAAACTAAATGTGGAAGTCCCTGGAGGATAGAGGAGTAGAGAAATGGACTATAAAGAGGATAAAGGAGATGTACAAGGGAAGCGTGAGCTGTGTGAAAGTGGGAGGAGAGAGATCGGACTGGTTGGAACAGAGAAACGGCCTGAAACAAGGAAGTGCACTGTCACCGTTACTTTTCATTGTGGTGATGGATGACATAATGACCCGAGTGGCACAAGTAATTGGGGAAGGAAAGATGAAAGCAATGGTGTTTGCGGATGATTTGATGATTTGGGGAAACAAGGAGGAGGAGGTACAGGAACAGTTGGACGTGTGGGAAGGAATAATTCAAGGATTTTTTCTTTCTTTCTTCAGCTTTTCCCAATTAATTGGGGTCGCCGGAGCCAACCAGGCTCATTTTGGTTTTGGCCGGGGATTTAAGGCCGGATGCCCTTCCTGATGCCACGTGAATTTTCAGGTGAAAATTCCACCCCGCTGTCACCGGGATTCGAACCCCGGCCGTCCGGGTGAAAGACGAGCAGCTAAGCCACTGCGCCATCACGCTCCCCGAAGGAATAATTCAAGGATATGGGATGAAATTTAGCATAAATAAGAGTGAGATGGTGATCACAACAAGGAAGAAGGAAAGAACCACAACGGGAATAACAATTGGTGGGGAACAGCTGAAGAAAGTGGAGAGTTTCAAGTATTTGGGAAGCCTGATACAAGATAATGGAAGAAACGATAGAGAAATAAATGAGCGGGGGGACAGGCAGAAGCATTCCGGACGAGTGTGAGAAGCATGTTATGGAGCAAGGATGTTCCTCAGAACAGCAAAAAGATCATATATCAGACGTACTATGTCCCTATCCTGACGTATGCCTTGGAGACCTGGGTTATGAAAGGGAGAAGAGCAAAATACAGGCCAGTGAGATGAGGTTCCTGAGAAGCAGTATTGGAGCTACAAAGATGGACAGAATAAGAAATGAGAGGACCAGAGAATTAATGAAGGAGGAACCATTACAGGATGGTATAGAGAAATCTAGACTTAGATGGTATGGACATGTAAAACGAATGGAGGAGAAGAGGATACCCAGGAGGGTACACGAGATGAAGTGGGAAGGAAAGAGACCTAGAGGAAGACTGAGAGACAGGTGGCTGAAGGGGATGGAAGAAAGCGTGAAGAAGAGAGGAGAAGACTGGACAAGGGTGGAGGCTGAGAGATGGTGGGAAGACAGAAGACGTAGGAGAGGCTTGTGTTCCTAACTGACCCGGCCAGTGGCTGGAAACTGTGCAAGATGATGATGATGATGATGATACTAGCCTGTGAAAATGCATGGTTTAGAGCAAACACGAACCTGTCCACATATACATTTCCCCAAAAAGAGCTAGTCCATAAGACCAGTAGGAAGCGCCGATTCAAGTTCCGTAATTTCCATTCCACCCAATGCCAGGTGCCAAGAAGTAAGATGTTGACAGTTTACTGAAATCCATTTTTGGAGAACTCTGGCGAAATCTGAAGGACTTACGTAGGTACTGTATACATCCAACATTGATGGCATTCCCTCACTGTGCAACACAGAGGAAGAGGAAATTGCATGTGATTGTTTAGAAGACGATTGTGGTTTCTACAGGGTCATCAATTTAAGTCTCCGCTCCGATACCAATCAAGGGGCGATAAGCTCTTACACTGACACCCGCTATCTGGCCGGTAAAAAGAGAGCAGTACTGTCTTTGTCACAGTACAGCGCCGCCACACCGTGCTGTACTGTGACAAAGAATAGTCTGCGTTACGTGAGTTGCTGTTCTGTTTAAATTGTGCAAATTGAGGTTTTTTCTCTACGTACCTATATAGTGATATTCAGTATGTACATAAGTGAACACATGTGCATTAACATTAAATAGTGATTTCCGATTATTATTATAATATCACCAGTATTTCAAAGTTAATTACAATAAGTAAGCAGATGAAATTATTTGAATTCCTAAAAACAAACGTGACGATAAAGAGTGTAAATCTACAAGTACCACAGTGAGTATCGACAGCTCGAGTAAACTGCCCTAGAAAGAGAAAAGATGGGAGATTTGAATGGACTTTTATACAACACAAGCCATGATAAATAGATCCTGGGTCGAAACGAATCAGGAGCTCCGACACCTGGCGACATCAATGGCTGTGCATGGATACCACCACAAAGTATGCAAGACGAAGTGTTTTCATGACCCCGAGAAAATCTGTGTTTGTGAATTGTGCTATCAGCCCTGTGACCCATTACCACGTGACCACCTGTAAAAAAAACTAGTGAAATTCCTGGTAGACTTTTGTGCACAATAAACAATATATACAAATGCGGGGTACAAAGATACCAACCAAAACGTATATAACGTACGGTATAACTTATATACAACTTGTGTGCATTTCATTCTAATAATAGTGACGAACAATGTTCAAAAGAACAAAAGTGTAGGAGACGTGCTAATCATAAGTACAACGAAGAGTATATTAAGCAAAGTTTCACATGTATAGTAAATGAAGGTATTCAATTACCACAGTTTGTGGCCTGTGCAAAGGTGTTGAGTAATGACGCCATGAAACCAGCTAAGCTTGTTCGCCACTTACAATCTAAACATAAAGATTTTATGGGAAAGCCTCGAGGGTTTAAGGTGTAAGGAACTAGAGTTAAAAAACATAAACAAATAAATAAAAAAGTTTTCCACTCTAGAAAAAGCCGCATTGAAAGCGTCTTATAGTTTCACTACGAATTGCGCAAGCTAAGAAACCGTTTATATTCCTCTTTCAAACACTACAGTAGGCAGAAGGAAAGACTCCGTGGCTTCGGAAGTAGAAGGCCAACTTATTGCTAAAGTTCACACTTTTAAATATTTTGCTCTGGAATTAGATGAGTCGACTGATGTAATTAATAAAGATTTCTTGTAGTTTACATCAATTCAGGAAGAAGTTTGCCCACATTTTATACTCAGGTTTGTTCAATGAAAGGATTTTTCATGTTTTAATAATAGTTTTGTTTTAGGGTTGGTTATTATTGGTACGTATTTCGGGGTTGGATAAGTTTTATGCATTTTTTTATGGAACCAAATTGCTTTGTCTAAATTCATAAGTATCAACCTAAATGATATGAATCATTTAGCTTCAGGATATGCCTGACTGGCTGTGAACATTGTGTAGGAAGCCATTTTTTAGTGAATTTTCAATCATGTTAACCAACTGTTGTTGTTGTTGTTGTTTGAGTCTTTAGTCTGGTTTGATGCAGCCCTCCATGCTTCCCTGTTCTGAGCTAATAGTTTCATCTCAACACAGCTACCACCCCTACATCTGAGGCAATCTGTTTAACATATTCTAACCTTGGTCTACCCCTACAGTTCTTAAACCTCGATCCTTCCATAGCTAAGTTTGCTATTCCTGAGTGTCGTAGTATGTGTCCTACCAACCTATTTCTTCTCTTCATTAGCAGTGACCACAAACATCTCTCCTCTCCCAATCGTATTAATACCTCTTCATTTGTAACCCTATCTACCCATCTGATCATCATTCTCCTGTAACACCACATTTCAAACGCTTCAATTCTCCTCTTTTCTGCTGCTCCAACAGCTAAAGTTTCACTTCCATAGGGTGCCACGCTCCAGACAAAGGCTTTCAAAAATGACTTCCTAATATCTAAAGCTATATTCAATGTCAATAGATTCCTTTTCTTTAGAAATGCTTTCCTCGGCAGTGCTAACCTACCTTTCACATCTTCTTTGCTTCTTCCATCACTGGTTATTTTGCTTCCTAAGTAACAGAAGTCTTCTACTTCCTTTAGTTTTTCACCTGCCAATTCGACATCCATAGGGGTTTCTGATTTATTTCGGCTTCATTCCAATACTTTTGTTTTACATTTAATAATTTACATCATGAATTCTTCCCTCAAGACAGAATCCATACCATTTGAAAACCTATTCAAACTCTCTGGTGTGTCAGCTAAGTTCAGCAAATCTCAGAGTTGAAATTATTTCTCCTTGAATCTTCACTCCTACTTTGAATTTTTCTCGTGATTTCCGTTATTGCTTGTTCAATGTATATTTTGAAAAGTAAGCGTGATAGTTGCAGCCTTTCTGAATACCAGCTTCTCTCTCATGTCCTTCTACTCGAATAACTACTGTCTGGTTTCTGTATGGATTGTAGAGAGCCCTCCCATCCCTGTACTTTATTCCAATCATTTTTTAAATGTCAAACAACTTACTCCAATCAACGTTATCAAAAGCCTTATCTACGTCTACAAATGCCATGAACGTTCTCTTATCTTTCCTTATTCTAGCTTCCAAAATCAGCCTAAGACTTAGTACAGCTTCCCTTGTTCCTACGCTTCTCCTGAAGCCAAACTAGTCTTGACCCAACTCCGTTTCTATCTGTCCTTCCATCCTCTCGTAAATTATTCTAGTCAGGATCTTGGAAGCTGATTGTACGGTAATCTTCACATCAGCCCCTGTTTTCTTCGGTATAGGGATGATAACATTCTTCTTGAATTCAGAGGGTACCTCACCTGTCTCATTCATAAATCATACACACCAAGTGAAATAACGTGATCAGCCCTTCATCTGATCAGTTGACCAACTAAAAAGCATTTAAATTTCATTATCAAGATGTTATTTTATGCTGTGCTATTCACTGACTTGGTAGACTTCCTTTATTTTTCCACAGTTTGAAGTAAAACATTTACAAAATGGAGCCTAATGAAATTAGCTGGCCAATACGGGATGTGAACTGTGCCGAGACTCATCATCATCATCTTGTACAGTTTCCAGCCCCAGGCTGGGTCTGTTTGGAACATAAGCCTCGCCACTTATTTCTTTCTTCCCACCATCTCTCCGCTGTCACTCTGGTCTAGTCCTCGCCTCTCTTCTTGACACATTCCACCACTCTTTTCAGCCATCGATCTCTTGGTCTTCCCCTTGGTCGTTTCTTCTGCATCTGCATCTCATGTATCCTCTTGGGAATCTTCTTCTCATCCATTCTCTTTAAGTGTCCATACCACCTCAGTCTTGATGTCTCAATCCTACCTTGCAAGGGCTTCTCTTTCACCATTTCCCTGACCTTTTCATTCCTCACCCTGTCTCTTCTTGTTACTCCGATCCTACTTCGCAGGAACTTCATTTCACCTGCCTGTATTCTGCTTATGTCTCTTTTCTTCATTGTCCACGTTTCTGAAGCATAGGTCAGTATCGGGATATAGTAGCTTCTGTATAACACTTCCTTGCTTTTTTGTGGGACATCTTTATTCCACACTAAGCTCCTAATGCTTCTCAGAAATGCTTCTGCCTGTCTGCCACGTTCCGTAATCTCTTTGTCATTTCTCCCATTTTCCTCCACTATACTTCCCAAGTACTTGAGACTTTCCACCTTCTTCAGCTGTCCACCTCCAAGTGTTATCCCACTCATTGGTCTGTCCTTTTTCCTGGTCGTTAACAGGATCTCACATTTACTGATGTTGAACTTCCATCCGTACTCTCCCACTGTTTCTTCCCAAGCCTTCAGTTGCTCCTGAATTTCCTCCTCCTTGTTTCTCCAGACCATGAGATCATCTGCAAACACCATTGCCTTCATCTTATCTTCTCCTATCTTTCCTGCTATCCGTGTCATTACCTCGTCCATAACCACAATAAAGAGAAGGGGTGACAGTGCACTACCCTGTTTCAGGCCACTCATTTGTCTGAACCAGTCTGTTCTTTCCCCTCCAACTTTCACACAACTCACACTTCCACAATACATCTCCTTCACTCTGACTACAGTCTCTTTTTCCACTCCCATGTTTTCCATTGCTTTCCAAACCTTCTCCTTACACACACTATCATAGGCCTTTTCGATGTCCAGGAAGGCCATCAACAGATCCTCTCCAAATTCGTAGTGGTGTTCCTGGAGCTGTCTCACTGAAAATATGAGATCCACTGTTGATCTCCCAGGTCTGAATCCATACTGTTCCTCTCTCAATTTTTTCTCCACTTTCTAATATCTTTTCATATATCTTGGCACAGTGAGGTATGAGTGTGACTCCCCTGTAATTTCTACACTCCTTTCTGCTTCCTTTCTTAAATATTGGGACAATTAATCCTTTCTTCCAATCTTCTGGGGTCTTTTTCTCCTTCCATATCACCCTCATCACACGGTACAGCCACTGTTTCCCAACCTCCCTAGCTGCCTTCACCATTTCAACACTCACTTCATCCACACCTGGTGCCCTTCCTCCTTTCATCTTGTCTATAGCCATTTCCAGTTCTCTCCAAGTCAGGTCCTTTTCCATTCCTGTGTTGTCTTCTCCATCTTCCAATACATTGTCTTCCTCCCTATGACCATTTGGATTCAGCAAATCCTCAAAGTACTCTTTCCACACTGTCTTGCGTGTCTCTTTGTTGTGTACCTCAGTTCCGTTTTTGTCCATCATTACCACATCCTCTCGCAGACCTCTTCTCTTACTTTTGACCATCCCATAAAGTACTTTCTTATTTCCTCTGCTGTCTTCCTCCATCATCTCTGTCCACTTTACCATCCACTTCTTCCTCTCCTCTGCGACAATCTTGTTTGCTTCTTTCTTCTTTATCTTATAATCTTCCCTTGCCAGATCAGTTCTTTCCTGGAACCACACTCTGAAAGCCTTGTTCTTCCTTCCCACAGCTTCTTTTACTCTCTCATTCCACCATGGTGTCTCTTTACACCGCTTTCTGTTGCTTGTTCTTCCACATACTGCCACTGCAGCTTCCACCATTGTGTTTTTGAATTGCTTCCATTCCTCTTCCCCTGTTTTAGGATTGTCTTTTGGCATCTTTTCCCTTATTATCTTCTGGAATTCTTCCTTGACTTCATTTTCCTTGAGTTTCCATACTTTGATTCTCCTTTCCTGGTACTCTGTCCTCTTGCTATCCTTAACAACTCCCAGGTTCATTACAAGTATTCTGTGGTCGCTATCTAAGGCCTCTGATGGTATTACCTTTATATCTCTGACACTTCTCTTCATTTCCCAGTCGTACAGCATGTAATCTACCAAAGATTTCTTTGTTAAATCACTGCTGTACCACGTTACCTTGTGGCTTTCTTTCTTCCGGAACCAGGAGTTGCCTACCACTAAACCGTTTCTCTTGCAAAAATCCAGCAACTTTCTCCCTTCTTCATTCCTGCTACCCCATCCTTCTGCTCCCAATACATTTTCATATCCTTTCCTTTCACTTCCTACATGTGCATTCGAATCTCCCATGACAATGATGCTCTGACCATTCAACTGCTGTTGTAGCTCCTCCTCAAAGTCTTCCTTCTCTTGAGCTGTACATCCAACTTGAGAGGCATATACCTGGGCTATCTCCAGGCTTCTTCCCTTTACAGTTACTCTGATCTTCATGATCCTGTCACTTATTCCCTTTACCTCTTCCTTCATTCCATCTCTCACAACTACTCCTACTCCGCTGCTCCTTCCTTCACTGTTCCCACTCCAGTACAACCGGTACCCTTTCCTCAGTTCTCTGCGACCTTCTCCTTTCCATCTTGTTTCTGCCAAGCCCAGTACATCCAGTTTTCTTCTCTCCATCATATCTACAATCTCCTCCACTTTTCCTGACAGTGTCTGTATGTTTAATGTCCCAACTCGTAGTCCATTAGCATATCCGGGTCGTCGTCGTTTGCATCCGTCCTTTCCGAGGCCTGTTCCTGGTTTGAAAGCAAATATGATATCCACTACTGGCTTGCTAGGTCTATCGTAGCTTCACCAGAGCCCCGTCAGCCGTCACTTTTCAGGGTTCCCATAGAGCCTTCTCAGCTACCGTAGCGGTCCCGGGGCACACAAAGTCCCCACTGTACTTCACCCCTACAGGCAATCCCCTACTTCATGCCGTTGCATTCCCCAAATATTGAAAATGATGTAATTTAGAAATTCAGCAACTTCAATAATAAAGAGTTATAATTCTCTTCTATGATAACTGTTACGTGCAAAGCCCGTCCCAACATTTTTATTATGCATCTATTTCGATGTCCTGGTACCTTCGCCCTTTAAAATGCCCACTAAGATGACTCGGTTTGGTTAATGAACTCGAGATGGCAGCATCTATCGGCTCCTCGAGCTGGGGTAGCCATTTTGAGGCAAATCTGGTGCCTTTTAAAATTATTTAATGTGTGTTAATGATTTTGTTGTTATTGTGTCTCCACAAAGAAGGATTTAAGGTACGTTTTATAATATATATATATATATTGTTATGGGAGCTCCGATATTGGCCTTATATTGATGTTTTAATACTGTATTTAATTGCGTGTTCTAGGCCTAATTTTCCTTTTTTTTAAATGTTACCTGATATGTAAATTTTTGTTTTTTCTGCGCCTTCCGGAGACATGTTTCAAGTTTAGTTAGTTAGTTATTGTTGTTTTAAGGGGCGGAACTAAAGTTTATCGTACATTGTAATTTATTAATTATTTAGTTTATTTTCTTTATGGGTATTCTCATTGTGATTAGTTGGTTCTTTTCTTTTCGTAATCTTAGGGATTGGCCTATTGTTTTTTTTGTTTTACGATCCGTAGCATCCTAAATTGCCTCATTTTGTCGTGTTAAGGTGTAATTATTTCCTCTTTATTTCTTTTCTCTCTGGTGACGTTTAATTTTAAAGGTAATTGTTTGCCGTAATTCGGCTAGACATGCAGTCATCTGTTTCGTGGCCATGTTTTTTTTTGTTTTGCCAGAGTGCATTGTGGTCTGGTGGGTGTAATTCTCTTGGCGTCGAGCGGGACACTCAAACGTGTTGTGGTGTGAGATTAGAAGTTTCTTTTTTTTTCTTTCTCTGTTAATCTTGTTGATTTTCCTTTGTGGTTTTTTGGTGAGTGTTCATGAGTATACCGCCGTCATGAAATTTTTGGATTTGTAAATTGGTCCTATTTTATTATTTTTTTTTAAACTTTTCGTTTCCTCGTGGCTTTAGATGTCTGCATGTCGGGTCAGTTATGCGTGCCTTAGTGGTTAATCATGCCCTTTCTTATTTGGTGATCCCTGTCTGCTGGCTTTCTTTCTTTTGGGCTTTATTATATATTTTTTTTAAATTAAATGTTTTCGTTTTGCTCAGCAAGCTAGCATGAAAAGCCTTCTCTTGTTTCCATAGGTATTTGACTTGTTTTGGCCTTAAGCCAATGTGCATCGCCAGAGAGTTTTTTGTGGCAATAGGAGTTTTTTTTTCTTATGTTGTGTTTGCTGGTGGATCTTATTAAATTATGTTTTCTTGCCCCTTTTTCGTAATTAAATGTTTTTTTTTTAAATTTTAAGCAACTGTTGTGGCATTATTTCGTCTGTGGCAGTTCTGTGGGTTATTAGAGTGTGTCTGTAGACGAGCCTGTGCGTTTTCCTCTTCTCCACCTTCCTTCGCCTTTAGGTGTTCTTCTGTTGGGGCATGTCAACTGGCGGTGAGTTGCTGTTAGCGATGCGGACCTCCGAAGAAAGGTAAGTAGGCCCATCCACCCCCTAGCCATCCCCGTGTCAATAACCATTGCCTCATGGCACTTATTGCTAGTCAATATCTATCATTAGAAGAAAAAATATCAGGGCAGATTTCAACCTGCATCTGTTGAAGGTTCGTTTGGCACAGTAATCTTCCAGCAGTGGATGGCACTTACCGCAACTGTGGCACTCGAGGATCGTCTTCTGCCCGTGTGGCTCTGCGCTTGGTTCCCAGCTCCACCAAGAGGTTCCAATTCCTGATAAAATGAAGAGAAAAATTAATCCACAGAATGTTGTGAAGATATTAACATATGAGAATGTGAAGGACATTGAGTAAAGTATGGATGACCAACATATCCCATTATTTATTTATCGTATGGCTTTAAGTGCCGGGAGTGTCCGAGGACATGTTCGGCTCACCAGAGTTTGTAGCTGCTTCTATGCGGACACCCTTGGGGTGAGCTACAAGTACCGTCGTATGTGTATGAGATGAAATGAATGGAGCTGGGCAAGTTCAATTTCAAATAGTTCCAACTTTGGCTACCAGGCGTCATTGACACCCAGCGTTGAAAGTTGGAACTTGATAGTGTGTTTCTAGCCAAATAACCTACAAATTTATCTACACACTACCAATTGTAGTGGTAGGTTCTTTATCACGCAATAAATCTATGTATGGGCCCGCCGGCTTTTGCTTTCCCTCCGAAGGAAGGCACGCTGAAGGATTTTAACGCTCTTAAAGAATCCGACGACTTCGGCCGGGTTTGAACCCGCGATCTTGGGCATAGTAGTTCAGCATGCTACCGACTACGCCACTGAAGCTGCGTTAACATATTGCAATATAGCCCAGGCATTATATGCAAAAAACACGACCAACCTCAAAAAAAAAAATGTAAAGCTGAAATTTGGCATAGATGGTCCCTAGTACCCTAGAAACAAATCCTGAAAAGTCCCCATCTCTGCGGTGTCCACGTCATAGTTTTTGGAGGATTCAAAAGGGCTTAAATGGGGTCTAAGTGCTAAAAACAGCATTTTTGCTTCCCGCGTTCAAAATATTGATCCAAATTTAGTTCTCGCGAGCTTTAGCAATTAATGAAAATGAACCAGTAAGATAAAGGACTTATCAGGCCTAATTATTGGCACTGATGAAGGAAAACGACTAATTTAAAATTTTTAGTACAATTTTTACAGGAAAATTTGGTTAATTTGTCATTAGCAGGTCATTAATTTTTAAACAACTGCTGATATTGACTAAAGACCCAGAATGAAAGTTATAAAGCATACTTTTAGCTTTACATTGGTACTTTACCCATGGCTATGTGAGAAACGGTTACCGAGTTACGGTCCCAAAGCATAACCGCTGTTGAAAAGGCACCCGATCGTGTCTTGGATTTTCAGTAAATGTGGCGGAAATCCACAGTTACGAAGTTTCAGGGCTTCGTGAAGAACGTCCACTCCCGAATGCTGGAGCATTCACGCAGTTTTGCTTTGACAACGCTGACTATAACAGAAGGACATTGGACGGGCGAAACACATTTCACTGCATGGGAGGCATCAAGTGAACAGGTCCAGTGCCTGACAGTGAAATCTCCACTCCCATGTACACAAGAAGTTCCTATGCTGGTGTGATTGCGGCGATGGGAAAGTTCAACATTTCGTGGTATCGGAAACCCTCTTCTCCTGGTTCAAAGGACGTAAAGAGGAGTTAACTGTGGAAGCCCCAAACTCTGTGGCTATTGCGTCGATGATGGACGCCTTGTGGTTATCTGGACGGTGGTCAGGTATTAATTTACCCGCTTCGTGGAACGGCTTTATGAAGACGTCACTGTCTGCTCATGCTCAACCAGCTTCCCAGATAATGTCAGTTGATGCCCTGCCGTTCATTAACTAACCGAGCAATCCATCAACTATATATTGCGCGTTGATGTTTGCCGCAAGAGTGCGCGGAACTGAAAGAAAGCACTTGTTTCGTAACCTTTGACCAGCCCCTATGCGCGAAAGTTGCAGAGATAGTCACATCGGACACTTCAGAGGAACTAAAAAACTTGGTTGTTCGTCTAGGCGGATTTCACCTTCTGATGTCGTTTCTTGGGGCAATCGGCTACGTGTTGAATGGAAGCGGTTTGAAGGAGCTCTGGGCGGAAATATATACTAAATCGTCAGTGACTCACATGATGCCTGGACACGCATATTCTAGTTAGGCTTGCAATTAGCTCGCTGTTAATGATTACGTTATGCCTTCAATTTCAAATGTATCAATAACACGAAACTGTGCATGTTCTAGGGCCCATAGAGCGCATTTTCTGACAAAACAGGCTGTCGGGACAATGTTACTCAACATGAACGACGGGCTGAAGGATGACAAGGACGAAATACAGGCGCTTTTTACCGCATTCCAAGAAGGCAACGCCAACGACTTGCTATCACATCCTTTCCTTGAACGTCTCAAAGAGTCGCTTATGACATTTTCTTCAATGAGCCAGAAATCTCGCACAGGAAAGATGTGGGTAGAGTACATCAAACAGCAAGCCTGGAAGATATTGAAGGATTCCGCATGTTTGCGTGAGGAAATGAAGGTATTCGTCTCTATGGCTCCAGATGAAAAGGCCATAATATCAGTTGGAGAGAAGTTCGCCATTTGTCTCTACGATAGTGCCAAATTGGAGTACAAACGCCTCGACGAACTTCGGGTAGTGAAATACAGCCAAAATATTGCAAAACAACCGGTGACAGCATCATTTCAGCTGGCTTCACTTCCGCCGACTTCGGCGGCATGCAAACAACATTCACTGTGGGTATATTTGCAAGTTCAGGAATGGATAGGATTTTCTTTGGACCCACCCAATGAGCATGGAAAATCCAACACTCAGCTTTAGTACCAGTGACAACTCATCTTCCAGCTGCTCCAGATCATCTCCTCAATTTGGTGTCCTGCAACTGCAAGATCTCTTGTGGCAGCCGGTGTGAGTATGTACGTTCCGGTTTAGAATGCTCCTTAATGTGTGGACACTGCAGTGGAAAAGCGTGTGGCAACGTCACAATTGATGGCTCAGACGAAGAGGACGATTGAGTCCGATGTAAGCTTTGTTTTGCAAGTGTTCTTTGTCTAAAGAAAGCTTTTTAAGCTTTGTTTTTATTTGCATTAAGCATATTATGAATGTACGTTTAACTGCTAACTGCATTAAACTCGTTTTGTTATACGCAAACTGTTTCTGCTAGTTTACCTGGATTCAAAGGAACACCATCCGAAAAGCTCTTGATCAAAGATACAAAATGGTGTCAGCAAAGGTGAATAGATGGAGCCCACCAGCATAAATGGGCGTTCGTTCGGAAAGTGACTGCCACACTTGCACTTTTATATTTTAACTGTATCTCTGCTGCTGTTCGTCGGATGAACATGGGCAATGTATCGTTTTAAAGCTACAAGTGTGCTTTACAACTTTTACTTCGGGTCTTTAGTCACTATCAGCAGCTGTTTACACGACAAGTCCTGGCTAATGACAAATTAGCAAAATTTTCGTGAGAAAAGTTGAAATAAAAATGTTTGATTACTCATCTATTTAAATGTATGGCAATAATTACGACCAATAAGAGCGTTATATTTAACTCAGTCCTTCTCTTATTAATATCAAAGCTCATTAGAACTGATTTTGGATCAATAATTTGAACGCAGGAAGCAAAAATGCTGTTTTTGGCACTTAGGCACCATTTAAGCCCTTTTGAACTCTTAAAAAACTATGACGCGGACTACGCAGAGATGGGGACTTTTCAGGATTTGTTACTAGGGTACTAGGGAACATCTATGCCAAATTTCAGCTTTACATTTTTTTTTTTTTGAGGTTAAAACTTAATATGCCTGGGCTAATATTGGATATACTATTAAGCACAATTTGCAAACAGGAAGTAATACAAAGCTTTGAAGCCATTCATTCAGTGTTGCCTGTAGACAATTGAGGAGGTGATACGCAAAGGCGAACATGTGCACAATTCTTAAAAAATACAATATGGAACGTGATGTACAGGTTGAGCATTTAAGCAAATTTGAATATTTCCTGTGATACAGGGGCAGATGACCTCGTAGTTCTGCCTCTTAAAACAACAATAACTCCTGTGATACTAGCCTGTGAAAATTCATGGTTTAGAGTAAAGACGAACCTGTCCACATATACATTTCCTCAAAAAGAACTAGTCCATAAGACCAGTAGGAAGTGCCGATCCAAGTCCCGTAATTTCCATTCCACCCAATGCCAGATGCCAAGAAGCAAGATGTTGACAGTTTACTGAAATCCATTTTCGGAGAACTCGGGCGAAATCTGAAGGACTTAAGTAGGTACTGTATACATCCATCATTGATGGCATTCACTCACTGTGCAACACAGAGGAAGAGGAAATTGCATGTGATTGTTTAGAAGACGATTGTGGTTTCTACAGGGTCATCAATTTAAGTCTCCCCTCCGATAGCACTCAAGGCGCGGTAAGCTCTTGCACTGACACCCGCTCTCTGGCCGGTAAAAAGAGAGCAGTACTGTCTTTATAACAGTACAGCGCTGTACTGTGACAAAGAATAGTCTGCATTACGTGAGTTGCTGTTCTGTTTACATTGTGCAAATTGACATTTGTTCTCTACATACCTATATAGTGATTTTCAGTAGGTACATAAGGGTCAACTGTCAACTGACCTTGTATGTAAAAAAAATATATTGCATAAAAAGGTGTATTTCTTTATGCTAATCTATTTAAAATATTCCAGGGGACATGGTCATAAAGGATTTTTAAATAGAAATCTACATGTTACGATAATTATACAATTAAACTTTGTTAATTTACTGATAATTTCAACCATGATTTTGTCTCCTATATTGGCTTTGCTGGTATTCATTAAATATGTTTGTCAGCTAAACTGCCATTGTTGTATGCTGATTAGCTATAGAAGAGGAGTTTTTACACCAAATAATAATTGAATTGAGGTAATAGTATACCATTATTATTTATTATTAATGTTTATAAACACTTAGTCACACCCGTAACACATTTTAATACATTAAGTCTGATATATTCTGAAACAGTTATGACAGGAAGTAAAAAATTCACAGAAGTGAGGTGAAGTGTATAGCCTACAACTTTTAATAAGAAGTTTTTCAAATTAAATAATTTTGTACATAGGAAAATAGTGTTACGGGTGTGACATTACAATTTTATTAACTTAATACAGTATGTAAATTTTCAAACAAGTAGGCCAAATGAATATTTTCATTAGTGTAGTTTTCTTTTTTTTCAAGGTGAAGCAACCTTATGTCATCTGCTAAAAGAGTAAGAAAGTATCGTGAAAAATTAAAACATAACAAACGAGAACGAGGGAAATACCTGTTGAAGGAGCAAGAAAAAGAGATAGGAAGCGATGAGTCAAGGCAAAGAAACATCTAGATGAGGAGGTAAACAAGAAAGCTTTAAAACTTAAAAGATTAAGGGATAGAGAAAGACAAAGAAAACACGGAGAAAATCTGAAATACAAGCCCACAACACCTATAGAAACTGGGCTTACACCTGAAAAGCGCTCTTACAGTTCTAGTTGTTCTCTAGGGAAATCAGTGAGCAAGGCCAGAAAAAACCTTGTCTGAACATAACATGGGACAGTATGAAACCAATACCGCAACTCCACAAATTTCACTATTTTCATTCAGTCGGGCAGGGTGTTATAAGAGCAGCACTAACATACCGAGGAGAGATGTCTACTACAGTTTCCTTAGAAGATGTTGAATCTCAGTGTATTGCTGGAACCTCTGCAAAAGTTCAGCCCAAAGCAAGAACATTGATGTTGGAGATTAGTTGGATGTTAGTGGGAATCTGAACACCAGAAAACAGTATTATGCTGAAGTTCTCGACTTAGATGAAGAAAATGATTCTCTTGTACTGAAATATATGCATCCTAGTGGGAGTTCATGGATCTGGCCTAAAAAGGAAGATGTATCTATTGAGAAAACTTCCATCATTGTCCAAAAAATGAAATATCCAAGAGTTATCAATAATTGTGGACAATTTGTTTTTGATCCAAAGTGACTTATTTTTGCAGAAAAAACAGAAGTAAAACTTTGTCATCTTATCTCTTTTCTTTTAAATCTTTACTTAGTTGTATTTTCAGTTGTTTGGAGAAAATAATAAGAAAATAAAAAAAATATCTGATAGAAATATTTTGTCACACCCGTAACATGCATTAATAATAATTCTGTACGCCCTTAGATAAAAACAAATCTAAATTTTAAGAAGGTAACCTTGTCCTAAAAAGCCTAGAGGAACAGAAAAAAAATGTCCCATTATTGCAGAATGTAGTAATTAACAGAGTTACTAAATTAACTATATGAATGCGCTATGCCAGTAGAAAATTTTGTCACACCCGTAATGCTCGAACTTCACTCTCTATCTTTCCTTAGACAAAAGATATGGATTTCATAATTATGAATCAACAACTATGTAAATAGAGTTTATCTACCATAACTTTTTCAACTGCCTATAGGATATGAATTTGACATAGTATTAAGTGTACCAGTGAGCCTCCGTGGCTCAGGCGGCAGCACGCCGGCCTCTCACCGCTGGGTCCGTGGTTCAAATCCCGGTCACTCCATGTGAGATCTGTGCTGGACAAAACGGAGGCAGACGGGTTTTTCTCCGGGTACTCCGGTTTTCCCTGTCACAATTTCATTCCAGCAACACTCTCCACTATCATTTCATTTCACCTGTCATCCATTTAATCATTGCCCCAGAGGAGTGCGTCAGGCCTCGGCAGCCGGCACAATTCATATCCTCGCCGCTAGATGGGGGCTTCATTCATTCCATTCCTGACCCGGTCGGAGACTGGAAGCAGGCTGTGGATTTTCATTTTCATTAAGTGTACCAGTCAATATAACTAAATATGTGTCACACCCGTAACAATGGAATGACCCATAAGTAAAGATACGAGAAAATAGCATTTTGAAATTGATTTTGTAGCACTTTCATTTTCAAAAGTAGCATTTTGGAGCATTTTGAAATTTAAAAATTAGCATTTTGTAGCATTTAAAAGTTCGTCACCAGGTACAATAAACAGGTTCAAAATAATATGCACGGAAACTAATTCAAACATGTGCAGGATTGGAAATATGGGCGTTTCTGATAAAAACGGAATAAGCATTTAATATAAGTCTCCTGTTGTGTGTGTGGTTTTTATTTTTACTAAGGGAGTGTTAGAAGTACTGTATTAAAATCCTAATATCAGTATTACAGAAATGTAGAAACTTGACATCATACATTTTTCAGAAATGTGAGATCTTTGAAAATAAAGGCATCAGCCTGGCTAATTGACAAGATTGAGTCCAAGTGCTGTCGGTTGGTTGTAAGACGTGAGACGAGGGTACCTAAGCTATGCTCAAAAGATCCAAAGGTCATGTTCTCATTATGCAATAAACAATATCAGGTGTTGTGCAGCAACTCAAATATTGAGGGCCGGCGGAGAGTTGTATTAGTTCACTGGTACCAAGGTGCCAATTGTTAGAATAAAGCGAGCTGTGGTCAGGCAACAATGCTTGTCTTACGAAGTTTACTGTGTAGCAGGTGGAATGACAACAATACCAGGCTGTCCTGGACTCGATGGATGAATTGGTTCAAATTCTGAGGATGGCTATGAAATCCCTTTGTGTGGTTTTCCTACTAACTCCTTGCCAAGTTCCATTCATTTCTTTTAATAACTTATCTTATGAGGTAGGATTCAAGAAGTGCCATTTGACCATTAAACCACCGGCAAATAGAAATTTAATGCCCCTCATCCATGTCCCTCATTGAAAAGGAAGTAATAATGTGAATCATACATTTACTTAACTTTGTGTAAATATCACACAATGGATAATTAACTAAATAATAAAATGTATGTTTACTCCCTCATTATTTCCTGACCACACTGCGACTCTTGACTGACAATCTGTAAAACAGTATCCGAATTCACGGAGAAATCGCCGGACGACATGTAACATAACCTATAACTCACACATGGTAGAGAATCTTCTTCTTCATCATCTTTTCCCGCTCATTTCCCAAAGCAAAGAGAACGCCTAACAAAAATTGTCTATTCATGTCACGATACATACTTGAGAGTTTTCATTTTCATTTCAAATACAACAAATGAGGGCCGGCGCGATATAAACCTATATAAGCATAACCTTATTGCTCTAATTTTTAAAAGGAATCGGCACAAACGATTGGAATATTCCTTTTATTTGCACAACCAACTGAAACTACGAAATAATTTCTCCAAAATCATCGTTTTACTGGCGATAAACAGTGGATATTATGCGGCAATAATAACAGCACCATTTTCAAAATAATTTTTACCGTAATAGATTGCTTTCACGACAATAATCGATGTTCGTACATATCGATTATTACTCGTAAATATCGATTATATAGCCGATATTTTCATTGCTGGGAACTGGCAAATTTCAAAGTTGCTGCGCGAAAATGTAATAAAACATAATATTCAACATTAATCAGTAAATTCGGCACTTTTCGCATTTATGGGAATAAATCGCAAGAACCCTAAGTTATCGCACTTTGTCGCACATTCAGTTTCGCAAATTTTGGGTATACATAGTCATATTGGTTACCAGGTAGTTGAAAAAAGGAGAAAAAAGTAAAATTCGCATTTATCGCAATTGCGATTTTCCCGTATCTCTACCCATAAGTGATGATGATGATGATAATTGTTGTTTTACGGGGCCTAACATGTAGGTTATCGGCCCCTAATGATCTGGGTGATAGCGAAAATGATAATGAGATGGAAACTAGAACGAAAATTAAGTGAGACGGAAAATACTTACAAAGAGGAACTCAGATTGAAACAACTAACAAAATGTTCTGACAAAAGGGAATTTTGAACGTAAAGATTCACAAAAAGAATAGATTGAAAAACACCCACAAAATGTAGGCTAGGTTCAAAATAAGTACAAAATGCAATGTAGTGTCCAAATACTTACAAAATGCAACTGAAATTAAAAATACTTACAAAATGCAAATGAGATCGAAAAAAAGTACAAAATGCAATTGAGGTTCAAAATACGTACAAAATGCAAATGAAATTGAAAATACACAATGCAATTCAGATTGAAAGATACCAGTTCCAATCCAAATTATTCACAAAGTGCAATTGAAATTCAAAATACTTACAAAATGCAATTGAAATTGAAAATGCATACAAAATGTACGGTAGCTTCAGATGACTCATGTGGATTGACAATACTTACAAAATGCAATTTAGATTGAAAATAGTTGACAAAATGTAATTTAGATTCAAAATACCCACAAAATGCAATTGAGAATCAAAATATTTGCAAAATGACCACCAAACAAAATGCAATTTAGATTTAAAATTCTTGCAAAATGCGGTTTTGTTTCAAAATACTTACAAAATGCAATTGAAATTCAAAGAACTCAGTAAAATGCCCTGAAACCTTCATTGAAAGACTTACTAAAAAGCAATTTAGATCGTCAATCTTTACAAAATGCAATTGAGGTTGGAAACAATCGCGAGATGTAATTTAGATCGAAAAAACTTACAAAATGCGACGTAGATTAAAAATACCTACAAAAAAAATCGCTAAAAGGGAATTTAGATCCACGGGGAACCAAGTAACAAAAACAGTGCGGGAATCTTACAGAGAAAAGGAAATATAATGAAAAGAGGAGAGGAGAGGGGCCGCCCCAAATGTAAGGGACAAAAGGGGAAAACGGACCCAGCTCAGGAATCCCTCGGGGTCGCCAACTCCTGAACTCACCAGCCGTGAGCCCCTGAGGGTGTAGCATTATCTAGGGTGCACCAGCAGTGGTGGGGCTACATACATGCTGCCTCCGTAAGGGCCATGGGCACAAGGCAGGAGGTAAAAGGAAAAGAAAAAGCAGGCTGACCCCTCGCAGAAGGAGGGTATCAGAAAAGATGAGACAAGGGCCAAATAAGGCGGGAAAGGAAGAGACTCCCTAGGCCTCGGATACCCAAACACTGTCGGGGTCGGAAGAGAACAAGAGTTGACCAAGGGAGGTCGACGGGAAAGAAGCCGGAGAGGAGCCCGGTACAAGTAAGTGGAAGCAATGCCGGACTCAGCTGGGGCCCCGTGGTCGCCAACCCACATCCCACTAGATGTGAGCCCCTGGGGGGGTACATAAGTGAACACATGTGCATTAACATTAAATAGTGATTTCCGATTATTATTATATCACCAGTATTTCAAAGTTAATTACAATGAGTAAGCAGATGAAATTATTTGAATTTCTAAAAATAAACGTGACGATTAAGAGGGTGATCTACAAGTACCACAGTGAGTACCGTCAGCTCGAGTAAACTGCCCTTGAAAGAGAAAAGACGGGAGATTTGAATGGACTTTTATACAACACAAGCCATGATAAATAGATCCTGGGCCGAAACGAAGCAGGAGCTCCGACACCTGGCGACATCAATGGCTGTGCATGGATACCACCACAAAGTATGCAAGACAAAGTGTTTTCATGACCCCGAGAAAAACTGTGTTTGTGAATTGTGCGATCAGTAACAAATTCACAAAGAAATTTGATAAAATGGTCCGGCTAGCTCAAAACAGTTGCCAGCGTTTCGCCCCAGTGTACCAATGGGCTCTTCAGTTGGTTATGGCACACCTCACCAAGACGCGTGGCTAGTACATACTGAGAAGGCCGCTGCAAGGCACTAAATGTCGCCACGAGCAGCGCCAATGTACTACGGAAGCCAAAACTTCCTTACAAAAATAATGTTAGCATACCTTGCTAATCCATATTGGAAATATCTGTTCCCGAAGGAAACAGGATGTAAAATTGTCCGATTGAGCTATGTACATTAACAAATTCGCAAAGAAATTTGATAAAATGGTCCGGCCTGTGACCCGTTACCACCTGTAAAAAACTAGTGAAATTCCTGGTAGACTTTTGTACACAATAAACAATATATACAAATGCGGGGTACAAAGATACCAACCAAAACGTATGTAACGTACAGTATAACTTATATACAACTTGTGTGCATTTCATTCTAATAAAAGTGACGAACAATGTTCAAAAGAACGAAAGTGTAGAAGACGTGCTAATCGTAAGTACAACGAAGAGTATATTAAGCAATGTTTCACATGTATAGAAAATGAAGGTATTCAATTACCACAGTTTGTGGAATGTGCAAAGGTGTTGAGTAACGACGCCATGAAACCAGCTAAGCTTGTTCGCCACTTACAATCTAAACATAAAGATTTTATGGGACTCAAGGGATTTAGGCGTAAGGAACCATAGTTAAAAAACTTCAAAAAATAAATAAAAAAGTTTTCCACTCTAGAAAAAGCCGCATTGAAAGCGTCTTATAGTTTCACTACGAATTGCGCAAGCTACGAGACCGTTTACCATAGGAGAAGACCTAGTACTTCCCTGTATTATTGATACAACTAGGGAGATTCTAGGCAAATCTTATGCAGAGAAAATATAAAATATTCCTCTTTCAAACTCTACAGTAGGCAGAAGGATAGACGTCATGGCTTCAGATATAGAGGGCCAACTTATTGCTAAAGTTCACACTTCTAAAGATTTTGCTCTGCAATTAGATGAGTCGACTGATGTAACTAATAAAGATATCTTGGTGGTTTACGTCAATTCAGGAAGACGTTTGCCCACATTTTATTACTCAGAATTGTTCACTGAAAGGATTTTTCATGTTTTAATAATAGTTGTGTTTTAGGGTTGGTTATTATTGGTACGTATTTCGGGGTTGGATTAAGTTTTATGCATTTTTTTATGGAACCAAATTGCTTTGTCTAAACTCATAATTATCAACCTAAATGATATGAATCATTTAGCTTCAGGATATGCCTGACTGGCTGTGAACGTTGTGTAGGAAGCCATTTTTCAGTGAATTTTCAATCATGTTGACCAACTGTTGTTGTTTGAGTCTTCAGTCTGGTTTGATGCAGCTCTCCATGCTTCCCATTCCTGAGCTAATAGTTTCATCTCAACACAACTACCACACCCTATATCTGAGGCAATCTGTTTAACATATACTAACCTTGGTCTACCCCTACAATTCTTAAACCTCGATCCTTCCATAGCTAAGTTTGCTATTCCTGAGTGTCGTAGTATGTGTCCTACCAACCTATTTCTTCTCTTCATTAGCAGTGACCACAAACATCTCTCCTCTCCCAATCGCATTAATACCTCTTCATTTGTAACCCCATCAACCCATCTGATCTGCATCATTCTCCTGTAACACCACATTTCAAACGCTTCAAATCTCCTCTTTTCTGCTGCTCCAACAGCTCAAGTTTCACTTCCATAGAGCGCCACGGTCCAGACAAAGGCTTTCAAAAATGACTTCCCAATATCTAAAGCTATATTCAATGTCAACAGATTCCTATTCTGTAGAAATGCTTTCCTCGGCAGTGCTAACCTACCTTTTATATCCTCTTTACTTCTTCCATCACTCGTTATTTTGCTTCCTAAGTAACGGAAGTCTTCTACTTCCTTTAGCTTTTCACCTGCCATTTCGACGTCCATAGGGGTTTCTGATTTCTTTCGGCTGCATTCCAATACGTTTGTTTTACATTTATTAATTATCATCATGAATTCTTCCCTCAAGACAGAATCCATACCATTTAAAAACTTATTCAAACTCTCTGGTGTGTCAGTTAGGATAAGCAAATCACAGAGTTGAAATTATTTCTCCTTGAATCTTCACTCCTACTTTGAATTTTTCTCTGATTTTCCTCATTGCTTGTTCTCTGTATATTTTGAAAAATAAGGGTGATAAGTTGCAGCCTTTCTGAATACCACCTTCTCTCTCATGTCCTTCTACTCGAATAACTACTGTCTGGTTTCTGTATGGATTTTAGAGCACCATCCCATCCCTGTACTTTATTCCAATCGTTTTCAAAATGTCAAACAACTTACTCCAATCAGCGTTATCAAAAGCCTTATATAAGTCTACAAATGCCATGAACGTTCTCTTATCTTTCCTTATTCTAGCTTCCAAAATCAGCCGAAGACTTAGTACAGCTTCCCTTGTTCCTACGTTCCTCCTGAAGCCAAATTGGTCTTGACCCAAGTCTGTTTCTATCTGTCTTTCCAACCTCTCGTAAATTATTCTAATCAGGATCTTGGAAGCTGATTGTACGGTAATATTCACATCTATCAGCCCCTGTTTTCTTCGGTATAGGGATGATAACATTCTTCTTGAATTCAGAGGGTCCTCACCTGTCTCATAAATCATACACACCAAGTGAAATAACCTGATCAGCCCTTCATCTGATCAGTTGACCAACTAAAAAGCACTTAAATTTCATTATCAAGATGTTATTTTATGCTGTGCTATTCACTGACTTGGAAACTTCATTTATTTTTCCACAGTTTGAAGTAAAACATTTACAAAATTGAGCCTAATGAAATTAGCTGGCCAATACGGTATGTGAACTGTGCCGAGACTCATTCCCCAAATATTGAAAATGATGTCGTTTAGAAATTCAGCAACTTCAATAATAAAGAGTTATAATTCTTTTCTATGACAAACATTGCCTCTTGGCACTTATTGCTAGTCAATATCTATCATTAGAAGAAAAAATATAAGGGTAGATTTCAACCTGCACCTGTTGAAGGTTCGTTTGGCACAGTAATCTTCCAGCAGTGGATGGCACTTACCGCAACTGTGGCCGTCGAGGATCGTCTTCTGCCCGTGTGACTCTGGGCTTGGTTCCCATCTCCACCAAGGAGTTCCAATTCCTGATAAAATGAAGAGAAAAATTAATCCACAGAATGTTGTGAAGATATTAACACATGAGAATGTGAAGGACATTGAGTATAGTGTGGATGACCAACATATTGCATTATTTATTTATCGTATGGCTTTAGGTGCTGGGAGTGTCCGAGGACATGTTTGGCTCGCCAGAGTTTGTAACTGCGGACACCCTTGGGGTGAACTGCAAGTACCGTCTCATGTGGATGAGATGAAATTAATGAAACTGGGCAAGTTCAATTTCAAATAGCTCCAATTTTTGCTACCGGATGTCACTGACACCCAGCGGCGAACGTTGGAACATGATAGAGCATTTCTAGCCAAATAACCTACTAATCTATTTACACACTACCATTTGAGGCAGTCGACGTAAATAGGGCACATAGGTAAAAACTCATTTTGGAGATGTCAAGAAATGAAATATTTGTCTTTTTATTTTCTTTGGTGTCGATTTTATTTTCCATACTGTAGTGCTTGTTATTATTTAGAATATTTAATTCAGATATGAATAATTCATATAAAATATGACAGAATAGTTCATGAATTAAATAAATAGGACCTTTTAAATCAATATTATGAGCCCTTTTAACGCAGACAGCATTGTGGTAAAATTCAATAAACAAGACTTAATGCAGGGTTTTTAATTAAATGTAATGGAATAATAATACAAGAGAATGAAAAAGATGGTATATTGGCTTTCACGGCCGGTGAATTAAAACTCAGCAATTCTTCTAGGTTTGTGCCTTGTCTTGTGTGGGGTTTCGCCTAGGACACCAAGCTGGCTCATCGGCGGGCTCTTGGTGTCCCCGCCCGGACCCCCACAGGAGTTCGCACAGTTAGTTACTAGACAAACCTAGAAGAATTGCTGAGTTACAAGAAAATGAGTTTGTGGAAAAATTAAATGGCTTCAATAGAGCAGCAACATTCCCTGCCCATTCTTGGTTAATTAACATTGTCGGAGAATAAAACCAAAAGGCCCTACGTCATTCACTGTTCAGTCCTGGCTGATCATCCCTTCAATAAACACACCGACTTGTACAGGCTTTTTAAATCCTTTATTTTAATTTGGTTGATGAACAGTGGAGCGGTCTTTCCAATGGTGAAGTTTTCTTGTCTGTAAGGACATTTACAAATGCGAAAAAGGTTGAAATTTGCAGAGAAAAAGCGAGAACACAAATCAGGACCACCTCTTATTGTTTTTATAATCACATACTGCATTATTGTGAATGGCGCTTTGTTTCTGGATACTGGCTTGTCCAAAAAGAATGGAGATAAAAACTTATCCCAATCTCGCAGTAGGTCCATAAACATTGTAACTTCAAATGGAGAATGGTTTCTGCGTCATAACACCATTGCAGTAAGATAAGGCTTGGCATTCCCAATCACTTCTTTCTGGTTAATGTACTGCCTGATAAGTCCCAAGTTCCTTACACAGCTAACTTTAAACAGGTGTAACAACATCAGTTTTCAAAATATCTTTCACCATCATTAACTAGAGAAAATGGTGGACAAACCTATGCATTTTTCGTAAAACAGGACCATAGATCTATGAGCCCTTTTTACGTCGACAGTCTCAATTGAAGGGGTAGGTTCTTTATCATGCCATAAATCTATGACATGGGCCCGCCGGCTTTACTTCCCCTACAAAGGAAGGCATACTTAAGGATTTTAACGCTCTTAAAAAATCTGTCGACTTCAGCCAGGTTTGAACCCGCGATCTTGGGCATAGCAGTTCAGCATGCTACCGACTACGCCACTGAAGCCGCGGTAGCATATTGCAATATTGGATATGCTGTTAAGCACAGTTTGCAAACAATAATAGAAAGCTTTGAAAATATTCATTCAGTGTTGCCTGTTGACAATGGAGGAGGTGACACGCAAAGGTGAACATGTGCACAATTTTTTTAAAAATGAGATACAATATGGAACGTGATGTACAGGTTGGGCGGAATGTAAATACATTATACCATTTAAGCAAACATGAATATGTCTTGTGATGCAAGCGTGTGAAAATGCTTGGTTCAGAGCAAACACGAACCTGTCCATATATACATTTCCTGCAAAAAGAACTAGTTCATAAGACCAGTAGGAAGCGCCGATTCAAGTCGCGTGATTTCCATTCCACACAATGCCAGATGCCAAGAAGCAAGATGTTAACAGTTTACTGAAATCCATTTTCGGAGAACTCACGTAGGAACTGTATACATCCATCATTGATGGCATTCCCTCACTGTGCAACACAGAGGAAGAGGAAATTGCATGTGATAGTTTAGAAGATGATTGTGGTTTCTACGGGGTCATCAATTTAAGTCTCCCCTCCGATACCAATCAAGGCGTGGCAAGCTCTTGCACTGACACCCGCTCTCTGGCCGGTAAAAAGTGTGCGTCTTCTCCCCACTACTTTGCGTCAACATACAGTCGTTTAATAGCAATTTCTAGTGAAAATAATTATCTACCAACTTACCTGGCTTTACAGGAAATGTTCAAAGTGTTGATTTCAGTCAGCTTGCAAGCATGCCTGGCACCTCGTAAACAAGTTTCCACACACACGGCAAATTTCTCCCTGGGTGACGTTGGAGCGGAACTTTTTTACAAAATCACGTATCGTGTACCTATAATATATTAGGGAGGAAGGATACCAGGAAATTTCCGAATGAAGCGAAAACGGCACTCTTTAACAGAAGAATACTTTGCATAACAAAGCACAATGAATACACGTTGTTGTATAGGAAACATCACTTCGCATAACAAAGCACAATGAATACATGTTGTATAGAAAACATCACTTTAAGGCAATCGAAAAACCGTAACATTTCGCCGAGATTGCACTGTACGTTAGGTCAATTTAACTAGCACTTCACAAACTTAAGACACTGGAGATACTGAGAGCTTATTGCATCATTGCCGTTCTCAGCGTACGTGTTCCAAGTTCAAAAACAGAACTGTTTTCAGCCTTGTCATATCTAAAAAATCCACAAGGTTTGGAATGTTGTCGCTAGATGGTTTGAGTTGAAATTCACTCAAGAATTTTTACACTTATTAACCAAGAGTTTTAGCCCCTTTCATTCAAAAATTTTGACTGTCTCTAACAATCACAAATGGAACTTGCAAAGTTCGAGGTTAGAGTCCCTCTAAAGCACTACTGGGCTGCCGCGGCTCGAAGAATATGTGAAGTGGAAGGAGAAGGTGTCGTTAGTGAGTATGTGTCACAACGATGGTTCCAACGTTTCAACACCGGTGAAGAAAACACTACAGATTTACCGCGTTCTGGAAGACCCAAACTATGGGATATTGAGCACACAGAGTTTTGGAAGAAAATATGCAAAGAAGTACTCGTAGGCCGTCAGAAGAACTTGGTGCGTCAAAAGATACCATCGCCGCCAGATTAAGAAACTTGGAAATCAAACCGAAGCTGTAGATCTATACCTCATGAATTGATCCCTGAACAGGCTAAACGTAGAGTGGATATTTGTTGTCAGCTTATCGGTAACCCCTTGGATGATAGATTTATCAGGAGTATTGTCACATGTGATGAAAAATGGGTCTATTACCGCAACGCTGACGCCTCGAAACAGTGGTTAAGTCCCCATCAACCTGCCCAAGTCATCGTTAAAAACGATCGGTTCAGCCCCAAAGTGGTGTTGTGTGTCTGGTGGAATTTTCAAGGAGTGATTCAATAGGAGTCTGTTCCAAATGGGCATGCAAATCTTTATTCTCAACAACTGGAACGAGTTCATGAAATTTTGAGACGGAGATAACCGAAATAGAGTTCTCTTGCAGCAGGAGAACTGCTACCACACCCAACATACAACCCTGTTCTTGTGCCTTCAGATTACCATCTTTTTCGATCCATGCCCTATTTATTGCGTGGAAGAAATTTCGAAAACATTGAAGCTGTGGAAGTGGGTCTCGCCGAATTCTTCGCATCAACACCCAGATACTGGTACCTCGTTGTAAGATACCTCAAGACCAGAGAATCTGATGATCTATACTTTGAAGAATAGTTTAATTTCTTATCAGAAAACATTTCGATTATAAATCAAATATCACTCAATTCCGCCCTGTCTATACTATTTATTAAAATGTGTGAGTTAATCACTTGTCATTTAATATAGGTCTAGTACGTGGTGCAATATGGCTAAGGACAAGGAAATCCCCGTCTTCCACAGTGAGTGGGACGGGGCGACAAGATAAGAAAAACACAGCTGCAAGCTGACATATGCTCTGCATGAAGATTAGATAGCTCACAGGTTCTTCTGCCCTTAAGTAACACGGAAGAAAAATGCAATAAACTGTAAGATCAAGCATACCGATTTAAAAGAATGTAAATATTATGTCCTTTTATGTGCTAATAAATAAAAACCAGGCATTTATGTAATTATATAAAAAATGTTTAAAATATGTATTTACATAAAAATGTATTTACCTAAATATCCGAGCCCTAGTTACTACTGTAGCAAACCCAGGCCTTTGAGCTATAAAGTTGTGAAAAATATTTATTTTAACACGGTACATTAATCCAACTAGTAAATTAAAATAGGTTCCACTTTTTTAAATTCATAGTGGCTATTTCTGAGGCAATGTCATATTCACACTCATAATGATATCTTCTTCTTAGCATTTTCCTGTTGGTGCAGGGTCTGCTGCTCTGGGCTCGCCATTTTGCACGATCTTGGGCATCTTGTGGTCTTAAGTGGAGATTTTTCAGATCAGCATTTACTGTGTCATGCCAGCGCTGCATTGGTAGTCCACGTGGACTTCGTCCATTAATTTTAAAGGAGGAAGTGAAATAGGTAACTGTACGTGACCATACCATCGGAGTTGCTTTTCCCGTGTCATCTCAGTGATCAATGCGACGCTTGATTGATGGCGAACTGTTTTGTTTTCGACATGATGCATGCATGTGATGCCCATGCGCATTTCCAAACTGAATAATATTCCTAAATTTCCATACTGTGTAATTGGCTTTATGTAGCTTTGTCAGATGGTCGACATTTAACATCGTACAAAGCAACAGGGAGTACTACCATGTGGTAAATTTTGGACTTCAGATTGAGTGGCATCCTTCTGTCGCAGAGCACGCCTGTGACTTTCCTCCATCTCAACCATGCTACCTTTATTCTACTGCGCACTTCATCACTTATCCCACCGTCAAACTGCAGGTGAGGTCCTAAATACCTAACGCTTATGGCCTTCCTTGTTGTCTCTCCATCAACTTGGATGGAGTCAACGCTGGGGATTGTTTCCAGGTATTCAGTTTTATTTTTATTTAGCCTAAGACCGTATTGTGAGAGACGACTGTTCCAATATTCAACCTGACGCTGCAGGCCTCTTCTGGTGGTATCAGCAAGTGCGACATCATCTGCATATAAGAGATCCCAGGGTACCCTCCTTTGCAGGTCTCATGAAATTGTGTCCATAATAATAATATCGTATGGCCTCGGGTGCCGGGTGCAAGCTTTGTAATTTAACACCCAAAGGGTAGCTTGCATGTCGAATTAATTTCGTTGTTCCTTGAAGCACTATCAAAGTCAAGGAGGTTAGATAGACTATCTAAGCTCCTTGAACACTATAGCGCTTTCTAGTAGAGAAATGAGGAACTTTGTGCTGGCGGAAACTCCCGAGATTAATTTTGCCGTTATGAACACGGCCTACTGAATTCAAATGGGTTCTTTGACATGCCAACATCGTATGACATGCGTGTCGTATTTTTTCCGCCTTTCAAAAATCACTTAGCCTACCATGGCCAGGAGCGAACCTGCAATCTTGGGGTAAGTAGACCGACACGCTATCCACTCACCCACCGTGGCAAACTATTGTGTCCATGATCATGATAAAGAGCAAGGGGGACAGTGCTGATCCCTGGTGTACACCAACCTTCACAGCAAAACAGTCTGAGATGCCAACTGCGCAACGTACACGACTTGTACGTGTTCATGTATAACATCTTGATCCAATAATAACGATATATGGAGCAGAAACTTGGGACATGACGAGGAGACATGAAAGTAGAATACATGCAGGCAAAATTAAATTCCTGAGGAGTATGGTACAGAAGACAAAGGGAGAGAGAGTGAGAAATAAAGACATTCAAAAGGATGTGAATGTTCAGAAGCTGAATTATAAGCTGGAGCAGAACAGATTGAGATGGTATGCACATGTAGTGACCAATGGTTTCGCCCAGACTGTTGTCTCACCAAGTAGCAACCAATGGTTTCACCCAAACTGTTGTCTAACCAAGTAGTGACCAACAGCTTTGTCTCACCATGAATTTAGAAGAGTACAGTGCAACTTTTCAATTAAATTGAACAACTAAAAGTAATTCATGAACATTTGTAACTCACGACCACACCTCAGACTTGAACACATGTGACTACATCTCCATGTAACGACACACTGATGAAAACCTCATACAGCATTCAAGCCACACTATAAAACAAACGATCATCAACATTCGCACGTCATCCGTGAAGTTAACTTTCACTGTACTGTTTCCGTCTTTTCAATACAATTTATTATTATTGTTATTTTATTTTAAAATTGGGACATGTTTCGAACGGTCACTCCGTTCTTCAGCCAATATAGGCTACACGGTCTTTATATTTGCTTGGCAAGGACTTTCTCGCTCACGCGCTCCGTCAGTGACGGCACAGTTGCCTGCTGCCGGGCGCACGAATGTATGGCAAAATACCGTGCTTAAAATCAGTATCATGCATTTTTACTCACCATGTTTTACAGTAGATGCTGAAAATGTTCCCCATCCGATGCCAAACATAATCGGCATCTCCTTATGAAGTTTCCGGTTACTCCGGTTAATTTAGCTTCAGTAAGGAAATAGGCCTAACGACCTTTAAGTCTATTTTTATTGTTTACTGAACCTGTACGTTTGAATCTCTTAGCCAGTTGTTTTATTGTGATTGTGTATACATGGTGGCCACTCAAATCGGTCAATGATTTTCCAGAAATTTTCCAGGAGTAATTCTCATTTTTCTAGATTTAAAAATAAGCGCAAGTGCAAGGGGGGGGGGGGGGCGGCTTTATCGGTTGCCTACTTCAAGACCAAAATAAAGCAGTTATGTTTGGTTTATTTCTACAGATGTTGACAAAAATTAGTGGTGATTGCGTTATTGATACGTTGTTTTAAAAAAGCCTTTGCGACTCAAAAATCCACTTTAAAAAGTTAGTTATTGTTGTTTTAAGGAGCGGAACTACGAGGTCATCTGCCCCTCTTCAAAAAGAAAAGATAAAAGAATGCTGCCTGCAATTTTATTGCGGTGAAGTTGTCTATACTCAATATGTTTTACAAAAAATACTATCGCGTGTTTTCCCACACAGCAACAGGTAGCCTGAGGAATTTTCTTTTATTAACGAAAGAATGCTCACCCAAAACAGCAGCGGGAGTATGATTTATGATGGAAAGATTTTTATAATTAATTAACAGTGGCTATTTTCCAGGAATTTTCAAATTTTTAGTCATTTTCTGGGAGTTTTCCAGACCTAATAAAAATCCAGGAGTTTTCCAGGATTTCCAGGAGCAGTGGCCACCATGTGTATAGTGCTGTAATGCCTGATGAGAAATATTCATTACTTGAACGTTCATATCTGCACAATACGTACATCAAGTGCAGGAAATTGCGAGCTATAACAAGAAAAATGTTTCGAGTGAAACTTCCAGGGAGACCTATTCCTATAAATTGAACAATAAAACAAATGGCTAATTGATTCACACGTACAGGTTCAGTAAATAATAAAAATAGACATAAAGGTCATAAGGCCTATTTCCTTACTGAAGCTAAATTAACCGGAGTAACCGGAAACTTCATAAGGAGATGCCATTTATGTTTGGCAGCAGATGGGGAACATTTTCAGCATCTACTGTAAACGTGGTGAGTAAAAATGCATGATACAGATTTTAAGCACGGTAATCTGCCGTACATACACGCGCCCGTCAGTGGGCAACTGAGCCGTCACTGGCAGAGCACATGAGCGAGAATGTCCTTGCCAAGCAAATATAAAGACCCTGTACAAACAAATAAAACATGGATAAAACACTTATAAATACACATAGTCCATTAGACTTAAATATAAAATTGACACTAACTTAATTATTAAAATTAACATTGTTAAAATTAACTTGCTAAATATTAAAATATAGACTTAAAAACATGTTTGATCCATTTGATTCATGTCTGTTGATCTGCTGTGCCCTAAGGCAACTCTTTCAAAACAACAATAAAAAGGAATATTGCCATATTTTAACAGTTTTTAAATCAACAAAAAAGAGTTGCCTAGGACACAGCAGATCATCAGATATGAATCAATGAAATGGATCAAAGTTTTTAACATGTTCTTTAAGTGTATATTTTAATATTTAGCAAGTTAATTTTAACAATGTCAATTGTAATAATTAAGTTAGTGACAATTTTAAATTTAAGTCTAATGGACTATGTGTATTTAAAGTTTTTTATCCATGTTTTATTTGATTGTACTGTATATTGGCTGAAGAAGAACGGAGTGACCGTTCGAAACATATCCCAAGTTTAAAATAAAAAATTGTATTGAAAAGACGGAAACAGTACAGTGAAAGTTAACGTTATGGGTGACGTGCAAATGTTGATGATCGTTTGTTTTATAGTGTGGCTTGAATGCAATATGAGGTTTCAAACAGTGCATCGTTAGGCTGATCCTACATTGGAAGCGGCCACCAGATCCGACCCGGCCAGACCAGTCCAGACCAGTCCAAACTCAGCGCTCCTACATTGCAGCTAGTTTTCAGCGGAAGAACCAGTACTGTGTCAACTCTCGACGAGCAAAGTTGTCTATTACAGTTGATAAATGGACGAGGAACTAATTGATTTTATGTTATTGGACAGGAATTTATTATTAAACTTGTGTAAAAGAAAATGGGTTCACGAGCTCAATGAAGACCACCGTCAAAGTGAATTTTACATAACCATAATACAACTCGCTCACGCACTAATTCAATTATCATTCCTTTGTCTACCATTATGGCACAAGTCCACACAAAATCCAAGTTCAATGATGTTAGAACGCACCAGCACCACCAGAAGCTTCCATGCAACTGAAAGAAAAACAAACCTGTTTGATTGCTGTCAGACCAGTCCAGACCAGACTCCCCTACCCGGAATGAGCACTGGCTCCAGTGTAGGAGGGCGGACGGTGCGTCATGTGTTTGTTTTCTTCAGACTCGACCAGACCCGCTCAGACCATCTGGTCTGGTCAGGAGAAATTACGGTTCCAATGTAGGAGTGGCCTTACTTGGAGATGTAGTCACATATGTTCAAGTCTGAGGTGTGGTTGTGAGTTACGAATGTTCATAAATTACTATTAGTTGTTCAATTTAATTGAAAAGTTGCACTGTACTCTTCTAAATTCATGGTGAGTTAATTAGTTATTGTTGTTTTAAGGGGCGGAACTACGAGGTCATCTGCCCCTCTTAACACAGATTAAAGAATACAAATTTTGAAATTGAATTTAAAATTTAGAGGTGGACACCTAAATTTGAAAACACCTAAAATTAATCAAACAAAAAATTAAATAAAAATAATAATTATAAAAATTAACAAAAATTATGTAAAAACAAAAAATTCATCATCATTTCCCCTTATCCAGCTCCTGCCGGGTCGGGGTATTTATGGCACTTCTCCACTTTCCTTTTTCCTTCCACCATTCTTCTTCCACGATCTTGTCCCAGTCCAGATTCCTTTTTCTTACACTGTTCTTCACTGAATCGATCCACCTTGTTCTAGGTCTTCCCCTTGCTCTCTTGCCCTTGCACTTGGCCTCCAGCATCTGTCTTGGTATTCTATTTTCCTCCATCCTCTTTACATGTCCAAACCACCTTAGTTTATTCTTCTCAATTCTCTCATTTAGTTTTCCCATCCCAACTTCCTTCCTAACATCTTCATTCCTCACTCTGTCTTTCCTTGTCTTACCTATCATACTTCTTAGGAATTTCATTTCACTGGCTTGGATTCTACTCTCTTGCCTGCTCGTCAGGGTCCAAGTCTCAGCTGCATAAGTTAATATGGGTACATAGTACATTTTATACATTACCTCCTTGCTTTTCCTTGGTACTTCCTTATCCCAAACAAGTTTTCCCTCACTTTGATAGAATGCATTGCTCTGCTGTACCCTCCTGCCAATCTCCATGTCCAACCTACCAGTTTGCATCAATTCACTTCCTAGGTATTTGAACGTGTCCACAATTTCCAAACTCTGACTTCCAATTTTCACAGTGCCCTTTCCTTGTCTTTCCCCTCTTGTCATCACCATGGTCTTGCTTTTCTCTATACTGATTTTCAGGCCATACTTCTGAATATTTTCGTTCAGTGCATCTAGTTGTTTTTGCACTTCTTCGGAAAAACAAAAAATTATCATTCAAAAACGAACAAGTCGTTAAGTCAATTGGGACTACTATACATTGCGATACGGCCGCGCATGAAATTTCCCTAAAACAAAATGGCGGCTTCCGTGACGTCATCAACGACGTCACAAAATACTCCTCTGGCAAGCTTACAGGAAAAGCCTGGGTAATAGGGGTTTATTGGGTGGGGAAACACAAAAACCGTCAATTTTTTTAATGTATCGAAATCCATAATCGAGCTATATAGTTCAATTAAAGATTCCGATATAATCATCATCATTTATTGCATGTGACAGGCCATTAAGACCCATAGCAGAAAAACAAGGGTATACAATTCTTGATTACAATATAAATAGCAAGCATAACATAATATAGGCTATAACGTTGTACTTCATAACAGGAAGAATGATTGCAGCTTCTCAAATAATGGTTGCATATATTAGACCAACGATTTCTATCCCTGGCATCTTCCATACTTGCATCTGGATCTACCTGGTTCAGTGCCAACATAACTCGATCTTTCCATCTCGTTCTTGGTCGACCTCTTGGACGTTTTCCCGTTGGCTGAAAATTGAACACACGGTTCGGGAGCGTACCTTCTGCTCTGATAATGTGTCCTAACCATTGTAATCGTCTTCTCTCTATCTCTCTACTGATGTCTGCCTTTTCATAACGTCGATATAACTCCTCTTCACTCCGTCTTTCCCAACTGTCAGTTTCTGGGCAGTATTTTGGGCCATACATTTTCCGCAGCATTTTTCTTTCAAATGCACATATACGTTCTTCAAAAGTTCTTGGAGTCGCCCACGTTTCACAACCATACATTAAAACAGGTCGTACTAGGGTCATGTATAGGTGGATCTTGTTTTCCCTGAGATATTAGACGTGACGTGAAAATTCGATTCATGCTATAGGAAACATGAGTAGCGTTGGTGATTCTTTGTCTTATTTCCTTTTCTATTTCACTTTTCTTTGACAATATTAATCCTAAATATTTGAATGATTCAACTGTCTCAAATTTGTGCATTCCAACGTCGATAGCAATCGGAATATTCTGTCGACGTGATATAATCCTGTATTTTGTTTTCGATTCATTAACCACCAACCCCATTTTCTTTGCTTCCAGTAGGAATCTTGATGTATCAGTCGTTACCTGATCCAAAGTGTTCCCCATGATCACCACATCATCAGCAAATGCAAGAATTATGTCGGATCCGACCATCTCCATTTCCCTATTCCAACCAGTTCCACGTTTAATCTTTTCCAATGCTATATTGAAAAGGACTGGGGCTAGAGGATCTCCTTGTCTTAGTCCACTTTGAACGCTAAAGGATTCTGATTCTTGATTTGCAAACCGCACCTGGCATCTAGAGTCAGAGTAACAGGTCTTGATCAACCTTATGTACTTCATTGGAATGCCCATCTCGTGCATAGCCGTCCATAATACTATACGTTTTATACTGTCATAGGCCTGACGAAAATCAATAAAGATTAAATGCAATTCCTTGTCAAATTCGTAGAATTTCTCCCTGAGTTGCCTCAATGTAAAGATGTGGTCGATAGTAGACCGACCAGATACAAAACCACATTGGTATGAGCCTATAATGTCTCCCAAAAATGGCCTAAGTCGATTCATAAGCAGTGAGGTAAAATTTTTATATCCTATCTCGAGTAAGGCAATCCCTCTGTAGTTAGAAGGTTGTGTGGCATCACCTTTCTTAAAAATGGGGCATATCACGGCTCTTTTCCACTCACTTGGAATAACTTCTTTCCTCCTAATATTAACAATTAATTGTTGCAGATTTTCCAATTATAGATTCCGATATATTAAAAAAACGCAAATTCACGCAATAGGATTTTTTTGGGTGGGAAAACACAAAAACAGTCAATTTTTTGTGTGTATCGAAATCTATAATTGAGCTATACAGTTCAATTAAAGATTCCGATACATTAAAAAATTGCAAATTCACGTAGTAGGAGTTTTTTGGGTGGGAAAACACATAAACCGTCAATTTTTTTTATGTATCGAAATCTATAATTGAGCTATATAGTTCAATTAAAGATTCCGATACATAAAAAAATTCGCAAATTCACGTCATATATATCCGGGAAAGGCCTGGGTAATAGGGTTTTTGGGCGGGGAAACACAAAAACCGTCGATTTTTTTAATGTATCGAAATCTATAATTGAGCTATATAGTTCAATTAAAGATTCCGATACATTTTAAAAAATCGCAAATTCACGTCATATATATCCGGGAAAGGCTTGGGTAATAGTTTTTTTTTGGGTGGGGGAACACAAAAACCGTCAAATCGACCAATGAATCGAAATCTATAATTGAGCTATATAGTTCAATTAATGATTCTGATACATTAAAAAAATTCGCAAATTCACGTCACATATTATAAATTTCCGTATCGAAATATATAATTGGCCTTAGTAGATCAATTACAGATTCCTATACACATGATAATTATTTTCTTTTCGTAAATAAAAAACATTGCATCGAAATCTATAATTTACCTATATAGCTCAATTAAAGATTCCGATGCTGAATAAAATTTCGGAATTTAACGTTATACTTCACAATTTCCGCATCGAATTCTTTAATTGGCCTATATATGTCAATTACAGATTCCGATACACATCGTAATTTCAGTTGATATTTTTAATTTTATGCATCGAATTCTATAATTGGCCTATGTAGATCAATTACAGATGACGATACACATCGTAATTAGTATGGTTGGTTGGTTGGTTGGTTCCTTAGTTTAGGGGCTGCGACAACGCGGTCATGTAGACCCGTGTACTTTGGGTGTGTGTAGAATCTGTCTGATAACCGGTGTTAATTGTGATGACTGTATTAGTGTGTGTATCTGTTTTTTAATTCAAGTAGAGACTGCAACTTTGAATTTTCAAATAGTTCCTACTTTTGCCGCCAAACGCCACCGTCAACGACTACTAGGCCTAGTTCAGAACTAGCTACTAGACGCCACCGCAGTCGGCTCTTGGCAACGAACGTAGCAACCTAAGAGCGTTGTTTACATTCTTAACCTATCCAATTTAGTTTCACACAGGTGTAATTAGTGGAAAGATCTTTAACATGCCATAAATCTATGACATGGGACCGCCGGCTTTACTTCCCCTCCGAAGGAAGGCATACTGAGGGATTTTTAACGCTCTTAAAAAATCCGACGGCTTCGGCCGGGTTTGAACCCGCTATCTTGGGCATAGAAGCTCAGCATGCTACCAACTACGCCACCGAAGCCGCCCGTAATTAGTATAATTTCATATTAATAAAACATTGCATCGAAATCTTTAATTGAGCTATATAGGTAAATTACGGCTTTCGATACAATGTCTTATAAATATAAAATTAAATTAATTACGACGCTTAACGTCATCTGTAATTCAACTATATAGGCGAATTACAGATCCCGAAACGGAATTTTAAAAATATGTCATAAATGTAACCCTAAATTAAAATATTTTCATATGTACGGCCTGCCAAATTGAGATAGGCCGATAAATAAATTACATGTGACAAAACACAATACGTTTCGAAGTTTTTAAATGCTCATTTTTAGCCTACTTTCGATTTTTGCAAAAAATGAAAGTAGACTTATGAGATCACTACAGGGCGAAAAAAAAAAGTGTGTCTGTCTGTGTGTGTGTATGTGAGTCTGTGTGTGTGTGTGTGTGTGTGTGTGTGTGTGTGAGTGTGTGGACTCAATGTCTGTCCCCCCCTATCAATTCAAACACGGTGAGCGCAAATTGAACGAAATTTGGTACAAAGGTAGCACTAGCAAAGGACACCTCAGTGTCATGTTTTATATCGCCGCCATCTTGACGGAAACGTAATGGCGGCCACACAAATGTTCAAAGCTTAAATCAAATTACGACTAACCTAATAATCCGATCTCTACCAAATTTTGCAACAATATACCTTTATGGGGGAAGCATCCTTTGACCAAACTAATAGGTCATCAGCCTAATAGTTTGCGGATGGCGGCCATCTTTGTTTGAAAATCGATTGCCCCTATTTATTCGAACACGGTGAAACCGAATGGAACGAAATTTGGTACAGAGGTAGTACTAGCAAAGGGCACCCCAGTGTCATGTTTTATATCGCCGCCATCTTGACGGAAATGTAATGGCGGCCACACAAATGTTCAAAGCTTAAATCAAATTACGACTAACCTAATCATCCGATCTCTACCAAATTTTGCAACAACATACCTTTATGGAGGGAGCATCCTTTGACAAATCTAATAGGTCATTAGCCTAATAGTTTGCGGATGGCGGCCATCTTTGTGTCAAAATCGATTACCCCTATTAATTCAAACACGGTGAAACCGAATGGAATGAAATTTGGTGCAGAGGTAGCACTAGCAAAGGGCACCCCAGTGTCATGTTTTATATTGCCGCCATCTTGACGGAAACGTAATGGCGGCCACCCATATGTTCAAAGCTTAAATCAAATTAAGACTAACCTAATCATCCGATCTCTACCAAATGTTGCAACAACATACCTTTATGAAGGGGGCATCCTTTGACAAATCTAATAGGTCATTAGCCTAATAGTTTGCGGATGGCGGCCATCTTTGTGTCAAAATCGATTACCCCTATTAATTCGAACACGGTGAAACCGAATGGAATGAAGTATGGTACAGAGGTAGCACTAGCAAAGGGCACCTCAGTGTCATGTTTTATATCACCGCCATCTTGACGGAAACGTAATGGCGGCCACACAAATGTTCAAAGCTTAAATCAAATTACGACTAACCTAATCATCCGATCTCTACCAAATTTTGCAACAACATACCTTTATGGAGGAAGCATCCTTTGACAAATCTAATAGGTCATTAGCCTAATAGTTTGCGGATGGTGGCCATCTTTGTGTCAAAATCGTTTACCCCTATTAATTCAAACACGGTGAAACCGAATGGAATGAAATTTGGTACAGAGGTAGCACTAGCAAAGGGCACCTCAGTTTCATGTTTTATATCGCCGCCATCTTGACGGAAACGTAATGGCGGCCACACAAATATTCAAAGCTTAAATCAAATTACGATTAACTTAATCATCCGATCTCTACCAAATTTTGCATCAACATACCATTATGGAGGGAGCATCCTTTGACCAAACTAATAGGTCATTAGCCTAATATTTTGCGGATGGCGGCCATCTTTGTGTGAAAATCGATTCCCCCTATTAATTCGAACACGGTGAAACCGAATGGAACGAAATTTAGTACAGAGGTAGCACTAGAAAAGGCCACCTCAGAGTCATGTTTTATATCACCGCCATCTTGACGGAAACGTAATCGCGGCCACCCAAATGTTAAAGGCTAAAATGTAATTACGACCAACCTAATAATCTAATCTCTACCAAATTTTGCAACAACAAATCTTTATGTGGGAAGCATATTCTGACCAAACTGCTAGATCATCAGCCCAATAGTTTGCAGATGGTGGCCAAGTATGTGTGCAAATCGATTCCCCCTATCAATTCAAACACGGTGAAACCGAATTGAACGAAATTTGGTACAGAGGTAGCACTAGCAAAAGGCACCTCAGTGTCATGTTTTATATCGCCGCCATCTTGACGGAAACGGAATGACGGCCACCCAAATGTTAAAAGCTTAAATCAAATTTCGACCATCCTAATAATTTGATCTCTACCGGATTTTGCAACAACATGCCTTTTTGTGGAAAGCATCTTATGACTGACTACAAGGTCATCAGCCCAATAGTTTGCAAATAACGGCCATGTATGTGTGCAAATCCATTCCCCAGATCAATTCAAACACGGTGAAACCGAATTGAATGAATTTTTTTACAGAGGTAGCACTAGCAAAGGGCACCTCATATTCATGTTTAATATCCCTATAGCAAGTGGTATTTCAACAAGCTACTACAACCAACATTCAATTATACTCCTTGAAAAGGACAAAGAGTTATAACAATACCCATGCATTTAGGAGAAAGTAGGCTATATGTTCTTTACTGAACATCTTGTTGTTATTGAGTTGTCACCACCCAAAATACCCTATAACCAAGGCTTTTCCCATAATCTTGCCAGAGAAGCATTTCGTCAAGTGGTTGATAACATCATAAAAACAGCTAATTTGTTTTTATAATATAGTAGTCATGCGCAAACGATCGCGGTCTGTAATAATCGCCGGTTGACATCAATACATTAACCTAGCTGCACATTGCAATATTCTTATAAAACATTGTGGTCAATAATGTTATTGTGTAGTTTCGTTTTTTTTTTCCAAAGTTGGCTGCAAATACACAAACACAATGCCATTATAAAACATTGTGGTCAATAATGTTGTTTTTGCTGGGGGGACCCCCATACCCCCCCCTTCGATAGGTTGGTATTTTTATGTTTACCAATATTGGCTGCAAATTCTGTTTAATAATGCCTCACAGACATACTATATGAAACGTCAAAAACAAGACCTATAGGCCGATAGGTCTAATACAAAACATTGTCATATCTATTTTGCAGGTGTTCATGTAAATGCCAATTTGTCTAAATTTTACCCATCCATTACTATTTTAACAGGCGTATTCCCCAACACCGTTCCTGACGTAATATTATCGTTTAGACAACTTTCCTATTTAATGCAACAACCAAAATATAAATATGAACAACGTAAAAACTCACCGATATATTCCAAATGCTGTATTATTCCACATGTACAAGGTAGAAGCACTAATTTTCCACCACAAATAACGGATTTTATTTTAATGCAACAACTTCAGGATTTAAACAATTTTAATACAAATCGTCAACACAATCGAGCACACGACACTGCTAATATCAAAATCTTGTTCTATAGGTTATACGCGGGAATATTTATTTTAATATTACGCTTAGAAAACGCTAAGGAGTGACAATACAAAAATGGCGAACAGGGATTAATAATTATTCAAATTACGGTTACAAAACTCAAATCTGGTGAAGTAAAAAATGGACATCCTTATCGGACGAAAGCGCGCGCGAAACTGACGTATGAATCAGCTGACTCCCAGCAATCAAAGAGAGTCAATATCGATACGTAACATGACTCCCGGCAACCAAAGAGAGTCAAAATCGATACGTGCCGTGACATCATGGTGACGTCACTGATATCCCTAAAAACTCACTAGACGCGGCTGTATCGCAATCTACAGTTCAACCAGTCAATTTACACTGGAAAATTTAGATTGCTGGCCCTAACCCATTCTCACTTATAAAGCGGATAAGGAGATCAGCAGCTACCGGGTCATCGGCTAATATAAGTTTTAGTGTCATCTGCAAACCAAGGTTTCTTCGTAAGTCAGCAAGATCCACACACTTGGTTAAAATGTGGGCCACGGTGAAAACGGCTCCACAGGTACAAAGTGGGGGGGTCTTCCCTTCTCATCAGATACGAGTGGGTGGATCTTGTATGACCTATCCTTAGCCTACACAAAATTATGGACTCTCTCCGTGACCGGAAAGAGCTCCGCCACACGCGAGTAGTTCCCTTGATCACTCTCAGTTTACTGGGCAGTGGGTCAGCTAGCCACTGACTCTCCCAAAAAGCCAGAACATGTAGGCGTAACTGAGAGCGAATATCTCTAGCGGGTACCCCCATTGATCAAGGTGGTAGTAATACCGCCTCCTTTGCAGCTTGATCCGCTAACTCATTTCCCGCAATTCCCATGTGGCTTTGAAGCCACAGAAAGGTGATTCGAGTGTCAGCGTGGCACAGTCAGGCTAGTAAAAAAAATTATTCATGGTGAGACAAAGCTATTGGTCGCTACTAGGTGAGACAACAGTCTGGGCGAAACCACTGGTCACTACTAGGTTAGTGGTTAGTCAACAGTCTGGGCGAAACCATTGGTCGCTACTCGGTTAGACAACAGTCTGGGCAAAACCATTGGTCGCTGCTAGGTTAGACAACAGTCTGGGCGAAACCATTGGTCGCTACTAGGTTAGACAAACAGTCTGGGCGAAACCATTGGTCGCTGCTAGGTTAGACAACAGTCTGGGCGAAACCATTGGTCGCTACTAGGTTAGACAAACAGTCTGGGTGAAACCATTGGTCGCTACTAGGTTAGACAACAGTCTGGGTCAAACCATTGGCCTGGATAAAGATTATTAATGAGCGACTACCCCCACTGTGCGCGACTAAAACCAGGGGCGTTTATATTAGCAATTATTGGTCTAGGCGAAAACCATTGGTCTGCCGGATGTGATATAGTACTGAATGCGTGGCGTTGGCAATACCGTACTTCATGCTAAAAGTGGAGGAGTCAGCTGTCAATTTCATCTAAGTCGTGATCCTATTTGGGATGGCTGGGTGGGTTACAGACAACAGAGGAGTTAACATCTATAACTAGCCTATACCATCTCCAGATACCATTACTACAGGTATTTTGGCTAATTTCAGTAGTTTAAGAATTTTTTTACTTCAGTTCAGGTAAACTCCACTCTTACCCAAATTTCAAAGGAAATTGAAAAATCAATCCGGTCTTAATCTGTTTGCCTGCATTTCGCCCGGCTGTGTGTACCATTGGAATCGTGAGTTGATATGATACACCTCACCAAGACGCTGGCCAGTACATACTAAGAACGCTACTACAAGGTCCTATTGCAACTACACCTTGAAGTCATATGAAGATAACAGTAGTTTATTTAGCATAGTTATAATAATATCGTATGGCCTCGGGTGCCAGGTGCAAGCTTTGTTAATTGACACCCAGAGGGCAGCTTGCGTGTCGAATTTTAATGCTCCTTGGAGCGCTATGAATGTCAAGGTGGTTAGATATCTAAGCTCCTTGACGCTATACCGCTTTCTAGTAGAGAAATAGGGAACTTTGTGTTGGCGGAAAATCCCGAGATTAATTTTGCCATTATGAACACGGCCTACTGAATTCAAATGGGTTCTTGAACATGCCAACAACGTACGACATGAGTATCGTGATTTTTGTCGCCTTTCAAAAAAAAATCACTTACCATGGCCAGGAGCGAACCTGCAAGCTTGGGGTTGGTAGTCCAACACTATAACCACACACCCACCATGGAAAGCAGCATAGTTATAAAGTCATGCATTCGAGAAGCTCACCATATCCAAAACTTCAGCAGAAATTAATTGAACTAATTAAAAAAATATACTTGCTCAACCACGACCACGATAGAGCGCTGCAGCATATCCGGAGATCGGAAGGTTCGAATCCCGGCCAAGACAGCGCCTATCCTAAGTGCGTATTTTCCCCAGTTATTTTTTTCCACACTCCCTCCAGGCAAAAGCCTTGTTTTCAATTCAATTCCTACCACAGAAACACAGGTCATCAGACAAATTGAATCCAAGTACACGATACTGATGACAGATGTTTCACGAAATAAACTTCATCCCCGATAGGCTACAATCAAACGTCACTTTTTGCAGTTAGCCTATCTTAATTCACATGAATCAAAAGCAGCTATTGTCATAAAACCATCGGGGTTAAAGGAGAAAAATCTTCCTTTTATGAAGACAGTCCCATGCAATGAGTTTGTGAAGCTCACCGTATCCAAAATATCAACAGAAATGAATAGTGTGTCATTTCTACTCACATCGTTATAACTGCCAAGTTTTATCTTCAATTCGGCAAGCAACTGTACCACATCTGGTGGCTGAAGACGCTGAAGTAGGACAAAAGACTCCTTCAAATTCGCATTTGTCATTTTCTGAACTTCATTTGCGAAAATCAATAATCTCAATAATAACAACCAGTACCAAGACAATATTGTATCTCGTTTTGCCAGAACAATCCACAACATAAACAACAAGATGAAAACCTGTCACATTATACCAAAGAATAAACAATTCTAGCACGAATTATTTAATAAGCTATTACTATAATAAGTATAAAGTAACAAAAATCAAATTACAGGAAATTAATTCATTATCTTAAGAAAAGAACGCAGGTCTGGATTACATAGAAATGTGTTTTTATTTTTATGTTGTAGCCAACTGTTCACTTTTCGAGGGGCGAATAGAGGTTATGTCGTTAATTTGAAACGGTTGCCCAAGGAACGAGAACGATCACTGCTACCGCGACTTGTTTAGGCGTTCCGTATGGTGTACTTTGGTTAATACAAAGGCCAGAAACGTGGGAGAGTCATTTTATTGGAATTTTAAATCAAAGGGGCTCAGACGAGGCTTATATCATCGAGCTGATCGAGCCCAGGACAGTTGAGTTAATTGATGCAGAAATCTTAAGGGAGGAAATAATGAGGGCGATACAACAAACCAAAAGTAGCAGGACCAGATAAAATCTTTCCGGAACACTTTACAGAGTCTGCAGGCATCCTGATAGAACTATCGACACAACGACACTCCTACTAATCAAATGTTTACAAACAGGGGAAATACCAGAAAAATGGAGGACAGCAACCATGAAAATTCTTTACAAAGGAAAAGGTCCATTCTACAAAGCCGGACTCATACAGAGGACTTGTCCTGGAGAATGTCCTGTTTAAGGTTTTTACAAGAATTATCAACGAAAGGCTCGCCATTCTAACAGATCCCTATATCCCAGACTCTCAGTTTGGATTCAGGAAGGGGAGAAGCACAATACAGGCTGTGAATCATCTAATGCAGGAAATAGAAGAAGCAATACGACACCCCAAGGGAAAGTAAGCCTACTGTGCAGTATTCGTAGATTACAGAGAAGCCTTCGACCTAGAGAACAGAAGAAAATTATTAGAAAAACCGGGGGATATTATAGGAAAAAGCCACCCACTGACTATGATACCGGGTAATACATAACATCTTGAAATACAATCAGATCGAAATTAGTAAGTTAACAAAGACATAGGCTCAAGGAAAATAAAGCAAACCAACGGCGTCATGCAGGGTGACCCTATAAGCCCTACTCTGTTTAATATCTTGACGGCAGACATCATGTCAATCCTAAAAGATACCGGTACCGGTAGCTCGAAGGCTACAAGTACAAGAAGTACAAGCAGTCATAAAGGAACTCGAGAAATGGACGGGGCACCTTCATATAAATAAGGAAAAAACTGTTCAAATGGTGTTCAGGAAAGGAGGGATACAAGCAGCAAAAGATTATATAATGTTAAATGGTGCCCCGCTCGAAGTTGTAAAGAAGTACAAGTAGGCCTATTCGGGAATCACCCTGCAACCTACAGGATATTCCTTCAGGATATATATTCAAGAAAAATCCGCAGCGGCAATTAGAGCCATTTATAAAGTGAGAAATACCGTATAAGTCAGCTGTCAACTGACACAGCGATGCTACTCTTTCACAGTGCAATAGCTCCAATAGTCACCTATGGTGTAGAAGTATTATGGGAAAAACTTACATTTAGCGACTTAACAGCAATTGAAAAGGTGAAAGCGTATTTTATGAAGAGAGTGCTAGGTGTGAGCAAGGAATCCCCCTCCAGACTACTATACGTTCTTATGAGGGAAACCTTCTCCATAGAGGACATACGGTTAAAATACTCTCTGCCGCCTACCAGATCAAGCCAGAGGCTGCAGAGGGTACGTGAAGTGAAGAGAGAAGAGATTGAAGAGGAGTTCTACAGCACGAATGCCATGCGTGATAGAAACTGGGCTAAAGAATGTCACGAGCAAAGGCATTTTGTTACCAGGCTGGCCATATATGGCTTTCACCACACTATCTGAGGTAATACCACCTATCACAAACCAAAGAATGAGTGCGTTTGTACTAGAGCTGGTAATAATAGTTGTTCAATTAATCGATTAATATCAGAAACGATTAATCGAACATTAGTACAATCGAATAATCGATTAATTGATTAGTAGACACGAGATAAGAAAATAAGTTTTGAAAATAGTTTAAATGAGAAGTCATCGCTTAAGTTGAGCTTATTTTGGGAATGATGTATAGAAATCTATAAAAGTTAAATATTGCGTAAAGATACGTGTCCTTCCTTGTTTATGTTAACAATAACCAAATAACAGTCAGTGGCCGTGGAAGGACAAGCATCAAACAAATTGGGACGGGTTTCAGGGAAAGAAAACGAGGAGTTTTCAGCAGAGCTTTTGAATCTTGTTCAATTTTTGTTGGGAAGGCTGTTTACAATTTAGGACAGGAACATTTTTGTTTTATTCGGGTTTAGCCTAATTTCCACAAAGACCTGTATGTTGTAACTCTTCAGTCGGTCAACTTGAATTTGCCCAAAGACTGGGCGGAGTACAATGTATAAAATATATGAATTATAAGTAAATAACACTCCTGGAAACATTACATGTGTAGTTATGATCACTATTACAATCACTATCACTATTACGTAGCCACACTCGAATGCTCCGAGTGGGTAAGAGATTTCACGAGCCCTTCATCCGGAAAGCCACCGACAGCAAGGAGGTTCAGTCATAGTTTGGGTGGAATCATGTTCGGTCAACGTATGTCTCTAATTCCTATCCACGGTAACATGACTGGTCTGGTGTATAGAGACAACATCCTTGAACCTGTCGTTGTAGGATTTGCTGCCACAATGGGTGAGGGCTTTACACTAGTGGACGAAAATGCTCGTGCCCATCGAGCTAGGGTGGTCAATCAGTTCCTTCAATTGCATGTCATTCAGAGAATTGAGTGGCCTGCCAATTCAGTGGAAATGAATTGTATTGAACATGCATGGAAAGAGCCCAGACGTACTACTGGGGTATAAGAAGCGGCCATTTTGGTTCTTTATTAAAAAATAAACTAGTATAAGGTACACGAATCCTTTAAAGCTTAAGGAATGTGGGGAGGCGTGGGAACATGTGAGAGACAGACAACAAAACGCTGAGAAAATGCAGACACTCTCTGTTGCTAAGCTGACTGATAAACATTGAGTTAGTAATGCACTCGCTGTTTTAGCAATCAGATGTGTACAGTAGAGCTCTGAACTGAACTTTGGAAGAAAAATACATTTGTTTTCGGTTAGTACATATTAATGATTATTTTAATGATGTAATGCTAATGAACCTTAAATTTGTAGTTATTGATAAGGTAATTAATTATTTTATTTATTTATTTGTTTTCAGATAACCGGTATACCTTTTGTGTCTGAGAGAGAAACCATTGCACTTTTGAGCCCACTGGGAGGAAACAGCAACAACCCAGTACAAGTTAAGGTGAGATTTTTTAAACTAACTTGTCTTATTTTTGTTTGATATTTTTTATTTTTATGAAATGCATGTATAACCTGAATTTAGGTATTTATGGCGGTTAATTTAATTTATTTTTAGAAAGTTGAAAAAAAAAAAAGCTTTACTGCTGTAGCAGTCGTTGAAAACCCGCGACGCACTAGAGTGGAACCATTGCCAGCCAGTAAACTATTTAAAACTCAAGTAAGCCTAACTTAAAATGCTATTCCATTTTACCACTACTGAAAACCCCTAGACAAGCAGTTACTTGGGAACCCCCACACTTCGGAATTAAAAAAAAAAAACATTAAAATGCATGCGCTGTTCCCAGCTGCGTTGTGACTGAGAAACTCTTTGCACCTTATGTGCAGGGGTATATTTCAATTCTCGTGTGTGACATCTGTGAATGCCTCACGCAGAACTGTACCATCTTGAGTATATTCCAAGAAAACTTTTCTTTTTTCTTTTGAGCTTTTCCTAATGTTGAAACGACGTGACGATACGAATATATTTAAGTTTGATGATATCAAACTGTGCTGGAGAACGGTCATTCAGTAAACTGAAGCGGATAAAAGATAATTTACGTACGACTATGCCCCAAGAAGAAATAGACGATTGAAGTATCATGAGTATGGGACATGATAAGCTGCGAACTCTTCGCTTTAAGGGCATCATCCACCAGTTTTCTGCAAAGAGTTATTGTAAAATGTTTTCTTCTTCTTCTCCTTCCTAGCATTTATCCCGCATTGCAGGGTCTGCTTTCTTGTGCATTTGCTTCCATTTATGTCGGTATTTGGCTTCCCTAGGTAGAACATTCACCGTGCGCATGTCTTCCCGTAAGGTGAGCCAGCGCTTTCCTGGTCGTCCTCGTGGTCTACGGCCTTCAGGACACAAATCTAGTACAGTATTCACAACTGATGAATAGTTGCTGCGTAACACAAGGCGATACCATCTTAAACAACTCTCACTCATTTTATCAGTTATTGGAGCTACACCAAATGTTGCCCGAACATCCTCATTCCTGATACATACATACATACATACATACATATATTTATTTGCAGATGTGGACGCTGTCCATGGTGGCAAATTACAAAAACTAAGCAAAATAAATCATTCATACAACTGCAAAAATACATTTTAGATACAAGGATTAATTGGTAGAAGAAAATAATAACATAGAAACAATTATAAAATAAGAATAAGGATAATTTGCACTATTCTTCATCCATGCCATGTCACTGGCTCCTGATCTGGTGCTTTCTCACCAACTCCTTAAATTGTCCAACATTAGAAGGCAAAGGGCTGAAAATGTCCCCTGGCAAACTGTTCCATTCTACTTCCCCACTCACAATGAAAGAATATTTGTCCCAGTTACTATTCCACTGACTTAATTTTAATTTACAACAATGACTGTACCTGCCCATATATGAACCTTCCTTTCCCAATCTCTCATGAATGCCTTCCCATGCAATTTACCCCTTGTAAGCTTAGAAAATACCCCCTAGTCTTGCTCTTGAACGTCTACCAGCCAGACTTCTCCATCCCAAATCCTGGATCCTCACACTACTCGTCGATCTGTGGTCCTCCAGCACATGCCTGGCGGACTTTCTTTGTACTCCTTCCAATTCCTTTATTAAATACATTTGGTATGGATCCCACACTCCCCCAGCATATTCCAGCAGAGAACGGACTATGGATATGTGTGCCCTTTCCCTAATCTCTCTGCCAGCCCCATTAAATACTCGCATAACCATATGTAGTGACTTGTATGCTTTCTTTACTATATCCCCTATGTGCTTACCCCAGTGAAAATCTCCCCCCACAGTTACACCTAAATACCTACATTCGTCCCCAAATACAACTTTATTTTCCCCAATCCCCAGTCGTCCAGATGATTTATCCTCCTGTATACTTTTTTTTGAGACGTTTCGGCCATCAATGGACCACGATGTTCTTCACTCGTATGATCACTGTAATGCTTGTTTTCTTGTCTGCCAGTAGATCTTCATTCTTGACGAATGTTCTGCTCTCCTTTCTTCCGTCCACTTGCAGTGAGGGCGAGGCATCACAGATGTTAAAGGGTGTAGATTACTGGTTGATTTAACCGCCTTTCTGAACAGGTTCCTATCCCAAACCAGAGCTTGATTGATTCGAGCTTCTGTTAGGTCCTTTTTAACTTGCATCGACCATTTACAATAGGTTTTTTTTTTTTTTTTTTTAGATATTGATGAGTGGATTCGATATGAAAGTTGATGATGCTCCATCCGCTCCAAATGTCCAAAGAAAGACATTCTCCTTTTTCTCATCACACTCACCAAATCTTCTATATGTTCAAATAATTCATTGTTATGTCTTCTTCTGTAAGTACCATTATCATTAACAGGTCCTAATATTTTCCTTAGAATTTTCCGATCCTTAAGTTCTAATTTTCTCAATGGACCTTTGTTTGTCATCTGTAAGCATTCTGCGGCATACAGTGCTGACGGCCTAATTACTGTGTTATAATGACAAAGTTTGACATTCCGGGACAAGCTTTTACTTTTGTAAATGTTTTTGCAGGTTTGAAAGGCACCTTCCAATTTGTTACATCTGCTCTCAATGGCAGCTATTTCTGAATTATTAGGGGTAATCCATTCCCCTATGTATTTAAATTTTCGGACTTTTTTGATTTTTTGGAAGACCAATCGTGATGAATTTTGAGGCATCTTTGACATTTGTGATAAAATTAGTTTTATGGAAGGCCACTTTAAGTCCAGTTTTAGCAGCTATGGTTTGTAGTTTATTAAGTTGGTCAGTGGCCTCTTCCATTGTATTAGCGAACAAAGCAATGTCATCTGCAGAAGCGAGACAGTTTATATTCAGGTCTTCTTTTTTATAACCAATTCGAATACCATAATTATTTGGTAAGATTGTTAACCATTCTCTTATAATTTTTTCCAAGACACAGTTGAACAGCATCGGTGATCTCAGATCACCTTGTCTACAGCCAGTCTTGATTGCAAAGGCTTCGGACAATTCACCACGGAATTTGACCTTAGAAATGGTGTTTTCTAAGCTTGCTTTGAACAAATTAATTGATTTATTGTCTAGGCCAAACTCTCGTAAGGTGTTAATTATTGTGTCTCTATGAATGCAATCATAAGCCTTTTGAAAGTCCACAAAAATCACAACATAAGGTTTTGATCGTACCGTACAGTAGGAAATTATGGTCTTAATGTTATGAATTTGTTCAGGACAGGATCTTGTTTTCCTGAAACCAGCTTGATATTCCCCTAACTGACGGTCTAATATCGGTTCTGCTCTGTTCAGAAGAGCCCTTGCAAATATTTTGTATGTTACGATATCAGTGAAATACCTCTATAATTATTTGGGTCGGATTTATCCCCTTTCTTATGTATAGGATGAATGATGGCGGAAGTCCAATCCTCCGGCAATTTTTCACTATGCCATATTTCTTCAATGGTTTTCTGGAGACAAATGATGGAGTCATTATCTGCATATTTCCATAATTCAGCCACAATACTATCCTCCCCAGAGGCCTTATTATTTTTTTATCCCCTTGATGATTTGTGTTATTTCTTCGACAGAGGGTGGTGAGCTGTCGTGGTATGCAACGCTAGGATAGAAAGCAAGTTGTTCAGTAGGTATGTCCGTGTTCAAAAGGGTTTCAAAATATTCTCCAAAGGCTTTAGCACAGTCTTTATTATTGAGATTAAGTTTAACATCAGCTCCTCGGATGAGAAGAGTAGGGGCGACGTATTTGGACAGTTGGTGCTTAAAAGTTTGATAGAAATCCCTTGTTTTGTGTCTTTGAAAATCATCTTCAATTTGAATAATTTGTGATTTGTGGAAATTTCTTTTTGCCAATTTTAAAATTTTACAAGTTTCTTTCCTGATGCAGAGAAAGTTCTCAAGGTTCACATCGTCTTTCTTGTTATTCCACTTGATCCAAGCTTTTCTTCTTTCCTCTATTGCGTGATCACATTGATCATTCCACCAAGGGTGCTTGCGCGTTCTATCAAGAGGAATGGATTCCGAAGCCGCAGTAACAATGGCGTTCCTTAAAGTAGACCATGTTCCATCTTTTGGTTTGTTGTGGAGTGTTTCCACAAAAGTGTTATTTGACTTCAGACCACCGATGTTGTACTTTTGCGTTTTGATTCCCTTTCCAACATTCACTGTATTGTTCCTAAACGGAATACCTTTCATTTTAATAAGGGACAGATAATGGTCTGAATCTATATTCGCATTACGCAGGACCTTCACAGTTTTGATTTCACGATCTGATTTTTTTGATATTGCAACATGACCCAGTTGAAATTCACCCATAAGTGAATTTGGATGTCTCCATGTCTTTGCTTTCCGAGGAAGATGTTTAAACGCAGTAGATTTCAGAACTAGGTTGTTATTTTTGCAGGTATCAATCAGCCGTTCGCCATTTTTGTTTGTTCGTTTATGTGCGGGATAGTTTCCAACTATATTCCTAAACTTTTTCTCTCTTCCTACTTGAGCGTTAAAATCACCGAGTAGGATGGTGGTGTGATGCGCTGGAATATTGTCAATCACGTCTTCTAATTGTTCCCATAATATATTAGTTTGCTCTCGGTCTTTCTTGTTTGACAAGTTCGTCGGTGCATGAAAATTGACCACGGAGTAGGCTTTATTAAGTGATCTAAATGACAATGTGGATAGTCTTCCATTGAATGATGTAAAATCCAGCACTGACTCAACAGCTTTCTTGTGGACTATAAAACCTGTACCACGATGAGGGATGTTCTGTGTAACTCTTGTGCCAGGTATTCCTTTATAAATTCTGAATCCTTGAGACTCAAAAGCTTCTTCATCACAAAATCGTGTTTCTTGCAATGCAGTGATGACAATGTTATGTTTCTCAAGAACATCCAATGTTTGCTTTAGTTTTCCTATCTGAAGGAGTGAGTTTATGTTAAGTGTTGCCAAGTACATAATATATTTCTTCTTACATGACATTGCAGGCTCCCCAGACTCCGCAGGCCTACTAACTCCACAATACGTGGAGGTGGATTTATTACCACCTGGGTAATTACCACCTGGGGTAGATAATCCAATACTTCGCCTCGGAAACCCGGCATTGGAGGCCCGGATTCAATTCCCGGCTCTGCGAAGAAACTTAATTCTCGACTTGTTTACGCCTTGTTAAGTAAGACTCTATCCATTTATTAGCTAGACATCAAGAAGACTGAGTACATGGAGTGTGGGGAATCAAGTGGTGGGTCAGTTACCATCGATGGCGTTGAACTCAATAAAACATCTGAGTACAAAGCAAAGTAAATTTCGATATAATAATTTGTGGGGATGTAAATGTGGATTTCTTAAAACTTGATAGAAATTGTGAATTATTAAACCAGTTGCCAATTGGCAACTCCAGCTATCTGATATGACATCTAGCGGTAAAAATGAGAAACTTACCAAGTAGGGCAAATTTGTCACGTGGTGACAGTTTGTATATGGTTTCTTGTATTGGTAAGCAGATCGTGGTAAATTCTTCGTGTTTATACATAAGTAATAAGTTTTACTCGTTGATAAGAGTGCAAAATGAGTAAAAGCAAAGTATATTGCTCAGTTTATGGCTGCAAGTCGATGTACAAGAGGGCTGCGGATATACGTTTTCATCACTTTCCAAAAGAAGCAAATAGCAATAGCCGAAAGGTGACGATACCAAATAAATACGGGCAACAAGAGCGGGTTGGACCACTCACCACTACACTCACTGACGAAGGACGGGTTGTTCACTTACGCCGAGTCAAGCCGCACCTAGACAGCCAAGCACAGTCTCGCCGAGCCAAGCCGTACCGAGACAGCCAAGCCTACACTAGCCGAAGACAGCCAAGCTTCATCAGTCTGGTATCCTTCCCCGCTCCCTAGTTCATTTCCAATAACCCTACCAACCGTCATCACCTCGCTCTGCGATATCCGAACCATGCCACTACGAGTCATATAGGCCTAATTTGATTTCGCAGGGTTAATACCTACCATCCAAATCAAGCAATTCCTGTCCACCCCGATTTTTAATACAAGTTAAATTTAGACATACTGCTTTTTTATAGTTGATTGTGAGGCGATTATCTTGTGACCATTTGGTTAACTCTCCTGTAATGGAGTCAGCTGACTGCTGTATGACCTGTTTAGTTTCACCTTTTATTACGAGTGTTGCATCGTCCGCAAACAAAATTTCCTTATGTGAATGAACGTTCTGTGTTATATCATTGATATATAGAAGAAATAGTAGTGGGCCCAAAACCGATCCCTGGGGTGCTCCAAATTTAATAATTCCCTCATTGGACAATGTTTCATTAAGTAAGTTGGTTCCATCATCCTTGTGTCTCAAGCTTACTATTTGTTTACGCCTTGTTAAGTAAGACTCTATCCATTTATTAGCTAGACCTCTAATACCATATTGATTTAGTTTTGTAAGGAGGATTTTATGGTCAACAACATCAAATGCTTTCGAAAAATCCAAGAATAGGCCAGATACATGTTCCTTATTGTCAATTAATTTCAGTATACTATTAATACATTCATAAATTGCTGTCTGTGTAGATTTTTTTCCCTTCTGAATCCATGTTGTGAGTTTGATAATATTTTATTTTTTTCTATAAAAGTTATCAGTCTCTTATACATGATTTTTTCAACAATTTTTGCAATACCAGTTGGTAAGGTAATAGGACGATAGTTATCTAATTCATCTTTTGAACCGTTTTTGTGCATTGGTTTTACTTTTGATAACTTCGAAATATCCGGGTAAGTTCCTGAGAGAATTGAACTGTTTATTAAGTGTGTAAGTGGATTTATTCTATTTTCTGCACATTTCCTTAAATTTTCATCAGGGATGCCATCAATGCCAGCACAGAATTTATTTTTTAGCTCTTTTATAACTATTCTTACCTCTTCACTTGTGACATGATTTATAAATAATCACTACATATATTTATTTTATTATTAGAATTTAGTGTATTTACCTGGGATTTATTTAATAATTTTTGTGGAATTTCCAGAAAATAGTCATTAAAAGTGTTTGCTATTTCCTCTGGATTATTAATCACTTTATTATTTCTGGTCAGTGAAATGTTCCTTTGTATTTTAGCAGATTTTCCAGTTTCTTTCTTTATCACGGACCTCATAGCCCTGTTTTTATTAGATGATTGGGAAATAAAATTACCACTACGAATTTTCTTTGCTAGTCTTATTACCTTATTTAATATGCTAGTGTATTTTTTCTAGTATAAATTGAATTCAGGTGTTGTGTGGTATTGTTTATATAATTTGTGTAGAAATTTCTTTCTTTGACATGAATTTATAATCCCTGTTGTTATCCAATTGCTAGTTTTGTTATTTTGAACAGTTCTTTGTCTAAAGGGGAATGCTGTTTCAAAATAGTGTTTTAGGGTACTGTTCAATGCATTAAATTTATCATTTACATTTTCTAGTTTATAAATTTCTGACCATGTTTCCTTATTTAATAAGTCATTGAAATATGTAACATTTGTTTCAGTGAATGACCTGCACTTTGATTTTACTCCATTATCATTATTATTGATTGTTTCGGGTACTTCAAAACTCAGTATTTGTCCATGGTGGTCACTAAAACCCGGACAATAGACTTCTATTGAATGGTGATATTTATCTGTATTTTTTAAAAAATTGATCAGGAGTGGTTTTATTAGATTTTGTTATTCTTGTTGGGGTATTTACTGTAGGTTTCAGTCCATAGGAAATTAGTAACTGTGTTAATACAGTACTTCACAATTTCTATCACATTTTAAGAAATCCACATTTACTTCCCCACAAATTATTATATCGAAATTTACTTTGCTCATGTTATTGAGTAACAATTCTAATTTATCTATAAATAAAGGAAACTTTCCTGACGGAGAACGGCTTACGGATACAATTATTAACTTAAACTGCTGTATTTTTACGGCAGAGATTTCAAAATCCTGTTCCATAATTAGATAATCATAAGCTGTTAACTGTTCATGATCTAAATTATATCTTAAGAAGATGCAAGTACCACCATGGCTAATATTAGATCTAGAGTATTTACTAGCTAGTATAAACCATGGGAATTGAATTAATTCGAGTTGTTCCTCTTTCAGCCAATGTTCTGAAATACATAGCCTAGTGCTGAGATGTCTTTAAGTTCATTTTTAAACATTAGATTTATGAAATCAATTTTATTATAGAGAGACTGAATATTCTGGTGGTAAATTTTAAATTTGTTACATTTGCAAGCTTGTGTTGGTGCTTTATTTACATTATTATTATCATAATTGTTATTATTATTATTATTATTATTATTATTATTGTTGCTAGGCAAATCCGAAATACCATTGTTGGACTCAGTTAAATTTGACATCAAAAGATCTGAATGCCAAACCTCACGTTTGGCTTCCTTTACCAGTTTCCCTGCTTCTACTCTAAAGATATTACTGTTGAACTATTCTTACCGTTTGAATTTACAATTTTGCAGATTTCATCACTAAGATACTCTTTTCCTAACCTATTTAAGTGTAGGCCATGCCGAGTGTGGAACTTCCTGTCTAATTTACTTACATCTATAATTTGGACATTTGGAAAACTCTTACAAATTTTATGAATTTTTCCATTTGTAGCCTCTATTTCTACATTTACACATGATTTGGGAATTAAGTCGTATCTCTGCGGAGTGTTTACAATAATGACATTTGTGTTATGCATGGATGGCAATGTACCCTTTAACTCTTTGATTACCTTTTTACTCTCGTTAGTTAGTTTGAGTTGCCAATTCACTCTCTTTGGCTACAATAGCATGTCTCTCCATCGTCATCGGTAGGCTATCAGATGTTCCTGAATTCTGCAACTTCATTAAATATTGCTTCTCTTTCTGAACTAATCAAAAGTTTTCTACTCGTAATGTAATTCTACGAGGCAAAACTTTCAAAACAACTAAAGCAATAAGCCTTAACAATGGGTAACAATATTCGAAGAATGTTATTTTCGTTATTGTACGTATCACCTTATTATATAAAACGCTAAGGTGTATGTTTCACTAAACTCAAGCTCCTAAACCTGAAGGAGTTAGAAGGTGTGCTTTGTACCAAAATCTTCCAAATCGTCTCAATAGTACAGGCAAAATCGTTTATAAAGTTCTTTTAACCCTATATAGGGCAGAAATTAATTGAAGATATTTTATTTCTATTTATATCAATTTCATATTAATTATTTTAGCCTAATTGTATTTTTTTCTTTTTATACATTTTAAAGTTTATGTTTATTTTGTATTTTTTATATTTATAATCTCAAAATTAAGATTATAAATCTATACTTATATAATAAAGCTGAAGAGTTTGTGTGTTTGTTTGTGTTTTTATGTGTTTAAACGCGCTAATCTCTGGATCTGCTAGTCGAATTCGAAAAATTCTTTTTGTAGGCCTATATGATAGCCTGATTCAAGAGGAATAGTTTAGGCAATGAAGCATTAGGCCACACCTCTCAGGTAACATTAAAGATTGATTTTGTTCAGTAAGTCGGAAGAACAAGCGCTCCAGAACGGCTTCAATAACATCGAAGTCTATTGTTGCCTTATAATGCGGGCTGCATCACGTCGCCCCTACCAATGTTCTGGTGCAGAATTGCGAGCTGCTTATAAATTGCAGTCACGGGGAGTAATTAGTGCAAAAAGATTTCTTTGGCCCCTTGAAACAGTTATCATTATGACAATAGTATGCCTCTGTATAAGGGCGATGGTGTTGGTGCAGTATACTGAGGTTATCAGCTGCAATAAGCGTTGGTGATTTCAAATTTACTTTAATTTATTCCGATCCGTATCCTTGAGCGCTCCAGTTCTGTAAAACAAATAAATCCACCGGGCGAAGCTGGGCACTACTGCTAGTTTATTATAATTTTAATTATTATGAGCTTATTTTTTTATTTTTACAAGCATATTTATTTTAATTCTAATTTTATTGTCATATTTTTGCACTCTTTAATTTTAATTGTTAGTCATTATTTAAAAATTAACTTCTCAAGCACCTTAGGTCTAATATTTGGTTTTCAGAAATATTAACACTTCCAAAAGAAATTCGTTGATATATGGCTGAATGATTCAACCATCAGCATCTCTCATAATATACTAAATTGTCCTTACAGGTGGTAAATGTACAGACCACTGACCTATAAAGGGTCGAACAAATAAACAAGACGATAGCCCCTAGCAGAACTGTGTCGCGTACAGCCCGCATAGCACTAGCGTCAGTCGGGTAGTCTGTAAACACGGGGTGCACACAACCCATTATGCGAGAGTTCTCGCATGAGTCCGCTAGTTTCATTATAATAGATGTTCAAAGTACGATCAGTTCCAGGAAGGACATCTACTGTACTACCAATCACTGCCCTTCCCCAGGGTGTGAAGAAGTTGAGACACTGGGCCATGTTCTGGGATGTTGTCCAAAAGGCGAGCAGATGAGAAACACTCGACATCACATTATCACATGGTTCGGTCTCAAATCGCAGTAGCTCTACGTAAAGTGGGAAGTCTATGAAGTAGTTCAGTGTTTGGTGGAGGATGGCAGCACTAGACGAGCGGATATTATAGCTATCAATAGGCTTCTCGAAAAAACAATGGTTCTAGACTCTATTACTCTATTTGAAAAGCACGTTCAGCTAGCTATCGGATAGTATATCTCAGGGGCGTATATAAGGGGGGGGGGGGGGCAGCCCCCCCCCCTCCGAAATTTTTGTCACATATTATATGTTGTTGTTTCCTATGGCTAGCCCGGATTCCAATCCATCAGCTTTCTTGCGTTCCAATAGAGTTGTGTGAGATTTCCTGAAGTTCTAGCAGTCACATCAAGTTTGTTGCAATGTAGCAGGTGCTCCTTATCCATTTTACATCCAGGTTCGTGACAAAGTGTGCATTCTTCAGATCTCAAGATGTTAATTCGTTTCAGATGAGCTGCAAGGCAGTCATGGACAGTGTTAAGTCTGAAGAAGGCTACAGCTTCTCTTCTTGGTGTTAATTTATATTGATCCCATTTAGCATCAATGCCCTTCCATAATTTGGTTTCTGCAGTTTCTTTTGCCATTTCTTCATACCTGATTTTTGTTGTTGAATTTTTCATGATCTTTTTTGCTGACATAAAATCAGTCTGACTGACAGGTTGTTGTAGTGTGGTACCTTTCATTTGCTAATCTGTCTGCCTCTTCATTACCTGCTAATATAACATGAGAAGGGATCCACTGAAATGAGATCTGTTTGTGGAGTGTTTGAAGGGTTTTTATCATACAAAAAAATTCTTTCAGTTCTTTATTTTGAGGCTTATAATTCATATTTGTTTATGAATTAAATTATTAAAAACTAATATACTCGCACTTATCATATACTATTGTTACTAAGCGACGTATGGCATCGTTGCAAAGCAAGGCGACGGTAGAGCGATGTAAATAGTTTTTTTTATTAGATTAATTTATAGTCGCTTTAACTTGGAAAGTCTTATCGCGACTTTCACTGTAGATTTACATTATACAATACAATACAATGCATACAATACATTGAATTGAATACACTATAAAATCATAAAATGAACACTAGAAATAAAGAAAAGTCCCACTACTATGAGTTGATCAAACAGATTTTGAAATAAAGTTCCGAGTCTTTGAAGAACTTGATGAGTTTTTTGAGCTGTGAAAGAGATGAGAAGGCCTCACATATCTTCTTGGGAATGCTGTTGCGCTGGCTCCAGTGGTTGTAGAGAGCACAGTCTGAGATTATGTGCTGCACAGTCAGTACGCTGTTACATGTTGAGCAGATAGGGGGTTGTTTCTTCTCGAGGAGATAGCTGTGGGTGATATTGGTATGACCTATTCTTATTCGTGATATTAGAACTTGATCTTGCCTGGAAAGTTTATGATGGAGATATTGTTCTGTGGTTCCTGATGTTATTTCATGGAGTTTACTGGTAGAAGTTCTAAGCCAATGATTCTTCCACTGTTGGAATACTTTTCTTTTGACGTAGGAAATTATGTCAGTATGAGGTGTAGCTATTGTAGGATCACATAAAGGTACAAGTGTGGCTTCTTTAGCTGCTTGATCGGCAGATTCATTGCCATGAATGCCTCTGTGAGAGGGTACCCACACGAATATGACTTGTTTACCTTGCTTCACCACTTTATGGAATATCAGTTGAATTTCTTGTACAAGGACGTTTGTCGAAGATAGATTCTCTATTGCGTTTAATGCACTTCGTGAATCGGAGTAAATAATAAATGAGTTGTTGCAGCTGGCTGTATTCAAAATGTATTTCATGGCCTGTTTAAGAGCAAAGAGTTCATTAGAATAGACAGTGAAAGATTCAGGAAGTCGAAAAAGCATGGTATGGTCAGGATAAATTATCCCACAACCGATGCTTTCGTCATATTTCGAACCATCAGTATAAATAGCACTGTGCATTGGGTATCTATTGGAGATTTCAAGAAATAATCGATGGTACTGTGATCTGTCAGTTTGGTTTTTAACCAAGTTGTTCAGTTCGAAGTTGACTGTTGGTAAGGTAATTGTCCATGGTGGGATATCAAGAGAATGGTTGGTTGGTTGGTTCCTTAGTTTAGGGGCTGCGACAACGCGGTCATGTAGCCCCGTGTACTTTGGGTGTGTGTAGAATCTGTCTGATAACCGGTGTTAATTGTGATGACTGTATTAGTGTGTGTATCTGTTTTTTAATTCAAGTAGAGACTGCAACTTTGAATTTTCAAATAGTTCCTACTTTTGCCGCCAAACACCACCGTCAACGACTACTAGGCCTAGTTCAGAACTAGCTACTAGACGCCACCGCAGTCGGCTCTTGGCAACGAACGTAGCAACCTAAGAGCGTTGTTTACATTCTTAACCTATCCAATTTTAGTTTCACACAGGTGTAATTAGTGGAAAGATCTTTAACATGCCATAAATCTATGACATGGGACCGCCGGCTTTACTTCCCCTCCGAAGGAAGGCATACTGAGGGATTTTTAACGCTCTTAAAAATCCGACGGCTTCGGAACTTGGATATTCTGACATTGAAGGGCGAAGGTTGTCGTCTTGATTCAGTGTTTGTTCTTGTGTGGCTGTTAGTAGGGAAAACATACGACTTAATGCGTGATTTAGTCATAGTTGATACTTTGAGTGCATATGATTAACTTAGTTGTTGACGTCTAATAGCAAGAGGTGGTTCATTGGCTTCTATTTGCATACTGGTTACTGGACTGGTGTGGAGAGTTCCCAGAGCAATTCGAAGAGCAGCTGACTGGATAGAATCAAGGATCTTGAGGGAAGACGCTGTTGCAGAGTTGTATACTATACTGCCATAATCTAATTTGGCCCTAATAATTGATCTATAAGTATTCATGAGCACTTGATAGTCTGCTCCCCAGTTTTTTGCTGCGAGAATCTTCATTAAATTAATCCGTCGTAGACACTCATCCTTGAGATTTTTCAGGTATGGAATCCAAATTAATTTACTATCAAACAGAATTACCAGGATTTTAAGAGTAGATACTGTCACAATTTTATGACTGTTTATGTTGAGCTCGGGATCTGGTACAGAGTGTTTGTTTTTAGAGAATACTATGCATTTGGACTTTGTTTTGGAGAACTTGAATCCAGTAATCTTGGCCCATTGTTGAATATTTTCAAGTGATTCTTGAAGTAGTTGTTGAGTAGTTGAACTATTTCTTCCAGCACAGAATATGGTCAAATCGTCGGCAAAAAGACAAGCCTTTACTGGCAAGTGGATGTTGGATACAATTCCGTTTATTGCGACCAGGAATAAAGTAACACTGATAACTGATCCTTGAGGGACTCCATTGTCGATTGTAACTTCCTGTGACAAAATGCCATTTGTCTTAACTTGAATTCTGCGATCTTTGAGGAAGTTGTAGATGAAATAGAGCATATTTCCTGAAATGTTATATTCCATCAATGATTTAAGTACATGGTCTTTGAACACCATGTCATATGCCTTTTCAATATCTAGACTAACTGCTATGAGGTGATGGTTGTTTAGGAAAGCTTCCCTAATTTCAGATTCCAAACTTATGAGAGTATCGACAGTTGAACGTCCTTTACGAAATCCACTTTGTACATCACTAAAAAAGTTTATATGTTCAAGATACCATCGTAATCTCCCGTTAACAATTTTCTCCATTAATTTGCACATTGCATTTGTTAAAGCAATTGGACGGTAATTTTCTGCAATTGAGTTATCCTTCCCTGGCTTGAGTATTGGAACAACAATGGCTCTGCGCCATTGATCAGGGAACATCTGAGAGGTCCATATGTAGTTGAAAATAGCCAGAAGATAATTTAATGCGTTTAGTGGGAGCTGTCTTAGGAATTCATAAGGGACCGTATCTGGGCCAGGGCTGGATTTGCCACATTTGTCAAGTTCAATAATCATGTCCTGTAATTGAAAAGGTTCATTTAAATTAGAATTGGAGTCGGAGGAGGTTCTTTTTAGATCAATAGGTTCGCTGGTTTTCTTTATATGGAGAAAATGTTGGTCATAATTGTTGTCACTAGAAATCTCGGAGAATGTGTCAGCTAATTAATCAGCAATGTTTTGAGGGTTGGTTATGAAGGATCCATCATTCGGGTTTCTGAGAGAAGTAATGTGGAACTGGTTATATTTACCATTTACACGTTTGAGTTTATTCCATACTTATTTTTGTGGAGTTTGAGAATTTAGTGAGGAAACAAATGTCATCCACGAGTTCTTTTTGCTATCTTTAATTTGTTTTCGGGCGATTGCTCTACATTTCTGAAATTGGGCTTTATTTTCAGGAGTTGGTTTTCTCTTAAAGACATAGAAAGCATGGTTTTTATTCTTTAGAGCTTCCTTGCATGCGTCGTTCCGCCAAGGTACTGTCTTCTTACACGGGTTGATCTTTATTTTCGGAACACTAAGGTTTGCAGATTTAACTATTGCTTCTGTAAAATCTTGAACAATATCATTGATGTGTAAGATGTGTTTGGAAGGGAAGTCATGTGGATGGGTTAGGCCAATTAAATGGTTGTTGACTATATGATTGAACTGCGTCCAATTTGCTTTATTTAAGTTCCATTTAAGGGTTTGGGGTATCGGGGCGTTGATTGAAGCGTTGTCGTTATTGATCAGTATGAGGAAGTGGTCACTATTTCCGTGGAGCGTCGAATGGACAGACCAGTCAAAACCAGTTGCTATCTCCGGAGTGCAGATAGTTAGGTCTATGCTACTATAGGTTCCATGAGCAATATCGAAACGAGTTGGAGCAGTTGAATTCATTAGAATTAGGTCAAATTCATCTTGTATCTTTTCTATCTCCTTCCCTCTTGCATCGGAGTGATGACTGCCCCATAACGTGTTATGGCTGTTGAAGTCGCCTACTAGAATGAATGGTTTAGGTAGCTGACGGATAAGATTTCGTAGATCATCTCCGTGAAATAGATAACTGTTTGGTATATAAATATTGCAGATACACAGAGAGGGAGGTAGATGCAATGAGACGGCTACAGCTTCCAAATTGGAGTTTAAAGAAATTTCTTTAAGGTATATATTGTTTTTGACATAGGTAGCTACTCCTCCACTTGCATGACCTGCATTAGTTCTGTTTTTATGATACACATTGTAAAGTCTTAGATTAGCAGCAAAATCGTTCCGAAAGTTGGTCTCTTGGAGACAGATAATGGGTGGTTGGTGTTTATTTATTAGGAGTTGTAGGAATTCTTACTGGGATCGATAGCTGTTGATATTCCATTGGAGTAGTGTTGTTGCCATAAGTATGATAAGGAATAGCAAAAGATCCATTTCCATTCTTATAGAGGGAGAGATTAGTCATCGCTAGAATAGTCTAGAGAAACATTGTTATCCATTTGGTCTTCGCTTAGGTTGACGAACTTCAGTAATTTCTTCACTATCCGAGAGCTTCTGTTTTTAATGCTTTTATCGGTGTAGTAGGGGTATAGTTTCTGTAGGGCTTTAGCGAGTCCTTCTATATCTTGGGTGTAATTGAAAGCAATTGCCACCACGTCCTTGACACCTTGGGAATTATCGAGAAAAGACTGGAGTTGTGTGTAACTGAGAGGAGCTAGTGATGGATCAGCTTCCAAAACCTGTTTCACAGGAAGGAGCATATCGCTGATTGTTGGTTTTTGTGGTTCTTTCTTGGGTTTCTTAGAAGTGTGATTTACCTTGTGATTCTCAATTTGTTCAGAAGAGTCGATTTTGGGTCTGTTGCTATTAGAAATATTTTGGTCAGTTCTTTCACTGCTGGCGTGTGACATTGGTCTTTTAAATCCAGGGAAATGTCCAGTTGTTGAGGCAGGACATGTTTCACTATGTCCAGGCACTGTTCTTTCTATTGGAATTTCGGAGAGAGAAATACCATTACAATCTTGGGTTAGAGTTAAGTTTAGGATAGCTGATGAAGTTTCATCATGTGAATTTGTTGGAGGAAGGTCGGAAGTACTGGTTGCATTTTTGGGGTTTATCTCTGTTGTTTGTGGTTTCTCTTGTAGTTTAGGAAATTTGGAGAGGTTAGGTTTGTCAATTTCATGAATGTCGTTCTGAGAGGTTGGTTGATCATTTGGAACTGAGTTGTTAGTAGGAATGTCTTTGGCCAAATGTCCCTCAGTTTTACAAATAAAGCAGGTGGGTGAGTCAGATGATAGGTAAATCCAGTAGTTAGTGCCATCGTATTCAATTTGGAGAGATGCAGGGAGTTTGTCGAAGTCTTCATTTTGGATGTACATTTGTCTTCGAAAGCTCAAAATATGAGAAAAACCTGGGATGGATAAGCCTGCTCTGATAGGGGTAATTTTAGACATGATTTTCACACCAATGTTTAACAATTCCTCTTCAATTACATAGTTGGGTATTACAGGACAAACGTTTGATAATATAATACGCTTGTTTTTTTTTGTTAAGAGTGGTCGTATTTCCAAAGATACATTATTTATTAAGATCTTGGGGTTTGCTAATATTAACTCTTCAACAACTTTCTTGCTAGAAAGAAAAATGCATATTCGTCCATTCGATATTCGTGAAACAAAACGAATGTTGCTAGGGCTAGTGATTTTTCCTACAGCTAGCACATAATCTTTGATACTGATTCCATCTTGGGATTCAATTACGATAGCTTGTTCTTTGGAGGGGAGAGATTGAGCTATAGCAGAATAGCTTGACCTTGGATTTGTTTCTTTGGTGCCGGTAGTTATTGTAGTTGTCATTTGGGTGCCAGATGTACTGTTGTTAAAATCAGGGTTATTTACAGTATTATAATAATTCATTGGTTGGTTTGGTACTTGGTGGGTTGATACGTCAGAAGTTTTTTCATTCGTTGTGTTCGTTAAGAGACGCCGACCTCTATCAACAGAGGCGGCGGCCATGTTGGGTTGATCAGAACAGAGTTTTAGGTTGTGTTTCTTCCACTTCACGTAACTTACAGTAAGGTTCACAAATATTAGGAATAATACTTACAAAAGTGTTGTAGGTATCTAGAATACTTTGATATACGATTCGCGCTCCAATGTGATATCCAAAAACCTCTCCAAATGAGATGTAACTACGGCAGCACGAACCTCGTTAACATTGTCTAGTCACAGCCTTCTCGACTCGATGTAAATAGTGTGACAAGCAGTTTGCTCTGATCTCATGTGTAACAACATAACCTCTTATTACATTCCAGTGCCTTCACTCTTATAAACGTACCAAGAACAGCAACAAGTGCCCTCGAAGCGTGTGACAAAATGTTTTTCCCTAACTTGTATACCTTTATCAAACTTTTGGTAAATTTGCCTCTCTCTGAAGCTACCGGTACTGCCGAACGGAGTTTGAGTTGGTTAAAAACATACTTAAAAAAATCTACTTCTATTCAAAGAGTCACACATCTTACTGACGATGAAGTTATAAACCGATATGGTAATGCTTCAAGAAACCTTGACTTTATATTATAGTGTAAGTTGTAAATCAAAACAGTAATGTTAATTCTTTCCATGTAAACACTATCAAGTGAGCAAGATGATAGTATTAATGAAAAGTAACATAAAATGGTCTTAGTTGTGCTTGACATTAACCAAACATAAAACATAACAACAAGTTGGTTGAAAAAGTGATGCTAGATAGCCTTAAAACTCATAATTTTGCACCAAATTATACAAATGTTTCCCGAGGAGAACCCCGGACCCCCAATTCTTAGGGGCCTATACCAAGCCCCCTAACCTCCGGTTCGGCACCCCCCGAAATAAAACTCTATATACGCCCCTGGTATAGCTATTAATAGGCCTCTCGGGAAAACAATGATTCTAGACCCTACAATTCTATTTGAAAGGCACGTCCAGCAAGCTATCGGATATTATAGATATTAATAGGCCTCTCGGGAAAGCAATGATTCTAGACCCTACAATTCTATTTGAAAAGTACGTCCAGCAAGCTATCGAAGTTGACGACGAGAAGAGGGCTATCTGCCATGTATTATTCACTAAGGGAACCGGGCAGTGAAAATCCGTCAACATTACTTTTTATTGCCTTATCTTACACCCCAGGTCTTCATGAACACACGTAAGTATGGTTTAATTATGTTTTCTGCAGAGCCATTCTCTATTGAGCAAATCAGACTACAAATGCAGCTTCCATCTAGCGCTGCCTATCAGGAACTTCTTGCGGAATTTCATTTAAAAAAGAAAGAAAAACTTCAAAGTCAAGACGCTAAAAAAGACCTGTAATTTGGCACCTCCTTTTGAAATTACTATATTAGAAACCTTCATTGTGTCTGACGAAGATCTTCTTTTTGAAGAAGGCTTGAAAATGAAAGAAAGACCTGTAGAGTTACCAGTAATCAATGTTCAAGTGGGACAACAGGAGTATAGAGCTTTAGTGGACACTGGTGCTATGATATCTATAATCAATGAAGAATGCTATGAGAGATTGAAGAAAGAGAATTTATTTACAGTTTTACCTGCTTCGCCCATGAAAATCAAGGGGATTTTCAAAGACAAGTCGATGAAGTGTAAGGTTCAGACTCTCATGAGATTTGAGATAAATAATCGACAATATGAACACATATTCATCGTGGTGAAGGATAAAAATTTCAATATTATAATAGGAATCAACTTCATTATTAAAGCAAGGGTAATTATTGATATGGACAAGAGGTTGATAAAATGTAATGAAGACGCTAAAGCTAAGGTGGCATTAGAAGAGTAAGATGTACCAAAAAATAATCCAGATTACCCTAGAATGGAAATCCTAGTAACTGTCGACGTGTTATCGAAGTACGTAACACTTGATCCGATTCAGAAGGCAACCTCAGCAAAAGTCCTCAGCCGTTTGGAGAACAGCGTGTTTCCGAAGGTTGGAATACCTGAAGCACTACTATCAGACCACGGAACGCAATTCACGTCCCAGGAATTTGAGACTGCGATGACTAGATTGGGTATCAAACACGTGGTTTCCGGTGTACGTTTCCCGGAGTCAAACGTCTCTGAGAGAATTATGGCAGAAATGTCAAAATATGCTCGTATTTACTGTCCAGAAGACCACGCGAGTTGGGTAAAGTTTGTGCCAAGGGGCAGATGACCTCGTAGTTCCGTCCCTTAAAACAACAATAACTAACTATAGTTTGTGCCACTTCTGGAAGAATGCATGAACTCAACATTTCATGAAAGCTTAGCAGTGAGACCCTGAAATGAAGTCATGAATTATATACCTAAGGACGTTGAGCCCACGAGTGAAGAAAGAATTGATTTAGCGCGCCAGAAGCGGCAGAAGAGGATAAAGAATAAGCGCTATCGTCCGCCGTTCAGAAGGAACGAATTGGTATTAATTAAAAAGCCCACAAAGGCAGACGTGGCGAAGAAACTATACACTAAATTCTCGTATAATTTCTAAGGTTCTACCGTATTGCTAGGATATTTGGTAATAACTGCTATGAGATAGCTAGTTTAGATGGAAGGGAAATAATAGGCCGCTTCAATGCGAAGAACATTCGAAAATACTACAAGAAAGTAACGTGAATGAGTATGAGAATAACGCTACGTATTTGATGTTTATATCTGGATAGCACTACATAAAAGCTTTGTCATCTTTTATGTGAGACGTCAAGATGAAGATGTACCCTTATTTTCCTGTCCAGATTATATAACTTTCCAAGCGCGACATTCCGATCTTGGAGAAGCGAGTCAGCTGGCCGCATCACATGCAATCCCCAGTTGGTACTGTACCCGATAATCCGGAAAGGATCCTGTTGGAATATCCATTGCCCCCGCTGGATTGCCTATTTCTAACTGCTCAGGCATATACTACATTAGAAATCGCTTCCAACATGGCCTTTAGGGATTTACAGACAGCAGTTACCAGAATATTGTGGATTAACAACCAACTACACGGGGCACTCACCTTTATTTACCTCTCGGGGACTGGGACTTCAGCTTCGCCTACACTACATCCACAATACTCTGCTCCTTATATTTAAAACGAATCACACTCCAACAACAATGGAAAACAATCTGAACAAAATGTATTAACAATAGGATAAACTAATCTAGTATAAACAAAATAACATTAAACGAATTTAACAATAGAAATTAAAATTAAAAACACGCAATCATTCACACCTCCTTTCAATTCTACATCTTACTACAATGCTGTATTAAAATTATGAGCATAAATCTTGGCTTGTTCTAGGCCTACAATGCGTAAAAATAAAACGTTTAACGAAGTCTCTTAATGGCATTCCAGACACATGGTTTCATTCGCAAGCCTGCGTTGTAGGACGCACGTGCATTAATTTTGTTTCAACAATGAAATACCGGCACCACGCCGTACTCGAAACTGGTTTACACAATTAATATAGAAGGCGGTGGGATTACACCTGCTTATATTATGTCATCGCTCTCCAATGCTAACGGTGAATCATTCTCGCTAGTCCACAGAGACTGCTTGTGTGTGCGTTTATTAAAAACACGTAAAATTAACATTTAGATCTTACAAAAGTTCACATAACTACTCTGTTTCTTAAACAATCATTCTACAAATTTTTATACACTCTTTCATTCGCACCCCGCAATTGTTCTAGACCAATCCGGTTCCACATTTGCTCTTAATAATGAACAATCATTCATTCCCAAAACATCCGCTCATAAACACACACTGTTCCAAAACAATTGATTAATAAATCCTACTAAATTATTTAGTAATTAAATCATTTCCACAAACATTATTTACATGTAATATGTTTATAATAATATCCATTATCTAGTGTTGCTAACGTGACACTTTCGAGATTCTAACTTCTCGGTTACAATATAATTCTTAACTAAATATATACACTGGTTTTTCACATAACCATCCTTTAACGTTCTGTAGTTTGATATACTGCATACACATCGTCTTATATTGGTTGCATTACACTGTCGGTATAATACAGTCGACTAATTAAGGTAAACTGTACGTAATAACATAACTTCGGGTATAATAAAATGTAATAATTGTATTATAGACATGAGTAGACAATCTTTCTCAAGTTGCATTTCCGCTGAGACCCTCCTGTTAACACAGCTAAATCGTTAATTCACAAGAACTGGACTACTTGTATACAACGGCTCTTATCATGATACATGCCTTTTTTTTAATCCCGGAAACAACAATACTTTGACTTCCTTAAAATGCGGAATTCCCTCGCATGAGCATTCTTCATAGCCCTACAAATCCTCATATAACAGTATATATGGCATAAACAATTATCATCTACTATGTTAAACAATAACCAAAAGGGATTAATTGTTATTAACATATCTTATGTAGGAACTTCTCTCAAATAATGGCATGAACCTCAGTATCATTGCACATGACTACTGGACTACAATTATACATGCGTAAGTTCTTCAAACGAAACTTCCAATTGTAATGAACGATATTAGACAGTCGTGATTAACCTCCTAAAGTTTACTCCACAACAAGATAATTAACTGTTAACTCGTCTGTCGCAAATACATGTAATAAAAATAATACTCCTGTCTCATCTCACTTGTCAAGCTTTAAATTGTTTATCGTTGTAATATGTCCACAAATGACGTGATGTTACACAAATAGGATAAAATAACACACATGTTATTTATAGTGTCAGATAGAATTCAATCCTGACCGGGATAAACTAGCTTTGAATTCCTAGCCAAAGATTTGAATAATATTCTATCAAAAGGTATTTCCTCTAACATATTAAATGAACAAAGCTCTTAGCTTTACAAATAATAAGAAAGGTTTGTCGATGTCGTACTGTTTTTCCACTCTACACAAAGAATGTTCATAGGGATTAAGACTACGTTCTTATCAAACGACTAGTATTTCTTAGATCGTCGATAGTTTATGTACAATAATGATATAACAAGATCATTCGTTGTTTCTTATTTTCTTGAAGTTATATGTCGTTACATTAAAGTGCCCAAATTAAATTTAATAAGAATTTAATTTGAAGCTATGACACAATGTCAGAATACTTGGTTTAAATGAAATTATTAAAATTCGAGAGTCGAAACGACTAGTCTCCTATGAGGCAATATGATTCCTCAAACAAAATTTTTAATGTCAGTTCCACAACTGATCCGTAGAATAAAATTGAAAAATAGATGAAATGCAATCATCTTCTAAATAATCTTGAAATATAAAAATCTCAACACGCATCTAAAGTGTAAAATACATAAAAGCACTGAAATACATGAAATGTGAAAATATAGAAAAATATGGAATAAAATCGCTGAAAAATATGGAATAAGATCGCTGAAAATATGGAATAAGATCGCCGAAAATATGGAATAAGATAGCCGGCTCAGAATGTTACTAATCAAGCTCTATATAACAATTGAGATACACTGATACCTTATTTGGACGAAAACTTGAAGATCTATGTAAGTATTCCCACAATACTTTAGATGTTTCCTCAGTACAAGACACTGACATGGATCTGCATTCGAACCTCGGATCTGCGACCTCAGAGATAAGAAACGTCCTTCTCTGGAATTCACCAACATTCGCCTGGGCTCGAACGACATCCTTCTGGCAAATTCTTCTGTGTTGCTGGGCTACCTTTCCCTAGCATCTTGACAAATCTCTTCTGTAAAGTCTTCATTCTACGTCGTAAATATGTATCAGCTTCATCATTGGAATATAATTATGGAAATATTCATATAAATGGTGAATGAAATATTTCCATTGCGAATTGATGTTATATTCGTGTTCGTAGACTGACGAAAATGCACAAGATGGACCGTACACTACGTCTGTATTCAAGAATACGTTGTCTAACGAAGCTCCATCGTTGTATCATAACTCCTGTTATCGAATATGTCTCTGGCGCATGACTATTTAGTTCATCATATCAACAATATTAATTATGCTGACTGATAACGTTTGAATAATAATAATAATACTAATAATAAGTCATTCTGTTAATGTTTATGTGTTGCGCCAATATTAAAAGTTCTCCGCTACTGTTCACTTGAACTGCGTTCGCCAACTTCACGTTGCAATTTATAATGATATTCAGATTTATTTCCAACACATTTGGAAATGTAACTTGACAGGCTTATATTGTCGAAACGGTAAGTTTTAAAGCGCTCGACTTTTCAGAATATATAGTATGCGACCTGTTCTTTATATATATATATATATATATATATATATATATATATATATATATATATATATATATGCTTATTTAACTTCAGATCTCAATTATATAAGAGATATAATCAATGCAATGTTCCTCGCAACTTCACGTAGAATGGAAGTGCGGTGATCTTCCTCGCGTCTCCACAAGTCGACAGTCGTCGCACTCGGACTAAGCCTTGGGATCTCCGTTAACCCAGTAAAAACACTTCCTCACTCTTCAAAGTCTGCTGGAATAAGAACCTCGATCCTTGGATCTCCCCCTCCAAATCGAATTTTTGGCGGCCATATCAATCTCCCACCATAATTTTAGCGCGTAGATTACTAATGCTTATTACTGCGTAGATTAACCGATCTGCGGTTTTTAAAGTATCAGACATAATTTCTTTTAATATTCTCTTCATTACCAAATAAGAAAATCTTCTTCTAAGGGCCTAAATGCATAATTTCATGTATTTTGTAATTAAAGTTGATCCCGTCTTCAATAAGACCTGTTCTCATTGGCTCTGGGCTGGGATCCAATAGCATAATTTATAACAATATTTATAATATTAATTTCCAAACTCGCTGTTGCTATGCTAAATATAGCCTTCTAGAAGAGTCCATTGTGCAACATATCACGTGATCGGGCTCTCCCACAGTCTCGAGCTTGTAACACTACACTCCCGTGTCACACTTCCAGAAATTATATTTGCTAGTTAAATTTTATCATGGGGACGGAAAATACTCTCATTTTGTCCCTAAATAATTCAATTTACGGGGGCAGTACTTCGTCGAGCGGTATTTACCGAACCTCGCCGAGCACGCCATATGGCTGTACGAGTATGCACGAGACCAAATTCGAGGGTAGAAACGACATTAGCAGTCGATTACGCTGCCAGGCTTTATCGAGGCAGTTACCTGAGTATCATTCATATACATTATGTAGCATAGAAAGCTATATGTACACTTTTGTGTGTGTAAGAAGTCATTACAACATAGCACGGTGTAAATGATAACGTGTCCTCATTGATATGAGCACGATAGAATACCTGAGAAGTAATTATCATACACCAAAACAATTAATATCGATATACGACACGTGATGGTGGGGGGAGTTGAGACTTCCTATAACCTGCGGTCAGGCAGGAACAGACAGATATTACTGCGTTCCGTGGTCTGATAGTAGTGCTTCAGGTATTCGAACCTTCAGAAATACGCTGTTCTCCGAACGACCGAGGATCACTCCTGAATCGGATCAAGTGTTACTACTTCAAAAACACATCGACAGTTAGTAGGATTTCCATTCTAGGGTAATCTGGATTATTTTTTGGTACATCTTTCTTTTCTAATGCCACCTTATCTGTAGCGTGTTCATTAAATTTTATAGCTTGCCACGGTGGGTGAGTGGTTATAGTGTCGGACTACCAATCCCAAGATTGCAGGTTAGTCCCTGGCCATGGTAAGTGATTTTTGAAGGCGACAAAAATCACGATACTCATGTCATACGTTATTGGCATGTTAAAGAACCCATTTGAATTCAGTAGGCCGTGTTCAATGGCAAAATTAATCTCGGGATTTTCCGCCAACACAAAGTTCCTCCATTCTCTACTTGAAAGCGCTGTAGTGTCAAGGAGTTTAGATATCTAACCTCCTTGACTTTTATAGCGTTCAAAGGAACTACGAAATTCGACATGCAAGCTACCCTCTGGGTGTCAATTAACAAAGCTTGCACCAGGCACCCGAGGCCATACGATAAAGAATTAAAAAAATAAAATAAAATAAAACAAATTAAATTTTATCAACCTCTTGTCCATATCAATAATTACCCTTGCTTTAATAATAAAGTCGATTCCTATTATAATATGGAAATTTATGTCCTACACCACGATGAACATGTGTTCATAATGTGCACAATGGAAATGCTTCATCGGCTACAAAACATACGGAGTATCAATTTCTCTACCAGAAAGTGGGCTGGATTTTGGAATATCTAATAGGTTGTTTGCAATTTCTGGATAAAGACTAGAATTGACATACACTCCTCCATCCGACAGTCTCCCATTAGATCCCACATCAAAATAAGTAAACATGTAATTTGCATCTACTGCAGCCAAAAGGACGATGCTATGGGTGCCTTTGTAGTTGTAATAGTGGCTACCACTATTTGGAGGGGCTTGTAGTGCCACATGTTTTCCGTCTATTGCCCCAATACAGTGAGTGAAATTCCATACTGCTGAAAATCCTCTCTCTATTCTCAACCAGTATATGTCAACTTGTGGGACCTGAAATAAGCAAACAAACGCTTCATAGTACCTTAGCTTACACCCAAAAATTATGGTCGAAGGGCCCTTTTAATAATTTAAGTTAAAACCAAAGAAAATAGTAAAATGCCAAAATGTATCATGTTTCAAGATTTACTATAGCTAAACGTTTATTTCAGATTGATGATACACAAGTGGAATTTGACCCTGAAGATATATGTAGTGTTAGCACTGATAGTCAATTTCCTCCTGTAATGGAAATTGATGGGAGTATTCCAGGAACCAGTCACTCGAAAGAATTTCAACCTAAAGGAAAAAGGAAAAGGACTGGTAAAAGCACTGAAGATATTATAGCAGAGGCGTACAGTGCATTCCAGCAAGTGGCACAAACACCAGTGACACCAGAGGATGATTTCGACGTGTATGGGCGTTTCATTGGAAATGAATTGCGGCAATTCAAGAACAATCCGCTCCTTCTAGCTAAAACTAAATTTGAAATAAACAACATTATCTTTAAAAGCGTCGATGCAGCAATTTGATGCAGAAGGTGGTGAAACTATTGAGTTAGAAATTCCGAGTGAAACCAGTTTGTAAAATACATTTTAGCTATATTCTAATGTTTTTTAATTGTAATTATGTGTGCTATGTTTTAGTATAGTTTTATTCTAGTAATGTTTAAATGTTTAAAAAAATCTATTGTAATCCTTTATTGTATGTGTAACATTCTAAGTTCTATTATGAGGTATTCTTAATTTTGTATTTTTAGCTAGATATTCTAAGCTACCTAGTTTTATATTGGTATTGTAATTCTTTTTGTTTAATGAAACTTATTTAAAATGTGGATTGTGGTAAAAATAATTAAGTAATTTCCAGCTTCGCTCCTTGCTGAATAAAACATATCCTTCCATAACCACTTGTACTGTATATCATCAGAATAATAAAGAAAGGAAGCTTGTAGTTTAACGTGACCGTTAATATCGCGATCATAAGCCACGGGACCTCCGTTTTACGTGGAATCCGAACCACAGGACATGGCATTTCACATCGAAAATCTCACATACATTGACCGGGAATCGAACCCGGTCCGCCTTGGTGAGAGGCATACAGCTTGACCGCTGCGCCACCACGCCCCTCATCAGAATAATACAAGCCTAAATAGATTACATAAATATTATCTTTGTTGCTTACCTTTACCAATTCCTTGAGATCGTTGTATAAAGCTTCACATACCTCAGGCACCATAACTGAAATTGCTTGTTTTGATACTCTAGACAAGTACATAAGTGAAGTGTAGGAGTCACCAGTTGCTAGGAATCTTAATGTTATACCTAGCCTGTCATTAATGGAGATGGCTTGCCGATAATTTGTGTCATTTCTTGCAATTTCAGGCCCAATTACTGCCAACAAGAACTGAAAGTCATGTGGAGACATACTCAGAAAGTTTTGAAAGCCTGCTGCATCATGAATTAATACTTCTGACATAAGTATTCTCTCCAAACTTAATTCTAAACGCCTCTCCAATATTTTTCTTTGCCACACCTTGCGTCTGCGCTTTTCTCTAATTGTACTCACTAAAATAATGAAAGCTGCAGCTGTAAGTACTTTCTTCTTCCTGACCCTATCCATTATAACCTCACAAACAGTTCATTTAATGTTGAAGATGTTTGTTAACAAAAGTTTATTTGGTGTGGACATAATGTTGAAGAAGTTTGTTAACAAATGTTTAGTAAACATGTTGAGAAATGTTTTCATTAACATTGTTCATGAACATTGCTCATTAACATTGTTCATTAACTTTGGTGTGGACTAGCCTTAACAACTACTAGAAGTTCACCTATGAGACTTTCCAAAACCTGGTGACTACAAAACCAACATGGCGGCCAAGCGAATTTGAGACATTTAAATAGACTTTTCTCGCGATTTTACTATCCAAACGTAATGAAACTTGGTACAGCAAATGTTTGTACACATTGTAATGCACTGAAGTCTAATTTAGTTCAATTGTTTACATAACCTCAAAATGACGGCTGTGCGAAATATTTCACTGACATACTATATCTCCGAAACTATTACAGATATCACCCTGAAACTTTGTACGGTGATAAAGGGTACTGATACAAGTTTATCTATGTAACTTTCATAAATCTGTAAAGTACAAAACGAACATGGCGGCCAAGCGAATTTGAAACATTTTAATAGACTTTTCTCGTGATTTAACTCTCTGAGCGCAGTGAAATGTGGTACAGTAAATGATTTACATATTGTAATGCAGTGGCATCTAATTTAGTTCAATTGTTTACATAACCTCATGATGGCGGCTGTGCGAAATTTTAAAATTATTTTTTTATTTATTGTGTCGTAATCATGCGATCGAAGTGAAAGTTTGAATAATGAACCTAGGCAATAATTGTCCTTGAATGGTTCATAACTATATGGCCTATACATATAACATTCCAAAATGGCGAGCATCCGAAATATTTAGACAGTTCTCAATATCTATGAATCTTTTACAGCAATCAAACTGATTTTTTTAATGTTCATAGAGGCTATAAACATATGTTCACCTACAGGACTTTCAGTTACCTGGTGAGCACAAATCCAACATGGCGGCGACGCGAAGTATAAATATTTAAGTGGACGTTTCTCGCGAATTAACCATCCGAGTGCAGTGAAACGTTGCACGTTAAATGCTTATACAAATGTTGATCCACTGGCATCTATTTTATTTAAATTGTTTGCTTAATCACCAAATGGCAGCTGTACGAAATTTTAAAATCTCGTTTTTACTTTTTTTGTGTTCTAATCATGCGATTGAACTTTGAATACCACACGTACACAATAATCTTAATGTAATAGTACAAAAATGATAATCCAACCTGGCGACCATCTGAAATATTTAGACGGTTCTCAATATCTACGAATCTATCACAACCTTCAAACTGAAATTTTGTATGTTGATAGAGACAATAAACACGAGTAGGATATATGAAAATAGGCTCTATATTTCTTCATGAAACTACTTGTTTTTCATGTATTTCTATATCTCGAGTTTTCGATAATTCGAAGTAATTTCTATCTCCGGAAGTACTTCGAGATATCGAAGTTCGACTGTATTTGAGGTCAGTTCACTTTCAGATTTATTGTGTACATTTTCAACTTAATAAAGCATGTTTTAACATGTTTTACAAGCTGTCTTCAAGAAAATGTTGAGTTACTAATTACGGTTTATCATGTATATTTATTAACACACTGTGTCTTATCAAGGAGGAGTTGTTGCTTATTTTCGGGGCTGCGACATCACGGTCTTTGGGTGTGAGTGGAATTTGTGTGATAACCTGTCTTAATGTGATGGCTGAATTATTGTGTTATTTTTGTAAATTGGGAATAGCATTGGGAAGGAAGCGGCTGTGGCATTAAGTTAGGAACCATCCCAAGGAGACGTGTGCATATGTTCTAACAGTGAACATTGATAGGTTGCTACGTCCCACAAACCATGCACGGATTAATTATTGTGCTATAGGAACAGCTGCAGTGAAAAGAGAGTGATTTTTTTCATTCGGTTGTATGGTTTTATGTATTGTTGTGGGTGATTCTCGTGAGTCTAGCGAAGGAATCGTAGTTTGCTTTTAATAAAAGCATGATAATAAGTGCATACTGAACCCGTATTTTGTGAGCTTAAGAGCAAGTCACAAGACAGGAGTCGAATGGACATTTACGTGTTATTATATTTATGTTTGGATTTAAAGGGCTCTTTAGGCAACCATCTTTACAGCAAGTATGCAACTCGCTTCTTGCCTAACAAGGAAACTCTTATGTTGAAAAGAGAAAGAGGAAATATCGATCGCAGACAATTTATGCATTGCATTAAATTAAGACATCTGTGGAAATGACACAAATCTAGCCAGAGGACAGACCAGCATAAGAAACAGACCAGTTTCAAAACAAGAGCCGCGCGTCAAAAAAAACTGGGCGATAGCATAACAACCACCAGGGTTGGAAGAGGAAAACGCGACCAGCCACTCTTTTCGACACGTGCGGTATATTGGCGCGAGCCAAAGATCACATGTCTACCAGCAGCCAATCAAATAATTGGAATATGAAAACAGTAATTAGATTGCTGTAATTTTACACACTACTTAGATGAAATGTAATTACATAAAATTGCTTGGAAATGGCAAGGATTTACTTTCATTTCAACAGAATTTTAAGAAGATGCTTCATTTAGCCAGAATTAATATTAGAAAGGACACTTGAATTCTGACAAGACTCCGTGGCTTAGGTGGCAGCACGCCGGCCTCTCTCCGCTGGGTCCGTGGTTCAAATCCCGGTCACTCCACGTGAGATATGTGCTGGACAAAAGGGAGGCAGACAGGTTTTTCTCCGGGTACTCCGGTTTTCCCTGTCAACATTTCATTCCAGCAACACTCTCCACTATCACTTCATTTCATTTGTCATTCATTTAATCATTGCCCCAGAGGAGTGCGTCAGGTCTCGGCAGCCGGCACAGTCCATATCCTCGCCGCTAGATGGGGGCTTCATTCATTCCATTCCTGACCCGGTCGGTTACTGGAAGCAGGCTGTGGATTTTCATTTTCACTTGAATTCTGACCTCTATCATCGCAGGAAGGAGGGAGATTTCAGAGCAACCCTCAAGACGGTATTTCGTAAGTCTTCGAGCGGGACGGTTGTGCTAGTTCCAGCCAGAAGAAGTACAATAGTATACGAATAATTTTACAGCAAGGACCGAGGTATCGACGGTCATCTTAGAGTCCATCGACGGTGAACTCAATTCTATATACCTAAAGGACTTCGAATAAATTCTTCAGATCTCCGCATATATAGTACGAGTGAATTAAATGAAATTCTACGAGATAAAAATCTACGCAACGAATAAACACATTATTAGTGTACGGAATTCAACATTACAACAAAATTTGTTGAAAATTATCAAGCACCGAATTATACCAACATTATTAACGAGGGTTATTCAAAAACTATTTACGCAAATTTTCAACCCAATTGAATCCATGATAACCAATTGATATCTACAAACAATACAACGACGCCAAATATGAATTATTACCAGAATTCAACGAGGACATTGCTCATTCCAACTTCAGGGAAGAGCGTGATGCAGTACTAAATACATGAAAGCGAAACTTAACCGACGATAAGATGAGGATCATTGGAGTGGCATAACTGAATTATGGACGAGTCACCTAGTAAGATGTGAACCGCACTACTACACCACGGTTCACACAAATGGAATCTCATTCTAAATTTAATTGATTTCCTTTACCAACCGGGAAATTCAATTAATTATTTTACTAACGAATACTATAAGGAGTTCCATTCTACAAGAACTTCAAGAAAGCAGACCTTTGAAGAATGTAATCGACAGTTCTATCTACCTATAGAACGGAAGCGAGACGAGTTCCTTCCACTATTGGGAAAATGTAGATTCAGGACAACCGACTACACGACATCAAACCCAGGACGAAGATGCAGACCAGGTTTTCAACGGGCAGAAGGTAGAGGAACGTCTTAATATATTTCAGTAGATTGATGATATTTGTGGATGTTCATTTGACCATGACCATATTGTAGGAAAGATCTATCTATCGTAGATTCCCATTTCAAGTTAATTTATTTAGAATTTTCAGATTAAATCAGTTTCGTTATTTTTATCGGCCAGTTGTATTTTAGAATTTTCCAGCGTCGTAATTTTTATGATTAGATATTATTTTTAATATTTGAGAAATTTTATCGACAAAGTTTAGATATTTTTCTCGAATATAGTGTTATTCGATTTCGATTCAGATCTACTTAGATAGAAAAAACAGCATTGATATTAGATTTGAGAAGTCGTGTGAGACTTGATCTTTGTTTGGCTATGAACCAAAAAAAATAAAGCGATATGAACTATTATTCGAAAATATGATTGTTTAATGAGACAATTGACAATTCTAATGTTATTAAAAATATTAACATTGAGTTAATGATAACAATTTGATGGAAAGAAAGAAGTAATTGTAACTTCTACACTTAAGAAAGATCAGAGAGGCGAGACGAAATTGTATTTTTATTGTATATAATGTTGATAAACAGAGATTCAATATTAATGATTGTTTAATAAATATCAAGTCATACGTTACAGTATAGAGGAATGTAAAGCCCGTCACTACTAATTTACTATGATGGAATTGTTTCAGTCAAGCATACTATTGAGAACAGCTGATGTCGAAGTTTAAAAAAACAATTGAAGCACAGGAATTATGTAGACAGAATTGTTAGTTTGGTCTACCAGTATGTGAAGAAATGTCCAAGAGTAATATCTTATTGATCATGGCGACAGTAAGACCAAATTTGTAATGGTATTATGGAAGTGTATGCGAGTACGTTAAATATTCAAGAAGTCGACGAGCACATTATCGTTAAAAGAAGTTATATTGTTGAGGAGAAAAAATATGTGCTATGCTAAGAAAGCCAAGGAAGACTTGTATAAGATAAATGGATATTATTAATAATTCGAGAATGTAACAAGACGAAATACGTAAGTAACAGCTGATAAGAAGGCAACGTTATTGCAATGCCACTGTAAGAATTGACAAGAATAGATCAAGGAAGGATGTTTTTGAGACATTATCGTCATGAATACTTAGCAAGATTTTGACAATAACAAGGATTAGCTTAGTTGCTTGTTCAGATGTTGTTTGAATTAGACAATAAGTTTACCAGATGTGAATGTGAGCGATATGATATTAAAGAAATAAATAGGAAAACTTCTTTCGAGGAAGGCCGATAAGAGCATCGAGGAATGCATCTTAACTTCGAAGTAAGTTACGTAAAAATTGTAGATACAACAAATATTTCATTATGTTTAGTATAAATTATCATTAATAAAAATCAGATCAGGAACAAGGGGTTCGTATTGCATAGAGAAAAAGACGTAATTGTAAAATGAGAGAAGATTATTATTGTTTACAGCGTAATAAAGTCAGCTGTTATTAATTTTGAACATTGTATGAATAACGTATCGATTAGAGGAAGGTTATCAGAAGAAGTTTTTATTTTATTGAAACTCCTTAATAGGCATTCATAAACCGAATTCATGGTTAGTTAATTATTAATAAATTTTATTCGTTTATTTCAATTAGGTTGCTTGGTTGGTTCCTCAGTTTAGGGGCTGCGACAACGCGGTCATGTAGCCCCGTGTACTTCGGGTGTGTGTAGAATCTGTCTGATAACCGGTGGTGTATTCCAAGGAATATAGAGTAGGTAAGATAGAGTTAGCTTTCGCTGATCTTTGCTTTAATTTATTTCTTCCTTTTTCTCAAACACGAACAGTGATTCCTTACCTTTTCTATTGTTTGTGCACCTTGCTTACTTCGTTTGTAAGTCTGTTCTAGATATATATCATCCATGACCATCCTATCGGCATCTAGCAGCTAACCACTGAAGTTCCTCAATATCTCCACTCTCAAGAGGACTTCCTTACTAAGCAAGCCACCAGACGTCGTCGTTATCGCCAGCTAACATCTCCATGCTAAAGAGGACTTCTTCACCATTCCCATCCACCAGGCTTCGTCATTGGTGCCTGCTATCAAATCCTTGAAGACTACTCCATCAAGATATTCCTATCTAAGAAGAGATTTAATTTTTGTAAAGTTTGCAATTCTTTGTACGCTACTTTTCTGTTTCCCCCACCTATCTTCTCTCCTTGGTTCCTCCGTGCTTCGTCGAGCGGCTCTCACTTCTGTGTTAGACGTCAAACCATACAGTTAGGGCTCCTCCCTCGAGCTCGTCAACTCTACTCGAGAGACATTTTTTAAATCAGACGCCATGTCTGAATTTTAAAACCAACCGTCACCAGGAACATCACCTGCTTCATGAAACAGAGCTAAGTACAAACTTCAATTGGCTTCACCATATTTAAACGGGTTTTAAATAGATAAATGCTTTTTATTCAATTTTATAGAGAGCAGGGGTGGCTCCAGGATTATATTTTTGGGTTGGCACAGTTTGTGGTTACCGGGGGGCCTGGGGGTATTCCATACCCCCCAGCCGAAGGGGGAAATTTAAAAAAAATGGATGCAAATTGGTGATTTTTAAGGCTTTTTGATGGTACATTTTACTCTTGCTTTTATTGGGCGATACATGTGGTATAGCCAAATAAAAGTAGTTTCGGTGTCTCAAATAAGGTTTTAGAGCATGCAGAGCCTAGATGTTTTAGTCATGGAATTAAGCCTAAAATATTTCGTTACTTGCTTAGAATTTAGACCTTTAATTGTTTTCCAGATTGTGATAAAATAATATATTAACTGACGGTTTTGAAATTGACTGTACACACTCTGTAATTGACAGGAAATAAAATTTTGACAAGACTTAGAATCACTACTCACAATTCCAGTAAGTTGCTCCGATTACAGTAAGTTGTAATCACAATTACAGAACGTTGTTGCATAAGATATGGTCTACTTGTAATAATAGTTTATTTGCAAGAGCCTACTATGCCTATTAGCTTTTATTGATTCAAAACACAAAATGACTTATTCTAACTATCTAAGGGGGATATTATTCGAAATAATGGATTAACCTTCAAAATAAAAACTCATAACACTTTTTGAATTTCAACAAAATACACTTTATTACCTATAAATTTCACAAAGCTAATTTTAACTTTAAGTAGAAAACTCAAAATACAACTCAAACCAATCCAATAATAAGCACACAAACACATCTCAAATGCACAGTTCATTTAATGGAAAACTGCAATTTTCTACCCTTCTGAGAAGCAAATTCATCAAAGACGGGATGAGGATGGTTAAGAAGTTCGCAGCTTGCTTCTCTTTCGATGGATATTATTCCCAAAATGTTGAGTCTCTTCCCAGTCATTGTGGCCGGCAAATTTGATTTGATTCTTCTCATTGTAGAAAAAGTCCTTTCAGCAGACGCTGTGGAGACGGGCATCGTCAATATAATGGTCATAATGTGTTGTAATTTTTCAAACGATGGGAAATCGGTTAAGTCCTTCAACACATCAATGCTACTATTGGAGTAGCCAAACATTAATTTACCTAAACCACACTGTACTTTTAGGGTAGAAAACTGCAATTTTCTACCCTTCTGAGAAGCAAATTATCAAAGACGGGATGAGGATGGTTTAGAAGTTCGCAGCTTGCTTCTCTTTCGATGGATATTATTCCCTATCCTATATTATTCACTATCCTTGCCGTAAGTTCTGCAAAATTACACAAAACTTCAGGATTCAAAAACTCTTCTGATTTTGGATCACATGCCAAGATACAAGCCATTTGAACATCATTGTCAATAAACCTTTTTTTCATTTCACATAGTTTATTGTCAAGTACATCAAAATACACCCCTCTTAGTTTTGCCTTATGCTCACTTTCATCACTCTCTACACACTTTGACCTTCCCTTTCCAGAGGTTTCTAGAACAAAATAGTCATCAAGACTTGTTGTTGTCTTTTGTTTACGGCGGCCTCGCCCAGTGTCGGTTGAACAATAAATGTCATTGTTTTCGCAAATCTGTTTTGTTTCTTCAAAAAATTCTTCAAACATTTCCTCTGATCGAAACTGGCCTAAGCTATCCATTGTTGCTTTTACGAGCTTAAGACACTTTCCTATATCCAGGGTTGGAGACTGTAGTTGCTTTGATAGGATATTTACAACTTGTAAAATACCCTCAAGACTAACTAGAATGAAGACATTCTCAAAAGATCTAAATTGCATCAGAAGACCTTTTGCCTCAGCTGCTTCTCTTGGTTTTGAACTTTCAGTGCACTTCTGCAAAGCATTTATTACAGTGCCAAACTGGTTCTTAAAGAAATTTACCCCCTTATGCTTTGCCACCCATCTAGTGTCACTATGTTGAGGCACTGTGATGACTTTCCTCCCAGTTTTAGTATCTTGAGTAAATATGAACATTTCATGGCAAAGCGTAGAACACGATTGAAAAGCATATATTGCTTCCAAAAGGCCCATAGTTTCCCTAACTATTTGTACATTTTTAGCGACGTCAACCAAGACTAAATTTAACCGATGTGCATGGCAATGTACGTAAGGGCAAGGATTTTCAGTCATCTGTCTAATAAGGGACTGCAGCCCGTTAAACCTTCCCGACATAACGGAAGCACCGTCATATGACTGACTTACACAGTTCCTTATTTCAAGTCCAATTGATTCCAAAAACTGTTTTATTTTGCTAGCTAAAGATTCAGCGGTTAGCTCTTTCAATTGAACAAAACCCAAAAATCTTTCTTTTATCTTACATTGATGAACGTAACGACAGCAGATAATCATTTGTTCTGTGTGTCCTTCATCTCGAGCTTCATCCACTATAATGCTGTATACGTTACTAGATTTTATTTCCTCAACTATACTGCGAGTAATCAAATTCTCAGCGGTGTCTAAAATGTCATTTTGTACATCTTTAGATGTATACTTTGCGTTTCCAGGCATGGCTTTTAGATTCAAATTACACCGGTCATTTTCTCAACACAATAAGTTTATTAATTCTTGAAAGTTCCCACGATTTACATCCGAGAACTTTTCAGCCCCCTCCTTTGCTTCATCTGGTTCATTACTGTCACTGCAATTTCCATTTTCACCCTCCCTGTGTCCTCTCAGAGCAATGTCTTGGCGTGCACAAAATATCACACTTCACACGAGGGTCTTTAATGTATCTCTATTCTTTTCTATTGTTTGCGCCATATGCTCGTTAATTTTGATAGTAACGGCACCAGTTTTTTTGTGTATCCAGCCATCCTTTGTACTTTGTTAGGCAAAGTTTGTGACAGCTAGATTTCTCGTGTTTGTCTGACATTTTACTGAAATTTTTCCAGTCATTATATCCCGAAGTAGGAAGTACTTCTCTGCCTGTGACAGAGAAGTGTCGGCAAAAGAAACAAAATACAGCGTCATTTCCTACTGAGTATTCTAACCAAGAATACTTACTATACCAGTTGGTATGGAAGGACCGCTGTTTTCCTCCTATATTCCGTCTAGGAAAATTTAGCAGCGGTTGCTTCGGCCCATCACTGGGACTTGCGCTAAGATCAAGTGGTCGTTTCGGCCGAACATTCGTAGAAGGATCGTCAGTTTTTAGTTTTTTTACCTGCTTGAACTTCTTCTTCATCGGAACTTCTACTAGAAGACTCACCGTCAACACATTCTTTTGAAGGTTCATTAGGTTTCTTCAAAGTCTGCCTCAACTTCACCAAAAACTTTTCCATAGCAAAACTAAAAACCACCAAACAAACAGAACTAAACCAAGTGGCGTAATGGCGTTAGCGTAACACTGAAATGAGGACTATCGTCTGCCACTGCCAGTTCGATCCGCATAAACGTAAACAAAGAAAAACTCCCGCCAAGCCTCTAGCGCTAGCGTACAGCCGACTGTCCGTACAACAGGCAGTGTCGCCACTCTACTCCGCGCACAATCACTTGCAACTACAAACTATAACAAATATTCCTAAGTAAATACACTATATTCTTTAAGGGTAGGTACAATTTATTGATTTATATCTTTAACTTTGTAGTTTACAGTATCTAACTACTGTTTGCTTGTTTTATATTAAATTTGAAATAAACCAAAGTAATTATTATGTAGTAGGCTATTTATAATTTTTTACAATTAATACCCGGAATTTTTGTTTGTTTGGAAAATGTGGGTAGGCCCGGGCCTACCCACTGGAGCCGCCACTGATAGACAGTGTGTGGAATCTCTAAATGTTCAGCAATAACTGCCTTCAAAAGATCTTCCTGATCAAGTTATGGCTACCTCAGCTAACTCTCTAAAATGAAACAGTACTTCTTGTACAGATTTTCTGAGATACTATCTCACACCGAGGAATATTTTCAAAATACCCACTGTCTATAAAACCTAGCTTTCCGCCGAGGGACTTTTCTTGCCCAATTCAACAGTCTTCATTGCCTTGGAATTTTCCATGCCAAGCAATCTTTCTGCAAGTAAAACCTTCAAGTATTTTCCACTTAAATATGGGAATACTTTTCCTAGCTGAGGATTTTTCTTAATAACATCTGCTAATAAAAAAAGATTTGTCTTCCTTCGTGGGCAATTTTCCGCTGCATTCAACTACAACTTATAAAAGCTACAATGCAATAAACTCTCTCAAGCTAAAGTTCAACTAGTGATCTACATAACTGCAATAACTTTTCTCTCTATAAACTTTCTGTGCTGCAATAGTGAACTTTCTAAATACATGAATAGACCATAGCGCAAAACAGTGCCCGTTTAACTTTCAACCGCGTCGCGCCTCGTTAGAGCAATATGTATGGCCAAGAACTTTCTCCTAAAGTTCCATTTCCTCTTTTCCAAAAACCCTTACTAACAAATTAGGTTAAATTTATAAATTTAGGTCTTTTTCAATGAGGTGTCACTTGCTAGCAAGTGCCCACCCAAAATTGTTCCATTTCTCATAAGTAAACTCTGTATAATTCGTGTCTTGCACACATTTAAAACCAAATTGTTTCTCCCTTCTAACTAGGGAATTCAATTATTTCTACTTACAAGTGAGTTATCTAACTTTGTTCTCCAGGTTTCACGAAAGGGTAACTTGCTCTATTTTTTCTCGTGATCCCTGTTTAAATATAAGAAGTTATAGAAACTTCTTCTTAATTTTTCTCTCTTTTTTGTTATAATCTCAAATTTAATATTTGTTCATTCTTTTAAGATTTCCATATAGGAATTCTCTAAGTGCCCACATTGTACCTGATTTATTGTTAAAGCTTTAATTGCGTTATAATTGTCGTTAAATTTTGAATTTGTTAATCTTAAGCACAACTTTTAAAATCTTATGCAGATTTTAGTGCTCATAAGAGGTTCCTAAACTTAAAATTGTGAATTGCCAAGTGCACATTTCACCATTCTAGAGGTCTGAGACCTCAAAGATTAAAATTAGATTGTATATTGCACATTTCAATAAAGCATGGTTTTGTCGAGAGTCGTCTACGGGGTCGTGTTCAGTCCTGACTGCGTTACACAGCAAAGTTCGCTTAAAACAACATGCTCTAATGAATAGAAAGGTTCATGACAGAGGCTATACTAGAAATAAAATGAATAACAAGTAGAATAAAATAAATTTAATGACTGAAAATATGTGCATAATAATAATAATAATAATAATAATAATAATAATAATAATAAATAAAAACAAATCCTCCCTGACTTTTACCCCGTTAATAAATAATAATAATAACACAGAGCGGTAGGAACTCGCTCGTCACAACAAGACAATGTGAAAGCAGCTTCACATAAATGATAAAATCATAACATAAGCATTTGAGCGGTAAGAACTCACTCGTCACAACATATGGATACAAGTCCATTTTTCTGGTCAAGAAGTTACATAATGTGTGGTGTACTGTTCGTTAATAAGAAACTGAGTACTGATGCGGGTCCGTTTACAACTGAAACAGACATGTTGCTTACGGAGTGCATCTTTTAAATCACACTACGGCTATGGAACCCACCATTAATTAATACACTACAACTACTACTGACACATGCAAGATCTAATAATCTAAACAAAATGAAGAATCTCCCTGAGATTCTTACTGGTGCAGGAGCACACGGAATAAAAAGAGCATGCTAGAAATAGGCCAAAAACCGCTCTCATCAACTTGGGGATATAGCTCCGCGCACCCTAACTTGACACGGGTCAAGAACGCATCAAAATAAACACACCAAAAATATTGAACCAACAACAACAAAATACATGCCTAACGGCTGAAAAAAAACAATGTTTACATTTATATGAAACGCCAGACAAACACAAAGTTCGGTGGCTACCTTACCATTATGGACAACTCCCATTTAATCAAGCAATACTCATTATAACCGATCAGGTTTTGTGAATTTAAAACAACATCATAAATTGCAGTAAAAGAAAGCAGATCTGTTACTAATGACAAGACGTTATCTGATTGAGCTCCCCCCAACTTGTATGAGTCACGCTGTCCTACAAATACCTCTCTCTGTCTGGCAAGCTAAGTGCAGTTCCCTCTGGAAACATCAACATATCTCACGCATCCCATGGATGGCGAGAAACAAATATATACCACGAGTTCAGCCCCGCGAGGTCATGAACTGGGTTGACGTGGAGCAAGTCAGAATAATCACCATGATATATTCTCGCTAGCACATCATAAAATCACATACGCACCCATAGCTTGGACAGAATCTCATACACACACACTCACTGGGTCGGCTCAAACAGATCAACAATACTACTGCGTCCATTGACACATTAACAAAAACACACAACAGAAACTCGGGTGCAAAGTGCCATCCCGTTCAAATCTGCTGGAAAGCAACTATCGAAAACAATCCTGATCCGTCATAAGATTCTACTCACAAATAATCTTTTACCCTCCAAATTCTATTTTTAATCTCAAAATTAATTCAGTTCCATTTTTGTTGTAAGGCAAATCTCCGAATAATAATGCTTGACCGCGATTTACGCAAGCGAGATCGGGCATCGTCTGCGCGTCTCGCCCCGTACAGTTAAACCAAATACAATCACAAAATATAAAAATTACGCAACGCTCGGCTAGTCCCATATTTAATGTGTCAGTAAAACAAAAACTAATAATCTACATTACCCAGCAAGCAAACAAATATTTACAAACATATCCCATAACACCGTAGCTGACTTAATAAATAAATAAATTTATTTGGTACTCAATCCTTTAAAACAGCGCCAGGAATTACGTCTGCAGCCATCTCCTTTAAGATGTTTATCTGGTCATTGACATCTTCAGGCAAATGTCCTGCTGGTTCCCAGATCCATCCTCGTTCTTGGACGCCATCACGTGCTGAATTAAATAAAGTTTTGTCAGATACACACACGATATAATTCCTACTATATTCACCTATCAAGTACTATATTCCTTGACAGTCTATTTGGTGAATTACTTCGATGAACTGGTCCTATCTGGTAGTACTGGGACTACAAATAAATCACTGAAGTTATACATATGATTTTACGACACTGTTCCATGTTCACAAACATGAAATCTGCAGAGTAATACGTTCCGTCCTCAGACGAACCAAAATTAGTAATGCTCTTCCGTCCTCAGACGTACAAAATAGTAATGATCCTCGAAGCATCTTGGATCCTTATAAATGAACTGACTAGGGTAGGTGTGGAAGGGGATCTATTAAAAAATATTCCATAATAACTATCAGACTAGCATGCGACCGGTATCATTGAGTTCGTAGCAGTGTGGAGGTTACGATTATGCTGTAGCCGGCTTGAATCGATCGTGGAATTAATCTGTAGATAACTCCCGCGTTAATCTACCCGTGCGCGTTCCCAAGCCGAGTTCCCGCTAAGACAAGGCGTCTTGATATTATTGGCCTAGACTCTTGTATGTCTTTGCGCGTTTTTACACACATTTCTGCCGTAGGGAGTGGTTCACATGATGATAGACCAATTACCTTGTAGCATTCGATTTCTTCCTTGGCGCCAACCTTCATAGCAACAAGCCATAGTGTGCGTCCCCAAGCCAACATTCGCGCTAAAAGTTGCACCTGTTCTATGTCTCAAGAATATATACGCATCCTCCTAAAATACCACAGGAGCTTAAACCATTGTGTCCTCTCGGCCACTGATTTCTCAATCTTTTCCCAACAGCGTCTGGCTCTCATATCTGTTGTCTGTAGAAATGTATCAAAAGATGATGAATAAATATTAGAATCCTTTATATAGCCTGTGGATAAATGGTTCAATATTTATATTTGTTAAAATCATTATATCTCTACGCATTGTTAAATAAACCAGATTATATCTTTTCGCTTTATCCTTTTCTATAGAATAACGATTAGGCAGGACCCTATTTTCCCTGACTCTTCGCATAGGCTTATGCCCTCTTTAAGAAAATTAAGTACCCAATTAATAAGGTTCACACTATTTGTTGCATTTGAACAAAAACTCTCCGTAACAACATTGTCAATGTTTCTCTTAGCTTTCATAGCTAATTCTAATGAGTCAGTAAGGCAAGTACAGCTAGCTTCGCAAGCTTCCTGCTTGTTGAGGTTTTCTCTCTAACTTATGGTTTGTTTTCAAAATTTTAAGTTTTTCTTCTGGTCTAAACTTTTAGTCGGCACTTTGCTGGGTAAAAGCTTAGCTTTTCTTAAATTCAACCATTGGCGTTCTTACCAACATTTTCAAAGAAAACAACGAAATCATTCCGAAGGGCATTATAACTGCTTCATCACTACCCTTCTTGGTGGTACTCGGTCATTCGCTGGAAATCCAACAGTTCCACGAACCAAACTATCACGTCGAATTCAAACTATTTCAGTTTTACCAAACATTTGGTTAAATCTAACTTCCTTGAAAGGAGAAACTTTAAATCTGTGTTCCTTAACACACTTTGTTCTGCCATACTACCCTTCCCCATTATAAGGAAATACAGGCTCGGAAGGGAAAGTGCGATCGCCGAGCGCTTGCAGGCAACCTCAATTCACGCTACGCTCTCCGCTTGCCTGAGCCGGGCCCCCGCTGGAGTTAGGTTCCTCTTAGGATTCGTACAGTGGATTTTTCTTTCCACTTTACTAATTGTAATTTTATGGTGGATTCTCTTCCTATCTACCCCTTCCTGCTCTCCACACCGAAACCCACTTCCTTGTTTCTTCATTTTCATTATCCCTGGGGTAGTGTTAATCCGAAGCTAAAACCTACCCAACCGGTGTTAATTGTGATGGCTGTATTAGTGTGTGTCATCTGTTTTTAATTCAAGTAAGTACAACAGATATTCAATTTTTAAGTAGTTCCTACTTTTGCTACCAAACGCAACCGTCAGCGCCACCTAGTTGTGTACTTGGTTACTAGATGCCACCGCAGTCTGCTTCTGGCGATGAACGTTGGTGCCTAAGAGCGTTAGCCAAATCTAACCTATAATATAGCTTCACACAAGCGTTATTAGTGGAAGGGTCTTTTACATGCCATTAATCTATGACATGAGACAGTCGGCTTTACTTCCCCTCCGAAGGAAAGCATACTGAGGAATTTTTAACACTCTTAAAAAATCCGATGACTTCGGCCGGGTTTGAACCCGCGACCTTGGGCATAGAAGCTCAGCATGCTACCAACTACGCCACCGAAGCTGCTTTTCGATTATTTTAGGAGGATTATTTTTATTGTATGTGTTTCTAATTTAATAAACTAGCAGGCACTGGTTAGTTTGCTTGCTCCATTTTAATAGAATCCACGGAGTTATCATTTCATAGCGAGAACAACGAGTGTTGGTTGGTTGGTTCCTCAGTTTAGGGGCTGCGAAAACGCGGTCATGTAGCCCCGTGTACTTTGGGTGTGTGTAGAATCTATCTGATAACCGGTGTCAATTGTGATGGCTGTATTAGTGTGTGCATCCGTTTTTTAATTCAAGTAAGGACTGCAACTTTGAATTTTTCAAATAGTTCCTACTTTTGCCGCCAAATGCCACCGTCAACGACTACTAGGCCTAGTTCATAACTTAGCTACCAGACGCCACCGCAGTAGGCTCTTGGCAACTAACGTAGAAACCTAAGAGCGTTGTTTACATTCATAACCTATACAATTTAGCTTCACACAGGTGTAATTAGTGGAAGGATCTTTAACATGCCATAAATCTATGACATGGGACCGCCGGCTGAACGTGGGCCGATTGCTGAGACGGTATTTAGACCCTGTTTAAGGTTAAACAATGTCTAAATATGGCTTCCGCATTGCGAATACGTTTTTTATTACTTAGACATCGTCTAAAGTCGGTGTTTAAGGATCCATGTTTAAACACTGCCGAGAACACTGTTTAACCCCAAATGTAGGAGCGAATCTCAGCCGGTGGTTGTTTACTATGGAGCATGTAAATTATATCGCTTTGTTGAGACGGTTCAGGAGAGAATTGTTAGTCAGACGGCCTCCTGTACGTCGGATGCTGCGAGATCGGAGCAATCCTTTTGAAATGTTCGGAGATGCACAGTTTAAAATAAGATTTCGCTTTCTAAAAGAAACTGTGAGGGACTTGTTGCGTGACGTGGGAGATTTTCTCGAGCACGAAACCAGTGGTTGCCCATTACCTGTCACCCTACAGCTCCTTCTGACATTACGATTTTTGGCAATCGGTGCATTTTATACTATGAATAGCGATACTATCAATGTCAACGCAGCGAATGTGTGCCGGACAGTAGATCGATTTGTGACTGCCATCAATAGTTTGAGGAGGAGATTTATCAACTTCCCTAATAATGATAAGTTACCCACTATCAGGCATGATTTCGCTGTCCTATCCAGGTAAATAATTGTTCTTTCTGTGGATTGTTAACTATCAGCTCTCCTTGATAACGTGTATATATATACATAGTGCGAACTCCAGTGTTATCTCTTACGCTGTGGAACGTGATTATTTTATTATCTCTAGGACTAACTTCCCCGGAATAATAGGTGCTATTGACTGTACCCATATCAGAATAACTTGTCCGGATCGTGAGAGGGCTGTCACGTACATCAATCGGAAGGGATTCTATTCTATTAACTGCCAAGTAAGTACACACAACACTACTACACAGTAGTTCTTTTTTCCATTGTCGCTGTTATTTGTACTCACCCTACGACAAAAAAAATCAAAACTATATTTCATTATACGGCATGCACAACAGTGGATAAAAATATGGATTAACGAGTTCATGTTAACGCTCCTTTACAACACGTAGCAGCAGCGGCAACAAAATCAACTATTACTACCACTATGGTTTAAACCTACTACTCTATACAGCGGATTTTTATTTCATTTCAGGTGATATGTGACACAAAGATGAAAATAAGGAGTATTGTTGCTCGATGGCCTGGCTCGACCCACGACGGCAGAATATTTCGAAATTCCACTATTCACGACCGCCTGGAAGGAGGAAAGGTTAGGGGACATCTTGTCGGAGATTCTGGCTACACTTGTAAGAAATACTTACTCCGATTTTGAATCCAAGGAACGCAGCTGATACGCGTTATAACCGAGCGCTTCTCCTGGCCAGAAATGTAGTAGAAAGAACTTTTGGTTCGTGGAAAAGAAGATTTCCTTGGCTGTGTTTCTATCTCCCAAAATTTTAATAATGGCACCCCGTCGTGTTCGTTAAGCCGCCATTTTGGACACGATGACGGCCTAGGGTGGGGGCTTAACGAAGCCCTGAGAATCAAAACGATCTAAATTTTTTCCGAGCATGGTCTCCAATCAAAACGTCCCTGATTGGCTGAGCACTTATTGGGTCCTTCCCGCCACACAGCCGCAATCAAATCCGCCATTAACCTCAATTTAACATAACCTAAGTTACTTAAATTACAAACATTAATAATGTTGGTGAAGGGTGGGTGGCTTGTGGATTAGATAAGCCATTTTTAGTGTTGCCTTCTATAGATTTGTGGTTTTTTGGCAATCTCGTTATCTTGTAGACATTAAGATAAATAGTTATATTTCGGGGGCGGATCACAACAGTAGCAACTATTACGAATAGCTGTACTATAGTAAGATTTTTCTGCACCTTCGCGAAATAGTGGCGGTGGTTTGAGATTATTTTTGACTACCATTATGGCCTTTTAATAGTTTTTCATAGAGCATTTTTGTTGTCTTGTAGGCATGATTGATTTGACATGTTAGGTCTGCATGTAGGCTAGCCTACAGTTTTTTTTCTGTTTTTTGGAATAAAGCTCATTCTCATTACCATTAAGTGCAACCGTGTGGACCGACTGAAAGACATTGAATATTTCGTTTACTAAGGCAGCACTGAAATATGGGTTGCAACACGATATGGACTTGGAACTTATGTTCACTTAACAAAATAACGATACATCAACAAGTCATCCTTGTAATCTCTCCAAATAATAAAAATATTTCCCATCCAATATAGGCCTATTCATGTTGAACGGTAGAAAGTTATCAACCTTTATTAAGGCAACACTGAAAAATGTTCATTTTGATCTAGCCTACTTACTCGGAGTCATCTGCATCAATGTCCCTAGAGGTTCAGTTTTTTAAATTCTCCCTTCCCTATGGTCAAATAACACATGGATGTTCCCTATTTTTCTTAAGGGGATTCAATGATCTTATGCTGAACTAATTAAGAATAGGGCATGTACCCCAACCCCTTAAAATATGAAGTTATCAGGATAAAAATAATGTCCATAACCATCAGAAACTTGAGAACACAGATCAGGAGAATGTTGATCGACCATGGATGCAAGACCAGAAAGTCTTAAAGAGGAGTGTTTCATTTAGAGGCTTGGAACATCATGGTCAAGACCCCTGTACTGGGGTGTGTGCTCAATTTGTTTGAAAACCCGTTGACAGATCATAAGTTAATCTGTGGCTGGAATCCACTCCGTCCTATGCTAAGCTGCGAGTACTGGGCACCATTAGTGTTCTGTGACTACTGTATCAATTTCTGAAAATTGTGTCATAGGCCTATGCATAGACAAGTCGCTGAGAATGTTCTCTGAATGGTGAATAACAGTAGGCTAGCCTACTTAGCTGCCTCCTTCACTAGCATTTCCAGGCACCTGGTTAGTTGGTAAAATGAAATAGAAAAATCACTTGAATGATTCAAGTTGTCCTTGATTGCCCTCGAGGGACAGTGTACCCCATTCCAGATCTTAGTTCATAATTAGTTTCCTTGACAGAGTTGGAGAAACAGTCACAATACCTATGGTACTACTAGACCTAGTACGGTACATGTAGCTGGAAGCAATGTGAGACCAACCACTAGGTAGCTTATGTCCCATTAGTTGGGAGTGTTAGGGAATGGGAGATTGGTTCAACATTTCAGCCTATGTTGTTGTATATTTCATTAATATATGAGATCTAAAAGTGTATCATAGGAATATTAAAGCAAACCATAATATATTACCAGTTGGTCAATTGGATACAACAATTCAATGAAACATTCTGTTAATAATTAGGAAGTGTCGTAGGCAACCAGAGAAGCGACACAAGAAAAAACACCCGAGTCTTCCAGGCAGTTGTCATCAACTGTATTTCACATAGAGAAGAATGACTAAAATGGTTCCTCATGAAAAAAACAACTGGTCAATGGCTTGAAAGACAGTAGTAAGGACATACATGCTGTCAGTAAAAGTGGAGTTAAGAAAGATGTCTGGAATATTTAAATCAGTAGTTGATAGCCATGATTTTTAAAATTACCCTAGTTAATTGCACCTTAATATGATAAGTAGCCTACCGGTATGTGCAAGATTTTAAATGGTAGGTTTTCCTGTGAACCAAAAACCAGCTCTTAACATGGATTATGTTCAGGTTAGGCCTACAAGTTATTGGGAGGGAGGTTTATTTTACATACCTGTTGCACATAAAATGAGCTTCTGATTAGAGCTCTGTGGGAATGTTTAAATGGTTTGATGATACAGGATTTATCAAGCCTTTTTCTATGCATCTTTTAAAAACATTTTAACAATTCATAAATTACTGTCATCATTGCTAATGCTGTAATCTGTCATGTTTATTTATGCAGCATGAGGAATTAGGAAACATTGGTAGGATTGGTATATTGAGTGGAGATATATTAGGACAAAATGCAACTGTGTCATGGAAACCTAAGATGTATTTTTATTTCTCAACTTTATTTTCTGTAGACTCCAACACCAGGGCAAAAAATAAGTGATGGCGATGTTTAATGAGAGCAAATCTTGAAATACTGTGATTTAAGTGGTTGGTATCAAAAGCTGTATAGGAAAAATGAAAATGTGAAGTCACGCCCAAGTTTATGAAGCCTTGCCAGACTCGGCTGAAATTATCTTCGATGCAAATCAAGTCTCAATAGTTAAAACTTTAGGACCTTTGACATGAGCACTATAATAGGCCTACATTTAGGATCGACATATCCTGCAGTAGGTCTTGTGCTACTGTATGCACCTGGGCATGTTAAAAAAAACTCAGCCTGCAGGTTAATAAGGTAGTATATTACTATAAATCTATCTCAAGCAAATCCAAGAGGTTACCAGACTGAGAAACTACATATCAATATTTAAACAAAAAAAGGGTGGCAGTGCAAACTGCACTTTTAATCCTTGCTTCATTAGTTAAACCATAATATTTGTACATAAATACAGTAAGGAATTCACATTACAAACGGCCACTTAAATTATATGCCTTATTAGGCATAACCTACAAATTACATGTCATGAAATTGGTAAATATAAGCAGACAGCAACATCAATATGCAATGGTCTATAATGTAGTTTTATAGTGCACAAAAGGTTATTGTACTGAATGTATTTCGAACTGATGAATAAAACTGGTGGAAACGACAGCCAATTGATTTACATCCATTACATCCAAAGTAGTAGAAACTTTCAGTTGATTGGCAAGAGTGTTGATTTGTACTTTTATTTTCACAAATTTTGATGAACAGTGTCACGCTTCAATTTAAATATAAACGCACATACAATTCCTCATCAATAAGTGATTTGCACTTCATACTGTCATGAACTGGAATAGATTTCTAGCAATTTAATTGATGTAGAAATCTATTCCTCTCGCCACCATATTGGTGATAATTGTAAACAAACCCGCGGGCAGCCAATGGCTGGTAATAATTGCCAGCCAATAACAAGCCAGGATGATGCGGATCATAATTCGCGTTTCACTCTCATTGCGTTTTAACTTGAGGTGAGGAATCAGCTGTTCGGTAACGCCACGGGGTGCCATTATTAAAATTTTGGGAGATAGAAACACACTCCTAGTCTTGCACATGGTCTGCGAACGAAAGTACGAAAAACCCTGAAAATCATCATTGCAACTGCTGTGCTACAGAACCTCGCTATGCAGCGTGGTGAACTTGACCTTGAAGCAGACTTACAAGATGATGAAGTGCCTGTTGATCCGATAGCTGATGATATGACAAAACAGATGGCGTCAGCTCGTAATTGATAATTACTTCAACCGCTAGAAATCATGCCAGGACAAGATCACCTCAAGTAAAAGAAAAATATATTTATTAACTAGTATTTCACTACCGGGTGAGTTAGCCGTGGTCGTTACGGCATGACTTCTGGCAGTCGCTTACATCCGGGAGGCGAGGAGGTTCGAATCCCCCCGCCGGCAACCTTGAAGATGGTCTTCTGTGGTTTTCCATCTTCCTTCCAGGCAAATGCCGGGGTTGGTCCCTAACTATAGGCCCAGCCGCTACCTTCCAACTCCTCGCCCTTCCATTCCAACTTTCCTCCCCAACGGTACTTGTAGCTCACCCATTGGGTGTCCATCTCGATGCAGCTACATAACTGGCGAGCCGAACATGTCCTCGGACACTCCCAGCACTAAAAGCCATACGCTAAAAAATATATATATATATATATATATTTCACTTGCATTATTCTGTTCACTGTTTAATTCACTGATTCGTGCCATTCAGGCAGGTTATGCCCTTTCTTTATAATCTCTTTCTCGATTAAATATATGTCCAACAAATCCTTCTTCTCCTGTAACTCCCAATTTTTAAAACCCCCAGCTGTTTGGAATGGATTTCTTTCATCATCCTGCACGCCTCGTCCTCTTCCTCGAGCCGCCTTTTCTTGGACATGGTACTGGAAGTACACGAATCATAGACCAAGTATAGAGGTAAAAAATTACGTTTTATTTTCTATTGAGGCTATATTCAGTAGAGAACAAAATTTAATTTCAACTTCTGACCACTACTTACCATGGGGTCCGAGGTGAAGATTTTTCCCGTGTGGATTCGATCACGTTCTCCACCTCCCTAACTGGGAAGTCAGGACGAGAGCCTTTCTCCATCCCCCGTTCACTGAGCACCGGCAGGTGAACGATAATTTCATCCATAGGGATCTGTTTTCAAGCAAAGCAAATAAAAAATTTCGTCACGCCATCTGTTTACAATAATGCATTTTCTAACTCAAGAATATGTTTTAATAGCATCCATTACCCTTACGTGAACGACCTCTCCCTCGTCGTCCTAAGGGTTTTCAAGCGGTTCGGTTGAATCGACTAAAACCACTAGCACATTTTCCTCCAAATGGCTTAGCGGGCTAGCTGGAGGCCCACCTCCTGTGGTTTTAAACTTTTTTCTTTTTTCATCCAACCTACTTTTAGCCTGGAGCTTCAGTCTCCGCCACAGTCCTATTGAAATAACCCACATAACTTTAACTTTAACATAACTATTGATTCATCAATTATATTTAATACTCAATTTATATTATATTGATCCAACATGACAAGCTTTCCAGTATAAAACCGCTCCATATCCATTGAAATGAATAGAACCTGCAAAATTAACTTGGAACTTACCCAATAGCGTCTTGTCGCGTGGAGGGTTCTGTGGAAAACTACTGTTATACACCTCTGTTATTTGCTTCAAGGCAGCCTTCTTCTTCTGCAATATGTTGCTGTTGTACGCTTTACTTTCTACAACGTCATGCGCTTTCACTATTTCTGAAAAAACAGTTTTTTCTTCGGTAGAAAAATTTTCAGCACGTTTAGCCATCTTGTAGTCTAATACATGAGCGCTGATTAATGATGGCGCCAGCATCGATGAGTTTTCATTGGTCGTAGCTGGCAAAGAGTAGCATGGAAGACACTTCCATTTCCGTTTTCGTACTGAAATCGAAACATAAACGATGTCTAGCTAGACACCGGTTAAACACTGTCCAAGCAACGGAACATCGATCATTACTTAGACAATGGGTGATATGAATAAAACGGAGTATATGCTCATGCTCAACAATTTTGTAGTATATACTCAGAATGGTATGAATAAAAAGTTGAAGTTTAGAGTCGCTGAGAAGTAGCCTACATACTCAAGGGTGGGAGTAAATACTCAGTTAATGTGTATATACTCCAATGTGGTATGAATAAAAGAAGTATATGCTACAAATCTGAAGTATATACTCAAAATTTCTGAAGTCTGGCCATTACCATGCTCAGCTGTCTAATCTCAAGATGGTTGAGGTTATGTTTGTAGATGTAAATAACTTGCGGGCTAGGAAAGTGTATTAATCACGAAGAACTGTCTCAGAGAGGGACTGTAGATCATTACAGAGGTTTAAGATAGATAATATTCTATGCCTTTCTGATTACCTTTTGGGCAAATACACGAAAACAAGAGGAAAAGCTGTAAAAACAATTATTTTCTTCAGTATTTGACTTTTTGTGATACATTTGCCAAAGTTTCCAGCGTAGTGAATCTTTCTAGCTTTCAAACATTCGCTTTTTTCCTTCCGCGAGTTAGGTGTTTGAGACTTGTCAAATACTGAAGGATAGTCACAGACAATCCTTACAAATGCCAAATCGGAAACATTTGATATATGATCATATGAGTCGTCCAGTTGCAAAACTCGTTTAATCCACTTGTGAATAAGAATGATTTTCATGAGAAACGTTTCTCTGGACTTTGCCTCCCGTATCTTTTGTGTTTGTTGCTTTCTACTTTTTTGTTTTTTGTTTTGTGTTTGCCTTGTGCTCATGCTTTTGAATTTTACCTTTCGCTTTTCTCTCTTTGTTTTGGTTGTGTGTTTGTTTTCTGCTTTTGCTTTTGTTTTAGAATTTTGCTTTCTGCTTTGTATTTCTTGTTTTTTGTTTTCTGCTTTTGTTTTAGAATTTTGTTTTTTGTTTTGTGTTTCTTGTTTTTGTTTTTGAATTTTGTTTTTTGTTTTGAGTTTCTTGTTTTTTGTTTTCTGCTTTTGCTTTTGTTTCTGAATTTTGCTTTTTGCTTTGTGTGTCTTGTTTTTTGTTTTCTGCTTTTGATTTTGATTTTTGCTTCAAGTTTTTTGTGTTTGTTTCCTGGAAAATCAAAATAAAACAAAATAAATTAAAGTAAAACAAAATAAACAAAACAAAATCAATATAAAACAAAAAAAAACAAAAATAAAACAAAACTAACCAATCCAAAAAAACAAAAATTACAATTTAAAACAAAATAAAACGAAATAAAAAATGAAAAAAATAATAAAATAAAGTAAAATAAAATAATGAAATAAATAATTTTACGACATGATCCGTATTCACAAGTGGATTAAATGAGCTTTGCAACTGGACGACTCGTATTCAACCCCACTATATAACAGACATTTCAATTAACCAGGAACTGTCAATTAATCAACAAGACAAGTCTACAGCAGACGACTGGTTTGCATGTAAAACAGTTGACTGACTAAACGTGCGTCGACGAAACGAGAGTAACATCGTGACACAAGTGAAGTATATACTCCAAAAGGAGGGGAAATTGTAGTAGATACTCAAGATCTTTTATTCATAACAAACAGAGTATATACTCAAACCTGATGCTCATGCTCGAAGTATGTACTTCGAAGTTTATACTCAGTTTTATTCATATCACCCAATGTCTACCTAGACGACGCGACGTCTAAGTCTTAAAATAGTCATCGTTTCTGCAATCGGCCCGTGAACTATGCATATTCTATAGGCGCCCAACCCATTCCATACTCGTCAAACACCGAGATTCTTAGAATCTCACTCCCCTTTTGTACTTAGATCATAGTGCATTCGCAAGTTTAATAAACATTTGTACGACGAGTTCAGTGAGCGACAGCCAGCAGGAGACAGTTGGTTTATCTGGCTGGGGATCAACGTCCTTCGCATCCCCACCATCTTCGGTTGTTTAATTGGTTTTGCCGGATAATGGTTGGTAATTACATGAATTCGGGTTCACCACTTTTTGCTTCCTGCAAACAACAATGCTCACTGCTAAACCTGAAGTAGTACTGTGGTAGAAATGCACGATCGTGGCTCTGTAAGTTTGCTACCAACATCCTGCAGACTGGTAAGATTCCTCACTTGTTAAAGCAAACAAAAATCATCGCTGTTTTGAAACCTGGGAAACCAAATAATAAGCCAGATAGTTACGGACCAATATCTCTATTGAGTGTTTGCTACAAATTAGTGGAACGACTCCTCCTTAACAGAATTGCTCCAAGATTGCTTGCGGAGATACCGGTACCCATTGAGCAAGCAGGATTTAGACCACATCACAGCTGTACAGACCAGGTGTTGTCACTAACGACATTTATTGAGGCAGGGTTTCAAAATTGCCTTAAGACATCAGTGGCATTCATTGATTTCAAGGCTGCATACGACACTGTTTGGCGGGAAGGTCTGATTTACAAACTACTTCGAGTAATTCCCTGCAAGACCATTGCCAATCTAGTCAATAACTTGATGAGTAACAGACTGTTTAGAGTTGTCATGGGTAGTACAGTTAGTGTTCAAAGGAAATTGAATGACGGATTGCCACAAGGTTCTGTCCTGGCTCCACTTCTTTTCAGCTTGTACATAGCTGTTATGCCAAGAACGGAATCAAGGACATTTGAGTAATGCATACGACTGGGCGATAGCTACAAGAAGTTCAAACATAACAACAACTGAGAACACACTAACAACAGACCTGAGTGTCCTAGGGGACTACTTTCGCAAATGGAGACTACCACTACAGCCTAGTATGATCAAGACAGAAGTTTGTGCCTTCCACTTGGATAATCGCATGGCTAACATGGTTCTCAGGGTGTACTTTAATAACATCCTTCTGCCACACAATCGGCATCCCAAGTACTTGGGTGTTACTTTAGACAGAACCTTATCCTTCAAACATCTTTTGAAGACTGCTTCTGAGCTGGCATCACGCAACATCATCATCATCCAGAAACTATGTGGAACAACATGGGGCTCAAATGCTTCAACTCTTCGACCTTCTGCAATTAGCCTCGTTCTATCTGTAGCTGAATATTGTGCCCCTGTGTGGTTAAACAGCCCTCACATAGGAGAGATCGATGTTGAAATCAAAAAGACCATGCGATTGATATCTGGTACGATTAAATGCACCCCTATTCAATGGCTTCCTGTTCTGAGCTACATTCCTCCACCCCATCTCTGCAGGTGTAATATCCTGGCCAAAACATACCACAAGATACTTCAAAATCAGGATCTCCCTATTCATGCTGATATACCTGCTGCTTGTCTACCCAGACTTCGCTCAAGGCAGGCGCCTCTGAAGACAGCTACGAGACTTATCAATGAGAACTTTGACATAGTCCAGCAGTGGTCTCATGATTGGAAGGTTTTTGCTCCACAGGAGTGCCGAGACATGCCATCTGTCACATCTAAAGCACCTGGCTTTGATCTTCCTCGTCGGATATGGTCGAAATTAAACCGGATCAGGACCAATTCTGGTGTTTGTGCGGACTCTTTGTTCAAGTGGAACAGGTTACCCTCTTCAGTGTGACTGTGGAGCCGATAGACAAACGGTGAAGCACATCATTCAGGACTGTCCTCTAAGGTCCTATGGTGGCAACATATTGGATTTTCTCTCAGTGACTTCTGCATCAGTGGACTATATTTTTAATTTAGATATGAAATTATGAGACTATCTGTTCTCTTTTTTTTCTTTCTTCAATATTTCATTAATATGTAAGTGTGTACCATACCATACAATAAATAAATAAATAAATACCTGAAGTAGTTAGGACTCAGCTATGGCAATCCACTAAACCACCACTGAATGAAGGGTAAAGAGAGCCTTCCTTCAGGCCACGACACCAACTGGGAAACTTGGCGATCACTCAATAGTCTTCGGAGTTCGGAGAGATGTTGGGAGATGCAGAGTTAATCTTCATAAATGGGGATATCTTCAGGGATCGAAACTTTGCGATTGTGGTGAGAGGCTGACAATATTACACCTGTGTTCCTGTGAGCTGTGCCCATACTCCTGCACAACACGAGTTAATGGAAGATTGTGATAGCGCTATTGGAGTGGCCCATTTCTGGGCGAAGTTCTAATCTGAGACATCTTTTTTTCTTATTGGTGTATTGTATATAATACGTAATTGTTTCTGATTCGAATAAGTAAATTAATAAAATAAACCACTTTTTGCAGCATACGCATGCTTATATTGGTGATTTATACAGCACATAGGCCTAAATCCGATGTCGTCATTGTGCATCTCATGTGGGATAAATATGTACAGTATGTGCAGACAGAAAGCTTACTTAATTGTTGTCGTTGATGATTCTTTTAGGAGCTTTGCGACATCGTGGTCATGTATGCCCGAGTATTTGGGTGTATGCATGGAATTTGACTGATAACCTGTGTCATTGCGATGTCTGTACTAGTGTGTATTTGTAAATAAAGTAGGATTTGGCCGTAAGTTAGGCACCATCCCGGCATTTGCCTGGAGTAGAAGTGGGAAACCTTTTCCAGGATGGCCGAGGTAGGAATCGAGCCAGCCACTTCTCAATTTTACCTCACGAGGCTGAGTGTACCCTGTTCCAGCCCTCAGACCAGAATTTAATTTCTTGGCAGAGCCGGAAATCGAACCCGAACTACGACAGTGACAGCGAAGAATGCTAGCCTCTATGCAATACTGGTTCATACCGTATTTTTTCTACGCACCAGTCAATGCTTTATTTGAACAACCATTAAATTTAGATTTACAGTGCTTCTTCTTTCTCTTCACATCATTCCCCCTCCTATGTGGGGTCGATGTTTCTGACAGCTATCCTCCATTTAACCCGGTCATGCACATCCTCTTCCGACAACTGTTTTTCTCTGAGGTCCTCCTGTACAGAATCCATCCATCGTCGTTTAGGTCTGCCTCGCATTCTCACTCCCTGTATTTGCATATCTAGCATCTTCCTCCCCCGCGTATGATTTCTCTTCTTCTCACATGCCCATACCATTGAAGTCGCTTTTCTTGTATATTCTTAGATATTTCCACAACCTTCAATGTTCCTCTTATTTTGACATTTTCCACTCTATCACGCTTAGTCACTCCACTCATCCACCTGAGCATTTTCATTTCCGTGACGTCAAGCCTGTTTGTGTGCGTTTTGCGTGCTGACCATGTTTCAGAGCCATACAGCAATGCAGGTCTTACGACAGTTTTAGATATTTTTCCATTAACCCTAGGCTTGATCCTACGGTCACAGAGCATTCCTGACATCTTCCACCAGTTCATCCATCCTACCTGAATCCTGTGTGACACTTCCACATCCGGATTTCCATCTCCAGTCAGCACTGAACCCATGTATTTGAACTCATCCACTCTATTTAACGTTTCCCCTTGCATTCTGATCTCATAGTCTCGATCTATGCCAAGCGAAAAGAAACTCTACAAGCACTCTACAAGGCAAGGACTCAAGTCACGGACGAAAATCTCCAAATATATGCACAACATAGGAAATTCTATAAACAACTCCTACAAACAAAAAAATCAGAACACATTGAAAGAGAGGCAAAAAATCTAGCAAGGAAGGCCAAATTCGATCCCTTTCTTGCTCTACGAAGACCTGTAACACTCCGACCAAATGAAATTACTATGAGATAATGGGAAGAACATTTTAAGTCCCTTCTAAATCAAGAATCCAAGAGATGTAATTTCTCATCAGATAGATCTTCTTCAGATGAGGATACGTTAATTATATCCTTGGAAGAAATCAAAGCAATAACAGATTGCGGAAAAAACAAGAAAGCTCCTGGACCAGACCTCATTTGCACAGAACTACTAAAGCAGTCACAGGACATACTCTTACCATTTTGGACCAATCTCTTTAAATGCATGCATACGATTCGGGACCATTCCAGACAGCTGGAGAATTTCCACCATCAAAATTCTCTACAAGGGAAAATGGGACACCAGTGATCCCAATTCATACAGAGGTATTGCACTTGAGAACAACATCTTCAAGGTATTTATGAAGCTTCTCACAACGAAACTAACACCAATAGCAGAAATTCCAGGATCCAATTTGGTTTTATGCAAGGAAGAAGCACAACACAGGCAGTAACTTATCTTTTAAGTGAAGTGCAAGAATCTTTAAGAAAACCTAAAGGAAAATATTATACAGTATTTGTGGATTATGCAAAAGCATTCGACTCATTACATCGGGAACCACTTATCCAGAAGATCAAAGGATTGACCAATGAATTAAGACCAATAACGACCTTACTGGAAGATATACTGGCATACAACCTCTTAGAAATAGACGACGGTGTCACCACATCTCACAGGGTGATCCTTTAAGCCCGCTTCTATTTAATATTACTACGGCAGACATTACTAGCATAATAAAGGACTCTCCCAATACCACACTCTTATTCTATGCGGATTACATGGTATTAGGGTCATCAAACAGATTAGAATTACAGAGTGTATTGTTTGAACTAGAAAAATGGGTCAATGAAAATCACCTTGATATTAACCTTCAAAAAACGGTTCAAATGACATTTCGAAAAGGAGGTAAACCTGCGCTTAAAGACACGCTCACATTGTACAATGAACCATTAAACGTAGTGAACAAGTTCAAATACCTGGGCTAACCCCAAGGCTAGTAAACTACAGAGGTTGCCTCAATATGGAGCTCTACGGCGAGGGGATCGCGGAGGGAGGGGAAAGGACGTGACGTCACACGTTTCCTCGTAGCGCGTGAGGCGCGAGATATGCAAGGAAATTCAACTTTCCCACACATTATATTGTATGGATTGCAGTGGTTTAAAAACGTGTTTTAAGCCCTTTTGTTTATAATCATGCCAGGCCAAAGATGTGCTGTGGTAGTTTGTCACAGTTATTATAAAGTTGGAAATGACGTGTCGTTTTTCACGATGCCTAAAGACGCATGCCTTCGCAATCAGTGGATTGCTGCATGTAAGCGAAAAGATCATTGTGACCCTCAAACAAGTAGGATATGTTCCCTCCACTTTAAGAGTGAAGACTTCGAATTAGACTATAGGGCCGAATTGCTTAATATAAAGCCAAGATTTCCAAGAAATCTAAAACCAAGCCTAGCTGGCCTACTCTTAAGTTTTGATGACCTGCTAGGATGATTTAAAAGCTGTTAATATTTTTGACATATTTCGTACATGGTATCAGGGGCGTATATACATTTTTTGAGGGGAGGGGGGGGGGGGCTGACTAACGTGGAAAATTGTGAGTTAATGAATTTTCTATTATAGCCTATGGAGTATGAATGGAAAATATCTAAATGGGCTACTTGTCAATTTATAAAGCAGAAAGGTAAACACTCATTTTCTTTTACAAATTGATAATTATTTCTTTAAAGTAGACTACTGTGAAATACATTGTATGTTGCACCCAAGTTGGCTTTTTACGGGGGGGATCTGGAGCCTCCTCACCCCCACCCCCTTATATACGCCCATGCATGGTATTTTGTTTTTGGACAAGATGGAAAATTTCATGAGTAATTCTCTTTGCATTGGTAAAAATTCTTTGCAAATATTCCAGAAAGCAGTCATCATTTCAATAAAATCCCTTCGACTTCTGTACCAAGATATGGCCCGTACCCCGTAGGCATAACACAAAGTATATTCTCACACATAGGCTAAATCAAGATGTACTGGAAAATCTCTTTTCACAATTGCGAACCCGTGGTGGCTTACACGACCATCCTTCTGCATTTACAGACGGAGGATGATTATTTTAGGAAAATATCCAGGAGTTGTTCAAACGCAAACAAACACTGCTGATCCAGATTCAGATGAATATGTAGTTGCTAAAGCACTAAACAAAGCGGGCATAGTGTCTGAATCAAGTAACGTGCTTCCAGGACCAACCTTACGGAGCAATGTGCAACCAGAATCCTTCGTTGTCAATATCATGGAACAAAGTGAGGAAGATGGCAAGGCTTATGTTGCAGATTATGTAGCCCACAAGTTCCAAGATAAATTTCCACAACTTGGGAAACTTAATCCATGGAATGTAAACTCAACACGATTATGCATTACCAACCGGAATTAAACACTTGTCATACGGTGGTATGACCGATCCCTCAGAAACTTGGCTAAACCAGTTCCGGCACATTTCAGCAAAATTCGTCACATTTCGCGGAAAATACGGATTTTAACGAGGCAAGAACGTTCTAAGAAGAACGACAGATTTTGTGTCGAGAGAAGTTCCAGACGTACCGTGATAACAATTTTCTTCATCAGATTGAAACATTCCAATTCTATCTTGCATAAGAAGTGGTTATTGGAAGTCACTAACACCCACGATACTGCTACCGAGTCTAGGCGAATTTCCAAGAAATTCAAGAAGATCACAACATAAAATGTAAGTATGCTACATTCAGTTATTTTATCACCCATTTACCAGTAATTTCATGAGAATAAACGGTTATTTGCGTACTCAACAGCTGATGTTGACAGTTTCGTTACGTTCCCCACATGGCGCGTTAGGTATCTTGTGACGTCATCCGCCTTGTGAGCGCTGATTGGTGAGTGAAAATTGAGGCAACCTCTGTAGTTTATAAGCCTTGGGCTAACCCTGCACACTACAGCCACATCCTTCAGTCATCATATACAAGAAAGGTCAGCAACAGCTATCAGAGCCATTTACAAGATTAAGAATCTACCAGCGTTATCGCTAGTTACAGCTCTGAACCTTTTCCATACGACCATCTCACCAGTTGTTACGTATGGTCTTGAAATAATATGGGATTTTCTCACATTTAGCGATCTAGAAAGAATAGAGAATGTTAAGTCGAGATTTTTAAAGTAGGCCTATATACTAAGAGTTGGAAAGATGGCTCCCACAAGATTAGTCTATGAGTTAGCAAAGGAAACCTTCTTCATCGAAGACCTCAGACTGAAAGTTCCTTTGCCGGCTACAAGATCCTCTACTGACTTTTTGGAGGCTAGAAGAGCAAAGCGACAAGAGATAGATCCAGACTTTTATATTACTGATGCCATGATGGACAGAACGTGGACTAACGAGAATCAAGATCAAAGACACGTAATAACGAGACTCGCCATTCACGGATTCCATCATAAGATATGCTCCAACAGATCCTTCCATAGTCCGAATGATAATTGTGTTTGCATTTTATGCAACGAAAGGTGTACCAGATACCAAATTACGACGTGCCGCAAAAGATTAAAATCATTAAGTGATTATGGTAAAAATTAATGCCCATTCGGGTGATCCTTTTTCCTTTATTGTGTTTTCAGTTAGGATGTAACTTACAGTTCTTTGTTTCAATAAAGAAAATCTTTAATTAATAGTCTCGATATGTATTGAACATCATATATTCCGTCTTCTTCCTGCTTAATCCTGAGTCCTCTTGTCTTCCAAGGCTGCCCTCCACGGTTCCAGTTTTTCCTCTATGACATCTTTGCTGGTATTACACAACACAATGTCGTCCGCAAACTTTATGCACCAGGGGGCTTGGACTCTTAATCCACAAGGCATTTCGTCCAGAATTAGGTCAAACATGTATGGACTTAAAAGCCGAACCTTGGTTTAAACCTACCGGAACCGGAATCCAATCTGTAAGTCCAACGCTGCTTCTAACCTGTGTTCTTGCTTCTTTGTACATTTCTTGAACCAACTGCGCATACTTCTCTGGTACACCCTTCGCTCGTTAACATATCCAGACTTCTTCCCGGGTTACCCGGTCATATGCTTTCTCTAGGCCCATGAATGCGAAGTGTAATCCCTTGTCTTTCACGATACTTTTCCATTACTTGTTTCTGAGCAAACACTGCGTCTGTGGTCCCTTTTCCTGGCATGAATCCAAATTGTTCCTCACCAACGCTAGTCTCATCCCGGATCCTCTTGTCTATCACTCTTTCCCAGATTTTCATGATATGGAACATTAACCTAATGCCCCTGTAGTTAGCATAGTCTTGAATATCCACCCTCTCTTTATATATAGGCACTCTCCATTCATCAGGTAGCCTATTGTTTCTTGAGAGTACATTGTTTGCATTAAATCCAGCAAAATGTCGATCCCATCTTTCTCCAGATACTTCCACACTTCAACTGGTATTTCATCGGGTCCTGTTGCGTTTCTGTTTTTCATTTTCCTAAGTCCTAATGTTACTTCTTCTTTTCTAATATCCATTGTCAGGCCCTGGTGTTGTTCTCCTTCTCCTGAATATAACATTTATTCAGACGTTTTCCATAGTAGTTTCCCCATCTGCACTTGATGTCGGAATGGTCAGTTAATACACGACCATTTACAGTGCTTGTATCAGGCATAAAACTACGAAGACGAAACACATACACATTGACTACGAAATACAGTACTGTTCGTAGAAAGTGAAACACCCAGAAGAAATGGTCGGAGACGCTCCCAGAACAGGGGCCGTGTAGGCCTGCGGTACCACAATAAGGGATTGAAATCGCAGAGAGATGGTGTGCACATTGACCCACCAGTGCCCTCTGTCGTGGGACCGGACAGGTCAGTGTTCCGCACAGCTCTGTCGGTGTGGGGCCATCATACCAAGTGGAAACGTGTAAGCAAGTGCAACGATGCCTCGCCGATTCACAGGGTGGACTATCAGCATGTGAGTGCGGTTGAACGGGGCAGAATGATTGGGGTCCAGGAGGCGGGTTTGTCGTTCCGGGACATTGCGGCTCGTACATGGCACGCTGCGTCAACAGTAAGGCGTATGTGGATCCAGTGGAGAGAGGAGGGCCGTACACAGCGACGACAGGGTACAGGACCCGCAATGTGACCACAGCGCGAAACGATCGCCATCTTCTCCGCATGGCCGTATCGGACAGAACAGCGTCGTCCTCGGTGTTGGTTCGATGTTGGAGATGTCTGCGTCGACGGTGCTGCGCCGTCTCTTGAGGGCTGGACTGGTAGGGTGCAAGCCACTGCGTCGGCTTCCATTGACTGTGAACCACCGACGCCTCCGACTACAACGGGCAAGTGCACGCCAACACTGGCAGGCTGAGTGGCGAAATGTAGTGTTTTCGGACGAGTCCCGCTTCAACCTGCCCTACATTGATGGCCGCATGCGCGTTCGCCGCCGCCGTGGAGAACGCAGTCAGGCAGACTGTATTGTTAAGCGGCATAGCTGACAAACACGAGGTGTAATGGTTTGGGGCTCAATTGCCTATAACAGGCAATCGCTCCTCGTACGTCTTGCGGGCAATCTGAACAGTGACCGCTACATCAGGGAAGTTTTACAGCCCACGGCACTGCCCCTCTTGCAGGCCGTTCCACAGGCCATATTTCAGCAGGACAATGCCCGCCCGCATGTGGCGAGGAATGTGCAAGCCTTCTTCGCAGAACGACGGATACCTCTGCTTCCCTAACCTGCCCGTTCGCCTGACTTGTCGCCCATCGAACATGTCTGGGATATGGTCGGTCGGCAACTTGTTCGTTCAGGTCCACCTCCCTCCACTGTTGATGCTTTGTGGACGCGCCTACAAACCGCGTGGAACGGTATTCCCCAGCAGCGTATTCAAGCGTTGTATGATTCCATGCCACGACGTCAAGCGGCTCTGAGCGCAGCACTTGGTGGCACGACGCCGTACTGAAGATCGACGATCAACGTGCATGTACCAGACTGTCTTTCTAATCAGTAATGTATTGGCATGTCCCTAATCTGAGGTATAAATTGCAATGTGCAATGGCCTACCTTGATATCAGGTTATTTTTCTATACTCTTTTTGACATTACAAATGAATTTTAACTCACAATTAAATACTAATACCGTATTTAAATAATTACGTACCGTATTAGAAGTTTGGGTAGGCCTCAAGTAGAGGAGTCGCAAGAAAAGCTTGCCGAAACTCAACGATGCGCAGAGACCAATATCAATCGGCGTATTTTAATGCTCATTGCGGGGCTCCTGTGTGTCCCCCGAATACTGATTACCGGGCTCACTGCACACTCTATTCTTCAACAACGCGGCTCGCTCCAAGACGCGGTCTACAGCTGTAAACCAAGCGTAACCCCAGTCACAGTTCAGCCTGCCAAGCCTGGGCAGATGATCCGTTCAGAACTGCTTCTAGCGAGCTACTGCCGCGAAGTGGGAGGGGCGTTGTATGCCATTACCGAGCACACCCGAACCCCCGAACATGGCCGAAGATATGCGCAGCATTCTTCGGCATGCTTTTCTTGCGTCTACTCTATATCACAAGTTAGTGATCCAATATCAAGCAGAAACAAAGTCAGTTCTAAAACAGTAAGATGAAATACAATTTGGTAGAGTTGAAATACATAAATTTGTGTCAATACTAAAATATGTATTTTGATAATAATTAAACGAATATGTTTCAATGGACAACGACATCTTCTTCAGCGTTCGAAATGGCGTGTAATATTAAACATAAAAATGGATATCCTTTCAAATAATTTAAATTAAAGTTCCAAATACATAGATTTTTTTCCAAACATTATACTCTGAATTACCAATAAAGCTCGCTGACAGCTGTCAAAGTTAGCACGTGGGGAAATGCTGCGTTGCCACTGAGGCAGATCATGACTCATGTCATAACATTCCAAGAGGCTTGTAGGAAGACACAAATACTGTGGAAGTTAGCCCCCCTGCCTGGCGATCGAATGACCGTGACGAGTGAAGACACACTGAGTCAAACCATGTGCTTATTGCTGTGTAGGCATACATTGCTCACTGTTGCTATGTGGGTAGGTTTTTGTTAAGAATTAACCTTACCCACAAGGGAAGATGAATAAAGAAGTAAAGGGAAGTGGGTTTCGGACAGAGGAACAAGTGTGGATAATAGGAAGAAAGTCCAGCACTAAATACAAATAATCTTTAGAGAAGAATGTCACCGCAAAGCCCGTGAAATCACTAAAGTGAGTGGGGACTTGAACACAGCTAACAAGAAACGCAGCTAGAGCCTGGGCTATTTGCGAGCGATAGGAAATGGTACCCTCCCTTCCAAGCCAAGATTCAGCTACTATGGGGAAGGGTGGTGGTCTGGCAAAGAAAGAAATAATGAGTTTCCTTTGTATCTTTCCAAAGGAGTTTGTTTTAAACAAATATTTTGAAGAATACAAAGAGTGTGAATTGGCCGTGATGTTTTAATTCTTGAAATTGTAGAATTTCTAAAAAGCGACCGAATGTTTCCAAGAAGGATAGGGATGAAGCAATTATACCCTTGGGAATAATTTTGGTAAGAGCACCAATAGTTGCATTTAGGAATGACTAAGCTTTTACCCAGCAAAGTGCCGACTAAAAGTTTAGACAGTGAGAAAAACTTAAATTTTGAAAACCAACCATAACTTGTAGAGAAAATCTCAACAAGCAGAAAGCTGGCGTAGCGAGCTATGCTTGCCTTACTGGCCAGTTAGAATTAGCTATCAAAGCTAAGAGAGGCTTTAATAAGTTTATAACTAAGAGTTCTTGCTCAAATGCAACAAAAAGGGGAACCGTTATTAATTTTATTTGTGAGGTTTTTAAAGTTAAGCCCATAGGAAGAGTAGGGGCAGACAGGATCTTGCCAAATCGTTATTTTTGAGAAATGATAAAGCAAAAGAATAAATTTAAATTTATTTAACAATGCAAAAAGGTGTAATCAATTTAACACATATACAATTTAATTTTATGAACAATTGGGGTCGCAGACCTCCGAAATCATTTAAAGCTTGCACCAGGCAATTGCCAATTTTTTGGTTTTAAACCTTTTATATGCGTTAAAATCTTCGTAAGATTTTGAAATGGTGTTAAGATTAACAAATTGGAAATTTAACTCTAATTAACGTAATTAGAGTTAAATAATAAAGCAAGTACAAGAAAAGTACTTTGAGGATTTCTAGAAGGGTATCTTAGAAATATGAACAAATAACAACTTCGAAAGTAACAACAACAAAAAACAGTGAGAAATGAAATAGAAGTTTCTATAACTTCTTGTATTAATACAGAATTACGTTTAGAGGTTATACAAAATAGGGCAGGTCACTTATTGTGAAACCTGAAGAGATAAATTAAAAGGAAGTTTCTAGAACTTCTATATATAAACAGGATCACGAGGAAAAAATGGGGCAAGTTGCCCTTTCGTGAAACCTGGATTAAAGAGATTATTGAAAAGTTTGGTAGAAAATAACCAATGCTTGTGCTAGCAAGAAAAGAAATAGATTAATAAGCAGTTTCTAACTGCTGATATTTATACATATTGAATAAATGATACGTGGAGAAAATTGGGAGGGCGCCTTGGGTAGATTATTGGCTGAGGAATAACCTAATCACCAAGGGAAGATGATAAAGAAAAGGAGGTGGGCTTCGGACTGGAGAGAAAGGAGAGAGAAATAGGAGGAGAGTCCCACAAAAATTATAAATTTAACTTTAAATGCACTCAAAGGCGGTTGCCACTGCAAATCCGCATTCTGATACCTAAAGTGGGTAAGGACCTGGTCGAAGCTGACGGAAAACGCAGCTAGGACTTGGGCGGTTTGAAAGAGAATGGCTTTAGCGTATTCCCTCTCAAGCATGCATATGCCTACTATGGGGAAGGGTGATGGTCTGTCAAGACAAAGAGTAACAGATTTATTGCGTATTAACGAGGGTATGAACCTAGGAAGAGTTAGGAAAGCCAGGATCTTGCCTAACTGTAGTATTTGCGAAATGATAAATCAAAAAACAAATATTTAATTTATTTAACAAGGCAAAAAAGTCTAATAAATTTGACAAGTATATAGTTTCAATTTTTTGTTAACAATTTGGGGTCGCAGACCTCCTAACATTTAAAGTTTGCTCCAGGCAATTAACAATTCTTTAGGTTTCAAACCTTTATATGTACTAAAATCTTCGTGAGATTTAAAAATAGAAAAGATAAAGTACAAAGGTATAAAGACAATTAAAGTGATTAAAGTTAAACAGTAAATTGAGTACAAGAAGTGTACTTTAAGAAATTGCCAAGTACCTATCTCAGAAAAAGTTACAACTTCGAAAATAACAAAAAAAAGAAAACAGGTAGAATGGAAGAGAAGTTCCTATAACTTCTTATATTTACGCTGAATTACTTTTATAATAGTTACAAAATAGGACAGGTCACTTACTGTGAAACCTGAAGAGAAAGTCAAAAGGAAGGTTCTAGACTTCCTATGGTTAAATAGGAACCACGAGACAAATAGGGCAAGTTTCCCTTTCGTGAGACCTAGAAATAACTCATTAATGAGTTGACAGAATTGTATTCCCTAATTGGAAGGGAGAAACAATGTAAGTTTAAAACGTGTGCTAGACACGTATTTATGCAGAAGTTAATTAATGTTATATAAGAAAAAGGGGAGGGCACTTCTATAGAGTGACACCTCATTGAAAAAAGACTTAAAGTAATAAATTTATTATTATGGTTTGTTAGTAAAGGGTTTAGGAAAGATCAATTGGGATTGAGGATAAATGTTCAAGGCCTTATTTATGGTAATCGGACGATCGCGACGCGGTAGAAATGTTGAACAAGCACTAGTTTTCACTATAGTCTGTTGGATGGATGAAAAATTCACTGTAGTAACACCAAAGTTTATGGCAAAGAAAGTTATTGCAATTGTGAAAAAATAATTAGTTGCACTAGGTAGGCGAAAGTCTATGGCTTGAGAAAGTTATAGATTGTCATTAAGTACACCAGAGAAATTCCAAACGGAGGAAGAAAAGTTAGCTATTGAGCGTTAAATAATAAGGAAGATCCTTTAGTTTGAGAAAATATTCACACATATGAGTGGAAAATACATGACAGCGTGACTGGTAGATTCTGGAAGGTTCCAGAGCAATCTTGACTAAAGAATGGGGCCAAAGTTATTCCAGCGTTGGAACGAGCAAAATATTTTATAGACAGCGGGTATTCGATAATATCCCACGTTGTGAGAAGATTTCTCATTTAATTAGCTTAAGAAAGGCTACTTTCTATTAATGTTGACTTAGACAGCCAAAAGCCCAACATTGTAAACCCCGCGAAGGAGGATATTTCACCAAAATATAGTAATCTCACACTGCCTATAAAATGATAGTTAAAAGCATGTAGAAGTAAAACCGATGAAGATGAGGTTAAAACCTGAAGTCTGTACTTATCTTTGCTGCATGGCGAAGGTGAAGTTCCCTTTGACGATTAAAGTTCCAACATGGCGTGGAATCTAAAGAATGCCTCTTTAGTTCAGGAGGCTGGCTCTAGTTGAGCCTTGACTGAGTCGACGGTCGACGTACAAGTGAGACCCACTCAGCGAAACGCCGAGGGACCAGGAAAGGGAAAAGAGTGGGGCTAGGAGACAAAAGGAATACATATAAGCATAACCAACATAAGAAAATTAAATGTTTTTCTTGATGAATGGTCTTCTAAGAGTTGATAGCAGACGATACTAGCGCAGCATGGTGAGTGAAAAAGTAGACAAAGTTCTCTTGATCACAGAGATGATAGCTGGCGATGATGACGAGATCTGGTGGCCAGATTGAAAAGGATGTCCTCTTGCACCGGAAAGAATTGAGAAACTTCACAGATTCGCTGCTAGATGACGCTAGGTGAGTCATGGAAGATATATATCTAGAACAGACTCACAAATGACATAAGAGACATGGCCACCAAAGAGAAACTAGGAGATCACTGTTGGTGTTTGAGAAAAAGGAAAAAAAGAACAAGCAAAGAGTATTAAAATATACTCTATCATACCGTGTATTCCAAGAATACACCATACTGGGAGGGAAAAACACCAACAGAGAGCAGGAAAAACAATTAAACATTTAAAGATAATGAAGCAATTGAAGACAGTGGTCTTGTGATATGACCATTAGTGGTTAAGATTTTGGCCACCCTGACTCTCCCATCCCTTCCAGGATAACACTCGGTCACTCTACCAGAAATCCAGACCAGGGGAGGAGAGACATCCCTAACCAAGACCAAGTCCCCCACTTTAATGTCGGGACTGGAAAGAAACCACTTCTGTCTCCGTTGCAAGGAAGTTAAATATTCCAAGTTCCACCTCTTCCAGAAAGAATTGCGAAGGGCTTCAAGTTTGCGCCAAACGATAAGCAAATTAGAATCCCTGAAAGAATTGGAAAGGGGAGGAGGGGCAGAAAGAGAAGTCCCTTTAAGGAAGTGACCAGGTGTGAGTGGAAGCAGGTCATCAGGGTCATTGGAAAGCGGAGTTAAAGGGCGAGAATTGACAACTCCTTCAATCAGAACAGAGAGTGAATTAAATTCTTCATAAATCAGAATGCGATTACATAAAACCTTTCTTAAATTACGTTTAGTGAGCTTTACGCAGGATTCCCACCTACCACCGTGATGAGGAGCGTAGGGAGGTATAAAACGCCATTTGAAACCCTTTGAATAGGAAAAAATAGAGATCTGTTCCATGGCAGGAGAAGATGTGAGAGCTTTTTTCCACAAGGAAGCTGCGCCTTGAAAAGTGGAAGCGTTATCAGGGAACATCTCTGAAGGAACACCACGCCTAGCAGCGAAGCGAGAGACAGCTGATAAAAAGTAAGAAGTAGAGGCATTCGTTACTAGTTCCAAATGGATTGCGCCAGTAACCATGCAAACAAAGAGAGAGACATAGAGCTTACCAAATAATTTGCGTTTGGCTTCAGGGGAATTTTGTTGATATTGGAACGGACCCATATAATCCACACCAGTTAAAGCAAATGGGCGTATAGGAGAAGAGCGAAAGGAGGGCAGATCGCTCATTAATTGAGTGTTGACTTTAGGTTTCGCCTTGAAACAAGGAATGCACTTGTGAATTACAGAGGAAACTTCATGAATTCCATTTATAATCCAGTACTTTTCCCCTAGGAGGCAAAGCAGAGTGCGTGTACCAACATGCAGAATGAGATAATGAAAATCACGTATAATTAAGGAAGTTACGTGGTGTTTAGAAGGCAAAATAACGGGATGCTTTTTGTCTGCAGAGAGCAAAGATTGAGAGAGCCTACCACCTACCCTAAGTAACCCATTGTCATCAAGGAACGGGGCTAAAGCACGAAGACGACTGGATTTGGGAAGATCCTTTTTAGAAGAAAGTAAAGACAATTCAGAAGAAAAGGCTTCTCGCTGTGTTAGTTGCAAAACCTTAATGGTAGCGAGATTCAATTCATGATTGGTAAGGTGTGGTTTAGGGAGAAGAGGCTGGTCAACCACAAGATATTTCCATCTGAGAAGATAGGCGACAATTCGAATTAATTTATGAAAGGAAGAATAGCGGGACAACAAGGGATGAGAAGCGTTGGAAACAAGACACGAAGCAGTAGATAGAGATACTTTTGCTTCAGGCAAGTTGGAGTTTGTAGCTGGAGGTTTAGAAGGCCAAGAAGAAGAGTCTTCGATTAACCACGAGGGCCCATGCCAGTACAACTGGGAAGCTGCCAATTGAGAGGGTAAACATCCACGAGAGATAATGTCGGCTGGGTTGTCAGCGCTGGGCACATGCCTCCATTGACATCCCGAAGAAAGAGTTTGAATTTTGGAAACTCTGTTTGCAACAAAAGTTTGCCAGTGGGAGGGGTTTTTGGCGATCCAAGAAAGTGTGATTGTTTGCTCTCAGAGAGAATATACTTATATAATTGTGTTATTTCCACAGTTGGCAAAGGACATTTATTTATGTTTAGGTTGGCAGCAGTGACCTGGACAGAGAGTGAAGTAGCCATCATGGCTGTATGTGTTTGTGTTTCGGAGCAACAGCTCCTTCGCATATCAAGTGTTGTGTCTTTTGTAACATGTACATTTTTGTAAATACAGTCCACTAGAGTTAATTCGACATTTTCATTTATCCCCTGATGGTTCATCTGGGGCACGTATGTCGCATACAGACATATGTTTTGGTCCAACACAGGCAGGATTCCCGCTATATCAACTGAGGCCATGTGGTCTCGACAAACGCTAAAACTGCTGTATTTAAGTGAACCAGTGCGAAATACGTATGTAGAGACAATATTAGTACATTATTGTGAACAATGCAGGCGCAATTGCAATGTATTTATCAATGTTTGTGAGTTCGATCTAACTTATTTTGAAAAGTGAGCATAGTGGCTGCCATACGAAGCCACCATTGTGCTTTGGCTTCGTGTCGCCTCGGCTAGCATCGGTAAGCTTCGATACACGCGCCAGCTGCAGCGCTCGCCAGACTGCTTGATCCATGTTTACAACGTAGCTGTTGTATTACAAATTTACTACGTATGTGAATAAGTTAATTCATGCAGCGGGACTTGCAAAATTAATCATGATGAATTGTATATTCGTAAAAGCATATCCAGTATTGTGAAAGTTTCGGTGTGCAGTTGAAAGCATCAATGGACACAGTTCCATTTAGCAGTGCAGCCTTCGATTCCTGACAGACGCAGTTCCATTCAGTAGTGCAGCCTTCGATTCCTGACGGACACAGTTCCATTCAGCAGTGCAGCCTTCGATTCCTGGCGGACGCAGTTCCATTCAGCAGTGCAGCCTTCGATTCCTGACAGACACAGTTCCATTCAGCAGTGCAGCCTTCGATTCCTGACAGACGCAGTTCCATTCAGACGTCCTGACTTCGATATCCGACCGTTGGGTGACGACGCAGACGGAAAGAACCTCTACACCAGATAAGTTAACAAAGGCATTTCATAGCAATTCCTCCCCATACCCAGCAATCCTTCCTGTGCATGAACCATTTTAAGCATGTCAACTGAACGTGAGATAAAGTCACTGACCAAGCGCAGAGGTGTTCTCCGAGCATCCCTGACGAGACTCCATACCCAAATTAATGAATTTAATAATGATACTCCTGCTGAAGTATTAAATGTGAAGAATGAACGTTTATTAGCTCTACTACCAGAATTTAATGAAATTCAAAGCAAATTGGAGGATTTGGATGACAAAAATCCTCATGAGCAGGTCCGGTGTGAATTCGAAGATGATTATGATGAACTTAGGGCTAAGCTACAACAGTTACTAAATACCCATTGCACACATGCCTCATCTGTCTCTAGCAACGGTAGAGAATCTACAAGTAGTAATACAGGTTCGTACAGTTTGCCCAAGATACGGTTACCAGAATTTTCAGGTGATGTTACACAATTCATGCATTTCCATGACCTGTTTGATTCATTAATACTGAAGAATCAGTCTTTGGGTAATGTTGAAAGGTTCCATTACTTAATGTCAGCACTGCGTGGCAATGCTCATCAACTCATTCAAAACATTCCTCTTACTGCCGATAACTTTGAGCTAGCTTGGGAAACGGTCTGCAAGCGATACCGCAATTCAAAGGTAATAGTAAATGCACATATCAAATTACTATTATCTCCAGATATCGTCCAAAGGGAATCATCTTCTAGTCTACGCACACTTTTGAATCAAGTACAGTCCAATTTAAAGGCTGTTGAGTCTTTGAATTTGAATATTCCCCTACATGAAATCATAATAGGTCAAATCATACTTGACAAGTTACCTGAAGCCACACGTAAGCAATGGGAAATGAGCAACAAATCCAAGGAACTATCTACACTTACGGAGTTGTTAGAATATCTTGAAAGGCGGGCTCAAACCCTTGAATTAATTGATTTTACACCTACTAAGGGTCACAGTGATAAGATCAGCAGATTGTCTCAATATAAAACTTCTAAGCATTGTTTCAAGCATGAGAAACAACCATTTACAAGTAGTTCATACATTGCAATTAACAATAATTGTGAAGCCTGTAAGGGGCAACATCCAATCTTCAGATGTGATAAATTTTTAGGTTATGATGTTAATCGTAGATACAACCTAGTTAAGCAGCATAAGCTTTGCTACAACTGTTTGCATGAATCACACGCTATATGTACTTGTCCTTCGAAGTCAACATGCAAAACTTGCAACGGTTGTCACAACTCACTGTTGCATTTTGATTCAGGGAATCAGCAATTCAATGCCAACTCGTCTAAACAGTCCCAGCAAGGAGCTATCAGCAGATGCTCAAACCCCGAGTCCAACCAGGCTCACAATGCTCAAGTTCGTGGTAACTCCTCCAGTTATTGCACTATGAAACTCAAACCACAAACTCAAGTTCTACTTTCTACAGCAATAGTAAAGGTAAAGGATAGTGCTGGTAGGCTACACTTAGCTCGTTGCTTATTGGACAGTGGCAGTCAAAGCAATTTTGTAACCGAGAGTTTGGTTCAAAATTTGGGCTTAAGAAAGGCCAAGAATCTCACACCCATCGAAGGTATTTCTCAGTCCATGTCTGAAGCCAAGTATAGTGTGAGCGTTGAAGTGCAATCTTCCATAAGCAACACACGCCACAATGTTGAATGTCTGGTCCTATACAAAATTACAAGCGACATGCCTAGTCAGCAGGTACCCTATGAAGAGTGGGAGCTCCCTGATGATATTCAGTTAGCAGATCCAAGGTTTTATGCCCCAGCCAAAATAGACATGCTTCTCGGTGCTGATGTATTCTTTAGAATTCTACAGAGGGGACACAGGACGAGACCAGGGAAGTTTCCAGTCCTACAAAACACAGATTTTGGATGGATTGTGTCAGGTTCATATGAATCCACCTCGAGAAACAGAAACAATGCAGTAGGAACGTTTTTCCTTCGTAATGATGTTCACCTTCATAACCAAGTACAACGATTTTGGGAGATCGAAGAACTTCACGAGCCAGTCAAGTCGCAAGAAGAGATTGAATGTGAACAGCATTTTTCTGATCATGTGACACGAGATGCATCTGGGAAATACATAGTCAGACTACCATTTAAGCAGGATCCAAGTATATTAGGCAATTCTTTACAAACAGCTACTAGCAGATTTCAATACCTTGAGCGTAGGCTTAACAATGATACGCACCTGAAGGTAGATTATGACCAGTTTCTCACTGAATACCAGGAACTAGGTCACATGGATATTGTTAATTCTAGTATGGCAACATCGGTAGCATACTACATGCCGCACCATCCGGTATTCAAGAAATCCAGCACTACTACAAAAACTAGAGTTGTCTTCGACGCTTCTTGTAAATCGAGGTCAGGAAAGTCACTTAATGATATTTTAATGACGGGTCCTACTATTCAACAAGATTTATGTTCGATTGTCGCTAGATTTAGAACTCACGCCATAGGCTTTACAGCTGACATCGAGAAGATGTACAGACAAGTTAAGGTTGATTCCAGAGACAGCAGCCTTCAACGCATCCTTTGGAGAGCTTCTCCTAATGAGCCTATCAAGCAGTACCAACTGCAGACGGTCACACATGGCACATCATCAGCTCCATTTCTAGCAATAAGATGTTTAAGGCAATTGGCATATGATGAGGGACAACAGTATCCGCAGGCAGCATCTGTCCTTCTTCGTGATTTTTATGTAGACGACTGCATTTCAGGAACAAGTAAGGTTGACAATGCATTACTCCTACAACGTGAACTGATCCAATTGTTGTCCAAGGGAGGCTTCAAGCTCCGCAAGTGGTGCTCTAACCATCCAGCATTGTTAGAGGCGGTTCCAAAGGACTGCAGAGAGACGCAGCTTCCCCTTCAGATTGATTCTGGAGAAAATATAAAGACTTTAGGTCTACTTTGGCATCCAGCGACAGACAAACTACAGATATCCAGTGGTGTGCAGAAAGAACAAGGAAGTGGATCTCCAGTGACCAAACGCAAGGTGTTATCGATTGTGTCGTCAATTTATGACCCTATTGGGCTAATCAGTCCTATTGACATCGCATTCAAGATGTTTCTGCAGCAACTATGGCAAGAGAAGATAGGATGGGATGATGAACTTCCAACGGATCTTCTTACAAGATGGCGTACTCTGCATTCTCAAATACCCTTGATTGACAATATATATATTAACAGATTTGTGCTTCAAGAAAATTGTACTCAGGTACAGTTGCATGGCTTCGCTGATGCATCCTTGAAGGGTTACGGTGCATGTTTATTCCTACGCTCGTCAACAGATCAAGGTCATGTAATAACACATTTCCTGTGCTCCAAGTCCAGAGTGGCTCCACTGAAACAGATCACGCTACCCAGACTAGAGTTGTGTGCAGCAGTACTATTGTCACAAGTGGTTAAAAAGATGTGTCATGTTCTCAATATTGAATTCCATAGTATTCATCTGTGGACAGACTCAAAGATTGTTCTCGCATGGTTAGCAGGAAAACCGTCAAAATGGAAAACTTTTGTTGCGCACCGTGTGGCTGAAGTGCAAGGCAATACTTCAGTCAAGGATTGGAAGCAAGTAGCATCAGCAGACAATCCTGCAGATCTAATTTCTCGAGGAACTGATCCTACAAACCTTTTAAATAATCATCTTTGGTGGCATGGCCCTGAATGGCTACAGTGTTCGGAACGGAACTGGCCCACTTCCAGTCAACAACCTGAATCAGAGATTCCTGAGCAACGCAAGATAGTGCTTAGTTGTTCAGTCCACTCTAATCCTGCAGACGTGCTCACAAGATTTTCTTCCCATCTCAAGCTACAAAGAGTGTTAGCATACTGTTTAAGATTCGTGCACAACACTAAACACAAACCTTCAGAACGGAAACATGGTCCATTAACAATAGAAGAGTTGCAGCAAACTAACATGACATGTGTTAGACTAGTCCAGTCAATAGCATTCCGCGAGGAAATAGCTGATCTTTTGAAACACAATGCAGTGTCAAGACGTAGCAAACTTCAAAGTTTAGTACCATTTTTAGACAAGGATCAAATCTTGAGAGTTGGAGGAAGACTAGATAACTCCAATCAAGACTACGATTTCAAACATCAGATGATTTTGCCCGCTAAACATCAGTTTACTGATTTAATAATCAAGAGAGAACATGAAAGACTCCTACATTCAGGAAACCAGTTGACTTTAGCATCCATCAGACAGTGCTACTGGATCATCAATGGAAAGTCGGTGGTTCGAAGAGTTATTAACACTTGTACAAAATGCTTCAGGTTCAAAGCCAAAACTACACAGCAATTAATGGGACAGTTGCCCTCAGTTCGTGTGTCTCAAGCAAGACCATTCCGCAACACCGGCACAGACTTCACGGGCCCTTTCTACTTGAAGATCGGCAATCCACGTAGCAAGACCATTGTCAAGGGTTACATATGCATTTTCATATGTGCACCAAGGCCATTCATTTAGAAATAGTTTCCGACCTAACCACTCAAGCTTTCCTCGCAGCACTCAGGAGATTCATCGCAAGAAGAGGATTATGCAGCAACATGTACTCCGACAATGGTACAAACTTCCAAGGTGCTAGTAGAGAGCTCAAGGAGCTCAAGAAATTGTTCACTCAGGTTTGGAGGGCTTTGGGAGGCCGGAGTAAAATCCCTCAAACATCATCTAAGAAGAGTTCTCGGAACACTTCATTTCACATATGAAGAATTGGCTACATTAACTACGCAAATTGAGGCTTGCTTAAACTCACGTCCCCTTCTAACCCTGTCAAATGATCCTTCTGATGCATCTACCTTGACACCAGGTCACTTCCTTATAGGCGAACCCCTTACTACTCTTCCCGAACCTGATTTAACATTATGTAAACGGCCTTTGTTAACTAGATATAAGGTTCTGCAACAAAGACTCCAATCCTTTTGGAAGAGATGGTCATTAGATTACCTCACCCTTCTGCAACAGCGCAGCAAATGGACGACCTCCTCCAGCAACGTATCACCAGGTACTGTGGTGCTGATACGGGAAGACAATGTTCCCCCACTCCAGTGGCCCCTTGGTGTTATCACAGAAGTGCATGGTGGTAAAGACAATGTGGTAAGAGTGGTTTCAGTGAAGTGCAACAGTGGTATTTTTAAACGACCAGTTTCCAAGGTAGCTCCACTACCAATTGAGCAGACACATAATTTTGACTGTTAATATGTCAGTGTTTTAAGTTAGTGAATATTTTAGTGTTTTATGTCCTTGTCATTGGAACATTTCAGTGTTTCCATTTCAGATTATTGAAATCCATGTATTTCAAGGTGGGGAGTATGTTTGCTCTCAGAGAGAATATACTTATATAATTGTGTTATTTCCACAGTTGGCAAAGGACATTTATTTATGTTTAGGTTGGCAGCAGTGACCTGGACAGAGAGTGAAGTAGCCATCATGGCTGTATGTGTTTGTGTTTCGGAGCAACAGCTCCTTCGCATATCAAGTGTTGTGTCTTTTGTAACATGTACATTTTTGTAAATACAGTCCACTAGAGTTAATTCGACATTTTCATTTATCCCCTGATGGGTTCATCTGGGGCACGTATGTCGCATACAGACAGTGATCATGGAATCGCTCCAGAGATAGATTTGCGAGAAGTCGACTTTTAATACTTCCCGTAATTTCTTAACAAGTTCTGCAGCCATGAGGGCAGCACACAATTCAAGCCTAGGCAAAGTGATAGTTTTAAGAGGAGCGACCTTCGATTTAGCACAAACAAGGTTGGAAACTGAAGATCCATATAATGAACCGCGATAAACCAAATATGCGCAGCAACCATAAGCTTTTTCGGAACTGTCCGCGAACACATGAAGGAAAAACGATGCATTAGAATGAGCGTTAATTTAATTCCTAGGAATTTCAATAAGGGAAAGATCAAGCAAATTGCTGCGAAAAAAAGCCATCGGTTGAGAAAAGAAAAGGGAACAGTGTCATCCCATTCACATTTGAGCGACCACAGCTCTTGCATGAAGAGTTTGGCTATAACGATAACTGGGGCAAGGAATTTAAGCGGATCAAAAATTTTTGCAATTTCAGAGAGAATTTGTCGTTTCGTGTTAGGGAGCTCTTCAGCGAGCGAAACTTTGTAGATGAGAGTGTCAGTGCTGGTGCACCAATGATCTCCAAGAGTTTTTATGGATTCGGATTTTCCACAAATTTCGACAGAGGAGGGATTTACGTCTTCGATGGGAAACTGGGCAAGAAACTCAGGGGAGTTGGAATTCCACTTATGAAGTGGGAAACCTCCATTCCTTAGCAATGCCTGAAGTTCTAAAGACACAAAAGAAGCTTCCTCCAGAGTGGGGAAGGACTGCAAATAATCGTCAACATAGAATGACGTGGTTAGCGCTTCAGAAGCTTTGGAATTAAATAAATGACCATCTTGAGAAGCTAGCAAGTGTAAGGATCGGATAGCAAGGAAAGCGGAAGGTTTTAAACCATAAGTAACCGTTTCTAAGCGAAATACCTTAATGGGCTTACTGATTTCGTCGCGCCACAAGATTCTTTGGAGATCTCGTTGTTCAGGCTGAATTAAAACTTGACGGTACATCTGTTTTATATCAGCTATAACGGCTATGGGAAATAGTCGAAAGTTTAAAAGTATAGCAGATAGATCTGACTGAATAGCAGGACCAGAGTAAAGAGTGTCGTTAAGGCTGTTGCCATTAATGTCGGGTGATGAACCATTGGAAACAACTCGGATTTTATCCTTTACAAGCGGGTTTTTCCACACGGGATGATGATTTAAAAAAAACCGTTTCAGTCGGGGGGTGCGATTCATCTTCAGATTTGTTAACAACTTCCATATGATCTAAACTTTCACACTCATCCATGAAATCAGTGTACTGCTGTTTAACGAGAGGTTCTTTATTGAATTTACTCTCAATGGCAAAGAGAGCTTTTCGAGCTTTGGGTTGAGAGTTAATAAGTCTAGGGGGATTATGTAATCTTGGCATTTGAACAATGAACCGACCATCGGAAGAGCGAGTGGTGGTGTTCAAAAAAAGTTGCTCACAGAATTCATTTTCTGAAGAAGTCACGTTAGGAGGATCAACGCTTTCGAGCCTCCAAAGCTGTTCCAGATCAGTATTGGAGAAATAACATTGCGATGCGGGTTGGGGAGAATAATGGGGAAGTTGACCGGTGACGATCCATCCAAAATTAGTGTCTCTGGCGACCACGTTTGAGGATAACTTGCGAACCTGTTTACGGAGGCAATTCCAAAAAACATTGGCACTAAAGAGTATGTCAATAGGATTTTGTATGATTGAGAAAGTTGTTTCTGTGACAAATATCTCTTATGGTTAGCTTTGAGAATTGTAAAGCTTGCGATTTTGAGCTGTTAATGCCCGATACATTAATAGAAGTGGGGTTTACAGGTAAGCCTAGTTTTCTGATCAAAGAATTAGACACAAAAATCATGAGTTGCCGCTGAATCGAGAAGACCGCGTGCACGGACCCAGTTGCCAGAGTTATTCTGAACTTCGATTTGGACAGTGGACAGCAATACTTGGGCACTACGAATGGACTTGGCATTTTGAATATACTGTTTTAGATCCCTTATTTGGGGGTGGATCTAAAAGGAAGAGTTATTGTACTAATTTATAAAGTTGTGCCTAAAAAGGGTAGCTTCCCTTGGCAGGGTAAGCTGACCAGTGTAGAGTGTTGTGGTGTGCTAGGAACTAGGGGGCGTTCCTATAAATAATGTAGTAGTGTTTGAAGGGATGGGACCCAATGCAAGGGTCACTGTGCTGATCGCTCAGCTGACTGCTTATTATGTAACTGAATCTGCTTGTATCAGCTAAGTAGCACGCGCTGCTCTCTGGCAGCCGGGCCGGCTCGAGAAATACAATGGTATCTGAGCTAGCACTATCAGACTACCGTATGTCACGTCTTACCGTGACGGGAATAAGGAAGGGCGTTGGGATGTAAAGAGGCGTATAAACAGTAAGGCTAGTGTGATGTGTTGACCAAGTGTTTATTGGTCTGTAATCCTGAGTATGAGTCCCTTGTAGGGAATGTAATTATGTTCACAATGTAGTACAAGTTGTGGGTTACAGGTTACAAAAGTAGGATGTCTGAACACGACTGACTGACTCACCTCTGATGACACCGGCGTAGCCTTCGGCCGTATCGTTGAAGCACTGATAATGGAGAGATCCTTTGACCTCATTAAGATGCCTTCTTATACTCTCCGGCGCTATGTTGTCAGCAATGTGTTGGCATTGCTGTCCCAGTTAATAGTATGTCGCTATGTGTAACCATTGTGCAAGGACTGAGCTGCTTTTCATAGTGGCAAGCTGTCCTTGTTACGTTTTATGGATGTTGGCCCGGCTTTCCAAGGGTTGCCCGTTAGGAGATGTAGGCAGATGATGGGGGGATGGTCTCCAAGGGGTGCATACCCCTGGGAGGCTGTACAAGCGTCTTCCTTCATTTGTTCGCGTCCTCGCGAACGGGAACGGAACTGGAGGTTGGGATGTTGACGTAGTGGTTCTTGGAACCCCCTCGTATCTCCTGGCGGTGTCGTATCGAAGTGTGGGTGTGAGGTGAGCCCGTGTTCAGAGGGGAGGGTTATGGGATGTACAGATATATGCATACACTGATATTGGCATTGTGAAAAATGGAAATTAACAAAACAAAAAAAAATTGACATTGCTAAAAATTTGACATCGAGAAAAAATTGACATTTGAAAAAAATTGACATTTGGGAAAAATTTGACATTAAAAGAAATTTGACATGTAAATAAAAATTGCCCTTGCTATTGCTGGCATATTGCTAGTTTCAAAAAAAAACATGGTTTTTGATGGTGATTCGTTACATAGTTGTGCAGGGAGGAAAAAACCCAGCTAGACGAGGAATTGTGTCGTCTGGCTTTACTTTGGGGAAAAAGTGCTCCCTGCAAATAGAAAGATAGGAGAGAATAGAAAAAAAAATGGGTGTTCCAGGGTATAATTTAAGGGATATAATCAAAGTGTATTTATTGGTTGGGGATGAAACGGAACACCCTGACAAATGGGGAAGTTAGAAGAAGGAAAAATGAAAGAAAACAAATCATAGACATTATGTACATTGGTGGTCTTGATAATGGTAACAGATATGACCCGATAATAAAAATAGTAATCCTTACATTTGTAAAATCCCTGACAAGTTATAATTGAACATAGTAAACATGTGATGAAGATGAACATAAAAAAAAAAAATGGTTGCCATGTGGGTACCCTGTACGTATAAGTATTCTTGCCACTCTTGTGGACCCTTGCAATTGTATGACATGGCGAGAAAATACAAAATAATTTACACTTTATAATTATCACTATCATATATATATATATATAAACCTTATAGAGCTCTGTAACCTGGCCAGTTATTGCATGCCTCTTATACTTGGCGCGCACCGTACTATTATGCCTCGCCGACCGTTCTCTAATCGGCCGTTCCTGGTGCGGTTTAGTGGCTAGTCCACTATCCTCTCCCTGTATTTATCACATAACCTCGTGGTTTTCCGTCGTGGGTCGGAATCCCACCTTAGGGTCGAAGGTCCGGCACTTACAAACTCTGTGTCGCCCTTTGAGCCTGAAGTAACGCTTCATTTGCGTATTCTGAAATGTGCTTGCGTTCAGCGATGGTCATCATCCCACGTATGCTGTCCACCGCTGACCGCTGGCGTTGTCACCTTTAAGGGTGCAACCAAAATTGATAAGGAGTGTATTTGTGTATGACATGTATGTGTATTTTGGTAATATATTTACCACAGACATATTCACGTTCTGGGTTACCTGTAATTCAAAACAAAACAAAAATGCATCCATATAAAGATGTTTATCTCTCCGTGGCTCCGTGGTCTTCCTGTGTGGGTAAAAGTGGGTTGATTATGAATAGTACAGTACAATACATTATAATTCATTACAGGTATATATATAACCTTCCTTGGTAGCGCTTAGTTTGGAAACTAAGTGTAGCGCCACCGAAGTCTACTTAACCTAGGTTAGCCTATTTTAACCTATTCTAGCTTAAATGGTGTCGGGCTTATCTTGGTAACGGATTTTGAGTCACCAAGTGCCGAGATATTCTATTGTGATCTATATATATAAAAAAAATTGCCTTAAATGTAGGTTTATGTTACCTTACAACGAATTATCATGCCTTATCATGAGTTGTCGGACTTACCCCGATGCCGGGTTTCTGGGCTATCAGGCGCCGACCGGCGTTACTTAATGCTATCTATCTTAATTATGGTCTAATAATAAAAAAAATGCTATTTCTAAGCCGAAAGGATTGCCTTAATCTATTGCCGAAATGTGCTGCGCCATACCTGGCAACAGCGGTGAATAAATTTGCTTAATCCTAGGTTGCGTGTCAAATGCAACCGTCTTATAGCTAAATTTGGCCTAGAACGATCGCCTGGGGCAATTTACTTCCCCAGGACACCACCCGCACGAGTCCCAGAAACACCGGTTGTCTCTAGGATCGCTGGATTCCGTTCCCTTAATTCTAGGTGTCGACGTCTATTACTAGTACTAATCTAATCACAGGCGGCTTACGGTGCCACTAAGCAAACCGTTTCGCCTGCTGTACCTTCCATTTCCTTGATCGTTGCCATTGCGTGTGTAGTCGTAGGTGGGCCGCCCACGTAACCCTTATGAGGCGCTCGCAATGCCCCTCTCTTAATGCCCTTTGGCTGCCCGATGCGTCGCCATTTATGTGGGCATTGGACATTGTGGTCCAATGGCATAATATTTTCTTCGCCTTTGTCGGCAATCGTGGTTTGCTTTTCGCAATAATCTTCGCCTGTATCGGCAATCGTGGTTTGCTTTTCGCAGTAGTCTTCGCCTGTATCGGCAATCGTGGTATGCTTTTCGCATTAGTATTCTTCTCCAACGCACAGGAGTTTTGCTTCCCGCTATGGAAGCCGTGCCTACTTAAATTTAAACTTAACTAGAAGTCTAGTCATAATGGGGTCGTCTCTAGGGATAGTTCCCGAGGCCGGCGCTGAGTGAGCTATTTCTCCCGCCATCCTCAGAAAGTCACCCTGCAGATCTCGATGTTTGCCCGTGTCCGGTCCCGAATGCTTTGACCTTACGTGGTTCGTCTGTGTGGTCTAGCCGTCAAGTTAAGTAAAGTCACTGAGCTGTCGAGCCAACTGGGGTAAGGGTCCACATCGCCTTCCCCAGCTCTGCTCCAGTGTGGTCCCTCTGACCTTCGGCTTACACCGTTGTCATCAATCAGATCGTATCAGATTCCTTTGTAAAAAAATGTAGCGTAACCTGTGTAAATGGTTTAATCTCTGTGTAAAATGTAAAATATTTCCAGTGTTGCGGGGTTGTAGATCTTCTAAGTACATAGGCTACTTCTGGTCTACCATCGCTACGTCAGCTTTCCAGCAATAATGCTTTCTTTACCTTAATGGAGGTGTTAGTAGGGTCTGTAATGTCAGGTACCCTGTTATTAGGATCTGGGGGTAGTTATTTGTCGAGTGGGCTTAAAGTATGGTAGGAAGGGGTTGCGCACCTTTGGGTTCCGCGTTAGTGGTGGCCTAGAACCGGTGGTGGCGTTGGGATGCTCCTATAGTAAGTGGACTGGGGAGGTAATTCCGGGGATTGCAAAGATACGAAAATTTCATGCAGGTTTGATATCAAAATCCCTGGTAAATGGATGGGATACTCATGCATGTGTCTGGATATGAAGTGTCTGCCTCCATGTACGGATAGGTGTAGGGTGGGGCATAATACCAATATATTCCTGTCATGCGGGAGTGTTTAAGTACTAAAGAATGGTTAATATACATCTATGGCCTCCTCTCTCATTTGGAGAGGCGCATTATGCTTCTTTAATGTTTGCTGACCCACCCCTAATACTCAGGTGGTAGCATCGTGGCGCAAGGCGTAGCATGCCTGCTCTTTAGACGCATGAAGTCCATCAACCCCTTGAGTGTACCTTGTAATGTAGTGTAGCTGTTTTTGGTCGTGTACATGTGTCTGCGTTGGTTTATGTTGGGCGTGAGAGGGTTATTGGAAGGGAATTGGGTATTAACTATGGTAGCCTGCTGTAGTATGTCGGTAATCCCTCTGGGATTATCCACCTATGGTTTGTCATCCTCCCTTGGTCCATGCTTGCTTTCTATCCGCCCTTGGGATAGTAAAGCTTCACGACCTAATCTGGTCTGCCCTTGTAGTGTAAATGTGGCCAGTGGTCGTAGTGCGACTGGCTATGTCCTAGTCATCTGTAATGACTCCTATGCCTTACGATCGATAAAAGAAGTTATTAGGGGGGAGATCTTGTCTGTGTTTGCTCCTAATTGTTGAGTGCATGTGCGTGTGTGTTTGACTATGTTCCGCTGCACCACGCGGACGGTTGGTCTGTTGCAGGCTAAGTCGTAATATGTATCGCCTTTATCGGCGGGAGGCGCCCGTGGCCTGTCAATGTCTTGTCCATTGCCAAGTACTTTTGCGGTGTGATAAAAAAATGTATGTTGTTATGATTGTTTCGCGTTTTTGCTTTCATTGTCAATGCCGGTAAACAATAGCGCCCTGTCATGAGCAGTATTGCAGTATGTCCAGTCTGCAAATCAGCAGTTGGTATGTGTAATGTCAGGCTGTGATGTTATTGTTTGTCGTCCGCCGGCAAGTGCTTTTCTGCACGTATGAAAGTGTGGTCATTGTTTTAGATTCCTAGCGGACTAATGTAGCAATTCATCCTAGTTAGGTAATGACGTTGTGTGGCCATTGTTTCCTAAGACTTGTGTCTTGCGAAATTTTCCTACCTGTGTTTGGGAAATGTATTTTCTATGTCTGGTGTAATTCGAAATTTTATGTCTGGCTTTTGGTGGGAGGAGATGTAGTATTCCCTGTTCGTGCATTTGTATGGGCCAATTTCGGTGTGGTTGGGAGCCTGGATAACTGCTTTCCCTTGTGTCTAATTTTTACTGGGACTCAGACCCGTGACCTTATGTCATTCTCTGTGTTCTATGTCTGCGTTGTGTTTCAGGGCTTGGGGCTTCCCCATTGTGGTTTTTTGCTTGTGTTTCGTGTACCAAAAATACCATTGGATAGTTAGTTTTTGGTACGAGTGTGGTGTGTGTGGTCATGGGTTCGGAGCCGGTTGCCTGTAAAGATTTGGTGTGATCATTTCCGTGCCGCATATATTATGGCACGTTCCCGTGGATGTGCAATGTGCAAATGAAAGCATGCATACCTGTGTAGAGTTTGTATGTTTTTGATTTCCCCTCGTAGTGTAATTTTGGAAGATATAGGGTCACTAAATCGGGCGTGAATGATGCGTTTGTTCCTGTCCACATGGAACAGGCTTAGTCCGTCTGTGTCGAGCAGTCTTGCTCATTGAGGAGTATGTTAGTGCTGATACGACGGTGTTGAATTACGATGTTGTGTGCTTTCATTTGTTTTATGTTCGGCCCACGTCCTTGTTTCCTGCACGTGTGTGTGTGTGAACTTGATTGCTGTCTGTAGTGATTGCGAGCAGTGCCTCTCGCATTGTAGAAAAAAAACTTGTGGTTTAACATGACCGTTGATCCGTAGATCATGCGCCACGGGACTTCCGTTTTACGTGGAATCCAAACCACAGGCCGTGGCCTTTCCCTTCGAAAGTCTCACATGGATTGGCCGTATTGAAAAAGAGCCTCTTAATAACTACATGTGTGTCCCCAATTGTGTGTTACTGTAACGTGGTTCAAGTATATTCCTATCTGTTGTACCAAATGTCGCTATACACTAGTGTGTCTGGTCCGCTAGTCGCGTGTTTAGTGACTAGATGCCGGAGGCGATTTTGTTGTTTTTAGAAGGTTGCGGGTTTTGAGACCGTCTTTTACCCAGAGTAATTGTTTCTGGCACTATTCAGGTTGTGTCTCCGGGACAGTTTGGTAGTATTTTACTGTCATGTGGCTATGTAAATTGATTGTGTGATTTCCAAAAATATGCAGGGCTTCCCAAAGTCTGGGGTTTTCATCCTACGGTGTGTTAGCGTTTTAGCTTGCGTGTTGTTGTGGAAATGATAAAAAAAAAAATATTACAGGCAATGTAACGTGTCACGTATGCCTATGGGTTAAATACATACAGTTCAACTTGGCCACCCTTTTTTTTTTCATCGGGCCTAATGACTGAGGCAGAGAAAGAGGAGAAAAAAAAACGAGCTATGCTCCGCTCCGTATTAAGAGAGCATTTTGAAAAGGTATAGAATATATGTTTGTATGTTGCCTGCCCACTGCTGTATGCTTTGCTAAAGTGGGTTGCCGGACGGCGATAGTCTGTCAAAATTGTGTCGTAAACACTATGAAAAAAAAATGCTTTAAAAAAAATGGTAAGTAGGTCCTGATCGTACTATGCACCTAGTAGGTGACGTTAGCACTATAGTAATCTGGTTACATCTCAGGGGCCTCTACCGACCTTGTCTAGTACACATTGGGAAGGCCATTGCCAGACGTATTTGATACATGTGTATCCACGTCACGAGCAAAGCCAAGGCACTATGGGAGTCGAAACTCCACTCCAAAGCAATTATAACCTTACCTTGGCATTGCATATATATTTTTCAAAAGAGAAATATGTATTGTCCGTTGAGCCATTATATATTTATACACAAATTGTGCTAAATGTTCCGGCATAACTCAACAAAATGACAGTGGTTCGCCCCGGTGTGCAATTGGGCTTTTCAGTTGGTTAAAGCACACCTCACCAAATTTTTGAAAATTAGTTTGCGATTTTTAATTCCTGCCACTCTTATGGCTTTTGCCCTCTACGAGAGAGTCTATCCAACTGTTGAACCGGAACGTAGAACATTTAGTCATTTCTGCTTAGAAAGACTCGCTTAAGCTCTATGCTGTGACTTGATGTTTAAGCTATGCTCAAAATATCTCTTTCCGGCTTTAAGCCGCGTAGCTCACTTGATGGGCTTCTACTGGGCTTTGAATATTAGAAACTTTACGTTATTCAATTTGTGGTGATAACCACTCCGACCAATAATCATTGATGGCCTGAGAGAAAAAATGTCAGGGGCAAACAAAAAAAAACAAGGATTTTGAATCATGCACCTCTGATCTAGCCAAGTTGCACTGCCTATACATGAAAGAAGGCAGATAGAGAAAGGGAGAGAAAAAAAATGTGCCGTTTACGTTAGTGAGTCTGTATGTATTTATTGGCGTGTTTCCCCCGTGTAGAGGAACTTATGTGTGTCCCTGGTCAAAATGTGCGTGCGTGTATCGTGCATCCTGAGGGACTAATACCGGTGTTCGCCTTCGTTCTGGCAAATTTGCCCTTTGAACTGGCGGTAAAGGTTGCTTAATGGCTTGTGTCTGGCCTAGCAATATGCTGGCGTGTAGCCTGACCGCTTTTCGGCCTGTGGCCACGGCAGACTCCTGCCATTGTGTGAGCCTATCTGTGTGGGTGTATGTAGGCTTTATGTGTAGTGGGACGGGTTCTATGTCGTCTGCCCATGACGCGGTTACGTCCCGTTGTCTCTCTGTCATGCTATGTGTGTCTGAGAGTCCTGGCTTCAACTCCCTCTCGTCCCTTTGTTCCGAGGGGGTTGTTCTAGGCTCTGCCCCTCGGTTTGGCAAAATTGCCTTCCGATCCGGAGCTGAAGGACATGTGTTCGTGTAACTTTGTGTTTTTAGCCTATTGGAGCCTAACCTGGCCGTCTTCTTGACTGTGGCCATGGTGACCTCCTTCCTATGTGTGGCAGTACATGGCGAGAGGGACATCCTCGCAAATTGTCGAGTTAGCGTATCTACGTTTATGTCCTCTCTCGGGTGGGCTGATGGCCCTACCAACTGTGTGTGGTCTTGTACGTGTACCGGGTGTGGACCTCGGTATGTGTCCACGTCTGCACTTGCACTCGTGGCCCTGGCGCTGAATTAGCCATTGCATGCTTAGCCAGGTCCGTGTGCCTAGTGTACCTATATGCCCTATCGTGATGTTGTAGCGTGGATGTCCAAATGTTATGTTCGTTTCGTCGACGATCGCGGGTTTCATCCCTTATCGGAGCATGTGCTCCTTCTGTCGGTCTAGTTGGGTCTCTATAATCCCGGTAGTGTGTTTGTCTGTAGGCTCTCGCTCGCTCTTCCCTCCTGTGTCTTCCCTTGTTGTTTGTTTGTCTGTTGTTTGACGTGGCGTCGGGGTGGGTAGCCCCGTTCTTCCCTGTATTGGTGTGGGAGGGATATGTCCCCGGCTTCGCCTGTTCTCTGTTTTGTTAGGCTTCCGGGCCGGTTCCGGGAATTGGTGGCATGTGTGTGTGTGTCCCCGCATTGTACTGGAGGGTGGTCTATCCGTCTTTCGGCCTGTGGCCATGGTATACTCCCGCCCTTGTGTTGCGGTACGTGCTGAGAGAGACGTTTTCGCAAATTGCTGCGCTAATGCGTCTACAGAGATGTCGTTTGAGTGGTTCTTGAGTTTTTCCTCTGAACGCTCCCAATGGATGTTCCTCAGCATGGCCTTTCGTGCGGGCGCATACATCTTCATATATGTGTTGAGAAAAGAAAAAAAAACGACTTTGACTGGGGTTGTTTTACTAAGAATTTCTCCTGTGTAGCTGGTTTGGAGCAAAAATGGTGTTTTTTGTCTGGGGAAAAAATTTTCACTATCTGCTTGGCTTTTTTTTTGCGGTACGGAAGGGGTCGTTTTAACTACGAGGGCTCGTTGGTTGAGTCCCGTTCTCTATGCGTAGTACCCCGCCTCCACCAGTGTTTTAGATCCCTTATTTGGGGGTGGATCTAAAAGGAAGAGTTATTGTACTAATTTATAAAGTTGTGCCTAAAAAGGGTAGCTTCCCTTGGCAGGGTAAGCTGACCAGTGTAGAGTGTTGTGGTGTGCTAGGAACTAGGGGGCGTTCCTATAAATAATGTAGTAGTGTTTGAAGGGATGGGACCCAATGCAAGGGTCACTGTGCTGATCGCTCAGCTGACTGCTTATTATGTAACTGAATCTGCTTGTATCAGCTAAGTAGCACGCGCTGCTCTCTGGCAGCCGGGCCGGCTCGAGAAATACAATGGTATCTGAGCTAGCACTATCAGACTACCGTATGTCACGTCTTACCGTGACGGGAATAAGGAAGGGCGTTGGGATGTAAAGAGGCGTATAAACAGTAAGGCTAGTGTGATGTGTTGACCAAGTGTTTATTGGTCTGTAATCCTGAGTATGAGTCCCTTGTAGGGAATGTAATTATGTTCACAATGTAGTACAAGTTGTGGGTTACAGGTTACAAAAGTAGGATGTCTGAACACGACTGACTGACTCACCTCTGATGACACCGGCGTAGCCTTCGGCCGTATCGTTGAAGCACTGATAATGGAGAGATCCTTTGACCTCATTAAGATGCCTTCTTATACTCTCCGGCGCTATGTTGTCAGCAATGTGTTGGCATTGCTGTCCCAGTTAATAGTATGTCGCTATGTGTAACCATTGTGCAAGGACTGAGCTGCTTTTTATAGTGGCAAGCTGTCCTTGTTACGTTTTATGGATGTTGGCCCGGCTTTCCAAGGGTTGCCCGTTAGGAGATGTAGGCAGATGATGGGGGGATGGTCTCCAAGGGGTGCATACCCCTGGGAGGCTGTACAATACGATGAAGCATTGGAACTAATAGCATTATCACTTTTCGGAGAAGTAGATGCTGTCGATGACCTTGCCTGAGCATGACGATCTAGCAAAGTGTGATGAGCCTTTTCACAATGGTAGCAAAGTCTTGTGGACTTGCAATTAGAAGCAGAATGCGTGGGCGCTAGGCAGTTGAAGCAATGTTTGTTTTGGGAAACTAATTTTCTTCTGTCGTCGACTGACAGTTCTTTGAAGGATTTGCATAGATATAAAGCATGGGAATCTTTACAGAGTATACACTTTAATGGTTCATTTAAACTCTTGCGAGGTTCGCTTTGAGTATTTAAAACGAGAGAGCTAGCAATACGGCGTTCACTAGACCTAGTTGGGTAACCAGTGGTGTTTGGCTTAAATTTAGAGGAGCTGGACCCATGTTTTTGGGTACTAGACGCTAAGCGTTCGCTTTTTGGTTTGATAGACATTAATTCAAATTTAGAACTCGGAGATGAGGGTTCACTTTGATTTGCTAGAGCGGTTAACAGCTGGCATCTGGCATTTATGAAAGTGACTATATGCTCGTAAGAGTAATCGTCTTCTCTAGAAAGTTCAATTTCCCAAGCTTTGAGGGAAGCAGCATCAACTTTAGAAACCACTAAATGTATTAGGAAAGTATCCCAGTGTTCAGTGGGTTGATCCAATTGGGACAGAGCTTTGACGTGAAGTTGTGTAGTGTCAACGAGAGTACGCAAACTAGTGACGTCATTATGCTGTGACGCAGGTAGGTTGAATAGAGCCTTCATATGGCGTTGAATACGTAACCGTAAATTTCCATATCTTTCTTTCAATAAGTTAAAGGCAATGGGGTAATTGTCGGCACTTAGAGGAAGTGCTTCAACTAACTGCAAAGCTTGACCTCGAAGGATAGATCTCAAGTAATGAAACTTGTATATGACTTGAATATCATCATTGTCATGAACAAGAGAACAAAATAATTCATAGAAAGAATCCCAAGTAGATTCGTCTCCAGCGAAGTGGGGTAACTCAATTTTAGGTAAAATTGGTTTGGGTTTGTGAGTACCATCGCAAAAAGAAGTTTGTGGTTCGTGAAGGGAACCAAGAACAGAAGCGTCCTTTTTCTGCTCCTCTTCGAGTTGGCGTATTATTTTGAAAGCAGAACCTATGCCTTCGTAATATTGGTTTTCTACTTCGACTCGATCTTCGGTTTGATTGAGCATACAAGTTTCTATTTCAGTTTGGATGTTGCAATAATTTTCATATGAACGTTCAAAATCCCTTACACGATGTTTCAACAAGTCTAATTGAGCTTCTGAAGGATCTAGCTCTTTGATGTATTTTCTGAATCGGGTAATTTGTCCTTTATAGGATGCTCGTTTAGAAGTAAGTTTTTCATCCTTATCCTTTTCAGTAGGAGCCATGTCAAGGTAAGTAGATTAAAGTATAACTCACGAAACTGTGGAAACTTGGAAATGCTGTCAGGCTGGCAGCAGCAAATAAGTTGAAAGAAGGGGACACCCCAAAGGAGACAGGAGCGGCCTCTTTCCACTTCGCAGGCTTTGCACGATGAAGTTATAGCTGAAAGATTCAAAGCAGATATTAATAATTTGCAAAGTATTGCCAAATGACCCTTGACAAAGAATAAAAATAGCAAATGGACTCTCCCGGGTTTCGGCACCAAATTTTGGGTAGATTATTGGCTGAGGAATAACCTACCCACCAAGGGAAGATGATAAAGAAAAGGAGGTGGGCTTCGGACTGGAGAGAAAGGAGAGAGAAATAGGAGGAGAGTCCCACAAAAATTATAAATTTAACTTTAAATGCACTCAAAGGCGGTTGCCACTGCAAATCCGTTTTCTGATACCTAGTGGGTAAGGACCTGGTCGAAGCTGACGGAAAACGCAGCTAGGACTTGGGCGGTTTGCAAGAGAATGGCTTTAGTGTATTCCCTCTCAAGCATGCATATGCCTACTATGGGGAAGGGTGATGGTCTGTCAAGACAAAGAGTAACAGAGTTATTGCGTATTAACGAGGGCATGAACCTAGGAAGAGTTAGGAAAGCCAGGATCTTGCCTAACTGTAGTATTTGCGAAATGATAAATCAAAAAACAAATATTTAATTTATTTAACAAGGCAAAAAAGTCTAATAAATTTGACAAGTATATAGTTTCAATTTTTTGTTAACAATTTGGGGTCGCAGACCTCCTAACATTTAAAGTTTGCTCCAGGCAATTAACAATTCTTTAGGTTTCAAACCTTTATATGTACTAAAATCTTCGTGAGATTTAAAAATAGAAAAGATAAAGTACAAAGGTATAAAGACAATTAAAGTGATTAAAGTTAAACAGTAAATTGAGTACAAGAAGTGTACTTTAAGAAATTGCCAAGTACCTATCTCAGAAAAAGTTACAACTTCGAAAATAACAAAAAAAAGAAAACAGGTAGAATGGAAGAGAAGTTCCTATAACTTCTTATATTTACGCTGAATTACTTTTATAATAGTTACAAAATAGGACAGGTCACTTACTGTGAAACCTGAAGAGAAAGTCAAAAGGAAGGTTCTAGACTTCCTATGGTTAAATAGAAACCACGAGACAAATAGGGCAAGTTTCCCTTTCGTGAGACCTAGAAATAACTCACTAATGAGTTGAAAGAATTGTATTCCCTAATTGGAAGGGAGAAACAATGTAAGTTTAAAACGTGTGCTAGACACGTATTTATGCAGAAGTTAATTAATGTTATATAAGAAAAAGGGGAGGGCACTTCTATAGAGTGACACCTCATTGAAAAAAAGACTTAAAGTAATAAATTTATTATTATGGTTTGTTAGTAAAGGGCTTAGGAAAGTTCAATTGGGATTGAGGATAAATGTTCATGGCCTTATTTATGTTAATCGGACGATCGCGACGCGGTAGAAATGTTGAACAAGCACTAGTTTTCACTATAGTCTGTTGGATGGATGAAAAATTCACTGTAGTAACACCAAAGTTTATGGCAAAGAAAGTTATTGCAATTGTGAAAAAATAATTAGTTGCACTAGGTAGGCGAAAGTCTATGGCTTGAGAAAGTTATAGATTGTCATTAAGTACACCAGAGAAAATCCAAACGGAGGAAGAAAAGTTAGCTATTGAGCGTTAAATAATAAGGAAGATCCTTTAGTTTGAGAAAATATTCACACGTGAGTGGAAAATACATGACAGCGTGACTGGTAGATTCTGGAAGGTTCCAGAGCAATCTTGACTAAAGAACGGGGCCAAAGTTATTCCAGCGGTGGAACGAGCAAAATATTTTATAGACAGCGGGTATTCGATAATATCCCACGTTGTGAGAAGATTTCTCATTTAATTAGCTTAAGAAAAGCTACTTTCTATTAAAGTTGGCTTAGACAGCCAAAAGCCCAACATTGTAAATCCCGCGAAGGAGGATATTTCACCAAAATATAGTAATCTCACACTGCCTATAAAATGATAGTTAAAAGCATGTAGAAGTAAAACCGATGAAAATGAGGTTAAAACCTGAAGACTGTACTTATCTTTGCTGCATGGCGAAGGTGAAGTTCCCTTTGACGATTAAAGTTCCAACATGGCGTGGAATCTAAAGAATGCCTCTTTAGTTCAGGAGGCTGGCTCTAGTTGAGCCTTGACTGAGTCGACGGTCGACGTACAAGTGAGACCCACTCAGCGAAACGCCGAGGGACCAGGAAAGGGAAAAGAGTGGGGTTAGGAGACAAAAGGAATACATATAAGCATAACCAACATAAGAAAATTAAATGTTTTTCTTGATGAATGGTCTTCTAAGAGTTGATAGCAGACGATACTAGCGCAGCATGGTGAGTGAAAAAGTAGACGAAGTTCTCTTGATCACAGAGATGATAGCGGCGATGATGACGAGATCTGGTGGCCAGATTGAAAAGGATGTCCTCTTGCACCGGAAAGAATTGAGAAACTTCACAGATTCGCTGCTAGATGACGCTAGGTGAGTCGTGGAAGATATATATCTAGAACAGACTCACAAATGACATAAGAGACATGACCACCAAAGAGAAACTAGGAGATCACTGTTGGTGTTTGAGAAAAAGGAAGAAATGAACAAGCAAAGAGTATTAAAAATATACTCTATCATAACGTGTATTCCAAGAATACACCACGCCTATGGTTTGCCGAGGCCTCGTTGCAAAATACATAAATTTAAAGATTAACCTAATTTGTTAGTAAAGAGGGGTTGAGGAAGAGGGAATAGGAACTTTGTAGTGCAAGTTTTTGGCCTAGTTTATTAATTTCGGACGAGCGCGACGTGGATGAGAAATCGAACGAGCACTGTTTCACTATAGTCTATCGACGTGGCTGAAAAGTTCACTATTGTAGCACAGAAAGTTTATAGCAAGGAAAGTTATTACGATGGTGAAAAATAACTAGTTGCACTAGATTTGCGAGAGTCTATTGAGTTGAAAAACTTGTAGGTTATAGTTGAATGCAGCAGAAAAGTTCCAACGGAGGAAGAAAAATTAGATGTTGATTAGCAGTTCATAAGGAAGATTCCTTTGTTGGAAAAGTATTCCCATATGTGAGTGGAAAATACTAGAAGGTTTAACTTATAGATGAATTGTTTGGCAAGGAAATTTCCAGAAAAATCATGACGGTTGAAAATACAGAAAAAGTCCAGCGGTGGAATGAGCTAAGTTTTCTACAGACAGTGGGAAATTTAACGATGTCCCACGTTGTGAGAAATTATCTCAGTTAATAAGCATAAGAAATGCTGCTTCATATTAAGATTAGCTTAGATAGACAAAGCCCAACCTCGAAAATCCCGCGAAGATGGCTATTGCCCCTCATTTAGTAATATCACCCTGTCTGTAAAATGATGGTTAAAAAGCATTTAGCTATTTAAAATCAATTAAAATTAGTTGAAGAACGTTGAAGTAGTACTTAGCTCATTTCTGATGAACGGCGATTCCTTGTTGACCGTTAGTTACGATCTGGACATGGCGTCCAAATTGAAAGTTTGTCTCTCGAGGTGAGGAGACGAGCTCTAGGTAAGCTCCGACTGAAAGTCTAGACGACTGTAGCACAAGTGAGGCCAGCTCAACGAAGCGCGGAGAGACAAGGGAAGGGAAAAGAGTGGGGGGTAGGAGACAAACGGAATACACATAAGAATAACCAACATTGTAACAATAAATTCTCTTGATGAAATGGTCTTCAAAGAGTTAATAGCAGGCGGCACTTGCGAAGCCTGGTGGATGAAAAAGTAAACGAAGTCCTCTGGATCACGGAGATGATAGCTGGCGATAGCGACGAGATCTGGTGGCCAGATTGGTAAGGAAGTCCTCTTGTACAGGGAAAAATTGAGGAACTTCAGAGATTCGCTGCTAGATGACGCTAGGTGGGTCATGGAAGATATATATCTAGAACAGACTCACAGGTAGCATAAGCAAAGTACACCAACCAGGAGAAACCAGGAGATCAGTGTTGGTGTTTGCGAAAAAGGGAATTAATGAAATAAAGCAAAGAGAAGCAAAAGCTTACTCTGTCTTACCGTGTATTCCAAAGAATACACCAAGCTGGGAGGGAAAAACACCAACAGAGAACAAAAAACATGAATTAAGAACTTAGAGGTAAAGGAGCAATTAAAGACAGTGGTCTTATAATATGCCCATTAGTGGTCAAGATCTTGGCTACCCTAACTCTCCCATCCCTTCCAGGGTAACACTCGGTCACTCTACCAGAAATCCAGACCAAGGGAGGAGAAACATCCCTAACCAGGACCAAGTCCCCCACTTTAATGTCGGGATTAGAAAGAAAAAAATTCTGTCTCCGTTGCAAGGAAGTTAAGGATTCCAAATTCCACCTCTTCCAGAATGAATTACGGAGGGCTTCATGTTTACGCCAAACAATAGGTAAATTAGAATTAGTTGGGAAGGGGAGGAGGGACAGAAAGAGAAGTGCCTATAAGGAAGTGACCAGGTGTGAGTGGAAGCAGGTCATCAGGGTCATTGGAAAGCGGAGTTTAAGGGCGACAATTAACAACATCTTCAATCAGAATAGACAGCGAATTAAATTCTTCATAAGTCAGAATGCGATTACCTAAAACCTTTCTTAGATGACGTTTAGTGAGCTTTACACAGGATTCCCACCTACCACCGTCATGAGGGGCGTAGGGAGGTATAAAACGCCATTTGAAACCCTTTGAGTAGGAAAAATTAGAAATCTGTTTCATGGCAGGAGAAGATGTGAGGGCTTTCTTCCACAAGGAAGCTGCGCCTTGAAAAGTGGAAGCGTTATCAGTGAACATCTCAGAAGGAACACCACGCCTAGCAGCGAAGCGAGAGACGGCTGCAAAAAGTAAGAAGTGGAGGCATTCGTTACTAGTTCCAAATGGATCGCGCCAGTAACCATGCAAACAAAGAGAGAAACATAGGGCTTACCAAACAATTTGCGTTTAGCTTCAGGGGAATTGCGTTGATATTGGAACGGACCCATATAGTCCACACCAGTTAAAGCAAAAGGACGTATAGGAGAAGAGCGAAAAGAGGGCAGATCGCTCATTAATTGATTATTGACTTTAGGTTTCGCTTTGAAGCAGGGACTGCATTTGTGAATTACAGAGGAATCTTCATGAATTCAATTTATGGTCCAGTACTTTTCCCTTAAGAAGTAAAGCAGTGTGCGTGTGCCAACGTGCAGATTACGATAATAATAATAATAATAATAATATCGTATGGCCTCGGGTGCATGGTGCAAGCTTTGTTAATTGACACCCGGAGGGTAGCTTGCATGTCGAATTTCGTCGTTCCTTTGAACGCTTTGAAAGTCAAAGAGGTTAGATATCTAAACTCCTTGACACTACAGCGCTTTCAAGTAGAGAATGGAGGAACTTTGTGTTGGCGGATAATCCCGAGATTAATTTTGCCATTGAACACGGCCTACTGAATTCAAATGGGTTCTTTAACATGCCAACAACGTATGACATAAGAATCGTGATTTTTGTCGCCTTCAAAAATCACTTACCATGGCCAGGGGCGAACCTGCAATCTTGGTGTTGGTAGTCCGACACTATAACCACTCACCCACCGTGGCAAGCATTACGATAATGAAAGTCACGTATAATTAAAGAAGTTACGTGATGTTTAGAAGGCAAAATAACAGGATGATTTTGTCCTCAGAAAGCAAAGATTGCGAGAGCCTACCACCTACCCTGAGTAACCTATTGTCATCAAGGAACGAGGCTAAGGCACGAAGACGACTGGTTTTCGGAAGATCCTTTTTAGAAGAAAGCAAATACAATTCAGAAGAAAGGGCTTCTTGCTGTGTTAGTTGCAATACCTTAATGGTAGCGAGATTCAATTCATGATTGGTAAGGTGTGGTTTAGGGAGAAGAGGCTGGTCAACCACAAGATATTTCCATCTGAGAAGATAGGCAAAAATACGAATTAATTTGTGAAAGGAAGAATAGCGGGACAACAAGGGATGAGAAACGTTGGAAACAAGACACGAAGCAATAGATTTAGATACTTTAGCGTCAGGTAAGTTGGAGTTTGTAGCTGGAGGTTTAGAAGGCCAACAATAAGAGTCTTCGATTAACCACGAGGGCCCATGCCAGTACAACTGAGAAGCTGCCAATTGAGAGGGTAAACATCCACGAGAAATGATGTCGACGGGGTTGTCAGCGCTGGGCACATGTTTCCATGGACATCCCGAAGAAAGAGTTTGAATTTTGGAAACCCTGTTTGCAACAAAAGTTTGCCAATGAACGGGTTTTTTGGCGATCCAAGAAAGAGTAATCATGGCTTCGCTCCACAGATAGGTTTGCGAAAATTCGACCATTAAGACTTCCCGTAATTTCTTAACAAGTTCAGCGGCCATGAGTGCAGCACACAATTCAAGCCTGGGCAAAGTAATAGTTTTAAGAGGAGCCACCTTCGATTTGGCACAAACAAGGTTAGAAACTGAAGATCCATTTAACGAACCGCGATAAATCAAATATGCACAGCAACCGTAATGTTTTTCGGAACTGTCTGCAAACACATGAAGGAAAAAAGATGTATTAGGATGAGTGTTAATTAAATTCCTAGGAATTTCAATAAGCGAAAGGTCAAGTAAACTACTACGAAAAGAAAGCCATCTGTTAAGAAAGGAAAGAGGAACAGTTTCGTCCCATTCACATTTGAGAGACCATAGCTCTTGCATGAAAAGCTTGGCTATAACAATAACCTGAGCAAGAAATTGAAGCGGATCAAAATTTTTTGCAATTTCAGAGAGAGTTTGCCTTTTTGTGTTAGGGAGCTCTTCGGCAAGCGAAACTTTATAGATGAGAGTGTCAGTGCTAGTGCACCAATGGACTCCAAGAGTTTTTATGGATTCGGAATCTCCAAAATTTCGACGGAGGAGGGGTCTACATCTTCAATAGGAAACTGGGCGAGAAACTCATGGGAGTTGAAATTCCACTTATGAAGTGGGAATCCTCCATTCTTTAACAATGCCTGAAGTTCTAGTGACACGAAAGAAGCTTCCTCCAGAGTGGGGAAGGACTGCAAGTAATCGTCAACATAGAATGATGTAGTTAGTGCTTCGGTAGCTTTAGAATCAAATAAGTGACCATCTAGAGAGGCTAACATGTGTACGGAGCGAATAGCAAGGAAAGCGGATGGTTTTAAGCCATAAGTGACCGTCTTTAAGTGAAATATCTTAATGGGCTTGCTGATTTCATCGCGCCACAAGATTCTTTGGAGATCTTGTTGTTCAGGCTGAATTAAAACCTGACGGTACATCTGTTTGATGTCCGCTATAACAGCTATGGGAAATAATCGAAAGTTTAAGAGTATAGCAGATAAATCTGACTGAATAGCAGGACCAGAGTAAAGAGTATCGTTAAGACTGTTGCCATTAACGTCAGGGGATGAACCATTGAAAACGACTCGGATTTTATCCTTTACAAGAGGGTTTTTCCACACGGGATGATGATTTAAGAAAACCGTTTCGCTTGGGGGGTGCAATTCGTCATCAGATTTGCTGACAACTTCCATATGATCTGAGCTTTCATACTCATCCATGAACTATATGTACTGTTGTTTAACGAGGGGGTCTTTCTTGAATTTGCTCTCGATAGCAAAGAGAGCTTTTCGAGCTTTAAGTTGAGAATTAATAAGTTTGGGGGGATTGAGTAATCTTGGCATCTGAACAATGAACCGGCCTTCAAGAGAACGAGTGGTAGTGTTCAGAAAAAGTTGCTTACAGAATTAGTTTTCTGAAGAGGTTACATTAGGAGAATCAACGCTTTCGAGCCTCCAGAACTGTTCCAAATCAGTATTAGCAAAATAACATTGAGATACGTGTTGCGGAGAATAATGAGAAAGTTGACCAGTAACGATCCATCCAAAATTAGTGTCTCTGGCAACCACGTTTGAGGATAACTTACGAACCTGTTTACGAAGGCAATTCCAGAAAACATTGGCACTAAAGAGTATGTCAATGGGGCTTTGTACATTGAACAGAGGATCGCCTAGCCTTAAATGCGAGGGAATGCTTAAACATGAAATATCGACAGAGTGACTTGGAGTGACTTCTCCTATGCTATTAAGAATGAGACAATTCAGTTTGAGAAAGTTATTTCTGTGACAAGTGTCTCTTATGGTTAGCTTTGAAAACTGTAAAGCTCGCGATTTTGAGCTGTTAATGCCTGATACATTGATAGAAGTGGGATTTACAGGTAGGCCTAATTTTCTAATCAAAGAATTAGACACAAAATCATGAGTTGCCGCTGAATCAAAGAGACCGCGAGCACTGACCCAGTTGCCGAATTTGTCCTGGAATTCGACTTGGACAGTGGACAACAATACTTGAGCACTACGCAAAGACTTAGCGTTTTGAATGTAAGAAGACGCACTAGGATTGCTGGTATTATCACTTTTCTGAGAAGTAGATGCTGCTGATGACCTCAATTGATCGTGACGATGCAGTAAAGTGTGGTGCGGTTTTTCACAGTGGTAACAAAGTCTTGAAGACTTACAATTAGAAGCAGAATGCTTGGGTGCTAGGCAGTTAAAGCAATGTTTATTCTGGGAAACTAATTTTCTTCTGTCGTCGACTGACAGTTCTTTAAAAGATTTACACAGATACAAGGTGTGGGAATCCTTGCAAAGTATGCACTTGAATGGTTCATTTAAACTTTTACGGGGATCGCTCTGAGTGTGTAAAGCGAGAGAACTAGCAACACGGCGTTCACTAGACCTAGTTGGGTAACCAGTGGCGTTTGACTTTAGTTTAGACGAGCTGGACCCGGGTTTCTGGGTACTAGACGCTATGTGTTCGGTTTTAGATTTAAGAGACAGTAATTCAAGTTTAGAGCTAGGAGAAGAGGGTTCACTTAGATTAGCTAAAGCAGTTAAGAGTTGGCATCTAGCATTTATGAAGGTGACTAAATGCTCATACGAGTAATTGTCATCTTTGGAAAGTTCCATTTCCCAAGCTTTGAGGGTAGCAACATCAACTTAAAAACAACCAAATGTATTAGAAAAGTGTCCCAGTGATCAGTGGGTTGATCTTATTGGGATAGAGCTTTAACGTGAAGTTGGGTTGTATCAATGAGGGTACGCAGAGTAGTGACGTCATTGTGCTGTGACGCAGGCAAATTGAATAAAGCTTTCATGTGGCGTTGAATACGTAGCAGTAAATTACCGTATCTTTCTTTCAACAAGTTAAAGGCAATGGGGTAGTTTTCGGCACATAATGGGAGTGCTTCAAGTAACTGCAGGGCTTGACCTTGTAGAATAGATCGCAAATAATGAAACTTGTAAATGATTTGAATATCTTCATTTTCATGAACTCGAGAACAAAATAGTTCATAGAAAGAATCCCAAGTAGTTTCGTCTCCAGAAAAGTGAGGCAAATTGATCTTAGGTAGAATTGATTTGGGCTTGTGAGTGCCCTCACGAGAAGAAGTTTGTTGTTCGTGAAGGGAACCAAGAACGGAACCATCCCTTTTCTGCTCTTCCTCAAGTTGGCGAATTATTTTAAAGGCGGAGGCTATACCGTCGTAACATTGATTTTCTACCTCTACTCGATCATCAGCATGCAGGTTTCGATTTCGGTTTGGATAGTACAATAGTTTTCATAAGAACGTTCATAGTCCTTTACGCGATGTTTTAACAAATCTAATTGAGCATCTGAGGGATCTAATTCTGTGATGTATTTTCGGAATCGGGTAAGTTGCCCTTCATAAGAAGCTCGTTTGGAAGTAAGTTTTTCATCCTTGCCATCCTTATCTTTATCTGGAGGAGCCATGGCAAAATAGGTAAATTCTAGTATAACATACGAAACTGTGGAACCTTGGAAATGCTGTCAGACTGGCAGCAGCCATCGAGTTGAAAGGGAGAAATGCACCAAAGGAAACAGAAGCAATCCCTTTCCACCTCACAAGCTTTGCACTGCGAAGTTAGAGCTGAAAAATCCGAAGTAAATATTAATGATTTGCAAAATATTGACAAATGGACTTTCCCGGGTTTCTGGGACTAAATTTTGGGTAGGTTTTTGCTAAGAATTAACCTTACCCACAAGGGAAGATGAATAAAGAAGTAAAGGGAAGTGGGATTCGGACAGAGGAACAAGTGTGGATAATAGGAAGAAAGTCCAACACTAAATACAAATAATCTTTAGAGAAGAGTGTCACCGCAAAGCCCGTGAAATCACTAAAGTGAGTGGGGACTTGAACACAGCTAACAGGAAACGCAGCTAGAGCCTGGGCTATTTGCGAGCGATAGGAAATGGTACCCTCCCTTCCAAGCCAAGATTCAGCTACTATGGGAAAGGGTGGTGGTCTGGCAAAGAAATAAATAATGAGTTTCCTTTGTATCTTTTCAAAGGAGTTTGTTTTAAACAAATATTTTGAAGAATACAAATAGTGTGAATTGGCCGTGATGTTTTAATTCCTGAAATTGTAGAATTTCTAAAAAGCGACCGAATGTTTCCAAGAAGAATAGGGATGAAGCAATTATACCCTTGGGAATAATTTTGGTAAGAGCACCAATAGTTGCATTTAGGAATGACTAAGCTTTTACCCAGCAATGCGCCGACTAAAAGTTTAGACAGTGAGAAAAACTTAAATTTTGAAAACCAAACATAAGTTGTAGAGAAAATCTCAACAAGCAAGAAGTTGGCGTAGCGAGCCATGCTTGCCTTACTGGCCAGTTAGAATTAGCTATCAAAGCTAAGAGAGGCTTTAATAAGTTTATAACTAAGAGTTCTTGCTCAAATGCAACAAAAAGTGGAACCGTTATTAATTTTATTAGTGAGGTTTTTAAAGTTAAGCCCATAGGAAGAGTAGGGGAAGACATGATCTTGCCTAATCGTTATTTTTGAGAAATGATAAAGCAAAAGAATAAATTTAAATTTATTTAATAATGCAAAAAGGTGTAATCAATTTAACACATATACAATTTAATTTTATGAAGAATTGGGGTCGCAGATCTCCGAAATCATTTAAAGCTTGCACCAGGCAATTGACAATTTTTGGGTTTTAAACCTTTTATAAGCGTCAAAATCTTCGTAAGATTTTGAAATGCTGTTGAGATTAACAAATTGGAAATTTAAGGATAATTAACGTAATTAAAGTTAAATAATAAGGCAAGTACAAGAAAAGTACTTTGAGGATTTCTAGAAGGGCATCTTAGAAATATGAACAAATAACAGCTTCGAAAGTAACAACAACAAAAAAACAGAGAGAAATGAAATAGAAGTTTCTATAACTTCTTGTATTAATACAGAATTAAGTTTAGAGGTTATACAAAATAGGGCAGGTCACTTATTGTGAAACCTGAAGAGAAAAATTAAAAGGAAGTTTCTAAAACTTCTATATTTAAACAGGATCATGAGGGGAAAATGGGGCAAGTTGCCCTTTCGTGAAACCTGGATTAAAGAGATTATTGAAAGGTTTGGTAGACAATAACCAATTCTTGTGCTAGCAAGAAAAGAAATAGATTAATAAGCAGTTTCTAACTGCTGATATTTACATAGATTGAATAAATGATACGTGGAGAAAATAGGGAGGGCGCCTATGGTTTGGCGAGGCCTCGTTGGAAAATACATGAATTTAAAGATTAACCTAATTTGGTTAGTAAAGAGGGGTTGAGGAAGAGGAAATAGGAACTTTGTAGATAAAGTTTATGGCCTATTTTATTAATTTCGGACGAGCGCGACGCAGATGAGAAATCGAACGAGCACTGTTTCACTATAGTCTATCGACGTGTCTGAAAAGTTCACTATTGTAGCACAGAAAGTTTATAGCAAGGAAAGTTATTACGATGGTGAAAAATAACTAGTTGCACTAGATTTGCGAGAGTCTATTGAGTTGAAAAACTTGTAGGTTATAGTTGAATGCAGCAGAAAAGTTCCAACGGAGGAAGAAAAATTAGGTGTTGATTAGCAGTTCATAAGGAAGATTCCTTCGTTTGAAAAAGTATTCCCATACGTGAGTGGAAAATACTAGAAGGTTTAACTTATAGATGAATTGTTTGGGAAGGAAAATTCCAGAACAATCATGACAGTTGAAATTGACAGAAAAAGTCCAGCGGTGGAATGAGCTAAGTTTTCTACAGACAGTGGGTAATTTAACGATGTCCCACGTTGTGAGAAATTATCTCAGTTAATAAGCATAAGAAATGCTGCTTCATATTAAGATTAGCTTAGAAAGACAAAGCCCAACCTCGAAAATCCCGCGAAGATGGCTATTGCCCCACATTTAGTAATATCACACTGTCTGTAAAATGACGGTTAAAAAGCATGTAGCTATTTAAAATCAATTAAAATTAGTTGAAGAACGTTGAAGTAGTACTTAGCTCATTTCTGATGAACGGCGATTCCTTGTTGACCGTTAGTTACGATCTGGACATGGCGTCCAATTTGAAAGTTTGTCTCTCGAGGTGAAGAGACAAACTCTAGGTAAGCTCCGACTGAAAGTCTAGACGACTGTAGCACAAGTGAGGCCAGCTCAACGAAGCGCGGAGTGACCAGGGAAGTGAAAAGAGTGGGGATAGGAGACAAAAGGAATACACATAAGAATAACCAACATTGTAACAATAAATTCTCTTGATGAAATGGTCTTCAAAGAGTTAATAGCAGGCGGCACTAGCGAAGCCTGGTGGATGAAAAAGTAGACGAAGTCCTCTTGATCACGGAGATGATAGCTGGCGATAGCGACGAGATCTGGTGGCCAGATTGGTAAGGAAGTCCTCTTGTACAGGGAAAAATTGAGGAACTTCAGAGATTCGCTGCTAGATGACGCTAGGTGGTTCATGGAAGATATATATCTAGAACAGACTCACAGGTAGCATAAGCAAAGTACACCAACTAGGAGAAACCAGGAGATCACTGTTGGTGTTTGCGAAAAAGGGAAGTAATGAAATAAAGCAAAGAGAAGCAAAAGCTTACTCTGTCTTACCGTGTATTCCAAAGAATACACCACCATGGAGACCGTTACCCCTCTCGTCTCCACTCCTCATCTCACCATTCAAGTGTATGACAACTTTCACCGAGCATCTTTTGTAAATCAGAGTATAGAAAGTGTTGTTTCTAAACTGGAGTTGCGATGGATTGTGGTGATCTTGTAAATATTGATGCAGGGATTTGAGACTTCTAACGTAGACATCCACTAGTCATAACCTCATTTGCCGGCAGATAAATACATAGAGTAGCCTATAAATTAAATATAGGCTTTACAAAACAGCATTGAATAATTTGAAGGTAAAAACAAGAAGTGAAGTTTCATGTCTATTAGAGACTTGTAATTCACATGGTTATTATTATTATTATGATAGAATAGTGCACTAAAGCATCCCAAACAATTCACTTCTCTCTTGGCCATCTGCTGGATCTGTGCCTGAGAACTAGTGTGCTATAATTACAATAAAATATTTGGTACATTGGCCTTCACGGCCAGTGAATTAAAACTCAGCAATTTTTCTAGGTGTTACGGCTGTGAGTTTGTGTCATCAGTCGCCGCGTGAGTCACAACTGCCCCAGGGCTGGGCTGTGCCCTGCCTCCTGTATTGCGCGCGCCTTATGCAACAGGGCTACTAGGACAAAGGGAAAGTCCAGAACATTCGTGACTGGACCAGCGCTGGAAACCTCGAGAAGCCGTGGACTCTGGATGGATCTAGAAGCATTTATTGAGTCACCGGCCGGCTATATAAGAGTGACCCGTCAAGCAGTGGTTGTTGTTGTGTTTTACGAGCTAGTGTGAGCGATTATTCTGTGCGACAGAAGTGTGGTGACGAAGTGCTGTGCGAGTTACGAAATCCTGTGACATTGTTTCTCCCAGCTAGTGAACAGCGTACATCAAGTGCTCGTAAGTAACTGTATTTGTTGTACCTGAGGAAGAGGGGCAGGTAGCTTCTGCCAAGGCCACCGGACTCATTAGGACGGATTAACTTCTGTGGTCTGTTGCAAGTGAAAGGGGCCAAGAGCGCATAAGGAAGAGACTTGAGGAAACTGGAGAAGGTTCCTAATTGCTTGTATTTGCTGATTAGTGTAATTTTCTGGCCACAATAAAGTTAATTATTTCTTTAAGCAGTAATTGGTGTTGTGCTTTGTACCCCCACCGTAATCCAGTTAACAAAAGTGCCACTAGGGGGTGGCACGTAACAACTGGTGTCAGAAGCGGGATTACGAACTCAAGCACAACACCTGACGGTCCTGGTTTCAAAACCCGAGCAGGTCATTTCCTCTAATTTTCCTGTGAGTGCATGCTCTTTACAAGACAAACAACTAAAATGGAGGAGAAATTGGCAGCACTGCTAGAAAAGTTAAATGGCATGGAAACCAAGTTGGAGGACGGCCAGAAGAATTTAACCAAGGACCTAACTGCCAAAATGGAAGACGGCCAGAAGAAGATGGAGGATGGCCAGAAGAAGTTAGCAGAGGACCTGAAGGACAGCCAAAATAAGTTAGCAGAGGACCTAACTTCCAAATTAGAAGAAGGCCAAACTAAGTTAGCGGAGGACCTGAAGCAGATGGAAGACAGCCAGAATAAGTTAGCAGAGGACCTAACCGCCAAATTTCTGGATGGCCAGAAAAATCTGGAAGAGTGTCTGCTGACGAAATTAGAGAAGAGCCAAAGGAAATTAGAACAGGGCCTACGTGAGGAAGTCGCGGCAGTGGAGGAGAAGTTCAACACCTTGCAAGTGGAAGTTGCCGAGCTGCGCCAACGCCCGCTGATGGGGGTGGAGGAGAAATTCAACGCCTTGCAAGTGGAAGTTGCCGAGCTGTGCCAACGACCGCTGATGGGGGTGGAAGAGAGATTCAACGCTCTACAAAAGGAATTTGCTGAGCTGCGCCGACTCCCGCCGACAGGGATGGAAGATAGATTCAAAGCCCTACAAGAGGAAGTCGCCGAGCTGCGCCGACGCCCGCCGACCGGGGTGGATGAGAGAGTCAAAGCCCTGCAAGAGGAAGTTGCCAAGCTGCGCCAACGCCCGCCCACCGTTACACCGGGAATATCAGGAACGGGACATAGCAGAGTGACGCCCCCAACCTTCGACGGAAAGGTCCCGTGGAGCACCTACTTACGTCAGTTCGAGGCGGCCTGTTCCATAAATAACTGGAACAACACAGAAAATGCTACAGCTCTCATTGTAGCGCTGAGAGGTGACGCCCTTAACGTCCTTCAGGCCATCCCGACTGGATCCCAGGACTACGCTTCACTGATCGTCCATATGGAGTCCCGATATGGAGATAGCCATCTTCAGCAGGCCTACCAGATGCAGCTCCGTCCCCGGGTACAGAAGAACGCGGAAACCCTGCAGGAGTTCGAGATGGACATCGCACGCCTCGTAAGGCTTGCCTACCCAACAGCGCCGGCCGACTTTCTGGAGCAGATAGCGACGCAGACCTTCACCGACGGGCTACGGGACTCGGACACTCAACAGGCGCTGCGACTCGCGCGCAATAAGACCCTGGCAGATGCGCTGAGCCACGCACTTGAATTCGAGACGGCAAAACAGGCATCCAGAATGCACGCGCGGGTGCGTCAAGTGGACGTCGATGAACCAGCAAAAACCAACGAGACCAAGCCCCTGGCCGACGAATTGATGGAGGCGCTAAGCCGTTTCTTCGATAGTCGCGGCACCACCAGCAACGACACAGCCGGAAGACAACCGGAGAGGCGGCATGGAAGAGGACTACCGACCTGCTGGGCCTGCGGTAAGAAAGGCCACCTGAGCAAGGACTGCGGTGATCGCCGCCGCCGAGGGTATCCGACGGGAAATCAGTCGTCTGAAAACCGCGCGGCCCAGGGAAACGAGTATTAGCCAGCCTTGGGGGGCAAAGGTTGGCTTGTAACAGTCGTCAAGCCCCGGCAGTCCAAGTGCGTGTGACGAAGTTGCGGAGGGACAATAGCAGCCTGATGGTCGACGGAGTCATCAACGGAGTGAGCTGGCCCATGCTGATCGACACGGGAGCATCGAGGACCATCGTCAATCCCACTGTGATCCCGAAGTGGAGATTGCAACCCACACAAAGGAACCTCCAGCTAATAACCGCGACCGGAGAGACCGCACCGGTACATGGCGAAGCATCACTGGAGTTCGTCATTGGTCGACGGGTGATAAAGCATCCAGTGCTTGTGGCTGACGTATCAAACGAAGTGATCATCGGACTGGACTTCCTGGACCAGAACAACATCATCTTGGACCTGAGTACCAACACACTGCACTTCGGAGGTGAGGAACTTGCTTTGCAACCAGCACACGAGGCCGTCACCGCACGACGAGTAAGGCTGAGAGAGGACGTCATCGTTCCTGCCAGGACGGAGGTCAGCGCCGCCGTAATTGTCGACGGAACTGCTGAGGGAGTGGCGGCTGTCATCGAGCCAAAATATGAGGACATCCAGACAAAAGGATTGCTAGTTGCCAAGACCCTCATCAACACGACGTCTCGGCCGTACGTCCGCCTGTCCAACCTGAACGACTACGACATTACGGTTCACCGGGTCACCAACCTAGGAGTCTGCGAGCCCGTTACCTGGATTGCCCGCATCACCGACACGACGGACGGACACCTGCAGACGGACAACCGAAGAAGACGCACACTGCCAGAAGAACTACAGAAGCTGTACCAAGGATCCCAGGACCATTTAGACGAGGAACAATCACGCCAACTTCAGGACCTGCTACGCGAATTCCAGGATGTCTTCTCCGTGGGGAGCAAAGACTTCGGCAGGACAAGCTTGGTCCAGCACAGAATCGACGTTGGGGACAGCGCACCGATTAGGGCCCCATTCCGACGTGTCCAGCTCGCCAAGCAAGCCGAAGTCGACCGGATGGTAGAAGAGATGAAGGAGCAAGGGGTGATCGAGCCATCACATAGTCCTTGGAGTTCTCCGGTCGTGCTTGTGAAGAAGAAGGACGGTTCCACCAGGTTCTGCGTGGACTACAGGCGGGTGAACGACGTCACGAAGAAGGACAGCTACCCTGTACCCCGGATCGACGACACGCTGGACACCATATCAGGGTCAAGATGGTTCTCCACCTTGGATTTGAAGAGTGCCTACTGGCAGGTGGAGGTCCACCCTAAGGACCGCGAGAAAACGGCGTTCTCTGTGGGCAGCGGGCTCTGGCAGTTCACCGTCATGCCATTCGGTCTGTGCAACGCCCCTGCGACCTTCGAAAGGCTAATGGAGTCCATTCTGAAGGGACTACACTGGAAGACCTGCCTGGTCTACCTAGACGACGTCATCGTTCTAGGGAGAAGCTACGAGGAGCACTACAGCAAATTGAAGGAGATCTTGTTGAAGCTACGGGCTGCCCAGCTGAAGTTGAGCCCCAAGAAGTGTCAGCTCTTCCAGAAGCGGGTCCAGTACCTTGGGCATATCGTCTCCGAGGAAGGGGTGCGCACCGACCCAGAGAAGACCGCAGCTGTGAGGGGGTGGCCAGTTCCGAAGGACAAGTCCCAACTACGAAGCTTCCTGGGACTCTGCACTTATTACCGTCGCTTCGTGAGGGGATTCGCCGACATCGCCAAACCTTTACATCGCCTGACTGAGAAGGACCAACTCTTCACGTGGACAGCAGAATGCCACAGTGCCTTCGAACAACTCAAGCAGGCTCTGTGCACCGCGCCTATTCTGGCCTACCCCAGACCTGGAACAAGGTTCATCGTCGATACCGATGCCAGCGACTTTGGCATAGGGGGAATCCTGTCGCAGGTAGTGGACGGCGAGGAGAGAGTAGTGGCCTACTTCAGCAAGGCCTTGTCAAAGCCAGAAAGGAACTACTGCGTCACCAGGAAGGAGCTGCTCGCCATCGTGAAGACCATTGAACACTTCCACAAGTACCTGTACGGGCAAGAATTTCTCATCAGGACCGACCATGCATCCCTGCGGTGGCTCCTGAATTTCAAGCAGCCCGAGGGTCAACTCGCGCGGTGGTTAGAGAGGCTTCAACAGTATAACTTTGAGATTCAGCACAGGAAAGGCCAACTGCATTCTAACGCCGACGCCCTGTCACGAAGACCGTGCCCCGAAGACTGCACCTTCTGTGCCCGAAGGGAGGAGAACACCGGGATACAGTGCCGAAGGACTATCGTGGAACTTCAAGGGAGCTGGAGCCGCGAATCTTTCACGCGGGCGCAAGCGGAAGATGATGACTTGGGACTGATAGCCGAATGGAAGAGGGCCTGTGTCCCCAGACCCGGGTGGAACATTGTGAGTGACTGCAGCCCAAAGTTTAAGTCCTACTGGGCACAGTGGGACTCGCTGATTGTAAGGGATGGCCTCATCTGCCGTACCTGGGAGAGCACCGACGGGAAGACATCTCGGGAACAAGTTGTCGTTCCAAAGGCTATGACGGAGGAAGTCCTGAAGGAAGTTCACGGAGGATCATCTGGTGGACACCTAGGGATAAATAAGACCCTGGAGAAGCTGAGAGAGCGGTTCTACTGGATCGGATGCCGAACAGACGTGGAGAACCACTGCGCGAGGTGCCACGATTGCGCAGCCAGCAAGGGCCCAGGACGAAGACGACGGGGTCCACTGAAGACCTACAACGTGGGTGGCCCCATGGAGAGAGTGGCCATCGATGTTGCTGGGCCATTCCCGTTAAGCGAGGCAGGGAACCGCTACATATTAGTCGTCAGCGACTACTTTACCAAATTGCCGGAGGCGTATGCGCTCCCTAACCAAGAAGCCGCGACGATCGCAGAGACCCTGGTGAAGGAATTCGTCAGCCGGTACGGAGTACCCCTGGAGCTGCACTCCGACCAAGGGAGGAACTTCGAGTCGCAGGTGTTCCAGAACCTATGCCAGCTGCTGGGGATCCGGAAGACAAGGACAACGCCGCTACACCCTCAGTCCGACGGGATGGTAGAGCGATTCAATCGCACCGTCGAGAACCATCTCCGAATAGTCGTCAGCGAGCACCAGAGGGATTGGGACAAGCATCTTCCACTATTTCTCCTGGCCTACCGCGCCGCCGTGCATGAAGCCACCGGGTGCACACCAGCCCGGGCCATGTTTGGGAGGGAGCTCCGTCTACCTGTCGATCTTGCCTTCGGCCGACCTGGGAATGATCCGATCCCGGTCAGCCAGTATTGTCAAGAACTGGTCGACCAACTGGAGGACGCACACGCGTTCGCGAGGAGGAATCTGCGGATCGAGACCGACCGAATGAAGACCCGATACGACCAGCAGACGGATGCCGGCGGATTCCACGAGGACGACCTGGTCTGGCTCTTCAACCCATTACGGAAGAAAGGCCTGTCATCCAAACTGCAGAAGTCCTGGGAGGGCCCGTACCGAGTCGTGAAACGGATCAACGATGTCGTCTACAGGATCCAGCGGAGCCCGATTGCGAAGATGAAGATCGTGCATCGAGATCGCCTGGCAGCCTATGGAGGGACACAGACGGACCAATGATTGATCGGGACGATCAGCCTTTTTAGGAAGGGGGTGGTGTTACGGCTGTGAGTTTGTGTCATCAGTCGCCGCGTGAGTCACAACTGCCCCAGGGCTGGGCTGTGCCCTGCCTCCTGTATTGCGCGCGCCTTATGCAACAGGACTACTAGGACAAAGGGATAGTCCAGAACATTCGTGACTGGACCAGCGCTGGAAACCTCGAGAAGCCGTGGACTCTGGATGGATCTAGAAGCATTTATTGAGTCACCGGCCGGCTATATAAGAGTGACCCGTCAAGCAGTGGTTGTTGTTGTGTTTTACGAGCTAGTGTGAGCGATTATTCTGTGCGACAGAAGTGTGGTGACGAAGTGCTGTGCGAGTTACGAAATCCTGTGACATTTTTTCTCCCAGCTAGTGAACAGCGTACATCAAGTGCTCGTAAGTAACTGTATTTGTTGTACCTGAGGAAGAGGGGCAGGTAGCTTCTGCCAAGGCCACCGGACTCATTAGGACGGATTAACTTCTGTGGTCTGTTGCAAATGAAAGGGGCCAAGAGCGCATAAGGAAGAGACTTGAGGAAACTGGAGAAGGTTCCTAATTGCTTGTATTTGCTGATTAGTGTAATTTTCTGGCCACAATAAAGTTAATTATTTCTTTAAGCAGTAATTGGTGTTGTGCTTTGTACCCCCACCGTAATCCAGTTAACAAAAGTGCCACTAGGGGGTGGCACGTAACATAGGTTTATGCCATGTCTTGTGTGGGGGTTTCGCCTAGGAACACCAAGCAGGCTCATCTGCGGGCTCTTGCTGTCCGCACCCGGACCCCACAGGAGTGGCGAACTGAATGAATGAATGTAGGGTTATTTCGATTCCATTGGCTATACTAGTAGCCCGTAGGCAATAGTAGGGATATTTAGTGGGAAATGCTTTTGATGCTGAGAGTACGTCGGAAAAGAAAAGAAAATTGTGCAGCAGTCAGCCCGATCAGAAAGGAGGCCCCACAGGGAGGGCCTCCCACACCGCTCTCCACCCGGGGTAACGTCCTACTAGTCCCCCGTTTATTGATTAGAGAGAAATACAAGTACATTTCCAATGATTGTGTGTGGGCAAAACAAACATACAACATATAAAGAACAATGGTAATAGTTCATAAAACAATGAGAAATACATCTGCCTTGCAATAAGAGTGTCCATAATCGTAAAAGAGAAAGAAAAGAAAACACACGAGGTATGAAGTAGCAATGTGTCGACACACGGTTAGTTTAATTCAGAGATAATAATAATGTTATTGGTTTTACGTCCCTTTTAACTACACTGGCTTTTAGAGACGCCGGGATGCCGGAATTTTGCCCCGAAGGGGATCTTTAACGTGCCAGTAAATGTACTGACACGGCTCCCTCGCATTTGCGCACCCTCAAATGCCAGCTGACTGCGTCAGGTTTCGAATCTGCAGCCTTGGGCTCAGCAAGCGAGAACGTTACCCCTGAGCCACGCAGCCAGACTTAATTCAGAGAGTTTAGCTCTCGCAGTTAAGAGGCGCACGTATGCTTCATAAGAAGGGAGGTAGTGCACAGTTCGCTACTCTTGCGGGGGTCCGGGCGCGGTCAGCAAGAGCCCGCTGATGAGCCAGCTTGGTGTTCCTAGGCGAAACCCCACACAAGACACGACATAAACCTAGAAAAATTACTGAGTTTTAATAAAACAAATGTATTGAATTTTACAGTTCTAGAGATACTGGGAACATAAGATTAAGTCTGGTCACATCAACATTATCAGCACTTCCATTGTGAAGATATATGATACCAATACATAAATCTGAAAATTGCTATTGTTGGCATGCTTATCTTCAGGCAGTCCTCCGAGTCGCTATGAGCAGTTATCAGAATAATGCAAGTGGGTCAGTCTTACAAAAACTACGAGATAATTTTCTCTCCAAAATAAATTTGTTGTATGAACATTTGAAAATCATATCATATATGTGACAACCCTAATCATTTACTAACTAGATCTTTGTATTCAGAAATTAAAAATTAACTTGTTTTCAGGGGGGGGGGGGGGACTTACCTGTTCATGTAAAGGGCTACACTAATTACTACGGAGTGGATTAGAAAGCCTTACCAGTAAGCACTTCATTTCACCTAAATTATACACATAGTATTGAAAAACACATACACTTCATCTTGCTTGTACCTATGTATGTATTTTTTCTATGGTTATCTCACTTAAGAAGAATTCACCCAAAAGATTAAATGTTTCACCCCTTGATGTGTTTGTGTTTTATGTGGCTAGTGGGTGCGGTACGTTTGTCGGTAGCACTATGTTTGATGATTCTAAAAGAGGAAGCACCAAAATGTCTCTTAGGATCCAAGATGGCGGCCATTTTTGAACAAGTACTAAACACACACACAAAAAATTAAATTTGTTAAATGTGTGGTGCGTTGTGCTTTTTTCGACTAATTCCGAACTCCTGAACACAATTGAACGTCTGAGAGCATATAAGTACTTTTCGGGACAAGTAAGGAATTAATAACTTTAATAACATCTGGCACGTGGTATATTTTTTCGACTGATTTCGACATCCTAAACACAACTGAAGTATGTATTTGAACGTCTGAGGGCATATAAGTACGTTTCGGGACAAAAAGTACCGTTATTTTTGAACAAACGTTAAGAAATTTGAAAAATAAGGAATTAATAACATCTGGCACGTGGTATATTGTATTCGACTGATTTCGACATCCTAAACAGAACTGAAGTATGTATTTGAACGTCTGAGGGCATATACGTACGTTTTGGGACAAAAGTTACCATTGTTTTTGAACAAACGTTAAGAAATGTGAAAAATAAGGAACTGCCAACATTAGGCATGTGTTGTATAATTTTCGACTAATTTCGACATCCAAAACACAACTGAAATATTTATTTTAAACTTCTATCGACATATAAGTACGTTCCGTGATTAAGAATGCCATTATTATTTTTTAACAAACGTTGCGAAATTTGAAATATAAGAAATTGACAAAATAGAGTACAGGTATGTGTTATATTGTTTTCGACTAATTTCTACATTCCAAACACAACTACAATTTTTATTTTTATTTTACTTTCGAGACCAATAAAAAATAGTTGTGGGGATGGATATTAATGAAAAACAACCTTTGTCTTTGGTACTTTTTTCTGGCAAATTCTCCTTGGTGCTCTATTGCGAAGTGAGCGGTTTTTTTCTTCTTTGAGGCATATAACATAAATAACATAAATGTTGTCCACGTTACATTTAAAAGATAAATATTTTACACTTTATGTGCTTGTCACATAATCAAAATACACTGTTTATTGAGTAATACTACTAATAATGTTTTGGTTTTATTGATCACAAAATATTACCAACTATGCAGTGGCCTCATCACTGGAAAAAAAAAGTTTTATATGTTATAGGTTACTTACATGATTTAAAAGGGTGTCTCTTTGAGTTTGACTTTCATTTTACCTGGTGGAAATGTGTACCGTAATGGATGTGGTACATCATAGGGGATTTCGGTAGAATGAGGTTTCAGGCACAAGATGTAATAACAAAGAAAAGTGCGGGAAGATACCAAAATGTTAAAACTTAGATTTTAATTATATTTATTTATTTATTTATTTATTATAGAGCAAATATATTGCAAGGAATGAATACTTTCAAAGAAATTGCCGTAAAATTAACAGTAAGAAACAATAACAATTAAAAATTACTTGTTTCTCCAGGAAACGTAAATTGCTTACAAGCTGTAACTTCCCATCAAGGATTAAATTCAAAATTACTGAATAAAAATAGCATAATAAAATCTTCTTTCTTCTTTTTCTTTAGCGTTTGTCCCACCTTGTGGCAGGGTCCGCTATGTGGGATCGTAGTCTCCATTTCCCTCGGTCATGGGCCATGTCTGGATGAAGATTGACAGCCTTTAGATCATTGTGCAGTGTATCGGCCCACCGTTGCCTTGGTCGCCCTCTGGGCCTCTTTCCAGCCACATCCAGCGTGTAAGCTGCTTTTGTCATTGTGTAGCCCTCTGCGCGCAGCACATGTCCAAACCATCTCAGACGGTTTTCCTGCATTTTTTTTTCCGATTGGAGCAACACCAAACCGATTTCTGATGGCATCATTTGAAATATGATCCAGCCTAGTGAAACCTGCTGACCATCTAAGCATCATCGTCTCCATGGCACAAAAGAGCATACTAAAATAACCTGCAATAATAATTTAAATCCATTCCAGAGTAGAATTAAACAAAGTGCTCTTATTACGGAAATAATCCGGGCAGAGTGTTTGGAGTGAAAGGGTTACCACCTTTTCTGATGTGTGATACAGGGAATATCGGATTCCCTTAAACATCTTCCAAAGGTAGGCCTACTTGAGGACATCAGTAGCTGGAGGTAGCTTAGTGCGCCCGCTAGGGGCTTGTGCGAGGTCAGTCAGGCATACTCCAGGGTTCCGGGTTCGGAACCAGAGTTGATGATGGTAGATTCTCCTTATAAAAAAGAGACCAGCAAAGAGGAGTCTCTTGGTAGTAAGTCCCTCGGCTGGTGAAGTTATGTCCTTATAATCAAGACTTGCAGAATAGATCCGTGTTGAAGATTTGGCCCAAGTGAAGGCCGATGAGTTTAGACTGTCCAGGCAGGCAGGCAGGTCCAGAAGAGAGATGTTGACGGCGGAGAAGAGCTTCCGGCTGCAAGAGGTACCCCGAGAGGGCAATAAACCCAGCACGTACGTAGCGAGCAGTGGTGACCAGCGGAGAAAGGTCGACCCAGGAGGCCCAAAGGCCAGCTGTTTTATAGTTGGTATGACGTCATAGAAAGGCGGCGTTACCAAAGCTGGAGGGAGAAGCCAGGAGCCAATCGGCGCATAGCACAGCGCACGAAGCCAGGGTAATGTGACAGCTCAGCTTAGTACAATCGTGATATTGGGAGAGAGAGGTGCACTATAACATACTTCCAAAAAGGTAAGTAATTGCAACAAGAGTAATTGAACACGTAAATACAACTGATACAAAAGTTGTATGTCAAGAAAATAAATACCTAAGACGGCGTTCTCACTGCAATTACGGGCGAAGTAGAAAAATGGGGCAGATATAATAAACAAATGTTTCAAACCAATTGGGAAACAAAAACTTACAAAACTTATTCGCAAAAGCGAACACCTGGCATTGTGGCATTTCCCTCGGCAATTTTTGCACATCATTGTACATGGCACATCGTTTCCAAAGCAATTACATGCTTTCTTTGAGCAGTTTGTTTGGCATCCACACTTGAGCAGTACTTCCCTTAAGGCTGTCCAAATCGGAGACTGTGTTGTCCATCTAGGAGATCACGTGTCTTCGCGCGTAAGCCATCCCCAGCCCTTAATAAAACGCAAACGCAGTGTAAAAAGATTTCTACCGACGATACTCAGCAGACTTACATACACTTTTGATTGAAGTTACCTGTGGTGATGGTAGAATAGGTTCGTTTTTGAGGGCCTGTCCCAAAACATGGCCGGCTTGGAATGTAGGCTGTAGTGCATTTTCCAACAGGGCGTCTGTTGTCGGTGGAAGACTTTCTATTGATTTGTTCTTGGTTGTTAGAAGATTTTTTTCTGGCCTAGTTTGTCGACTGAATTTCAGGATCTCAGGTGTACAAAATAACCACATATTTTTCCAAAGTTTGAAAGACGTCATCAGCGAGATCAGGGAGTGGGGCAGATATTCTTCGGAAAGCGCTTGTTGCTTCTTCACACTAGGCACGTTTTCCATGCGCTTTTTTTTAGATTTTGTTGCAAAAGAAGACGTTGTGTCACACCCACTAAAGGCGTGGAAACCTCTTAAGGCTGCGCATTTTTCTTCTCCTAACGATTCGACAATGTCATGAACGGTTAAGTATCGTCGGTTCTTCGACGCTGCAAAATAAATCCACAACTCTTCCAATCCAGCTTGCCTGAATATAGACATGAATGAAATAGACAGTACAAGAACGTCCGTATCGCAGGAATAAATCACCACTTTTCGTGCTCCGTGATCAGCCATATCTCGAACATGAAGAATCATTCATGCATCGGCCTCTTCTAGTACTTCACAGTCTAAGCCATCGATACTTGTTCTGCTTGAATCTGACGAAACTATGCGGCCATCCATGTGGGTAACTAAGCATGCCTCATTACTGTTATTTGCCAATGCAAGTGAGGCGATGAGTCGAAAAAGTTGCTCTTTGTTTGAAGAATTGTTTAAAAAGTCTTGCCAATTTCGAGGCACATTTGCTTCGTCACTGATTTTTCGTCGTACGCCTACTCCTCTGGCATCTCGCACGGATTTTTTTAAAGACTGTCACCCTTGTAATGGTCCCAGACGATGTCAAGTCACTTGCACCCTATTGTGGATGTAAATTTGTTAACAGTTTCCCTTAATTCTTTTGTGTAGTAGTCATTAAAAGTTTTCGCCGATTTTGGAGGGTTACCACGGACGAGTACAGCACCATCGTAGAGGACACCATCACAATGCTTCGGTAATTCCGTCGTCTTCACCAGACCTTCAAGAATGTACGTTAAGTCGCTTTTTCCTTCATCGATGCGCAAATCTCCTTCGCAAGATGAAGACAGGTGGAAATTCTGGTTTTCATGTGCGCAGATTTTTTCGATGTCTAATTCCTGTTCAGGCAAGCGACGAAGAGGTTGGAGAAAAGCTCGACATTGGCTCTAAGTGATCTTATTTTTCCAGTTGCAGCTGTTATCTTCGACTTTGAGACGAAAAAAAACCGACAGTTTTGCTTTTTAATCGGATCAAAAACAGACTTACTTCCCTCCGAAAATCGTTCGCTCAAATTCTTCGTATCTTTTCCGATCATCATCTTCGACACGGTCCAAACGGTCTTTTCCTTCAAGTACCACGATGCGACTGTCGATAACTATCAATTCAGAATCGGCGTGTTGGAAAGGGTTCCCATTTCTTCGAAACTTTCCTTCATTTTGCTTACGTTTTCTTGAAATTCAACTTGGGATGCAGGATAATCTTCATGGTGCTTCGTCTCGGTTTTCTGGGAAGAAGTTGCAGAGTTGTCAAACTCATTCAGTAGCCTACAAACCTCTGGACCGGCGAGACACCAGCGTCTTAGGGCATTAGCATCTTCCGTCAAGCCGATAGCTCCGCCATCACCCTTCACGACGGCTTTGTTCTGTTAGTGTGCCTGATCTACTCCAAAGGCCGAGAACGGTCGACAAGAATTCCGGACAAAATTCCCTTTACAAGACAATGTAAACAACGCTCTTAGGTTTCTACGTTGGTTGCCAAGAGCCGACTGCAGTGGCTTCTAGTAGCTAAGTTCTGAACTTGGCCTAGTAGTCCTTGACGGTGGCGCTTGGCGGCAAAAGTAGGAACTATTTGAAAAATTCTAAGTTTCAGTACTTAAAAATAAAAACATATAACTCACACTAATACAGTCATCACAATTAACACCAGTCATCAGACAGATTCTACACACACCCAAAGTACACGGGGCTACATGACCGCGTTGTCGCAGCCTCTAAACTTAAGAGCCAACCAACCAAACTTTGGGTGCTCTCGTTTTTAACCGTATTTAGGAGTATTAATGTCAAGGGCGCAGTAAGTTAATCAAGAAACAATTCCTTGCCCATAGCAGGTATGAACAACCTTTGCTGGTATTTGTCAAAAAGCGCTAACAGTGTTGAAATAAAAAGCGGGAAGGGGTGGGGGTGGGCGGTATTTTGTCAAAGCAAATAATTTTTATGATCTCCAAAGTTAAAACAATTATTATAGTTGTGTTTGGAAAGTCGAAATTAATTAAAAAAACAGTGAGGCCAAAATGTTGTGAATTGCTTATATTTTTCAATTTTTTTCACGTTTGTTCAAGTATAACGGTACTTTTTGCCCCAAAACGAACTTATATGGCCTCAAGACGTTCTAATAAATATTTCAGTTGTGTTTGGAACGTCAAAATTAGTCGAAAACAATATAACACATGCAATATGTTCTCCATTCCATATTTTTCAAATTTCTTCACGTTTGTTAAAAAATAACGGTATTTTTTGCCCCCGAAACGTACTTATATGCATTCAGACGTTCAAATAAATATTTTAGTTGTGTTTAGGATGCCAAAATTAGTCTAAAACAACACAACGCATCCCACACTTACCACATTCAGTTTTTTTCGTATCTTTTTAACGCTTGTTAAAAAATGGCCGCCATCTTGGATCCTAAGGGACATTTTCGGTGCTTCCTCTTCCAGAATCATCACAGTGTCACCAACAAACCTGCCAAGCGACGTGGTATAGAAACTATTTGCAGTATCTTCTTAGAATTTAGGATGTACTGCACCCACTACATGGACAATATATCAGTAGCGGCTATTCAGGTGAAGAGAGTGAAGAGCCTCTTCACTAGTCATCTCTTAAAATAAATATTACGTTATCTTATTTAAATTAAAACGTAGCCACCGTTTAATGTAGTGTACTATTTCTACACTCCATTGTTAGATGGCACTGCATGACCACAGATTGCCCTTGCCCTGTATGCGGTCTTAGTGTCAGTTGTACACGCTGTCGCTAGATGGTACTAATGTCGTAGCGTGGAAAGGAACCTGCAGACGACGAAGTAACTTGAAATATCAGCAACTTCGTCTCGTTGCCATGGTAACCTAAGCAGTGGTGACGTCATTACATGCCGTTATACAGAGAGGGATCGTACGAGTGAAGAATTAGCTGCCTCTGCCAGGAACTTCGTCTAGTATACGCTGCCGAAGTGACGCGCCTAGCAACCGTATGGGCGCAGCCACATTGGACCCAAACAACTGGTTGTTAGGTTTTTTATACATAGGAAGCTGCATTAACGCTGCGCAGTGTCTTGAATTTTGTTGATAAAAATGTGTAATATACGTGAAACAAGGCAAACGTCTCCTGTGAAGATCATCTACAATGTTGGAGCTGCAAAATAGAAGTGAAATTTTATGGATAAAGTACGAGAATTTTGCGAGATAGTATGAATAAAGTCGACCTCATTCCTGAGGCAAGAATTGCACGGCGGGTACTACAAATTATAAATATTTATTTATAACATCATTTAGTTGATACAGTAACTCATATCTAATATAGAGAAGTATTTAGGACATATATGTCACATAAAGGGATTTTTGGTTCATGTGGGGAGTGTAGATGTAATTAAATATGGTTTGTACTATAAGTATTATAAAGCCTCCGTGGCTTAGGCGGCAGCACGCCGGCCTCTCACCGCTGGGTCCGTGGTTCAAATCCCGGTCACTCCATGTGAGATTTGTGCTGGACAAAACGGAGGCAGACAGGGTTTTCTCCGGGTACTCTGGTTTTCCCTGTCAAAATTTCATTCCAGCAACACTCTCCACTATCATTTCATTTCTCATTCATTTAATCATTGCCCCAGAGGAGTGCGTCAGGCCTCGGCAGCCGGCACAGTTCATTTCCTCGCCGCAAGATGGGGGGGCCTCATTCATTCCATTCCTGACCCGGTCGGAGACTGGAAGCAGGCTGTGGATTTTCAAAACGACAACCTACATAACCTTACAGCTGATTCACTAACAGCAATAAATTTTCTCCTACAACTTTTCTGAGTGGTGATTTTCACTTAATTTAAGCAGTGAATTGTGTTTCCAACTAACAATTAGGCCTATCTCAGACTGAAAATGTCTGCCTAAATATTTTATTTTTTGCACTTTCAGAAAACAATACATTATCATGTACCAGTAGCCTAGTAGTTGGCATCGCGTCAGGTTTGTCTTTCTGTTACGTTGAAGATTGGATTTATATTTCCGATGAATAGTATTTACTTAATACGTTACATACCCTGGTGTTGATGAAAGGTGGCAGCTTTTAGTGTATACCGTAATGTTTTCATTGAAGGACACAGTATAAATTTTATTATAAATTCCCTTCAGTAGGTGGAAAGACGAAGCCAAAAGGGATTTATTAAATTGTGGACGTCCAAAGGAATTAATAGAACTGTGCACTAAAAAGAAATCAAGAAAACCGGTAAGTCCTATAGCCTTCATTGGAAGGTATCTTGGTTCGAACAGTTCACATGGTTGTGCAGTAGTTTTTTTTTCTTAAAAAACTGTTCTGTTGCCCTTGCCTACTTTTTAGTAACAAATGTGGTGTCTGGAATAAAAAAGGTTTCGGTGATTTCCAAAACATTACGCGGAACGCAGTTTTTCTTGTTTGAAAAGACTAAAAACTTTTACAAGAAATACAATATCCTAGTCCAGACTTACATCATAGGCTGTTATCACCATACACCGGGAATTGTTGCTGAAACTAATTGAAGACCAGCCGTTCTACGAGGATATCATAGATAAGTTTGTCAACCATAAGGAACGGAGGATTGATTTATTACATAAAAAATAGGTGAGTTTGACTTTTTAGTACGGTAGTTTAATTTGGTAAAGTATTCGTTTTTTAGCATTCGGTGGCGTAGTCGGTAGCATGCTGAACTGCTATGCCCAAGATAGCGGGTTCAAACCCGGCCGAAGTCGTCGGATTTTTTAAGAGCGTTAAAAACCCTTCAGTATGCTTTCCTTCGGAGGGGAAGTAAAGCCGGCGGTTCCATGTCATAGATTTATGGCATGTAAAATATCCTTTCACAGACTAAACTTGTGTAAAGCAAAATTTGTTAGGTTAGATTTCGTCAGAACGCTCTATCAAAGTTCCAACGTTCACCACTAGGTATCATTGATATCTGGTGGCGAAAGTTGGAACTACTTGAAATTGAACGGAACTTGTAGCTCACCCTTTAGGGTGTCCGCTGGAAGCAGCTACAGACTCAGGCGAGCCGAACATGTCCTCGGACACTCCCGGCACTAAAAGCCATACGATAAATAAATAATAGCAATCAAATACGAAAAGAAATATGTTAATATTCATAAACACTGTATCGCTGAAATTGAGTTTGGCTCTTCACCTATTTTTTCATCTAAGAGCCGCCACTGCAATACATGTCCATGGAAGGGGGAAAATCTTTCATTAGGTTTTATGACCTCATACACATTGAATGTATGCATACAAAAATCACCATGCGAGACGTGAACATCAAATCAATACAAAATTAGAATAAATAATAATTATTTGAATTATTGCAGTATTTACCTTAAGAAACTTATACAGTGAGTGGAAGTGTGATGTAAGCAGAAATGGTATACTAAATAATTTGATCATTCTTACAAAGTAAGTCAATGGAATAATAACTGGTGCAAATATTCCTTTATGGAGAGAGGGAAATATAATAGAATCATTTGCTAGAGGACACTTTCAGCCCTATGCCTCAATTATGTTTGGAGGATTAAGAAGATGGACAGGCATTATCAACTAAACTGGAATTTGTGATTAAATTAGTGGGTAGGAGTGATTTGATGTGGGTTTCATTAGTACTTTCTCATGTTGAAATTTTAGGTTTTATATCATTTTGAAGAATATTAATGTTTCTCATTATCTGTGAGTACATATTTTAAATTGCAGTTATATTGCAATTTTGTCAACAGAAACTATGTAACCATTTACAAATAAATCTAGCTAATCTTATCTTGTAAACACCTCTCATAAAGCAACTTCTTATCTTCACCTGGATTCAAAATAGCTTTCAGCCAATTATCTGGTAAGAGTGCTCAATGATACAGTACAAGTACTTTTACCAGTGGCCACTGAGCTAAAATCCGTTTCTAAATTTGTTTTATGTGCTTAATGAGTTGCAGGATATGAATACTCAAAAATAAATTTAACCTCAACTTCTATAATTTCTGTAACAATAAGTTAATTTATAAATATGAATTTCAAATGTGGATGTCTTCAGAGAGGAAAACTGGTACTTTTCCTTCAAGATTCTGAGAAAAGTCAATTTTATAATAGGGTGAAATTAAGATGGCCTTATGACTACAAAGTAAAATTACGTCATATGGAATTGAAAAAAAATCTACTGCCCTTTTTAAGAATGACTGAAACAACCCACCATCATTATTGTCATTAGTGGCTAACAGACTGCACTTATTTAAAATTTTGCATGTATACTGTGCACTTTGGTTCAAAACTAAACAGTGGAACCCATTTATGATAGCCATTGCTTTATTTTTTTATCGAAACACACTGTAAATAAAGAATAATCTAAATGATCACATGCTACTCAACATATAAACATACTTTAAGACACGGAACAAAATTTATGACGTAATATGGCTGCGAAAATTACTTTTAGGCAAATCATGCTTTCCAATTGATATTGAACTCTAAACCTCTCCTAGGATCAGCTCTACACTGAATCATAGCCTTGCCGAGACGTGACGTAAAAGTTCGGGCCTAAGCTTTGTGGCATGTGAAGGAATATAGGCTAGCAGCAAAGTGCGAGAAATACATGCATCTATTACGAGATAAAAGCTACGAGCTTAGTGATAATATTGACAGTATAACTGACCACTCAGATTGCTGCACTGTAATGGGAACTAAGATGTTTTTACATGATATGTAGCCCTAGGAGTGCTCGCCCATCCTCCTTGGAAATAATGCAGACAGCACATTTACCAAACCACTGGTTGTCCCTTTCCGCCACATTGCAAAGCTAACTCAACGCTCTGAAATGAAAGTGTCAAAAAGATCAATCAATTCAAGGGGAAGAGTAAGTACAACCTCTCGAGTGTCATGTAATGAACTGATTAAGAAGTCTATAGTATTCTTCATAGGACCAAAAAACAACATTATGATATCCAAAAAAACTCACTCTTTATTAAAATGTAAGAACAAAACTTCTTCCACAATAAACAGTACTTAACACTGAACATTTTCAAAAATGCTTAGCACAGAATAAATTCACAGTAAGTTACAGTTACTTTTTCACCTAATTATAGACACCAAAAATATAAATTTAACCATTGAGGATACACTAAAAACACAGATTGCTTCTCAATATATTCAAGGCAAAATTTTGTAGTACATAAATACAATATACAAGAACTAGGAGCAAGTACATTAATTTGATCTTACGATTAAACATAAGCTTTGCCTACAGGTAAAATCATCATATACAATACAGAGGATGGCACTATCATATAAAAATTAAGTTACATTTGTAAACATGTATAAAAATAAGATATCAAAATATGAGCTTAGAAAAGCAAAATCCATTAACATAAACATAAAAGTAATTAATGAGAAAAAAAAAACAAGGCAAAGTTATTAAACATCAAAAACAACATGCATGTTGAATGGGGAAGTCGTGGAGAATATTGCAGACTTAAAACTACCTTGGCATGATTATACAAACAGCTCTAGCAAATATCGATCACAGAAAGCAGCGCAATTCTACCACCTTGTTAGGAATTTGACATACTATGAACAAGTTTCTAACTGACATTGTTTAAGACCAACTACATAGCACAATTAATGTTATTTGTGGTAATGTTAAAGAACAGACTACCTGAAGTGGCAAATGAAAATAAGAGGCAATGGTAGAGGCACCATTTAATTTAAAATAAAAAACTGTTATCATTATTGTTCAGTCACTATTCATAAATACCCCTGAATTAATATCAGAATAAACTAATAATTGCCAGACTATCAATTGGTCACACAGAATAAAATAACATTTTGTTTTTAATGGCTAACACTTAGCCATTCAGAATATCCAAAATAAAGACCTGGAAACTCACTGAACCAAATGTAAGAGAAGAAGTCAGAGAAACTATCAGCAGATTGTCGCTGTAAGATGTACCAAGAATGAGACTCCCTAAAATATACCATGGTGAAAACAGCGGAAGAAGTTCATGGGCGACAGTACCGCAGAAGAAGAGTAAATGAAATCGAATGGTGGAATGATGTAAAAAATTGTTATCAAACATATCTGGCCAGAAGAACTTTGTATCAAGCAATACTATGGAAGTAAAATAGAGAAGAAGCTTTCGGTTTATACGGAAATGCGACTGCAGCTCAAAAGATCAGTTGGAGTTGCAAAGAACTAGCAAACATAATAGCTAAAATTGAAAATAAATAAACTCTGATATGGCATTGTCAATAAGAAGAAGATTGACAAAGAATCCATAAAATCACTAGAACTTCCACATGGAGAGGCAACAAGAAATTAGAAAGAAATATTACAGGAGTTCAGAAAATATTTTAATTGATTACCGAACAGCAATGAATGTGAGACCCAACAAGAATATGAACTTTCATTTTCTGGAAGCAGTAATGAAGAAAAACTGACTGGAAGTGGAAAATGAATGAATGAATGCAAAACAAGTCCACTGGCATGGATCAATTCAGTGTGGATATGATCAAAGCAATGACTGGAAAGAGGGCAAGCATACAGAATTTTTGGAGAAGACTGAATTTATAAATATATATCAACAGCATGCATAAATCTTGGTTTTCGGGACCAGGGCGCTACTTAACTGTCAGATACTCAATTGTCCTCCCGATGCTGAGTGCTTCCCATGCAGTCCTCACATCAGTTTTTAAAATCCCTAACGGAGCCGGGAATCGACCCCGGGCTTCCGGGTGAGTGGCAGGCGCACTACCCCAATGCCAGAGGACTGGTACAGAATTATGACCCAAGATCAAAGTTTTAAATCTCCCAATAAAATATTCATAAACTCATATTTTAATAAAATCAATTCGCGTATGGCAGGAAAAATAAAAATAATGCCAGATATGAGGCATAAAATGAAACAAAATTATATAAATTTGTATTCCCATAAACTTGAACAGCACAATAAGCCAGAGAATACAATTAGAAATACTTGCAAGAGTATGGTGACATGAATGTGCAATTGAAGGTGTGTGTAGACTAACAATGCATGGTCTAGGACAGGAGTAGGTGACCCAGAACTATTTGAAATAGGGTATCAGGAGTTGAAAAATTTAGGGAAGCAGGGACAGACCTCACTCAGAATGACTGTAATGAGCGGTTGAATTCTTGGAAACTCAAATCCTGGACACTCATCTAGCCAGTCCAGCCGAGGAGCATGCATACACCGCCCAGCTACGTTAGTGAGTTTACTAAAATTTGTACTATATTTGCTATGATACAATAGAAGGCTGAATCAAAATTTAAGTTTAATATAAAAATTACAACTGTTTTTAAAGTTTTTTTTCTACGAATTTCGGGAGTATTTCAGAGAGGATCACAACCCTAACTGCCTAATCTCTGGATACGCCCCTGAAATATGGAATCATTATCCCTTTGTTTAAGAAGTGTAACATCTACAGAGGTATACGCTCCCTAACCCATGTATTACAAATATGAGTCCATCTTAAAGAGCAGAATTAGGAAACTTGTAGAGTGTTAACTGAAGAACAACATGGATTTATAATTAAGTACAAGTTTTACGGGCTAGTAGGCCATGGTCCAGACAGATCGATCAACCTTGGATCTAATTATTGCAGCAAGGATGCTCTTTGATACTTAGAGAGAAACAAAACGGTTATAGTCAAATTCTTAAAAGACATCAAGGCATATGATTCTATACCGCACAGACATATACAAAATGAATGTTCAAAACATAGTTAAAAATCAGATGAGATAATATCTCAGGTACAACTACTACAGAAACTATGAGCCGTGTCCCAAGTCCAAGGAAGATCAGTTCATCAGAAAAGAAAAGTGAGGGTCCAGTAGAGAAGTTGTCTGTCACAGATTCTCATAATAATGGTTAAGGTGCTAAAGCCATTAAAAAAGTAAGGACCAGACGTCTTTATTTTAGCAGATGATTTAATGGTATGGGGAGATACAGAATCAGAAGTACAAATCAAACTAGAACTTTGGAAAGCTGAATTTAGAAAAGAAGGAAGCTAGTTGGCTAAGTGATTAGAAGAAATTCTGCAACAGTTCACCTGAGACTTGAAAATGATGAATACCGTATATTATCAATATTTCGAATATGTAAACTCCACCAACTCTTCTGGATGAAACCAATATTCGAGCTTTCAAATATCTAGGAAGTTTTGTTTCTTCAGACAATATCAAGAATCAAATTAGCAACATTATACAAGCAGATTGAAAATTATCTGATTGTGGTCACCGGATACTTTGGAACAAAACATTTCCACAACTAGCAATATCATCCTATACAAAACATACCTGCTGACAATTGTATGGGCCAGAAGCACCAAGACTAACTGGACTAGCCATTCCTTACCTCCAAGCAATTGAAATAAAGTTCCTGAATTCTTGTCTTCAGAATTCAAGAAAAGGATATAATACGAAATGGGAATAGGGGAACATTTTGGTTACACTGAAACTGGCGAGACTGCAGTGATAGGTATGGAAATAGTTTTACGTGACCATAAATCTCGCGATCATGATCTACAGGACCCCAATTTTTATGTGAAATCCGAACGGGACGTGGTATTACGCTTCAAAAATCTAACACACATTGGCCAGGAATCGAAGCTAGTCCGCCTTTGCGAAAGGCAACCATCACATCCCCTGCAGAGGTATGAGGAGAATAGTTCGAACCCGATACTTCAAGAAAACTTTCACCGGTCAAGGGCCGGCTTAGAGGGAGACCTTATATTGTTGGGGAGAAACCATATTTCCGTAAACATTGAAATCCGATATGCAAATTGGCATACTGCAATGGTAAAGGATAAATAGAAGGTGGTCATTTATAACCCCACCCAGCTTCTAGAAGCAATTAATATTATAGCTTTCTTTCGTTCAACACTAAATCATTCCAATTACTGAAATTTGAGAAAAATAACCTGAAATAAATTACTTGTGATTAAGATGTATATTGTTACAGATTATTGAAGAAGAAAACTAAGCAATGACATGTTTCACTCATCAAGCGAGCATCATCAGATCCAAATAAGCAAGGCAAATAGCTCTACAAAACAATACCAAACCTACAGTGACACCCAGAGACAGTCTCTGTCCTCCAAAAATCAAAATACAAGAAAACCTGTCAGAAACATACTACATGGGGTAACTATTACTGATAAATATTAAGGCATTAAGCACCGAAAATGAACTATTTATTTTAATGTTGCAAAAACTTAGAAATGACTATCCAATCAACCAAAACAAGTCTTCCTCCCCCAAACTAATCAATGACGGCGTAGCTACTATTGCCGTGATACATTTAAGCAATAAGCCCTAAAACAACAGTAGAAATGTTCACAATAAGCGGAAACAAACTGAAAGTACTATTAATTGTTAAGAAGGCAACACTGAAAATTGGCTTCATCTTGGAGCAATGAAGTGATACATTGTGTAATTGTGGATGTAGCCGTATCATTTCAACGCAGTTTCGGCTTCATTAGTACCGCCGTTACAGTCTAGAACTTTGCCGGTCTATAAACTATGGATGATAATTACCTTACTGTGGAAACTTTCTCGAACATCTTGTACAAGTGCACGGTATAAGGTACTGTAAAAGTGCCATGCCTCCTCCAGTGTGCTTCCATTTGGATAACCTGCTATATGCAGTGCATGGGTAGATTGCTATCGGTATGAGGGTCCTAGGGCCTCCGCAATTCAACAGCGAAGATCGTTCTAATAGTTCAACAGACTGAAGAACATCAATTCTAAAAAAGTTCTTAACTACTCTGATAAAAGTATCAATTTGTGACTTGACCATTAAACTGAGAGCAGAACTGCGCACATCGACAAGTAACTTAGCATCCGCAAAACGATTCTATGGTTCATGCCTCTTCATGTGTCTTTTCATTGAACATTCAACGACCACTTTAGAGCATACTTCGCACTGGGACAACCTAGGTCCGGTGTGTGTTTCAACATGCTTAGCGTGACTTGTCTTCTGTACAAAACTGCGATCGCAGATATTACACTTGAACGGCTTATCCTTCTCATCGACGTGTGTCAAAATATGAGTTGTAAGATTACCTTTACTGAAGAAACCCTTTGAACAAATTTTGCATTTATACCTTCTACCAGCACTGTGCCTCCTAACGTGTTGATTCCTCTGGTGCTTTAACTTAAATGTTTTGTCACAGACAGTGCAGGGGAAAGGCCTGACATCTGTATGGGTAGCTTGATGGTATTGCAATCCAATAGTTGAAGTGAAAGTCCTATTACAATGCTTACACTTTGGTAATCCCTTTTCAGCTATGTGAGTTCGCAAATGAACCTTCATGTACTGCTCTGAGAACATCTTCCCGCAGTGCTCGCAAGGACGAGCTTTGCATCTTGCGATGATATCTTTACACACATTACTTTCTCCGACTGCATCTGTACTACGCTTTACTGAACTCTCGACAATGAATCTTGTTTTCTTCTCGTTCTTTGTAGGACTATAATTCTTCGACGCATCTAAAGGCTTGCGGATAAGTTCTGATTTTCCCTGCCGATGAATAACACTCTCATTCATAAGTGTCTTTTGCAAGTCACTCCTGACCCTGCTTGATGAGGCAATCGGAATTTGAGAGTATCTCTTCATTTTTGAAAGTACTCCTTTCACTTCATAACACAGTTTTTCATTTCTCTCCTTCCTGATCTTATCAGCAGAAATTGTATCTGAATTTGACTTCCGTGTATCGGTTACGAACGAATCTGGCAATCGTAGTGGTTCAGGGAGCTCATTATCTTCTGTGGGGCAAGTTTCTATATATTTTTCGGAGGTAGCGCAGACATTTTCACTTGCAGCAGTAGACCCCTCATTTGATTTACCATTCCACAAGCCTTTAGTGATAATGTCGTGAATCGATGCTTGCATTTCACTGTAGATTTTGTCATCTACTTCAATAAGGTTCATGACAGACTGACCGCTCTTTAGCTGAATCTGCTGTTTTCCAACATGCATTCGCATAATGTGACTTTTACAAGAATTCCCTCTTGAGAAAGCGCATTTACATACTTTACAAATATATGGTTTCTTTCCTGTATGAATCATTGCATGGATTTCAAAATTTCTTTTCTCCATGAACCATACTTCGCAGTGCGGACATTTGTATTGTAGCTCACGTGAATGTAGTTGCATGTGCAACTCGAGAGTAGACTGCAGTGCAAATGACTTGGAGCACAGCTTACATTTCAAATACCTATTCTGGTATTCGTGTGAAGTACGGTGTCTGACCATATCACTTCGATCATCAAACTGCTTTTCACAATACTGGCATGTATACTTCTTTTCATCAGTGTGTGAACGCAGATGATCATCCCGAGATGTCCGATAATGGAACATAAGGTCACAAGACGAACATCTGTAAAGACCAACTCCAGTGTGAACACTTTGGTGTAATTTTAATTTCAATAACTGTGAGAAACATTTGTCACATTCCTTACAAGTAAATTCAATATCTTGATTATTATCAATAATTGAAGGAGCGTCAACAGCATTATTAAGGTGTTCGAAGTGTGTATCTGAAAAAGAACTACTGTCTTTCTGTCGTAGAGGAGGATCTTCAAATCCATATATTCCTGACGCGTCAGCATCGTCTATATGATCATAAGATGCCATCTCATTTTGTACTGAGTCAATTTGACTCTCTAAATGCTCAGCCGTAGAAACGGGGACTTCAGACACTGCTCCAGAGGCTTCTTTGCTAACATCCGTATTATTACATACACTCTTTTTAGGAATGTGAAATTTAGGGACAGAATTCTTCGCAGGGCTGAAGTTACTTTCCTTATGGTTTGAACTGTTCGATGTCGAAGTGGCTCCACTTAGCATTTGAGGTATTCCGTTTTGAAAGTGGTCAGCTATATGAAGGCCAAGTAAAAATTTTACTGGGAAACTAGCATTACAAAATGTACATTTGTGTGTTAGTCGCCCAACATGTGTCCTCTTGTGCGTCCGAAATTGAGGCAGAGACTGGAAACATTCACCGCAGACTTGACATTTGAATATTCCAACGTTTGATTGCAAACCTTGTTTGTCTCGAATATGCGTAGCATTTTTCAGATGTTGGACACTTGGTTTCTTAAGTCTCTTACAGTTTTTGTCAACACCATTTTTCTCATTAGAACTAATTATTACCTCAATACTTCTTGAATACTCTATGGATGGGACTGAGCTTCTGAGATCTCCCTTGTCAGATTGATTGTGTGGTGTGGATGTTGCAATTGGTGTTATTTTATCGATTTGATTATTAAAATTTGGAGTAAGATTCTCTCCTTTGTGATTATCATTTATCACACTTTCACTGTTAGATTTATGCAGCCGAGTTGGAACACTGATCTTCTTTGTTTTATTATCACTTTTCGTTTCAATAGGGGTAACAGATGATTTTGAATTATATAACTCGGTCTGCTTAGATCTTTCATTTACTTTTGGATCTTTATTGTCCCTTCTCTCAAATTGCCAGGATCTATCTTCATGTTTTTGTTGTTTGGCTCTTTTTTCTCCAGAAATGATATTTCGTTTGGACTTTCCGTTGTGATTTTTGTGTCCTGTTTTCTCAGCAAAGCTATTTACCACTTCATCAGCTTTATTACTTGGGTTATCACCACTGTCCAAGTTTGTGAGGGGAACATAGCAACTTTTAAGTAGTGGCGAATGGCTTGATATGTCATTGGTCCAAGCATTCTCACTGGACGAAATCAAATCGCCGCCTACAATTTCTTCAGGGAAAAGATTTGGCATATCTCTCTCCTCAGCGTTTACTGAACGTTCAAGATTTCTCGGATGGCTAATGTTTAAATCGTCTGCAAAACTCACTCTCAACATCGTTCTTGACTTATGCAAAGATACTCCCGATTGCTTTGTATTTTTCAAAATATTTTTCAACGGCACAGAAATTACAGGTGGTTCATGATTTGCTTGAGATGCTTGGGGCAACTTGTTTGCTATCACCTCATTGTTGGGTAATGTCTGTTGAGTGGAATCTTGGGGGTCACTGAGACTTTCTATAAGGTGTTGAACAACATCTGATATGTTAGAAGACAAACCTCCACTGACTGAAAGTGATGGGACCTTGTTTGAATATGTTGACTTATTACTAGTCTGTTGCTCTGGCAATGTTTCAACAGGACTAGGACTTCTATTGACATACTCACGGATCATCATTATCTCGTCGTCAGAATTAGCAATGTCCTGATGATCATCTGTAGACACGAAGTTCTTGTTCTGTGGATCATTTTCTCCATCATCCTTGTCATCTGTGGACATATTCTCATTATCATTAGAATTAACAATTTCTTCACCTGTGGTTGTATTTTCTTTGTTCTGATCACCATCATCATCATCGGTAAGTATCACATCACCATCGTCATTAGCTACAGATATCTCGTTTTGATGAATAGCCGATTTGCAATTATTGAACTCATCGCCAATGGTCATTTGACCAATGAGGTTAATTTTGGATTCTTGGTGTAGCGATCCGTCCTGCAATCTTACTCCAACTTGGGCAGGTAATGCTGCATCATAAGTATCACCTATCACTTGTGGGACTCCATTATTTAACGTCTCAATATACTTCAGAATACTATTTCTCTGCTCCATTGCCCTTTGCTCTTCATCTTGGTGCCACTTAAAATGTTCCCTGTATGAAATGATGGAAGAGAACTGAGCACTACATCGTTTACACTTGTGTGCTTTCAGGGCTGAATGTTTGCTGTTCATATGTCTGGCAAGGTCAATTCGTGAAACGAAGAATTGACCGCACCGCAAACAAACTCTAGCCTTGTGAAATCGCATGTGAGATCGAAACTGACTCACTTCAAGGAACTGTTGCTTGCATCTCAAACATTTCAGGGTAATTGAACTCCCAGACACAGATTTATGATGTATGGCTATGTGATTCTGGAGGCGATCTTCACAATCGAATACCATATAACAGTTGGAACAATTAAAAGCCCTTTTCTCGAGGCGATCACTTAACCGCTTACTTTGACTTTTACTACGGGTAGGTCTAGACGAGGGCATATTCTGTTGAGTTAGTATAGGAGTAGAGCGGCATGATTTTATATGAGATTGCAAACTATTACAATCGGAGAATAAAATGTCACATCTTGAACATTTCAGGGTACTGATGCTATCGGACACAGGTGTATGTTGCATAGCAATGTGTGTGTGGAGGTGGCCTTCATTTCTGAATACCTGAGTACATTCAGAACATCCAAAGATTATTTCTTCAAGAGGACGAGTCAAGGGCTTAGAATTATTTCTGCTGGCTGGTTTACATGAAGACTCATTTTGTTCAATTTGGACCGGAGGAGTGTGACAAGATCTCAGATGGGAGTGCAAACCATTATTAGCAGATAATAGAATGTCATATGATGAACATTCGTGATCAATTTGTGTTACTTGCAGTGAATTTGGCTTCTGCAGGACTGATATTGGATTTGAGTTTTCAGGGACCAATGTTGATGCCATCACAGGGGAATTAAGATGAAGATCAATAGACCGGGAATCATGATTTAACTTCATCTCTGTTTTATTCGGAGATGTATGCTGCAATTCCATATGTGACTGTAGTGCGTCAGTACTGGGAAAATTTAATTTACAATATGAACACTTTGCAACTACTTCTGAGTGGTTCACTTTAATGTGACATTTAAGCAAAGCATCGTTAGAGAACATCTTGTTACAGTCAGAGCAATTAAGTGCCTCTTTGTCGACAACTGGCGAGTGACTTGTCTTATAGTGATGACCTAGTGCGTCATTGTCAGGAAATAGTAAATGACAATGCACGCGTTCAAAATCTTCCTGATTTGGTATTTCTATCTGGGTTACCACAGTATCTTTACAGTTAGGATGCACAAGAGACAAATGAAACATCAGATCTTCATTCAACTCGTACGCTCTTCCACACTCACCGCACTTGTATGGCTTCTCGACATGCTTTTTCTGATGTACTATTAAATCATTTTCTTCTGAAAATACTTTACCACATACCGGGCAACTATACAATTTCGACCTGTTGTGTTCCTTTAAGTGGAGTTTGTAATTTCGTTCGTCTCTGAACGCCTCTCTAGAATTGCCAGTATTGCACTGATCGAGTCGATTTATCCCCAGAATTTCGCTACGTACATTGGTGGTACTTTTGGCCAAGTTAAGAGATGAGCTTTCTTTTCTTGCTACCACAGTTTGCTTTGATCTTTTGGTGTTACAAGATTGACCTATTTTAAAAACTGTCTTCTCTGTATTGCTGGTATGTTCTGTTGAGCCAACAGATGGAGATTCTTTGGTCACGATTATAGTCTTCCTTGATCTCTTGGTGGAATGGACATCTGCCATATGCGTTTTAAGGCGGCTTATCAACGAGAATGGCATGTGACATATCCGGCATGAATAACGGCATGTATTTCTGTAGTTTTGGTAAGACCGATCAATATGGATATGTTTGGGTGGAGTGTCAGCAGTGGAATTCATGTGACCAGAGGCTACATTCTCTGCAACAGATTCTGTAACTAGTACTACCGGACTCCGCATATCAAGAGACGTCTTACTTGTTGGACAATTATTTACATTTATTGTGGATTTCTCACCTTGGAAATTCCCTGCTGATTTCTCACTTCCTGCACTTTCCTTACTTTCTGAGCAACTCTTAACAGATGACTGATTGTGTGGAGGAGGATCAAGAATCACTCGCTCAGAATCATCTTTTTCAGAATTTACATGACCTACATCAACATTCTGATTCATATTCGGCAAATCAATTGAGGCAAATTGCAAAACTTTATCTAACTCTATCGGAATCAGCTGCCTTATTTCCCCTTCCATGTTGCGACAGTACTCTTTCAATGCTTGGCGAGCATGTGTCTTCACAAGTTGCAAAATTCCATCTGTAGACGATGGCCAGTCCTCGTTTTTATTAGCATCAGCGAAACACTCCTCAGCTACTTGGTGGACGACTTGCTGCACGAATTCACTTATGTCTTCGTTGTCATAAAGTTGTTCGTTTTCAGTCTCTGAATCTGCACTCTGTTCTTCAACAATTTTTTGCTGACTATGGCATCTCTCGTGCAATTTCAGATGATTACTTTGCTTGAAAATCCTGCCACACACATTACAAGGGAATTGGCTTCCTCCTGAATAAGGCGGGTCCATTTCTTTAGATCGCCTCTCTTGATGTGCCATACTAATGGAGGAATCTCGTAGCATCAAAGCTGAAGTCTCCTTAATCCCGGTTTGAGTTTTACTGGCATCGATTGAAGAGTCACAATCGTTCTTCTTGTAAAGAGTACAGGAGCGTCTTATGGGGCCGTGACTCTTCAAATGCAAGGCAAGTGCATCACTGCTGGAGAAATGCAAGCTACATCGGAAACAGTGATGGCGTCTTTTTCTCCGGACGAAGAGCATCTGAAAAAGAGGGGAAAAGTTTAGAGATTTGTTCAAAGCATAAAACACACAGACCTTGAAATCACCAATGAACGACAGGATGTTGGGGAGGGGCACTTTTCCCTTAAGGCGGTTGAATTGTACACAGAACGTCGGAAAGTTTCCACGACAGTGATTTCTATCCGGGGAAATTCACCAAAATCATCACTACTAATAGTAAACTGACAATACTTGCACACATCACTCCCTACTTCAGCCAATATTTGCTCAATCTCGCTAATGGTCTGAAAAAAAAAACACGGCCGTGAAAACTTTCAGATGCCCAAATTACCACGGTCTCCACTGTGTGCGGTCGACTAGGTAAAATGATTCGTAGAAAGAAAAAAAAACAGTAAAGAAAGGAGAGCTTGAATCTAGATTATACTAAAAATGGATCAAATATCCAAATGTTGGAATAGTACTTAACTCAAGGCGACAGCCATCTCTTTCTCAATCCTACGCCCAATTAAAAGCACACACTACACATTAGCAGGGGTTATCAGACAGATATGACACGCACTCAATTGTACGAGGCTGAAGAATATCAAGCTTTTTGGGAGTCTGGAGGTGCCTCTTGGATCGTAAACACCCATAACTGTGAGGTTTTTAACTAGATTGGTTCCGTGGTGAAAAAGGTACATAACTTAGGAAATGTGAGCAGAGGAACTGAGTGTCCCATCTCTTAAACCAACAATAACAAAGTTTAACTTGGACTGTGGGAGCTAAAAACGCCTATTTAATATAAACTTAGAACAAGATTTTAAATTAAAACAAGTTAAGAGATAAATGTAGGCTACTTGCTTCAGCATAAACAACGATGCGATATGAGTATTGAAATGAACTGCCTAATATAAGGTGCGTTCAAAAAGTAACGATCCGGATGCATAATTACAGAAACCAGTACCTGTATGTTAGAAGTATTGGCCCTGGCTGTTAACATCGGCTCCTACTATGACTGTCACGTTTGAATTCTATTTGTATAGTATTTTTTATTTAATTTCATTGCTTATTGTGTGACGTCAGTTCCTCCCAAAGGCACAGCAGCAGTGACCCCCTCCACTACCTTCCTTCTCCTTTTCCCTCCTCTCCCGCGAGTTCGCACAGGTTCGCGCCATCAGGTATTATTTGCTGCCTAAATGAGAATGCCCGTGTCTAAATCGCTCCATAGAGAGAGAGAGAGAGAGAGAGAGAGAGAGAGAGAGAGAGAGAGAGAGAGAGAGAGAGAGAGAAAGAGCAAGCATATTGCATTATAGTGTCTGAGTACTTTCTTCTATAGTTTTCGCGGATAAATATTTATACAATGGATTAGCTGTACAGGGGCTGCGACAACGCGGTCATGTAGCCCCGTGTACTTTGGGAGTGTGTAGAATCTGTGTTAATTGTGATGTCTGTATTAGTGTGTGTTATCTGTTTTTAATTCAAGGAAGGACTGCAGACATTGAATTTCAAGTAGTTCCTACTTTTGCCGCAAAACGCCACCGTCAACGACTACTAGTTCAGAACTTGGCTACCAGACGCCAACGCAGTCGGCTCGTGGCGACGAACGTAGATACCTTAAGAGCGTTGTTTAACCTATAAGTTAATTTAGCTTCACACAGGTGTAATTAGTGGAAGGATCTTTAGCATGCCATAAATCTATGACATGGGACCACCGGCTTTACTTCCCCCCCCCCCCGAAGGAAGGCATACTGAGGGATTTTTAACGCTCTTAAAAATCCGACGACTTCGGCCAGGTTTGAACCCGCGATCTTGGGCATAGAAGCTCAGCATGCTACCAACTACGTAACCGAAACCGCTCACAAAGGATATGGTGATTGAAAAACATATGAGCAGTGAATGAGATGAGGGTATAAGGGTAGCGTACCTGCCTCTCGCCCGGAGGCTCCGGGCTCGGTTCCCGGCTCAGTCAAGGACAGCCTCATGAGGGTAGTAGCGGTCGCTTAGTAGGCCAAGGCTTTAATGGCTCTAGTGCTACGGTTTTTTAGTGAATGAGCTAACATTCTACTACTCAACAAATAATAATAAGTCCTGAAATTGAATTTACGTGCGAAAATGTGTGGGTAGATCTGTCTTAACCAACATTTAAAACATCATTAACATTTTAATACGTTGTAGTGATCCATTATTTCGATATTATACTTCATTTTGAATTATTTTACTGAAGTAATTTTGTACTCAGGCTTAGTAAAAAAATGCTGATAATTATTAAGGATTCTCTAGACAGATCTATTTGTTACTTTGTTATAATAATAATGCTATTGATTGTACGTCCCTTTTAACTACTGCGGCTTTTATAGAGACGCCGGAGTGCCGGAATTTTGCTCCAAAGGGGATCTTGAACATGCCAGTAAACCTCCTGATACGGCTCACTCGCATTTGTTCACCCTCAAATGCCAACTGACCACGCCAGGATTCGATCCTGAAACCTTGGGCATAGCACGTGAGAACATTAGCGCTGCGCCACGCATCCGGTCGTTCCTTAGTCTATTATTTTGATGGTAATATGAGCGGCTTCGGTGGCGTAGTCGGTAGCATGCTGAACTGCTGTGCCCAAGATAGCGGGTTCAAACCTGGTCGAAGTCGACGGATTTTTTAAGAGAGTTAAAATCCTTCAGTATGCCTTCCTTCGGAGGGGAAGTAAAGCCGGCGGTTCCATGTCATAGATTTATGGCATGTAAAAGATCCTTTCACAGACTTAACTAGTGTAAAGCAAAAATTGTTAGGTTAGATTTCGTCAGAACGCTCTATCAAAGTTCCAACGTTCACCACTAGGTATCATTGATATCTGGTGGCGAAAGTTGGAACTACTTGAAATTGAACGGAACTTGTAGCTCGCCCTTTAGGATGTCCGCCGGAAGCAGCTACAGACTCAGGCGAACCGAACATGTCCTCGGACACTCCCGGCACTAAAAGCCATACGATAAATAAATAATGGTAATATGGATTTACCTTTAGTTCATAAAACGTAGTCTGATATATTCTGTAATTGCAATTTGGGTCATATACAGTATGTGTTGAGATCCCACTGGAATAGGAATTCTGGATACGTGTTTAAGTGAAAGGAAAGAAAGGGAGAACGTTATTACCTGGAATACGAGAACTGCGACATTCGTAACGATTGAGCTATGAGCCTATGACAGTTAAACCAGACGTGTGTAACACAAGCATCTCAAGTCGTCTTTTACACCATCGCCCCCTCCCACCCGCCAAAATAGTGTAACACCCAGAAATAATATGTACCAGCCGCCACTGCTAAATCTTAGGCTGATCTTGGAAGATAGAATAAAGAATGATAAGAGAACGTTTATGGCATTTGTAAACTTCGAAAAGGCTTTTGATAACGTTGATTGGAGTAAGTCGTATGATATTTGGAAAGGATTGGAATAACGTTCAGGGATAGGAGGGAGATCTGCAAATTGTAGAGAAACCTGACGGTAGTTTTTCTAGTCGAAGATTGATTATTGTTGTTTTAAGGGGCGGAACTACGAGGCCATCTGTCCCTTTTAACAAAAACAAAACAACCCCTGGCACTATACAGCCCATGACGGGCTAAGGCCCTTTTAACACAAATTAAATTATACAAATTTGGAACATTTAGTTAAATTTTGAGGTGGACACGTACATGTGAAAAGACCGATAATAAATAATAATAAAAAAAATTCAGAATTCAAAAAAGAACAAGTCTTTGAGTAAAAAATCACTCGTAAATTCAGATTGCAGGCCCTAACCCACTCTCACTTATAAAGCGGCTGACGAGTTCAGCAGCCACCACGTCATATAAGTAATATACGTTTGAGTGTCATCTGCAAACCAAGGTTTCTTCGTAAGTCAGCAAGTTCCACACACTCGATTAAAATGTGGGCCACGGAGAATACGGCTCCACAGGTACAAAGTGGGGGGTCTTCCCTTCTCATCAGAAACGAGTGGTGGTGGGCTGGCTGAGTGGCTCAGCGGTAAAGTTCTCGCTTGCTGGGCCTAAGGTTGCGGCTCGTATCCTGGCACAGTCAGCTGGCATTTGAGGGTGCGCAAATGCGAGGGAGCCGAGACAGTAGATTTGCTGGCACGATAAAGATCCCCTACGGGGCGAAATACCGGCACCCCGGCGTCTCTAAAAGCCAGAGTAGTTAAAAGGGACGTACGCCAATAACATTATTATTTAATTATTAGAAGCGAGTGGGTGGATCTTGCATGATCTATCCTTAGCCTACACAAAATGACGGACTCACTCCGTGACAGGAAAGAGCTCCGCCACACGCGAGTAGTTCCCTTGATCACTCTCAGTTTACTGGGCATCGGGTCAGCTAGCCACTGATTTTAACGCCACTATGGTGGATACTGTCCAGCATTTTCAAGGTTGGCGGCCTAGCAGAACCGTATGCCGAAAAACCATAGTCTAGCCGGGACAGGACGAGGGCTTGGTAGAACCGTAGCAGTACCGCACGGTCAGCCCACCACGTAGTGCCACTAAGAAACTTGGGCATGTTCAGTTTCCTGAGACACGCAGTTTTTAGTTGCCGTAAACGCAGCATCCCTGAGATGTAGTTCAGGGTATAAAAGCCTCCGGAGCCGACAAAAAATTACGACGGAGGTTTCCGCTGATGAAAAACGAAAACCTCGGTTGTGAGCCCACCTGTCGACCCTGTTAATACCTAGCTGCAATTGCCGTTCCACGATTGGCATACTTCCCGAGCTGTAATGCAGAGCTAAATCGTCTACATACAGTGATGGAACTACCGTGGGCCCGGCGGCGGTAACAATGCCATTTATGGCAATCGCGAACAAGCTGACACTCAGCGCAGAACTCTGAGGAACTCCATTTTCTTGGGTATAATATTGCGAAAATATCCTACCGACCCTTACGCGGAAGCGTCGGAAGGACATGAAATTCGCAATGAAAGTCGGTAGATTACCACGGAGTCCCTACTCGTAAAGGGTGGAAAGGATCCCGTAGCCCCATGTGGTGTCGTAGGCTTTCTCGAGGTCAAGGAAAACCGTGACTAAGTGCTGCTTTTGGAGAAATACCACATGTATGGCGCTCTCAAGCCGCACCAGATGGTCGGTGGTGGACCTATGAGAGCGAAATCCACACTGGTACTCAGACAGGAGACCTCTCTCTTCCAAGTACCACACCAGTTGACGGTTTGCCATCTTAACCAGCAGCCTACATAGGCCATTTGTAAGACAAATGGGCATATAGCGGCCGACAAGCTTGGGATCCTTTCCAGCATTGGGGATCGGTATCAAGATCCCCTCTCGCCATTGAGAAGGAAACTCCCCTTCAATCCATATACGAATGAAGAGGACCAAATTGTGTTATACTGGATTCGTACAGATGTTTCAGCATTTGATTATGTATGTTATCTGGTCCGGGGACAGTGCAAGCGCACTGCGCAGTTCCCATTCAGAGAATGGTACATTGTAGGACTCTGAAGCAACAGTGGCCAATGACAAGGGGTGAGCCTCTGCCTCCCGCTTCAGAGTCAGAAATGTAGGATCATAAATTCCAGAGCAGGATACATCAGAAAAGTGCGATCCAATACTGTTGGCAATGGCAAGATGGTCCGTGTTGATGTCTCCATTGATGGAGACTCCGGGAATCGTCAATGATGTCGGGAGTCCGGAGATCCAACGAAGCTTAGTCCACACTTGAGATGAATGAGTATGTGCCGTCATAGACGACACATACTTTTCCTACGTCGTTTACTTACTCTCCCGAATCAGATATCGGGCTGTAGCACGCATCCTTTTGAAGGTGATAAATAGATTGGCCATGGGGTTTTGCCTCCGATACCATTTGAAAGCACGTCGAAGATCTTTAATGGCTGCAACACTCTCGGCTGTTCATCAACGGACAAGCTTCCGGCGGGAGTAGAAGGATTAGGAAGGATTTTTTCCCTCTGCCAAGGCCAAAATACCATTCGTTATAATATGAATGGTATGATCATCGACACTCTCAAAGGTATCTTCGGCAAAAGCTGCACATGCTATGAAAGTTGGCCAATCAGCCCGACGGAGAAGCCATCGATTTGGTAACTCGATGGCTCTCTGGTTCGGAAGAGTAACAACAATCGGGAAATGGTCACTATTACATAGGTCGTCGTGTACATCCCACTGTAGCAGGGGAACCAGCGCACGACTGCACAAGGTGATATCGACACTTGAATAAGTGCCGTGTGCAATAGAGAAGTGCGTAGGTTCCCCTGTGTTCAACAAACACAGGTCCAGCCGCCTGATTGGTCTCTCAAAATCTCTCCCTCTAGCGCTAGTGGTATCGGAGCCCCAGTCAGTGTTGTGAGCATTACCATCTCCTAGAAGGAGAAAAGGAAGTGGAAGCTGAGAGACTAGATCCACCAGCTGGTTGTAATCAGGCGGGATGTACACGTTACATACTGTTGCCATTACTGACAACGAAGTACGAACTGCAACTGCTTCAAGCTGAGTACGCAACAGCACCTCTTCACTAAAAAGGCTGGAGTGGACGAGCGTGCAGACGCCACCGGCAGCCACAGCTCCGTCCACCCGGTCTTTGGAGAAGAGTTTGAAGTGACGCATGTTGTCTCATGTCCAGGACGAAACCTGGATTCCTGAAGACAATGGTTGCCGAAAACGAAGATATTAGATGACGTAACTCAGCGAGATGACCAGAATAGCTATTACAGTTCCATTGTAATAATGCCATAGTGAGTAGAAGTTGGTCTTCTACTTACGCTTGACCGTTTGCCACCCTTCGCCATCTCTAGGTGGAGATTAGGGACAGGAAAGCACACCTCAATATCGGCCGGCCCCGTGGTGTTGGGGTAGCGTGCCTGCCTCTCACCCGGAGGCCCCGGGATCGATTCCTGGCTCCGTCAGGGATTTTAGAAACTGACGTGAGGGCTGGAACGGGGTGCACTCAGCCTCGTGAGGACAATTGAGTAGCTGTCTGACAGTGAGGCAGCGCCCCGATCACGGAGACCAAGATTAACGCCCGAGGGGACCCGGTGCGCTGATCACACGTCACCCCAATATCTGCAGGCCAAATGGCTGGGCAGCGGTCACTTGGTAGGCCTAGGCCCTTCACGGGCTGTAGTGCCAGGGGTTATTATATTATTACTCTCTTAGGTAGCGCGCGGTCGTCGTCGGACGTTACCTGTCTCGCTCTTGGGGAAAAGCGAGAACGGTGTCGGAGGACCTTCTCCCGATCCGAAGACTGGGTGTCAGTCCCTGACACGTCCCGAACAATTTTCGCTGCTGAAAACCGAAAACCTCGGTTGTGAGCCCACCTGTCGACCCGGTTAATAAAATAACCCCTGGCACTACAGCCCATGCAGGGCCTAGGCCCGGTTAGTAGCTAGCTGCAATTGCAGTTCCACGATTACCCTGCTTCTAGGGATGTCATGTAGAGCCAAGCCGTCTACACACAGAGATGGAACTATCGGGGGTCCAGCGGCGGCAACTATGCCGTTTATGGCAATCGCCAACATTTAAAAATAGAAATTGGCCGAAGCCGTCAGATTTTTTAAGAGCGTTAAAAATCCCTCAGTATGCCTTCCTTCGGAGGGGAAGTAAAGCCGGCGGTCCCATGTCATAGATTTATAGCATGTTAAAGAACATTCCACTAATTACACCTGTTTCTACGTTCGTTGCCAAGAACCGACTGCGGAGGCGTCTAGTAGCTAAATTCTGAACTTGGCCTAGTAGTCGTTGACGGTGGCGCTTGGCGGCAAAAGTAGGAACTATTTGAAAAATTCAAAGTTGCAGTCTGTACTTAAATTAAAAAAAAACAAACAGATAATACACACTAATACTGTCATCACAATTACCACCGGTTATCAGACAGATTCTACACACACCCAAAGTACACGGGGCTACATGACCGCGTTGTCGCAGCCCCTAAACTTAAGAACCAACCAACCAAAAATAGAAATCCAGAAGGTCCTAAAGCGCAAAAATTTAACGAGTACATGCGTCGCAAGGTCTTAAAGATAGCGAGAAAAGACTTCAGGGAAAGTGATTATAAACTCTTGGTGATGTGAGACTATCTAATTCGTTGTGCCAGTTCCCAAAAATATTGCAATTACATCAAGAACACATTTAATTGGGAACAGTTCGCACACTACACAAACATGAGCTTTTCTTCATTTTGATCTTGCAAGTCACAGAATACTGGCTATATTCAATCACAGGTTGGAGAGGAGAGATGGAGATGAGAATGCGAATGTTTCACCTTTCTGTGATCACTTAATACAAGAAAATTCTGAAGAATATGTCTCGCTGAAAGACTGATGATATCGCTTCTCACTTGAATTCATCACGAAAACACTAAATCACACAAAAATTCGTCACACAATTGCACGAACACCAGAACTACAGCAAACACCGCTTAAAACTAAGCTTTCCCGCTGACAAACAGTCGAAGCACAAAGGGTAATATAAATGCAGCGATGATCTGCGAGATGTGATTACCGATAGACAGTTCGATCGACTTTCAGCGTAATGTCAAACGCAAGGAATTAATGACAAATGCGCAGGGATAATCTGCGAGACGGGATTATCGATAAACTTATCGGTAGATTTTCAGTCGAATTTCAAACACTCGCATCTCAGAATAGCAGCTATTATCGAAAATCAAAACTGAAATGCGATTTGGATGCAGAGAACGGAAACAATCTAGGGAGTTGTAAATCCGGAAAAAAAAACTATTTTAATCCGGACAACCGGAAAACACCCCAAAATCCAGAAATCTTCCGGGAAGTCCGGAAAACTTGGCAGGTATGTTAGTGCCACTTGAGATTATTCAATTTCCCAAGACATCCCGTTCTTAGTTGCTGTATATGGCGCTGCCACGTTAATTTGCTGTCAAAATAGAGCCCAAAGAATCGATGTGTCAACCACCGGCAATTCAGCATCCCTGAAGTGTAGTTAGGGTGTAAATGTAGCCTCCGGAGCCGACAAAAATGGACGACAGAGTTTTTCGCTGCTGAAAAACGGAAACCTCGGTTGTGAGCCCACCTGTCGTCCCGGTTAATAATATAACCCCTGGCACTACAGCCCATGAAGGGCCTAGGCCCGGTTAATAGCTAGCTGCAATTGCCGTTCCACGATTGCCCTGCTTCCAGGGATGTAATGTAGAGCCAAGTCATCTACACATAGCGATGGAGTTATCGTTGGCCCAGCGGCGGCAACTATGCCGTTCATGGCAATCGCGAATAAGGTGGCACTTAACACCGAACTCTGAGGAACTCCATTTCTTTTCAGGAAACTTCTCAAGAGATAAAAAAAAATGTGTAAGTTGACCTTGCTTGTAGGCCGTGGTCCAGGAAGGATGTCATATCCCGACGTTTCACCGGAAATTGCATCAGACATTATCAAGGGTCCGATTCCTTTCGTTAGTCGGCAGTTCACTTCACCCTTGATAACACCGAACGCAGTTTCCGGTGAAACGTCGGGAGATAACATTCTGAATTGACCACGGCTTACAAGCCCGGACAACTTATACATGGCTGTGAACACAAGCCTAATCTTCTCAAGAGATAATTGATTTTATAAAAGCTAATCAAATTCATTCAAAAGCTACGTAGTTATAGTTTACTACACCAAAAGTGCTCGTCTGAACAGCCTGTAGACATTCCACAATTCAGATAAGTATCCACATTAAACACTATTTCGTATGCTGATCTTATAGAGCTTCCACTTTCTTTCGTTCTTTCACTTGCCATAGGACGCGCCACCGGCGTATGGTTATGCATAACCAGCTTTCGGTTTAGTACTCAGGTAATGTAAGCAATGGGAACTGTGAACTACAATTTTCCTGGCATGTAACTAAGAAAATTATTGTTGTTAGGCGAATTAAGTTGTAAAATGCACCAAGAATGATATAAACTTGAGCTGTGTACAATGAGAAAACTCTGCATGTGTTCATACTTAACGTATTAATAATGCGAAATGTCAGCTAACGTTGTGCCGCATACAACACTCGTAGTCTCTAAATGATGCACATTTTCCTGCCAACTTACAACAGATTTAAGTATGAAATTGTTTTAAGATCGTGACGAAGTAAGTGTTGACCCAATTGGATGATTGTAGTTAACTGTGTGCACGTCGTATAATCTTAGCAAGGTCGTTTTCTTCACAGAGCAACTTTACACCGCACTAGGCACGCAGCTTTTTGTATTTAGTTTTCTGGCAACTTGTTTTAAATTATTGACTAAAATATTTCTAAAGACAGACAATCCATACCTCCATTACGTTTCGGGTTCCATAATTCATGCAAAATGACGTTCGTTAGTTTGTGAAACTGAGGCCATAACCCCAACTCTTCCACTTTCAGTGATTGCCGTATGGTATTTTACGTAGACAGGGTTGAAGACGTAAATGAGCATTTTTTTTTTAATTTTGTCGCTAGTTTTTTGGTCTAGTAACTTAAAATTTTCCATATCGTACTGAAAACTAGGCACGGCTGGAGTTTAAGATGGAACCGCATGTGCTAGCCTATCAAATATCGCTTTCTTGCAATATGTATATAATTATAAAATGATTATTGGTTAAATGAGTGCTAATAGATAGGCTATTATAATGATTAAATAAATATTAAAGAAGAAAGGATGAGTCTTTAGTAAATGTTACCGGTACGGCGTAGGTTATAGCCTATAACTCGTAGCTTTCGTCTCATTTTAGCTTTGAAACGGGTCAAGTTAATGCAATATATACCAATATAATACCCGGATAGAAACTGATTATAATATTCTCACATAATATTTTTAATTGGCACAACTCCAAGATACAGTATGTTAGATTGCTGCCGTTTGAAATGTGCAAATCGCACACTTGGGAGGCAAGCTGTTTTTATGGTCCTTTCTGTTGCGAAGTTTTCTTAATTACTCTTTTAGGAGATACCTTTCTTTGGAATATTCAAGAAAGGCCAGCCCTCTAGTTCTTATTTCATAAGTTGAACACCTAAAAACAAAACCACAATCAGAAATAATAATGAAAATAAAATCACGGACGATTCATTGCCAATGCAAATCAAATGGAGTTTCGTGGACCGGAAGTTCGCTAGGCATAAGCTTTGGTGCCATTTTAACTCGTGGAAGCTCAATAGCCTTTTACCATCATCACTTCATAGTACTTGTAGATCATTTCGTAAATTAGTTCACAATTCTCTAGTAGTTAGGGCTTATTGCTTAAGTGTACCACAGAAATAGTAGCTACACGTTCATAGATTAGTTGGGAGAGGAAGACAGTTTCGTTGATGGGATCGTCATTTCTAAGTTTTACAACATTAAAATAGTTATTTTTTGTGTGTGTAATTAATGCCTTAATATTTTAAGTAATAATTACCACACTTACTTAGTTCGTGACCGTTCTTTTTCGGGAGGACAAAGACTGTGAGTGTCACTGTAGGTTTAGTAGTGTTTTGTAGAGCCATTTGTCTTGTAAATTTGGATATGATGACGCTCACTTGATGAGCGAAGAATGTTATCCCTTAGTGTTCCCCTTTTCGATAACAATATACAGTGTGGTCCACCCGCCCCTTATTATTTAGTTTTATGAAACCCAACTAACATCGCATTTCTCCCGATGGTCGATATTGCTCTGCGCTCTGACTGTGTGACAGCAGTGTAATTGGGTCATGGGTCTAGCAAAGAAAAACCGACCTTAAACTTTTCCCCGCCAAATACTATGGCCCATTCTACTAACATATGACTTACTGCTTCTTGAAATAATACACATACACGCAATACGATCGAATTAATAGCTTACGCCACGTGATCTTTAATACTAGAAAGTTAAATCAACACCATAAACCGTGATTGAAGACTTGGAGATGGACTTAAACGTTTGAGGTGGGACGGCTACAGTAACTAAAGCACGTTTAGCGTGCGGTATCTACCATGTGTTTGTGGCTGCGAGGGTTAAAGCCTGACCGTATGTGGTGGGCGCGAGCGGGTAAAATGCTGCTTCGAATCCAGTATCAGGCATACTTTTTTGAACGAAAGCCCACATTCCATTTTAGTCGGGATGTAACTACATGCCACATTTATTGCCTTACGACGTATTTTTGTGAAGAGTACGTTGAATTTTGATGATTTATAAAGAGAATACGATCGAATTTGTACGTTATGCCACGTGACCTGTAAAGGCGGAAAATTAAAAAACTGGTATGAATATTAACATAACATATCGAAGTGTTGCTCCGGAGGTCCGGGTTCGATTCCCAGCTCTGCCAAGAAATGTAATACTTGTCTGAGGGCTGAAATTGGGTACACGTAGCCTCGTGAAGCAAATATGAGAAGAAGTGGGTTCGAATCCCACCTCAGTCACCCTGGAAATGGTTTTCCGTGGTTTCCCACTTCTACTCCGGCCAAATTCCGGGACGGATTCTATCTTAAGGCCACGGCCGCCTCCTTCCCAATCCTTAATTGTAAATACACACATCATTACAAGCCCGCAATAACTCGGGTTATCAGACAAATTCTACACACACATCCAAGTAAACGGGGCTAAATGACCGCGATATTCTAGCCCCTCAAATGAAACTAAACAACAACATATCGAAGGATATTCTGATCGCCAGTGCTTGCATCGAAGTATACGTATTCCTTAGAAATTCCCATGGTATTATTAGCATACTTTCGATTTTTGCAAAAAATGAAAGTAGACTTATGAGATCAACACAGGGCCAAAAATTGTGTGTCTGTCTGCGTGTGTGTGACTGTGTGTCTGTGTACTCTGAATGTCTGCTCCCCCCCCCCCCCTATCAATTCGAAACCGAATTGAACGAAATTTGGTACAGAGGTAGAACTAGCAAAGGGCACCTCAGTGTCATGTTTTATATTACCGCCATCTTGACGGAATCGTAATGGCGGCCACCCGAAGTGTTCAAAGCTTAAATCAAATTACGAATAACCTAATCATTCGATCTCTACCAAATTTTGCAACAACATATATTTATATGGCGAGCGTCTTTCGATTACACTACAAGGTAATCAGCCCAATAGTTTGCAGATGGCGGCCATGTATGTGTGCAAATCGATTTCCCCTATCATTTCAAACACGGTGAAACCGAATTGAACGATATTTGGTACAGAGGTAGCACTAGCAAAGCACACCTCAGTGTCATGTTTTAGATCACCGCCATCTTGATGAAAACGTAATGGCGGTCTCTTAAATGTTAAAAACTTAATTAAATTACGACCAACCTAAAAATCTGATCTCTACCAAATTTTGCAACAACATACCTTTATTTGGGAAGCATATTTTGACCAAAATACAAGATCATCAGCCCAACAGTTTGCATATGGCGGCCATGTATGTGTGCAAATAGATTCTCCTGTCAATTCAAACTCGGTGAAACCGAATTGAACGAAATTTAGTACAGAGGTAGCACTAGCGTAGAACACGTCAGTGTCATGTTTTATATCGCCACCATCTTGACGGAAACGTAATGGTGGCCACCCAAATGTTCCAAGCTTAAATCAAATTATGACTAATTTAATCATTTGATTATTCATAATGTTGAATTTTGGGCTTATGCCGTGTTTTATTATATTGCAATTCGACGCGTTTCGAAAGAAACCATGTCTTTCATCGTCAGGAATAATCTGGAATACGACAATGTTGCTAAGAGAAAGCAACGAAGAACATATAGAAGGTGCCCAAAGATGGACGCCATTATAGCCCCATGTTCTTCGTTGCTTTCTCTTAGCAACATTGTCGTTTTCCAGATTATTCCTGACGATGAAAGACATGGTTTCTTTCGAAACGCGTCGAATTGCAATATAATAAAACACGGCATAAGCCCAAAATTCAACATTATGAATAATAACACGGGCCGTGAAAGTCTAAATAATCATTTGATCTCTACCAAATTTTGTAACAACAGATACTTCTATGGCGAGCGTCGTTTGCCTGAACTACAAGGTCATCAGCCCATTAGTTTGCAGATGGTGGCCATGTATGTGTGCAAATTGATTCCCCTATCAATTCAAACACGGTGAAACCGAATTGAACGAAATTTTGTACAGAGGTAGCACTAGCAAAGGGCACTCCAGTGTCATGTTTTATATCGCCGCCATCTTGATAAAAACGTAATGGCGACCATCCTAATGTTAAAAGCTTGAATCAAATTACGACCAACCCAACACCACCTAGATAACAGGCCTTTGCATTCAAACAAGATGGCGGGCACTGTAGGCAGAGCTGCTGGAGCTCGCCGCAGGCCATGGCCCATATGACGGGTTCCTTCCAACTGATACATAGTAGTCGGCAGCATTTTTAGGCTATTATGATGACTTCATCCTTCTTACCTTTACTTACGTAACAAACAAATATACTAGGCCTACTGAATAAGCTTCTTCTCATCCTTCACCTGAAAATGAAACCTCACGGGAAACTAGGTACCGTACCTAGGAAAAAATGAAACATACACTATTTTACTGTTTCTGGATCAATTTTATGTCAACAGTTCACTGGCCACAAAACATAGCGCTAAATTAACAGCAGTAAAATATACGCATTTGATACAGTTATGTTCAATATTTGCATAAGATCAGGTTTTTAGCTAGATATCTAGACTTGGCATGTAAACAACTGTGTCTTCTTCACGAAAACTTCCGGGTACACATTTCATCATTTAAATTATAGATTTACTATTATGATAATGCCATCAGCCACAGTCAGGGGCGTATATACAATTTTATTTCGGGGGGGGGGGGGGGGGCTGGCTATCCTGGAAAATTGTGAGTATTTTCAGGGGATTGTCACCGCAAAATCCCAGAAATATCAACCAATAACTTAGAGCATATAACGTTGTGTAATTATTTTAGATAAGATTCAAAGTTTATATAGCCTACAATTACTGGCAATACAAAAAAAGTAAAATACAACACAACACACATATAAAATTTTATACTTAATGAATTTTCCATTATGATCTATGGAGTATGAATAGCAAATATCTAAATATTTGTCAATTTACTAAGCAGAAAGGTAAACTGGTTTTTTTTTTGTTTTTTTTTTACAAGTTGATAATTTATTTCTCAAATGTACCGTACTGTGGAATTCACAGTTTTGCCTCACAAGTCTGAGTGTACCCCGTTCCAGCCCTCAGACTAGAATTAAAATTTCTTTGGGGAGCCGGGAATCGAATTTGGACATCCGGGGCGGCAGCCAAGAATGCTAGCCACTACACCACGAGTTAATCTAATTTCAATCTTAATATTGTTTATAACTTAGCCAATAAGTTAAGATTAGGGTACAACCGAATTTACAATTATTTTATGCACTTACCAAAGCAACAGTTTCTTAATTTGATTGGCTTTTTTCTAGTAATTTATTGCACATCATACCTGTCACCTACAAATATGAGGTGTATATTTTATTATTATCATTTTCATATCCAGAGCATCCTAAATATTTACATACACTGTGAGTGGATGCAAAGTTGAGCATAAAATACCCTTAACACAGCAATGTCTCTGCTAGTTTAAAATATATAGTAGGCTATTCACATAAACACACAATGTCACATCAGATCCTTTTCACTCAGGCTATTAATCCATGTCAAAACTAGTCATCTAAGTGCATTTATTACTCTCATGTAAATTTTTTTCAAGAGTAGAGAAACACCCATTACAATTGGATACAATCATGTTGACCGACTGAAAAGCATTAAATTTTGATCCAATAGCTGTTGAAGCACAATGACTACATTACTAAACCAAATATTTTTATATGTGAGGTATGACTTTCTAAACCATAACAAAAGGCACTCATTTGAGCTTGAAGATATTTGAAATGTCATTGGACACATGGGGGGAGAGGCCGACAATCCTGTATATAAGTTATAGAGACAATGAAACTTTAACACAGTGGATGGCTTTTGAATATATTGAGGCTGTAAGGCTACAAAGGGCGGAGAAATGCGACAGACAGGGTGAGAGGAGGAGAGACTGTTCATAATAGGCTATTTCAAGACTTTCAGGATAACATTCTAATATTTGGTGCCACAAAAATGGTGTCCATACAACTTGAACTTTTCGAAGTCATTTTTCAATGTTGCATTCATAATCTAATGAATTAATTGCATTTTAGTTGCTCCACATGTTAATTGGCCCAATTAAATTGGTCGGGGAGTAAAACGTAAGACTATCGACTCACAACTTTCTGTCAATGTGGAAAAATTATTTGGATTAATTATACACTTAAGTGCTTAATTAATCCAAGTATTTTTAGAGGTCCTGTACGCAAGTGTGAATTGAAAAGTTTTACTCCTCGCCCAATTTAATTGGGTACAGAGGGACACTGGGACTGAGTTATTGTCAGAAATTGCAAAAATATTGATTTTTTTATTCTTTGATATAATTATGCCCCTGACTCCAGCGGACAATTTAGTGAAAGTCTTTTCCAAATTCCGCCATATTTAAAGGCCCAGCGAATTCTTGAAATGTCTAGTGCGTGGTATTTGAACGCCTCCTATTCATGGACTTTCATTGAGGCGAGTATTTCTGTACTTATTTTCCTAATAAGGAGCTCAGAAAAGCAAGAAAGAGGGTGTTAACATATGGTGCTGGGCAGTTTTAGCTGACAAGGCAAGCTGATAACTAAAAAAATATGCATGGGTTTATAAAAGTGCATTTATCTGAGCTTCCCATTTTTTGGAACAAAATTCACCCCATATGCATCAGACTTGTGGCTATAATGTAGCAAATTTTTATACATATTCTATATTAATGCATCCATAAGCACAGTGATTAGTTTTACTGTAGTATTCATAGTTTTGCCATTAAAAATATTTTAATTTTCAATTAATGGGATAAATAAATTGTGAAATACTGTATGTTAATTTATATCTCAACAAATATTCATATGAACTTAAAACCAATCACTAGGATTGCTTCCATACTAAATATCTATATGGGAAAGTCATGATAAATGACCTACCTCTATCCGTTTAACGCAAGGATCATTTTCAAAATTTGCATATTTTCATATTCAAATAATCGTATCTCCTAAACGGTTAGAGATAGAAAAGTGTAAATCAGAAGTCTAGTGTATATTACTATTAGAGTGCTGTGTGTAACATTATAACAATATTCATTGATAATTACCTAAAATTGAAAGCTGATAACCAAAAAATATGCATGTTTTTATAAAAGTCCATTTATCGCAGCTTCCCATTTTTTGATACAACATCTGGTCCTTGCGCATTAGATTTGCTGCTATAATATTGCAAATTTGTATTCATATTCTATATTAATGCATCCATAAGTTCAGTGATTAGTTTTACTGTAGTATTCTTAGGTTTGCCATTAAAAATATTCTAATTTTAAATAATAGGCAATTAATGGAATAAAAAAAATTGTGAAATGAGTTAATTTATATCTCAACACATATTCATATGAACTCAAAACCAATCACAAGGATTGCTTTCATACTAAATATCTATATGGGAAAGTCATGATAAATGAGCTACCTCTATCTGTTTAACGCAAGGACCATTTTCAAAATTTGCATAATTTCTATATAAAAATAATCATATCTCCTAAACGGTTAGAGATCGAAAAGTGTAAATCAGTAGTATAGTGTATATTAGTATTTGAGTGATGTGTGTAAAATTAGAACAATATCCATTGATAATTACAGAAATATGAAAACTCAGTCCCAGTGTCCCTTAACATGAAGACCGACTGAAAATAAATTCACTTATTAGACTAAAAAACAATAAAATTGATTTCAAATTTCATAAGCTGTCAAGATTGTCTGTTGACATACTTGCTGAATGGATATATTTATGGTGTGAATAGAGGAGTAGCTGAATCTAATAAGAGTACATAATTAAACAGTTGCATCTTCTCATCGGAAATAAGTATGACAACCTGAAATTTGACAAACATGATCCAAATATTTACTTGTGCCATCTCTTGATGATTGTAGTGTTTTTGTGTCTGTCGCACAGGCTGGAGCAAAATGTGGCTTTTCACTAATGTCTCATTTCATTCATGATTGCGATTATGTGGAAGCTACCAAGGTATGGCTGGTGCCATGTACTGAGTCAGTACATCAGTACTGACACTAACTGTACTCAAGTTGTACAGAGGAACCTTACCTAGTATGTCTCATCGTAGTGCTGCTTTGTGGGTTTCTATTAGCATAACTTACAGTGGTGCTTGTTGAGGATCCAACCAGCCTTTGGGCTGACTATTAACAGAGAGATCAAAATGTACATCTGCCATAAAATCAGATTTGACACATAAATGGCTGGTATTCAAAAGCCATTTTCAAGTTGGGTTTTGTATTACTACCAGAAACAATGTGGCATATAGAAATATTCTAAAAGCCTAGCGGGTGGATCACAGTTATGTAGCTGGAGTGTCTATCTATTTTTGGTACGGTGATTTTGGAAAAACAGGCGCTCCAGTTTTATTGGGCGATTGTTAATTTCAGGCACAGTAACAAAAAGTGAAAAACAAAGTACCTTGGAAGACAGATACGGTAGCTGGGGAACCACAATGTGCTATATTGGATTCATTTAAAGGCCAACTGCAATGATCGCATTTAAAATACTGGAGTAGAGGAATATTGAAAATGATTTTGAACACAACAGAGGGACTGATGTGGGGTACTGATTCTTGTTGACAATGCATATTATAAAATTAGGCTAACTTTTGTAAAAATGTGATTTGTAATTATAACAGTGACAGGATGCACCTTTTGTCATGAAATATAATATAACATATTTTATAATTAGGCTACTAGGCAGGCATGAATTCTTCACTCCTCAGTTCAAACATGACAACTGAAAAACTCTGGATGAAATAGGTATTATTCTAGAAAATATTTACAAATATCACAGGAGAAGATTGAATTTTAGGTACGGTAGTTATTGTTGTTTTAAGGGGCAGAATTACGAGGTCGTTGCATTTTATTTGAATGTCTTTTCGATCTTAAATCCAATAGATGGCTGATGACATCACATTGTTGACAGCAACATCTCGATCAGCTGACTGCAGGGAACTGCGGTGGTTTGGAACACTGAAATACTACACGTGATGATAGAATTGGGCTATTTAAAGTAAGTTCTATTCATTACTAACAAGGGGAGGATACGATGCATGGGTCACTGATTCGAACCATTTTAGTACACGTGTAGGGCATGACCAGGTGTTGCTCTCACGTCACAGTACAGGCGCAGTGTGGCAATGTGCACTCTATTGTATTTATCCTCGAAGGAATGTCTCAACGCTTATAGAAAATTGTAGATTTCTTTGAGAATGTCGACTTTGGTAAAGAATTTCTTTTCTTACAATAATTGTTCAGTAGGATGTTGGTGGATACCCATACCACTTTCTTACAAACATTTTCTACAGTGTGTCCTTTCATGCAAATATCAGGCTCCCACAAAAGTTCCATGGAACGAACAAATTGCATTGTAATGTTACTCACAAGCTCCCTGTGGTTCTCAACTTTAAGAAAATCAGATTCTAGGTCACCACACAACTTTAAAACTATTAAGTAATTGTGAACAACAACATTTACAACATACATTTCTGGGACTAAGAGCCTACCTCTGTCCTTATCCCTGATCAAATGGTATGCCTCATCATCAAGGTCAATAAATTCACTGGTACAAAGAATTTCCTTGCAATGACTACATTGTAATCGTTTAGTCACACTATAACAACAATACCCTGCCAAGTACACTAGAATAGGGATATCATCCTTACAACCATCAAAATCTCTGTCATCTATATATATATACGGTCAATGAATTTTTGCTCATCAGTGGGAAACTCAGGAGCCTCTGAGGTAGGTTCACACAATTCATTTATTTTAATTTCACCAAATAAGTTGGATTTGATCTTTAGGGACATGGATGATTGAATCCTTAGCTTGTGTTCTACTTCATACACCTGCCTTATTGAAATATTGTACTGGCCACCTGCCAACTGCCTGTATTTGCCAAACCTTCCCTCTAATACATCAGTCTGAAACTTCCCAAACAGAACATAAGAGAAATTTAGAGTTGACAAGCAATAATCTTTCAACTTTAACAAGCCTTCTGTTGTCAGTATCATGGCAGCCATTGTCTCAGAGGACAATGACCCTTTTACATTTAGTTTTTTCCACTTATTTAGCCACTGCAAGAATTTATGTAAATAATTAACAATTTCAATAGAATCTGATGACACTGGGCACATGAGGATATTGTTGAGTCTTGCTCCTTTACCGGGAGTTCTTACATTTACTATATTCCACCAATTTAACATTAGTTCAATATACCAGGCAGTTTGTTTATAATGCAATAAGTCACACTTTTCCCCCATAACTTTCAACCCTTCAATGACATTTTCATTAAAAACCTGAAGAACAAGTTTTACATTTTGCCGTTCAAGTAAAGTAGGGCATAAGGCCTTTACAGAGAGACCGTAGCCATACTTCACCAACTTATCATGCTCTATATTTTGCAATTTCTTCACAGAGCAAAATGAGGCTTTGTGTACATCATTGCTAACTGGGTCAAAATCAGGATAGTTCATGCACATATCTTCATCTTTTTGGTTCAACCAGTTGTTTCTGACACACTTAAGCAAGTGGACAGAGTCAAACACAAAGAAAAGAGGCCTTGTTTCATCGACAGGATGAGGGTAAACACACTTCAGTTCTTTCTGCGGTGAAAACTGCTGCATACATTTCCTATTTACAGAACTGTTGTCACTTACTACACAAACCACATGAAATCCTATTTCTTCCAAGCCAATAATAATTTTCTTCAGTATACAGTGCAACTGTTCCCCAGACATGGATTTCACTGGCAGTACATGTACCATTTCCTTAACATCTGACAGTAGACTAGATATCATGAAGCAATAGGCACTTGTTGCCAGTTTCTCGCTGTTGAAAGCTTTTCCAACAATATTACCACCTTTGTAATCCATCATTGGTTTCACATACACTTCATCCATCATGAGTACAACAAATTTATCACATTCATTGCCAGAAAATTTGTTCTTTATATAGTTCAAAAAATTCTCCTCATGCTGCTCCACTCGAGGATCTAACCTGAATGTAGAACATAGCCTCCTGATCGTGCATGGATGGGGCAACACTATTACATTTAAATGTCTCAAGTACGCATAGCTGTGGGGCGAGATTGATTGTAGCATTGAACACAAAATCAGAAAGGAAGGGCTATAAACTCTCTTTTGCCCAGACCAAAGTCTAATTTGCTCTGTAACAAACTCAATATGTTCTACTAAGTCTGGGTTTGATAAGCTTACAGATTCCAAAATGTTCGAAGCTAACGCCAAGATTTCAGAGGAACTATTTTTTTTCTCGTCCCCATTAAAATTGAGTGTATCCAAACGTTCAAGGATGTTTCTAATGTCAGAAATGTTCATTACAATATTTGGGAACAGGAAATCACCTATCCTGTCTAACTTAACTTCCTTGTAGTACACTTCTAACTGTAATGATGCTGCAATCACTACACTACAAATAACCTTAGGCATAGGACAGAAGGTGATGAAAAGAATTAAAATGTTGTTGTCCTTAGAAATTACACTCCATGACTCTGGTGTATTGAGAAGTCCTATTTTATCATTCAGTTCCTCGAAGCTGGAAAATGACAATGCCTCATTTTGCAGATTAAACTCTGCCTCACTTTCTTCAATTGCAGTCTGCAGGTTCCTATTTTCTCTCCTAGCTCTCTTCTCCTGAGGGCTGTCTCTGTAGGACTTTGGGGTACTTAAATACTCTGGGCAATTTGGTAGACGAGATGGAACAGCACCAGGTTTAAGTCTTGGCACTTTTAATGGGAGTGTAATCTCTTGGCCATCTTCACAATTGAATACAGTATTCTGTCGAATGTCTTGAGCATTAAAATGCAGTTCACAAACCTGCAATTTGCAAAAGAATCATACTGAGTAACATTCATTGAAGTAAAGTGTATAGGCCTACCGATAATTAATCTTACATTCTGAGCTACATCGTCACAGTGGGCTCTTTGGGTCCTAGTGAGATAACTGCTGCACTTTCCAAGTGATCTAGGAATGTATTTATTATTACTCAATGTATTGAGAAATATCTTAGTGATATGGTTCATGATAACTGACCAAATTTCTTAAAATTCAGCAGATAATTCCATAAAAAGTTGTATATTGGACAAGAAATTGTTATGAATATGCAAAGAATACAGCTTATCATCGAAGTAGCCTACACACCTGGGTATATTTAGGGAAATAGTAGTGATTTCTGGCATGTATAGAGTAACTTAGCCTATATTTAAAAATATCAATTGCCAACCAAGGTATAAATACGGTACCGGTACTGTAAATCATTGAGTACCATAGGCTAGCATTTTTTCTAGGCCTACTCTTTCGTCTCGAGTACTATATGGTACCGGTATCAGAAGATTAGTTTTAGAACAAACTATTGAGCTACAGGTCTACTTATATTTTATATCTTGCTTTTAAACAGTTACCTTCACTGGGGAATTTCCTATTAAAACATCTCCGCTGGGAGCAATAAAGGGGTTAGGTACCTACTTACTCAGGAATCTGAGCAATTTGTGGTGCATATTAAATGACTTTCCAGTGAGGCCAGACTCAATTATATAAATCATTAGCTTTGAACACCGATTCTCAATATGCATGCATTAAAAATAAATCTATAATTATCACACTAAAACATTTTCAGTACGGTATTTGATCACAACATGTTTAATTCGTCCATGCACAACAAACTTGCCTCGCATGTTGGGAGATTCGTTTATTAATTATTTAATGAGGAAACACCGTTCATTATTATTATTTGAAACTTAGCCTAAATGCAAAGTATTGCTCCAACTCTAACCTTAAAATGATTAGGCTTGGTCACCTACGTGTTGCTTGCAAGGCAATGAAATAGTTCTTAGAATTATTTACAGCAGCCTAGGTGATTCTTTACATTATTAAGCTTACCGGTATATCGGCTATTTATGTGGTACGGTAGGCTAACACTGCTTAGATAATTAAAAAACGTGTACCGTATTGGTAGTCTACTTACCACAGAATGTTTCGTTGGTACGAAGTTTTCTCGTTTAATAGCTGATATCCAAAGTTTCTTCAAATTCTCTTCTTCGGGGAACTTAAACACTCGAACTTTATTCTCATGATCATAATTCCCCCTGCACTTCGGCACACGACACTTGTAAACCATATTTTACAGCAAAAAACTGAATAAATCGCACAAAAACAACAACAAAGGTATGATTACAAACTTCTGCCTTCGGTATCCGCCATCTTGCTTATTTTCAATTCAGTGCAAAGGCCTGTATATAGGTGGTGTTGACCAACCTAATAATCTGATCTCGACCCAATTTTGCAACAACATACCTTTATGTATGGAGATTCTTTTTTCCACACTACAAGGTCATCAGGCCAATAATGTACGGATATCGGCCATGTATGTGTGCAAATCGATTCCCCCTATCATTTAAAACACGGTCAAACTGAATGGAACGAAGTTTGGTACAGAGGTAGCACTAGCATCTTGACGGAAACGGAATGGCGGCCACCCAAATGTTAAAAGCTTAAATCAAATTACGACCAACCTAATAATTTGATCTTTACCAAATTTTTCAACAACATACCTTTTTGTGAAAAGCATCTTTTGACTGAACTACAAGGTCATCAGCCCATTAGTTTGCAGATAACGGCCATGTATGTTTGCAAATCGATTCCCCATATCAATTCAAACACGGTGAAACCGAATTGAATGACATTTTTTTTTTACAGAAATAGCACTAGCAAAGGGCGCATCATATTCATGCATAATATCCGTATAGCACGTTGTATTTCAAGAAACTACTACAACCAACATTCAATTATAATCCTTGAAAAGGACAAAGAGTTATAACAATACCCATGCATTTAGGAGAAACTAGGCTATACGTTCTTTACCGAACATCTTGTTTTGTTATTAAATTTTAACAAAAGTCTCAGCATATCTTTAGGCCCGTATCACACGACACTCGCTGGCAAGGAAGCTGAGGTGATTGCTGGTACAAAATCATGTATGATTCTGTTTTCTTCGTCAGTACACCTGCTTGTATGACCGACATGTATCACACGCTAGCATTTTGTACGCTAGGTTGTATGAAATAAAACCGAAGGGCTGTCATTTGAGGGCATTATTTGCAGTTCTTTCGCCTTATTAACGCAAAGCGGTCGCGAAACTTGCTTTAAGTAAATTAGAAAACATGCCAGGTACTGAATGAATGCATTCCAATCAATATTTAGGATCTAACTGTAATAATTGAATATTTTACCATACGTGTTAATAAGAAGCGCAACAAAAACCTCGAGAGTGTGTTGGAAATGTGTTCTCTTTTCTTTTCTTCTTTTTCTTAGTCGTTTACCCTCCAGGTTGGTGGAACCCACGGACTCAGCGAGGGAACTCACCACTACCGCCTCTACGGGCAGTGTCCTAGAGCTGGGAACATCTAATCGGAGGGGATACAACTGGTGAGGTGTGATTGGCACCTCGCCCAGGCGGCCTCACCTGCAAAGCGAACAGGGGCCTCATGAGGGAAGATAATCGAAGGTCAGGATGGATAGGCAAGAAAGAGGGAAGGAAGCGGCCGTGGCCTTGAAGAAGTTACCATCCCGGCATTTGCCCGAAGACGAAGTGGGAAACCACAGAAAACCACTTCGAGGATGGCTGAGGTGGGAATCGAACCCCCTCTACTCATTTGGAACACCCGAGGCTGAGTAGACCCCGTTCCAGTCCTCATACCACTTTTCCAAATTTCGTTGCAGAGCCGGGAATCGAACCCAGGACCTCCGGGGCGGCAGCAAACCATGCTGACCGCTACGCTACGAAGGCGACTTGGAAATGTGTGCAAGTTTTATTGCGCCCGCTCGCTCTTTCGAAGATCCCGGGTTCAAGACTACCCAACGGCAGAATTCTTTTTAACTATTGTATTATATCCTCCCTACCTCGTACAGCAAGATTTCAACTTGGTTTTGTTCACATTATCTCTGAAGACGATAGGAAAAGCTATTTTCTTGTCTCATTTAAATGGTTATTTTCCCTAAATACTGTTCAAAACCATGGATGGATACTATTCGTTATAATTATTATTTTTTTAGTCGATTTTACCCTCCAGGTTAGGTTTTCCCACGGACTCAGCGAGGGATCCCATCATTACCGCCTCTACGGGCAGTGTCCTGGAGCTTGAAACATCTTGTCTGTGGGATACAACTGGGGAGGTGGAATCAGCACCTCGCCCAGGCGGCCTCACCTGCAAAGCGAACAGGGTCCTCTTGAGGGATGGGAAGGGAGGGGACGATCGGGAGGGATAGGCAAGGAAGAGGGAAGGAGGCGGCCGTGGCCGTACGGTAGGTAACATCCCGGTATTTGCCCGAAGGCGAAGTGGGAAACCACGGAAAACCACTTTGAAGATGGCTGAGGTGGGAATCGAACCACCTCTACTCATTTGGACCACCCGAGGCTGAGTAGACCCCGTCCCAGTCCTCATACCTCGTTTCAAATTTCGTGGCAGAGCCGGGAATTGAACCCAGGACGTCCGGGGTGGCAGCTAATCACGCTGACTACTACGCAACTGAGGCGACTCTATTCGTGATAATTAGAATTTTAGTAGTTCAATATTTATCCCAGAATCATAATATGACACGTTCTGTAATTACTGCCTTGATACGAGACTCAGCGGTAACGTTCTCGTTTGCTGTGCCGAAGGTTGCAGGTTCGTATCCTGGCTCAGTCAGCTGCCATTTGAGGGTGCGCAAATGCGAGGGAGCCGTGTCAGTAGATTTTCTGGCACGTTGAAGATCCCCTTCGGAGCAAAATTCCGGCACCCCGGTATATCTAAAGCCAGAGCAGTTAAAAGGGTCGTAAAACCAATAATGTTATAATTATCTGTATGTTTGGGGCAGATGACCTCGTAGTTTCGCCCCTTAAAACCTCACTAACTAATACTGTAAGTGTATAGCAAGCGCTTTTCGCACAGACGCCGTTGAAAGAAATTATAGTTTCGGTCTGATGTATTTATTCGTGAGCCTACCCACATAACAAATCTATTTGTTATGTGGGTCGTCTGAGTGAGTCGGAGTTTTCCTTTAAACAAAGGTGTTCAAAATTTCGAACACTTGTTACCTTGAATATACGGGATACCTTGCTTTCGTTCTACAGATCATTATGTCGTCGTCCAATCTGGCTGCGTACCATCGGATAAGTACGGTCCTTTCGAGGGCCAAAAAAAAACAAAAACTCGTTGGAACAGATAGATATGCGTCCATAATATATCCACAATAAACGACATTAAGAAACAAAAATGCACTAGTTCAAGGTTCGAACCTACTACAATGCGACTTCGTTGACTCTACTCTAGCACTTCTTGATTTAGCCACCTTAACTACCGAGAACCATGGTGTGTTGCTGGCACGCATTGAGTCTATTCGTAGACCCTTCCTGTCCAAATGTAAGAAGGTGTCATTCGGAGCTCGGATCGTTTCAATCATGCATTATATTTGAGGTCATTGAAAGAACACTGCCACTATTGATTTCTACTATCTTCGCGAGGATGTACTCAACGGTAAAGTTGTACAATGGACGTAAAGGAGCAGGTACTAATGTTTTTAGGATGACTGTGATATACGCGTTAGTTGGGTTGCCTTCCTCCAAAAAAATAAGGGGCTGGTGGACCACACTGTATACAGTGTCTCACTAAAGTATTCATACACCAGCCATGTAACACAAAATGTATGTTTTCCTCCTACAATATACAATCAATCTTGTCATATTATACAATATCAAAAGAAAGTGTAGTCATCATTGAGTACTGACGGGCAATATCATGAACATAAAACGCCAACTTGATAGCACAAATAAAATAAAGATACAGAATAAACCGATTCACACTGCCACTTAAGTATTCATACACTCATACAACACCGACATATCCAATGTTTAATACTTTGTAGGAAAACCTTTCTGGAGCATGACACTTCGCAACCACCTGGGCATTGACCGTACAAGCTCTTCTGTGCGTTGTTGTGGAATCTTGGCCCATTCTTCCAAGAGTTTCTCTTTGAGTTGGGTAACGTTCGAAATTGAGTGTTGTCGCACTTGTTTAACGAGATGGTACTATAAGTTCTCAATTGGGTTTAAATCCGCGCTCTGTGGAGGGACATCAAGAACCGTGGGGCAGTTAAACAATACCCACATACGAGAATTCCAAGCTTTATGCTTGGGGCCGTTGTCCTGGTATAATTTGAATGTGTCCCGAATGCCCATATTAGTTGCACTGTCCAACAAATTCTTCTTTAGGATATCAATGTATTGATACTGGTCCATGGTGCCTTCCACAAAGTGTAAACTACCTACTCCCTGAGCCGACATACAACCCCAAACCATGACCTGTCCTCCACCATGTTTAACTGTTGGTTTCAAGTTTACCGGATTTAGTTCTTCATTTGGCTTTCGCCATACCATAATACGTCCATTCGAATCAAAAACTTGAAATGGACTTTCATCAGTGAATATGACGTCTTGCCAGAAGTCATAACTCTCATGGCAATATTGGTGTGCAAATGCCAGCCTCTTTCGGCGGTTGCCTTTATTTACATATGGTTTATTTCTTGCTACCCTTCTGTTATATTCTCCTCTTCTTAGCACTCGTCGCACGGCCTCAGGGTGCACATGAACCTTCATGGAGCTGGCAATTTCCGCTCTTATCTTGGGGGCACTAAGTCGAGGATTTACCTTGACTTTTCTACATATAAGCCTTTCCTGTCGTGCGCTAAACACTTTTGGACGCCCTGGTTTAGGCTTGTCCTGAACCCTGTGCTCCGTCCTGTATCTTCTGATAATTGACTGGACTGTTGGGAAAGGGGTCTCTGTCTCCTGACCAATCTTTCTGTAACTTAGACCTCGTTCCCAAAGTTTAATTACAAGTTCCCTACGTTCCGGGGACGTGTTCTTACCTTTGCGACCCATATCACTAGCACACTGGATTCATACTGGCAAGTAGGGTTTGCATGCATGTCCACTGAGTGTGCATGGTAGTAAACGAACCAATTGGATATTTTGGTGAGCCACTGTATATATATAAATTAATAAATACATGTGATTATGATATACAGGGTGTTTCAAAAAATACTTTTACAAACTTTTCGGATTGGTTTCTTACACCAAAACAAGAAAAAAAATCCTATACACATATGTCCCAAAATCTCTCGTTTTCGATTTATCAATGAAAGAACATTGTAAAGTGACACATTAATTGACAGTCTGTTTGGAATCACACGAGCAGGCGCGTGTTGTACTTTTTACAACACCCGTCAAAACGTCTTATTGTTGACAAATACTAGTGTTAGTTTGTTTATTAACCTAATATTTCGATATCTATTAATAACTGCCACATTTTTATAAACATTGATTGCCAAAAAATGTAATATATTTAACATAAATGAAAAATATATGTAAACTCATGGTGCAAGAAAAAGAACGAATGAAAATATCAAAATAATTTTACTGTACATTATATCGAAATGAAATCTGAATGGATATTAAAAATGAAGCTTTGAAAATATAAAAACGATCTTCAGCGTTACCGGCACTCAAATATTACACATAAGAGTTGTCGTAAGTTTTTAATGGTTTACTTCATTCACCACACATCAAACAAACAGATTTTTGTTTTTTGTTTTTTCGCATGTTGTTTGCAAATGAAACGAGAACTCATAACAGCCTTCACTGCCTGCACTTCAGTTTCATCATTTACCAGATCTCTTCCACGTCAGTGTGGTTACCTGTTCTTGGACCTTTCAAATAGCCTACAGAAGACCCAATAAAGCCAACATTTCAGTTCGATTGTTCTGGAAACATTCCAACTCTCTTTGAGACTATTCTGAAATCCTAATAACACACAAGTTTGCATATTTTATAATATCATCTATCATATTAGGCCCATAATTTTCAAAAATGCTTTAACTTTTCTTATACCTTGAGATTTGAGTTTGGGTCCAGGAGCTTTTCCACACGTTTTTACTAGGTGTTTTGAACATGCCTTTCAGTTCCGTTTTGAACCAAATGAACTCTTCTTCACTAGTCACGACGTCAAAATCTTGATTGTTATTTCCACCTTCACACTCACTGTCATCTGAATGTTCACCATGTTCAATGTGTTCGTCACTTAGATCGCCGTCACTTTCCACAAAGTCAACATTTTCAAAGCTTACATCGTCATCGTCATGTGAAAGCTCTTGAAGAATTTCGTAGAATAAGGCCTAAAAAAAAAAAAAAAAAATTTTGGTGCCGGGGATTTTGTAACTGATTTTAGGTATACTTGGGTCGCTGAATCTAAATATGAAATCAATTTTTCTCTAACAGCTATATTTTTTTAGATATCAGTTTTCCTCTATCACCTCTATTTGTTTCGATCTGTGTTGTTTTTATGTGCAGTTTTACACGAAATGTGCAGTTCTAACTCCATTTTGTGCAATTCTCAATCATAATATACAGTACAAGGATTGGGTCATGCATATTGTGTCGTATCGTCAGTCTGATATCCTTGCTTCTTGTGCCTATAGGATAGAAGAGGCAAAACACACCACTGGGTTAGAAAAGAGTGGTCAAAGAGAGAATACATGGATGTTGGGGGAAAAAATGTTGAACGAGAGAAAATCATCTTTCCTCCACTGCATATCAAGTTGGGCCTTATGCGGCAGTTTGTCTCTTGATAAGAACGGATCATGCTTTGCATTTATAGGAAATAAAATGCCTCACTTGAGTATGGAAAAACTTAAAGCAGGGATATTTGATGGCCCACAAATAAGACTACTCTTTACGAATCCTGACTTCGTAAATTCGATGAATGAATCTGAGCTAAAAGCCTGGAAAACTTTATCACCCTCACTGAATTCATCAGGAATACCTTTCTTTTGTTGGCGAATTCTCCTAGCTCCTGCCTTTTCCAAATTCATTCTCTTCCTTATTTTCTTCACTTGCCCTATCTTACTCAACAGTTCTTTTCTTCGGTTCTTCTCTTTCCTCTTTCTCTTTGTCCCTTTTTCTTCTTTTTCATTACCAGCTTCTTTGTTTTCTTCTGTTCTTCTCTTAATCTTCCTCCTCCTTCTCCTGCCTTCCATCTCGTCTTTTTCTTCATCCGCCATGTCATTCCGTACCTTGTACTCCTGATCTTCCATCTCCACCGTTCCTCTCTCCTTCCCTTCCTCAATTTTCTCCTCTTCTTTCTTGTCTGTCTCATACTATTCAACAACTCCTTTCTCTTCGTCTTACATCTCATCCTTTTCATCCCCATCTTCCTTCTCCAACGTTTCTTCACCTTATCTTTTCCCAGTATGTTGTCTTCTCCATGACTCACTCTAGCACTTTTACCCTCATCTTTAGCCTCTCTTCCTTGACTGCTACTGACCTCCTCAGGACCAACCTCCTCTGCTTCTCCTTTCTCTTCTTCAGTTTCTCCAATATCATCTGCTTTCTCCCTTTGTATTCTTCTCTACCACGCTATCCACCCTATCCATCCTCTCCTTTAAAGTAACTTCTAGCGCTTCACATTGAGTACCTATCCTATTCCAAAATCTCAATCTTGTGACTGTTATCACCATACTCTTTCTGAATCTTATCTATCTGCGTCTGTAGTGTAGTCTTATTTACTTCCATTTCCACTCTTATCTTCTCACACTCTGATTCTAATTTCTTCTCCAATTTCCCTAGTTTATCATTCAACCCATCTAGCTTGTTTTCCACTTTCCTAATACTGTGATCTATTTCGTCAATTCTATAGTTAATCTTATTATTCATCTCCTCAATTTTAGTGTTGGTATTATTATTCAATTCCTCAATTTTAGTGTTGGTATTCTTATTCATTTCCTCTATTTTATTCATCAATAATTGGAGCCAGACAAGGTTAACCCCCTCTATACTTTCATACGAGACCACATTCTCTCCGCTATTGGACCTTTCCAAACTACTTCTAGCACCATCCTTTTCCGTCATCTCCCCCTCATCACGTACAAGCACTAGTTTATCTCCAGATTCCATTTTAACTTCACGCTGAATAGTACGTGATCTCAGTACAATCTCTGACATCCCCCCAAAATTCACTCTTAACATTACTATCTATCTTAATTATATTACCTATCATGAGCATTTTCGATATCCAACCTTGGTGAATTGCCATAAATCGTGCCCCACGTAATGCGGCGTCACTTTGTGGTTGGTCTTTCACGCAAACAAATTCCATTGGGAGCCACTCATTTCCACAATGAGAAAGAAATACAGAACACATAAGACTCTCCTCCCGGTCAGCTTGCTTATGGCAAAACACTCTTCCCCCCTCTCATAGAAATAATATGTGTAAAGAGTAAATATGGAAATGACCAAATAACCACTACTGAGTATAATGATAGGAAGGAAAGTATAATATTTAATCAATCAATCTATATCTTACTAACCGGAAAGTGCCGTGCATTACATATCCATTTAGCTACCTTGGCTTACTTGTGATTTGGGGTATAACGTGTATACAGGTGCTCTTTATCTTCCGCAAACTTGCGATATATCTGGTTCATCTTATAAAGGATCATTTCACGGATACTTCTCCGTTATTTAAAGATATGAATATTTTCTATTAAACAATTACATTCACTAGGATATGTAGAATCTCGTCGTATTTTATAACAACCGCATCCATTTGATACCAACCAATAATATAATAAAATAATTTTAACCAAAGCGTGTATATATATCCAGTCACCGCCACCTAGATCCTTGTCAGTTTCTAAACAATGCGTTAGTTCGACGTTATACCGTGTCGCTCCTAAGTAGGTTACGCTTCATATAGAACACAAGGCCATCAAGCAACAGCCTGGTTACTAACTTCCACTCTACAAATGGGCACTTTCAGATTAAATTAACGTAAGATACAACTATACATGACAATAAACAATGATGAGGAGTGTCTGCGCAATCCAAGATCTGTCACAGTAGTGTAGCAGTATTTTCCTGGTGAGATTTAAACTTCTTTGGTTGAATATGTTTACGCAAAGGCACGATCTTATAGACTCACGACATTACACACGCAAACGAGTTGTCAGCTGGTTAAGGGGAGTTTGTACTGTCCCGCATTGAATGCCGCGTCATCAGAACTGTTACGATTATGCAACGCGTTGCTGTGTGAGTTAAGCCAAGGTCAATATTCCTAGGAGTGGGAGGTGATATATCTTGCATTGTACACGCAGAAGGCGATTAATAACTAATTACAGAGAATACACAGAGGATCGATAATTTGTATACATTACAGTAATTAACATATAATATTATAAAGCTAATTCTATTGAGCTTATACTCCTTAGAAGGCGCTGTGTAGCAAGAATTGAATATAAATATATACGTAAAGACTTCGATTTACATCGATATCATTACACTGAGGAGTGGGGGTAGGCTTTGACAGGAACCAAGACCAACTACAATACTCAGACCTTAATGCAGGTCTCGAAAGTGTGAAAATGGCGTACGCTGAAGCCCCGGCATATTGTTTGTTTACATTCGTTGCTGGGATACACTATTTAGCTTTGATAAACTTCGTTTGATGAAAGTTGGGATAAACTGTCGCTCATCTGTAATTTTTAGTGTCTTCTGTATGTCTGTAAAGTCCTGTTCGCGTTAATGTACTGCAATCGTATGTAAGTATGTGATAATACGCTTAATATAGACTGGTTCGTTTGTGTGATGATTGTCCAGTCAACCGTTGGCAATGTGTCATTTACTTCGGATGTTGAAGTACCTAAGACTAAAGCATAATAGAAGTATCTCAAGAATATACACCGCAATGATTTGCTAGTTAGTGACAATATAATAATAGCTTAGTACACTTCTGTAGTGTCGAACTTAAGTACGTAAAGGGAAAATGCAATGAGCATCTACGGCTAGACCAAACTGTTGACGTTATCTTGAACGCTCAGCAATATGTGCCTCCGTAAATCATTACCAGTCTGGCAGATGTTCTACAATGCCTTGTATACACGCCAAATAATACAGTGAACTTCTGTTTTATTGGTTAAGGAAGATGTTCCCCCTGTGCCAAAGAGTGAACTCATTGTGTTCCGTCATTATTCATTCTTTTGTGATTCTTACAGCTTGCAAGTTATTTTTTTATTATGATGTGTGTAATAAAGTGTTGTGAGTACCTTGCCAATTATGTATTTATATTGCGAGATGGTGTGCCGCGATAATTCTGTAAGAGGGAGATGGTGCTTTCCAACCTATAGTACATTACTAAGTCAACTATTTCCAGCGTACAACTATTCCAAACGGTAACAGCGAATGTTTAATAGGTTAGATGGTAACACATTATAGTGTCCCTTGTGTGTAGTATTCTCGATAATTATATTCTGATATCCACACGACGACTTCTTTGCATATTTCAATCAACTAATTCGGTGTGATGTTTTACCCGAGATTTTAGACAATTCCACGAGAGGTCTTAATTGAATTGTATTTGTTAACGTTGGTTCGATTATTTCAGGCAACTATTCTCATTCCGATTGTGTACACAAATACTCTGCATGTGCTGGGACAGCATTTCAGTAACCGGGTACTTACTTCTCTCCTACTTCAGAATCTGTTTGATTTTTTGCTAATAATATTAATCTATAATTACTGAACTTAAATACAAATCGTGATAACTCGCCAAAAAGCTTCTTATTCAACTACAGAAGCAGTGAGACTATTGTAGCTGCCCCTTGGGTGAAGACGAAGAAACCTATAATTCGAGGCCAACACTATATAGATCAATTAATTCAGGTAAGTCTAAATTATTGATGCATATTTCTTCGGAACCTAGTCTCGTCTTGTGATATCTTTTATGCTCTTAGGTGAGTAAAAATAATAATTTACCCGAACTGTGACATGCCCGATGACATGATCTTAGCTATTGGTAGGGCAACCATCGCCGCCATGTTTTTTCTACATTAAGGTCTGAGGATTGTAGTTGGTCTTGCAGGAACATTGTGGCAAGACCAACTACAATACTCAGACCTTAATGCAGGTATCGAAAGTGTGAAAATGGCGTATGCGGAAGCCTGCGATATTGTTTGTTTACATTCGTTGCTGGGATACAATATTAGCTTTGATTAGCTTCGTTTGATGAAAGTTGGGTTAAACTATTGCTCATCTGTAATATTTAATGTCTTCAGTATGTCTGTTAAGTCCAGTTCGCGTTAATGTACTTCAATCGTGTGTAAATATGAGACAATACACTTATTATGGACTGGTTCGACTGTGTGATGATTGTTCAGTCGACCGATGGCATTGTGTCATTTACTGCAGATGTTGAAGTACCTAAGACTAAAGCATTAATAGAAGTGTCTCAAGAATATATACCGCAATGATTAGCTAGTTAGTGACAATATAATAATAGCTCAGTGCACTTCAGTACCGGAAGTGTCGAACTTAAGTACGTAAAGGGAAAACGCAATGAGCATCTACGGCAAGACCAAACCGTTGACGTTATTTTGAACGCTCAGCTTCATGTGCCTCCGTAAATCCTTACCAGTCTAGCAGATGTTCTACACTGCCTTGTATACACGCCAAATATTACAGTGAACTTCTGTTTTATCGGTTAAGGAAGATGTTTACCCTGTGCCAAACAGTGAACTCATTGTGTTCCGTCATTATTCATACTTTTGTGATTTTTACAGCTTGCAAGTTATTTTTTATAATCATGTGTGTAATAAAGTGTTGTGAGTAATTTGCCAATTATGTACTTATATTGCGAGATGGTGTGCCGCGATAATTCCGTAAGAGGGAGATGGTGCTTTCCTACCTACATTACTTTACTTACTATTTTCAGCGTACAACTATTCCAAACGGTAACAGCGAATGTTTAATAGGTTAGATTGTAACATATTATCGTGTCCTTTGTGTGTGGTAATCTCCATAATTATGTTAAGATATCCACACGACAACTTCTTTGCATATTTCAATCAACTTATTTGGTGTGATGCTTTAGCCGAGATTTTAGACAATTCTACGAGAGGTCGTAATTGAATTTTATCTCTATAGCGTTGGTTCGATTATTTCAGGCAACTATTCCCATTCCGATTGTGTACACAAATACTCTGCATGTGCTGGGACAGCAATTCAGTAACCGGGTACTTTCTTCTCTCCTAATGCTAATAATATTAATCTATAATTACTGAACTTAAATACAGATCGTGATAACTAGCCATAAGTTTCTTATTCAACCACAGAAACCGTGAGAGTATTGTAGCTGCCCCTTAGGTGAAGACGAAGAAACCTATAATTCGAGGCCAGCACTATATAGACAAATTAATTCAGGTAAGTCTAAATTATTGATGCATATTTCTTCGGAGCCTAGTCTCGTCTAGTGATATCTTTTATGCTCTTAGGTGAGTAAAAATAATAATTTACACGAACTGTGACAACCCCGATGACATGATCTTAGCTATTGGTAGGGCAACCATTGCCGCCATGTTTTTTCTACATTAAGGTCTGACTATTGTAGTTGGTCTTGATTGTGGCAAGAGCAGAGAAGAAAGATGCATTTACGTGTTCCATAGATACACATTTCTCATTGGGAGTGATTCGGTAAACGTGAAGTGCGCTCAGCGAATGCGTATTCATACGCCGAGTGTAATCGCGAAGGTAGTTCGGACTTAGTCTACATTTTCAAGTGACTATAAGACAGAGATTTCATTCTGTTTTTCAACTACTGTTGAAATTGAAACGACATTTATTATACATTGCAGTCAAGACATTCGAATACAGAAAGTGCCATATATTATGAACGACATGTTTTCCAAACCCGAGTTAGGAGACATTAGAAACCAGTTTTACGACTTGCTTATTATGCGCTAAATTATGAAGGAAACGTAACTGACGGGACAGAATAGATATCATGGATAACTACGCAGTAAGGACACGTATAAGATTTATACTGTTCTCTACCATGAAGTTAGCGAAGGAGATTCAGCAAACAGCACTATGAAGACTCCTACAAATGGAAATCTTCAACTAAGAAGGAGCAGCTGTTCATTAACGTGTCGAGCGGAAACCGAGGTTGTCCAGAAGAAGATGCCAGTGACTGTTCGTAGAATGATGAGCGGAGAGGACGGAGTTTGCTTTCCCAGTTCGACGCCAAGAGGGTCAACTGCATTTCGGAGCCAAGGTGACGTAAGGGGGGGGGGGGGGGAGTATGGTCATGTATTCCTATATACACTTTTTCCAACATGAAGACACCACAAGGTAGCTGGGAAGATTTCTATTTCGTAGACAGTAGAATGTAGATGTTTGTGGAGTAACCTTTTTCATCATATTTTTGTAGTATGTTGAAGTGAACAATAGTATTGAAGCAATTCAAGTTGCTTCAATCGTAAGTACCCTGAATTTGTGTCTTGCATGAGCACCATCTGACTTGCGATCATTGAGGTGATAGTACTTTGCCCGCCGTTAGATGTCAGCTGTGACCAGTCACACTCTGTACGTATGCTGATACGAGCTCCCCTGGTGGTAATGTGTGCACTAGTCTCCTCGTGGGCAGGAACTTGTTGCTGCTTAAGATGTCGACGGTAATTGAGTTGTACCAAAATGAAGATCGTTGATTATTTATTGTATGATAATAATTAGTGTTGAACTTTCACTTGGACTAGACGTGAAATGAAACTGCTTGTCAGCTCGGCGGAATACCAGTAGCCTGGGGCTATTTGGTAGTTCCAACTTACTTCAGATATGTGTTCTAATGGCCTACTCTACTAAAAATGCGTTTATGTTCGACCCTGACTGTTATATGTCTGAAAACTATATCATAATGATGGTCATTATAACACTATTTTTCATTATGAAACAGCTTCTCCCACCAATCACAGCTCAAGAAACAGTTGTTTGACCAATTAGATAAGTGTGCCAATTGAAATTGACACAATATTCAAACCCTGCTGTCGGCCCTCTCCGTGGCCCGTCGGGAGCCCTCGTGTCCAGTCGGCCGGCGTCGTATTTCGTATAAAAAACTTCGTTGCTTACCTCAAGATTTAAAATTTCAAACCCCGCATTAGGAAAAGAAGAAATAAAGAATTATTAGCTTCCCCTTAAACGAATTTAAAATGCATGCCAGTAGACTAGTGCTACTGCATGAGACTGAAAATATTTGGAATTGTAATTGTGCATGTCAATACCTGGAAAGTTGCATGTAATTGAAATTGTTGTATCTTTATTGTGAAGTTCTGTACCTTGTATGTTGCATGTTATTGTGAAGTGAGCTGTACTGTATGTGGGGAGACCTTGGCTATTGTCAAAGGAAGGTTTTAACCAAAGGCTTCGAAATCCGTTTTTTTAAGTTAATTCATTGCCAATATAAACGTAGTGGGAACTGTTTGTTTCACGTATTGATATATGGCCTTGTCCAGATAAGATGTTTTGGTAGCATGTGAGGACGGGTGTGTGCCTTCACTTGTTTCATTTCATATTGTCGCTACTGCAAGCTGATTGGTGGTTTCTGGATGTTGTGCGCTTGCGCGCCCAGGAACTCAGTGTTGTGGGTTGGACAAAAGCTATATCATTGTCATTCCATGATGGGGGTTTAGCACGGGCAGAAGTGTCGAGCCTTGGCTCGTAGAGCCCGGCTACCAAGGCCGAAGGTAATGAAGATTAATATTAATTACTATTTTTATTTTGTCGACGCGTCATTTTAAATATTATTTCTTCTAAACTTAATTAATGTTTATCGGTGATTTTTGAGTGCCGATTGGGAACTATGTTTAAGTAACTTCGATGTTTGTTATTGGGCTCAAGTCAAATTGTGGATATCTACTGATTTAAATTGTTTATGTTGATATTGTATTGGTGCTTGATTTTATTGTGGCTTGAAATAATTTCTCTTGCGCAAGCTACATAAATTCGGTGTGGCCTGAAATTTCCTTGCACAATGCACGAAGGCCGATCGTACGTTGTTCGTTGGTGATGATACTAAACGACTAAGCACTCAATTATTTATTATGCGTTGTGATTTGACGCAAACTTGGAAGATATTTTTCAATGTCTAAATACAGTGTTCTCCTAAATTCGGATTTTCGATAGCCTGAGGTACTCCTAATTATGTTTTGTTTTGCGTGCAAGATGCCGCGCCCACTTCCATTGTTCGCCCGCCATGAATGAAATTTTGATCAACAACTATTTCCGCCTATTGGCATCTGTATCTTGAGAATTCTTAGGAATATATTATATGTTATTGGTTTTGGAAAACATTATTTCAGTTGAATATCGAAGTAGTATATTTCATATTCTTGAAGAGGTTACTCCTATCCAACTACCATGGTGGACTAGAACGTAAGCTTGATTGATCAGCACTCAACAGAGCAGAAATACTCCCCTAAGGACATACAGGTTATGTTAACCTCAAATATACGTAGCAGAGCAAACAGGGTCTGTCAGGTTGTAGACCACTTCGGCCGATGAGTTCCAAACCCAGCCTTCCACTCAACGGGTAATCCGGCGTTTGTCTTTATACGGGACAGAGTGATGATAGCCATAGAGCGTGGTTTACGATTTTCTGCAGCCGGCAGATCTTGTTAAACATAACTTAAAGTTGCGGGGAGTTACGGGCAAGTTGTAACATTTAATATTAACTTAATCAGTTAGGTAGGGCTCTAACCAGAGTTATTACTAATGAATGTATTGTGTTCTTGCTTTCATGCTATGTACGGGTTCGAGACGTTGCTGGCATTCTTTTGTACGTGTACGTGCAAGAGACGAGTCAAGATCAGCTGTTAAGCTGACACTCAAGGCATGTGACTTCTCAAGTGATGGTGTTGGCTTGGCTGTTGGCCTATGTTTGGTTATCTGGATGGTGTTGGTGCTGCAGGAGATCGCGAGGTAAGCCCAGATAATACAGTGTTTTATTTAAGTAGTTACCATTTTACCTCTGCACAGTTGGCAAGCAAAGAGCTCATAGCTTCTTCTGCTGTGTAAAGTTCGATTGATTGGAAAAGTGCTGCAATTGTACCGTGTGAAAATATTTCTGGCAGTGTTGCCAAAGTGATTTCGTGAAAAATGATAGTTCCGGTGAATTGCCGAGTGATACTTAAGTCATATGGAGGAGAGTTATCTATTTAGTTGGGAGTAATCCTCTGTGCTCAGGTGGGTAGTGCTGTGTTGTAACTTGATTTTAGTAGTACAACGGTCTTATGTACTTTCAGTGAACGTGCAGGTGAACTTCGGTTGTGTACTGTAAGTGCCTACAGCAGCGAGTCCAGTGTTATGGAGAGTTGATCTTGGTAGGTGGATGGCAAATTTCTTGAAATTTTATTTCAGCTTAGCAGTGAAGCACCTGTGGATTTCATTTTCAGCGGAGAATTTTCCAGATTCTAAATCGTTTCGAGGATTGTGATTCCTTCTTGTTGAGGTTAGGTGTTACATCACTTGTGAGGTTGGTACCTATTAGATCAGCTGTTCAGTGCAATGTGATGCCGAGGTCATGGTGTCAGCAGCAAGTGGGTGCTAAGAAGCGATGATCGTGGTGTACTATTGCTTAATCGTGGAGAGGTTTTGATCTTCAGTTGGTGAATTGTAAAAATTGAAAATTTTATTTAGGTTCAACTTTGAAATTTGGATTTGGCGGATGAAGAAGAACGTGCCTGGACATGTGTGAATGATATGGCGTGAGTGCTAGTGTGTTTGTTGTGGTGAGAGGTTAAGGCGTCACATGCGCCTCAGGAGTAGTGGGTGTTTTGGTGGTGTTGATGTCGGGCATTCTGCGCTCTCTCTGACCATTAATGTTGCTTGGGCTGGAGTGTCCCGTTCATCAAGGTTATTTTAGGGCTAATTTATTTTTACTTCGTGAGTCTGAGTGCCTTGTCTGATTGGTACTCGATATCCTGTGTGGATATTTGGTTTTCTTGTAGAACATTTCGTTCTCTCGTACTAACTGTGGTTGGTATTTGTTAGTTTGTTTGGTGACATGGCTGTGTTGAGCAGTGGTGTCTTTTGGGGAGTTAGTTAAGGTACTGATGATGAAGTGATACCAACCTAGCGGAAGTACCCAGTCTCTGTTTGTTATGATTCTGGTGCTTTCAGTGAGGGTTGGTGATGTCGACATTGCTATGCTCTTCTGACTCTTGATGTCGTTCGGGCTGGTGATGGTCGCACATCGTATTTCAGGGTTTGAGGGTATTTTGTTTGTTTTTATTTCAGGTGTGTTAAGTGCCTTCTTGGTACTTGGTGCTCAGTGTGAGTACTTGTTGTTAAGTTGGTACTCTGAGTGAGCATTTGTGAGTTGGTGCTGTTGTATTTTGTGTTGTAAGTGTTGGAACCTGATTGGTATTTGAGGTGGGTGATTGTGTTCGTGATAGTTCGGCACTCGGGGTAGTATTTGGGGGTTGAATCGAGTGGTTAGGTTCGTTGGAGATGCCAGGATGCTTAATTCCCTGATGATGTGTGTTGGTTGTCGAGTGGTGCCTAATGACCTTATTAAGATACTTCGTGGAAGGTATATGCAGGCGGGTACTTCGTGTGAAGTATATGCAGGCAGATGTTTTCCTTTCGCTGCGACACGTGGCAGGTGTTTAGGCCAGTTTCTGAAGACGACTGGAAGTTTATCTATTCGGAGTTCGAAAGGCCGGAATGTTATGAAGCTTAGTATGCTTTCTATGGTGAACTGTGGATTTGCAGGATGGCTGGAGGAAGTTTAGAGTTCGACGGAAGGTCTGGTTCTGGAATTGATTAGTTGGGAAAAATTTTAATTTTGTCTGGTTCTACAGACGTCATAGGCACCTACGGACGGTTAGGGGCTGATTGACCCAGTGAAGTATGGTTGCTGTTTAGTGACCCTTGATGATGAGTTGGTTGCATTGAGTGACCTATTGGAAAGTTGGTAGTAGTCTTGCGACCTGCGATGAATTGGTGCTGATTGGTTGCACTGTTAAGGAGTTGACTGTGTGTCAGAATTGGTTACATTAAGGTTCGGTGCATGAAGTGAGTGTGCTGACTGTGAAATAATGGGCTGTGAAGGTTGGTCATGGTGCGGAGTTGAGCAGCACTGTGATGTTTAGAAGATGGTTGAGCGGATTGTTGATTGAGTTATTGACTGGGCGTAGAGTGGATTGTTTGGTGTTGAATGAGGAAAGGGTTGATGATCGGAGGTTATGGCAGAATTGTTGAATGTTGTCAAGTGTTGTTTGTGAGTGTTGCGTGTTGTCGCAGGGGCTGATGTCTGAAAGGTGTGAAGAATGAGAAGTGTTTCGTGACTTGAAAGTGAGGTTATGGCTTATGTGGTTATCTCTTGATTGGAGCTAATGATCGTCTATGCTGACTGAGTGTTGTGATCGTGCCATGGAAGTAGGGTTTCTGGTGTGAGTTGTCCTGGTGAAGTGATGTTTTAATTTTGAAAATTTGTTGCTGGTAAGCTTGTTGGACTGTGTTGGTTCGGTTCTGCGTCCGCTACGAGCGGTCACATGTAAAGTTTAAAGCCATGCTGAAGCCTGTGTATTTGAGCCTATAAGGTCAATCAATTCAATGTACCTGTATTGTCTGGCACTTACCAGAAGGTATTGTGGTACCTTATACCTTTATTAATTAAATTACTTGAGAGCCAAAGTCACCATGTCATTGAGAGGTTATGTGATTTAAGCACGTTTCGAATCCCATTAATTAATTCATATTAGAATGTGAACGCAGGATTTTGGTGGGAAACTTGATTTTCTTTGCCCGAACATTGGAATGTGATGTTCGTTTCCTATTCCCCCTTCTGTTGTTAAAATTTAATTTCTTGACTAAAGTTTGAACGAAAGCTTGTACTGGAAGTTGATTACCTGCTCCAGTACCCATTGAAGAGAATACTTGAAATGTGACCAAGTTGTCACGGGAGTAAAATTCGATAATAATGTTCTTCGAAGTATGCGATTAGTGCGCGTTCTAGCGGATGGAAGGCAACGACATGGTGACTGGTGATAAAATCTAACCATGGTGCAATGTTTGGTGGTGCTCCCTTCTGCTGTGTTTGATTGTGTTCTAGTCGCCTTTCATCTTGGGTGGCGGTAGCAAGAGCTCTGGCTGCTGTCACCATACACGAACTAACATCTGGTGGAGGTGTCTGCCATTCTGCTGGTCGGAGTGGAGGTGCCTGCTACCACAACATGAAGATGTCTAGCTGTGACAGACATGACAGTCTGTCAGTCGGTGAGCCCTACCCATGCCTTGCATGCGCCCTGCGGAATCAACTGCTGAACCCCTGGTTGACCTTTCGCAGAGGGAGAACTGTGCCAATTGAAATTGACACAATAATCAAACCCTGCTGTCGGCCCTCTCCGTGGCCCGTCGGGAGCCCTCGTGTCCTGTCGGCCGGCGTCGTATTTCGTATAAAAAACTTCGTTGCTTACCTCAAGATTTAAAATTTCAAACCCCGCATTAGGAAAAGAAGAAATAAAGAATTATTAGCTTCCCCTTAAACGAATTTAAAATGCATGCCAGTAGACTAGTGCTACTGCATGAGACTGAAAATATTTGGAATTGTAATTGTGCATGTCAATACCTGGAAAGTTGCATGTAATTGAAATTGTTGTATCTTTATTGTGAAGTTCTGTACCTTGTATGTTGCATGTTATTGTGAAGTGAGCTGTACTGTATGTGGGGAGACCTTGGCTATTGTCAAAGGAAGGTTTTAACCAAAGGCTTCGAAATCCGTTTTTTTTTAGTTAATTCATTGCCAATATAAACGTAGTGGGAACTGTTTGTTTCACGTATTGATATGGCCTTGTCCAGATAAGATGTTTTGGTAACATGTGAGGACGGGTGTGTGCCTTCACTTGTTTCATTTCATATTGTCGCTACTGCAAGCTGATTGGTGGTTTCTGGATGTTGTGCGCTTGCGCGCCCAGGAACTCAGTGTTGTGGGTTGGACAAAAGCTATATCATTGTCATTCCATGATGGGGGTTTAGCACGGGCAGAAGTGTCGAGCCCTGGCTCGTAGAGCCCGGCTACCAAGGCCGAAGGTAATGAAGATTAATATTAATTACTATTTTTATTTTGTCGACGCGTCATTTTAAATATTATTTCTTCTAAACTTAATTAATGTTTATCGGTGATTTTTGAGTGCCGATTGGGAACTATGTTTAAGTAACTTCGATGTTTGTTATTGGGCTCAAGTCAAATTGTGGATATCTACTGATTTAAATTGTTTATGTTGATATTGTATTGGTGCTTGATTTTATTGTGGCTTGAAATAATTTCTCTTGCGCAAGCTACATAAATTCGGTGTGGCCTGAAATTTCCTTGCACAATGCACGAAGGCCGATCGTACGTTGTTCGTTGGTGATGATACTAAACGACTAAGCACTCAATTATTTATTATGCGTTGTGATTTGACGCAAACTTGGAAGATATTTTTCAATGTCTAAATACAGTGTTCTCCTAAATTCGGATTTTCGATAGCCTGAGGTACTCCTAATTATGTTTTGTTTTGCGTGCAAGATGCCGCGCCCACTTCCATTGTTCGCCCGCCATGAATGAAATTTTGATCAACAACTATTTCCGCCTATTGGCATCTGTATCTTGAGAATTCTTAGGAATATATTATATGTTATTGGTTTTGGAAAACATTATTTCAGTTGAATATCGAAGTAGTATATTTCATATTCTTGAAGAGGTTACTCCTATCCAACTACCATGGTGGACTAGAACGTAAGCTTGATTGATCAGCACTCAACAGAGCAGAAATACTCCCCTAAGGACATACAGGTTATGTTAACCTCAAATATACGTAGCAGAGCAAACAGGGTCTGTCAGGTTGTAGACCACTTCGGCCGATGAGTTCCAAACCCAGCCTTCCACTCAACGGGTAATCCGGCGTTTGTCTTTATACGGGACAGAGCTTCTCCCACCAATCACAGCTCAAGAAACAGTTGTTTGACCAATTAGATAAGGATACCTTCGCGCAAGCGCTCAAAATCCAACATGTCTGTATAAATTACCGAAAGTGCACCGTCCATATGTTCGCGTAAATAAACTGGTGAATATGAGACAAGAAATAGCACTGTACCTTAATATTTCCAAATCCAATTTCTACACAGCGCCTTGTTTTCAAACGCATTCGGTGACATTTTTACTGAATACTGGCGCTCAATCTGCACATATGGCACTGAAGCACATAGAGCGCATGCGTCGGTCGATCAGAGAGCTTGGAAATCAGAGATATCCTATACTCAGCGCAGCACCCGATCACAAAATTCTAGTGACAATCTCAACAGATATTTATGAATATTTATGTTAAAACATATAATAAAGTTATAATTATCGTCGAACATAAACAGTCGTAAGCAACTCGCCTTTAATGGTAATTAAGACACTCGTATGGAAATTATAAAACTCGCATACGCTCGTTTTATAAATATACTCGTGTCTTAATTATAGCCATTATAGGCTCGTTGCATAATGTACTATTGGAATAGTATTAAAATATATATTGGTTTGCAAAATGGCAATTCAGTCAGGACTTAACCTCCGTGTGTACCAATGGAAGGATGGCTAGTGATCGAAAATGATGTGGCTTGTTTGAAGAAATGTGATTATCTGAATTGGAGTTCCTAATTATTATATTTAATATGTAGGCTAGTCATGCTACTTAATGGAACCTTCGATTAGTCATCATAAAGATGTTAGACATGCATCAGGTATTTGGAAATGAGGAGCATGTAAGTATTTCGCTCGGTATTGGTTATAAGGTAATGTAAAGACGTCATTTATTTAAGGTACATAATTATGTAGTCGCAAGTTCTTGGTTATTTTATTTTATGTTATTTTTTCAACACGTGATTTCTCGCGTTAAGTTGGCATACACTTTGGCCTGGTGAATAGGGGTTTTTATTCATGTTTTGTTTGTAATAATTTCCTTTCCCTTTCACTGTAGAATACCTTCGGGTCTGTTTATCTTTATTTTAAAAATAGTGGGAAGTAATGTGATGAACGTTTGCTAGCTTATTGTGTTCGTCATTTGTCACCTTGACCGGGGTCAGTTGTTGTTGCCAATATTCACTCTCAGTCAGCTGTTAGGAAGACAGTCGAGAAGCGGGTCTGCCATGACAGTTGGAAAGTTGATTTTTATTTCAGTCCGCTTGTGAATTCTGATTTAAAGCTAGTAATTTATGATATGATGAGTTATTTGTCCTCCGACATTATCCAACTACTTGTGGATATTAAACGACATCGTGGAAATATTATTTAACTTGATTATGGAATTTATGGATCAGATCTACGAAAGACGGTATTGAAGGGTTGACCTAATTAAATATGCTTCTGGCTGGCAACTATTACATAACTAGAAAATGGTATTGAAAATTAAGGGGTACGAACCGAGGCTGAAGAAAGTAGTCGATGATATAATTGTAAATCGTACTAAAGGTTAAGGGGTTGGAACCCACATTTCAAGAAGTAACTTTATAAGATTTTCTTATGCATGTATTTAAAATATTTGTGAATTTGATAGTGCTTTGTTGGTGATAGATGTGGTTCGTTAAAACTATTCAGTGTATTATTTCAGAAGTAAGAACCCTGATTTTGTGTCTTGCATGAGGACCAGTTGACCTCCGATCATTGAGGTGATAGTACTCTGTCCGCCGTTAGATGTCAGCTGTGACCAGTCACACTCTGTACGTAGACTGATACGAGCAACCCTGGTGGTAATTTGTCCTCTAGTCTCTTCGTGGGCTGGAACTTGTTGCTGCTTAAGATGTCTGTGGTAATTGAGTTGTACCAAAATGAAGAACGTTGATTATTTATTGTATAATAATAATTAGTGTTGGACTTTCACATGAACTAGGCGTGAAATGTAAGTGCTGGTCAGCTAGTCGAAATACCAATAGCCTGGAGCTATTCAGTAGTTCCAACTTACTTCTGATATGTGTTCTAATCACCTACTCAACTAAATATACGTTTGGAATAGTTTTAATATATATATATATATATATTGGTTTGTAAAAGGCAATACAGTCAGGACTTAAGTTCCGTGTGTACCAAAATGGAAAGATGGCTAGTGACCGAAAATGACGTGGCTTGTTTGAGGAAATGTGATTATCTGAATTGGAGTTCCTAATTATTATATTTAATATGTAGTCATGCTACTTAATGGAATCTTCGATTAGTCGTCATAAAAATATTAGACATGCTTCAGATATTTGGAAATGAGGAGCATGTAAGTATTTCGCTCGATATTGGTTATAAGGTAATGTAAAGTGGTCATTTATTTATGGTACATATGTAGTCGCAAGTTCTTGGTTATATTATTTTATTGTTCAACACGTGATTTCTCGCGTTAAGTTGGCATACACCTTGGCCTGGTGAATAGGGGTTTTAATTCATGTTATTTGTTTGTAATATTTCCTTTCCCTTTCACCTTCGGGTCCGTTTATCTATATTTTAAATATAGTGGGAAGTAATATGATGAAGTTTTGCTAGCTTATTGTGTTTGTCATTTGTCACCTTGACCGGGGTCAGTTGTTGTTGCCAATATCACTCTCAGTCAGCTGTTAGGAAGACAGGAGGGAAGCGGGTCTGCCATGACAGTTGGAAAGTTGATTTTAATTTCGGTCCGCTTGTGAATTCTGATTTAAAGCTAATATTATATGATATGATGAGTTATTTGTCGTTGAGCATTATTAAACTACTTGTGGATATTAAACGACATCGTGGAAATATTATTTAACTTGATTATGGAATTTATGGATCAGATCTACGAGAGACGGTATTGAAGGGTTGACCTAATTAAATAAGCCGAACTGTGGAAATTACTTGGTCAGAATGGCATTGAACTACTGACATCTCTGTTCAACCAGATTTTGGAAAAGGCGTAGTTCCTCAAATTTGGACCACGAGTACCACGGTGCCTATTTGGAAAGGCAAGGGCGATGTCAGTGAATGTGGCACCTATAGAACTATTCATCTCCTCTGCCACACGATGAAGATCTTTGAGCGAATCCTTGACAGTCGATTGCGTGACATTGTCCAGATCACTAGCAACCAGTGTGGCTTTGTGAAAGGATGTGGAACAACGGATGCTATTCACGCAGCATGGCTCCTCATTGAGAGATACCGTGAGAAGAACAGATCTATTCATATCGCCTGTTTAGATCTCGAGAAGGCATTTGATCGGGTTCCACATGAACTGATTTGGTATGCACTCCGTTCACATTGTGTTTCTGAAGAATACGTCCGCTGGACACAACTTCTGTATCGTAAGTGTAGTAGTGTTGTGCGATGTCCCGCGGGAATCACATCTCCTTTCCCCATTCAAGTCGGTGTCCATCAAGGATCAGCCCTGTCACCACTTCTGTTTATTCCATGCATGGATACAATAACATCAGATATCCAATCGCAACATCCATGGACGCTTCTGTATGCTGATGATGTCTTATTGGCTGCAGAAGAACGCAACGTTCTTGAAGAGAAACTGCAGGAGTGGAATACGAGGCTGGCTGAGAATGGACTGAAGCTGAATGTCCAGAAAACCGTGTATATGGAGTGTGGGTCACCGACGCCTGGCACCATCCTTGTAGGTAGTCAAGATCTTCAAAGAGTCAACCAATTCAGGTATCTTGGCTCCTTGACTCGTTCAGATGGTGACACCCTCCCTGATGCCCGAGCTCGTGCGAGTGCCTGTTGGTTCAAATGGAGGGAGGTAACTGGAGTCCTCTTTGACCGCAAGATACCCACCTATCTTAAGGCCAAGATTTACAAGACCGTCGTGCGCTCAGTCACCCTCTACGGTTCTGAATGCTGGCCGGCCTCTGTTAAACACGAGAAAGCCCTGCATGTTATGGAGATGCGCATGCTTCGTTCGGTGCTTGGTCTGACGCGACTTGACCATATCAAGAATTGCGACGTCCGAGGTAGGATGGGAGTTGCGCCCATACAAGATAAAATGCGGGAAGCTCGTTTAAGCTGGTACGGCCACATCATACGTAGTCACGAACAATCAGTGGCTAAAACTGCCTTGTGCCTCAACCCGGATTGTAAACGTCATCGTGGGCGACCTAACAAGAGGTGGCCTGATCGCCTTAGAGAAGACATGCATCAGGTTAATCTGTGTCGGCATGATGCCCTTGACCGACAGAAATGGAGATTGGCATGTAAAGTAGCGGACCCTGCTCCAATGCGGGACAAACGCTAGGAAGATGATGAATAAACAGTTATAATGCAAGTACAATGAGTGTTGATGAATTACTTAAGAGGTAATTATTTTCTTTAATCGTGATGAAGCACGATGATTACTAGAAACCGTATGTAAGAATATTATGCACCACAAATTAATTTTGAGAATGGAAATCTGAAATGAAAGAATTTATTAATATACAGATCATATTGAATAGTGAAACTTACCAAGATATTTTTGGAATATAAACAGTTTATATTGAGCACGAACATTACGATTTACATTCGCTTAGCTTAATCACTTATCGAATATGACTGGATTTGACAATTTATATACATGAAATTAAAGATAATGGAATGATCATACATGGATGATGCGAATCGTAATTCAATTCGGGTATGAATAATAATGTAAATAATTGTAGATACTTTGTTAACTATTCACCGGTATAAAATGGGGTAAATATATGTCTAATGAAGAGTTCAGTGTGTTTTTCACACCGTAACATGCAGCAAAATCGAATGCAGGGTTTGCATTAAAGTGAAACTTGATTAGAAACGACGAAACATTTTTGCTTGAAACATATTGTGTGAACATAATTATATACTTCGTCTTCGATGAATACATTTATTTTCAGTTTTAAATTCTTTTCGATGTGGCGATTTATATTAATACAAGGATGTGTTAGGAACGCCAGTGTTTGATTTTTCCAGCGTAGGTCTTCCTCCACGAGATTTTTCTTTTGATTCTCGAGTTCTACATTTTGAGATAGTTATTTTTTCAGTTTCCATTGGTTTCTTTTAACGCATTCTTAGTTATTTATGTTACTAGAATTTTTTTTTTTTTCTAGCCGGGTACTTCCAGATTCTACGATCCAGTTGTGTCATCGGATTTCAACAGGTAAGACCACGAGAATACGGGTACAGTACCTGTAAAAGAAAAGCGTTACTTATGCAACCGTATAACTTAAAACGTGCATTTTTTATACCCTATAAGTTTCCTTTTTATATACTATTTTCTAGAATTGTCAGGCTAAGACACAGACTAGACCTAAATATGCAAGTTATAATCTTTATGGTTACTGATGATCAGATACCTCTTTGAATTCCTCTTTCAAATTGCTGGTTGTTACGATTAAGCATCAAGTCGAGCTTAATCTTTATTCAGTGAAGCTACCTTGCTCATAAGTACCTGTTGCGCAACCAAAATTACCTGCTTTACAAGAAGGCTCAATTAGAATCATATACCTGTACTGTACAACATTACGAAGTCAATCACCATTCTGTCTCGACTAACTTGCCGTCTACATCGATTAAGAGTGCGAATCTTAGCTGCTTTGACAACGGCACAAATATCGCAGGATCATTTAACTATTATAAGTTGCTTCAGCTTGCCACAGTGGGTGAGTGGTTAACGTGTCGGACTACCAACTCCGAGCTTGCAGGTTCGCTCCTGGCCATGGAAAGTGATTTTTGAAAGGCGACAAAAATCACGACATGCATGTCATACGTTGTTGGCATGTTAAAGAAACCATTTGAATTCAGTAGGCCGTGTTCATAATAGCAAAATTAAGCTCGGGATTTTCCGCCAACACCAAGTTCCTCGATTCTCTACTAGAAAGCGCTATAGGGTCAAGGAGTTTAGATATCTAACCTCCTTGACTTTCATAGCGTTCCAAGGAACGACGAAATTCGACATGCAAGCTGCCCTCTGGGTGCAAATAACAAAGCTTGCACCCGGCACCCGAGGCCATATGCTACTATTATTATTAATATTATTATAGTTGCTTCGATTGTACTGTAGAAGATTTAACACTACAGATTAAGAATCTACAACACTGGTAGATTAGTGTTCATTCGAAGCAATAGTCCCTTTGGTTACAAGAAAAGAGCCACCGTACTGTCGCACAACTTCGTAGCACGAATAACGATCGCGGTAAGGCATAACGGCGTAAAATTAGGCGAGAGTATAATACAGTGAATGATAGACTACAATATTGTGAGCACGACCTTAGGGGGCAAGTGTTTTACTAGTCAGCGAAGAAAACTTTCCTTAGGAGTTGAGGTCCGCTAGCGGTGTTACAATCTCTAAAAAATATCTCCACATCATGCGCTCATAATGGTCACTGCCGAATTAAGATGGAAAAAGTAGTAGCCATTCGTGATAGTGTTGGGGAAACATACGGCATTTAACATTAGGCATAACCATATTGAAAATTGGAGCAATGTTTCCATTGATGGCCTTGTGCATGACATCATTAGAACGATATACCGGTACGGTATTTTTGAATGTAAATACATATTACGTTGGCAACATAGAAATTTTCTATTGTAACAGTTGTTAGTTGACTGTCAGTAACTTCAATTGATGAAATAAACTGGTGACAACGAACAAGCGAATATCACCATTCTTGGAAATCCAGGTGGAGGGTGGGGGGGGGGGGGGGGGGGCTGCGGGCGCCCATGCAGGATGTCTACAAAAACCAAATAACAGATTTCCCTGACAATTCCCTGATTTTTTAAGGATAAATCAGAAAATTCCCTGAGTAACAGTAGCGACCATAATAAATATGTAAAACAGAGTTTGTACTTGAGCATTTCAATAAGTGCTTGAACAATAAAGGATAGCATGACAAAGTTGAAAAACAGGAAACTATGTTATTCTATATTTTGCCAATTTCTACATTTTTCATCCAGGAAAACTATTGTACTTGCGTGTACTGAAAGTAGCTCGTCAATAGTAACGCTCTCAAAAATCATACAGTTCACATGTATATACAAATACACAATCATGTAATTTATGTGCTCTATCTTGCAAGAAATGAGAGCTTACAGATTTAACGTCAGTACGAACATACATCTACAACAATCATCACTAGAATATACTTTCCCCCATCAAAATTTAAATTTTCAATTTCCAATTATTCAAGGTTGGGTCCTGTAAAACTAAAATTCCCTGAGTATCATTAAAATACCCTGATAATTCCCTGCGATTTCCAGGATTTACAAATTCCCTGAGTATTCCCTGTTTTCCAGAGTAGTAGACACCCTGCCATGTCATACAGTAAAAGTTAAAATTTAGTTATTGATATTCTTATCTGCAAGCTGAGAAAGAATTAGGCATCCAACATTCTCAAACGTGGAGAAATCTCACCGAACTCTGTATAGCTTTTATAGAGTTGAAAATAATCATTGAAAATAATAGGTTTTATTCAGTTAAATTTCTTCCCTTCCTCAAAAGTTGGCTTGAGTGAACAGAAAGAAAATAAAACTTCAATTTAAGTTACTTCCTCTAACGACAAATGAAACCACTTTACGGCCTTAGAAATGATCTCTATCTTTTGAATGCACAGGCTGGAATTACTTTCTAAAACTATTTTGTCTTAGGACGACTTTTTTTTTTCTTTTCAGAATTAAACAGAGTAAAAAATAATGTAGGCTAATTATACCATACCTGCCAGGGCATATGTTCAGCTGGAAGGGAATGACGAGGACCTGTAAGAAGAAGCAGAAGAGTGCTTAATAATCTGCTCCCTTATTTCTCTAATAATGAATAAGCTCTTTAATAAATCAGTGCAAAGCATGAAATGTTAATACACTAAATGATGGTCAGTGACAAAAATATTGAGCATCTTCCACATTCTCCCTAAATAAATTAAATATTCTTGGATATATGTGCCACAGAAGAAAGCGAATTACAAGCTTTCATAAATACCACTACATAACGTAATATCTCACGTATGTTCTGTCTAACAACAAAAGTCTCAACAACAGAAAACTTTGCTAACTATAGTTTTCCAGATATTTTTTGAAGTAGGATGCTGTCTACTCATAGCAGGAAAGGAACTTAGTATTGATGGCACCACGTGAGGTGATGTTAATGCACTTTGAAGTGTATAAATTGATGTTGCAAAATTGACAAATAAGTTTTGTGTACTTCATTTTTTCTAAATCACACCTCATTTTAAAAGTAATCATTCCATTTGTGAAAGAAAATATGGTTATAAAATAGTACAAATACCCCATACATGATGATAAACATGGCAATACCCATGGGTCGCTCTTGATATTTGCATAATATTCCACTCGAGAGAGCAAGTACTACAAACAAACAAAATAAGTAAAGCATTTCAGAACCAGTATATATTTTGAAATGTTCAAATGTTTTTGATAGAAAACTTGTTACGATCTGGAAGACCTAATTGGCTCCTTAAACTTCGTTTAATGCTTCCATTATTACCTCATATATCTGATGTTAAAGCTAAAAAAAAATAAAAAAAAAATAAAAAAAAAATAAAAAAAAAAATAGAACATTACACAATCAGATTTTAGAAACTTAACATAAAATATTTTATAAAGTAAATTATTTACATCAAGTAAAATATGAACAAGACAATTTGATAACCTTAATCATTAGCAAATACAAAGGCATCTTTTGGATGACATTGAAAATGTACTCAGATTGCCTCAGAGAAAGTTTCATGTGGTATTCATTGACTTTACAAAAGCTTTCGATGGACTTAACAGGAACATCTCTTCAAAACTTGAGTCGTTAGTGGAAGAAAACACTGAGATCACTGTTCTGGTCCATAATAGGTTGAGGGTCAGAATCTCAGACAATGTGACGACTTCTAATAAGATCGTCCAAACCAATGGCGTATTGCAAGGCGACCCCCTCAGCACATTATTATTTAACGTTGGCACTAATGATATTGTTCGGATAATTAGAGAAGAATCAAAGGAAGTAAGGATATATTTACACCCCGATGATATGGTTCTAGGGTCGCATGATATCAATGAATTAAAAGAGGTAATAACTGCACTGGAAAAATGGGCCAATGCTAATGAACTAGAAGTGAATGCCCAAAAAACTGAACATATGATATTTAGGAAGTCCGCACATGATAGAGTACTTTTCAAAAAAGAGGCACTACACATCGTAAATAGCTTCAAATACCTTGGCCTTATCCTTCAGACGACTAAATCTTTCCAACTACACACAAGATTCAGAGCAGCAGCAGCTACGAAAGTTACTGTATATACGTTATGAAAAAATGAAAATCCACAGCCTGCTTCCAGTCTCCGACCTGGTCAGGAATGGAATGAATGAAGCCCCCATCTAGCGGCGAGGATATGGACTGTGCCGGCTGCCGAGGCATGACGCACTCCTCTGGGGCAATGATTAAATGAATGACAGAAGAAATGAAAGATGGTGGAGAGTGTTGCTGGAATGAAACGTTGACAGGGAAAACCGGAGTACCCGGAGAAAAACCTGTCTGCCTCCGTTTTGTCCAGCACAGATCTCACATGGAGTGACCGGGATTTGAACCCCGGACCCAGCGGTGAGAGGCCGGCGTGCTGCCGCCTAAGCCACGGAGGCTTGCTATATACGTTATCAAGTTCTTAAATAGACTATCTCTGAAGTGTGCCATGGCATTATTTCATGCAAAAGTAATACCTATTCGTGCTTACGAAATAGAGATTACATGCGTTAAACTAACGAAGAGTGACCTCTTCAATTTGGAAAAAGTCAAGGCAAGATTTTTAATACTGGCGTATCCCGATATACACGATCACGGCTAGTCTATGAGCTTGCTGGGGACCTTTCCTCTTAGAAGATGTGAGGTTAAAGTTTGCTCTCCCTTCTACGGATGGCTGGAAGAAAGGGAAATAAAACGAAAGGGCATCTGGCTATAGTTGAAACGACTGAATCCATGATGAGCAGGGCATGGTTAGATGCGAACCAGGATCTTAAGACACTTCGTTAACTCCATGGCCGTGCATGGCTGTCATCATAGAGTTTGCAAGCTCAAGTCCTATCATAAGCCTTCCGCTGATTGTGTTTGTCAGCTGTGTGATCAGCATTGTGAACGGTACCATGTACAAAAATGTACACAGCGACCATGCTCTATATTATTAATTATTGTACAATGTGAATATTAATTTGTTAAAGTGCACAAGTTGTGCTTAATAAAGTTATTATTAATTATTAGCAATGCAAATAGCTGCCTTGAGAACTATATTTGCAGGAAAGAATAAAATCATAAGTGGATAAGAAATATACTCATCACAACAAGCTAGCAATGTTCCAATGTCTGTTACGTTATTTTTTAATTTCATAGAGTGGAAAAAAGAATATGTCCAATAAAATTTGAGGGAAGAGACCTTCTTTCATGAGATGACCTGCAATGTTCCACTTTCTCTTTGAATAAGATGTTGCACAAATAAGAAACCTGTTTTGTACCCTTGCTACAAGATAAGAAAAAAGACATTAGCTATACACCTCACTTCTATTGCAATGATATTGACAATGCACTGTCCCGCATGCAAATCAAATGAATGCCACTAACACTACTGTTAATTTTCACTCAAGTCTCATCTAGTAGTCCCCGAGCACCAGGAGGATGGTTTTATCTGCGATTAATTTTAATAGCGAACCTTCTTTATCCTTGTATCCCTACCACCGATTTCTTTCTCCAATCATGAGCAGGATGTTGGTCTCTGATGGATCTTCCGTTTCTTCTCCTTCTTCTTGTGCCATGACCTCTTAGGACATTGGCGATCGGTAGCATGATCTGTTTTTTATCCATAGCTCTTCTGAACAGATCGAGTCTTGTCACCCCAAACCACTGGCTTCAGTTGTCGAGCCACGATATCTTTCTTCGCCCCGGACCACGTCTTCCATTAGTTTTCCATTGGAGTATTAATTGAAGGAGTTGGTATTAACTGTTTCGCATCATACGACCAAAGTATTCTAGCTTTCTTCTCTTGATGGTATTGAGAATTTCAGGTTTTTTGTTCATACGCTGAAAAACTTCTACATTGGTAATTTTGGCTCTCCAAGGTATCTTCAGCATCCTTCGGTACGTCCACATTTCAAATGCTTGTAGCTTCTTGCACTTGGTATGTCCATACTTCGACGCAGTGGAGTAGAATGCTGAAAACGTAACATCTGAGGAGTCGTGTCTGTAGAGCAATGGACAGGTCCTTGTCTTATTAAAACTTTTCTTACTTTTTGAAAAGAAGTTCTGGCTTGCTTAATTCTGCAACAGATCTCCCTACCAAGATCCCAGTTATCATTCATTCATGTGGCATCTTTGGTATTTAAATGATGTCATCTTGTCAATCCAGTCAATTCCAACTATGAGATTGTTATGAATGCCATCTTCTTTCCTACGTATAATCAATCATCCACTTGGTCTTCTTCACATTCAGCCTTAGGCCCATGGTGTTACTTCTCCAGATCCTAGCCAGTATATCCCCGTTCAAGTACAACTCTTATGGCAGATCTGCAACACAATGTGGATTCTATACGAGGCCCAGAACTCAAGAACTCACTACTGCTGAGTATGGAAAATGGAAAAACGATAATTCGAGGTAGCCTGTGCCACTTTACCCAGTAACTTGCATTGAAATACTCATGCGTGCCCTGTCCTCTCTTGACACTACTGATTTCAAATCCTAATGCCCTCTTGAAGGTTAAGGATAATGTTTTCCTATTTATGGGCCATAACCTAGCAGTTTTCTTCACTTGCTTCTCAAAATCATCAAAGAAATGATGTGCCCTTTGAAGAAATTCTAGGAGATAATATCTATATACATATTATTTAGTACAGGTATGGTAAAAAAAAATCTCTTCACCAGATTTCACTAATCATTTCCCCTTAGAACCCTTCCATTAGAAAAACAAGTAGTTCCGTGAAGAACTATACAGCCTATTTTCATATATCCTACTCATGTTAATTGCCTCTATCAACATACAAAATTTTAGTTTGAAGGTTGTGATAGATATTGAGAACCGTCTAAATATTTCAGATGGTCGCCAGGTTGGATTTTTATTTTTGTACTATTACATTTAAATTATTGTGTACGTGTGGATTTCAAACTTCAATCGCATGATTAGAACACAAGAAGTAAAAACGAGATTTTAAAATTTCGCACAGCTGCCATCTTGTGATTATGCAAACAATTGAAATAAATTAGATGCCAGTGGATTAACATTTGTATAAGCATTTAACGTGCAACGTTTCACTGCACTCGGATAGTTAATTCGCGACAAACGTCCTTTTAAATATTTATACTTCGCGTCACCGCCATGTTGGATTTGTGCTCACCAGGTTACTGAAAGTCCTATAGGTGAACATATGTTCATAGCCTCTATGAACATTTAAAAAAATCAGTTTGATTGCTGTAAAAGATTCATAGATATTGAGAACCGTCTAAATATTTCGGATGCTCGCCATTTTGGATTGTTATATGTATAGGCCATAGAGTTACGTACAATTCAAGGACAATTAACAAGAGGGTTGCTTAAATAATAAGCGAAATAGAGGAGGTTAAGATTTGACCAGTTAAAATATAAGGATCTTCTACAGGTATTGCCTAGGTTCATTATTCAAACTTTCACTTCGATCGCATGATTACGACACAGGAAATAAAAACTTTATTTTAAAATTTCGCACAGCCGCCATCTTGACGTTATGTAAACAATTGAACTAAATTAGATGCCAGTGCATTACAATATGTACAATCATTTACTGTACCACATTTCACTGCGCTCAGAGAGTCAAATCACGAGAAAAGTCTATTAAAATGTTTCAACTTCGCTTGGCCGCCATGTTCGTTTTGTGCTTCACAGGTTTATAAATGTTACATAGATAAACTTGTATCAGTACCCTTTAACTCGGTACAAAATTTCAGGGTGATATCTGTAATAGTTTCGGAGATATAGAATGTCAGTGAAATATTTCGCACAGCCGCCATTTTGAGGTTATGTAAACAATTGAACTAAATTAGACTCCGGTGCATTACAATGTGTATAAACATTTGCTGTACCAGTTTCATCACGTTTGGATAGTTAAATCGTGAGAGAAAAGTCTATTTAAAAGTCTCAAATTCGCTTGGCCGCCATGTTGGTTTTGTAGTCACCAGGCTTTTGAAAGTCTCATAGGTGAACTTCTAGTAGTGCCCCTTATCACCGTACAGAATTTCAGGGCGATATCGGTAATAGTTTCGGAGATACTGAATGCTGGTGAAATATTTCGCACAGCCGCCATGTTGGATTGATGAGACACAATAAAATTTGAAGGGCACGGTCGGGGTCGGCCAGAATAGTGCTATGATCTCACCGAGTTTCATTGTAATCGCTCCAGCCGTTTAGAAGTTATTAGGGGGACACACACCCCCCTCTCTCTCTCTCACACACACACACACGGAAAAAAGGTGATTGTATAAGCATTTTTTTTTCATAAAATGAAAATAGGCTAAAAAATAATGTTCGAGGCATTAAGATCCCAAAAACTGAAACATCTTCAACATTACCCACTTCAAACAAAAATGTTCACACCTATAAATTGCAAATGCTAAAAATATGATCATAAATCAATAACATTGTGGGGTTTGAAGCCATTTTTTCAGTGTCGCCTTAGTAAACAAGAGTTTAGTGCTTTTCAGTCGGTCAACACGAATGTACCCAAAAGAGCTGGGTTATGCCCTAATCTTATATATATAAAGGAATGTCTGTCTGTTCGTCTTTTATGCGTTCATAAACCATTCATCCGATTGCGATCAAATTTTGGTGAGTTTTTGCACACACTTTCGGGATGTTCACAGGCATACTTAATCCATTTCAAAATAGATAGCGCGCGAGTAGTTTAAACAAATGCGTAATGGCGATGCGTTCATATACAATTCATCGGATTGCGATCAAATTTTGGTGAGTTGTTGTGCACAGTCACGGAAAATTTATAGGCGTGGTAAATCCAATTTACAATAGATGGCGCGCGAGTAGCTTCAACAAAATGGCGTGCGCTTGTTTCAAGAGTCACATGTGTTCATATACCATTCATCCCATTGCGATGAAACTTGGGTGAGATGTTCTGTACACTTCAGGTAAGGTTTCTGGCTTAGTTAATCCACTTAACAATAGGTAGCGGACGAGTAGATTCAACAAATGAGCGACGACGGGCGAAGCGTTTCAACGAAGTCCTGTATGCGTTCACATACCATTCGTCCGATAGCGATGAAACTTAAGTGAGATGTTATGTACACTACAGGCAAGGTTTCTGGCTTAGTCAATCCATGTTATAATAGGTAGCGCACGAGTAGATTCAACAACTGAGCGACGACACGTGATGCGTTTCAACAAAGTCCCATATGCGTTCATATACTTTTCGTCTGATAGCCATGAAACTTGGGTGAGATGTTGTGTACACTTCAGGGACGGTTTCTGGCTTAGTAAATCCACTTAACATTAGGTAGCGCACGAGTAGATTCAACAAATGAGCGACGACGGGCGAGCGTTTCAACCAAGTCCTGTATGTGTTCACTTACCATTCGTCCGATAGCGACGAAACTTGGATAGAGGTTGTGTACACTACAGGCAAGGTTTCTGGCTTAGTCAATCCATGTTATAATAGGTAGCGCACAAATAGATTCAACAACTGTGCGACAACGCGCGAAGCGTTTCAACCAAGTCCCATATCCGTTCATATACTTTTCGTCTGATAGCGATGAAATTTGCGTGAGATGTTGTGTACACTTCAGGGAAGGTTTCTGGCTGAGTAAATCCACTTAACATTAGGTAGCGCACGAGTAGATTCAACAAATGAGCGACGACGGGCGAAGCGTTTCAACAGTGTCCTGGATGAGTTCACATACCATTCGTTCGATAGCGACGAAACTTGGGTGAAAAGTTGTGTACACTACAGGCAAGGTTTCTTGCTTAGTAAATCCATGTTATAATAGGTAGCGCGCGAGTATATTCAACAAATGAGCGACGACGCGCGAAGCGTTTCAACAAAGTCCCGTATGCGTTCATATGCCATTCATCCGATGGCGATGAAACTTTCATGAGTTGTTGTGTACACGCCAGGGAAGGTTTTCGACTTAGTAAGTCCATTTTACAATCGGTAGCGTACGAGTATATTCAACAAATGGGTGACGGCACTCGAATCGTTTCAACAAAGTCCCGTATGCGTTCATATACCATTCATTTCATGCGATGAAACTTTGGTGAGTTGTTGGGCACGATCTCATTTTTTTTTTTAGATAGTAAATCAATTTTACAATAGTTTAGAGGTGGTTAACGGAAAAAGAAAAAAATATTGGGAATCCAAAATCAACAAACAAAGTTACAACGCCAACACTTTCTTTGATTGGCATTGCAACGCATGCCGGGTACAGCTAGTCCTGAAATAAATTACATGAGATTAATAAATACACTAGGATGACCAGTTTCGATCGTTAAGCGATCATTATCAGATCCATTACACTTAGGCTATAAAATCTATGTTTGAAAATACAGGTGAAAATATTTACAATATGTACAATTATTTAGTTGCAGTATTGGTACTGCAACTGTCGGTGTATGCTAAATGCAGTATATATGATGTTAGGAGAAATGCTAAATGGTGATAGACATCCGGAATTTGTATATTTGGAGTGATTATATGGTTGTAAAAATCAACTATGGTTCAACTGTAATATTACAGGCTACTAAGCTGGTTGTCTTTCTACTGGAGCTACGCGCAGTTTCGTGTTCACTGTTACTCCAGGTGTGGTCGACTGAGATGGGCTGTTATCTCAACGAAACTGGTGTTTCCCTTTCTCCCCCCTGTTCATATGTGCTGTGCGGAGACAGTGCGATGTGTTTATGTGGGGTGTTGCCAACCTAGATAAGATGTATGTTATTGAATGAGGTGGGTCTGCAACTATTAAAGACCGTGGATCATTCCCCGGAACGCGTGGACGATAAGCCACTCAAATTAAGCACTGCCCGTTCTTTTGAGGACGTCCCGGCACGTTTAATACTGCCGCATATACGGGCCTTGGTGTATTGCAGAAGAAAAGTACATCGTACACCTGATCCAGGTAACATTTACCTATTCTTCTTCTTCTACCTTATCCGATACGGACGTTGGCTACCACCATGGCTAACACCTTCTTATCCTATGCAATTCTGAAGAGTTCCGTGGAAGACAGCTCAAACTACGTTCTTAAATTATCCATCCAAGTTATTCGTCTCCTTCCCGGTCCACGCTGACCTTAAATTTTACCCCGAAGTATAACTTGGAGCAGACGGTATTTTGGATTCCTCATCAAGTGTCCCAAGTATTCCAATTTCCTCTTCTTAATTGTGTTTAACAGCTCAGGTTGGCTGCTCACACGCTGAAGAACCTCGGCATTACTCACATGTTCTGTCCACGAGATTTTAAGAATCCGCCGGTATATCCACATTTCAAAAGCTCGAATCTTCTTTTCTGTAGCTACCGACAAGGTCCAAGCTTCAACACCATAAAGAAGGGTGAAGACAACATAACACTTCACAATTCTTTTCTTAAGCGTCATACTGAGATCTCAACAGCATAGCAGTTGTTTCATTGTCATAAAGATGGATCTAGCCTTCCCTATACGGCATCTTATTTCAACCGAAGGATCCCAATTCTCATTAATATTTTGTCCTAAATAAACCAAACTCTTGACTCGCTCAATCTGATGTCCATCGACTAAAAGGACTTGTGACAATGCTGGTTTTCGCGATATTATCATGTATTTTGTTTTCTTAATGTTGAGGTCAAGGCCATATTGTTTACTCTTTTGATACACCATAGTAACAATCTCTTTAAGTCCTTCGAAACTATTTGCAATCAATACAGTATCATCTGCGTACCGTATAGTATTAATATAATTACCATTGACCGTAATACCTTGTTGAATGCCATCAAGTGCCTCAGAGAAAATCTGTTCTGCATAGATATTATAAAGAAGCGGTGAAAGAATGCATCCTTGTCTCACACCACGCATTATTTCCACTGATCTCGATATATGTCCATCAATTCTGATACTAGCCTTTTGACCCCAGTATAAAAAATTATGATCCGAATGTCTTTCTCATCTATTCCTGAGTTCTTGAGTGCATTATACAACTTATCATGCTGACAACGGTCAAAGGATTTTGCATAGTCCAGAAAACATGCATATACATCCTGATTTACCTCACGGCATCTCTGGAAAAGAACTTGAAGCGCAAATAATGCCTCACGAGTTCCTAGACCGTTGCGGAACCCTAACTGCGTGTCACTGATATTCATCTCGCATTTCCTGTATATGCGATTATGGATAACTTTGAGAAATATCTTGAGCACATGACTCATTGTCCTGAAGTCACTACATGACTTAGCCATCGGTTTCTTCGGAAGAGCAATAAATGTAGACAAGAGCCAGTCTTCTGGTAATATGCCCGTGTCGTATATCTTGTTATATAAATTAGTGAGCGTCACAATGCTATCATCATCCAAGATCTTCAATAATTCCACTGGAATGTCATCTTGACCAGGAGCCTTACCATTTTTCGCTATCCTAATCGCATATTTCACTTCATCCATGGTGATCATGGGTCCAACAACTGAAGGAATTTCGGGTCGGGAAGGACGATGATCATCATTAAAAAGCTCTTGTATATAGTTCTCCCAAACCTGTAATTTTTCTTCAACTTCAAATACCATGTTACCTTGACTATCAACTAAGTTGACTGTGTTTCTTTTCCTGTGTCTACCTGAAACTTCTTTGATTTTCTTATGGACCTGGAAAGTATAATATTTACTATTAAGTTCTTCAATTTCTTTGCACCTATCTGACATCCAAGCTTCCTTGGCTTGTCTGATCTTATTCTTTATCAATCTATGAATAAACCAATATTCTTCATTATCTCTTCCTTTGACTTCTCTTCATTTATTCATTAGATTCAATATTTCATCCGTCATCCATGCCTTCCTTTCTTTATGTTGTCTCTTGTTCTTAAGAAAATGATCTCCAACCCTCTTCAATAAGGTTTTAAAAGTGTCCCAAAGTTCCAAGGGCTGCATGCCATTTGAATTCAACGTCTTAAGATCAGTGGCAAGAGCAGCAGCCACCTGTGACCTTGTATTTATTTCCCGAAGGGCATCAGTATCATATTTATTTTGTGTTGTTTTTATCGGAATCTTGTTAAGCTGGACACAAATTTTGCTAATGAGAGGATTGTGGTCAGAAGGAACATCTGCTCCTGGATAGGTTTTTGCAAAAATCACGCTGTTTCTAAATCTGTTTTTAATTAGAATGAAATCAATTTGATTTCTTATTATGTTGTCAGGACTATCAGCAGGTGCTTTCCACGTATAAAGTCTCTTGGCAGGAAGCTTAAACCAAGTATTAGCAATGACAAAGTTCTCCTCTCTACAAAACTGCACTAAACGATCCCCTCTGTTGTTTCTTTGTCCGAGACCCCACTGGCCCACAATGTGTTCTTCAGAACCTTTCCCAACCTTTGCATTAAAATATCCCATAGCAAGGGTTACATCATGTTATTTGGTGTCTTTGAGGACGGTCTGAATTTGGGCATAGAATTCCTCAAAATCTTCATCGCTTTTGTCACTAGTAGGGGCATGCACTTTAATGAGATTAATGTGGAAAGGTTTACACGTAACTTTAACATCATTATTCTACTGGAGAATGGTATACAACTGATAACAGCAGACTGCAAACTTTTGTCCACTATAAAACCCACTCCATGCAAATGCCTGGCATCATTATTACCACTGTAATATACCATGCAATCCTCCACATTACAATCTCCTGTCCCCGGCCATCTCATCTCACTTATACCCATTATGTACACATTCATCCTCTTCATCTCATGAATTGTATTGTGAATCTTTCCTGCTTTAAACATCCTCCGTACATTCCACGTTCCTATCTTCAGGGCTGACCGGGAGATTCTTCGCACCCTCTGACCACTTAAGGTCTGCCCGGGACTAAGGACCAATGTAATTGGGTTTTCAGCCATGAAGATTATCCTGGGGAAAAATAATTGAGGTGGTTTCCCGTTGCCTTCCTCAATGCGCAGTAACCACATCACATCCCAACATCCAAGGATGCCATGATATGATGCAGCTGTTTGCTGATGCAAGGTCGACAGATCGGTCTTGTATCAACAATAAGGATATAGCTGCTGCCACTATATCATGTCCTCAGTTGATCCGCGGGTGCAAGCACCACTCTCAACAAGAGCCCCTATCAGCCATTGGGACGCGCCGTGTCGGGGTTGAGGACTTCCCCGCCCAGATCCGTCTTCCACAGAGTACAGAAAAGCCCTTACTCAGTTCAGAGCTCCTCCCCCATGGAAGCTGCACCTATTTACCTATTAAACCCCCCTAATTCCCCCTCCCCTTTTTTATCTAGCTTGGCTGTATCGCTAAGTTGTGTATTGTTTCCGACAGGGTGTGGTTTTTTAGTAGTGGAGAGGGGTGAGCTCTCCATAAACGTGTGTTCATTTAGATTGTTGAGATAGTTTCGTTTGTCTAGGTGTATCTCGATTGCTTCCTTTATGTCAAGAGCTCTGCCTTTCTATTCGTGATGAATTATTTTTTGGCCCGTCTCGATGTTAGTTCTGTGCCCCGCGTCACACATATGTTCACATACGGCTGAATGTGTTCCGTATCTTATCGCATTTCTATGTTCATTATAACGTGTGCCTACTCGTCTTCCACTCTGTCCGATGCAATTAGCTTGATAACAAGTGTCTTGGCGCGTTATAGAATATACCCCTGACTTTGAATACGGGTCATGTTTTAGATTACTATTTTGTAGGTGCATACCGGTGTGTTTTTCGTTGTGAATGCTATGTTTTATGCCTTGCTTTCTGAATAGATCAGTGATTTTCTATGTATTCGCATTCACATAGTTGAAACGCACAGATATTTTTTTTTTTCATTTCTGTCCGGTTTGGGAATCGTTTTATCTTTATTTTTATGTTTGGCTATAATTTGGTTTATTTTGCTTGGCGGGAAATTGTTTTCCTTGCTATTTGCTTAATGGTTCTTATTTACTTATTATAGTTGTCTTTTGACATGGGTATGTTTGAAGCCCTGTGCACCATTGAATTGAACCCCGCTAATTTGTGCGTACTGGGGTGATTAGACTGATTGTCGATTGCATGCGAGGTTTGTGTGGCTTTCCGGAATATGGAATATGAAAGCTCGTTGTCTTTACGTTCAACAGTTATGTTGTGATAATTTATTTTTCGGTCTGTTTCGGATTCCTTAGTGAATCTGATTGAGTGGTGTAGGCTATTAATGGATTGGAGAATTGTTTCTTCGCTTGTTAGTTCAGTATCGTAGATGCAAATTACATCATCTACGTATATTTTCCATATTACTATTCCCTTTGTTGAAGTCTTTTCTAAGAACGCATTTTCTAGTGCATTAATGAAGATGTCAGCGATTAACCCGCTTAGTGGCGATCCCATCGCTAGAGGCCTTCTCTCTGTGTATACATTTTATTGTCGAATTGAAACACGTTTTGGCTGAGAACAGCCGTCAGTAATCTCACAATCTCTTCAGTTTCTTTTGCCGAATTGTTGGATTTTAAGTTGTTTTCGATAGTGGTGATTGCTTCAATAATCGGAATATTGGTGTACATGTTAATCGAAGGATACTAGCCTCAAGTTAGGTTTCATCTGTAGGTTGTTCAATGCTGTTACTAGTTCTGTTGTGTTCTTTACAGAGTTGTTTTTGTCGTTGGAAAGACGGCATTTTAAGATTTTTAGTAACTCTTTATTGATTTTGTAATTAGGGGCATTCCTACAATTGACTATTGGTCTCATTGGGCACTCCTTTTTGTGTATTTTTGGTTGTCCCCTCAATGACGGTATTTTCGTGTTCATGTTGATTAGTTTAGATTTTTCGGCTTTGGTCAGTATGTATTCTGTTTTTTAGCGCACTTTTTATTTGTTTTTGGAATTTGTTGGTGGGGTCTTTTGTTAATTCCTTGATTTCGTTGCTGTTTAAGAATTCGACTGGTTTTTTTTTCTTCAATGTATTCTGTTTTGTTCAAAATTACTGTAGTGTTTCTCTTATCTGCTTTTGTGATGATTAAGTCATGTTCTTTTATTTTTTGTTTCAATGACTTGATTTCTTTGAGTTGTTTTGAATGGTATTGCTATCGCCCTCTCGTTTGAGTTTTTCTATTTTTGCTTCGTTGGTGGCAAGATTTTTGGTTAATTCCCGTCTTCTGCTGGGAGCTTGTGACTGGCTATCTCAATATCTGTGATTAACTGTTTTATATTGTGGTTCGTGTGTGCGACTGTGCAGTTGTATTTCAAACCTTTGTATAACATATTCATTTCATCTTGAGTAAAGGTTACGTTCGTTCTATTGTTTACCCTGCTGTGGAAATTGAATTCATTGTTAGTGTTGATCATTAGATTGATTGTTCTGTGTTTCTCGTAGTTTTCTTAATTAATTTTCTAGCGTTTCGTGCTTCCTCGTTGCTCTGATTTTGATGGTGTCACGAATGTGCTCAGTGAAGCTGTCTCATTGGGATACGCGCCAGAAGTTACTTAGATGCAATTGAATGTCTTATAATTTATTTTTTTTTGCTTTCTTATGTATGCAAATCTTGATTCCTTTTTTATCCAAAGCGCTTTGGCTTGTTTAGTTGAAATGATCGAGGTTGGTGTGTTCGGTACGGTTTTAATTAATACGTATTTAGGGGTGAGATTTAGTTCCATACACTTTTTGTTGAACCAAATTGACTTGTCTAAGTTCATGAGTTTAAGCCTGAGTGATTTGAATCTCTTGGCTTCACGATTTGCCTGACTGGCCGTGAACATTGTGGGGTTTGAAGCCATTTTTTCAGTGTTGCCTTATTAAACAAGAGTTTGGTGCTTTTCAGTCCGTCAACACGAAAGTACCCAAAAAAAGCTGGGTTATGCCATAATCCTGAAATAAATTACATGAGATTAATAAATACACTAGGATGACCAGTTTCGATCGTCAAGCGATCATCATCAGATCCATTACACTTAGGCTATAAAATCTAGGTTTGAAAATACAGGTGAAAATATTTACAATATGTACAATTATTTAGTTGCAGTATTGGTACTGCAACTGTCGGTGTATGCTTAATGCAGTATATATACTGACCGGCACGAAAAACGCAACACCCAATAAATGATGTGAAATTGTGTAATTTATCTATTTAATCAAAGTGAAGCACTTTAACCTATTTTTTTAGACGGGGTATGTTATTGGTGTTGCTTTGCAAGCAAACAATGAAGTGTTGATTGTTGATTGCACTAGCCTCAATTGATTTTTCCCGCGCAACCTGGAAAACACATCACTGGATGTAACCCAATAATGTGTTCCCGCTCCTATAGGGCTTAGTGTTGTACTTTCGATTGTTCCCTTTTCCATCACATGTGTTTGTGGGATCGTTCTGTGATTGTCGTAATTAACTTTCTGGAGCAAACATGCCCTTAAGCCCTGAACAAGCTGCAAAAGTTGTTGCTTTGGTGGAAGATGGTCGCAGCATGCATTACATTGCAGAAGTGTTGAGGATTACAGCTTCCACGATTTCCAGAACCGTACGAAGGTACAGGGAAACTGGACCAGGATCAGGCCCGAGAAGAACAAAATCGAAGAGAGATGTCCACTTCTTACAACTTCAAGTTCTTCACGACCGTCACTCCACCGCCATTGAAGCACGAAACCGACTCCACCAAGTTCGAGGGGTCGATGCTAGTGAGAGAACCGTCCGAAGAAGATTGGAAGAAGCCAATCTTCAATCCAGAAGACCAGTTACAGACCCAGAACCTACCAGAGAACATCGCACAGCTAGACTACGTTTTGCAAGGGAACATCATGGCTGGACAGTACAACAATGGGAACAAGTGTTGTTCGCCGATGTGTCAGGGTTTGGCCTCCGATCACCTGACGGAAGAGAGAGGGTCTGTAGAAGGCCAGAGGAAAGGCATTCCCCTTGCACATTCTCATCCAGGACGCCATTTCAGGGTGGTTGTGTGATGGTGTGAGCAGGAATCAGTATGGCTGCAAGGACGTATTTGGTCTTCGTGGCGAATGGGAGCCTCACTGCACATCGGTATGTGGAGGAAATCCTTCTGGAGCATGTTGTGCCTTTCGCTCCATTTATTGGTGATGATTTCACACTAATGCAAGACAATGCACGCCCACATGTCAAGAAAGTTCTTGGGTGAAGCAGGGATTCATGCTATGGCTTGGCCTGCTCGAAGCCCTGATTTGAATCCTCTTGAGCACGTTTGAGACCCGCTGGGGAGAAGAGCCCGTCAGTGCTATCCAGAGACCCTACAGGACCTACGGAATGTCCTCCTGGAAGAATGGGAGATGATTCCTCAACAGGACATTACAGCATTAATCAGGAGCATCCCTGAAAGGTTGAATGCCGTCATTGGTACAAGAGGTGGCAAAACACGCTTTTAAAGATGCGAACAGAGGTCTCCGAGATCATCTCCGAGGTCTGTGAAGTAATATGTGAAGTGTATAAATCAAAACAGAAGTGAGGACCTTTAGGACCTTACTCAAAATTTCCCGCTCTTTTAGCGCTCTTTTCTTGAAGTGTGCATCACTGGCTTAATTTTTAAATTTGTGTATAATCATCTTTTATTTTCCATTGTTAGACACCTACATGGGATCGTACTACAATATTTCATCATCATATAGTAGTTTAGTGTTACGAAAGTGTCATAAATTTGAAATAAATTTCAGTTTTTGTAAGAAATTGAAGTGTTGCGTTTTTCGTGCCGGTCAGTGTATGATGTTAGGTGAAATGCTAAATGGTGATAGATATCCGGAGTTTGTATAAGGTGCGTTCAAAAAGTAACGAGCCAGACGCTGTAATGCGCAAACCGGTAACGACATGGGCTAATCGTGGCGTGTGTAACGAGGTGTGGTTCCGACCAGAGCGGGGAAGGTCACAGTCCGTCGCTAGAGGGCACGCGTGCACGTCACGTGACGATACAAAGCGAGCAGCAGCATGCATCAATCGTCCAACGCTGCCAGTCGCATTGCAAACTGTAACATGGAGGCGTCATACGAAGAGCACAGAGGTGATGTTCGGTTTCTGACAGCGAAAGGAGTAGGGGGAACGGGCATTCATCGCCGAATATCACAAGTGTACGGCGAACACTGCATGTCCCTTGCAAGGGTCAAGGCGTGACACAAGCGCTTCAGGGAAGGACGGGTGTCGTTAACCGATGATGCCCGGTCTGGGGCACCCCCCCCCCCCCCTGCATTACCGATGACAACGTCCAGCTGGTTGATGCACTCATTACCCAGGACCACCGAGTGACAGTGAACGCCATAGCCGCCGTGGTAGGATTGAGCGTCGGAAGTGTGCACACCATCATGAAGGAACGACTGCACTTGCGGAAAGTATGTGCCCAATGGGTGTCCCACAGTCTTCAACCACTCCAGGAAGCAGTAGAATGGCCTACTGTCTTGGTCTTGGTTGGACGATTGATGCATGCTGCTGCTCGCTTTGTATCGTCACGTGACGTGCACGCGTGCCCTCTAGCGATGGGCTGTGACCTTTCACGCTCTGGTCGGAACCGCACTTCGTTACACACGCCACGATTAGCCCATGTCGTCACCGGTTTGCGCATTACAGCCTCCGGCTCGTTACTTTTTGAACGCACCTTATATATTTGGAGTGATTATATGGTTGTAAAAAATCAACTATGGTTAAACTGTAATATTACAGGCTACTACTTATCTGGTTGTCTTCCTACTGGAGCTACGCGCAGTTTTGTGCTCACTGTTACTCAGGTGTGGTCGACTGAGATGGGCTGTTATCTCAACGGCACTGGTTTTTCCCTTTCTCCCCCCTGTTCATATGTGCTGTGCGGAGTCAGTGCGATGTGTTTATGTGGGGTGTTGCCAACCTAGATAAGATGTATGTTATTGAATGAGGTGGTCTACAACTATAATAATAATAATAATAATATCGTATGGCCTCGGATGTCAGGTGCAAGCTTTGTAATTTGACACCCAGAGGGTAGCTTGCATGTCGAATTTCGTTGTTCCTTGAATCACTAAGTCAAGGAGGTTAGATATCTAAGCTCCTTGAACACTACAGCGCTTTCTATTAAAAGACCGTGGATCATTCCCCGCCACGCATGGACCATAAGCTATTCAAACTAACCGCTGCCCGGTCCTTTGAGGACGTCCCGGCACCTTTAATACTGCCGCGAATACGGGCCTTGGTTTATTGCAGAAGAAAAGTACATCGTACACCTGATCCAGATAACATTTACCTATTACCAAGTCATTGTAAATATTTTCACCAGTATTTTCAAACATAGACATTATAGCCTAAGTGTAATGGATCTGATGACGATCGCTTGACGATCGAAACTGGTCATCCTAGTATATTTATTAATCTCATGTAATTTATTTCAGGTTTATGGCATAACCCAGCTTTTTTGGGTACATTCGTGTTGACCGACTGAAAAGCACTACTCTTATAAATCAATAAGATCAACATTATTTGACTGCAACATAAGAAAGTATACTCCTAGAAGTAATCCAATCAGTGGTATTTCATCAGTCGTACCCATTCTCGAGGGACACTCACCCATACTTCCCACATAAGGCACAGGACTGACATGAGAACACAGAAGAGAAAATATTTTACCTTGTCAAAGTAACAAATGGAGGGTTATATGTAGGGAAGTTTGAAAAGCAAGATACATGTGTATATAGATGTATTCCTTTTATCAAAATGGCTCTCGTGTAGTGTCCGTTGTCCGTTTCAAAAGTGCGTTATTTTTCTTAGTAGCGCCCTGAAAATGGTTTCTACTTACTGTGCCACGTTATTAAAGACAACTGCCATTACAAACACCACGTTCACACTTTCGAAATAAGGAAATTGTCAACATTAACTTTCAAGTAATAAACTTATCAAAAAGCACGTCGCCATGTTTGCTGCCAACTTCACTTCCCCGGCGACTCTCTGGACGAAAAGATTGGTGAAAATTACTGATTGTACTACTAGGCAAAACCATTGGCCTGGATAAAAATTATTGATGCTCGACTACCCCCACTGTGCGTGACAAAAACAAGGGGTGTTTATATTAGCCAAACGCGGCCCTCAGGGCGAAAACCATTGGTCTGGATGAAAATAATGGTCTGGAAACAATAATGTTGGCACTCTGACAAAATGCAGTAACACCCTCTAGCGATAAAATAATCAACTCCTGTATATTAGTAACATTGGCCATTTGTATAGAACATTTTTTTAGGATTTTAATGGCGGCGGGCAACGGACACTACACGAGTTCCATCAAAATACTTCTGTATATATAATGCAGAACAATATTATCGTGGAGAAAGGTTTTATAAATCTCCCACCTCTCAGCTCCAAACTCCAGACTGAGGAAATACTTTATCCCTTTCTACAATCTGTCATATAAATCAGAGAGTAAACTGAATCTCTTAAACTTGCAATACACGACTTCAATTCATTCTATATTTTAAAATTCTCATATTCGCTATCATGATATACTGTAACGTAGCAGCTTTAATATTTCACAGTGTAGAATTTATTAACTATGGCACTTAGCAGAGGGTATGGATGTATTACTATTTTCTATGACTGGAAATTCGTGAGCTGAAACTTGTGTAGATATTCTCTCTGTCTTCAAAACTGACAACTTCTCCCGTTGTAGACTACTATGAAGTCTTGCTTTTCAGTCGTTCAAAATGAGTGTGCCCAAATTCAAATTGTAATGTGCGTTATTCCCAGGGCAAGTTTTTCCCCGTTAATAACGATAAACGCGAAATGTGTAGGGGGGTAAGGGGGGTTTAAACGAGTGACACTAGCCACTCGGCTACGCTGAACTCTCATGTATATTTCATGAAACCATGGGCATGCGACATGTCGTTGGACTCGGGCTGACGTGCTCTTTCCTATGGACATCTCGTTATATTTTTCAACAAATTTTCAAAATGTTTGTTTTTGAAAGTAGGTGATAGTTTGAAAACCGAACATGATAGAACGTTGTGCCATGGTTCAAACGAATGGCGTTTATGTCCTTTATTTTTTATAATAAAACTTTTTTATTTTTGTCATTTTTGAAAACACTCAAATTTTGAAATTCCTATATTTTGGAAACTAACAAGTTTACAAAAAAAGTTTGTTTGACATAAATGAAAGGTCCCTACCCCCTCTACCCCCAAAATAAATCTGAAGTCTCTAGGATAAAAACTTGTAGTGCTAGATTGGGGGTTCTGCTACACAGCCTACTTTCCTACGAACTTTGCCGATATCTCCCGAACGCATGATCGGATTTTAACGAACGAGGTGTTGTTGGCGTTGGGGTGACGTCCTCTTTGCTAAGAAAGTGTGTTAGTATTTTTAATTATTTTTTTTAATGTTGGTTTTGAAATTGGCGCTATTTTGGAAACGGTGAATTTTAGAAAAAGGTTCGTTTGACGTTAATGAAAGGTCCCTAGACCCTCACCCTCTAGGCAGAAACCAAGTTTCAAATCTGTAGGGCGAAAGAAAATGAATTTTGAAACAATGATGACTATTTTGGTAACTAGGAATTCTACAAAAACAATTGTTTGACATAAATGAATGGTATTTAGCCCCTCTACCCCAAAAATAAATTTCAAGTCGCTAGGACAAAAAAAAACTGTTAATAGGGGAGGGTATGAGTTCTGCTTACAGTCGCGTGCATGCTTGAATACGTATGGCTATGCTGCAAAAGGGTGAAGGAATAGTCGTATAGAAGCTTGCGTGGTATCGTTTGAATGGTATTTTTTCCGCTCTATTTGATGGTGAGGTTATTTTTTTAATGGAGTGGAATTTGGGAACTCGATTTTGGGGAAAACTTGGATTTTTGACATCTTACAGATATGAGGTGAACCAATCATGTTACAGACGTGTACGAAGTGTCCAAGAACTCGGGGTGACGTCCTATTTCCAATGTGATCGTTATAGTTTGAAAATAATAATAATTTTAAATTTTAAATAAAGAGTGTTTGTAGACAGAGAGAGACGATACCGCTGGGCATGTGTTACAACGAGACTATCACTGGCCATGGTGAATACAGGAAATGGCTATTTCGAGGGGGCGACAGAGCGAGGGGTCGCTTTTTCCGATATTTTTCCTATGACGAACGAATGAAGGCGAATAATTGAAAATGAGTGAAGCGTGCTAAGATTGTTATACCCCTGAAGGGGGATCTTTAACATGCTAGTAAACGGTAATAAGCGAGACCGCTGTCTGGCACAGCAAATGGTTGTAGAATATGGAAACCTATAACATTCGCTCGGCCAAGTCATGCGCATGTACGCAAAGAGCCAAAACGGTAAGGTCATTGGCCTGAGATGTTATAAACTAAATATTGAACTGGGTGAAGTGACTTGTTAATGTATGTGGTTAACATGATCATGTATTGAGGATGGCAGCTTGCTTGTAATTATTATTACAGTAAAATGTTTAAGAATAATAATAATAAGACACACAAGTTTTCAATGCTAACACACATAGTCCTGCTTGCTGGACACTGAATACAGCGGCTTGGCGGTTTGGTGACAGCAACTGCTGATAAGACAGAAATGTCTACGTGGGCAGGAAGTGCGATATCAGCTTACTTGCCTGGTAGAGGCTAGCAGTTCTGGCGTTTAAACAGCCGCCATGTTGGTTCTTATGCAGTAGTAATACCAATGTATAAGAGGCAGCCATTTTGGTTCTTTATTAAAAACATGAAACTAGTATAAGGTATATAAACCTTATCGCGCTTGAAGAATGTGGGGAGACGTGGGAACATGTGAGAGACAAACAGTTCAAGGTCAAAACGCTGAGAAAATGCAACTCTCTCTGTTGCTACACAGACTGATAAGGATTGCGTTAGTGATGCACTTGCCATTTTAGCAAACGGACGTATACAGTAAAGCTCTTAACTGAACCTAGTAATAAAATCCTTTTGTTTTCGGTAAGTACCTATGAATGATTATTTTAATGATGTCATGCTAATGAACCTTAAATTTGTAGTTATTGGTAAGGTAATTAATGATTTATTTATTTGTTTGTTTGCAGATAGCCGGTACAGCTGTCATGTCTGAGAGAGAGACCATTCCACTTTTGAGCCAACTAGAAGAAAACAGCAACAAGCCAGTACAAGTCAAGGTGAGATTTTTTAAACTAACTTGTTTCATTTTTGTTTGATATTTTATTTTTATGAAATGCATGTATTAACCTGAATGTAGGTATTTATGGTGGTTTATTTTATTTATTTTTTAGAAACTTGGAAAGAAAAGCTCTACCGCTGTAGCAGTCACTAAAAACCCGAGACGCACTAGAGTGCAACCATTGTTTCCAGGCAGTGAACTATTGAAAACTTAGGTAAGCCTAACTTAAAATGCTATTCCATTTTATCGCTATTGAAACCCCTAGATAAAAAATTCATTACATGTTCATGACTGGGGCAATGATTGCTTTCTTGATTAATGACTATGTATTGGCAACCGGTAGAAGACCATATTGGTTGTTAACCGGGAAAAGTACAAGGCCATATTGGATTTTCTAAAAACAAAAATTTAAATTCAACTGATGGGTGGTTCCCTAGGGACTCAACGAATATCCATAGGGTTGAACAAGATAATCTGAACAAAACGACATGGCATTCATTTTTTGTTTGTTTGTTTATATATTGGTTCAAGGGGGATGTAAATGACTGCAGCTTTATAAAAAGAAAATAAGTAGATGGGAAACTGTTAGTACCGACATACAGTTTATTATTAAATATTTTTTGATGTTGTTTTCATTTAATGCCAATTAACGTTAACGTTTTATTTACAAGTATTGATTGATTGATTGAGTGATGGGTTATTTAGTTTGTTTTTAGGTGTGGTCATGCGCCATTAACGTAGTGAACAGACAGTGAACAAGCATACATTGTGCTTTAAAATACTCTGTGATATTGTGCAACGTTAATAACTTGCAATAAAAAAAAGTTTTATTATAACACATGGCGTTAGTACCAAATACAACAAGTGAGCAAGTCGGTTTACCACGTGGGTTAAATTTAAAATCAGAAAACGATCGTTGGTTAAGATTTGAATGGCCTGTAGGCTTTTTGTCGGCACATAAACTTGCTGGAGCTGGTTTCTATTACTTGAGCCGAGAAGATGTTGTTCGCTGTGTGTTTTGTCTTATTGAACTTTCACACTGGGAAGAAGGGGATGATCCCTTTAGAGACCATTTGCGATGGTCTCCTTGTTGCCCTTACATGCTTGGAAAACAAGGGGGTAACATACCAGTGTATCCATTTTACCGAACCACAAGGCCATTGACCCCTAATTACGTTGCTGAATCACAAATAAATAATATTAATGAAGTATTACCAGCCAACGGTAGTGTCGATATATGCGGTCCATGTGCCATAGACAGTGTTGAATTGGCATGTGCTTTTGAAAAATTGGGAGTTTGCAAGACTAAAGCACTAGCACACCCCGAGTACAGCTCTGCTGAAAAACGTTTAGAATCTTATAAAAAAGTTTGGCCATTAATATTAAAACACCTTACAAAACAGCTAAGTGAAGCTGGATTATTTTATATTGGTGAAGTGGATAAAACAAGATGTTTTCATTGTGGATTTGCTTTAAAGGATTGGCAAATAACTGATGAACCTTTTGTGGAACACGCTCGTTGGTTACCTAACTGTAGATACATGGTGTTGCTTAAAGGTCAGGAATTTGTGAACACTATTCGTAAAGAAAACGTAATTGCTGCACAAAACATGAAAGTGCCTTTAGAGCTAGAACACGCGGAGCAAATACATGAGGCTGAAAAAAAGAGATGTGTCTCACCAATGGATACAAAAGTGTGACCAACAATTATGTAAAATTTGTTATCAAGAACTAGGTGTTGTATTTTTGCCTTGTGGACACTTGATAGCCTGTGTCAAGTGTGCATTAGCGCTTAACACTTGTGCTATGTGCAGAAAAGTAGTATCTGCTACAGTTAGGGCATTTGTTGCATAAATAGTATAATTTATTAGCAATGCATAGTGCACAATACCTATATCCACATTATTATTACAAGCTGTTATAGAGTGTAATAGATATGCTTTTGTTTTGTTTATAGACTACTACAATGAATGTCCTGAAAGCAGTGGGACAAGCATGTGGCTTAGAGACAAAAAAAAACTCAGCGAATTGCCAACGCATATTCCATTCCGCATTATCAAGATTCGGAAATTGAAAACAGCATATGGTGATCGTGTGCTTTGTGTATGTGAACATTTTGAGACATTTCTGCCTACACGGTTTAATGATATGTCGGAGAGTGTTTTTGATGAAGTGAATAATGCTGTACAACCTGTACACTTAATTTATGAAGGTTTTAACAACAATGGGGGCATGGTTCGTTTTAATTAAATAAAAAATTAAAACATTTGAAATAATAATGGAAAATATAAGTGTTGACAATAGACTGAAAGAAAAATGTGTATAGAATAATAATAATAATAATGATTTTAGTTTTTATTATTGTCTTAAAAAATATTATCATGAAACCAAAACAAGTGTATATAAAGTATGTAAATAAATGTAAATGATGGTACAATGTTGTTTTATTTTATACAAAGTTAGAATATTTAACATTGCAGAGTATACATGATTATGACAATAAATGCACACTGAACACAACTCTTTCTCTGTTTACGATAGTCTGTTATAGTTTTAAACACAAGTCTTGTTGTAGATCTTTTTATAGCAATGTCCATTCACTGTTGTTTTCTAAAACTGGGGAGCGGGAATGGTTTTATAGGCATAAAAACCTTATTGTTATTACTATTTAGTCATTTTGATCCTCTTACAATACTACCTTTTGCATATCAAGAGCAGATGACCTAGCTGTTCCACTCCTTAAAACGACGACGACGACGACAACAACACTACCTCTTGCATAGTTTGTGATGTTGATGGCTCTTGCGACGTGGAAGATGGATTAAACATAACTTTTAGAACAGGGGTTAAACGTTGCTCATTAAACAATCCACTATTTTGAGTAGCAATATGGTTTTCTTGATTTTTTGTCGACAGCAACTGTGTTTCATGCAGTACACCACATTGATGATCACTGACACTTAAAGCCTCACTATTTTTACTTTTTAGGCCACCATGACAATGTTTGGAACGTTGTTTTGAACAACACCAAGTAACAGTTCCATTTTTATTGGTTCGTTTTGCAATATATGAATATCCTTTATAGTATGCATAAGGCTTACCATACCTAGTCACTGATACTTCCATGTCAACTGTCAAGAATAGACTAAGCTCTAGGAAAGTCAACTTGGTAATAAGAATAATAGTTTAATGTGAGAGCAAATATGGATCCAAAGAGTTGAGGTAAAAGTGGTAGCAAATAAGCAAATATAAGAACTAAGAGTGGGGAAAAAGTGGTAGCAAAGTGGTAGAGCCATTACACAATAATTTCAGCACGACGAAGCTCTTGTTCAATTTCTAGAATTTCCCAATCGTGACCGGTATGCCCAGCTTGTTGTAAAGCATGCAGGTGCCGAAGCCGTTGAATTAGCTTACTGGGTTTGTTCCAGTATACAAATTTAACAAATGACTTTTTAGGTGTAAACAAAGCATTACCATTATTATTATAATCATCATCACTATGATCACTATTACTATATATTCCCTTTTGATCCTCTTGCAATACCATTTCATTTATAGTCTGTGTTGACTTTGATAGTGTTGAAGGTTTCTTGGACGTTGACAACTGTCCTAACATGACCTTTTCAGGACATGATAAGTAATTTTCAACAAACACTGCACTATTTTGAGCAACAATATATTTTTCTTGAACTTGCCTTTTTACTTTGGTTAGAGTATTTTGCCCATTTAAATGTGTATTAATTTGAGATTCACAATAATGCTCGTTTGAAGTAAGTACGTTGGAGTCTTTTGTCTTAATCATTCCTGGACACTTTTTAGATCGTTGTTTTGAACATCGCCAAATAACAGTTCCATTTTATTGTTGTTGTTTTTTACAATATATGTATATCCTTTATAGTAGACACATGGCTTACCATGGCTGGTTGTTGAGACTTCCATATTAACTAATAGACATGAATTAAATTTTAGTAAAGTCACTTTAGTAATAATAACAGTAAAAATAAATAAAGTGGATTGATATTTTTGAAAGATGTTTTTTTTAAGTACCGGTAATGTAAAGAATAATTTTTTAGGCTACAAGCGATTTACACTCACTCCTCAATGCCAAAATTTATACTGAACACAAATTTATAGAGATTGTAATTTTTATTCACTGTGATTCACAGTAGCCACGGTTAGTAGGAGCGGTTTATACTGGGTGCGTTTTATAGCATGGTAAATTTATAGTATGTACGATTAGTAGACACGTTTGATACTGGGGTGTGTTTTATACTGATTATGATTCATACTCAGCGCTATTTTTACTGAAAGGGATTTCACAGAGCGTAATTGATAAAAGACGTTATTTGTACTGAATGCGATTGGTAGTAGGCGCGATTGGTAGTAGGACAACAATTGCAACAGCCGGGTATCTACAGAGTTCCCTGTACGTGTGGCAGGGTTTACATCGGGCAGTCTTCGAGTACAATATGCACTCGCATTAAGGAACATAAAAGATGTATCAGGCTCATTCAACCTGATAAATCAGCTGTTGCTGGTCATGCATTAACACCTGGCCATGATGTCATGTTCCAAGGAGTGGATGTTATTGCCCGTATAAAGCAATATCGTCCCAGAATCATCAGGGAGGCGGTTGAAATACGTAAACACCCAGATCATTTCAACCGTGACACCGGCTACAATAATAGTGAATCCTGGCTACCTATTATCAGAACCCTGAGAAAGTAATAGCCTACACTGCTGCTTTTCGTTGTCGGGGCTATAATGGCGTCCATCTTTGGGCACCTATTATATGTTTTTTGTTGCTTTCTCTTAGCAATCATTTGTCGTATTTCAGATTATTCCTGACGAAGAAAGACATGGCTTGTTTCGAAACACGTATTTTAATATAATAAAACACGGCATAAGCCCAAAATTCACCATTATGAATAGTATCAGAGCCCCTGAAAGTCTAAATGATAATATTGATGGTATTGTCGCTTGTTGTAATGTAAATCATGAAAGCCTTCGTTAAAATCTTCATTTTTACGATAAAAACAATATTTTTGCGGGGAAAACGAAACAAAATTGCATTTTTACGATGACAACGAAACGAAAAAAGATATTTCTGTAAAACAAAATAAGCATTATATTTGTTTTGAAGATGATAGAAAGGGACATTCATACGAAAAGCTTATTATTCTCTTTGAAGAGATTGTGAACTGCAGATCCATCGGCAACTGCGTTGTCTCCAGTTCGTTCTGCAGGTATATAAGTGATAGTAAAAATGAATAATAATGAGCTAATTAAAAATGGTGCGTTTCTAATCGTTTTGCAACAGAACCCGTTAAGCCCCGACCATGTTTACACAATACGTGAGGTGGGGTACTGCTGAAATTCCAATAAAACACTACATTTCTGAGAAGTTCAGAAATACTCCTTGTAAATACTTGAAGTTTGCTAAGTGATCAGTTTATTCCCGTCTTCTGGTCGAGATGGGGAGGAATCGTGAAATGAATGTCGGCTCTCGGGCTATCGAATTCTAGAAACTAAGTTCCGTGAAAAGTACTAATGAAAAATCCACAGCCTGCTTCCAGTCTCCGACCGGGTCAGGAATGGAATGAATGAAGCCGCCATCTAGCGACGAGGATATGAACCGTGCCGGCTGCCGAGGCCTGACGCACTCCTCTGGGGCAATGATTAAATGAATGACAGATGAAATGAAATGATAGTGGAGAGTGTTGCTGGAATGAAAGTTTGACAGGGAAAACCGGAGTACCCGGAGAAAAACCTGTCTGCCTCCGTTTTGTCCAGCACAGATCTCACATGGAGTGACCGGGATTTGAACCACGGACCCAGCGGCGAGAGGCCGGCGTGCTGCCGCCTAAGCCACGAAGGCTTTGAAAAGTACTAATAAAATGTGCAAATATTGCAATACAAGAGTTGAGTGGAAAATGCGGGATTCATGTGAAAAACACATTCAAAGTAAAGGGCATTTAAATCGTGTTCAGCTAATGAGTGCACAGGATTCTCCTCAGAAAAGACAGTGAAACATTGAGGAAAGCCTCCAAGCACAGAACACGAATTTTCCCAATGAATGTGCGGGGTACAAAGTATAAATATGTAAATACACTCATGGAAAAAATTACATGTATTAGTTACCGGCAGGTATCACTATTAAACGGGACAATTTAGGATTACGCGTTTCGACCCGCAAGTGGCCATTATCAGATCCTCAACACTGTGATGAGGTTTAAAATTTGCACTAATATTATTGCAGCTAGTTTTCGGTGTTTATAATACGATTTGCAGTTTGAATCTCGTAATTCGTTAGGTTTGTTTTGTCTTATAAGTTTTCATGAATTACGTGAGCAAAGGTGTATATGCACGTGTATACAATTTAGAATAACACAAAGTAATAATAAATCAATTAATTAATAAATTTAGCATGAACTAGAAAACTCTTATTTGTAATGTTTACTTATCTTAGTGTTGACTTGTCGCCCAGCTCACAGCCACTGCTGAGGTGAGCTCGGGGCATATCTTAGTTTCCATAGCAGCATTCGCGACATCTGTTATCGGGAGTTGTAACTGAGGTTGGAATGAATTATCGTTGTAACTGAACCGAACTGACCGGTTGGAATGACCAGTTCATGAAATGGACTGAAAATGTCAATTTTCAATTTACTTTTTATTTATTAATAGAACTCATTGACAGTAAGTTCCCAAAGTTTCAGTAATAAAATCGCATCCGAAGTGCCTGAAAAATAAATGAATGTGTAGCGCGACCTTCCCGCCACGCCCTCGTTTTGAAGTAACTCTTAGATACTAGCACAGTCAACAACGATTCCGTGGATTACATTCAAGCAAAATTGCGCGGGATACATCTAGGAGGCCATGATATATACTCTATGGTTTCTACAGATCACCTGCGACTCTGTGCCGTATCTTAGAAACCATAACAATCAATCAGCTGCTTGGTTTAGCCTATAAAGAAACCATTCTTGTTTTGCCTTGTGCTACAGACGGCGATTTACGAAAGTATTTCATTTGTTCATCATTCAATAATGCCACGGCCACGTAGATTGTACAGAATAACGGATATGCAGCGTTTGCAGAAGCTGCTGAATGCTAGAAGCTGCATTATGTCAAGACCATCAGACAGAACCTATCCAGTGTCTGTCTGTTAGGTAGTCAGCCCGAAGGCTGGTTGGATCCTCAAAAGCACCGCCGTTACGTTATGTGAGTAGATACCCACAAAAACCCAAGGCAGCGTAAGTGAAATGAAAAGTGCTGAATGGGCTACATATTTCTACATGGTGTCAACAGATAAACATCTCATTCACTATCTGTGTCACATTAGCTGGTGTAAATATTTACAGGCTCAGAGGGATAATATCCCTTACTTTCACAAGGAGAGGCTTCCAAATTGTATCCTGGATGTTGTCAAGCCCACTTACAGGTTTCTTACCTTCTCAAAAAGTGTGTTCATGGCAAAACTCAGAATCCAAATGAGTCTCTAAATTCACTCATATGGAAACGATGCCCCAAAACCACATTTTCTTCTGCTACAGTTGTCAGAATTGCTACTAATGATGCAGTCATTGTATTCAATGACGGGAATGTAGGGAGATTGAAGGTATTAGAGAAAATGGGCTTTAAGATAGGAGGTTTCACTCAAGACCTCTTGATAAAAATAGATTTACAGTGCCTCTCTGCGGCTGAAAAGTCAGTTGAAGACCTGTTCAAGGAGAGGAGGCAGAAAACAAGAAGCAAAAAGAGAAGCCTTGAAGGGAAAGAGGACCCTGAGTACAGTTATGGGGCCTTTTAGTTAGGTAACAGAAGAAAAAAACGTTATGTCGAACTTTAAATTGCTTTTCCTGAAAATTATATTTTTCAATGTTTATGTACCCTTTTCTCAGGATCTAAAAAGCTAGGATTATGAAATTTTGTACTTTTATTTCTATAAACATAATAAATGTTCTCTCATGAGAAAATGTTAAAATTCTGTGTATAAGCTGAGATATGGGGCATAGTGCTTGGAATTTTGGGTGGATTTTATATTAAACGTACATAATTACAATTTAAAAATTATTAAAATTCTCGTATTAGATCCAAAAAATCTCAAGATAAAGCTTACTATATGCAAAGAGATTAAATACAGAAAGTTTTGTAGAAATCTGTTGAAAAGTTTCTGAAGAAAAAGGAACATTTATGATACTTTGAAAAACAAATTAAAATTCTCTTAAAAAAAGTTAATGTTGAAATTATAACCTAGGAACTTAACAGTATATTCTCTAACTTAATATAAAGCATGGTACAAAATTACATTTTCATAGCTTCGAAATTGTGGATTTGGTGCATCTTTTAAATAGTATGTGTTTTTCATGAACGTCCCCCCTTAAGAAAAATGTAAGCTGTGGATTCTGTAACTGTTTTCATTACTATCGCGGGTCATTTAAGCCGTCAGACACAACAAAGGCATCTGCCCAGTTTGGTTGCCACCCGGTCTATAGAGCATCCAGAGTTAAAATGGCACCGAAGCTTATGCATAGCAAACTTCCGGTCCACGAATCTCCATTTGATTTTCATTGGCAATGAATAGACCGTTATTATTTTTTATTTCGGATTGTGGTTTTGTTTTTACGTGTTCAACTTATGAAATAATAACTACTGTCGACCAAATATTATGTGCACTCGAGTTTGAAGGTTGTTTGTGAAGTAACCAATAGACCTACATAAAATCCAATAACATCATCATTTTCGTCGTTCTATTTTACGTTAGTTCTTCTAGGTTTGTATTTTTAATTTATATTTTAATATTTTTTATCGCAGTTGAAACAAAACAAGTGCCTGTTTTTAAGCGTGTTACAACCATGCGTCACATTTAAGATTTATTATCTCAACAACCTGTCATCAGATCGAATCCAAATTTTAAAACACAATATACATTGGAGTGTTTTATAACTGGTTTATTAATTTCGAAATTTTGTGTGCACAAGAAACAAAGTTGTTTTCATTTTTGTAAGGTAACTCTTTCTCGGCTCGGGGTGGTTGGAAAATGTAGTTCTTGGTTGCGTTGTAATCCGTATACATCAAAAGGTTATACTGTATGACTGTGAAATACGTAAATTAATTCACTTATTTATTATCGGGTTGTATTTGTACGGGGAAATAAGACATGGTTCAGCAGCTAGCCGATACGGTGAAAACTGTACAGCGTTGCCCATCTTGCGTGATGGCGCGCCACACTCGGAAGTGATGGGCTCCATCCTTGCACCGCTGTACAGCTTTCTACGAATCGGCTAGCTGCGGGGCCATGTCTTATTGCCCCGTAGAAATACAAACCGATATAACATAAATTAATTAATTTACGTATTTCATAGTCATACAGCATAACCTTTTGATGTATAAGGATTACAACGCGATCAAGAACTACATTTTCCAACCACCCCGAGCCGAGAAAATGTTACCTTACAAAAATGATAACATTGTTTCTTGGACACACCAAATTTCGAAATTAATACACCAGTTATAAAACACTCCAATGCATATTGTGTTAAAATTTGGATTCGATCTGATGACGGGTTTTTGAGATAATAAATCTTGAATGTGACGCATGGTTGAAACACACTTAAAAACGGGCACTATTTGTGTTCCGATTGCGATAAAAAATATTAAAATATAAATTAAAAATTCCAAACCTACATGAACTAACGTAAATAGGACGAAAATGATGATGTTATTGGATTTTATGTAGGTTATTGGTTACTTCACAAACAACCTTCAAACTCGAATGCACATAATATTTCGGTCGACAGTAGAGGGTTGGCCATTCTTGAATATTCCAAACACAAGTGTATCATGAAAGAGTAGTTAGTAAAACTCCACAACAAAAAGAACCATAACAAACAGTTTGCCTAAAAAGTGTGCGATTTGCAAATTTCGAACGGCAGTGGTCTAATAAATATATCTTGGACTATTATTGTATTAAGTTGCGCCAATTAAATATGTTATACAGGATGTTTCAACAAGAGCGTGCAAAACGGATACCAGCAATCCGGGCTGCCACACTGAGCATATCGACATAGGGAACATGTGGTCTCCGAGGTCACCCAAAGGTGCTATGGACGTAAACATGCGTAACACGGATAAGGCATCCTGAGTAGTTAGTTATATTGCTTATTGACAGTACAATATGCTATTGGGCATAAAATGTAGGCGACCAATGTAGTGTTTGTGGTTCCTCTATCGTCCAGAGGTAGCGTGGTCATACAAATTCTCATACATCATTGCCGTGCTTGTATCGATGTTGGTGGCTGTCATGCTAAGCAACTTTTATGAATCTGTATACTCTGATACAATAACTCTAACCCGTCCATTGCAGCGTCGTCAGTTACAGTGCTACCTGCGTGATAATGCACACACTTACTGTGAATAAACAAATAACCGTGGAGGGACACCTTATTATGTTACCCATGTTTACACATTTACATCAGTGTACACATTTCCTGTCAACAAACATAAATAACTACTCAGCACATCTCAATTGATTGTATAACCACATGTTCCCTATGTCGGTATGCTCAGTGTGGCGGCCCGGATTGCTGGTATCCATTTTGCACGCTCTTACTGAAACTACTTTGGGGCAGATGACCTCGTAGTTCTGCCCCTTAAAAAACAATAAGTACTGAAACACCCTAACCGGTTGTTATATTATGCATTAACCTGACCCGTTCAAATGCTAAAATGAGACGAAACCTTCACGTTATTGGCTATACGCCGTACCGGTAACATTTACCAATAACTCATCCTTTCTTCTTTAAGGGAGGACGTAGGTAAAAAAAAACATGGCCGTAGATAAATGTCCATAACTTCTACATTTTTAGAGATATTTAGTTCATATTTTGTATGGTTATTGTCAACATGCTGCTTGATGTTGCATTGCATTTTTAACTCAATATTATCATACAATCATAATAGAAAAAAAAAATATTGTACCCTTCCTGAATATTTTAAGGTGCATTTTCTGCAGAACTACTGGGTATTTGTTTCTGATATTTTTATCACAGATTTAAAAAGGCTCAACTTAGAATCCTGTGCAACAGAATTTTGATCATCATCATCATCTTCATTTCCCGTTTCCAGCTTCCTGGGTCGGGTTGTGAATTAAGGACCTCCAACGTTTCCTGTCTCTCCACCACTCCTCTCCTGTTTTTAGTACTTCTTCAGGTTTTCCTCCTCTCTTCTCTACACACTCCCACACTGTATCTGCCCATCTCTTTCGGGGCCTTCCTCGTGGTCTCTTCCCTGTCATCTTTTCACAGAAAGTTTTCTTTGGTACTCTCTCCTCTCCCATTCTCATCATATGTCCATACCACTTTAACTTTGTTGTTTCTATCCTGTCCTGCAGCTTCAAGATTCCTGTCCTTTTTCTAATCTCTTCGTTTCTAACTCTATCTCTTCTGGTCTTGCCCTCTAAACCTCTAAGGAATTTCATCTCCGCGGCTTGTATTCTACTCTCCTCTCTTTTTGTAGTAGTCCACGCTCCAGCTGCATATGTTAGTATGGGTCTGTAGTAGGTTGAATATAATACATTTTTACATTTCTTTGGGACATCTCGGTTCCACAGAATACCCCTTATGCTCTGGTAAAAACTGTTCGCTTGTTGTATTCTCTTTCCAATTTCCTCAGTTATCCTTCCATCTTCTGTGATCACACTTCCCAAGTACTTGAAACTTTTAACCACTTCTAGAATTTTCCCATTCAATTCTATCTTTCCTCTTCCTTCCTTCCTTCCTCTTGACATTACCATTGTCTTGCTCTTCTCTGTGCTTACTTTCATCCCATATTTCTCTATTTCTTGATTCCATACATCTAGTTGTTTTTGTACTTCCTTTTCATCCTCGCCCCATATCACTATATCATCTGCAAACAGCATGGCCTTTGTTGCCTCTTGTCCCAATCTCTGTTTAACATTCTTGTGAATTTCATCCATGACTATGATGAATAGTAAGGGGGACAATACACTTCCCTGTCGGAGACCTGTTTCCACTTTAAACCATTCTGTTTTTCCTATACTGGTCTTCACGCTACTCACACAATATTTGTACATAGCTTTTAACATTTGGACATCAGCTCCGTTAACTCTCCTTTTCCTTAATACATTCCAAACCACCTGTCGAGGCACACTGTCGTACGCTTTCTCAATATCAATAAATGTCATCACCATGTCTTTTCCAAATTCCCATCTTTTCTCCATCATTTGCCTTAATGCAAAGATTAGGTCAAATGTTGATCTGTCTTTCCTAAAACCATACTGTTCTTCTTCCATCTCTCCTTCTATCTTCCTCCTCAGTCTGCCTTCCAGAACTCTCTCAAAGATCTTAGCTACATGAGCGATAAGAGTGATCCCTCTGTAGTTATTGCATTCCTTTTGTCACCTTTCTTAAAAATCGGGATAATTAATCCCTTTCCCCATTCTTCTGGAATCTCTTTCTTCTTCCAAATTATTCTAAACAATCTATACAACCACTGTACACCTATTGGTCCCGCTGCTTTTATCATTTCCGTGGACACCTCATCCACTCCTGCTGCTTTACCGCTCTTCATCTTCTGTATGGCTTCCTCTATTTCTAGCATAGTGATCTCCTTTTCTTGTTCTTCTTCTTCTTCCATTGTTTCTTCTTGTTCTTTTCCATCTTCCAGTTCAATGTATTTTACATTTAGTAGCTTTGAAAAGTATTCTTCCCATCTTTTTAATATATCATCTCTGTGATACAATATCAGTCCTGCTTCAGTTTTTACAAATTTTGTGTTTTCCCTACCTTTTACACTGTTTTTCACCAATCCATATAGAACCTTTTTACTTCCTTGGATATCCTCCTTCAAAGTTTCCGTGAAACCTTCCCAACTTTTCCTTTTTTCTTCTTGTACAATTTTTTGGCATGCCTTCTTTGCTTCTCTATATTTTTGCCATTTCTCTGCATTTTTACTGCCTATCCACTTCCTCCATGCCATTTGTTTTTCTTTAACAGCTTCCTTTACCCTGTTGTTCCACCAAGGAGTCTCCCTTTCCTTTTTCTTCCCTGATAGTCTTCCACAAGTGTTTACTGCACACTTCGCAAAACAATTTCTAAAACATGCCCATTCCTGTTCGACACTTTTTGCTTCGTCTTTGGGAATTTCCTTTTTCAAGCCTTCTTGGAACTTTTCCATTGCCTCTCTCTCTTTTAACTTCCACACCTTTATTTTTCTTTCCCTTTTCTCTGCAAGCTTTGTGATTTTCCCAAGCCTTAATTTGGCTATCACCACTTTATGGTCTCCTTCAAAATCTCCTCTTGGCATAGCTGTCACATCTACCAGTTGTCTACGTTTATCCTTTTCCACTAGGATAAGATCGATCATTGTTTTTGTCTTTCTGTCTCCCCATCCATACCTAGTTATTTTTTGGGAGTTATTTTTCCTAAACCATGTATTTCCAACAATTAATCCATTCCTTTTACAGAAATCTATTAACATTTCTTCTTCATCCCGATTTCCATAGCTAAATGGGCCAATTATCTCTTCTTTTCCCTGCCTATCTGTTCCCACATGTGCATTCATATCCCCCATTATTATAACCTCTTTGTCTTCTATACACTTTTCCAGTTCTTCTAAGAAATCCTCTAAACATTCATCTACCTTCCCTGTCTGGGGTGCGTAAATCTGTATAAAATCCTTTGTTCCACTCTCAAGTCCTAGTCTAATTTTCATCATTCTGTCATTAATTTGGTCTACTTTCTCAACATACTGCACTAAGTCTTCTCTCACTATTATTGCAACACCATTCATTGCCTTATTTCCTCCACTCCAATATATTCTATATCCCTTCCCCTTCTTGACTTCTTTCTCACCTTTTCCCTTCCATTTCGCTTCACTGACTCCCATCATTGCTATTTCCTTCTTTTCCATATAGTCCACCAATTCTTCTGTTTTGCCATTTAGGCTCATCACGTTTATGAAGGCGATGTTTGTGGTGTCTGGTAGCCTACTTCTCACAGTTCCCCCAGACCCCTGGGAACTGCGCGTCGCCTGCAGGGGACGCCCTAGCACTTTCCGAGGCCTCAATTCACACTCACTCATTTTATAGGCTATTAGTACGATGAGTTCGCCACACTCAAAGGCATTTTATGACCTACTGCCAGGTATTGTTCTAGGCCGATCCACTGGATAACAGACGCCTTTTGTAGCCGCTCCTCTGGAGTACAGACGCTACAGAATTCCCTCTTCCGCCATGGACGCCGTACCAAAGTCCATCCTCTCCGCCGCCGATACCGTTGGGGCTTCACCCATAACCCTGGGCTTGGGCCCTCCATATTTATGACCCCTGGAGAGAGGGTATCCCAGCATTTTAAAGCCCCCAGGAACCGGGCTGCCTGTTTGGTCCGCGGGTTGTATTGGGCATTTCAACCAGCCCTACAGAAGTAGGGGCCCCCTATCCGCCACCTGGGGACGCGCCCTCTAGGGGTTACAGGCTCCCCCGAGGGAGAATTTTGATATCTTTGTAAATTACTCAAATAAAAAATAAAAATTATTACAAAAAAATCTGCAAAAAAATGTTCTTATCCATATCATAACTTCTATAATAGGCCAAAAATTAAAATTCTGGTGCACAGGATTGTGCACAGTACTATTTAGAAGGAGACTACCAAGTTTAGTTGCTTTATATGCAGTAGTGTCTGAGAAAATGCACCTTATAAGTGAAAAAATGTCATTTTCGGGAAACTTAATTTGAAGTTTTATCTTCATATTACAATGCAATACCTAGAGCCGAAGAGTTCATAGCAGGCCATATCCATACTTCTCATCATCTTCTGCTTCTACTAGTTCCTTTGCTGCTAGTAAGTTTGTTTTGGCAACTTCTTCCAAGCAAATTAGCAATCTTGTATTGAGATCTGTAAATTTATTGACAGGTGGTGGCATATTTATCAAGCCACAAAATAAATCAGCTCCCCTTCCCACACCTAGGCATCATAAACCTATTTGTTTATAAGGGATGCTTTAAACTTACTGTCTGCTTTGCACTTCTCATAAACAACATGCAGTGTATGTACTAATGATGCCAATCCTTTCTGTACCATCATCATGCAATTTCATATACTTTGAACCACAATTGGCACATGTACAGCTGATATGAATTGCTTCAGAGATGACCTCGTAGTTCAGCCCCTTTATGACTAAGTAAGTAGTCCGATTCTATTAATCTGAAACAACTATTAGAAGTTTCTTCAGAGCTAATGTCAGGTAAAATACCCTCACTGATTATTTTTTTTGGTAGATACACTCCTGTTAAAAATTTGCGGGACAATTCCCTTCACTGTACTGGTACCCGCACGTTGAATCCTATTCCTTTCCACTCTTTTAAACACTCTACCAATTATTCTCCCCATATTTACGTTAAAAACCAGTAGCCTATAGAACCTAATCAACAACTGAAAAAAAAAATATTCGACAGAAACGCTTATCACAGGTAACACACAGTTATTAACCCCATGGTATGCATGGTTACTCAACAACAAAGAGCCGGAACAGCCGACAACATGTCCACAGCCTTCCGAACAGTAGCATCAATCATTTCCTCGCAATGACGGTCAGAGTGGCAAGATATATACGGATTCCTGTCCAGCTGTACTGGTGACAGCAAAACAGGGGGCGTGGATCCTTAACGTTTCAATTTTTTTGACGCCCTTACAATTGAAATACAGCAATGAAACTTTGGGATTATAATCTTGAAACTACATACAATTTTTACAGAAAATAAAATAAAATAAAAAACATTTTCATGAAAATTTCACCTACATCCTCCCTTAATATTTCATTCGTTAGAATTATAATAGCATATAATTGGTATATTAACACTTATTTAACCAATAATCTCTATATCTAAAATGAATTTTCCGTGATAGTTTGTGTGTGCGTCTCTCCTATGCGTTCATATACCATTCATCCGATTGCGATGAAACTTGGGTGAGTCCATTCCAAGGAAGGTTTCTGGCTTAGTAAATCCATATTATAATAGGTAGCGCAAGAGTAGATTCAACAAATGAGCGACGACGCGCGAAGCGTTTCAAGAAGTCCCGTATGCGTTCATATACCATTCGTCCGATAGCGATGAAACTTGGGGGAGATGTTTTGTACAGACAAGGGAAGGTTTCTGACTTAGTACATCCATTTTACAATAGGTAGCGCACGAGTACATTCAACAAATGAGCGACGGCACGCGAAACGTTTCAACAAAGTCCCGTATGCGTTCATGTATCATTCATGCGATTGCGATGAAACTTAGGTGAATTGTTGTGTACACTCCAGGAAAGGTTTCTGTCTTAGTAAATTCATTTTACAATAGGTAGCGCACGAGTAGATTCAACAAATGAGAGATAGCGCGCGAATCGTTTCAACAAAGTCCCGTATGCGTTCATATACCATCATCCGATTGCGATGAAACTTTGGTGAATCGTTGAGTACACTCCAGGGAAGGTTTCAGACTTAGTAAATCCACTTTACAATAGGTAGCACACGAGTAGATTCAACAAATTAAGGACGGCGCGCGAATCGTTTAAATAAAATCCCGTATGTGTTCATATGCCGTTCATCCGACTGCGATGAAACTTGGGTGAGTTGTTGTGAACACACCAGGGAAGGTTTTCGACTTAGTAAATCAATTTTACAATAGGTAGCGCACGAGTAGATGCAACAAATGAGTGACGACGCGTGAAGCGTTTCAACAAAATCCTGTATGCGTTCATATGCCATTCATCGATTGCGTTGAAACTTGGATGAGTTGTTATGTACACTTACGTGGGGGTTTCTAACTTAGTAAATCCATTTTACAGTAGGCATCGCACGAGTCGATTCAACAAATGAGAGACAGCGCACGAATTGTTTAAACAAAATCCCGTATGCGTTCATATGCCATTCATCCAAATGCGATGCAACTTTGGTGTGTTGTTGTGCACGCTCCCACGAATGTTTCTAAATTAGTAAATCCATTTTACGACAGTTTAGAGGTAGTTAACGGAAATTGAAGAACATATTGTGTATCCAAAAGCACTTCAAGAAACAAAATTACAACGCCAACACTTTCTTTGATTGGCATTGCAACGCATGCCGCGTACAGCTCGTCTTTTTGTAATTATATACTTGGCCCGTTTTGAACGCGTTCCGAACTGATACCACCTTCGTTTAATGCGCAAGCGCCAGTTGACAACGAGTACGGAACTAGTTCGTGATTTTATTTGTTGAAACCATTGATCTCTATCATCATATATAGGCTATTAGTTCAGTAGTATAGATCCCCCTGCGGCGCTCGTCATCATATATATTATTTCAGTAGTATAGATCCCCCTGCGGCGCTCACAATCGACCGATCGTGAAAAATGAGCATTCAAATGAAAGAGAATATACATGACCAGTGACGCATTGCACTCTAATTTCATAAATATCTATTATTTCATTAAAAAATGACTTAAAAATCTGTACGAAGCGTGCGATTTGCAGATACTGTTGCTGCAGGAAGATACGTTACATAATTGCTGTCCACTTCACATTTTGGCCGCTGTGACGCCTGTTTCATGTCATTTTAACATTCTGAGGTATTTCCTTTATCATTTTGCATGGATTTCAGAAACAGTAATTTAAAGGAATGAGTAGCCTACTCAAATCGTAAAGGTTCATAAATACCGAATAACCAGTGAGTGTTACGGTTAAGCTGTCAATCAATGGACTCAGCACACAAATGACATTAGCAGTGACGAATTGCATTCTAATTTCATAAATATCAATTTTTGTAACAAGTGTGCGATTTGCAAATACTGTTGCTGTAGGAAAATGCGCGCCATCATTGCTGTTCAGTTCGCATTTTGGCCGAACGGACGCCTAAAACGTAAACAGTGTTCTATAATCATTTGGTTCGAATAAAAACTTAACCTTTCTCCTCAAGTCTTTTATTATAAGCCTATTGGGGGAAAGTGTGACTTATGAACATGCGAGATTTCTCGCACGGGTCCGCTAGTAATACTGTATTTTAAAAAGAGCGCACTAGGGTTATGTTTTTCCTGTAGCATTCAATAGTGGAAGCAGCTGTAAAGAAGGCTTATGAGCATGATCAGAACTTCCAGTTCCTGCTCTTGACTGAGAACTGATTTCACTCGTTCCGAACGAGTTCCGGAACATGGTGGAACGGAGCAAATAAAGAACTAGCAGTTCAGAACTCGTTCGTTAAGTTTGTTAGAATGGAGCTACTGCGCACGCGTCGACAGTTCTCAAACGATTCTTCCCTGTATTGGAACAAACCTTTAATCTATATATTCCAGGTATTGCAAGAAAGCAATGTAAACATGCGGTTCCATCTTAAAATCCAACCATGTCTAGTTTTCAGTATGGAAAACATGGAAAATTCTTACTAGTCCGAACTGGCGACAAAAATTTTAAGAAATGCTATTTACATCTTCACCTTTGTCTCTGTAAAGTAGGCTACCATACGCTAATCTCTGAAAGCGTAGAGGTGTTAATGTCCTCAATTACACAAACTAACGAATCTCATTTTGCATGAATCATGGAGACCGAAACCTTCTAATGGAGGTATGGATTGTCATTTAGAAATAATTTAGTCACTAATTTAAGACAATTTGCCAGGATACAAAAACTGCGTGCCTACTACGGTGTAAAATTGCTCTGTGAAAAAAAGAAGAAAAAAAAACCGCCAAGATTATACGACGTGCTTACAGTTAAAAACCATCTTCCATTTGGGGAAACATTTTCTTCGTCACGATCTTAAAACAATTTCAAACATAATGTGTAGTGAATTGACGGGAAAATGCGCAACATTTAGACCCGACGAGTGTTGTAAGCGGCACAACGTTAGCTGATATTTCGCATCATTAATATATAAGGAATAAACACAAGTAGACCTTTCACGTTCAGGAGATAGCTCCAGAAGAATATATTTTTCTTGGTGGAGACCTCAATGGCCATGTGGGAAAAACTAGAGATGGATATGCGTAGTGTCATGGTGGTCAAGGATTTGGAGTGAGAAATGAAGATGGGTGCAAGATTTTGGACTTTGCTGAAGCTCATGACTTAGTCCTTGTCAACACTTTCTTCAGGAAGAGACATACACAGCTTATCACTTACACCAGTGGAGAATACTCCACACAGATTGACTACTGGCTGATACGAAGACACGATCTTAAACGGACAAGAGATGCTAAGGTAATCCCATCTGAAAATATTGCACCACAGCATAAATTACTAGTTCTAGACACGCGAATTGGAAAAATCAGAAAATTCCAACCTCAAAAAAATGGTCCACAGAGGATAAAGTGGTGAGAAGAAGGATGAATTTGCATCAAGGCTCAATACACTTACTATAAACACAGATCAACCTGCAGAGGCCATTTGGAGAGAAATCACAAACCAGGTACACACAATAGCAACTGAAACCCTCGGAATAACGGAGGGAAAACGTTTTATTGATAAACAAACCTGGTGGTAAAGCGAAGACGTTCAAATGACCATCAAAGCAAAGAAGCAAGCTTTCAAAACTTGGCGCCAAACAAGGTTGAGTGGGATCTACAACAGTACAAGATGCTGAAATCTGCTGCAAAACACGCTGTTGCCAGAGTAAAAAGCCACCATTATCAGGAACTGTATAACCAACTTGATACGTCAGAAGGTGCTAAGAAGATATACCACCTTGCAAGATCCCGCCATCGAGCAACGGAAGATATTGAACATGTACTCCAGATTAAAGATGCGAGCCACCATAGGGATCCCACAGCCATACTACATCGATGGCATGACTACTACAAGGAAATGTGTAATGAAGAGTTTCCACACACACCTGAATTGACCAGCGATCCAATTGCAGGACCTGTACCTCAAATTACCGAAGAAGAGGTATTAAAGGCTGTAAGTAAAATGAAAAATAGCAAAGCGACAGGACCAGATGACATACCATCTGAAATCTGGGAGTTGCTGGGATATCCTGGTGCTAAAATGATTACGACACTTTTCAATCGTATCCCTGAGGATGGCTGCATACCTACAATCTGGCAGTCTAGTACTACCATCCCAATTTGGAAGGGTAAAGGAGATGTTGGCGAATGCTTCAATTATCGTCCAATTCGATTGCTCTGCCACACAATGAAAGTCTTTGATCGTATTCTTGACGGTCGTCTGCGCTGCATGATCCAGATATCTCCTAACCAATGTGGCTTTGTCAAAGGGGTTGGTACGCCCGACGCAATCCATGCTGTACGCCTACTTGTGGAGAAACATAGAGAAAAGAACCAACCTTTACGTCTCGGATTCTTGGATCTCGAGAAGGCTTTCGACAGGGTGCCACATGAGCTCATCTGGAGATCACTTCGAGCTCACAAAATCCCAGAAGTTTACGTTCGATGTATTCAGTCCCTCTACTGCAACGTCACAAGTATGGTACGCTGTCCAGCTGAAATTTCACCTGCTTTCCCTATCACTGTTGGAGTTCATCAGGGATCCGCACTCTCGCCGCTTCTGTTCATTCTGTGCATGGATACGGTGACAGCTGGCATTCAGACACCTCATGCATGGACGATCTTATATGCTGATGATGTGTTTCTCGCAGATCAAACTCGCGAAAATCTAGAAATTCGAACTCTGTGCTGGAAGGAACGTCTGAGCAAAAATGGCTTGAAACTCAATATAGGGAAAACTGAATACTTGCAATGTGGTACACAGACCAACGGTACCATCAGCATTGAAGAGCATCATCGCACTTTAAATATCCCGGTTCCCTTATCACTTCAGAAGGCGAAACGCTTCTCGATGCTCGAGCACGAGTTAACACTGCGTGGATGAAGTGGCACCAAGTCACAAGAGTGCTGTGCGATAAGAAAGTACCTATCCCTTTGAAAGGGAAAGTTTACAAGTCCATGATACGACCAGTGGCACTTTACGGCACAAAATGTTGGCCAGCTTCAACCAAGCATGAACAAGCCCTACATGGAATGGAGATGAAAATGTTACGTTGGTCCATGGGTGTTACACGGCTTGATCATGTCAGGAATGAATATATCCGGAAATAGATGGGAGTTGCAGCCATTACCGATAAAATGAGAGAAGCACGGCTTCGGCGGTATGGGCATGTCACTAGAAGTGATGAGAACTCTGTGGCAAGATCAGCTCTCCAATACGATCCAGGAGGAAATCGTCCCCGTGGACGTCCAAAGAAAAGATGGCTGGACAGAATCAAGGAAGACTTGGTGATGTGTGGACTTAAACCTGAAGATGCCCTTGACAGGAAGAAGTGGCGAACAGCAACCAAACAAGCGGACCCTGCACCATCGCGGGACACACGCTAGGAAAGAAGAAGACCTTTCTCGTCGAACACAGCTGAAGACCATATGCTTGGTGCATTTTACAACTTTTATTTTTCCGAACAACAATTTGCTCAGTTACATGCAAGGAAAATTTTAGTACACAGTTCCCATTGCTTCAATCATCTGAATACTCAACCGGAAGCTGGTTATGCATAAACATACACCGGTGGCGCGTCCTATGGAGTGTGAAAGAACGATAAAAAGTGTAAGCTCTATTAGACGGAATAGAACCCTGCGAAACTACCTAGATTCAGGTATTGGTTTGTTGAAAATAGACACTTGGTGCATCCTCCTCCTATAAATTATTTCCCAAATCCCTTTCCTTGTGCATTCATTGCCTCATTTTTACTAGTGTGGATTTATTTTATTTAGAAGCGCGAAAGTGGTGACCACTGCCGTCTAATAGACCGGGTGGCAACCAAAATGGGCAGATGCCTTTATCGTGGCAGACGGCTTAAATGGCCTGCGATAGTAATGAAAACGGTTCCAGAATCCATAGCATACATTTTTCTTAAGTCATTCCAACCTCAGTTACGACTCCTAATAAGAGATGTCGCGCTTGACGTCATGCAAACCAAGATACGCCCCGAACTCACCTTATCAGTAGCGGTTAGCAGGGCGACAAGTAAACACTGCTGTGAGGAGTACCCCACCAAGATAAGTAAACATTACAAATAGTTTTCTAGTGCATGCTAAATTTGTTAATTTATTTATTATTACATTGTGTTATTCTAAATTGTATACACGTGCATATATGTATACACCTTTACTCACGTAATTCCAAAAACTTTTCAACAAGATTCAAATTGCAAATCTCATTATAAACATCAAAGATTGTGGTGTTTGAAGCCATATTTTCGGTGTTGCCTTAGTAAACAAGAGTTTAGTGCTTTTCAGTCGGTCAACACGAATGTACCCAAAATAGATGGGTTATGCCCAAATCCTGAAATAAATTACATGTGATTAATAAAACACTAGGATGACCAGTTTCGATCGTCAAGCGATCATCATCAGATCCATTACACTTAGGCTACAAAATCTATGTTTGAAATACAGGTGAAAATATCTACAATATGTACAATTATTTAGTTGCAGTATTGGTACTGCAACTGTCAGTGTATGCTAAATGCAGTATATATGTTAGGTGAAATGCTAAATGGTGATAGCTATCCGGAGATTGTACTTTAGAGAGATTATATGGTTGTAAACTATGGTTAAACTATAAAATTTTAGGCTAACTACTTATCTGATTGTCTTCCGTACTACAGCTACTCGCAGTTTTCGTGCTCACTGGAACTCACTGTGCGGTCGACTGCGGTGGTTGTCTTAACGACTGGTTTTTCCCTGCCTTCTCCCCCCTGTCCCTACGTGCTGTGGGGAGTGATAGCGATGTGTTTATGTGAGGTGTTGCCAACCTAGATAAGATGTATGTTATTGAATGAGGTGGGTCTACAACTATTAAAGACCGTGGATTAGTCCTCGCCACGCGTGGAGCATAACCTATTCGAACTAAGCGTTGACGGTCTTATGAGGACGTCCCGGCACCTTTAATACTGCCGCGAATATGGGCCTTGGTTTATTGCAGAAGAAAAGTACATCGTACACCTGATCCAGATAACATTTACCTATTAAAACCCCCCTAATTTCCCCCCTTTTTATCTAGCTTGGCTGTGTCGCTAAATTGTGTTTTGTTTCCGACAGGGTGTGTTTTTTAGTAACGTGAAGAGGGGTGAGCTCTCCATGAACGTGTGTTCATTTAGATTGTTGGGATTGTTTCGTTTGGCTAGGTGTATCTCGATTGCTTCCTTTATGTCAAGAGCTCTGCCTTTCGATTCGTGATGGATTATTTTAAGGTCCGACTCTATGTTGGTAAAGCTGTGCCCTGCGTCACACATATGTTCGCACACGGCTGAATGTGTTCCGTATCTTATCGCATTCCTATGTTCATTATAACGTGTGTCTACTCGCCTTCCACTCTGCCCGATGTAATTAGCTTGACAATCGGTGTCTTGGCACGTTATAGAATATACCCCTGACCTTGAATACGGGTCACGTTTATTTAGATTACTATTTAGGAGGTGCCTAGCGGTTGTGTTTTTCGTCGTGAAAGCTATCTTTATGCCTTGTTTTTTTGATTAGGTTAGTGATTTTATATGTATTCGCATTCACATAGTTGAAACGCGCAAATTTTTTCTCATTACTGTCCGGTTTGGGAATCGTTTTATCTTTATTTTTATGTTTGGCTATAATTTGATTTATTTTGCTTGGCGAGAAGTTGTTTTCCTTTGCTATTTGCATAATAGTTCTTATTTCCTTATTATAGTTGTCTTTTGACATGGGTATGTTTAAAGCTCTGTGCACCATTGAATTGAAACCCGCTAGTTTGTGCGTACTGGGGTGATTAGACTAATTGTCGATTGCATGCGAGGTTTGTGTTGCTTTCCGGAATATGGAATATGAAAGGTCGTTGTCTTTACGTTCAATAGTTATATCGAGATAATTTATTTTCCGGTCTATTTCGGATTCCTTAGTGAATTTGATAGAGTGGTGAAGGCTATTAATGGATTGGAGAATTGTTTTTTCGCTTCCGGCTTGTTAGTTCAGTATCGTAGATGCAAATTACATCATCTACGTATATTTTCCATATTCCAAGGGAATAGTAATATTCCAAGGGAATATAGTAATATGGAAAAGATACGTAGATGATGTAGGTAGGATTGAGATATCAAGACTGAGATGGTATGGACACTTAAAGAGAATGGATGAGAAGAAGATTCCCAAGAGGATACATGAGATGCAGATACAGAAGAAACGACCAAGGGGAAGACCAAGAGATAGATGGCTGAAAGGAGTGGAGGAATGTGTCAAGAAGAGAGGCGAGGACTGGACCAGAGTGACAGCGGAGAGGTGGTGGGAAGAAAGAACTAAGTGGCGAGGCTTATGTTCCAAACAGACCAAGCCTGGGGCTGGAAACTGTACAAGATGATGATGATGATGACGTATATGATGTAATTTGCATCTACGATACTGAACTAACAAGCGAAGAAACAATTCTCCAATCCATTAATAGCCTTCACCACTCTATCAAATTCACTAAGGAATCCGAAATAGACCGGAATATAAATTATCTCGATATAACTATTGAACGTAAAGACAACGACCTTTCATATTCCATATTCCGGAAAGCAACACAAACCTCGCATGCAATCGACAATCAGTCTAATCACCCCAGTACGCACAAACTAGCGGGTTTCAATTCAATGGTGCACAGGGCTTTAAACATACCCATGTCAAAAGACAACTATAATAAGGAAATAAGAACTATTATGCAAATAGCAAAGGAAAACAACTTCTCGCCAAGCAAAATAAATCAAATTATAGCCAAACATAAAAATAAAGATAAAACGATTCCCAAACCGGACATGAATGAGAAAAAATTTGCGCGTTTCAACTATGTGAATGCGAACACATATAAAATCACTAACCTATTCAAAAAACAAGGCATAAAGATAGATTTCACGACGAAAAACACAACCGCTAGGCACCTCCTAAATTGTAATCTAAATAAACGTGACCCGTATTCAAGGTCAGGGGTATATTCTATAACGTGCCAAGACACCGATTGTCAAGCTAATTACATCGGGCAGAGTGGAAGGCGAGTAGACACACGTTATAATGAACATAGGAATGCGATAAGATACGGAACACATTCAGCCGTGTGCGAACATATGTGTGACGCAGGGCACAGCTTTACCAACATAGAGTCGGACCTTAAAATAATCCATCACGAATCGAAAGGCAGAGCTCTTGACATAAAGGAAGCAATCGAGATACACCTAGCCAAACGAAACAATCCCAACAATCTAAATGAACACACGTTCATGGAGAGCTCACCCCTCTTCACGCTACTAAAAAACACACACTGTCGGAAACAAAACACAATTTAGCGACACAGCCAAGCTAGATAAAAAAAAGGGGGGAAATTAGGGGTTTTTTAATAGGTAAATGTTATCTGGATCAGGTGTACGATGTACTTTTCTTCTGCAATAAACCAAGGCCCATATTCGCGGCAGTATTAAAGGTGCCGGGACGTCCTCATAAGACCGTCAACGCTTAGTTCGAATGGGTTATGCTCCACGCGTGGCGAGGGCTAATCCACGGTCTTTAATAGTTGTAGACCCACCTCATTCAATAACATACATCTTATCTAGGTTGGCAACACCTCACATAAACACATCGCTATCACTCCCCACAGCACGTAGGGACAGGGGGGAGAAGGCAGGGAAAAACCAGTCGTTAAGATAACCACCGCAGTCGACCGCACAGTGAGTTCCATTGAGCACGAAAACTGCGAGTAGCTGTAGTACGGAAGACAATCAGATAAGTAGTTAGCCTAAAATTTTATAGTTTAACCATAGTTTACAACCATATAATCTCTCTAAAGTATAATCTCCGGATAGCTATCACCATTTAGCATTTCACCTAACATATATACTGCATTTAGCATACACTGACAGTTGCAGTACCAATACTGCAACTAAATAATTGCACATATTGTAAATATTTTCACATGTATTTCAAACATAGATTTTGTAGCCTAAGTGAAATGGATCTGATGATGATCGCTTGACGATCGAAACTGGTCATCCTAGTGTTTTATTAATCTCATGTAATTTATTTCAGGATTAGGGCATAACCCATCTCTTTTGGGTACATTCGTGTTGACCGACTGAAAAGCACTAAACTCTTGTAAACATCAAAGACTAGCTATTGTAGTACAATACAATTTTAAACATCAACGGTGTTCAGGATCTGATGATGGTCGAAAAGTGTAATTCTAAATTGCCCCATCTAATGGTGATAATTAACTAATACATATAATATTTTCCCAGGAAGGTATTTACATATGTACACTTAGTACCCTGCCCATCCAATGGGCAAATTTGTGTTGACCGACTGAAGAGCTACAAATGACAGTTTGTATAGGCAACACTGAAAAAATGGCTTCAAATCTTAACATATGCCAGTTATGACGAGATGGTTTAATTCCGTTGACTATGTGTTTGAGTATTTAGAAGCAATTGTAGAATTTTTTTAATCAGTAGAATTCACTATCACATCAGGGTCAAAACTTATTTGAGGAATATTTCTGCAATCCATTAAAATGTAAACGTTTTAAAATCCAGGCTTCCTTCATTGCTTTGAAATTGCAAATTGATTACAAAACTTATTTTAGAACTTCAGAAACCTGTAGCACACCAACCTAAGTCAAAAATTGAATCTCTAGAAAGCAAATGTGAACTAATAGGTTGGCCTATTTCATGATACAATTTATAAATTAACAGAGAATGTCGATTCCAAGAATAGAGCACCAGTTCAGAATTCATTACATGTATGTGCTGAATTGACACATAAAAAGCTAGAATCAACAGTGTTAAATGATGAACAAAATATTGAAATATTTGAAGCATAACGTTATACTTTCGAACTAACAAAATTGCTTTCCAGGGTAGGAGCGAATCATTTTAATAAACTTTAAGCAATGTAGTCAACTGCCAGAGTTTGTAAATGTTGGTGAACAATGTGGTTTTCTTCTTGGCTATGCAAATTAGTGTTTTCAGTGATAAATGCGAGTTCAATGTGATTGATATATTGGAAGCATTGAAATCAAGAGATGATTCACTTATAGAATTTGATGATACTTGTATGCGGTCATTGTGGTTACATCTTTCAAACACAGATAGTGAACCCTTTATCCACAGGCTGTATAAATGATTCTAATAATTATTCATCATCTTTTGATACATTTCTACAGACAGCAGATATGAGAGCCAGACGGTGTTGGGAAATATTGAGAAATCAGTGGCCGAGAGGACACAATGGTTTAAGCTCCTGTGGTATTTTAGGAAGTAGCATAAATATTCTTGACACATAGGACAGGTGCAACTTTTAGCGCGGAGACGGCTTGGGTACGCACAATATGGCCTGTTGCTATGAGTGTTGGCGCCAAGAAGAAAATTGAATGCTACGATGTAATTGGTCAATCTTCATGTTAACCACTCCCTGTCGCAGAAATACTAGTAAAAGCGCGCAAAGACATACAAGAGACTGAGCCAATAATATCTAGACGCCTTGTTTGAGCGGCAACTCGACTTGGTAACGCACCCTGGTAAATTAACGCGGGAGTTATCTACGGATTAATTCCACGATCGATTCGAGCCAGCTACAGCATAATCGTAACCTCCACATCGCTACGAACTCAATGATACCGATCGCATGCTAGTCTGATAATGATTATGGAATATTTTTTTAATAAATCCCCTTCCACACCTACCCTAGTCAGTTTCATTTATAAGGATCCAGAAAGCTTCGAGAGAACACACTTATTTTTGTGCGTCTGAGGACGTGACGTTGACTTTTATTTGAGCATTTGAGGACATAAGGTGTCCGAGGACACGAGGCATACTCTGCAATATTTTCATGTATTTGAACATGGAACAGTTTCGTCAAGTTATAAGTGTAACTTCAGTGATTTATTTGTAGTCCCAGCACTACCAGTAGGACCAGTTCATCGAAATAATTCACCAAATAGACTGTCAAGGAATTTAGTACTTGATAGGCGAATTTAATAGGAAATATATCGTGTGTATCTGACAAAACTTTATTTAATTCAGCACGAGATGACGTCTAGGAACGAGACCGGATCTTGGAACCAGCAGGACATTTGCCAGAAGATGTCGATGACGAGATAAACATCTTAAAGGAGATGGCTGCAGACGTTTTCCTGACGCTGTTTTAAAGGATTGAGTACAAATGAATTTATTTATTTATTAAATCAGCTATGGTATTATGGGACATATTTTTGTAGATATTTGTTTGCTTGTTTGGTAATGTAGATTATTAGTTTTTGTTTTACTGACACATTAAGTATGGGGCAAGTCGAGCGCTGTGTAATTTGTAAATATTGTGATTTGTGTTTGGTCCAACTTTACGGGGCGACGCGCAGCTCGTGCTCGCATTCGCTTGCGTCAATCGCGGTCAAGCATTATTATTCGGAGGTATGCCTTATAACAAAAATTGAACTGAATTAATTTGAGATTAAAAATAGAATTTGGAGGGTAAAGATTATTTGTGAGCAGAATTTTATGACGGATCAGGATTATTTTGATAGTTGCTTTTCCAGCAGAGCTGAACGGGATGGCACTTTGCACCCGAGTTTTTGTTGTGTATTTTTTTTTTGGTGTGTCAATGGACGCAATATTGTTGATCTGTTTTGAGCCGACCCAGTGGTATGTTTATGTGTGAATCAGTCCAAGCTTTATGGTGCGTTGTGTGATTTTTATGATGTGCTAGCGAGAATATATCATTGCGATTATTCTGTCTTGCTCCACGTCAGCCCAGTTCATGACCTCGCGAGGCTGGACTTGTGGTATATATATTTGTGTTTTCTTGCCATCCGGGGGATGGGTGAGATATGTTGGCGTTTCCAGAGGGAAACTGCACCTAGCTTGAGGGACTGAGAGAGATAATTGATGCAGCGATGACTCATACAAGAGGGGCGTGCTCAAATCAGATAACGTGACTTGTCATTAGTAACAGGCCAGGATCCTGTACTTCATTTAAGACGTTGTTTAAAATTCACAAAACCTGATCGATTATAATGAGTATTGATTGATTAAATGGGTGCTGTCCATAGTTGTAAGGTAGCTTCCGAAACTCCTGTTTGTCTGGCGTTTTATATAAATGTAAACATAGTTTTTCAGCCGTTAGGCTTGTATTTTGTTGCTTTTGCTTTAATTCTTGTGTGTTTATTTTACGCGTTCAATGACCCCGTGTGGCATTAGAATGTGCGAGGCTGTGTTCCCAAGTTGTGATGAGAGCGTTTTGGCCTAATTTCTGGCATGCTCTTTTTGTTTATTTATGTGCTCTGGCACCAGCTAGAATCTCAGGGAGATTCTTCATCTTTTTATATTATTAGATCTTGCATGTGTCAGTAGTAATTATGATGATGATAATTGTTGTTTTAAGGGGCCTAACATCTAGGTTAAGTAGTAATTATAGTGTAGCCTATTAATTAAGGGTGGGTCCCATAGCCGTAGTGTGATTTAAAAGATGCAACTCCGTGAGCAACATGACTGTTTCAGTTGTAAACGGACTCGCATCAGAACTCATTTTCTTATTAACGAGCAGTACACCACGCATTATATAACTTCTTAACCAGGAAAAATGGACTTGTATCCATATGTTGTGACGAGCGAGTTCCTACAGCTCAAAGTTCATGTTATGATTTATCATTTTGTGTGAAGCTGTATTCACATTGTTTTGTTGTGTGGAGCGAGTCTTACGGCTCAGTAATATATTTAATTCTTAAGGGGGTGAAAGCCAGGGAGGATTTCTTTTATTTATTATTATTATTATGCACATAATTTTCGGTCATTAAATTTCTTTTATTCTACTTGTTATTCATTTTATTTCTAGTATAGCCTCTGTCATGAACCTTTCTATTCATTAGAGCATGTTGTTTTTAAGCGAACTTTGCTGTATAACGCAGTCTGGACTGAACACGACCCCGTAGATGACTCTTGAGAAAACCATGCTTTATTGAAGGGTGCAATAGATGACAGGTTTTCTTTCTCACAGAACAATCTTGTAGTTTCAGATATGAGAAGAAGTATGATCAAAATGTTTTCACTTGTTGAATGATAATTTAATGTTTGAAAATAAATAAGTAAATCAACAATTTAGTTTAACACTCCACTTTTTTTAATGTATAACAGAGCAAAGCAATTTACGAAGATATATTTATTATTTACAATTTCTAAGCTTAACTTTTCCATATACAGGATGTTCGTGAAGTCACCGGGCTCAATATTTCAGATTTTCTTCTCACGTATCAATCAGTTGACAAGCTTGCAAAGCGACTCCCGGCAAGCAAAGCGACAATACGTAAACCGTGACATCACGGCGACGTCACTGAGGTCCCTAAAAATTCCCTAAACGCGGCCGCATCGCAATGTAACAATGAACCCAAGTAAGGACTGCAGATTTTTTTAATTTTTCAAATAGTTCCTACTTTTGCCGCCAAACGCCACCGTCAATGACTACTAGTTCAGAACTTAGCTATCAGACGCCACCGCAGTCGGCTCTTGGCAACGAACGTAGGAACCTAAGAGCGTTGTTTACATTCTTAACCTATACAATTTAGCTTCACACAGATGTAATTAGTGGAAGGTTCTTTAACATGACATAAATCTATGACATGGGACCGCCGGCTTTACTTCCCCTCCAAAGGAAGGCATAACACTAAGTCGTTTTCCGCACATTGGGTTCCCACAGTTCCAGTTCACAAGAGATGTTGAAAGTGACCACTATTTTCATGCTTACACACATTTTGCGACACTTTCTTCAAAGTTGCTGGTGTTACTTCTCCAATACATCTAGAGATTCCTTCTTTGAGTTCTTGTAAGGAATGCGGATTATCTTTGTATACTCTTTCCTTTAAATACCCCCACAGAAAAAATGGAAAGGTTCAATATGGCGAACGAGGAGGCCACAAATTTTCTGAATTAGGCTACTAGATTTCCAAAAATAATAAAATTCACAATATAGCCATGGTCGCATTACCAGTACAACAAGTGGCACCATCTTGATGCAACCAGCAATAACGCTCATCCTCTTACAATAAAGATACGAATTGTTGCACAATGTCCCACTTTCACTGCTTTACGTGTGGACCCTATTCATGCTCCAAGATCTTGTGACAAACGTCTTACAGATTTAGATTTCCGCGTTGATATCTCAATGCGCTGCCGAACATTGCGAAGGAAAGTTATTAATTTAGGTCTCCCACATTGTTCTCTATCACCCTCGAAGTCTGTGTCACGAAACCTGCATACAAGATCACACAAAGAAGATTTACCTGGTGGGGGTTCATCAGGAAATCAATGGCTCCTTTTTTCCACACATGTCGCTAGAATTGCAACCGGTCGAAAAGTGGACCAGTCTAGTGCTAGTGTGTGCATTTGTAAATTGGGGATAGGATTGGGAAGGAGGTAGCCATGGCTTAAAGTTAGGAACCATCACAGCATTTGCCTAGAGTACTGTAGAAGTGGGGAAACCACAGGAAATCACTTCCAGGAATGCTGAGGTGGGAATCGAATCCTCCTCAGTTTTGCCTCACGAAGCTTAGTGTACCCTGTTCTATCGCTCATACCAGAATTAAAATTTCTTGGCAGTGCAAAGAGGATATAAAAAGTAGGTTAGCTCAGACAAGGAAAGCATTTCTACAGAAATGAAATCTGTTGACATCGAATATAGATTTAGGTATTAGGAAGTCATTTTTGAAGGCCTTTGTGTGGAGCATGGCACTGTATGGAAGTGAAATTTGGACTATTGGTGCAGCAGAAAAGAGGAGAATTGAAGTGTTTGAAATGTGGTGTTACAGGAGAATGATGAAGATGGGTTACAAACAAAGAGGTATTAAGACTAGTGGGAGAGGAGAGATGTTTCTGGCGACAGCTAATGAAGAGAAGAGATAATAGGTTGGTAGGACACATACTAAGACATCCTGGAATAGCAAGCCTAGTTATGGACGGAAGGGTCGAGGACAAGAACTGTAGGGGTAGACCAAGGTTAGAATAATTATGTTAAACAGATTGCCTCGGATGTAGGGTGTGGTAGCTATGTAGAGATGAAACGATTAGCTCAGGACAGGGAGGTATGGAGAGCTGCATCAAACCAGTCAAAATACTGAAGACTCAAACAAAAACAACAACAACAACAACAACAGTGCCAGGATTCAAACCTCTAGGACGACAGCCAAGAACACTACACACTATACCACAAGGTAAATAAAAAGAAACCATAGTTAAAGAAAAAAAATTAATGTCACCTGATACAGTATTATTTGAGCTATCTTTATAGACACCGTCATATCGTGGAATCAACTTTTGAATTCCTGGGAATGGAGCCAGCATGTGACATTCATATTCAGCTCATCGTCAATGTGAAAATGATGACCAGAGGACAGGAATTTCTTGAGGTGCAAGAGAAGATGGAAATCGCTGGGAGCAAGATCATGACTGTACAGTGGTTAATCAAACACCCACCAGACCAAGTCCTAAGCACTGTATTTTGTGGTCGGGTGTAAGGTTTTTCAGCACCCATTTCCTTGAACAGCAGGTGCTTAGTGACAATTTCATGCAACAAGGATCACAATATCTGCGAAAAATGTCTAAGAGATGAAGATGAATGTCACACGCTGGTTCCACTCACATGCGGCTGACTCATACAACACAGGTATTCAAAAGTTGATCCCACAATGACTGGCGTTTCAATTCTGATATTGAAAAATAGCTCAAACATTGCTGTATCTGGTGGCAATAAAATTCTTCATGTAACTATACTGCCTTGTAAAAAAAAGCGCAATACTTCATAGTTTGATAGGAAGCTCTTACGGGGAAGCTTAATTAAATTCCACATTGTATTATACAACAAAACATTCTCCAATATTCAATGATTGGCCAGGGTGCTGTGAAAGTTACTGAAGGAGAATCAATAATGAATAAAAACAGGTTATTTTTAACTCAATTGTAATTCGCTGAAGCAATGGTGAACGCTCCCTAGCATTTCTTATTCATTTCACGCCAATAATGAAAGCCATTATTTCGGATATAAAGTCACCAGACTTGCACCTTTTCACCTTTGACGCTGATTAATAATTATCTGAGTATTGCCTGAGAGGTTCCGAGCCATAAACAACTTCCCAACATGCCTTTAAGTCTTGTGAACTATGAGAAAGCAGTAACATTGGTGAATGATGGCCGTAGCTTCCGCTATGTAGCCGAGGCTTCGAATACGTCTCCCACAAGCGTTTATCAAGTTAGGAAACGTTTTGAGAATCAGTGTATGGTCTGCAGTTTTCCACAGTTGCAGTTGGTGGTGTCAATGAGGAAGTGCCATTTCTCCAGGTCACTCTTGAAATACCGGTATGTATAGAAATATTCTTTCTCTTATTCTGTAATGAAATTTTGAAAATAAAACTACTTTTTGTTATCTTAAACTGACATTATTTTAAAAAAATCAACCATTTCACTTTTTTTGGAGGGCAGTGTATGTTTAATTTTTAATGTATTTAAAAAATAGGAAAACTTAATTTGTGCATGGGCCTCATATATATTTACACAGATTATGTGATAAAACAAGTCACGCCAATGTAGACCAGTATTGTGCAATCTCAATAACATTAGATGTCGCAAGAAGCAGTTGCAGGGCACAGCAGACAGTAGATGATGGTCCATGGTCTGCGGTTTTCCACAGTTGCAGGTGGTGGTGTCCATGAGGACGTGCCATTTCTCCAGGCCACTCTTGGATCTTCCAACTCTAGAACGAAGATGAATGAGTATCTCCACACAATCCAATTCTGTTCAAGCCGAGGTGGGAGGCTTTCCGAGGGGTGAGACCAGGCAGAATTATTGTCAACTTGTGAAATCCACATTTCTTTTCCTTTTTTAGCTCCTGCAGTTTGCAAGACTGCAATGGTTTTGCAGGAGTTAAAATGAAGACCCGTTTTTTCTTCAAACAATCATCATCAGATCCAAGTAAATTAAATCATCATATACAGGGTCATTATCCATGTGCGCGCTAGTAAATAAAGCCAGCTAAGCCAGCAGTGACTGGCGAAGATCGCGGGCGTTCGTACACGGTTCAGCCGGTGGTTGGCTCACACTTTCACACTTCTACCAAACATGTTTAATAATGTGTACTTACAGTGCTCAATAGTGATGCTGAAAATGTCCTCCCTCTCTTGTAACACACACCTGACATCTTCTGATGTAAGAATGTCCGTCAACTCTTATTATTTACGGAGCCTGTTTCCTTGAATCGTTTAGTGAGCCTCCTAATTGCCATGGCATTAGGCACAGGTCTTCCCGGAACTTGATTCGAAATTTTCGTCTCATTTCAGAACAAGATTTTTTGATTTTCATATACGAATTATGGATATACACATGTTCCTGCAATGTGAATTTGTGTCTAGGCATGACCAACAATCACAGTAATCACAATACTCACTAAACGTGCAACACTAACGTCTAAGCTTTGCTGATACACGTTCATATGAATGACAAAACACGTGTGAACTAATGATATGAGTCAGCGGAGCGCACCAACCGGCTGAACCGCATACGCGATCTGTGCCAGTCACAGGCGGCTTAGTTTGCCGTGTTTACTCGTGCGCACATAGATAATGACCCTGTATATGTATAAGGCAACAAAATTGCTCTACGGAGGACTACAAAAGCCTGCATCTCCACCCACAAAGATTTGTTGCAGTGAATTTTAAGTTACTTTTTATTTTACCGATTTTTTTTTAATCTTTCCACCTTGTCAACACAATGTTTTTTTTTAAATTAAATATTCTAGCTTAGTGTATATTTCAAGCCCAAATGGTGATAATCAAATTAAATGTTATTGTAAAGCTCATGCCTTTGTAATATTTATTTTAGGTTCTTAAGCTAACTACACCATTTACTTATAACTTCTACATATAGAACAGTACCAAATATTTTGAAAAATTGAATTGTTTAGCTCAAACCAGTATTGAGAGCATTTCACACCAGAATACCATTGGGCTCATCAGTTGGAATGATACACCTAACCAAGTTGCTGGCTAGTACATACTTAGAAGACCACTGCAAGACTCAGTGATGCCACGAGCAACACTTGGCAGACCGTAAAACCCAGCTGGATTTCGGCTAGATCCTAAAGAAAGATCATCCAAAAATAGCACATATGTATATAGTCATCTTATGATATTGGATAACTGTGTTTAGTAATACAACGAACACGATTTTCGTGTATGATAAACATAGCCCTGCAGTGGCCTTCTAGGCTTGTACTAGGCAACAAGACGTTATCAATATCAACTGACGAACTCAATGGTTCACTGGAGGACGAAATGCTGGCAATACTGGTTTGAGTTAACTGGATCAATTTTTCAAAATATATATGAAATTTGATACTGTGTCATTAAGCTCATTGGGAGTAAAAAAATATACTGGCTCCTTCAGGAAAGAGTTTATTTCAATTCTGCATAAAGGCTGGATCAGTGTGACATCGCAGTAGTATCGATAATACTCTGAGAATAAGCGGTGACCATTATGTAGAATATAGAGAGTTTCGAAGCAATTTTTCAGCGTTGCCTTACTGAAATTGATATTGCAACTTTTCAGTCGGACAACACAATATAATCCTTAAGGGCCTTATTCTTTGGTGAAATAAAATTGTTGATTTCGGTGTTAAAACTGACGCTATTTCGGTGGGTATTTCGCGAAATAAATTGTCATAATGATCGATGTTTCTTCTGAAATCTTCCTTCTAGTATGGGGTAAATCTAACACATTATGTGATAAGAGGGTTTTTAAACTTCTTTGCGATGTGTCGAGTATCGCCAAATACACTGACTGGCAAAAAAAGTGGAACACTTTAATTTTTTATGTAATTTCTTAATTTATTCCACTAAAATGTATCGGTTTTCCAATATTTGCATTATTCATGTAAATTTTAGATGGTTGGCTACAGAAAATACCGAAACATGTTTTACAACACGCTTTAACTCACAAATTTCGTTACATTTCACAAAATCTAACAATTTTCTATTTTTAGTAATGTTCTTATGGGCTGGTTTTTATCCAACATATTGCCAAACAAAACAGTGTTAATTTTTGCACTGCACTGCACGGGAACACTGGTCACTAAAAACGAGTGTTTCCACCCTTAGCGTCTATGACAGCCTGTAAACGCTCAGGCATACTGTTCACAACTCGTCGAATGGCATCTGCCAAGATGCGATCCCATTCCTCCAGCAGCGATGTTCTCAGTTGTGCCAAGGTGGTGTAGTTACGCTGTCTGACGTTCCTTCCAAGCTTATTCCATACATGTTCGAAGGGGTTCAAGTCAGCACTACGAGCTGGCCAGTTCAGGGTTTGAATCCCCACTTCCTGCAGGTTTCGTACAATACAGCGAGCAGTATGAGGGCGGGCATTATCCTGCATCAGCATGAAATTCGGACCAATGGAAGGCGCAAAGGGCATCACATGGTTCATCAGGAACTCTTCGATGTACCTTTGGGGATTGAGCGTACCGTGATCGATGCACACCCACTCAGTACGGGCCATAACGTTGATGCCGCCCCACACCATAACCGAGCCACCTCCAAATGGAGTCCTGGAGGAGAAAGCAACAGGGCTGTACCTGTTCCCGCGCCTTCTCCACACTCTTTCTCTTCCATCAGGAGATCCAAGGTTAAAGCGACTCTCGTCAGTGAAGAGAACAGAGGCCCACTGCTCGTGGGTCCATCCCAGATGCTGCCTTGTGAAGCGAAGACGCGCCTCTCTGTGATGTCGTTCGAGTGCGGGTCCACGTGCAGGTCACCGGGAAGAAAGATGAGCTTCTTCAAACCTTCTTCTTACTGTTCGCTCAGTCACTCTCACATTTCTGACATTTTCCAGTTGATTTCGTGCCTGAAATGCTGTGGTATGGCGATCACGCAGAACTTGCAGGGTGAGAAATCTGTCATCCCTGGCACTTGTGCTTCTGCTACGGCCTGACCCTCGTCTCCTGTCGTATGTTTGGAGCTCTCTGTAACGTTGCACTGCACGATGAATGCTACCAAGAGATGATCCAATGACCTCAGCAACATAACGGAAGCTGCGGCCAGCCTCCACCAATGCAACTGCCTGTGCAGCTTCTTCACGGCTAAGAGGCATGTTTTAGTGTGAACAGCACATGGATAACTTGCTAAAATGTGTGACAATGGTTCACACGTGTTAAAAAAATGCCAGTTGTTATCCCTAGAACAACAATAAGCGAACGGCAACAGTCATAAACCTTAAACGCTTACAGTGCGCTTCCTGCCATAAAACCATTAAGATAGGCTCTTCGAAGATTGGGGGTAATTGGTGGTAATAAACCACCCTGCGAAATGTCATATTATCAATTTCTATTCACGGATGTTTCAGATGTTTGTTCTAATGCGTGAAAAGCTTTTAAAATGTGCTAAATCTTTTTCATGGCTAGTTTTATACTATTTATATTACTTTTTTTAACTGTTCCACTTTTTTTGCAGGTCAGTGTATCATTTGCCGCTTAGAATTATTTTCATTTCCTTCTTTCTTCCTCTTTTTATGCGTTGCTGAATCCCTGCAATGTTTATCGCACGTGTCTTTTCGTTCCCACTGAATACAAACTTTGGAGTATTTACACATTATAATCTTTCTTGCAGCGTCAAATACATAGAACTCCTCACTATTGTATTCCTCGGGCCTCGAGAAAACTGTTGTGACTTTAATTTTCGGCATTTTTATGCATTTGCTGATGGTTTTATGAGTCGCGAACTCGCACTGCTGTATCTACGACCACAACGCCATTTAATGTAATCGATAGCAGATATCGATTTTCATCGATAGCCTTAGAGATCGCGGAACTGAATACACATACTTCCGTCTTTGTAGGCAGTTGTGTAGAGAAAAGGCAGCACTTGGTGTTGACACTAACAATCAAACGAGAAGAAAACCACGATGGTCAATTCCTCAGAAGCATTTAAACGTTTATTGGAGAGATTTTTCGATAATATTTAGCATTTTCGTATCAAGTGGAGTATATTTCGTGATTATTTGTGCAATTCGTGCAATAAATCAGATTTTGTGATATTTCGCGAGTTTATTTTGCTAAAATACGCTACTTTAAGTACCTACAAGGTCATATATAGGCAAGAAAGGAGGTATGAAAAAATTTCGCGCGTATCGCTATTACCAAAAAATTCGGCCCCTAATAATCCTAATTACTGGGATCAGCAAAAATAGAACCTGAAAAAAATTAGATGCGATTTAAAAATATTTGTTATAACATAAGAGGGAGAAAACTATAGGATGATATGTTTACTTGGCAAAAACATGTCATCCATAACAAATATAGTCGCAGCCCCTAAACTAAGGAACCAACCATAACAAATATACAGTTGAGTGAATGAAAATCCACAGCCTGCTTCCAGTCTCCGACAGGGTCAGGAATGGAAAGAATGAAGCCCCCATCTAGCGGCGATGATATGGACTGTGCCGGCTGCCGAGGCCTGACGCACTCCTCTGGGGCAATGATTAAATGAATGACAGATGAAATGAAATGATAGTGGAGAGTGTTGCTGGAATGAAATTTTGACAGGGAAAACCGGAGAAAAACCTGTCTGCCTCCGTTTTGTCCAGCACAGATCTCACATGGAGTGACCGGGATTTGAACCACGGACCCAGCGGTGAGAGGCCGGCGTGCTGCCGCCAAAGCCACGGAGGCTTAACCAACAAATATACAGTTGAGTATACATATTTAATAATTACATCTAATTTTATTCAGGTTGTTTTTGCGCTTGTCCCAATAATTGGGATTATATGGCGTTGACCAACTGGAAAGTAGCAATATCAATTGTCATTATGTAGAACTCCTTGACCCCTTAGCTGTGTTTATCATACATGAAGATCTTCATTTAGTAATCTTAAGATTACTATAAATAAGTGCAATATTTGGATGATCTTTCTTTAGGATCTGGGGCAGATGACCTCGTAGTTCCACCCCTTTAAACCTCAATAACTAACTTTAGGATCTAGCAGAGATCCAGCTGGATTTTACGGTCTGCCAAGTGCCAATATGAATTGTGTTATCTCACAAAGGATCTCTCCAACACCCGTACTTGTGGTTCCCATTTATTAATACAGTGAAGTCCTTTTCTAAATGACAGAACCTTGCAGAGGTTGCGTGGCAGACAGGCCACTGACTGTAGCGGTGTCTTGAGCAAGGCACTGCCGCTAGCAGCAGCATAGAGCCCAACTAATTCAACACAACCAAATCAACCCCTGGCACTATACAGCCCATGACGGGTTAAGGCCGACCAAGCAACCGCTGCCCAGCCATTTGGCCCGCAGATATTGGGGTGAAGCATGATGAGCGCGTCGGGTCCCCTCGGCTGTTAATCTTGGTTTTCGTGATCGGAGCGCTGTCTCACTGTCGGACAGCGCGACTCAACTGTCCTCACAAGGCTGAGTGCACCACGTTCCAAATCTCAAGTCAGTTTTAAAATCCCTGATGGAGCCGGGAATCGAACCCGGGGCCTCTGGGTGAGAGGCAGGCGCGCTACCACGGGGCCGGCACTAATTCGACATATTTAAAGTATTTAATAATCATTACTTACATGAATTTCAGAGTTGTTGCTGGAAATTTATAGAATCACATAGCACAGACGTAGGAAGTTTTGGCACACTCGCTGTAATTCATTCTGACTGACATTTGGTATCGGTGCAGTTATTTCAATTTTGAGAGCCTCCAGAGTATGCAGATTGTTTCTGTATACCTTTTGTTCGGGGTTCCCCACAAGTAAAAGTAAAACTTACGAACACATTTACTGGAAGACTTCTTGAGAAGATAAGTTTCCATTAGAAAGATTCTAGGTTTTGTTCTATACCTAACCATGTTCACGGGATAAGAGATAGGCTACAGCATTTCACCACAAGGCTTAATTATCTCAACTCAAGTATCTTGCAAGCTGGGTATGTAATCAATGCTATGACACCGTCCAGGGCTTCCCAACCCGCTGTTTTGTAATCGGTACATGCTACTTATCTGGCCGTGACTCATCACGACCGTCCACTGCACAGCCTTTGCGAGGTTCCATCATTTACAGGAACACTTCCCTGTAGAAGCTTTTCATTTGGTTAACACGGGTGTACCCACTTAATTATCTAGTGCCTGAAATAAACATGAATTATTTAGGTCTATGTACTTATCAGATTATATAAATTTTATAAGTGTTAAAAAAAATCAGAATTAACAAGGATATGTGTAGTTGGCTGAACAAGAGCCTGAGTAAGGCTTGAAACATGTGCTAGACTAGAATAATTGTAAAATAAAAAACAACACATTATATTGACAAAAATTAATACCTTCAGTCAATAACATGTACTGTACTTTTAATTATAATGTACTGGTTTCGGCCACATTGTGACCTCCTTCAGCAGACAATAGATAACACAAGTCGAGTTGTAAGTCTTTAATTAAAAAAATTTCATAACTAGTTTAACTAGATAATTAGTATTTTTTACAAATACAACCATTGTTATGAAAAATGTTTAATTTAAGACTTGTAACTCAATTGTATTATCAATTTTCTGCTGAGGAAGGTTACAGTACTTTGCGGCTGAAACCAAGGGCGTATATACATTTTTTTTTCGGGAAGGCGGGGCTGACTATCCTGGAAAATTGTGAGTATTCTCAGGGGCTCGTCACCGCAAAATACCCAGAAATATCAACCAATATCTTAGAGCATATAACTTTGTGTAATTATTTTAGATAAGATTCAAAGTTCCTATAGCCTACAATTACTACTGGCTATATAAAAAATTGTAAAATACAACACAACACACAAATAAAATTTTATACTTAATGAATTTTCTATTATGGCCTATGGAGTATAAATGGCAAAGCGAAATATTTGTCAATTTACTAATAAGAAAGGTAAACAGTATTATTATTTTTATTTTTTTCCCACAGTTTTGCCTCACAAGCCTGAGTGTACCCGGTTCCAGCCCTCAGACTAGAATTAAAATTTCTTGGTAGAGCCGGGAATCGAATTCAGACCTCCGGGGCGGCAGCCAAGAATGCCAGCAACTACACCACGAGGTAGTCTAATTTCAATCTTAATATTGTTTTATAACTTAGCCAATAAGTTAAGATTAGGGTACAACCAAATTTACAATTACTTTATGCTCTTACCAAAGCAACACTTTCTTCATTTTTATTGGCTTTTTTCGGGAGGGGGGGGGGCGGGCTGGAGTCCCCTCAGCACCCCCCCCCCCCCCTAATATATGCCCCTGGCTGAAACTGATACAATATGCAATTAAAAGTACATGTTATTGACTTAAGGTATTAATTTTCATAACATATTAAACTTTGTCAATAAGGAATTGGGTATACATAGTTATATTCATGTCTTTTCATATTTATTTATCATATGGCTTTTAGTGCCGGGAGTGTCCGAGGACATGTCTGTAGCTGCTTCCAGCGGACACCTTTAGGGTGTGCTACCAGTTCCGTTCAATTTCAAGTAGTTCCAACTTTCGCTACCAGATATCAAGGATACCTAGTGGTGAACGTTGGAACTTTGATAGAGTGTTCCGACGACATCTAACCTAACAATTTAGCTTCACACAAGTTTAGTCTGTGGAAGGATCTTTTATATGCCATAATCTATGGCATAGGACCGCAGGCTTTACTTCCCCTCCGAAGGAAGGCATACTGAAGGATTTTTAACGCTCTTAAAAAATCCCGACGACTTTGGCAGGGTTTGAACCCGCTATCATGGGCACAGCAGTTCAGCAAGCTACCAACTACGCCACCGAAGCCACTGTCTTTTTATATTGACAAAACGTAAATATTTTAAAATTATTCTATCTTAATAATTAGACATTGTAATTGATCAGTACTAATTATCTAGTTAAACTAGTTATGAAAATTTTTTATCACCGACAGCAGTGGCTACGCTAACCAAAGCACAGCGTTTGGTCATGGGGCCAAGCTCTCTGCTGCCTCGGTAGATGCATGGGTTCGAGCCCCACCCTCGGCCGTCCTTGAAATGGTTTTCCGGGGTTTCCCATTTCCGACAACAGGCAAATGCTGGGACGGTACCTTCTGACAGCCAACGGCCACTTCCTTCCACATCCTTGCCCAGTTTCATTCATCTTCATCCATTCCATCTCTCATCCCAACACGCAGGTCGCCCACGGGCGTCGACTAGAAAAATCCAGCTCGTCCTCTCGGGAGGCCACATAAAAAAAAAAAAGATGGTTGTTATCATGTCAAATTTATAAGAAGTAACTTAGTAGCTACTAGCAGAAGCCACATGTTCGCAGATTAGTGGCGGTAAGCTGCGACTATTTGTGGGTAGAGAAAGCTTTGAGCCATGTTTCAGCATTGTCTTCTTAACAATTGAATTGTAAATTTCATGTATGGCTTTAAATAAATCATTTTTTAGTTTGTTTTCTAAGCTGTAGCTCAAAAAACTTGCATTGACCAGGTGGAATGTAGTAAATTGTTATATAATTGTAACTTTCAGTCGATCAACATGACTAGAAGCCCAATTAAATTTGGAAATGTAATACCACCTGAAAATGCCTAGTGGTGGTGTATTTTATATCTTGCATGTTAGGAACACTACTGTGAAGTCAATGTGACGACATCATGTCTCCGCCCAGATAACAGTTGGCGAATGCACACCGAGTAAGCAACATGACTGCCCTCGTTCAATGGACAAGAAATTCACATATTAACGTAATTTAGCACATATTTCCAGTACATTAGTCGTAATGGATGGAAATTTCAGTTGGTATTGTTCCCTGGAACCCCTGAAAAAGTATGAAAATCATATATTATCCAAGTTGAAGTGTAAAAGTCAGGTTATCGTCTCCTTCACAATTAATGAAATGGGGAACCATTTTCGAAAAAGTGAAAAATCGCCATAAGTTAACTAAAATCGAATCCATTGAAAGTTCATATTATTCTTCGGATAAGGGCCAAAAACTTATCTCTGTTAAAGTTTTTTGATAGCACCAACCATTGACCAAAGGAGAGGTGAAAATGGGAGTTTTGAGAGATAAAAAATTCATACCTCTCTTCATAGGAAAAATATCAAAACCACTTAAAATGGTCAATACTACTCTAAAAATTACCTAAAACCTTTGTCTGAAAGAATTTTTGACATGACCCACCCTTACGCCAAAAGATGAGCAAAATGTTTTTTGGAATTATGAAATCTAAACATGTGGAACTTTTGTAGGTAGGCCTATATTATCATCATCATCATATATATTATTTCAGTAGTATATATATTATTTCAGTAGTATAGATCCCTCCTGCAGCGTTCACAAGCGACCAATCGTGACAAATGAGCATTCAAATTCAAGAGAATAGACATTAGCAGTAACGAATTGCACTCTAATTTCATAAATATCTATAATTTCTTTAAAACATGACTTTCAAAAAATGTACGAAATGTGCGTTTTGCAGATACTGTTGCTGTAGGAAATTATGCTCCATAATTGCTGTCCACTTCTCATTTTGGCCGCTGTGATGTCTGTTTCATGTCGTTTTAACATTCTGAGGTCTTTCCTTTATCATTTTGCATGGGTTTCAGAAACAGTAAATCAAAGGAATGAGTACTGTCAATCAATGGACTCAGCACACAAATTACATTAGAAGTGACGAATTGCATTCTAATTTCATAAATATCAATTTTTGTTATAAATGTGCGATTTGCAGGAAAATATGCTACATCATTGCTGTTAAGTTCGCATTTTGGCCGTAGGGATGACTATTTCATGTCCAAACTATTAAACGTTAATTCATTTACAGGTTCGCTGTCAACCAATGGACTCAGCACACAAATGACATTAGCAGTGATGGATTGCATTTTAATTTCATAAATATCGATTTTTGTAAGAAGTGTGCGATTTGCAAATACTGATGCTCTTACATGCTGCAATTATGAGTTGTCGTCTAAAACCTTAAAACTATGAAACGTTAATACTTTTACTGGTTTTTCTATAAATATAGATTTTTGTAAGAAGTGTGCGATTTGCAAATACTGTTGCTGTAACATGCTGCTATTATGAGTTGTCGCCTAAACCCTTAAAACTATTAAACGTTAATTCTCTTACAGTTGTGGATAGGGAGATATTTTGTACAGATACTAGGAAAGATAGACACTTTCTTTACAGTAATTGTTTGGGATGAGATCTCAATGGTCCCCAAAGAAGCGTTAAACATTGTCGATCGGCTATTGAAAGAAATTTGAAACAGCAGAGCTCCTTTTGGAAGTAAGACTATTCTGTTTGGTGGAGACATTAGATAGGTACTCCCTGTTGTAAGACATGGCAACCAAACTACCATTGTTGAGAGCAACATTAAACAATCACCTTTAAGGTCCAAAATTCACAGTAGCCACTATGACTTGCCAAAATTCATGACAGCAAATGATGATCCAATTTTTAGTGATTGCCTTCTTAAGTGAGGGAATGTAGAACTTGGAATTCTAACTGAAATGTAAATAGTATTCTATAATCATTTGGTTGAAATAAAAACATAACCTTACTCCTTAAGTCTCTCATTATAAACCTATTGGGGAAAGTGTGGATTTTGAACATGCGAGATTTCTTGCACGGGTCTGCCAGTCCTGCATAATTCAAACTGTCTGTCCTTGAATTCAGTTCACGCACTCTCTTTCCTCCCACGAACCCCTCCACATCCTCCTAGGTGCACCTTCCCTTCGTACTCTACGCTATCTCCTTCGACACTAAAGATGTCTATCCTTGCTGCATGGCAGACGCACAGGTAATGACTTCCTCTATTTCCCAATGATGTCATACAGGCAGTCCAACTGAGAAAGGATGTCAGCGTGCCTGCCTCTCAACCGGAGGTCTCAGGATCAATTCCCGGAATTATAAGATGGGCTTCTTGTATTCTAAGCATGTGGAACTTTTGTAGATAGGCCTATACAACAATTGGCAAATTTAGTACATTCAAAACTTTTCTCTTTACCTGGTGAAATCTACCTTCGCCCTTTGGCAAAGCATGGAGGGCTACATCAAACCAGTCAAAAGACTGAAACAACAACAACAACAACGTTACAACTTCTGGAAAATCACCTTTCACATCCCCCAAACCCGATCAGGGGTTTTAGAAACTGACATCAGGGCGGGTGCGGGGTGAACTTAGCCTTGTGAGGACAATTGAATAGCTATCTGACAATGAGTCGGGGGAGACCAAGATTAACGGCTCACCATGCATGGTGCCCACAGAATTTTCAATGTCAACTTTCCCGACTTTTCCTGACCATCTTTCAACAAAATTCCTGACTCGCAAGTCATCGTAACATCGGTGAAAAAGGTTTATAGAGCAAATATATTTGTATCTTTTTTATTTGTAGCCTCCACCATCCCCATAGCTGCACAACGCTTGCTCTTTATTCATTTAAAATACAAAATAAAGTAAATTATAATGCAATAATACATAAATCAAAGTACTTAATAACCTAAACTATAGTGATGGGGTCGCCACATCCTACGCCAACGCAAAGAAAGCGTACAAAAATAGGTAAAAGAGGTTTTTACTATGATGTACTGTAAAAATAGAAACTTACTATAATGTCCAGTGAGTTATTGCTTTTTATCTTCAGAGATTAGTTGAACTAGTAACATCAAAATATGGCTGTAAAACACAAAATACTGTATGGTTAATATAAAATTCCTGACTTTCTAATACTTGACACCATTTTTTCACACTTTTTCCTGACTTTTCCTGACCAAAAACAAAATTCCTGACTTTTCCTGCCTGTGGACACCATGCCATGCCTCACTTCGCAATCTGTAGGCTGAATAGCTGGGCAGTGGTTGCTTGGTAGGCCAGGGCCCTCCATGGCCTGTGGTGCCACAGAGGGGGGGTTACAAGGATTGTTTTGTGCCACATATATAATACAGGAGTGTTCCCTTCATAGAGCAGATGTCCACTGTGTAGGGTGCCAACCATTGGTGGTTATTGTATTCCTTCTTTATTGCTTTTACCCTGCAATAAAACGGGCAACTGTTCAGTGCTAACAGTTGCCATACTGAGCATGGTCTATCAATCCTCTCCAAGAAAATGCTGGGAAGGTATCTTGTTTCAAGTCCCGGAGCACCTACCCTAATCCAAGGCCAAAATAATTACAGTCACCACAATGACACAGGTTATCAGACAAATTCATCACACATACAAGCACACAGGGCTAAAGACCAAGATTTTTAGCCCCTGAAATGAATCAACTGATTTGATTGTTTCTAAGAACTAGGGAAATCAGTCTACAAGGTGTTGAATGTGTCTGATAACCTGTGTTGTTGTTGTTGTTTCATATAGGGACTTGGGGGACAATGGTATTAGTCTGATATACTTGGGTTGTTTGTAGAATACATCAGATAATTGGTATTACTATAATAGGCATGAATGCAAAATTGTAAAATAGAAGAATGGATTTGGAAGGAGATGGCCATGGCCTCAAGTCAGGCACAATCCAAGCATTTTCCAGGAACCTAGAAGTGGGAAGTCAAGAGAAAACCACTTCTAGGATGGTTGAGGTGAGAATCAGACTCATCTCTTGTCAGATTTGCCCCACAATGTCGAGTGTACCCCTATTCCAGCCCACGATTAAATACCTTAACTAACCCAGGAATCAAACCTGCTACCTCAGGTATGGCAGCATACCAAGAGGTGGCAAATTTGTTCTTTCTTATCACGTGGTGATAACAGTAACAGGAACCAACCATAACAAATATATATACTGTCCGTCCACCAGCTCGTGGTCTTAGGGGACTGAAGGGGAGAGGAGAGACATTCCAGCTGCGTTGATTGAATGGACGTGCCGCTGCAGGTATTGCCAACTCAGCACCGACGTTATTCACGCTATGGTTATTCACTGCTACTTTCATTTAGTTTCAATTGTGAAATCGTACTGGTCAGTAGTAGGTTGGCACTATTGTCGTTCGCGCAGAGGCCAGCTGTCACCAGCTGACTCGTTGCATTCCTGCCACGGACCTTAAGCTGGTGGACGGACAGTATTTAATAATCACATCTCATTTTATTCAGGTTGTTTTTTCGCTTGTCCCAATAATTGGGATTACATGGCCTGAAGTGGTCTGAACATACAATGATACAATGAACATACACAGACATCCCAAGCAAGAGAAAAGAAGGGAGTTTTAATGGAATTATCGTCATCTTGGCTCCATTACATAACTTCAACAGCACTGAAATGACAAGAAAAAAAGTCTTCTTAATGGTTTTTAATTCGACGTGCTTATTTTTAAGTGAAAAGTTTTTGTGAATAAGTGAAAAGAGAGTTGATTGCGAAACATTTCATTAATTCTTTTTCACATTATCGTTCACTTTCATTTTGAGGCAATTAACAACTGAAATTATTAACCCTGGCCACTACTGCACTGGATATACAGGGATATTATGTGTGTGCGCGCCAGTAAACACGGCAAGCTAAGCCGGCTGTGACTAGTGCAGATCGCGGCCGCACGTACCAGATCCAGCCGGTGGTTTGGCGCACACTTGTCACACTTTTACCAAACATGTTCAATAATGTGTACTTACAGTGCTCATAGGCGATGCTGAAAATGTCCTCCCTCTCTTGTAACACACACCTGACATCTGATGAAAGAATATCTGTCAACTCTTTTATTATTCACAGAGCCTGATTCCTTGAGTCGTTTAGCGAGCCTCCTAATTGTACTGGCATTAGGCACAGGTCTTCCTGGAAACTTGATTCAAAATTTTCGTCTTGTTTCAGAACAAAATTTTCTGCTTTTCATATACGAATTATGGAAAAGCACACATTCGTACAATGTGAATATTGGTGTCTAGACATGACCAACAATCACAGTAATCACAATACTCACTAAACGTGCAACACTAACGTCTTAGCTTTGCAAATACACGCCCATATGAATGACAAAACACGTGTGAACTAACAATATGAGTCAGCGGAGCGGGTTATTGCACCGGTTGGACAGGATGCACGCGGCCGCGATTTGCGCTAGTCACAGCCGGTTTAACTTGCCGAGTTTACTGGCGCGCCCACACATAATGACCCCATATGTGCTAAACTACGTAAATATTTGAGTTTTTATTTATTGCTCATTTAATAACAGCAGCCATGTTTGACAGTGCATGAGGTATCTTCGGCTGTCACCAAAGCGCACACTCTGAGGCGCACACATTGTCGTCAACATGTGGGATACAAAATACACCACACTAATTAAAGATTATTGGTGCGTTACTAGCCCAATGTGCGTGACAAAATCCAGGGGTGTATATATGACTGACCTAACAATAATTATTGGTTTAGACAAAAGCCATTGGACTGGATTCAAAAATGTTTACAGTAGTACCGTAAGCGCAGGGTTGGCAATACTTTATTTGACAAATCACAGCTAGAAATTTACTATATACTCGTAATCTATATAAGGGACGGTGGGTAAGTTATGGATAGCAGAGATCCCACTACAATTCCTGGTTTATATTTCTTTCATCATTTAAAAAGGTATTTTGGCCAATATCCGTACTTTAGAAAATATTATCGTACGAGTGATGTCTCATTCAGTGTTACCAACATTTCTGCTGAAGAAGGGCTCAATTACAGTCTAACTCAAAATCTTCAAAAACAAATGTAATAATAATAATAATGTTATTGGTTTTACGTCCCGGCTTTTACAGACGCCGCGATGCCAGAATTTGGCCCCGAAGGGGATCTTTATCATGCTAAAAAACTACTGACACAGATACCTAGCAATTGCGCACCCTCAAATGCCAACTGACTGCGCCAGGAATCGATCCTGTAACCTTGGGAACAGCATGCGAGAAAGTTACCGCTGAGCCACGCAGCCTGCCCAAAAACAAATGTGTAGTGACGAGGTGGGAAACTTATAATTATTCTTTTTGAATAAATTAACATTGTAACTAAAGTCAATATAGATCAATGAAAAAGCACGGTTGTTATCATGTCAACTTCTGATACTAGTCAAGTACACGATGTTGGCTTTGACTTTGAGTATTGCTTTCTAGATACCAGTAACTGGAGCTTTGTTTAAGGAGATCAGGAGATGAATTTTGATTTAGAAGGCTGTAAACAGCTCCTGATAAACGTGCTATTATGTGCACTTAATCTTAACAGATGCAAACTGTAAGCTAAACTTTGTTTAGAAAAAAATATGCATCGGGGTATTTGCTTGGTTCATGTAGGTATCCGTGTCTAGGGGAATTTTTAGTGTAGTCGATGATGTGCGGTCATTGATGTTGTGTTTACGGCCTCAGAGGTATAGTTGGTAGCATGCTGAGCTTCTATGCCCAAGATCGCGGGTTCAAACCGGGCCGAAGTTGTCGGATTTTTTAAGAGCGTTAAAAATCCTTCAGTATGCCTTCCTTCGGAGGGGAAGTAAAGCCGGCGGTCCCATGTCATAGATATGGCATGTTAAAGAACCTTCCACTAATTAAACATGTGTGAAGCTAAATTATACATAGGTTAAACATTTGACAAATGCTCTTAGGTTCCGACGTTCGTCGCCAGGAGCCGACTGCAGTGTCGTTTGGTAACCAAGTTCAGAATAATTAGTCATTGACGGTGGCATTAATAGTAAGAACTATTTGAAAAAATTTCGAAGTCTGCAGCCCTTACTTGAATTGAAAACAGATAACAAATACTAATAGTCATCACAATTAACACCTGTTATCAGACAGATTCTACACACACCCAAAGTACACGGGGCTACATGACGTGTTGTCGCAGCCCCTAAACTGAGGAACCAAAAACCGATGTTTTCTTTGTTTGATGAATTGTCATATATTGCTTAACAGTATTAGGTTTAAACAGTGCGTCGTTACATGCCGATGCAGTCACATGTGTTCAAGTGCGAGGTTTGGTGGTGAGTTACGAATGTTCATAAATTACTTTCAATTGTTCAATTTAATTGAAAAGTTGCAATGTACTCTTCTTAAGCCATTGCTCGTAACTTGGTCAGACGATGATCTGGGCAAAACCATTGGCCGCTACTAGGTTAGACCACTGGTTGGTTCCTCAGTTTAGGAGCTGTGGCAACGCGGTCATGTAGCCCCGTGTACTTTGGGTGTGTGTCGAATCTGTGTGATAACTAATGTTAATTGTGTTGACTGTATTAGTGTGTGTTGTATGTTTTTAATTCAAGTAAGGACTGCAGACATTTAATTTTCAAGTAGTTCCAACTTTTGCTACCAAATGCCACCATCAACAACCAACTAGTTCTAAACTTGGTTACTAGATGCCACCGTAGTCAGCTCCTGGCGACGAACATTGTAACCTAAGAGCGTTAGTCAAATCTAACCTATAATTTAGCTTCACACGAGTGTAATTAGTGGAAAGTTCTTCATCATGCCAGAAATCTATGACATGGGACCACCGGCTTTACTTCCCCTCCGAAGGAAGGCATGCTGAGAGATTTTTAACGCTCTTAAAAAATCCGACGACTTTGGCCGGGTTTGAACCCACGACCTTGGGCATAGAAGCTCAGCATGCTACCAACTACGCCACCGAAGCCGCAGGTTAGACCACTGTCGGGACAAGAATTACTGCCTATAGACTAAAGAAGGAAGGAAGCTTGTAGGTTAACGTGACCGTTAATCTTGAGATCATGAGCCACGGGACCTCCTTTTAACGTGGAATCCAAACCCCAGGACATGGCATTTCACATCGAAAATCTCACATGCATTGACCGGGAATCGAACCCGGTCCACCTTGGTGAGAGCCTATAGACTACAAGCAAGTGGGTCTGGGGCATCATCCCCAGGTTAGGTTTGTATGTAAAGCCATCAACACACCAAATTTAACATGTATGAGTCGTTTAAACCTTTAGTGTCTTCATTGGCATTATGGAATGCTGCCATATTGTTTATTTACCATTACCTATACTACTCCCTTTAAAATATATTGTCCCCTCTAGCCCTCATTAAAACGTTGATTCAATTAGACATGCCTGGGTCTACTCTTCCTGCAGTACAACCCATAGATCAGACAATGTGTCAGGGAAGCGACTCCTAGCACGTCTCCCAAACATCCCTATCAGGTTAAGATATGGACGGCGCACAGGCTACACCATGCCCCGAGTCCCGATAACATCCAGGTATTCACAATAGACTATACTCGGTGAGCCGCCAGAAGGAGTTTGACATTTCGCCAGAAATTCCACGTCAGTCATCACCCCTCTGCCTCTTGACCAATCCATGTTCACATAGTAGACGTCACATTACTTTGCGTTGCAATATCACAGTCCGCGTGCGTCAATGCCTGGTTAGATTTGTCACTGGCTTGTACAGTGTGATCGCTTGTTATTCTAACTGTTTGGCAACCTTGTTTCCTAACCACATTGCGAGGCGAGAACTGCCAATCCCATTCTGGCAGCTCACAGAGTATGTTATTCCCCGTAAATCAACAATTATTGCTATCATCATCTTCAGAGTTAATTATTGAGGTTTTAAGGGGCAGAACAGTCAGGTCATCTGCCCCTCATCATCTTCATAACCTAAGTTTAAATTTGACAGAAAATATCTTGGCCTACCGTTTAACTTTTTTTATTTTTTGCTGGTGAGTGTAGCTTGATGATCACATCAACAGATTCCCAAAGTTAAACATAATGAATAAGCTAGCCTACTCTACATTGGAATCAAACAGGTTCTTCTTTTCTATGGTTAATTGCAGAAAATATGACTGATATCTATGGTGGATTTGGAACTATGCGAAAGGCTTTGCTGACCTGGTGGGCAACTGACTACACCAGCAAACTGTCAACAATGAACAGCTGAACAATAAACTGTTATACTAGAAATTATTTTGTAAGAATAGCCAGCACTGATATTTTATAGCCTAGCCTACCTACATTCTGTAGTCGTTCCATATATAATTTTATATGGTAGGCTAGGCTACATTGGAATGTTTCTATTTTAATCGGCTATGCAACGACACTGATTTTCTGACACACACGCCATTATCAGAAAGAAAAATATCACTAATTGAACCCAATTACATTCAGAGTAAGTAATCGCAATCTATACTTGACCCTGAGCCACTTATCCTAATACGCAAGGAGTCAACATCTACGAAGATAGTCTAATAGATTAAGCCCATGCCATACACACAATACGGGGCAATAATTCGCGAAGAAACAGATATCCAAAATCATGCCGAACTTAAACAGAAGCTGATAATTCCACTCACCTTCGTTGACCTGTCCTTTTCAATACAGCCAGCTCCTGCTCCCCCATCAACCGATTGAAAACGCTGAAGTGGGACAAAAAGATGCTTTTCAGTTTACTTTCGTCATTTTTTATAACAAACCTAATTTATCGGCAGTATTTAAGCATTTCCATTACAATAATCCTGATACAAACTACAACATAAACAGGTCAGCCACCTATCCTAATACGCAAGGAGTCAACATCTACGAAGATAGTCTAATAGATTTAGTCCATGCCATACACACAATACGGGGCAGTAATTCGTGAAGAATCCGATATCCACAACCATGCCGAACTTAAAAACAAGCTGATAATTCCACTCACCTTCGTTGACCTGTCGGTTTCAATACAGCCAGCTCCCGCTCCCCCCATCAACCGATTGAAAACGCTGAAGTGGGACAAAAGATGATTTTCAGTTTACTTTCGTCAGTTCTTTTAAAAAATCAATTATCGGCAGTATTTAAGCATTTCCATTACAATATCCCTGATACAAACTACAACATGTAAACAATCTTCCAAAAAGATTGTCACGTGACACCACAGACCACATACAACACATAGAGGCTAAGGCTGCTTTCACACAGTCCACCTTCCTCCACACCACTCCACGCCAGTCCACACCACTCCACTTTTCAGCCACTCGGTTTTTCTTCCCTTTCAACGTCCATCAACTTTTATAATAACTCCAGTTTGACTTCGGCCATGGATGTGAACGTTTGCCTTGGTATTTATGTTCTGGTGCGAAGAAGATTACGGATAAAGAAGAAAAGGTTTCATTGGGTCCATCCATTAAATGCATATCGCATAGAGCGAACTCACCGTTTTCTCATGGAAGAACTTACCAGTGATCCTAAAAAATTCTTCAATTATTTTCGTATGAGTGTAAGTTCTGCTGATGAATTGTTATCAATCCTTGAACCAAGCTTACAGCGTCAGGACACCAACATGAGAAAATGTATTCCACCCAAAGAGAGGCTAGCTGTTACTCTGAGGTAAGTAGGTACTATAAATTCATTATCTATGCTCAAAGGCTATTTATTTCATAGGTACATTTACTCGTATTTCATTAGAAACGAACCTTAAAATAGTCTACAACGAAAATGAAAGACGTGACAATAATGGAGAAAGTTATATATTTCTCATTTATTTACCACAGAGGGATATATAAGAAACGTATGAAATTGGTAGGTACTTACTACTGAATATGTGTATCATGCCGGCCCCGTGGTGTTGGGGTAGCGTGCCTGCCTCTCGCCCGGAGGCCCCGGGTTCGATCCCCGGCTCCGTCAGGGATTTTAAAACTGACGTGAGGGTTGGAACGGGGTGCACTCAGCCTCGTGAGGACAATTGAGTAGCTGTCTGACAGTGAGACAGCGCCCCGATCACGAATACCAAGATTAACGGCCGAGGGGACCCGACGCGCTGATCACGCGTCACCCCAATATCTGCAGGCCAAATGGCTGGGCAGCGGTCGCTTGGTCGGCCTTAGCCCGTCATGGGCTGGATAGTGCCAGGGGTTGACTTTTTTTTTTTTTTTTATTGGCCAGCACATCACAAGGTATCATCGTCGGGCACAGGCTTGTTTGTGGCTGACAATTATTGTATGTATCAGGAGTATGTAGTAATGGGGAGGTGTTGTAGTGGATTGGCTGAAATGAGGCGTTGGGCGATGGTTGATTGATAAATGAAGAGGAGAAAGAATAGGATGAGGGTGGGTGCTGGTAATAAGAGTGGTAGGGAACGGCACGTCGACCTGTTTGATTTCTGAATTGACGAATGGTGGACATTAAGGCCATCTTGCACTCTAATTTCATATCTTCATCAACATGTTGCATTTCGGGCAAGAGCGAAAGAAGGAAGTGCTTGTCTGCATCAAATACTTCCTCCTTTCCCTTTCCTTGACTCAAAGTTTTGTTTAAATTTATTAAGAGTAGTTCCTCCTGTAGAGCCTCCGTGGCTTAGGCGGCAGCATGTCGGCCTCTCACCGCTGGGTCCGTGGTTCAAATCCCGGTCACTCCATGTGAGATCTGTGCTGGACAAAACGGAGGCAGACAGGTTTTTCTCCGGGAACTCCGGTTTTCCCTGTCAAAATGTCATTCCAGCAACACTCTCCCTTATCATTTCATTTCATCTGTCATTCATTTAGTCCTTGCCCCAGAGGAGTGCGTCAGGCCTCGGCAGCCGGCGCAGTTCATATCCTCGCCGCTAGACGGGGGCTTCATTCATTCCATTCCTGACCCGGTCGGTGACTGGAAGCAGGCTGTGGATTTTCATTTCAGTTCCTCCTGTGATATCTTCTTCTGCTTCATGGGAGGACGTGGTTGGTCCTCACGGTTTTCAATTATAATGTCCCTTAGCTCGGTGTACATGACGTCCTCCACGTCTTCGCCAGCTTCAGTTTCTTCAACATCCTCTTGCTGGTTAATGTTGGAAACAGTGCTGGACACGAAAAAAGAATCCCATAATCAAGCGTAATAATCACATATAAATAATAATGCAACGGTCATTATTGACATATAAAAGTAGATACACTGAGAGTTCCTTACGTTTTGTTGGCCATGACTGGTAGAAGAAAGTGTAACAGGTCTATATGTATGTTTTCCTTGTGGCGCTGGCTCCACTTCCTGTCGGTGGGTTTTTCAGTTTTTGCAGTTCTCTGGAAAAACTGCTTCTAATGCCCTTCCACTTCTTCTGTACATCTAGTTCTGAAAACAATATAACTTTTGTTGCAGATACCTTGCAAGTGGATGTCCCTTGACAGATCTACATTACATTTACAGGATTGGAGTGTCTACATTGAGTGAAGTCATACATGAAACATGCGATAAAATTTGGAATCTACTTCAGCCAACAGTGCTTCCTATTCCGACAGCAGAAAAATGGGAAGAAATTGCTCAACTGTTCTTTGTGCGTGCTAATTTTCCAAACTGCATTGGTGCCATAGATGGCAAGCACATTAGAGTTATAAAACCAGCACATAGTGGATCATTATACCATAATTATAAGATTTTTTTTCTGTTGTGCTATTGGCTGTGTGTGACGCTAATTATTGTTTCACATTGGTTGATATAGGCAATTATGGAAAGAATCCAGACTCTTCTATTTTCAAGCAATCCAATCTTTCGAAATCGTTGGCCAGGAACTCACTGAACATCCCTCCGTCTCAGCCGTTTCCAGATTTGGCTGAACCTAATTTCCCACTAGTGTTTGTTGGAGATGAAGCCTTTTCCTTGTCCTCTCATATAATGCGTCCATACGCGGGATCTCATCTTTCTCCCAAGAAACAAATATTTAATTATAGACTTTCGAGAGCAAAAAGATTCGTAGAGTGCTCGTTTGGCATACTTTCAAATAAATGGCGTGTTTTCCACAGACCTCTCAATGTAGATATTGACTTTGCTACAAGTATCGTGAAGGCCTGTGTCGTTCTACATAATTTTGTCCGAGCCAGGGATGGATTCCAATTTGAACATACTTTAACTGAAACTGGGCTGTACGAGGAAGTTCATTCAGATACCCAACATCAAAGGTCTCTTAACAACGTAAGAGACTTCTATGCAGATTATTTTGAAGGGGAAGGGGCTTTACCCTGGCAGGATTCTATGATTAATCGTTAGTAGGTACTACCTCAAGACACAACAGCTTGTGTTCAGTTTCATCATCACCATCATTTACCCTTTTCCAGTTGGCATTGGGTGGGGGCAAATATGGTTCCTCTCCACTTTGTTCTGTCGTTCCACCATTCCTCCTCCGACACAGTGTTCCAATCCAGGTTTCGTTTTCTATTACTATTCTCCACCGAGTCCATCCAACGCATTCTTGGTCTTCCTCGTCCTCTCTTCCCTGTCATCCGACGTTCCAGTGCTCGTCTTGGTAGCCTTACTTCATTCATCCGTTCGACATGTCCAAACCATCTCAATCTGTTTTGCTCCAGTTTGTCATTTAGTTTCTGTACTCCCAGTTCTTTCCGTATATCTTCATTTCTCACTCTGTCCCTCCTCGTTTTCTGGACCTTACTTCTCAGGAATGTCATCTCAGCTGCCTGTACTCTGCTCTCATCCCTCTTAGTCATTGTCCAAGTTTCTGCTGCATATGTCATTATAGGAACATAATATGCTTTGTACATAACTTCTTTAGCCTTGTTCCATACTAGTCCCCGTACCTGTTGGTAGAAAGCACTCCCGAGTTGTATTCTTCTGCTAATTTCCAAATCTAGTCTTCCATCTTCAGTCAGTTCACTTCCCAAGTATTTGAAGTGTTCAGTTTATTGTTATAAAATAATTATGTTGTAATAATACGGGCTACAAATAAAAAAAAGTGTACTTACCAACTTGTCTCTTCTTGGAGTCATTTGCTTCACTATAATTAGGAATAACGGCTTGGGCAACTTCAGCCCACATTTGATTTTCTTTTAGTTTTATTGGCATAATCTGTGTAACGAATGTCCCACAGACAAGGACGCTGTTCAATTTCAAATATTAGTTTTTCACTATCTATAAATGACATTTTTATTGAAAACCGAGTAAAAAATAGTAATATTGTAGCCGATTTATTCTTTACAACCCAAAGAAGCAACAATACAAAGACACAGAATTATACAAAAATATATATACAGACAGAGCATATCGCTCTCTGGTGAGTCCTCCCAAGTACCAATCAGTACCACCAGGAAGCGGCACCTCAATATAAATGGTGAAAATAGAACACGTAGCACACACAAAGTTGACCGTCTGAACGATTTCATGCAACTGAGTAAGCTACATGTGGCCGAGAGTTGCCTGAAGTGGAGGGGGACTTGCAGCTGACAGGCACCAACTGCTGGTTGACGAGAGTGGACGGATGTGGCGCCACAGAAAGTGTCTCATCTGAAAGCCCCCATGCTCTAAGCTTTACCTACATTGGAGTGGTGTGGAGGAAGGTGGACCGTGTGAAAACAGCCTAATACTCAGATAATATTTATACAATCACTTATTTAAAATAACGAGTATTAGGTGGTTCCTTCACCAAACATTACCTATATTAACTTATATGGGCATTGTCTCTTCAACCAGGATAGAGAATACGATATTCTTTACCTTAACTTAACTCGCGAATATTACGAACTCAAGCAACGGTGCTGCCGTTATCTGGGTGATGGAAACATAAACGAAATTAACACCGGTTATCAGACAGATTCTACACACACCCAAAGTACACGGGGCTACATGACCGCGTTGTCGCAGCCCCTAAACTAAGGAACCAACCAAACATAAACGAACACCATAATAATAACCCCTGGCACTACAGCGCATGAAGGGCCTAGGTCTACAAAGCGACCGCTACCATTTAGCCCGCAGATATTGGGGTGACGCGTGGTCAGCGCATCGGGTCCCCTCAGCCGTTAATCTTATGCCCCTTTCACACCGAAGATGCTAGACGCAAGATCCACGCATCCTGGATGCAAGATGCATGCATCATAAACACCAGACGATGTACCGTAATTGAACGAGAAGTTTCACACCGAAGATGCAAGTGAGTCTAACATCCTGGATGCAAGACGCACTTGCTTCTTGAGAAACAACCGGCTGGAGATTTCAGCGTGCATCTTTGTTGTGCTGTCTTGCATACTCGCCCCTACCTTGGAACTGACTCACCCGACTCTCGGCAGCACTGTATGTGATTCACACCGTTGCACGTGTGCTTGACTCGCGCCATTTCTTTTCAGTTTCATTAATTTCAGTCTTCAATTAGACGTTGTGTTCCAAGTACGAAACTTCATTCCACCCTTCAACTATGTTACCCGACACGGAGAACTTCTAAGTGACCTTTATTAAAGCAGTCGAAGACTATCCTTCAATATACGGTACGATAGGCTTACTACAAGTAAGGAGTACCGCTACTCAAATAGGGATGACCAAGAGAAATCATGGAAGGCCCTGGCACAAAAATTCGAATCAACAGATAGCTATGTAGTCTACTTATAATTTATTAGCGTCAGTGAAAAAAAAAAGAATCAACAATTTTAAAAATACTTCTTAAATAAATCAATTACAGTAAAAAATACTTATTTTATCATCAATTATCTCTATTTCAATGTCAATTGCGTTCTGTTCTGCCAAGGTAATGAGTTTTCTGGTTTAGAAAAGTAGTCTCGGAGGTAATCTCTATATTCCTTTGCCGAAGAACGTAGCCCCACTGGCGGTAAACCATGAAAAGGATGTAGTTGTTCATAGATAGATAGATAGATAGATAGATAGATAAATAAATAGATTTTATTAATTCTATTTGATCAAATACATGTACACAATACATTTTTGATATAGGACACGGGAGAATTTACATCTATAAAATAAAAGTACTAATAGGTATATAATACTAATACTATAACTACATAACTTATTATAATAACAGATCTTAAGAGATACAATCTTATTGGACAACTATTTACACCTTACTCTATTATCATAATATGAAAAATTAATTCTATAAATATAACAACTTACAGCTAGGTATTACAATTAAAATAGAAAAGTAAAATATAATTATAGATTTCGTCGCTCCTATACACTAAGATATTCAACTACAGAGTAAAAACAATGGCACTGCAGATAAGCTTTCAACATTCTATCAAAGGTTTTTATTTTTGGGGCAAGTTTTATATACTGGGGTAGTTTATTGTATAATTTAACTCCTGTGTGAAAAGTTCCTTTTTGATATATGCTTGTGTGTGTGCGTGAAATATGAATGTTTTGATTTTGTCTTGTGTTATGCCTATGAACATCATCGTTTGTTTTAAGAAAAACATCCTTATTCATTAAATTCTTTTTAAAAAACACAATACTTTCAATGATATATATGCAGGGCAATGGGAGAATGTTTAAATCTTTAAACAGAGGTCTACATGATTCTCTAGTGTTTACATTTGCCATAGTTCTAATCGCCCTCTTTTGTATCCTAAACGTGCTTAGTACGTCTGGCGACATACCCCAAAATATGACCCCATATCTTAAGTATGAATGGATATAAGCAAAATAAGTATTTCTTAATGTGTGCATGCTAGTGCAGGTTTTCAAAATACGTAACGCAAAGCACATCGAGTTCAGTTTAGTATTCAGATATTGTATATGTTTATTCCATTTCAAGTCATGCTGTATCCATAGTCCTAAAAACTTTGTTTCTGATTTATTTTCTATTTGATGACCATTTAATGTAATATTAGGATTCGCAGGATTCCTATACTGTATAGTGTGGAAATTTAGACATACTGTTTTTTTTATAGTTTATTATGAGGCGATTATCTTGTGACCATTTGGTTAACTCTCCTGTAACAGAGTCAGCAGACTGCTGTATGACCTGTTTAGTTTCACCTTTTATTACGAGTGTTGTATCGTCCGCAAACAAAATTTCCTGTGTGAATGAACGTTCTGTGTTATATCATTGATATATAGAAGAAAGAGTAGTGGGCCCAAAACCGATCCCTGGGGTACTCCAAATTTAATAATTCCCTCATTGGATAATGTTTCATTAAGTAATTTGGTTCCATCATCCTTGTGTCTCAAGCTTACTATTTGTTTACGCCTTGTTAAGTAAGACTCTATCCATTTATTAGCTAGACCTCTAATACCATATTGATTTAGTTTTGTAAGGAGGAGTTTATGGTCAACAACATCAAATGCTTTCGATAAATCCAAGAATAGGCCAGTTACATGTTCCTTATTGTCAATTAATTTCAGTATACTATTAATACATTCATAAATTGCTGTCTGTGTAGATTTTTCCGTTCCGAATCCATGTTGTGAGTTTGATAATAATTTTTTTTATATATAAAACTTATCAGTCTCTTATACATGATATTTTCCACAATTTTTGCAATACCAGTTGGTAAGGTAATAGGACGATAGTTATCTAATTCATATTTTGAACCTTTTTGTGCACTGGAATTACTTTTGATAATTTCAAAATGTCCGGGTAAGTTCCTGAGAGAATTGAACTGTTTATTAAGTGTGTAAGTGGATTTATTATATTTTCTGCACATTTCTTTAAAATTGCATCAGGGATGCCATCAATGCCAGCACAGAATTTATTTTTTAGCTCTTTTAAAACTATTCTTACCTCTTCACTTGTGACATGATTTATAAATAAAGAATCACTACATATATTTCTTTTATTATTAGAGTTTAGTGTATTTACCTGTGATTTATTTAATAATTTTTGTGGAATTTCCAGAAAATAGTCATTAAAAGTGTTTGCTATTTCCTCTGGATTATTAATCACTTTATTATTTCTGGTCAGTGTAATGTTTCTTTGTATTTTAGCAGATTTTCCAGTTTCTATCTTTATCATGGACCACATAGCCCTGTTTTTATTAGATGATGGGGAAAAAATTATCATTATGCATTTTCTTTGCTAGTCTTATTACCTTATTTAATATGCTAGTGTATTTTTTGTAGTATAAGTTGAATTTGTTGAGGTTGGCTAAAATGTATTTTTGTTTTATCTATGGAAGTTGGCAACCCGCTGCTCTTTTTTTTTAATAAAATAAAATATGCACTGCGGTGAAGTCGTTACGTGAAAAATAAGTGCATGTCTGTTTTATTGAATCGAACAATACAATCTAATAGAATCAAATAGAAGTTATCTAAAAATATAAAAGAAAAGATTACTTCAACAGGTTATGGACTTCAGACACGCTCGTTGAGCTAAGAGGATCGTGAAAATCAAGAAATAAGAATTAGGAAGACCATCGTCCCAGCAAACGATGACCGAAGAAGATAGTGTGGGTGAGCTAAGAGGTTTTACCATACTAAACAATTCAGAAAACTAAATTTTATGGGAGCTAGATTTAACAACGCTGCTCCAATCCAGGTGTCTCCTATCTTTCCTGAAAGGAACTGCTACAAAACCAAATACGGATAAGGCAAAGGAGTTGGAACAATGGGAGGACAAGGATGCCAAAGTTAGGTACTACATTCTCAAGGCAAAAGATTACTCTTTGAAACCTCTAGTGCTAACTTGTGAAACATCAAAATCGATGTTCGATCTCCTAAAAAAAATATACAAGAGAGACACCGAACAACAGAAGTATCAGCTATTGTCATCTTTCTGCGTATACAAGTATGATAACAATAAAACCCTCATGCAAAATATATCTGAAGTAAGAAATCTAGCGGCAAGACTCAGGAGTCTAAAAGGAGATATTAGTGAACAGATGGTAATCACCAAAATAATTACCACTCTGCCAGGCCAATACAGATATTATAATACAGTGTGGGAGGCCACACCCACTGCTGAGAGAACCCTGGAAAATCTCATTTCAAGACTTATTATACAAGAAGAATCAAATACACCTGAAGAACTCAAAGTAGCTTTCAAGACTGAAAAGAAATCCAACAATCCAAGTCAAGTGAAATGCTACAAGTGCAACAAGATTGGACATAAAGCTAACAACTGCCCCCCTAACAGGCAAGACCAGGGAAGGCCAAAACAGAAGCAACAGCAGCAAGCTTCAGGAAAAAGTGATCTAAAGTGTACAAATTGTAATAAAGGTGGGCACGAAACCTCTGACTGCTATGCAGATAAAACATTTGAACCATGCAAATATTGCGGGTTAGACAATCATCCACATTGGAATTGCCACAGAGAGAAGATGCGTAAAAGGGTTCAAAATAGAGAACAGGAGCTTTACGTGGTTGAAAAACAATGCCATACAACAGAAGAAAAATCTGGAGAAGAGTTTCTTAAAGAGTTTGTTGTGGATAGTGGATGCACGAGCCATATGACCAAACAAGATTCGCTGCTCACCAACAGGAGAACAACTGAGCCTCAAAATATAAAAGTTGCAAAGAAAGGCGGGATGCATTTTTTTTTTCAGCCCGAGCCTAGCCACGGTAGCTATTTCCGAGCTTCTTATTGGCTGTTCAGTCGTGCCATTCTCCTAGTTCCCAATTGAGACGGTAGATGTTGGCAGGTTTTCACTTCCCTTCAAACATGGAGGAAGGTTTTCGGGCGAAATATGGATAATATTCGATGTTAAATTGAATTATTAACGTAAAACAAGCTTGAACCTTACTTTAAGTCAGGTTTATAACATCCCACGCAGCAAATGAATGAGTTCTAATCAACATTTAAGGTCTAACTGAAATCATTCGACATTTAACCACATGGATTAAGATCTATGATAATAAGCACAACTTCCGAACACACATGTGCACGAATGGTAACGTGCTTACTTTTTAATTTTATGTCTCGGGTTCAAGACTGTCCTAGGGCCTAAATTCCTACTCCTATTGAATTATTTTTATTATAATATCCTCCCTACCTCTTATTACATGTTTTCTGTCTTGTTTTATTGAAATTACCTGCGAGGGTGATTGAAATAATAAACACTGTCAGGCGGAATTGTTCCCTTTCCTCACTAGAATTTATATTTCTCTACTTACTGTTCAACGCGGCTAGCGTTCCTGGCTGACTCCCCAGAGGTCCAGGTTCGATTCCCAGCTCTGCCGAGAAATTTCAATTCTGGTGTGAGGGCTGCGATGGGGGTACACTCAGCCTCGTAAGCCAAAACAGAGTAGGGGTGGGTTCGATTCCCATCTCAGCCATCTTAGAGTGATTTTTCATAGTTTTACACTTCTACTCCAGACAAATGCCTAAAGTGTTCATAACAAAGCCACGACCGCCTCCTTACGAATCCTCACCTGAATATCAAATACTCACAATATTACAATATTTATTTACAAGTAGGTGGGGCTGAATGACCACGATGTCGAAGTTGCTCAAATGAACAAGAGCAACATCAACGTCAACTTCTGCAGTGGTCAATCTGCTTGCCTCTCCCCAATGTGGACCAGCCTTGAATGAGCCACAGTGGCAAATCGTTTCACATCATTTGGTGAATACATGTTGAAGCACAATTTTATTGTTCACAACAAAGCCACGACCACCTCCTTCTGATTCCCCACCTGAATAACAAATACTCACAATATACAGGGGCACAATAACACAGGTTATCAGAGGAATAATTACCGGGTGAGTTAGCCGTGGTCGTTATGGCGTGGCCGCAGGCGGTCGCTCTCATTCAGGAGGCGAGGAGGTTCGAATCTCCCCGCCGGCAACCTTGAAGATGGTCTTCTGTGGTTTCCCATCTTTCTTCCAGGCAAATGCCGGGGTTGGTCCCTAACTATAGGCCACAGCCGCTACCTTCCAATTCCTCGTCCTTACAATCACACTTTCCTCCACAGACAACACTCCACACGAGACGGTCCTTGTAGCTCACCCCATGGGTGTCCGCATAGAAGCAGCTACAAACTCTGGCGAGCCGAACATGTCCTCGGACACTCCCGGCACTAAAAGCCATGCGCTAAAAAAGAAAAAAAAAAGCCTTACAGTAGTCGCATATGATATGTAACATGTAACATGTTATCCTACTATGTGTCTGCCGGGAGCGCAAATCCCTTGTTAACAGTGAACTCTGTTGGTCACTGTAATAGATCACATGAATAAAGCAGTTTTATTATTATTATTACCGGGTGAGTTAGCCGAGGTCGTTGCGGCATGACTGTTGGCAGTCGCTCACATCCGGGAGGCGAGGAGGTTCGAATCCCCCCGCCGGCAACCTTGAAGATGGTCTTCTGTGGTTTCCCATCTTCCTTCCAGGCAAATGCCGGGGTTGGTCCTTAACTATAGGCCACAGCCGCTACCTTCCAACTCCTCGACCCTCCCTTCCAACTTTCCTCCCCAACGGTACTTGTAGCTCACCCATTGGGTGTCCGTCTCGAAGCAGCTACAGAACTGGCGAGTCGAACATGTCCTCGGACACTCCCGGCACTAAAAGCCATACGCTAAAAATATATATATATATATTATTCAGGTGGGGAGTCACAAGGAGGCGGTCATGGCTTTGTTGTGAACAATATAATTGTGCTTCCTAATTTATTCACCAAAAGAAAATGATCGTGTGGCCTCCGGAGAGGCCGAGTGCAGGTATTTCTAGTTGACGCCCGTGGGCGACCTGCGCGTCGTAATGAAGATGAAGTGATGATGAAGACGGCACATACACCCAGTCCCCGAGCCACGGGAATTAACCCCAGGAGATTAAATTCCCTCAAGCCTCCGTGGCTTAGGCGGCAGCACGCCGGCCGGCCTCTCACCACTGGGTCCGTGGTTCAAATCCCGGTCACTCCAAGTGAGATCTGTGCTGGACAAAACGGAGGTAGACAGGTTTTCCCCCGGGTATTCCGGTTTTCCCTGTCAACATTTCATTCCAGCAACACTCTCCACTATCATTTCATTTCATCTGTCATACATTTAATCATTGCCCCGGAGGAGTGCGTCAGGCCTCGGCAGCCGGCACAGTTCATATCCTCGCTGCTAGATGGGGGCTTCATTCATTCCATTCCTGACCCGGTCGGTGACTGGAAGCAGGCTGTGGATTTACAGATTAAAATCCCTGATGGCTCGGCCGGGAATCGAACCCGGAGCACTTTGGGCCAAAGCTTGGCGCGCTAACCATTTAGCCACGGAGCCGGACATTCACCAAATGATGTGAAACGATTTGCCACTATGGCTCATTAAAGGCTGGTCCACATTGGGGAGAGGCAAGCAGATTGACCACTGCAGAAGTTGACGGTGAAGTTGCTCTTGTTCATTTGAGTAACTTCGACATCGTGGTCATTCAGCCCCACCTACTTGTAAATAAATAAATAAATTTCTCTGATAACCTGTGTTATTGTGGTCTGTAATATTGTGAGTATTTGATATTCAGGTGAGGATTCGTAAGGAGACGGTCGTGGCTTTGTTATGAACACGTTAGGCATTTGTCTGGAGTAGAAGTGGAAAACTATGAAAAATCACTTACAAGATGGCTGAGATGGGAATCGAACCCACCTCTACTCTGTTTTGGCTTACGAGGCTGAGTATACCCCATCGCAGCCCTCACACCAGAATTGAAATTTCTCGGCAGAGCTGGGAATCGAACCTGGACCTCTGGGGAGTCAGCCAGGAACGCTAGCAGCGTTGAACAGTAAGTAGAGAAATATAAATTCTAGTGACTGAACAGCCAATAAGAAGCTCGGAAATACTTACTGTGGCTAGGCTCGGGCTGAAATAAAAAATATGCAGGCGGGACTATGGTCACTGAACTTGAAGGAGACATTGAAACCAAAGATATCATATTTCAGAATGTCTCATATGTGCCTGAGCTGAGTAGAAATCTACTGTCAGTGAACTGTGTCACAAATAGAGGTGGAACAGTTCTGTTTAAAGGCAACCAAGTTAAAATATTTGACAAAAATGAAAATGTCTTAATGACAGACAGTATAAATGAAGTAGGTCTGTTCGTGATAGACATGAAAAACAACTTGGAAGCTCACGTGACAAAGAAAGAATAAACAAATACCGCTATGATGTGGCATCGGAAGATGGGCCATATCAGTACAAGATATCTGAAGAAACTGCCAGAACTCAGCCAAGGACTACCAAGCAGCCTGTCAAAATGTGAAGAAATCAAGTGTGATGTGTGCACAGAAGCTAAACAAGTAAGAGTTCCTTTCAATACTGTGAGAGCTAGAACTACACGCCCATTGGAGATAATACATAGTGATGTATGTGGAAAGCTTGATCCACCAACATACAATGGCAAAAAATATTTTATGACAGTGCTAGATGACTACACCCATTTTCTGGAAGTGTACCTTCTAGAGACAAAGGATGAAGCTGAAGAATATCTACAGGAATACATCACTACAGCTGAAGCTAAATTCAACATGAAAGTGCACAAACTGAGGATTGACAATGGTGGCGAGTACAACAGTGATTTCTTCAAACATTGGTGCAAGAAAAAAGGAACAGTGCTGGATAACACTGTTCCTCATACTCCAGAACTGAACGGGAAAGCGGAGCGCATGAACAGGACCCTGCTTAATAAACTCAGAGCTATGCTACTTGATGCCCAACTAGAAAATAACATGTGGGCGCATGCCGTCCAATCAGCAGCATATCTCCTAACAGGAGTCCATCCTCCACCTGTGAGAAGACACCAGCAGAACTATGGTATGGCAAGAAACCAGTCTTGTCAAAAATGTTCATCTTCAGGCAAGAAGTGTACTCAAAAGTAGTACGAACGAACATGAAACTCAACAGTAGAAGCAACAAAGGAATATTTGTGGGATACACAACAAATGATTACAAGATATTCAACAATACAACCAAGAAAATCTACACTTCCCATGACATAATACCAGTCTATGAGCCTGAGAAAAGAATAGCCCCAGCATCAGTTGTCACTGTGGAAGATTTTGATGAGGATAAAAAAAGAAGATGAAATACATAATCAAGAACAAGAAGACAACGAATCAGAAGAAAGTGAAGATTCGAGTAGTGAAGAAGAAGAAGATGATGGGGAAGAAGAACAAGAGGATCAACAACCACGCCAAGAAAATGAACAAAACCAAAGAGAAAATGTACGTCACGAAAACCAAAGAGCGGATGAAGAACAAGGAAGACCAAGAAGAGAGAGAAAAAAGCCTGCCTGGCACAAGGATTATTATATGGGTTCTGAAGATGAAGAAAATTAAGCTCTACTAACGTATGAAGACTGCATGGAAAGCGCTGAAAATAAACAGTGGAAAAAAGCCATCCAAGAAGAGAAAGAATGTCTTAAAAAGAATAATACATGGACAATGGTTCCAGAAAGATATGCCAAAGGCAACAAAATAATAACTAGCCGATGGGTATTTAAACTAAAAGAAGATGGAAGATATCGTGCTAAAGTTATAGCTAAGTGATGTCAGCAAAAAAAGAATTCTCTAGACTTTAGAGACACATATTCATCAGTTGTGAGAATTCAGTCCCTCGGAGTTCTACTCGGCATAGCAGCTATAAGAAAATATGTGATCAAGACATTTGACATAAAGTCAGCTTTCCTGTATGGAGATCTCAAAGAAGAAATATTCATGAGACCACCACAGGGGTTTAATCATCCAGGCATGGTGTGTGCACTCAACAAAGCACTTTAAGGACTGGTACAGAAAACTAAGTGATTTCCTAAAGACTGAACATCTGGAACAAACAAAGTCTGACAGATGTGCCTTTACTAACAAGAAGAAGACCCTATTCATTACCCTTCATGTGGACGACGGTTTGATTATGGGCCAAACAGAAGAAGAAGTGGAAAAACTGCTGAAAAGACTGAAGGAATCTTTTGAAACTGTTGTGTGTGACCGTCCAAAACAATATTTAGGCATGAATATAGAGATTCAGCAAGATGGAATCTCACTGTCTCAGAAGAACTACTCTGAACAGATAATAGAACGCTTCAAGCTAGGAAAATCCAAACCCAAGACAACACCAATAGTGAAGGAAAAGACAACATCTGCTTTAAAAGAAGAGTTTGCTTATAGGGAGGCCGTTGGCAGCTTACTGTATCTGTCTACCAAGACTAGACCTGACATCAGTTTTGCTGTCAATCGTGCAAGTAGGCATACCACTGATCCTTCTCAAGAAGATGTCATAAATGTAAAAAGAACAATAAGATACTTAAAAGACACTGCCACAAAAGGGATTAAGTATGTTGCAAAAGAAGCAGATCTACTGAAAATTGAAGCATTCTCCGACTCTGACCTGGGAGGAAATCAAGATAGAAAGAGCACAACAGGATTTGTAATAAAATATGCAAATGGACCTATTGCCTGGTGCTCCAAGAATCAGACTACAGTGGCACTATCATCGGCTGAGGCTGAGTATGTGGCTGCAGCAAAATGTGTAGCACAGCTGAAGCACATCACCACATTTGTTCATGAACTGCTCAACAGAAAGCCAACAGTGACTCTGTTTATGGACAATATGAGTGCCATTAATATGATCAAGCCTGGGCAGCTCATTCTAAACAGCAATCACATTGACATAAAATATAATTTTGTCAGTGATGAGTTGAGCAAAGGATGGTTCAAGATAAAGCATGTCTACACAGAAAATCAACAAGCAGATATCTTTACCAAGGCCCTCAACAGGGTGAAATATCAACAATTCCGAGATCAGCTTGTCATGTAAAGCAAGAAACATCAAGACTGCTGCTTTGTATATTACTTTATTGACTTTATTTGCCATTTTTTTTTGCCAAATATGTATGTTTATCAAAATCTTCTTTTTACAGGGGGTATGTTGAGGTTGACTAAAAATGTCATTTTGTTATCTATGGAAGTTGGCAACCCGCTGCTCTTTTGTTTTCATAAAATAAAATACACACTGCGATGAAGTCGATACGTGAAAAAATAAGTGCATATCTGTTTTATTCAATCGAACAATACAATCTAATAGAATCAAATAGAAGTTATCTAAAAATATAAAAGAAATGTTACTTCAACAGAATTCAGGTGTCGTGTGGTATTTGTTAGTTTTAATGTAAATCTTTATTTATCAAGTGAGAAATACAATACAAAATACAAATCATATTTTGAGATGCTTGTCACATGCCACGCGAACACACACAGACTTTGCACTGACTCGTATTTTGTTTTCTTCTTTATTGTACATGTCTATTTCGCCAGGTGGCGCTACTGTGCTATTTTTCTTTCAAATATTAACACTTCCTCCACAGAAAAATCAAATACAAATGAAAAAAATAAACAAGATGAGCTATTGAACACTTTTCAGCCTCTAAGCTGTCATCTTCTGCACGCCAATCCTCTCACGCAGCATCTCGAATCTGACCCTCTCCAGAGGTTTAGTTAGAAGATCAGCTCATTGATTGGTCCCGTCGATGTGCTCCAGCTCAAGGTCTCCGTCCAAAAATCTTTCCCACACATACACGGCCAACGAGAAAGACAGGCCATGGCGCGTTAACCTAATCCTTTTGTGACGTAGGCAATGTAGTGCTTGATGGTGCTTGTACGTTTAAGTCGAGAGCAATTCATGAGCAGCAGATATGCGATATTTTATATCAATAATCTTGAAATGGACCCAGTTTAGATGTTCAGTGTGTTTTCAATCACGTAAATTATACTGTATAGGTTTACTAAACTACGCCAGCTATAGATAGCCTATTTACATGCTGAAGTTACTCGTAAAAAATCCACGTGAATAAGTATTCGAGGGTTTGTTGTGTCTTTAATAGCTGCAACGAGTACAGTAAGTTAAGTTGTAGAGCCTGTGACCTTCGTTGTGAATTAAATTATGTGCACATGAGTATAATTAGATCAAAGAATCTTGCAGTGAAAGTATTACTTAGTCACTGTTGTTTGAAGGGGTGGAACAGAAATTAATACGTTTATAGAAGAGATCCGAGGAATACACTCGCCACCGACTAACGACTCATATCAATACCTTCTAAAAAGAAAGTTGTAAATGAATACCAGCATTTATAAAGGTTCAGTGACGCAGACAAGATGACTACTACACCGGCAGTAAAACGAAGACCATAGAATATTATGTTCGTGAATATCTTTATATTACAAACACGTTTGATACATTTATATATATCGTTCAACTATAAGAGTTATATGCATACATTGTCCGGCACTATTCATAGCTTTTCATAACCTTACTGAACGCTTTCTGCCCGTCTAGTAATTCCTTATAATTAACAAGCTACCGCCAGGGAAATATAACGTACCCCTGAAAAGTATTACCTTGTGATCAACTACAACGATTAAAGATAAGTGATCTACTGGTTCTACGTAGAGTAATGAATAAATAAGTAAATTGTGGCTCAGTATTGGACTTCATAAGATTGATCAGTGTAAGACTTTAGTTGTAATTACCAAGTACTGTATGTTTTGCCAGAAACCATGGTTATATTGGATCAATGCTTCTTACAACATGTATTATGATATGGGTTAAGTACAATGTTCTGATTCTGTGATTTAAGCATCTTGTAGACAATACGGTTTACGTTCCCGACATACATAACCCTACCGGAATTGGTGTAACAGCACTACATTGCTGACGTCACGAAAGCGCACCAGGGCCAGTATTTCTCGTTGGCCGCGCCACACATAGAAATGACGTACCTCAATATGCTTGGATTTTCGATGGTACTCCGGATTTTTAGCCAATTTAACTGCACCAGCATTGTCGATGTAAAGCGTAGGAGGTGTGTGAGCGGTTCCCAATAATTCAGAAAACAGTCTCTTCAGCCAAATCAACTCCTTTGCTCCTTCACTTGCAGACACAATTTCAGATTCAGTTGTCGATGTTGACACAGACTTCTGTAACTGACTTCTCCACGATACAGCTCCATGATTGTAGGTCGATATGACACCCGTCGTTGAACGTCTCGTCCTCTTGTCACTGGCGTAGTCAGCATCACTGTAGACCTTCAAAACGTCCTCTTTCTTGTAGACGATTCCATGGTTCACTGTGCTCTTTAAATATCGAAATATCCGTTTCACTTGACTTCAGTCTTGAACTGAAGGATTCTCCATGGCTCGAGCAGCTTTGTTGACCGCGAATGCGATATCTGGCCGTGTAGCTGTAGTCAGGTACATCAAGGATCCCACCGCCTCACGATGAGGAACCTTGGCCGAAACCTTTTCTCCGTCTTCACTTCCTTCGCGTCCAACTGGGGAAGACACTCCATTTGACACGGCCATCCCAAATTTTTCTAGGATTTTCCTCGTATCATTCTCTTGACTGATTGCAATTGATCCATCATGGTTTTGTTGTATCTTGATGCCCAGGAAATTGTTGAGAGATGCTCTGGTCGTGTGAAATTCCTGCTGAAGTTTTTCCATGAACTGCTCATGTCTTCTTCGTTGCCAATTACCAGACCATCATCCACAAAGATTACAACAGCCAACCACTTTCCATTTTTGTTGCTGTAAAAGAGACAAGGATCAGCTTTGCTGTTTTTAAATCCAACTTTCTCCATGAATTTCTTGAAACGCTTGTTCCAGCAGCGTGGAGCCTGTTTTAAACTATATGAGCTTCTTTTTAGATGACACACTCGGCCAGTACCGTCCTGATGACCTTCTGGCTGTTCCGTGAACACATCTTCTTCAAGCTCGCCGTTCAAGAAGGCCGTCTTGACTCCAAATTGACCAAGTTTCATCTCCTTTTCAACAGCTACTGCCAACAGAGCTCGAATGGTATCATACCGTGCAACAGGGCTGAATGTTTCTTCATAATCGATTCCTTGCTGTTGCACATAGCCTTTGGCTACCAATCGTGCCTGAAGCGAACTTCTTCACTGTCCGTTGTCTTCTGTCGTAGAACCCACCGATTTTTCAGGACCCGTGCACCATTTGGACGCTCAACCAATTTCCAGGTATCATTTTCCTTTAAGGACTCCAATTGTTCATTAATTGCTTTCAGCCACTGATTTTTATCACTAGACTGCAGCGCTTCAGTATATGAGTCAGGATTCTTTTCAACGATAGATGGTCCAGCCATGTACATGTAATTTCCACTGATCATCCACGATGGCTTGTTACCTTCACGTTTGCTTTTCCTTCTTCCTTCAGTCACTCCTTCTCCCTCATCTTCGCTTCCTCCGGAACTGGACGCCGAAGCAAAATCTTCAATTTCGCTTAGGTTCTCATCTGGCTCTGACCTCCTCTGTAGGCCTACATCAGACGATGAATTAGACTGATTCCTCTCCACACGTTCTTCAAGCGTGACTTCAACCTTTCCGGCGTTGGCGCGCAGACTGCAGACAACTTCAGGTTGAATTTCACATCATGGCTTAGAACAACCTTTCCCTGAGTTGGAATCCAGACTCTAAATCCATCCCTGTCGTTCACGTACCCAACCAAATGTCCAAAAACACCTTTGTCGTCGAACTTTGAGTGAAAATTCTTGTCGATATGCACGTAGCATTCTGTTCCGAAGATCTTCAGATGACTGAGACTTCCCACTGGTCGTCCATACCACAATCCATAGGGAGATTTGTTTTCAATGGATGACTTCCCAGTGCGATTCTGGAGGTACACCGCAGTATTGCAGGCTTCAGCCCAAAGTTGTTTCGTTAACTTGCTGGGATTCAGCATAGATTTTGCGCACTCCACAATCGTCTGATTTTCACGTTCCGCAACTCCGTTGTGTTGTGGTGTGTACGGCGTAGTAATGCTGTGTTCTATGCCTCTGCTTGCGATTAGTTCAGAAACCTTCTTGTTATTAAATTATTTTCCTCCATCACACCTGAACAGCTTCACGACGTGTCCATTTGTTTTGGCTTCATTCAGGAACTGTTCCAGAACGGTGTTCACTTCACTTTAGTGCTTTAAAAAGAAAACTCGTCGAAACTTGCTGAAATCATCCTTGAAACATAGGTAGTAGCGTGCCTTTCCAAGAGTTTCAGTAGACATTGGTCCATTCACATCGGCGTGGATTTGTTCACCGGTGGCTGTTGGTCGATTCATTCGTGTCTTGAATGGCAGTCGATGCATTTTTCCCAGCGCACATCCATCGCAGAAATCCTCTTTACACATGTCTACATTGATGTTCATCGGCTTCAGTACATTCTTGACGTTCGCTTTGTGTTGATGACCAAATCGTTCATTCTAGATATGCAGTTTGTCCGACGATATAGCTAAATTCACTTGAATGGTTTGCGCCGGTTTCACGATGCGCATGTCAAGTACATACAGACCATGACTCACACGTCCAGCTGTCATCGCCTTTCCAGTAACCTTGTCTTCAATTCTAACAGTTTCGTCGTCAAGTCGTTTGGTGGAGGAGCAGGCAGCAGCATAGAGCCAGTGTCCACCCTATAGCCGCCCGCAGCGGCCCACCATCGTGCATCGGAGCATGCCTCCTAAAACTCAGAAGACACCAACAACTTCTGGGGAGCGAGGTCTGGCGAAGCGACTGATCAAGAATCAACCCAGCGTCTCGATTCACTTCAAAGAAACGCGAGCAGGAACTTCAACACCTAAGAACGTCAACAAAACCAAAACGCAGCAACCTCCAAGAACCAGGACACCGTCGCCCGCCAAGCGACCTCCGCCGTCTACTCCTACACAATCTACAGGAACGGAATCGGCTGACGACACCATATCTGTGGCATCAGCAGTCATGACGGCCCCAGCGGTACCTCCAGAACTGATGGAACTGATGCAGGATATTCGACAACGCCTAACTTTTTTGGAGGATCGCCGCGCCCAGGACGAACCTCCGGACGACGAGGAGGACGAGGACTACGACGAAGAGCCACTTCCACCGGCTCCCCGGCCTATCTTACCCTGGAGGGCCTTGGCTCCTGCCAACTATTTAAAGGGACTTCCAACTCCAGCCGACCAACGAGTCTACAACCTAGCACTTGCCTTACAACAGCAGCTCATATACGTCCCCAACGGGCGCGACCACCACGACGTCCAGACGACGCTCTTTCTTCTTTCCAATTGGCGCCATCTCGACAACTGTCAGAAGAAGTACGCCTTCAACCGTGCAAATATACTATATGCAGCACTCACCAAGGGATGGGGTTTCGCCATACAGATGGACAGTGCCGGCGGCGACGAACTTCTAGAACTCCCGCCGAACTTCCAATACCAGCCAGTCCGTCAGCCCGCGGTCACCCGCGGAGGGTTCCCCAGGGGCACCAGCCGAGGACGCGGATCACGCGGGGGCGGACGAGGGGCAGCAGCGAACAAATAGGGCTTCGGAGACGGCCTTCCCGGCAGACCGATCGTCCGAGCCTTCTAGACATCAGGTCCAGCTCCACTACAACCCGGCTCCCGAGGACTCGATCGTGGCGCTCCCTCGGTGATTACCACTTCGCCCTGGCCAGACTTGGTTCACACGCCGCAGCGGAGCTCTGCGGTCCGGATACTCGGGAAGAAGAATAGTGGGAAAGTGATGTTGTGCTTAGGACAAAGACTCAGTGAATTTTGTGAGGATATATATATTTAAATTCTTGTCCTGTTACATTCTTGAATGTTATGTGTGTGGCCCCTCCTATTGAGGGGTCAGTTGTAATCATGTTTCCGCTGCAATGTATAAAATTAATAAATAAAGCAATGGGCCCTCAGCCCGCCGCTCCTCGCCAGGCGGCTTCGCCCGTACCGCTCGGCTTCGCCCCTTGTACGCGCCTGTCCAGGCAAAGTATATAAGGAGCGGAGTCGGGCTACTTTGCCTGGACAGGCGCGTACAAGGGGCGAAGCCGAGCGGTACGGGCGAAGCCGCCTGGCGAGGAGCGGCGGGCTGAGGGCCCATTGCTTTATTTATTAATTTTATACATTGCAGCGGAAACATGATTACAACTGACCCCTCAATAGGAGGGGCCACACACATAACATTCAAGAATGTAACAGGACAAGAATTTAAATATATATATCCTCACAAAATTCACTGAGTCTTTGTCCTAAGCACAACATCACTTTCCCACTATTCTTCTTCCCGAGTATCCGGACCGCAGAGCTCCGCTGCGGCGTGTGAACCAAGTCTGGCCAGGGCGAAGTGGTAATCACCGAGGGAGCGCCACGATCGAGTCCTCGGGAGCCGGGTTGTAGTGGTGCTGGACCTGATGTCTAGAAGGCTCGGACGATCGGTCTGCCGGGAAGGCCGTCTCCGAAGCCCTATTTGTTCGCTGCTGCCCCTCGTCCGCCCCCGCGTGATCCGCGTCCTCGGCTGGTGCCCCTGGGGAACCCTCCGCGGGTGACCGCGGGCTGACGGACTGGCTGGTATTGGAAGTTCGGCGGGATTTCTAGAAGTTCGTCGCCGCCGGCACTGTCCATCTGTATGGCGAAACCCCATCCCTTGGTGAGTGCTGCATATAGTATATTTGCACGGTTGAAGGCGTACTTCTTCTGACAGTTGTCGAGATGGCGCCAATTGGAAAGAAGAAAGAGCGTCGTCTGGACGTCGTGGTGGTCGCGCCCGTTGGGGACGTATATGAGCTGCTGTTGTAAGGCAAGTGCTAGGTTGTAGACTCGTTGGTCGGCTGGAGTTGGAAGTCCCTTTAAATAGTTGGCAGGAGCCAAGGCCCTCCAGGGTAAGATAGGCCGGGGAGCCGGTGGAAGTGGCTCTTCGTCGTAGTCCTCGTCCTCCTCGTCGTCCGGAGGTTCGTCCTGGGCGCGGCGATCCTCCAAAAAAGTTAGGCGTTGTCGAATATCCTGCATCAGTTCCATCAGTTCTGGAGGTACCGCTGGGGCCGTCATGACTGCTGATGCCACAGATATGGTGTCGTCAGCCGATTCCGTTCCTGTAGATTGTGTAGGAGTAGACGGCGGAGGTCGCTTGGCGGGCGACGGTGTCCTGGTTCTTGGAGGTTGCTGCGTTTTGGTTTTGTTGACGTTCTTAGGTGTTGAAGTTCCTGCTCGCGTTTCTTTGAAGTGAATCGAGACGCTGGGTTGATTCTTGATCAGTCGCTTCGCCAGACCTCGCTCCCCAGAAGTTGTTGGCGTCTTCTGAGTTTTAGGAGGCATGCTCCGATGCACGATGGTGGGCCGCTGCGGGCGGCGATAGGGTGGACACTGGCTCTATGCTGCTGCCTGCTCCTCCACCAAACGACTGCTGTGGTGTCCCCGTCCGCTGCTAGAGATTAAGACCAACTGACGGGTCCCCCCGGGCGCGGCCGCCTGATATACTCACGGCAGTGCCGCGCGTACATCGGCGAGTACGGCCCGGGAGGGCCCGTCAGCCGGATTCTCCAGCGAACGGACGGTTCGCCACGCGAGGGCAATCCCCCGCTCTGCTGCCAGCTTTATTAATGATACATACATTGGAAGAATATATACATTTCTATACAGGAGGGGTCCGCGACCCGATATAAGAGTATACCGGGCCACGGACGAATCAGTGTACACAGAAATACATTGTGAAAAAGGCACTTCGTCATCTTTAATAGTCCAGATTGCGGCCATGATGGCCGCCGCCAATTCTGACTCATTGATGGTCGCCTGCCACTGCCAGGCCTGGGCCCAGGCCAAGTTGAACTCGGGAATGATGCCGGCCACGCTCCATGGTGTGGCATCTGCGAAGACTCGAATTTCTCTGTCCGTACGGTGCATATCTCGTGGAGTGTCTAGGAATTCTGGGGTGAGCAGGCGCCGGGGCCAATAGGCTTCATGCGAGAGGGTGTGCTTGGGGATGAACATAGGCCAGTTCATCACCCAGCACACCCAGCTCATGAACCCGGCCGCCTGCTGCGCGTGCTTGTCCGAATAATGCGGGATGTCGCGTAAGATCTGACGCACACGGCTTTTAGTACCTGGGTTGAGGAGAACACATTGAGCCGGAATGTTAATGGTAACCCCTAGGTATTGCATAATCACAGTTGGTTGAAGCACACTTTTCTTTTCATTAATGGTAACGCCCACTACCACTTTAAGGAAGAGGAGGACCTCTTCGACTGGTATATGTTGTCCATGGATAAGCCAGTCGTCGAGGTAGCTAATCATAGACAGGCCAGGAAATTGTTCAGCAAGTAATTCACCCACTGCCTCCGCCCAGCGCTGCATGATGCTGGGCGCGAGTGCGTGCCCCATGGGCAATCTTGTCCAACAGTAGTACTCACCGCGATAGTATACTCCATAGGTGAAGGTATCCCGTTCTCGGAGAGGAAGATGATAGAATCCACTCTTTAAATCGATCTTGATAGCACAATGAGTAACAGGGATGCTGGTCACTGCACGGGCGGCACTTTTTAACGAGAACTTGGGTTTGTGTATAAAGTCCGTCCATGAGGAAAGGTCGTAAATCACACGAGCATGTCCATTTGGTTTAGGAACCAAGAATAGTGGAAAACAATAGAAGGGTTTGAACTTGTATAAAATACCGTGGGTGTTTAAGTCACTGATCACTGTGTCCATTAATGGTGAAGGTCGGGTTTTCCTGAACATCGGCGGTGCTCCTGTCGGGCGAGGCAGGGAGATTCCGTCGCGCAGAATGCGTGTAGCATAGTTGCCCAAATCCGTATCGCAATAAGGGATAGGAAGGGCGGCCTCCACGGCGGTGCTTACGTATGCTGTTGGTGGAGCCGGTTTTCTTGAAGGAGGATCCACGTGGAGTACTGGGAAACCGTCCTCGTCCGTATGAACTGTTCGTATGAGTCGAGGCGGTTTATCCGGGTATCGAGGGTCGAACTCCCAGGTCTCTTCATCGTCCGAAGGAGTGTCAGCTTGATCCGGATCCAGTATGTGGAAAGGTTGTTGCTCCAGCTGTTGTGCAGGGGTGCCTGCATCGTGCCCCGGGGTGCCAGGGTGCGTTACGTCCAAGCCCTCGGACTCACTGATGGTGTCCCAGGGGGCGCTGTCCCATATGATCCAATCGTTGTCTTGGTCATATCGGCTGACAATGGTGTCAGGTAAGATAGGCTGTTGTTCTACCGGTGTTTCATCTGGTACGTATTGCGACCAGAACTCGCGTAGCACTGATGGTAGATTCGTCTTTGCCGGGAGGTGAACGTAACTACAGGACGGCGTGGATGACCGCTCTAGTCCTGCGCCGCGACCGTGCTCCGCCACTGATCGCCGCCTCCGGCGGTGAGTTGGTCGACACATAATAAGGCTGCTGTGGTGTCCCCGTCCGCTGCTAGAGATTAAGACCAACTGACGGGTCCCCCCGGGCGCGGCCGCCTGATATACTCACGGCAGTGCCGCGCGTACATCGGCGAGTACGGCCCGGGAGGGCCCGTCAGCCGGATTCTCCAGCGAACGGACGGTTCGCCACGCGAGGGCAATCCCCCGCTCTGCTGCCAGCTTTATTAATGATACATACATTGGAAGAATATATACATTTCTATACAGGAGGGGTCCGCGACCCGATATAAGAGTATACCGGGCCACGGACGAATCAGTGTACACAGAAATACATTGTGAAAAAGGCACTTCGTCATCTTTAATAGTCCAGATTGCGGCCATGATGGCCGCCGCCAATTCTGACTCATTGATGGTCGCCTGCCACTGCCAGGCCTGGGCCCAGGCCAAGTTGAACTCGGGAATGATGCCGGCCACGCTCCATGGTGTGGCATCTGCGAAGACTCGAATTTCTCTGTCCGTACGGTGCATATCTCGTGGAGTGTCTAGGAATTCTGGGGTGAGCAGGCGCCGGGGCCAATAGGCTTCATGCGAGAGGGTGTGCTTGGGGATGAACATAGGCCAGTTCATCACCCAGCACACCCAGCTCATGAACCCGGCCGCCTGCTGCGCGTGCTTGTCCGAATAATGCGGGATGTCGCGTAAGATCTGACGCACACGGCTTTTAGTACCTGGGTTGAGGAGAACACATTGAGCCGGAATGTTAATGGTAACCCCTAGGTATTGCATAATCACAGTTGGTTGAAGCACACTTTTCTTTTCATTAATGGTAACGCCCACTACCACTTTAAGGAAGAGGAGGACCTCTTCGACTGGTATATGTTGTCCATGGATAAGCCAGTCGTCGAGGTAGCTAATCATAGACAGGCCAGGAAATTGTTCAGCAAGTAATTCACCCACTGCCTCCGCCCAGCGCTGCATGATGCTGGGCGCGAGTGCGTGCCCCATGGGCAATCTTGTCCAACAGTAGTACTCACCGCGATAGTATACTCCATAGGTGAAGGTATCCCGTTCTCGGAGAGGAAGATGATAGAATCCACTCTTTAAATCGATCTTGATAGCACAATGAGTAACAGGGATGCTGGTCACTGCACGGGCGGCACTTTTTAACGAGAACTTGGGTTTGTGTATAAAGTCCGTCCATGAGGAAAGGTCGTAAATCACACGAGCATGTCCATTTGGTTTAGGAACCAAGAATAGTGGAAAACAATAGAAGGGTTTGAACTTGTATAAAATACCGTGGGTGTTTAAGTCACTGATCACTGTGTCCATTAATGGTGAAGGTCGGGTTTTCCTGAACATCGGCGGTGCTCCTGTCGGGCGAGGCAGGGAGATTCCGTCGCGCAGAATGCGTGTAGCATAGTTGCCCAAATCCGTATCGCAATAAGGGATAGGAAGGGCGGCCTCCACGGCGGTGCTTACGTATGCTGTTGGTGGAGCCGGTTTTCTTGAAGGAGGATCCACGTGGAGTACTGGGAAACCGTCCTCGTCCGTATGAACTGTTCGTATGAGTCGAGGCGGTTTATCCGGGTATCGAGGGTCGAACTCCCAGGTCTCTTCATCGTCCGAAGGAGTGTCAGCTTGATCCGGATCCAGTATGTGGAAAGGTTGTTGCTCCAGCTGTTGTGCAGGGGTGCCTGCATCGTGCCCCGGGGTGCCAGGGTGCGTTACGTCCAAGCCCTCGGACTCACTGATGGTGTCCCAGGGGGCGCTGTCCCATATGATCCAATCGTTGTCTTGGTCATATCGGCTGACAATGGTGTCAGGTAAGATAGGCTGTTGTTCTACCGGTGTTTCATCTGGTACGTATTGCGACCAGAACTCGCGTAGCACTGATGGTAGATTCGTCTTTGCCGGGAGGTGAACGTAACTACAGGACGGCGTGGATGACCGCTCTAGTCCTGCGCCGCGACCGTGCTCCGCCACTGATCGCCGCCTCCGGCGGTGAGTTGGTCGACACATAATAAGGCTGCTGTGGTGTCCCCGTCCGCTGCTAGAGATTAAGACCAACGACCGTCCAAAACAATATTTAGGCATGAATATAGAGATTCAGCAAGATGGAATCTCACTGTCTCAGAAGAACTACTCTGAACAGATAATAGAACGCTTCAAGCTAGGAAAATCCAAACCCAAGACAACACCAATAGTGAAGGAAAAGACAACATCTGCTTTAAAAGAAGAGTTTGCTTATAGGGAGGCCGTTGGCAGCTTACTGTATCTGTCTACCAAGACTAGACCTGACATCAGTTTTGCTGTCAATCGTGCAAGTAGGCATACCACTGATCCTTCTCAAGAAGATGTCATAAATGTAAAAAGAACAATAAGATACTTAAAAGACACTGCCACAAAAGGGATTAAGTATGTTGCAAAAGAAGCAGATCTACTGAAAATTGAAGCATTCTCCGACTCTGACCTGGGAGGAAATCAAGATAGAAAGAGCACAACAGGATTTGTAATAAAATATGCAAATGGACCTATTGCCTGGTGCTCCAAGAATCAGACTACAGTGGCACTATCATCGGCTGAGGCTGAGTATGTGGCTGCAGCAAAATGTGTAGCACAGCTGAAGCACATCACCACATTTGTTCATGAACTGCTCAACAGAAAGCCAACAGTGACTCTGTTTATGGACAATATGAGTGCCATTAATATGATCAAGCCTGGGCAGCTCATTCTAAACAGCAATCACATTGACATAAAATATAATTTTGTCAGTGATGAGTTGAGCAAAGGATGGTTCAAGATAAAGCATGTCTACACAGAAAATCAACAAGCAGATATCTTTACCAAGGCCCTCAACAGGGTGAAATATCAACAATTCCGAGATCAGCTTGTCATGTAAAGCAAGAAACATCAAGACTGCTGCTTTGTATATTACTTTATTGACTTTATTTGCCATTTTTTTTTGCCAAATATGTATGTTTATCAAAATCTTCTTTTTACAGGGGGTATGTTGAGGTTGACTAAAAATGTCATTTTGTTATCTATGGAAGTTGGCAACCCGCTGCTCTTTTGTTTTCATAAAATAAAATACACACTGCGATGAAGTCGATACGTGAAAAAATAAGTGCATATCTGTTTTATTCAATCGAACAATACAATCTAATAGAATCAAATAGAAGTTATCTAAAAATATAAAAGAAATGTTACTTCAACAGAATTCAGGTGTCGTGTGGTATTTGTTAGTTTTAATGTAAATCTTTATTTATCAAGTGAGAAATACAATACAAAATACAAATCATATTTTGAGATGCTTGTCACATGCCACGCGAACACACACAGACTTTGCACTGACTCGTATTTTGTTTTCTTCTTTATTGTACATGTCTATTTCGCCAGGTGGCGCTACTGTGCTATTTTTCTTTCAAATATTAACACTTCCTCCACAGAAAAATCAAATACAAATGAAAAAAATAAACAAGATGAGCTATTGAACACTTTTCAGCCTCTAAGCTGTCATCTTCTGCACGCCAATCCTCTCACGCAGCATCTCGAATCTGACCCTCTCCAGAGGTTTAGTTAGAAGATCAGCTCATTGATTGGTCCCGTCGATGTGCTCCAGCTCAAGGTCTCCGTCCAAAAATCTTTCCCACACATACACGGCCAACGAGAAAGACAGGCCATGGCGCGTTAACCTAATCCTTTTGTGACGTAGGCAATGTAGTGCTTGATGGTGCTTGTACGTTTAAGTCGAGAGCAATTCATGAGCAGCAGATATGCGATATTTTATATCAATAATCTTGAAATGGACCCAGTTTAGATGTTCAGTGTGTTTTCAATCACGTAAATTATACTGTATAGGTTTACTAAACTACGCCAGCTATAGATAGCCTATTTACATGCTGAAGTTACTCGTAAAAAATCCACGTGAATAAGTATTCGAGGGTTTGTTGTGTCTTTAATAGCTGCAACGAGTACAGTAAGTTAAGTTGTAGAGCCTGTGACCTTCGTTGTGAATTAAATTATGTGCACATGAGTATAATTAGATCAAAGAATCTTGCAGTGAAAGTATTACTTAGTCACTGTTGTTTGAAGGGGTGGAACAGAAATTAATACGTTTATAGAAGAGATCCGAGGAATACACTCGCCACCGACTAACGACTCATATCAATACCTTCTAAAAAGAAAGTTGTAAATGAATACCAGCATTTATAAAGGTTCAGTGACGCAGACAAGATGACTACTACACCGGCAGTAAAACGAAGACCATAGAATATTATGTTCGTGAATATCTTTATATTACAAACACGTTTGATACATTTATATATATCGTTCAACTATAAGAGTTATATGCATACATTGTCCGGCACTATTCATAGCTTTTCATAACCTTACTGAACGCTTTCTGCCCGTCTAGTAATTCCTTATAATTAACAAGCTACCGCCAGGGAAATATAACGTACCCCTGAAAAGTATTACCTTGTGATCAACTACAACGATTAAAGATAAGTGATCTACTGGTTCTACGTAGAGTAATGAATAAATAAGTAAATTGTGGCTCAGTATTGGACTTCATAAGATTGATCAGTGTAAGACTTTAGTTGTAATTACCAAGTACTGTATGTTTTGCCAGAAACCATGGTTATATTGGATCAATGCTTCTTACAACATGTATTATGATATGGGTTAAGTACAATGTTCTGATTCTGTGATTTAAGCATCTTGTAGACAATACGGTTTACGTTCCCGACATACATAACCCTACCGGAATTGGTGTAACAGCACTACATTGCTGACGTCACGAAAGCGCACCAGGGCCAGTATTTCTCGTTGGCCGCGCCACACATAGAAATGACGTACCTCAATATGCTTGGATTTTCGATGGTACTCCGGATTTTTAGCCAATTTAACTGCACCAGCATTGTCGATGTAAAGCGTAGGAGGTGTGTGAGCGGTTCCCAATAATTCAGAAAACAGTCTCTTCAGCCAAATCAACTCCTTTGCTCCTTCACTTGCAGACACAATTTCAGATTCAGTTGTCGATGTTGACACAGACTTCTGTAACTGACTTCTCCACGATACAGCTCCATGATTGTAGGTCGATATGACACCCGTCGTTGAACGTCTCGTCCTCTTGTCACTGGCGTAGTCAGCATCACTGTAGACCTTCAAAACGTCCTCTTTCTTGTAGACGATTCCATGGTTCACTGTGCTCTTTAAATATCGAAATATCCGTTTCACTTGACTTCAGTCTTGAACTGAAGGATTCTCCATGGCTCGAGCAGCTTTGTTGACCGCGAATGCGATATCTGGCCGTGTAGCTGTAGTCAGGTACATCAAGGATCCCACCGCCTCACGATGAGGAACCTTGGCCGAAACCTTTTCTCCGTCTTCACTTCCTTCGCGTCCAACTGGGGAAGACACTCCATTTGACACGGCCATCCCAAATTTTTCTAGGATTTTCCTCGTATCATTCTCTTGACTGATTGCAATTGATCCATCATGGTTTTGTTGTATCTTGATGCCCAGGAAATTGTTGAGAGATGCTCTGGTCGTGTGAAATTCCTGCTGAAGTTTTTCCATGAACTGCTCATGTCTTCTTCGTTGCCAATTACCAGACCATCATCCACAAAGATTACAACAGCCAACCACTTTCCATTTTTGTTGCTGTAAAAGAGACAAGGATCAGCTTTGCTGTTTTTAAATCCAACTTTCTCCATGAATTTCTTGAAACGCTTGTTCCAGCAGCGTGGAGCCTGTTTTAAACTATATGAGCTTCTTTTTAGATGACACACTCGGCCAGTACCGTCCTGATGACCTTCTGGCTGTTCCGTGAACACATCTTCTTCAAGCTCGCCGTTCAAGAAGGCCGTCTTGACTCCAAATTGACCAAGTTTCATCTCCTTTTCAACAGCTACTGCCAACAGAGCTCGAATGGTATCATACCGTGCAACAGGGCTGAATGTTTCTTCATAATCGATTCCTTGCTGTTGCACATAGCCTTTGGCTACCAATCGTGCCTGAAGCGAACTTCTTCACTGTCCGTTGTCTTCTGTCGTAGAACCCACCGATTTTTCAGGACCCGTGCACCATTTGGACGCTCAACCAATTTCCAGGTATCATTTTCCTTTAAGGACTCCAATTGTTCATTAATTGCTTTCAGCCACTGATTTTTATCACTAGACTGCAGCGCTTCAGTATATGAGTCAGGATTCTTTTCAACGATAGATGGTCCAGCCATGTACATGTAATTTCCACTGATCATCCACGATGGCTTGTTACCTTCACGTTTGCTTTTCCTTCTTCCTTCAGTCACTCCTTCTCCCTCATCTTCGCTTCCTCCGGAACTGGACGCCGAAGCAAAATCTTCAATTTCACTTAGGTTCTCATCTGGCTCTGACCTCCTCTGTAGGCCTACATCAGACGATGAATTAGACTGATTCCTCTCCACACGTTCTTCAAGCGTGACTTCAACCTTTCCGGCGTTGGCGCGCAGACTGCAGACAACTTCAGGTTGAATTTCACATCATGGCTTAGAACAACCTTTCCCTGAGTTGGAATCCAGACTCTAAATCCATCCCTGTCGTTCACGTACCCAACCAAATGTCCAAAAACACCTTTGTCGTCGAACTTTGAGTGAAAATTCTTGTCGATATGCACGTAGCATTCTGTTCCGAAGATCTTCAGATGACTGAGACTTCCCACTGGTCGTCCATACCACAATCCATAGGGAGATTTGTTTTCAATGGATGACTTCCCAGTGCGATTCTGGAGGTACACCGCAGTATTGCAGGCTTCAGCCCAAAGTTGTTTCGTTAACTTGCTGGGATTCAGCATAGATTTTGCGCACTCCACAATCGTCTGATTTTCACGTTCCGCAACTCCGTTGTGTTGTGGTGTGTACGGCGTAGTAATGCTGTGTTCTATGCCTCTGCTTGCGATTAGTTCAGAAACCTTCTTGTTATTAAATTATTTTCCTCCATCACACCTGAACAGCTTCACGACGTGTCCATTTGTTTTGGCTTCATTCAGGAACTGTTCCAGAACGGTGTTCACTTCACTTTAGTGCTTTAAAAAGAAAACTCGTCGAAACTTGCTGAAATCATCCTTGAAACATAGGTAGTAGCGTGCCTTTCCAAGAGTTTCAGTAGACATTGGTCCATTCACATCGGCGTGGATTTGTTCACCGGTGGCTGTTGGTCGATTCATTCGTGTCTTGAATGGCAGTCGATGCATTTTTCCCAGCGCACATCCATCGCAGAAATCCTCTTTACACATGTCTACATTGATGTTCATCGGCTTCAGTACATTCTTGACGTTCGCTTTGTGTTGATGACCAAATCGTTCATTCTAGATATGCAGTTTGTCCGACGATATAGCTAAATTCACTTGAATGGTTTGCGCCGGTTTCACGATGCGCATGTCAAGTACATACAGACCATGACTCACACGTCCAGCTGTCATCGCCTTTCCAGTAACCTTGTCTTCAATTCTAACAGTTTCGTCGTCAAGTCTTGCACTGAAAACTTTCCTTGCAGCAGCTTTCACAGAAAACAGATGAGCCATTGCATCGGGAACATACAAAACCTCAGTCATCTCAGCTCTCAACGAAGCGTTGATCAGCCGAACTTGAATGTTTCCAGTTCCTTTGCCGTGAGCTAGCATGCTCACACCTCGTTTTCCTAGCAAAATCTTCTATGGAGCAGCAAACTTGACATATGTTGTAAAATACTGTTTGTTCGCGGTGATGTGATTTGAGGCGCCACTGTCGCAGTACCACTCGTCGGCTTGAACAAAGTCGCCGTCTAACGCACTAATAGCATGTGTCAGAAAGAAAACATTGTTCTCCTTATTTTTGTTTCTAGTGTTACCCTCTTTCTTCTTCACTGGACATTCACTTGCCCTATGGCCCAATTCCTTACATTTGAAACATGGAAACTTCTGCTTTACTCGTTGAACATTTTTCTTCGACTTGTCATCAGCGCTGCCTTTGCCACTGCCATACTGGGAATGCTTCTTGGGAGCACTACGTACCACAAACGGAGTCGATTCCACGTTTCCTTGGTCACGCAGTTCAATCGTGTAACATTTTTCAATCAACAAGTTCACAGTTTGATTTTCCGTCGGGATTTTGTCCCACACATCCTTGAAATTATCATATTCTTTTCCCAGCGTGGATAAAATTCGACCGTTCAAAATCCTTTCAGATAACGTGTTTTCGTTGTGCTTTTGGAGTTCGTCGTTCTGATCCTGATAAAGCTTCTGTAACTTCACGACATGGGTGCTGATGTCCTCCTTGTCGTCACGTGTCACTCGGAAGAATGACTCGATCAACATGTTCAGTCGCTGCGTACTGCTTCGTTCGAACCGTGCGCTCAATTTCGTCCAAATTTCACAGGCATTGGTGCTCGTCAACATGAGCTCGGCTACAGATTTTCCTAGCGCACCTGCTAGCAAACTGGCCGCTTTCGCGTCTTCTATCAACCACTGATTATATGCCGCTTTTTGTTGCGCAGTTGCATCTGCCGGCAACACAGGACACTTTTTCGAACCATCAACAATATTGTCCAGTTCATACGACCACAAAACCATCAACACATACCATTTCCACTTTGCCCAGTCTTCAGGTCCTTCAAGTTTATCCACTTGAACTTTGTAGTCACTGTCGGTTGCCATTTTGAGGTTATCCTAAACTCACAACAAATACAGCATGTGTTCCACAGCGCTCAGCTTCGGATCCACTCACGAGATAATACCATTTACACGTGGCCTGGGTCCATAACCCGTTAGTTTTAATGTAAATCTTTATTTATCAAGTGAGAAATAAAATACAAAATACAAATCATCTTTTGTGATGCTTGTCACATGTCACGCGAACACGCACAGACTTTGCACTGACTCGACTTTTGTTCTCTTCTTTATTGTACATGTCTATTTCGCCAGGTAGCGCTACTCTGCTATTTTTCTTTCAAATATTAACAGTATTGTTTATATATTTTGTGTAGAAATTTCTTTCTTTGACATGAATTTATAATCCCTGTTGTTATCCAATTGCTAGTTTTGTTATTTTGAACAGTTCTTTGTCTGAAGGAGAATGCTGTTTCAAAATAGTGTTTTAGGGTACTGTTAAATGCATTAAATTTATCATTTACATTTTCTATTTTATAAATTTCTGACCATGTTTCCTTATTTAATACGTCATTGAAATATGTAACATCTGTTTCAGTGATGACCTGCACTTTGATTTTATTCTATTATCATTATTATTGTTTGTTTCAGGTACTCCAAAACTCAGTATTTGTCCATGGTGGTCACTAAAACCCGGACAATAGACTTCTATTGAATGGTGATATTTATCTGTAGTTATACAAATTTGATCAGGAGTGGTTTTATTGAATTTTGTTATACTTGTTGGGGTATTTACTGTAGGTTTCAGTCCGTAGGAAATTAGTAACTGTGTTAATAATTCACAATTTCTATCAAATTTTAGGAAATCCACATTTACATCCCCACAAATTATTATATCGAAATTTACTTTGCTCGTGTTTTTGAGTAACAATTCTAATTTATCTATAAATAAAGGAAACTTTCCTGACGGAGAACGGTATGCGCATACAATTATTAACTTAAGCTGCTGTATTTTTATGGCAGAGAATTCAAAATCCTGTTCCATAATAATCATAAGCTAATATTAGATCTAGAGTATTTACTAACTTGTATAAACCCTGGGAATTGAATTAATTCGAGTTGTTCCTCTTTCAGCCAATGTTCTGAAATACATAGTGCTGAGATGTCTTTAAGTTCATTTTTAAGCATTAGATTTATATAATCAATTTTATTATAGAGAGACTGAACATTCTGGTGGTAAATTTTAAATTTGCTACTTTTGCAAGCTTGTGTTGGTGATTTATTTACATTATTACTATCATAATTGTTATTATTATTGTTGCTAGACAAATCCGAAATACCATTGTTGGACTCAGTTAAATTTGACATCAAAAGATCTGAATGCCAAACCTCACGTTTGGCTTCTTTTACCAGTTTTCCTGCTTCCACTCTAAAGATATTACTCTTGAACTATTTTTACCATTTGAATTTACAATTTTGCAGATTTCATCACTAAGATACTCTTTTCCTAACCTATTTAAGTGAAGGCCATGTCGAGTGTGGAAATTCCTGTCTAATTTACTTACATCTATAATTTGGACATTTGGAAAACTCTTACAAATTATATGAATTTTTCCATTTGTAGCCTCTATTTCTACATTTACACATGATTTGGGAATTAAGTCGTATCTCTGCGGAATGTTTATAATGATGACATTTGTGTTATGCATGGATGGCAATGTACCCTTTAAATCTTTGATTACCTTTTTATTCTCGTTTCTGTAGACGTCACTTGCTCCAGCGATGATTACTGCATAGTCCTTTGAAGTAAGGGATGCACACTCTCCTACCATCCCGTTCGTGACCGCTGCAAATGGTGCTCCTGGCATTACTGTCGAAGTGACCTCCATTTCTCCGCTTCTCTCCAATACGCTTGCTGCTACATGTCGCCGTGACTATCCGCAAATATCCGCATCTTCCTGGATTTTCTCTTTGTCACCGTCTTCTTTTCTTCTTGAAGAAAGTCATCATTTTCTTCGACGAGCGCTCCAAATGAATTTGAGACGGGAATTTCAGTTACATGTACCGGTACTCCATTTATAGGCCTAGGCATATTCAATCTTACCTTACCAGCAACCACTGTCGACCAAGTTTCCTGCTTTCCTCTCTGGTTCCTTTTAATTTATTCAACTCTTCCATTAACTTAGTAATATCTTCCTTTAGCAGCTTTATAACTTAATTTCATATTTTGAGGACAGTTCGTTTCTCAGGTTATGACATTCGCATGACGGTACCGGTAGGCCTACATTATGACAATCGGTTTCACTTTTCTCCTCACTCAATTTTACCTGAGATCTTGTGATGATTTTATTTGCATTTTTTACTTTTATTTTGCACGACGAGCATAAATCCGTAATGGTTACACTACCTGACGAGACACTAACACTGTTTACTGTCGGCATACTAGAGATCTAAGTTAGCCTTGATGTTTTTACCAACTTACACTAAATTTATTTTAATTATTACTACCTAAATGAATTAATCTAATTACCTACCAACCTGGACCCATTGTTTGGGAAGCCAGGCTCTGCCTGTCACAAGCCAGGACAAAAGGTGAGTGATAGAGGAGTAACACCTCTTAAAAAAAACCATGGTCCAGTTGGCCCGACTGGTAGTACCATGTATGGGCCCCTTACCAGGGTAACGGTGAAGACCTCAACGGCATTTATGGTGGTGCAGGTAACTTTCGGTACAGCATAATTGGCGGAAGGGGCAACCCAGTGCTCGGGTTAATGAGTAAAAGGTATATGGAGGCCATATATCAGTCTTAGGGGTATGACGGTTCCACATGTTAGTGGCGATACTCCGACAGCGTCTGTTCCACATGTTAGTGGCGGCTGATTAATAACACTCAGAAGTGGAACTCTGAGCTTAACCCGACTAGAACCTCAATTCTAGTCAAATCCCTAATCCAAGTTAATCAACATGGATGTAGCACGTTCAAAAACAACTTACCCCAGTGGGTCAAATCCCACGGTTGAAAAACCGCAAGTGGTCTATTCGGATTCTGGGGAGACCACAGACGTGTACGATGAGGTAAGTCGGAGTGCCTCGACACCCCGTAAGAAAATTAAACCTAAATCAAAGATTTGGCTAATGACGTTTAACGTAAATTCTCTCTTGAAGATGGGGAAACTCAAATCCATTTTAGACAAATCACGAGAACGTAAAATCAAGATTATTGTTTTTCAAGAATCTAGATTTACAGATGAATATCCTTTCAATTCTGAAGGTTACAGGATTTACAAAGGGAAGCCAGGAGAACGAGCTATGAAAAATTGCCCACAATTTGGTACTGGATTTATAGTCCATCATTCCTTACTTGATTCAGTTACAACCTTCCACTCTCCCTCCGGTCGTCTCTCCACCATGACAATAAAATCAGCAAACAAAATTTACACTCTCATTAATGGACATGCCCCAACTAATATCACCAACAGAAAGGCTGTAGGAAAAGTCGAAGAATTTTGGAACCAATTAGATGATATACTTCAAAGAATCCCAAGGAATCATGTTAAAATACTTATGGGTGATTTTAATGCCCAAATTGGCAAAGAAAAGAAATATAGATATTGGGTAGGTAAATGGTCAGGACATAATCAGACCAATCGGAATGGTATGCGTCTTCTTGAAATCTGCAAGAACCATGACTTATTCTTCAAATCAACATTTTTCAAAAAGAAAACCTCTCAGTCCAAGACGTGGGTGTCACCTAACCCACTGTTAGGAGAATATCAATTGGACCATGTGCTGATCTCCAGAGTAAATACTCTCGAAATAATGAAACTTAAAGTCCTTAAGGGGTTAGCTCTTGATTCTGACCATTACCCTACAAAATCGTCATTAAATATTATTCCAGAGAAAAGGCGATTCTCTCAGAAAATCCCACCCCGTAAATATGATGTTCAAAATATTCAAGGTAATGATAAATTTAAAAACGAGACTCAACAATTGAATCCACAAAACTGGCAACAGCTCCAAGCAGGATTAATAAAAACAGCCGAGAAAATAGCACCACACATGAGAACACGCAAACATCCGTGGTGGACAGCCGAATGTGATGACCTTGTAAGGCTCAGGCAACAGGCATGGCACAATTGGTCTTGCAACAAAACTCCTAAGACTCTGCAAGATCTCAAGGATGTCAGAAGAACAGTCACAAAATCAATACGAAGAATTCGCAAGCAGAATGACAACAAAATATTACAAGAAATAGAAGCTGACTTCAAACAACATAATTCTAGAAACTACTATAGAACTTTTCGCCAGAAGCTCACTAAATATTCCCCTCCATCACTTCAATTCAAAAATGAACATGGGGATATTGCCCATAGTAACACAGAAAACTGTGAAATCCTTGCAAACTACTTTTCGGTATTGCTCAATTGTGAGAAACCTCAAGAAACATTCACTTTTAACCACACGCAACAAAACCAAGATTCATATCCACCCAACGTTCAGAAAATAAGAGAGATAATAAAATCATTGAAAAACAACAAAGCGTCGGGGGAAGACCAAATTGTTGCCGAGTTGTGGAAAAATGCAGGAGAAAATCTCATTGTAAAACTCCAAGAAATTTTAGAAGAAGTTTGGCGAACTGAAAAAATCCCCGCTGACTGGAAGATGGCACTCATACATCCCTTGCACAAAAAAGGAAATCGGACGGATCCCAACAATTATCGTGGAATTTCATTACTATCCATAACATACAAAGTTTTGTCTAAAGCTCTCCTGAATCGTGCAGAAATTCAATTGGATCCAGTAATCGGCGAATACCAAGGTGGCTTCAGGAAAGGCAGGTCGTGTGTGGAACAAATTATCAATTTAAAAAACTCAATGAAATATTTCCGCAATACATCGAACAAACACTATGTCATTACATTTGTTGACTTCCAAAAGGCGTATGATAGCATCGACCGTGAATCCCTTTTCAAAATACTCACAGAATTTGGATTAGATCAAAAGACAACAAATATTATTAAGGAAACACTCATGGAAACCAAATCTAAGGTTAAATTTATGGGAGAACTGAGCAGAGAATTCCCCATTGACACAGGAGTCCGACAAGGAGATGGATTGTCCCCGTTGCTTTTCAATTGTGCACTAGAGAAGGTTGTACGAGAATGGCGAAAAGCAGGTGCACCGACGCATAGGATAGGACCAAAACTTAAAGGCATAGAATTAGACTGTTTGGCATTTGCTGATGACATGGCATTAATTGCCCAAAACATCTCTGATGTGCAATACCAACTTGAACTTCTACAAGAACAAGCAAAGAAAATTGGATTGCAAATCTCATTTGATAAAACAAAATTTATGACAGATATAAAGAATGCCACATCTGAAATTGAAATTGGTACTGACCATATATCTCGTGTGAAGGAATTTAAATATTTGGGTGAATGGATTACCGACAATTGTAATGAAAAGAGGTTCATTACAGCAAGAATTCAAAAAATGGAAACTGCTTTTCAGTTAACGAAAAATACTTACAACAAAAAGAGTCTTTCCTGGAAATGCAAAATTCAACATTATACAACAGTGATCGGGCCCGAAGCTCTCTACGCTTCAGAAACTCTCACTCTTCAACATAGAACACTTCGAGATCAGTTGGAAGTGAAGGAACGTAAAATAATGAGGAAAATCTTAGGGCCGAGAATCAAAGATGGTGTTCATCTTCCAAAGCCAAATGCTGAAATATATAAAACCATCTCCAAAATCACAGACAAAATGCGTATGCGACGAATCCAATTCTTGGGGCACCTGGAAAGAATGGACCCAAATAGACTAACTCACAAAATTCACACATACTTGAAAAACAAAACAACTAGATCAAATTGGTACAAACAGACTGAAAAAGACTTGCAAGAATTAGGATCGCCAAATCTCCTAGACCGAAATGTCATCAGAACACTTGCACTCACACGGGGTTTCGAGGAGGAAGAAAGACGGCCATACCACCATATCTGGTCTGCACAACGGAAGCAAACCCATTCGTTGCGTATGAAGGAGTACTGGGCTGCAAGAAAGGCTAACCATTGTTGATTCCGCGTGGTCCTAAGAGACCCATTCGCGAAGAAGAAGAAGAAGAAGAAGAAGAAGAAGAAGAAGAAGAAGAAGAAGAATGTGAAATACGTATATCTTCCAATCGGGTGAAAACTCGTAAAAGCACCACTGCTCTACTTGGTTCAAACAGTGATTGAAGAAGTCACCGAATCTTTGGATACACGTTCCCACAACTTAGTTTAAATTTATTAAATTATCAATAAGAATTTCTAAATACTATCAATATTCCATATTTCACTTGACTTAAGGAAAGTAACTTTATAGATTTTAAACCTCTGTTATAATATTTTACCACTTTTATCAAATATTTAAGTTACACTAGCTGCTATTTCACTACACTTTCACTGTGACGCCATCTTGCCGCAGGCGTCGGTGACTTGTTCATACATAGGAATCGAAAGAAACCCGTCATGGGCCCGAATAAAGTTATGCAGAATACAGGCAGCTTTCACAATCTGTTCCACTTTTGTGGCTTCACATTCAATTTGAGTCACAAAAAGTCTAAATTTTGAATCAAGCATTCCGAAACCGCATTCAACACTCCTCGCTCTTGACATGCGGTAGTTGAACGTTGCTTGTTTTTGTTGGATAAGGTCTCATCAAGTAAGTTTTCAGTGGGAATACCTGATCACCAATGAAATAGAAAGGAAAAGCATTACCATCAAGATCGTTCGCTAAAGGTTGTGGAGCAGGTATGTTTAGTTTGTTTTGTCTATGCAATCATAAAATCCTGACTCCTTTATTTCTGCCAAACTCACCAACGCTTATCCAAGTAAATAATCCGTCTGCGTCAGTGCACGCCATCAACACAATGAAGAAAAGACCATGATAGTTGTAAAAGGTTGATCCATTTTTGGGGGGTATTTAATCCTAATGCGCTTGCCATCCATGCAACCCAAACAATTAGGCACGTTTGAAAGTTCATAGAATCTCTTGCTGATTTCCAATCAACGTTGCTCATCTGGAGTGCTCATGTACATGGGTTGCAGAACTGACTACAATTTCTTTGCAGTGTCTGCCACTATTTCGCTTATCGATGAAATGCCTTGATAAAATTGTAGTGATAAGGATGTAAATGTGTCACCAGTTGCAAGATACGGTACCTAAAAACAAATAACAAAAACGCTGTTCTTTAAATTATGAAAAGTCAAAATTAATATGAACCTAAGTACCTTCAATCTATTAATCAGAAATATGAATAACTATTACGCAAAACGGCATACGAACGTTCTTTTCCTTTTGTATTGCCGATTTGGATTCAATACCCCTCGAAAGCGTAAAGTGAAAAATTTTGAGAGAGGGTTCAAATTTGAACATATTTGGTCGAGTACAAAGTTCATTAAGTAATAATAATGATCCAAAAGTTAATAATGTCCTTTGTCTAAGTATTCAGATCAAAATATGTATTGATATACAAATGTGACATTGTTATGTGATTCTTTCTTCAGATGCAGAATGCAAAGGGAGATGGAAACATCTCAGGGGAGGTTTGGCAAGATACATGAAAAAAAAACGCACAGGGGATAAAGCAAAGAAGCCGTACTACTTGTGGTTAGTAAAGCAGTTCGTTGCACCTTTCATGAAACCAAGACCACAATATGGTCCTCTCCCACAAGTGAATCAACCACATAATGATGATGATACGACACCAGCTGAAAACAGCATACAAGATGAAGGATGAAGAAGACGCAATGAGTGAGGGAAACACGATCGACGACACTGACCCACCGACATCATTAACAATGAGCGCAACCTCCTCTACAGGACGTTCAAAACGTCCTTACAAATGTAGTAAAGCTCCCCCTGATGAATTTGAGAAAATGATTTCCGAATATATTGCCAGCAAAACGGACACAAAGCAGAACAACCCAGATCTTGATTTTTTCAAAAGCATTTTGCTGGACATTTCTAATTTTAACCCTTCCATAAAAATAAAAAATAAAAGCAAGAGTCCTTCAACTTATTGAGGAATTGTCATCTGAACAGGACAGCGCTCCTACGGGAAGAAACAATGAAGGACATGCGCCACCACACGTTACTGAATACCCTAACCGACTTATGCCAATTCCTAATGAGTCACAGGATCAGTCTTCGCAATTCCGCAACCTACAATCCTACTATGAATATTTCGACGGCTCAGAGCAATACTATCGTAACTAACACTTTCGGGGAAAATGATTTTACGATTTCATTTCCTGCTGTGAATCCGTAATGTTGCGAAGTGGCTTGAAGAAAGTAGTTTAACCTTTCCATAGATAGTTTTACCAGACATTTATCAGTGGATTGAAAGTAAGCTGATCCCTCGGTATCCAGCAACTGACTGCAGTTATCTTCTGTCTCCTTTGGGAATTGCTATAACATTAGCGTGTTTCCATATTTTAGGGAAACAACCCAAATCCAAGCAGTTATTGAAGATAGTTATCCAAAATTTAGGTAGGGTCTCGTGAATACATTTTATTATTTTTCCATCAGGCCCAGGAAACTTTTTATAATTAATTTCGGTTATAATATCATCTACTTCATGGTCTGCAAATTCGAGTTCCGGTTGTGTGTTTTGAGCCCTAGAATTCGAGTTGAACAATCTGATAATCTGTTGTTCGTCATTATCTAGATCCGGATCATCATCCGGAAAGAATTTTTCGAGTAGTGCCTTAGCTGTATCTATTTCTGACGAAGTTGATGATCCGTCTATTAAGGTTAAAGTAGTTGGATACATACATTTGTTAAAACCTGTTTTGCATCTCTTGTAAATTTTCCAAGGAGATAATTTTGAAGTCTCTATTGTTTCCAGGATTCACGTTTAGCATTGATTAACTCTAATTTGTAATGATTTCGTAGGGTTATAAATCTAGTTTCATAGATAATTTTACGCGTTGGGTTTGTACATTTCTTCGATCTTCTTTTTGCTGCATTAACTTGTTTCCTGAGTGAATTTAACTGAGGGGACCACCAAGGTTTGAAGTTATTCGTTGGTAAGAAAGGTAGGAAACAAATTTTATTTATATCTTTTAGTTGTTGCCGGATGTATGCAATAGTGTCTTCAAGGTCCATTCTTGTGCTAAGATTGTTTAATTGTGTCATCCATAGTTTTCCAAATTGACTAATTTTACATTGGAATAATCTCCAGTTTCCCACTTGCGTGGCGAATTGTCTAGTAGAGTTGCTGACACGGCGAAATAACTTTGTAGAGGTGGTGCGAGTAGATAATTCGAAGTAAATGAGGTTATGATCCAATTGAGTGACTTCTTCACTGACATGCCAGTTGTGGATGTGATAGTGTTATCAATCCAGCTATTTCCCTGAGCACCAGAGAAAGTGGGACCATCCTTTTCATTAACTACAATAAGACTATTCGTAGATATGTGATTCACAAGTATTCTGCCCCTAAGTCAGTGATCGGACTGAACCAGAGGCTATGTTTACAGTTGGAGTCAAGACCCCATAGGAAGTTTACTGGGTGAATGGAATTCATGAAGACTTGTATAGGTAAGAGACCTTGCAGTAGTGTATCATACGGAGGCAGATAAGAACTGGCAATGTAGGTATCTGGATTACCTAACAAAGCAATGATAACTTTGTCAGCAGCAGTGGTGAAACTGTAAAGTAGAATGAAATTCTGTGATATAGAGTCTTTGACTAGAATGCAGGCCCTAGGGTCATTATTAGATAAGATGTGATATAGTACGATGTGTAATTTGAAGGAATGAAACAGGGTATTCCATTACAAGAATACGGTTCTTGGTTTAATAATATGCCAACGTTGTTATGATTTAGAAACAATGATAAATGCGCCACAGCAGCTTTGCAGTGGTGAGTATTTAGTTGTGCGCATACGAGAGTGTCCATGTTAGAAATCAGTCTTGCCGATAATTATTGATCTTATTCTTTGAATTCTGGGGCATTCTTGATTAAAGGCGCTGTGGTTTATATCTAATTTCTTGTTGTTGTTTTATACTAATGAATTAGCTCTGACGCAGTTTGCACAGCATTGCATTCGGGGGTTATCGCAATCTTTCTAATGGTGATCACCGGCACATTTTCAACACTTTTGATGGTTTGAGAAGAGTTTGGAAGTATGTCCGAATCCTAAGCATTTAAAATATCTTGTGACCATTATGAAGTCTTCTACTCTACACATACTCCAGAATAGTTTGATTCTTTGGAGTGCTATCATTTCTCTCCTTAAATCCGGGCTCAATTCAGCAACAATATGCCTGGAGTCATCAAACTTTGCTTTTGTAAATCTTGTTTTCAGTATTGGTTCTTTAAGGTTAATCAAGTTGTTCTGTTGAGGGATGATATATTTCATTTCCGAGTCGTCAATATTATTGGGGACGAATTTTAAGAGTACTGTAGGAAGATTCCTCTAAGGGTGTTCTATAGAGACTGGACTTATTTTCTTAACTTCCATTTCTAATACTTCAATATCTGATTTGTTATTACACTCGATAAACAGCGTATTGTTCGCCAAATTTTTCATCCTATGAATACCAACTTTCAATGCTTAAGGGTCTACGGATTCCTTAACCAGCTGTTTTAATTCATACCCATTCATGTTGGGCTCTACCGATTTTATGATGCTGTATTGAGACTGTTAGTTTTAATGTAAATCTTTAATTATCAAGTGAGAAATACAATCCAAAATACAAATCATCTTTTGAGATGCTTGTCACATGTCACGCGAACACGCATAGACTTTGCACTGACTCGTCTTTTGTTCTCTTCTTTATTGTACATGTCTATTTCACCAGGTGGCGCTACTGTGCTATTTTTCTTTCAAATATTAACACTTCCTGCAAAGAAAATCATATACAAATGAAAAAAATAAACAAGATGAACTATTGAACACTTTTCAGCCTCTAAGATGTCATCTTCTGCACGCCAAACCTCTCACGCAGCATCTCGAATCTGACCCTCTCCAGAGGTTTAGTTAGAAGATCAGCTAATTGATTGGTCCCGTCGATGTGCTCCAGTTCAAGGTCACCGTCCAAAAATCTTTCCCTCACATAGAAATGACGTACCTCAATATGCTTGGATTTTCGATGGTACTCCGGATTTTTAGCCAATTTAACTGTCGATGATGTAAAGCGTAGGAGGTCTGTCAGCAGTTCCCAGTAATTCAGAAAACAGTCTTTTCAGCCAAATCAACTCCTTTGCTCCTTCACTTGCAGACACAATTTCAGATTCAGTTGTCGATGTTGACACAGACTTCTGTAACTGACTTCTCCACGATACAGCTCCATGATTGTAGGTCGAAATGACACCCGTCGTTGAACGTCTCGTCCTCTTGTCACCGGCATAGTCAGCATCACTGTAGACCTTCAAAACGTCCTCTTTCCTATAGACGATTCCATGGTTCACTGTGCTCTTTAAATATCGAAATATCCGTTTCACTTGACTCCAGTCTTGAACTGTAGGATTCTCCATGGCTCGAGCAGCTTTGTTGACCGCGAATGCGATATCTGGACGTGTAGCTGTAGTCAGGTACATCAAGGATCCCACCGCCTCACGATAAGGAACCCTGGCCGAAACCTTTTCTCCGACTTCACTTTCTTCGCGTCCAACTGGGGTAGACACTCGATTTGACTCGGCCATCCCAAATTTTTCTAGGATTTTCCTCGTATAATCCTCTTGACTGATTGCAATTGATCCATCATGGTTTTGTTGTATCTTGATGCCCAGGAAATTGTTGAGAGATCCTCTGGTCGTGTGAAATTCCTGGTGAAGTTTTTCTATGAACTGCTCGATGTCTTCTTCGTTGCCAATTACCAGACCATCATCCACAAAGATTACAACAGCCAACCACTTTCCATTTTTGTTGCTGTAAAAGAGACAAGGATCAGCTTTGCTGTTTTTGAATCCAGCTTTCTCCATGAATTTCTTGAAACGCTTGTTCCACCAGCGCGGAGCCTGTTTTAAACCATATAAGCTTCTTTTTAGATGACACACTCGGCCAGTACCGTCCTGATGACCTTCTGGATGTTCCATGAACACATCTTCTTCAAGCTCGCCGTTCAAGAAGGCTGTCTTGACATCAAATTGACCAAGTTTCATCTCCTTTTCAACAGCTACTGCCAACAGAGTTCGAATGGTATCATACCGTGCAACAGGGCTGAATGTTTCTTCATAATTGATTCCTTGCTGTTGTGCATCGCCTTTGGCTACCAATCGTGCCTTGAAGCGAACTTCTCCACTGTCCGTTGTCTTCTGTCGAAGAACCCACCAATTTTTCATGACCCGTGCACCATTTGGACGTTCAATCAGTTTCCAGGTATCATTTTCCTTTAAGGACTCCAATTCTTCATTAATTGCTTTCAGCCACTGATTTTTATCACTAGACTGCAGCGCTTCAGAGTATGAGTCAGGATTCTTTTCAACGATAGATGGTCCAGCCATGTACATGTAATATCCACTGATCATCCACGATGGCTTCTTACTTTCACGTTTGCATTTCCTTCCTTCTTCAGTCTCTCCTTCTTCCTCATCTTCGCATCCTCCGGAACTGGATGCCGAAGCAAAATATTCAATTTCGCTTAAGTTCACATCTGACTCTGACCTCCTCTGTAGGTCTATATCAGACGATGAATTAGACTAATTCCTCTCCACACGTTCTTCAAGCGTGACTTCTACCTTTCCGGCGTTGGCGCGCAGATTGCAGACAACTTCAGGTTTGAATTTCACATCATGGCTTAGAACAACCTTTCCCTGAGTTGGAATCCAGACTCTAAATCCATCCCTGTCGTTCACGTACCCAACCAGATGTCCAAAAACAGCGTTGTCGTCGAACTTTGAGCGAAAATTCTAGTCGATATGCACGTAGGATTCTGTTCCGAAGATCTTCTGATGACTGAGACTTCCCACTGGTCGTCCATACCACAATTCATAGGGAGATTTGTTTTCAATGGATGACTTCCCAGTGCGTTTCAGGATGTACACCGCAGTGTTGCAGGCTTCAGCCCAAAGTTGTTTCGTTAACTTGCTGGCATTCAGCATAGATTTTGCGCACTCCACAATCGTCTGATTTTTACGTTCCGCAACTCCGTTTTGTTTTGGTGTGTACGGCGTAGTAATGCTGTGTTATATGCCTCTGCTTGCGAGTAGTTCAGAAACCTTCTTGTTATCAAATTCTTTTCCTCCATCACACCTGAACAGCTTCACGACCTGTCCATTTGTTTTGGCTTCATTCAGGAACTGTTCCAGAACGGTGTTCACTTCACTTTTGTGCTTTAAAAAGAAAACTCGTCGAAACTTGCTGAAATCATCCTTGAAACATACGTAGTAGCGTGCCTTTCCAAGAGATTCAGTAGACATTGGTCCATTCACATCGGCATGGATTTGTTCACCGGTGGCTGTTGGTCGATTCATTCGTGTCTTGAATGACAGTCGATGCATTTTTCCAGTGCACATCCATCGCAGAAATCCTCTTTACACATGTCTACATTGATGTTCAACTGCGTCAGTACATTCTTGACATGCGCTTTGTGTTGATGACCAAATCGTTCATGGTAGATCTGCAGTTTGTCCGACGATGTAGCTAAATTCACTTGAATGGGTTGCGCCAGTTTCACGACGCGCATGTCAAGTACATACAGACCATGACTCACACGTCCAGCCATCATCGCCTTTCCAGTAACCTTGTCTTCAATTCTAACAGTTCCGTCGTCAAGTCTTGCACAGAAAACTTTCCTTGCAGCAGTTTTCACAGTAAACAGATGAGCCATTGCATCGGGAACATACAAAACTTCAGTCATCTTAGCACTAAACCAAGCGTTGTTCAGCCCCACTTGAATGTTTACAGTTCCTTTGCCGTGAGCTAGCATGCTCACACCTCGTTTTCCTAGCAAAATCTTCTCTGGAGCAGCAAACTTGACGTATGTTGTAAAATACTGTTTGTTCGCGGTGATGTGATTTGTGGCGCCACTGTCGCAGTACCACTCGTCCGCTTGAACAAAGTCGCCGTCTAACGCACTCATAGCATGTGTCAGAAACGAAGCATTGTTCTCCTTATTTTTGTTTCTAGTGTCACCCTCTTTCTTCTTCACTGGACATTCACTTGCCCTATGGCCCAATTCCTTACATTTGAAACATGGAAACTTCTGCTTTACTCGTTGAACATGTTCCTTCGACTTATCATCAGCGCTGCCTTTGCCACTGCCATACTGGGAATGCTTCTTGGGAGCACTACGTACCACAAACGGAGTCGATTACACGTTTCCTTGGTCACGCAGTCCAATCGTGCACAATTTTTCAATCAACAAGTTCACAGTTTGATTTTCCGTCGGAATCGTGTCCCTCACATCCTTGAAATTATTATATTCTTTTCCCAGCGTGGATAAAATTCGACCGTTCAAAATCCTTTCAGATAACGTGTTTTCGTTGTGCTTTTGGAGTTCGTCGTTCAGATCCTGATAAAGCTTTTGTAACTTCGCGACATGGGTGCTGCTGTCCTCCTTGTCGTCACGTGTCACTCGGAAGAATGACTCGATCAACATGTTCAGTCGCTGCGTACTGCTTCGTTCGAACCGTGCGCTCAATTTTGTCCAAATTTCACTGGCATTAGTGCACGTCAACACGAGCTCGGCAACAGATTTTCCTAGCGCACCTGGTAGCAAACTGGCCGCTTTCGCGTCTTCTTTCAACCACTGATTATATGCCGCTTTTTGTTGCTCAGTTGCATCTGCCGGACACACAGGACACTTTTTCGAACCATCAACAATATTTTTCAGTTCATACGACCGCAAAACCATCAACACATGCCATTTCCACTTTGCCCAGTCTTCAGGTCCTTCATGTTTATCCACTTGAACTTTGTAGTCACTGCCGGTTGCCATTTTGAGGTTATCCTTACTCACAAAAAAAATACAGCACGTGTTCCACAGGCGCTCAGCTTCGGATCCACTCACGAGATAATACCATTTACACGTGGCCTGGGTCCATAACCTGTTAGTTTTAATGTAAATCTTTATTTATCAAGTGAGAAATACAATCCAAAATACTAATCATCTTTTGAGACGCTTGTCACATGTCACGCGAACACGCACATAATTTGCACTGACTCGTCTTTTGTTCTCTTCTTTATTGTACATGTCTATTTCACCAGGTGGCGTTACTGTGCTATTTTTCTTTCAAATATTAGCAGAGATGTTTGTTTAGGTTGAGCTTCTGTCATATCACATCCATGTACCAAATAATTTGTCAATTAAAAAACAAGTAGATCCGTGAAGAACTAATTTGCCTATTTTCATATATGTCACTGGCCTTTTCCATTAATTTCTCCTGCCTATTAAAACAATTTTCCAAGGCCTATACTAAATAGCTTTTGGTTCACAACTTGTCTCCACCAACACCAGTACAATGCAACGTTATGTGCTAAAATATATACGCTAGTTTCAACATCGGTGATTAGACACCTCCTGCTAGGTGGCATCTTTCCGTGGCGAATTAATGGTATTAATTTTTAGAAAAGCGTAATACCCGGTCTATTAACAACAACAAGTAAGCTACAGATTTTAGTGCCCTTATATAATCATTATTATCATAGCTCATCATACGAATAATCTTTTCAAACGATTTGTATAGTGATAATTTTACTAATAAACAATGCTGTAGAAAAATATTCCTAAGTAATGTTTTCAATTTTGAGCTATATTCACACGTTGCAAAAATGAGTTATATACTATTCGTGGAAAAATATAGTTACCGTACTTACCTCAGAGATATCAGTTGTCTTTCTTTTGTAGATACACACAACCGATAATTTGTATCCCTACAACTCATTGACGGTTCCATGAGATCCAACAACTTGATAAAAGTCGAAATCTCCATTTTATAATACGCCTGAAACTTCACCGGACACAATAGCAGGGCTATGCTCTCCAACATTATCCCAGTATGGGTGCTGCCAGAAACGATTCCTTCTTTGTCTTCGTCTCCTTCTGACTGCACAATCCAGAAATATAATTTCGTCGACTGAAGAGTCGGATGATTGATTATTCATTTCTCAAACTCACGTAATAAACTAAACAGAGATAATGGATATTAACAGAAGGTGCAAGTGGCACGTGCATCTTTGGTGTGAAAGCCCATTCATCAAGATGCATGCATCCTACACCTGCATCTTCGGTGAGAGAGGGGCCTTAGTTTTCGTGACCGGGGCACTGCCTCACAGTCAGACAGCTACTCAATTGTCCTCACGAGGCTGAGTGCACCCCGTTACAGCCCTCACGTCAGTTTCTAAAATCCCTGACGGAGCCGGGAATCGAACCGGGTGAGAGGCAGGCGCGCTACCCCAACACAACGGGGCCGGCGTGAAACGAACACCATCGCTGTCTATAATTCTCAAGCCGTGCTGTTTGCAACACTGAGTAGAGTCCTTAAGTTCTATAAACACCAATGGCGAAGCTATATTCATGCAACTGGGTATTCTAAAGTTCATATCTTATAGTTTTTTTCTTTTTTTGTAGATTAACTCTAATCGTCGTGCTTTTCGCTCAGCAAAGATATCAATGATGCGTTCTTTGAATACGGTATGTCATCCCTGGAAAGATAGTTCACCAAACTCTTCTCAATAATCAGAGTACTCAAATTGCGCAGTCTAGAATCTGACACGGAGTTCCTTAAAAAATGTCTTAACTCTCTTCAATGCACTCATACTTCGTTCACTTGAAGCAGTAGAAACAGGAAAGGTAATAATTAGTCCTATGAGGCGTACTGTTTCTTGATATATTTTTTCTAGGCCGTTGTTCAAAAAATATTATCTTCATAGGACAACGAAGAAAACGGTCTTGATTTTAAATACACTATTAAAACACAACACTGATCCATGTTTTAAGACTCACAAACGGACATGCACGCGCTGAGATACCGCCCGCCACACGATTGCACTGCTTGGAGCCTAGGCTCTTGCTCACGCATTCAGCTATCGACCTTCCACTTGGCGCAGGCCTTCTCTACCCACAGAGACTTGAGCCTGTTTCAAAGGAGACTCACTTGCTGCTCAGGCGCGCGCTGAGAAGCTGGCGTCCTTCCCACCGTGGTTACAGAGAATAATATGGAAAACTAGATTTAATTTACCTATGCCAATGAAAAATAGGAAAGTTTAAATGTGCATATTCCTTGAGAATGAAATGGGTATTCTAAGGCTCAAAGATTCACCTCCAGCTTCTCCACTGATAAACACGCAAGACCACATGCTACGTTTTATCCATAAATGTCGTTTATTTTGATACGACAGCATCTAAAAGCAGTTCGTACAAACTATTTCAACAGCCGTGAAATTCCTCGTGGTAAATCAGACCTGCTGAAAGTTGTAGAAGTTAGTATTTCCCGTATTATGTTGCATGTGTAACCAATACCTGGTAATGAATTCTTCACTATATTTCATTAAACTATTTCGATGCCTACGAAGTGTTGTGTGCCTGGCTGTAAGTCAAATTATAGCAGCACTATTAAAACAACAGTTCATACATATTACTACGTTTCTCTTCCCTAAAGACGAGGTAAGGAAACGGACCTGGATTCGTGCCATTCCACGTAATGATTAGCAACCAACATCAAGTGTCTGTGCACACCACTTTGATGAAAAGGACATATTAGCTTTTGAAACTTGGAAACAGTGGCGGCTTCGGTGGCATAGTTTGTAGCATGCTGAGCTTCTATACCCAAGGTCACGGGTTCAAACCAGGCCAAAGTCGTCGGATTTTTAAGAGCGTTAAAATCCTTCAGTATGCCTTCCTTCGGAGGGGAAGGAAAGCCGGCGGTCCCATGTCATAGATTTAAGTACACTTGTGTGAAGCCAAAATTTGTAGGTTAGAATTGATAACGCTCCATTAGTTCCAACGTTCGCGTCACTTGCGACAGGAGGATGAAAGATCACCTCAAATATAAAATCTATCGTACTGTCATCCGACCTGTCACACTGTAAAAGGTTGAGAATGTTGACCTACTACGACTGAGACGGAGCGTCGACTGGGAGTCATGGAGACCAGGATGCTGCAGTGGACAGCTGGTGTTACTTAACTGGATCGCAATCCCAATTAATGCATCAGGGAGAGATTTGGCATTGCACCCATTACTGAAAAAAGCGCGTGAGTCGTTTAAAATTGTTTGTACATGTGCTGAGGACAAGGCTGACACTATAGCAAAGACGGGTTACATGTTGGAAGTGAGCGACGAGATCCCGAATCACAAAGAGAAGATATTCGAATAAGAAATGAACAAAAAGTACTGGAACATCAGAAGACATAGTTAGTGATTTCGATGCCCTTGTGAGCCATTTCTCTGCTAAATTAAATCTTGCTAATTGGCAGTACAAAGTAAGTGATGTGTGTGTGGTTTTACCTCCTGAATATAGATTTAAATGAAGAGCAAGCTACGGGTACTTCCAGACTCAGTGTTATTAAGGTTATTAAGTGTTGTGATAGACATGAATATAAAGGTGAAAGTTTTTATTAAAGACAATGAAACCCCCGCAAATGACATGAGTGATATACTGTATTTGTAGGAGACCTCTAACTAACTAGATGCTCACAGCTAGATCACTTATTTCAGAAGTAGGCCTACCATAAACTTAGTAGTCACTATGTTGACGTATCAACAGTGAGTACTTATTTGGTAAAGGCCAACGTTGCTTTGGAAAAAGCAGTACAATTAGCTGCACTTGAAGAATTTCCAAGAAAGAAGACACTGCAAATTGTAAGTGATCAAGTAAAATTAATGTTTAATGCCAAGAAGCAATACTCTCCTCTTACTTGGATTTTTTATTTTATGATGTTTTCTTTTACTTTGACATGCTACTACTTATTGAGAAATAAACGGTACGTGCAACATATTTCTTCAAAATTACATGTTGCTTGCAGCTCTGCACACTATCTGAAAAACATAATGAAAGACCTTTCTGAAAAAGACTAATTAATTAATAGATTTATTACAGCCAACGGCCAATATATACAGTATATAAATACATTTTAATTTCCTTCACTATAATTCGTGATAGATCTTGATCTTTTCGAACAGTCCCGTAGAGGATATGTCCCGCATTGCTTATCACAGAGTTCACAAAAGCAGTGTTCGTCCGATGAATGAAAAGACTTTACTTTGCATACCAAATGATGGAACCCATGTACAGCGAAACGAGTCACCGTGTGCCTGAGAGTGTAGTTGGTTTGAGTCCATTTTACCATTGCGTCAGTGCTGTAGAATTCTTCCCAGACATTTTCCCGTTTCTCCTTCCTATCAATTAGGTGTTTTACTGAGGCTGGTGTTGTTGGTAGTTGCAATTTTATTTTAAGTTCCTCAATGAAGAAAGTTTCCTTTGTAAGTTCATATACTAATCGTGTGGGAGTGAATTTTGAAACAGCAAGTGTCCTTTTCAAAAAACTTGATTTTACACGATCTAATACTTCAAGGTCTCTCCGCCTTTAAGATGTGTCCATATTAAATGTAGTCCATATGTTGCGATCGGTGCAATTTTTGCGTGAAATAAGAACATAGGTGTTTTAATATCAAGTAGTTCTGGTTTGGCGATATTTTGAATACTACGAATAACTGCTATTGCTCTTCCTTTATATGTAATCTAAATGACGTTCTTGTGGATTGTATACTTATTCCTAAATATTTGAAGTGGTTGACAATTTCCAATTTTTCTTTGCCAATAAGTATGATATCTGATTTGGCTCATCTTCCTCCCTTTCTAAAAACCATCTGTACAGTCTTGTTATTGTTAATAGTAAAATCATTTTCTGTTGCCCATTCCTCCAATTTATTTACTGTTGATTGTAATTCTTCTTTATTACTTGCTCCTAGAGAACCATGTCATCAGCGTAAATGTATAGTACTACTGGGGAGTTCCGAGGTATTATTTTAACAATATCTGAAGTGATTACATTAAAGAGTAGTGGGCTTAATGGATCTCCTTGCAAGAATCCATTGGTTTGAGTGATGTAATCTGATCTGGTTGTCCCATCATCTATCATAATTCTGCTTGATGTCAGAATATTATTTACAATTGTCACCATTTTGTTGTTTCTTCCGATCATCAGTTCCAGTTTGCGAATTAGAATTTCCCTGTTTATTAAGTCGAAAGCTGTATTATAGTCAATAAAGATTGCATAGAATTTCTGTTTAGGATTCCGTAGTGTTTCATCGTTGATATCCAGCAAGTTTGCGACTGCGTGTAGTGTTGATCTTACTTTCCGGAAACCAAATTGTTCATCCGGAATCGTATCATTGATTTCTTTCTCCAGTCTGTTTTTCAGTAACCTAGTGAATATTTTCAACAGATTATTCTCTAGCGCTATACCTCTGTAGCAATCTGGGGAATCTGTATCACCTTTTCCTTTATAAAGAACTTAAATGTTAGAGTCTCTCCACTCGTAGGGAATGTTTCCTTTCTCCATACAGGTGTTGAATAATGACACCCATATTCCAATAAACACATTTATAGACAATTTTATATGTTCGTTTAGGATACCATTTGGACCTGCTGCCTTTTGGTTTGCCATTTGTGTTATGGTTTCTCTAACTTCCTCTTCCGTAAAATCCTGAAACACAACGTGTTTATCCGTGTTTTCTTTCATTTCCATAGCCACCGACCGGTTATCTCTGTTTAGTGTGTGTGAGAAGTGTTCTGTCCAAATTTCCATTGGAATATCATTTGGGAAATTAGGTCTATTTGCGGTTTGTGAAATGAATGGGTTTTTATGGGCTGCTTCAGCGATTATCATTGCTTCTCTATCAATGAATGCCTTTTTCTTCTCTTTCAAAAGCTGTTTGTACTTTCTCCTTTCTACTGCAAATAGGTTTAGGTCCATTGTGTTCTTTGTCTCTCTTGCTTTATGTAGGAACTCGAGGACTGATTTCCTTAACATGTAGCACTCTTGATCTAATATGTATCCCTAATGATAGATGAAATTTATGTGAAGGGTTGTTTGAGTTTTAAGGGGAATAATGTAGTTGGAACTGCTGAAAATCACCAGTTCCAACTTTTTTTGCTTATTAGTTTTCGTTTCTATGTTATGTTTGGTGTTTTTGCATTATATTTTATATGTATTAATAATTTGGGGTGATCCTAGGTAAAATTTCTTAAAAGTGTAGGTACTAAAAGTTAGTCTATAATTTAAAAAAGGTACTAATACTCCACGTTAGTCGAGAGCATAGTCTACTCATATTCAAGAGAACAATCATTCTGGTGATGCCAGGCTCACTTATTAGAAAACAACCTAAGTTACATCATCGCAAACTCTTAATTCGAGTGAACTATTCATATATGTACATGAAAATGTGTGATTTTAATATAATAATAATAATAAGGTTATTGGTTTTACGTCCCTTTTAACTACCCTGGCTTTTAGAGACGCCGGGGTGCCGGAATTTTGCCCTGAAGGGGATCTTTAACGTGCCAGTAAATGTACTGACACGGCTCCCTCGCATTTGCGCACCCTCAAATGCCAGTTGACTGCGCCAGGTTTCGAACCTGCAACCTTGGGCTCAGCAAGCGAGAACGTTACGTGATTTTAATAGCAGCACAGTATTTACATCCATATTTTTACAAAATATAACAAAAGCAGGTCACTGACATTACGTACGTGAGCATCATATGCGCAGTCTTCAGGAAATTACGTTAGGTAGAGGTGGTCCAGTGGTTAGCGAGTTAGTGTCGCGAGTACGAATTTACCATTATTTTGGATCGAATCCCGCCATGTCCAACCTTTTTTGCGTATTATTTTTGTTTTATGTTATGCTTAGTGTTTCTGTGTTATCTTTTATATGTACCGGTAATCATTTGGGGTGATTCTTGGTTCAACAGGGTATTAATAATAACTTCGCGTCAGTCAAGAGCGTAGGCTACTAATAATTATTCAAGAGAGCATTCATGCTGATGCAGAGGCTCCCTTAATAGAAAGAATATTTCTGCAAATGAGAAAAACAAAGAAGAACAGACAGAGGCCGGATCATTTTCTGAACTGTGATGAAAATTGATTCTTTATACGGTTCCGACTGGTAAAATACACAGTTTTGAAGTTATTAGATCAAATTATCGATGGAGTGGAACATATGACTGACAGGTAAAATTTATGATAATAACATGTAGTAGCCTAGCCAGCACCTACCGGTACTTAATTCTTGGATATGCTATATTAGTTTGCATTATATTTATCTATACGATATACTATTATTCACTGACTCGTAACCAATGTATGTATTTATTATGTTTTTTATTCTCACGGCCTCTCATGGAGTATAGCAGTGGTCAATTCGATATTCATCTGTTTCCTAAGAAGTTCAAATTTCGTGTCAATATGTCCACAAGGTTATCTCCGTTTGTTATCAACTTAGCTCTTAGCTAGTCTCTCAGACAAACATGGAATAGCGAGCCCCGGAATAAAATCTTGTCGTACAACCCACCCATGGAGATATACCAAGGAAGACGCTAGCCCAGGTAGAGCTATTCCGATGGATAACCCGAGTTCGTAAAACTGGGCCTCAGAAAGAATGCAAAATCCAAAGTTTTCCAATGTACCAATTTATCTGACGTATGACTCTGTCCATGTGTTTAAAAATATTAGAAAAAAACTGGTGAAATCAGAAAGATGAGGATAAATCATTTGTATATCCAGATTTTGAATGTGATGGTGATATTAGAAAAGCATCTTTTCAATACCTTAGGTCATTTTATAAGACTTAAAAGTGTTAGTGTCATTAGAAAAGCACACAAACTCAATATCAAATCTGTTAGAAATACGTAACCCAACAACTGGTCTTTGGTTTGAATTAAGCGCCAAGAAGCGCGACCCCATGGTGGCGGTTTTAGTTATTATAATGTTCTTGTTGATTCTTCTGTCCTCCTTTTTATATTACGCCTGTATGTGACCTAGTTAGTTAGTTAGTATTAAAAGTTTATCCTGCATATACGCCCAGTCGTCATTCTCCTCCCATTTACTCCAACAGGTTATGGGCCGAGAGAAGCGTAAAAATGGAGGTCACTTCTACAGAGAAACCAGGAGCTCCCATTGCAGTGGTCACGGACGGGATGGTAGGAGATTGTGCGTCCCTAACTACAAAGGACTTTGCAGTTATCATCGCTGGAGCAAACGACGTCTGCATGAATGAGAGTAAAAAGGTAATCAAAGATTTAAATGGTATATTGCCATCCATGCATAACACAAATGTAATTATTGTAAACATTCCGCAGATATATGACGTAATTCCCAAATCCTGTGTAAATGTATAAATAGGGGCTACAAATGGGAGAATTACTAAAATTTGTAAGAGTTTTCCAAGTGTCCAAATTATAGATGTAAGTAAATTAGACAGGAAATTCCACACTCGGCATGGCCTACACTTAAATAGGTTAGGTAAAGAGTATATTAGTTATGAAATCTGCAAAATTGTAAATTCAAATGGTGAGAATAGTGCAACAGTAATATCCTTAGAGTGTAAGCAGGGAAACTGGTAAAAGAAGCCAAACGTGAGGTTTGGCATTCAAATGAGTACTGTATCCTTTGATGTAAAATTTAACTGAGTGTCACAATGGTATTTCGGATTTGTCTAGCAACAATCATAATAATAACAATTATGATGATAATAATAAGGTAAATAAATCACCAACACAAGCTTACGAAACTAACAAATTTAAAATTTACCACCAGAATGTTCAGTCTCTCTATAATAAAATTAATTACATAAATCGAATGCTTACAAATAAACTTAGAGACATCTCAGCACTATGTATTTCAGAACATTGGCTGAAAGAGGAACAACTCGAATTAATTCAATTCCCAGGATGTATACTAGCTAGTAGCCTAAATACTCTAGATCTAATATTAGCCATGGCGGTACTTGTATCTTCTTAAGAAATAAGGTACATCATGAACAGTTAACAGCTTATGATTAATTATGGAACAGGATTTTGAATTCTCTGCCGTAAAAATACAGCAGTTTAAGTTAATAATTGTATGCATATACCGTTCTCCGTCATGAAATTTTCGTTTATTTATAGATAAATTAGAATTGTTACTCAATAACATGAGCAAAGTAAATTTCGATAGATAGATAGATAGATTTTATTAATTCCATTTGATCAAATACATGTATACATTATATTTTTGATATAGGAAACGTCAGAATTTACATCTATAAAATAAAAGTACTAATAGGTATATAATACTACTATTATAACTATTTTTAACTTATTATAATAACAGATCTTAAGAGATACAATCTTATTGGACAACTATTTACACCTTACTCTATTTATTTATTTAAATTTTTTAGCCTACATAGGACTACATTAGTCAGGTTTATGGAGGTTTTTCTTCTTTTTTTTCAGCCCAATATTTCTTCATCCTTTCTGAACGTAATTTTCTTTCTGCTTCAGGAATGACTCTTCCTATTCTCTGCTTGTTGATTTTTGTCTGTAGTCTAGTGTGTTTGTCTTTCAGAATCTTGAGTGTGTCTGTCTTGTATTTTAAATCTTCTATTGTAATATGTAACTCTCTCATGTCTTCTTTAAGTTCTGTGATCCATCTAATATTGTTCTTACTCTTACTCGTCCATAATTTTTCTATTGTTTTTCTACTGATTCTATTTTCTGGTGACCGTATTAGATGCCCTAAGAATGATATTCGTTTCTTTTTCATTGTGCTTGTCACTGCTTCTATTTCTTTATAAACTGTTTCGTTGGAAGCTAATCTCCAGACTCCATTTACTTGATAACTTTTATTTAAACAGGTTCTCACTATTCTCCTTTCTAACTTGAGTACCCTATCTATTGCAACTGTGTTTGTTGTCGTGAATAATGTTTCACATGCATATGTAATTTGTGGCTGGGTGACTGTTTTGTAGTGCTTCAATTTGGTTGCTATCGAGAGACATTTTTTATTATATGTATTCTTGGTAACATGCTGTGCTCTAACCAGTTTATCTATTCTATTTTGCCATGCTGGTTTCTCGTTCAGATTGTATGTGATTACTTCACCTAGGTATTTAAATTTTTCTACAATTTTTATTTCTTGGTCTCCCAGCTTAATTTTGTTTGCAAGCGGAGGTTGAGTTAGCATAACTTCTGTTTTTTCAAATGAAATTTTCAAACCAATATTTTGAGCTATTTCCTGTATAGATTTTATTTGCAGTTTTGTTTCCTGAATATCATTGGCCAGAAGAGCTAGATCATCAGCAAATCCTATACAGTTCAGATGTATGTTGTCTTTCTGGGTTCCAATTTTTATATTTTTCGAGATGTTCTTGTACCATTCCCTCATAACGTACTCCAGCGCACAATTAAAAAGAAGAGGTGATAATCCGTCACCCTGTCTCAAACCAGTTGTTGCCAAAAATGGTTCAAAAAGTTCTCCTCTGAACTTAATTTTAGAAATTGTATTCGATAGAGTACGTTCTATCAATTTGATCAGCTTTTTTAATAATGATGGTCTGTGGATGGAGTCATAAGCTTTCTTGAAATCTATAAATGTTATAGAAAGGGGCTTGTTTCGTTTTCTGTAATATGCCATGATTAGCTTCAAAGTTATTATTTGCTCAGCGCAGCTTCTCCATGGTCTGAAGCCTCCCTGGTATTCACCTAACTCTTGATCTAGTTGATCTTTAATCCGATTATATAGTATCTTAGAAAAAATCTTATAAGTGATATCCAGAATGGAAATAACTCTATAGTTGTCTGGATTATTTCTGTCACCTTTCTTAAGAATTGGGTTAATTATAGCTGTGGTCCATTGTTCTGGGAATTTTTCTGGTATCCAAATCTTTTGTAATACCATATGGAGGGACGTCTGAGTCGAACTGTCGGCGTATTTACACATCTCTGCAAAAACCTGGTCTTCACCACACGCTTTGTAGTTCTTCATTTCCTTAAGCGCTGTTTCAACTTCTTTCGCTGTAGGTGGGTTTATGTTTTCTGGTTTAGTATCTATTGGGGGGTATTTGTATCAATGAATAAAATCTTTTCAGGTTCATCATTGTTCAAGAGCTTGTTAAATGCTTCCGCCATGATTTTTGCATTTTCCTTATTGTTATGCGCTATTTTCCATCTTTATTTTTCAACAATAATGTGGGGGAGTTGTATTTTTGCAATTGTTTATCAAAGGCTTTGTAATAATCTCTAGAATTGGTTTTGTAATTATTTTCCTCAATAGAGTTTATTAAATCTTTTTGATATTTTCTCTTTATTCTTCTAATAGTTTGGGTGAATTATTTTCTGACATTCTTGAGGTTAGTGGCGTTCTCTTCTGTTCTGTGGGCTTGAAATTTCAACCAAGCTTTTCTTGCATTCTATCACAATCAGAGTTCCACCAGGCATGTCTTTTCTTTGGATTTAATGGAGCTAGATCTTCTGCGTTCTGTTTAAGTATTGGTATTAGTTCATCTAAATTGTCTGTTAGTCTTGTAGTTCCTGTTCTTTGCCGGTACTGGTCATTCTGGATTAACTGATGAGGGTCGTATGTCCTTTTCCCTCCAACTGTATTTTGTCTTTTTCTTCTTAACGGAGTAAATTTGATCTTGATTTTAATTAAGTAATGATCTGAGCCAGTGTCGGTTCCTCTTAGAACTTTGACATTGTGGATTTCCTTGTGATAGAATTTGCCCATACATACATGGTCTAGCTGAAATTCTCCCTTTGTCCAAGGAGAAAAACAATTGCAAAAATTGTGGGAAAAATCATGTATGAGTTTCTCATAAGTTTTATAGTAAAAATTAAAATAATATCAAACTCACAACATGGATTCAGAACGGAAAAATCTACACAGACAGCAATTTATGAATGTATTAATCAGAAACTAATTGACAATAAGGAACATGTAACTGACCTATTCTTGGATTTATCGAAAGCATTTGATGTTGTTGACCATAAAATCCTCCTTACAAAACTAAATCAATATGGTATTAGAGGTTTAGATAATAAATGGATAGAGTCTTACTTAACAAGGCGTAAACAAATAGTAAGCTCGAGACACAAGGATGATGGAACCAGATTACTTAATGAAACATTGTCCAATGAGGGTGTTATTAAATTTGGAGTACCCCAGGGATCGGTTTTGGGCCCACTACTTTTCTTCTATATATCAATGATATAATGCAGAACGTTGATTCTCATAAAGAAATTTTGTTTGCGGACGATACAACAATCGTAATAAAAGGTGAAACTAAAGATATCTTACAGCAGTCTGCTGACTCTGTTACAGAAGAGTTAACCAAATGGTCACAAGATAATCGCGTCATAATAAAAAACAGTATCTCTAAATTTCCACACTATACAGAATAGGAATCCTCCGACGCCCAATATAACATTAAATGGTTATCAAATAGAAAATAAATCAGAAACAAAGTTTTTAGGACTATGGATACAATATGACTTGAAATGGAATAAACATATACAATATCTGAATACTAAACGGAACTCGATGTGCTTTGCGTTACGTATTTTGAAAACATGCACAAGCATGCACACATTAAGAAATACTTATTTTGCTTATTTCCATTCATACTTAAGATATGGGGTCATATTTTGGGGTATGTCACCAGATGTACTAAGCACGTTTAGGATACAAAAGAGGGCGATTAGAATTATGGCAAATGTAAACACCAGAGAATCATGTAGACCTCTGTTTAAAGATTTTTAACATTCTCCCACTGCCCTGCATTCATATCTTTGAAAGTATTATGTTTTGTAAAAAGAATTTAATGAATAAAGACGTCTTTCTTAAAACCAACAATGATGTTCATAGGCATAACACAAGACAAAATCAAAACATTCATATTTCACACACACACAAGCATATATCAAAAAGATCTTTTCACACAGGTGTTAAATAAACAATAAACTACCCCAGTATATAAAATTTGACCTAAAAGTAAAAACATTTGAAAGAAAGCTTAACTTCAGTGCAATTGTTTTTACTATGAAGTTGAATATTTTAGCGTATAGGAGCGATGAAATCTATAATTATATTTTACTTATCTATTTTAATTGTAATACCTATCTGTAAGTTGTTGTATTTATAGAATTAAGTTTTCATATTGTGATAATAGAGTAAGGTGTAAATAGTTATCCAATAAGATTGTATCTCTTAAGATCTGTTATTATAATAAGTTATAAATAGTTATTGTATTAGTAATAAATACGAGTAAGTTCTTTTATTTTATAGACGTAATTTCTGACGTGTCCTATATCAAAATTGTATTGTATACATATAATTGATCAAATTAATCTAATCTATAGTTTTCTGACCAGTGTGGTTCTATTTGAATGGACAAAACTGTGATCACGTGCAAAAAGTGTGTGCATCATGGTGGAATCCAGCACCGGTTCTCTTTATAACTTCGAGAACTGAAGGGGAGAGAAAACTACCTTGACTAGCGTTTCCAGATGGAGAATTATCTTATGCAGGATAATCTTTGGAAGTGGATATCTGGTTATGCAGAATATAATAAAACGGGCGCAGAGGTTAAGATACGGCGCGACGAACGTGCCTTGTGCAAGATTAACCTTATGGTGGAAATGAGTGTTTTTCCGTACGTCATGGAAGCAAAAACGGCGAAAGCAGCATGGTATTAGCTCGAGATGGCATATGAAGATAAAGGTGCCAACAGGCACACAAGAATTCTTCGCCAATTGTGTTCCACCAAGCTTGAATAATTCAAAACTATGGAAGTATATGTCACCACAGTTTTGCGGCTCTCTCAGCGGCTAGCAGCAGTTAAAAAAACACTTGATGAATTTATCGGTGCCTTGCTCTTGAAGGGACTACCTGATGACTATGAAACTATGATTATGGGGTTAGAAAAGTCAGGCGCAGAGTTGACTAGGGACTTTGTGAAATGTTAACTGCTACAGGAATACAAAAGCAGCTCCAGGAAAGAAACAGCACTCTACACTAACAGGAGTGGATTCAAGAATAATAAACCCAAGAAACAGTTCTGTTGGACGTGCCGCAAACCTGGCCACTGGAAACAAGATTGCAAATACCAAAACAAGACAACCGCACATCAAGCAGATGTCAAGCAACTAGAGAATAAAAGAAGAACGGCAGGGCTCTGCTCACAGCTCTTGGAGTTGATAGCCACTCAGCAGACAGCTGGTACATGGACTCCGCAGACTCCAAAGACATGACTGGTAGAGTAGATTGGATGTCAAAGTTTGATGATAAAAGTGAGTTTGGATATGAAGTCACCGTAGCAATTGATGGTTAACTGTATAGTGGCGGCACAGGTGATGTTCCATTACAAGCAAATGTTTTTACAAAGGTGACCTTACAACAAACTTGCCCTCTGTGAACAGTATTGTTAAAAAGGGCATGTTATTGTTTTTGGTGAAGAAGGTTGTAAAGTGTTTCAAGACAATGACTGTCAAGTTACAGGTGATGTGCAATTATTGATTAAGAGTCAAATTAACTTTTTGTTTTAAATAACTCAGGTTCTGTAAGTGCAAATGCATGAGCATTGTCTTGTTTAAGTGCTGCTAAAAATGTTTGTTCAAAAAGTTCTAATTTTATAGAATTGTGGCACAAAAGGTTAGGCCATCTCAATCACGTGGGGATGAACTTGTTAAAAAATGGTTTGGTTACTGGTATTGATTTTTCGGGTGAAAAGCAGCTCTGTGTTCCATGTATAGAAGGGAAACAAGCTCGACAGCCCTTCAAGACCACTAAGCATCATGCCAAGAACCGACTGGACCTGCTGCGCAGTGACCTGTGTGGACCGATGCCTGAGAAATCCTAGGGAGGAGCCAGATATTTTCTCACCTTCATCGATGACCAGACGAGGAAGATTTTTTCCAAAAAGGGAAAGTGAGTTAAGAGAAATCTTTGATCAATTTGCTAATTCTGTTGAAATTGAGTGTGAAAGGAGAATCAGGTCATACGCTCTGACAATGGTGGGGAGTATTGTATTAAAGCTATGGATGGTTTTTCAAACAGTGTGGCATCAAGCATCAGCTAACAGTAAGGTACACACCAGAGCGAAATGGAACTGCAGAACGCATGAACAGGACTCGGAATGAGAGAGCACTCGCCATGATGCAAGGTGCAGCGTGTGACAAACGGATGTGGGCAGAAGCTGTCAATACAGCTGCGTATCTTGACAACTGGTCTCCCGAACGGAAAACACGAAATTCAACACCAGAAGAAATGTGGACTGGAGAGAAGTAGACCTGACGCACTTAAAATTGTTTGGTTGTAATGCCTACGTTCATGTTCCAGATCAGCTGAGAAGAAAAGTTGATCCCAAGACTGAGAGAATGGTATTTGTTGGGTACTCGGATGAGAAAAAGGCGTACCGGCTCCTGCATCTAGTAACCCATGAAATAATCACAGCGAAATATATAATTTTTGATGAGATGTCTTTCTCTACTCTAGCAGATCCTCCAGTGGTACCAGGGGATACAATAATATCCCTAACCACTGGAGTCAGTTAACCACTATTGACTGCATGTGATAGGGATGTTCCAGATCCAGCTCCACAGCGTGATGAACAAGTGGTAGTTGAGCCTGATCATCAAGACAATCCATCACAGGACAATGAGGAAGCGCGTCGCTACCCCCAGCGAGAAAGAAGACCAAGACAATATCCTGATTACATTCTGCATTACACTCATTGTTCTGATCCAAATGAACCATGTACAGTAAGTGATGCCTTGTCATCACCTTACTCTAACGAATGTCATAAAGCCATGAAGTGCGGAATGGATTCTATGATGGTTAATAAGGCCTGGGTGTTACTTCCTAAGCCAGAAGGTAAAAACATTGTACGGAAAAAGTGGGTTTTCAAAGCTAAGCGTAACTTAATACAAATTGTGATGTAAAATATAAAGCAAGGTTGGTTGCAAAGGGCTTTACACAGCAATTTGGCATAGGTTTTATTGAGACATTCTCACCAATTGTGCGGCATGGCACACTCAATGTTGTTTGCTTTAGTGGTTGAATTAAATTTACAGATTGATCATCTAGACATAGAGACTGCTTTTCTCAATGGAGAGTTACAGGAGGAAATATTTATCCGTCAGCCAGAGGGCTTCCAAGTGAAAGGAAAGGAAGACCAGGTTTGTTCGCTCAAAAGGGGCATTTATGGACTAAAACAGTTTCCCTTTTTTTTGTGTGTGTACCACTTTAAGAGATGAGAATCTCTCGCCCACCACCTAATGGTTGGGAGATATAGTAATTATAACCCCCCACCACCGTAACTATGACCCCCCCCCCTCCTCACCACCTGCACCACCATTACGTAGCAGACCAAAAGGTGGATTGTAAATTGTGTTTATTAGAGTTAGACTGTTGGAGTTAAAGTTCAAATAAAAAAGTGTGTCCAGTTTGTTTATTATTTATTACATTAAGTATTCAATTCAAACATTCAGAAATGACACTGTACAAATAATATTAATAAAAGAACTCTTTAATAATTAAACATTAAAACCAAAGTTCTACTAACAACTTCATTGTGAAGGATGAGCTCGAAGATTAGAAGCCAACGTAGGAATGCCTGGTTTAAGATTGCTGAGTCTCAAACAAAGACCGTTTTCCACTGTAAGGAGCCTATTCCGGTATTTTTTCTTGAGATACGGTAGACAAGTGACGAAAATGTAGTCTCACACAAATACGAAGTAGTAAAGGGCAGTAAAAATCTAACTGCTTTGACAGCCTGCACGCCTCTCAACCCAAAAGTTCACAAGAGTCATTTTTGAAAACGTTTGCCTTAGTTCTGAATCACAATTCAATTCATAAAACTGCTCCTTATCTTTGGCCTTAAAGTCCTCCGGCAACATACCAAAGTTTTTATATTTTTAAATTTTATATTTTTTATATTTTTCGTAACGTATCTATTTTTTTATATTTTTCGGAACATCACCGCGTACCACTGCAGCAGTACAAGCGTACCACCAGTGGTACGCGTACCACAGTTTGGGAAACGCTGGACTAAAGCAGGCTGCACATATGTGGCACAGAAGGGCTCGTACAGTTCTGTCTACTTTGGGCTACACAAACTGTTGAAATTCTAGGGCTCCGAGCGAGGATGAAAGATCAAGTCGTTTTCAATATGTATGACGTCCTTTCATTTATCAATAACAGCAAGTGTCATTAAAAAGGCGCCTGGCAAACAAAGAAATGATACAATAATGATTTTCACTCTCAGTAACACAATTCTTCTATTATTATGAACATTTTGTAAACTTAAAGTGTACTTCCATACAACATATAACCTCATTCAAATACAAGTTGAAAAATACGGTACAAATTAGATACGGTAAGTCGACAATATCATACCTTTTGTCTCTACAGCATAAAGCATGTTTTTGAATTATCAAAAACTTCTCTACTTTCGATAGAAATACAATTTTGATGGCCGATTGCTTCAGATTTCGCAGACAATAGCTTTCACATACATTTCGCCGTTAGCTGTACTTCTCCTTCTGGTTTAAAACAATTGCCAACTTAAGTAAAATACATTTTTGATCACATTGTTGCCAACTTAGATTTACAGTAGAGATTAGTCAGTTGTAAACATAATAAAATTTCAACACAAGCAGTCATAATGAGGCGTGTTTTAATTCCTGTTGCTCTGTATGTTGATGATGTCTTTGTGTTCCACAATAATCCACAGGAAGTGTGCAAACTAAAAGATGTCTTGAAACAAAATTTCAAGAAGAAAGATCTTGGACCTACTGTTCAGGTTCTTGGTATGAAAATAGGAAGGGACACAGATAACAGTACTCAAATTCTCTCAAGCACAGTTCATAAAAAATCTGCTTAATAAGTTTGAGATGACTCCTCTGGATGTAAATATGAAATTGTCTAAAGCTAAAAATGTGGACGATAAAACTTATCAGCAGCAGAGAGGTTCACTTATGTCCAGAGACTTTGTTTTATATGCGACGGGGATTTTCGCTCGCCCAACTCCCGCCAAGCACTTTGCCGCAATGCGGCGCCCGCCCGGCACTGAGTCATTGAGTATAGGAATTTGTTCTTACCTAGTTCACAGCTGGTGCTGAAAATGTTCGCCATTCACTGCTCCACATCGCTGGTACAGTGAGGAGCATTGGCTTGCATCGAAAGGGATAATTCGGGGTGCACACAACCCATTACAAAATGTATTAAAATGTTTTATTGTCCGTCAAATCAATAAGGTACTTCAAAAGTAAGTGTAACTTATTGGTACATGTCTCAAATTGTATTACTGTACAATCCTTCATCAGCCAAAATATACTAAAAGATTGGATAACATCATGCACACAATAACATTGAATATTAGATCTCAGGTATCATGCAATAGGGCGAATAAAAACAACGAAAATTAGCCATATTCTGTCTCAAATGCACGGTTTCATGCAGCCTTATACAATATATGATTAAAAATGTTAAAAACACAGTAAAATATCTCATTTAATGTTCACGTATTCATTGTCACTGTGGTGACTGTTTCAAATGATTCCTGCTGCTTCTTTTCCATATCAAATGGTTCAATTAATGGACTCATTAATGCTTTATGCATTCACTGTCAATGGTGATGACTGTTGGAATTTCCTTGAACTGTATACAAATGACTCCTGTTGCTTCTTTTGCAAATCGAGAGGCTGAAATAATGGAAATGGTATTCACAGTTGTGCAGCTTTTAGAATAAAATGAAAGAAATGACTAGTATGTTGACGAATTAAAAACCTTACTGAACAAATTAAGAACTGACAACTTACTGAAAGCTGGATATAAACATTACTCTTGTTCTCCATAGCTGATTGAAAACTCTCTACGAAAAGGAAACTCAAAACACACCAAATGAGAACCCAAACTCTCAATCACATAATAAACAAACATCAAACTGGGAAGCAAGCACGGCTTACCTGAGATGTGTTGGAGTGCAGGAACTGTACTGGCTCAAGCCAGCCTTCACACTGCGAATCAAGGTCAAGGACTGCGAATCAAGGTCAAGGACTGCGAATCAAGGTCAAGGATTAGGCCGGGTTAGGGGGAGGGAGACATTATCCGGTCTGCCGCTGTAGGATAACTATAGGTCAACCGCAATAACTTACGGAGTTTTTTTTAAGTTTGATATTCATTACGTAATCCGTCAATGTATCATATAAAATGTTATTCTCAAAGTTAATTTCGTTCAGGTTGTATAATGGATTATTCTGGACATGGTTTATTTCTATCTGTTTTAATATGTTTAACATAGTGCCTTTGCTGCAGTAATGCAAGATTTCAAGATCATCTTCTATTTTAGAAAAATTGTGTTTGCAATCTATCATGTGATTATTAATAGCTGAAAATGTCTTATGCTTTGCCGCGTTAACCCTCCAGTACTTACATGACAAATCCTTCCATGAGTGCTAACATCGGTCTGTGAGTCCGAAGTTATAAACATGCATATTTCTTATGTCTTAAAGCAGGTAAATTATTTAATAAAGAGAAACCACACTACAGAAAACGATTATGGGAATGTGGGCCACAGTGAGACATGGGCCACAGTGAGGCAAGCTTATTAAATCTTTTTTCTTGAAAGAGGGACATTTTTTAATATTTATTAGAGGTTAGATAGTAGACATAATTGTTTTCACATGTCGCAAGTGGGCCACAGTGCGACACAGTAGGGTGGGCTACAGTGAGACAGTGAAAAAGATATACGGAGTTACCCCAAAGCTGAGGAGAGGGCAGATTCAACTTCTAGGAGAGAAAAGGGGAGATCTTTCATTCCAACTCACACCCCAGAAAGAAAAACAACTTGCTTTTAAGTCTACAAATAAAAATTTAAAAAATCTAAAGAGCTGCAAGAAGAGTTTGTTCAGCCAAAGGAACTTGAAATTCAAGAAGGCAGCCCTAGCTACAGACATTTCCATGGATGATGATTCTTCTAATTCAGACAGCTCATCAGATAATGAAGAAATCGAGCTCCTAACATTTCATCAACTTGCTCGCAAACCTAAGGAAGGCGACTTCGTTCTGGTTTTCAGGGAAAGACTCAAGATTTTGCATCGGAGAAGTGAAACGAGATTTAGATGATGAAAATTATCAAGTACAATTCCTATGAAAAAGTGCAAAAATGATAGGCAGTTCTTTTTTTACCCAGAGGGTGCAGATATTGCTTCAGTCCCCGCGAAAGGCAACAGATCACTGTTGCCGGTTTCCTGTGCATATGGCAAAACAAATAGACAAAAGTCATATCCCAAATGTTCTGTAAATTTTGGGAATCTGAATGTGATGTAGTGTTTTCTGGCATTAATTCTTTGTTTTAGTGTTTATCTATGTATTTAACCAGTTAAAATAAATTATTTTCATTGTGTCTCAGTGTGGCCCACGGCTGGGCTACAGTGAGACGGCTGCAACATGTTCACAATTTATTATTTTTACAGAAACGTGTGGATGTTTTGGAAATTATAAGGGTATGAAATTGATGAGCAACAATCAACTTATATTTCAGTATACAAAGACATTCTCATATATCGAAAAATAAGACAGTATACTAAAATATATTTTTTCTGTCTCACTGTGGCCCACCTTTCCCTACTGGTCACATTCCTACCTCTATTGGCAATAGGTTTCACTAATCTTTCAACTACTGCTTTCGCACTGTTATCAACAGAATATGGGCCATCGGGCTGTTTACCAACATATATATCAAGGTTTCACGTATAAAACATTTTAGCACGTACTAACGCATAGATTTTAATCCCATATTTACTGGCTTTGCTTGGGATATACTGGCGGAAGCCACATCTTCCCTTGAAAGCCTCAAGTTTTTCGTCTACCCAGTCGTATATTCAGATTGAGTGTAGTTACCTTGACGATTTGCCACAAAAACGTCAAATACATCCTGAATTGCAGCCAATTTATCTGCTTCTTGTCGGTGCAATCTCGTTTCTTTGTTGTTAACTCTGATATGGCTCAAGAGAAACCTAAATCTCTCCAGTGTCATAGTGAGCCGAAACATTTCAATTGATGTACCGTTAGTTTTCCCTAAGTCAATTGCGTCCAAATGGTTTGTCTTACGTACACCAGAAAGGTACAAGAGACCTAATGACGCCTTCATTTCCACTAATTCAGTAGGTCTTGCAGTTCGATATTCTTGGTCATAAGGTTTCCCGGTTATAGAAAGATTTGTACAATCGACCAGAATGTTTAGAATTCCAGAATCAAAAAGGCAGTTCCATATATCTACAATAAAAGTCAAATTTCTTGCCGGTCCATTCACCACAGGAAAATGAGTTACGAGATTCACTGAGCGAGTGCTCACATTTTGAGGAGGAACATACATTTTCCATTTCGTGACACCGTCTTTTCCAATGAAGTGAGGAACAATACTTTGTCGTTTTTGTTGTGTAGACGTCCCATCTTGCTCATCCTGAATCTCCCCCACGTCCTGTTCCGACTCCGAATCTTCTTCGTGACATTCAAGATGATCTTCTTCCACAAAATCTTCTGCAGCCACGTCATTCTCTTCAGATTCCAGTAGTAATTTCAGCACGTACTCTTGTTCACGCTCGTAATTCTTTTTATTTGATTTCCTGCACAAAGTAAAACGAGTACTAACTTCGGTCTGAGATACCAAAATATAGGAATTCTTACTATGAACTTGAGCCAGGCACTTAACATTCACGCAACAATAAGTAAACTGACCGATTTGAAGGTACCAGTGAGCAAAGCGCAAGCGAAGCATGCGCACTAAAGTTATAGCAGAATAATTTGGCGGGCGGTCTCGGAGACCGGATGTTAGTACTGGGGGGTTAATATGTTCAAGGTATCTTATGTTAAAATTGCGTCCTGTTTGACCGACGTGGTCGGCATTTCATTCCATGCACTTTATTTTGTAAATGCCCAATTTTAGAAATTTATCGTGTTTGTTGATTGATTTGGAGTTGAACAGATGTTTCATTGTTGTGTTGGAAGTCCTATAGGCTATTTTGACATCGTGCTTCTTTAAGACATTAGTGATATTATGTGTCAACTGATTTGTGTGCGTAAACACTGCAAAGGAAGATTTATCCTTGGGGATGGGTTGTAATTTCGTGACTGGTTTATATTTAATTTTGTTTACCAAATTGTTGACATATGTTTTGTCAAATCCATTAGCTTTGGCGATATCCTTTTTCAATTCCTGAGAAAGGGTTACGCTTAAAGCTCTGTTAATGAAAGCGCTGAAGGCAGCTCCCTTGTGGCTTGCTGGGTGGTTAGAATCCTTTCTAATAGTAGAGTGCGTTTGAAAAGGTTTTCTGTATATGTCATATGGTACTGAAGACGCTTGTTGGTTCTTGTGACAGTCAAATCTAGAAAATTTATGGACAAATTAGTTTCAGACGTGGTGGTAAATTTAATGTTTCTATCAATCTAATTACGTTCTGTTGAAATACCGGTATGGCTCATGTTATTGATGTCATTATCTACTATTAAAAATATATCGTCCACGTATCTTTTCCAAAAACTTATGCCTTTTATCTGGTTGATGTTATTGTTTCCCAAGTGATCTATACAAATGTTGGCTAAAACTCCTGAAAGTGTGGATCCCATGTCCAATCCTTCTAATTGTTTGTATATTTTTGATTAAAACTGAAGCAATTATTTTCTAAAGCAAATTTTAGTAAATCCATGAGCTCTTTGATTTCAACATGGGGAAGCCCACTATGGGTCTTTAAATTATTTTCTATTATGTCGATGGTCCGGCCTACCCGAATATTCGTGTGCATATCACTAATGTCAACAGCATGTAGCGTCTCGGAATCTTTAATGTCAAGATCCTTAGATATTTCGCAGAAATGAATACTGTTTTTAAGGGTATTTGCCGAAAGTTTGTAGTGTTTAAAGTTTTGCAGAAATTGGGATAATTTATAAACCGGGATACCCCTAAAATTGACAATGGGTCTTATAGCAAGACCAACTACAATTCTCAGGCCTTAATGTAGAAAAAAACATGGCGGGGATTGTTGCCCTACCAATAGCTAAGATCAGGTCATCGGGCTTGTCACAGTTCGTGTAAATTATTATTTTACTCGCCTAAGAGCATAAAATATATCACAAGACGAGACTAGGTTCCGAAGAAATATACATCAATAATTTAGACACGCCTGAATTAATTTATCTATATAGTGCTGGCCTCGAATTATAGGTTTCTTCGTCTTCACCCAAGGGGCAGCTACAATAGTCTCACTATTTCTGTGCTTGAATAAGAAGCTTCTTGGCGAGTTATCACGATTTGTATTGAAGTTAAGTAATTATACATTCATATTACTGGCAAAAAATCAAACAAATTCTGAAGTAGGAGAGAAGAAAGTACCCGGTTACTGAAGTGCTGTCCCAGCACATGCAGAGTATTTGTCTACACAATCAGAATGAGAATAGTTGTCTGAAATAATCGAACCAACGCCATAAAGATACAATTCAATTAAGACCTCTCGTGGAATTGTCTAAAATCTCGGGTTAAACATCACACCGAATTAGTTGATTGAAATATGCAAAGAAGTCGTCGTGTGGATATCAGAACATAATTATAGAGAATACTACACACAAGGGACACGACAATATGTTACCTATTAAACATTCGCTGTTACCATTTGGAAAAGTTGTACGCTGGAAATAGTTGATTTAGTAAAGTACTATAGGTAGGAAAGCACCATCTCCCTCTTACGGAATCATCGCGGCACACCATCTCGCAATATAGGTACATAATTGGCAAGGTACTCACAACACTTTATTACACACATCATAATAAAAACAGATACGAGCCTTACAGTAGTCGCATATGATGTGTAACATATGCCATGTTATCCTACACGTATATTACACAGCTTGGACATTCTTAAGATGTTAATTTACGCTCCGTTTTCATACTGGTACTATGATGAATGTATAGATTGAATTGGAGATAGGCTACTGTCACACTTGTGGCGCAGCGGTCAAGCTGTTAGTCTCTCACCAAGATAGACCGCGTTCGATTCCCGGTCAATACATGTGAGATTTTCGAATTGAAATGCCATGTCCTGTGGTTCGCATTCCACGTAAAAGGGAGGTACCGTGGATCATGATCGTGAGATTAACAGTCACACAAAACCACAAGCTTCCTTCCTTCCTCCCTTTACATGAATAATTGATAATAACAAAGTGACACACAACGTCGACTGTACTCTGAAATACTCTGTGCACACTCCTCAGTAACTATAACATTCATTATTTTCAAGGCTCTCAAACAATTCGTCGTAAACAATCAAAACATGGCTTCCTAAGTAGGTGATGTTAGGCGGTTCCAGCACAGGGGCCAATGCGTAAGATGGCGGTCGCGCGCAACTACCCTATGTTATTCTTATGGAGGGGACAGTCATTGCTGGTGCAGGGGCTAATGCGCAAGATGGCCGCCAGGCCCTGAGACCGTGGATGACGTTACAGGTATAGTTCGGCCGTGTATTTGCTAAATGGAATATTTATTATTATTATTAGGTAATTATGGATTAATCATGTGCAATTAAGACCAGCCTTATATTGTCCACTTTATGGTTAAGTGGCTAGCATTCTTGAATGTCACCGCGGAGCCCCGGGTTTGAGTCCTGGCTCTGCCAAGAAATTTAATTTCTGGTCTAATGGTTGGAATGGGGTACACTCAGTCTTGTGAGGCAAAAGTGAGAAAAGACGGGTTTAATTCTTACCTCAACCATTCTGCCTAACCCAACTTCACTTAACCCCACCTAACCTATCCTAACCTAAATTTTTACGGGTCCCTGTGGGCGGGTCCTTTGGACTGGCCCATGCATTTATCCAAATTATGTCAAAGGGTCTAGCGACCCGTCAACAAGGACCCTTCCTCAGGGACCTGTAAAAATTACTCCCTTCAAAATGGACCCGTCCAAAGGGGCTAGTCAACAGGGACCAGTCCAAAGGGATACATCAACAGAGATCAATCAAAAGGGATCAATCAAAGGTTAAGTTAAGCTACGGCAGCCATTTTGGAACTTTTGATCACACCTCGTAGGTTAGGTTAGGCTAGGTTAAGTTAAGCTATGGCCGCCATCTTGTTAGGCTAGGCTAGGCTAGGTTAAGTTAAGCTACGGCCGCCATCTTGTGAGCTACGGCCGCCATCTTGTGAGGAGGGAGGAGGAGAAGTGGCCAGAACTGTCCAAAAACCACTACTACAGTTTTTGTCCTAGGGATCTGAAATGTATTTTTGGGGTAGAAGGGGTAAAGACCTTTCATTTACGTTAAACAAACTTTTTTGTAAAATTCTTAGTTTCCAATATATAGGCAATTTTGAAAATGGACGTTTTTTTTAAATGAAAATATGTTAAATTTGTTCGAACGTTAAAGGACTTAAAGAACATTTGTTTGAGTATATATATGACTTTTTAGAATGAATAGTTTTCAAAATATCGCCTACTTTCAAAATTGAACTTTTGGACTTCGTCCCAGGTACCTGGGAGTTGTTTTTTCTGTAGAAGGGGTAAGGAGCTTTCATTTATGTCAAACAAACGTTTTTGTAAACTTCCTAATTTTGGAATATAGCCCATTTTCAAAATTAATTTTGTTCTTTCGTAGAGTTTTTAGAGTACTTTGGACTTTTGGAATTTTAGTGTGTTGTTGTTGCTTACAAACATGTCGGTAAACATTATGCTGTTATAAAAAGGGCTGAGAAACTTTGCAATACCAAAAAGTTAGTCACAATACATTAACAAAACAAGGTTAGATCAAAGTAGTAAAAAGTGGTAGCAAAGTGGTAGTAAAATAGTAGAAAAGTGGTAGCAAAGTGGTAGAAAAGTTATAGCAAAGTGGTAGAAAAGTGGTAGCAAAGTGGTGGGAGAGTGGGTGCAAAATCAGTTGGTTTGGATTTGGTTCGGTTTAGTTTTGATTGAGGTTGGTTTACGTCAGTTTGGGCTTGTAATTAATAATACACTTTTACAAGTTACAACCTGTTTGCTAATGCAATCATAAAAATATTAAACACTTGCATAGTATTACATTTAGGTAATACAAAATTCCCATACAATTACGCCTTTTAACTTTTTGTTATATCTTTCAAACAAGATATATTTGTATTAAACAATAAAGCAAACCCCACTGAGTGTATTGTTAGTGATATGAAAAATTGCACTCATTAATGGACAAGCTTGCTAGTAGTCGAGTGAGTTGTTATATTGACCGCTAGGTAGCATGCTGGTAGTTGAGTGAGTGTTGATATCGACCGCTAGATAGCATGCTGGTCGTTCAGTGAGTGAATGTTGAAATGGAGCGCTAGGTAGCATGCTGGTCGTTCAAGTAGTTCTCATAGTCACCGCTAGATAGCGGAAACATACTTTGCGTGTCGCATGTGGCTATTTAACAAAGTTTTACCTCGTGAAAAACGTGCTTGTATAAGCTGTGTATGTAAATTAAATATACACTTAACCAATAAGTGTTTAGAACTAACATGTATAGCATCCATGATGGAAGAAACCATGCCTAGCTATATGTGTAAAGAGTGTGGAAAGATTTTTCTTCCGGACTATGATAGAAAGCGCCACGAAGTCTCGTGTGGTAAATTTTATGAGTGCAAAACTTGTGGCAGAAATTTTAACAATGCCTACAATGGACGTCGCCATGAAGAATGTTGTAATGTTGCGTTAGCAGCTAAAAGACAAAAAACTGAGCCTACAAAACATTACCTGCTCTCAATGGTTCCTGATGATAATGGACTTACTGAATATGAAACGTCTTTTCAAGGTCGTCTTAAATCGTATTTTATACGTTGTGATACGTGTAAGGATTTAAATTCATACCTTAAAGAGTCCAAACAGCAAATAATACAAGCTATGCAGAAAGAACTAGCAATGCACAAGTCAATAAAAGTTAATCTTGTGGCTGAATGTAGATTCATTAATACGTCCACCAACGAAATTACAGATTGGGCTTTTATAACACGAAATCAAGCCCTATATTTGGAAACAGACTTAAGTAGTTTCTTGGAAACACAATTTAAAAAGTTAACTACAGAAATGGAAGAATCTGAGCTAAAAGGCAGTAATTGGGCTTTGTTAGCAGTGGAAGGAGTACGATTGAAAATAAATAAGTACAATCCCTTGCGTGGTAGCACATATATTCCATTACCAGCAGCAATAAAAGCAAGAAATGCCTGCATTAATCCTCAAAACTTAAAGGATGAAAAGTGGTTTATGTATGCCAGTTTAGCAAAACTGGTTAAAAAGGATGTTCAACGCATTAGTAAATACTAGGACATGGAAAACAAGTATGATTTTTCAGTAATATCGTTTCCTACATCACTAGCTGACATCCCCAAATTTGAAAAAGCCAACAACATATCCATTAATGTATTTGGACTGGAAGAAGACAACAAACTGTTCCCTCTAAAGGTTATGGATGAAGAGCTACAAGACCATCGTGACCTCCTTCTGCTAAGTTCTTCATCCGGCCAGAACCACTATGTCTTTATCAAAGACTTTCATAAACTAGTAAGACATCAGATTATCCGCCATGAACATAAAATATATACGTCTAAACGGTGTTTTACTCACATCAATAATCAATGTGGACAACAAGGAATGGAAAAATTGAAAGAACATAGAGCTTTGTGTGTCCTGCATGACATTGCTGGGGTTGAAATGCCTATTAAAAACCCCATTCTGAAATTCTTAAATGTGGAAAAAATGTTGAGAATACCTTACGTCATATATGCAGATTTCGAAAGTATACTCTTACCATATCAAACATGTCTACCCAATCCTGAGGCAAGTTATACAGTGCCATACCAGAGTCATGTTCCTATGAGCTTTGGTAGGTATGTTAAACCCTCACCAGCTGTGGAACATATAAAGACAAACCTTCCAGACCAACCTGTTATTTATCGTGGTCCTGACGCTGCAGAAAAGTTTATGGACTGTTTGATCTCAATAGCTAATGAAATTGATCGCCTTTACAGCTTAAATGTTCCAAAGGCCTTAACTGAGCATCAAGAATCCGAGTTCCAATGTTTTGAAACCTGTTATTTGTGTCATAAACCACTCACTCAAGAGGACTGGAAAGTTCGAGACCATTGTCATATTACAGGGGAATACCGTGGAAGTGCACATAATAACTGTAATTTGAGATGTAAAACACGTAACCCAGTTCCTGTATTCCTACATAATATGAGAGACTACGACGCAAATTTAATTGTAAAGCAATTGGGGTGTACTACTGAGAGAGTGGATGTTATTCCTAACTCTAAAGAAAAGTATATTTCCTTCACCAAATATGTGGGAAATGCTAAGCTTCGATTTGTGGATACGTTTCGGTTAATGCCTAGTAGTTTGGAAAACTTAGTTACCAACTTAACACCATACCCTGAAACAGGCAAGTACTTTGGAAAAGAAAATGCAACGCTCATGACTCGTAAAGGAGTATTTTGTTATGATTACATTGATTCATGGGAAAAGTTAAGCGAAACGTGTTTACCTCCAAAAGATACATTTTTTAACAAATTAAGTCAAGAGGATGTTAGCAAAGAAGACTACGAACATGCTAAACATGTGTGGAATCAGTTCAAAATTAAAACTCTAGGGGAATATAGTGACCTTTACCTTCAGATGTACTCCTTCTTGCAGACAGCTTTGAAACGTTTAGAAACGAAACATTAGAAACACACCGTGTGGATGCTGCACACTTTCTTACTTCGCCTGGTTTAAGTTTTGAGGTAATGCTCCTTTACACAGGAATTGAACTGGAATTGCTGCAGGATTACAATCAGATTCTTTTAATAGAGTCTGGAATACGTGGAGGAATATGCCAAGTGTCTCATCGGTATGCTGAAGTAACAATAAATACATGGAAACCTATGATTCTGAGAAACCAAGTTTATTACCTATGATGATGCTCACAACCAATACGGGTGGGCTATGTGCCACTCCCTTCCTTAAGGTGGATTTCAATGGGTTTCTCCAGATACTGTTGATCTAGAAACGTTAAAGGAAGACGACCCTGTGTGATACATTCTAGACGTTGATTACCCATCTGACCTTCATGATTTACACAACGATTTACCTTTCCTACCAGAGTGTACACAACCTAAGGATTCGCCTTTGAAAAAACTAATTCCTCATCTTGGAAATCGAAGGCGATACGTTGTTCATTACATGGCCCTTAAACAGGCTCTAGATCACGGACTAAAATTGGTAAAAATTCATCGTGTGTTAAAGTTTATACAAAGACCTTGGCTAAAGGCGTACGTTGATTTTAATAACAACCTTCGTAAACAAGCCAAAAATGACTTTGAGAAAAATCTGTACAAATTATTCAACAATGCAATTTTTGGAAAAAAAAATGGTAAATATTCGTAAAAGAATAGACATACGTCTTGTAACTGACAGCAAAATGGCTGAAAAGCTAATAGTTAAACCGACATTTATCGACAGAACAATTTATGGTCCTAACCTAGCTGCTTTCCACATGGCTAAACGTGGCATTATATTCAATAAGCCTATATATATTGGAATGTGTATACTGGATATTTCAAAAACTCTCATGTATTCCCACCACTATGATGTCCTGCTACCCTATTATGGTATGGAAAATCTTAAACTCATGTATATGGATACCGATTCGTTCATTTATTTAGTTAAAACCCAAGATGTATATAAAGACAAGTTGGATTTCCTATAATACCTGGACACATCAGATTACCCTACTAATCACAAACGTTACTCTACATCAAACAAGAAAACGTTGGGGAAATTTAAAGACGAGGCTTGTGGACAAATTATTAAAGTATTTGTTGGACTTAGAGCTAAAATGTACGCTTTAGACATAAATGGTAAAGAAATCAAAAAGATTAAAGGTATTAGCAGAGGTGTTGTAAAAATTGTATAGGCTTTCAAGATTATAAGGATTTGAATTATGAAAAACGAGGTAAAAAGAATACCAGTGAACATTATCGCTTCTAAGCAAAATGACATATCATCTATAAGACTAAACAAAATTGCTTTGTGTCCTGGTGATGATAAAAGAGTAATTGATGCTAATGGTATAGGTACACATGCCTATGGTCATTACTCAACCGTTGACCATGCTTAAAGGGTTACGTTATGGATATGAAATTCCTAAAACAAAAAAAATGTATTATGTATAAATATTGTAAATGTATTTAAAATGAATAAAAAAATATTGTATGGACACTGCTTGTACTTTTCTAATTACCACCCACCTCCAATCCAACTGTTAACCTCTAGTAATGTTGAGAAATTACCCTTAGGTAGCTAAAACCAGGTAGCCAAAAGTATAGTATAACCCATGTATTACCTATATGCTTTGGGATAAGGTATACAGCCTTGTTATGTGTAATGAAAAATCGTGTTTCGCAAATATGAACTTTCAACATGGACTAAATCAAAAACATGTAAACAATGAAGTTGAAAAATCTATGTTTCCATACTGAAAAAAATCAAAAAACTTAAAACTGAAATTTTAAAAACTCTAAATTGGAAATTAGCAAATGGCAATGTGTGAAATATAAAAACAAAATGAAAAGAAAAAAATGAATAAAAGCTTTTTACTTTTTAAAACTTAACTGACTTATAATCCTAAGCTGGTTGTGCGTAGCAAACATCTTGCACAGTAGCCACAATACAAGTGTTACCTCTACCTTACTCTCTATAAAACTAGTATAAAGATAGTTGCATGCACCCTTATATATTTTGGATGTGTTGATTAGCCTTTGGCTTAGCTTTAAAGGTTAGGTTAGGTGAGGACATGTTTGGTTAGGTAATGTTAGGTGAGGTTAAGTGAAGTTGGAAAAAAAGGAAGCTTGTAGTTTAACGTGACCGTTAATCTCGAGATCATGAGCCACAGGACCTCCTTTTTACGTGGAATCCGAAACACAGGGCATGGCATTTCACTTCGAAAATCTCACATGCAATGACCGGGTAAGTGAAGTTGGGTTAGGCAGAATGGTTGAGGTAAACATTAAACCCGTCTTTTCTCACTTTTGCCTCACAAGACCGAGTGTAACCCATTCCAACCATTAGACCAGAAATTAAATTTCTTGGCAGAGCCAGGACTCAAACCAGGGGCTCCGCGGTGACATTCAAGAATGCTAGCCACTTAACCATAAAGTGGACAATATAAGGCTGATCTTAAATGTACATGATTAATCCATAATTACCGAATAATTATTATTATAATAATAATGATAATAAATATTCCATTTAGCAAATACACGGCCGAACTTTACCTGTGACGTCATCCACGGTCTCAGGGCCTGGCGGCCATCTTGCGCATTAGCCCCTGCACCAGCAATGACTGTCCCCTCCATAAGAATAACATAGGGTAGTTGCGCGCGGCCGCCACCTTACGCATTAGCCCCTGCGCTGGAACCGCCTAACATTACCTACTTTCCTACAATCATGAAATGACCTAGTCTCGCAAATGATGAAAATACAGCTTTTATTCCACTCATATAACAACATTCTGTTATGCATTTAATATTTGATTACTCACCCACAGTTTGACAATAATGCGGCTTACTTCAATGTCATTTGTCGTCTTTATTGTATCATACTCTCAACAACATTAGTCTCAAGTCTTCACTTCCTACCCCATGTGATATTCAAACTTGAACGTGAAGCTTCATAAACTGCTCAATGACAAATGAAAGTCGGTGAAACATTTGCCACTGTGCTCGTCAAACCAGTGGCTGCTAAATGCACTGCCTACTGTATTACCTACCTTAACATTCTCGCGCTACAGAGCACACACTGCCTTGTTTCCAATACACACATTTTCAATTTTACAAAAATCACGCTGCCTTTGCATGATACCACTGCCAGCTAGTACACTTCCGTTTGATCGATCGAGCGGGCAGTGCATACTTCCGTTGTCCACCACTGCCAGCTAGTACACTTCCGTTTGATCGATCGATCCTGCATACTTCCGTTGTCCACCACTGCCAGCTAGTATACTTCCGTTTGATCGATCGAGCGGGCAGTGCATACTTCCGTTTGGTCCACCACTGCCAGCTCGATCTTCCGATCCACTTCCGTCCCCAATTTTCAAAATCACTCCCACAAAACTATCCAGTAACCGAGCGGAAAGATGTTACACATCAAAAATAACTTGCAAGCTGTAAGAATCACAAAAGTATGAATAATGACGGAACACAATGATTTCACTGTTTGGCACAGGGTGAACATCTTCCTTAACCAATAAAACAGAAGTTCACTGTATTATTTGGCGTGTATACAAGGCAGTGTAGAGCATCTGCCAGACTGGTAAGGATTTACGGAGGCACATATTGCTGAGCGTTCAAAATAACGTCAATGGTTTGGTCTAGCCGTAGATGCTCATTGCGTTTTCCCTTTACGTACTTAAGTTCGACACTACTGACGTCGACGTGTAGCATATTAAGGTATTATTATATTGCCACTAACTAGCAAATCATTGCGGTGTATATTCTTGAGACACTTCTATTATGCTTTAGTCTTACGTAGTTCAACATCCGAAGTAAATGATACAATGCCATCGGTTGACTGGACAATCATCACACAAACGAACCAGTCATATTAAGCGTATTATCAGATATTTACATACGATTGCAGTACATTAACGCGAACTGGACTTAACAGACATACAGAAGACACTAAAAATTACAGATGAGAGACAGTTTATCCCAACTTTCATCAAACGAAGCTAATCAAAGCTAAATAGTGTATCCCAGCAACGAATGTAAACAAACAATATGCCGGTGCTTCAGCATACACAATTTTCACACTTTCGAGACCTGCATTAAAGTCTGAGTATTGTAGTTGGTCTTGCTTATAGGTATATTGTCCTTGTGCGTTTTTGGCAAGGACCTGAAGGTGGGTAGGCTCGGGTTCATATTGACAAGTTTACTAACCTGATGCTCATCTAAGATCATGATGGTGTCTTTCAAAATCTGCTTAAGTTTTCTTTGTATGGGACCGGTGGGGTCTTTGTTAATCGTTACCGTACGAAATTGTTATTATTAAAAAAAGATTCAGTTTTATACTGTAGCGGTATACATAATCCGATTTGTTGACAATAACAATAATATTACCTTTGTCTGCTTTTGTTATGACTATGTTTTCCTGGGGAATTTTCTTTTTAAGGTGGGATACATTTTGCATGGTGCATTGTCGTTTGACCTCCTGTTTTATTATTTTCTTGTTAAGAACATACCTACCGGTAACCTCTTTTCGCTTGTCTTGTGGAGGCTTATGAATTGCCACCTCTGATTCTGCTATTCTTCTTCTTTCTCTTTACATCATTCCCACTCCTATGTGGGGTCGATGTTTCTGACAGCTCTCCTCCATTTAACCCGGTTATGCACATCCTCTTCCGTCAACTGTTTTTCTCTGAGGTCCTCCTGTACACAATCCATCCATCTTCGTTTAGGTCTGCCTCGCATTCTCACTCCCTGTATTTGCATGCCTAGTATCTTCCTCCCCAAGTAGGATTCCTCCCTTCTTCTCACATGCCCGTACCATAGAAGTCGCTTTTCTTGTATTGTCTTAGATATTTCCACAACTTTCAATGTTCCTCTTATTTTGAAATTTTCGACTCTATCACGCTTAGTCACTCCACTCATCCATCTGAGCATTTCCATTTCCGTGACGTCAAGCCTGTTTGTGTGCGTTTTGCGTGCAGGCCATGTTTCAGAGCCATACAGCAATGCAGGTCTTACGACAGTTTTATGTATTTTCACCTTAGCCTAACCTTGATCCTGCGGTCACGGAGCACTCCTGACATTTTCCTACAGTTCATCCATCCTACCTGAATCCTGTGACACTTCCACATCCAGATTTCCATCTCGTCACCACCGAACCCAGGGATTTGAACTCGTCCACTCTATGTAACGTTTCCCCTTGCATTCTGATCTCACAGTCTTGATCTGTATTGAACCTCATATACTCCGTCTTCTTCCTGCTAATCCTGAGTCCTCTAAGGCTGTCCACCACTGTTCCAGTTTTTCCTCTATGACATATTTGGTGGCACTACACAACACAATGTCGTGCATCATGCACCAGACATTTCGTCCAGAATTAGGTCAAACAGATATGGACTTCAAGCCGAACCTTGGTGTAAACCTACTCGAACCGGAATCCAATCTGTAAGTCCAATGCTGTTTCTAACCTGTGTTCTTGCTTCTTTGTACATTTCATGAACCAACTGCACGTACTTCTCTGGGACTCCCTTCGCTCGTAAACATCTCCAGACTTCTCCCCGGGGCATCCGGTCATATGCTTTCTCAAGGTCCATGAATGCGAAGTGTAATCCCTTGTCTTTCACAATACTTTTCCATTACTTGTCTCAGGCCAAACACTGAGTCTCTGGTCTCTTTTCCTGGCATGAAGCCAAATTGTTCCTCGCCAATGCTAGTCTCATCCCGGATCCTCTTGTCTATCTCTCTTTCCCAGATTTTCATGGTATGGGACTTTAACGCAATGCCCCTGTTGTTAGCACAGTCCTGAATATCCCCCTTCTCTTTATATATAGCCACTAAAGTACTTTCTCTCCATTCATCAGATATTGTTTCCTGAGTGTACATTTTTTTGCATTAAATCCAGCAACATGTCGATCCCATCTTTCTCCAGATACTTCCACACTTCATCTGGTATTTCATCACGTCCTGTTGCCTTTCCGTTTTTCACTTTCCAAAGTGCTAATGTTACTTCTTCTCTTCTAATATCCATTGTTAGACCCTGGTGTTGTTCTCCTTCTCCTAAATATACCCTTGGATTCTCTTCATTGAGAAGTTTTCCATAGTAGTTTCTCCTCTGATTCTGCTATTAATCTTGTTAAATTATTTTTATTGCTTTAGGAAGCTTCCCAATTATGTTTATATTTTCTAACAAATTCATTTCTGTTGAATCAAATACGACACTGGATAAAATCCCACCGGGTTTTGGAACTTGTGGGTTGGGTTCTCAGGTTCGTCGTCACCTTCCGCACCTGCCTGATGAATTAATTGATCAAATGTCTTCCTTAAAATTTTGACTTTTTATCATTTCAAATGATCTTGTCGACTTCGTCGTTATGGTTGGGGTAGATCGTTATGCGTTACGGACACGGTGACGGACGTGACGTCATGCTCACGCGCGGAGCGAGAAGCAGACGCTAATGATTATTGGAGTCTGTTGAAAGAGGCCTGGCGTCGAGCGACCTGGGCTTTGAGCGAAGCGAACACAAGAATACAGGGTGACTTCTAAAGAGATATACAAGATGCCATATAAGAATACAGGGTGCCTCTAAAGAGGTGTGCAGGATGTCAGAGCAAAAAATTACAGTCAGTCTGGAATAAGAATACAGGGTGCCTCCTAAAGAGGTGTGCAGGATGTCAGAGCAAAGCATTGAACCAGTCCCAATATTCCATCACTACTCTCACTCAAAATAGCCCCCCCCCCCTAATGTTCAGCCCGCCACTGCTCGCTCCCAGGTTCTACAACTCATCTCCCAACTCTCTAGTCTAGCCAGATCGAACACAGGCCTGCCTGGGGCAAAAACACTCCTTTTCAGAGAAATAACAACTCCGCAACAAGCTTCACGAAAACCCAAATTAAAAATTACATTCTACAAACACCAAATTCAGTAAACTTCCCTCATTTCAGTTACTCTATACTTTAAACAGACACAGAAGGCAGTCATGACTCCTTCATGGAGTAGGCTATTGTCTAATCATGTTCACCTCTCCTTCACCTTTACCATAAATTTCATAAACTCTATTTAAAAATCAGAAACTCACTCCACAAATCTGTAAATCAGTATTCTTCCCTCGTTTCAGATACACTATTCATTAAACAAATATAAAGGCATAGTCATGACCCCTTCATGGAGTAGGCTATTGTCTAAATCTGGACACTCATACTAGGCTACATCCCTACACTAATTCAAATTTACGGCCAAATGATCCTTCTGATAGGGAGGCAAAGGTTTCCGCCGGCTTGCCTGGGATGATGGGCCACAAAACCGCTATCAAAAAGTACACAATTTACACTTTATTCAACCAAACACATCTCTAATACAAGTACAAGAAACACATTTCTTCCCGTGAACCTTAAAGAGGTGCCCGCGCGGGAAGCCCAAGTTAATGGGTAATGCAGTCTGTTGAAAGAGCCCTCCTGAGCCTTTCTAACATGTGTAGCATGCGTCATTTGAAATGATACAACGTCTAGTCTTTCAGACTGACTGTGTTTTTTTTTACATGAAACGCGACTATTTCCTCTACATGTAAGGGGAAAGAGTCCCATTCCTTCTTTCCGTAACGTTAGCTGCGTCTAAATGAGCTTCGTAAAGTCTCTTATTTAGTTGGTTTTTCTTTATATAAAGGAATTTTGATTCACGCTGTAAAATATTTCGATTAATCATTTGCTGTATTTTACGTTCGAAATTGTTATTATATCTCTTTTTCTTAAATGAATTTATGTGTCGAGGAGTAACTTTATGTAACCTGCAATTCTTAATGAACTCAATATCTTTTGATGACATTAGCCAATTTGACTCTCAGGTGTTTATATTTGAACCTTTTGGCCTGACTAGCCGCTTTAGACTCAGGAATATTTGTTTCCATTTTTTGGTCGGTATTGACGTTGGAAATTACAAAATGCATTAAAATATTTTAATGTCCGTCAAATCAATACTTCAAAATTAAGTGTAACTTATTGGTACATGTTTCGATTTATATGACAATCCTTCATCAGCCAAAATATACTAAAAGATTGGATAACATCATGCACACATTGAATGTAAGATCTCAGGTATCATGCAGCCCTTATACAATATATGGTTGGTTCCTCAGTTTAGAGGCTGCGACAACGCAGTCATCTAGCCCCGTGTACTTAGGGTGTGTGTAGAATCTGTCTGATAACCGGTGTTAATTGTGATGGCTGTATTAGTGTGTGTATCTGTTTTTTAATTCAAGTAAGGACTGCAACTTTGAATTTTTCAAATAGTTCCTACTTTTGCCGCCAAACGCCATAGTCAACGACTACTAGGCCTGGATCAGAACTTAGCTACTAGATGCCACCGCAGTCGGTTCTTGGCAACGAATGTAGAAACCTAAAAACGTTGTTTACATTCCTAACCTATACAATTTAGCTTCACACAGGTGTAATTAGTGGAAGGTTCTTTAACATGCCATAAATCTATGACATGAGACCGCCGGCTTTACTTCCCCTCCGAAGGAAGGCATACTGAGGGATTTTTAACGCTCTTAAAAATCCGACTTGGGCATAGAAGCTCAGCATGTTACCAACTATGCCACCGAAGCAGCCATACAATATATGATTAAAAATTGTTAACAAAACACAGTATAAATATCTCATTTAATGTTCATGTGTTCATTGTCACTGTGGTGACTGTTTCAAATGATTCCTACTGCTTCTTTTCCATATCAAATGGTTCAATTAATGGACTCAATGGTTTATGCATTCACTGTCAATGGTGAGGACTGTTGGAAATTCCTTGAACTGCATACAAATGACTCCTGTTGCTTCTTTTGCAAATCAAGAGGCTCAAATAATGGAAATGGTATTCCCGGTTGTGCAGTCTATAAAATAAAATAAAATAAAATAGACGACTAGTATGTTGACGAATTAAAAACCTTATTGAACAAATTAAGAACTGACAACCTACTGAAAGCTGGATAAAAACAATACTCTTGTTCTTCAAAGCTGCTTGAAAACTCTCTACGAAAAGGAAACTCAAAACACACCAAATGAGAAACCAAACTCTCAATCACAAAATAAACAAACATCAAACTGGGAAGCGAGCGTGCCGGCTTACCTGAGAGGTGTTGGAGTGCAGGAACTGTACTGGCTCAAGCCAGCCTTCACATTGCGAAGCAAGGTCAAGGGCTAGACCGGGGTAGGGGGAGGGAGACACTATCCGGTCTGCCGCTGTAGCATAACTATAGGTTATTATGCGAGAGTTCTCGCACGGGTCTGCTAGTTAAGGATAAATTAGTAAAAGTGGAGTGTATTAGATCAGCTGACATGAAAACAGATGGACTAACCATACCACTTGCTAGAGTTAAACATTTGAAATTTTTGAATGACTTACATATGTGCATGTATTGATTTCATTCTTAGGTATGTTGTGTACGCTGTACTTTAAATTAAGGGGAATGGAGATTGTAATTTAAAGGTTGGCACTAGTGTGTAACCACTAGATTCTTTGTAGAAGGCTTATGCTCTGTTTTTTTTTTCTTTCTTCTTACAACCAATAAACTAGTATGTCATTCCAGCAGTGACAAGTTCTGTGTTCTGATCATCAATTCCATGACGATGCCAACAGTAATAGACAGAACATGAAATATTTATCAAGATATCAAAAGATTGATAGTCAGTCTGAAAGACTAGACTTTATATCATTTTAAATGTTACAAATGCTGAAAAATGCTGGGTGAAAGCCTTATGATCATGCAGCGAACTGCGTGAACTCAAAGTCTATTAGCAAGTGCAAACCAAGGTCAAAGGAGGTAGCTGGCCGGATGACATCACGCTCACCGGAGCGTGCGGGGTATGGAGGGAACTCCATCCATTTTTCCCCAGTGTAACATACCAACTGAAGGGCCCAGTGATACACTGAGTGAAATGCTGGCAAAATAGAATGAGAAACCTGCACAGATTTAGAATTGATAAAACAGAACCAGTCAAAAGATACTAACACATCCATTTTGCATGATTAAATCCACCTGTGGGGGAGACTGGTTATAGAGAAAGTATATACATAACTTACACCAATCAAATTGAGTAACAGTTTAATAGGATATTTAAAAAAAAACTAAAATACAATTACCAGACATGGACCTAGTCATAAAACTTAAACCAAACAAAAGAAACTTGCATAGCAGTCAGCTTTTAAACTGGGAAAGTTTGTTATCAATCTAAACTAGATTTTTTTAGCTGAGGAGAGTTTAATGTTGATCAGTCAATCATTTCTAACATACATTTTGTGTTCTAGTTTAAAAAAGAAATATTTGTATAAATTCCCATCCTTTGTTTTGCAATTGACTGGGTACTGACCCGTTAGTGACATGAAAGGTATTTAAAAAAAGAGGATTGGAGTACAGAAGAAAAACAGAAAGAAAATCCAACTAGTCACAATAGGTGAACCTGATCATATTTTTAATGAGTGAATTTACAGAAACACATACCCAGTAATTGGTTGATAAATAATATTTAAAAAAAATATAAAAAATAAATTATGGTAAATAAATATACAGTAATGCAATATTATATGAACAATTTTGGATTTTTTTGGCAAGAATTTTATTCTTACCGAAACGTTTGCTATAGGCAGCAAGTGAACAAACCGTCCCTAATGAAAAATTAGCCTGTTTACATATGGAAAGAAGTAACACTACTTCATAGAAATTACTTAGGCTCTCCTAGGGAGCAGTCATAACACTAATTACACTCTCTCAAGTCTATAATGAGCAAACATTGTGGAAATAGTAAACATCAGTTATAAAAAAAAAAAAAAAAAAAAAAAAAAAAAGGAATTCAAATTCCAACACTGAGCTGGAACAATATAATAATAAATATCAAGTATATACAAACTACATCTATAGGCCAACCATTTCTTAAAGAGAGAAAAATACTATAGGTTACAGTGGCAAAAATGTTATGATAAACTACACATCTGATATACTTCAATCTAAAATTTAGCACATTTAGTTTATGAACCAGATCCTATTTCTAGGTTTATTCAATTCAAGATACAAAATTGAGGTTTTACAATAGAATATCAACACCGTATTGGAATAAGTGCCAAATCATGAAGATGGCGGTTCTGCACACTTGCTGCAGCTGTCAAAGGTGTTAATGGCTCTTTTTCACATAGGGGCTTTTGATAATGTGTGCACCAATAGAACACTGCAACCGATAGGTCAGTCTTGGAAATCTTGAGTGATATGGTCACAATTTATGTTCATTATGTTTAATCATACTGAATTAATTTTAGTATGGCACCTCCTGGACTACTTCAAATTGTAGTACGGTACTTGACAAATGCAACAGTAAATATAAGAGTAAGGATTTAAATCCAAAGTTTTTTCTATTTGTGACAAAAAGGGTGGTTAAGAAATGAAGACATTTACCCAATAGATATATTTTTATCTTCCGATAAATGGTAAATTATAAGAGACATGATGCTTTTGAGACTTTACATGGGCTGTCTCAATTTATACTATGTTCGTATTTTTAAGTGTTTAATGTAACTGCTAACTACAGTATTAGCCCTAATTATTTGCACTCAGAGCTATCTAATCTGTAGTAGGCCTACACTAATTTCCAAAGCACAAGGTAAGGTATTACAGTACAATGAAATATAACAAATTGTGTTTCTTTTCATCAATTGTATACAATAAACTGTATACTTCATTTCAAATATAGAAGTTTCTCTGAACATTTCTTAAGGTAACTGAGAACATTAGAAAATATTTTGGCACTGCAACCGTAAATAAAATTTACTTTCACTGCCAAAGCCAACATGCTAGTCTTGTGAAATGCAATTCTTTTATAAAACTACTCCCATTACAGAAATGCCACATCCTAAAGTACATTATGCACCACACAGTAGGAAATAACATGCATTCGACACTGGAAATAATAAAATTTGAATGCATTAGTTTCTCAGTTAAACAGAAATCAATTTTTTTATGCACACTGTGTGGTCTAATTATAATTGGCACTTTTCTTCTCCCTAAATGTTTCCAATGAATATTTCTCCACATTTTATATAACAATGAGCACCATCTATCCCTTGTTAATAATAATAATCCTAATCAAATTTGTATGTTATGATTTGAGAAACTTTGATGGCATTTATTTAGTCTCTTACCCTGAAATTTCCAGGGGAGAACAGTCAGTGTGCCCGGAAGAAACACTGGTGGCAGGTCTCACCAGCTGGAATGTTTCAAATATTCTTTTAGGGAATATTTTCCAAAGGGGGAACAAGCACTTGATTTTATTTTTGTTGATTTAAACATTGAGATACAAGGTTTCCAGGGCAAAGGGTACATTAAGGGAGACCACAATGTTCAATAGATGAAAATAATGTGCATATATAATTTAAAAACTAAATTACAAATAAAACCTTTCTAACTAGTGTTACAATTATATGTTGAAAAATCCAGAAAGAAAAATAGTTAAGACTTGTGAAGCTTGTTCATGTTCTTTAAGGTGTCCTTTAAGATTTTCTCTTCTATTCATACATTTTAGTCATTTGGCAACACAATTATTGATAAACCAAGAACATAATTGCCAGAATACGACTGATGGTGCTAAACGTTAATTGAATGTGTATTATGTAGATGAATAACTTGAGTGAGAGTGGGCTGTAAGTTGTTACACATTTTATAAACGTAGATGATTAGGGAGAGGTAAATCTGGACTTACCTTAGACCAACACCAGGATCTTATGTTCAAATTATGTCTTTACTCCTTTAAAACAATAGTAAAAATAAAATGTATTGTTTTGTTTTCAGGCAAGGGACAATTAAACCAATTGAGTGTTGTATGATTGCCAGTATTACTGTGCTATTTGTATTAGTGTGTGATTAGGATTAAAATATTTCATGATTAATGAAATGAGTTTCTTTCAATTAGTGTTGTGTGTGTTGTCCTTTTAATGGTTTGTTCATGTTTAATGTAGTATTTTTAAGTGGCTATTCTTATGTAGAAATTTTAGAAGCCATGTTTCAGCATTGCCTTTGTAATCTTGTAGAAGAATTGCTCTTTGGTCAGTCAACATGTTAATGGGCCCAATTAAATTGGGTGGGGAATAAAACTTATCTACACACTCCTACTAAGCTGGAAAAAATCACTTGATTTACACAGTATACTTTTACATACTCCTCGAAAAACAGGTGGCACATTAGTGTTGAATATGCTGCAATATTTCAAGTTTTATTCATTTATGAATAAATTTCATTAACATAAGTTATAGAGTTTCTGAAAGGAGATTACCAACATTTTATAATGATGATTTGGGGTCTGCAGGAGATTTGAGTTAAGTTACTTAAGATTTGGCTTTATATTAGGTTGAACTTCAGAAAAAATTTGGGATCCTGAAAGAACAAAGATATCTGGGTAAAGAGAAAAAATGAAGACCTGGAATATGGAGAAAATCACAGATATAATAAAAGAAGAAAACTAGAATTTTATGGACACTTCCACAAAGTGAACACCAGGTTAACAAAATGGAGTTTTGATTACATCTCCAAATTAAAGACTATCGCAGGATGGCTAGAAGAAATCTAGAAATCTACAAAGACTGAAGATCACAGGTGACATCATAACAGGGAGGAATTCTGGTAACATAGCTAATGCAATTATTTCAATTTAACAATTTCGTGAATTTAGGAGTGTGATGTCAGATGAACAGATGCAGGCTTTCAATAAACCTATTAAGTTCTGGGAGAAAGAAATACGAAGAACACTATATCATAGACTTAAGTTCTAGCCAAATTCTTAATTTTAAAAAAAAGTTGATATTTTTAAAATAAGTACTGGAGGTACTGCCTGGACCTAAATAGGATGTATTGCATTTTGTTTTTAATTTGTGGTATGCATTGCACTTTTCCAAAATCAAAACCTCATATTTTCTAATCTCTTAAAATCCTTTTTTAGAGACATCTTTTCTTCATATTTTCAACAAAACACCAAGCTCTAAGTATTTCAATGGCTCAAGTGTTAATTCAAGAATCATCAACAAATGTTTTATTCAAAACTTATCAAACTGCTTAAATTTCTCGCATTCACAGTTATTTAAGTGTTTGCCCTCTATTTGCGATATTGCCGACTAAGAATTTATTTACTCTGGTTTTCTTGTATATACCATGCAGAACAATTTCCATAAATATTGTCAATTATTATCATGTTATTATGTAACAAACATAATAGGGATGTAGCCAGAGAAAGTTCGCGCCAGATAGTGCTCGTGTAGTACTGGGTAAGTGCAAGGCGATTGTCTTATGTTTCTCCCAGTCAGCAGCGAGGAATATATAGATTGTGACCGAGATTTCTAAGCTAAAGTAAATTATATCTGCTCTAATTTTACTCCAAGAGTATATTAATTAATTCTATAGGTATATAACCTAATACATTATGGACGAATTTCAGCGTTTAAGCATTAAACATCTGCAAAATGAGCTACGGACCAGAGGCATTAAAACTAGCGGGAGGAAGGAAGAATTAATACAGCGGTAATAACAAAATTCTAACGCACTTTATTATTCAGCACGCTTTCTCCTAAAGATTACTGTTACTTGAGTGTTGTAGGCCTATATTGATAAATATATCTCCATAAGACTTAAATCATAAATAGAGATTTAAATATTCACTTGCTCCCCTTGCTTATAGACTTCGAATCATGTCTCTTCGTAGGTTGATAGCTTACATGAAACTGTTGTGTTTTAAGGTACTGTTCCGTTAACATAATCAAAGAAAGTTGACACTGGTAATGTAGGCCTATACCTCGAAAGTTCATTGCAACGTTTGGTTTTTATGTCATTTTGTCAATTTCTCAATAAGAATCGTTCCCGTACCCCTTGGAAACGCCTTAGGGGTACAATTTTAAAAAGTTTGAGAATCCCTGCTTTAGGGCCACGAACTGTTTCCATTCATCTGACTCTGTCTCAAGAATGTAGAAGTCAGTCGCTACCACGTTCTCCGTCTCAAGAATGTAGAAGTCAGTCGCTACCACATTCTCCGTCTCAAGAATGTAGAATGATGGGAACGCACTTTAATATTTTCGGTCAGATTTTTCTCACCAAAATATTTCCTTATAATAGCATGTAACCATTTCTTTATTTTGTGGAAATTGGTGAAACGAAAACGAGCTTCCCTGATTTTTGCAAAGAGGAACACTGCAATAGCTCAGCATATTTAAACAACTTAAATTCGTGGATATAGTGGCATGAGAACACAGGAGACAACTGAAGAGCGCCTTGCGCTTACCCAGTACAACAGCAGTGCGCTCTATCGGTGCTAGTTCTATACATCCCTATTAGATTCATGTCATTCTATAGCCAGTTTACTACAAGACGTCGGAGGATTTGGATAAAAGGGGATACGTCGACCACTTGACTATTTAAGGCTTTAGATTGATCAAATTAAAGAGTCTTGTTAAAGAAAATAAAAGGATTAAATCTGGACAAGAGAGTAATGCAACTGGTGAGAAAAGAATACAACTCAAGGTGTTTGCTCAGGAGGATCATTATCAGAATGAGTTAGGGTGGGAAAGGGCATTTTTCAGGGTAGTAAATAGGGACCTTAGTTGTTTCTAATGTAAATCAAATAGGAGTAAACATATTATCTCATATAAGATTCTTTGCTGATTAATTAAGGATATTAATGATAGTAAAGCATTGCAAAATTGAACATGTAGAAATGGCATGAAGATAAATGCAAAGAAATGTTGACCAGTTAGGTTTGCAAATAAAAGGAATCAAATTGTTTATGATTGTTCAATAGGACGAATTAGTGCTCAGTTTGATGGAGATAAGTATTTATGTGGTAGGGGTAATTTTCATTGAGGGAAGGCACATAGGTGTGGTAGTTAATGAGGTTTGCGAGTCACTGCATGTGATTATGTTGGTGTTCAAAGGTGGTGAAAAGGACATTAGGGAGAGGGCTTACCTGTCTCTATAAGAACTCAGCTGGAGTATGCTGAAGGTTTGTGAGAGACATATAAATCAATCTTGATAAATGCATTGGAAGGGGTGCAAAGGAAGACCGTGAAGTACATAATGGTAGACTGACAAGCAGTGTGAGTGAAATGATTCAGAATTTGTGTTGGGAAAGTTTGGCTGATAAGACATTCCAGAACAGGACTAAGCAGTATGTTTTTAGCAAATAAAGGAGAGAACATGGGAAGATATTCGTGGGAAGGTTGGGAATGGGCTAGATGTTAGGCCCCTTAAAATACAATGATCATATTCCTTGTAGGGAAAGGTGAAGTTGATTGGAACCGTTTGCCTGTGGATGTTTTCAACCATATGGCTCTTAACAATCGGACGTTGAACAAAATGATCAGGCATTGTCAAAAAAAAAAAAAAAAATAGTACCGTAGTAGTAATTAGATTTTGGGATGGCAGTGTGTTGAAGGGAGGAGTTGGATTAGTATTTTATCATTTGAAAATTATCATAATATATTTTTACATAAATTTTTACTGTTTTCTTTTAATTTGTAGTTTCATTGTATTTTTGCCACCAGGTACTATGTCCACATACGCAATTAAATACTAATCTAATCTTCCATGACATTAAAAAAAAAAAAAAAACTAACAAATAATAACTGGACCACACTACATAAATACCAAGATAGAAAATCACCAAGTATAATAGAATGAGGAGAACTTTACAGTTAAAACTGCTTTAGGAAAGAAGAGAAATTAAAAGCACAGGTAAATGTTCAGGATGCCATTTACCAAAAGATAAATTGTTCCTTTGAGGAAAGAATAAAAATTTAAAAAAATACAATACATCCTATTTAGGTCTAGGCATTGACCTACAGTACCTATTCTAAATATAAGTGTGAGCTACTGCCACCATAAAAGCAATATTCAAAATTAGACACATCAGGAGATTTTCATAAGAAACGGCAATGACCATTTTCAAAACACTAAAAATATGGCTTCAGAACCTGTTGTTATTGAAATAGACTAAAGGAATAATGCGATGAATTACCTAGCCCATCCTAGAATCACAACCATTACCACAGAAGCAGCTCCAGCATAAGGGCCTAAATTAGCAACAACAAAAAAACAAAACAAAAAAAATCAATGACTTATGTTCACGATACCAAGCAGAGAAAGTGATGGTTAGGGAATTGTTATTTCACTGTTGTAATAGAAAAAGCTTTGAAGCCCCTTCACTCCTGTAATCTGTGCAAATAATTAATCACATGTAAATCTTTTTCAGGTGGAATCACAATATTAAAATTTAAATTGGACATAGATCCATGTTGGCCAACTAACTTTCAAATGTTCACTGTTAATAATAATATTGGTTTTACTTCCCTTTTAACTACTGTGGCTTTGAGAGATGCCAGAATTTTGTCCTGAAGGGGATCTTTAATGTGCCAGTAAATCTACCGACAGGGATCCCTCGCATTTACGCACCCTAGAATGCCCGACTGCGCCAGGATTCCATCCTGCAAACATGGGCACAGCGGGTGAGAATGTTGCCATTGTGCCACGCAGGCAGTTCACTGTTGTAAGGGGTACTTTTAGAGTCAACAATACATGGAAACTTCCTCAAATTGATGTATCTTTAAGTTTCATGACCTCTAGATGTGAATTTTAGTTCTTTTGAATTAGCGATAAACTTAAATTTGTTTTCTGCTACATAAAAATGCACTACATTATTTGGGTTTTCTGAAAAACTACTTACTGTATTCATTAAGAAAAACATTTAAAGAATATTTGGGTAAAACAACACTCACATTTTGTGTTGACCGAATGAAGAATTTTTCAACGAGAGGCATCTCAGTCAAAGTCAACAATGCTGAAGGTATATTCGCTAAATTTAATACAAGACAGAAATAATGTTTTACGTCCCTTTTAACTACTGAGACTTTTCAATGTTTTTACTTGTATGCACGTTGCATATTTGTATTTATCATACCCTTGCCCTTGTAAATCTGCTACTTACTTCTGTATTTTTCAAATTATATCGCTGGCCTGGAAGAATAGCGACACAACTCAAAAAAGCCTTATTTTGAGTTAAGCATAAGGTAAGATAACTGAAAAGGCATTCTTTGCTGTAGAAAAACGACACAACTGTATTTAGAATTCTCGCCACTAGAATGCAGTAGTGACGTCTTCTTCTGAGCGTGTTTGTCAACTGGCGACTGATGAAGAGTGTCACATCATGAGATGAGTTGTAGCCTTGATTGATTAAGAGCGTGCGTAATCAAGAAGAGACATATCTCAAGAAGTGACAGACTTAGCGTAAGGATTTATTCTAGAAGAGTGACACTTCACAAGTTGTGAGAGTGTTCTTGAGAAGGTGAGTACGATTCCTGTAGTGGCTTTAACAAACATAGTTTTATTTCAGAATGTGTCACTATTTATCATTTTATGTGAATGAAATTCAACTATTTATTTACTTCCGTTTGGTTTCTTTAAGACTTTTGTCACAATTCTACTGACAAGCTGTATTATTTCTAGATGTCTGATCAGAGCCGCAGTGCCTGTATGTTCCTCCAGCAAATGATTGTGACAAACCGATGACAGGCAGAATTAACCCAAATGACAGAGTGGCTGACCAAAACTATAAAACTTGTGATTCATCTGACTCCTCTTCTTTCGAGAGGTCGACCGACGTACATCCCGAAACTGGTGCTGAAACCAGTAATAATAGTAATGCTTCACACGAAGGAGACGCAATTTTCTAATCAGATAACTGCGCTGGCCAGCAGATAAACCAATTTATGATAGCCATGTACATGCACGCGGTGTGAAAGTACAAGTGGATACGTAGCATCACCCACAAATTTCTCATAACTGGCCATAGCTGGCAAAAGCGCTCATTCTGTGATCGAGAGACAGATCAATCGAGCAAAGAGGTCGGGGACAATTTTTGTTCCTGAACAGTACATTTCTCCCATACGATGTGCAAAGAATACCGGGAAGCCTTACTCCCTTCACGAAGACATATATGATTTAAAGGCAGTAGCAGCTGACATTGGATTCCAGTTAAAGACAAACAGCGAGGGAAATCCCTTCAAGGTATGGAAGTGAAAGTGCTGAATGTGGAGAAGAAACAATCTGGAAAACTCTTCTACAAAAGTTCCTATGCCGAGAGTCAATTTCATATCATTGATGTCATGCCACTGAAAAGAACATGCTAAGCTACCACAGTGTTTAATGCTAATGATGTTTTGAAGCGGGCATATTGGAGAAAAGTAGGAATCTCTGGGAAAAAGAAAGAAGGTCTACTGTTGTTTAAAAAGAAATGCATCCCAAATTGTTATTTAACATTTTATACCAACTTGTGATTCCAAGTTGTAACAACAGTAATTTGTAATTCCGTTATTATTTCCTTATTGAAAATCCACAGCCTGCTTCCAGTCTCCGACCGGGTCAGGAATGGAATGAATGAAGCCCCCATCTAGCGGCGAGGATATGAACTGTGCCGGCTGCCGAGGCCTGACGCACTCCTCTGGGGCAATGATTAAATGAATGACAGATGGAATGAAATGATAGTGGAGAGTGTTGCTGGAATGAAATTTTGACAGGGAAAACCGGAGTACCCGGAGAAAAACCTGTCTGCCTCCGTTTTGTCCAGCACAGATCTCACATGGAGTGACCGGGATTTGAACCACGGACCCAGCGGTGAGAGGCCGGCGTGCTGCCGCCTAAGCCACGGAGGCTCTATTATTTCCTTATTACTGTATAATTTGTAACTTTAAAACGTTATACTGCATTCAATAATAATTTGTAATTTCGAAATGTTATATTTCATCCTACAATAAATTGTATTTTTTAGTTTGTAAAATTTCATTTCTTTTACCCCATGATTTTTAACATAATCAGAAAATAAATTTCACGAGAACAATGTCACAAGTCAAAATAATTTATTAAAAATTAATTTTTAAGGGTTGATTTCACAAATTTGTTGGAACCTTTGCCATTTGAACAAGGAGCATGGCCTAACGTTCTCACCACCAAAAATTATTAAGTACACAAGCTCAAACTTCCATCCAGGACAATTTTCAAATAATAATAATTTTCAAACGCTTCTCCTGAGAAACTGTTTTTTTTAAATTTTTTTAGTTGTGTCACTATTGCTCCGGGCCAACGATATGACAAGTAATAAATTAAATTATATTGCTGCTGTTTCATTCAGGGGCTTATGACATCTTTGTCATCAACCTCTAGTTCATATTAACTGAAGTTCAATTCTTACATGTCATATTATGGATAATGTTTTCAATCAAATTGCTAAAATATGCAGAATATGCTGCAAAACCCTAAATTTGCCACTCAAAATGATAAATTTGGATGGCTAAATGTTGTTGTTGTTGTTTCCTATGGCTAGCCCGGATTCCAATCCATCAGCTTTCTTGCGTTCCAATAGAGTTGTGTGAGGATTCCAGAAGTTCTAGCAGTCACATCAAGTTTGTTGCAATGTAGCAGGTGCCCCTTATCCATTTTACTTCCAGGTTCGTGACAAAGTGTGCATTCTTCAGATCTCAGGATGTTGATTCGTTTCAGATGAGCTGCAAGGCAGTCATGCCCAGTGTTAAGTCTGAAGAAGGCTACAGCTTCTCTTCTTGGTGTTAATTTATATTGATCCCATTTAGCATCAATGCCCTTCCATAATTTGGTTTCTGCTGTTTTCTTTGCCATTTCTTCATACCTGTTTTTGATAGTATTTTTCAAGATCCTTTTTGCTGACATAAAATCAGTCTGACTGACAGGTTGTTGTAGTGCGGTACCTTCTTTTGCTAATCTGTCTGCCTCTTCATTTCCTGCTATTCCAACATGAGAAGGGATCCACTGAAATGAGATCTGTTTGTGGAGTCTTTGAAGGGTTTTTATCATACAAAAAATTTCTTTCAGTTCTTTATTTTGGGGCTTACAATTTGACGAGATGGCTTGGATGGCTGCTTTTGAATCTGTAATGATAACACATTTTTGATAATCAATGTTTCTGCCTAATAACTGACGGGAGTGCATGTGAAATTGCTCTTATCTCAGCATCAAAGTTTGTTTTGGCCTACTGGGAAGTAGAGTGAGAAGAGAGATGAAAGTATTCCTGCTCCAGTTCTATTTTCTTTGTCTTGTGAGCCATCTGTAAATATTTTTAGCCATTGATTAGATGGATATCTTTCTTCTATTGTACAGAGGACCAGTTGTTTTAGATCTTGTGGTGAAGAGTCTTTCTTGCAGACCTCTTCTAGCAAAGTAAGATCTGTAGTCACTTGTATATATTCAATGGGGTTGACTGGCATACAGAGTGGTTCAAGTTTTATTTGCAGATTGCTCTTATTGATATATTCTTTGGTGAGACTTGAGGGATCTTTTTGTGTTATAAGATTGGGGGCTAGAAACTGGTTTTTTGATCCATGTCATTTGAGGTAGTCTTTGTATACCGTACTGAGATATGAATTGGCTGTTTGATGTTTCATCTCTTCTTCTATTGGTAAGTTGTGGGTATATAATTGCACGGCGGTTATAGGTGTGGTTTTTATTGCGCCTGTTATGATTCGTAGGGCATTATTCTGACACCTCTCGAGGTGATCAATGTTTGACTGGGGTGCTGTAGAGAGTACTTCACTGCCATATTTTATGATAGGTTTGAGTATTGTAGGTTTTGTTGAGTGTGTCTTGAGTGCTCCCCCAAGTAGCTCCTGCTAGTCTCTTCAGTAATTTCATTAGTTTGCTTACCTTATCCTCCACATGTTGTATGTGTCTGGTCCAGTTCAGCTTCTTGTCCATGATGATACCTAGGTACTTTGTACTTTCACTTTTTGGAAGGTCTTGATTACTAAATTTGAGACTGAAAATTGGATTGAGGTGTCTCAGGGAGAAAATCTGGTATACTGTTTTGGTAGTATTGATTTCCACATTATTGTTTTCAGTCCAGTTTTTGAGTTTTATAAGTGCCTGGTTCATTCTGTGTTCAAGAAACATTTGCTGATTTGGGCTGTTACGTGCTGTGGTCCAAATGATAACATCGTCTGCCAACATGCTGATATTCACATTACCTACTTCCTTTATTGTTTTTGGAAGATCGTTGATGTACACATTGAATAAAGTTGTGCTTGATACAGCTCCTTGTGGGAGGCCTAGTTTTGATTGCTTGCAACCTGAAGTTTTGTTGTTGTAATGAACATTGATCATTCTTTGTGAAAGGAATCTTGAAAACCAGTTTAACATACATCCATTTACTTTGAAGTTGATAAGTTTCTTTAGCAGCATGTTTCGCCATACAGTATCATAGGCTGCTTTAAAATCAATGAAAACTGCAAGAACACTTTCCCTTTTGTTAAAGGGTTCTTTAACAGCTTCTGTAAATCTCATTATTTGGTGGGAGGACGACCTGTTTTGTCTAAACCCTGCTTGTTCTTCTGATAGAAGAGATTTTGTTTCCAAGTACCAATTGAGTCTATTTGTAATCATCCTTTCTAGAATTTTTACCAGAATGGAGGTAAGTGCTATAGGTCGGTACGAGGGGACTTGGTTTTTTGGCTTGCCTGGTTTTAAGATTGGAATGATGGTTGCTTTAGTCCAGTCTTTAGGTAGGTTATCATTTGATGTCCAAAATTTGTTGAATATGTGTAGCAGTATGTTTGGAGCAGATGGACCTAGATTTTTTATGAATTCTGGGAATATCTCATCAGGTCCTGGTTGTTTTCTGACTTGTGTCTTCTTTACTGCTAACATTAACTCTTCCATTGAAAATTCATTGTTAAGGATATCGTCTGCATTATTATTCATGAATTTTTTGACTATTTTTTTGAGAGTCTTGTCTTCTTTCTTTTTCTGTTTTGATAGTCTAATTGAAGTGAAATGTTTACAGAAGTGGTTTGCTATTTTATGACAGTCTGTAATTTCCTTATCATTTATCATAATAGGGTTCAAAGGAGTGACTACGGGTTTGTTGTTTAGAGAATTTATAAGTTTGTGAGCTTTATTGCTGTCTGTCCTATAGTCAACTGTTGTTAATCAAGTAATAATGCTCGTCAAATAATTAAAAAACGAAGGAAAGGAGGATAATATGAAGAGGCCGGAAGTATTCTAAAGAATCAGATAGATAAATAAGTATCCATGCATTTGGAGACAGTATGGCCAGTTTGTATTTTGCCTTTTTTTTAACCAATTTTGGTTTCCGTTGCCTATTTTAAGTTTTAAAGCCTTTCTTTTTGCCAGTTTTCGATTGTTATGAATTCTTTTTCCTGCGATTTACACATTTTAAGAAGCACATAATGAATTTCCTTATATTGAAGATGGAAGAGGTTACACAAATTAAACTACAGATTGACGTCACAAAAAAAATATATTTAGAATCTTGTTCGGTTATCAGACAGATTCTACACACACCCAAAGTACACGGGGTTACACGACCGCGTTGCCGCAGCCCCTAAACTTAAGAACCAACCAGCCATAGAAACTTGTTCCCTGTAAATCGTTTATTTGTTTTCAAGCACTCAAAAGCTTATTTCCTAAACCCATCCATTTAAGCTCTTTAAATAGCAGAACCTTCTATAGTGAAAGGAATGCACAGACATAAAGAATAGCAGGAAAGAGAGAGGAGAGGGGCAGATAACCTCGTAGTTCTGCCCCTTAAAACAACAATAACTAACTAACTAAAGAGAGAGGATGAGGGAAGTATGTCTCTTCCCCTTCCTCATGCCCGTTTTGCTGTGATAATGCGTAATTATCTGGTATTCCCGATTTTGGAAAGATAAGATAATGCAGAGAAAGGAAGAAAATCACTTCTGTCTAACAGGTCAAACATAAAAGAAGCTGTTATTCTGATGTTGAACTTGTTAAAGGCAACTAGAGTGTTTGCGCTGACTTATTTATCATGCCAACATTTTCATCATTGTGTGGTAAATTACATGGCCATGTTCGCAAATTTGGTTCGGACACACACAAATGCCTATTTTAGTTATATTACTGCCTATTTTCAGTATTTTAAGTGCCTTTTTGCATACCTATTTTCACCAAAATAAATGCCTGAACTTCCCGTCTCTAATAATAAGTAACAAACTTACTAGGGCAAGACTGTGAGAAACAACCCCATACATAAACTAATGTTGTTTGAGTCTTCATTCTTTTGACTGGTTTGATGCAGCGCTCCATGCCTCCCAGTCCTAAGCAAATCATTTCATCTCTACATAACTACCACACCTTAAATCTGAGGTAATTTGTTTTACAGATTCTAACCTTGGTTAGAGCTTCCTTCCATAACTAAGTTTGCTATTCCTGGATGTCTTAGTATATGTCTTACCAACCTCTATCTTCTTTTAGCAGTCTCCAGAAACATCTCTCCTTTAACACTCGTCTTAATGCCTCTCCATTTTTTTACTCTATCTACCCATCTGCTCATCATTCTCCTGTGCCGACCATAAACTACTATACACACTAAAACACGATTAACCTTACATACACAAAGCAATTATTTAATATTTTGTTAAATTCCTAGGGTTGTCAACCCAAAAGAGATGTATTTTACAGAAAAATAAATCATTTTCCTAACTTTAGGAATACAATGCTCTTAAAATTTAATTAATTTTACAGAAAACCAAGGAACTAGCACTCATTCACCAGAAAAGGAGGAATTTCAAATTTTATCACAAATTAAAAACTGCAAAATTCCACATTAAACATGAGTTTCTGAAAATTTCTTCATTGATTGCTAATGCAAAAACCTCAAACCAGATTTACTAGTGTTATGTGGCTCAGCATCAAAAAAATACATGTTGTTGCTGTGTTCTGTTAAGTGGCCCTGCTATGTTTTGTGTACATTCTCTGTCTTTTAGTTCCATCTTATAGTTTTTATGCCTTTTATTTTGTAACATTTTATGCAATTTATGCTTTATGACAATCATTTTTGTTGGAGTAACATTCCAGCTGTTACAATCTACCAATTTGGATTCCAACTAGCCAAATATTTCATAAAAGATAACAGGATGTTCATACCTTTCATCAAAGAAATTTTATAAAATAACATAGTATAAAAGATTTCCCAATTACACTGCCATATATTTTTTTTAAAAAGGTATGTAATAAATTAATTCACAAATTTCTTTGACAGTGTAATTCCAGGATTCTACCTGAGGAATACCATATTGCTTCAATATGAGGCGTCTGAATTAATAAATTACAAGATGAAGCAAGATCTTAACAATGTATCTATGTGGGAAGTATTTGTGATGTATAGAAACGTTTTTATAAATTTTATTCAGCTACAATCAATCATTGGACAAGGATAGAAACACACAAAAAGATGATTACAATGCTACTGTATTTTCTTGCATAATTCATGCACCCCTCCCACCTCACAATGTTTTGTTCAAAGAGGGCAAAAAAGAGATTTTTGCATATTTTGACACACCCACTTACTTGACGCTTCATTGTGCAGTTTCGAATGGGTTTTGAAATAATGATGTGAAGAACCTTCCTAACATGAAACCAGGCATTCCGAATACAGCACAATGTCCAGTTATAACCCCCCGAGAAGTACCACATTGTTTATTTAGTTAGGGAATCAGATGACATGACTACTGGTGCAAACATATTTTAAGAGTGTTTCGGGTACACGTGTGATATGAGATCTCAAAATTGTTTTTATAATCCTCAATCAGCAAGTATCTGAATAACAATGTACTCAAAGCTTATAAACTTGCAGTAACCAGTTATGCTGTAACACACAGGAACAGGACAGCAGGCTGCAGGTATTCAGTGTCCAACTGTTACTGACGGTAACAGAAAACTACACTTCAAGCAACCAACAAGTCCCACAAAACATTTCACAGCCCAAAAAGTGGCAAGTTTCCTCAAGCAGATGAGGAAAATGATGGATATGCTATTTCTCATGATATAGGCCTAGCTGCAGCATATATGAGATGTGTCTTGGATTTTAAGGTCAGCCTAGGGTTGATGATTAATTTTATGAAGAGAAATTGACTTTCTTCCCTGAAGATTATCATTATGCCTAAGAACACCAAATTATTATTTTAAAATATTGAACACTAGTGCACCAACGATCGAATAAGAAACTAATATTTCAGTAAGCCATTGATGGATTCAAAAGTTTTTCAAGACTCCTTTTGGGGCAGATGACCTCACAGTTCCTCTCCTAAAAACCACATCAATCAATCAAGTCTCCTTGGAAATGTTTGTAATCTACTCCATATTATCTAAGGATACATACAGATCCATGTCGTGCTTCTTCGGTGAACTTTGCATTAATTATTCACGACGTTCAATCACATACGATATCCATTTATAATTAACATCAAGATGTTTAATATTACTCTATTACATGACATACGGTAGGTTATCAATTATAATATAGACATTCCTGTCCTGTAGTATGTTTGTAAACTTGTCCCCATAATTTCTATCCTGCAGATCATTTAACAAGGACTATTATAACCCAGACCTACACCCACTAATAACAAAGATTCTTCCCTTACAAACTGGTGACAACATTCTTGCATATGTAACCACAATTTTCTCAAAATTTGTGAATCAATATGTTCCATCCACTACCTACACCAAGGTAAGGTTTTACATATCCAACCAACTATTCAACCCCAACTAGATTAGTCTGCATTTCATTTTGTAATTTACCCAACCATTTATAATTATAAGCACTGACTGGTGTTTCCATTCTTCCAATAAAGACATAAGATTGATGCCATTCTATTATCAAAAACCACAAGACCATACGAATAATTGTTTGGACATCTAATACATCCGTAATGACATCTTGTCTACATCCGTTTTAGAAGATTTTTTTTCTTCTAGAATTTACACTCTATATTGTTTTTTCTTAAAATATAAATTACTTTTAAGAGATTACTTGTCAATAGCTAATTACTTTAAGAATCTTTTCAAGGTGAGGTTTTCATACTTGTTTAGCACTTAATAGTTCTCTATCACGTTAATTTGAAGTATATTTTAGATTAAGTTTTTTTCTTGAATCATTTTTAAGCTAGAGAAGGCATAATTGAAATGCTTTTAACATGATTTAGTAAATAAACATGCTTTAGATTCAAATAATTATTGGCAAGGCATTCTAAACCCACAAACACAGGCAACCAAAAGTCATGGATATTCATCGCTTCACGATTAGGAAGCTGCAAGTGCAGCAATATGTTCTTCCCCAAATAGGAAACTCTGATCAGATGTCAATCGGGTGATACAAAAAGGACATCGAGTATTATCGAGCTTGAGCGGGGTCTCTCCTACGATGCCTGGCCCAACTTTCATTGGACAGTTTTCGTGGCCACCGATTGGAAGACATTAAGGAATTATTGGGGGGAAAATAAAAAATGGCAGCCATTCCTGGTGGTTTGTATACCTGAATTTCTTGAATAATTTATACAATAGAATTTTCTGTCGGTATTTTTCGTCAAAAAGTGTTTACTATGCAAGAAGATAAGCTACCAAGTGGATTGTTTCCATGAATGCCAATGTTTGAAATTGGTGGTGTAACAGGGTGTGGTGATGGTCCTTGTCCAAATTGTGTGTTTGTCCTAGCCTTCTCTATTTCTACCTTGTCTTTATGTTAACTCTTTTTCTGTGTTACTATGCTTCTCCATGTTTAATGATTGATTATAACTATATGGGTATAAAATAATAATCATAACAAAATTTATGGAGTTCAGAACCAGAACATAGAATCATGGATATGCTTTTCATTGCCCAATAAGTACCACCTTCAACTTGAGTATGGTGATCGAGCATGCTTCAATGAATGCGCTTGTAATTGTTGCCATGGTAACTAGGTGTTGGAATTTTGTAGACTCAACACTGTCTATGTTAATCACAGCTCAAAAACATATCAATGTTATAAGGTTGTTCTATACATTACAAATGTACTCTTTATAGGCATACAACTACAGGCCAACTTTTCTTTTTCTTAAACTTTTTCCAAAAGCAAGGCACTTATTGCATACATGATGAACCTTTGAAATAATAAAAAATAAAAAAAGTAAAAGGATTCAGAATGTGAGAAGTCTTCAGGTACTCTTATGAGCAGAACAGTGCTTGAGCATACTGTGTTCATAGTAAAAGCCTTTGCCACACAATTTGCACACAGAATTTTTATCAGCAAAGTGCATCTTAATATGAACACGCAAAACAGCCATTAAGTCAAATTTTTCCTCACATACAAAACATTTATACATTCCGCCTCTGGTATGCACTCTACGGTGGGCTTTCAAAGACCTAAGCTTGCCAAAGGATTTACCACAGTCGCTACAAGTTAATAATTCATCAACTGATGATTCGGTCTTGGAACTACCATGGTGAATTATTTCAAAAGAGGGTTTTCTAATCAATAAATCTGAACAGTCACTATCATTTCCATTATCTAATTTATTAGAAAGTTTCAAAATATTCTGATCTAGAGTTGGAGATTCTACAGTACACAATTCCTCCTCTAGGCTTGGAGTTTTTGCCCCCATGGATGATTCTAAATCTTGGCCAGGTTTCTTTATTAAAATCACATTCTTCTGATAAACACTTTTTCTAGGATTTTCAAGAAGATATGAAGACTTTATGAACCTTTTTCCTTCTTGATATTTTGAAAACCTGTTACTTATAGCTTTAATCATGTTTGGTTTAAAACTAGCAACACTTTTCCTAGGCTTAAAATGAGAAGACATATGAGCCACAAGTGAAAATTTCTGTTGAAACTTCGAACCACACATTGGACAAGGGGGAACAAGCCATTGACAATGTATTCTTTTGTGTAGTGCATAGTCCCTTCTCTGATTAAAAACTTCATCACACATCTCACATTTATATTTTTTATTTAATACAGTAGATGAAGAAACTTTTGAATTACTGATTTTTTCTGAATGACTTTTTGAAAGATTTCCAGATTCAGAACTAGTTTGTTCATTACATAAAGGAATTTGAAGACCTTGTCCTGACTTATTAGGAATTCGACAGTCATCATCTAACACATTTTCTGCTTCACTTATTTTCAAACTAACACTGTTGTTTTCTGCATTAGTTTGTTGCTCTGGCAAATTCTTTCTACAGTCACCTTCAGCAACTCTTCCCACACCTGGGTTACTTATTTCAGTCTTCACCTCTAGTTTCTTCAGAGGAACAAAGCAACAAAATGTTTTGGAATCACAGTTTATGCAAGACAGGTTCTCTTGGTTTGTTTTAGGATCCAGTCTGTTTGTGTTAGAAGAAACATAACAATTCAAAACATTTTCTTTACAGCAAATTCTCTTGTTAAGTGTCACAGAATTATATGGTGGTTTTTCTATCACTTCTAAATTATTATAATCAGACTCCTCAGAAGGATGCAACACACACGGTCTGGTCTCCTCATATTCTGATGCTTCTGAACAATGTGAAACATTAAAACTACTTTCAACATTGTCATGAATGCTTCTGCTAGAACATTTTTTAAGATTTTGTTTACTTGGGCCTCTATTCTGAGCTACCTTTATTTGTTCAGAAAATCCATTTTTCTCATCCAATGCTTGTTTACTCAGAATAGTACCATTCCCAGGAATAATAGAGCTGCCTTCAATTTCATGTGTGTGTCCTGAATTTTCAGAATCTGCAGTCAATTTATTTGCAATAGGAGTAGAATGGCAAAATCCTACTGCAAGTTTGCTAGTAAGAGAACTGCTGTTTAAGGTCTGGCAGTGTTTCCTTTCATGCGCCCTAAGATGATACAACCGCCTGTAACTTTTCCCACACATTTTACATGAAAAGAAACCAGATAAATTATAAACAGATTTATGAGGAGGAGGAGATTGGCTTGTACTGTCATCAATTGCATGGTTCACAATTGAGTTTTTGTCTCCAGCATTCTTAAATATAGTACGATGACAACGTAAATGGAGCTTAAGATGATTGAGATACAGAAATCTTTTGTCACAAATATGGCAAGAATGCATCTTATGATTTCTTTCCTCAGTGCATGATAAGCCCTCAATTGCACTACCTGAGGAAGTCGGGATTAAATCTCTTACACTGACACTGTGGACATTATTCCTATTATTAACATCACAGTCCAGTTTCACAGAAGATGTAGATGTCAAATTTTTTATGACCAATTTTTCCTTTTCATTCTGCTGGGCACTCCTCAATTTGTCTTTGGTTTCATTGTTAGCACTCTTATTGAAACAATCCTCAGCAACTCCTGCAACATGCATCATCATAGCTCTGACAAAATCTTGATCACTAGTCGGATCACGCTTTATACCAAGAGATTCAACCGAAGTTGACTGTAATCTGAGGTCACCTTTGGGTTGAAAATGCGAGGGCATTAAGAGTTTTGGGGGAAAGACACTTTTACCACATCTTCCATTTCGAAAATAGGCTCTTTCATGTGCCTTTAAATAATTAATCCTAGAAAATACTCTGCCACAGTATTTACAGCTATAGTTGAACTTCTTACTGGAGTTCAGGGCAGTTCTTCTCATCAGTCTTGATTTAGAGAAGAAGAGAGGTTTCTGCTGGAAACTGGAATGGAAGGGAGACTTTGGAGTGAGGCGATGTGTCTTCAAGTGAAGCACAAGAATACTGCTCTTCGGGAACTCCATGTCACATTTAAAGCAACGGTACACGCTCTTGCTAACCAATTGTCTGAAACAGGTTAGCAAAGAACTATTAACAGACACCATACTTTGATATACTGTACATGTTTTAAACTGCTACACTTCTAGGATTAACTCAATTATTTATGCTAATAACACTGTACAACAAAATGATAGCTATTGTCATCGCTAAATATGAAACTATATTCCACTACAACATTTTTTCATGCTGAATACATAAATGTTTTTAGTTTTCTCACACACAGATTTTCAATTATTTAATATAATTATTAAAAAATTGATGAAAACACACATAAATGTCAAGCATAATATATCTAATTATTTCTTTACAAAGGTGGACAAAATTGAAAGCCAGAAAAGCTTAGCAGATATTTGTTGCCTGTGACCCTTTTGTGACTCAATACGAGATAGCAACCAACTACTATTTGCAATTAATTGTGAGAAGACTCCCAGAAATACCAGTAATCTTTATTTACCACTTGAACATATTAGTAAAAATCAGTCATAAATCTGTTCACCGAAGTTAGTTTGGAAAAACCTAAATGTGGCAATTGCAGTTATTTTAAATGACATGTCACTTTGTATGCATCCTGCAATTTCTGCACTCCTTGCTTGTAGCTAGAAGAGGAAGTTTATAAAACCCACTTTAATCGCTTCCAAGCTCTTACGATGGTCTCACTCAAATTTTCGTCAAATATTTGATCGTGCAATAATTTCCTTCATCTACGATTCTACTAGGACACCTTCTATTAGATTTGCAGCTAACATATTCACAAAATTTCAACTATGAGATGTGATTTTCTTATCATTTGCTCTCACGAGTGCATATATGAAGAATTTTGTCTGGCCCAGCTTTACAGTACATACAGTAGAGGGGTGTAAGCAACACTTTTTCTTTTTTAGGGGGGAATGAACTGCACATCTCTTTCAAGATTGGAAATGTTTTTCTAAAATTTCTAGTCGAGTCCTTTTGAATGTCCTGCAGACACTGGAAGTAGAAAAAAAATAGTAAATGCCCCTGCATGCTGTCAATATATCATTGAATGTTATGGAACTGCTAACATGAAATGAAAAATGGCATCATATGAAGATTAATTTTAAAAATTATATATATATATAATTTTCCTTGAATGTAACTCAGCAAATTGTTGTTGTTAAGAAAAATAAAAGTTGTAAATTGCACGAAGAATGATATGATCTTCAGCTGTGTACAATGTGAAAGCTCTGCATGTGTTTATTGCTTATGAATTAATGAGAGCGAAATGTCAGCTAACGTTGTGCCGCTTACAACCATCGTTGTGTCTAAATGATGCACATTTTCCCGTCAATTAACTACAGATTATGTTTAAAAATTATTCAAGATCGTGACGAAGAAAGTGTTTCTCTAAATGGAAGATTTTATTTAACTGTATGCGTGTCGTATGATCTTGGCGAGGGGGTTGTTTTTTTTCCACAGAGCAACTTTAGACCGTAGTAGGCACGCAGCCTTTTGTATTTAATTTTCTGGCAACTTGTCTTAAATTATTGACTAAAATATTTCTAAAGCACAATCCATACCTCCATTATAAAGTTTTGGTCTCCATAATCCATGCAAAATGAGGTTTGTTAGTTTGCGTAATTGAGGCCATAAACCCCTCCACCCTTTCAGTGATTAACGTATGGTACTTTAGTTATGTTAGTTATTGTTGTTTTAAGGGGCGGGAACTATGAGGTCATCTACCGCTAGGTATGGTACTTTACGTAGACTAGGGTGAAGATGTAAATGAGCATATTTTTTCTTGTCACCAGTTGTTTGGTCTAGTACCTTAAAATTTTCTATGTTTTCCATACTGTAAACTAGGCAGGGTTGGATTTAAAGATGGAACCGCATGTGTTATCAAATATTTCTTTCTTGCAATACCGGTTCCTGGAATATGTATATAATTATAATAAGATAATTATTGGTTAAATAAGTGTTATTATTCACTTATAATGGGGTAAGGGGTCTCCGCCCAATCAATACTTTTCTTTATAGCCAATTAAAAGTTTATTGCCGTTTTTAAAGGGACATGTTTCGGGTCTTCCTGGACCCTTCTTCAGCCATACAAATTATAAACGTGTTAACATCCATCAAAACATTTTGACAACAGAAACATGCACATTTTAAGAAGAATATGAAAAATAGCACTCAAAACTATATACCCAAACCATTTAAACCGTAGTGCAAGGGATACAATGCAACAATTTAAAGAGCTCTTTTCGAACTCGTATGGCCCTCATAGTGGCTGATTATGGCTTAATACACACTTTAAAAAGACACTTTAAAGGACAGTCCAACATGCCCCCAGTGAAGTTTCTTACTAAAAACTTTTAAGAACTGTTTAATAGTACATTATGCAACGAGCCTATAATGGCTATAATTAAGACACGAGTTTTATAATTTCCATACGAGTGTCTTAATTACCATTATAGGAGAGTTGCATACGACTGTTTATGTTCGACGATAATTATAACTTTATTATATGTTTTAACATAAATATTCATAAATATCTGTTCAGTCACTAGAATGTTGTGATCGGGTGCTGCAGTGGGTAGTATATCTTCGTTTTCCAAGCTCTCTGGACAACCGACAAATGCGCTCTGTGTGCTTCAATGCCATAATTATGTTCAGATTGTGCTCCAGGATTCAGTAAAACTATCACCGAAGTCGTTTCAAAACCATGTGCTGTGTAGAAATTGAATTTGGGGATATTAAGGTACAGTGCCATTTCTTGTCTCATATTCACCAGTTTATTTACGCGAACATATGGACGGTGCAATTTTGGTAATTTATATAGACATGTTGGATTTTGAGCGCATGCGCGAAGGTATCCTTATCTAATTGGTCACACAGCTGTTTCTTGAGCTCTGATTGGTGGGAGGAACTGTTTCATAATGAAAAATAGTGTTATAATGAGCCTCATTATGATACAGTTTTCTGACACATAAATAGTTAGGGTCGAACATTAAAAAAAAATACCAATAATTATAAATTTTAAAGCATCTTTTGAAAGTGTGTATTAAGCCATAATCAGCCACTATGAGGGCCTTATGAGTTCGAAAAGAGCTCTTTAAATTGTTGCATTGTATCCCTTGCACTACGGTTTAAATGGTTTGGGTATATAGTTTTGAGTGCTATTTTTCATATTCTTCTTAAAATGTGCACGTTTCTGTTGTCAATATGTTTTGATGGATGTAAACACGTTTATAATTTGTATGGCTGAAGAAGGGTCCAGGAAGACCCGAAACATGTCCCTTTAAAAACGGCAATAAACTTTTAGTTGCCTATCAAGGAAAGTATTGATTGGGCGGAGACCCCTTACCCCATTATAAGTGAATTTGTATACGTCAATACGGACCTTACAAAATGGAAAACCTTCCAGTTAATCTTGAAGTGTTATTATACCGTATAGGCTATTATAATTATAACGAATATTAAAGAAGAAAGGATGAGGTATTGGTAAATGTTACCGGTACGACATATAGCCTGTAACTCGTAGCTTTCTTCTCATTTTAGCATTTAAACAAGTCAAGTTAATGCATAATATACCGGTACCAATTTGGCAACCGATTACAATATACTCACATAACACATTTAATTGGCACCAACTTAATACAATAATAGTCCAATATGTTAGACCACTGCCGTTTAAAATGTGTAAATCACACACTTGGTAGGCAAGCTCTTTGTTATGGTCCTTTCTGTTGCGGAGTTTCACTAATTACTCCTTTAGAAGACACTTGTCTTTGGAATATTCAAGAAAGGCCAACCCTCTAGTTCCGACTTCATAATAATAATGAAAATAATCACGGACGATTCATTGCCAATGAAAATCAAATGAAGATTCTCGGACCGGAAGTTTACTACGCAAAAGCTTCGGTGCCATTTTAACTCATGGAAGCTCTATATTAACTCTATCTTGTACATTAGCTTTTCTGGAGAAAATTTGTTGTTGATTAGAGTAATGAGGAACAGTTGCACAAACGACTGTATGGCACAGTTAATAAAATTAAAGAGCAGATGTTGAAATGACATTCCCCCCTTTCATAGTATGAATGGGATAAGAGACCAAGTGATAGAGAGTTAGTATTAGAAGAAAAAGAATCAGGAACAGAGAAGAATTAGGATATAGTATTTTAGAAAGTGAAATAGAGAGGTCTATTAAAGAAATTAAGAATGGCAAAGCTCCGAGAAGTGATGATATACAAATTGAATTAATAAAGGCGTTAGGAAAGGAAGGAAAAATAGAAATAATAGATTGTGCAATGATATATATAATACAGGTACATGGCCGAATGATTTCAAAGAAATAGTGATGATACCAATTAAAAAGAAGAAAAACATGAAAAAGTGTGAAGTTTACTATCTCATGCAGCAAAAATTTTATTACGAACTATACAAAGGAGATTGTATGGAACATTGGATGGTTTCATGGCTAAGGAGCAATATGGGTAGGAATAAGGGATGCTATTGGTTTGTTAAAGATAATCGGTGAAAGATAAATGCAGAAACACAGAAAAGTATACGCAACATTCATAGATTTAGAAAAAGCTTTCGATTGTGTGAGATGGGAAAAATTAATGTTAATAATCAAAAAACTTGGAGTGAATTGGAATGCAAGAAACCTTATTAAAGATCTTTACTTAACCTTTTCACTGCTAATATTGTGAGAGACTATCAAACCCCTCCATGCTGAATAAATTTTTAAAAGTATGTTATTCAGATGAAGTTGCCGACGAGATATCTCGGGCGCAGCAAGGACGTGGCATTCTACCGCACCCGAGATATCTCGGGCGTAGCAGTGTAAAGGTTAAACCAAAAAGTAAGAGTTAAAATTGGAGAAGAAATAGGACTGGAGAAAGGAGTGAGACAACGATGTTGTTTATCACCTATTCTATTTAATATATATTTGGAAGAAATTATTAAAGAATGTTTTGATGGAAAAAGAGATGTATGCTTAGGAGGTAAAAGATTTGAGTGTATTCGTTTTGTAGATGATATGGTGCTTATGGGTGAGAGTGAACCAAAACAAGCAACACAAATGTTGAAGGACCTAGATAAAGTTTGTAAAATATATGGCATGAAAATAAATGAGGAAAGAACAAAATGTATGGTCGTAGGTGGTAAAGGTGAAAAAATTACAATAAAATTAGAAGATGAAATTGAACAAGTAGATAGTTTTAAATACCTAGGAAGATGGGTTACACAAGACATGATATGCACTAAAGAAATAAAAACAAGGATTGCAATAGCAAAAGAAGCCTTCAGCTAGGAAAGAACATTAATTTGTGGAGCAATGAAAGTAAGCCTAGGAAAGAGATTAGTGAAATGTTTTGTTTGGAGTGTAGCAATGTATGGAGCGGAAACTTGGACGCTTAGGAAAGAAGAAGAGAGAAGAATAGGGGCTTTCAAAATGTGGTTGTGGAGGAGAATGGGGAGAATAAGTTGGAAGGACAAAGTGAGAAATGAGGAAGTATTAAAGAAAGTAGGAGAAGAAAGAATGATGCTAAAGAAGATAAGGAAAAGAAAAATGAATTGGATTGGACACTGCATAAGAGGAGATGGTTTGGTGAAAAGTGTATTAGAAGGGACAGTCCAAGGGAAAATCCAAAGAGGAAGAAGAAGGTTTCAGATGCTGGATTCTATCAAGATTGATAAATCGAATGAGCTGATGAAACGTGCTGCTAAAGACCGGATAAGGTGGAGAGACTGACCATGAGGAAACCTGCCATCAGGCAGATGAACTGATGATGATGATTTCTTACATGCAATTATAGATGCTAGGTTTCTTCATGCCTAAGTAAGTTGGCACTTAAGCCTATTAATTCTATTAAAGAATAAGGAAGTGTTGAGGATCAATCAGTTTTGTGAATAAATTGTTCAACAAAAGTAACTAATAACATTTAATGAGTAATATAGTATTTTGCTGCGTCTCTAAAAGCCAGTGTAGTTAAAAGGGACGTAAAACCAATAACATTATTTAGTATTTTGCTGCCCTATTTCGAAACAAATAAAAATTAATTGCAATGTATTACTGAATTAAATTACTCTGATGGTTTATTTTTGTAATTATCTGCTGCAAATGTTTGTGTAAGATCGATTTAACATGGTTCCAAAATAAATTTAAGATATAGAATAATATTTTTACTATTATTACTGTGTTATGTGTTGTTCATTCCAATTACCAGGAAAGTTATTTGTTTATTATGGTGTACAGGGGCACACCCAGGGGGGGGGGGGGGGGGGGGAGGGCATTGGGGGCTTAAGCCCCCCCTAAAAACCTGGGAACACTTTAAAAACATTGATGATATCTTTCAAGAAAATTGATTGCTTAACGGGCTCCAGAATGTTTAGTGTTGGAACATTTTGCGATTTTCTACTGGCTTAAAACAGAATTATATTAGGCCTATATTTATGCAACACTTGAGTGATAATAATATATATTGTAAACACAACACGATCGGATATTTCCGGCCGTTGTCGTAACTATGCTCGGAGCAAGATGCTCGTGGGACAGCGGTGAAAATTTCTCTCCCCAATGTATTGTGCTGTGCTCTGTGTCAAGCGTCAAGTCAGTAGTGGTGTTTGTAAAAGTTCATTCGTTGATTGTTGTTGTGTTTGTATTTTCTATTGGCTATTGGTGTTCATAGTGTGTCCAATTGGACTGGTAGTAATGGGAGACAAAAGAAAGTCAAACATGCAAAACTACTTTAAACCGTTAAAAGTAAATAAATATGATGTGGTTAGTGTTAGTGAATGTGGCAATCCTTCAACGAGTAAGGAACTGTTAACAAGGACTGCAAGCATAGAAAAACAGCCAAGTTGTTCGTCAGAGGAGGGCTTAGAGGCAAATGTGAGCGGGCCTAAGGCCGTTGTAAGTAAACATAACATGGATTTGGACATTGGTTTATTTAAAAACAAAGTGTTGACGGACAATGAAATGTTCAAAGTTTTAAATGACAAATGGGTTCCTCAGAACAACTTTAACTCTCCTTTTAGATCGCATGGGAACCAACAACGAAAATTTTCGTTTTCATGGCTAAAGAAACATACCTGGCTTTCGTATTCTGGAATTGAAGACGCTGCATACTGTGTCCATTGTATGCTTTTTTCAAAAAAAGAAGTAGGTAAGAGTAACGCTCAACATACTGGACAACTTGTTGAAGAAGGTTTTTGTAACTGGAAAAAAGCACTAGAAAAGTTTGAAAAACATGCAAACTCGCAATATCATAAAGACTCATGTGTAAGCGCAGCTAACTTTTAAAGAGTTATGGACTGCCGAATGAAACTGATTGACAAATCTCTTGATAAAGGAAAAGACGTCCAAGCCCAAAATAATGAGAAAAGAATAATTCCAATAATAGAAACTATAATTTTGCGTGGCAGGCAAAATATCGCCCTTAGGGGCCATAGAGATTATGGTCAGTTTCAAATCGACAGCAAACCATTTGAAAATGAGGGGAACTTAAGAGCTTTGCTCAGAGCTAGAATTGAAGCAGGTGACAACAATTTGAAAGATCACTTTGGGTCATGTGGCAAAAATGCAACCTATATAAGTTGGAATTTTCAAAATCAAGTCATCGATGCTTGTAACCAAATAAAAACTGAAAAAATAGCAAGTAAAGTAAAAGAAGCTAAGTTTTTTAGTGTTCTCGCAGATGAAACATCTGATATTTCAACTGTTGAACAGTTTTCTTTGTGTTTACATTATGTAACGCCAAATACTTTAAATGGTTATGAAATATGTGAGCAATTTTTGAAGTTCATGCCTCTAACCTCTACTACGGGTAGCGTATTGGCAAAAACATTGATTAAAGGTCTTGAAGACAGTAATATAGACATAAATAACCTACGTGGCCAGGGGTACGATGGGGCGGCTGTCATGAGTGCAAAGTTTAAAGGGCTCAAGCGTGCATCCAAGAAGCTCACCCCACAGCAATATACGTGCATTGCGCTTCTCATAGCCTTAACCTGGCATTGTCGACCGCGTCTGAGGTGGTATCAATCAGGAACTGCTTTGGAATAGTGGAGAAGTTGTGGGATTTTTTTAACACTCCCATAAGACAAGCAGTTTTAAAACAGTGCATTGAATCTGAGGTAAATCTTGAAACCAACAAGAAAAAACTCCTGCAGCTTTGTCCAACGAGATGGGTACAAAGGCACGATGGTATTTTTGTTATGAAAGAACTGCTGCAACCTCTTGAAGTAGCGTTAGAGGAGATTAAAAACTGGAATGATAGGGAATCTTCTTCAGGAGCTCTAATACTACTAAACTCCTTAAGTCAAGGTGAATTTATAATTTCTCTCATGGCATCAGAAAAACTGCTAGGTTACACAGTAAACCTAAGCAAAAAGCTTCAGGGAACTGATTTAGATTTATCGTCTGCAATTACACATGCTGAAACTGTGATTGAAAGCTTAAAATCTCTAAGAAAAAAATGCAGATCAAGAATTTCACTCGTTGTTCGAAGAAGCTACCAAAATTGCTAATAACTGCGGTTCAATAATTTCGATGCCTCGAAAAGTTGGAAGACAACTGAACAGAAGCAACATTCCAGCAGAAACTCCAGAATTATACTACAAAAGATCTGTTTTCATCCCTTGGATTGACTCATTCATTATTTCATTGGAATCTCGATTCATGAAGCATAAAGACTTAATAGTTATGAGTGCTTACTGTGACCCAATGCATCACATACGCATAAAGAAACCTTCCAAGAAAAAATGCAACTTGATTTCATACAGCTGTGTAATTTTTATAAGAATGACATAATTGAAAGTGGAGGAAACAACAAAGGCCTGTTTATGGCTGAGTTTGAACTGTGGCAAAAGAGCTTCAAGACCCACGCTAATATCCCTAAAATCGCAATCGATGTGTTGAATCTATGTGACAAGGACTTGTTTCCTAATATCCACACATTGTTGAGAATTTTGTGTACCATCCCTGTGACTACAAGCACTGCTGAGAGGTCATTTTCTACACTACGTCGGCTGAAAACATATCTTAGGAATACCATGGGTGCAGACAGGCTGACTGGACTAGCAGCACTGAATATTCACCGGGAAATTGAAGTCACCAGTACAGAGGTAGTTTCCGTTTTGAAAAAAAAATCTGCTAGGCGGCTGGATTTTGTTCTGCGAAATTTGAGTTTCCGCTTTATTCAAACAACGTTAATGTTAATTCATTAATACATGATTTGTATTCAACTATTTGTTTAAACTTGCATTCAGCCTGTGTGATTAAGTTCGACTTGAAATTCTAGAAATGTTTAAGATTTTTTATCATAATGTTAGTTATTAAGGAAAATTAAAATAACATATATTTTCACGTACAGTACATAAAATATTTGTTACAACCCATAACACTATGGTATACAATTACATCTCGTAATTTTTAAAATGTAATTTTTAGTTCCAATTAAATTTACATATTCAAAATCAAAATGTTATTATTAATTTCCTAAAACCTGTACTAGTTCTTGGTATAAACAACTCAAAACTTAGTAAATGATTGCAGATAATTGATGTTACACATCAATCTGACGATCCTGGTAGCTGGATATGTAGTTCTGATAATAGTGAGTAGAGCAATCCAGTCGTTATCACTCTGATCGTGATCAAAAGTTAATTCTTGATAAAAATCATGCAGTTCCTTTTTATTACTTGTATAACCTTAGCTCAATGGTACTGTAACTAAAATTTGTATAAAACCAATGCACATTTTGTTTAAATAATCTCCAGTCCAATAGCATCTTTTGTATTGGTTTTAACAGAACATTCTACAGTATGTTTGATCTTATAGAATATCTTTTTATGCATATGATCTCAAATATTCATATTTACATACAAGACTAATAATAAACACATTCTCTTTCCATAGCTGAAATCATGTTATTGAGGAAAGCCCCCTCCAAACCAAAAGTCTGGGTGCGCCCCTGATGGTGTAGTCACGTCCTAGTTCCAGAACCATGGGCAACGGCTGAGTGGCCTAGCGAGTGGTCCTGACAGTAAGGATTCCAGTTACTATGGAAAAGGAGTGGGCATCGTGGACATATTCTGAGTCGTAGCCTTCCTTGTGCTCAGGCGGCTAGGACTACCAAACTCACTTGCTTGTTCCCTGAGGTGAAACTTAGGGGCCCTGTGTAAGAAAGGCTAGCAACCTGCTTCACTCGTACATTCTAAACTTTCTAAAAATATCATGAGCAAGCCTCGGACCTAAAGGAGTGACGCGGTCCCACTCCCATCAGGGAGTCCTTGGAAACAAACAGTCAATCGAACTGGTATTCGATAATATTAGTAGGTCTCACCTTCAGGCCGCTTGACAGCTCACGGACCTGCATCGGGTGCGTTTGAAATCTCTTCTGCTCTGACATACTCTCTCAAATGACACGTTGCCTAGAGAGAAGACCTCATTTTTGGATTTCCAACTCGGGAGCACCATTGCAATAATCTAATGGGCCTCCCAAATCTCCACATTCAAGAAGCCCATTTTAAGCATGGCCTATTCTTCCTTCGTTTTTGGTGATGTATTCGATTTATTCAGTAGCCAGCTGTCTCACTGCCAGCAGAAAATTTTAAACAGCAAGGCCCTAAATAATATCAGCAATCTTCAACAGACCACATTATACTTGGTGAAGTGAATTCATAAGAATAAACATTGGAACCTTATCTAATATTTTCAGGGTCATAAGGACCCAACGTGAACATTGCAAATTATTTTGCCGACATCCACTTTAACCTTCATGCGTTCGCACCAACTTAAGTCACACCGGCGTTCGCGCGGGCTGTCAGTTGACCGCCCATGTTTCTTCTCGATTATCATAAAGTTTCTTGTACTTTTCATGAATGATTGAATGCAATGAAAACAATGGATTTCTGATACGACTCGGCAAACACATTTATGATCAAAATTCTTTATTTAAACAATACAGTATATAGTTAGACATCATACCAATATAGGTAGATTTTAGCTTTAAAAAAATCGTCAACCATTATCTCTCAAAAGTATTACTTGTCCAATTAAACTAGAAAATACATAAGTATACTTGACACTTGAAGAGGTAACTCTGACACTTGAAGAAGTAAATTTGTAGCATGAGCTTCATAAAAGCCCGGATCATAGTCCGGGTCATTATCAACGTCAGCATCGATGAGTGCTTCTTCCGCTTCCTCTTCATCTCCGTCATCTCTCTCGATTTCCGCCAGCACCTGAGCTAACTGATCATCTGTTATATATAGACGGTCCCTACACAAATAAATGAATAACGGTAAAAAAAATATTGACACAGCCGAGAAGGAAGAACAACAAAACTGATAAAATGAAGCCGTAAACTTCACGCATACACAATATCTGGAGGACTGGAAAATATATAAACTGTAGCAATCGTGCAGAAAAAAATATAATGTTACTTACATTGTGCATTGATGTGGTGAAAAATCTTCTTCTGCTTTCGCAAGGCTGTCGCCTGACAACCAGTGTGACGAAATAAATTCCCCTCGGCGTTCACGGGACTGTCACCAGACCGCCTGACACTGCGTCTCTGAGTTTATAACTGTACTGAGTGACATGAGGGGAGTGTCTCAATCAAACCTGTGCCGGAACAGGCGGTCAAGAGTGTAACTAAGGAATACATGCCTGTCTCACCTCACCCAAAGCTCACTAGGGAGTGCATCATTCGAAATTCCAAAAAGGCGGTCACTTGACCGCCCGCGCGAATGCTTGAAGGTTAAGTGGCCTAAATTTTAATATGTTATTTTAATGTGTATTTTATCATATGTGCTGTACTAATTTTATGTCCCCCTTTTGGATATGTCTGTTCATACTTATATCGCCATATCATTCCTCATTTGTATCACATTCATCCTCATCCTTTTCTTTCACTCATTTCATGGTAGACTTAACTTTTAAGAAATTTGTAATGATATTGATAAGTGCTTCTCTATGTATGGCTGATGAAGGGGCTAGCATAAGCTCCGAAACATGTACCATATGGGTCTAATGTAACCCTTTAGTGTTAAATTATAAGTAATGATCAGGCGAATTCTCTCTTCCTTTTATTATACTTCACTGGTATTCGATGGCGTGCTATTAATATCACCGGTGGTTATGGAAGGAAGAAAGTAGAGCTAGCTGAGTCAGCAAGTAGGATGAGATTGGATATTCTAGAGATTATTGAAGTTCAGATTAAGGCTGCAGAGTTGATGGTAGGATGATTTCTTGGTTCAAGGTTGTTACAGGAGTCAGGCAACGTTGTAACCTCTCACCACGAGTGTTTATTTCATATATGGACCATTTGCTGAAGGGCATAAACTGGCTAGGTGGGATTTAATTAGGTGGAACCAGGTAAGCAGTCTGGCCTATGCTGATGACCTGGTTGTAATGATGGACTCCATTGAAAGCTTGCAAGTCAACATGTTAGAAAATGAACAGCATTTCAAAGATGAAGGTTATGTTGGTAGGGAAGAAACACAAAACAATAGAATTCCAGGTAAGAGGAACTAAATTGGAGCAGGTGGAATATTTTGGCACTTGGGCTGTGTATTCTCTCAGGATGGTTGTGTGGGGAAGGAAATGGAGTTGAGGTGTAGAACAGCCAATGCAGAGAGTTCTCAGTTGCGATCTAGAGCAGTGTTTCCCAAACTGTGGTACGCTCGTACTGCTGCAGTGGTACGCGGTGATGTTATGAAAAATATAAAAATATAAAATATAAAAATAGAAAAACATTGATATATTGCCGGAGGACTTTAAGGCCAAAGATAAGGAGCAGTTTTATGAATTGAATTGTGATTCAGAACTAAGACAAACTTTTTAAAAAGTGGCTCCTGTGAACTTTTGGGTTGCGAGGCATTCAGACTATGCAGACCTAGCTGACAAAGCAGTTAGATTTTTACTGCCTTTCACTACTTCGCACTTGTGTGAAGTAATTGTTTATCTCAAGAATAAATACCGGAATAGGCTCCTTACAGTGGAACATGATCTTCGTTTGAGACTCAGCAATCTTAAACCAGGAATTCCTAAGTTGGCTTCTAATCTTCAAGCTCACCCTTCACACTGAAGTTGTTAGTTGAACTTTGGTTGTTATGTTTAATTATTAGGAGTTTTTTTTATTAATATTATTTGTAGTGTGTCATTTCCAAATGTTTGAATTGAATACTTATTTGTAATAAATAATAAAACAACTGAACACACTATTTATTATCTGAACTTTAACTCTAACTCTAACAAACGCAATTTATAATCCATCTTTTGTTCTGCTACGTAGTGGTGGTGGGGTTATAGTTACTATATCTCCCAACCATTAGGTGTACGCGAGAGATTCTCATCTCTTAAAAGTGGTACTCACACACAAAAGTTTGGGAAACACTGATCTAGAGTATTCTGCAAGAAAGAAGTTAGTGTAGTGACGAAACTCTCCGTACATCGCTCAGTATTTAGACCGACCTAGCTGTAAGGAAGTGAGAGCCGGGTAGATTCAGGAGATCTGATACATAAGCTACAGGTAACTGATATGAGGGTAAACGAATGATTGCTGGGACAAAAATCAGTGCAAAGAAAAGTAAGACAATGGAAAAATGGAGAAAGAAGGAAAAGGGATTGTTAAAATTGGAGATGTAGATCTGGAAGTAGTCGAGCACTTCAAATATTTAGGAGGTGAATTGATGGAAAATGCAAGATTGGATATGGAGATCAACAAGAGAATACAATGTGGGAGTGCATTCTATCATCAGGTTCGAAGTTTAATTTGGGATCAAGACATACACTGAAGGCTAAAGAAGTGACGTACAAGACCTATTACTTACCAATAATGACGTATGGAGCAGAAACTTGGCCAATGACCAGAAGAGATGAAAGTAGAATACAGGCAGCCGAAATGATGATGATAATTGTTGTTTTAAGGGGCCTAACATCTAGGTTATCGGCCAGTAGCCGAAATGAAATTCCTGGGGAATATGGTACAGAATACTAGGAGAGAGTGAGAAATGAAGACATTCGAAAGGAAGTGAATGTACAGAAGCTGAATGATAAGCTGGAGCAGAACAGATTGAGATGGTATGGACATGTGTAAAGGATGAATGATGAAAGAATGCCGAAACAAGTGATGGAGAGACGGATGACTGGAAAGAAGAGGACGAGGAAGACCTAGAGAACGGTGGATGGATTTGGTGAATGACAGTATGAGAGAACTGAGCCTGGAGTGGAGTTCAGTGGTTGAAGAAGGATGGTGGGCAGACAGAGTAAAGCGTAGGGGTGTTATATTTGCTCAGACCCAGCCCAAGCTGGAAAACGGAAATTGATAATGATAAACTATTTGGATAAGCACAATAGTTATAAAAACAATACTGGGTTACCTTTTACCTAAAAAAAAAGTTACTTGGTTATTAATTTCCATGATTAACACGTGATAATACATCAATTTTCAGAGGGTTCATGTGAGGAGCAGTGGAAGAAGAGGGGAGTGCTAACCACTTTTCACCAGAGAGAAATGGGCATGTGGTGGAGAATGTTGACTGCTTGTTTCCCAGCCTGTTCATGAGTTAGGCAGTGTGTTTTTGCTCACTTTTGAGGTTTTAACCATGGGCTTGTGGACGAGGACTACCATACAAAATTATGCAGTGACATGTCAGTACAATGTAATGAACATCCTGTAGCTCCTACTTCAGTTGAAGCTGTGGAGGGTAATAGAGTGTAGACCAAGAAATCTTGTGTGGATGATCAAATAAAGGGCTGGGAAATAGAAATAAAGTCAAGACCAGGCAGATGGAAGAGAGAGAGAGAGAAAAGAGAAGGCTCTTTTGCTTTTGGATTTTTCTTTTTAATTTGATCTGTCAGAGCCTCTCATTATTTCCTTTTAACCCTCCAGTGGTCGTGCTCAAAAATGTAACGCCAGTAGTCGTGTGGTTTACAATCGTAGGCCAACTTTCAAAGGGTATTTCATAAGCTCTTTTATATTATTTTGATTTCTGGTTTCATAACAAGGATGGAGTGTAATAAATATACTAATCATAAACAAATTCATGAAATACCAAAAATTGACATGGCATGCACAACTTATTTAATTTGAACTTTTAAGAGAAATTTGATGATATTTCCTGTATTTAGTAAAAACATGACATATTTGCAAAGAGATAAGTGTTTTTCTACAATTGAAAATCCACAGCCTGCTTCCAGTCGACTGAATTTGTTAATGTACATAGCTCAATCGGACAATTTTACATCCTGTTTCCTTCGGGAACAGATATTTCCAATATGGATTAGCAAGGTAAGCTAACATTATTTTTGAAAGGAAGTTTTGGCTTCCGTAGTACATTGGCGCTGCTCGTGGCGACATTTAGTGCCTTGCAGCGGCCTTCTAAGTATGTACTAGCCACGCGTCTTGGTGAGGTGTACCATAACCAACTGAAGAGCCCATTGGTACACTGGGGCGAAACGCTGGCAACTGTTTTGAGCTAGCCGGACCATTTTATCAAATTTCTTTGTGAATTTGTTAATGTACATAGCTCAATCGGACAATTTTACATCCTGTTTCCTTCGGGAACAGATATTTCCAATATGGATTAGCAAGGTAAGCTAACATTATTTTTGAAAGGAAGTTTTGGCTTCCGTAGTACATTGGCGCTGCTCGTGGCGACATTTAGTGCCTTGCAGCGGCCTTCTCAGTATGTACTAGCCACGCGTCTTGGTGAGGTGTACCATAACCAACTGAAGAGCCCATTGGTACACTGGGGCGAAACGCTGGCAACTGTTTTGAGCTAGCCGGACCATTTTATAAAATTTCTTTGTGAATTTGTTAATTCAGGGATGGAATGAATGAAACCCCCGTCTAGCGGCGAGGATATGGACGGTGCCGGCCGCCGAAGCCTGTCGCACTCACCTGGAGCAATGATTAAATGAATGACAGATAAAATGAAATGATAGTGGAGAGTGTGGCTGGAATGAAATTGTGACAGGGAAAACCAGAGTACCCGGAGAAAAACCTGTCGGCCTCCGCTTTGTCCAGCACAAATCTCACATGGAGTGACCGGGATTTGAACCACGGACCCAGCGGTGAGAGGCCGGCGTGCTGCCGCCTAAGCCATGGAGGATTTGTTTTTCTACAATTAAGTGTTCATAATATATATTCAATTTCCCAATTCTATACAATGCTATACCTATACAAGCAAACCAACGCAGTTGAAGCTTTCTCTGTAAATAGTCGTGTGGAATACAGTTGTAATACAAGTTAACCCTAGAACTGCGGACCGTCTTCCAGGAAGACGGTGTGTTGTTTAATCAAGTGCGACCGTCTCTCTGAAAGACGGTCTCGGTATTCAAATATAGTACTACTGTTAGCCATCAGATGGCACTAATTTCATGTCATGCTGGTTCCCGATGCTTATATCTTTCGTTGTGTTACTCTTTGGCAAACAAATGACAATAAGCAGGCTATTATTTGGCTGCAGAAGTGGAAGTACTTTCATGTTGACATTGACGTTGCATTGAGCAAAATGGCAGCCAACAAGCCTATGTAGATGATTCAGAAATTGAGCGCTTTTTTAGTAAATAACAGGAATTATTTAAAACTGGTTCCTGAAATAGTAACAAAAAACTGTGAACTTTTCATTTATGATGTGTCTGACAAACATTTAACGTGGCAATATGGTTTTCTAGAGCAGAAAATTCAATTTTATTTTTATATTTGGTAAAATACTTCTTATGATTAATTCAAACTGATGAGTCTGAATGATTCGCCTCTATGAAAATAATATAGAACAGTCTTTCAGCTTTCTATTGATGTATGATAAGTTATAGGCCTATTCATGAACATAGTTTGCTTACAGAAAAGGCAGAAGGTGAATTTCTCATATAGGCTATGTGCATAATGGAGAAATGTCATATTGTAAAAATATTTTTTAGTAAATAACAGGAATTATTTAAAACCGGTTCTTGAAATAGTAACAAAAACCTGTGAACTATTCATTTATGATGTGTCTGACAAACATTTCACTTGGCAATATGGTTTTCTAGAGCAGAAAATCAATTTTTATTTTTATGAAATACTTTTTATGATTAATTCAAACTGATGAGTCTGAATGATTCACCTCTATAAACATAATATCGAACAGTCTTTCAGCTTTCTATTGATGTATGATAAGTTATAGGCCTATTCATGAAGACAGTTTTTTACACAAAAGGCAGAAGGTGAATTTCTCATATATGTGCATAATGGAGAAATGTCATATTGTAAAAATAACTTTCTTTTCTAGTAAATAGCAGGAATTTTTAAAACGGATTCTTGAAATAGTAACAAAAAACGGTGAAATTTTCATTTATGATGTGTCTGACAAACATTTAACTTGGCAATATGGTTTTCTAGAGTAGAAAAGTCTTTTTTTTTATGAAATACTTTTTATGATTAATTCAAACAGATGAGTCCGAATGTTTCACCTCTATATTAATAATATAGAACAGTCTTTCAGCTTTCTATTGATGTATGATAAGTTATAGGCCTATTCATGAACATAGTTTGCTTACAGAAAAGGCAGAAGGTGAATTTCTCATATAGGCTATGTGCATAATGGAGAAATGTCATATTGTAAAAATATTTTTTAGTAAATAACAGGAATTATTTAAAACCGGTTCTTGAAATAGTAACAAAAACCTGTGAACTATTCATTTATGATATGTCTGACAAACATTTCACTTGGCAATATGGTTTTCTAGAGCAGAAAAATCAATTTTTATTTTTATGAAATACTTTTTATGATTAATTCAAACTGATGAGTCTGAATGATTCACCTCTATAAAAATAATATCGAACAGTCTTTCAGCTTTCTATTGATGTATGATAAGTTATAGGCCTATTCATGAACACAGTTTTTTTTACACAAAAGGCAGAAGGTGAATTTCTCATATATGTGCATAATGGAGAAATGTCATATTGTAAAAATAACTTTCTTTTCTAGTAAATAGCAGGAATTATTTAAAACTGGTTCTTGAAATAGTAACAAAAAAACTGTGAACTTTTCATTTATGATGTGTCTGACATACATTTAACTTGGCAATATGGTTTTCTAGAGCAGAAAAGTCTTTTTTATTTTTTATAAAATACTTTTTATGATTAATATAAACTGATGAGTCTGAATGATTCACCTCTATAAAAATAATATAGAACAGTCTTTCAGCTTTCTATTGATGTATGATAAGTTATAGGCCTATTCATGAACACAGTTTGCTTACAGAAAAGGCAGAAGGTGAATTTCTCATATAATGTGCATAATGGAGAAATGTCATATTGTACAAGTAATTTTCTTTTCTAGTAAATAGCAGGAATTATTTAAAACTGGTTCTTGAAATAGTAACAAAAAACTGTGAACTTTTCATTTATGATGTTTCTGACATACATTTAACTTGGCAATATGGTTTTCTAGAGCAGAAAAGTCTTTTTTTATTTTTTTTTATTTTTTATAAAATACTTTTTATGATTAATTCAAACTGATGAGTCTGAATGATTCACATCTATAAAAATTATATTGCACAGTCTTTCAGCTTTCTATTGATGTATGATAAGTTATAGGCCTATTCATGAACACAGTTTGCTTACAGAAAAGGCAGTAGGTGAATTTCTCATATAATGTGCATAATGGAGAAATGTCATATTGTACAAGTAATTTTCTTTTTTAGTAAATAACAGGAATTATTTATAACTGATTCTTGAAATAGTAACAAAAAACTGAACTTTTCATTTATGATGTGTCTGACAAACATTTAACTTGGCAATATAGTTTTCTAGAGCGGAAAAATAATTTTTCTTTATATATATTTTTTTTTTATAAAATACTTTTTTATGATTAATTCGAACTGATGAGTCTGAATGATTCACGTCTATAAGATTAATATAGAACAGTCTTTCAGCTTTCTATTGATGTACCGGTATGATAAGTTATATTCATGAACACAGTTTGCTTACAGATACCAAATTCCTTTAGTGTGTATTTTATGGGAATGTACTGCAGCATTTGACGGATAAACCTGCAGCAGTTCTAGGGTTAACTCTTTGGTATACCACTGAGAAACTAGTGGTCATTGATGTAATATTTTACAGTGATTGTAGTGGGGAGACCTTCTAGGATAGGTACTGAACAGTATGCAACAAACTCTTGTGCAATATGTTTGCAGATATAAAACAAAAGAACCTGGATTACAACAGTAATATACGCGACCAGCGGAGGGTTAATGGGTTCAGTGTTACTATCACTAGTCTTTTAAACTTTGTTGAAGGGAGTAACTTGACTTATGCTACTATACTTCTGAAAACAGGGGCCTCATCTGCCGACCCATTTAATAGATGGAACGACGTGGGATATGTATGTATGTACTATGTATGAATGTAGGGACATGTTGGGCAACAGACAAGCTGCTACCTCTCACCACGGTGGACAGGGTTCAATTCCCAATTGATGCATGTGAGATGTTTGAGGTAAAATGGCACATCTGGTGGATGAGCTCCTGTGGCTTATGATCACAAAGTTTTTGAAAACGTTATAAAATATCCATACTCTATATTAGATACTGCTGGCAAATGCATGGTATCAAATAAAATGTGTGAAATTGTCAAAATTAATACTTTGATGATGATTAGTTAGTTATTGTTGTTTTAAGGGGCGGAACTACGAGGTCCTCTGTCCCTTGGATGATTACAGCTGTTGTTTTAAGGTGGAGAAAAGTGAGGTTATATGCCCCTAAATGAATACGTTATTAAACCTAATAACAATAAGTAAGATAGATCAACTATAGACCTCATATTCACACTTAATATTAGATAAGCACTGGGAGAAAGATCGTAACTTGATATTTGTGTTTCTCAAAAGTCAACCCCTGGCACTATACAGCCCATGACGGGCTAAGGCCGACCAAGTGACCGCTGCCCAGCCATTCGGCCTGCAGATATTAGGGTGACATGTGATCAGCGTGTCGGGTCCCCTCGGCCATTAATCTTGGTTTTCGTGATCGGGGCGCTGTCTCACTGTCAGACAGCTACCCAATTGTCCTCACGAGGCTGAGTGCACCCCGTTCCAACCCTCACGTCAGTTTTAAAATCCCTGACAGAGCCGGGGTGTTTCTAGACATCGAAAAAACATTCAATAGTGTCCCTAGAATAGCTACATGGGAGTGTCTTAAAAGGAAGAATGTGTCTATGGAACTCATTCAGAGTGTAAAAATGCTTTATGATGACTGCTACAGCTGTGTTCAAATAGTAAATGGATATTCAGATTGGTTCCAGACATCGAGAGGAGTGCAACAAGGCAGTGCCCTTTCACCAACACTATTCATCACCATCATGGATCAAATCATAAAAGAAGTGAAGCAGAACACTATCATCAGGGTGTCTACTGTAAGGATGAAGTAAAAATTAGTTACTTTTTAGGTACCTTTTAGTTACCTTTTAGTTACCTTTGAATTCAAGTTACGTCTGCGGTCTACAAGCATAGGCGCTCATCAAGCGGTTTAGAAAAACAACAATGAACTCTTTATAAAGGTTTTTTATTTATCGTATGGCTTTTAGTGCCGGGAGTGTCCGAGGACATAGTCAGCTCGTCTGAGTCTGTAGCTGCTTCCAACGGACACCCTTAGGGTGAGCTACAAGTTCCGTTCAATTTCAAGTTGCTACCAGATATCAATGATACCTAGTGGTGAACGTTGGAACTTTGATAGAGCGTTCCGACGAAATATAACCTAACAATTTAGCTTCACACAAGTTTTGTCTGTGGAAGAATCCTTTACATGCCATAAATCCATGACATGGGACCGCCGGCTTAACTTCCCCTCCGAAGGAAGGCATACTGAAGGATTTTAACGCTTTAAAAAAATCCGACGACTTCGGCCGGGTTTGAACCCGCTATCTTGGCCACAGCAGTTCAGCATGCTACCAACTACACCACCGAAGCCGCTTGAAATGAAATTCACATGATGTTATAAACATTTTAAAAATAATAAATATATACTAGATATTTAATATCCAATGAGTTGTTTCAGCTAATATGTCGTCTTGTCCACAATATGTTGTTATTATTACGGTACCAAGAGGTTGCTCAGCTCTTGACTATCTGGCGAGATTTCCTTCGTCCCCGTGGTAGGTCGCGAAGAAATGTATGCGATGTTACGCGATCGTCACCGAATTCTGTCTTCGCAGTCAAATGCGGGGAAATATCGAGATGTTACACGATCGGCGCTGGTCTCAGTTGTTTGGTGAGCTTCCCGTAGTTTTCACGATAGAACACGGAGAAAAATCGCGATTTAGATCATCAGCGTCACTTTTAGTCATTCGACGAGATTTCCATTGTCCTTGAGTTCGGGCACAAGAAAATATAGCATTATTACGCAATCGGCGCCACTTGCTGTCCGTTTGACAAGAATACAGTTGTCCTCGTCATTGAATGCGGAGAAATATCGCGATGTATCGCAATCGCTGCCGCTCGCGGCCGTTTTACGTTGTCCTCGAGATATTATGCAATCGTCGCCGCACGCGGCGGTTCAACGATTGTCTGCCTGTCTATCTGTCCTGATAGAATGGCGGAGGCAAGCTCAAGGTTGGGCATGGTTAAAATTCACGCGTAGTAATGAACATGTTGTTCGGTCGGCGCCGTGATTCCCTTTGTCCCTATGCTGTAGTTGGGAGTTCATGAGTTCAGGGTGGATCACGAGGATTTAGTATTTCGATGCTACGTAGACTGCCATTTTTAAGTGGGTTGATGCACTTCTCGCTCCCCGCACGCTTTTAAGTATACGGTCATGGGAAAAGTGGTAAGTAGGTTTCGTGATGGGTGCCCAATCACCTTTGACAGGATTCCCGCAGTCCTCGTGGTCACAAATTCACGATAGGGGACGGGTTTTATGATTTTACGCAACTGACGTCGATCTCGGTCCGTTTGACGAGATTCCCGCAGGCAAGTCGTGCGGTCAGCCTGCCGTCTTGAGGATGCGATTTTGGAGGATGAACGTTCGAAGTAGGTACGGTATCGAATATTACGAATTGTTCTGAGAGGACTGCACGAATAATACGACAAAAGGGCAAGTTTTATTTCGATTGAGAACCACGAATTATCAACAAGTTATCGAAATAATCGGTCAGATTATATATCCGATGGAACGAAAGTTCGAAGGAAAAATCAGCTTATAACGGAATTTCGAATTAACCATACTGAATGTCGCAAATTTACTTGACATATTTTTTAAATAAGTTATATGTAAGGTAAGGTGCCCAATATCCGTCCCCCTTTAAGTTTTTTGCATATATTATAAAATTGTTTGGAGAAAAATGCCTGGAATCATTCAGATAGGACGACTGAACAGTTGTTTTAAAATGAATATATTTAACTTCAGGAAATATAGCACACAAAATAATTTATTCTAAAAAGAATACAAAGTTTCCCACGTTTAATGAAGGGCGTTCCTAAATTCGTCCCCATGTATCTCTTCAGAAAAAAGTGATAGTTATTATTTTCAATGGCAAGTTATAATGCCTAACTTTGTAGCCAATATAAAAACCAAGAAAGTTTATCCTTCCAAACAAATGTCACATATGAACATACACTTGTCACTTTCTGACGAACACGTTTCATGACACCTTTGGAAACATGTTGTGCACTTAATCCACTTTTCTCCCATCTTATCAGCTGAGTAGGGTTTTCCACACATAGTGCATACGGCGTCATCATTTTCACTATCTTCATTGTCTGTTGAGACGTAAGGAATTTCGTCTGAATCTTCAAGACTCGAACCATCACTAGAAAGGTCTTGCAGGGAAGGCATTCTCTTCCTCTTTTAGCTGATAGGCGTTTCCTGCCATGACATTGCTCGGACGAGGAGGTGAACTTAACAGAAGTTGAAGGTCCAGCTTTAGAATCAGGTGAGGGACATCTTGAAGAGGCAGCTTTTAGGTTTGGGAGGGAATGATGGATTATCAAACTGAAGCATTTTTTGTACCTTTGCCTCATTCGCCTCTGTTCTCTTCTGTGACGCTTCCATTACTTTGATTTTTTGGGGAGTCCCAGAGACCAACGATGCTGAACCTCGCCTGTTTGAAAATGTAGGCTCAATAGCTGGAACTTCCCGAATGTCCTTAGGGCTTACAACAGTGGTAGATCCGTTTTCGATGTCACCTTGATCGTTAATCTTCTGCCTGTAGGAAATATAATCCTCATCAGGAAAAATATTGGGGTTGAAAGGAACTATGCTGTTTCCACAGTCGCTGCTTTCAAATATGCCTCTGAAAACAATGAAGATACTTGTCGTTTTCTCACAATTCGACCAGGGTGATTCGCCAACCAGTCTTCAATGGCATTGGCATAGAAATTCTTCAATGGGAACATGAAGGCTACATCCAAGGGCTGCATTCTCTCTGTGGAGTGTGGAGGTAGACATACAACTGATATGCCAGTTTAATCTCAAGATACCAGATTGGAAAACAGCGTTCCGAATTTCGTCCCCGGGACGAATATAAGAACGTTGTTGGGGGACGAATATCGGACCAATGATGCCAACCTACATGGCTACGTCATTCAGTGCTCCCTTTGTACAGCGATCGCTACAACCCATATATATTGCTGCTATACATATTTAAGTTGCACGTAAGTACAAACAAATGTGAGTCAAACGTACCTTGAATAGTTTAACAGCTCTGACAAGTAGGGATGTACTACAAGCGTGGCAAACCAATAACTTTCAACTCAGAATACTTGGAACACAATCACAGGGGATGCACCTAAGCGTGGGAAGCTCACTACTGTATGCTTTATCACTTGTTCCACTGTCTCCCACCAGACTGCAGCACTCCATGGGCTCGAAACAGGCGGGGACGAAATTGCGCGCGGGGACGGATATTGGGCCAGTAACATTATCTCGAAGATTTTTCGCATTTTTTCGAAACGGTAACATTTCGCAAGATTGCGACATTAAATTGTTTCTCGTTATTTCTGAACTTCAATTTGACATAGTTTCCAAATAACAGAAATTAGAGATTTCTTTTTAGTTTCGGAAGTATTCGCGAATAAACGTCTCGCGAAAAGTCAGATTTCCTAATACAGTAACACAGAAAAATATTTCACATGAAACTTAAGACTTCTTGATGCCAAAAATATACGTTGAACCGATGTATACTGCTCAAGGTATCCTCGGTATGTATTTCCTTGAGGTCGGGCACGGAGACATATAGCTTAGTACTATGCAATAAGCACGGCGCCGCTTGCGTGAAACTCTCAATTCGTTACTTTTTCGTTACTTTCGTTACCGGTAGACACCCTGATCATGGATCTTGAAGCATTTGCTTTTGCAGACATTATAATTATCTGGGGAAATAGTGAGATGGAAGTCCAGGAAAGTCTGAACGTCTGGAATGATCATTTGAATAAATATGGACTGAAAGTAAGTGCTACAAAAACTGCTGCAATGTCTGTTAACAGAAAGAGAAGTAATGCTGGAGGGCATACAATTAGAAACAGTAAACCAGTATCAGTTCCTTGGATGCATAATTTCAAGCGACAACAGAATACATCTTGAATTAAATAACCGTATTCAGAAATCAAGTCAATTCTATCAGCAAGTTCGATATCTACTCTGGAATAAGCAAGTGCCATTAAGATCAAAACAAACTCTGTTTCGAACATACCTTGCCCCTATATTGACTTATGGGTTGGAAACTTACACAACTACCAAAAAAGTTGACAGCAGACTTCAGGCTTCAGAAATGAAGTTTCTAAGAAGCATACTTCAAAAAGCTAGGAAAGGCAAAGTAAGAAATGAGAAGATTACTGAACAAGCTGGAATAAATCAGTCCCTGAAGGAAACCATAACTAGGGCACCTTTGCGATCGTTTGGTCACATCAAACGTATGACAGAAAGAAGAATTGCAAAACAATGGTTGCATACTGGGATTACTGGAAAGAGACCTGTTGGAAGACCTAGGAAGAAATGCCTGGACCATGTGAAGGAAGATATCACATCCAAGGAAATCAACTGGGATGAAGTCTTGCAGGGGCAGTGGTACATGACTAGACTCAAAAGGAGAGCGCTCGTAAACCACACCCGGGAAACTGGAGTGGAAACTTGATGATGATGATGATGAACAATAGTGATAGGTGGTGTGCATAACATTTTTATGTACCACGATGTTCTGAATAGGCTCAGGAGCTTGATATTGGAACTATTTCCAATACAGGGTGAATATTTGTGTCAAGTTTAAATCCGTCACATTGGGATTAATAGCTCTGAAATTTCTTTTAGGTCATCATAAATTTGAACAAATGTTGATATTGTAGCTTTTAGTTGATCAAAACAAAATAATTCAAATTACTGGAATATGTGAAAAAATAACATGAAATAAATTACATGTAATTAGGAAAATTTTTAACATCATTAATACAGGTAAATTAAAGACCAGTTGTATGAGAGAAACACAGGAAAGCCTGGAATGATTCAAAATCTCTGAAGACTATATCACGACGAATAGAAATAAACAGTGTCATCACTCCACTCCTTTAGCATTGTAGTTCATGGTCCAGCCAGTGTGTGGCGCGGAAGTCGCGCCGAACCTTAAGCATGTGTGACAAGTAGCCCACGAGGTTAGTCCTGTGATATTCTGTGTGAGAGAAGACATATCATGCGAGGGAATTTGTTTCTTTGTAATAATTTACGAATGTCTATGCAGTGTTTTGTGTGTGCAAACAACTTCATCCCTTTCGGGAAAATGTAGAACTGTTTCGTTCCTGAATGTAAATCGAGTTACGAAAGCAAATCTGTTTGCGAAATGGGCGAGAGTAATTCAGAAGAAAGATAACCTGTCGAACGAAAGTACAATCTGTGACATGCCTTTTTCAGAAGATTTAATTATTATAAAGGCGGACTGTTTCGTAGTGAACTGTGAGAACATGGAACTTCCTCGTTTGAAGTGGAAATTAAAACCAGGATCAGTGCCTCACATTTTTCAACATTTTCAACCGAAATATCTATCCAGAGTTAAATCACGAAAGGCGCCCAATCGGATACGGAATGAAGGCAGCCTTCCATTGTTCTACTTCGTGCCATCCTTACCTAATACGAAAAAATATATAATCCGTCTTAATAATAATTAGGGGTCGACGGTGCACGGATTTTTCGGTTTCGGTACGGTACAAAGGAAATTACCGACCTCGGTTCGAGACGATAAAAAACTCGGTAAAAAGTTCGGTTCGGTACAAGAGACACAAGTACCGTAATTTAAGGAAACCTTTTTTTAGACATCCAAAGTATTGTCCTTTATCAACAATGTTTTACTTCAATAGTTAGTTAAATACAGTAAAACTTCTTGTATACGGTTCATATTTATACGTTTTCTATACGATTTTTCCTGGTCCCGGCAAAATGCCTATACATTCCATGTTAATTTATCTCCGATATACGTTTTACATTTATTCGTTTTTCACGCTTATACGACCATATTTTAAGTCCCTTGCAATATAAAGCGCCATTTATACGTTGCGTGTTCTGAGAAAGTACGTATGTTCGAATGCAAACTTTTGTTAACGCCTGTACTTCCCTTCGGAAGGATGCACCGCATGCTATATTATGTTACGATGGCCTTGAGGGACACCGGTGGTCACGGCGACACTCGCTTGCCAGAGTGTTGTAACAAGGAAGAACAGTTTGCGTAATAAGCAAGCGCTATTATTGTGTTAGCCTTTCAAAATAACAGGAAGCAGCCATAAAACACAGTTAGACAGCATCTGAAGCTTATGTTAAGATGAGTGTTTTACGATCGCCGATATATTAAAATATTATTTCCGCTTTTATAATTTTCATTCGTGTTTTTTTTAGGACTTCTCGTCAAACCATTAAAAATACGCGATTGATTCTGTGTTATAATAATCTTGCGTCTTCAGACAAATGAAAATCCATTAATTTAGGCCTACACTACGGTATTTTATTAATGACGATGAAGAGCCGCAGAATAGTACAGTGGATTTTAATGATGCTGCCAATGCTCTATGGACTATCAAACATTTTGTGACGCACCTCAACGTTTCTGAGGAAATAATGGCCGAATTATATCGGTTTGAAAATACTGTTCACGCCGTGGCCGCGGCCAATAATAAACAAGCCAAGATAACAAACTACTTCGTAAAGTGACTCAATTTTCTTTGTTTTGTTATATCTGGGTGCATTTCTCTTGTAGTTGTTTTGTTAAATATTGCCGATTATAGTTAAACAATCGTATTATTATTTCTTGTTTTTCACTTCTTAACGGGAACCCTCGTTCACCCGCCGCCCGCGTTGCTAGCCTGTCACCCGCCAGGCACTTTGCCGTAATGCGGAGCTCGCGTGGCACAGTCACTGAGTAGACTATAGCCTATAGTTCACAGCTGGTGCTGAAAATGTTCGCCATTCATTGCTACACATCGCTGGCACCTCTTCATGAAGTTGTCATTTACGTTCTGACGTTCCTCAGCACCAATTGACTCTATTTCAGCTGTAATATACCTTAGTCCAAAGAATATGGACTGTTAAAGCCGTGGCGTCAAGAAGCGCATTACGGCAAAGTGCTTGGCGAGAACCGGCTTGCGGCACGAGCGAGGGTCCCCGTCGCTTTTAAAACAAAGTCCCTGTATAACCCATATTGTCACATACATTTTGCAGTTTTTATTTACCGACTTTCATTTACGCGTTTTTCACATTTATGCGTGGTTTTATTTCCTTTGGTCCCCTGGATATCGTATAAGTGAAGTTTTACTACTAGAGCACAATAACTCTTCTGATTAATAAAATTAAATTATGGACTTAAGTGTTCCAGTGTGAGCATAATGTCTATTTAATGTATGCATCAATTGGCTTATTCCACACTAAAAGGGCAAGTTTGAAAGTTAATGGAACATTGTATGAGATTTTTTCTGTATTTTAAATAAAAATTGTGCTATTTGGCAAGTATTTGGTTTACTGTATAATCATTAGAACTCATGTGTTACTTTTTTCTTAATGGTTTACTCTAATTTAGCATGTTAAAATCAGCCGAGCTGTACCGAACCGATTTTGTACCGAGAACCGAAGTACATTTTTTTTACCGAACCGAACCGTACCGAACCCAAATTTTCAGTACCGAAGACCCCTAATAATAATAGGCCAAAAATAATAATAGTTGTGTGCTTTTGGGTGTGTGTAGAATTTGTATGATAACCTGTGTCATTGTGATGTCTGTAGTAGTGTGTGTATTTGGAATTGAGGTAGGATTTGTAGGAAGTGGCCGTGGCCTTCAGTTAGATACCATCCCAGTATTTGCGTAGAGTAGAAGTGGGAAACCACGGAAAACCACTTCCAGGATAGTTTAGGTAGGAATCTAACGCGCCTTATCATTTTATTTATTGTTCACTTTAGACCATCCTCCCTTTTCATCACTTTTAACAACTTTTAACACCTTAGCTTATTGAAAATATATCATTTATGATATGCATACCTTTCGGGGAGTTGTTGGGAGTCGTTTCACAATCTCTTCATACTCAATAGCCACTGCTGCACCACAATAATTATTTCACGGAAAGAATGCAATTTTTCGTCACTTTCTTCACTTACGGACGCCATCTTTGACAGTCATGTGACACCCGAAAGTCGATCATGTGACTACGTTACCAACTTGAATAAAGAAATTCACCACACGCCTTCGCTACTAAGTTAGGCACTGTCTTGTGGAAAATTACTGCTAGTACTACAAGCAAGGGGGTCTGGGGCGTAAGCCCCAGGTTAGGTCTGTTTTTGTATGTAAAACATTAATAACATACAATTTATGTCCGCTACTAGGTTAGGTACTGCCTGGTCGAAAATTAATGCTAGTACCACAAGCAAGGGGGTCTGGGGCATAAGCCCCAGGTTAGGTCTGTTTTTGTATGTAAAACATTATAAATACATAAATAAACACTGTAATCGAGTTCACTTAGTGATTTTATACATCACGTGCGAAATAGTACCAAACGCGTGAGGTTGGCAATACTGACTCAGTGAGAAAGATGAGGGTGAGAACTTCGATTTCAACTATATAAGTCGTGTCGCTATTTGGGCGGGATGGTGGGTCTATGACAGCGGAGCAGTGAACATCTAATACTCAATCCTCTCCTGATATCCTCCCGACTATTAAATCAGGCAATTTCAGTTTTTAAAAATATTTATACAAAGGATGGTCTGAAGTGAACCGCTACCGGCAATCGAACCCGGGCGTCCATGGTGATAGCCAAGAATGAGACGGGCATATAATAATAATAATGGCCAACGTGCCAATTATTATTATTATCTTGATTGGTCACATTGGACCACTTGAGTCGTTCCACAATCACTTCTTCTTTGAAGGTAGTACTGCTTGGTTCTTGCGCTCTTTCCAGTACTTTTTCATTCTTTCAGATCGGGATTTTCTCAACTCATCTGAAATCTCCATAGGCTTTCTATGTGTCATTTCTGCAGAAAATTTGTGAGTTTTAAGAATGGTGTTAATTTTATTTTTCTCCTCGGCATCTGTTATCTTAATTCCAACTGCTTTGAGATCTTGTTGGATTTCTTGGATCCATTTTCCTCCAGTTTTCTTTCCTAGATTTCTCATCACCAGTTGGCGTACAATTCTGTTTTCTGGAAGCCGTAAGATGTGAAAAAAATATGAAATTCTTTTCTTCTTCATTGTGCTGGTGATTGGATCAATCTCACGATAGACAGTTTCATTTGGGAGAATCCTCCAGACTCCCTCAACCTGATACTTTTTATTTATGCACGTTCTAATGATTCTTCTTTCCGTTTTGAGGAGCTGATCAGTTCTTTGTTCATTTTTAATTTGGAACAGTGTTTCACAAGCATAAGTGGCTTCTGGGAGAGTTACAGTTTTATAATGTTGGATCTTAGTAGCTATTGATAGGCATTTTTTATTATATGTTGACCAGGTTAGAGATTGTGCCTTTTTCATTTTATTTGTTCTATTTATCCAAGTTACTTTTTCGTTTAAGTTATGTGTTATAATTTCTCCAAGATACTTAAATTGAGGAACTAGGTTAATTTTATGATCATTTATATAGATTTCATTTATATCTAAGGGTTTCATAGGCATGATCTCAGTTTTTTCGAAGGATCTGTAATCCTATCCCTTGAGCAATTTCTTGGAGACTAGTGATCTGAGTACAAACCTCTTCCTTGTCTAGTGCTAAAAGAGCCAAATCATCTGCAAATCGTAAGCAGTTTATTTTTATTGATGGTTTTGTTCCAATTTTGATGTTAGGAGGGTTTTCCTTTTGCCAAACCTTCATGATATAATCAAGAGCCACATTGAAAAGCAGAGGGGATAATCCATCACCTTGTCTGAGACCAGTTTTTACTGAAAAAGCTGTTGATATTTCTCCCCTAAATTTAACTTTCGAATTTGTGTTTGTTAATGTTAATTGAATGATTTTTATCAATTTAGGATGGAGACCATATGATCTGAGGATTTTTAGCAGTGTCAGTCTATGAATACTATCATAGGCTTTTTTGAAATCTATAAAAGAGATCAAGAGTTGCTTATTTCTGTTTTTGTAATATTCCATTATTAATTTCAGGCTAAGGATTTGGTCCGGACAACTTCTGTAAGGGCGAAATCCTCCTTGATATTCTCCAAGTTGTGGTTCCAGAATGTTTTTGATCCTGTTGTAAATTATGCGAGAGAAAATTTTATATGTGCAGTCCAGAAGGGTAATTCCTCTGTAGTTATCTGGGTTTGATTGTCTCCTTTCTTAAATAATGGATGGATTATTCCTATGGTCCAGTGTGCAGGAATTTCTTCAGTAATCCACATTTTAACTAGATGTTGATGAAGATTTATAATCGCAGGTTTACCAGCATTTTTCCAGATTTCAGCAAAGACTAAGTCTTCGCCACAAGTTTTGTAATTTTTTTGTTCTTTAATTGCGAGTTCTACTTCATTAATGTTTGGAGGATTTATTAAATCAGGTGAAGTTAAAATAGGTGTATCAGTGTTTACTTGCAGGGTTTCCTGTGGATCATCACAATTTAACAGTTTCTCGAATGCTTCTGCAAGGATATCTGTATTTTCTTGGTTAGAATGTGCTAACTTTCCCGTTTGATTTTTCAACATTAATGTTGGAGCTTCAAATTTTTTAAGATATTTACCAAATGTTTTGTAATAATCTCGAGATTGCTTTTTCTTAAAATCGTCTTCTATCTTTTCCAGTGTATTCTTAAGATGATTACGTTTTGTTTGTCTGATGATTTTATGGGTTAATTTTCTTTGTATAGTTAGTTCTAAATTTGATTCTTCTGACTTTAGAGCTTGATGTTTTATCCATGCTTGGTGTCTTTTCTCTATTGCTTGATCACAATCTACATTCCACCATTCATGTTTTTTCCTTGGATTTATTGGTGCTAACTCCTCTGCTATTGATTTTAATTTAGTGATTAATTCGTCCAATGTTTTAGTGTTGAGAGATTCTTCTCCTGTTCTTTCACAGTACTCTATACTTTTTATTAAGGTAGATGGATCAAATTTCCTCCTATTGTTATTATTAGGTTTTTTCTTGGCCATTGGAGTTAATTTTATTTTTATCTTTACCACATAGTGGTCTGATCCTGAGTCAACTCCCCTTAGAACCTTGACATTGTGAATTTCGCGATGGTGAAATTTATCCATGCAGACATGATCCAACTGCCATTCACCCCTTCTGAAGTCAGGATGTTTCCAAGTTTTCAATTTATGGGGCTGTCTTTTAAAACATGTTGATTTAGAGATCAATTTGTGGTTTCTACAAATTTCGACTAATCTTTGACCATTTTTATTGGTTCGTTTATGTGCTGTCCATTTTCCAATGATATCTCTATATCTTCTTTCTTGTCCGAGTTGCGCATTGAAATCACCAAGGAGAATTTTGATGTTTGACGAAGGGATGTTTATTAAAGTTTGATCCAAAAGATCCCAGAATTTTTGTACTTCTTCTCTGTCCTTAATGGTGGTATTTTTTTGATTAGTAGGAGCATGTGCATTAATAATTGTATATGTTTTATTTGCCGATTTCAAAGTTAGGGTCGTAAGTCTGGAGGATTGAGATTTAAATTCTGTTATCGAGTCAATGATTCTGAGATCTATTAAGAATCCGTTACCAAATTGTGGACAATTTTTCATAAGGGGTGAATAGTATAAAGGGTCATCCAATTCTTCGCTTCCGTTACCGTCCTCCTGATCAATATCGTGGTCAGTATTCGAGTCTTTGAATCTGGTTTCAACTTTGTCTTCAGTATCAGTCACAAATTCCTTTGAAATTACTGAATCATTAACTAGCGATTCGTTATCTTTCAGCAGAAGGCGACACACTTCATCTACATCGTTAGGTTTTCGTAGAGCGTAATCTCTTTACTGATATTCATTAAGGCAACGTACCAAGCCAAATAATCGGTATAACACACACTTGCAACTCACTGACAGAATGTAACATCATTTGGTGCGCTGGTACTATCAATCCCACGCTGACAAAATGTTACACATGTAGAGTTATTTTTAGGCTCGTCATTTCACAACTCCAGGGAAATGCTTACTAAGGTATGGTGTGAGATGTCTCCAGACGATAAGATCATAACTTGAACTCTTGGCTTGATATTAAAACTAAAACGAACCATGGAGCTGTCAGACCAATGCGCGACTAATAGAGGGTTTTAAAAGATAGTTCTACTTCGAGACTGAGAATATTAATAATACATTTTTGACGGTATTATTTATAAGTCTAAATAAACAATTTGTTGTAATCAGCGTAACCGCAGCCTTTATAGAGAGGTTTACGTAGCCCAGTGCGTATCCCATTCCTGAACAGCTGTATGCGGCTGACTGTGTAGCGTTGGGGGTCTGCGCCGCTAGCGCTAGGCAACAGCGGGGCGCGCTTGAACTCGGTCAGTGATAACACTATGTATTCTATTCGTCATGACTATATTAAGGACAGAAATCAATTCAGAAATGAAATCAGAAACAAGAAATTTGAACAAGTCTCAAGAAAAGAAACTATAGGGAAAAAATGGACAGAGGAAAGGAAGAAAAAACACAGTGAATTAATGAAGAGGTTTTGGGAAGAAAAGAGAAGAGGAAAGGGAAGTGAAGCTGTGATTGGCTCAAGTTCGCAAGCTCTCCCAAAGGGGAAAAATCAATAATAATAATGTATATTTATTGTAATGGACTGTTGAAAAAGGAGAAAAATAAGGGAAGTCATATTTTGCTAGTCAGTGAGCATCATCAAATCCAAATCTACAAGACAAATAGCTCTACATAAATATACCAAACCTACAGTGATGCCCACAGACAGTCTCCGCCATCCAAAAACATAAAACCCATCAGAAAACTTGGTAAATGTGGTAACTATTACTAATAAAGGCATTAAGCACCCGAAGAAAGAACTATTTATTTTAATGATGCAAAACTAAAAAATTACGATGATGAATGCTGTGTTGGAGGAGAAAGCTTCAATCATTCAGGAATGTATTCAGTCCATTCAAATGTCAATAACCATCATAGAATCCTAATAGCAGGAAGAGATGTTAAAAATCTTTTTTAGACTTTCAAATGTTAAAGTCGTCATGAAAGCAGGTATTACGATGTTATGGCGCTGCTCTCAGGTTAGTAAAAATTCTTGACCTCCCCAAGCCATCTCTCATCTGTGGTAAATAGCTCCATTGGCCAAATCAACAGATTTGGCAGTCGAGGAAGTAGGCACTGCGATATTTCAGTGTGCGTACTTCCAGGAATAAGGTTGGCGTCACTTGTGAGTGAATCATGATTCTCATCACCACTCCAATAGTTGTATTAAGATAGTGAAAGCTGTGTTCAGATAGGAGATGGTAGGTCAGAATGGTTTTGAACTAAGAGGGGTGTTCAACAACCTATTCTTTTCATTGCTATCATGGATGTAATTATTAAGGAAATCAAAGCTGTAGACTCTGTGAATTTGAACACATTAGTCTTTGCAGATGATGTGGCCATTTGGGGAGACACACAGCAAGAGTTGCAGAGGAGGTTGAATCATTGGAGTGATATGTTTAACGAGTTCAAGTTAACTGTTAGTAAGCAGAAAACAGTGGGAATGAAAATGAGCAGAACACCCACCCAATATAATCTAAGACTTGATGGAGATTGAATGTGAGGAAAGATTTAGTTATCTTGGAAGCGTCATCTCGAATCATAGGAGTGGGACATTAGAAGTCCAAAATAGTGTGTTGAAGGGTTCTACTTTCTTCTACAAAGTGCAGAACATTGTATGTGATACAGCAATTCCCATAAGAGCCAAGCATAGCTTCTGCCAATTATGACATACGGCTCAGAGAGCTGTGTCTTATTGAAGAGAGACGTTAGCAAATCACTGACTTGTGAAATAAAATTTTTAAGATCTGCTATGCAAAAGAAAAGAATGAACAGAATCAGAAAAGACTGCAAGAAGGATATCATTATCATCGGCTTTAACTCGAATCCGAGTATAAATCATCTTCCTTCAGTCCAGTTTGTGGATGTGTTTACGGTGACTAAAGAGTTCAATCCTGGCATGGAACAAGTGTCCACACAAGTCACATAGAATTGCTGGAGGACGTGGTTGGGCTGCTCGAAGTTTCCTAGCTTGACGCTTGGCCTCTTCATGTGTGCGTCGATCCATTTCAAACGTCTTTACAGTATCCGAGATGGTACGGAACCAAGTTGAGCGGTCTTCAGCCAGCATGTCCCAGGTTTGTGAATCAAGACCTGTCAATTTCATGGTCTGCTTAAATTGGTCCTTGTAGCACCTCTTAGGACCACCATGAGGTCTGGTGCCATAGCATAACTCACCATATAGCATTTGACGAGGTAATCTCACATCATCCATACGATGGACATGACCAATCCATCTAAATTGGTGACCTGTTATGGATGATTCTATGCTGGTGATTTGAGCCTTTTCCAGAACAGCAATATTGGTAATGCGGTCTTCCCATTTAATCCTCAGGATTGATCGAAGATTTTGTAGGTGGAAACGCTCAAGCTTCCTAAGATCACGTCGGTAAAGGGTCCATGTTTCACAGCCATACAACAATGTAGAAATGACTACTGCTTTGTACACCATAAGCTTTGTACTCATGGACAGATCTTTATTCATGAAGACCCGGTGCGCTAATCGTCCATATGCAGCATGGGCTGCGCAAATTCTCTTATCCACATCCTGCTCACAGGTACAGCTCACAGAAATGGTACTGCCCAGGTACGAGAAGTGGTCTACCTGTTCTAATGGCAAATTTGAGATGGAGATATTGAACTGAGGAAGAGGAAGAGGTGTGTCTGGTGAAGGTTGTGCCAAGACTTTAGTCTTATTGACATTTATGGTAAGACCAAAGCGATCACATGCACTTTTGTAACAATTAACCGGCTCTTGCAGCTCTTCTGGTGTGAGAGTTGGCGATGCAGCATCATCTGCATACAACATGTTAGTAACCTGAGTTTTCCTCAAGGAGCGGAGACGAGTTAGGTTGAAAAGCCCTCCATCAAAATGATACTTGACCTCCACTCCTGGGATGTTTGTGGGTGAATCATAAAGCATTGCAGCCAAGTACAGCACGAAAAGCGTTGGAGCCAGTACACATCCTTGTTTCAGTCCATGGGTAATAGGAAATTCATCGGACATCTTATTCTGATGGCAAACCTGACCTGTCATGCCATCATGGAGAGCTTTGATTAGATCAACAAAACGCTGAGGGCAACCAAACCGCTTCCGCACCGCCCACATGGCTGGTCTTGGAACCAAATCAAATGCCTTTTCCAAGTCATAAAAGATTAAGAAGAGTGGATTCTGTTGTTCTCTACATTTTTCTTGTAGCTGTCTCACACAGAAAATCAAGTCAATTGTGCTTCTGGAAGCTCTAAATCTGCATTGTGACTCTGGGAGGATCTTCTCAGAGATAAACTTGAGGTGGTTAAGTAGAATTCTTGCAAGAATCTTCCCCACAATTGATAGCAGTGATATACCACGGTAGTTGCCACAAACACTGCGATCACCCTTTTTAAAGATAGTGACGATAGTGGCATTCTTTAGGTCTCCAGGTAACTTTCTTGATTCCCATATTCTGAGGATAAGGGTGAAAATCCTTGTTGTGAGCGAATGGTTTTGGCCATGTACAAAGGAAGCGAGAGACACAAATTCTCAGACAGTACTTGGATAGGATAGTACCTGGAAGAAGACCCGTTGGACATCCAAAAAGAAGGGGGTTGGATCAAATCAATAAGATCTTCTACAAAACAGGACGACATTACAAGATATACAAAGAGAAGGAGTTTATGACAATAGAATTAGATGGAGGCATCTTCACTGCAATCATACCCAGACAGCTTGAAGGATATCTGGATGATGATGACCACCACCAAACTAGTAAACAAAATTTCAGCAACCACAGACATTGGTACCACGATATTGCTGGTCATGCACGGAAATGAGGTCAGCATCACTTACGAGCCTACGGCAATCTCGACACTACAAAAACTAGTGAGTTTGCATGTATTCCACCGGCAATAGTTAGGACACCATTTTGGCGGTTGCGGGAGTCTGGTATTGCGATATTACTGTGTGTGCATGCACGGATATGGGGTCAGTGGTTCTCCACCGCAAACCATGCCTAAGACACCAATGACTTCATCAAAATTCCGATGGGAAGAGTTTGGTTCCAATCTTGACTCAAATAATGCCCTTACCCAATGTTTCATTTCCAATTTTTGAAAATAAATATGCTATAAGAAACAAAGTTCTTACGGTTCCGCCTAGTCAACACCTGTTTTATTAAAAATTTTATCATGACATAATCACTTGTCTTTTTATGAGTAGGTATATGTTTCGGTGTCTAACGATATTGACACCTTCATCAGCCTAAGTTATGGTAGCACTCAAAGACATTCACTATTTGTCCATAAAGAGTTCATTTTAAAGTATAACATGCAAATAATTAAAATAACACTTTAAAAGTTTGTAAACACAGTGTTATAATAAAAGTTCACTAAAAACATTAGAAAAGGCTTGGTGCACTATCTTGGTTTAGTATGTTCTGTTTCCGATGATAGCCCGAGAAATCACAACAAGAGGTAACCATTCATAACTGGACAAGAAAATCCCTACGTGAATATGAAAGGCATTAAAACCAAAGCTGTGGAAGGCAAATAAAGAATATATAAAAAGATGTGTGATGGACTTACGATGTAATTGCGGCAGCGAGTAATCACGCCGTGCTGAAGCATACGGAGACAGAGCATGACTGGTGTGGAATGGCTTGGGAGAAGCGGGAGAGGCTTCAGGTGTGAGGGAGGGGAAGTGTACTGGTAATGTTTGTAGTATGGGGAAGGGGGAGTTATGGGATAGAGGAGTGGCATAAGGGCGATTTAGAGGTCCTCAGTTATTTGATAAATTAAGGTGGTTTTTGTATTTAATTCTGTAATTAGTTAAGGACTCAAAGAGTACATTGTTATTTTCAAAGTTAATCTCATTGATATTGGTTAGGGGAAAAATCTATTTCGATTTCTTCCAATATGTTCATTGTGATACCTTTCTTAGCAAGATGCAGGATGCTCATATCTTTGTTGATGCCAGTGAATTCATGTTTACTGTCCTTCATGAGGTTAGCCATAGCGGAGAATTTATTGTATTTTAGAGCATTAAAATGTTCACCATATCTTGTAGCAAATGACCTACCAGTTTGTCCATAATAATTGGTTTCGCATTTGGTGCATTTTAACTTATATATGCCTGATTTATTGAACTTGTTCGTGTGGTTCAATTTGTTGGTGTTGAATAAAATATCACTATTTGTATTATATTTTTAGTAGGCCACGTTTCTTAAAAAATATTAGAAATGCTGTAAGACTTGTTGTTAAAATACGTGAAGACTGCGTATTTGGGTGGTTCTTTTTGTTCTGGCGTTTGGCGGGTGACCGGTTTGTTATTAATTTCATTAATGATGTTGTTAACAAATTGTGGTGTGAAACCGTTTATTTTGGCAACTTGCTTAATGATTTTTAGCTCTTCATTTAGACTTGCTTCGTCCAGAGGAAGGGAGAAGGTTCTGTTGATCATGCTCTGAAACGCGGCTTTCTTTTGACTACCCGGGTGGTTAGAGTCCTGCCTTATGGTTGTATGTGCTTGGGTTGACTTTCTGAAAATGTTATATATTAATCTGTTATTAATCCGACTGACTGTGATGTCAAGGAAGTTTATTTTATTGTTTACCGCTGATTCTGCCATAAATTGTATATTTTTATTCAGACTATTTAATTTATGCACCAGTCCTTCTATGTTCAGGATCATCTCATCTAATATTACAAATACATCGTCCACGTATCTTCCCCCCAAAAATATCCCGTCAATTTTGTCTTATGATTTCCTCATGCTCTAGATGATCTAAGTATATATTGGCTATTATGCCAGAGAGCGGGAAACCCATTGACAGCCCCTCTTTTTGCTTGAAGATTTTATTATTGAAGGTGAAAAAATTATTTATGAGTGTGAACTCAAGTAGTGTCATAAATTCCCTGATTTCTACTTTTGATAATGAGCTACTGTTAGACAGGTTTTGTTCAATGGCCTTGAGTGAAGGTTTAATAGGGATGTTTGTACCGGGTGAGTTAGCCGTAGTCGTTACGGCATGACTGTTGGCAGTCGCTCACATCCTGGAGGCGAGGAGGTTCGAATCCCCCCGCCGGCAACCTTGAAGATGGTCTTCTGTGGTTTCCCATCATCCTTCCAGGAAAATGCCGGGGTTGGTCCCTAACTATAAGCCACAGCCGCTACCTTCCAACTCCTTGTCCTTACATTTAAACTTTCCTCCCCAGACAACACTCCACACGCGACGGTACGTGTAGCTCACCCATTGGGTGTCCGCCTCGAAGCAGCTACAAAAACTGGCGAGTCGAACATGACCTCGGACAATCCCGGCGCTAAAATCCGTACGGGGAAAAAAAAAAAAATCTATGCTGTGCAAGGTGTGTTTGCTCACTAATTTAAGTTTCATCGCAGAAGTGGAGCGTATTCTTCAGGGATTTGTTAGCTTTGTAGGTGAAATGTTTTTCAAAATTTAGCGGTTCTGTAGAGAGGGCTGTTTCTCAAGTTGATTACGGGTCTTATGGGTGTTCCTTCTTTATGGATCTTGGGAAGGGCTTTCAAGGTGGGTAATCCCGGGTTCATAATGATTAGATTATTTGTTTGTTTATTGTTGAAAATAAACATGGAGTTTTTCAGGATGCTTTTCAATTTTCTTTGTAAGGACTGGGTGGGGTCTTTTTTTACTTCATCAAATTTTGAGTTTTTAAGGAATTCTTGGGTGTTATCGACGAATACCTCCCTATCCATCAGCACGACCGTGTTCCCTTTGTCCACTTTTGTAACAATTACATCGTTACTATTGATTGTTCTTTTTAATTTTTTAAGATTTAGGTTCGGTTCCTGGTCAGTATTGGTGCTGATTATTTTGTGGATTTCTTTATTTGCCGTGAATCTAACATCCTTTTGCTTATCAATTGGGAGCCTTCGTATGGCAGTTTCGGTTTCCGTTACTAAGTTTGTAAGTGTCCTATCATTAATTTCAACTTCCCAGTTATGTTTTGGTCCCTTGCCTAGTGTTTCGAGTTCTTCATTATCGAAATTGACACTTGATCCATTCTCGACTGGTGGAGAAAATTGTCCTTTGGAATGCGGTTGGTTGTCGAACTGTTCCTTAGTTTCCCTGACTTTTCTGGTTTTATTCTGTGTGAATTGTAAATTTCTGAATTTGTTATCCAATGATAATACTTTTTTGTTGATTTTCTTGAAAAGGATTTGATTCACTCTGAAAGAATATTCATCCCAGTCTTTTTTGCTGGATAGGTTTGCGGCTTCTAGATGCGTATGGTATAACTTATTATTAAGGTTGTTTTTCTTGATGTATAGGAGTTTAATTTCCCTTTGGAAGATCCTACTGTTGATTATTCTTTGCGTTCTAACTTCGTACTTGTTTAATGCGCCCTTTTTCAAGGTAAGCCTTGAAGTGTGATGGGGTTATATTGTGTTCTCTGCATTTCTTTAGAAAGCTGATGTCCTTGATGGTGCTGGCCAATTTGACTTAAAGGTCTTTATATTTGTAACACGCTCTCTTGGCGCAGTTAGCTTGGCTTGCTACGTATTCTTTTTGACTTTTTAAGTCACACATTTTTCCCATATTGACAGAATGTAATAAGAAACAACGTTTTTACGGTTCCGCCTAGTCAATAACTATTTTATTAAAAATTTTATCGTGACATAATCATTGTCTTTTTATGTGTAGGTACATGTTCCGGTGTCAAATTGGCCAGCACCATCAAGGTCATCAGCTTTCTAAAGAAATGCAGAGAACACAATATAACCCCATCACTAGGGACACTCAAATTTCGCGACTCGCGAAATTCGCGAATTTTTCAAAAATGTTAAATATGATAGGAGAAAGGCTTATAGGACATGTGTTACGAATTTAAATGTAATTTGGAACACTATCTATTCGCGAAATTTTGACATTTCGGCTCCATATACGAATTTTTAGGTTTACTCGCGAAATTTATCGCAACTAGAGAAATACCGTATTTCCTCGCATAATCGTCGCTACCGCGTAATCGTCGCACCCCAATTTTCAAACACTAAAATAGGTTTATAAAATGTCATCGCATAATCGTTGCATAGCGTATTCGTATTTGTGCGCCAGTCAGTTGCACATGCTGCCGCGACTTTATAACCTGGCGCGACTTTGTCAGAAGAAAAATATGTCGTCTCTATGCTTGCGGGCTATGAACTATGACGCGAACGGCAAGCTTCGTCACTTAGCACATTCCGCGAGCGTATAATCTGGCGTGATCTTGTCAGGAGAAAGTAATCTCGTCTATTTGCCTGCGGGCTATGAACTGTGACGCGAGCGGCCAGCGCACATTCCGCGAGCTTATATGCCTAATCTGTCGTGATCTTGTCAGCAGAAAGTAATCTTGTCTTTATGCCTGCTGGCTATGAACTGTGACGCGAACGGCCAGCGCATATTCCGCGAGCTTATACGCCTAATCTGGCGTGATCTTGTCAGCAGAAAGGAATCTCGTCTTTATGCTTGCGGGCTATGAACCGCGACGCGAACGGAAAGCGCACATTCAAAGAGCTTATAGGCCTAATCTGGCGTGATCTTGTCAGCAGAGAGTAATATCGTCTTTATGCCTGCTGGCTATGAACTGCGACGCGAACGGCCAGCGCACATTCCGCGAGCTTATCGGCCTAATCTGGCGTGTTCTTGTCAGCAGAAAGGAATCTCGTCTTTATGCTTGCGGGCTATGAACCGCGACGCGAACGGCCAGCGCACATTCCGCGAGCTTATAGGCCTAATCTGGCGTGATCTTGTCAGCAGAAAGGAATCTCGTCTTTATGCCTTGGGGCTATGAACTGTGACGCGAACGGCCAGCGCACAATCCGCGAACTTATAGGCCTAATCTGGCGTGATCTTGTCAGCAGAAAGTAATCTCGTCTTTATGCCTGCTGGCTATGAACTGTGACGCGAACGGCCAGCGCACATTCCGCGAGCTTATCGGCCTAATCTGGCGTGATCTTGTCAGCAGAAAGAATCTCGTCTTTATGCTTGCGGGCTATGAACCGCGACGCGAACGGCCAGCGCACATTCCGCGAGCTTATAGGCCTAATCTGGCGTGATCTTGTCAGCGGAAAGTAATCTCGTCTTTATGCCTGCGGGCTATGAACCGCGACGCGAACGGAAAGCGCACATTCCACGAGCTTATAGGCCTAATCTGGCGTGATCTTGTCAGCAGAAAGTATTCTCGTCTTTATGCCTTGGGGCTATGAACTGTGACGCGAACGGCCAGCGCACAATCCGCGAATTTATAGGCCTAATCTGGCGTGATCTTGTTAGGAGAAAGTGTTCTCGTATTTATGCCTGCGGGCTATGAATCGCGACGCGAACGGACAGCGCACATTCCACGAGCTTATAGGCCTAATCTGGCGTGATCTTGTCAGCAGAAAGTAATCTTGTCTTTATGCCTGCGGGCTATGAACTGTTACATGAGCGGCCAGCGCACTTTCCGCGAGTTTATAGGCCTAATCTGGCGTGATCTTGTCAGCAGAAAGTAATCTCGTCTTTATGCCTGCGGGCTATGAACTGTGACGCGAGCGGCCAGTTTCGTAATTTAGCATATTCCGCGAGCTTATAGGCCTAATCTGGCGTGATCTTGTCAGCAGAATCTAATCTCGTCTTTATGTCTGCGGGCTATGACACGGGACGCGAACGGACAGCGCACATTCCGCGAGCTTATAGGCCTTATCTGGCGTGATCTTGTTGCTCGGACTGGAGACAAATTCCAAACCAATTGCTGCAGAAGTGTATCCCAAACTTCAGAATTTGAAGAAGCATTTACAAGTGGTTGCTGCAGGAATGTTCAGCAACAAAGTCCAGGAAGAGCTGGATGCCCTGAAAGGTAATCTTAGGGGCAGAGCAATGGAGGAAATGAAGATGTCAGGCTATATGCATACGAAGTTGGACTACCTGATGTTGGGGGACCCAGCCCGTACATTTTTGGAGCCAGTGTCTGAGCTCTTCTACGGGCAGAATATCTTGTCGCAGTCTACAGCAAGAGACAAACTGTAGGCCCTATTCAGCAAAATACCGTCACTGAAGGGTATTCCCGTTGATGAAGGAGTGCTCGCATATAGGGATCTTCAGGATATTCTGAAGAAGAATGCAGAAATAGTGGTGGAAGATGCCCTTCAGGCAATGCGTGGTGATCATCAACCCTTTGTTGATGGTGCATTAAGGGCACTGTGGGTTCCAGTGTCAAATATAAATTGTGAAAGATTCTTTTCAAACTTTTCTTGTGTGTTGACAGATTTCAGAACTAATCTAACAATGACAAATTTGGAATTGCTGTCATCCTACATTATGAATGTAAAGCATGAAAGGAAGCAGGGAGGTAAAGTTTGTAAATATCTTTTTTGTCTTTAATGTTTGCGATTTCAGTCTTTTGTACCGATAATTTTCAAGTTACAATATAAATATTTGAAAGTACTGACTGCCTTTCTATTTCCCTAAGATCCGTATTATCTAAGAATTTGGCTTTTCTACCCTAGAATTTTTGTTTCCTACTCAAGAATTTTAATTACCTACCCAAGAATTTTCCCTCGTTACTCAATAATTTTTTCTCTTTTTACTCAAGAATTCAGCACCATTTCATTCAAGAAATTAGAGTGTCCCTACCCATCACACTTCAAGGCTTACCAGAAAAAGGGCGCATTAAACAAGTACGAAGTTAGAACGCAAAGAATAATCAACAGTAGGATCTTCCAAGGGAAATTATAAATTCCTATACTTCAAAAAAAAAAAACTTAATAACAAGTTATACCAGTGTTTAAGAAGGTGGACAAGAAGGTGTGTGATAACTATAGAGGGATCACCCTCATATCACAGATAGTAAAAATACTGGAAAGGATATTAGAAAGAAGAATGAGAAGAAAGGTGGAGGGAGAGTTGCAAGAGGAACAGTATGGCTTCAGGAGTGGAAGATCCACAGTGGACCCAATCTTTAGCTTGAGGCAGGTGATGGAAAAGGACTGGGAATATGGAGAGGATTTGATCATGACTTTCATAGATCTAGAAAAGGCATATGATAGTGTCCCCAGAGAGAAGGTATGGGAAACCATGGTTAAGAAGAGACTGGGAAGAGAATTGTTGGAAATGGTGCAAGCAATGTACAACAACTGTGTTAGCAGGGTACTGACCCCAATTGGAAAGACAGATTGGTTTAAGAACAAGACTGGACTAAGACAGGGGAGTGTGCTGTTACCTCTCTTGTTCATAATGGTGATGGATGAAATTGTAAAGGAAACAAAGGAAGCATATGGACATAAAGAAATGAAGTTACTGTTATTTGCAGATGATATTGTGGTCTGGGGAAGGAACACCGAAGAAGTGCAAAAACAACTAGATGCACTGAACGAAAATATTCAGAAGTACGGCCTGAAAATCAGTATAGAGAAAAGCAAGACCATGGTGATGACAAGAGGGGAAAGACAAGGAAAGGGCACTGTGAAAATTGGAAGTCAGAGTTTGGAAATTGTGGACACGTTCAAATACCTAGGAAGTGAATTGATGCAAACTGGTAGGTTGGACATGGAGATTGGCAGGAGGGTACAGCAGAGCAATGCATTCTATCAAAGTGTAAGAAAACTTGTTTGGGATAAGGAAGTACCAAGGAAAAGCAAGGAGGTAATGTATAAAGTGTACTATGTTCCCATATTAACTTATGCAGCTGAGACTTGGACCCTGACAAGCAGGCAAGAGAGTAGAATCCAAGCCAGTGAAATGAAATTCCTAAGAAGTATGATAGGAAAGACAAGGAAAGACAGAGTGAGGAATGAAGATGTTAGGAAGGAAGTTGGGATGGGAAAACTAAATGAGAGAATCGAGAAGAATAAACTCAGGTGGTTTGGACATGTAAAGAGGATGGAGGAAAATAGAATACCAAGACAGATGCTGGAGGCAAAGTGCAAGGGTAAGAGAGCAAGAGGAAGACCTAGAACAAGGTGGATTGATTCAGTGAAGAACAGCGTAAGAAAAGGAAATCTGGACTGGGACAAGATCGTGGAAGAAGAATGGTGGAAGGAAAGAGGAAAGTGGAGAAGTGCCATAAATACCCCGACCCGGCAGGAGCTGGATAAGGGGAAATGATGATGATGATGATACGTATCTAGAAGCCGCAAACCTATCCAGCAAAAAAGACTGGGATAAATATTCTTTCACAGTGAATCAAATCCATTTCAAGAAAATCAACAAGTATTATCATTGGATAACAAATTCAGAAATTTACAATTCACACAGAATAAAACCAGAAAAGTCAGGGAAACTAAGGAACAGTTCGACAACCAACAGCATTCCAAAGAACAATTTTCTCCACCAGTCGAGAATGTATCAAGTGTCAATTTCGATAATGAAGAACTCAAAACACTAGGCAAGGGACCAAAACATAACTGGGAAGTTGAAATTAATGATAGGACACTTACAAACTTAGTAGCGGAAACAGAAACTGCCATACGAAGGCTCCCAATTGATAAGCAAAAGGATGTTAGATTCACGGCAAAGAAAGAAATCCACAAAATAATCAGCACCAATACTGACCAGGAACCGAACCTAAATCTTAAAAAATTAAAAAGAATAATCAATAGTAACGATGTAATTGTTACAAAAGCGGACAAAGGGAACACGGTCGTGCTGATGGATAAGGAGGTATACGTTAATAACACCCAAGAATTCCTTAAAAACTCAAAATTTGATGAAGTCAAAAAAGATCCCACCCAGTCCTTACAAAGAAAATTGAAAAGCATCCTGAAAAACTCCATGTTTATTTTCAACGATAAACAAACAAATAATCTAATCATTATGAACCCGGGATTACCCACCTTGAAAGCCCTCCCCAAGATCCATAAAGAAGGTACACCCATAAGACCCGTAATCAACTTTAGAAACAGCCCTCTCTACAGAACCGCTAAATTTTGAAAAACATTTCACCTACAAAGATAACAAATCCCTGAAGAATACGCTCCACTTCTGCGATGAAACTTAAATTAGTGAGCAAACACTCCTTGCACAGCGTAGATGTGAAGGACATGTATACAAACATCCCTATTAAACCGCACTCAGGGCCATTGAACAAAACCTGTCTAACAGTAGCTCGTTATCAAAAGTAGAAATCAGCGAATTTATGACACTACTTGAGTTCACACTCATAAATAATTTTTTCATCTTCAATAATAAAATCTTCAAGCAAAAAGAGGGGCTGTCAATGGGTTTCCCGCTCTCTGGCATAATAGCCAATATATACTTAGATCATCTAGAGCATGAGGAAATCATAAGACAAAATTGACAGGGATATTTTTGGGGGGAAGATACGTGGACGATGTATTTGTAATATTAGATGAGATGATCCTGAACATAGAAGGACTGGTGCATAAATTAAATAGTCTGAATAAAAATATACAATTTATGGCAGAATCAGCGGTAAACAATAAAATAAACTTCCTTGACATCACAGTCAGTCGGATTAATAACAGATTAATATATAACATTTTCAGAAAGTCAACCCAAGCACATACAACCATAAGGCAGGACTCTAACCACCCGGGTAGTCAAAAGAAAGCCGCGTTTCAGAGCATGATCAACAGAACCTTCTCCCTTCCTCTGCACGAAGCAAGTCTAAATGAAGAGCTAAAAATCATTAAGCAAGTTGCCAAAATAAACGGTTTCACACCACAATTTGTTAACATCATTAATGAAATTAATAACAAACCGGTCACCCGCCAAACGCCAGAACAAAAAGAACCACCCAAATACGCAGTCTTCACGTATTTTAACAACAAGTCTTACAGCATTTCTAATATTTTTTAAGAAACGCGGTCTAAAAATAGCCTACAAAACATCTAATACAAATAATGATACAGTATTTTATTCAACACCAACAAATTGAACCACACGAACAAGTTCAATAAATCAGGCATATATAAATTAAAGTGCACCAAATGCGAAACCAATTACAGTAGAACCTCGATGCATCGTTTTTTAAGGGGGAGGGGGAAAATGACGATGGATGCGGGAAGATGATAAATGCGGGTAACATAATTTTTTTTGTAAAAAAAAAAAATGTTTTTTCCTGGTCCCTGCAAAATCCCTATACTTTCCATGTTAATTTATTTCCGATATACGTTTTTCACGCTTATACGATCATATTTTAAGTCCCTTGCAATATAAAGCGTCATTTATACGTTGCGTGTTCTGAGAAAGTATGTATGGTTGAATGCAAACTTTTGGTACAGCCTGTACTTCCGCTCCGAATGATGCACCGCGTGCTATTATTTGTGTTACGATGGCCTTGAACGACACTCGCTTGTCAGTGTCGCAACAAGGAAGAACAGCTTGTGTAATAAGCGAGTGCTATTTATGTTAGCCAAAGAGTTGTTGACCTCTCAAAATAACAGGAAGCAGCCATAGAACACAGACAGCATCTGAAGCTTATGTTAAGATGAGCGAAAGAAAGCGGAAGTGTTTTGCAATCACCGATATATTAAACATTTTATTATTTCCGCTTTTATAATTTTTATTCGTGTTTTTTTAATTGTCCCAATATTTAAGAAAGGAAGCAGAAAGGAGTGCAGAAATTACAGGGGAGTCACACTCATACCTCACTGTGCCAAGATATATGAAAAGATATTAGAAAGTAGAATACGAGCCAAAGTGGAGAGAAAATTGAGAGAGGAGCAGTATGGATTCAGACCTGGGAGATCAACAGTGGATCTCATATTTTCAGTGAGACAGCTCCAGGAACACCACTACGAATTTGGAGAGGATCTGCTGATGGCCTTCCTGGACATCGAAAAGGCCTATGATAGTGTGTGTAGGGAGAAGGTTTGGAAAGCAATGGAAAACATGGGAGTGGAAAAAGAGACTGTAGGCAGAGTGAAGGAGATGTATTGTGGAAGTGTGAGTTGTGTGAAAGTTGGAGGGGAAAGAACAGACTGATTCAGACAAATGAGTGGCCTGAAACAAGGTAGTGCGCTGTCACCCCTTCTCTTTATTGTGGTTATGGACGAGGTAATGACACGGATAGCAGGAAAGATAGGAGAAGATAAGATGAAAGCAATGGTGTTTGCAGATGATCTCATGGTCTGGGGAAACAGGGAGGAGGAAATTCAGGAGCAACTGAAGGCTTGGGAAGAAACAGTGGGAGAGTACGGATGGAAGTTCAACATCAGTAAATGTGAGATCCTGTTAACGACCAGGAAAAAGGACAGACCAATGAGTGGGATAACACTTGGAGGTGGACAGCTGAAGAAGGTGGAAAGTCTCAAGTACTTGGGAAGTATAGTGGAGGAAAATGGGAGGAATGACAAAGAGATTACGGAACGTGGCAGACAGGCAGAAGCATTTCTGAGAAGCATTAGGAGCTTAGTGTGGAATAAAGATGTCCCACAAAAAAGCAAGGAAGTGTTATACAGAAGCTACTATATCCCGATACGGACCTATGCTTCAGAAACGTGGACAATGAAGAAAAGAGACATAAGCAGAATACAGGCAGGTGAAATGAAGTTCCTGCGAAGTAGGATCGGAGTAACAAGAAGAGACAGGGTGAGGAATGAAAAGGTCAGGGAAATGGTGAAAGAGGAGCCCTTGCAAGGTAGGATTGAGACATCAAGACTGAGGTGGTATGGACACTTAAAGAGAATGGATGAGAAGAAGATTCCCAAGAGGATACATGAGATGCAGATACAGAAGAAACGACCAAGGGGAAGACCAAGAGATAGATGGCTGAAAGGAGTGGAGGAATGTGTCAAGAAGAGAGGCGAGGACTGGACCAGAGTGACAGCGGAGAGGTGGTGGGAAGAAAGAACTAAGTGGCGAGGCTTATGTTCCAAACAGACCCAGCCTGGGGCTGGAAACTGTACAAGATGATGATGATGATTCGTGTTTTTTTAGGACTTCTCGTCAACCCATTAAAAATACGTGATTGATTCTGTGTTATAATAAACTTGCGTGTTCAGACAAATGAAAATCCATAAATTAATTTAGGCCTACACTACGGTATTTTATTAATGACGATGACGAAGAGCCCCAGCTTAATACAGTGGATTTTAATGATACTGTCAATGCTCTAAGGACTATCAAACATTTTGTGACGCGCCTCAATGTTTCTGAGGAAATAATGGCCGAATTATATCGGTTTGAAAATACTTTTCACGCCGTGGCCGCGGCCAAGTGACTCGTAAAGTGACTCAATTTTCTTTGTTTTGTTGTATCTGGGTGCATTTCTCTTGTAGTTGTTTTGTTACATATTGCCGATTATAGTTAAACAATCGTAATATTATTTCTTGTTTTTCACTTCTTAACAGGGACCCTCGCTAGCCCACCCGCGTTGCGAGCCTGTCTCCCGCCGGCACTTTGCCGTAATGCGTAGCTCGCGCGGCACTCAGTCATTGAGTAGCCTATAGTTCACAGCTGGTGCTGAAAATGTTCGCCATTCACTGCTAACACATCCCTGGCACCTCTTTATGAAATTGTAATTTACGTTCTGAACTTCCTCAGCACCGATTGACTGCATTTCAGCTGTAATACACTGCAGTCCAGCCTACTTGAACCTTGCTCAAGCCTAGGAACTCCTAATCGTTCGTATCTCGTACATTCTCGCGTAACAGATTGCCGCTATTCTATGCCGCTTCAAATTCAAAAGAACGTTTGCATATATTTTCTCATAAACGATCAATGCGGGAAAATTGTGGCCAAGGACTGGTGATTTTTGGACGATCCATGCCAAAAAACGATACTTTGAGGAACGATAGATGCGGGGAAATTTAACATTAGTTTATCTGGAAAAATTTCGGGACTAAATAAATTGAACGATACATACGGGAAAACGACAGTTCCGGGAACAATGCATCGAGGTTCTACTGTATTATGGACAAACTGGTAGGTCATTTGCTACAAGATATGGTGAACATTTTAATGCTCTAAAATACAATAAATTCTCAGCTATGGCCAATCCATGAAGGACAAAAAACTTGAATTCACTGACATCAACAAAGATATGAGCATCCTGCATCTTGCTAATAAAGGTATCACAATGAACATATTGGGAGAAATCGAAATAGATTTTTCCCCTAACCAATATCAATGAGATTAACTTTGAAAATAACAATGTACTCTTTGAGACCTTAACTAATTACAGAATTAAATACAAATACCACCTTAATTTATCAAATAACCGAGGACCTCTAAATCCCCCTTATTCCACTCCTCTACCACATAACCCCCCCACCCCCGTCCTACAAACATTACCAGTACACTTCCCCTCCCTCACACCTGAAGCCTCGCCCGCTTCTCCCAAGCCATTCCACACCAGTCCTGCACTGTCTCCGTATGCTTCAGCACGGCCTGATTACTCACTGCCGCAATTACACCATAAGTCCATCACGCATCTTTTAATTTATTTTTTATTTGCCTTCCACATCTTCGGCTTTAATGTCTTTCATATTCACATAGGGATTTTCTTGTCCAGTTATGAGTGGTTACCTCTTGCTGGAATTTCTGGGGCTATCATCGGAAACTGAACATACTAAACCAAGATAGTGCACCAAGCCTTTTCTAATGTTTTTAGTGAACTTTTATTATTACAGTGTTTTTACAAACTTTTAAAGTGTTATTTTAATGATCTGCATGTTAGGCCTATATTTTAAAATGAACTTTTTATGGACATATGCTACCATAACTTAGGCTGATAAGGTGTCAATATCGTTAAGACACCGAAACATGTACCTACACATAAAAAAAGTGATTATGTCACGATAAAATTTTTAATAAAATAGGTACCGGCATTGACTAGGCGGAACCATGTTTCTTATTGCATTCTGTCATTACGGGAAAAATGTGCGACTTTAAAAGTCAAAAAGAATAAATATGCTGTTAGTATTTGCATATATAGTACAGTAGAACCTCGATGCATCGTTCCCGGAACTGTCGTTTTCCCGTATGTACCGTTCAATTTATTTAGTCCCGAAATTTTTCCATATAAACTAATGTTAAATTTCCCCGCATCTATCGTTCCTCGAACTATCGTTTTTTGGCATGGATCGTCAAAAAATCACCAGTCCTTGGCCACAATTTCCCGCATTGATCGTTTATGAGAAAAAATATGTAAACGTTCTTTTGAATTTGAAGCGGCATAGAATAGCGGCAATCTGTTACGCTAGAATGTACGAGGTACGAACGATTAGAAGTTCCTAGGCTTGAGCAAGGTTCAATAAGGCTGGACTGCAGTGTATTACAGCTATTATGCAGTCAATCGGTGCTGAGGAACTTCAGAACGTAAATTACAATTTCATAAAGAGGTGCCAGGGATGTGTAGCAGTGAATGGTGAACATTTTCAGCACCAGCGGTAAACTATAGGGCCGCGCGAGCTACGCATTACGGCAAAGTACCGGCGGGAGACAGGCTCGCAACACGGGCGGGCGGGCTAGCGAGGGTCCCCGTTAAGAAGTGAAAAACAAGAAATAATAATACGATTGTTTAACTATAATCGGCAATATGTAACAAAACAACTACAAGAGAAATGCACAGAGATACAACAAAACAAAGAAAATTGAGTCACTTTACTAAGTAGTCTGTTATCTTGACTTGTTTTTTGTTGGCCGCGGCCACGGCGTGAACAGTATTTTCAAACCGATATAATTTGGCCATTATTTCCTCAGAAACGTTCAGGTGCGTCACAAAATGTTTGATAGTCTTTAGAGCATTGACAGTATCATTAAAATCCACTGTATTATGCTGGGGCTTTTCGTCATCGTCATTAATAAAATACCGTAGTGTAGGCCTAATTTAATTTATGGATTTTCATTTGTCTGAAGACGCAAGATTATTATAACACAGAATCAATCGCGTATTTTTAATGGTTTGACAGGAAGTCCTAAAAAAAAAAACACGAACAAAAATTATAAAAGCAGAAATAATAAAATGTTTAATATATCGGTGATTGCAAAACACTTCCGCTTTCTTCCGCTCATCTTAACATAAGAAGCTTCAGATGCTGTCTGTGTTCTATGGCTGCTTCCTGTTATTTTGAGAGGTCAACAACACCTTGGCTAAAAAATAGCGCTCGCTTATTACGTAAGCTGTTCTTCCTTGTTGCGACACTGACAAGCGAGTGTCGCCGTGACCACCGGTGTCGCTCAAGGCCAACGTAACACAAATAATAGCACGCGGTGCATCCTTTCGAGCGGAAGTACAGGCTGTACCAAAAGTTTGCATTCAACCATACGTACTTTCTCAGAACACGCGACGCTTTATATTGCAAGGGATTTAAAATATGATCGTATAAGCGTGAAAAACGTATATCGGAAATAAATTAACATGGAAAGTATAGGGATTTTGCAGGGACCAGGAAAAACATTTTTTTACTAATTTTTCTTTATGTTACCCGCATTTATCATTTCCCGCATCCATAGTCATTTTCCCCCTCCCCCTTGAAAAACAATGCATCGAGGTTCTACTGTATTTGGTTGTGTACAAGCCCTTTCAGAAAAGCATCAAGGGTACACAGAAAATGGAAATACTCACTGTGGTTCCACGATGGGTTCAGCTAGAATCTCCTCAAGGCTTGGAGCAGTATCTTCTAAATGAATGTCATGTTCTTCAACATCAATCTCATTTTTGATTTCCACTTCGTCCTGCAACAGTAATGACAATTGATTTATTTATGTCAGCTTGCTAGCGACAATGCACAGTCCATTGTTTCGCACCCTAATTTTAAGACATAACTGCCTCTCATACAACACAACTAGATAAAGAGAAAACACTGCAATAACATCGCCTAAAAATAGTTTGTTTATGTGTTCAGTACTAAATATTCTTTTACCGCAACTTAGCTTGCCTATCGACGCGAACTGCGTAAATTGTCGCGATACAGTGACTGCTTTGTGTCATCATGACATATTGTTTCTGTGTCAACTGAAATGTGGTCGACCACCCATACATCTTTCAAACTTGAAGGATAATCATGAGAAATTCCAACTCACTTATTACACGGTGAGTGTTGGTATATTCATCTGATTACTTTGCATTAACTGTAAAATGCTTTTGTCTTCTTTTTCATGGGTATTGAATACTGGTGATACACCTTCAGTGGTAATAAATTATTTTACTTACTTATTTGAATGTACTGGGGTTAATGCAAGATCAATCGATAGAAAATATTTTACCCATGGGCTAATCGTGCGGATTGAATGCCCACAGTGTAGCCCTGGGTATAACTTGCATCAGCTGATCAAATACTCGTCAATGCAGCTCACTGTTCCAAGCTCCCACCATATCCTTCACGTTCTTCCTTTAGAAACAAACACGATCTATCACCCAGACAGTACAATCTCACCAGCAGCTTCCAGACTAACAAGCTGCAGCACACATCACCCAATCAGATATTCAAACTACAGATCATCAATTTACTTCGAATGCAACACAACTAGAAGAAAACGACTCACCTTTGGACCCAAAGGCAATTCCTGTAAGACATGAATGCATAAAGCTTCCAAATCTACGAATACAACTTTTCTTTCATAATAATAGGACAATAGAATTTACGTGAAGTTTCCACTCAATATTTAAGAAGACCACAACAACGAAGGAACGCAACGCACTCTACAAGTACAGATGTAGCCAAATAACTGTGTTGTGTGGCTAGTGTATACTCTCTGTCTCGCGCGGCACAGATAATTGGCTAAATCTCTACAAGGAAAAAACGAAGGTCCAATCATCAGCATAAACGGAACAATTAACCCAATAGTATAAACAGACAATACATATTTTCCAAATTAGGCTTCTCCTACCACTCTAATAATGTAATATTCACGCATAAAAGAACGTTTTAACTCAACAAGTGTTCAATTTTAATTTTAAGAAAATATTTTCAGTTTCCTATCAATTTTTTAATGAATCAATATCCATAAAACAGAATAACAGTTTTAATTATTCATTTAGCAATTTTATAATCACAAGGGATTCCTTCATATCAAATAGGCTTGAAAGACGTTCATGAAAATATAACGTCCAAACAAGGGCATCATTTTAGAAAGCATATACATCTAGTTTTTGGGAAAATTTCAAAAGGTTTTTATATTTTTTAAGTGAATGTATCTTGTTGATATACAGTGCTCAAAAAATATTTTGCATATTGCGATTTGGTGTCTTATTTATCTTTCTAGGTGCATGTAATCACATTATACACAATATAGGGTATATACAAAGAAAAACAGTACACAATCTGCTGTACAAAAGATGATGATGATAATTGTTGTTTTAAGGGGCCTGACATATAGGTAGGGATAGGAATTTTTCGGTGATTTCAGAGTGAAGAAAGCGGTATTTTAAAGTGGCAAATTCGGTGTTTTCAAGTGCACTTTTCGGTACTTTCAAAACGTTAAATTTTAGGCGGTATTTTTTAAATATCATGGATAACATAACGCATTTCAGTCATCCTTCAAAGTATACTTCAGTGAAGAGATCCAAATTCTCTTGTGACAAACGGTAATACGTATCACTTAACGTCCTAGTGTAAGCTGAAAAATCAAAGTTTCACAGTTAGCGTTTGAACAGGGTATCAAAATGGTTTTCAGCAAAGATTCTGAGAACTTCGGAAATACAAATGTCATTCCTAGCAAAACTCAAACAATGTCTGTCTTGGTTGATTAAAGTTTGCAGTTCGTTGTATCCTCTTATGACCTCACTTTCCTCTTATGACCTCACTTTCTTCCAGTGTTCCTTCTTTGCAAGCTCCTCATTGATGTTCATTGGCACTATTTCTGCTGGATCAAACACACACATTTGTAAATCTTGTTGCCAGGGTCAACGGATCTCAGGCTGATTAATATTCTAAGAGCATGGGACCCAGCGTTTACTAAAACTGGATGTATTTTCTCTCCTTTTAACTCATTTCCACAACCCTCCAACAGCTCCTTAATGTTTGTACCATAATTTCCAGAAACAGCAAGTTCAAGGGCTTGCTGAATTCTCCGTAGATGTCCATCTAGAAGGTGAACAGTCTGATAAGACTGGCCTTCTAATAAAGGGGTGAGTTCAGTGATGTCTGTGCCAAATTCTTTGAATCTCAAGTATTTCGTCATGTGAAACATTGTTCAGGAAATCAACACCACAGTTATCAGTCCCTACTACTTCATAAATTGCACGATATCTTTCAAGTACTCTTGACAGGTACACTACAGAATGAAACCAAGAAGACCCCCTGGTTAAGACTGGTTCAGGAAACAGTTGCACATTTTGATATGGATACTTGCCATCTAGATATTCATGTCTAAAAGGCGCACATAACGCCACGCGTCGAGTAGTTACTAGGATGAAGGGGCAGGTGACCTTGCTGTTCTGGCCCTTAAAACCTCAATAACTTAGTAACTTACTAGGATGACCGCCCTGATTGATAAAGATCGCTGTATGCAGAAAGCGAGGTCCGCTATCTACCGTTAAGTTTCCGATCATTCCATATTTGTTGGATGCTCTCCATGCAGTAAAGTCATGAGAGAAAATTACCGCTACTACACTCGCACAAAAACAAGCCTTTGTCGTCTTCTGTGACGACTATATTTCAAACGGGCAAGGTGGTCTCACTACGATGACATTAGGGCAAAACCTGGATGAATATCAAGATGCAGAAGAAAGTGACATTCAGTAAGATAAGTTAGACTTCGATAAAGACGATCATGGTTTCAGACATGAAAGCGATGAGGATATTGAACGGAATTTGACTGTCGGTGAGGTAAACTGAGATCCAGTACATGTCGAGTGAAGGAGTGATGCAACGGAAATCCCGAAAGTTCCCACAGTCAAGCTAGTGTGTCTATAGTCACACTTATCTCTTATATAGAAAAACGAGATAAATTTTCGTTCTCATATATTGTTTTCTTCAGAATTGTACAATCTAAAACTAGAAAAAATAAACTATCTAAGAAACAAAAAGTGATTACAGTCATTTCTCTTAGTTTTTAATATTGCTGTAGGCCTAATCTTCGTATTGTGTCTTACAATACTATGTTATAATAGTACATTATGCAACGAGCCTATAATGGCAATAATTAAGACACGAGTAAGTTTATAAAACGAGCGTATGCGAGTCTTAAAATTTCCATACGAGTGTCTTAATTACCATTATAGGCGAGTTGCATACGACTTTATGTTCGACGATAATTATTATAACTATTTCATGTTCGAACATAAATATTCATAAATATCTGTAGGGAATTCACCAGTTTTATGTACTGAACAGAGCGCATGAGACGCAGAGAATGCCTTGTATTTGACCATGGCCTCCTCGATTACCCTACTATGACACTAGGCCAGGCAGTGACATTTAAATTAGAAGGCCGTGGAACTCAGTGCATCTAATTATCTAATTGGTCAAACAACTGTTTCTTGAGCTCTGATTGGTGGGAGGAACTGTTTCATAATGCAAAATAGTGTTATAATGAGCCTCGTTATAGTACCGTTTTCTGACATATAATAGTCAGGGTCGAACATAAAGTATTATAATTATTTTTTTCTGCGTGTTCTTAAAATACATTTCAATATTTTAACCAATAGTTTTCTTTTTGCCTGGCTTAAAACATTATTGCAGATAATTCGCGGCTTTCAAAAAATCGCGGAAATTTGTGCATTAATTGCCGCGAATTATCGGAAGAGCAATCGGCTTCGGTGGCGTAGTCGCTAGCATGCTGAACTGCTATGCCCAAGATAGCGGGTTCAAACCCGGCCGAAGTCGTCAGATTTTTTAAGAGCATTAAAAATCCTTCAGTATGCCTTCCTTCGGAGGGGAAGTAAAGCCGGCGGTCCCATGTCATAGATTTATGGCATGATAAAGATCCTTTCACAGACTAAACTTGTGTAAAGCAAAATTTGTTAGGTTAGATTTCGTCAGAACGCTCTATCAAAGTTCCAACGTTCGCCACTAGGTATCATTGATGTCTGGTGGCGAAAGTTGGAACTACATGAAATTGAACGGAACTGGTAGCTCACCCTTTAGGGTGTCCGCTGGAAGCAGCTACAGACTCAGGCGAGCCGAACATGTCCTCGGACACTCCCGGCAATAAAAGCCATACGATAAATAAATAGGAAGAGCACTATAAAGGAAAAAAACGAAGAAAGCTAAAATTCGCGTTTTCATGCGAAATTCGCGAAAATTCGCGTTTTATGCTAAATTCGCGAAAATTCGCGAGCTCAAAAACATTTATTTTTGCCATTTTTAGGGTTATTATAACACATTATCACCTGTGTATGACTTCTTTTAAAAAATCGCGAAATTCGCGATCGCGAATTTTTCCTATCCCTACATATAGGTTATCGGTCCCTAATGGTCTGGGTGATAGCGAAAATGACAATGAAATGGAAACCATAACGAAAACCAAGGTAGATATAAAATACTTACAAAAATGGAACTTAGATTGAAAAGCCCCACAAAATGTAGAGTGGATATACTTACAAAAGGTAATTTAGATGGAAAATACTCACAAAATTAGATTGAAAAATACACATAAAATGTAGTTGAGGTTCAAAATAGTTTCAAAATGCAATTGAAAATACACAATGCTGCAAGTTAGATTGAAAATGCCCTACCAGATTCAAAATACAGTACTCACACAATTCAATTGAAATTCAAAATCTCACAAAATGTAATTTAGATTCAAAATACTCACAATATGTCAGCCTCTGCTCCAAAATATTTACAAAATGCAATTTAGATTGAAAATATTGACAAAATGGAGTTTAGATCAAAAATACTTACAAAATGCAATGTAGATTGAAAACACTCACAAAATGCAATTTGGGGGGAATACAAACTTAAAGAATGTAATTTAGATACACGGGGAACCAATTTACAAAACAGTGCGGGTATCTTAAAAGAGAAAAATAAAATATAACGAAAAGAAAAAGAAGGCTGATCCCTCGAAGAATGAGGGATCAGGAAGAGGCGGGAAAGGAAGAGATTCCCTAGGCCACGGATACCCTAATACCGTCGGGATCGGAAGAGAACAAGAGTTGACCAAGAGTGGTCGACAGGAAAGAAGACGGAGAGGAGCCTGGCACAAGTAAGTAGAAGTAATGCTGGACTCAGCTGGGATCCCGTGGTCGCCAACCCACGTTCCACAAGTTATGAGCCCCAGGGGGGGCTGTGCAAAAGAAACAGAAATATAACAGAAGTGATAATGTGGGACTTGGTACACACATATTTTTCAATGTTGGGGCATATAAATACCGTGTATGGCCACCACGAGCCCTAAGGCATGCTTGCAGACAACGAGAAATACTGAGAACCAACGAATCCAACCTGGTTTGGACAGATTATTCCACTCTTTGACAGCTGCTTAAATCAGTTGCTTAATGTTTGTTGGGAGACTGGGACGGTGAGAAATTGTCCTCTTAAGATCTTTCCATGCATGTTCCATACAGTTCATGTGCGCAGAATATGCAGGCCACTCCATTCTCCGTATGCCATGCACCTAAAGGAACTGATTGACCACCTTGGCTTGATGGGGCGAGCATTATCGGCCGCTAATGAAAAGCCCTCACTCACTGTGGCAGCGAAACCTGTAACAACAGGTTTGAAGATGTTGTCTCTGTATACCAGACCAGTCATGTTACCGTGGATAGGAATTAGAGGCTTACGTCGACCAAACATTATCCCACCCTAAAACATGCCTGAACCTCCTTGCTGTTGGTGGCATTCCTGGTTTTAACCCATACAGTAGGAGCATTCGAGTGTAGCGACGAGTGGGTGAGAGATTTCACGAGCCCTTCATCCAGGAGCACCACCAACAGCTCCACAAGACTATCACTCAGAATCGAACTTCAAGCCCTATCGAGGGGCTTTACAATACTTGAGAGATCTTCAAAATTTCTCACTGATTAGAAATTATTAAGAGTTATTTCAAGAGAGAATGGTAGCAGAGAGTCGTTCCAAGACCAGTAATGTGCAGAGTACACTAGATAAATAACTGAAAAAGTGACACACCATATTGTACCATTCAGTTAGCATTTATAGTGAATGTTAAGTTGTACTGAGACATAATGTGGTGCATATAAGATTGTTCAGTTCCTTTTTTGATGTAAACAGTGAAATTTAATGTTGTATGTACGTAATATATTCATGCAAAATCCAGCTTACAGTAAATGAATTTATCACCCATAACCTTCAAAGGTCTAAAAGTTATTTATGTAATTATGCATTTATTAATTTTATATCTAGAACCTGTTTTAAACGAAAACCTGACCACAACAAAACAATTTGGCGGTCCCTTGTGAATCCGTTAAAGGCAGGTTTGACTGTAGCATACCTGCCAGCTTTCAGAAATAGAAGTCCAGAAGATCCCAAAGCGCAAAAATGTAATGCGTACATGCGTCGCAAGGTCTTAAAAATAGCGAGAAAAGACTACAGGGAACGAGATTACAAACTCTTGGTGATGTGAGACTATCTAATTCGTTGTGCCAATTTCCAAAAGATATTGCAATTACATCAAGAACACATATAATTGGGAACAGTTCACACAATACACAAGTGTTTAACGGATTTAATGTGATTTAATGTTATTTATTAATTCAGTTCTTCCTCCGTAAGCAATGTTTATATCACACGAACACATGGAACAGAATGCGAATGTTTCATCTTTCCGTGAACGCTTATTACATGGAAATTCTGCAAAATATGCTTCCCTGAAAGACTGATGATATCGTTTCTTACTTGAATTCTTCACGAAAACACTAAATCGCACAAAAAATCGTCACACAATTGCACGAATACCAGAACTACAGCAAACGCCGCTTAAAACCAAGCTTTCCCGCTAACAAACAGTCCAAGCACAAAGAGTAATATAAATGCAGCGATAATCGGCGAGATGAGATTATCGATAGATAGTTCGATCGGCTTTCAGCCAAACAAATGGATTTAATGACAAAAGCGCAGCGATAATCTGCGAGACAGGATTATCGATAAACTTATCGGTCGACTTTCAGTCGAATTTCAAACACTCGCTTCTCAGAATAGCAGCTATTATCGAAAATCAAAACTTAAATGCGATTCGGAGGCAGAGAACGGAAACAAGCCAGGGATTTGAAAATCCGGAAATAAAACTATGTTAATCAGTACAACCAGAAAACACCCCAACAATCCGGAAATCTTCCAGGTAAACCAGAAAACTTGGCAGGTGTGCTGTAGCATTAAAATATTAATTAGGCCACCTCGTTGTGCAGCAGCTACCATTGTTGGCTGTCGCTCCGGAGGTCCGAGTTTCAATCCCGCCTCTGCCAAGAAATTAATCCTGGTTTGAGGGCTGGAGCAGGGTACATTCAGCCTTGTGAGGCAAAACTGAGAGGTGGGTTCGATTCCCACCTCAGTCATCCAAGAAATGGTTTCCCGTAGCTACCTCAGGCAAACGGCCCCATGCCGTTGGGGTAGCGCGTCAGCCCCTCAACAATTTTCAGTAATCCATTCGCCTAAATATTTAAATTCCTTTCTTTCATATATTTCATTAAAATATTTTAATTTTTTAATATTTCAATTGGTCTTCAGCACAAGCAAAGTCGTTATCACCAGTCGAAAAGTCGCTCTCGCACGCTTCACTTAACGTTAAAACCTTAGTTATTTCCTCTTCGTTCAAAGAGCTAGGCCGTATCTATCGCCATGTATCTTAATTTCCTCCGAACAAGAACGTAAACAAACATGACTTTATCATAACAGGCGCTTTAAGTCAACTGACTGCAGTATTTTCAAATACTTATTATGAATCCAGTTATCATGGAACTTAAACCCATCGATATATCCAGAGAGAAAGATTCTCAAGTTTCCTTAGTTACAACACTGATAGCACTGTGTGGCTGGATAAAAATGGGGTTGATATATGGGCATTTTTAGCAGAAGCTCGGCTCCCTGGCACTAAAAGGGTTAATATAAAATGCTACATGTAATTCTAAGGGACAAAAATGTTGCCTGAATTAAACTATCACATATATCTTTAAAATGAGATTCATTTACACAACGTAATTCATATATGCACATATATTAAGGAAGGAAGCTTTTAGTTTTACGTGACCGTTCGTCATGCGATCATCAGCCATGGGACCTCCTTTTTACATGGAATCAGAACCACAGGACATGGCATTTCACTTCGAAAATCTCACATGCACTGACCAGGAAACGAACCCGGTCTTCCCTGGTAAGAGGCCAACAGCTTGACCACTGCACCACCACATCCCCTGCACATATATTCAGCTTCACTTGTGGTGAAGGACAAATGAACAAAAATGGGCTAATAAACGGGGAACGGATTTATATGTACTAATAATTAATGAAATATGTATATTTAGTTATTTTTATTGAAATATGGAATTACATAATATGGACTTAAAAGTACACAGAACTATAATGAAAAATCCACAGCCTGCTTCCAGTCGACCGACTGGGTCAGGGAATGGAATGGAATGAATGAAGCCCCCATCTAGCGGCGAGGATAAGAACTGTGCCGGCTGCTGAAGCCTGTCGCACTGCTCTGGGGCAATGATTAAATGAATTACAGATGAAATGAAATGATAGTGGAGCGTGTTGCTGGAATGAAATTTGTGACAGGGAAAACCGGAGAAAAACCTGTCTGCCTCCACTTTGTCCAGCACAAATCTCACATGGAGTGACCGGGATTTGAACCACGGACCCAGCGGTGAGAGGCCGGCGCACTGCCGCCTAAGCCACAGAGGACAGAAAAAAACTAGAATAAATTTCTATTTAATATCCAAGTTCAAAGAAGCTAAACAATGTAGATCTACATGAAACATAATGTTGCACTTCTCATTTTAATATCAATATGATCTTTGAAGAACATGCAATCTTTTACTCTCTGTTACCAAAACAATGGATTACAAAATGTTCTTTTAACCCTCTTAGTGCCAGGCGAAAAGGTAAAGGTGAAGTCTAAAAGTGCCAGGCTGTTTTAATGGAAAATGTAGGCTTTCAGAAAAAAATATGTACATCCTCTGTTTTGAAAGATACGAAAGCGAAATTAAGTCAGGGATTGCAAAACATAGCTATCTAAATTCAGGGAAATTTTCAGATCATTATGAAACTTATTTCTTTCTTTATTAATTAATTAATTAAAATAATTTCTTCTGTAAAATAAAATTGGAAAGTTTTTATTATTCCTATTACCACGCGCATATAAATGGAGTAAAAATGAACACTGGAGAGCACACATACATAACAAAAGAACCAGGAAATGCAGTTTTTTAGTTTTAAAAATATCAGCAGGGGTGTCAAAAATCCGAAATTCTAAAATCTAGCATATTCATAAAATACCGTACACCAACAATGGCATTGTTGATATAAATAAAATAAAAATAATTACAGTGAAAATAAATAAACAGAAGGGCACCCTGTAGTTTTATCTTTCACATTTGTGGTTGTGTAGCCTGTGGAGGATTGTCCTGGTCAACAATCCTTTCTTCTCAGTCACTATTACTATCAACATCATTACCTTCACTATCATTTGTTTGGTTATGTACGATCGCATTATTATGAAGGGGAATCGGCACTTGATTCGTCACACACAAGATCGCAATCACTGTCCACAAAGTCCAAGAGTTCACCACTTGACTCATCAATCATTAATTCTTCAATTTCTTCCTCTCTCAAACAATGCTTCCTTCCCTTGGACGCCATGCTTTTACGACTCACGCGTAAACAAGTCAAGGACCTTCAAATATCGCTCGAGTATATCGATAGACAGAAAACAAAAGATGTTTGCCTGAAAATGGTAGCTAGAACTCTCTTTAATGGTCACGTCAAGTTTAGACGCCATTTTCGGTCTATAAGCCCTTCTAAGAATACAAAAACGAAGCGTCTCTCTGAGCGACGCTGGCAAGTTTCGTTCATTTTATGAGGATCGCTCACAGCGACTCTGGCACTAAAAGGGTTAAGTGCTGGAAAGTGAATCTTGTCCTATTGTCTCTAAGAACAGATTTATATTGACTGAAACTGATTCAACATCAGAAGAGGTAATGGGGGCATGTTTGAACTTCACAATGTCAGAGGTAATGGGGGCATGTTTGAACTTCACAATGTCTGCTGGGGTTAAATCCAATGTTAACTTACACTTAAATCTCCACACAAAATTGCAGAAACCTTTCCCATTGCTTCATATCCATGGTTCTTTGAAAGCAGTGTCCATCTTCATTTTTGCTACATCTGCAACTTTACCTGTATCACGATTTAAATGTTAAATATAGTTCTTTAACATTGCTTCTCCATTATTGACAGGACTGCTAATTTACTAGAATTTAATACTTTAATAATTATGAAATTATATTTTGAGAATTTGTACAATGGTATACAGGAGGACTCCAGTCCTAATGCACAGATTCTGTCAAGTGATAATATATCTTAAGAAACGCCACCAACTTGGAGTGAAGTAGAATCAGCCCTTAAAGTATGTGCAATAAACGAGCTACTGACTTTGATGAACTAAGTGCAGACATGATTAAAGCTGCTGGCCCACAAGGAATGCAATGGCTATACAGGGTAATAAGGGCAATATGGAAGGATAAAATAATACCAGATGACTGGAAGAAGGGAGTTATAGTTCCCCTGTTTAAGAAAGGAAGTCGAAAATAGTGCAACAACTATAGAGGTATTACATTACTGCCTCATGGTTTAAAAATGTTTGAGAAGATTCTTGAGAAATGATCAAGGAAAATTATTGAACCCCAACTGCAAGAAGAACAATATGGATTTAGGAAAGATAGATCAACTATAGACCTCATATTAGCATTGAAAATGATATTGGAAAAAGCACTGGGAGATAGATCGTAATTTGACATTTGTGTTTCTAGACATCGAAAAAGCATTCGATAGTGTCCCTAGAACAACTATATGAGAGTGTCTTAACAAGAAGCAAGTGACTATGGAACTCATTCAGAGAGTAAAAATGCTTTAAGATGACTGCTACAACTGTGTTCAAGTAAGAAATGGATATTCAGATTGGTTCCAGACATCTAGAGGAGTGCAACAAGGCAGTGCCCTTTCACCACTACTATTCATCACCATCATGGATGAAATCATAAAGGAAGTGAAGCAGAACACCAATATGGATCTTCAAGCATTTGCTTTTGCAGATGATATAGTTATCTGGGGGAAATAGTGAGCTGGAAGTCCAGGAAAGGCTGAACGTCTGGAATGATCATTTGAAAAAATATGGACTGAAAGTAAGTGCTACAAAAACTGCTGCAATGTCTGTTAACAGACAGAGAAGTAAAGATAATATAATGCTGGAGGGTGTACAATTGGAAACAGTAAACCGGTATCAGTACCTTGGATGCTTAATATCAAGTGACAACAGAATACAGCTTGAATTAAATAACCGTATTCAGAAATCAAGCCAATTCTATCAGCAAGTTCGATATCTACTCTGGAATAAGCAATGCCACTAAGATCAAAACAAACTCTGTTTCGAACATACTTTGTCCCTATATTGACTTACGGGTTGGAAACATGCACAACTACCAAAAAATATGACAGCAGACTTCAGGCTTCAGAAATGAAGTTTCTAAGAAGCATGCTTCAAAAAACTAGGAAAGACAAAGTAAGAAATGAGAACAAGCTGGAATAAATCAGTCCCTGAAGGAGACCATAACTAGGGCACGTTTGCGATGGTTTGGTCACGTCAAATGCATGACAGAAGGAAGAATTGCAAAACAATGGTTACATACTGAGATTACTGGAAAGAGACCTGTTGGAAGACCTAGAAGGAGATGGCTGGACCAAGTGAAGGAAGATATCCAAGGGAATCAGCTGGGATGAAGTCTTGAAGGAGCAGTGGTACATGGATCGACCAAAATGGAGAGCACTCGTAAACCACACCCGGGAAACTGGAGTGGAAACTTGATGATGATGATTAATATACTTTCTAGCTGAAATATGGACTATATTGATTTTAATGACTAACAATATGGAACATATGTGCTAAACTTCCAAATATGGAAAATAAATACACCACTTTTGAACTTCATATGGCATGATTCATAAAAATAATACAAAATATAATTAAGTTTAGTTTCCTAAATAGGTACTGTAAGTATTTATATAGAAATCCGTTCCCTGCTAATAAATCAATGTTTCATCCACAAAATAAATATATCTATATTGACATCAAGCAATAGCCAGAGCACCGCGTATTTGGCAGTATACATTATCAACGACCGTTCGGAAAAATAAAAATAATAGAAAGACATCGAATATTTGCTGATCATACACTAACAGAGCCCTGCGGAACCTCGTCCTGGAGTGAAAATGAGAAGATCTTGGTAAGTAAAATATTAGAGTTCAAAATTTGAACTTCAATGATTTTATAAGGAATAATTGTATATGTTCTAAATTTTCATTAATACTTCAAACAAATTTACATAATTTTTTTATATTCATAACAATTCTTCAAATACTGTCGTTATCAAGTTAGACAGTATTTTTGATTATGAATTAACATTGTTTTAAGCAGATTTTTTAATATTATGGAAGGTTATTCAACAATTACTGAAAAAAATATATAGTGTTTTTATGTTAAAGCTTATTTGTGTTCATAGAATGTTAACATTTAGATTAGATTAGTGATGCTCTTAGTTTCATATTTTAAATTATAACAGAGGAAGGTTACAACCAAACAGAAACTAGTATTATATATCATTAGTTTCAATATATTATTGACTTAAAGGTGGATTATATTTATTTTACCTATTTATACCTAAAATATATATATATTGCACCCTTCAATAAAGCATGGTTCTGTCGAGAGTCATCTACGGGGTCGTGTTCAGTCCTGACTGCGTTATACAGCAAAGTTCGCTTAAAACAACATGCTCTAATGAATAGAAAGGTCCATGACAGAGGCTATACTAGAAATAAAAGGAATAACAAGTAGAATAAAAGAAATTTAATGACTGAAAATTATGTGCATAATAATAATAATAAATAAAAGAATTCCTCCCTGACTTTTACCCCCTAATAAATAATAATATTACTGAGCGGTAGGAACTCGCTTGTCACAACATAACAATGTGAATACAGCTTCACACAAAACAATTAATCATAACATAAACTTTGAGCTGTAAGAACTCGCTCGTCAACATATGGATACAAGTCCATTTTTCCTGGTCAAGAAGTTATATAATGTGTGGTGTACTGCTCGTTAATAAGAAACTGAGTACTGATGCGAGTCCGTTTACAACTGAAACAGTCATGTTACTCACGGAGTTGCATCTTTTAAATCACACTATGGCTATGGGACCCACCCTTAATTAATACACTATAATTACTACTGACACATAAAAAAAAAAAACAACCCCTGGCACTATCCAGCCCATGACGGGCTAAGGCCGACCAAGCGACCGCTGCCCAGCCATTTGGCCTGCAGATATTGGGGTGACGCGTGATCAGCGCGTCGGGTCCCCTCGGCCGTTAATCTTGGTATTCGTGATCGGGGCGCTGTCTCACTGTCAGACAGCTACTCAATTGTCCTCACGAGGCTGAGTGCACCCCGTTCCAACACTCACGTCAGTTTTAAAATCCCTGACGGAGCCGGGGATCGAACCCGGGGCCTCCGGGTGAGAGGCAGGCGCGCTACCCCAACACCACGGGGCCGGCACTACTGACACATGCAAGATCTAATACTACAAAAAGATGAAGAATCTCCCTGAGATTCTAGCTGGTGCCAGAGCACATAAATGAACAAAAAGAGCATGCCAGAAATAGGCCAAAACGCTCTCATCACTACTTGGGAACATAGCCTCGCGCACCCTAGGTTGACACGGGTCATTGAACGCGTAAACTAAACACACAAAAAATTGAACCAACAACAACAAAATACAAGCCTAACGGCTGAAAAACTATGTTTACATTTTTATAAAACGCCAGACAAACAGGAGTTTCAGGAGCTACCTTACAACTATGGACAGCACCCATTTAATCAATCAATACTCATTATAACCGATCAGGTTTTGTGAATTTAAACAACGTCTTAAATTGAAGTACAGGAACCAAGCCTGTTACTAATGACAAGTCACGTTATCTGATTTGAGCGCGTCCCACTTGTATGAGTCATCGCTGCCTCAATTATCTCTCTCAGTCGCTCAAGCCAGGTGCAGTTTCCCTCTGGAAACGCAAACATATCTCACTCATCCCCTGGATGGCAAGAAAACACAAATATATACCACAAGTCCAGCCTCGCGAGGTCATGAACTGGGCTAATGTGGAGCAAGTCAGAATAATCACCATGATATATTCTCGCTAGCACATCATAAAAATAACACAACGCACCAAAAGCTTGGACTGACTCTCATACATATACCACTGGGTCGGCTCAAAACAGATCAACAATATTGCGTCCATTGACACATTAAAAAATAATATACAACAAAAACTCGGGTGCAAAGTGCCATCCCGTTCAGCTCTGCTGAAAAGCAACTATCAAAATAATCCTGATCCGTCATAAAATTCTACTCACAAATAATTTTTACCCTCCAAATTCTATTTTTAATCTCAAAATTAATTCAGTTCCATTTCTGTTATAAGGCATACCTCCGAATAATAATGCTTGACCCCGATTTACGCGAGCGAAAGCGAGCACGAGCTGCGCGTTGCCCCGTAAAGTTGAACAAACACAAACACAAACACAATATTTACAAATTACACAACGCTTGGCTTGTCCCATATTTAATGTGTCAGTAAAACAAGAACTAATATCTACATTACTAAACAAGCAAACAAATATCTACAAAATATGTCCCATAATACCATAGCTGATTTAATAAATAAATAAATTCATTTATACTCAATCCTTTAAAAACAGCGTCAAGGAAACGTCTGCAGCCATCTCCTTTAAGATGTTTATCTCGTCATCGACATCTTCTGGCAAATGTCCTGCTGGTTCCAAGATCCTGTCTCGTTCTTAGACGTCATCTCGTGCTGAATTAAATAAAGTTTTGTCAGATACACACACGATATAATTCCTACTACATTCACCTATCAAGTACTAAATTCCTTGACAGTCTATTTGGTGAATTACTTCGATGAACTGGTCCTACTGATAGTGCTGGGACTACAAATAAATCACTGAAGTTATCCTTATAACTTGACGAAACTGTTCCATGTTCAAATAAAAATCAACGTCACGTCCTCAGATGCACAAATTAAAGAGTGTGAACGTTACGTCCTCAGACGCACAAAAATAAGTAAGTGAACGTTACGTTCTCAGACGCACGAAAATAAGTGAGTGAACGTTACGTCCTCAGACGCACGAAAATAAGTGTTCTCTCGAAGCATCCTGGATCCTTATAAATGAAACTGACTAGGGTAGGAGTGGAAGGGGATTTATGAATAAAATATTCCATAATAATTATCAGACTAGCATGCAATCGGTATCATTGAGTTCGTAGCAGTGTGGAGGTTACGATTATGCTGTAGCCGGCTCGAATCGATCGTGGAATTAATCTGTAGATAACTCCCGCGTTAATTTACCAGGATGCGTTATCAAGCCGAGTTGCCGCTAAAACAAGGCGTCTTGATATTATTGGCCCAGACTCTTGTATGTCTTTGTGCGCTTTTACATGTATTTCTGCAGTAGGGAGTGGTTAACATGATGATTGACCAATTGCCTCGTAGCATTCGATTTTCTTCTTGGCGCCAACCTTCATAGCAACAGGCCATAATGTGCGAGCCAAAACCGTCTTCCGCGCTAAAAGTTGCACCTGTCCTATGTGTCAAGAATATTTATGCTTCTTCCTAAAATACCACAGGAGCTTAAACCATTGTGTCCTCTCGGCCACTGATTTCTCAATATTTCCCAACGCCGTCTGGCTCTCATATCTGCTGTCTGTAGAAATGTATCAAAAGATGATGAATAATTATTAGAATCCTTTATACAGCCTGTGGATAAAGGGTTCAATATATATATATGATATCGTACTCATAGGAAGAAATTTGATTGGGATAAGGAAATTGTTTGTTGAACTTGAGGGGATAGCTTTAAAATTAGGTCTTAGAATTAATGATCAAAAAACTCAGTACATGGTAATGAAGAGGAACATTGACGTGTTTGGGAATCGGTTGCCTCTTCTTATTGGCAAGCATAGTTTTGAGTGGGCTGAACAATTCAAATTCTTAAAAGTCATGATTGATAAACAGAATCACAGAGAAGTGAAAATTAGAATACAGAATGCTAACAAAGTGTACTACTCTTTGTAGGCGGCATCGATGGCATAGTTGGTAGCATGCTAAGCTTCTATGCCCAAGGTCGCGGGTTCAGACCCGGCTGAAGTTGTCAGACTTTTTAAGAGCGTTAAAAATCCTTCAGTATGCCTTCCTTCGGAGGGGAAGTAAAGCCGGCAGGCCCATGCCATAGATTTATGGCAGGTAAAAGAACCTTCCACTAACTAAACGTGTGAAGCAAAATTTGTAGGTTAGGTTTGATTAATGCTCCTAAGTTTCAACGTTCATCACCAGGCGCTGGTTTCGATGGCATCCACAGCTAGGTGTCGTGGACGGTAGCATTTGGTAGCGAAAGTAGGAACTACTTGAAATTATCGCCTGCAGACGTTACTTGAATTAAAAAGAGATACACACTAATACAGTCATCACAATTAACACCTGTTATCAGACAGTTTCTACACACACCCAAAGTACATGGGGCTACATGACCGCATTGTCGCAGCGCCTAAACTAAGGAACCAACTAACTCTTTGCAGTTTTTATTGGGATCCAAATTTTTGACGAGAAATATAAAACTGAAAATATACAATACCATCATTAGGCCAGTTCTAACTTATGGTGCAGAATCAGGAATAACACCAGTTGCAGGTTTTCGAAAATGAAGTGTATAGGAAACTTTTTGGACCATTTTTTGACTCGGCATCTCAAAGCTCGAATAAAAGATCAAATCAACACATACCGGTACACTTACTATCACAGCAAGCACCAATACTCAACATCATTACCTGGAGATGACTTCAATGGGCTGGTCATTTACTAAGGATGGGAGACGATAGGATGATATTTCAAATATTTAAAGAAGAACCAAGAGGAGAAAGGCCAGTAGGAAGACCAAAAAGTTCCTGGAAAAATGAAATCTCTAAACTTTGTAGACAACTGACAAGAACTCGCCCAAAACAGAGTTCAGTGGAGGCATTTTGTGAGATCGGTGCGGGATCTTCGTGTCCCATAGAAGCCTTCTGAGTGAGTAAGTATGTCAGTATGGACATATTACATGGGGTATGGTATGATATATTTCGTATTACTGTATTATGTTAGAGTTCATCCATAAAACACACTGCGATTCTTTAAATTTTGGGAAAACCTGGCAGATGTGCACTATAATTCAACCAAACCATAATCTTACTTCACAAGTTGTTACCATGTCCGGAGATGGGGCACAGGTTTGTGACTGCCATGTCTGATGTTCATCTGGAGCCTGATGTTCATCTGGAGCAGTACTCAGACTTGTAGCAGTTTGAATTTGAATGTGCACCATCTGCTCCTGTAAGTAAAAACAAAATTTATACTGCATTAACACACTGTTTGCTGATTATAAAAATACCATCAGCTGTACCAGGCTTCACCATGTAGGTCGATGATGTCACACAAACCTATAGTATTTACACAGGGTGTCTACCAAAACAAACTTACAGATAGATTTCCCTGACAATTCCCTGAATTTTCCAAGATAAATCAGAAAATTCCCTGAGGCACAGTAGCAGTCATAATAAATATATAAAACAGAGTCTGTACTTCAAGAGCATTTCAAAAAATGCTTTAACAATAAAGGGTAGCATGACAAAGTTGAAAAGACAGAACAGAAAAATATATTTTTATATATTTAGCCAATTTCTAAATTGTTCATCCAGAAAAACTATTGTGCTTGCGAGTATTGAAAGTAGCTCATCAATAGTGATGCTCTCAAAAAATCACACAGCTACAAATTTAAATACAAATACACAGTCTACACATGTAATTTGTGTGCTCTATCTTGCAAGAAGTGAGAAAAAAAAGGAACATTGTAGTTTTACGTGACCGTGAATCTTGTGATTATAAGCCACGGGACCTTCTTTTTATGTGGAATCCGAACCACAGGACATGGCATTTCACGCAAGAGGTGAGAGCTTACTGATTTAATGTCAGTACAAACATACAACAATCATCACCAGAATGTACTTTTCCCCCATCAAAATTTAAATGCTTAATTTCCAATTAATGAAAGTTGGACCTCCTATAACTAAAATTCCCTGAGTGTCATTAAAATACCCTGATAATTCCCCGAGTATTCCCTGTTTTCCGAGTAGTAGACACCCTGTTACAGTACCTGGACAATATATTATACTCGCCATACAAATCTTCCATTTCTCAATTAACCATCAGAGTGCTATTGACGAAATGGTTCGTCGCTACACACGCGCCTATTTAGTTCCACATTCCAGGTGTTTGAGGCAATATTATTTGAAAGTAGCTAGTTATTGTTGTTTTAAGGGGGCAGAACTACCAGGTCATCTGCCCCCCTTAACACAGATTAAATTATTCAAATTTGGAATATATAGTCAAAATAAGAGGTGGAAGCCGAAATATTTAAAAAGACCTAAAAATAATAAAACAAAAATTAAATAAAACTAATATTTATAACAAACAAATTGCTTTTCAATACACAAAAAATGTTTATAACAAGCAATGTTTGTCATGGAATAGTAAAATTTGCCATTACTTAACAGTGATTAAACCGGAAGCTCTTTATGCTTCAGAAAAACTCAATTTACAACTTAAAACATTTAAGGAATAATTAGAGATTAAGGAACGGAAAATTGTGCGAAAGATCTTAGGGGCCAGAATTAAAAATGGCATACACTATCCCAAACCGAACTCCGAAATATATAGGAAAATTTCTAAACTTACCGATACCATGAGAAGAATTCAATTTTTGGGCCATTTGGAAAGAATGAATCATACGAGACTTACTTACCGAATCCACAAATGTTTGCAGATCAAACGTACAAGACCAAAGTGGTACAAACAGGTGGAGGGGGACCTAGTGGGATGGGATCACCAGATCCGATTAATAGAAAAGTAATCACGAATATTGTTCACACAAGTGGATTGAGGAAGATCAGAAGAAACCAACACGACGTGCAGGGTCGGAGGAACAGAAACTACAACAATCCATGCATATGAAGAGCTACTGGGCGAGGAGGAAGGCTTAACATACGTTGATTGAGCGTGGTCCTAAGTGACCCATCCGCGAGAAGATTAAGAAGAAACAAAATTACAGAAAAACTAACATCAGAATTTCAAGAAAGAGCAAGTCTTTGAGTCAATATTCACTTCTAAATTTAGATTGCTGGTCCTAACCCACTCTCACTTATAAAGCGAATGACGAGATCAGCAGCCACCACGTCATCGGTTAATATAAATTTGAGTGTCATCTGCAAATCAAGGTTTCTTTGTAAGTCGGCAAGATGCACACACTCGGTTAAAATGTGGGCCACGGTGGATACGGCAGGCGCTACAGGTACAAAGTGGGGGGGTCTTCCCTTCTCATTAGGTACGAGTGGGTGGATCTTGCGTGACCTGTCCTTAGCCTACACGAAACGACGGACTCCCTCCGTGACCGGAAAGAGCTCCGCCACACACGAGTAGTTCCCTTGATTGCTCTCAGTTCGGTCAGCTAGTCACTAATTCTCCCAAAATGCCAGAACTTGTCACCATAACTGAGAGCGAATATCTCTAGAGGGTACTTCCATTGGTCGATGTTATTTGAAAGTAGGCTTACCTGCTCTGATAGTCCATAGAACTATTTACTTTGCATTTTTAATCTCTATGGTGATTCGAATTACACAATTCAGTTGTTCAAAGAGATGGAAAAGTTTGACTTCGACTTCTGTGTGCTCTAATGGCTGACAACAGACCTAATAGTAGTTAGAGTAGTGGTGATTCTAAACGTTTACCGTACCCAGGAGGGAGCATAGGGGACATATCCCTCCCTTAAAGTCTGAATTGCCACCCCTAGTGGAAGGCAGTCTCTACCCAAATCCAGTTCAAGTATCCCCCCGTAAATTAATTTGCAGGTATGCCCCAGAAGAAAACTTTAGTACATGTATGTAAAATGTAACCCAATGTAATATTATGGAACCAATAGAAGTGGGAATATGTTAAATTGTTTTAGGGCCATGATGTAGAATGGGGCTAAGATGTGTAAAAATAACTCAGCACATAGGTGTTTATTCATCTGGAAATACATAACAGTTAAAAGGTTAAAATGTCTGAGATATGCCACCTGAACTGGCTGCTATTTCTGATTGTCCGATTAGTCTACATATATAAAAATCAATCTTACATGATAGTTTGTCTGTATGTATGTACCCTAAGCATTCATATACCATTCATCCGATTGCGATGAAATTTGGGTGAGTTGTTGTGTGCACTCCAGGGAAGGTTTCTGGCTACAAATTATTTATGTAACACAAAAGGGTGAGGGACTTAACAGAAAGCCTTAAATCCCACAGTAACCCAATTCCACAATTGACACCGCAATGCAAGTTGTGAGAAAGGCTTGCTGATTCATCGCGAGGTAACATGTCCTGACATAGATGTCCCAGCACAGCCTAACGCATAAGGACCGGGGCACCAGACAGAAAAACAAAAAATATTGTTTTTCCAAAAGCACTTCAGTTTCTATCTATCTTGGGATGGCTGCGTGGCTCAGCGGTGCCTGCTTGTGACCAAGATTGCAGGCTCGAATCCTCGCGCAGCCAATTGGCATTTGAGGGTGCGGAAATGCGAGGGGGCCGTGTCAGTAGATTTACTGGCACGTTAAAGATCTCCTTCGAGCCAAAATTCCATCACCCCAGCGACTCTAAAAGCTGCAGTTGTTAAAATGAACGTAAAACCAATAACATTATTATTATCTTCCTTTCCTTCTACCTGTCTTTGATAAAAATCCCTGTATATCTTCCTTCGGAGAGGAAGTAAAGCCAGCAGTCCCATGTCATAGATTTATGGCATGTTAAAGAACCTTCCACTAATTACACCTGTGTGAAGCTAAATTATTATAGGTTAAACATTTGACTAACGTTCTTAGGTTCCTACGTTCGTCGTCAGAAGCCGACCGCGGTGGGATCTGATAACTAATTTCTGAAATAGTTGGTCGTTGACAGTGGCGATTGGCGGCAAAAGTAGGAACTACTTGAAAATTGATCGTCTGCAGTCCTTACTTGAATTAAAACAGATACACACACTAATACAGTCATCACAATTAACACCGGTTATCAGACAGATTCTACACACACCCCAAGTACACGGGGCTACATGACCACGTTGTCGCATTCCCTAAACTGAGGAACCAACCATCTGTCTTTGATTGGCATTGCAACGCATGCCGGGTATAGCTAGTACAGAATAAATAAAATATTTATTGCAGCTAATAGCCATACAAAGTAAATTATTAATGAAAATAAAAATGAGCATATACACAAAACCAGACTTTGATTACAGAATAACGTCAAAGATTCTTGTCTTAGTTCACAGTACATTTCATGCTGTCTTACACAGCATTGACCACAATGCTCACATATACAGTCTGTTAAAAGTAAATTATATGCCAATCAATACTCACACAAATATATATTTTTTTATATATTGTACATGTTTCGATCTACAGTAACATTGAGATCTTCTTTAGCTCAAATTAATGAAACCAATTAAGAATTAAAATAAAATAATATAGATGTAGACTTAAATCTAAATTTGAAGTGAATTTTTTATGATAAAAATTGTAATAAAAATGAAATAAAGTAATAAAATGGATATCCTTACAATGTAGTATTAAATTAAATAAAATGTAATATTAGTCTTTACAATAATTTTCAAAATGCAGTTAGAAAAATAAGAAATTTTAAAGGTGAGTGTAAATTCTACTATATAAAGCTCAAATACCACTGACTGACTCATTCATTCATCACGAAATCTCAGAAACCACCGAACGGATTGGAATGAAATTTGGTATGCAGCTTCCTCAAGGGCCGCAAACGCCCACTAAGAAAGGATTTTTGGATATTCAGGTTCTAAAGGGGTGTTAAGGGGGTAGACCTGCATTTCATTGAATAGCAATATCTCCCGATTGGTTTCATTGGGGGATGTGATACTCGGCATATAAACTCATCATTAAAAATAAGAAGACACGTGTCTGAGGATTTTTCGATGTGGTGAATATTATGAGGTGAAAGGGGTGAAAAGTGGGGGTTGAAGGATTCCTAACGGAGCGTGTATCTCTTAAACGACATAGGCGAGGAGTTTGGAACTCAGCCGAAAAAAATCAGCATAAAAAATAACTAAACAGGTGTTTGACCGTTTTTCCATAAATCCAATTTAAGAGGCCCATGGGGAGGGGTGAAATTATGGGGGAGGGGGGGGGGGGGACATAATATGTCTGAGTGTAAAATTATACATGGCCTATGTTGTAGATAATAACACATTACATCTTTTTTGTCTCTTGCTATTTCATCATACGACGAATACTTAGGGAGTTATTAATGATTTTGTACTTTTTTGCCGGAATTTTCCAAGTCCCAGGAATGACATAAAAATTGATTCGAATGAAATTTCAAAAAATAGTTTTTTTTAATACTTTTATTATATTTTTCACGTCTTTTAGGGTCCGAAACCAACATGATATTTTGATGTTTTTTTTTTTCGTCCAATGCATTTTTGGTTTCAGGTGATAGAATTTTTTTCCACTAGGATCCATGCTTATCTATCTATTTAACTAATGTTATAACGGGATTCCAAATGTTATTGCTGGCGAAGCCGCGGGTAACAGCTAGTAGATAATAAAGCTTTATATTAAAGATTCAAAATATAGACAAAAAATAATTTAGAAAACCAAGTGCCGAAAAATCAACAAATATTTCAGCGCAGTGCTTGAATTAGTAAGATAAATCTTCTTCAAATACGGAGTTTCAATTATGATTAGGTGCCAACCAGTTATTGCGTCTTATGAATTAACCGTATTGTGTAGATGGAGAATTCAGTATAATTCATATAATAATTTGAGTTAATGCACATATATACATATATATGTGGATAGGTGGCAATTCAAATTCATCCGAACGTTTTGAACAATGAAAATGGGATCCTTGTGGTAGAATTATGGCATCAATAGCTCCTCGTACATATCAAATAGTATTGGTTATGTATGTAACTTCTTTAAAGTAACTGTCATATATAAATTCTGGTTGGTTCCTCAGTTTAGGGGCTGCGACAATATATAAATTCTTCCTGTAGTATGTAATGTATATATATAACCTATATCTTGCCATTTGTGTTGAGATCAATGAAGATAAAATATATAATTCATACGACGCAATAACTGCTTGGCACCTAATCAAAATTCAAATTCCGTATTTGAAGAAGATTTATCTTACTCATTCAAGCGCTGAGCTGAAATATTTGTTGATTTTTCGGCACTTGATTTTCTAAATTATTTTTTTGTTTTATTTTGAATCTTTCATATAAAGCTTATTATCTATTTACACTCACCATTATTTTTTTTTTATTTTTCTAACTGCATTTTGAAAATTATTGTAAAGACAAATATTAAATTTTATTTTATTTTTTACTACATTGTAAAGATGTTATTACTTTATTTCATTTCTATTACAATTTTTATCATAAACATTTCACTTCAAATTTAGATTTAAGTACATGTATATTATTTTATTTTAATTCTTAATTGGTTTCATTAATTTGAGCAGAAGAAGATCTCAATGTTAGATCAAAACATGTACAATATATAAAATACATATATTTGTGTGAGTATTGATTGGCGTATAATTTAAACTTTTAATTCATATATCAATACAGTTATTTATAACATTTCTGTTATTAATGGCAAATGTGTTTGCATTCTATACAGTCTGTGTCCGGTTGGTGAAATCTTTTTAGTGTACATAAATTATGATGAAAACAGCAAAGTGATAATGTGTCTCAGCTCGTATCCTCCCCATTTCCAGTCATCACAAGTCAATGCTTCTGTGATGTAAAAGTCCCACCATACATCTCTCTTCTTTAATTGAAGTTTCTCCAGGAGTTGCACATATCCTGGTGTAGAATGCAACAGTAGTTGAAGATGCGAGTTCTTCCCAGTAAAATAACTTGCGAGTTAATTCATAGACCAGCCTAGAAGAAGTATATTTTGAAACGCACACGACCTTCTTTAAGAAAGTTGCTTTTTAAAAGATGGTGCATTGGTTTTCATGGCCAGTGAATTAAAAATCAGCAATTTTTCTAGGTTTATGCCGTGTATTGTGTGGGGTTTTACCTAGGAACACCAAGATGGCCATGAAAACCAATATACCATCTTTTAGGAAGCCTTTATAGAGAGGTGAAAGGCCGCTTGAGCTTTCAGCTCTCGCAGCAAAGAAGCACAAGTGCACTTCATAAAAAGGGAAGTAGCGCACAGTTTGTTACTCCAGTGAGGGTCCGGGCACAGACATCAATAGCCCGCTGATGAGCCAGCTTGGTGTTTCTACGCGAAACTCAACACAAGACACGGCATAAATCTAGAAAAATTGCTGAGTTTTAAAGTTGTTTTTAGTTTTTCCAGCTGTTACAGATGTTTCATTTTTAATGCAGCCAGATGTTCACCAAACCACATGTTACAATGGGTGTAACCTTTAGCTGGAAGAGTTACAGAGCTGTTTAGATGGATTGTTGGGCCAAATGTTTATTATCATTAATGGCTGTACTGTAGTTGTGGCATTGAGCTTATCATTGACATGGGGTAAGGAAACATTGCCAATGGTCTGTAGTATGATTACTACAGAACGGTCCCTTAACAAATGCATACCTATATTCTACAAAATCCACAACAGCAACACCCAAGAACATTCTAACAAGGGAAGTACCCCAGCTCGAACGGCAAAAACCGACTGAAAGTGGGTTTAAAGTATACAGTTGTACCTATGTAAATGGCTATCAATGCCATTTATCTGTAAAAGTCCGTGTTCGGTCGCCAGCGCCATCTGAGTATGTGGTAATGTGATCGGGGGCGTGGTGGCTCAGCGGTCTAGCTGTATGCCTCTCACCAAGGCGGTCTGGGTTCGATTCCCGGTCAATGCATGTGAGATTTTCGAAGTGAAATGCCATGTCCTGTGGTTCGGATTCCACGTAAAAAGGAGGTCCCGTGGCTCATAATCACAAGATTCACGGTCACGTAAAACTACAACCTTCCTTCCTTCCTTTTGATAATGTGATCACCATGGCATCTGAGTTTGGATTATTGCAATGCGGGAATATTGTAAATAATGGAGTATGTCTACATGTTGCCCTTGTTAAGTGTGCATACTATGCCATTCGGCTGTGCTTTAATCACTTCATTGAAACTTCACATTTACACTTCGACGTCGAATGAAGGACAACACGGTTATCTTTTACTGTGGGAAAGATTACTATGTCAACACGGTACTGCATGTGTTAAGATTTCTTGTTGCAAGCAAGTGTTCTACCTTTTGCCAGATGATACTGCACCACATCTGTTTCTTGTTAATATAATGGTCCGAATTGCTTGTTGCACGGTAGTTTATGCTGCGAATTGTGTTTCAGCAATCTTTTTGTAATGTTGCCACATATATGCTAAAGGTCTAACTAATTGCTAGGAATGGATTTTCCCTAATATAATGGTCCGATTGCCTGTTGCACGGTAGTATCTGCTCCGAACTGTTTGTCTGCAATCTTTGGACGCCTTAACTTCCAAACATTGATTGTACACAAATGCGGGGTTTTACAGATAAATGCCCGGGATGGGTAGTAGAACAGACATATCTTCGTATGTTAAGCGCAATGCCAGTCGGTTTTAGCCGTTCGAGCTGGGGTACTTCCCTTGTAAGAGGGGGGAAAAAAGAAAGAAAACTTTAGAAAGGATGAGCTTTTTATTCATTTTAAATTACTATATATATTTTTTGAAGTGAAATATTTTAAATGAATGTTGTTTTTAAAAGATACTGTATGCATATATTAATGAAAAACTTGAGCGGAAGAAGAGCACCATGTGCTCAAAACAAGTACTAATTTTTAAAAACATATTGGGTGCAACTTTTGCAGAATCAACACTATTTTTTAAGACTCTTTCACAAAACCAACACTATCTTTTTTAAAAGACCTTAGTTATCGTGATTGTAAGATAGGTTCTATGACAAAATCCATTTGGGTCCCATGACAAAATTATTAAAAAATGAATACGAAATTGCATTATATTCACAAATATTTAAAGTCAAAATAATACTAACTGCACAAGTGTCTCAAATGCTGACAGTAATCAAGTCATGTAGCCAACCCAGTAGAACTAAATACACTGAAAGAAGCACCGTCCTATTTTACATTCGTTCTTAGCAGACCATCATCGTAAGAAGGAAACAATACAAGTAGTTCCGTGAAAGATGAGTACGAAGATCAAGATATGAACTATACAAAAATATGAGGACTATCTCAGAAGAAATAAGACTGAAAAGAGCATAATTTGATGGATATGGGGAGATTGACTAGAAGGATATGGGAGACAACAGGGAGGACAAGAGGAAAAACAGGAACCAAATGGGTGGTTGAACTTCGGAAGGACTGGTCTGAGATGGGGATCAAGGTGAAAGGGAAGGAGAAGGATACCATAAAAGGATTGAGAATCATCAATGGGGAAGACATGAAAAGAGGACACTAAGGATTTCCGAGGAAGAAAGGGAGAGAAGAACAATAAGTAAAACCTGAATTTTCTGCCGAATCAATACTTTACTTAATAGAAAACTCTATGGGTACATGTTTCGGAGACCCTCTGTCTCCTTCCTCAGCCCTCTTTTGGTACTACAAACATCATAAAAACACACTCGAAATCTCCAATAAAACAACATAAAACACACATCATCAAATACAAAACCACAACATATTAAAAACTACCAGCTTGTAGAATACACTAATTAAAATTCAACAAGAACCATAAATAAAGCATGGTTGTTGTTGAATTTTAATTAGTGTATTTTTCAAGCTCGTAGTTTTTAATATGTTGTGGTTTTGTATTTGATGATGTGTGTTTTATGTTGTTTTATTGGGGATTTCGAGTGTGTTTGTAGTACCAAAAGAGGGCTGAGGAAGGAGACAGAGGGTCTCCGAAGCATGTACCCATAGAGTTTTCTATTAAGTAAAGTATTGATTCGGCGGAAAATTCAGGTTTTACTTATTGTAAACACGGTCAATACGGAACCTGGAATGAGTGCTGTACCTAATAAGGGAGAGAAGAAGACAGTGGATGAAGAGGTTCTAGGAGGAGAGAAGGAAGCGGACCCGAACCATGGCAGAGCTGCCCGTGGTCCCATAGAGGCTATAACGAAAGTAAAAGAAGAAGCTCCGTGAAGAACTAAACAGCATATTTGCATATATCCTACTGGTCTTTCCCATTAAAAATTCTCCCACCTATTACAAGGATTTTCTTAAGGATTTTACAAAATAGCATTTGTTACACGACCTATATCTCCATCAACACCATTACATTGAGAAATTATGCGCTAGAATATACTGTATAACCTTCAGTATCGGTGATAATGACTTCTCTCACGAGATGGCATCTTTCTGTAACAAGTCACCGGAGTTTATATTAAGAAAATTCAAATGTACAGCTTCTGAAAAGTAAGCTACAGAATTTAATGCCATTAGATTATAATAGCCCATCATATGAATATTCTCTTCGATCGCTTGAATAGGATACGAAAAATTAAAATAAAATGTTTAAAAATTCCAACTGATGCCATCTTGAATTCTTTTTAAACAACTGAACATGGGATGTCTCAATAGTAAGTCTAATTTCTACCAAATGATAAGATCATTTGAAATATTTGAAAATTACATGGCTGCCATGTCGTTTTTGTGTTTCTCATGATTTTGAAAGTCACCTATATGTACTTACTTAATAGTCCTCTATCACAATACCAAATTTCAATTTGATTGCTTAAGTAGTTTCTAAATTTCAGTTTGATTGCTTAAGTAGTTTCGAAGATATTGTGAACCACTGAAACATACCGCATGGCCGCCATGTTGGATTGTTTTATATATAGGCTATAGAATTTGTTGGATATTATTCAACTCGAGCCACCCTCTAGTGCTGCCACCTAGCGGACTTCGGCAAGCAGCCGCCCGGATGGGTGAAACTATATAGGGGGTTTTGTAGCCAACTCTAGCTTGGCTCTAGTAGTTCCTACCGACAACGTTCAAAGGCGCTAGCAGTCATTTCAGGCCACCAGTCAGTTCTGTATGTCACCAATAGATAGAGGGATAATCTTCGATTTTAATGAAACCTGTAGTATTTCCATCCAATTCAACATGTAATCCTATTTTGTAAGTAGGCCTAATATGACCATTTCTGATCATGAGAATGCAAGGAAAACTTCTTGTTTTCTTTCTATTATATGAAAAATGTTGGATGCGTAATGATCAATACTCTTTGATTCAGGTCTATCGCTACAAGCGAATTCTATCGATTCTGTACGTATTTAAAAGTCTGCCCGTTTATTTACATTCGTTCAGAATGCTTATTTTTTGATTTCTAGTGTTTAATGTAGTGGCACTCATCCGTACAATTTGTTAAAACAATCTATCAGATTGGTGTCCATGACTGGTGGCTGCTGTAGTGTGTGTTGATGGAAATCTGCAGTAATTATGCGTTTGCATATTTGGAGGAAAAAATCTGCCTTTTCAACCAGCGACGTTATTATACTTGCGTACAGTGAATAGTGACGATTTATAATTATGATTCATATGATTCAAAACAGTGACAACAATTTGGAGTGTTAAACTGGTAGGTTATGTGGCCTGTGACAAGAGAAGCAATGTATCTAGGCAATAAATATTTGGATTTTCTGTCAACTAGTTTGCACAAATCTGTTACAAGTGACCAAGGATAACATGTTGGTTTAATATTGTAGTCTTTATTACCCATATGCTTTTCAGTGGTAGGTTTACAATTCAGTGCTGTGATAAATAAATTTGTGTTTTCACTTAACAAAAACGGTCCACAATTATTGAACATCAAAGATTATAGTGTTGTGGAGATCCGCTCTTTATTTCTTTATGTTTGTCTGCCAAATTATGGATTAGTAAAACTGAACATAACCTTCTGACTTGTTGGTGAGTACGGTACTGATTTTATAGATATTAAATAAAGCTCCTTCACAAGAATTTGCTCTTTTATTTATGTATACTATGTTTCCCTAGACTGCACCTTTCTAATCCAAGAATAATTCTGACATTTTGAGCTGTAGCCTAGCATAAATTGGGTGCTTGTGACTAGTGATGATTTACTATTCCTGCCCATATATTCATGTAAGTTTTCCATGTGGATTGTGGGAGCTTAATACATGGATCTTGTCTTGTGCATTTCTAATACTGGTGTTGTTTTGTGTTGTAGCCTATACTACCAATGTCATGAGAAACATTTCATTATTAAATGATCTGGGAGGGCTCATGAAGGTTTTTCCCTATCTGTACTTATACATTTGACCCAGTGGCGTACGCAGGATTTCCTTCTGGGGGGAGGTTTCATCAATATAATAGGGTAATTGTGTACATTACCGGTATTACAGGGACAGATGACCTTGCTGTTCCGCCCCTTAAAACGACAGTCATCATCATAATTAAAATGATACTTTGATTAATATTCATAAATACCGTAACAACAATTAAATAACCGCTCTCTTTGCATGAAAAATATTTTAGGTCTCATTTTTTCGACACAATAAAAAAATGAAAAGAAATTCTAAAAAATATGGACAACAGTAACTAAATATTGAGACTGAAACGATGCAGTGGTATCATCATGACCATAGTTACGTGGTTGCTTAAAATACTGATATTATGTGAGAGAAAAATAATGCTTTTCTCTCCGTGTTCCTTCTGCCATTACTATTGACTCTCAAAATCTTCCATCTTGATTATTTTATCTGTATCATTAAATGGAATAAATTGCAGAAACGCCTCATGTACTGAATTATCTTTAAGGAAACGGGCACACACAATTAAAGCAACCCGAAGCAACGTGAAAAGAGTTACCGATCGCAAACGTCAACAGCAAAACTGTTCCATGGGTAGCTCCAACACTGCGAGTAGAGTGCAGGACATTTATTAAGTGAGGAACGTGACCACACCTAAGGTATATACGAGAGTTAAGACGCCTAACGAGCGATGCCGTAAAACAGGTGATAGATGGGACAATATATAGATTCAAGTGAAGGAATATCACTTGGGGGGGGGGGGTTCAACCCTGAACCCCCCCGTCGGTACGCCACTGATTTGACCCCCTCAGGAGTATTGATTGTTTTTGAAAAGTGATAGATCGATGTTAATGCAGCTAGATGAAGTTGGCACTGTTAGATAAACATTGAAACAATAGGCCTATCAATGTTGATGTCCTTGTGCTTACCCTCCAGATTAGGCTACAGTTTCTAAAATAACAAGTAGGCCTATATCTGCATAGCTTATAATCAAGCTAATCAACAGTACGCATGTGGCTTTCCTGAAATAACCTACTCATCATTCACATATCTTCATCCAAACCCTAATTTCACGTTGTGATATTTTGTTTTGAAACCATGTTTTTGTTAGAATGTCTTATTATCATGAAGATAATCAATTGTTCTGTACAACTTAAGTTTTTAATTTTAGTTCATAAGTATGTTGGTAATGCTTGTTTTGCACTATGTTTTATTTACAGTGACTTTATGATGAGAAGGCTGTGAATTCCTGTATGTATTCTTTGGTCAACATGTGTGTACTCGCTCATGTCGAAATGTGCCATAATACATCTAGTATTCAAGGATCAATCCGTGTGCCTTTTAATTAACTAACAGGTTATGAGCCCAGACCGGACTAATAGTGCGTGTTTGAAACTAATATTCAACGTCGCTCAGTGAATACTTAGAAACGGTGTAGCCTATTTACACATTATGGCAACAGCGAGCGAGTCAAATGCCTCAACCACGTTTTCCGCATCGACTTCTGTTATCTCTGGGATTACTGTTTCATCATCAGTGCCTAATATAGTGAAACTAGAAGGACAGCCAAATTATGGAAGCTGGAAGTTCGCAGTGAGAATGTGTCTTATGTTGGAGGGATTGTTTGGTTATGTCGATGGAACAATTCCCGTTACTTCACATGTGGACACAATTCGTGACCAGAGTGCGCTGGAAAAAATATGCCTGGAATAACCTCAAAAAGGCCTTCGAGGGATGTAGTATGGCCACAAAGTTCGAGCTGACCCGGAAATTTTTCAACATGAGGCAAGAAAGCAGCACAATGGAAGAGTTCGTCAACAACATCATGATGACTGTGCAGAAACTCGCCGATATAGGTGAAACTATTGAAGATAAATGGGTCTCATTCATTATGAGGAAATGTGTCTCAAACGAATATGAAAATTTCGTGGCAGCGCTGAACCAGCAGCTGAAGGAAGATTTCACTTCAAAAGATGTAAAGGTTGCTCTTCTGGGTGAAAGCGAGAGGAGAAGAGTGAAGGGAGAATGTGAATCATCATCTGCCACTGCTTTGTTCTCCAATCAACGCAAGAAGAAAAATTATAACAAGAGAAAGCCAGGCGATCCAGGATTTAAATGTTACGAGTGTGGCAGCCCTGAACATGGTCGACCCAATTGTCCAAAGTTGAAGCAAAGCAAGAAATTTCAAGCGAACCGTGCATCAACTGCTGACCGAACATCAGGCGGGCAGAAGACTCTCCTCACTAAGGCATTGACTACCAAGGTGGCTTCCTCAGCATGGGTCATCGACTCTGGTGCAACGTCCCACATGACCAAGGAAAGGGCATCACTGCAAGATGTTGACTCAAGTGTTCGTACGTCGATCAGCGTTGCAGACGATTCTGAGATATTGTCTGAAGGTGTCGGTAAGGTTGTGCTAAATCTTGGTAATGATAATATTAAAACAGTGACTGATGTACTTATGTTCCAAATTTATCTACAAACTTGCTCTCAGTACATAAAATGACAGAAAAAGGGTACAATCTTGTCTTTGACAATGAGTCCTGTAAAGTCTTTAATGTATCAAATTTCTCTGTTGATGGAAATTTAGCGTTTAAGTGTGTAAAACAAGATGGTTTATACTCAATAGCTGAGTGCTCACAGGAACCAGTGAGGGCATTGTCCGCTGAAGGTATCTCTGATGGGTAACTGTGGCACAAAAGGCTGGGTCATCTAAATCGTAAAGATATGAAAGAACAACTACATATGGTCACTGGCATGAAGTTTAATCAAATCAATCAAAATGCTTGTGTTACCTGCCTGGAAGGTAAGCAAACAGTAAAGTCATTTCCTAAAAAGGGGAGCAAAGCTAAATCTGTTCTATATGTTATTCATAGTGATGTACAAGGTCCCATGGAGGTGCAATCGTGGGGTGGAGCCAGATACTGTTTGATTTTTGTCGATGACTTGACTAGGAAAGTCTTTGGATATATGATTGCTTCTAAATCTGAAGTTTTTTCTAAATTCTGCCTCTTCAAGGAGATGGTAGAGAACCAGCTCAATAAACGCATTAAGTGTCTAAGAACCGACAATGGAGGAGAATATACTAGTAAGGAATTTGAGTTGTATTTACAGGACAAAGGAATTACTCATCAAGCCAGTATTCCATATAGTCCTCACCAAAATGGTATTGCTGAAAGGACTAACAGAACCTTGGCAGAGAGAGCTCGCTGCATGCTGTTTGAGTCAGGTCTAGAAAAGAGATTCTGGACAGAGGTTATGAACACTGCCATCTATCTCAAGAACCGATCACCCACAGCTGCAGTGAGGGATCTCATACCAGAGGAGGCACGGTCTGGAGTAAAAGTTGATATTTTTCACCTTAAAATTTTTGGCTTTAAAGCACAGGTTCATGTCCCTGAAGTTAAAAGGCAGAAGTTTGACAAGAAATCTGATGAGATGATATTTGTAGGTTGTTGTGAAACACAAAAAGGATACCGCCTTGTAAAAAAAAGTGACCCAAAGCGTATTGTTGTATAGTAAAGCCATCATAACTTCCGACTTGACATTTCAGTGTTACCGTAGTGTTATGTAGCGGTCAGAAGGAAAATCACTTTAAGTAGCCATCACAGGCACCCATTCAAATCGACATATCACGGCAAATTGAGTTTCGTTCGCGATGTCGCGATTTAGTGAACGAAACTGTAGCCTAGCACTGAAACGTCATGTCGGAAGTAATGATGGCTCAACTATAGCTAGGAGTGTTGTTTTTCTTGAAGGTCCAAGGTCCATCATTCCAAGTGAATGCAAATAATCCAGTAACTAATGCTGTAAATGACATGTCAGTATTGTCAGTGCCTGTAATGAATACTTTTGTTGATCACCACAATGTTGATGTAGATGTTAATGTTATGAGTGATGAAACCGAAAGGGTTGTGACACTATCCAATGACACTACACCAGCTGAATCATCTGATAGTGATAGTAGTTTTGACATTTCTAACCTCTAGTGATGATAGCTCAACTGAGGATATTGTTAGTCGTGAGCCTGGTCCCCAGCATGACCGTCCTGATATGATGGGGGCAGATATCCCCAGCATACCAGAACGGCCAAGGGGGATGAGGATTATGAATACCCTGACTGTTGGAGCACAAGATCCTAAAAATTATTATAAGTATTTTCGAGGTCAGATCAGAAGCTGTGCAGAAATGCCATGCGAGAGGAAATGTTGTCATTAACTAACAATCAAACCAGGAGATTGGTCGATAGACCATCAAACCACAATGTTATTCAGTGTAAGTGGGTCTACAAACTTAAGAAAGGACTGGATGGGTCCAAGCACCACAAAGCAAGACTTGTGGCGAAAGGATTCACTCAGGTTCCAGGTAGAGACTACGATCAGACTTTTGCACCTGTTGTCAGGCTCTCATCGCTAAGAGTCCTATTTGCCCTCGCTGCAGAGTCAGCCTGGGAAATAGACCATGTGGACGTAACTGCTTTTTCGAATGGTGACTTGTCTGAAACAATTTACATGGAGCAGCCGGAAGGTTTTCTGGAAAAGGGCAATGAAGGTAAAGTGTGCAGATTGCAAAGAGCTTTATATGGTCTCAAAAAAGCTGCCAAATCCCAGAATGATAAAATTCATGATTTTCTTATTCAACATAAGTTCCAGAATTCAGAGTATGATGCATGTGTCTACACAAAGAACGAAGGTAAAACGTGTAGCGATTGGCTTGCATGTTGATGACTTCTATATTTTCTCAAACTGTAAGCAGGAAACTAAGAAACTTAAGGAAACTATGTCTAAATGTTTTAAAATAAGGGACTTGGGTCCTGTAAGTGAATGTCTAAGTATGAGAGTGACAAGAGACCGGAAATCTCATTCAGTTAAGTTGGATCAAGAGAGCTATGCTCTCGACATTGTCAAAAACTATGGTATGGAGGAGTGTAAACCAGTTAACACGCCCCTAGCACTTGGTGTAAAACTTGTCAGGCCAATGAATTCTACAAATCATCCACTGTATCAAAAATTGATAGGTGCCCTAATGTATCTGGCGGTAGGCACCAGACCTGACATCTGTTTTGCTGTTAGTTATTTAAGCCAGTTCAACAGTTGCAATGATGATGAACATTTCAATGCTGCCCTGAGAGTGGTCAGATACCTGAAGGGTACAATGGGCTTAGGGCTAAAATATTGTAAAGGAGATTGTAGTTTAACTGGTTATGCAGATGCTAATTTTGCTGCTTGTGCTGTTGATAGAAAATCTGTTACTGGCTATGTGTTCAAGCTAGCAGGTGGAGCCATTAGTCGGCAGGCAAGAAAACAAAGATCTGTAACTATTGCAGATAGCACAACTCTTGCAGAGTATGTTCCTACTAGTGAATGTGGTAAGGATGGTGTGCATTTAAAGGGTCTTCTTGGGGAATTATCAGTCCCAATGAAATGTATTAAAATATTTAATGATAACCAAGGAGCTATTAATATGTGTTTGAACCAGTCATCTGGCAGCAAAAGTAAACACATTGATGTCAGGTTCCATAAAATAAAGCATTGGGTTAAATGTGGTGTTGTCAGTGTTCAATTCTTGTCAACTGAACAGATGATTGCTGATGTGCTAACCAAAGCACTTTCAAGAGCAAAACATGTTTTTTGCATTGCATCTATGGGGATGGCAGATTAATTCATGTGTTGTGTGTAAAAACAATTGATTAAATGAGGGTGTTAGAATGTCTTATTATCATAAAGTTCTGTAGAACTTTAGTTTTTAATTTTAGTTAGTAGGAGTATGTTGGTAATGCTTGTTTTGCACTATGTTTTATTTACAGTGAATTTGAGATGAGCAGGCTGTGACTTCCTGTTCCTGTATGTATTCTTTGGTCAACATGTATGTACTCACTCATGTGTTCTCGTGTAGAAATGTGCCAAAATACATCTAGTATTCAACCATCAATCTGTGTGCCTTTCAATTAACTAACAAGGTTTTTAATAGGTAGAATAGGTTGCTAAATAGGCTTTCATGTTAAAAGTATAGTAAAAGTTGACATAAATTCCGCAAAGCTAGTAGAAAATCTTTTCCCAACGAGAGTGTAAATATTTTACATAATGATACGTCATCAAATTATCATCGAGAACTTTACACTTTAAGGCAATATTTGATGTCCTTCTTCTCTTCTTCTTCATTTCCCGTTTCCAGCTTCCTGGGTCGGGTTGTGAATTAAGGACCTCCAACGTTTCCTGTCTCTCCACCACTCCTCTCCTGTTTTTAGTACTTCTTCAGGTTTTCCTCCTCTCTTCTCTACACACTCCCACACTGTATCTGCCCATCTCTTTCGGGGCCTTCCTCGTGGTCTCTTCCCTGTCATCTTTTCACAGAAAGTTTTCTTTGGTACTCTCTCCTCTCCCATTCTCATCATATGTCCATACCACTTTAACTTTGTTGTTTCTATCCTGTCCTGCAGCTTCAAGATTCCTGTCCATTTTCTAATCTCTTCATTTCTAACTCTATCTCTTCTGGTCTTGCCCTCTATACCTCTTAGGAATTTCATCTCCGCGGCTTGTATTCTACTCTCCTCTCTTTTTGTAGTAGTCCACGCTCCAGCTGCATATGTTAGTATGGGTCTGTAGTAGGTTGAATATAATACATTTTTACATTTCTTTGGGACATCTCGGTTCCACAGAATACCCCGTATGCTCTGGTAAAAACTGTTCGCTTGTTGTATTCTCTTTCCAATTTCCTTAGTTATCCTTCCATCTTCTATGATCACACTTCCCAAGTACTTGAAACTTTTAACCACTTCTAGAATTTTCCCATTCAATTCTATCTTTCCTCTTCCTTCCTTCCTCTTGACATCACCATTGTCTTGCTCTTCTCTGTGCTTACTTTCATCCCAAATTTCTCTATTTCTTGCTTCCATACATCTAGTTGTTTTTGTACTTCCTTTTCATCCTCGCCCCATATCACTATATCATCTGCAAACAGCATGGCCTTTGTTGCCTCTTGTCCCCATCTCTGTTTAAAATTCTTGTGAATTTCATCCATGACTATGATGAATAGTAAGGGGGACAATAAACTTCCCTGTCGGAGACCTGTTTCCACTTTAAACCATTCTGTTTCTCCTATACTGGTCTTCACGCTACTCACACAATATTTGTACATAGCTTTTAACATTCGGACATCAGCTCCGTTAACTCTCCTTTTCCTTAATACATTCCAAACCACCTGTCGAGACACACTGTCGTACGCTTTCTCAATATCAATAAATGTCATCACCATGTCTTTTCCAAATTCCCATCTTTTCTCCATCATTTGCCTTAATGCAAAGATTAGGTCAAATGTTGATCTGTCTTTCCTAAAACCATACTGTTCTTCTTCCATCTCTCCTTCTATCTTCCTCCTCAGTCTGCCTTCCAAAACTCTCTCAAAGATCTTAGCTACATGAGCGATAAGAGTGATCCCTCTGTAGTTATTGCATTCCTTTTTGTCACCTTTCTTAAAAATCGGGATAATTAATCCCTTTCCCCATTCTTCTGGAATCTCTTTCTTCTTCCAAATTATTCTAAATAATCTATACAACCACTGTACACCTATTGGTCCCGCTGCTTTTATCATTTCCGCGGACACCTCATCCTCTCCTGCTGCTTTACCGCTCTTCATCTTCTGTATGGCTTCCTCTATTTCTAGCATAGTGATCTCCTTTTCTTGTTCTTCTTCTTCTTCTTCTTCCATTGTTTCTTCTTGCTCTTTTTCATCTTCCAGTTCAATGTATTTAACATTTAGTAGCTTTGAAAAGTATTCTTCCCATCTTTTTAATATATCATCTCTTTGATACAATATCTGTCCTGCTTCAGTTTTTACAAATTTTGTGTTTTCCCTACCTTTTACACTGTTTTTCACCAATCCATATAGAACCTTTTTACTTCCTTGGATATCCTCCTTCAAAGTTTCCGTGAAACCTTCCCAACTTTTCCTTTTTTCTTCTTGTACAATTTTTTGGCATGCCTTCTTTGCTTCTCTATATTTTTGCCATTTCTCTGCATTTTTACTGCCTATCCACTTCCTCCATGCCATTTGTTTTTCTTTAACAGCTTCCTTTACCCTGTTGTTCCACCAAGGAGTCTCCCTTTCCTTTTTCTTCCCTGATAGTCTTCCACAAGTGTTTACTGCACACTTCGCAAAACAATTTCTAAAACATGCCCATTCCTGTTCGACACTTTTTGCTTCGTCTTTGGGAATTTCCTTTTTCAAGTCTTCTTGGAACTTTTCCATTGCCTCTCTCTCTTTTAACTTCCACACCTTTATTTTTCTTTCCCTTTTCTCCGCAAGCTTTGTGATTTTCCCAAGCCTTAATTTGGCTATCACCACTTTATGGTCTCCTTCAAAATCTCCTCTTGGCATAGCTGTCACATCTACCAGTTGTCTACGTTTATCCTTTTCCACTAGGATAAGATCGATCATTGTTTTTGTCTTTCTGTCTCCCCATCCATACCTAGTTATTTTTTGGGAGTTCTTTTTCCTAAACCATGTATTTCCAAAAATTAATCCATTCCTTCTACAGAAATCTATTAACATTTCTCCTTCTTCATCCTGATTTCCATAGCTAAATGGGCCAATTATCTCTTCTTTTCCCTGCCTATCTGTTCCCACATGTGCATTCATATCCCCCATTATTATAACCTCTTTGTCTTCTATACCCTTTTCCAGTTCTTCTAACATTCGTCTACCTTCCCTGTCTGGGGTGCGTAAATCTGTATAAAATCCTTTGTTCCACTCTCAAGTCCTAGTCTAATTTTCATCATTCTGTCATTAATTTGGTCTACTTTCTCAACATACTGCACTAAGTCTTCTCTCAATATTATTGCAACACCATTCATTGCCTTATTTCCTCCACTCCAATATATTCTATATCCCTTCCCTTTCTTGACTTCTTTCTCACCTTTTCCCTTCCATTTCGCTTCACTGACTCCCATCATTGCTATTTCCTTCTTGACTCCCATCATTGCTATTTCCTTCTTTTCCATTTGATGTCCTTATAATATGTTAATTATTCAAATTCAATAAAACCAAGGTTGTCAGGGGTGATTTTGACACTCTAGCCCATTTAATTAATTTTGTTATACATTTATTTCCACTTTCCTGACTGTAAATAACCAAACAATAAGAAAGCTGAAAATATTTGAATTTTCTGACAGGTAGGATTTATCTCAATCAACTACAGCTAGGAATAAACACTATCTTCAGGTTTCCTTTTTAAAATTATGGACAAAAAATTCAAATCTACTACAATAAATGGAACAAAGCTGCAATTACATATTTTTAGGTGCTTGCATATCATTTAGGTTTTATTTAGATAGCCTACCAATACTACAGAATTCATAGTGTGATTCGGAAAGGTATTAAAGAATTGTTGTATTAAAAAGTAAGGAAAAAAATAGTTCAAAACCTAAGAATTCAGTCCCTAGTCATCACTTAAAGCCTCTATTGGTCCTCACTGATAAAATGTAATTGAAATCTAAATGGTATTAAATAAAACCACCAATAGTCAAATATATTATTAAACAGTGTACTCCCGATAATTCGCGTATGGATAATTCGTTTTGCGGTTAATTCGCGGGTCTCCAAGACTATTTTTTAAGTACAGCAACTAATCATCCCGCTAAATAAAATATTCTCCCCGTCGCGTCGTTTAAAAGAATTGTAACGCGATACAATGGCGTGGAGACGAAATCATTGAGATTTGAGAAGACTAACTGCGTTTCTCAGCTATGTAAAATTAGGCCTCGCGCTCGAGATACTAAACTTTGAAACAAAGAGGATATAAGCTTCTTACTTCGTAACCGATCGTAAAGCTACGGCTTCCTCCGCTACTCAAAGCCATGTTCCTCTCTGTCTGTAACGTCAAGTGCGCGACGCTAAGAGCGTGCTTGTTGAATGCTCTTCATGCAGTCAACAAGTCATGGGAGAAAATTACCGCTACTATACCCGCACAACCGGCTTCTGTGACGACGATATTTTGATCGGGCAATGTGGTCTCACTGGATGAATGCCAAGATGCAGATGAAAGTGACATTCAGTAGTTAGACGTCGATAAAGACGATTATGGTTTCAGAAATGAAAGCGAGGAGGATATTGTATGGAATTTGGTTGTCTGTGAGGAAAACGGAGATTCGGTAGATATCGATTGCGGGAGTGATGCAACAAATACTCGAAAGTTCCCACAGTCAAGCTAGTGTGTCTATAGTCACATCTCTTATAGGCCTATAGAAAATGGAGACGAAATTTCGTTGTCATATATTGTTTTTTTCGTTTTTTTTTCCTCAGAAATGTACAATCTAAAATTAGTAAAATTGAACGATTTAAGAAATAAAAAAGTGATGACAGCCTTTTTTCTTAGATATTGTTGGCAGAATCCACATAGTAAGTCTTAAAATACAATGTTATGAAGTTTTATAATTCTTTTTGCTTGTTCATGAAATACATTTGAATATTTTAACCACTACTTTTGTTTTTACGAGGCTTAAAAACATAATTGAGGATAATTCGCTGTTTTCGATAATACGTGGAAGTTTGTAACATTAATTACCGCGAATTATCAGGAGTGCGTAAGTTGTTTAATGAATTAGCACTTGTTTCGACCACAGTGTGGTCATCATTAGCAATCTTAACAAGCAGTTGGAAGAAACTATTAAAAAAATAAAGTTGCGAGTAATTGAAACCATGTTGTATTTTTGAGATGCTCTTATAACATTCCAATACTATCGAAATCAGATCAGTTACACAAAGTTATTTCTTCTTCTTTTATGACTGCATAGGATCACTGTAGTCAGCCCATCGTTTAGATCTTCATTGAAGAGATTGTTCGGGCTTTGCATTCTTCCCAGTACTTCTTAAGACGTTTTAATCGTCATGCCCTTTCCTCGGTTGAAAATGTGTGTGTTGTGGGCTTGTTTCTTGTACGGTACAGCAAGTTTCTGTATTCTTGAGTTTGTATTAAACTTTATCTTATTTGTGATGTCGTCCATTGTAAGGCCTATCTCCTTGAGATCCTTTCTCACTTCTCTTAGCCATGCACATCCTGTTGTGGTATTTTATGAGATAATATTGAGTTGCACTAGTTGTTTTAGAAGCGATGATGATGATAATGATAATTGTTGTTTTAAGAGGCCTGACATCTAGGTTATAAATCGGCTCCTAATGGTCTGGGTGATAGAAAAATGACAATGAAATGGAAACCAGAAAGAGAATTAAGCGAGACGGAAAATACTTACAAAAAGGAACTCAGATTGAAACTACTCACAAAATGGAGAGTGGTAATACTTACAGAAGGGAATTTAGAACGAAAATACTCAAAAAAGGAATACATTGAAAAATACGCACAAAATGTAGGCTAGGTTCAAATAATGCAAATGAGATCAAAAATACGTACAAGATGCAATTGAGGTTCAAAATACTTACAAAATTCAATTGAAATTGAAAATACACAATGCAATTTAGATTAAAAAAGGCCGGTTCAGATTCAAAATACTCACAAAGTGCAATCGAAATTCAAAATACTTACAAAATGCAATTGAAATGGAAAATGCTTACAAAATGTACGGTAGATTCAAACTACTCATTTGGATTGACAATACTTACAAAATGCAATTTAGATTGAAAATACAAAATGTAATTTAGATTCAAAATACCCACAAAATGCAATTGAGAATCAAAATACTTGCAAAATGCCCACAATACAAAATGCAATTTAGATTTTAAATTCTTGCGAAATGAGGTTTAGGTTGAAAATACTTACAAAATGCATTTGAAATTCAAAATACTCACTAAAATGTCCTGCTCCTACATTGAAAGACTTACTAAAAAGCAATTTAGATTGACAATCTTTACAAAATGCAATTGAGGTTGAAAACACTCGCAAAATGCAATTTAGATAGAAAAAACTTACAAAATGCAATGTAGATTAAAAATACTTACAAAATGTAGTGTAGACTAAAAAGAAAATGCTAAAGGGAATTTAGATACACGGGGAGCCACTTAACAAAAACAGTGCGGGAATCTTAAAGAGAAAAGGAAATATAATGAAAAGAAAACAAGAGGTCTGACCCCTCGAAGAAGGAGGGATAAGGAAAGATGAGACAAGGGCCAATTAAGGCGGGAAAGTGAAAGATTCCCTAGGCCTCGGATACCCTAATACCGTCGGGGTCGGAAAAGAACAAGAGTTGACCAAGGGAGGTCGACAGGAAAGAAGACGGAGAGGAGCCTGGCACGAGTAAGTGGAAGCAATGCCGGACTCAGCTGGGGTCCCGTGGTCACCACCCCACGTCCCACTAGATGTGATGTTTTAGAAGTCTCGAATCCTGCATCCGCATATTATGTCCAAAGAATCCCAGTCTCTTCTTATGCATAGCATCTGTAATGGGTTCTAGCTCTTTGTACACAACATTGTTAGGTAGTATCCGCCACAGAGGGGCAGATGACCTCATTGTTCCGCCCCTTAAAACCTCAATAACTAACTAACTATCTGCCACTGGCCATCTTTCTGGTATTTTTTCTTAATGCAGGTTCTTCCAATTCTCCTTTCAATTTTCTGAAGTCTGTCAGTCTTTGATTGCTTGTTTAGGTGAAAAAGTGTTTCTGCTGCATATGTAGCTTCTGGTTTTATAACAAAGTTATTTAACCAAGAAATACAAATCTTCTTCTTCGCCTTTTGATACCACATAGGATCACTTTAACCAACCATTAGTTCGTCGACTTGCAGGAACTGTACATGCCTTGCGGTCCTCCCAGTGCTTCTTCATGCGTATTGATCATCTTGCCTTTTCTTGGGAGGAAAAGATTCTTGTTGGAATTTTCTCTTTTCTTCCTCTTCTTCTTTATGTGCCATCTCCTCTCAGGAGGATGGCAACCATCATAGAGACTCTTGATTTAGATGACACAGCACGAAACAGCTCAATAGTGGAACAATTGAACCAAGTTTTCAGATTATCGATCCAAGAAATGCGTCTTTTTCCTGGTCTTCTTTTGCCTTGTAACTTTCCTCGAATTACCAGCTGCAGCAGATGATATTTCTCTCCTCTCATCACATGACCCAGATACTGCAGTTTTCTAATTTTGACAGTATTTAATATCTCCTTTCTTTTTTATGAGTGGAAAATGAAAAGTCATATTTTTAAGTGCTGTAGTTAAACTTTTCTTAATTGTAGCATCTTCTGTTGTTAGGCCAAATTCTTTTAAGTCCTCTCTGATTTCTTTTAACCATCGGCATCCAGTTGTTGTGTTTTTTGAAGCAAGATTGTACTGTACTAGTTGTTTTAGAAGACATGAATCTGCATTCTCATGATGTGCCCAAAGAATCCTAGTCTTTTCTTTCGCATGTAATGGGTTCTAGGTTGTTATAGACAATATTGTTAGGTATTAATCGCCATTGCCCATCTTTCTCATATCCTTTATTGATACAAGTTCTGCTAATTCGCCTTTCGATCTTTTGTAATCTGCCGGTTTTATAATGTTCATTTAGATGGAATAAGGTCTCTGCTGTGTATGTGGCTTCCGGTTTTATGACTGTATTGTAATGTTTAAATCTACATATATATATATAAAAATCAATGTTACGGGATAGTTTGTCTGTCCCCTATGCGTTCATATACCATTCATCCGATTGTCTGAAATTTAGGTGAGGAGTTGTGTGCACTCTAGGGAAGGTTTCCAGCTACAAATTATTTATGAAATACAAAAGTGTGAGGGACTTAACAGGAACCTTTAAATCCCAGAGTAGCCCAATTGCACAATCTGCATACTTATCACACCACAATGCCAGGTGTGAGAATAGCTTGCTGATTCATCGCGAGGTGACATGAGGAGACTGTCAGCAGCTCTCCGTGTTATCTGGTATCGCTGTCTATTCCAATACAGTCCACGCAACGATTTATGGCCGGGGGTTCTTAAAACTGAACTCAAGCTTGGAAAACCAATAACATTATTATTATAATATCTTATTAAAACCGCCTAGTCAAACACTAAAGAATGTGGTTTAGTTACAGTATTAATCGTACATGTTTCGGAATATCAATGATTCCATCACCAGGGTGAAAAAATAGACCTTAAAAACTAATTAACAGTATCAAGAAAAATGGATATCCTTACACTATCCCCCATAAAATACCATTTAACTACCTTATTCAGCCTGTCTTCTTCTTTTTTCGATTTCCTACCCCTATTAAAGCATAATATAAAACTACTATGATATTCCCGTGATACATTTCACCAATTAATATTATAACACCTTTAAAGTTTTTATTTTCTGTTTATTTGTTGATAAAAAATTTACAATTATTACACATGTTATTTATATTTTTAACCCCAATACACCCATCAAACCTCAAATACTTATGATTCAATCCATCTTATTAAGCCCGCGTTTGAAAACTAACTTCAACTTGATATATATATATTTTAACGCATGATATGTTACAAAGCATGTCGTTTTCTTGTGCAAGTGGCGATTCTCGACTGTAACAGTGCTATAACTATTACCATTGACAACTAAAACATACGGTTTTATCTATTTAAGTTTTGCTTCATCTCAGCTTCTTGTGTTCACTTTGATTGCTTGTTATTGTCATAATTTACCAACATGTTATTTATATTTTTAACCCCTTTACTCTCACCTTACCTCGAATACTTATTATCAATCCATCTTATTAAACCCGCATTTGTAACCTAACTCCAACTTGCTATGTATTTTAACACATGATATGTTGCAAAGCATATCGTTTTCTTGTGCAGGTGGCGATTCACGACTTGTAACAGAGCTAACTATCTTAATAAACCCGCTTTTATAACCTAACTCCAACTTGATATGTTACAAAGCGTGTCGTTTTATTTTACAAGTGGCGATTTCACGACTTGTAACAGCGCTATAACGATTACAATGACAACTAAAACATACGGTTTTGTCTTATAACCTTTGCTTCATCTCGGCTTCTTAGATCGTGTTTTCAATCGCTTCTTGTATTCACTTTGATTGCTTGTTATTGTCACATTTTACCAACAAGTAAGAAACATCTTCATTTCATTTGAAGGTTAAAAGAAACTATACCTGGACTATTTACTTGTCTCATACTCCAACTAGAAGGTGACATTCCATAAGGTATTTTTGGCAAGTCATTTGATAATCATTTCACATAGAAGGCAACTACCAACAAGTAAGAAACATCTTCAGTTCATTTTGAAGGTTACGTACATATAATTATGTTTTTCTACACATTATGTTCACATGCGAATCAGATAATCTACAGAGTGAAGTAACTTTTTGAAGTTTTTGGCTGATTTTTTGACAGTATTTAATTACGTTTTCTTTCTCAATAACAATTTTCAAATTGAAATGACGATTTACGTATCCTTTTTACATATCTCCTTTTTACGTAAAGAGAAGTCTATATTAATAGAACATCAAAATAGCATTTTTAAGGTATTTTTCCATTTGCATGTCAATTGTTATATTTGAATGTTTCCATTATTTTAAATTTTAAATTGTTGTGTAAGGATATCCATTTTCTTGATACTGTTAATTACTTTTTAAGGTCTATTTTCTCATGCTGATGATGGAATCATTGATATTCCGAAACATGTACATTTAATACTATAATTAAACCACATTCTTTAGTGTTTGACTAGGCGGTTTTAATAAGTTAGTAATATTAGTCAACACGGATTTTAATTATTACCATTGTCATAATGGTCAATGTTTACGCATTTTGCATTTTATTATTATCCTCCTTTCTTTCTATCTGCCTTTGATTGGCATTGCAACACATGCCGGGAATAGCTAGTTAACTTCTAAAACACTTATAAAAGTGCTGTGTTGCTCTCAAGATTTAAAATCAAATATAATTTGTAATTTTTACAACTAAAAGGAATATTAATTATATGTTAAAACCCCACAAAAATGTTCTAATATTTATGCAATTATTAGTAGTGTTGGATGGGCTTCTTGAGATGTACTGTGTTGAAATGTTGTTTGAAAGCCCAATCTGCAATTCATACAGTACACTTGAAAAACTTAGTTGGAAGACATATGGCAAATGGATGTGTACAAACTTAAATATGTCCTGACTCTTTTCAGGTTGGAAGGTTATTTGGTAATAGTTGAGGAGAGGTGAACCCACGGAAAAATTTTCTTAACTACTGATGATAACCATAAATACCTTCTGTAATGATTCAAAATAGATGTGTCTTTAACCCATCTGCTGTCCCAAATTATATCACGATTTATATAGTAAAATTCCAGCTGTGTCGACCATTATCCGCAAGAATTATGCACAAGTACAGTGTTGCCAACTTCAACAAAATCCCACCTGTTAAAAATAAGATTTTCTATAAAATTTGGGTTTGGTCTGAAGAATGGTTTTGACAATGGTTACAGTCTAACACGTCCAATCCAATGTTTTTTTGAAAATGGTTACAGCCTAACTCGTCCAGATCAATGGTTTTTGTCAATGGTTACAGCCTAATGTGTCGTCAACAGTGCCCCTCTAGCTTCCCGCGGCGAAGGCCGCACCTCATCCCAACCATTCTAACTAGCCTTCGTTTTGTCCAATCCAATGGATTTCAGCCTGCGGACCGCGTTAGCCATCAAGACCACGTAAGACCTCATGTGTTGGTTTATTTCACATCTTACATGTTGGTCACACTGCCGTGATGTGAATGTGTCGTCATGTGTCCACCCAGATAACAGCTGACGAATGCTCACCGCTTGAGCAAAATGGCTGTAGTCTTTAAATGAACAAGAAACAAATGCACATATTTATGTAATTTAGCACATATTCCCAGTGCACTAGTGATAATAGACGTCAATTTCAATTGGTATCATGTCTTATCTGTATTAACATAGTTGTGAGTGTTTAGCAAAGGTTCACCTTTCCTCAACTAGTAATGGCAACTTTTTATAGACTTTGCATAAAAGGTAGAGTATCATGTGCACATTACTTAGATCCACTGCTACCTTCATAGAAGAATTATATATAATTCAATACGAGCACACTCCTTTCAGATATTTAAATTTGAGTATTCATGTTCCTTAATAAGTAACCATCCCAAATTGACTTATTTAAAAAAAAATATTTATAGCAGTACTAGCTGACCCGGCAGACGTTGTCCTGCCAATCAAAGAAAGTGTTGCAACTTTGTTTCTTGAAGTGCTTTTGGATACACATATTATTTTCAATTTCTGTTAACTGCCTCTAAACTATCGTAAAATGGATTAACTAATTTAGAAACATTCGTGGGAGCGTGCACAACAACTCACCAAAGTTTCATCACAATCAAATGAATAGCATATGAACACATACGGAATTTTGTTGAAATGATTCGTGCGCTGTCATTCATTTGTTGAATCTACTCGTGCGCTACATACTGAGAAATTGATTTACTAAGTTAGAAACCTTCACGTAAGTGTACACAACAACTCATCAAAGTTTCATCACAATCGATGAATGGTATATGAAAGCATACGGGATTTTGTTGAAAGGTTCACGCTTCATCACTCATTTGTTGCATCTACCCATGCGCTACCTATTGTAAAATGGAATTACTAAGTAGAAAACCTTCCCTGGCGTGTACACAACAACTCATCAAAGATTATTCGCAATGGGATGAATGGCATATGAACGCATACGTGACTTTGTTTAAACGATTCGCGAGCCGTCACTCATTTGTTGAAGCTACTCATACGCTACCTATTATAAAATGGATTTACTAAGCCTGAAACCTTCCCTGGAGTGTACTCAATGATTCACCAAAGTTTCATCGAAATCATATGAATGCATACAGGACTTTGTTGAAATGATTCATGCGCCATCGCTCATTTGTTGAATCGACTCGTGCGCTACTGATTGTAAAATTGATTTACTAGGAGTATATTATTTTCTGTAAATGTAAGGGTTTGGATTACAGATCAGCCAAACAAAAACCGTATCGTTGGTGATGAGCAGGGAAAGCAAATCTATCAGGCTGAAATTGGGACAACATGACATTGTAATAGTTCAACATTTTAAATACCTTGACAGTGTTTTGTCGATAACCCAAGAAACCAGCAGTAGGGTTCAAGCAGCTGCGAGCTTTTACAACTCTGTTTCACAGATTCTGCAGGACAAAAACTTTCCTCAGAAAGCTAAAATAACACTGTACAAATCTTACTTACTTCCCATATTGACCTATGGTCTAGAAGCTGCTATAATGACTCCTCGGGACAACAGTCGGATACAAGCAACTGAGATGACATTTCTAATACCAGACGACACAAAATTACAAATGAAAAGGAAGTTTGTAGTTTTATGTGACCGTTAATCTCGTGATCATGAGCCACTGGACCTCTTTTTTTACGTGGAATCCGAACTACAGGACATGGTATTTCACTATGAAAATCTCACATGCATTGACCGGGAATCGAACCCAGACCGCCGTGGTGAGAGGCCAACAGCTGACTAGAAATGAGTCAGTCCGCCTAAAGCTAGGGCTGAAAAGAAGTGTGCTTGACATTCTTGAGGAGTCGAGATTGAAATGGTTTGGTCATCTGATGAGGATGCCCTCTAGTAGAACACTCAAAGCCTATTTCGAAAGGGAGATAATTGGCAAGAGATAGACCTCGAGATGGGTGCATGAAGCAGGTCCACAGAGCCTTGGTTAAGAGGAGCGTAGAACGGAGGACAGTGGTGGAAGAAGAATAGTGGCACGACAGACAGCTATGGAAGGGACTTGTTCATTCCCACACCCGACCTGCTGGAGTGGAGAATCGATGATGATGATGATGATGATGAAATGTAAGAATGATGGCTGCGAGTAATGGTGCACAAAAATAACTAGCGTATAATACTTGGTTAGTATACAGAACCTCACTCACCCACGGCACTTCTCTCGGACCCTGCTGCAGTTCTGCATGATAATAGTCTGGTGAATACTTGGTCTCCTAAAACAAAACAAGAAATTAGAGCCATTAATGAAGGAGTCAATTAGTAGGCTGCACACAAAATGAAGAAATCAGACAGCATACAGTGTTGGTGGTGGTAATTGTTGTTTTAAGGGGCCTAACATTTAGGTTATTGGCCCCTAATGATCTGGGTGATAGCGAAAATTAGAATGAAATGGAAACCAGAACGAAAATTATGCGAGACGGAAAATACGTACAAAGAGAAACTCAGATGGAAACAACTCACAATATGGTCTTACAAAAGGGAATTTAGAATGAAAAGATTCACAAAAAGACTAGACTGAAAAAGACCCACAAAACGTAGGCTAGATTCAAAATACGTACAAAATGCAATGTAGCGTAGAAATACTTACAAAATGCAACTGAAATTCAAAATACTTACAAAATGCAAATGGGATCGAAAATACGTACAAAATGCAATTGAGGTTCAAAATACTTACAAAATGCAATTGAAATTGAAAATACACAATGCAATTCAGATTGAAATATCCCAGTTCCAATCCAAATTATTCACAAAGTGCAATTGAAATTCAAAGTACTTACAAAATGCAATTGAAATTGAAAATGCTTACAAAATGTACGGTAGATTCAAACGACTCATGTGGATAGACAATACTTACAAAATGCAATTTAGATTGAAAATACTTGACAAAATGTAATTTAGATTCAAAATACCCACAAAATGCAATTCAGAATCAAAATATGTGCAAAATGCCCACCAAACAAAATGCAATTTAGATTCAAAATTCGTGCGAAATGCGGTTTTGGTTGAAAATACTTACAAAATGCAATTGAAATTCAAAATACTCACTAAAAGGCCCGGCCACCTGCATTGAAAGACTTACTAAAAAGCAATTTTGATTGTCAATCTTTACAAAATGCAATTAAGGTTGAAAACAATCGCGAGATGTAATTTAGATCGAAAAAACTTACAAAATGTAACGTAGATTAAAAATGCCTTAAAAAATCACTAAAAGGGAATTTAGATACACGGTGAACAGAGTAACAAAAACAGTGCGGGAATGTTAAAGAGAAAAGGAAATATAAGGAAAAGAGGAGAGGGGAGAGAGGAGAGGGTCCGCCCAAAAGGTAAGGGACAAAAGGGGAAAACGGACCCAGCTCAGGTATCCCTCGGGGTCGCCAACTCCCGAACTCACCAGCCGTGAGCCCCTGAGGGTGTAGCATTATCTAGGGTGCACCAGAAGTGGTGGGACTACATACACCCTGCCACCTTAAGGGCCTTGAGCACGAGGCAGGAGGTAACAGGAAAAGAAAAAGAAGGCTGACCCCTCACAGAAGGAGGGAATCAGGAAAGATGAGACAAGGGCCAATTAAGGCGGGAAAGTTAAAGACTCCCTAGGCCTCGGATAACCTAATACCGTCAGGGTAGGAAGAGAACAAGAATTGACCAAGGGAGGTCGATAGGAAAGAAGACGGAGAGGAGCCCGGCACAAGTAAGTGGAAGCAATGCCGGACTCAGCTGGGATCCCGTGGTCGCCAACCCACGTCCCACTAGATGTGAGCCCCTGGGGGGGGGGGGGGCATACAGTGTTGCCAGAATGTTTAGGAAAACACTATGATTTATGGAATTTCAAATATTTTGATTGATCTAGTTAGCTCAAACCAGTATTGCAGCGTCACCACATCTCGAATGCTTCCAGCCTCTTGATGTCTCTCTTGTTTAGCATCCAGGTTTTTTGCACAGTACAACACTACTGACTAAATACAACTTCTGGAAATGGTTTGTAAATTCATTTGTAGAGAACCTTGCAAGAATCAACATCTACAAACAGATCTTGTGCACTATCATATAGAACTTGGCAAAGAAGTTGGGATAGGTGGCAGCAAATGCCTGAACAGAATGATAATTTCCCATGAAACAGCTTATTTTGAAACATACTGTAATTACAATGAGCTGCCAATAGATGGCAGATAATCATTAGGAATCGTCACAGTCCAACGTAGGGAGATGGCAGTAGCCTAATGCTCAAGTGCAAACATTGAGAACGTAACTAAGGTCCGTACTCCTGCAGGTCGGCTGGATTACCTCTGTAAATGAATAATACTGTTATTGGTTTTACGTCCCTTTTAACTACTGTGGCTTTTAGAGATGCCAGGGTGCTGGAATTTTGCCTCGAAGGGGATCTTTAATGTGGCAGTAAATCAACTGACACAGCTCCCTCGTATTTGCGCACCCTCAAATGCCAGGATACAAACCTGCAACCAAGGGCCCAGCAATCGAGAACGTTACCGCTGAGACACACAGCCAGTCCCCTCTGTAAATGGACAGCAGTACTAATCTAAAGGTTAAAAACGATTTTTAAAGAATTTGTTTCCTTCAAAAAACTGTACAAGTTTTAGGAGTCACCACTGTCAAAGAAACATCTAGTTTGCACTAAAGAAAAACAACTTTTTAATTCATTAATTAATTTAGCATATGACAAGGGTCTAATACAAGAAATAAGGGTACAAGCCAAACGTTTGTTTTAGACGATTGACCTTGAAGCTTGCGGGTGAACCTGTACACAGTCGCTCTCTCATCCTCTCGCTTCATAGTTGTCACCACCAGTCAGATGTAATGGAATTCCAGACTTGAGCAAGTGACGACACCACCGTTCAGAACAGTACAGTCCACGTTGAAGTATTGTGTGATGCGAAAGTACACGTTACATACTTACGAACAGAACGCCATTATATTTGCCAATAACTATACTTCAGCAGTAGCGTCACATAGATTTGTCCATCATCTGACCGCATGGGGCAGGTGACAACACCGGTACTGTAGTAACTCACCTCCAGGCTTCCATTATAATTTTCCACTCGTTTAAAATCAACGTCCGGCTAAACTTACACTATGTATTTTACAAATTTACACTAAGGCTCTCTATATAGGCAATGCAAAAAGGATAAGCATTCTGAAAATCCATCACATTTCCCTGATATGCACTCAAAAGAACACTGTTCTATTATATGTTGAACTGTCTGTTTTGAGGCACTGCAGTTACAATTCGGGGAGGAAAGATTGCCTCATTTATGAAGGAGTCAGCGTATTTGCCTTAATGCGTCCTGATCCGGTTGAGGGTTGCCCAGTTCTTGCGGGGTAGATCAAATCCCTGTGGTTTGTGCTGTAGCAGATTATTCTTGCAACCATTCCTGTTGCAAGTTGAAGTTATTGGTCAAGTTTCTTGCAGTCCTAGCAGGTGGATATCTAGATAAAAGTCTGCTGTTCAAAGTACTTCAATTGTTTCCGCGTATTGGGAGGTCAACATTGTCAGAGATCTTCTGGAACTCACGGAACAGAGTATTCATCTCTGTAGGTGTGGTGGATGGAGGAATATGGTTCAGAACTGGCAACTTTTTTTATATTTCTATTTTGGGGCATCAAACTCAGGTGGCAAGATCTAAAATGATGCAATTGTAAAACAAATATTAATTAACAGTTGAAAAGCATTGCGATGTCACCTAATAACATAGAAAACGGATCACATACGTTCAAATCATAGCAAGTCCTCCCTAAACATCTAATAACACTGTACAATGGAGTAAAGCATTTAATTATTTTCAGGTAGACTGTAATTTCCTGCCCAGCATGATTGGGCACAAATATGTTGACCAACTGGAAAGTTTTTGAAGTAATTGTTATTAGGCAACACTTAAACTTTCAATAGTGAAAGTTGGTAGCCGAAGTCGTTAGATTTTTTAAGAGCATTAGAAATGCTTCAGTATGCCTTCCTTCGGAGGGGAAGTAAAGCCGGCGGTCCCATGTCATAGATTTATGGCAAGTAAAAGATCCTTCCACAGACTAAACTTGTGTGAAGCTAAATTGTCAGGTTAGATTTCGTCGGAACGCTCTATCAAAGTTCCGACGTTCACCACTAGGTATCATTGATATCTGGTGGAGAAAGTTGGAACTACTTGAAATTGAACGGAACTGGTAGCTCACCCTAAGGGTGTCCGGTGGAAACAGCTACAGACTCAGGCGAGCCGAACATGTCCTCGGACGCTCCCGGCACTAAAAGCCTAAAAAATAAAAATAAATCACTTTGAACTTTGAATTATGTTGTTTTTGTTGTATCATTTTGGGGCTTGGACATTGTGGTCGTCTGTGATTAACATTGTAGATTTTTAATAGTGTTTTGTAAAATAATTCTGTCTTGTAAAGTTTTGAAGTCATTCTTTCAATGTTGCCTATACAAAGTTTCAGTTGTAACTCTTCAGTCGGTCAACATGAATTTGCCCAATGTATAATGGTTATAATGTTGTTTATAAAAAGACTTAGTCAATACTTTAAATTGTAATTAACATTAAAATATAATTAGGTACATGTTTCGCGGCCTTAATATAGTTTGGCACCCTTCATCAGCCTTATTATATGATCACAAAGTTGCTAGTAAAAATCAATACATTGAGCTTCTAAGTCCTTTGACTCGTTATAACAATAAAATACACTAAGAAGGATACTGCAGCAGGATGAAGGAAATTTGGAAGGAAAGGAAATTGAATACAGTGAAAAATAGCCAAAGTTGATTCATCGTACCCTCCACACGGGTTATTAAAAAAAATGTACTTTTCATAACGTTGAATGCAGAACGTTTGGTTCTTATGGGTCCAATTTGATTATTTGTCATTGCAAATTACTATGGTATATTGTCATTTGTTTGTTATATTTTGTTGGTGGTGATGAAAATGTTGACTGAATTAATGCAAATGACAAAGTTTTAGTGTTCTTAAAGTATTTTAATAATTCACACATATTGTTTCTTCAGTGTCCACATTCATTTGTTGTTTTATATGCATGCATTTTAGGGTATTTTATTGTTATATTTTTGTGTTAACAAGTCAAATGGCTTAGACGCTCAATAGAAATGATCTTAATCAATTCACTTGTGCATGTAAACTGGTTTGAAATATAATACTACAACTATGGTTGTGTATGTATTCTGGAGCGGCAACAAATTATCATACCACCTTATCACTTCCATCCACTTATTCCTGCAACCTTGCTCAAATGAATAAAATCATCAAATTAAGGTTTGGTGACCTTGGTGGCCATTTCTTAAGTTTAAAAATATATAATAATTTAGATTGATCATTCTTCCTTCAGCTTGTCTTGTTTTTATAGAGTGCTATTGTGTATGATGAACATTCTCCAAAGTGCTCTGCTCTGCACTCATTCACATAGATTCTAGTCCTATTAATATCCAAGTACACTATAGAAACAACTACGGAAGGCTCGAATATCTCATCATCGGAATTGTATGGAGCCAACCGGACATAATGAGACAAACCATATGGAAGTACCTAATCGACTAAGAACTGGAGTTGGTCAATGGGGCTTATCAGAATATACCTCATGTGAATATGAAGTGCAAACTGTGGCACGTGTGTGTGTTCAGCATGTCCATCACAATGTTCTCAGCAGGGCTTGATAATTGCCAAGCCAAATACAATTTGAGTGGCCGAATGTAATTGTGTATGCCTGACACAAAAGAAAAAAGCATTCCTAACATATGTGTCTCTTCTTTTCTTATCCATTCTGGTCATTATTACTCATTACAATTTTTAACTATATCAATCTTTTCTCCCTGTCAGCCCCGTGCCAGTTGTCCTGCTATATTTATGTCCGACTATTCTGAATACTCCCCCCACACCTATCCTGTTCACCTATCTTTAGTTTGAAGGCGAGGTTTCAACCCTATACATTATTACTGACCTCACCAGTGTAATGCACTTTTCCCTTCAAGACTACTTGGTATTATCTGATCACACAGTATCCCTACCTTTCATTTCAATCACCTTGCCTCATTTCTGCTATTGGCCTCTAAATGTATGTTCTCTTGATAACTGCATTTATCATCTCTTGAATGAAATCAAAATTAATATGTCTTCATTCTGCTAGTCTTCATGCACATCACCATACACTACTGTGCATCATCTCCCTGCACATTCCTTAGACCACTGTGCAAATAATAATGGACTCTTAGATCCTTGGTGCAACCTGACTTCTACAGTATTTCCAAGTCTCCTTTTTATTCTCTGCTATTCTGAATGTTGGTTCAAACTATACATTTCCTGTTTTAATCTCATAAATATATATTTCAGGGATGATAGTTTGCCTAAGGCTTCTTGACACCACTTTCTAGGCACTCAACCATTACCTTTTCCAAACCTGTCAACACCAGGTGAGGTTATTTTCAATTATTTAATGGAAACTGGAGTTTCCAGCAGGATTATGCACTAACAAAAAGTTTTGTCATTGCAAGCGAGTTTTAAAAAATGTCAAAAGATTAGCTCTGAAGCAGCTCAGACCTTAACCCCTGGGCTATACATAGAAGTAAGAAAAGGTTTCCTTGGAAGTTACATTACAGAATTTCTTCAGACCATAAGTAATGCATAGAAAACATTTAAGTTCAAAATACCAACAAGATATTAATCATAATATTGAGTTATTGGTTATAAAAGACAATGTTTGTGTTGGCTAGGTGATGGAATTTGTTGAACTAACAGTATATCAATAAGGAAGCAATCTGATGCTCTGTTGGCTATACAAGTTCCTATTTTTATTTTATTTTAAAGGTATATCAATCAATATTTACATTTTAAAAATTACACATAGGTAAGCATAATATCTTCTTCAACTTAAAAGTTGTTAATAATATTTTCCATTTTTAATTATTTTGCAATTCTAATGAATGATGTTTTCTCTTGTAGAATGCAATATTCTTTTCCATTTGTCAGTTGGTACAAGCAAGGACAATAGTGACTTTTCACCAATATTTCAGCTTCATTACTGGCTTAACCACTAAATAGCAAGTTTCATTTTCTTTGGAGAAAATTTCTCACCTGTTTTAGGGATGCCAACATGGATATTTACTTCCGTAATCATCGTAAAATCACACTGCAAAAACTTAACAGTGGGTCTAATTATAGATGGTATAATCTTGTGCTGGTCTTATATGGAGTGTTATGCCATAGTGAACTAAGCGACTCAATGGTAGTTTTGAAATAAATGGCATTGAAGTTTACACCTTCATTACTTGGCAATAACGATATATATAAACATTGAATGAATAGACAACTCTTTCGGAACAAAATTAAAACAGTCACCTTCAAGGAGGAACTAGAGAGAAGCAGAAAACAGGCACACAACAATGAGGAGCTCCGGCGACAACAATCTGAAAGAATGAAGCAATTTTGGGTGACCAAGAAGAAATCTTATAGCAATTCTTGATGTATTGATTTAACGTGCTCTATTAAGGGCTATTTGATTAAATAAATAAATAAAATATCCACCTTTTCAATACAATTTAATATATAGTACTCTCTGGTACATGTTTCCGAGGTTTTTACACTCCCCCTTCATCAGCCTGCTTGACAAACTTTTTAAGAACTTTCCATGTTCCCAAGCATATATAAATCACAAGAAGATGAAAACTTGATAATAAAAACACACATATTACACTGCTTATTGTTAAGGAGACCAAGATATCTTGGCTACTATTCACATGTTGACGTAAGATTGGATGAAAATGTCACTTTAATTTTCATCCAATCTTACGTCAACATGTGAATAGTAGCCAAGATATCTTTGTCTCCTTAACAATAAGCAGTGTAATATGTGTGTTTTTATTATCAAATTTTCATTTTCTTGTGATTTATACGTGCTTGGGAAAAAAGAAAGTTCTTAAAAGGTTTGTCAAGCAGGCTGATGAAGGGGGAGTGTAAAAGCCTCCAAAACATGTACCTGTGAGTACTATTTATTAAATTGTATTGAAAAGGCGGATATTTTAATATTCATTCAATATATTAATGTCAATACGGACCACAATAAGCGACATTATGAATATATAAACATAGTATTTCACACAAAGATAATTTTGTGCATATAACTTATACAGTGGATCGTGGATAATTCGAACTTCTATAATTCGAAATCTTCTTTAATTCGAATTTTTCTCTTGTTCCCTAGCATTTTATATACCTTCAATGCTAAAAAATCGTGGTTAATTCGAATTATATTTTGGATAATTCGAAGTTTGTACATGTGAAAAGCCGATCGGAAGCCAAACAGTTGGGTCAGGATTTACTGGAAAACGACGTATCATTGGCATGCAGCCCCTACTCGATGGTTTTGCCTACATGACTAACAACACGCCTGCGACGCTCCTCCCAAGGTCAATGACCAACCCCTCCCCCTCCCATTGTTTTGCAATGCTCCACATTTCATAACTCATAACAGTGTCATCCCTTACACCTGTCTGGTAGTGCATGCTGAATGGTATGATTAGACTTGTGGTTGTTGTTTAGAAGTTTGGTTTTGCCAAGTTTTAAAGTGTGTGTACAGAACTAAGATGTCGTCATCTAGGCCTCGAGTTCCATACTAAACTTTGACTTTCGCGGAGAAAATTGCGGTGATTAAAGAAGTGGAAAAGGGAATGAAGGAAAGAATCTGAAATTGCAAAGGCTTTCGGGATTCCTCCAAACACGTTGTCAACATAAAAAAGGCAAAATTCTCGGTTATGAAAATGAGTGGCAAACGCCGAAGAAGGTTGAGGGAACCGGAAAATTTGAATTTGAATATTTTCTCTACCCTTTTCTAAGAACTTTCATAATTCGAATTTTTGGATAATTCGAATGTTTTTACTGGTCCCTTGAGGTTCGAATTATCCAAGTTTCACTGGACAAGTAATTGGGCTTTAAAGAAAACTATGTGAACACTTAGTTCAATGTGGCTGAATGCAGTATAACAAACTGCATAGTTCACTATGGTTGAACACAGTGTTAACTCTTAAGGAACATGTTATAATAATGTTTAAATATTTTTGAATTAATATATTTAACACAACTTACATCTGAAAATAATTCGGCATGACATTAAAGTAAGCACTTCCTCAGTGTGAATAGTTGATATCATTTCTGTTCAACCATGTATAACATCTTACTCACTAACAACACTGACCTTCTTCTTAATATAATTGTTGTAATACTGTCATTATTCAAGATACAAAGTGTAGACAATTTCACATCAAGTCTTCCATTGCTTCCTAGGATACAGACACTCTCTCCACCTCAGTCACTATATTCTAACGGTTCGGTGCCATCTTCTTGGTGTGCATTATCGTCAAGTGATGGTAGCTCCTGGTAGAAACAATGATGTACTGGAGGTACATATTTTAAGAAATGAAGAATGTTCTCCTTCTTACACCTGGAAATAGTGTGTCCTTTAGGGTACAGTACATCAAGAGGAATGTCACTGAAGCATGGTGGTGGTCCAGTTAGTTTTTTCTTTATATTGAGTTGGTAATATGGAACAAATTCATGGTTAGAATACTTGTATTTAATTACACCAGGGTTTGAATTTTCAACACTGATTTCTCGAATTTTCATCCAGTTCACATTTTGTTTCTCTTCATCCAGTTTTCGATACGTTATTCATGCCTCTAATGCCTTTGTGCTTACAAAATCATTGGAAGACATTCGTTGTACCTAGAACTTTTGCTTTGTTTTGACGAGATGACTTTATAATGTGTACAGTGTCATCATAGCAATAAATAGTTTCCTTTCGTCGAATTTTGTTTTCAATCTGACTGAAGTACCTGTCATTAGGGAAGTAGCTATGCCTACTTAAACAAAATTTGTGAACAATGACTTCAATAGGACAGTCTTCTTTGGCTACAAGGTACAGCCACAGCAATGCCATTTTGATGTTCCTATTTCGGCCATCGCATGCATCAGACCAACCTATCATTTGTGACGAATTTACTGTTCTTTAACATGCTTCATCACACAAGAACCTATTTCTTGAGGTCCCCTTGAAGCTATACCTTCATACCAGGTATACATGTAGGCTTGTTGAGTTCCTAAGTCATGTATTCCTAAATTAAAGACAGAAAGCTGGCGCTTGTAATACGCTTTGTTCGTCAATAATTTTGGAAGTGGGAATGTTTTCTCGAGATCAAACAAAATTGCATGGATCTTTCCTTCTTTTCCATATATGCTGTCATTTTCTCCAGCTTTGTTTGCACTATCCACTTGCCTGTGATGCAATTCCCATGCCGACTTAAGCCTCGAGATCTCCTGCGTTCTTTTCAGTAAGTGGCTTATTGTCTTCAACATCTATCTGCACCTTCAGCTGGTCACATATTTTGCAAATGTCCTTTTTAGGGCACTTGAATTTCAAATTATAATCACGGTAAAAAACGCATTTGTATATTGTTTCACTTACACATTCCTGTTTCAAGGATGGGTTACTTTTGTTTTCCAATGTTACAGTCTCCTTATATAAATTGTACACTTTCCTTAGATTGGGGTCACATGGAAGGTAATTCAGATATGGCACCTTGTTTTGTTCATAATGGCTCGTATATTTCGGAAAGGATTCAATATGCTGATGTACACGCAACAGTGCTTCATCTGATGTAGCGTTTGCTGGCTTTTCCACGTTTGTCTATAGATGTACCAGAACTACCTTTGAGAGCACGGTGAATTCGCGTACTCTCAACCTGTAAGGTATTCATAAACATGCTCTTGCACACACGAACATTTTCAGAATCAGCCTTCAGCCCTTGATTGTTCTTTCTGCTACTGTCCACGTACCTTTTGCGTTTTACTGATAAAACATTCACAGCATTAGCCAGCACAGCTGTTTGCGTTTCCCAGGAAGCATAGTTGTAAAATGCATCAAAATTAATCTTTTCTGCAAAATTCCACCTGCAGTTCCAGTCAAAAACTTCAGAAAGTACTTTTCCTGGCTTTTTGACACCACGGACACTTTTATAGGACTTCCCAGAATTTCTCCTGATTTTACGCCCATTCTTTATCCATTCCTCTGGTTTAGCATTCCGTCTCTATTTTGATGGAGGTGGACCGTTAGTTTGGCTATCGATGTCAGAATCTGAAAGGAAAAGTGCAGTTGTTGAGGTAATAACATCAACATCATTATTGCAATATTTATTTATTTATCCGAATCCAAAACACACACAAATATACATATAAATTACACTAGATTTCATTTCTCCAGTGATCAACTGTTAGAATGGCACAGTCATTCGCTTCTATCAAGTCCTGCATAGCACATGGTCTTGATAACATGCTGCAATTCAGAAGGTACTCGGGTCTTGTCTTTCACCACATCTACAAAGTTCTTCTGCACTGTATCCCCACTTCATTAAATTGCTTTTGCACCGACTAACACCAGTTCTCAGTCTGTTAAGCGTCTTCCAAGATTCGTATTGTAGATGGCAGCCAGCTGCCAGCTTCTCCGTCATTTCCCACGATCCTCCCGGTGATTTTGTTGTCCAAAGTTCAATTCGGCGAGCTTCAGCTGAAGAAGGAATTGATATTGTTGTTTGGAGAAAGCTCTTTCTTGATTTTAGCCTAGGTGGATGGACATCATGTCCATACATTGGATGTCTTGGATCTGTTTCTTGCTTTTTCTTCTCTACTTCTGCCGCTACTTGTCTTCTAACTTCTGGAGGTGCTACTCCCATAAGCGGAAAGATCTTATCGACAGAAGTTGGACGTAGGCAGCCTGTCTCATGGAGGGTAACGTCTACTTGGTTGGCATGAGCAGAGTTCCTCCAGACTGGGGCAGCATATTCTGCAGCAGAGAAACTCAGAGCAAGGGCAGTTGTACGCAGGACACTAGGCTGCGCTCCCCATCTGGTGTTTGTGAGCTTCCGAACGATGTTGTTCCTGGTGCATACCTTCCGTTTGGTGTCCATGCAATGCTGTTTATAGGTTAGCGTGCGATCCACCTTTACTCCTAAGTATTTAGGATGAACACAGTGTTTCAGATTGTGACCTTCCCAGGTGACGTTTAGCTGCCTTCTCGCCTCCCTATTGCGCAGGTGAAACGCGCATATTTGGGTTTTCTCTGGGTTGGGTTTCAAGTAGTTATCATTGTAGTAGATGGCTAAGTCTTCAAGAGCAGATGTCAGCTTTAACTCTAATTCTTCAAACGTTGATTCTTGAGCAGCAACGGCAGTATCATCTGCTTAGATGAATGCTCTGGTCCTAGTGTTAAGTGGCTGGTCGTTAGTGTGGATCATCATCATCATCATCATCATCTTGTACAGTTTCCAGCCCCAGGCTGGGTCTGTTTGGAACATAAGCCTCGCCACTTAGTTCTTTCTTCCCACCACCTCTCCGCTGTCACTCTGGTCCAGTCCTCGCCTCTCTTCTTGACACATTCCTCCACTCCTTTCAGCCATCTATCTCTTGGTCTTCCCCTTGGTCGTTTCTTCTGCATATGCATCTCATGTATCCTCTTGGGAATCTTCTTCTCATCCATTCTCTTTAAGTGTCCATACCACCTCAGTCTTGATGTCTCAATCCTACCTTGCAAGGGCTCCTCTTTCACCATTTCCCTGACCTTTTCATTCCTCACCCTGTCTCTTCTTGTTACTCCGATCCTACGTCGCAGGAACTTCATTTCACCTGCCTGTATTCTGCTTATGTCTCTTTTCTTCATTGTCCACGTTTCTGAAGCATAGGTCAGTATCTGGATATAGTAGCTTCTGTATAACACTTCCTTGCTTTTTTGTGGGACATCTTTATTCCACACTAAGCTCCTAATGCTTCTCAGAAATGCTTCTGCCTGTCTGCCACGTTCCGTAATCTCTTTGTCATTTCTCCCATTTTCCTCCACTATACTTCCCAAGTACTTGAGACTTTCCACCTTCTTCAGCTGTCCACCTCCAAGTGTTATCTCACTCATTGGTCTGTCCTTTTTCCTGGTCGTTAACAGGATCTCACATTTACTGATGTTGAACTTCCACCCGTACTCTCCCACGGTTTCTTCCCAAGCCTTCAGCTGCTCCTGAATTTCCTCCTGCGTGTTTCCCCAGACCATGAGATCATCTGCAAACACCATTGCTTTCATCTTATCTTCTCCTATCTTTCCTGCTATCCGTGTCATTACCTCGTCCATAACCACAAAAAAGAGAAGGGGTGACAGCGCACTACCCTGTTTCAGGCCACTCATTTGTCTGAACCAGTCTGTTCTTTCCCCTCCAACTTTCACACAACTCACACTTCCACAATAAATCTCCTTCACTCTGCCTTCAGTCTCTTTTTCCACTCCCATGTTTTCCAAACCTTCTCCCTACACACACTATCATAGGCCTTTTCGATGTCCAGGAAGGCCATCAGCAGATCCTCTCCAAATTCGTAGTGGTGTTCCTGGAGCTGTCTCACTGAAAATATGAGATCCACTGTTGATCTCTCAGGTCTGAATCCATACTGCTCCTCTCTCAATTTTCTCTCCACTTTGGCTCGTATTCTACTTTCTAATATCTTTTCATATATCTTGGTACAGTGAGGTATGAGTGTGACTCCCCTGTAATTTCTGCACTCCTTTCTGCTTCCTTTCTTAAATATTGGGACAATTAATCCTTTCTTCCAATCTTCTGGGGTCTTTTTCTCCTTCCATATCACCCTCATCACACGGTACAGCCACTGTTTCCCAACCTCCCCTGCTGCCTTCACCATTTCAACACTCACTTCATCCACACCTGGCGCCCTTCCTCCTTTCATCTTGTCTATAGCCATTTCCAGTTCTCTCCAAGTCAGGTCCTTTTCCATTCCTGTGTTATCTTCTCCATCTTCCAATACATTGTCTTCCTCCCTATGACCATTTGGATTCAGCAAATCCTCAAAGTACTCTTTCCACACTGTCTTGAGTGCCTCTTTGTTGTGTACCTCATTTCAGTTTTTGTCCATCATTACCACATCCTCTCGCAGACCTCTTCTCTTACTTTTGACCATCCCATAAAGTACTTTCTTATTTCCTCTGCTGTCTTCCTCCATCATCTCTGTCCACTTTACCATCCACTTCTTCCTCTCCTCTGCGACAATCTTGTTTGCTTCTTTCTTCTTTATCTTATAATCTTCCCTTGTCAGATCAGTTCTTTCCTGGAACCACACTCTGAAAGCCTTGTTCTTCCTTCCCACAACTTCTTTTACTCTCTCATTCCACCATGGTGTCTCTTTACACCGCGTTCTGTTGCTTGTTCTTCCACATACTGCCACTGCAGCTTCCACCATTGTGTTTTTGAATTGCTTCCATTCCTCTTCCCCTGTTTTAGGATTGTCTGTTGGCATCCTTTCCCTTTTTATTTTCTGGAATGTTTCCTTGACTTCCTTTTCCTTGAGTTTCCATACTTTGATTCTCCTTTCCTGGTACTCTGTCCTCTTGCTATCCTAAACAACTCCCAGGTTCATTACAAGTATTCTGTGGTCGCTATCTAAGGCCTCTGATGGTATTACCTTTATATCTCTGACACTTCTCTTCATTTCCCAGTCGTACAGCATGTAATCTACCAAAGATTTCTCTGTTAAATCACTGCTGTACCATGTTACCTTGTGGCTTTCTTTCTTCCGGAACCAGGAGTTGCCTACCACTAACCCGTTTCTCTTGCAAAAATACAGCAACTTTCTCCCTTCTTCATTCCTGCTACCCCATCCTTCTGCTCCCAATACATTTTCATATCCTTGCCTTTCACTTCCTACATGTGCATTCAAATCTCCCATGACAATGATGCTCTGCCCATTCAACTGCTGTTGTAGCTCCTCCTCAAAGTCTTCCTTCTCTTGAGCTGTACATCCAACTTGAGGGGCATATACCTGGGCTATCTCCAGGCTTCTTCCCTTTACAGTTACTCTGATCTTCATGATCCTGTCACTTATTCCCTTTACCTCTTCCTTCATTCCATCTCTCACAACTACTCCTACTCCGCTGCTCCTTCCTTCACTGTTCCCACTCCAGTACAACCGGTACCCTTTCCTCAGTTCTCGGCGACCTTCTCCTTTCCATCTTGTTTCTGCCAAGCCCAGTACATCCAGTTTTCTTCTCTCCATCACATCTACAATCTCCTCCACTTTTCCTGTCAGTGTCTGTATGTTTAATGTCCCAACTCGTAGTCCATTAGCATATCCGGGTCGTCGTCGTTTGCATCCGTCCTTTCCGAGGCCTGTTCCTGGTTTGAAAGCAAATATGATATCCACTACTGGCTTGCTAGGCCTATCGTAGCTTCACCAGAGCCCCGTCAGCCGTCACTTTTCAGGGTTCCCATAGAGCCTTCACAGCTACCGTAGCGGTCCCGGGGCACACAAAGTCCCCACTGTACTTCACCCCTACAGGCAATCCCCTACTTCATGCCGTTGCCCGTCTCCCACCACGTGGACGAGGGGTTGGACTTGTGGGAGACGTTAGTGTGGATATTATATAATAATGGAGCTAGCACGCTTCCCTGTGGAAGGCCATTCTTTTGGTTCCTCCATCGGCTTTTCTTATCCTGGAGGGTGACAAAAAAATCGTCGATTCTGCAACAAACACTGAATAAACTGTGTTAGTCGGAAGTCTCTAGTTATTGAGTACAGCTTCTTTGTCAATCGCTTGTGGTTTACAGTATCATAAGCAGCTGTGAGGTCCACAAAAGCAACTCCAGTAATCTGTTTCCTTTCATATCCATCCTCAATATACTGGGTAAAGTTCAGTATTTGACCAGTACAAGATTTCCCTGGTCTGAAACCTGATTGCTCTGTAATGATCTCACTGTCAACAAAATCCGAAATTCTGTTCAAAATCATTCTCTCCAGGGCCTTACAGAGATGACAGAGAAGCGATACAGGTCTGAAATTCTTGAGTTCATTTGGTTCTTTACCTGGTTTGAGCAAGGCCACAACTTTTGCTTTACGCCATAACTTCGGGATTATCATTTTAGTCACACAGGTGTTCATCAGTTGGTGGGATCCATTCGATAGTTAAGGGGCCAAAATGTTTTATTTGCTCAGGTCTTATATCATCCAAACCTGCAGCTTTGTTGTGTTTCATCTGTTGAATAGCAGTTCTTAATTCTTCCGTTGTGAATCGTGTACCAAGATGGTTGTTCTCCTGTTCATATCGTTGGATTTTTGTTTCTTTGGACTTACTTGAGGCTTTACCATTCAGCAGTAGTTGATTGGGGGTCACGAAAGAAGCCTCCCAGAAGAATGCACTAATTACATGCACTTGGGCGTCCCCTGGGCAACGGTAAAAAAATATTGTAAAATTTACCGGCTGATTCTTTCTACACCAAAACACTACTATAATTCTTGCAATATATTCTGCCACAGTGAACTATGTGAAGAGCATTTCTTAGTCTCCTAGACAGACGGAAGCTTAACAGAGGTTACTAACAGTTCACACCGCTGCTCAGAGATGGCAGGCTCATAGAAGCAAGCGATGAACTCGTGAGTCACATAGTTCACTCTGCTTGGATGTAAATGGGATAAGGGGCAGATGACCTCGTAGTTCTGCCCCTTAAAACAAAAACTAACTAACTAAATGGGATATGTTACATAACCTCTACTAGGTTTAATTGCATTGAATATTTTGGTGATATGATGAACTCAACATTTGCTTGCCATTATCTGATGAAGGTGACTAGTCTTCGTCAGAATATGACGACAAATCAGTTGGGTTACAGCTCTCTTGGTCACTAATACTACCAGAACATGACACTGCGGCATTGAATGAACACTCTTCCCGCCAACTTAGTTCACTTTCCTTGAACACAGTATTATCAACCTGCAGTCAGAGATACCACAGTACCCAAAACGAATGTCGACTCGACTTAGTTAATTATGGCAGCTCACAAAGAACACTTATCTCAGTCACATAGCGCGCTTAACGTGGTTTTTTTTTAAATGTCGCTGAGTTCACTATGGCATAACACTCTCCATGTAGTGGGTAGAATATGTTGTGTATAAAAAAATAAAATGTGACAAAGTAACATCTGTTATTTTATAGGTTATGCATTGTAATTTGAGAGATGATGTGAAGATTAGTGAACATGGACTAGACATCTCATGCTCCAACTTTCAAGATGCATTGTTAAGTGCCAGATGCAGTAACTGAATGGTCTGTGAACATGGTGACTTTGACACCTGAGTTGCAACAGTGAATACAACCCTGATTCAACCTATTCATAGTAATCTTCAAACTCGATTTGATAATGAAGTTTGTTGTTTAAAGAGGCACAACATTGAGGTCAACTGCCCCTAAATTTTGGTTCTCTACCTATTCTGAGGACCTTATCAAGAATCATTTATTGCCATACAAAATTTGCATATGATTGGTTATTTCCAGCATACAATACGGTATATGTACTAATAAAAAAGTTTATAATTTATCAATATGGATTCATTTTTAATATCATTCATTTTAATCAATGTATGCAAAATGTAATCCTTACCTTTAGGTGCTTCTGAATATCAACATATCTTTGTACAGTATATAACTTGGTTCTCTACCATAACATCTATATTGTCAACATAGCCTATATGCATTTGTAACAGTATTTATAAAAAAAAAAAAAATCAGGAAAGGATGACAAATGATGTTTCTTAACTTTCTATTTCATTATTTATCACTTACCAAGCTTTACCCTTATCCGCAGAATCTCGGATAAAAGTTATCATTGAGCCTTCCCTTTGTTGTTTCAATTTCTCTCCTGCATAATTTTTTCATATCAACATATCTATCTTTGTATATTTCAATACTCAGCTTAGCTACTGTATCTTGTAAAAGAACACTTTTACATCCTGATGGCTGCAAGATGTGGCATGTACCAATAACAATAGCACCTTTTGTACTTCTGGTTCTTTAGTACCTTAGTTCTAATGAGACAACATTCATTCAGGCGAGAGTATAATTTTAACATAAACTTTCAAAGGCTTCAGAAACCTTACTATAATTTAAAATTTCCTTCTGCCAGTCAGTTTCGCTTAATTTGTACCTAATCTTATAATGTTAGCTTCTCCTAGCATTCAAAAATTCCAAGTTGTTTAATGCAAATGCACTGTTTGAAACACACAGGATATGACTATGAAAAGTGTTAAGAACATCTCTAGTTCTTGGAGTTGTTGTTCATGTTAATTCCCTTAATTTATAGGTAAGAATGCAATTTTGTGGGGTCTATTTTTTCTCAATTTTGGTGCTTATTTATCAGCAATGCTATTATTTCATCGCTTAGTTTGCAGCAATCACGATAATATTTCAGTGCTTATTTCGTGGATATACCAGTTATGAATCAACAAATTATGTTATGCACAATAATAAAATCTGCTTCTTCATCATCATCTTGCACAGTTTCCAGCCACTGGCCGGGTCTGTTTGGAACACAAGCCTCTCCAACGTCATCTGTCTTCCCATCATCTCTCAGCCTCCACCCTTGTCCAGTCTTCTCCTCTCTTCTTCACGCTTTCTTCCACCCCCTTCAGCCACCTGTCTCTCGGTCTTCCTCTCGGTCTCTTTGCTTCCCACTTCTTCTCGTGTACTCTCCTGGGTATCCTCTTCTCCTCCATTCATTTTACATGTCCATACCATCTAAGTCTAGATTTCTCTATACCATCCTGTAATGGTTCCTCCTTCATTAATTCTCTGGTCCTCTCATTTCTTATTCTGTCCATCTTTGTAGCTCCAATACTGCTTCTCAAGAACCTCATCTCACTGGCCTGTATTTTGCTCTTCTCCCTTCCTTTCATAACCCAGATCTCTGAGGCATATGTCAGGATAGGGACATAGTACGTCCGATATATGATCTTTTTGCTGTTCTGAGGGACATCCTTGCTCCTTACTAACCTGCTTGCTAACCTTTATTATAACATCTTAAATACACCTACATATTTACAGACACAAACCAACAAAAGAGAGTGATAAAGATATGCAAATTTAAGTTGTTTTATTTATATTTGCTAATTATTTTGTGATAAACATGATTTCTATGCTATTTTCTTGACAATGTCAAGATATGGTAATGACTTTTACTGATCTAAAAAAGGCCTATGATAGCATCCTAGAACAAAAGTTTGGGAAAGCTTAACAAATGGACAAGGAACTGAGAGACATTGGCAGGAGAGTACAGCAGAGCAATGCATTCTATCAAAGTGTAAGAAAACTTGTTTGGGATAAGGAAGTACCAAGGAAAAGCAAGGAGGTAATGTATAAAATGTACTATGTACCCATATTAACTTATGCAGCTGAGACTTGGACCCTGACGAGCAGGCAAGAGAGTAGAATCCAATCCAGTGAAATGAAATTCCTAAGAAGTATGATAGGTAAGACAAGGAAAGACAGAGTGAGGAATGAAGATGTTAGGAAGGAAGTTGGGATGCGAAAACTAAATGAGAGAATTGAGAAGAATAAACTAAGGTGGTTTCGACATGTAAAGAGGATGGAGGAAAATAGAATACCAAGACAGATGCTGGAGGCCAAGTGCAAGGGTAAGAGAGCAAGGGGAAGACCTAGAACAAGGTGGATCGATTCAGTGAAGAACAGCGTGAGAAAAAGGAATCTGGACTGGGACAAGATCGTGGAAGAAGAATGGTGGAAGGAAAGAGGAAAGTGGAGAAGTGCCATAAATACCCCGACCCGGCAGGAGCTGGATAAGGGGAAATGATGATGATTAAAGGAACTTGCTTATCCCAAAGAAGCCCTCTCACGAGATGATAAAATTTTGCTCCATGTTGAACTCTACTAGTGATTTCTGCAGATGGTTGGTTATCTGTGGACACTACACTGCCAAGGTTACAGAACTGATGGACTTGTTCTAATTTTGTACCATTGAGAGTGATGTTAGTACAGACGTTCTGTCGACTAACGGACATCACCACCGTTTTCGACTTGCTTATATTCAGACCAAATTGCTTGAATACAGCATTCCAATCATTCAGCTTCTGTTGTACTTCAGCCTCATTTTCACCCCATATTACAACATCATCTGCAAACGCTAAAGCTTTAAATTCAGAGGTCTTATTGAGTCTCTTAACTCTTTTCATTATTTCATCCATTACAGTAATGAATAAAAGTGGTGATAGAGCACTGCCTTGCTGTACACCCTGCTTAGTGTCGAACCACTCTGAATAGCCATCACCTATTTGGACACAACACTGGCAGTGTTCATATAGCATCTTCACTTTATTTATTAAAGCGCATGGTATTGATCTATTTTGAAGGCATTCCCAGATTGTGTTCCTCCGTACACTGTCGTAAGCCTTCTCAATATCTAGAAAAATGAAGATGATGTATTTTCCTTTTTCCCAGTGCTTCTCCATAATCATCCTGACAGACAATATCAGATCTGTTGTTGCCCTGTTCCGTCTGAAGCTTCAAGCTGTGGTTCAATGATAATTCTTAATCTGTGTTCTATGATTCGTTCCATTATCTTCAGGCCATGAGATAGAAGAGTAATTCCCCTGTAGTTGCTAGGTTTCCGTCTGTCTCCTTTCTTAAATAGAGGGACAATAACACCTTTAGTCCAGTCTGTTGGTATTTTTTCTTCTTTCCAAATAGTGTTTAGGACTCTATACAACCACTGCAATCTTGTACTCCAGCTGCCTTGATCATGTCAGCACTTACATCATCAATGCCTGTTGCCCTAGCTTTTTTCATGTTCTTGAGGGCATTTTCCACTTCCATCCATGTTAAAGGGTACTCCATATCTGGGATGTTTTCTTCTCTTTTAGTCTCCTCTTGTTTGGCATTTGAATTTTGATCATTATATAATTTTTCGAAATACTGTCCCATCTCATCTCGAATCTCCTTCTCATTCCATGTGATGTTTCCATCTTCCTTCTCCACAGCCTTTATTGGTTCATAACTGTTTTTCTTACTCCTCACCACTTGAAATAATAGCTTCCTGTTGTTCCTGCAGTCTTCCTCTCGTTTCTGTGTGAATTCTGTCCAGTATTTCTCTTTTTCTGCAGAAATGATTCTTTTCACCTTAAGTTTGAGGTCCCTGTACAGCTGACTGAGTTCTTGAAATTTCTCTCCTTTCTGACTTTCTCTGTTCCTTAGTTTCCTCACATCATTTCTCTCTTTTATTGCTCTTCGGACAGTTTCAATCCAGCATGGGGTTTCTCTCTCTTTAACCCGTTTGTTTGTCTTGCCCAACAATATTTACTGCAGTATCTACCAGGATTTTCTTAAATCCAAGCCATTCTTCTTCAGCTGATCCAGTCTCATATTTAGGCAGTTGGTCTCTAATCTTCATCTGGTATTCAGACCTCTTATCCGGTTTATCAAAATCCCAAACTTTTATCCTGGGTTTACGTTTGGTATTCGCCTTTCTTATCAGGATGTTTCCTAGAATGGCTACTAGTAACCTGTGGTCACTCTCCAAACTTTCTCCTGGCAGTACTTTCACATCTCTAATAAATGCTCCAGCTTCTTTATCTGCAATCATATAGTCAATAACAGATTTCTGTTCTCCATTCCAGCTGTATCTTGTGATCTTATGACTCAGCTGTTTCTGAAACCAGGTGTTCTTAATAACCAGATTATTTCTTAAGCAGAAGTCAAGAAGGCATTCACTCTCTTGGTTTCGAAATACTTACAAAATGCAACTGATACTCAAAATACTTACAAAATGCAAATGAGATTGGAAATACGTACAAAATGCAATTGTGGTTCAAAATACTTACAAAATGTAATTGAAATTGAAAATACACAATGCAATTCAGATTGAAATAACTCCCATTTCAGATCCAAAATGCTCACAAAGTGCAACTGAAATTGAAAATGCTTGCAAAATGCAATTGAAATTGAAAATGCTTACAAAATGCACGGTAGTTTCAAACTACTCATTTGGATGGACAATACTTACAAAATGCAATTTAGATTGAAAATACTTACAAAATGTAATTTAGATTCAAGATACCCACAAAATGCAATTGAGAGTCAAAAAACTTGCAAAATGCTCACCCTACAAAATGCAATTTAGATTGAAAATACTTGCAAAAAGGGGTTAAGGTTGAAAATACTTACAAATTGCAATTGAAATTCAAAATAGTCACAATCGGATCTCAAGACCATCCCACCATTAGACTTACTAAAAAGCAATTTAGAGTGTCAATCCTTACAAAATGCAATTGAGGTTGAAAACGCTCGCAAAATGCAACTTAGATCGGAAAAAAAAACTTACAAAATGCAACGTAGATTGAAAATACCTACAAACTAAAGTGTAGGTGAAAAAAAAGTGCGGGAAACTTAAAGAGAAAAGGAAATATAATGAAAAGAAAAAGAAGGCTGAACCCTCGAAACATGAGGGTATCAGGAAAGATGAGACAAAGGCCAACTAAGGTGGGAAAGTGAAAGACTCCCTAGAATTCGGATAACCTAATAGTGTCGGGGTCGGAAAAGAACAAGAGTTGACCAAGGGAGGTCGACAGGAAAGAAGGAGAGGAGCCCAGCATAAGAAAGTGGAAGCAATGCCGGACTCAGCTGGGGTCCCGTGGTCGCTAACCCACGTCCCACTAGATGTGAGCCCCTGGGGGGGGGGGAGGGGGGGAGGAATGGTGGAACGACAGAACAAAGTGGAGAGGAACCATATTTGCCCCCACCCAGTGTCAGCTGGAAAAGGGGAAATAAAGATGAAGATGATGATGATGATGATGAAAAATACACTATTTCCTGACCTTCACAAGATTTGTGTTGTCCACATGTAATATTAAGTTTCATAAAATTCTGCATTTATTGTTTATTCCAAAATATTACATCCCTAATAATAGGAAGTTTGTTAAATAATTTCACTCCTGTATGACAGAAGCAATTTTGAGTTTTCCTTTACATAACCCAAGGATTTAGATGACAATCAAATCATCATCATCTGTAACCGTCTCCAACTAGCCGGGTGCGGTATACGAGAGCTCGCCATTGCTGTCTATCCAGGTAGATTTCTTCATCCAGGATCCATTGCCAGTCCAATCCTTGGCCTTCCAGATCTTGTTGAACCTTAGTGATCCACTTCCTCCTTGGTCTACCTCTTGGTCTTTGATCTCCTTATCCAACCACCTGCGGGCTCTGATTGTCCATCCTCTTCAGGTGTCCAAACCATCGTAGGCTGACGTTCGTTACGGATTTACAGAGTGACAATCAAAATCCAGATAAAACATGTAATAAAAAGAAAACAATAAGCGATGACCACTTAGGAGTAGCAATGGTCAGAGTATCTCAATGTGTGGTCTGCGAGCCCATACCCAGGAGTCCGTGACTAGCCTAAAAAGAGATACACACCTCACTACTTTTCTTTGACATTTAAATACATCTTGAGTATAGACCCTGAGTATTACTTCATACAGTATATACGAGTGGAAGAAAGCATATGTTGATATCATCTAGCTTTTACAAACACAATCCTCAATTTTTACAATATAAGAATACTCCTCATGACAGTTTCTAACACAGATGTTGAGTAGGAGTTTTACAAGTCCAGTTCATTTTACAGTAAAAATAATTTCATGGTGTCCACAGAATTTTCAATGTCAATTTTCCTGACTTTTCCTGACCATTTTTCAACAAAATTCCTGACTCGCGAAGTCCTCGTAACATAGGAAAAAAAGTTTATTGAGCAAAAATATATTTTTTTTATTTGCAGCCTCCACCATCCCCAGAGCTGCCCAACGCTCGCCTCTTTATTCATTTAAAATACAAAATAAAGTTAATTATAATGCAATAATACATAAATCAAAGTACTTAAATAACGTAAACTATAGTGATGGGGTCGCCACATCCTACGCCAACGCTAAAAAAGCGTACAAAAAATAGGTAAAAGAGGTTTTTACTATGATGTACTGTAAAAATGGAAACTTACCATAATGTCCAGTGAGATTTTGCTTTTTATCTTCAGAGATTATTTGAACTAGTAACATCAAAATATGGCTGTAAAACACAAAATACTGTATGGTTAATATAAAATTCCTGACTTTCTAATACTTTTTGCCATTTTTTCACACTTTTTCCTGATCTTTCCTGACCAAAAACAAAATTCCTGACTTTTCCTGACTATTCCTGCCTGTGGACACCATGAATTTCCAACAACATTCTCTCATTGACATCTAAAGCCGAATTATGTGATTAAAAATAAAAGACTTCTGTTATACTGGTACCGGTATTTACAATCTTTCTTTTCCCCTGCAACTAGGACATTGACTTCTTCATTTTCTTTGTCAGCAGATACAAGAGGTACGATGTTTGTACTAATTTATCTGACAGATTCTTGGGTAAGTCTTCAAATTCACAGTAATCTTCAAACTCGATTTGATAATGAAGTTTGTTGTTTAAAGAGGCACAACATTGAGGTCAACTGCCCCTAAATTTTGGTTCTCTACCTATTTTGAGGACCTCATCAAGAATTATTTATTGCCATACAAAATTTGTGTATGATTGCTTATTTCCAGCATACAATACAGTATATGTACTAATAAAAAAGTTTATAATTTATCAATATGGATTCATTTTTAATATCATTCATTTTAATCAATTTATATGAAATGTAATCATTACCTTTAGGTGCTTCTGAATATCCAACATATCTTTGTACAGTATGTAACTCGGTTCTCTACCATAACATCTATATTGTCAATATAGCCTATATGCATTTGTAACAGTATTTATAAAAAATTAATTCAGGAAAGGATAACGATTGATGTTCCTTAACTTTCTATTTCATTATTTATCACTTCCCAAGCTTTACCCTTATCCGCAGAATCTCGGATAAAAGTTATCATTGAGCCTTCTTTTTGTTGTTTCAATTTTTCTCCTGCATAATTTTTTCATATTAACATATCTATCTTTGTATACTTCAATACTCGTCTTAGCTATCTCGTAAAAGAACACTTTTACATCCTTACATCCTGATGGCTGCAAGATGTGGCATGTACCAATTGCACCTATACTTCCTTTTTGTACTTCTGGTTCTTTAGTACCTTAGTTCTTTTGAGACAACATTCATTCAGGCGAGAGTATAATTTTAACATAAACTTTCAAAGGCTTCAGAAACCATACTATTTTTTTTTATTATTTTTATTGTGGCAGTCAGTTTCCCTTGATTTGTACCTAATCTTATAATGTTAGCTTCTCCTAGCATTCAAAAATTCCAAGTTGTTTAATGCAACCACACTGTTTGAAACACACAGGATATAACTGTGAAATGTGTTAAGAACATCTCTAGTTTTTGGAGTTTGTTGTTCATGTACTGCAAACTAACATGGAAAATATTATACATTTACATGATTCTTTTGCCTTTCATGCATTGAACTCCTTAGTTAAAAATCTTTTATTTTCCCTTGCATAGTACCAAACAGATAGTTATAATTAAGGTACTTTATAACACATGTGCATTAACCCAGTCCCATATTACAGGACAATAACACATGAAGTAGGGTTTCCCTTACAAGTTTCCCCTGCTGTGATGTTATTCCCTGAACTCCAATATTTCTTAATGGCTCCACATATCTGAATATTTCTCACAACTTTGGCATCTTTTTAATCTTTTGCTCATATTTCCAATTTGTTTTACTAGTTTCTTGAACTGGCCTATTTGCAAAAGCTTTTTTCATGTCATGCCTGCAAGGAATATCAATTACTAAGACTCCAGTTTACCCATTTTGCTAGTTTACTTTTTAAACCCTGAAGCATAGTTTTTCTTTATTTGAACTCAATTAATTTGTATGACTCATTATAATTGCACCTTCTTCACATAAGAGTTACAGTTATGTACAGTATTGGCCCAGGCTTCCTCATTCATCAAACCAGAGACATGTGGTGTGTTATGATAATGTTGTTTGTTAAAACTTGGCAATTCCTCCCCCATAGATGTTAACTTTGGGATGTGAAGAGGTACAAATCTCTTTCCTCCGATCTGAATTACCTCTCTCATCTTTAGATAATGTCACGGAATGTGTGTTACCAGTATAAACTCCCTCTGGTTTTAAATCTAACACATTTTATTACCTGTCTGAGATACAATTGCTGACAACCAAGTTAGGAACCAAGCACTGTTTACGGCTGGAGCTGAACCTGCATTGGTGCAGAAGCCCCCCCATTTCCCCATTATACAAGTACAATATAAGGATAAATCACAGTGCATATATAACCATTCCTTCCCATGACTGAAACATTTTATATGTATATGGAGAATGTATATGTTTATGGTTAACAATAAGGTTTCAACCAGATAATTTTTGGAATATCTTAATCTCCACATTAATTATTTTCATTGCGTAAACATAATTTAAAAAACCCCTATATCATTATAATAGTTTTAACAGTTCAATAATTAGATTTCCTCTTTCCGTCTTTATAGTGTCCTGGTAGGCGCTTCACTTTGATGGTTTTAAATCTGTCTGTATTGGTTTTTATTCTACACTCATGTTACCAAGATTCCAGGCTTATGACGTGACATCCTTTAATAAAAAAAACATCATGTGTTTATTTTACAGTTTTCAGATAAATACCTTCCTTTATAGTAAAATTTCAAGTCATTATTTTTCTGTTTTTTGTTGTAAGGACATCCTCAAATATATTTATGTAGGTGTATTTAATTTTGAAGAATTAGAATTCTTGTAGATTAGATTAGTTTTATGTTACTTTAGTTTAATTTTTCTGATAATGAGCCATTTATATGCTGAAGATGAATCCATCGAGATTCAAACCATGTTCATTCTTTAATTAGATTTTGTTTCAATAAATTAAGTAATGTTAGGCATCTGCTTCAATTAATAGAATCTTTGTAAATCAGTATGGAATACTTTTGTTTAAGCAATATGGTTAATATTACCGTATTGCTTTCTATGAATATTAGAGTTAGTAAAAAGATCGAGAGGGGCAAGGAAGAAAAAACGTACCTGTCAGCCCATACTTATGGCTGCCAATCGATCTCAAGCATACTTTGTTTTTAACATAGGGATTGTGTAGAGAAAGAATGCAGTAAACGAAGCAAAATTTAGATGCATTTTGAAAAAAATTACTGAATAGGCTACATTATGTGAAATGGAAGTAGATTCGGTGGATGTAAGATTAAGGACTTCAAGACTGGCAATGGTATGAACGCGTAAAGAGAATGCTTGGAATGCATAACACAAGACCAACACATGCATACCGAGAAAGATGGGTTGTTCGAAGAAGACCCGTGGGACGTCCTAAGAAGAAATGGCTGCACCAGCTGAGAGACGATGTGGAGAGAAGAGGAGGAAACTGGGAGTGCATTGTGAGAGAAGAGACATTCCTGGATAGACAACAATGGTGAAGACTCATTCTACATCACCCTACCCGGCACGCTGGAAGGGTTTCATGATGATGATGTGAAAATGAAACTTTTCTGATTAATTTATGTATTAACTACACTGCATTTTATTTCATACACACTCTTTCCTAAATAAAACTATTTAGTTTTAACCAATTGATATTACACTTTTCAGTCGGTCAACACAAAAAAAATGACATGATTAATATATATATTATATTTGGACTGCAGAAGGGGAAGAAAACTATGGGATGATTATGGTGTTTGAAGCCATGTTCGTGATCGTGTTGACCGACTGAAAAGCATGAAACTTTCGTTTACTAAGGGATGAAATGTTTCGCTCGTCAAGCGAGCATTATCAGATCCAAATATATTTCTGAAAATAAATTGCGTTGGTACAAAAGATTGGCTGCAGACTAACCTATTTTACACCAAAGTAGCTTAAACAGCTAGCCCATTCATGCATAACCATCAATCTGTTACTAAATGATGATGATAATTGTTGTTTTAAGGGGCCTAAGGTCTAGGTTATCGGCCCCTAATGGTCTGAGTGATAGCGAAAATTACAGTGAAATTGAAACCAGAACAAAAATTAAGTGAGACTGAAAATACTACACAATATATCTCAGATTGAAACGAATCACAAGAGAGTGGTAATACTTACAAAAGGGAAGTGAGAAGGAAAATACTCGCAAAAAGAATAGATTGAAAAATACCCACAAAATGTAGTTTAGGTTCACAATACGTACAAAATGCAATGTAGAGTCAAAATACTTACAAAATGCAATTGAAATTCAAACTACTTACAAAATGCAAATGAGATTGAAAATATGTAAAAAATGCAATTGAGGTTCAAAATACTTACAAAATACAATTGAAATTGAAAATACACAATGCAATTTAGATTGAAAAATGCACATTTCAGATCCAAAATACTCACAAAGTGCAATTGAAATTCAAAATGCTTACAAAATGCAATTGAAATTGAAAATGCTTACAAAATGAATGTTAGATTCAAACTACTCATTTGGATGGACAATACTTACAAAATGCAATTTAGATTGAAAATACTTACAAAATGTAATTTAGATTCAAAATACTCCAAAATGCAATTGAGAATCAAAATACTTGCAAAATGCCCACCATACAAAATGCAATTTAGATTGAAAATACTTGCAAAAAGCGGTTTAGGTTGAAATACTTACAAAATGCAATTGAAATTCAAAATACTCACAAAAGTCCCAGACCCTATATTGAAAGACTTCCTAAAATGCAATTTAGTTTGCCAATCCTTACAAAATGCAATTGATCTCAGCTTTATTCGACTCCATAATGGAATGCAATTGAGGTTGAAAATACTCGCAAAATGCAATTTAGATCAAAAAGACTTACAAAATGCAACGTAGATTGAAAATACCTACAAAATGGAGTGTAGATGCAGATTTGCTAAGGGAATTTAGATACATGGGGGGCCAATTAACAAAAACAGTGTGGGAATCTTAAGAGAAAAGGAAATATAATGAAAAGAAAAGGAGAGGTCTGACCCCTCGAAGAAGGAGGGATCAGGAAAGATGAGACCAGGGCCAATTAAGGCGGGAAAGTGAAAGACTCCCTAGGCCTCGGATACGCTAATACCGTCGGTGTCGGAAAAGAACAAGAGTTTACCAAGGGAGGTCGACAGGAAAGAAGACAGAGAGGAGCCCGGCACAAGTAAGTGGAAGCAATGCCGGACTCAGCTGGGATCCCGTGGTCGCCAACCCACGTCCCACTAAATGTGAGCCCCTGGGGGAAATCTGTTACTAGATTAGGTCCGATTCCTGACAGATCAAATATAAACGTATCATTTTTTATATTATTGGTCAAGACATAGAGAACTATTCACTTCTGCAATGTTTGCATCCTTGATTAATAATTTCAGCTCTCGCATCCAAGAAGAACTGTGATTGATTGGATGCGTACTTGCTGTCTAGCAAATAACAAGCAGTGCTTGATATGACAAATGGTTAGGACCATGCGGAATGGGATGTCCTGGGCAACCATAGCCTGGTAGAAACAAAATTGCCATTAGAGCCCAGAATAGCAGCCTAATGACTAATTAAGAAAAAGAACAGATGTAGGCCTACAATACATCAGTATTAATATAGCGCATGTAGGTCTATAGCCCACTGTCAGATTTGGCACCACTGTTCTTTGGTATGAGTTAAGGATAAAGTGGCGAGTGTCTGGTTGGTCAAATGAGTAGTGATATGGTATCTCATTTCAAACATTGCACTTCCAACACATATGCTACTTACACCATGGTCTGCAGGTAGCAATGAAAAGCACAGCAAATAAGTGAGCAGGGCAATAGCTCAGTTTATGTTTCATTTAGGGGCTTGGCCAAAGTGCTCATTTAACCCCGTGTACTTGGGCCTTAAATTTATATTCAATAATTAAAACTCATGCATGTTTCAGACTATCCCTCAGCAACAGTTTGGCAAGAGCAAATTGCAACAAATAAACTATCTAAAAAGATTTCACATGGCCTAGATAACACTTCCATGTAATATTGAATCTTAAAAACCACATGTATAAGATTTTTAAGATTCAATATTATATGGAAGTGCTAACTAGAATATGTGAAAACTTTTGGATAATTTATTTGTTGCAATTTGCTCTTGCCAAACTGCTGCTGAGAGAGGACCTAATAGTCTGAAACATGCATGAATTTTAATTATTGAATATAAATTTAACATAATAAATTGTGTGTTAACTGGGTAGAAAAATAGAGTTCTTGTATTAATTATTGTACGTCAATATGGATCTATTTCAAAATACATGGTTCCATTTCATGTCACTGTATAAAAGTTATTATAACTTAGTACTTCTTATTCAGTTTAGGTGTATTACATGATGGGGTTTAGAAAGCTTAGAAGCCATTTTTTGGTGAATGGCTTAATAATAATTGATAATTTTTAGTTGGTCAACTTGAATTTATGCCCACTATTGCATTAGGCGGGAAATATGCGATTCTATCCAGTGATGCGTCAGATACAAATGGATTTTAATTGAAAATTTACAAGTGTAGATAGTATTCTCTGCACCTCATTTCACATGATTTTTTTATTGAATAATTTCAAGCCTAAGTTGAGGGACCTTAGTTATACATGCAAGTAACTTACTTGTAAATTGATGAATATAAATTGAATATATATTAACATAAATAAATTGTGTATTGACTGGGTAGAAAAGTTGAGTTCTTTCTTGTATTAATCATTGTAGGTCAATATAGCTAGAGTTCAAAATACATGGTTCAATCATGACAATGTATAAAAGTAATTATACATGCAAGTAGGCTACTTGTAGAGTCGATATAAAAGTGATTAATTTATTCTATATTTTCAGTATTTGTAAATGGAGCATAAAACTCGGGAACAAGATCTGCAACGATGAAATCGTATAGGCCTATTAAAAAACAAAATACACTCACCTGCAAAGAAAGCGAAACACTACAAATTTCAGACTAAACTCAATGTTGGACCGTTTCAAACCTTGTACTGTATTAATCAAATACTATGACATTACTACAATATGGCAATGAATCATAAGTTAATTACCCTAATTTGCACAATAATTGACACACATTATTGACCATGACAATCACAACAGTGCACAAACATGAATTTGGAAGTGTTGAAACCTGAAATTCATCGTACTGTCCTCCGATCTGTTGCACTGTATGATTACGAATGTTGTAGACAAACCGTAATGATCACAAAAATACTTAACACGAGAATTCACAGCAATAAACCATGGTTATTGTTGTCCAAAGGTGGGAAATGGTAACATTGGTGTTGTGATTGTCACGATCAACAATGTTTATCAATTGTTGCCCTGAAACTTCTCAAATGAGCTAATTAAATCACGGCACATTTCCATATCGCTGCTAAGTCACAGCATTCAATTTATACCAGGTATGAAACTGTCAAATGTTGAGTTTTGCCTGATATTCATAGTGTTTCGCTTTTTATGCCGGTGAGTGTATCTTAAATAAATTTTATTCCATGCCACCCAAATGCTTGGTTATTCTTTGTTATATAGGCTATAAGTTATATATTCATTTCAAAATAGCATAGTTATAGATCTTGCAATCTGGACTTGATGCCCTACTTGCAGATAAATATAATTAAGTATACCCATCTGTTTACACGATTGGAAATTCTGCGCCTTAGGTTACCCTTGATAGGCCTACTTAGCACACTTTTTTGAATTGGTAATATAGTCTTCTCATAGAGGCATTTACTCAGAAATACAAGGACAGATTGAAAGTATCTATACTATGCATTGTAGAAGCTGGCTATAATAATCAAACTGTGGGAAATTACATTATTGCCACTATGAAGAGTATTGGAAGACATTTTCAGTATTGCATAAGTAATCTATGAGCAGAAATGATTTTCAGTTGGTCAACAAATTATGCCCAATTCTGTTCTGCCCCTTAAAATAATAACAGATTAGACAGGGATAATGATTTTGACACCCTAATAGGCCTAGGCCTACCTGAAAAAATATTACATTAATTATACCATACACTTATTAACACGATCCCCCCCGGTTTGTTCGAAAAGTGTGTTAATAAGTGTACGGTATAAATAATACATGTATTACATTTTTCAGGTATTAGGTTGTTAAAATAATTATTCTCTATCCAATCTATGTTGACCGACTGAAAAGCATTTGTTATAGACCACGAACAGTGCAATTGGTAACGCCAATCCACAACAGGTATATTAACTGAAACATCATAATACGCGAAGGATGTGAAATTTTATCCAGCAAGCTGCTTCCAACCTTTAAACGTCTCGTACCGTACATTAGGCAAAACTTAAAACATTTACCGGTACGACTACTACAGCGAAAATTATCAAACAAAACAATGATTACTTACCAGTGCTTCATAATTAGATTTTAAATTGGCCTGTAACAATTCCACATCTTTTGGTGTGAGTCTCTTAATTACAGGGCGCAAAGTCCCTTTTAACTTCATGATCGAAGTCCTTAACAATGTAATTACGCAATTATAGTTTAGGCCGGTTTAAGCTAAGCGCTAAGCTTCTTTTCTCAGAATGCCTTGAACACAGAACAAAATATTAGCAAAATGGAGGGATAAAAAACATTGGCAATTCAACACTCTTTTGTTACCTAAAGCGCTTTCAGCAAAACAGTTGTATAGCTACAAGCAGTGACCAGAGAACTGCGATGGATTTATAAAAAATAACAGGAACGGGAACGAGAACGAGGTTTGATATTTACGAAATAAATATGATGGATGATGAGTCTAGTACCCTTATTAAATGCGTATTTATTGCTCATACGTTCCTTAGCTATGGAATAAATTTTATCCAATGCTGTTTTAATCTCCCGGGAAATGTTTTTTTAACACATTCCAAACTGCTTTATTTTTTCCAATTTTTCCAAGGAGTTTAAGTTAGTACTAGTAGTTATCGTTGTTTTAAGGGGCGGAACTACGAGGTCATCTGCACCCGGAGTTTTGTTACCCAGTATTTTAGACCGATATGCATACTATTATTTCCTAGGCCATTATAACACATTCGTAATGATTACTTACTTAATTACAGTACCGGTATCCTACTAAATTGATCATCAACCCGAGTATTGGCATAACGAGATCATCTGCCCCAAATTGTCAGACAATGACTAGCCATACGCCGGCCGCCTCAAAATATAAATGAATATGAGTGGTGATATTACTGTATAAGCCTAGCCTAGGCCTATACCGGTATTTGAACTTCACAGTACAGAATAATATCATTTCAATGGTGTAGGGTTAGTGGCTTCAATATATTAAAATACGAGTGTAATGACTAATGACAATGAAATGTTTTACAAACTAAAAATAGGCCTAAAATGAGCCCACTCCTCTCGTATACTAGTTATTGTAAGCTGTGGCGGTTCGTGAATTTTACCGAGGAGGAAACTCAACCATAAATCAACATTTAAGGAGTATGTATGCCTCTCTTATTCGTTCTCACGTTATGTACGTGAACATGATATGGGGTAAATGTACACAGGAATCAATAAATACGCTCGAAGTACTCCAAAAAAGAGCAATTAAAATCATGTATGGTTACGATTTTAGGAAACCAACTGTACAAGTATTTCAGGAGACAAACATATTGCCATTTCGAATCCAGCTCAAATACATTGAAGCTTTGTTTATGTTCAGATATAAACAAGGTCTTATTAGTCTTAATGCTGAACTTCAATGCAGGAAAGACAGGAAAGACTCATAACACAAGATCAGCAAACATGGAGTCAACAAACACAACTAGATATGGTATTAAAAGTACGCCTATTTCCTATTCGGCCAGCACATCTTATAACAACTTACCTCCTAAACTGAGACAAATTATAAACTTAAACAAATTCAAAAAGGAAGCACTTCCTGAAACAATGTGTTGAAGAATATAGATGAACTCATAAACGCTGAATAAATGATCCTACCAGCTTAGTATATTCTACTTATAGTATAAGTTACTAAGCCATATTTGTAAAAGGCAGTCCCCACTTGAGCTACCAGCTCTCCGGGACTTTCCGTACCCAATAAATAAATACAATTAAAAATTTCAACATAATTTTATTTAGCTCACCAGATCATTCATTTGTAGTGGAACTCCATTCTTCTGGTATTGTCAGTGTCACTAATAAACTTCACTATGAATGTATTTGATCAAATGGGATTAATAAAATCTATCTATCGTTACTTACTTAAATTACTCCCGTGACCACACAAATCCTATGTGATATTTGGCCTCGTCAACGATTTGCCTCCTGCTGCTGCCTGTCTTCTGTATCTCGCAGATTCATCCCAAACCTTCTTCACTTACTTACTTACTTACTTACTTCCTCTTCATGGATTAGGCTGTTAGTCTGTTCCGACTTCAATCTTCATGCCATCTCTTTCTTGACGACCAATGCCTCTTCTTCCAATAGGATGATATTCAAAGACAATCTTCGGTAGTCTGTTGTTATCCTTCCTGAGACCGTGGTTTTTCCAATTTCCCCTATTTTGGTATATTCTATCATTCAGTGAGAATATATTTAATTGTCTTATTTCTTCATTCCGTACTTTATCTCGTAGGGAGTATCCTTTCACTGATCTGAGGAATCTCATTTCAGATGACTGTTTCTTATTTCTATAGCTGGTTTTATTCACCCATGTCTCACATCCGCATTACATCAAAGTTGGTACAGCCATTGTCTTATAGAATTTAAGTTGAGTATCCTCTCGTACTTTTCCCTTCAGAGTTCGGCGAATTGTCCCACACATGAAATCGATGCAGCTTTTTCTTCACCTCGTCATCATCATTAAAATATAAATCACAACCAAGGTAAATAAAATTGAAACTTGTTCCACTGGTTGATCATCAATTACTATCTTCGCTCTAACAGGATACTTCCTTTGCCATGCCATTACTTTAGTTTTCGTTTGTGATATCTGAAGATTAGGACTATAACTTTTAGAAATTATATTTAATTTATAGATTGCTTTCTGGAGCTCATCTTCAACGTCCTGCAAGATGAAATGATCATCTGCAAACAGCATAGTATTTATATACCCGTTATAACTCAGTTTTATTCCTGGGTGGACACTTTCCTTCCAGATCTTGACTACTTCATCTATATATACATATTAAAAAGGGTTGGAGAGAGGCAGCATACTCGTCTTAAACTTACTCCTTGATAAATTAATATTTCTTCGGTTAGTTTATGTCCCATTTTGTTCTATTGTATATATATCTTGGATAACTTGAATAAATGTTTTGGGTACCCGTTTCTTTCCATTATACCCCATAATTTCTTAATGTCTATTTTATCAAAAGCCTTTTCATAATCAATAAAGGCGATGTAAGTATTTAAGTTGAATTCTCTTCTCTAATATATGTTTGAGGGTAAATATATTCTCTGTACAGGATCTGCCCTTTCTGAATCCACATTGTTCTTCCAATAAGAGATTGTGAGTGATGATCTTTAGCCGATTATTATTTATTATTTTAACATATACCCAATATTTAGTAAACTTATACCTCGGTAATTATTGCAAGAACTTCTATCTCCTTTCTTGAAAAGTGAAATTACTTAAGCTTTCCTCCATTCGTCAGGTATGGTTCTCCTTTTCCAGCAAAGATTAATTAAATGCAAGTATCTAAATTTAAGGATCAATCCTCCATATTAAATAATTCCATGTTTAATTTTTCTAATCCTGGTGCTTTTCTAATTTTTAATGATTTCAAAACCACATTAAGTTCATCTATCAAGTCAATTCCTTCAACATCATTATCTATGACTTTATCTTATTGACTATCTACATAATCTTCGTTATACCATAATTGTTTATAGTGTTGTATCCATGTATGTTCTTCAAATACCGGTACATTCATATTGGCAGTTTCCCTTTCGTCACTGTTAAGATGTTTCATTAATTTATACACCATTTCTTGTCTACCATGTACATCATCTTCCACAGAACTTACCCCTTGATTCTTGCTTTAATTTTCTTGTTAATGACTTAACTTTATTCCTACACCTTTTATATTCTTCCTCATTTTCAGTAGTCCGATGTTGTATCATCTTTAAATAAGATATATGACTTAGCCTAACAGCTTCTGAAATTTCTTCATTCTACATTTAAAGCCCAGTTCTTCTTCTAAATTTCCTTTTCTTTCAAATGGCTTCATCTACTGCTTTCCTTATTGCTGATGTTATAATTTCCCATTCTTTGTTAACATCATTATTTGTTGGAATCTCGGTTAAATACTGTTGTAATCGATTTTGACATAGTTTTCTTACTCCTTCATCTTGTAACAAATATACCTTATAAACCTCCTGGTCATTACATACATTTCTATTCAGTCTTCTTCAGAATTTTAATTTTTGTTATGACCAGGTAAAATGATCTCTGTATAAATCACTGCCTCTGTGTACTCTAGTATCTGTCACATCTGGGCCTAATTTTTTATTAACTATTACATGGTCAAATATTGACCGCTGTCCTCTTGCAGCCCATGTAAATTTATGGATGTCTTTCTTCTCAAGAAAGTGTTAGTAATTTTAAGTTGATTGTAGATTGCAAATTCCTTCAATAATTTACCATTTTCATTCAGAGTAGATTCTCCTTTATTTCCCATTACTTCCGGAATTGGTTTATACCCTACACGAGCATTAAGATCACCCGCCACAATAACGGAATCACTTTTACACACATTATCTAGCACTGATTGTAGTACTTCACAAACTGTTCTGATTCTTCCAGGGGGCGTGGTGGCTCAGTGGTCTAGCTGTATGCCTCTCACCAAGGCGGTCCGGGTTCGATTCCCGGTCAATGCATGTGAGATTTTCGAAGTGAAATGCCATGTCCTGTGGTTCGGATTCCACGTAAAAAGGAGGTCCCGTGGCTCATGATCTCAAGATTAACGGTCACGTTAAACTACAAGCTTCCTTTCCTTCCTTTTGATTCTTCCAATTAATTTTCTTCTGGAGCATATATAGCTATCCAAGTTAATTTCCCTCTCTCCATTTTCATTCTAAGCACTAAAATCCTCTCATTTATAATTGTGTAACTTCCATTTTATTTTTCCATTTTATGTCTACTAATATTGCCCCTCCTGCTGCAGCTCCTTTTTGTTCTCGAACTCCACTGTAAATCAGTAAATCATAATATATTTGTCAATTTATTTCGTCCCTTGTAATTTCTCTTTGGTCGCAGTTATTACAGCGTTATTGATTTCTTTCCTTGAGAGTTCTTTATCCAGTTCTTCCTCTTTAACTTTGATGCTCCTTACATTCCACGTTCCCAGTTTCAAAGTGTCTTTGATTCAAAATCGTCTATCCTTTTTTCTTGCTTTAGTCGTCATCAAAAATCCGTCCGGTTTTTCCTTTGAAGTTTATGAGTAAGTGTGTTTCTTATGTGGAAGAGGTACCGATCCTTCACTTGAACCCCCTATAAATGCCCCGGTCTTCCCAGAGGTCTTGTTTCCAACAGTTGTCCCATCCACACCCTCTTTAACAACGGTCCTCTCTTATTCTTTGCACGTGTCCAAACCCCCTTAGTCTTTTGCTCATTACCGGTGCTATGATGTCAGGATCCTTGTACAATTCTCTGAGTTATCGAATTTCCGTAAGCGCCATTCTCCTCCATGTTCTTCAATGGATCCAAAAACTCTGCGTATTATTTTATTTTGAAATGTTATGAGTTTTTGGTCGTTTCTTTTTGTTAGGATCCATAAGTCTGCACCATCGCCTATACAGTATAGTAGTACGGGTTGCGAATTACCTTATACATTTCTAGTTTATTTTTTCTTCTGGTAATTAAATTGCTTTCAAAAAGTTTGACTCCAGTTACAACGCTGCGCTGATGCCAGTCTTGGTTGGTTCCTCAGTTTAGGGGTTGCGATAATGCGGTCATGTAGCGCCGTGTACTTTGGGTGTGTGTGTAGAATCTGTTTGATAACCGGTGTTAATTGTGATGGCTGTATTAGTGTGTGTTATCTGTTTTTAATTCAAGTAAGAACTGCATACATTCTATTTTCAAGTATTTCCAACTTTTGATATCAAACGCCTCCGTCAACGTCCAACTAGTTCTGTACTTGGCTACTAGATGCCACCGCAGTTGGCTCCTGGCGACGAACGTTGGAACCTAAGAGCGTTACTCAAATCTAACCTATAATTTAACTTCACACAAGTGTAATTAGTGGAAGGTTGTTTATCATGCCATAAATCTATGACATGGAATCGCCTGCTTTACTTCCCCTCCGTAGGAAGGCATACTGAGGAACTTTTGACGCTCTTAAAAATCCGACGACTTCCGCCGGGTTTGAACCCGCGACCTTGGGCATAGAAGCTCAGCATGCTACCAACTACGCCACCGAAGCAATTAAGCATTTCCTATATGCAGCTTTGAATTCTAAAGCATTGGGATTGTTTCTGTTTCCACCCCTATTTCTCAAACAAGAAAAGAACAATATCTAATTAGTCTTGACTTAACTTACGAGTAGGCCTAAGCATACATTTTAGCATTGAACCTGATTCCCAAACATAAGTTTCTGCAAGGCCCGTAACACTCAAAAGGTCCAAGATCAATCCACTAACAGCAATTCTGTTAGAAGAGTTATATAAAGATGTGCCATCAGTAAGTTTCAGATCTTGTAAATAGTCTATACATGTATCTATATTCTGACATGTCACAGCTTTATTTGACCTCCTGATAGGTGATTTTGTCCCTTTGCCCATTGGATGGCATGAATTCAGCAAATCGAGAGCTAAATCTATGAACTTAACAAAATCGATTGTGCTCTCACAATCTTTGAATTGTTCAAGTTCCAGATCCAGGCAGAATTGCATACCGTTGGCTAAAGAATTACCGGTAGGTACTCAAGAGTTTCCGCGGCTAAAGATACCTTCATTTTCTGTCTTTACCCACTCAGTATGTCTTCTCCCTAACTTATTTCCTGCATGAAGCCCCTCTGATTCTTGTAGCTCAACAAGTTTCTCAAAATATTCTCATTTAATTTTATCACTGCCATGGACAAGCACTCTCTTTTCTGCTAACAAATTCCTGATCAGCTTAATTAGGTGCACATCGTGCAGTAAAGAATAGACTATACTTTAAGTTGAGGATCTGCAGGAATGAAAACCAACTCAGAGGGTTCTGCACAGCCAATTTCACACCTAACGTTTGCAAAACAGTCCTGTTTGTTGCAGTTTCATCACAGATACTAGCAACAATCTTAATACCAGTCTCATGTAACTTTCTCAAATACCGTATTGGTTCACCAAATTATATTTCACTTCTGATGACAGACCATTTATTAAACAGTAGCCCACCGGTATTTTCCAGTTCCTATTCAGAGCTGTCACCATGAACACAAGTGCCTCCTTAGTAGCATCACAATCTTCACTATTTAGATCCCCTTGCCCTAAATCAACATAACCAAATGATGTATTCCTTAATGGCCATCTCATCGAACATAAGAGCACCTAGAATTGGGCTAGAACTATTTTTTAACATCTTCACCAATTTTTACAAAACTTTCTTCTGTAAAACCTGGATTTCTTTCTATTGAGGTGGCCCAGTGACGAAGAGTCTTTGGATGTGGCAATTTAAGGAAGTTCCGGACATATCTGTAGGCCTATGCCTGAGCTGAATAGACGTGAACTGTCAAAGCAAACCTCTTAACCGAGTCACTCTATTCATGAACTTTCACTTTTCCATTAAGATCTATGAGCTCTTAACTATAACCTGAAAACACCATTTTACATTGTCCAAATATCTCTTAGATAAATCTCAGTCACGGATAAATCATGCTATCTGCCACTTCGTGCGTTCTACAATGTTGCTGATACGCCATTCCTAAGGATATGTCTAGGGATAAACTATCCCGTGCTGTTAGGTGGGTATAACTCTATATCTAGCAGATAAATATGGCATATGGTGAAACGTATTTAATGACGCGAACACTGATGTCCATATCTAATTAATTTCTTTCTTTATTATAAGTAATTGCGGACCATTTCAGAATCTTTTTTCGTTAGTACCGGTTCAATTCATTGCATTCTGCTTTTTAGGTAGTTTATCGCTCTACTTCAGACGAGGTGTATAGATAGATAGATAGATAGATAGATAGATAGATAGATAGATAGATTTTATTAATTCCATTTGATCAAATACATGCATTCAATACCGTACATTTTTGATATAGGATACGTCAGAATTTATATCTATAAAATAAAAGAACTAACAGGTATATATTACTATTATTATAACTATTTAACTTATTATAATAGCAAATCTTAATAGATACAATCTTATTGCACAACTATTTACACCTTATTCTATTATCATAATATGAAAACTTAATTCTATAAGTACAACAACATACAGCTAGGTATTACAATTAAATTAAAAAGTAAAATATAATTATAGATTTCATCGCTCCTATACGCTAAGATATTCAACTACTGAGTAAAAACAATGGCACTGCGGATAAGCTTTCAACATTCTATCAAAGATTTTTATTTTTGGGGCCAGTTTTATATACTGGGGTAGTTTATTGTATAATTTAACTCCAGTGTGAAAAGTTCCTTTTTGATATATGCTTGTGTGTGTGTGTGTGAAATATGAATATTTTGATTTTGTCTTGTGTTATGCCTATGAACATCATTGTTTGTTTTAAGAAAAACATATTTATTCATTAAATTCTTTTTAAAAAACATAATACTTTCAAAGATATATATGCAGGGCAGTGGGAGAATGTTTAAATCTTTAAACAGAGGTCTACATGATTCTCTAGAGTTTACATTTGCCATAATTCTAATCCCCCTCTTTTGTATCCCAAACGTGCTTAGTACATCTGGCGACATACCCCAAAATATGATCCCATATCTTAAGTATGAATGGAAATAAGCAAAATAAGTATTTCTTAATGTGTGCATGCTAGTGCAGGTTTTCAAAATACGTAACGCAAAGCACATCGAGTTCAGTTTAGTATTCAGATATTGTATATGTTTATTCCATTTCAAGTCTTGTTGTATCCATAGTCCTAAAAACTTTGTTTCTGATTTATTTTCTATTTGATGACCATTTAATGTTATATTGGGTTTCGCAGGATTCCTATTCTGTATAGTGTGGAAATTTAGACATACTGTTTTTTTTATAGTTTGTTATGAGGCGATTATCTTGTGACCATTTGGTTAACTCTCTTGTAACGGAGTCAGCAGACTGCTGTATGACCTGTTTAGTTTCACCTTTTATTACGAGTGTTGTATCGTCCACAAACAAAATTTCCTTATGTGAATGAACGTTCTGTGTTATATAATTGATATATAGAAAAAAGAGTAGTGGGCCCAAAACCGATCCCTGGGATACTCCAAATTCAATAATTCCCTCATTGGACAATGTTTCATTAAGTAATTTGGTTCCTATTCATAATGTTGAATTTTGGGCTTATGCCGTGTTTTATTATATTAAAATTCGACGCGTTTCGAAAGAAACCATGTCCTTCTTCGTCAGGAATAATCTGGAATACGACAATGTTGCTAAGATAAAGCAACGAAGAACATATAGAAGGTGCCCAAAGATGGACGCCATTATAGCCCCATGTTACGGACAACGGAAAGCAGCAGTGAATTACTTTCTCAGGGTTCTGATAATAGGTAGCCAGGATTCACTGAGATTGTAGCCGGTGTCGCGGTTGAAATTATCTGGGTGTTTACGTATTTCAACCGCCTCCCTGATGATTCTGGGACGATATTGCTTTATACGGGCAAGAACATCCACTCCTTGGAACATGACATCATGGCCAGGTGTTAAAGCATGATCGGCAACAGCTGATTTATCAGGTTGAATGAGCCTGATACATCTATTATGTTCCTTAATGCGAGTGCATATTGTTCTCGAAGTCTGCCCGATGTAAACCTTGCCACAAGTACAGGGAACTCTGTAGATACCCGGTTGTTGCAATTTAGGCAAACTGTCCTTAGTTGGTCGCAGGAGTTGCCTAATCTTAACAGAAGTTCCAAATACAGTCCGTATGTTGTACCGACGTAGGATTTTAGCAATACGATCCGTTGTGTTATGTATGTACGGAAGGTAAGCAGTTCTTCTTACATCTCTTTTCACAACTGACATCCTATTATTATTTGTTGGTTTCAGAACCGTAGAAATCAAAGCCTTGCTATAACCGTTGCTCTCAAAGGTGGTTCGCAGGTTGTTAATTTCTTCTTGTAAAGAAGACACTTCACAAATCCTCCTAGCCCTGGTAGTTAGAGTTGTAAGGATACCATGTTTCTGGGCAGGGTGATGGTGAGAACTTGCGTGGAGATATCTATTGGTGTGTGTTGGCTTACGAAAAACGCTGTGTCCTAAAGATCCATCCTCTTTCTTGGTGACGAGAACGTCTAAAAAAGGTATTTTGCCGTCAGATTCCTTTTCCATGGTGAAACAAATAGAATGGTGCTGGAGATTAAGGTGATCCAGGAAATGGCTAAGATTTTCCTCACCTTCCGTCCAAACAACGAACGTGTCATCCACATAACGCCACCAGATATTTGGTTTGAAAGGAGCCGACGACAAAGCTTTCTCTTCAAAGTTCTCCATGAAGAAATTAGCCACAACAGGAGAGAGAGGACTACCCATGGCCACACCATCAGTCTGCTCATAAAAATTACCATTCCATAGAAAGTAGGAGGAGGTCATGCAGTGATAAAAAAAAAAGTCTTGTGATGTCTTCAGGAAAAAAGCCATTAATGAGAGACATAACACCATCAATAGGTACTCTCGTAAACAGAGACACCACGTCGAGACTCACTAGAATATCACCCGGCTGAAGTGTTATAGCTTTTAACTTTTCCACGAAGTGTGTGGAATCCCTAATGTACGAAGGCGTGTTATCCAGAAGCGGCTGAAGTAGTCTACCTAAGTATTTGGAAAGGGCATATGTAGGAGAACCAATCGTACTAACAATAGATCTAAGAGGAACATCTTCCTTATGTATTTTAGGAAGACCATAGAGTCTCGGAGGAATAGCATCCCCTGGAAGGAGAGTCTTCGCTGCATCCGCTGGAATAGATGATTCCTTGATCAATTTGACGGTGACATTTGAGTAGCGAGTAGTAGGATCACGACTATTAATCCTATATACAGGATCTGATAACAAAGACGAGATCTTGGAATCATAATCTACCTTATCCAACACCACTGTCGCGTTACCCTTGTCAGCGGGGAGAACGATAATATCAGAATTGTCCCTTAGATCTTTAAGTGCCCGGCTTTCGCCTTGTTTTAAGTTGGTGTTAGGTGGCTTAGCGGTCTTGAGAAATCGGGAACATTCTTGCCTGGCTTGCTCGGCCTCTTCAGGTGTGAGGTGATGTACCGAGGATTCTACGGATGTAATAAGTTCTTCAATAGGAATTCTTTTAAGTTGGTGTTAGGTGGCTTAGCGGTCTTGAGAACTCGGGAACATTCTTGCCTGGCTTCCTCGGCCTCTTCAGGTGTGAGGTGATGTACCGAGGATTCTACGGATGTAATAAGTTCTTCAATAGGAATTCTTCTAGGCCTAGAAGAATACCGAGGATTCTACGGATGTAATAAGTTCTTCAATAGGAATTCTTCTAGGCCTCACACCGGAAGAGGCCGAGGAAGCCAGGCAAGAATGTTCCCGAGTTCTCAAGACCGCTAAGCCACCTAACACCAACTTAAAACAAGGCGAAAGCCGGGCACTTAAAGATCTAAGGGACAATTCTGATATTATCGTTCTCCCCGCTGACGAGGGTAACGCGACAGTGGTGTTGCATAAGGTTGATTATGATTCCAAGATCTCGTCTTTGTTATCAGATCCTGTATATAGGATTAATAGTCGTGATCCTACTACTCGCTACTCAAATGTCACCGTCAAATTGATCAAGCAATCATCTTTTCCAGCGGATGCAGCGAAGACTCTCCTTCCAGGGGATGCTATTCCTCCGAGACTCTATGGTCTTCCTAAAATACATAAGGAAGGTGTTCCTCTTAGACCTATTGTTAGTACGATTGGTTCTCCAACATATGCCCTTTCCAAATACTTAGGTAGACTACTTCAGCCGCTTCTGGGTAACACGCCTTCGTACATTAAGGATTCCACACACTTCGTGGAAAAGTTAAAAGCTATAACACTTCAGCCGGGTGATATTCTAGTGAGTCTCGACGAGGTGTCTCTGTTTACGAGAGTACCTATTGATGGTGTTATGTCTCTCATTAATGGCTTTTTTCCTGAAGACATCACAAGACTTTTTTTTTTATCACTGCATGACCTCCTCCCACTTTCTATGGAATGGGAATTTTTATGAGCAGACTGATGGTGTGGCCATGGGTAGTCCTCTCTCTCTCCTATTGTGGCTAATTTCTTCATGGAGAACTTTGAAGAGAAAGCTTTGTCGTCGGCTCCTTTCAAACCGAAGATCTGGTGGCGTTATATGGATGACACGTTCGTTGTTCGGACGGAAGGTGAAGAAAATCTTAGCCATTTCCTGGTTCACCTTAATCTCCAGCACCCTTCTATTTGTTTCACCATGGAAAAGGAATCTGACGGCAAAATACCTTTTTTAGACGTTCTCGTCACCAAGAAAGAGGATGGATCTTTAGGACACAGCGTTTTTCGTAAGCCAACACACACCAATAGATATCTCCACGCAAGTTCTCACCATCACCCTGCCCAGAAACATGGTATCCTTACAACTCTAACAACCAGGGCTAGGAGGATTTGTGAAGTGTCTTCTTTACAAGAAGAAATAAACACCCTGCGAACCACCTTTGAGAGCAACGGTTATAGCAAGGCTTTGATTTCTACGGTTCTGAAACCAACAAATAATAATAGGACGTCAGTTGAGAAAAGAGATGTAAGAGGAAGGAACTGCTTACCTTCCGTACATACATAACACAACGGATCGTATTGCTAAAATCCTACGTCGGTACAACATACGGACTGTATTTGGAACTTCTGTTAAGATTAGGCAACTCCTGCGACCAACTAAGGACAGTTTGCCTAAATTGCAACAACCGGGTATCTACAGAGTTCCCTGTACTTGTGGCAAGGTTTACATCGGGCAGACTTCGAGAACAATATGCACTCGCATTAAGGAACATAATAGATGTATCAGGCTCATTCAACCTGATAAATCAGCTGTTGCCGATCATGCTTTAACACCTGGCCATGATGTCATGTTCCAAGGAGTGGATGTTCTTGCCCGTATAAAGCAATATCGTCCCAGAATCATCAGGGAGGCGGTTGAAATACGTAAACACCCAGATAATTTCAACCGCGACACCGGCTACAATCTCAGTGAATCCTGGCTACCTATTATCAGAACCCTGAGGAAGTAATTCACTGCTGCTTTCCGTTGTCCGTAACATGGGGCTATAATGGCGTCCATCTTTGGGCACCTTCTGTATGTTCTTCGTTGCTTTCTCTTAGCAACATTGACGTATTCCAGATTATTCCTGACCAAGAAAGACATGGTTTCTTTCGAAACGCGTCGAATTTTAATAATGTATAATAAAACACGGCATAAGCCCAAAATTCAACATTATGAATAGTAACACGGGCCGTGAAAGTCTAAATGACAATAATTTTGCTCCATCAACCTTGTGTCTCAAGCTTACTATTTGTTTACGCCTTGTTAAGTAAGACTCGATCCATTTATTAGCTAGACCTCTAATACCATATTGATTTAGTTTGGTAAGGAGGATTTTATGGTCAAGAACATCAAATGCTTTCGATAAATCCAAGAATAGGCCAGTTACATGTTCCTTATTGTCTAATTAATTTCAGTATACAATTACTACATTCGTAAATTGCTGTCTGTGTAGATTTTTCCGTTCTGAATCCATGTTGTGAGTTTGATAATATTTTATTTTTTTCTATGAAACTTATCAGTCTCTTATACATGATTTTTTCCACAATTTTTGCAATACCAGTTGGTAAGGTAATATTACGTGGTCATCAATCCATAACCTATAGGCCTACTTGACCTGATACTGCAAGGTAAGAAATGTTTACTGCTGGATCTCGTAAGTTAATGTTTGTAAATATTTACGTGATGTGAAACTAATCTATCAGTCGATTTATTTTGTTGCAGTATACCGGTACGTCGTCTTAATGTTTTACAACATGTATGAAGTGGATATTTTCGAGTCGTCGGATGATGAAGATTTGCCAATAGTTAGACGGAGGAGAAATATTAGAGGACGTCCGGATTATATGAATACACTCGACGAGGAAGATTTCTTCACACGTTTCAGGATGAAAAAAGTAACTGTACAGCAATTATTGTACTATGAAATTGGGCATAGCCTACTCAGGAATCCCCAACAAGGAGGTATGTGGTGAATATAAGATTAGATTGATATCCTCTTATCATTAGGTATGTTCATCAAAATCTTAATAGGCCTAGGCCTATACCGCACATGCCGATCAGTCTGACAGATTTTAAGATTAAAGCCTTAAATCTATAGGGGAGAAGGGGGCAATATGGAAAGGTTAGCATTTCATGAAAGAAAAATATCGTTAGACATGCTGTTTTAGAAATAAAGAGTGTATTTTAAGGGTTTATAATTACAGTACTACATAAAATCAACTACGGGTTAAATTCGGTTGTTCTTCTTGAGAGCAATCTGCCTATTTACAAAAGTACGTATTCTTTCCATCATGCCCTCTTATTGGGGGCAAGATGGAATGATACAGAGGGCAAAATGGAAACTTGCCATTTTACATGTTTTCTTCATTTTTAAAACAATTTGAGATCAATATTTCACAGTTTAATTGAACAAGTATTTGTATTTTCTTCATACTTGAAAAAAAGACTAAAGTCATAGATATTCATTCATACAGCAAAAGTCACAAATGTAAAATGATTTTTTATTGTTCTAATCGGTGCAGTCTTCACGGGCCCATTGCTCACAAAATTTGCACTGCATCCACATTTCTTTACTCGCACTATCCACATAGTATTCATTACAAATTTGGCAGAAAGCGCTTTCTTTAGGAGCAGGATTATCTACAGGAGGCTTCGGCAGATTTTTTTCCCCTGTCCCTCAACCAGCTGCCAATCATCATCATCATCTTGTACAGTTTCCAGCCCCAGGCTGGGTCTGTTTGGAACATAAGCCTCGCCACTTAGTTCTTTCTTCCCACCACCTCTCCGCTGTCACTCTGGTCCAGTCCTCGCCTCTCTTCTTGACACATTCCTCCACTCCTTTCAGCCATCTATCTCTTGGTCTTCCCCTTGGTCGTTTCTTCTGCATCTGCATCTCATGTATCCTCTTGGGAATCTTCTTCTCATCCATTCTCTTTAAGTGTCCATACCACCTCAGTCTTGATGTCTCAATCCTCCCTTGCAAGGGCTCCTCTTTCACCATTTCCCTGACCTTTTCATTCCTCACCCTGTCTCTTCTTGTTATTCCGATCCTACTTCGCAGGAACTTCATTTCACCTGCCTGTATTCTGCTTATATCTCTTTTCTTCATTGTCCACGTTTCTGAAGCATAGGTCAGTATCGGGATATAGTAGCTTCTGTATAACACTTCCTTGCTTTTTTGTGGGACATCTTTATTCCACACTAAGCTCCTAATGCTTCTCAAAAATGCTTCTGCCTGTCTGCCACGTTCCGTAATCTCTTTGTCATTACTCCCATTTTCCTCCACTATACTTGCCAAGTACTTGAGACTTTCCACCTTCTTCAGCTGTCCACCTCCAAGTGTTATCCCACTCATTGGTCTGTCCTTTTTCCTGGTCGTTAACAGGATCTCACATTTACTGATGTTGAACTTCCATCCGTACTCTCCCACTGTTTCTTCCCAAGCCTTCAGTTGCTCCTGAATTTCCTCCTCCTTGTTTCCCCAGACCATGAGATCATCTGCAAACACCATTGCTTTCATCTTATCTTCTCCTATCTTTCCTGCTATCCGTGTCATTACCTCGTCCATAACCACAATAAAGAGAAGGGGTGACAGCGCACTACCCTGTTTCAGGCCACTCATTAGTCTGAACCAGTCTGTTCTTTCCCCTCCAACTTTCACAAAACTCACACTTCCACAATACATCTCCTTCACTCTGCCTACAGTCTCTTTTTCCACTCCCATGTTTTCCATTGCTTTCCAAACCTTCTCCCTACACACACTATCATAGGCCTTTTCGATGTCCAGGAAGGCCATCAACAGATCCTCTCCAAATTCGTAGTGGTGTTCCTGGAGCTGTCTCACTGAAAATATGAGATCCACTGTTGATCTCCCAGGTCGGAATCCATACTGTTCCTCTCTCAATTTTCTCTCCACTTTGGCTCGTATTCTACTTTCTAATATATTTTCATATATCTTGGCACAGTGAGGTATGAGTGTGACACCCCTGTAATTTCTGCACTCCTTTCTGCTTCCTTTCTTAAATATTGGGACAATTAATCCTTTCTTCCAATCTTCTGGGGTCTTTTTCTCCTTCCATATCACCCTCATCACACGGTACAGCCACTGTTTCCCAACCTCCCCTGCTGCCTTCACCATTTCAACACTCACTTCATCCACACCTGGTGCCCTTCCTCCTTTCATCTTGTCTATAGCCATTTCCAGTTCTCTCCAAGTCAGGTCCTTTTCCATTCCTGTGTTGTCTTCTCCATCTTCCAATACATTGTCTTCCTCCCTATGACCATTTGGATTCAGCAAATCCTCAAAGTACTCTTTCCACACTGTCTTGAGTGTCTCTTTGTTGTGTACCTCATTTCCGTTCTTGTCCATCATTACCACATCCTCTCGCAGACCTCTTCTCTTACTTTTGACCATCCCATAAAGAACTTTCTTATTTCCTCTGCTGTCTTCCTGCATCATCTCCGTCCACTTTACCATCCACTTCTTCCTCTCCTCTGCGACAATCTTGTTTGCTTCTTTCTTCTTTATCTTATAATCTTCCCTTGCCAGATCAGTTCTTTCCTGGAACCACACTCTGAAAGCCTTGTTCTTCCTTCCCACAGCTTCTTTTACTCTCTCATTCCACCATGGTGTCTCTTTACACCGCTTTCTGTTGCTTGTTCTTCCACATACTGCCACTGCAGCTTCTACCATTGTGTTTTTGAATTGCTTCCATTCCTCTTCCCCTGTTTTAGGATTGTCTGTTGGCATCCTTTCCCTTATTATCTTCTGGAATTCTTCCTTGACTTCCTTTTCCTTGAGTTTCCATACTTTGATTCTCCTTTCCTGGTACTCTGTCCTCTTGCTATCCTTAACAACTCCCAGGTTCATTACAAGTATTCTGTGGTCGCTATCTAAGGCCTCTGATGGTATTACCTTTATATCTCTGACACTTCTCTTCATTTCCCAGTCGTACAGCATCTAATCTACCAAAGATTTCTTTGTTAAATCACTGCTGTACCACGTTACCTTGTGGCTTTCTTTCTTCCGGAACCAGGAGTTGCCTACCACTAAACCGTTCCTCTTGCAAAAATCCAGCAACTTTCTCCCTTCTTCATTCCTGCTACCCCATCCTTCTGCTCCCAATACATTTTCATATCCTTGCCTTTCACTTCCTACATGTGCATTCAAATCTCCCATGACAATGATGCTCTGCCCATTCAACTGCTGTTGTAGCTCCTCCTCAAAGTCTTCCTTCTCTTGAGCTGTACATCCAACTTGAGGGGCATATACCTGGGCTATCTCCAGGCTTCTTCCCTTTACAGTTACTCTGATCTTCATGATCCTGTCACTTATTCCCTTTACCTCTTCCTTCATTCCATCTCTCACAACTACTCCTACTTCGCTGCTCCTTCCTTCACTGTTCCCACTCCAGTACAACCGGTACCCTTTCCTCAGTTCTCTGCGACCTTCTCCTTTCCACCTTGTTTCTGCCAAGCCCAGTACATCCAGTTTTCTTCTCTCCATCACATCTACAATCTCCTCCACTTTTCCTGTCAGTGTCTGTATGTTTAATGACCCAACTCGTAGTCCATTAGCATATCCGGGTCGTCGTCGTTTGCATCCGTCCTTTCCGAGGCCTGTTCCTGGTTTGAAAGCAAATATGATATCCACTACTGGCTTGCTAGGCCTATCGTAGCTTCACCAGAGCCCCGTCAGCCGTCACTTTTCAGGGTTCCCATAGAGCCTTCACAGCTACCGTAGCGGTCCCGGGGCACACAAAGTCCCCACTGTACTTCACCCCTACAGGCAATCCCCTACTTCATGCCGTTGCCCGTCTCCCACCACGTGGAGGAGGGGTTGGACTTGTGGGAGACCAACCAGCTGCCAATGTCTGTTCTTATTGTCAGATGTTGAAGCATTTAGTTCAGGCAGTAGGCGTTTCATTGACGGTTTTTCTTGTCTCTGTTGATGCCGGTGTAAGGTGCCAAGTGGAAAACTAAATCGCCTAGATGCTTCTGCAATGCTTGTTCGCTTGGCCTCATCCATAGCTCGCTGCATGTTCTCTTCTGTCCAATCACCATGGTTACTTTTCTTCTTATAGTTATGCACCATCTAAAACAAAATAAAAATTAAACATGCAACTGTGAACTGATCATTTTCTATTATAGAAATAGCATGCGTATTCCTAGGTTATTTTCGTTTGTTTTAAAAGCTACAAATAACAAAACAATTTGCTTATTGCCACTCATAATCATGAGTTGCAAGATGGAATGCTTTCCATGATGCCCTCATCGTTGCTTTCCATGCTGCCCTCATAACTTAAAATACCAACATGCTGCTGAAAAGTACAGTTATCTCTCTTGTTCCTCAGTGTAATGTCTGAGAAATTTTAATACAAGAAAAGTTGAAGGCTATTTATACGTTTTGAAAAGTCTCGAAAAACAGTATGTTCAAATTTGGTTTAATTATAATCAAATGCACACTTACCGTGAAATGCAAACAGTTCAGAAGGTGCCAAAATCAGCTGTTCCTGTGATGCCAATGTTGCCACTACAAGTTCTTCTTGTATGCACTCTTCCTCAGAATTGTAATCTCCTTGCACTCTTACAAAGACAAAGGAGCCATCTTTACTACGAAAGGGAAATGATTCATTTCCATCTTGCCCGCGCTTTCCATCCTGCCCCCTCCCCTACTATACGAAGTGTGTTAAAAAAAAAAAAAAAACAATTACAGTACATTGATGTAGCCTACAAGTGGAGTTGAGTTTTGCATAACCTAATCCGAGGAGGCATGATTGCACCCTTTACTGTCTGATAGCCAATATTTTCTTTAATTTTAACTAGCCTAAACAATATAATGATTATGCACTTTAATAGAAAACTTCATTTTCTTTTGTGTACCCATGTTAGATTCTATGTAAAAATGTTCTTCAGTCCTGTATAAGGAAGCCTCATTGTCTTGGGCGGTTAAACTTAATATGATCTACACAAATAGGCCTACCTGAAATAAAATACACACTTTCTAAGTAACTTATACAGTTATTAAAGTTGTAAAGTGTATATTTTGTACTGTATTTATTTCAGGTATTTGTGTAGAATATATTAACACTAACCGACCAAGATAATCACGCTTCTGTATGCCATAGCCTACATGTTGATCGACTGGAGAACATCTTTACATGGTACGATATGTAGCCTATATTGAGGGGAATAAAGGTTAGGTTCTAAAGAATTCCATAGTTCTAAGTCTTATTGGTAACAGTGAAGGAGACGAGAACCTATGAAGAAAAAATTCCAAACTACTGAAATTAGCTATAAATACCTTCTGTAATGATTCAAAAATGGATAACAGTGAAGGAGATAAGAACCCACGATAAAATTTCCTATACTGAAATTAGCCATAAACCTTCTGTAATGAATCAAAATAGATCTGGAAATGATGTAGTTTAATCATCCGCTGTCTAAAACACACCCGCCTTTCCTGTTTAGATCACAACTTGTATAGTAAAATTCCAGCTGTGTCAACTATTATCTGCGTGAATTATGCACAAGTACAGTATATTGCCAACTCCATGCATACGGTACTTATTGTTTTGGTGTTTTCTTATTATGTAGCAAGGCCCATGCCATATTTGCACCCCTGGTTTTTGTCACACAATCTTTCTCTAAGAGATTGGATTTTACCTAGATCACAGAGCCGCATTAACCATATATGCACTACTGGTTTTTGCACGCATATGACCGACCTCATGTGGTTGTATTTTATATCTTACATGTTGGCAATAACACTAACGTGTCATCGATGTGTTCTCCTACGTAACGGATGAAGAGACCTCATGTGCTTGAGGAACATGGCTGCCATCGTTCAATTAGCAGGAAACAAAAAAACATATTTAGGCTATGTAATTTAGCCCATTTTTCCAGTGTACTAGTGATAATGGGTGGCAATCTCAATTGGTATTGCCCCCTACATTTATTATGCACTAGTAGCGTACATCATTGCCGACCCCGTATCTACTTACTTTGTATATGCACGGTACCGTGAAACAAAACAGCATTGAGTTCACTTGACAGTGCGCTGAGTTTGAACCAGTTCGCAATGAATTGCGCAAGCTGTCTCATTACTATTTTCTCCACAACCAATGTGTGTTTTTTTGTTGTTGTTTTTTCCCACTTTAATACTGTAGTGTTCTTTCAATAATAATTTTCATCCAAACCAATACTGTTCTACGGTTCTACATACAAAACAAACCTAACCTGGGACTTACGCCTCAGACCCCCTTGCTTGTAGTGCAGTCAGTAGTTTTTGTCCAGATAGTCTAACCAAGTGGCGACCAATGCTTTAGTCCAGACACCTATTTTAGTTGATCAGTATTTTTCGTCCTCGCTAGAGGGAATTGCGGTAAAGTGACAACAAATACTACACACAAGCCCAATTATTTCTTTTCTCACATAATTACACGTCAATGTGAGCGCTCGCTGCGGCAGTTTCACATACTAAATAAGCTGACGATCATTGCTCCGGTTGTTAAATAAACACACATATTTACGTGATTTAGCACATATATCCGGTGCAGAAGTGATCAAGGTTAGGAGTTACTATATATTGATAAATGTCCCCCCATAAGATGAAATAAGTACGAAAATGATATAGCCTATTGTCAAAATGAAAGCGAAAAGGAAAAGAGTGATACGTCGTGCACAATTAAGCAATCACCTTCCTGTAGTTGCCAAACCACATGGGAATTGCGGGGAACGAGCTAGAGGATCAAGCTGCAAAAGAGGCGGTATCACTACCACCTCAACCAATGGACTACCAGCTCAAGATATTTGCTCTTATTAATGCAACCAAGTACTGGCATTTTGGGATACTCGGTGGCTAGTTGATCTGAAACGCAGTGAGCTGAGAGCGTTATAGTGCGTCTTGCCATTTTATGCAAGATCCACCCCTTCACACTTGATGAGCCACATTCACCATAGGCCATGTTTTAACCAAGTGTGTGGATCTTGCTGATCTACATGGAAACCATGGTCTGCAGAATCACTCGATCTTATATTAGCAAATGATGTGGTGGCTGTTGGTCGTGCCCTGCTTTATAGGACAGAGTGGGTTAGGGCCAGAAAATTTCAATTTACAAATAGGTCTGTTGGGTTACTCAAAGGTTACTTATTTCTTGTGATTTAGAACTAATGACACTTCATGCTATACGTTCCTATACCAATGTTAAAAAACTCACTTCTGGTGGTGGTGATGGTGGTGGTGGTGGTGGTTTAAGGAGACCCTGATCAGTGTTTCTAACAAACACTCAAATATCAACGGCATGTTTCTCAGAAGTTAATTGTTAATGATTAGTAATATTAAAATAATACTCCCGCATACCAATTACTGTTCGAGACAAAGCTGCGTGAACCTGAGAGGAATGTGCATCTTGGACTATGAGTAGTGGTGTTGACGAGTGATGAGGTTTCTCGGTCCGTGCATAGTACAGAACCAAATACATTGGTCAGTGACTCACTCAGTCATTCCTAACACCACAGTGGTTTGAGCAAAGGCTGAATGTTGGCAGTATTGGAATAGAAAGGAATACCATATATCACGGTGGGCTGTTGACAGATCTTTCTCTTCACGCCCGACCCTCCCCTGCTCTTTCTCCTCACCCCGCAAGTTCATAGAGCTTGGACTCGAGCAGTACCTGCTGTTGGCAACATCTCTTTTTTTCACTGATGGTGGACCCTAATCCTTTTTCCTCTCTACCCTTCATATATTTTTATATATAACCAAAATTTGTTTTTTAAACTGTATGAGGGGCCAATGACCTTGCTGTTCTGCTCCTTTAAACAATAATCATCAATACCCTGATAATCGTGTGGAATACTTGGTGTAAATAGTAAATGAATTGCTCGAAGCATGACATCTGTGCAAAAGTTCCAAAAATTGTCCATTGATGCCCAAACTACTATAGATGTCTCATATATGTTATCTCCTTACGATTTCAGATTATGAGCCAAGAAATTGACTGTTCTGGCTCACTTTCATTTTTTCCGGGGAATTTGAGACGTCCTCTGCATGTAGCACTACGTAGCCCGACTGAGATTTCACTCGGTGCTTCGAGTGTCACCCAATCGCAGACCCAGTCTGTCATCGGAGAAGTACCTGCCCATCCCGGTTCTTCTCCTGAAAATATGCCAGGTACAGTATTTACATCTGTTCAATTACATGCTCTGTATCATTGCGTGTACCCACGTTTTGAAATGGAAGAACTCTTGGTAACGCTGAACAACGTATCACTCCTTCATAACTTTTCTAAAGTACAAAAATTTCCCAAAATACTTGTAGTAATGGCCAGGAAAAAATCTGGAGATGATGTAGTAATAGATGTTTACTCCTCCACAGTCTATAAACCACGCGCCATCACAAATAGGATCACGACTTATATAGATGCAATTCCAGCTGAATCCACCATTTTCACATTAATTATGGACAAGTACAGTATTGCCAACCCTGCACTCGCAGTACTACGTTGTAAGTTATATGTAATATTGGTTGGCGCTGGTTTTGCCGCTTAGTTCGAAACTGGAATCCTTGTGATCAGCGTTCATAACAGTGGTGAATACTGTTCTACATACAAAACAAACCTAACCTGGGGCAACAGACTCCCTTGCTTGTAGTGCAATCAGTAATTTTCGTCCAGACAGTCATCTAACCAAGTAGCGACCAATGATTTAGTCCAGACACCCATTTTACTTCATCTGTATTTTTTGTCCAGACAATCGCCAAACCTTGCTACAGGTGATAACCAAAATTTGTGTTGTAACTGAAGTGAAGTGAAGTTGGCACCAATGTGTGTGCCTTGGTCCAATTTTGAACTACAGTGTGCAAGTGCGATAGACCACACGAAGCAGGTATTGCCACAAGCAGCATAGCCACCCCTTGTGTGATTACCAGTCTAGTGCCTGTTGAATTCTTTCGTGATCAATTCCATTATGATAGCATATTTGGATACCGAGTGTGCCGAGATTGAATTTTAGCCCCATAACAATGTGCAATGCTTGACGAGTGTTCCCGTATGTAGTATGTCTAGTGCTTTTGATTATGCATCGACTGTGCTAAAAATTAACATTAAATAACATTACATTGTCTTTGATATGAAACCACACAACAACACTATTTCTTCAAGCTGTGGCTTAGAGGTTTTTCTGCAGTGAATTTCCCAGCTTGTATCAGATACAAGTGTGGCAATAGCCTGACAAAACATATCGGACCCAGACATTCAACATTATGATTCCACTATCTGGAGAGTGGCGCTCTCTGGAAGTGAATCTTGGTCTGTTGGCGCAGCAGAAAAGAGGAGAATTGAAGCAAACATCCTGTGAACATTAATAGACTTTTGGTCGATATGATCATCTTATTTCCTTAATAGGCCTACTAAGGAAGTAAATCCTGTCATTGTGTTTATCCTTTATCCGGGGCTCTATTCTCATTTTTGTGTGCAATGATGGAGTATAAATTATTATTCTGTAATGCCTCTTAGTAATTTTATTCACACTATGTTAAATATATTCCTCGCCTTCCGAAAGGTGTTAGAACTGAGTATTTAATTATTAGTTATTGTTGCTGAACAGCGAGGTTATCTGCCCCTAATTTAATTATTGTCATGTTCTGTGAAAGTAACGTACTGTGCTTCTGATTATGCATCGACTGTGGTAAAAATTAACATTAAATAACATTACAGTGATATCAAACCACATAACAGACTTTTAAGCAAAGTATTGTGTATTTACATTTTTTCTTTCTTATTTACAGTTCCAATTGTAACACCTAGACGATTGAAAAGGGAACGCCGCCCAACCCAGGACAACAACAACAACAAAGAAGTTCGGCAGTTATTAGAGGCCAAAACAAAGCTAGTGGAACTTCAAATTAAAGTTACCCAGCAAGAGTGGGAAGGAAAAAGAAAGAGGAATGCAGAAGAAACTGAAAAAAATAAGAGAGACCGGGAATGGAAGAGAAAGATGGCGGAAGAAGAGTGGGAAGACAGAATGAGGAAAAGGGCAAGAAACACAGAGGAACATCAGCTAAGAATAGAGATTTTGGAGCTGTAATAAGCCAGTTCGAATGCTCAATTGAAAAATTAAGTTATGCTTATGAATAATGAATAAATAAATTATTAATTAAACTGTTATAAATATCTCTTTTACACAGGGTTATTAAAAAAATAGTTGAACATTGAAGATAATACATTGCTGTAGTTTGAAGTTGTTGATATCCTCATAGTCATATCGCACTTTTTTTACTGTTTCGACCTGCATTAAGAATGAAAGTGAAAACAAGATGCATTATTAGAGCTTCATGCACTATTTCATGTTTGGGCTATGATGTCAACAAAAACTCGTGACATAAACTTTTCATGCTAAGTTTCTATTTTTGAAGATACTACCAAAACCGTGATAAGCGTATCAATGCAACAACTTAGCGCAGAAAGCAATGTACTCCTACCTGTTTCTGATTACCAAGCACACCTTTCAGATTGTCAGTTAAATATGTGAAATTCTGTATGTTACCCTGTACGGTATTCCTGAAACTAGACCTATCAGCTCAGCAACCATATTGTGGTGTAGTGGTCAGCATTCTTTGCAGTTTGATTCCTGACTTTCATATATTTAATTCTGGAACAGGGTTTACTCAGCTTCACAAGACAGAACTGAGAAGAGGCTAGCTCAATTCCCACCTTAGCCATTCTGCAGTTTCCCACTTCTACGCCAGGATGATTCCAAACTTACAGCCATGGCTGCCTCCTTCCCAATCCTAGTTGCACAACTCTCATTAAATATGTTTTACGCACGTAAATTTTTAAATTTGTTTTTAGAACTGTAAGATAGTCAAATTTATTTGGTGTTTTGCCTAAATAAACAGAATTTTCAAAAATAATTTGTCGGAATGAATCGGATATCAAATGCTTAATTTCATTTTCTGTGACATGGCAACTTCTGAGATATGACATTATATTTGAGTGAAATACATGCACTACTATAGATGCCATAACACAGGTTAACAGACAATATACAGGGTTAAATGACCACGTAGCTAGCCACGGTGGGCGAGTGGTTAACGTGTCGGATTATTAACCGCAAGCTTGCAGGTTCTCCCCTGGCCATGGTAAGTGATTTTTGAAAGGTGGCAAAAATACGATACGCATGTCATACGGTGTTGGCATGTTAAAGAACCCATTTGAATTCAGTAGGCCGTGTTCATAATGGCAAAATTAATCTCGGAAGTTTCCGCCAACACTAAGTTCCTCATTTCTCTACTAGAAAGTGCTGTAGTGTTGAAGGAGCTTAGATATCTAACCTCCTTGACTTTCATAGTGCTTCAAGGAACAACGAAATTCGACGTGCAAGCTACCCTCTGGGTGTCAAATAACAAAGCTTGCACCCAGCAGCCGAGGCCATACGATATTATATTATTATTATTATTATGACCATGTGTAACAACCTAAAATGAAACAATAGCCTGTCCAGGGCTTATCATTGAACCTGAACTAAGGCTATACAATACATTTACTTTGATATGGACAAGGCTGACCATCAAGTTCTGATAAGAGAAATCTAACTCGGGGTGTACATTCAATACTTGAATTTTTGTTCAGGTAACTGGTTAAAGCCAACAGGTATGAAATTGGCAAAAATCAACACTATATTTCTACATCAAGAGTGTGGCTAAATAATAACAATAATAATAACCCCTGGCACTACAGCCGATGAAGGGCCTAGGCTTACCAAGCGACCGCTGTCCAGCCATTTGTCCTGCAGATATTGGGGTGACGCATGGTCAACGCATCGGGTCCCCTTGGCCGTTAATCTTTGTTTTCATGACCAGGGCGCTGCCTCACTGCCAGACAGTTACTCAATTTTCCTCACAAGGCTGAGTGCACCCCGTTCCAGCCATCACGCAAGTTTTTAAAATCCCTGACGGAGCCGGGAATCTAACCCGGACCTTCCGGTGGAGAGGCAGGCGCGCTACCCCCAACACCACGGGGCCGGCACAGTGTGGCAGAAGGTCATCAATAAAGAGTAATGAATAAAACCATTTTGGTGGATCTGCAAATAAGGTTCAATATAAAACTAAGCAATTTTTCTAGGGTTGTGCCGTGGGGGATCCGGGTGCCGACACCAAGAGCCCGCTGATGAGCCAGCCTGGTGTTCCTAGACGTAACCCCACACAAGACACCGCATAAACTTAGAAAAATTGCCGAGTTTTCATACACTTGCTGTGAAAGCCAAGGTTAATTTTTTATTTTTATTGCTCCAACAAAAAATCATTATATTCCCAGATGCTAATATTGTGCTTGAGTTGAGGCTGTTTGTCTCTTACTAAGGCATGCCAGGTTCAATGCACGTGGGATTTTCTAAGTGAAATGATATGTCCTGTGGTTCGGAGATCCCGTGCCTCATGATCACAAGATTTACAGTCACGTAAAACTACAAGCTTCCTTCCTTAAAACAAGGCGACACCAACTGATCCCCCCATTTCTGCTGGTGTGCCGTGAGAGTTCGTGTAAGTGAATCTAGTAGTCTTGTAATAGCCCTCCGGAAATGCTGCTGGCCAACAGCGCAGCACACAGCTCGTGGTTTATCCATAATTGTGTCCCGCCCAAGCTGTCTGCGTGATTGACAATTTACGTATCAACATGCATGCTCCAGAATTTTAGGCTCGCAGACTGCATGGTATCTCGATGCGTATCCTAGGCCCATCGGTAGAAGACTGTGGAGTGAACTGTAAGTTATCCATCCTTGCATTATAAAATATATATTCAAGAGGCTGTTGTGGGAGTGAAAGGCATAAATATCGTTAGTACTTATCTTAACCACCTCCACTTCGTTTATGATGGGGCAGGTGACTTCAAAACAACAACTATAACATTCGTTTACGATATTCTTCTCATTGGTACCCATCCTAAAGTATTCAAAGCGGCCTCCCAAGCTGTGGTTGAGGACGAACCTCTGGAAAACAACAGTGATGAGTTGGGACAGAGTATGTGCATACTACGAAGGCCGAAACTGCACGAAACTTGCGAGTGTAGAGGGGAAAAGTGGAGAAGGAGGGTAGTGAAGGGGGTCACTGCTGTTGTGCTCCGGAGAAACCTTCTAGCAATTGTTAGAAGAGAAGCGTGTCATAAATAATTCATGTAAAATTTCTTTCAGGTAATGGGGTGATAAATTAATTGTTATTCCTGCCCAATTCCTACTTCAGAAGAAACGTAGGAACAAAGGAAGCTGTAATAAGTCTTAGGCTGATTTTGAAAGCTAGAATAAGGAAGGAAAAGAGAACATTCATGGCATTAGTAGACTTAGAAAAGGCTTTTGATAACGTTGATTGGAGCAAGTTATTTGACATTTCGAAAACGTTTGGAAAAAATACAGGTATAGGAGGGTGCTCGACAATCTATATAGAAACCAGACTGCAGTTATTGGAGCCGAAGGACAGGAGACAGAAGCTGGTATTCAGAAAGGTGTAAGGCAAGGCTGCAACTTATCACCCCCACCTTTCAATCTGTAAGTTACATTGAACAAGCAATGAAGGAAATTGGAGAAAAATTCAAAGTAGGAGTCAAGATTCAAGGAGAAATAATTTCAACTCTGAGATTTGCTGATGACATCGTCATCTTAGCTGACACACCCGAGGATTTGAATGAGTTTGTAATAAATGGTATGGATTCTGTCTTAAGGAAAAAATTCATGACTGAAATTAATAAATGTGAAACAAAAACATTGCTACTCTAACCAAAAAAATAAAACTGAAATAAATTATCTAACCTACAATAGAATTACGTTTACATGTGGGTTTCTTTGGCAACAGATTAATCAAACTTTAAATAATAATACACAATAATTTTTTCGAGATGAATTATAAATTTAAAACACGTAGGATATGTAAATGAAATATACATAATAAATTAAAATGTTAGAATAACGATGAAATAAACTATTCTAACCTCCAATAAAATTACTTCTTCTTCTTCTTCTTCTTGGTACGGTAGTGGGCATAGTAAACTCTTTACCCAATTGCTACTGTGCAGTGGTATGTATCATTGGATAACCGTTGACTACCGATTGAAAGCGTAAGACCAGTGAGTAGCGGGGAATCGTAAACAAGACTATGACGCAACGCGGAGGGATACGTATGAGGAAAACATAGGAATTAGAGACGAGGACACAAATGGTATTAACTCTTCACACCGAAGCGACCCATCTTGGTGACTCGCTACACATACACACACATGACCGGGCCACAAATATGGATATGGGAAAGGATTACCCTTTCAAATCTTGAAATTAATATTGTCGAAAAATGCCACTATGCTACTGACCAGTGGAATTGTAGGCTTATGTACCAATGTGGCCACATTTAAAGGAAGTGCATACCCTAAATCGTATAAAGCTCTCAACATTAAAGCTCGTTGATGGTCGTATAGTGGACATTGAAATAGAATATGATTTAAGGAACCCTCCATTTGTAAACACGAACATAGAGGATTATCACGTCGTTTTATGCGGAATAAATACACCGGCGTTAATGCATGGTTGAAACGTAGACGAATGATTGTAATGATATGTCGTCGTGTGTATTTCCCTCCATGAAACCATGGTTTGTTTAAAATAGTCGGTTGTAACCAGTGGCGGTCCGTGAAGGGGAGCTGCAGAGCTGCAGCCCCCCCAGAGTATTTGACAATATCAATTTACACTTTGAACGTAACGGGGTGACGGTATAATTATACGGATCTCTGCTAGGCGATTACAATTTTTCGCAAGTATAGGCTGGCTTGTAAATCCGCTTCTCCCCACGGCAGCTGCATCATCTGCAGCAGCTTAAGAACTTAAATCGCACTTCCTGAATCCACTTCCCCCATTGCCAAGGCAGGTCATTAAAGCCTCTTAGGGAGCTGCACTCCATGCAGCATCGATACGAAGTGCCAACACATCTTTGGAAACAATCGGATATACAGTTTACAAACAGCTCAAATAATGTACTGGCAGCGGTTAACTGCTCCTAATTCGTATTCAGAAAATTAGCAACTAATATTCTAATGCAATAAATTATAGATAGAATCATAATACTATCGCAAGGATAAGTTTAAATCGCAGCGGCTTTTGCTGTAACACGGCTAGGTTTGTATCACTGTGTGGCAACATAATCATACGTAGAAGCAGGAAGTAGGCGCTCGCGGTATCTGTTAGGTTCTAGCAGAACTAAGTCCATCTCCTTCCCTTAGCCTGTGAAAGCAAGGAGGGAGGCATTCAAACATTTCCATTACTGGCGCTATTTTCTTCAAGCACTTGTACAATCAGTCTTGCAAACGTGCGAATTATAGCTAAAGATTCTAAAGTAGTATGCTTGCGTGATTTTAACAAATACTTACATATTATTTCACAGTAGATTTCGCCCTATTTTAATGATACCTAGCAATGTTCCTTGTTCTTACAAAACCGATTTATTTCAGACTAGTCTTAGAAAAAAAATCTGTTACTCCAGGGCTCTACACAAGCTGTGGAAGTTACCCCCTTGTCAACAACCGTAGTACGTGCTGTTGGAGTTTGTGTACGGTTGTGTGATTAGCTTGTGATTGTGTTTCAAGTAAATAATGAGTAACACTGTGCAATTTTTACAGTCGCTTCAATTTAGTATTTTGACCATAACGAATAGAATATAAAGTGTGATCTCTTCTCCCTCAATAGCATGTAATGAATACGGATCGGGTTGGCACTCGCCGCTATGCAGCGCTACAGTCGACTTGAAATTGTTGATTTCCACATATGTTTATGTGTTTATGTGCGATATATTAAGTATTTAATAGGTCGGAGTGTTTTGCTGGTGTTCTGTGCAAACGTTTATGGATATACAAGTGCTTACACTATTACTTCATAGTATTAATACCTGAAATGGTATTGTAGGAAGCATTAACTGAAATGGAATTTAATTTCTTGTCGTGTGTTGACGTTATCTTCGTGTGTTAATTTTATTGTTATTTAATGTAAGTAAACATCAGTTTAGCCCTTACATTTTCATGAGTGCTTAATGTGAATAGTGAAGATGCCTTGCAGTTTTGTACCGGGATGCAGATCTAGCTATGGGGACTGTAAAGAGGTCAGACGGTTCTTCAAACCTCCTAAAGATAAGGAACGTTTTATCAAGTGCAAAAGGGCCATACCAGGGAAGGATAGGGAACTTACTGAAAAGTCCTACATCTGTGATGCTCACTTTTCAGAAGATTTAATTGTTAAATTTGACAAATTTGTGATAGAAGGGAAGGAAGTATTACTTCTCCCAAGAACCAACTGGCGATTGAAAGACTATTCTGTTCCACATATATTTCCTAATTTGCCTAAGTATTTGTCCAGTATGGTGTAAATAGAAATGCTCTTGATGCCATTAAAGACTACTTCTGCGAAGAAAGGGATGAGAATAAAAAGACAATGAGTTAAAAAACATATATGTACCGTAATGCTGAAGGAGGCGTGATCAGTTTTAGACCATAGCCTACTCTATGAAGGGGTCATGACTATGCCTTCGATGTCTGTTTAATGTTAAGTTCTTCTGAAATGATGGCAGTTTACTGATTTTGGTGTTTGTGGAGTGAAATTTATGGTTATTATTGAATTTATAGTAATCTACGGTCAAGTTGAAAGTTGCGTTCGTACGGCTTTTTTTTTTTTTTTTGTGTGTGTTGCAAGTCTGTTAAGGGAATGTAAAATGTGTAACAACGTGAAGAAATCCTTTCTGATAGGGAGGTTAATTTTTCAGTTCTTTTTTTTTAAATTTACTGATAGCTGGCAAAACTAATTGCATTTTGAACTTGCCCTCTGTCTTCGCTTATTGTCGAATCTGGACTATTACAGGAGACGACTTATTAAATTATAATTGGGCACAGTAAAGTAAGTGGAGATGTCGAACTTATTAGCGCCTATGAGGATATCTTGCGGTGTTTTAACATGTAATACAGGTCGCAAGGTTTTAAGTCTCGTAAGCGCCAATGCTAACTTACATCACAAATCGGAGCCAGCGCTGCGTTGCGGCGGACCAGGCGTACTAGGCCAGTGATATCACTTCTTCTTCTATTCGTTATGGTTTGACGCTTCACGAGAAATGTGATGTAAAGAGTAAGGGTAGACCAACACCTGTATTAGACATCAAACAGTGTTCTACTAGCAGGCAGAAGCAATACACTAGGAGCTTCAATCCTGACGTGTATAAGAAATTTGATTGGCTGTGTGGTTGCGAGGTAAAGCATGCTTTATTTTGTTTTCCATGTATTTTCTTCGGTGGAGAATTCAGCTGGACTCAAAAGGGAATGACAGATCTTAGAAAACTGAGCGAAAAAAAATCAGAAACACGCATCTTCCGGAACTCATTTAAATAACATGGTAAATTTTGCAGTGTTAGGGAAAGTGGATGTACAGAAAAGCTTAAGTTCGGCATATCAACAATCGGTTGAGCGTCATAACAATGAAGTAACTAGAAACAGGGAAATACTTTCAAAGTTAATAAACTGTATTAAGTTCTGCGGCTTTAATGAGTTAGCGCTACGCGGACATGATGAGAAAGCCGATTCAGACAACAAGGGCGTGTTTCTAAATTTAGTGCAATACACGAGTGAATTAGATTCCTGTTTTCAGAGTCATTTAGAAAGCTCGACAGCATTCAAAGGAACATCGAAAAGCATACAAAATGACTTGCTTAGTTGCATGCTGGAAGTATGTCGTGAAAGAATCTTAGCTGAAATTGAGGATGTAGATTTCATTTCTCTTCTTGCCGATGAAACTACCGATATCACTGAGAAGTTGCAGTTAGTGATTGTATTGCGATATTGCACTAATGAAGGCAAAGCAGTTGAAAGATTCTGGGGATTTTTTGAGCCAGCTGGTCAGGATGCAAGTTCAATATATGAATGCATTGTTTCTCAGCTACATATAATATTGAAAGACAACAAAGGAAAGTTAATTGCCCAGAGCTACGATGGAGCATCTGTGATGAGTGGCGCAATAAATGGCGTGCAGAAGCGAATCAGGGACGAATACATGAATACCTTTTTTATCCACTGTTACGCCCATCAGCTGAACCTGATTATGGAAAGAGCCGCTAAGCAGAATACAAAAGCTCGAGTATTTTTTGCCAATTTGTCTGCTATCCCAGCATTCTTTTCGAGATCGTCGCACAGGACATCAGTTTTAGATTCGTGTGTGTCCAGGAGAATACCGTCTGCGGGAGCAACCAGGTGGAATTTTCGAGCTAGAACGGTGAACACTGTGTTTGAGAAAAAAGAAGCCCTAGAAGAATGTTTCACTGTGCTAGTCGAGTCAGATCGTTCGAGTGATATTACAGTTAACGAAGCTAGTTCTCTTCTTCGGACACTGGATGATCCAGAATTCAATTTCTGGCTCCGTTTCTTTCATTGCATCATGCCTCATGTGGACATTCTGTACCAACAATTACAGAGTCGTCAGATCGATGTAGGGAAAGTGCGTAGCTGCGTTTCGAGTTTTGTTGAAACTGTCCAGAAAGTCCGAGACTCATTCCATTTGGATAACAACGCTGACGAGAGTGAACAACCTAGAAAGAGACGGAAGATCGGAGGAAGTCAAACGCGTATTGCTGCTGCAAGGGAAGTTTGTGACGTCATCAACAATCAAGTCACATCGCGGTTTCAATTTGTTGACCATTTAGTACTTTCTTCTCTTCTGCAAAACGAAAAATTTGAGATACATAAGAACTCATTCCGGAAGGAGACTTACGAGCTACCGTACGTGTCTTTCCGATGCTCGAGCCGGACAAACTCAGGACCGAACTGACTATATTGTATCAAAGAGAAGAATTTCGAAACATTGGTGGTGCTGTAAAACTTTTGAGTTTCCTTCTCACTGAAAACTTAGGTCCGTCATTTACAGAGGTCGTTAAACTGTTACGTATCGCTATCACCCTGCCTATGACTACCGCTGAACCAGAACGCTGCTTCTCAAGAGGATCAAGACGTACCTCAGGAATGCCATGGGACAAGAAAGACTTACTGCACTTGGAATGCTGTCTATTGAGAAGGGTCTGATAAACAGCATACCGAATTTCAATAACCTTGTCATCGAAAAATTCGTCACGTTCAAGACTCGGCGCCTGGAGCTGATCTACAAATAAGGTAAGTTAATGCATGTGCATGCAGCCCCCCCAACTGCGGTATGTGCGAGCCGCCACTGGTTGTAACCCAAAATAATGTTTGGCCTTAATTTTGGCGTAGCTAGTCCACGTGCCTTGCCATTCCTCCCGTATTGTCGAACTAATTATAGTACGCAAATCTGACATTGGTATGGCGATGTTGTAAGTTTTCCCGTGTCCTTTTGCTGCATCTTTGGCAAGGTTATCCGCTATTTCGTTTCCTTCAATGTGACAATGGCCGGGTACCCACATGATACTGACGTCGAAACCCTCCGTGTGTAAAGTGTACAATTGTTGCACTAATTGACATAAAAACCAGTTGTCAGCCTCTCTAACATTTTGAAGTGCTTGCCCTACACTCATTGAATCGGTACATATTAAAGCACGACGAACGGCATGTTTTTTTAAATATAAAAACACGTCTGACGTATGGCAAAAATTCGGCTGTAAATATCGAGACGTCAGGGGGTAAAGTATACTGAAAGGAGATTTGTAAGTCCGGAGCACAGAAGGCTGCTCCCACACGCGCAGGGTTAACCATTTTAGAACCATCTGTGTAAAAAAAGATACAGGAGATCAAAGGACTCGTTATTTCCCGAAAAATACGGGGAATAATTACAGGATGATGTTGAAACGTCTGGTAGACGTGGGGTAAGGAGTTCGGAAGAATAGGAGGTTGAAAGTACGTTGCAGCATACGGAATAGTATATATCGGTAACCGCATGACTTTTAATATATTATGGCGGTGCGGTTGAAGCATGGAATATGCGGTTAGTAACGCAGGACGAGAAACGGTGGGCAACAGTCGACGCGTATAATATTCCTCTAATAGTTGTAATTTAGGGACGATAGGTGATGTTGTTATCATCATTTTTCGTAGCAGGTACATACATGCAAGATATCTACGCCGATGCTGAAGTGACATTTCTCCGGTTTCAACTAGCAGGGCTCCTGTGGGGGTTGATTGAAGCGCACCTATGATTATACGCAAAGCAGAAAACTGGATTCTATCTAACCGAAGGAGCCTAATGCTGGGAATGGAATCAAAAAAAAAGGAATTGTAATCCAGTACAGAACGGATTATGTTACGGTAAACCGTTAATAATGATTCTGGATCCGCCCCCCAATTACGTCTAGTGAGAGATTTTAGAACATTAATTTTACTGGCAAGATGACTCTGTAGGTATTGCGTATGTCTCTCCCATTGCAATTTCCTGTCAATATGAATCCCTAAATATTTGACACTTGTCACCACCGGAATGCGACCTTGACGGTATAAAATAGGAGAACTGTCGTAAATTCGTTTGTGTGTAAAAATCATCGCAGCGTTTTCCCCTACGGATGTTTCAAATCCGTATTGATGTAACCAATCATGAGCATGAGATAAGGCGTGGTATATATCTCTTCGACATGAGGAAAACTCTTCTCGAGTGCAATATATTAGAATGTCATCCGCATATTGTAGAATGCGAGCGTGCGGTAATAAGACTGTTTCTAAAGTACGGGTGTAAAGTAAGTATAAAAGCCTGCTTAGAACGTCGCCCTGGGGAACACCATAAGAAGTATGTCGAGAATCAAAGACACCGACGGGGGAGTTTAACGTAATATGACGATAGCATAGCATATTGTGTATTAAGCACCTGAAGGGCAGGGGAAAATTTAGATCCCTTAGAAGTTGAATAAGAAGATATGGATCAACAGAATCATATGCATTTTTGAGGTCAAGGAACACAGCTATTGTGTGCATTTTCTTTCCATTTGCTAGGAGTAAATCAGTCAGGAATATATTTAAGGGGTCGGATGTACCAAGATTTTTCCTGAATGCAAATTGGGTTTTTGGAAACAGGTTATAATATTCTAGGCACCATTGAAGCCGTCGGAGAAGTATATGTTGGAAAATTTTTCGGAAACAAGATCCAAGTTGAATACCACGATAACTACTCGGTAATCGAGCATCTTTCATGGGTTTAAGAATCGGTACAGTATGAAACACATTCCAATCCTCCGGGAAGGTCCCTGTGCATAAGATTGAATTATATAATTGAATAATGATACTTTGAGCGTTTACTGGAAATCGAGCGATCATTTGATAAGTCACTCCATCAATCCCTGGGCTGGATGATTTTTTGTGCCGAAATGCGTGTCTGAATTCGTTACTTGTAATAGGCTGCATTAAACTGGAAAAACGTTCCATGGAACCAGATGTACACGATGTAGGCAAGCGAACAACTATTTCTGGTGTCCAAGTATGATACAGGTCATGGTATCCCTGCACCGAAAGTTGAGAGGGAGATGAGATAGTACGATTATTAGAGAAATGTTTAATCGCCGTCCAAATACTGTTGAGGGACGTAGAACTGCATAATTGGGTAGTATATATTTTCCACGCTTCCCGTCTTTTATCATTAAATACACGTTGTATTTGCGCGGTGAGACTTTTGTATCGTAAATAAGATGTTGGAGAGCCATACTGTCGAAAAGCTTTTAAACTCGCCTTGCGCCGTCTAACCAGCTTTCCGCATTCTTGATCCCACCATGAGGGTAAGGCGCCCCGATTATTTGGAGGACCTGTCATTGGAATTAAAGGGTGATATATATTAAGATAGGCGCGGATATTCTCTAATAAAAAGGCATAACTGTTACTGAGCCCCTGTGTATTCTGTGAAAGTCTATCCTCTAAAAATCGGGAGAACAACTCATAATCAAAAATTCGTAAATTTCGCTTAACCTTGAAGACGTTTTTTGGGATATGTCGGGTACGCGAGACATCATAGTCGATTATAATTGGATAATGATCGCTTTGATGCGTATCCTGCACGGTCTTCCATGTCATCTTATGAGATAAGTCTAGGGTAGTGACACTTAAATCCACCGCACTTTTGGGACTATTTGGTGGGGGTAATGCGCGTGGGTGATCCATCATTTAAGAGATGTAGGTGTAAATCCTGAATAACTGCAGCGATGTGACGTCCTTTTGGATTAATGCGACCACTGCCCCACAAGGCGTGATGTGCATTAAAATCCCCCACGGTAATATGTTTAGGAAATTGTTTTATGAACCGGAAATATGCCTGCCATTGCCGACGGGAACCTTGTATACCCGGGGGACAATAAATATGACTTACATGTAGATCTTGTACAAGGAATGTGTGATGATGAGTATGAGGAATATAGAACTGAGTAGGGATTGAAGTGTATCGTAAGGTCGTTTTGAATAGCGTCATTATGCCACGATATCCTGGACCATCCTGACGTTCGACCAGGTAGTTGGGAATCGAGAATCTATACGAGGCACGAAGCCATGTTTCCTGTAGGAATATGATATCTGGGTCATACTCCTGTATTAACAGAAATAATTCATGCTTCTTATTTAAAATACTCCGGCAATTCCACTGGAGTAGTAACATGTAGCACTTATCGAAATTTGGCCACTGTAGGGCTACTACTTACTAGGGTAATATTTTTTGTGTTAGGAGGATTGGGAAGTAACGGAACTATTTTGTCTAATAATTGTTTCACATAAAAGCTCCATTGAGCATTGTGTCCTAATAATTCTTGTAATTTCAGGAAATCTTCAATGATGTCATGGGACGGGTCTCGTGAAGTGCCGGGTGTTTGAGAACACGGTTTCTTCGAAATTTCCTCACCCATTGTGGCGGGTTGCATAGCCACCCCTACACCACTTCCAGATGGTTGCTTCAGAATCTCGAGATAGGCCCGGCGGTCGTAACCTATGGGATTCACCACTTTCGGCTTTGGGGACACTAGTTCTGTATATTTTCGTTTTCTCGGCGGATCCTCTCGACGCGTATTATGAGACTGTTCTAAGGTTGGAAATTGCTGTGGGAGGGTAAGAGGATTAAACGGTACATTGTAGTTAGCCGTAATAACTTCGTGGTACGATTTATTTTCGGTACACATTTGACGTTTTATGGACTTTTGTTTCTCCAATTCGGGGCAGCGTGCGGCGCCTGCCGGATGATTATCACCACAATTAGCACATTTAAACAGGGTCTCCTTACAGGTTTCCGTAGAGTGTCCTTGCTCACAGTTACCGCAAATTGGGGCGCGAGCCCGGCAGTGTAGTTTTACATGCCCGAATCGTTGACAGTTCAAACATCTAATGGGGGAAAATATGAATAATGTTACCTCTAAGAGCACATTAAAAATAGATACATAATCAGGTAGTCTTTGTGTTTTAAAGAAAATTTTCACTGTTCCTGTAGGAAGGGATTCTAACTTGTCGTTGATCATCTTTTTCCGGAAAAAACGCTGGACTCTCACAATTAGTACAGGCGAATCAATATATTTTAGGATTTCATCATGCGTTAAGGATGTGTCCACGCCCCTAATTAGCCCAACACGTTGGACGTTAGCGGACGGGACAAATGCAACCAGGTGCTTTGCTGGCAATAAGGGATTTTGTAAGAAGGAGTTAGCTTCTACGGCCTTGTTAAATTGTACCTGAACACGATTACGGCCTTTGCGTTGAATATTCTTTATACCTACGATCTTATTTTCGAAAAAAAAAAGCTTTCCTAATGCCATCGGATGTAAATTGCCAATATGTTGATCACCTTCACCTTGCACAAACATCGTGTACGGTCCTGTGTGATGTTCATAATATCGATTGTCATTTGACACTGGCTGTCGCTTAGCAAGAATTGGAGATGTTTCGGCGTTGGCAGTTGATGGAGTTGATGCTACCTCAACCTCCGACACTACAAGCATACTTTCAACCGACGCTACGCCCTCGTATTCCACGTGTTCAAATTCGTCCGGTGGTCGCCCCATCTGACTACCGTCACTTTCGGACGACATGTCGAATAGGTATCCCCTATTAAGGCGGGGGTACTAACCTGATTAAACACTAACGGGACCTAACACACTAAACAAATAACAGGTCACAAACCCGAAGTCCACACGACACTCAAAGCACGTACCCTACACGCGATACCACTCACTGCACAGATGCACACCGTATGGAGGTTGGGATACGAATGATAAAATTACAAGTTAACACGTAATTGCTCCGAAATGCGATTGTTTACAACGCGAAATTTATGCTCTCTTCAGGGCCTTTTTCGATGTTTTCAACTGTTTCATTGCCAACTTCACCTGAATTTCCTGCTTCCATCAGATAAGTTGCAGATAGATATCTGAGAGAAAAAAAAAGTTTTGTAGAACGCGTCATCAAACTATCTTCTAGATAACTGAGGGAATAAAGCTATCTAATAGATAGCTATCTGAGACCTTATCAGGACATTGTAAAACCGGCCCTTTAAGAAGATTGTTTCTGGACGAACAAAGTATTTTTGTAAGCCCTGAAATTATTTGTTGCTGATTGTTGACTTTCAGCTTATGTCTTCTTGCTAATTTTCAATTTCTACCTTAGTGCTTTAATCCTCTCTGTGGTGGTGTCCTCAAACGTCTTCATTTTTGAGGGCTTGGAAGGCTATAACTATGTTCATGGCTAACAACCACAGCAGCATCTGTAAAATATAAATAAATAATTACCCAATAGGTAAGTTAAATAAAATTATTCGTATACAAAATGTTGACTGGTACCCATGCCACGTACTCACTATTCTTTGATAAAGCCTCTATATTCAGGGCCGTGGAGAGCGGCGACGGGCCCTGGGGCTGGAATCTCCCGAGCCCCCAAGACCCAAAAATTAGTCAACAGGAAGTTCAGTTCACAGAACTGCATGTTAAAAGCGGCGGAAGGGGTATACTTTACACTGTGCAGTACTACGGCCTCTGTGACATATGACGTAATCTCTTTTCATAATGAAAATATGATTTTTACACAGTCAAGACGTATTTTAAAATACGTTTTATATATAGGGTTTTTATGTTGACATTCGTAAAACTTGCTGCCTTTGAATAATCACGCCCTTGGGTCTGAGCCTAAACACTGATACGTGTTTTGGTTGAACGGCGATCACACATCATTGTACATTAAACAAAGCAAAATATATATTCATAATTAACCACAGGTATACTCATACGTAAGTCAAGTTATTTATTATGTGCTATCAGTAGATTGCAGCTGATCAGTGATTGTTTTCACAAAAGAAGAAAATGTGTAACTTATTTGAACTATATTTTGTAATTTGCAGTCAGTGGACTTCTTATAATTTAATATAGCTTTGCAGTAAGCCAACCCAGAGCCAGGTTCTCCTAAAACTCCCCAATCCTATCAATGACTGGTGACCATCGGGGGCGGATTTAAGCCAAAATTATGGGGGAGTGGACACACCGGGGATCTGGGGGTATGGAATATCACCAAGCTCAGAATGGGGTCTGGGTGTCCTACTCCGGAAAATTTTGCACAAATTAGGTCCAAATTATTGAGTTATAGGCCATTTGGGTGATTATTTTTGTGATATTTTGGAGTAAATATTTGGTGACCATTGACATTTAGTGGCTATAGAAAAGACTCTCCGTTATTGAAGTAAAAGCTCTCGCACCTTCAAGTAAGACCCCGCGGTGTAGATCGCCAATGACCGTGATGGGGGTCTACAGCAAGTCTGCAGATCAGAAGTTCGAATCCCGGTGCTGACAGCGGCTATCCTGAGTGTGGGATTTCACACTCCCTCCAGAAAAATGCCGGGATAGTACCTTATTTCAAGTCCAGGGACACGTACCCTACTCTTAACCCTAATAATTACAGAAATATTCGCGACGGGCAACGCATTCCCACATTTCCCAGTCGGCAACTAAGAATACGGCATGCGATTGATCATGTCACAGAGGCCATAGCACAGCACAGTGTATACCCTGCTTTTCGTCCAGCAGTGGGTGGTTTTAAGAGGGTCTAAGTTTCTACTCTCCAAGACAAATAGTTACAACAATGTTGCCAATACACCTCTCTTATTATACAACAACCACTAGCCTCCCCTTCAGTCTACACAATTCGCACGTTTCTTGGTTTTCTATTTTATTCGCTGTTTGAGAATCATATAATTTACGTCATTAATATTTGTGAAAACTACTGCTTTACAGTCAACTTCATTCAATAATGTGGAGGCCTTCAGAAACAAACCGGAAAATTAACGCGTCAGTAAATACTGAATTATAGGCTATCTACAGTACTAGTTGATGCAAACGATCCCCAACCGAGCGCCAATGCTTCATTGCCCGCCACTCGCCAGTGATACCAGACCTACTAGCTAGTAAGTACACGGTTTAAATGTCGCAAGCCCCTAAATTAATTAACTGTAACGACAAATAGGCATATTATTAACTGTTGAGTAAGACTACGAATGACACCGCAGTCGGTAAGCCGAATCCTGCATTACTGCCTCGGCTTCGTCAGGACCCGGAGTCATTGCCAATTCACAGATAAAGGGAGCAACTCATTTTATGTTTAACGGCACTGAGACATTAAAGCGTATCATGAAAGGGCTTGATTCGCAAGGGAAAATATCTCTTCGCGTCCTGAAAAATAAGTGCTTTGCAGATTGATGCTGCTCTTGGGAATAAACGGCGTAGAAATGTCCAATAATAATAATAACTGTCACTGCACCAGCTAAAAAAGAAATCGTATTTATATTAATATTCGACCTTAATTTTCTTCTAAATTAAGCAGAGTTCACTATTTGGTCTTAGAAAAGTCTGCGGGGTTGCCTACATGCAATATATTAATTTCTCCATCGTCATGCACACCACTGACGTTACTTATTGTTGTTTTAAGGGGGGGGGGGGAACAGCTAGGCCATCTGCCCCTACCACTGACTTTACTTATTGTTGTTTTATGAAGCTGAACAGCTACGGTAGGTCATCTGTCCTTACCACTGACGTCCCATGAGAGGAATTGGAAAACAAAGTTGAGTGGTTCAGTGTCCTAGCTTAATTGTCATTTTTCTCCTGGTTAATTAAACACTCAGTCCAGAAAAATACTGGAACGTTACCGTAGTTTCAGTCTTGGATACATTTCCCAACTCTAGTACCTATAGTAATAAATGTTTTCAATAAATCCCTTAATCAGAAATGATTTGCGCACGAACCCAAGTCCTAGGATTGTTGATCGTATTGAATGAACCAGATATAATAATAATAGTTATACTGCACCTAAGCATACAGATTATTCAAATATTAGCATGGTTTTCTCAATTCAGTATACGAGAAGATGAACAATTTCGCATGCATTTATTCTATCTACGTTTGACAACAGAATCATTCCACCATTTCACAAGATATTTAGCTAGCAATGATAATTTTTCACATAGTGCGAAAGTGAATTACTAGGGAACGATGACCTCGCTGTTCTGCCCCTTAAATCAACTATAAAGTGAATTACTGTGTGGACGCTACTATAAAATGTATTTTACTTACCTGCCTGCACGGCATACGATACGTCTAGTTAGACAATATATTCATTTCAGACACTGTCACTTCTAAATATCTAAGCTCGACGTGACGCACCAAACTTGAAACTCTTGAGCTAGCGGGCCAAACACACCAGGGCAGCCCAGGCTCTCGTGGCCTTGGCGAATTAAGTGAAGGGATGAGAAAGTTATTTGAAAGATTGCTGCATAAGCTGAATAAGCTAAATTTAGAATAATGGAATGCTCTCTCTGTCTTCAGGTATATCCTGAGAACAATACATAGCGAAGCCCCATCGCCTAAGTTGACCACTATGAGACAGTTGTTCTTCGCACAAGCGCTTTGTAGAGGAAAATATTGTCCACTTGACATAGAAAGTTTCTCTCAATCCTTGTAACATTGTTCACAGACAGTTCATTGCATTCACTAAATGATTGCCAGAAGCAAATTCAGGTCAAATAAAGGCAATAATAAATCAATGCGCGATCGGGCCCATCCTCCTAGGACGCCGGGCCCCCCTGGGAGGGTCGGGCCCCGGGGCACCAGCCCTGCCTGACCCCCCTCTCGTCGGGCCTGTCTATATTTCCTGCGTTACAAGTTTCATCCAATGAGCGCCTTCGTGGTGGACGTGCCTCAACTTGTTTCCTTTGCAAGTGGACTGGGAAGGAGAATATACTTGGGACGTCACTAGCCAACAAACGTCTCTTCACTTTATATATGTACTTTTGAAGGAAGTGGGTAGAACAAGGCCATGCAATACCTATTTCATGCGAGTGACGTCACAGCAAACACTTTTAATGACTATTTTCTGGAAATTCCACAAAAAATATTAAATAAATCACAGGTAAATACACTAAATTCTAATAATAAAATAAATATATGCAGTGATTCTTTATTTATAAATCATGTCACAAGTGAAGAGGTAAGAATAGTTATAAAAGAGCTAAAAAATAAATTCTGTGCTGGCATTGATGGCATCCCTGATGCAATTTTAAAGAAATGTGCAGAAAATATAATAAATCCACTTACGCACTTAATAAACAGTTCAATTCTCTCAGGAACTTACCCGGATATTTTGAAGTTATCAAAAGTAATTCCAGTGCACAAAAACGGTTCAAAAGATGAATTAGATAACTATCGTCCTATTACCTTACCAACTGGTATTGCAAAAATTGTGGAAAAAATTATGTATAAGAGACTGATAAGTTTCATAGAAAAAAATAAAATATTATCAAACTCACAACATGGATTTAGAACGGAAAAATCTACACAGACAGCAATTTACGAATGTAGTAATAGTATACTGAAATTAATTGACAATAAGGAACATGTAACTGGCCTATTCTTGGATTTATCGAAAGCATTTGATGTTGTTGACCATAAAATCCTCCTTACCAAACTAAATCAATATGGTGTTAGAGGTCTAGCTAATAAATGGATAGAGTCTTACTTAACAAGGCGTAAACAAATAGTAAGCTTGAGACACAAGGATGATGGAACCAAATTACTTAATGAAACATTGTCCAATGAGGGAATTATTGAATTTGGAGTACCCCAGGGATCGGTTTTGGGCCCACTACTCTTTCTTCTATATATCAATGATATAACACAGAACGTTCATTCACATAAGGACATTTTGTTTGCGGACGATACAACACTCGTAATAAAAGGTGAAACTAAACAGGTCATACAGCAGTCTGCTGACTCCGTTACAGGAGAGTTAACCAAATGGTCACAAGATAACCGCCTCATAATAAACTATAAAAAGACAGTATGTCTAAATTTCCACACTATACAGAATAGGAATCCTGCGATGCCCAATATAACATTAAATGGTCATCAAATAGAAAATAAATCAGAAGCAAAGTTTTTAGGACTGTGGATACAACAAGACTTGAAATGGAATAAACATATACAATATCTGAATACTAAACTGAACTCGATGTGCTTTGCGTTACGTATTTTGAAAACCTGCACTAGCATGCACACATTAAGAAATACTTATTTTGCTTATTTCCATTCATACTTAAGATATGGGATCATATTTTGGGCTATGTCGCCAGATGTACTAAGCACGTTTAGAATACAAAAGAGGGCGATTAGAATTATGGCAAATGTAAACTCTAGAGAATCATGTAGACCTCTGTTTAAAGATTTAAACATTCTCCCACTGCCCTGCATATATATCTTTGAAAGTATTATGTTTTTTAAAAAGAATTTAATGAATAAATATGTTTTTCTTAAAACAAACAATGATGTTCATAGGCATAACACAAGACAAAATCAAAACATTCATATTTCACACACACACACAAGCAAATATCAAAAAGGAACTTTTCACACTGGAGTTAAATTATACAATAAACTACCCCAGTATATAAAACTGGCCCCAAAAATAAAAACCTTTGTTAGAATGTTGAAAGCTTATCTGCAGTGCCATTGTTTTTACTCAGTAGTTGAATATTTTAGCGTATAGGAGTGATGGAATCTATAACTATATTTTACTTTTTAATTTAATTTTAATACCTAGCTGTATGTTGTTGTATTTATAGAATTAAGTTTTCATATTATGATAATAGAGTGAGGTGTAAATAGTTGTGCAATAAGATTGTATCTATTAAGATTTGCTATTATAATAAGTTATAAATAGTTATAATCTTAGTAATATATACCTGTTAGTTCTTTTATTTTATGCATGTAAATTCTGACGTGTCCTATATCAAGAATGTATTGAATGCATGTATTTGATCAAATGGAATTAATAAAAATCTATCTATCTATCAGCCCAACGGCTGAGTGGCTATGGCGACCGAGTAACAACATTCGTGTATTATGGTGTGGTTTACGCGTTTTGTAATTCGTGTTCATGCACGGTCGACTCTAGAAAGGTCGGAAGGTTCAATCTGACAACACTGTAGCTACGGCTATTGTCAGTCATACTTCGTCACGAGCGGTCACGAGCGCCTGAACTGAAACAGCTGTTTGCTAGCAACGGAGGCGACAAAAACTACGGAATTAATATTGGACAAACATAATGTACATGTTTAGCAAAACATCTGTTGATTTTTATTTACACATGACCAGTGTTACAATCGGAAATAAATGAATAACGTGTTGTTATAAGAGCCAAGCAGCTGATATTAGGCATGAGTGACACGGAAATAAATTACCAACATAAAAGTGTTTAGTAAAATAAAGACAATTATTTTGGTTTCTTTTCGTATTTTACTACTCTGAAGTATGGTAATAATACAATTGGCGGTGTTATAATAATTATAATTTGGAGTAAGTAGAGGGTTATGTGATGCAAAAATGTAGGCTATCTCCCATAACATCTTCACACTGTAGGCCTATAAACCTTCGATTCCACCGCACATGTGTGTAGATAATTTACTACCATTATAGAGAATATAGTCTGTTGCTGCTGGTATTCCATAACTCTATCAGATTAGTTCTGTTTCCTTCCTAAAGTGCTGCAACTTTCTCTTCCCATAACCAAGTTTGCTGACATCAACAGCATCATTCTTTGCCTGTGAATAATTGTTTAGCAATACAGTGGCAATAACTGAAAGTATTTTTTCATTTAATTGACTAACTTATGCAATCTACGAACCATTTCGAAGGTTCCCTAATCCAGGCCTGGCGCAGATTTTCGTCACTTGGGAACCTCAACACCGGTGTGTAGCCTCCCTTACTTGGTTAATTTGCTTTACAGTTGGGGATACAACATGTATCTGGCATTGTTACGGTGCCGAAACATTCTAGGAAAATCAAAGTTTAAAACATGAAGTACGATATGTGATAATTCCATATACCGTAGCATTTAAAAATACCATATTTGCCAGATACAAAGCACACTCGTCAGTGTGTTCTCGATTAGGGATTGCAGTAGAAGAAAAACTCATCTGGAAGGGTAGTATAAACGCTACTATAAAGCGTATAAACGTACAAAGCGTAAGAAACAAAATATAGACGGACATATCCCTATGAGATAAACAAGAACACCTGCCAGACTGAACGTTCCCTCGTGCTCCCGCCTGACAAGGGTATGACTGATGAACATGTTGCCAAGTCTCAGCCTTCCGACCTGTCTATACTCGACCGTGGTTCATGGTTCCTATACTGATTTTCTCGGAATTATTAACCGGTTATACTTCATGGTTATCAGTGCAGTGTAAAGTTATGCCTAATAAGTGCAGTGTGTCAAATTTTAAAGGCAATTATGCCAATGGGCTGAAAGTATTTTTTTCCCCTTTCCTAATGATAGAGTGGAATGGATACCGTACGAGCTATTCACCACGAGGATTTTATTCCTACGAAACATTCCAAGGTACAGTACGTATTATATTAATGCTTATTCTCCAATTCTCGCTAGTTTAGTGTAATGGTAGGAAGAAACCGTGTAACCACACCTCTTGTGTGCGGACTCCGTTTCAAACAACATGAGATGGAATGAACCACTAGTATGATTAAAAGAATGGACAACTAGTTACTGCACCGTTGTATAAACCGGGACTGATTAAAGGTTAGTAAACAGATAGTCCTACCTTTAAATTATAAAATAGGCTAGCCCCTATGTTCATGAAAATTCATTTAGATGTAAAATTCAGAATTTTCTAACCTAAATTACGTGCTACAGGTTATGTTTATTTGTTTCTTACGGCTAAGCAATTTCAAGTGGGAGGTGGTGTAGTGGGTAGTATTCGCATTTCTATTGGGATTTAAATTTCAAGAACTGCATTAGGTTATACGCCCATAGCCTGCAGCAGGTTCTGATTAATATTTTATTTTTCTATTCCACTAATATCATTGATTATATTTCTTGTTCCGGTGGGAGAAGAGGGGTGTGTGTATCTGGTTTGAGTTTGAATAATACAAGGTGATAAAATTATCAGCTGCTATCCCCGTGCAGATGTAGTCAGCTGTGCTGCATTTACTTTCATAGTTATGAATATGCTACTCGACAACTACAAGACAGATTGTTTGCATCACTGCAACCAGCAGATTGTTTTGGTGAATGTAACACGAAGATGTCTGCCCACTGTACTGTTTTTTGGGGTACAGCTATTCCAAGCATGCCAGGGCATTAATTGAAAAGACTGTACTGAGTACTGTCAATAATATAACAATGTTGTACACGATGTTAATGATAGCTTTTAACCCAAAACTTTGGATCAGCATAAGAGGAGGACACTTGTGGAGTAACTGTCACGGACGATTACTCTTTACTCCATGACTTTTGTGTTTCTTGCAGTGGCGAATTCTCCCATGCATCGCTTATACCGGCGGTATACCACCAGTGATAAAAATATAAAATGTTTATCTCGACATTTTCTCGACTTGTATGTAGCAGTGCAGACAGGAAAATCGAGCTTGTCATCATTCATGTTCCGCCAATTGGTGTCATGGAAGCTGGCGCTCGAACCCCGCTTAACTCGCTAATTGTCCTCTGGAGTACACACTTTTAGCTGTGAGTGACTGTACTTTGGTATACCGCAAGTCTAGCCCGGTCGTTGAAAGTAGCCCAGCGAAGTTCCGTATGGGGTATCGCGCTACAGACTAGCGGTGAGTGTAGTGCTGATTGGTTGATTTCAAACAGTACTTTCACCCTGCTCACAAGTGAAGGCACACCATCGCAGCGCCTCATACACTTCAGTTATGTTGTGAGTTCGTCTTGGCGTGAATTACTCCCCACTGAAATACAGTATTAACATGTTTAGATTAAGTGAAACACTGGAAGTGGATAGTAGCGTTGTTGAAAGAATTTTATTCCATTGGATTTCCTCAGTAAGTTGAAATTAAAGCGATCTATGGGATGTAGGCTACTAAAATTTCTTTATGCAAGGAAATGAAGGCATTGGTTTCTGCCGAAATCAGGTAGAATTTTACACTAGGAATATTTGTTGCTTTGCAGTTGTTGATTCAATTAGGGGCTTTGAAGCATCGTGGTCATGTAGCCCCGTGTACTTGGTTCAGGGGCGGATTTAAGGCAAGCTCATGGGGGTAGCAGGGGCGTAGCTACAATGGGGCAAGCGGGGCACCGCCCCGGGGCTCCCGAGTTGAGGGGGCCCCCAAACCCTAAAAGAAAACATATAAATAAGTAATAAATAAAAGTAGTACCGTACTAGAAAACATATTTGAGAATTCAATTTAGATCGGGGGCCCCGATTGCACGGAACTACGCGTCTAAACTTGTGTTTAGAAACTAGTCACGTTCAGTGCAATCTGTATATAAGATATATCCATCCATTTGTGTGGTATTCTATGAGTAATTTTTGATAGCCGGGCGCCCGACCCATGCGCCAGACAGACAATGCATTGTTCCCCATTCAGCGCATGACCATGGGTCATCGTTCCACCCCTTCCCCCTCCGCTGCGACATCACACCACAGCAATGCACAGTAGCAGAGTAGTAGCAGTAGTGTAGTTGGTACGTCGCCACAGTGGTTTCCGGTTAAGTGGCTGAACTTAAGTTGTGGCTTGCATTGTGCTATTTTTTAACGACGCTTTGAAATGTACGGTACTTACGAAAGTTGAGCTAAAAAAAAGGATAAAAGAAAAAAAAGAGGAGACGGTTCGTACTTGTACTAAATCGTTAACTGCATGGTTGCACCCTCAAACTCAATCAGGTTAAAGTACGTTTCGGTGCAGAAACAGGGTCAAAACGAAGAAAATGAAAATAATGAAGGTAAGAAGAAACCAAGCTTATCTATATTGTAAAAGTGTTATAAGTTGTTAAGCAAAGTAAAAGTATTGTTATTAAGAGTTCCATTAACAATTCGGTCAGAACGTAATATTTTATAACAAACTAATATCATATTACGTTAATATTATAAAAAGCATAGAATGTGTGATAAAAACAAACAATGAAGCGGTTTGCCAATTGCGACTGTTTATTCACTTCATTTGGACTGAGCACATTTTGTTTTGTTTTTCACTTCACATTAAAATCACACTGTATCGGGTATACAGTATGCATCGTTTCAACGGACGACTATCATTGGTGACACAGTCTTTTTTGTCCCGTTAACCAACCAATAATCAGTTAGTTGGCTTAGTTCAACAGTTAGTTGAATCTGTTTCCACATATAAAACAATGCAATCAACTATAAACCACTACACTAAATTTTATTGCTCAATATTATTCACTATGTATTTTTTTCATATGTTGACGCTCATCAACAGTTTGAAGTACATTAAAACGATGTTCCGATCATTCATAGTGGCCTTTCATGTCCTGATCAGCCTGTCGATAATAACAATCACGCAGTAGGCTTGGCTTAAACTGGATACGCTGAAAATTATGTTTTGCAAGACAAAAATGAATTTCCTAGTCCCGTCAATAATCCAGAAATGAAAAGGTTAATCATAGCATGAGGACTTTGTCAAACGCGTGGTCCCTTTCCAAATCAGCCCGATGGACGAGAAAGAAAAAGTTCATTTTCAACTAATTACTACAGTTTAATAACAGGTTCTGGGATGAAATGTAAAAGACTCTGGCTTTGCTATTCGCAAAAGTTAGACCGTGTCTACTGTCAACCATGTTGGCTGTTCCCACAACATTCGGAGAACACTTTCGGTAGTACGGGACTAAACGACTGGAAACATCTTTCTGATAGAATTAAAATTCATGAACAATCGGATCACCACATATTTTCTTGTGTTATATTTGAGAAATGGAGGAATGATGAAACAATGAGTGTTGCTTTAGAATAACAGTTAAAAAGAGAGAAAAATTACTAGAGGAACGTTCCAGAAAGAATAGTTAATGTTTCATTAAATTTGGCCATTTGTAACCTTGCTTTCCACGGAAGAAGTAGTGAAATGGAAGATCCAAATAAAGGAAATTCCTCGTCTATAATAGAACTTCTGTCTGACTATGACCCTGTACTAAAAACTCTTTTTCAAAATCCAGCAGGAAGTGTAAACTATTTAAGCTCTAGCATCCAAAATGAAGTTATTTCCTTGATGCAAATGAAGTACTGAAAGAAATCAAATATGAAATACAGAGCTCTCCTTTCTCCTCTGTTATTATGGTTACAACTCAGGACATAAGTAAAGTTTCCAGGTAGGCTACGTCAAAGTGGTAAACGATGAAAAAAATAAACCCAAAGAAATAAAGATTTGCGAAACGTTTACCATTTGCATTTGGTTTGACAAGTAAAATAGTGGAATCTATTAAAGATAAAGGCCATGAATAAAAAAAATGTCGTGACCAAGGTTATGACGGCGCACGGATAATCAGTGGAGTATACAATGGAGTGCAGAAAAAAATCAAGAAGTTGCGCCACATACATATTTTGCACATTGTGCAAGTCACAATTAAAATCTGGTGTTGAAAGAGGCGGTAGAAGCCAATCGTGAAATAACACAGTTTTTTGAGGATGTACAAAATGTCTAGAACCTTTTGGACACAGTGTCAAACACTGGCAGGGGCTGCAAGATGCATCCGAAAATGCAAACATAGCGTTAAAAACACTCAACCCAAAAAGATGGTCGGGAAGGTACGAAGCAGTTTATTCTTTAAAGGAGAGCTTTGGCGATGTATTAAGAGAGCTAATCAAACGTATTTTGACAAGTAGTAAGGCAAAAGAAAGGAATGATGCAATAGGATTGAAAAAGAAAATTGAATGTTTTGAATTTGTGCTTCTGTTAGTGGTACAAACGAAGATTTTGCAGCAACTGAACATCGTATCTAAATGTCTCCAAACTGATAATATGGATATTTGTTCAGCTTTTGATCTATAAGGTGATGCTCTGTTAGGTGTTACAGAACTAAGAAATTCATTTGAGGACCTTGTAAAAGAAGCTTCAACTATGGCCTCCAAGTGCGGAATACCTTGTGAGTTTTCTGAGAAAAAACTAAAGCAAGTTAAAAAGAATTTTATGAACTGAGTGTATACCACCGATTTCTCAATCCTGAAACTAGATTTCGGGTATCTGTGTTTTACCCCACGATTGATAGCCTACAATTATGGCTCAGGTAAACAGCAGATTTGAAGGCATGAAGTCAGTTATTAATGCCTACAAAGTTGTTAAGCCTTATTTCTTGAACAATGCTTCAGATGACGAACTGATTAAAGAGGCAAAAGGTTTCGCCGAGACTTTTGCGGATGACGTGTTGCCAACATTTCCTGCACAAATTTCCAGCGTGCGTGCATCTTTTTCCTCTAAAAATAAGAAAATGTCGACTGAAAAGCAACTGATAGACCTCCTCTAGATTGAAAATAACATTCTGGTTGAAAGCTATCCTGACGTGTGTACTGCTTGTTTTATGTTCTTGACTGGATCCTACCTGAGGAGCACAATGAGCCAAGAACGTTCAAGTGGGTTGGCTCTTTTATCGATTGAAAATGATAGAGCTCGAAAACTTAACTTCTCACATGTAATTAACATGTTTGCAGATGCAAAGAGTAGTAAAAAATGTTTTGTGTAAATTAGGTTACTTTATAAGTTTATTTTATTTTGAATAGTTTGCTTAATAACAATAACTAAACATCTTCTTTTGTAAACAATGAGTAAATATTTATAGATTTATTTTATTTCATGTTATTTGTATAGTACATTTGTAATTTTGAGCTTTCGACCTGGCGTGTATTTTATTTTTAAAGCCTAGTACTTCATAGACGATCCTATCTGTTCCCCTTTGTTTTCTACTCTAGCTTCATTATTGTCAGTAATAGAAGAACAAACATGTGTACTTATACTATACAGTGTGGTCTACCAGCCCCTTATTATTTTTGGAGGAAGGCAACTCAACTAACGCGTATATCACAGCCATCCTAAAAACATTAGTACCTGCTCTTTTACGTCCATTGTACAACTTTACCGTTGAGTACATCCTCGCGAATATAGTAGAAATCAATAGTGGCAGTGTTCTTTCAATTACCTCAAATATAATGCATGATTGAAACCATCAGAGCTCCGAATAACACCTTCTTACGTTTGGACAGGAAGTGTCTGCGAATAGATTCAATACGTGCCAGCAATACACCATGGTTCTCGGTAGCTATGGTGGCTAAATCAGGAATTGCTAGAGTAGCGTCAACGAAGTTGCATTGTAGTAGGTTCGAACCTTGAACTAGTACATTTTTTTTTGCTTAATGTCGTTTATAGTGGATGTATTATTGACGCATATCTATATGTTCCAACGAGTGATATTTTATTTGGTCCTCAAAAGGACCGTAGTTATCTGATGGTACGCAGCCAGATTGGACGACGACATTATGATCTATGGAACGAAAGCAAGGTATCCTGTATATTCAAGGTAGCAAGTGTTCGAAATTTTGACCACCTTTGTTTAACGGAAAACTCCGACTCACTCAGACGACCCACATAACAAATAGATTTGTTTTGTGAGTAGGCTATCGAATAAATACAACAGACTGAAACTATAATTTCTTTCAACGGCGTCTGTGCGAAAAGCGCTTGCTACACTTTTACAGTAATAGTTAGTGAGGTTTTAAGGGGCGGAACTACGAGGTCATTTGCCCCAAACATACAGTAAATACAGATAATTATAACATTATTGGTTTTACGTCCCTTTTAACTGCTCTGGCTTTTAGATACGCCGGGGTGCCAGAATTTCGCTCCGAAGGGGATATTCAACGTGCTAGTAAATCTACTGATACGGCTCCCTCGCATTTGCGCACCCTCAAATGCCAGCTGACTGCGCCAGGATACGAATCTGCAACCATGGGCATAGCAATCGTTACCACTGATCCTCGCAGCAAGACAGAACGTGTCGTATTATTATAAATAAAATTATAAATATTGAACTATTAAAATTCTAATTATCACGAATAGAGTCGCCTCCGTTGCGTAGTAGTCAGCGTGATTAGCTGCCACCCCGGAATTCCTGGGTTCGATTCCCGTCTCTGCCACGAAATTTGAAAAGTGGTATGAGGACTGGGACGGGGGCTATCCAGCCTCGGGTGGTCTAAATGAGTAGAGGGGGTTCGATTCCCACCTCAGCCATCCTCAAAGTGGTTTTCCGTGGTTTCCCACTTCGCCTTCGGGCAAATGCCGGGATGTTACCTACCGTACGGCCACAGCCGCCTCCTTCCCTATTCCTTTCCTATAACTCCCGATTTTCCCTCCCTTCCCATCCCTCAATAGGACCCTTTTCGCTTTGCAGGTGAGGCCGCCTGGGCGAGGTGCTGATCCCACCTCCCCAGTTGTATCCCCCAGACGAGATGTTTCAAGCTCCAGGACACTGCGCGTAGAGGTGGTAATGATGGGATCCCTCGCTGAGTCCGTGGGAAAACCTAACCTCGAGGGTAAAATCTACTAAAAAAATAATAATTATAACGAATAGTAACCATCCATGGTTTTGAACAGTATTTAGGAAAAATAACCATTTGAATGAGACAAGAAAATAACTTTCCCTATCGTATTCGTAGAAAATGTGAACAAAACCAAGTTAAAATCTTGCTGTACGAGGTACGGAGGGTATAATAAAATAGTTAAAAAGAAATTTAAAAATCTGCCGTTGGATAGTCTTGAACCCGAGATCTTCGAAAGAGCGAGCGGGCGCAATATCACTTGCACACATTTCCAACACACTCTTGAGGTTTTTGTTGCGCTTCTTATTAACGCGTATGGTAAAATTTTCAATTATTACAGTTACTGTAGATCTTGATTGGAATGCATTCATTCAGTACCTGGCATGTTTTCTAATTTACTTAAAGCAAGTTTCGCGACCGCTTTGCGTTAATAAGGCGAAAGAACTGCAAATAATGCCCTGAAACGACAGCCCTTCGGTTTTATTTCATACAACTTAGCGTACAAATTGCTAGCGTGTGATACACTTCGGTCATACAAGCAGGTGTACTGACGAAGAGAACAGATTCATACAGGATTTTGTACCAGCGATCACAGCAGCTTCCTTGCCAGCGAGTGTCGTGTGATACGGGCCTAAAGATATGCTAAGACTTTATGTTAAAATTTAATAAAAAAACAAGATGTTCGGTAAAGAACGTATAGCCTACTTTCTCCTAAATACATGTGAATTGCTAGAACGCTTAGGCCTTTTCAAGGAGTAGAATTGAATGTTGGTTGTAGTAGCTTCTTGAAATACAACGTGCTATGCGGATATTATACATAAATATGATGTGCCCTTTGCTGGTGCTACCTCTGTAAAAAATTTCAGTCAATTCGGTTTCACCGTGTTTGAATTGATATGGGGAATCGATTTGCACACATACGTGGCCGCTATCTGCAAACTATTGGGGTGATGACCTTGTAGTTCAGTCAAACGATGCTTCCCACAAAAAGGTATGTTGTTACAAAATTTGGTAGAGATCAAATACTTGGTTGGTCATAATTTGGTTTAAGCTTTTGACATTTGGGTGGCCGCCATTCTGTTTCCGTCAAGATGACGGCGATATTAAACATGACACTGAGGTGGTCTTTGCTAATGCTACCTCTGTAACAAACTTCGTTCCATTCGGTTTCACCGTGTTTGAAAAGATCGGGGGAATCGACTTGCACACATACATGGCCGCTATCCGCACATTATTGGCCTGATGACCTTGTAGTGTGGTCAAAAGATTCTCTATACATAAAGGTATGTTGTTGCAAAATTTGGTAGATATCAGATTATTAAATTGGTCGTAATTTGATTCAAGCTTTTAACATTAAGATGTCCGCCATTACGTTTTCGTCAAGATGGCGGCGATATAAAACATTACACTGGAGTGACCTTTGATAGTGCTACCTCTGTACCAAATTTCGTTCAATTCGGTTTCACCGTGTTTGAATTGATGGGGGGAATCAATTTGCACACATACATGGCCGCCATCTGCAAACTAATGGGCTGATGACCTAGTAGTTCAGTCAAACGACGCTCGCTATTCAAGTATATGTTGTTGCAAAATTTGGTAGAGATCGGATGATTAAGTTAGTCGTAATTTGATTTAAACTTTGAAAATATGGGTGGCCACCATTAAGTTTCCGTCAAGATGGTGGCGATATAAAACATGACACTGAGGTGTTCTACGCTAGTGATACCTCTGTACCAAATTTCGTTCAATTTGGTTTCACCGTGTTTGAATTGATAGGGGGAATCGATTTGCACACATACATTGCCGCCATCTGCAAACTATTGGGCTGATTACCTTGTAGTTTAGTCAAAAGACGCTCGCCATATTAATATATGTTTTTTGCAAATTTTAGTAGAGATCGAATGATTAGGTTATTCGTAATTTGATTTAAGCTTTGAACATTTGGGAGGCCGCCATTACGTTTCCGTCAAGATGCCGGCGATATAAAACATGACACTGAGGTGCCCTTTGCTAGTTCTATCTCTGTACCAAATTTCGTTCAATTCGGTTTCACCGAGTTCGAATTGATAGGGGGAGCAGTGGAAGGGGGGGGGGGGCAGACATTCAGAGTACACACACACACACACACACACACACACACACACAAACAGACCAAAAATTTTTGGCCCTGTGTGGATCTCATAAGTCTACTCTCATTTTTTGCAAAAAACGAAAGTATGCTAATAATACCATGGGAATTTCTAAGGAATACGTATGCTTCGATGCAAGAAATGGCGATCAGAATATCCTTCGGTACGTTGTTGTTTTGTTTAATTTGATGGGTTAGAACATCGCGGTCATTTAGCCCCGTTTACTTGTGTGTGTGTGTAGAATTTGTCTGATAACCTGAGTTATTGCGGGCTTGTAATGATGTGTGTATTTGCAATTAAGGATTGGGAAGGAGGTGGCCGTGGCCTTAAGAAAGAATCCGTCCCGGAATTTGGCCAGAGTAGAAGTGGGAAACCACGGAAAACCATTTCCAGGGTGGCTGAGGGGGGAATCGAACTCACTTCTTCTCATATTTGCTTCACGAGGCTACGTGTACCCAATTTCAGCCCTCAGACAAGTATTACATTTCTTGGCAGAGCTGGGAATCGAACCCGGACCTCCGGAGCAACACTTCGATATGTTATGTTAATATTCATGCCAGTTTTTTAATTTTCAGCCATTACAGGTCACGTGACATAACGTACCAATTCGATCGCATTCTCTTTATAAATCATCAAAATTCAACTTATTCTTCACAAAAAAAGGCAATAAATGTGGCAATGTAGTTACATCCCGACTAAAATGGAATGTGGGCTTTCGTTCAAAAAAATACGCCTACTACTGGATTCGAAGCATCATTCTAACCGCTCGCGCATACCACGTACGGTCAGGCTTTAACCCTCTCAGCTACCAACACACGTGAGATACCGTACACTAAACGTGCTTTAGTTACTGTAGCCGTCCCAACTCAAACGTTTAAGTCCATCTCAAAGTCTTCAATCATGGTTTATGGTGTTGATTTAACTTTCCACTATTACACAAAACGTGGCGTAAGCTATTAAATCGATCGTATTACGTGTATGTGTGTTATTTCAAGGAGCAGTAAGTCATATGTTAGTAGAATGGGCCATAGTATTTGGCGGGGAAAAGTTTAAGGTCGGTTTTTCTTTGCTAGACCCATGACTCAATTACATTGCTGTCACACTGTCAGAGCGCAGAGCAATATCGACCATCGGGAGAAATGCGATGTTAGTTGGGTTTCATAAAACTAAATAATAAGGGGCGGGTGGACCACACTGTACATCTAAATATGCAGTTTTCTTCTCTTTCTAATCGATACGGTATTTGTGTAGACGTAGTTTTCTTATTACGATATCACAATTTCTCAAATTGAAAAGCTATAGCTATTATTTATCATAATTATTTAGGACATTTTAAGGAGCCAACAGCCAAAGTATAAATTACATACGGTATTTCTAGAAAAAGGGAAGTGGCAAGGAGGGAGGAATTCGAAAATTGCATAAAGTCACTTGGTAAGTTCTTATCTTCAAACATTATTAATATTCAGGGCGTGCAGTTAGGTCAGGTTTTCAGAAGATAGTCCATTTCAACTTCTTGCCCCAGGGCCCCTTCAGGTCTAGCTACGCCACTGGGGGGTAGGCGAACACACCGGGGAGTATAGAGAGTATGGAATACCCCTAGCTTAGAGAGGGGTGTGGGGAGGGCCGGGGTAGGATAATTTTGCTAAAACTAGGCCCAAATTAGTGAGTAATAGGACATTTGGGTTATTTTTTTGATATTTTGGAGTAAAAATAAATGTTACCGATCACGGTGGCCGAGAGCAGTAACGCGCTAGCTCGTGTCTCGCTGCATCAGGAGAGTGAGGGTTTGAATCCCACTTCAGCTGTCCGGAAAATGGTTGTCGTGGTTTCCTATTTTCACCACTAGGCAAGTGCCGTGATGGTTCCTTTCAATAGGTCCACGACCGACCGACCGACTTCTCCTTCCTTAATTAGACCCAAGTTAGCGGTCACCTGTCACCATTCCCAGTTGTATCTTTTGACAAAGTGTATCCAGCTCCGAGACACCATCCTTGCGACGGTAGAGGAATGATCCCTCGCAGAGTCCGTTTTGTGAGTTGGGAAAAATTTGCGTGATATTAGCCATTTTAAGTCAAATATTTATTGTATTCCAAATTATTTTAGTTTTGGTAGTTCTACTATTTACTGTCATAGCCAACGCGTGGTTTAAAGCCATTTTTTAGAGAACTGTCAAAAATGTATAGTATTCTTCCAAATATACATACATATTGTACAGGCCTGGGGGGCTGTACCCCCTGAAAGCCACCCCCCCCCCATCTTCTACTAAAACCACCCCAACTGGCAACATCATAAGACCAGAATAGTACCTTTACACGGAAAGAGGCGACCACCCAGCTTGGGAGGTTGGCCAACCACTTGCAACACATAACATAAACATCTACACACCAGCTAACTGGGGCAGCTACTTCAACGGAATGCTGACTAAGCAACGGCAGGAACTATAAGAAGGGAGGCCTTTTTTGAGCATTATCTGTCATACAGTGTGCGCCGCCGAAGGCCCTAGCCGACGTCTGTACCATCTGCCATCATCAGGTGAGACTCAGCAAGTGTTCAGAATCCTTTACTTTGTAAACACCCATCCACAATCTTGTACACTCAACTTGTATCACTACTTACATTCCCCAAAAAGGGACATACAAAACCACCTCAACTGACCAATAAATACTGGGCAGTAAGCTACACATTGCATTCATAATTACACTCTACCTCACATCCTCATACCCGTCCTGATTCTCATCACGATTGACCGTGACCATAGTAGCCAGTAATTGCTTGCTCAAACTCCATTGTGTTTCCCGCACGCGACTGCATAGCAGCGAGCCGCTGACGTAAGCACGCCTATTGTATCACTCCTTCCGTCCAGCTGGCAGGCCGGTGTATTAACCTGCATTTATAGGTCCATCCCCTAAGCGACACTTGCGTCTTTGCAGGAACACCCCTTAGCGTTTAAGTGCTAAACAACACACTACACTGGTAAGCTCACCCAGCTACGGGAAGCTACCCTCTCCTAGGAATCACCTTCCAAATTAGTACAATAACATAAGTGTTTTAGCCTTAACTACCCCCCCCCCAACTAAGGGATCTAAAACATATTGGTGGAGGCGCTGCTACCACGCACAGTAAGGGTAGGACTCACACAACGAGCCCTCGTGGTAGAAACGACCCCTAACGCACGCAGCCAAGCGAAAAAGTTGAATTTTTTTCTGACAGAAAGCATTATTTTTCCTTCACACTAGCTACACAAGGGATTTTTTTTGTCAAACCAACCCCCCACCCCCTGGAAAGAATCAGAAATCTCACACACATTTCTTTTTGTACCCACCCTTAACTCAGAATGGCACCACATGTAGAAGCAACAGGGATAGTAAGCCATAGAGGTCATAGGGGTACACCGATACTATTTGCAGTATTGCTAAGGCGCCAGAGGCATATACAAAGGCGACAGACACAAATACGGGCACTCCAAACAAAGGTCGAGGCAATACAGGGCAAACAGCCATACACCGCGTCAGAGGGTAGAACAGCGCGATTGAGATGCGCACACAAGCACTTAAGGCACATACATGAACACCTCAGTAGGATCCATGTCCAAAGGAACAGAATATACGACCAATTAATCACTACACATGGCCCGGTAACATATAACACAACCCTAGATAGGATGAGATTGCACTACACAATTTTATACGCCCAATACAGGGAGCTTATTCGCGAACAGGCGTTTCTCCAGTTGGCGGCTACAGAACTGTATAGGACAGAAACACGTTAATAGAGCAATTTGCGAACAGGCCATATGCCTCAATAGGCAGCACGCCCAAATTTGGGAGGAATAAAAGGAACTCCAGGCTAACAAGGCCATTTTTGAGTTCATGGCAGGGCCGCCAGCCCAGCCGAGAGAGGACATAAGCGTAGATACGCTAACTCGGCAATTTGCGAGGATGTCCCTCTCGACACGTACTGCCACACAAGGGAAGGAGTTCGCCGTGGCCACAGTCCAGAAGACGGCCAGGTTAGGCTCCAACACACTGCAGGGCCAAGGTCACATCAACACACGTCCCTCAGCTCCGGCTCGGGAGGCAATTTTGCCAAACCGAAGGGCAGAACTTACGCCAACCCCCTCGGAACGGACGAACGAGAGGGAGTTGACGCCAGGACTCTCGGGCGCGCATAATTACACAGGGAGAAAACGGGAGGTAAACATGTCATGGGCTGGGGACGTAGAGCCCGCCCTACAGCACATTAAGCCCACACAAACCTACACACATAGGCAAACACAAGGACAGGAGTCTACCGTGGCCATAGGCCAGAAATCGGTTAGACCACACTCCAATACATCGCCAGGGCAATCACAGGCAATTACACGGCCTTTACCGCTAGTTCAAAGGGCAAGTTTGCCAGAATGGAAGCGGGCACCAGCATGTGTATCCCACGTGCAAATGCATAAGAGGGTGTTGCCTTCAGCCCATCAGGGTGCAAAACGCACGCCCGTGCACACTGACCAGGCGCAGACACACAGTACACGGGGTATAAGAAAGGTCTTATTACCTACCCCACGAGGCCGGGCAGTCAGGAATACACTCACCCCTATAAACACTGCTAGGGTAGCGCAGAGCGCAATTAGTCCCCCAGACAGAAGCACACTCAGGCCAACATCCAGGCACTACGGTGAAAGTAGGCCCAGGCTTACTTTGCTACAAACTCCTCCAGAAAATAGCAAAGAAGCACCTCAGTGGGTTTCAGGGGCCTACACCTTAGTGACAGGGCGAAAGTATTCACCTTTCCGAACAAGGACGCTCGGACGGGGATAACAACTTTCGCCAGGAATACAACATACATCAATGTCACTTGCACCACAGTTACAGATACAGGTAGGCTCTTTTACATGAAGGAAGCACTACAATGGACACACAAAGGGCAGGTTCCATCCCTGTAAACGGTAGACACGCAGAGACTCACGGACAAAAACTGCACATTTTTCATGTATATACAGTGGAACATGGCTAAGTCAAAATCGTATAATTCAAAAAAAAAATCTTTAGTTTTTTATTGGCCCCTAGCATTTTGTAGGCCATCAGTGGGTTATAATCGTGGTTAATTCAGGACATATTTTGGACAATTCAAAGTTTTTAATATGCAAAGCCAAGCGGAAGCCAATCAGTCGGGCCACGCGGCTCAGGCTCGGGAAGAACTATTCCGAGTACAGCCTAAGCAACAAACCACAGCATAGAGCTTAGGCGGGTCTTTCTAAGTAGAAATGACTAAGTTGTTCTATGTTCCGGTCCTACAATTTGCTAGAATCTCTTGTAATGGCCGAGAGCCCTAATCGTAAGAAACAGTCAAGAATCTCAAACTATTTTTGAAACAGTAGATTTCTCCGCGACATAACTTGATTACTGCCTTACTAACGGCGTCAAATAGGTGCATAGTACACTCAGGTTTCAACTTTCATTTAAAACATTTGAAATTAACTACGGTACAGTCGTTATAAAGTACCATAGTTTGTTAATTTGCTTCAGTGAACGTAAACCAGTATGTAAACGTCATACAATGTACTTTCCCTACTCTTTCTTTCTTAATGCGAATGTCTGCATAACTCAATTTTGCTTTCACTAATCCCGTGAAGTGCGAATTATACAAGTTGAACTCTATATATTTGATCCATAGGTATACGTGATATATTACACTGCCTATAACATGAATTTTTCTCGCCCCCCATAACAGCGCACAAACTAAACATAAACACCATAGGGTGAAAATCCCAGACTTTGGGAAAACCCACATATTTCTGGAAGGCACACAGTCAACTCACATTGCCACATAACAGTTAATACACTAGCAAAACTGTCCCGGAGACACAAGCCCAAAAGGCACCAGGAATAATTATCCTGGACAAAGACGGTCTCGGACCCGCAACCTCCTGAACACCAGGAATGCAAGGTCGGGTAACTATCCAGTTGCAGGATAGGGAAGTAAGGGATAATCACACTGACAGACATTTATATGCATAAAACAATAAAATCACCTCCGACACCTAGTCCCCAAACACGCAACTAGCGGCCCAGTGACACACATGCATAACGACATTTAGTACCACTAACAGGGATATATTCGCCTCACGCTTACAATAACACAAAGCTTGGGGACACAATATGTATTTACAGGAAGGTTCTTTTCCATTACGAGAAGCCCAAAGACACGCGGTATAAGCAGACATCAGAGAGACGTGTCGACAAGCAAGCAAAGTCCTTCCTACACAGTTGTAACTTAATACCATTGCCAAGTCAGCGATAACACACACACACAATCTTGCTACTTTCACCAGCGCAGGCGACTTACAAGCGGCCTGGACTGGCTGTGATACACACGGTCATTCACGCTGTTTTTAAAACCCCATAACTCCCCAAATAAGAGTACAAGGGTCTTCACAAAAGGCACAAATCACTCACGCTAAAACATACTTTCATCCGCGTGCCTTAAATACACGATACGTGTGCCATGGTATATACGGTACAGAAATCGTAGCACCAGGACCTTAGAACAAGGCGGGCGCGCACACACGATTTAACACAATACCTTCGTGCCAAAAACAAACTAACCAATGGTATTTTTGGCGCGAAAAACACAATCAAAAGCCACACTGGGGACACACAAATCCCAACAGACAACGCAGACATAAAACACGGAGTATTACACGGGATCGCGGATCCGAATGCCCAGTAAAAATCAGACGCCGTGGAAAATAGATATCCAGAATCCCATTAGACTGAAATTGGCCCCATACAAGTACATAAGCGGTTGAGCCACACGATTTTAATAACAGGAGGGTTCTTTAACGCACATACAGGAGCATAGATTCGCCCCAGGGTACTCGCTACAACAGCCTACCTCGGCATTGGCGACCCAGGAATTCCCAATAAGGGGGCGTACCGAAAATCCTAGGCCTCCACGGGGACCACAATAGACTTCCTAGACATGGATTACACATAGTTACACAAGGCAGAGGTCATGCGGAAAACAATGTACACACAACATCGGTAAGCAAAAACAGGACAGATTAGCACACTGGCCCGCCCAGAATGCACAACAATGGCAACACTCGGACATTGGCAAACGTCACGTTCCGGCAGCCGACATACGTAACGTCAGAGACTTCCCGTACACAAGCACATGAAAACAAAACACAAAACAAAACACTGACTTGCGAATTCCGAAAGCATTGCAACATTGCTGTCGGCAGACACTCTTGTTGTAACGGAAGTGACCATGAAATGCAGACATGACCACAAAAACAAACCAATAATAATGGCACACATTGACACAGGATTCAGCGCTGTTACAATAGGCATAACATTTAGCAATGTACAGACACGATAGGCCGGATTTATCATAGGGCCACAGAAGCTTGTTTACAAGTGCAATAACAGGTTACACGTGCCGGCTGACAATTAGCATCACGACACACGATAAGACGTATCCGATAAACGGCACGCTGCAGTGGAACGCAACTACAGTCACGCAAGCCTCAGTAACCACAGCCACGGGCACCTCCTGCCCACACACGCGACCACTAATCAGGGGCGAATACAGACAGATTCCTTGAAGGAACAACCCCCCCCCCCAATAACTATTTCTCTTCTTGTTTTTTTTAATCCCAAAACCATCATAGGCGATCAGGACATGACCAGTTACACTACGATCACTTGCTACCTTAACATTACAAATGAGAGGCCAGATTAGGCCGTGACGTCATAGCGTCACCACACTTCACCATCCCAAGGAGCGGATAGAAAGCAGATATTGACCAAGTGAGGATGACAGGAGCAGAGATGGATAATGCCAGCGGGATTACCAAAATACCACCTACGGGCTACCATTATACCACCTTTCTCCTTCCATAACCTTGTCACTCACAACATTAGCCAACACAAACACATAAACACATAAAAACAGCTAAACTACATGCCAAAATATACATCGGGGTTGATGACTTCATGCGTCTAAAGAGAGGGCTCACTACGCCCTGGCTCTCAATGCTTACGCCCGAGTATTAGGGGCGAGTCGGAAAAACGACAATTAAGCGTAATGCGCATCTCTAAGCACGAGATGAGGCCAAATTTATAATAACAATTCTTTTATACTAAATAATCCCGCATGCAAGGGACATAGGATTATTACACCTCGGCCTACACCTATCCACAAATGAGAGCGGACACGCCTCATATCCAGCCACAGGCATGGTATATCCTACCCACACACCTGGGTTATTATTATTATTACTCCTGCATGGAATTTTTAAAATTTTTGCAAACCCGGGAAGTACCTACCCCGTCCACTCACTGTAAAAGCATCCTGATAGCATCACCGGTTCCCGGCCACCATTAACATGGAGCCCAACGATGCACAACCCTCTCCTACCACGCTTTAAACCCATCCAGCAGATAACACCCCCGGATCCTAATAACAGGGAACCCAACGCCATAAAACCCTATTAACGCCTCCAAGTAAATTACCAAGGCATTACCGCTGGAAGTCCGACGTAGCTACAGAAGGCCTGAAGTAGTCCATGCATTTAGAAGATTCTACAACCCCAAAACACTTAAAAATTTACATAATCACACAGTAAATTATTTACAGATCACACTATTTTTTTATATAACACAAAAGGAATCTGATGACACGCTGAATGGTGATGACAGCGTAAGCAGAAGGGCAGATGCACCACACAGGAGCAGAACTGGGGAAGACGATGATGAGCCCTACCCCAGTTGGCTCAATGACCCAGACCAAAAAGACGAATTACGTAAGGTTGAAGCATTGATGGCCTGGCGCGGGCAAACGCCAAAACCGGGGGTGCGTCTAGCCTACCCCCTCGGCAGAGGAAAGTTACACCCACTATGTGCCACGGTCGTCGAAGCCAAGACCTGCAGGGGAGACTTTCTACGGCTGGTGGGAGAATTAGCCAGCTCCACACCGGACTCAGGAGATGACCCTAGGGACGACCAAATTAGGACTAGACTCCTAGTTTAGTATGTAAGTAAGTAGAACTTCTATGGCGGGAAGTTAGTCTCCTACTCGCAGGAGTGAAGAAGGATCTCAGGATTCAGCGGGATCAATCCTAGATCCGACAAGTCCTTGCCCCGCGTGGCAAAGGTGAAAACAACCAAATAAACAAATAATGAATAATATGAAATATGAATAATATGGAATGAATGCGATCATTCGATTCCGTGCCCACATAAATGGCGGACAACGGGTCGCCAGAGCTTAAATGGTCACGCACCGGTCGGCCAGAGATATTAAATGAGGAGCACAGCGAGCCCTCACATGGATTCTAGTGGGCAAGCCCAACAATGATGAATACATCAATAAAATGACACAGGAAGAATAATGACAACATATGCAAATACAACGGCAATGAACAGGATGGCCGGGCGAGGCGTTTGCTCTATGGCACCGCAGTCGCCCGGGACTTTATTAATTACTAGTTATTAAGTAATAATATAAATGTCGACAACTAGTATTAAGGGAGCGGAATCCGGTGGTTTTAGAGACAACCGGTGTTTCTAGAATCCACGCGGGTGGTGATCTGAGGAAGTAAATTGCCTCAGGCGATCGCTCCGGGCAAAATTTTAGCATGTAAGACAGTTGCATTTGGTACGCAACTTAGAATTAAGCAAATTTAATAAGCGCTGTTGCTAAATAATAGCACATCATATTTCGGCAATAGATTAAGGCAAAACCATTCGGCTTATAAATATCATTTTTTTTTCATTTATCATAATTTAGACTAAACACGTTCGGCACCTGGCGACTAAAAACCATTGCTAGGGTAAGCCCGATAATACATTAAGATAAGTAAGATTAAGGCAAAATATTTCGGCGCCTGGTGACAAACAAACCTGTCATCAGGGTAAGCCCGACAATACGTTAAATTAAGATAACACGTTCGGCACCTGGCGACAAACAAACCCGTCATCAGGGTAAGCCCGACAATACGCTAAGTTAAGTAAAATTAAGATAACACGTTCGGCACCTGGTTACCAAAAACCGTTACCAGGGTAAGCCCGACAACGCATAGAATAAGCTAGATAATACCTAGGCTAACCTAGAAGTAAGGTACACCTCAGTGGCGCCACACTTGGTCTTATAAATTAAGCGCCACCGACGAAGTGTTTTATATATATATATATATACATGTGATGTATTGCCATGTATTGTAAATGCATTATTATTCATTAATCCACTTTTACCCACACAGGAAAGCGAGGAAGCAAACGAACATACATGTTTTCCAAATAGATGGCCAATAATCCATTTTTTATTTCACAGCTGACAAGGAGTACGAGCATGTATATTGTAAATATGTTTTCCACACCAAATTACACACACCCTTATCTCTGTCACAAAAACACACTGTTCCTCATCGCTCTTCAGTCGCGCCAATAAGGTGACGGCGCCGCGATCAGCGAAGTAAGGTGACGTGGGGCACCGAGCGACGCTGACGCAAACACACGTTCGATATGCTTCAATGAAAAGCAATATTCGGCAGCCAGGGGCGGTGCAGAGGTTGTGAGCACCTACCCTCGCCGCCAAGGTAAATTTTTCCACCCACGGGGAAAATTTACGAAAGGAAAAGTAACGGCATGACCACTAACCCACAGCCATAGATGAGAGGCACCTACAGCCAGCGGGTAATAAATGAAGGGAGAATGAGTCGACAAGAGCGCTACAGAAGGCCTAGGGAATGAGACGAGGTACCAGGCTCATGAGCGAAACGGTATAGCAATAAGGTTATTATTTTATGTCATTTTATGTTACATTATGTTATGTTATATCATCATTGTATAAGCAGTAACTGTAAAGCCAAAGCATACACAAACATAGTGGTGCTCAACTGTGTACCTAAACACATAAATTCACAAATTGTCACACCATTTTACACGCCATAATGTACACACTGATTTTCATTTCTACCCTTCTAACTTAAAATTTGTGAAGGTGTCCCGTTTTACCCCAACACAATAAACTATATTTTACGTATTCCTTTAACTTATACCCTGGGACACCTGGTTTTCTATTCTCTTCCATCTTTTAAACTATATATCACAGGGAGCAATTTTTCCTCCACACAGCGCCGGACGGTACAACCACCCGTCCAGCCATGGGTTTTTTCCTCCCTGGACAATGCCAACATGTATACTTAATGTCATGATCAAGTATTCTGTTTTGTTTTTGTACCTTTATTATTATTAATGCTTCGAATGTCAACTTTCAAAACTTAACTATTTCAAATTTACGATGTATAGTATGTATAACCCACAACCTAACCCTCTGAGCACAAGCTGATCTCACATCACCACGACATCAACACACCTACATCTACACCAACACTGAAGAAAAGAAGAAGAGGTACAAGAAGAAACCAAAAACTATCCATCGTCACCCCCACTCCACGTTCCGTTCCCGTTCGCGGGGACGCGAACTAATCGAAGAAGAAGACTTGTACAGGCCCCGGGGGCTGAACCCCCTGAAAGCCACCCCCCATCTTCTACTAAAACCACCCCAACTGGCGACATCATAAGACCAGAACAGTACCTTTACACGGCAAGAGGCGACCACCCAGCTTGGGCGGTTGGCCAACCACTTGCAACACATAACATAAACATCTACACACCAGCTAACTGGGGCAGCTACGTCAACGGAATGCTGACTAAGCAACGGCAGGAACTATAAGAAGGGAGGCCTTTTTTGAGCATTATCTGTCATACAGTGTGCGCCGCCGAAGGCCCTAGCCGACGTCTGTACCAGCTGCCATCATCAGGTGAGACTCAGCAAGTGTTCAGAATCCTTTACTTTGTAAACACCCATCCACAATCTTGTACACTCAACTTGTATCACTACTTACATTCCCCAAAAAGGGACATACAAAACCACCTCAACTGACCAATAAATACTGGTCAGTAAGCTACACATTGCATTCATAATTACACTCTACCTCACATCCTCATACCCTTCCTGACTCTCGTCACGATTGACCGTGACCATAGTAGCCAGTAATTGCTTGCTCAAACTCCATTGTGTTTCCCGCACGCGACTGCATAGCAGCGAGCCGCTGACGTAAGCACGCCTATTGTATCACTCCTTCCGTCCAGCTGGCAGGCCGGTGTATTAGCCTGCATTTATTGGTCCATCCCCTAAGCGACACTTGCGTCTTTGCAGGAACACCCCTTAGCGTTTAAGTGCTAAACAACACACTACACTGGTAAGCTCACCCAGCTACGGGAAGCTACCCTCTCATAGGAATCACCTTCCAAATTAGTACAATAACATAAGTGTTTTAGCCCTAACTACCCCCCCCCCCCACCCCTCCAACTAAGGGATCTAAAACAATATTCATTTGAGACGGTTTTACCTTTCAGCGTCCAGTCCAGTCTACAAGCCTCTGTTTGCGAACAAGTCGCCTCTATGATCCCCTATTAGCAGTTAGCAATGCGGTTCCCTCTGCTTCTACATCTCTGACTTTGAAATCGTTCAACACTGAAACTAACCATCGCCTCATAGCTCTACCTCTGCTTCTGTTATCCTCTACAGCCGAACACTCAAAATAGTAGGTTATCGTAAAATGTGCATTTTGATATAGAGTATTTAAGTGTGAAATAATTTGTCTAAAGCCACTGTTTTCGTTTTTTAAAATGTATAACAGCAAGAGGAATCGTTCACTCCTAAATCCACCCCTGGCTTGGTGCGTGTGGAAACTGATGAGCTATGTCGTTATGATGGCTGTACCGTTGCCAGGATTTTGGTAGGAGGCGGCTGTGGCATTACGATATGTACGAGTGAAAGTAGGAAACCACGAAAGACCATTTCTAGGATGTTTGGGGTTGGAATCGAACCACCTATTCTCATTTCTGCCTCTTGGAGGTTGAGCGAATCCCAACCCTCAGACCAGAATTACATTTCTTGGTAGAGCAGAGAATCGAACACGGACCTCCGCAGTAACAGCCCCAGAATACTAGCCACTACGCCACGAGGTGGACCTTTAGAAATCTAAGTGAATGGAACTTACTTTCAAGTAAAATATTCTTCCTGGCAGACCAAGGTTGGGAAACAATATGTCAAGGTAGTTTACACTATAATTATTTTATTGTTTGAGGCTGAATGTTCGCTTTCCAGAAGATATTTTCACTTTGAGATACTGGCTCTTCTTTAATCGCATTATTACATTGGTTATGAATGAATGCGATTCTCATGCTTGGACATGTCTAATGATGAGACTATGTATAATTGAGATCCTTCGGAAATGGATCAATGTTTATATCTTTTCGTAAAATTTAAGACCTGGTCAAGAACGGAGAGAGAGAGAAGGTATCGTAATGATGAAAATGTACTCTGTACGTTGCCAAAATGAACTAGGAGGGCGAGGGGATTCGAATAACATTTACCGAGAAGCAGTTTCAAGTAGGCCGTGTTCAGGCGTTAAACGAAGATTTTTTAAATGTATAAGGACATGTCCTTGCAGAGGGAGGATGACGCACTGGCTTTACCCGGACGGTTGAGGTTCGAATTCCGGTGACAGCACGCTAAATATTTCACATGGAAGATCACGTGGCGTTAGGAAGGGAATCCGACCTTATATCCCCGGCCAAAACAATTGCCTAGTGACCTCAATTTATTGGGATAACCTATCCAAAATTATAGCGATTAAGTGTGTTTCTTAGAAGTTATTTAAATGTTCTCCAATACATATAATAATAATAATAATAATAATAATAATAATAATAATAATAATAATAATAATAATAATAATAATAATAATTAAACTTTGACAAGAGGTCGAGGCATGGAAAAAAGGGGGGGGGGGATGTAAGGGGTAAATGGTGCGGTATACCAAGAACGGTGACCACCAGTCGCCACTGGTTTCTTGTTGTTGAGAGCTTTGATACACAAGGCAGTGACATGTTGTAATGGTGGTTACCCGAATATAAAGTTTTCTTATGAGAAGTCTTGAGCGTTTCATTCATTTTGTTTTATTGGTTATACCTACACCGGGTAGGCGTAGGTCCCTAACAAAATATTGGCGAACTTGCCAGGATGACGTATTATTTCAAACAACTTGAAGATTGTGTTGATTTAAAGATCGCGTGTTCCTGTTCTGTGTTCGTATCGGAAATGGAGAAGTTAATGAAAGCGCGGAAGCCAGTGAGAGCGACTTTACGAAGACGTACAATGCGTCTTTGCAAAACTTAAATCAAGAAATTCCAGACGGCGTGGACGACGACGCCTTACAGTCCTTGCTAACCAAATTGGAGAGGTTAGGAACGAAGCTGGCACCGTTGGACGAGAAAGTTTTAAGTATGTTGCTGGAAAAGGAAGGGGACGAGTATGACCGTGAGTACGAATATGTAGACAGTTTTAGAGACAGATTGGATGATGCAAGACAGATGTATGCTCTACGGTTGCAGGCTAATTCCAATGTATTGGCAGTGGTGTCAGCAAGATCGGTCCTATCAGATGGGAATAAAACCAAAAGGCAGTTGAAACTACCTAAAATAGAACTCATGAAATTCGATGAGGAGATTAAAAATTGGTTGGAATTTTGGGGACAATTTCGGCGCATTCATGAGAACTCTGAAATTGAGGACGAAGACAAATTCCAATACTTGATCCAATCCACGAAAGTTGATAGTCGCGCTAGAGACTTAGTTGCCAGATCCCCCCCCCCCCCTAATGCTGAAAATTACCCTAAAGCAGTGGAATCTCTTCATGGTAGATTTGGAAGGGAGGATATATTGACTTAGTTCTATGTAAGGGAACTCATAAGTCTTGTAGTGAAAAATGTTTCTCAAACAAGGAAGAAGACTCAACTTGCTAGTCTATATGACAAGTTGGAAGCACAACTGAGAGCTTTGGAGTCTATAGGTGTTACCCGAGATAAGTACGGGTCAATGCTTTGCCTGAGGAAGTGTTACGTGTCTGGATGAGGAGTTCGTCAACGGCTATGAGGGATCAAGACAATGGACATGCCGACAAACTGACTGCATTACTTGGTTTTCTGAAGGGTGAAGTAGAGAGTGAAGAGAGGATTACATTTGTTCAAGCTGGTTTTGGAGTTTCTAGTGAATCAAGGTGTGCTAAAGTTAAAGAATGGAAAGAGAGTAGTTTAGCAACTGCTAGTGTTCTCTTTGCTGGTAAAGGTGAAGGAAACAGTTTAACGTGTGTCTTCTGTAAAAAAAAAACATAACAATAAGGGGTGTTATCTTGCTCATGAAATGAACTTAGGGGACAAACGTAAAAGGCTGTCTGAAAACAAGGCTTGTTTTTTGTGTCTGAAGGTTGGACATAGGGCTGCAAATTGTATTACGAAACTGAAGTGTCTTGTGTGCAGTAGTAAACATGAAGCTATTATGTGCCCAAAATTAGATGTAAATAGGGCGGGGGGGTTATAAAGGTGAGGAGAAGCACCAGGAAAGGGGCTCAAAATTGCCTGGTGTCCCAACTGCAACCCTTAATACAAAAACTAGTGATGTTTCGGAAGTACTGATGCAAACTCTTGTAGTTAGGTTGGTTTATCAAGAGAGAGAAAAAACTGTACGGGCGTTGTTAGATACAGGCTCGCAGAGATCCTATCTGTTAGAGAAGATTGCTGTGGAAATGGGGTATATTCCATCAAAGACTGAAAAAATTGAACACAGTCTTTTTGGGGGTGCATCAATCAGTGCTAATGATCATAACCTATATGAGATAGATATAGACAACCTACGTCATTCAATTTCTCGAAAAATAAAGGTGTTGGGACAAAAGGAAATTTGTGGTGTAATCCCACGGTTAAACCGGGGCCCTTGGATGGATGAGATCAGATAAAAGAAAATCTGGCTCTCTGATTTTGGCCCAGAGCCATCGGAGATTGGACTACTAATCGGCGCAGACACTGTGGGTAGTTTATTGACTGGGGACACAATCAAGTTGAAGTCTGGATTGGTTGCTGTTAGGACTACATTTGGTTGGACAGTGATATGGTCAGCTTTGGAAGACAACTGAAAACGATAGCACAGTGTCCATGGTGAACTCTGTGTTTGTGAGAACTGCTTCTTTGGGTGAACTGTGGAACCTGGAAACCATTGGAATTGGTGATCCTGCTGAAACACTATCGAAGAAGGAAATTGAAATTGCAACATTGAAACATTTCCAAGAAAACTTTAAGATCAATGAGGAAGGAAGATATGAAGTCGCACTTCCGTGGAAAGAAGATCAGCAGTAATTGTCAGGCAACAAGGAAGTTGCGTTAAAAAGACTGGTTTCTGTAACACACCGTTTGATCAAGGAAGACAAATTTGAGAAGTACCAGCAGGTGCTTCAGGACTGGGAACAGGAAGGGATAATCGAAGAAGTTGGTCAGGAGGGCTCTCAGGATGTTGGGTATTATTTACCACACCGAGGAGTTTTCAAGAAAGGATCGAGTACAGCGGTGAGGCCGGTGTTTGATGCTTCATGTAAATCGAAAGGAGGACTTTCACTCAATGACTGTCTGGAAAAGGGTCCTAATTTGTTGGAAGTAATTCCTTCTATTTTGAACCGGTTCCGTTTAAACAGGATAGGTGTGATCGCAGACATTAAGAAGGCTTTTCTTCAAATTTCAGTCTCTGAGAATGATCGAAACTTTCTGAAATTCCTGTGGTGGGAGAACTTCACTGAGGGGACTCTTAAAATATACCGCCACAAACGGGTTGTTTTCGGAGTGAACTGTAGTCGATTTCTACTTGGAGCCGTATTGGACAGTCATCTGAAAAGCAGTACATGCTTCACTGAGACAGCAGATAAACTAAGAACCTCACTATATGTAGACAATTGCGTCACTTCCTTGAACACAGAGGAAGAACTCAAACAATTTGTGGATGAGTCTAGAGAGTTACTGTCGCAAGGAAAATTTGACTTCCGAGGATGGGAGCACACCAGATTGAGTCTGGAGGATGAGGTTCCCGAAGTGACACCCGTTTTGGGATTGTGGTGGGACCCAGTAGCTGATACTTTGGCTTGTAAAGTAGCAAAATTAAATGAAGCTGATGTTCTCACAAGGAGGACAGTTTTGTCGGTAGCTCAAAGTATCTTTGATCCAATTGGATTTACTTGTCCGGTTTCCATTGTGCCAAAGGTTTTGCTTCAGGAAAGTTGGAGAGAGAAAATAAGTTGGGATAGTCTGAGTGAAGACGCCCAAAGCAAATTCAATAAATGGTTACATGAACTGTCCTCTATTGCTGAGATTAAAGTGCCTAGAAGATTTTCTAATTGTGAGGACAGATCCTTTTGGAGTTTGCATGTATTTTATGATGCTAGTCAAGTGGCTTATGCGGTTGTTATTTTCTTGAGATCATTCAATGGGAAAGAATTTGAAGTGCAACTGGTCGCAGCAAAATCCAGGGTATCACCACTCAAGAAGGTGACGATACCGAGACTGGAGATATTAGCTTGCACTATAGGCTCACGTCTTGCCTTTACAGTGAAGGAAAGCTTGAATCTAACGAACGTCCCGGAGTACTACTGGAGTGACTCGTCTTCTGTTTTATGTTGGATACGAAGAGAGGAAGCTTGGGGAGTGTTCGTTACTAACCGAGTGAAAGAAATTAGAACATTAACTAACCCGAAGCGTTGGTTTCATCTACCAGGGACGGACAACCCAGCCGATCTACCTTCGAGAGGTTGCTCTACGTTGCAGCTGATTTCTTCTCATTGGTCGGAGGGACCCGCCAAGTTAAAGTTGGAAGAAAACAGCTGGCCAACGCGCATTGTAAAAGTTAATGAAGAGGAGGTCGATGAAGAAAGAAGAAAAGGCCATGTTACCAATACCATGCTTGTCTCCCAGGAAAAACACTGGTATTTGAGGTATTTTTCCAAGTACTCAAGAATCGTCAGAATGGTGGCCTGGATGTTACGGTTCGTCAACAATGCCAGGAAGGACGTAGTGAAAAATGTTGCTTCACAATTAGATTGTCTCGAAATTTCAATGGCAGAGAAAAGACTGCTGAAATTAGTTCAGGAAGAGAAGTTTACCGAAAGGGACAACCAAAAAACATTCTGCCCTTTTAAAGACCAGATGGGTCTCTTCAGGATTAAGACAAAAATTACCAACAGAAAGGATGAATATGATTTCCGTACGCCGGTTTTATTGCCATCAAAGCACCCTTTGACTGAGATGATAATCAGAGATCATCATTTGGGAGCCTCTCATGCTGGTGTTCAGATTTTACTCGCTATTCTCAGGGAGCACTACTGGATACCAAAGGGAATAAGAACCATTCGCAAAGTCATCAGGAAGTGTACCCAGTGCAGGAGATTCGAAATGGAAAAGACAATTCCGGAAACGCCAGCCCTTCCAGAAGATCGTGTGAGAGATGCAGGTGTATTTGAGGTAGTAGGCGTGGACCTTGCTGGACCGCTATAATTAAAATGCAAGAACAAGGCTTGGATTGTGATTTTTACATGTGCCATAGTGAGAGCGATCCATTTTGAATTAGTCATGACTTTGTCCACTGCAGGGTTTCTGTTAGCTCTTAGGCGTTTCATAGCCCGACGAGGAAGGCCTCGTGTGATTTATAGTGACAACGGGACAAACTTTGTTGGCACCAACAATTTGTTTGGCTTCATTGACTGGAAAAAATTGTGTGCGGAAGTATCAGTTGATAGAATCAAGTGGAAATTTAGTCCTCCTTCAGCCCCTTGGTGGGGTGGATTCGGGGAACGTATTGTGCAAATGGTCAAGAAATTATTAAGGCGTGTTTTAGGCAAAGCTATCTTGACATATAAATAACTATTGACTGTGATTGCTGATAGTGAATCGGTAATCAACTCGAGGCCCCTCACCTACATTTCAGAAGACTGTGATGAATTGGTACCTCTAACTCCATCAATGTTTCTTCAGGAGACTGTGATGAATTGGTACCTCTAACTCCATCAATGTTTCTTCAGGACATTCCCGTGGTTGGCATTCCTGATTTAGACATGCTAGATCAAGTTAATCTCACCAGAAGGTTTCAATATCTTCAACAGCTAAGGGGTGAGCTGAGGAGGAGATTCCGACTGGAGTATCTGGGTAGCCTTCTATGCAGTTAATCGGGCAAGGAGTATGACCATCAGTGGAAGGAAGGAGATGTAGTCATCATTGATAGTGATGACAAGAGAAGGATAGACTGGCCCCTGGGGAGAGTGACAGCTACACTTCCAGGTAAAGACAAAGTGACCCGAGTAGTTAGGGTAAAGACATCCTCAGGAGAACTCCTCCGACCTACGAGACACCTATATCCTTTGGAGGCTGGAGGTGGGAGTGAGGCGGTGCCCTTACTTAGTGATGCAGTTTCGGAGGCAGTAAGTCTCAGAAGTCGCAACTTCACCAGGAGTGGAAGAAGAGTTAAAATGCCTTCCCGTCTCTGTTTATGAACATTGTGTTCGATTTGCATCAAAGGTGGGAGGATGTCACGGACGATTACTCTTTACTCCATGACTTTTGTGTTTCTTGTTGTTGAGAGCTTTGATACACAAGGCAGTGAAATGTTGTAATGGTGGTTACCAGAATATAAAGTTTTCTTATGAGAAGTCTTGAGCGTTTCATTCAATTTGTTTTATTGGTTATACCTACACCGGGTAGGCGTAGGTCCCTAACGTCAGTAATATAACAATGTTGTACACGATGTTAATGATAGCTTTTAACCCAAAACTTTAAATCAGCATAAGAGGAGGAAACTTGTGGAGTAACTGTTTATGGGCATTCAGTGGAAATTAGGAATGTTAGAATATTTTTTCATTGTATGTAGTTCAATTAATATTGTGCTACTTGATCCACCGCTGTACATGGCTAATTACTTAACTGTAAGAATAGGATGAACAATCAATTGGCATTTACAATACGTAGGCCTAACCACTTCTTGAAATTATTGTGCTATGTAGTGTTAGCACACCAAACGTTGGAACTGACTGCAAGAAGTTGTCCTAAAGTGGAGATGTCAGTTTAAAACGCAACTAATAACTGCTGTGTACAGTCACATTAAACATCTAGTCAAGGAAGTGGTAAATAGCTCTTCTTTGTATTTGTATCACTGCAACCAGCAGAGTGTTTTGGTGAAAGTTGGTTTCAACAAATTCCAGAGATGATATTTCCAAGAGAGATCACATCATGTAAGAGTCTGAAATCTATTCCAAACCCTTTTCAAAATGAAATTTTAATGAAAATTAGGTCATAAATGGTACTTTGCTAGCACATTTAGGGACTATTAGAATTTAATGAGTCTTTCATATGACACCCAGTTGTAACCTATTGAATTATTATGGAGAAGTAAATTTTCAATGTATTTCAACTATTTTTTAATCCTTGTCCGGGCGGGGACACCCACAGCCAGCTGATGAGCCAGCTTGGTGTCCTAGACGAAACCCCACACAAGACACGGCACAAACCTAGAAAAACTGCTGACTTGTAATATATTTTACTTAACACTATGCCAATGTATCAATGATTTGTTGTAGGATAGCTAGTGAAGGATAGATATGGTCATCTTTCAGGCATTACTGTTTTTACACAACAGCACAGTTTATGTGACATGGAAATATAAGGCCCAACATATTTTTGCAGACGACTCACTTTAATCTGTTCAAAACCAAGTGCTAAGATCACTGGGAGTAAGCATATATTATGTATTGTTGGGTATCCCATGCCTAATATTGTAAATATTGCAATGTGAAAACTACTGTAGGGTTACTCTATATCAATTGTTTGTTTCTAAATTATTACCACAACATCATGCCCCTATATGAATCAACAACAACAACACGTTTCCTCTTTGGTAAATGTTCTCATGTCTCTTTAAGACTGCTGCTCTGTTCCATTTCAGTAGGTAACCTTTTCGGTCATAGGCATTACTAGCCTGTTTTCTTATCACTGATGAAAACTTTCTGTGGCTAATTGTTGTTCTTTCGTGAGTGGGTTAGGGTATTACTGTCATCAGCCATGTGTATTTGGATACGGGTAGAATTTGTATGTGTGTATTTTCAGTGGTAGTGTGTGTATATGATGCTAGAAGTGGGAAGTAGGTGACCATGGTCTTCTGTTAGGAACAATCCCAGCATTTACTTGGAGGAGAAAAGAGAAAGCGAATCCACTTCTTCTCTGTTCAGTTTTAACTCGTGAGGCTGAGTGAATTTCGTTTCAAACCTCAAATCAGAATTACATTTCTCAGCAGAGGTGGGAATCAAACCTGGACAGATATGATTGACTATAGATATTAGTTTCTGTTTTAACTGTTACAGATTAATTGGTTATTTGTGTATGTGTCTTTTCTTCCCGTTGTGTAGTCGACATTTCACGTTAAAATGGGGTGAATATTTTTCAAGTTTTCTATTGAATTCTTCAATATATCGCATTTATTGCTGAGACAAGAGAGTTATCGGTCAAGATCACACTCGCAAGGTTCGAAATACTTACTTATCGAGTATGATCGAAAAAGTCGTGTAATGTATCGATCGCATCAACTTCTGACCATGTTTCATTTATGGTTCCGTTATTTTATTCACGTCTGTAGAACGTAATTTGATACACAGTCTCGTTTCCTCACAGCTTGTTCATAGCTGCAGCGCTGGCTAGCACGCTCGCTGATGGCCGGAAGGCTATGACGTCATAAATCATATTACACGGCCTTCTCTCTAGGTGGTGTTGGTAGAGACATTGCAAGCAATCCTTGCAGTGTGTACAGTGCTACATTCTCTGCATATCGTCACAAACAGTGTTGGTTGGTTCCTCAGTTTAGGGGCTGCGACAACGCGGTGTACTTTGGGTGTGTGTGGAATATGTGTAGGGGCAGATGATCTCGTAGTTCCGCCCCTTAAAACAACAATAACTAACTAGAATCTGTTTGATAACCGGTGTTAATTGTGATGGCTGTATTAGTGTGTGTTATCTGTTTTTAATTCAAGTAAGGACTGCATTATATTAGATTTTTAAGTAGTTCCAACTTTTGCTACCAAACGCCACCGTCAACGCCCAACTAGTTCTGAACTTTGTTACTAGATGCCACCGCAGTCTCGGCTCCTGGCGACGAACGTTGGAACCTAAGAGCGTTAGTCAAAGATAACCTTAATTTAGCTTCACACAGGTGTAATTAGTGGGAGGTTCTTTATCATGCCATAAATCTATGACATGGGACCGCCGGCTTTACTTCCCCTCCGAAGTAAGGCATACTGAGGGATTTTTAACGCTCTTAAAAATGACTTCGGCAGGGTTGGAACCCGTGACCTTGGGCACAAGCAGTGTTAGCTAGTTAGTTGGTTATTGTTGTTTACGGGGGCGAAACAGTGAAGTCATCAGCCCCCCTACAAATAGTGTCAGCGTTGCCACCCTTTAAAAGTTTAGTTATGGTATTTCAGAATGTATTAAGTTTAGAAAAGTGAAACCAATTCTGTTATTACTAATTATTGTACCGTACCACTAGTTTTTAATACGCTAGGAAAAAAACATGCATTTCTCAGTTTATTAAAAACAAGGTAACGTTGTGTTGAAAGTGATATACCGGTATTTTATTTTTTAAATTGTGTACATCCTTAGATTGTGTGAGCCCCTAACATTGAGTAGGCTACATGTCTGTGCAAATATTGTTTTCAGTTCTTGTTTCTTTTGGAAAATATTTGAGGTTACAGAGTTAGATGAGACACCCTTTGATTAATTAATTAATTAATAAGGCTTGTATATAACAAGCAATGCTTATTATTATTATTATTATTATTATTTATTTACCATAAATCGTACACGAAGTATGGAAGGCCTAGTGAAAAAGGGCAAGCCCCACATACATATTTCATGCTCCACAGGCACAGCTTACATCTTCATTTGTTTTAACAATATTTACAAGTTTTACAAAGATATTTGCAGTATTTACATATTTAGAATATTGACATAGTACATTTTCCTGTTCACTCACTCTCTCACGCACGCACTTTCATAACCTCAATCACTCGATACATTCATTCATTCATTCCATTCAGATACTCATTCATTCAGCGAGACAATCAATCGCTCATACATACGTTTATTTATACAATGTCATGGAATAGTAAAATTCGCCATTACTTAACAGTGATTAAACCGGAAGCTCTTTATGCTTCAGAAACGCTCAATTTACGACTCAAAACATTAAAGGAACAATTAGAGATTAAGGAAAGGAAAATTATGCGAAAGATCTTAGGGGGACCTAGTGGAGATGGGATCGCCAGATCTGATGAATAGAAATGTAATCAAGAATATTGTTCCGTTGATTCCGCATGGTCCTAAGTGACCCATCCGCGAGAAGAAGGAGAAGAAGAAGACGAAGCATAAGAAGAAGAAGAAGAAGAAGAAGAAGAAGAAGAAGAAGAAGGCTCACAGATAATTTGTGCTGGAGTTTCCGTCAGATTTGTGGGATATATCACAAACTGTATATAATTTGTATTCAATAAATTGAAATTACTGTAGTATTCTTATTATTCATATTATTAGACTATTATTACTAGCGAACCCATGTGAGAACTCTCGCATGTGTATAAACCACCCACCCGGCTTTGCTATTACGCGGGCTAGACGCGACACAGTTCTGACTGAGGCTATAGTCTTGTTTATTTGTTTAAACGCACTTCATAAACAAATAAATATATTATCGTGTACTTTTCAAGAAATGCAAGATATTTCCTGTACTATTCAGACGATTTGGAAGATTTTGGGACAAACCGCACCTTCAAAGTCTCTCTGGTTTAAGAGGTTGCGTTTTGTGAAACATGCACCTTAGCAATTCCTATATTTTACTAGCAACCCATCCCGGCTTCGCCCGGTATCTTTAACGGATTACCCAGCGTAAGCTGAAAAGGTGCACGGATAGCAGGTCCCAGACGCTATTCAGAAAAGCCGAGGTGAACAGCTAAACTCCAAACACATATACTCATCTCTGAAGTATTAACTCAACCCGGCTCAACAGTTTGATGCTGGCCGAAGCTGGGGTGATAGGCTCACTGGCTCGCTCGTAAAATCGCTCTGAAGCTAGTAATTTAATTTTTCACTGAATGGAGATTGTTGGGAGAAATGAAAACGTATAAACACTTATAGTGGGCTGTCGCGGACTTTCTTTTGTAGAACTTTTCCCGCTGAACAATTCTTACGCTCATAGTAGGCTATATACTGTAGAATTTTTAACGGTTTACCCAGCGTAAGCATAAAATGCGCACAGACGGCAGGTTTTTCTTCGACTCGATTCACTGAAATCGTTATTGCTCGGCTTCCTTTGGTCATAAATGAATGTTTTTTTACAGAAACCTTCCTCGAGAAATCCTTTACAGAATGGTGAAAACCGCATCAAAAACCATCCCATCGAGATTACCCATTACATCCAAGAATCGGGGACTTAGCTTTATACTATTTAGAGATTATTATTATTATTATTATTATTATTATTGTTATTATTATTATTAGCATGGCAACACTGGGTGGTGACAAGTTATTAATTATTGTATCCCGTTGATTGTCTTCAACCCCACTGTGGTCATGAGAATAATAGAAGCGTTCCGTTTTTGCTACCATACTCTTTAGTGGGTAGACAATATTACGAGTCCTGTTCGATGTATAGTACTGTCCTTGGTTGTGATTGTAAGAGCACAAATTAAATTTGAATATTCCAAAACGTAAAATTCAGACTAAATTACTACAGTACATAGCAAGTGAAGTATTTTGTTAACACTGGAAAGGTCCATATGGTCGTCGACTGAACCTCTGACAAATATATAACTAGATTTACGTCGATTGTAACTTAGGTGCATAATTTTTGCGGATATCCGCATTTGCTTGGATCTCTAGACAACGTCACTCTGTGCTCTAGATGAGTGAAATAAGGGTAATTATCATTGGAACTAAGTCAGGCCAGTGGTGCTTCGCGCCAGATATTAGGTCGAGTCCAGTTGGACTAATTAAGATACAGACAGACTGTTTGCTCTTCGCATTGGCTTGCCGTTATCTTGTTTATCAGTTCGCTTGGTGGTAGCAGGTGGACCTCAGTGGTACAGTGAGTGCAACAGCGACAACATTTGTGGGACACCTAAGCTGATAACATCCAGGTCTGTCTGTGGCACTCTAACATCATAATTTATTGTGATTTGAACCATTTAGAAAACTCCAAATTTATCATTTTGAATTGTGAATTTAGTTTTTTTTATTTGGCATTTTTCCCCTGATTTATTTGGTATTAAACAAATCGTAAATACAGTTAATGAGCAATATTACATGAAAAAATTGTAATTAACCTAATATGATTTATTCAATTTATTAATGAAATAAAACATTAAATACTCCAGCCTATTCAATAATAATCTAGAGTTAAAACACGACTATGAGAACAAGTTTAGACCACCAAAACGCATTCCACATCAACCAACAATAATTATGTACAGTGTTGCCAGATGTTTTTTGCGCAATGTAGGACATAATGTTCTGGTTGGTTGGTTCTTAAGTTTAGGGGCTGCGACAATGCGGTCATGTAGCCCCGTGTACTTTGGGTATGTGTAGAATCTGTCTGATAACCGGTGTTAATTGTGATGACTGTATTAGTGTGTATTATCTGTTATTTAATTCATGTAAGGACAGCAGATTTTTGAATTTTTCAAATAGTTCCTACTTTTGCTGCCGAACGCCACCGTCAACGACTATTAGTTCAGAACTTAGCTACCAGACGCCACCGCAGTCGGCTCTTGGCAACTAACGTAGGAACCTAAAAGCGTTGTTTACATTCTTAACCTATACAATTTAGCTTCACACAGGTGTAATTACTGGAAGGTTCTTTAACATGCCATAAATCTATGACATGGGACCGCCGGCTTTACTTACCCTCCGAAGGAAGGCATACTGAGGGATTTTTAACGCTCTTAAAAATCCGACGACTTCGGCCGGATTTGAACCCGCGATCTTGGGCATAGAAGCTCAGCATGCTACGACATAATGTTCTAAAGTGTAGCACATTTCAGGAAAATATAGGTCAACACAAAATCAAACACTATAAAGCAAAAATACAATAAATTAATAATTGTTTAATGAATATTATTCTGGTTATATATTTAAACTAACAACCCACCCCGGCTGCGGCCGGTATCTTTAACGGTTTACCCAGCGTAAGCTTAAAAGGCACACAGAGGCCAGGTCTCAGACGCAATTCAGAAAAGCCGAAGTGAACAGCGAAACTCCGAACACATATATTCTTCTCTGAAGTCTTAACTCGACATGACTCGACAGTTTGATGCTGGCCGAAGCTGGGGTGATAGGCTCGTTTGCTTGCTCCGAAGCTAGTAATTTAAATTTCCACTGAATGGAGATTGTTGGAAGAAATTAAAACGTAAAAACACTTATAGTGACGATGTATTAAAGAAAAACGGTCTCCACGCTGTCCATACTTTAACTTTATGATAGAACAAAGTCGTGGAATTTTTTGTAGAACTTTTCATGCTGAACCATTCTTACGCTCATAGTAGATACATATTTTTAACGGTTTACCTAGCGTAAGCTTAAAAGACGCACGGACGGCAGGTTTTTCTTCTACTCGATTCACTGAAATCGTTACTGGTCGGCTTCCTTTGGTCATAAATGAATGTTTTTCTACAGAAACCTTCCTCGAGAAATCCTTTACAGAATGGTGAAACCCGCATCAAAATCCATCCAGTGGTTCTCAAGATTACCCGTTACATCCAAGAATCGGGGACTCAGTTTTATACTATGTAGATATTATAAGAAGATTTCGCAGTCTATAGTTTGTGCAAAAAGTAAATAACCACGTGAAGTTTTTCAGGTGGTAGTGTCTTATAGTATCATCATCATCATCACCGTGCGGTGTCGGAGCATACCTTGTCCTAAAACCAAAACTGTCACCGTTTCCTCATCTAGCAAGAAAAATCTTTGATTCCAGTTTGGTTGGTTCCTTAGTTTAGGTTTAAATAACCAATAATTTTGTTATTTGCATGATAATACTTTTGAATTTCGTATAAATGTCCCGAGTTTAGAGAAATGCCAACAGATAGGTTTCGTGTACGATCAATTTCTACAAATGAACATGGCTTCAAGAATAAAACGTGCGGGAAGTCGGCTGTCTGCAACATATTCAAAGAACTCTTATTATGAATCTAGTTATTCACGGAATTTATATCACATCGATCACATATCCAGAGAGAGAATGCTTCCCGGGTAGTCTTGTTTAAAAATAGTGATAGCACTGCGTGGCTGGGTATATTTTTTAAAGAAAAACGAGCCAATCGGGCCTTGTCACTCACTATACGGGTGAATGATTGGGCTTGATTAAAAATAAATTTAATTCTGTACACAATATTTTTAAAGAGAATATTTTATGGACGATTTTAGAAATCAAAGTAATAAAGAACTTTATATAAATAAATACCAAATTAAATAATAATAGTATGTAATTAATAATCAAATTTTCAACAATAAATAATAATTAAATAACTAATTATTAATTAAACAAATAACAAATAAATAATGAATATTTAATACCAAAAATGTTATTTTAACTATTATGCCATGTTATGTACAAGAACTTATTATTGCCCAGAGGTTGCTATGCTCTTGGCTGTTTGACGAGATTTCCTTTGCCCTCATGGTAGGGCACAAAGAAACATCGAGACGTTACGTGATCGGCATCGCATTCTGTCATAGCAGTCAAGTACGGAGGTATATTTACCCATACTGTACGTGGACGAAGTATGTCGCTAACTTACAAGACGGGAACATTTTTAAAATAGTTCGATGTTTGATCTATTTCGCGAATATTTTTTTCGAAACAGTAGACTATTAATTCACGATTTCGGGAAATTGGCTAAAATAATTTCGCGTTATTTCATGACTTCAATTTGAGATATTTTCCAAATATAACGAAAATGGCAGGTTTCTGTTGAGTTTCGGAAAATTTCGCGAATAAAAGTCTCGCGAAAAGTCTTGAGTCCTTCGATATTCCTGATAAATATTGATATATTAGAAGCCATTTTTCAATGTTGCCTAATTCAATTATCGAAAGCTTTCCATTCGGTCAACACAAATTGTGCCCATAGTAATTAGGCGGGAAAACGAGTATTTATACGCCATAACCTGAAAGAAATATTACATGAGATATTTATCAAAAAAGAACACGCTTTTATGCACAGAAAATATTACATAACTGGATGCCATATATCGATCGTCACGCGATCATCAGATCCTTGTCACTTAGGCTTAGATAAGGTACGATGTTTATGCATTACACTTACGTACAAATATGTACAGGGTGTAACAAAAATGTACAGCACAAAATGCAGGACACATTCCTCACACGTAGACGAAGATATTTTGTTATATGAATATGGGTCCGGAAACGGTTTGTTTCCATGTTACACCTCATTGTCTCCAACTCATTAAGCATGGGAAACACACAAGAACAGAACGTACCAGCATACCACATGCAACTCTTGCTCACAGGAGATGTTCAATATGGCCTCCATGCGCATTGATACATGCATCAACTCGCCATCGTAGTGAATCTTGGATGCGCAGATGTATCCCTGGAGTACTGCGTATCAGCCTTCCATAATACGGACTCGGAACATCTTGTACTGGGGTTCGATACACAAGAGCTTTCAAATGCCCTCACAAATAGAAGTCCAGTGATTTTAGGTCCACCTCTACCTATCCATCTGTCACCAAATCTGTTATTTGGAAGCCGACGGACATTAACACTAAAATGAGGAGGTGCTCCATCGTGCACGAAGTACATGTTTTGTCGCACAGTTAATGGCACATCTGCTTGGCTAAGCCGCATGGTAACAGGGCCATCTAAAACAAAACACTGGCGGTGCACCTACGAACAATGACAACGTAACCAGACGTAACCAAGAGTGAATGTTCACCATGATTCTAACGTTCTGTTCTTGTGTACAGGGTCTTTCATATAAAGTAAGAACGCCAAGCGGCGGGTTTGTTATCCGCTAGTGTGGTGGCCTTGACCGAGCTTGTGGCGAGCCATGGCCCCCTGCTCTAAGCGTGTGTACAATCCTCTATGAAATATTACCTTATAAAAGTTGCTGGAAGTGTCGTCCTTCCTGGGTTATACAGGCATTGTATCTGGTAACCACATTTTGGCTGACGCGAGTGAGTCATGCCACAGTATTTTTTTCTGATATTTTATTTTGTGTTTTTTATTGAGCACTGAACCAGTAGTGTCAAAGTTATTTACAATTACGTGAATCTGTGCTAGTGAAGGTGGCACTTCATCAAGAAATTGCTGAACAAATGCATCACGTACCCGCCGAGCCGAATCGTAATTAAAATAAATTTTACATACAAAAATACGATGTTACAATGATAACTGTCTCAACATGTTCAGACTGGCGACTGATAACACCTGCACGCTTATTGCAAGGTCAAGTTCGTACTATGCGCGCGCTTTCAATACTAGAGCAGGGGGCCGTGGCGCGTCATAAGCTCGGTCAAGCCGGCTTCAGCAGCGAATGACAAAACCGCCGCTCGCCGTTCTTACTTTATATGAAAGACCCTGTATTTCCCATCATTAATGAGTTGGAGACAATGAGGTATAACATGGAAACAAAGCGTTTCCGGACCCGTGTTCTTTAACATAATTTCTTCGTCTACGTGTGATGAATGTGTCCTGCGTTTTGTGCCGTACATTTTTGTTACACCCTGTATACAAGTTGAATCAGCTGCCCCTAATACTATTGTTTTATGGAGTCCAACTAACGTGTGGTATCAGGATAGTCGGAATTTCTCTGCTTACATCCCGTATGCTACTAATACACTGCAAGCATATCCTACAAACGATACTGAACACTTATTATCTGTCTCTCGATCATATTATTCGGTCTGTAGTCACATCGATGTAAAATGACACCGACTATAACCTGTGTTCAGAGGCATATCTAGGGATTCAGGTGCCCATGGCAAGCATTGAATTTGCGCTCATATAAGTATACTTCAAATCAGGGTGATTGGTATTTGATTCAGCCGGTACACACGGTGTGAATAAGATTCGGATTGTTTTCAAAAAGTTTCATAAACAAACTATCTTTTGAATTTCCTTTTTTCCCCCCAGTTTTAGAAATTGGGATAATAAAGAGAAAACAACAATTCATGTTTATTAATATTTAGGCACATCGTTGAAAAAGATAATGACAAAAATATTACTATTTTAAAAATATATTATTATTATTATTATTATTATTCAAAAATAAATTTAGAGGTACATATTGATTAAACTGAAATGAGAATTATCAATAACTAGCAACCCGCCCCGGCTTCGCCCGGTATCTTTAACGGTTTACCCTCCCTACTATTGGCCATCCTTGAAATGATTTTCCACGATTATCCATTATCCGATCAACTCAAATGCCAGGACCAATCCTGCTAATAGACCACGGCTACATCCTTCCAACTCATCACCCCGTTTCAATCATCACCTCCCACAATTTTGACGTCAGGAAGGGCATCTGGCTTTAAGAACCATCCGCAACACTATAAATTAATTTCATCCCATCCCCAATCCCGTAGATACAGGAATAATGGGCAGTATACCAGTGGCGATTCCTCCATGCAAGACAGTCAGATCTCAGCTGTAAGTTAACTGTTTAAAAAAATATTAAATTGATTGTTTTATAAAATAGTATTTCGGGCTACCTTGCACGACCTCTCGATAAGTTCTCTCTCACTGTCACTGTCAGTACTTGTAACTAGTTCTACATTTCACCCCTAGATGGGTGAAGTGTGATCTTCACCGCCCGGAGTAGAAAGCTGAGGAAGGAAGCCTTGCATCCTCAAAGCACGTGTTTATAGCTTTAGAAATGTATGGGAGCCCTTGAGGGGGAAGTGGCAGGTTTCGTCTGTTTAATAATGGCGCTCTGAGGACGTATACTGAGATCCTCAAGTCTCGCTATTGGTTGAATTTAAACCAACACTACGGGCTTAATGGTTACGATTTCGCGCGGTCAGAATGGATAGTGTGCACATCTTTGGAGTGACATTCGATTGTATTGTATTGCATTGTATTGTGTAATGTGTTCGTAATAGTGCTGTGCGACTGAATAATTAATATTAGACTGACGAGGGAACAGTACGAAGTCGGACGGCGAATTTTGCTTTTATTTTTACATAGTCGTGAAGGTCATTTTACGCTGAAAAGGGTAGTGGAGGTCTAATTTTTTGCAAGTCCTTTTTAAGGGGACATTTGGGAGCTCAAAGTTGGTGGTGCGTGCTCTAAATTGTACAGTACATGCCGGCACACGTCAGCGTGCACAGCCAGCGGCTATCTTGCCTCGCCTACCCTCTCCACTTGTTCGGTTCTCCACTGTCCCCACCACATACGGCTGCCTACAGTTGTGTTAATGGGTGGCGAATCCTATTCTATACGGTCAAGTTATCCACGACTGATGGCTATTCCACATACAGGGGATCGCATTGGAGTCTTTGTGTTGTAATGACTGCTTGCAACATTATTGCAGCTCTTATTAGTGCCTACGGTGTTAATATTCAGGAAGCTACAGAGCTATCTGATAAAGAGCAAATAATGTACATACATGTAAAGACAACGTTTGATGCAATTTTGGAGGACAAATGCGAACTTATTCAGGAGGAAGAAGCTTTCTTCGTTGATTCAGAAGACGTCGATGGCGTTGAGGAGGGGACACAACCACCGAAAAAACGTAAACACGGAGATGAGTTAAACGAAGAGAACATGTCGTGTGATGGCCGAGGAAGACCCTGTAAGTCAGTGGAAGATTATGATTCCGAGTTATTGTTGGGTATTTATGAAACAATAAAGGATCAAGGACACATGTACGCTGTACGGAAGTATAAGAAGACTCGGCGACAAATTTACGGAATCGTCAACCACGTTGAACACAATGGAGAAATTAGGAAATGTGCAATGGTTCGAGCGTATGTGAAGGAGGAGTTCACCAAGGCAAGGATGCGTTATTTATGTCACAAAATCCGACATTGAGCGTTGGATTGGTGAGGGTAGAGAGTTGTTTTGCCCCAAACACTCTCTCCAGAGCGACTCCTACTTGACAAACCTTAAAAGGCGTTTGTAAATTCGGTTCCAAAAAGTAACCAAACTCTTCGGTAAAACTTTTAAAACAGACGAAGAAGTACGACATGAAGAGGCTAAAAAGTTTGTAAAATTCATTAATGAATTGAAAGAAGAGAAAGAGATCCCGGATGCCAATATCTGAAATTCGGACCAGTCCCTATTCGAGTACGAAATGGCAACACAGAGAAGTTATGATTTTCGTGGTGTGAAAGACGTTCTTGCTACGCTTGTTTGCCGAAATAGTTTTACGCACTCCCACACAGTGCAATATCACATTTCTAAAGCCGGAGAAATGGGACATTTGTTCTTGATCGTATTCCAAGAAATTAATGGTAAGTTTGGACCTAGGGTACAAGAAAGTATCAACGTCTACATGGATGTCTTTAAGTATGTCGTCATTGATTGTTCATCTTCCGCGAAAATGGGGAAAGGGCATGTACGTGCCTGGTTCCAAAACGTTTTCCATCCGCAATTACAAGACGACGCACGAAATCTTCTTCTCCTAGAACTCAGCAATTCTTCTAGATTTGTGCCGTGTCTTGTGTGGGGTTTCGCCTAGGACACCAAGCTAGGCTCATCGGCGGGCTCTTGGTGTCCCCGCTGCTTGAGCTTTTAGTTCTCGTAGTCAAGTGGTGCAGTTGCACCTTATATAAAGGGAGGTGGCGCGCAGTTCGTCACTCCTGTGGGGGTCCGGGCGGGGACACCAAGAGCCCGCCGATGAGCCTAGCTTGGTGTCCTAAGCGAAACCCCACACAAGACACGGCACAAACCTAGAAGAATTGCTGAGTTTTAATTCACCGGCCGTGAAAGCCAATATACCATCTTCTTCTCCTAGATTCATTCAGAGGCCAGGGCAAAAATGCACAACTTGAATCTCTGACGGACAAACATGTACAAATTGAATACATACCGAAAGAACTACGTATCTTTGTCAGCCGTGTGATCTTGGACTCTTCCGACAACTAAAATGTTTAGTCCGTCGAATGGGAAACATTTGCCGAGTAAGGAATTTACACGGCCAGTCAAAATTAAAACCCAAAAAAGGACTTTTCATTATAACTAGTCAAATGCTAGCGCACAACCAATTACAAGCTGATTGTTTTGTACCAATGCTGAAATATGCTTGGAAAGTGGGTGGTTATTCCATTACTGACAATACACCGGAATTTCATACTGTCTCGCAAACTAATTTTCATAATTTGTTTGATAAAAAGTGTGCTGGAAATGATTGTACCAATTTTTCTTTTATAAGGTGTGCGCATTGTTGTCTTGTATTCTGTTATTCACATTTTGTGTTAGATTTTCACTATCATGCCATAAACAATGCACTCATGCCAGACTGAGTTAGAATAAAGGCATTTCTTGAACAGTTTGAACGGCATGATGATGATGATGATGATGATATGTGATTATGTATTATAAGTTTGTAAACCATTGTTATTGTTCTATACTCCACAATGAATTCATCTTTGTTAATAAAATATCCCAACTAACGTCAGTGGAGAACCGAACGAGTGGAGAGGGTAGGCGTGGCAAGACAGCCGCTGGCTGTGCGCGCTGACGTGTGCCGGCATGTACTGTACAATTTAGAGCACGCACCACCAACTTTGAGCTCCCAAATGCCCTCTTAAAAAGGACTTGCGAAAAATTAGACCTCCACTACCATTTTCAGCGTAAAAAGACCTTCACGACTACCGGTATGTAAAAATAAAACCAAAATTCGCCGTCCGATTTCGTACCGTTCCCTCGTGAGTCTAATATCTCAATTTAAAAAAACTAACCTAACCCCGAGGCACTACAGCCCTTGAAGGGCCTAGGCCTACCAAGCGACCGCTGCCCAGCCATTGGCCTGCAGATACTGGGGTGACACGTGGTCAGCGCATCGGGTGCCCTCGGCCGTAACCATGGTTTTCGTGACCGGGGCGCCGGCTCACTTTCAGACAGCTACTCAATTGTCCTCACGAGGCTGAGTGCACCCCTTTCCAGCCCTCACGTCAGTTTCTAAAATCCCTGACGGAGCCGGGAATTGAACCCGGAACCTCCGGGTGAGAGGCAGGCGCGCTACCCCTACACCACGGGGCCTACAATATCTCAATTTAGCCCAGCTATAATAATTACCTTAAGTTAAGCTTATCATATTACGTCCTACACATTACAAAAATCAGCAGTCGCCACTGGAGTATACATACAGACCCTTGAAAACTTCGAAGAAAAAAAGTCAAGTACACCCAAGGAATGCATATAAAATTCCATCATAAACCCCGATAAGTATTGAAAAATGCATAAAAACGTAATAAAACCCCTAAAAATGCCCTAACCCACAAAATTAGAGAAAAATGCAAAAGAATACCTTAAAAATACGCTTAGTTCAACAACTCTTACTCTGAAACAGATTTATATAAAACTCATTAGTGAATGGGGCTTACCAACAAAAAGATCCAAGGTCATCGAAATCCAAGCCCAAGTGATATTTATTTTTATATACCCACATCAAAAAAAGTTTTGCATCACCTCGGTTCCAAGAGTTCCGGAACCTTTAAATACAAAGGGAATAGAGATCAACACAAACAACATTTCAGCTCGTTTTATTGCTCATGAGACCCACACATTGCATGTTGTACCATCATACAGCTAGACTTTCAGCATTTGTGGTCCAGATTGCAGTACACACCACTACCTCTAATACCCAGTAGCACGTCCTCTTGCATTGATGCATGCCTGTATTCGTCGTGGCATACTATCCACAAGTTCATCAAGACACTGTTGGTCCAAATTGTCCCACTCCTCAACGACAATTCGGCGTAAATCTCTCAGAGTGGTTGGTGGGTCAAGACGTCCATAAACAGCCCTTTTCAACATATCCCAGGCATGTTCGATAGGGTTCATGTCTGGCGAACATGCTGGCCACTGTAGTCGAGCGATGTCGTTATCTTGAAGGAACGCATTCACAAGATGTGCACGATGAGGTCGAGAATTGTCGTCCATGAAGACAAATGCCTCTCCAATATTCTGCCGATATGGGTGCACTATGGGTCGGAGGATGTCATTCAGGTATCGTAAAGCCGTTTCGGAGCCTTCCATGACCACCAGTGGCGTACGTCGGCCCCACATAATGCCACCCCAAAACATCAGGGAACCACCACCTTGCTGCACTCGCTGGACAGTGTGTCTAAGACGTTCAGCCTGACCAGGGTGCCTCCAAACACGTCTCCGACGATTGTCTGGTTGAAGGCATATGCGACACTCATCGGTGAAGAGAACGTGATGCCAATTCTGTGGGGTCCATTCAGCATGTTGTTGGGCCCATCTGTACCGCGCTGCATGGTGTCGGGGTTGCAAAGCTGGACCTCGCCATGGACGTCGGGAGTGAAGTTGCGCATCATGCAGCCTATTGCGCACAGTTTGAGTTGAAACACGACGTCCTGTGGCTGAACGAAACGCATTATTCAACATGGTGGCATTGCTGTCAGGGTTCCTCCGAGCGGCAATCCGTAAGTAGCGGTCATCCACTACAGTAGTAGCCCTTGGGCGGCCTGAGCGAGGCCTGTCATCGACAGTTCCTGTATCTCTGTACCTCCTCCATGTCCGAACAACATCGCTTTGGTTCACTCTGAGACGCCTGGAAACTTCCCTTGTTGAGAGCCCTTCTTGACACAAAGTAACAATGCGGACGCGATCGAACTGCGGTATTGACCTTCTAGGCATGGTAGTACTACAGACAACATGAGCAGCGTACCTTCGTCCTGGTGGAATGACTGGAACTGATCGGCTGTCGTACCCCCTCCGTCTAATAGGCCCTGCTCATGCATGGTTGTTTACATCTTTGAGCAGTTTTAGTGACATCTATGAACAGTCAAAGGGACTGTATCTTTGATACAATATACACAGTCAACGTCTATATGCCGGAGATCTGGGAACCGAGGTGATGCAAAACTTTTTTTGATGTGTGTATTAAAAATACCTGAAATATGTGACAAGAAAGTAAAAATATTTAATAATAATTTAGTTTATTAGTGTAAATATAAACAACATGCAGTACTCACGAATACAATTTATGCTATGTCTTACTGACTGATGAAGCATTACAATACACAACGGGATACATCTTCAGGTTGTCCATCACAAATGACCGACGATTATTGCGAAACACTTATTCTGAAGGCGCGAAACTGCGGCAATATGTTTCTTGCCCTTGAGGTGTTGTGTAACTTGAGATCGCTGTTCAGCCTTGATAGCTTTCCCACATGGTTGGTAGAACAGAACGCCCCCGACAGAAGTAAATTTATCTTTAAATTCTGCAACAGACGATAACGTGTAGTTACTGTCTTCCACATCACAGTGCCAGAAATGAACTGCATGTGAGTGACACTGGTTCCACGTAGCTGGCGGAGAGGAAGGTCTAGCACGTGGTGCAATATGGCTATGGACAAGGAAATCCACGGCTTCCACAGTGAGTGGCACGGGGCGACAAATTAAAAATAACAAAGTTGCAAGCTGACATACGCTCTGAACGAACGAAGATTAGATAGCTCACAGGTTCTTCCCCGTTGAAGAAACACAGAACAAAAATGCAATAAACTGCAAGATCTAGCATACGGTACTGATTTTTTTAATGTAAATATTATGTCTTGTTATGTGCTAATAAGTGAAAAGCCGGAATTTACGTATTCATACAAACATGCTTAAAATATGTATTTACATAAAATAATAATGTTTTACCTTAAAATCCGAGCCCTGGAGATGACTGTAGTAGTGATGTAATGTCGCAACCAACGCATCCCCAGTCAGCGCCCTTCCATCCTCAAATCCCTGACGCAACAATCCCGCCCAAGAGATTATAAGGGTTTCCTTTCTCTTGACACCAGATGTCTTGACCGTTCCCTCGTGGCTGCTGCTAATAGAGTACCGTAGTTGTGACTTCTTGCGTCAACTATTTAAACATGTTACCATTCATGTATTTGAGCTGCCACTTCATAACAAGGCAAATTCCATTTTGACACATCCATTCTCTAAACTGTTGAATTGAAGTTCCCTACATCATAGAGTAGACTATAATATACAAGCATACCTTAAGCATGACTACGTAAGTCTCAACGAAGATAATGGACTATCTGAACAAGGGAAAAAAAGTTTAACTTAAATGCATTTATTTTAAGTTTTATAAATTATAAACAAGCATATCTAAGATGAGTTTACACTATTATGTCACAAGCGCTGAAGATGAGTTCAACAAGAGGTTCCGTGAAGAACTATACAGTATATTTTCATATAACCTAAATATGTAATTGCCTCTATCAACATACAAAATTTCAGTATGATTGCTGTAATACATTCGTAGATATTGAGAAAGTCTAAATATTTCGGATGGTCACCATGTTGGATTTTGATATGTGTAGGCCATAGAGTTATGTACTACTAGATGACGATTTTTGCGTAGGTTCATTATTCAAACGTTCACTTCTATCGCATGATTAATACACAAGAAATAAATACTTAATTTTCAAATTTATCACAGCCGCCATCTTTAGGTTATGTAAACAATTGAACTAAATTAGATGTCAGTGCATTAAAATATGTATAATCATTTACTGTACCTTATTTCACTGCGCTCAGATGGTTACATTGCGAGAAAAGTCTGTTAAAATGTTTCACCTTCGCTTGGCCACCATGTTCGTTTTGTATTTTACTAGTGTTTGGAAGTCTTATAGTTGAACTTCTAGTAGCACTCTTTACCACCGTACAAAATTTCAGGGTGTTATCAGTAATAGTTTCGGAGATATAGAATGCCTGTGAAATATTTTACACAGCCGCCATCTTGAGGATATATAAGCAATTGAACTAAATTAGATGCCAGTGCATGACAATGTCTATAAACATTTGCTCTACCAAGTTTCAGTGCGTTTGGATGGTTATATCGCGAGAAAAGTCTATTTAAAAGTTTCAAATTCACTTGGCCGCATTGTTTGTTTTGTAGTTAACATTTTTTTGAAAGTCTCATAGGAGAACTTCTAGTAGTACCCTTTATCACCGTACAAAATGTCAGGATGATATCAGTAATAGTTTCGGAGATATAGAATGCCGGCGAAATATTTTGCACCGCCGCCATATTGGATTGGAGAGACATAATAAAATTTGAAGGACACGGTCGGGGTCGGCCAAAATAGAACTATGACCTTACCGAGTTTCATTGAAATCGCTCCGGCCGTTTAGAAGTTATTAGGGGGGGGGGGAACACCCACATACATACATACATACATACATACATACTGCACCCTTCAATAAAGCATGGTTTTCTCAAGAGTCATCTACGGGGTCGTGTTCAGTCCTGACTGCGTTATACAGCAAAGTTCGCTTAAAGACAACATGCTCTAATGAATAGAAAGGTTCATGACAGAGGCTATACTAGAAATAAAATGAATAACAAGTAGAATAAAAGAAATTTAATGACTGAAAATTATGTGCATAGTAATAATAATAAATAAACGAAATCCTCCCTGACTTTCACCCCCTAATAAAAAATAAATATAACACTGAGCGGTAAGACTCGCTCCATCAACAAAACAATGTGAATACAGCTTCACTCGAAATGATAAATCATAACATAAACTTTGATGATGATGATGATAATTGTTGTTTTAAGGGGCCTAACATCTAGGTTATCGGCCCCATAAACTTTGAGCTGTAAGAACTCACTCGTCATAACATATGGATACAAGTCCATTTTTTTTTCTGGCCAAGAAGTTATATAATGCGTGGTGTACTGCACGTTAATAAGAAACTGAGTACTGATGCGAATCCGTTTACAACTGAAACATTCATGTTGCTCACGGAGTTGCATCTTTTAAATCACACTACGGCTATGGGACCCACCCTTAATTCACACACTATAATTACTACTGACACATGCAAGATCTAATAATAGAAAAAGATGAAGAATCTCCCTGAGATTCTAGCTGGTGCCAGAGCACATAAATACAAAAAGAGCATGCCAAAAATAGGCCAAAACGCTCACATCACAAATGGGAGCATGGCCTCACGCACCCTAATGCCGCACGGGTCATTGAACGCGTAAAATAAACACACAAGAATTAAAGCAAAAGCAACAAAATACAAGCCTAACGGCTGAAAAACTATGTTTACATTTATATAAAACGCCAGACAAACAGGAGTTTCGGAAGCTACCTTACAACTATGGACAGCACCCATTTAATCAATCAAATACTCATTATAACCGATCAGGTTTTGTGAATTTAAAACAACGTCTAAAATTGAAGTACAGGATCCTGGCCTGTTACTAATGACAAGTCGCGTTATCTGATTTGAGCGCGCCCCTCTTGTATGAGTCATCGCTGCATCAATTATCTCTCTCAGTCCCTCAAGCTAGGTGCAGTTTCCTTCTGGAAAACGCCAACATATCTCACCCATCTACCTGGATGGCAAGAAAACACAAATATATACCACAAGTCCAGCCTCGCGAGGTCATGAACTGGGCTGACGTGGAGCAAGTCAGAATAATCACCGTGATATATTCTCGCTAGCAAATCATAAAAAAAATCACACTACGCACCAAAAGCTTGGACTGACGCTCATAAACATATCACTGGGTCGGCTCAAAACAGATCAACAATACTGCGTCCATTGACACATTAAAAAAAATACACAACAAATACTCGGGTGCAAAGTGCCATCCCGTTCAGATCTGCTGGAAAAGCAACTATCAAAATAATCCTGATCCGTCATAAAATTCTGCTCACAAATAATCTTTACCCTCCAAATTCTATTTTTAATCTCAAAATTAATTCAGTTCCATTTTTGTTATAAGGCATACCTCCGAATAATAATGCTTGACCGCGATTTACGCAAGCGAATGCGAGCACGATCTGCGCGTCGCCCCGTAAAGTTGAACCAAACACAAATCACAATATTTACAAAATACACAGCGCTCGGCTTGTCCCATATTTAACGTATCAGTAAAACAAAAACTAAGAATCTACATTACCAAACAATCAAACAAATATCTACAAAAATATGTCCCATAATACCATAGCTGATTTAATAAATAAACAAATTCATTTGTACTCAATCCTTTAAAACAGCGTCAAGGAAAACGTCTGCAGCCATCTCCTTTAAGATGTTTATCTCGTCATCGACATCTTCTGGCAAATGTCCTGCTGGTTCCAAGATCCGGTCTCGTTCCTAGACGTCATCTCGTGCTGAATTAAATAAAGTTTTGTTAGATACACACACGATATATTTCCTACTACATTCACCTATCAAGTACTAAATTCCTTGACAGTCTATTTGGTGAATTATTTCGATGAACTGGTCCTATTGGTAGTGCTGGGACTACAAATAAATCACTGAAGTTACACTTATAACTTGACGAAACTGTTCCATGTTCAAATATATGAAAATATTACAGAGTATGCCTCGTGTCCTCGGACACCTTATGTCCTCAAATGCTCAAATAAAATCAACGTCACGTCCTCAGACGCACAAAAATAAAGAGTCGACGTTACGTCCTCAGACGCACAAAAATAAGTGTTCCCTCGAAGCTTTCTGGATCCTTATAAATGAAACTGACTAGGGTAGGTGTGGAAGGGGATTTATGAAAAAATATTCCATAATAATTATCAGACTAGCATGCGATCGGTATCATTGAGTTCGTAGCGATGTGGAGGTTACGATTATGCTGTAGCCGGCTCGAATCGGTCGTGGAATTAATCCGTAGATAACTCCCGCGTTAATTTACCAGGGTGCGTTACCAAGCCGAGTTGCCGCTAAAACAAGGCGTCTTGATATTATTGGTTCAGACTCTTGTACAGACGCGGCTCGTGGTGTTGGAGCTGGGGAAGGCTCGCACGTAGTGCCGAATGCTGGTATAACGCATTATACGATTTTTAATTTTTAATTTCACGGTGAAAGTTGGGGGAGGTCGAAACAGAACTCTTGTTGTCAAACAGATTGGCACCATTATGTTATTTTATGGAGCATTCTTTTTCTAAATAAAATGAATTTACTTACATAGTTTCGAAATTCAGGAAGTGGCAATGCATTCCTTTTCTAATTTAACCTACTCCCCATTTTAATCAGTCCCGATCAGAGGAGTCTGTTTCACGGTTGTACACTACCAAACAATCGCAGAACGGCGGCAGATTTTAAACAGAATACTTCTCTTAAGACTCGGTAGATGGTTCTACTACCCCTTGCCACCTCATGGTGCTATCTGGCGGAAATATTTTAGTTATTATACTTTAAGGGATACCATTTGAGTTCTCAATAATGAATATCACTTATTAGTCATCTAACTGTTTTTGGTAACTTATCAATTAATAATCCTTAGGAGAGTGAAAGAGGGAAAGCATAAACATTCATGAGAGTGGTTTGTGTCTCCATGAACAACTTTAAATGCATTCCACAGAATAAGAACATCCTGTCGTCGTTGGCAAGCCTGCCTTAGGCTGTAGTCGGCTGAGCCTTCAGCGATATAATGGAAACCAATGGAGCTTTCATAACCACGCCCCCCATCCCTGTTACATAGGAAGTAATAGGACATTTAAGGCGCAGCCTAACGGCGCTACTATCCATTTGAAAAGCATTCTTTATCAACAGTTCCAAATATATTGACTCGTGACTGAATGGATTGAGTGAAATTTATAAATGTTTCCAATCAATATAAATTATAAATTCCTCAATTAAATATGTATATTTATAGAATCTTTCAAGAGCCTTTAATCACCAGCCGCGCCTGCTCTTGTATGTCTTTGCGCGCTTTTACTAGTATTTCTGCCATAGGGGGTGGTTAACATGAAGTTTGACCAATTACATCGTAGCATTCGATTTTCTTCTTGGCGCCAACACTCATAGCAACAGGCCATATTGTGCGTACCCAAGCCGTCTCCGCGCTAAAAGTTGCACCTGTCCTATGTGTCAAGAATATTTATGCTTCTTCCTAAAATACCACAGGAGCTTAAACCATTGTGTCCTCTCGGCCACTGATTTCTCAATATTTCCCAACACCGTCTAGCTCTCATATCTGCTGTCTGTAGAAATTTAACAAAAGATGATGAATAATTTATTAGAATCCTTTATACAGCCTGTGGATAAAGGGTTCAATACATACATACATACATACATACATACATACATACATACATAAACGGACAAAAGATGATCTCATAAGCCTATTTTTAGCCTACTTTCAATTTTTGCAAAAAATGAAAGTAGACTTATAAGATCTACACAGGGCCAAAAATTGTGTGTGCCTGTGTGTGAGTGTGTGAACTCTGAATGTATGTCCCCCCTATCAATTCTAACACGGAGAAACCGAATTGAACGAAATTTGGTACAGAGGTAGAAATAGCAAAGGGCACCTCAGTGTCATGTTTTATATCGCCGCCATCATGACGGAAACGTAATGGCAGCCACCCAAATGTTCAAAGCTTAAATCAAATTACGACTAACTTAATCATCCGATCTCTACCAAATTTTGCAACAACATATATTTGTATGACGAGCGTCTTTTGACTAAACTACAAGGTCATCAGCCCAATACTTTGCAGATGGCGGCCATGTATGTGTGCAAATCGATTCCCCTATCAATTCAAACACGGTAAAACCGAATTGAACGAAATTTGGTACAGAGGTAGCACTAGCAAAGAAAACCTCAGTGTCATGTTTTATATCGCCGCCATCTTGACGGAAACGTAATGGCGGCCACCCAAATGTTAAAATCTTAAATCAAATTACAACCAACCTAATCATTTAATCTCTACCAAATTTTGCAACATTATACCTCTATGCATGAAGAATCTTTTGACCAAACTACAAGGTCATCAGCCCAATACTTTGTGGATGGCGGCCATGTGTGTGTGCAAATGGATTCCCTCTATCAATTCAAACACGGTGAAACCGAATTGAATGAAATTTGGTACAGAGTTAGCACTAGCAAAGGGCACTCCAATGCCATGTTTTATATCGTCACCATCTTGAGGAAAACGTAATGGCAGCCACCCAAATGTTGAAAGCTTGAATCAATTACGACCAACCTAATCATCTGATCTTTACCAAATTTGGAACATTATACCTTTATGTATAAGGAATCTTTTGACCAAACGGCAAGGTCATCAGCCCAATAATTTGTAGATGGCGGCCATGTATGTGTGCAAATCGACTCCCCCTATCTTTTCAAACACGGTGAAACCGAATTGAACGACATTTGGTAGAGAGGTAGCACTAGCAAAGGGCACCTCAAGGTCATAAGTTATATCGCCGCCATCTTGACTTAAACGGAATGGCGGCCACCCAAATGTTAAAAGCTCAAATCAAATTACGACCAACCTAATCATTTGATCTGTACCAAATTTTGCAAGAACATACCTTTTTGTGTGAAACATATTTTGGCTGAACTACAAGGTCATCAGCCCATCAGCAGATAGCGGCCATGTATGTGTGCATATCGATTCCCCATATCAATTCAAACACGGTGAAACCGAATTGATTTTTTTTTTACAGAGGTAGCACTAGCATAGGGCACCTCATATTCATGTTTAATATCCGTAAAGAACGTTGTATTTCAACAAGCTACTACAACCAACATTCAATTATACTCCTTGAAAAGGACAAAGAGTTATAACAATACCCATGCATTTAGGAGAAAGTAGGCTATATGTTATTTACTGAACATCTTGTTTCATAAATGAAAATATGACTCGAAACAATTTTACACTGTTTTATATATATATATATGTATTGACTAGGTGGAATTATATCCTACTAATGTTAATTTAACTGTAAGTCAATACGGAACATAAGCAATAAAAAATCCCAATTATAGTCTTTTGTTAAAGCGTATCTGAAATGTACTCTGTTTAAACAAAAATCCATTAGACCTATCAATAATCGTCAAGAAAAGAATATTTTATCAGTCGGAAGCTACATTATTTTATAGAAGTGTTGTTCCTAACACCACAAATAAAACATTCGGGTTACAACATTAGCTCATCAGCTGGCACCTGGAAATAACCCCCGCCTACTACCACAATTAAATCAGCTACTACAATGTCAAAGCTGGTACCAGCTTTGAAAACTGGATGTATATAGGCTAGTCATCGCCGTCTGTAATACTCAAGCCATGCTGTTGGTAGAATTGTCAACACTGTGGTGAGGCTCTAAGGTGTGTAAACAAGCTAGGCTCACATGTTAATTTTTCTTAATAAATATCGTTTATTTTGATAAGACAGCATTTAAAATCAGTTCGTATTTACTATTTCAACACTCGTGAAATTCAGCTGCTTCAGTGGCGTAGTTGGTAGCATGCTGAGCTTCTATGCCCAAGATCGCAGGTTCGAACCCGGCCGAAGTCGTCGGATTTTTAAGAGCACTAAAAATCCCTCAGTATGCCTTCCTTCGGAGGGGAAGTAAAGCAGACGGTCCCATGTCATAGATTTATGGCATGAAAAAGAACCTTCCACTAACTAAACTTGTGGAAGATAAAATTTGTAGGTTAGTTTGATAACGCTATATTAGTTCCAACGTTCGCCACCAGGTGCTGACTGCGATGGCATTTAGTAGCCAAGTCCGCAGTTAGGTGTCAAGGACGGCAGCATTTGGTAGCAAAAGTAGGAACTACTTGAAAAAATTAATCATCTGCAGTCCTTCTACCTGAATCACAGATAACACAGCCATCATAATTAACACCGGTTATCAGACAAATTCTACACCCCCCCCCCCCCCCAAAGTACACAGGGTTACATGACCGCGTTGTCGCAGCCCCTAAACTAAGGAACCAACCAACCAACTTGTGAAATTCCTCGTGGTAAATCAGACCTGCTGTAAGTTGTAGAAGTGAGTTTATCCTGTATTAAGTTGTATGTGTAACCAATGCCTGGTAATGAATTTAACCAAAAATTCTTCACTAATATTTCATTGAAATATTGCAGCTGCCTAGGAAGTGTTGTGTGCTTTGTTGTAAAGCAAATTAGAAAAGCAAGGAGGAATCTTTTAGTTTTACGTGACCGTTAATCATGCGATCATAAGCCACGGACCTTCTTTTTATGTGGAATCCGAACCACAGGACATGGCATTTCACTTCGAAAATCGCACATGCATTGACAGCACTATAAAGGTGGCAACGATCAAAAGAACCTGCGCAAAGCTCACTTCCCCGCGCATTCATTCCGAGTTGATGTGCGACGTCACAGAGGAGCGGTGGAGGGGGTCACATGCTGTCTGGCCGCCGCACCGAGCACACTGCGGAGAATCGCTGACAAGAGCATCGGGGCCAATCCATTTTCGCGCTCTTATTATTTTCTCAGTTTTATATACGTTTTCTTTATTGTAGTCCTATAATCCCTTGTCGTATAGCGTGTACTTTATTTGTAAATGTGTTTATGTATATAGTGTTATGTACCATGCTATTCTAGTAATAGTATCATTTGAGTTTCGTTATGGCTTCTACTTCGAAGTATGGTAGCAAATCTGGACGACCATTAAGGGGACAAGGTAGAGAAATAGAACTGCTCACCTACGAGAACAGAAAACCGTTCATAAACTCAATTATAATGTTGTGGCTTCAACAAGTAAAGCAACGGGTGTTTCAAAGTCATTCGTGAAGCGTATAATAGCGGAAGGGAAAACGTCTATGGCCAAGGGTCGTCTGCAGTTTTCTACACCTGATGCATTATTTCGTGTTGTTGATATTATAGCCTCTGTGTGTGTATGCTTAGCTTCGAGGCCTACTGTGACTATGATGAGTGCATCTGTGGACAAAAAGGTGAAGGATTAAACATCAAATGCGGTCTCTGAGTTCGTTAGAATGGTTTTAAATATGTTTTTCTTTGCGCGTCAATGACGGCAGTGAGCATAGCAGAAAGAAAAGAAAACTTTAGACATTGGGACATTGAGCCACAGTAAAGCATTTTATTATTACCTTATAGGAAATTGACAGTAGGCTACATAGTTTGATAATATTTATTCTTTACTTGTGATATTTGTGCGTAGATTTAACGGACGTTATGTTCTGTTGTATTTTTGGAAATATTTCGCGTCAAAATCTATGTGTTTACGCAGTGGTAGCAATTACCATGTGCTTTCTCTGGGCCTACCAGATGGCAGATAGGCGGCGTTGCCAAGCGTAATGACACGGCTTGAGAATTATAGACGGCGATGATATATTCTTATTGGAACTCGTGCAGTTGACAGTGTCTGCCGCCTCAAAATCCGGAAAATTTTCTATAGGAATAGCTAATGTGAGTAAGATGCAGGAGTTGAACATTTTATCGCTAAAGGGTGTTGTTATTGCATTTTTTCAGTAGTGCCAACCTTATGGTTTAGCGCTGGTTTTGCCGCTTAGTTCTAAACATGGAATCGCTAATATCACTCGTGTCTATAATAGCAGTGGTGAACGCGGAATAATGTTTTACGTACAAGAACAGACCCCCTTGCATGTCAAGTACAATCAGTAATCTTCGTCCAGTCAGTCGTCTAGCCAAGTAGTGACCAATGGTTTCGTCCAGACGCCCATTTTAGTGCATCCAGTAATTTTCGTCCAGACAGTCGCCTAACCTCGCTAAAGGGGAGTGCGGTGAAGTGAAGTTGGTAGCATTGCCTGATATAAGACTTATCCAACATGGCGGCGTTGTTTTTCGTCAGTTTATTACTTGAAAGTGAATGTTGATAATTTCCTTATTTTAAAGTGTCAATGTGGTGTCTGTTAAAAGCTGTTAGCCTCAATAGCATGGCGCAGTACAGTAAGTACACACAAGTTTCAGAGTGCTACTGACAAAAATAACAAAATTGAAAAGGGACACCGTTCACTCCACGAGAGCCTAGTCTTATTTAATCCATTACTAGGCCAAACCTTGTGTTATAAACTACTAGGGGACCTGTGGGGGAAATCTCGCATGTTCACTAACAATCCGCCAGGCTTTACTGTTATGCGAGCTTGCCACGGTGGGTGAGTGGATATCGTGTCGGTCTACTAACCTCAAGATTGCAGGTTCACTCCTGGCCGTGGTAAGTGATTTTTGAAAGGCGGCAAAAATACGATACGCATGTCATACGATGTTGGCATGTCAAAGAACCCATTTGAATTCAGTAGGCCGAGTTCATAATGGCAAAATTCATCTCGGGAGTTTCCGCCAACACAAAGTTCCTAATTTCTCTACCAGAAAGCGCTATAGTGTTCAAGGAGCTTAGATATCTAATCTCCTTCACTTTCATAGTGCTTCAAGGAACAACGAAATTCGACATGCAAGCTACCCTCTGGGTGTCAAATAACAAAGCTTGCACCAGGCACCCGAGGCCATACGATATTATTATTACTGTTATGCGGGCTTCTATAAATATGTTAATTCGCATAAAAGCACTTTTTAAACAAATTATCGATATTTATGAAATCAGAGTGCAATTCGTCACTGTTGCGAGTAATTTTGTTTGAATATTCTTTTCAATGCACAATGGGTTGTGTGCGCCCCATGTGTACAGACCACCCGCCTGGCTCTAGTGTTATGCGGGCTGGACCGTGACACAGTTCTGCCAGAGGTTATCGTCTTGTTTATTTGTTTAAACACAATATTTAAGCAAATAAATATATTTCCGTTGACGTTTCAAGAAATGCAAGATTTTACCTGTACTATTGAGACGATTTAATAGATTTTGGCACAAAACGCACCTTCTAACTCCTTCTGGTTCAGGGGCTTGAGTTTTTTGCAGGATGAACTTTTGGTGTCTTATAAGATAGAATTGTCCTTTCTTTTGTTTCGCCAATGTTACAGTATTTACAGGAGGCCATGACTAGAATTGCGTACATTGCGAGAATGTACCTGTCGTCAGTTGTTGATACACATCCACAAATGGAACTTACGAAGTTGGAGGTTAGGGTCCTTCTAAAGCACTACTGGGAACAAGATTACAAAGCTGCTACAGCGGCTCAAAGAATATGTGAAGTGGATGGAGAAGGTGTCGTTAGTGAGCGTGAGGCACACCGATGGTTCCAACGTTTCAACACTGAAGAAAACACTATAGATTTACCGCGTTCTGGAAGACCTAAGCTATGGGATATTGAGAATACACGCAATATTTTGGAAGAAAATCCGCATAGAAGTACTCGTAGGCTGTCAGAAGAACTTGGTGCACCAAAAGATACCGTTCCATACATCGCCAGGTCAAGAAACTTGGAAAATCAAATAGAAGCTATAGATTTGTGCCTCATGAATTGACTCCTGAACAGGCTCAACGAAGAGTGGATATCTGTTGTCAGCTTATCGGTTACCCCACATGAATTGACCCCAGAACAGGCTCAACGAAGAGTGGATATCTGTCGGCAGCTTATCGGAACCCCCATGGATGATAGATTTATCAGGAGAATTGTCACATGTGATGAAAAATGGGTCTAGAACTGCAACACTGACGCCTCGAATCAGTGGCTCAGTCCTCGTCAACCTGTCAAAGTCATTGTTAAAAAGGATCTCTTCAGCCTCAAAGTGATGTTGTGTGTCCGGTGGAATTTTGAAGGAGTGATTCACTGGGAGTTTGTTTCAAACGGGCGTGCAGTTAATGCGGATCTTTATTATCAACAACTAGAATGAGTGCATGCAATTTTGAGACGGAGATACCCAGGATTAGTGAACCGAGAGTTCTCTTGCAGCAGGACAATGCGACACCTCATACTGCACGACAACAAATCAGGAATTGGGAGAAGTCAAACTTCTACCACAGCCAGCTCACAGCCCTGATCTTGCACCTTCAGATTACCAACGTTTTCGATCCATGGCCCATTTCTTGCGTGGAAGAAATTTCGAAAACATTGAAGCTGTGGAAGTGGGTCTCGCCAAATTCTTCGCATCAAAACCCAGAGACTGGTACCGTCGCGGGATAAGAAACCTTGTGGTAAGATGGCTCAAGACTATGGAACCTGATGGTCTCTACTTTGAAGAATAGTTTAATTTCTTGTCAGATAAGTTTCCTCATAAAATGTTCTTTAAAATAACGACTTTACTTATAATAATAATATCGTATGGCCTAGGTTGCCGGGTGCAAGCTTTGTTATTGACACCCAGAGGACAGCTTGCATGACGAATTTTGTAGGTACTTGAAGTACTATGAAAGTCAAGGAGGTTAGATATCTAAGCTCCTTGACACTATAGCGCTTTCTAGTAGAGAAATGAGGAATTTTGAGTTGGCGGAAAATACCGAGATCAAATTTGCCATTATGAACACGGCCTACTGAATTTCAATAGGTTATTTAACATGAAAACATCGTATGATATGAGTATCGTGATTATTGCCGCCTTTCAAAAAAATCACTTACCACGGCCAGGAGCGAACCTGCCAGCTTGGGGGCTGGTAGTCCGGCACGATAACCATTCAACCACCGTGGTAAGCTAACATTACGGATGATACATCCCCTATATTAATACGATCTTGGTTCTTGGTTGGTTCTTAAGTTTAGGAGCTGCGACAACGCGGTCATGTAGCCCCGTGTACTTTGGGTGTGTGTAGAATCTGTCTGATAACCAGTGTTAGTGATGACTGTATTAGTGTGTGTTATCTGTTTTTAATTCAAGTAAGGACTGCAGTCTTTTGAATTTTTCAAATAGTTCCTACTTTTGCCGCCAAACGCCACCGTCAACGACTACTAGTTCAGAACTTAGCTACCAGACGCCACCGCAGTCGGCTCTTGGCAACGAACGTAGGAACCTAAGAGCGTTGTTTACATTCTTAACCTATACAATTTAGCTTCACAAAGGTTTAATTAGTGGAAGGTTCTTTAACATGCCATAAATCTATGACATGGGACCGCCGGCTTTACTTCCCCTCCGAAGGAAGGCATACTGAGGGATTTTTAACGCTCTTAGAAATTCCGACGACTTAAATAACCAGGAAAATATGAATTTTTGGAAGGTCCAAAGAGTTAAGGGGGAGTTGTAGCTCTAAGGGGTGGAACAGTTGTTACAACGTGTTACAATGGGAAGGGGGGGGGGGGTAGGCGGAGGGGGAAGGGCGTTCAATTTGATGGCATTTTTGCGAACGTATTTTATGAATGACCCCTACAAAAAAGATATACTGTACCCAATTGTCATCATGTGGAACATGTGTTCGTATCCCAGCTAACTCACGGCCTTTCGCGGCCTTTCGAGGTATGGGACGTTCCTGCCCACCATACGACCACATGCTCAGGGTTGAGTCTACCAGGTAACTACTCTACATGAAATAAACAACATATTCCTAAAATAAAACATTTACTGATATAAAATCATGGCTATACAACAAATACAAACAAAGGATAATTTACATTTAATTCCCACAATTAAAATCAGGGTTATTTTGTGAGTCTCTTCTTAATTAGTGCTACACTGCACTCAAATCTATTTCTAGCATTCTATCATTGATACTTTCAGACCTCTGCGAGTCTCCATAGTGTTCTTTATGTGACACAATTTTACATAACTGGAGTATCACAACACAAAAGTCACATATCACATTAAATGACATTAATACTGTAATAATAAAACATTAATCCGTTTCCTACGGCATTTACTTTCATTAGCATAAATTCATTATTTTATGCCTTGGTTAACAAATGTTGTTGTGTCGTGTGGATCATCTTCCTTCTTTTCCATCAATATGAAACGCTTAAAAAGTGGTACGTTTCCCTTCCAAAATACACATGGATAGAAGTGTTTATAGTTTCACCATACAACGTTTTTCTGGGTCTGGTCGAAATTATTATCGTTACAAACGTGTCATGTTCTTAGAAATCACATACCCGTCTGCATAAATTAGCGTGAACTGGCAAAAATGCACTCTAAAAGATGCCTAACAATTTATTTGGTTCAGTGTTCCTCCTCAGAGAATAACTGGGCCAAATATTATCCGATTTCTTTGATCCGACAATGTATGTGTGTTGAAACACATCATTTAATTCAATTGGCATCATCATAACAATCATATCTTAATTACATATCGAAATATTGAGATTCTTCAGTGTCCCACTATGACTCTAATTTAAAAGGACTGGCCGACCGACCTCCCCTTCCCCTAGCAGGCAATAAAATTAGTTCCAGCTGGCCGCGCAAGATGGCCGCTTGTCTCAGTGGACTACTCCCACTCCCTCTCATCTGCTAGCAAGGTCATCTTTGTTTACAATTGCGGTACAATGGAGTTACGCTAAGTGTTGTTCTCAAGTAATTGAGTCATTCTAATTATTTAACACCTATATTTATAGTGTAACGGGCTCAACTCGGCTCCTTAACATTCATGGCTGGGGATGGATTCTGTAATAGCCTTGCCGTTCTATGGTGAATACTAGTGGCTTTGGACGCGCATCATAATGAGAATACAAGATTCTCACCAGCAGCTGTCTCAATAATAACATAATAAGGAAATCTGCGTTTCCTAAACGACGAACTTGATTCTTACCTCTCAGGGCAGATCATTTTATATATGTGCTCACGGAGTCTCGAAGGACATCCCTTGTGGCAACTATTCCTGCAAGCGATGGATACAGACAGGCTCTGTCCAATTCGCTGCGAATAATAAAAGTATGCACAACGGCGATACTAACTCGTAGATTAGCCAACTTTTCACCTAACGTGCAAGCTATGCTAGTTTGGTCCCCGCAACTTTATTTACGTAAATGACTGGATTCTACGTTACTTCGCTCGCTCTATGCGGCTTCAAACAATACTTCTCATAGATGACTCAATTATTAAGGCACTCGCGTCCCCTCTGCAATTACACTTAAGCCAAAGCTTTAAATAGCTCCTAAAAACAAGTATAAATTTACTGGCTTACATTACTTTAATGGTTCTCAAATACAATCCTAAGAATTGACCATATCAAATATTCATTCAACACTTCATTTGACACTGAAAAACTCTCGTATCTCGCTATATTTCACGTTACTTTCTTACTGTTTACCAAAATACAGTATCTTTATATTAGACATGACACACTTTGAACGTTATTTAGGCCAAAATGCCTATTACTTTACTTTACTGTTACCGACCCCAGATTATTATTATTATTATTTATCATTTAACGTTACCGTTACATTCATCACAATTTTAGGCCTGGCTGGCCCTAAACAAATCACCTTCCAAGACATATTCTATTCAAGACGAGTGGTGAAAACTCGTTCATAAGTGACTGTTACATCTTAGTCTCAAAGTGATGCATCGTTGTATGGTGAACTATTTAGTTAGAACAACATTGTAAATTGGTACTCACTTTTTTCATTTTCGCTGGATTATACCAGCATCCCAGCTCCGGGCCTACCATGACGCTTGATTTAAGCCATCATGCTATATCTCACACGACACTTGATTTCACATATTTCCCACATGATAATCATACTCTTATCAGTGGCTTCTCTCACTTTTACACAATACATATTAATCACAATACACATAAACACTTTTTAAATCACTATAACAAAATGTATGTACACTTTTTCACTATTTCACAGGTTGATCCTTAATCGGACTCCTCCTAACGCCTGACCTCAGAGATGCGATGAAGCTACGACATCCGCTGGTCTCCGTGAAAGTCTATCTGCGTGTACGTGCGTTCGATTCTCGTTCCCTTCAATACTGTTCACTTCACCGTCATGATTACTTGTGATGCCTCTCGGCTCCCATAAATGTAATGATCCTGACGATACTGCGTCATTTATAAGTATGACAATACCTCCTGGTATTCAGTGTCCAAAACCATCCTAAATTATTGCTACGCTGTAGCAAATTACACTTGCGTATAATGATGGATGAATATCTTCTGTAAATTAAATCTTATGCGATTCATGATTTATATTTAGAAGCTGTATGATACTTCCATTGTTCTTCAAATATATATTCTAACATTTCGCGCACTTATTGGCAGCGTTTAGTTTACGTATAGACTGCAGATGAACTCAAGACGAACTAAAGACAACTTGAAGACAACTTGCAGGCAACTGGCTTGGTCTGCACTGCTTCCCCTATATAAAGGTTTCTCGTACAATGTAGTCCACAGGACACAAGTGAGCGACTCACTTCTTGAAATAATGTATTTCCATTCAAAATGACGTATACACCTTGTTTATCTCGACGTGGGAGTCCCATAATCACTTGCGTGCACGCGATCGCTTCGGCCAATTAATTACAATTAATTGCCTTATTCCATCGCGTCATGACGCCACCATGGTGATTCCCCTCTGGCTGGTCACCAAATCACTCCTCTCGAGCGTAGGCTCGGTGTTAACACGCTCATATAGAGATATAGGCTTTAATTTAGGTGTAAAACCATTCCTAAATTATCTCTCCTAAAATATATTCACCTGGGTGTACATTTCACTCCATTTCAATGCTCCACTTGGCTGTAATCAATTAATTTCCGTGGGCAATCATCCCCACTACAGCCTCCATCGTTGTCAAGCGGTGAATACCCGAGTCATTAATTTCGAACTGTCCCCACGGTCCAGACGAAAGAAGTTCCCTCGGCGCCTTGTATCTCCTCCCACTCGCTAGCTGCAATTAGTAAAACGTCAAGCTGGCCTGCTTTCACGTTTCTATACTCTGAAAACGTACATATGACTGCAATTTCTGACAATTATTCCCTTAAACAGCTATGATATTCACAATCTGGCCGTGAAATCATGCTATATTATTATATGTCATATACATCTCATTGCTCTTCGGGTTCCCGTCACTGTTCCCCCTCAGAGATCAATGATTCGACTCTAGGCAGAATCATGTGCCTGGTCTTCTTTGATAAGACCCGAGTTCGATGCCAGTCTGCCGTGACCGATTGGGCACAATACAAACACTCTAGAACACGGGGCTAAATTACTACTATATGCAAGCTCCTCAAATGATACAAAACTATTGTACCGGTATTCAAATTTAATAATAATAATAATAATAATAATAATAATAATATCGTATGGCCTCGGGTGCCGGGTGCAAGCTTTGTTATTTGACACCCATAGGGTAGCTTGCATATCGAATTTCATTGTTCCTTGAAGCACTATGAAAGTAAAAGAGGTTAGATATCTAAGCTCCTTGAACACTATAGCGCTTTCTAGTAGAGAAATGAGGAACTTTGTGTTGGCGGAAACTCCCGAGATTAATTTTGCCATTATGAATACGGCCTACTGAATTCAAATGGGTTCTTTGACATGCCAACATCGTATGACATGGTGTCGTAATTTTTGCCGCCTTTCAATAAAACCACTTACCACGGCCAGGAGCGATCCTTCAAGCTTGGGGGTTAGTAGACCGACACGTTGACCACTCACCCACCGTGGCAAGGAAATACAATATACTGTACTGTGTGTCAAGAGTATAACAAAGCATGTCCCAGGCTCATGGCCATACAAAACACATTTCATTCATATATAAGCTGATTAATTCCAAACTACACCGGATCGAGAGGTACGGGGTTCCATTCCCCCGCTCTGCCATGAAACGTAATTCTGGTCTGAGTGTTCAGCCACCTGAGGCAGAATTGAGAAGAGGTGGGTTTGATTCTCACCTCACCAATCTTATAATGATTTTCCGTGATTTCCCCACTACTACACTAGGCAAATGTCTGGATGTTACCTCAATTAACGCCACGGCCGACTCCTACCCAAACTCAAGCCCAATTACAAATACACACATTAAGTAACACAGGCTATCAGCTTATTCCACGCACACCCAAATGTGTGTATTTGAGTCTTCAATCTTTTGACTGGTTTGATGCAGCGCTCCATGTCTCCCTGTCCTGAACTAATCGTTTCATTTCTACATAGCTACCACACCCTACATACGAGGTAATCTGTTTAACATATTCTAACCTTGGTCTACCCCTACAGTTCTTGTCGAACCCTTCCTTCCATAACTAAACTTGCTATTCCAGGGTGTCTTAGTATGTGTCCTACCAATCTATCTTTTCTCCTCATTAGCAGTCGCCAGAATCATCTCTCCTCTCCCACCCGTCTTATACCTCTTCATTTGTAACCCTATCTACCCATCTGATCTTCATGATTCTCCTGTAACACCGCATTTCATAAGCTTCAATTCACCTCTTTTCTGCTGCACCAACAGTCCAAGATTCACTTCCATAGAGCGCCACGCTCCAGACAAAGGCTTTCAAAAATGACTTCTTAATAGGCCTACCTAAATCTATATTCAATGTTAACAGATTCCTTTGCTGCAGAAATGCTTTCCTTGCCTGAGCTAACCACCCAAGTACACGGAGTCTAATAAGTACAATATTGCAAAGCCTCTAATAAATGAACCAACAATAACCAAGTTGTGTAGACTATATGAAAATAACTTACCGGACATGTTTGAGCCTCTGCAACTAATGTTTAAAAAAATGAGTTGTGCATTGTATAACGGAACAAGTTAGACCTGAACCTTCCGATGCGCATGTGCGTCCAGGTGCAATACGTCATCCCCCCGCCTGGATTCTTTGTCAACCAGTGAGCGCATACTTCGTCACGCGCTGGTTAGATGTTGCCAAGTAGTCATTATTCTCAGAACCTTGGCGGGTTACAGATGCTGTCAAGGCATGTGAAGCAAGACTGAGCGGCTCTGTTCTTTGTCAAGCACGGCAACAAGCTTGTTGTCAGGAGTGTGTGAAGTGGGCGCGCTCTCAGTTCATTACCACCAATACCAATGCTATATCACTGAGAATGCTCCTATTCGATACTTAATGCTTGCATAATATAGCCACGACGAGCAGCGAGCAGCTCCAAACAGCTGTTGCACCAAAGAGGGGAAATCGCATTTGCACCTAGTGATCCCACCACTTCCCCTCCTAGACGAGACTCCGCCATGACAGGCCAGGTCTAACTTGCCACGCTATAGTAGAATAGCCGTTTGCTCAGGCCACAATGTAAATAGAGGCAACAATTAGGCTCCCTGTTGAGATGGTCGGAATACCGCTGTTTCAAAATCAACCTCAGAGGTGCCAACTGCTTTCATATAAGGTAAATGTCCCAAATAAGGCCCACTTAACTTTTAAAGATTGTTTGCATTTCCACTAGAAGGAGAAACAATCTGAACATTGTCCTGGATTTAACATGAAGGCAAACAATAATGAAAGCATGGGTTGATAATTAGAATCACTGGAAAATATTTCAGTAATAATACAATTTTTAAAATGCGACCAACGGGCCGGGCTTTATTAGGAACACCCTTTCCACATAAGGCCCACTACTTGTTCCAAATAAGGCCCATATGCAAATGAAAAGAGATTATAAATGTACATTAAGCGGAAAATATCAATACAGTATATTAACCTACAAATCACATTCTTTGAAATTATAAACACCAGGTTTATGTATATTACATTTCAAAAACATGAAGAAGGTTTATTAAAATACCTAGAAATAGTAACAAAAAGAGCTTCGGACGCCGTTGACTACTCGACTGAAGCAAACATCGCGGAATCGTTCGCTTTCACAGTTGTAGTTTCTAGTCTAGCCGTTAAAGACTAGTAGCAATCAGAAACACTGAGAATCTTATAGAATTTTGAATATTCTGCTAATAAAACCACAGATGGGCTTTATTTGGAACCGGGCCTTGATTGGCTCAAGTACCTTATCACCAGAACGTGAAACATAGCCTGACATCTTTAGTTGCCGGGAAACTCACACTGGATTAACTTCTATTTTTATGTTTTACAGTAGGCAGATTTCATATTGCAATGGGTAACAAATTGGGACTTCCGGACAATTTTTGTCATATCTTTGCGTTTCACATCCCCCAGACCCCAAAACCACCCTCATTTCAAAATTGTATACATAATCTATAGATCACTTTCTTGTGGACACGATAACTACCGTAATTTGGCACCAATCACTTTCAAACTTATACATAAATAATAATCAATCAAAATCTCGACCGAGTTTGTTAATGAGCAAAGACGGATCAAGGGGGTGGATATGGGGGCCCCGTTTTCTCGAAAAAGTGGAATATCGATATACGGTACCGTAACTTTTTAATATGTGAAAAATTGAATCCATTCGAAGTTCATACAATTCTTCGAATAAGGACCAAAAACGTACTGTATTGGCAACTCAAACTAACACTTGGGGCGCTGCGGTCGGTCTGAATAAGTAGGGTTTAAAATACTCAATAACACGCGTTTGATATGGAACACTTTTTATTTTTCGGTTATAATCAGTAAATATGGTCTCTAAAGTAATGACAGTGTTATTTTTAATTGTATATATGTATAACTGTGCGATACACGTGATCTAATTTGTGTGTTCCACTGGATTTTTTGGTGTCATTTGCATATTATCAAGCATCAGTTTTTATGGGTGATGTAGATCAGCTGATTCAAATTTACACAGGGCTACACTTTGGACATTATTTCGGTACTATTATGCGCAATATAATGTAAATGTCGATCCTGAGTCAACGCCGAGGACATTCAAATAGAGAAATACGGTACATAAACAAATAAATAACACACCGAAGCTTGCCTTTTATCATTCCGAGACTAGCATCCACGCAAACCAGACGCCACTGTTCCAAGCTCCGACTTATATCGTGAATTGATGTCAAACTGATGATCAGCCAGCCTTTCCGCCAAGCCTACACCTCGTAATCGCTAAGTTCTTCGATATTCGAGCTATTCCACTACGAGTCATATAGGCCTAATTTGCCTCCCCGTGGGCACTGTAGAATGAGTGATTCCGCTACCATTCAAATATTCAACACCAAACCCATCTTTTAACCATCCAAATCAAGCAATTCCTGTCGCCCCCCGAGTTTTAATACAAGTTAAACTCATCCATTCTCCCTACCAAGCAGCCAATAATTAATTATTTAATTAATTATTCAAGTAACTTCAATCTTACCAGCGCGCCCATCGTAACAGCTGTTTTTAAACTGAATAACCTTCGCTGGCTTTACGTCGCAGGTCTTCTGTCTGTCTACCTCTACAAGTGTTAGATCCTTCCCGGGGTGGAAAGGTATTATTATTAGGTATTAGGTATTATTAGGTATCATCACATTTCGGCTATTGCTATTTGCATCTTTTGGAAATTGATGAAAACGTATGTCCGCAGCCCTCTTATACATCGACTTACAGCCGTAAACTGAGCAATACACTTTGCTTTTACTCATTTTTCACTCTATCCACGAGTAAAACTTATTACTTATGTATAAAGACAGGAACAATTTACCACGATCTGTTTACCAATACAAGAAACCATATACAAACAGTCACCACGTGACAAATGTACCCTACTTGGTAAGTTTCTTATTTTTACCGCTAGATGTCATATCAGATAGCTGGAGTTGCCAATACCGTATACGTAAAGTTTATTGATAGCACCAATCATTGACCAAAAGGGTGGAGAAAATGAAGGTTTTAGAGGAAAATAAATCACACCACCCTTATAATAATAACATCGTATGGCCTCGGGTTCCGGGTGCAAGCTTTGTAATTTGACACCCAGAGGGTAGCTTGCATGTCGAATTTCGTTGTTCCTTGAATCACTATGAAAGTCAAGGAGGTTAGATATATAAGCTCCTTGAACACTATAGCGCTTTCTAGTAGAGAAATTAGGAACTTCGTGTTGGTGGAAATTCCCGAGATTAATTTTGCCACTATGAACACGGCCTACTGAATTCAAATGGGTTCTTTGACATGCCAACATCGTATGACATGCGTGTTGTATTTTTGCCGCCTTTCAAAAAAATCACTTACCACAGCCAGGAGCGAACCTGCAATCTTGGGGTTAGTAGACCGACACGCTATCCACTCACCCACCGTGGCAAGCTAATAGGCACAGAATCAAACTTGTTTTAAAATGGTCAATAGTCATCTAAAAATTAGGCCTATCTAATACTTTTGTCTGAAAGAGTTTTTGATATGACCCACCCTTTCGTCAAGGGATAAGCAAAATGCTTCCGGAATTATAAGAAGACTAGCAGTAGTGCCCGGCTTCGCCCGGTGGATTTATTTATTCTATGGATGATAACGAATAGTACTACAGACTTGGCACATGATACTTAAAAAAATAAAAATAAAAATTTTAAAAATATAACTTTTAGTGGTGGTGGTGGTAGTGGGGGTGATAAGTAGTAGTCTACAGTATAATGGACGTAACATTCAGGTCATTTTCCTGTAATGATAATAATAATAGGGAAACGGCTATTTACTAACTACAGTAGTGACACACGTAATTTACTTCAATAACCTCAGTGTACTGCACCAACTCCATCGCACTTATACAGAGGCATAATATTTTCTTGATAACTGTTTTAAGGGGTCTAAGAAATCTTTTTGCACTAATTACTCTCTGTGACTGAAATTTATAAGCAGCGCAAATTATAACTATTTTAGCAATTCTGCACCAGAACACTGGTAGGGGCGACGCGAAGTGATGCAGCTCGTATTTGCCAGCCAACAATAGACTATCTTATTAAAATATTCTTACAGTTACACTAGTACGGACATGAATGGTTCTAGGGCCTTAAAACGTGATTTTAAAGTTAATTGTGTCTGTTATTCTCAATGTAGGGAATGGAGAAGGTTGTCCAAAATATCAAGTGGACAGTGATACCTGGAGGGTTCCAAAGGGTAAGAACAGGGTCATTATATGTGTGCGCGCCAGTAAACACGGCAAGCTAAGCCGGCTGTGACTAGCGCAGATCGCGGGTGCGTGCACCCGGTCCAGCCGGCGGTGGTGTGCTCCGCTGACTCATATCGTTAGTTCACACGTGTTTTGTCATTTATATGGGCGTGTATTTGCAAAGTTTAGACGTTAGTGTTGCAAGTTTAGTGATTATTGTTATTACTGTGTAGGTCATGCCTACACACGAATTCCCATTGCGCGAACATGTGTATATCCATAATACGTATATGAAAAGCAAAAAATCTTGTTCTGAAACAAGACGAAAATTTTGAATAAAATTTCCAGGAAGACCTGTGCCTAAAGCCAGTACAATTAGGAGGCTCACTAAACGATTCAAGGAAACAGGCTCCGTAAATAATAAGAGAGTTGACAGACATTCTTTAATCAAAAGATGTCAGGTGTGTGTTACAAGAGAGACAGAGGACATTTTCAGCATCGCCTATGAGCTCTGTAAGTAGACTACACATTATTGAACATGTTTGGTTAAAGTGTGATAGTGGGCGCCGACCGCTGGCTGGACCGGATACGCGCGGCCGCGATCTGCGCTAGTCACAGCCGGCTTAGCTTGCCGTGTTTACTTGTGCGCACACACATATTGACCCTGTATGTAAAATTTGGTGCAATTAGGTGAAACGGTGTTGATTTGTGCTAAAGGGCCTAAATGCAAGGAATATCCGAAATTTAAGATGGACAGTGTTATAAGCAGGGTTCCAAAGGGTAACTAATTATACACAATTTGGTTCAGATCGGTGAAACGGTGTAGATTTGTATAAATAGCAGACAGACGGACAAACATTGAGCTTTGGGGCATCTCGTTTGCTAAACTTGTGGAACTTATGTAGGTATACAACAATTGGCAAATTTACTGATTTCGAAATATTTCTCTATGCCTGGGTAACTCTACCTCCGCCTTCCGGCGTGCCGAGAGGGATTCTTTTAACTCGCAGCTGGTTAGTATAAATGCAATGCTGTATTTTGTCACTTTAACCATGTACAGTTATAGGGGCACACGACCTCGCTTTTTCGCATCTTAAAACAACAATAACTGAAAAATAAATGAAAAAATGGTTAAAAATATTATATCAGTGGGAAGGGGGAGCGTGATGGCGCAGTGGCTTAGCTGCTCGTCTTTCACCCGGACGACTGGGGTTCGAATCCCGGTGACAGCGGGGTGGAATTTTCACCTGAAAAATCACGTGGCGTCAGGAAGGGCATCCGGCCTTAAATCCCCGGCCAAAACCAAAATGAGCCTGGCTGGCTCCGGCGACCTCAATTAATTGGGAAAAGCCGAAGGAAGAAAAAATGTATTTATATATACCATTATTATCATAATTTGAAGCCTCCGTGGCTTAGGCGGCAGCACGCCGGCCTCTCACCGCTGGGACCGTGGTTCAAATCCCGGTCACTCCATGTGAGATCTGTGCTGAACAAAGCGGAGGCTGACAGGTTTTTCTCCGGGTACTCAGGTTTTCCCTGTCAAAATTTCATTCCAGCAACACTCTCCACTATCATTTCATTTCATCTGTCATTCATTTAATCATTGCCCCAGAGGAGTGCGTCAGGCCTCGGCAGCCAGCACAATTCATATCCTCGCCGCAAGATGGGGATTCCTGACCCGGTCGGAGACTGGAAGCAGGCTGTGAATTTTTATTTTCATATCAGTGGGAAGAAAAGGAGGCGACAACACCAATCATAGCCTTGCTGCTGTGGTAATGCAAGGACATCAGGACGCGTTTACATCGTACCGGAGGTGGCTTCGGTGGCGTAGTTGGTAGCATGCTGAGCTTCTATGCCCAAGATCGCGGGTTCAAACCCGGCTGAAGTCGTCGGATTTTTTTAAGAGCGTTAAAAATCCCTCAGTATGCTTTCCTTCGGAGGGGAAGTAAAGCCGGCGGTCCCATATCATAGATTTATGGCATGTTAAAGAACCTTCCACTAATTACACATGTGTGAAGCTACATTATACAGGGTGTTTCCGAAATACTTTTACAAACTTTGGGGATTGGTTCCTTGCACCAAAACAAGAAAAAAGTTCATATACACATATGTCCCAAAATCCTTCGTTTTCGATTTATTAATGAAAGAACATTGTACAGTGACACATTAATTGACAGCCTGTTTGGAAGTGTTTAACACATGAACTCATATCAAAAAAAGTTCCTGACACCGACAGATGGAAAAACTGTCAAATGCACAGGTGTTCCAGACAGGCTCGCCATCGGCACTAGTTTAGGATTAATGTGTGGGCTGGCATTGTAGGTCCATACGTTCTACCAGCACGTCTTACGGGTGCTGTCTCCAGAGACTTTATGCAGAACACCCTTTCAGACCTACTGCATGACAATGTGCCCCTGCAAATACGACAACGTATATGGTGGATGCATGATGGGGCGCTCCTTCACACTTTAGTCACCTTGTTCGCAGTGCACTTACGGAGATCCTCCAGGACAGATGGTTGGGCAGAGGAGGACCCGTTCCATGGCTTGCACGGTCCGTTAGACTTTTATCTGTGGTGTCAGGAACCTGTTTTGATATGAGATCATGTGTTAAACACTTCAAAACAGGCTGTAAATTAATATGTCACTGTAGAATGTTCTTTCATTAACAAAGCGAATGATTTTGGGACATATGTGTATATGAACTTCTTTTTCTTGTTGTGGTGTAAGGAACCAATCCCCAAAGTTTGTAAAAGTATTTCTGAAACACCCTGTATATAGGCTAAACAGTCGACAGGCGCTCTTAGGTTCCGACGTTCGTCGCCAGGAGCCGACTGCGGTGGCATCTGGTAATAAGTTCTGAACTAGTAGTCGTTGACGGTGGCGTTTGGCGGCAAAAGTAGGAACTAAACTATAAAAATAAATGTCTGCAGTCCTCACTTGAATTGATAACAGATAACACAGACTAATACAGTCATCACAATTAACACCGGTTATCAGACAGATTCTACAAACACACAAAGTACACCGGGCTACATGACAGCGTTGTCACAGCCCCTAAACTGTGGAACCAACCAACCAACCATCTCGTTGTTGATTCTTGAGGGGCTTTGCGACATCGTGCTCATGTATCCCAGTGTACTCGGGTGTGTGTGGAATTTGTCTGATAACCTGTGTTATTGTTACGGCTGTATTAGTGTGTGTAGTCGTAATTCAGATTGGGATCATGTAGAATGCGGCCGTGCCGTTAAGTTTGTAACCATCCCAGCATTCACCTGGAGTAGAAGTGGGGAAACAACGGAAAAACACTTCCAGGATGGCTGATGTAGGAATCGAACCCAGTTTTGCCTCACGATGCTGAGTAAATCCCGTTCCAGCCCTCAGACCAGAATTAAAGTTCATCGCAGAGCCGGACCTCTGCGGTATTATTTTGAGCCTATTTTCATTTTATGAAAAAAAAAAAAAATTAGGCTTAAGAGATCACCTTTTGTCCGTGTGTGCGTGTGTGTGTGTGTTCCTAATAACTTCTAAACGGCTGGAGCGATTACAATGAAACTCGGTAAGATCATAGCATTATTTTAGCCGACCCCGACCGTGCCCTTCAAATTTTATTATGTCTCACCAATCCAACATGGCGGCTGTGCGAAATATTTCACCAGCATTCAGTATCTCTGAAACTATTACCGATATCGCCCTGAAATTGTGTACGGTGATAAAGAGCACTACTAGAAGTTCACCTATGAGACTTTTAAAACCCTGGTGACTACAAAACCAACATGGCGGACAAGCGAAGTTGAGAATTTTAAATAGACTTTCCTCGCGATTTAACTATCCAAACGTAATGAAACTTGGTGAAGCGAATGTTTATACACATTGTAATGCACCGGAGTCTAATTTAGTTCAATTGTTTACATAACCTCAAAATGGCGGCTGTGCGAAATATTTCTCTGACATTATATATCTCTGAAACTATTACAGATATCACCCTGAAATTATGTACGGTGATAAAGGGTACTGGTACAAGTTTATGTATGTAACTTTCATAAACCTGTAAAGTACCAAACGAACATGGTGGCCAAGCGAAGTTGAAACATTTTAATAGAATTTTCTCGTGATTTAACTCTCTGAGCGCAGTGGCATGTGGTACAGTAAATGATTTTACATATTATAATGCACTGACATCTAATTTAGTTCAATTGTTTATATAACCTCAAGATGGCGGCTGTGCGAAATTTTAAAATTAAGTTTTTATTTCTTGTGTCGTAATCATGCGATCGAAGTGAAAGTTTGAATAATGAACCTGGACAATAATTGTCCTTGAATGGAACATAACTCCATGGCCTATACATATAGCAATCCAAAATGGCGAGCATCCGAAATATTTAGACGGTTCTCAATATCTATGAATCTTTTACAGCAATCAAACTGAATTTTTTTATGTCCATAGAGGCTATGAACGTATGTTCACCATTAGGACTTTCAGTAACCTGGTGAGCACAAATCCAACATGGCGGCGACGCGAAGTATAAATATTTAAATGGACGTTTCTCGCGAATTAACTACCCGAGTGCAGTGAAACGTTGCACGTTAAATGCTTATACAAATGTCAATCCACTGGCATCTAATTTATTTCAATTGTTTGCATAATCACAAGATGGCAGCTGTGCGAAATTTTAAAATCTCGTTTTTACTTCTTGTGATTGAAGTTTGAAATCCACACGTACACAATAATTTAAATGTAATAGTACAAAAATAAAAATCCAACCTGGCGACCATCTGAAATATTTAGACGGTTCTCAATATCTACGAATCTATCACAACCTTCAAACTGAAATTTTGTATGTTGATAGAGGCAATTAACATGAGTAGGATATATGAAAATAGGCTGTATAGTTCTTCACGGAACTACTTGTTTATGTATACAGGGTGTCCCACCTAACTCTGCTACCTCAAATATTATTGAAATGAAACAAGATGTGAAAAATCTACTTGCGCAGGAATGTAGCCACGTCAGGGAGTCACACAGTGGGAGGATATGCACAATCCAGAAAATTATAACAATACCACTTTCAACGCGAAGTTACCTTTTTTTTAAATGGAACATACATAGTTTTTCTAACAAAATCAAAAGTAAACATACAATTATTGATAACAGAATTGGTTTCACTTCTCTAAACCTCATACCTTCTGAAATAACTAAAGTTGTAGAGGATGGTAAAGGAGACACTGTTTGTGACGTTTGACAACAGTGTAGTGCACGCTATTGGCCTACACGCAGCAGGATTCGTGGATTGTTTGCATCGCTGTACTAAAAGCATTCAGGAAACAACACAGTAACATTACAACTGCACTTCTCAGTGAACTTGTGGCCCCTGGTCTGGTCGTCTATACTTCTGTTAAGATGTTACTGCTTACTTGTGAATGCCTTTTCCTTGCTGGATATAATTTAAAAACATGACGTTTCTTTAAGCTATAGGCCACAAGTTTGTTTAGGGAACCGGTAATTGTACCTTTTGTACTACATGTACAGTTGGGTAGATTATTGGCTGAGGAATAACCTAACCACCAAGGGAAGATAAGAAGGTGGGTTTCGGACTTGAGAGAAAGGATGGAGAAATAGGAGGAGAGTCCCACAAAAGTTATAAATTTAACTTTAAATACACTCAAAGGCGGTTGCCACTGCAAATCCGCTCTCAGATATCTAAAGTGGGTAAGGACCTGGTCGAAGCTAACGGGAACCGCAGCTAGGACTTGGGCGGTTTGCAAGAGAATGGCTTTAGCGTATTCCCTCTCAAGCATGCATATGCCTACTATGGGGATGGGTGATGGTCTGGCAAGACAAAGAGTAACAGACTTATTGTATGTCTGTTCAAAGGAATTCGTTTTGAACAAGTAATTCGAAGAATGCCAATAATTTGAATCGGTTTCGATATTTCCAGTTTTCGAAGATGTAGAGTTCTTGAAAAGCGACCAAGTGCTTCCAAGAAGAATAGTAATAAAAGAATTATGCCTTTGGGAATAAATTTGGTAAATGAACCAATAGTTGCATTTGGAAATGGCTAAGCTTTTATCCTGCAAGGAGCCGACTAAAAGTTTAGGCAAAGAGAAACACTTATCTTTTGGAAAACCAACCATAAGTTTTTTGGAGAGGATCTCCACATGCAGGAAGCTGGCGTAGCGAGCTGTACGTGCCTTACTGGCCAGTTATAATTTGCTATCAAAGCTAAGAGAAACTTTATCAAGATAACCACTAAGAGTTCTTGCTCAAATGCAACAAGTGGTGAAAACCCTATGACGAGATTTATTTGCATTAACGAGGGCATGAACCTAGGAAGAGTCAGGGAAGACAGGATCTTGCCTAACCGTTGTATTAGAGAAAGGATGAGTCAAAGAGGAAAGTTTGAATTTATTTAACAATGCAAAAAATTCTAATAAATTTAACAAGTATATAGTTTCAATTTTTGCTAACAATTTGGGGTCGCAGACCTCCTAACATTTCAAGTTTGCTCCAGGCAATTAACAATTCTTTAGGTTTCAAACCTTTATATGTACTAAAATCTTCGTACGATTTAAAAAAGACAAATGAAGTGATTAAAGTTAGACATTAAATCGAGTACAAGGTGTGTACTTTCAGAAATTACCAAGTACCTATCTTAGAAAAAGTTACAACTTCGAAAATAACAAAAAAGAAAGCAGGTAGAATGAAAGAGAAGTTCCTATAACTTCTTATATTTACGCTGAATTACTTTTAATAGTTATACAAAATAGGACAGGTCACTTACTGTGAAACCTGAAGATAAAGTCAAAAGGAAAGTTCTAGACTTCCTATGTTTAAGTAGGAATCACGAGACAAATGGGGCAAATTTCCCTTTCGTGAGACCTAAAAACAACTCACTCATGAGCTGAAAGAATTGCATTCCCTAACTAGAAGGGAGAAACAATGTAAGTTTAAAACGTGTACTAGACACGTATTTATGCAGAAGTTAATTAATGTTATATAAGAAAAAGGGGAGGGCACTTCTATAGAGTGACACCTCATTGAAAAGGACCCAAAGTAACAACTTTATTATGGTTTGTTAGTAAGGGGTTTAGGAAAGATCAATTGGGATTGAGGATAAATGTTCATGGCCTTATTTATGGTAATCGGACGATCGCGACGCGGTAGAAATGTTGAACAAGTACTAGTTTTCACTATAGTCTGTTAAATGGATGAAAAGTTCACTGTAGTAACACAAAAGTTTATGGCAAAGAAAGTTATTGCAATGATGAAAAATAATTTGTTGCACTAAGTAGGCGAAAGTCTATTGCTTGAGAAAGTTGTGAATTACAATTAAATGCGCCATAGAACATTCCAACGGTGGAAGAAAATTAGCTATTGAGCATTAAATAATAAGGAAGATCCTTTAGTTTGAAAAGGTATTCACACATGTGAGTGGAAAATACATGACAGCGTGACTGGTAGATTCTGGAAGGTTCCAGAGCAATCTTGATTGAAGAATAGGGCCAAAGTTATTCCAGCGGTGGAACGAGCAAAATATTTTATAGACAGTGGGTATTCATTGGTATCCCACGTTGTGAGAAGATTTCTCATTTAATTAGCTTAAGAAATGCTACTTTCTAATAAGGTTGGCTTAGACAGACAAAAGCCCAACATGGTAAATCCCGCGAAGGATGATTATTGCCCCAAAATATAGTAATCTCACACTGCCTATAAAATTATCCTTAAAAGCATGTAGATATTAAAACGATGAGAATGAGGTTAAAACCTGAAGTCTGTACTTATCTTTGCTGCATAGCGATGGTGAAGTTCCCTTTGAAGGTTTACATTTGAGTTCCAACATGGCGTGGAATGAAGGAAATGCCTCTTGAGTTCAGGAGGCTGGCTCTAGTTGAGCCTTGACTGAGACGACGGTCGACGTACAAGTGAGACCCACTCAGCGAAGCGCAGAGGGACCAGGAAAGGGGGAAAAGAGTGGGGGTAGGAGACAAAAGGAAGACATATAAGCATAACCAACATAAGAAAGTTAAATTCTCTTGAGGAAATGGGTTTCAAAGAGTTGATAGCAGACGATACTAGCGCAGCATGGTGAGTGAAAAAGTAGACGAAGTTCTCTTGATCACAGAGATGATAGCTGGCGATGGTGACCAGATCTGGTAGCGAGATGGATAAGGAAGTCCTCTTGTACAGGGAAGAATTGAGGAACTTCAGAGATTCGCTGCTAGATGACGCTAGGTGGGTCATGGAAGATATATATCTAGAACAGACTCACAAATGACATAAGAGACATGACCACCAAAGAGAAACTAGAAGATCACTGTTGGTGTTTGATAAAAAGGAAGGAATGAACAAGAAAAGAGCATTAAAAATATACTCTATCAACCGTGTATTCCAAGAATACACCAACAGTTCTACATTTGTGTTAAACGTGACAAACAGTGTCTCCATTAATAATTTTATTAATGCGCCATCCTCTACAACGTTAGTTATTTCAGAAGGTACGAGGTTTAGAGAAGTGAAACAAATTATGTTATCAATAATTGTATGTTTACTTTTGATTTTGCTAGAAAAAACATGTATGTTCCATTAAAAAAGGTAACTTTGCGTTGAAAGTGATATTGTTATATTTTGCCGATAACCTAGATGTTAGGCCCCTTAAAACAACAACAACGGTATTGTTATAATTTTCTGGATTGTGCATATCCTCCCACTGTGTTACCCCCTGACGTGGCTACATTCCTGCCCAGGTAGATTTTTCTCATCTTGTTTAATTTCGATAATATTTGAGGTCGCAGAGTTAGGTGGGACACCCTGTATATCGTATGGGCTCGGGTGCTGGGTGCAAGCTTTGTTATTTGACGTCCATAGGGCGGCTTGCATGTCGAATTTTGTTGTTCCTTGGAGTGGTATGAAAGTCAAGGAAGTTAGATATCTGAGCTTCTTTACACTATAACACTTTCTGGTAGAGAACTTGTATTGACGGAAAATCCCGATATTAATTTTGCCATTATGAACACGGCCTACTGAATTCAAATGGGTTCTTTAACATTCCAACAACGTATGACATGCGTGTCGTGACTTTGTTGCCTTTCAAAAATCACTTACTACGGCCAGGAGCTAACCTCGCAAGGTCGGGTTTGGTAGTCCGACACGATAACCACTCACGGCTTTGGCCCGAAGGGTCCCTCGTTCAATTCCCGGCCGGGCCGTGGGGAATTTAATTTCCTGTGATTAATTCCCCAGGCTCGGGGACTGGGTGTTTGAGACGTCTTCGTAGGAAAAAAAAACCAGAGTGAAATAAAAAGTAAACAGTAAATAGTAAAAATGTCAAAACTTAAACAAAGGAAAAGATGAAATCACAAACACTGGCGGATACCATCTCGAAAGTAAAGTTCTTCGGGGAAATTTCTGATCCATTTGAAATTAGGACTGGGGTCAGACAGGGAAATGGATTATCTCCAAGTCTCTTCAACATCGTCTTGGAAAAAATAATGAAAACTTGGGAAGAGGATTTGAATATGAGAGGAATTGTAGGAATACACCTGGGGAGGGGGGAAGGAAACAGAATCTTGAGGTCAAGTGTTTAGCTTTTGCTGATGACCTTGCTCTCTTAGCCAACGACCGAGAAGATGCTCGAAAGATGCTTGAGAGTCTTCATGAAATAGCTGGAAGAACTACAGGTCTTCAAATCTCCTATGAAAAAAAAACGGAATATATGGAGTGCAGGGAGAACCAGAAAACTGGACCTGGCCTACAAACTAACACAGAATAAATACAATAAACGAGCTTTATCATACAAGGCCAAAATCAGACATTACAACTCGGTAGTACAACCTGAAGGATTGTACGCTTCAGAGTGTCTTATTTTAAGTAAAAAGGGAGAACTTCATGTACTTAAATAGAAAGAAAGAAAGGAAGATTCTGAGAAAAACACTTGGACCGCAGAAGACTTTACAAGTGTACTGAAAAGATCACAGACGTAATGAAGAAGCGGAGGCTTAAGTTCTACGGACATTTAGTACGAATGGATGAAGGTAGGCTGACCAAAAGGATCTTCAGCTACATCATGGGGTTAAAGGTCACATCTAAATGGGTAGATGAGGTGAAGAGGGATGCAGCGGAAGTTGGAATTACTCCACCGATGGCCCACGATAGAAGAGAGTGCCGCAGTCGAGTTGACGGAGTAAAATCATTTCAGGAGTAACCACCAAGCAGGAGGCCCAAACGGATCATTTCCGAGGAGGAGAGAAAACAAAGAAGTGACAGGATGAAGAAGTTCTGTGAAGAGAAGAGAAAGAAAGCCAATAAATTTGAATTACTTGCGGTCCAAATTCGATTTAAAAAAAGATGAAATAGAAAAAAAAAATGTTAAAGAAAGCCTCACGAGTATCAAAATTCACGAATTCCAAGGATTAGTAAGAGTAGGATCTAACCGGTTTCTTTACCTGAGCGACTCTCAAAAGTCACGAGCCGAGCCAGTTCTTCGAATGGATAAATGTCAATCCTACCCACATAACGACTGTATATTATTTGATAGCACAGGTATAGGCCTAAGATGAAAAAAATGTTTCAAATCTTTTTAGTGATTATTATGGTATTTTTTGTGCTGAATACAGAAAATTTGTGGAAAACGTCTATCGCCCTTTGTTTACCCACAAATCACACATTGATTTTTTTGTACTATTAAATTATTTTTAACATAACTTACGTACAAATTAAAACGAAGATATCAAGGACGCTGGGACATTAAACATGATGGCCGACTATCGTTGGATGCTAAAAAGAAAAAATCCTCAACTCCACAGCAGGAAAAGTACAAAAAGAAGTTTTGAAGGAAAAAGAAAACATTACTACAAAGACGTGTAATAGTGTTGTAATAAAGCCTTATCAACTTTTAATACTGTATGTTTAAGATTAACCTATGTTTAATGTGGTTCAATAACATTGTGCATAAATAATACTGATATAAAAATGGCCTTTTTAGGATTTTTCCTAAAAGTTTTGCCTCATTATGTAGAGAAACCTTACGTGATAGAAAAAAAAAAACAATATCATTTCTGAAATCAGCGCCAGAAACTACATAAAATCACTTATCAAAACTAAAACTATTTTCATTCTTTTTACTTTTTTCAGACTGTGTAATTTAATCAGAATTGTGCGAAAAGATCCATTTTTAGTGCCAGCCGGAACTGCGTACCCTCTCTCATCAAGAATGTGCCTGTTGTGTAACCACGCACAAGCAGAATAGCTGAGTAAAGATCAGCGTTATGGTGGTAGAATGATAATTTCTGTTTACAAAAATTGAAAATTCCATTCTAAGGCTGAGTGGACTAACATGGGTTGAAGGGCAGTGCGAGTGACCGCGCAGTTTATCCTGCGGTAGCGCAGGCAAGTGCTCTCCTGAGTCGTGAATTTTGAAATTAATTAAAATTAAAATGATAATTTAGCTTCTAGTTTGTAGTCGTGAGTTTTGATACTATTTGTTACTATATTTAAAACGTGAGTTTTGAGAGTCGTGAGTTTTGAGACGTACTGTTACCATTCTCGCATGGGTTCGCTATCTTATATAAATTATCAAAGACATATTTTGTCTTCTTGGATGAATAGCCTTGACTAACGGAAGGATCGCATCCTTCGCCAGTTTCAGCATCCACTGTTCAACTCTTGGTTCAACTTTGCTGTGTCAAAGGAAGTATTTACACACGTCAGTGAGCCACTGTTTATCTTTGTATCTCAGACATTGTGTAGTTTCCAGTTTCACTCAGGATATTGTTGAGTACGGTAGATACCTCCATAATGCCTTCTAGAACCCCGTTTACAGTGCGAAATTCGTGTGATTTTGAGTGTTATTTGTTTCTTTTTTAAGTTAGAGGGTGAGAAAATTGGCAATAAGCGATATCCAGTGCTCCAGCGATATTTATTTATTTATTTATTTATTTATTTATTTATTTATTTATTTATTTATTTATTTATTTATTTATTTATTTATTTATTTATTTATTGAGTTGAGTCGGGATTGTATTCACTTTTGCCACTCATGTTTCAAAGTGATCGTGTTTGCAGACACTGAAATTGGTATTTATTCGCAGAATGTACCTTGAAAGTTGGCAGCCTGAATTGTCTAGTACAGGGTCGTCAATATTCATAATCTTAGTCAAATTACAACACATAACATAACCAATAAAGTACCACCTACTGAAGAACATTCGACACATTTACACCTTATATCCACTACGTATTAATGGAATATGACTGGTGCAAGATAATGCCATCTATAATTATCCTACTGTTTTGTTATTGAAGCGTGTTATCATGACGGTTACGAAGATTGCTTTCTATGTTGGCAGCTCCAAAACAACCGACTAGTTTTCTTCAAAAAGAAATAACTTGTATTTAGCAGCTAAAGAAAAATAATTATATTACAGCTTAGGCTTTCACGGATGCCGTTCTTAGCTAAGTACAAGGCTGGGTAACTTGTACATAGGGCGGCTTCGGTGCCGTAGTTCGTAGCATGCTGAGCTTCTATGCCCAAGATCGCGGGTTCAAACCCGGCCGAAACGTCGTATTTTAAGAGCGTTAAAAATCACTCAGTATGCATTCGTTCGGAGGGGAAGTAAAGCCAGCGGTCCCATGTCATAGATTTATGGCATGTTAAAGAACCTTCCACTAATTACACATGTGTGAAGCTAAATTATAGGTTAAAATATTTGAATAACGCTCTTAGCTTCCAACGTTCGTCGCCAGGAGCCGACTGCGGTGACATCTAACAACCAAGTTCTGAACTAGTAGTCGTTGACGGTGGCGTTTGGCAGCAAAAGTAGGAACTACTTGCAAAAATTCAATGTCTGCAGTCCTTACTTGAATTAAATACAGACTAGCGGACCCGTGCGAGAAGTCTCGCATGTTCATAAACCACACTTTCCCCAATAGGTTTATAATGAGAGACTTAAGGAGAAAGGTTTTTATTTCAACCAAATGATTATAGAACACTATTTACATTTCAGTTAGAATTCCAAGTTCTACGTTCGCTAACTTAAGAAGGCAATCACTGAAAATTGGATCATCATAACACTCACCGGTTATTCGATATTGATGAAATTATACGATTTGAGTACTCATTCCTTTGATTTACTGTTTCTGAAATCCATATAGCCTAAAATGATGAAGGAAAGACCTCAGAATTTTAAAATGACATGAAACAGGAACCACAGCAGCCAAAATGTGAAGTGGACAGCAATTACGGAGCGTATTTTCTTATAGCAACAGTATCTGCAAATCGCACACTTCGTACATTTTTTAAAAGTTATTTTTTAAAGAAATTATAGATATTTATTAAGTTAGAGTGCAATTCGTCACTGATAATGTCTATTTTCTTTCATTTGAATGCTCATTTGTCACGATCGGTCGCTTGTGAGCGCCGTAGGAGGGATCTATACTACTGAAATAATATATATGATGCTTAAATACAGATAACACACACTAATACAGCCATCAAAATTAACACCGGTTATCAGACAGATTCTACACACAGCCAAAGAACACGGGGCTACATGACCGCGTTGTCGCAGCCCCTAAACTGAGGAACCAACCAACCAACTTGTACATGGCAAAGAAAAATGACTCTGACTAGAATTGTAGCGTATTAATACAGAACAATGTATGTTGCTGAAGGGACTCAGTTGCTAGGTTTACTAGATTCTATTCTCAAAGTATTACTTCACTCGGTCTTCAAAATGATCCCAAGAACCTACAATATTAAAAAAATGTGCGGATATCAATGGAACAGAGAGTATCAAGAATGGTGTTATTTAAAAACTCATGGGATTGGTGTAGTCTTATACGAAGAATACCCGCCAGCCAACCAATGACATGATTAAAACGGTTCTTACAAGTTCAGAGTGGATAGATGCCCTCAAAATGCAGTGTAACGTTGATCCAGCAACATGGGCCAAGTCAAGGCGATACCCACTACAGACATTGCAGCGAGACAGAAACCCTTGCCACTTATTCTTGGCTTTTGTCACCATGGAGAGCTTCTGAGAAACAATATACACCATAGTATCCAGAAGCTAATAATTGCGAAAGCTTTTGCAGATATTAATTTTGAATTCCATGAGGAGATTCAGTGCATTGCTGAAGGAGGGACAGAGTAAGTGGAATAGGAATTATTATCAATCCTACGGTACGCTGTGAGAAGACTTAAGGCCATCCCGCAGCTGTCGACCTTGATAAAATTAAAATCTAAGAACCGACCATTTGCTACTTCCTGCAAGCCCATAACATAAAGGGAATTAGTGTTGTTGGGCTTATCATTGAAAACTGGTGAACAATCGTATAATGAGTTGTTCGATTCTTCAAATCTGTTGGGCTCCATAGAGTCATCGGGATGCTGATTATCTACGCACTGAAAGAGTCGATACAGATGCTATGGAATCACCTCTATAATATCAACAACTGATATGTCTCAGTTCAACATTGTAAGTACCGGGTGAGTTAGCCGTGGTCGTTACGGCATGACTGCTGGCAGTCGCTCACATCCGGGAGGCGAGGAGGTTCGAATCCCCCCGCCGGCAACCTTGAAGATGGTCTTCTGTGGTTTCCCATCTTCCTTCCAGGCAAATGCCGGGGTTGGTCCCTAACTATAGGCCACAGCCGCTACCTTCCAACTCCTCGTCCTTCCCTTCCAACTGTCGTCCCCAACGGTACTTGTAGCTCACCCACTGGGTGTCCGTCTCGAAGCAGCTACAAAACTGGCGAGCCGAACATGTCCTTGGACACTCCCGGCACTAAAAGCCATACGCTAAAAAAAAAAGTTCCTCTCGTGGAGAATTATCTTAGTTTTCCTCTGAATTATGTTGTATAAAGGGTATTCTTTGCCTTAGTTGGAAACCCGAACGGCTCGGGCACGGTCGACTCTAGACAGGTCGGAAGGCTGAGACTTGGCAACATGTTCATCAGTCATACCCTTGTCAGGCGGGAACACGAGGGAACGTTCAGTCTGGCAGGTGTTCTTGCTTATCTCATAGGGATATTTCCTTCTATATTTTGTTTCTTACGCTCTTTACGTTTATACGCTTTATAGTAGCGTTTATACTACCCTTCCAGATGATTTTTTTTACTGTAATCCCTAATCGAGAACACACTGACGAGTGTGCTTTGTATCTGGCAAATATGGTATTTTTAAATGCCTACGGTACATGGAATTATCACATATCGTACTTCATGTTATAAACTTTGATTTTTCTGGAATGTTTCGGCACAGTAACAATGCCAGATACATGTTGTATCCCCAACTGTAATGCAAATTAACCAAATAAGGGAGGCTACACGCCAGAGTTTAGGTTCCCAAGTGACGAAAATCTGCGCCAGGCCTGGATTAGGTAACCTTCGAAATGGTTCATAGACGGCATAAATTAGTCAATTAAGTGAAAAAATACTTTCAGTTATTGCCACTGTATTGCTAAACAATTATTCACAGGGAAGGAATGATGCTGTTGATGTCAGCAAACTTGGTTATGGGAAGAGAAAAGTTGCAGCACTTTAGGAAGGAAACTGTTGTGTTGGCAGCAAGCACAAGAGTGTAGTGCAGTATCTTTGACATAGTCTTTGATATCAGTGAAGTTCAGTGTCAAAAACAATATGGTGTGTGTCTTGTGAATCTTTCCACAACAAATAATAAAATATGCATTCTAGAGGAGTCTATGTGATTTATTAAGAAGTGAACCTAACATTTTATGGCGACCGTGACAGGATTCATTCATAGTAAAAGGCTCCCGTGAAGAAAGAAGATGGAAAGACTCTCTAAAGAAAGAACCGTAAAGCGGCGGTTATTTACGCGCTCACACAATCAACTAATGGCGTTGTTAGAAGATGGTCAAACTGAAACTGAAAAAGTGCAAGTGCAACTTGAAATCCTTCAAGAAAAGTATGATGATATCTCTAATTTAGATGGATTAATATTTCAACAGATGTTAGACGACGAGTGTGAGGATGACGAAATAGAAACAGAATGTGAATCAGCTGATGATTACAAACACAAATACCTTAGCTGTAGAACAAAAGCAACACGTTTTATGAATCCCGTTGTTTCCATTACCCCTCCACAAAGTGTAGTGAATGACAATGTTTGTGATAAAAAGAAATATAGACTTCCAAGAATAGAATTTAAGAAATTTTCTGGTGAAATAATTGATTGGTTATATTTTTGGAGCCAGTTCCGTAAAATTCACGAGGATGAGGACATTGGGAAGGAAGATAAATTCCAATATTTAATTCAGGCTATGACAGAAGGTTCCAGAGCATATGCATTAGTTACTAGTTTTCCACCCACTGCCGAGAATTATGACAAAGCTATAGAGAGTCTTCAAGCTCGATTTGGTAGAGAGGACTTGCAGGTGGAAGTTTATGTTCGTGAATTGCTCAAACTAGTATTGACGAATGCAGTCAATTCCAAAGAAAGGCCAACACTGAGTAGCTTGTATGATAAATTAGAGTCACATCTCAGATCGCTGGAAAGTTTAGGCGTTACTACAGAAAAATGTACTGCAATGCTGTATCCCCTAATTGAATCATCTTTGCCAGAAGACCTATTAAGAGCATGGCAGAGGAATACTTCCTTCAGGTGTGATTCCGTATCCAAAGATCGTTTGCAGCAGTTTATGGCTTTTCTTCAAAATGAAGTAGTAAGTGAAGAAAGAATTTCATTGGCTATGAAAGGGTTTAATATTAGCACATCCCAAGGATCTAAGATTAAGGGAGACAAGAAACCAAGGGATGTCATTGAACCAAATATACCTACTGCTTCTGCTTTGTTTGCTGATGTTTCTAAGAGACAGGAGTGTGTTTTTTGTCTTAAACCTCATTCGAGCCCAGAGTGCATTAAAGCTCAAAAAATGACTGTAGGGGAGAAAAGGAAAATCTTAACTGATAAACACTGTTGCTTCAATTGTTTAAAGAAGGGCCATGCAAGTAGAGCTTGTAAATCGATTGTCAGGTGCATTGTTTGTGGTGGTAAACATGTGGTATTAATGTGTTATAAGCTCCGTGACAAAGAAAATGAAAGTGTGTCCAAACAGAATTACGAGGAAGACAGGAATTTGGTACACCAGGATGGCAATAATGTGGATAAGGCTTTAGCTAATGTGTCTTGTTCTCCTGAGGTGTACTTGCAAACCCTGGCAGTTGTCGTTAAAGGAAAGGGTAAACAAAAAACTGTACGAGCTGTCATTGATACTGGGTCTACTAAATCCTACATTGCACGTGACCTAGCCGAAGAAATGGGGTATCAGTCAATCAGGAAGGAAACGTTAATACATTCCTTGTTTGGTGGAGTACGTTCTCGAGAAGCAAAACACGACTGTTACAGAATAAGTTTAAAGCGATTGGAGGGAAACTATTCCAAGGAGCTGGAAGTTTTAAGCCAAGATATTATTTGTGAAGATGTCCCATATATTAAGAATGGTTCTTGGAGTGAGGAGATAAGGGATCTGAAAATATGTTTAACTGATGTACGAGAGCGAGGGCCTGTGCAGATTCTGATTGGGGCCGATAAGGCGGGTGAACTGCTCACTGGGAGGAAACATCAACTAAAATGTGGCCTAGTTTTGGTGGAGACTTCCCTAGGGTGGACACTAATGGGAAAAGTCATAGCTAACAAGGCCCAAAGGGATTCGGCATCATTATTAGTGTCATCATTGTTTTCCCAACATACAAGAATTTCTGATCTCTGGGACTTAGAAATTCTTGGAATTACTGACCCTGTTGTGAAAGAATCTATCGTCGAGAGGAATGAGCGTGTTAGAAATAACTTCCTTGAGACTGCACGACTGAATGAAGATAACAGATATGAAGTGTGTCTGCCTTGGAGTGAACAACATCCACCTCTCCCTGACAACAAAGAAATTGCTCAGCACAGATTAGAAATCACTACAAAGAAACTACAAGCTGAACAACATTATCAGGAGTACGATAATGTCTTACGAAGTTGGTTGGAGCAAGGAATCATCGAGAGGGTACCTGAAGAAGAACTGAAGAATAGTGGACACTATCTACCTCACCGACCTGTCTTCAAAGAAAACAGCACCACCAAGATCAGGCCTGTTTTTGATGCCTCGGCGAAGCAGAGAAACGCTCCATCTCTGAACGAATGTATTGAAAAAGGGCCTAACTTCATAGAGTTGATCCCTAGTTCGCTACTGAAGTTCAGAGAAAATGAGATCGGTGTGACGGCCGATGTAGAAAAAGCATTTCTTCAAATAAGTGTCAATCCTAGAGACCGTGATTTTCTGAGATTCCTTTGGTGGGAGGAGGAAAGTACAGGGAAGGTAGAAGTGTTCCGTCATAATAGAGTTGTCTTTGGACTTACATGTTCTCCGTTCCTATTGTCGGCAACCATCAAACTCCACTTGAACGAGTTGAAGAGACAAACAGTCGATAATAGTTCCTACTCAACTTCAACAATAGAGAGATTGGAAGAATGTTTTTATGTGGATAACTGTGCTATTAGTGTTAACAACAGAAATGACCTTCATTCATTCATGCGAGAGGCAAGCATAATAATGGATAAGGCTTCTTTCAATCTCCGAGGGTGGGAGTATTCTCAGGATGGTACAGCTGAAAATCTGACTCATGTGCTAGGGCTCATTTGGAATAAAGGAGAAGATACCATTGAACTGAATCTAACTCATGTTAACGATTTCAAATATGATGTAATCACTAAAAGAGCTATACTAGGAGCTGCACATAAGGTGTTTGACCCTATTGGCTTCGCATGTCCGGTATTTCTCTGTCCAAAATTAATCTTGCAAGAACTATGGGCCACTGACTTGGGTTGGGACACCAGAGTAGACGAAACGACAAAGAGAAGATTCATGAAGTGGTTGGCAGAACTACCTCAGCTGTCTGAGATTAAGATTCCTAGATGTTTGATCGGTAGTGTCCAGTCGGTTGAAGATATATCTCTTCACGTGTTCTGCGACGCCAGTCAAACTGCGTATGCTGCAGTTATATTCTTGCGAATACAGAGGGTTGACAATATAGAGCTACGATTTGTACAAGCCAAGACAAGAGTGGCACCCAAGAAGAGTATCACCATACCACGCCTGGAATTATTAGCAGCTACAATAGGGGTTCGACTAGTGACGTCAGTACTGCCAACATTAACTGCAAAAGAAATAGTTACTTATTATTGGAGTGACTCGTCGACTGTGTTGTCCTGGATCAAGTTAGACGAACCTTGGGGGACCTTCGTGTGGAACAGAGTGCAAGAAATTCGAAGACTGTCCAGAATAGAACAGTGGGGGCATGTTCCAGGAACCATGAATCCGGCTGACCTGGCATCAAGGGGATGTAGCACAAAACAGTTACTTCAACAGAGATGGTGGGAAGGGCCAAAATGGCTAAAACAATCCACTACACAATGGCCTAGCTCCGAAATTTCAACAAACGATGATGAAGTCTTCCAAGAAAGAAAAAAGAAAGTCAACACTATGACGGTGTTAGAAGACAAGTCCAATACCCAAGAATGGCACCTTGACTATTTCTCAAGTTTTCGTAGAACAGTTCGTATGATAGGATGGATCTTGAGGTTTCTGTATAATTGTCGACAGAAAAATAATAGAAGAACTACCGAACTATCCATTGAAGAAACCACAGAAGCAGAAAAAGTCGTGATGAAGTTCATACAAAAGGAGTGTTTTGTTGGTGAAAAGGATGAAAGATTCAACTCACTATGTGTTTTCATGGATGATGAGGGAGTGATGAGACTGAAAACAAAAATTATATCGCGCAAACATGATTATGCTTTCCGTTGTCCTGCTATCCTTCCTGCGAAGCATACAGCAGTTCACGCTCTCATTAGGGAGAAGCACAAAGACTTATGTCTTGCTGGAACCCAGATTCTGCTCAGTGGGCTCAGACAGAAATATTGGATCCTTGGAGGAAGGAGAACGGTGAAGGGTGCAATTAAAACATGTGTTGTCTGCAGGAGGTACCATGGAAAACATCTTGAAGCAGAACAAACTCATCTCCCCATAGACAGAGTAAGAGAAGCCTCAATTTTTGAAATAACAGGGGTCGACTTTGCCGGGCCTCTGATTTTGAAAGGTGGAGAGAAAGCCTGGGTCTGTCTATTCACGTGTGCGGTTTTTCGTGCAGTACACCTGGAGCTAGTAACATCTTTGGCTACTGCAACATTCCTCGAAGCTTTTCGGCGCTTCGTGTCCAGACGTGGAAGGCCAATGATTGTCTATAGTGACAATGGGACAAACTTTCAAGGCACCTGCAATTTGTTGGAGACAATTCAGTGGGATAAAATTGCTGAATATAGTTCTGTACACCAAATAAAATGGAAATTCAATCCTCCCACTGCAGCATGGTGGGGAGGATGGTGGGAGAGGCTGATTGGTGTCCTCAAACAAATGCTCAGGAAAGTTCTGGGAAAGTCATGTCTGTCGTACCAAGAAATGATGACTGTTCTGTGTGACATTGAAGCTGTCATGAATTCACGACCACTTACTTACCTGTCCAATGATGGAGAAGACTTGTTGGCTATCACCCCTGCAATGTTCCTACAGGAAGTCAAGGAGATTGGAATGCCCGATATCGACATGATAGAGGACATAAAACTTGACAGAAGATTCAGGTACAGACAGAAAGTAAAGGAAACATTAAGGGTAAGATTCAGGAATGAATATCTTGGACAGCTAATACAGAAGAACCACATTAGGAAAAGTCATCACAAACCCTGCGTAGGTGAAGTAGTACTGGTAGCCAGTGACAACACGAAAAGACTAGACTGGCAGCTGGCAAGAGTGACGGAGGTCATCCCTGGCAAAGGTGGTGTCGTGAGAGTTGTTCGTTTGGCGACTACAAAAGGAGAGCTACTGAGGCCAGTACAGAGGGTGTATCCACTTGAAGTGACATCTGGAGAAGATCATGCTTTAAGACTGCAAGTTGAGTGGAATGAAAATGAGAAGAAGGAGAAAAATCCAAAGACTGTTAAACCATCTACTAATACTTCTGATCTCATCAAAACCAGTAGTGGGAGAGTGGTGGTTAAACCAAAGAGATATTTTGAGTGACTTATTTATTTCTGTGTTCATTTATTTTGTGAAAATATATGTGTTATGTTATTTTATTGTTTTGTTGAGTTGTTTCCACAACTCAAGGTGGGAGAATGTTGTGTTGGCAGCAAGCACAAGAGTGTAGTGCAGTATCTTTGACATAGTCTTTGATATCAGTGAAGTTCAGTGTCAAAAACAATATGGTGTGTGTCTTGTGAATCTTTCCACAACAAATAATAAAATATGCATTCTAGAGGAGTCTATGTGATTTATTAAGAAGTGAACCTAACAGAAACAGAAGTAATCTGATACAGTTATGGAATACCAGCAGCAACAGATTATTTCTATAATGGTAGTAAATTATCTACATATATGTGCGGCGGAATCGAGAGTTTATTATAGGCCTACAGTGTGAAGATGTTATGGGAGATAGCCTACATTTTCGCATCACATAACCCTCAATTGCATCTACTTACTCCATATTATTATTATAACACCGCCAATTGTTTTATTACCATACTTCAGAGTAGTAAAATACGAAAAGAAACCAAAATAATTTTCTTTATTTTGCTTAACACTTTTATGTTGGTAAATTATTTCCGTGTCACTCAATATCTGCTTTCTTGGCTCTTATAACAACTTTTCACGATCATAGGCACGTTATTCATTTATGTCCGATTGTAACACTGGTCATGTGTAAATACAAATCAACAGATGTTTTGCTAAACATGTACATTATGTTTGTCCAATATTAATTCCGTAGTTTTTGTCGCCTCCCTTGCTAGCAAACAGCTGTTTCAGTTCAGGCCCTCGTGACGAAGCATGACTGACAATAGCCGTAGCTACAGTGTTGTCAGATTGAACCTTCCGACCTTTCAGAGTCGACCGTGGCTCGGGAAGTTGATAAATGGAACAAAAATTGTTAGAAGTTGCGACTTCTCACTAAAGTTGGCAACACTGGCCATCTCTTAGCAACACACGAAGAAGGTCTGCATGTCCTACACAGATTTTTTAGAATTGACACTTTTTGGACGAGAAAGAATGGTTGGCATGATTTGTAAATTAATCGCTTTTTTTAGTTAATAGGCCTAAGAGGTGCTAGATTATTTTATTATTATTTTATTTTATTATTTATTTTAGTTACTTTCCAGTTGACCGATTTATACTGGTACTGAAAAATGATCAAATATAAGCTTATTAAGTTATTTAGGAATATCAATTCGATTAAATTTATTATCCTGCCCTCACATTTCTTCGATACCCTGAGGGGGCCTGTGAAAAATATGTGCAAAAGAAAATGGTCGCGACTGAGAGTGAGGTTAGGATGAATGGCTTGGCGCGTCACTCAGCTGTCACCGGGTGATGATTTATGTGGGCTAATTAACATGTGAGTGAACATTACGACACACTAACTGTTAACGGCCCGGCTTCTGACCTGTGAGTGTGTGTTAAGTGAGCTAGTAAACCAACTAACAGCTTCCTGATACAGCCTTTCAATGTCACACGTGTTTTGAATGTACATTTGAAAAATCGTCCAGATCTAAATTACGCTTCAGTCCATTAACAAATTGTAAACGTGGCGCCATTTTTTGTAGGTTATGTATCGAAAATTCAGTCTTACTATAATAGAAAGAAGACTTTAACCTTATAGCGCCAGGAGCCGTTACATCGGCAGACGGAGGTTCTGCTAAAAATGCTATCGGCCTTAAGTACAAGTTTTTAGGGCTTGTAGGCCGTGGTCTAGACAGGATATCTCCCGACGTTTCACCGGAAACTGCGTCCGGCATTATCAAGGGTTCCGCTCCTTTCCTTGGTCAGCAGTTTCCGGTGAAACGTCGGGAGATATCCTGTCTAGACCACGGCCTACAAGCCCGAAAAACTTGTACTTAATTATGAACGCCGGCCGTGAAAGCCTAAGCTGCTATCGGCCATGTTTTTCATTTTTTTATATTACCGTATTATTTCCAGTCACGCAGTGCTGTCACTATTTTAACCAAGATTAAGCGCGAATCGTTCTCTCTCTGGAAATATCGGTGTGTTTAAGTACCTTGAATAACTGGATTGATATTGAGTACGCTATTCTTTGAATCCGCTGTAATCAGCTGTCTTCCCTCGCGTGTTATCTTTTGAAGAAGTATTGGTTTACGTTCGTGCTCGGAGCTACTTAAGATAGGTAGAAATAAATATGGCTATTATTTTTCTCGCTCTTTGGAATAAGAGGAAATAAGGTGAATCAGCTGCCCCTAATAATATTGTTTTATGTAACTCTAAAGGAGATGAACATACTGTAACCCTGCATCGAAAGGGTTAACGTAACTCTATAGAAGATGAAAACATACTGTATCCCTGCATCAAAAGGGTTAACGTAACTCTAAAGGAGATGAAAACATACTGTAGGCTACGGTACTGTTCTGTAAACCGTACGGTAAAATTTTCCACACTAATTTGTATTAGCCAAAATACCTTTTGTAGCGATGAATAATAATTGTGGAAATGATGTACGGGTAGTAATAGATGAAGACCCCACGGAAAGAACGGGGTAAGTCCATTCTTTCAGAAAATGAGTTTATGGCGCATTCTGGTGGCCAGCCATCGTCACTATAGATCAGTTGAAATTAATTTCAAATAAAGCGGAATGTCACCGATGTTTTTATTTTTAGTGGAAACGGAAAGAACGTCCCATATCCTCTCACTTTTTCATAATTTAACTTTAGTTGTTATTTGTTTTACATGTACTACTTCCTTTATAAGAAATACATTTGGCAAAAAAAATCTATATTGCTTACCCTCAATTGGGGGTGATTTAAGTATTTATTTTTAGTGTTGGAAGTTTAAATTTGCTCTCCTGAAAAATTTACCGAATCCGACTTACCCCGTTTCTCCCAAGGAGTCTTCAGATATTTTATCCTCCGCCCGCATCTTGCAACAAGAAAACGCGTGGCTTATGTAGACCAATACTATTGCAGTAAAACTTGACAACAGCTACTCCTTGGGAAATAAAATCTCAAACTACTGAAATTAGCCAAAATACCTGAGGTAATATTCGGGGAAAACATCTGGAGACGATGTAGTAATAGGTGTTTACTCCTCCACTGTTTATAACCCGCCTACCTTCCCTAATTTGATCACAACTTATATAGATGAAATTCCAGCTGGCACCGCCATTTTGCGCGTGATTTAATAGCACTAGCGCTTAAAGACAGCCAAGCGGGGCTAACGAAGTGACCCGAATGCTCACGAATATAACCGATCAGCCAACCTTGGACAGCCATTTTTCTTTCGTTCGTTCTGTGAATAATCGCTTGATTTGTTGTTCTGTGCGTTAATTCTTAGTCTCAGGCACTCATTGGACAACTGAGTCTCCGTCAGGGTGTCCATCCCCTTATCTCCACTAATATTTTCCCTTGCCCTTTCTCAACAGCTTATGAATTGCTTCGAAAATCCGTTTCATGTACCTGAGTTTCTAGTGAACAAATATATTTCACTTGCGAAAAAATATTTTTAATTTACAGTAAGAGACAGAATAACTTATGAATTTTAAAAAAATAAACAAGTTAAGTTTGTTATGTTAAAACAATGTCATTTTGATCAAAAAGCCCAGAATATTAATTTTAAAGTAAACATATCGAAAACAAATGTCATTATGATCAAATATGTAAAAAAATATGTAACAATAAAATGTAATTAGAAGATAGGTAAGGTTCTAATTCATGGACATTTATATATTTTTTAGTTATGTATAAGCAAAGGGAAGGAATATATATTTATATAAAAATCCTAGACCTAATGATAGGTCTAGGTTGTGAAGTTTCGGGTACGTTCGGTTTGTCCCGTTGCGCTGGTTTGTCTTGGTGGGTGTCAAAAGTTCGTGAAGGGGGATGGATGATCGGTTGCGGTCGTGAGTATGCGGGTCGCTTCGTTAGCCCCTCTGGGCTGTCTCTAAGCGCTAATTTAATAGCGTGTACAGTATTGCCAACCTCACATCTGGTACCGTAAAACAAAAAACAAGTTAATGTGAAAGAGCGCCAAGTTTCAGTCTTAAATTAGACATGGATTGTGCGAATTAACGATCTCCAATTTTAGTCCAGAATATCATAACGCATCAATAATTATCATCCAAACCAATGGTTTTTGCTTGTACCAATAATTGTTAGGTCAGGGCCGCGTTAGCCAATATAAACACCCTCGGGTTTTGTCACGCACAGTGGGGGTAGTAACGCCTCAATATTTAGGCTATCCAGCCGGGGCTTCGGTGGCCTAGTTGGTAGCATGCTGAGATTCTATGCCCAAGATCGCGGGTTTTTTAAGAGCGTTAAAAATCCCTCAGTACCGTATGCCTTCCTTCCGAAGGGAAGTAAAGCCGGCGGTCTCATGTCATAGATTTATGGCATGTAAAAGATCCTTCCAAAGACTAAACCTGTGTGAAGCTAAATTTCTAGATTAGATTGCGTTGGAACGCTCTATCAAAGTTCCATCGTTCACCACTAGGTATCATTGACATCTGGTAGCGAAAGTTGGAACTACTTGAAATTGAACGGAACTTGTAGCTCTCCCTATGGGTGTCCGCTTGAAGCAGCTACAGCCTCTGGTGAGCCGAACATGTCCTCGGACACTCCCGGCACTAAAATCCATAGATAAATAAATAAATAAATAAATAAATAAATAAATAAATGGCATGAAAAAGAACCTTCCACTAACTACACTTGTGTTGAAGCTAAGGTTTGTAGGTTAGTTTGATTAACGCTGTATTAGTCCCAACGTTTGTCACCGTGTGCTGGCTGCGATGGCGTCTAGTAGCCACATCCGCAGCTAGATGTCGTGGATGGTAGCATTTGGTGGCGAAGTAGGAACTACTTGAAAACATTCATCGTCTGCAGACCTTATACCTGAATTCGCACACTAAGGGCCGGTTTCACCAACGCAGCGTTAACAGGCCGTCAGTAAATGCGTTGTTAACTTTAACATCGACATTAAGCTCGTTGGCGTTTCACCAGCACATTCACCGATTGGCATTAGCAAACGAAGCGTTATGTTTAAGGGCTGTACAAAACTCGTTGAAAGATGATGATTGTGGCAGTATTTGTCTATTCTTTGGTGTAATCGACAGGCCGTTGACTGAAAAAGCTTAAAAGTTACATACTCCTTGATTAAAAACAAACATGGCTGATGAGGAAAAGAGCAAGAAGAGCCGGGGACTGTGAAATTTTCGTTAAATGAAAAAACATAATTATCCACCCTTATCTACTCAGTGGATGAGCATCGTGAAATCGTTGAAAATAAGAGGACTGATGCTGTAACGTAACGTTTAGGTAGTCTTTTATTAAATTAAATTAACTAGGATGTTTTATAACGTAATTCATTACACGTAAAAATAAATAAGAGTAACGGTACTGATGTTGAGACGTCTAGGTAGTCTTTTATTTAATTAACTACATGTGCTGCATGTAATGCATCACACGATATTACACATAAATAAGGAATGGTACATAGGCCTAGGCTATCTTACTTATCAGATGGGAATTCCAGGTTAGGTTCTGTCATCTGTAGAACATTCATCAACACAGGAGGTTTTGACAACCGAAATCTCAAAATAAATTCTATGTCGTCGCATTCATTCAAGTAATTCCTTCCTTATTTATAAGTTAGTGGTCGAAGAAAATCTAGCATGCCTTCAAAAACATCGTCATCGTTGAGAATAAAGTTTAATGCACGACTATTCCAGCTTTCGCCGCACGCCATTTTGGATTTGATTGCTACGTAAATCGACCGTCAAGTCGTTAATTCCATGTTGACAGAGCAATTAGTTTTGATGGCTTGTTAGGGAAGCTAATGGATTGTTAAAGTTTGGTGAACCACAACATTTCGGTAATCGTCCGTCAACGGCCTTAATTGGTTTGTTAACATTTTAACGAACCATGGTGAACCCGGCCCTAATACAACCATTACAATTCACACCGGTTATCAGACCAATTCTACACACACCCAAAATGCTCGGGGCTACATGACCGCGTTGTCGCAGCCCGTAAACTAAGGAACCAACCAACCATCTTTATCCAGCCTAACGGTTTTGTCAATTATTTCTTTTTTTCCCTGCATAATTACAACATTACGTGTGTCGTGTGTTGTATTTTGTATCGGACATGTTGGCAACAGGGACGTGATATGACGTGAATGTGTGTGCCTCAAACATGACTGCCGTCGTTGAATGAGTAAGAAATAAAAACATTTATTTACGTAATTCAACAAATATTTCCGGAGCAGCTGTGATAATTGACTGTATTTTTAATTCGTAATGACTCCCAGAAAGGTATGTGAATTAGGAATCATATATTTTCAATAATCTGCCAGATAGAAGTGTAAAAACAAGGAGTAAGTGTTGTCAAGTTTTAAATAATACAGTATTATCGAGATTCTCACTCAGCGGAGAGAGTTGACCTTGCCTATCCGTGGTGGAAGACTGTACTGAAGCTTGCGATATCGAGCGGCACTAGAGCTAATTTGCCCGGCCCTAACCACTGACACCAAATATTTTAAATATTCTGACACTGCTGCCAGACATCATCTATTATGCTGTTAAATAAAACAAAAGTTCACCACGCTTTAGAAATGTAAATGAAGTGGCATGCCATCCCATAAGAGTAGAAAACTGGAACCTTATTCATGATGGCCACATTCAGTGCCAGAATTCGAACATAGGATCTCAATACACGAAGTCACCCAGTCCTCAATATCCGTAGAATGTGCACTCACCAACGGAGGTGGGTCTTGGAATGATAATAACTCGAGCAAGAATGTCACAGCCGCAGGGCTGCAGACATGCTAATATTCAATGTAAACAAACCATGCTTCTTGAAAGCAAGTGACGATTGATTTGCCAGACGAGCTACAACTCAATAGTCTGGTTCACATTTCTCTATAATTGCCATTTTAACAATTCTAGCGGCATTTTGGGTAACATTTGGCCAAATGTGTTTTTATTACTAATTCAGACCTGCTGAATACGAATTTCGATGTTGGCACTCCCAAATTTTGACCGGAAGCTCAGAATTCAAGATGGCGTCCAAGATGGCGGACGTTTCATTACTTGTCCGATATTTTCACTCCCGGGACCGATTTTTCTAATCTAAATGCCTTTTTCAGGGTTATTTTTGTCGTAGAATGCAAAAATAATTGTCTTAGACTGTTAGAAACAATTATATAACCGTTTTTAGTATTAAAATACTCCACAAAACAAATTATCCTGGAAGGAAAATACATATTGTATGTGTGTTTTGTTATTTTTTTGGTTGTTGTTTATTTGTTGTAATATTTTGTTGTTTATTGATAATACTGTAGTGACATCTTTTAAATACGTTCAAAGATGCTCAAATACGAGTCTAAGGGGCCGTGAGTCGTGCGCGCAAGCGCAAGAGTCAGTCACGCCACCTGACTGCGCGAACCCTTCCCCTGAGCGCGCGCGCCTGTCTAGACAAGTTTGAGTGCGGCGTCTCTGCGCTGTTTTCTGTGTGCTGTGGGCATCTTGTCGCAGTTTAGAAAATTGATAAGTTGTTTGTGTTTGGTGCAGTAACTGTTCTTCAATATTTTTTTAGTGGAATTGTGTCTGAAAGTGGTACCGGTAAGTGTTTATAAGCAGTTGTTTTTATCGTCTGAGCAAGAATACGCAGGTGTACCATTCTTTGAGGTTATGGTCTCGTTTGTTTTAGATGGAACCTCAAATAAATCTACACGGTGATGGTGACAGTCGAAGTAATTTGTGCATTCTTTGTTCGAAATCCAAGAGAAAAAAAAGGAGTATTTACGTTGACAAAAGGAACAGTGGCGCGTTATGAGAAACTGAAGTCATGCACCATAATGCTTGGTGTGAGCTTATGAACACGAACGCCTTTTCCATAAGCCTTTTCTTCCAGAACACGCGAAGCCGATCCCTCGGCCAGAATACCGCTTTCTACCCAAAATTCGGAGAGACCACTTCCTCCCAAATGTTGTCCCATAGTCCTGAGAAAATTCAGAGCCAGGTGAAGTCCTCCCATCCTCAAAATAACCCGGTGTTGAAAGATATCGGATGCCCATTTGATTTATAGCAATTTATGATACAATGCTTGATCGCACGTTAAGACTACGTACGGCTGTTTCAGGTGTTCGGCGACAGACAGCTATGGAGCTTTCAAGGACGGTGTAGAGAGTACCCCATTCATGGGCAGGCTGCAAAATAATAGGCATGTAGCCAACTTGAGAAATGCCTAGTGTAGCATGGGTTGTATTGACGTTGAATTCCGTCCAGTCAGTCTTTATCTCTTCTCCGTGTCGAAGATGAACAAATGCCAGGTCAGTTCCTTTGGGCAAATTGCTACAAGTCAAGTCGTCAGAGCTACAACACCAATCTTCATTCACTCAACATTACCCTTGAATGTGGTAGTAAAAGCTATTTTGTTTAGCGCTGCTGGCACCTCGATTCTAGTTTTCTTTCCTATTTGGACCTTCTTCAAGATGTTTTCTGCTGGTAATCCTCCTCGCTTGGCATCGTGCCTCTCAGTGAAGCGGCTGTACCTTCTGCAGAAATGTTTGTGACAAAATTGTACAAGGTTTCTATTTCTAGTAAATTCACCTTACCTTGCCTACGTCGACTTGGTTCGTACATTTCAATTCGGTTTCTTTTCTTCTTCAGGTAGCTGACTCAATAGTTTCGACTGAAGTTGCGCGTCATGCCTTGTTTGGTAAAAAAACAAAAAAAACAAAAAAAACAAAAAAAAAAAAAAACAGAATCTCTTCCGCCGACCAGCGCAGCACTGTAACATTTATAATGAGTTAACTAAACGTGGTGATGACTATTGTGGTTCAATAAAACAAACATGATATGAATAAATAATATACACTGTGGTGTGACCTTACCTGTGATAGTGTAATATAATAAGTTGTTGAGCGCCAGATTCCTATTTAAGATAGTGAATCGAAATTTATTGATTTAACCTCGGCTATCAGCAGTAGAGTCGAGAACCACTTACCCGGGCCGTAGTGAGACAAAGTCATCTAACCAATCCGTATTTAATCAAGGAGTATGATTGCCTTAAAGTACCAACTACAATGAAAGAAATAGGCATTACGTTGAAGAGAATGAATTTATTAAATGCTAAAACAAAATATTAATAAAACAGAATAGTGATAGTCACACAATTGAATTTAAAATTACTCAATGCGGCAATTAATTATTTAAAAGAAAATGAATATTAAAATGAATTGAAAGTTAAATGAAGTTAAATTATAATAGAGACGATAGTTTTATTGAATTGTTGGCTCACCCAGTCGAAGATTCGTCATATTTAAGAAATGATCGGTGATCTCGATGTTACGTCGCTTATGTTTAAAAAAATGATGTGATACCTCAATTACTATGAAATATCCTCATTAAGTACGTTGCCATCTGTAGAAAGACTCTTGATCAGGGATATAACCCATTATGTATTGATATAGATGTCGGCAAGACATCGTTCAGTGTCGACTCTCGGTGCTCAGTCCATTAGGACCCAGAAAGCAAGGTTACAACTTCCTTCCTTCATTGATAGCTATAGATCAATGCCATTCTTGTCCGATGTTGCAGGTACAAATACTAATGACTTCCTTGTCACGTGGTGTCACAGCTTCCCTCTCTTATTTAGCCTTCTCCATTCTTGACTCATAACTTGCAATATATATTGACGCGTATATACCGTAGAAAATGGCGTGTTGGTTACACCATAGTGGGTTTCTAAGCATCTCAGGAAAATGACGCAGTTTGCCGTGGTGAAATTCTTACTACGTCGTTCAGTTTGTGACGCACAGGGTTAGTCCATATCGCCAGTCTTGTTGCAATATATAATACTTCGTCTCTTTACAAGTAATTGTTAATAAAAATCTAATTGAATATAATAATCAAAACCGCTTACAATTATCTGATATAAAAATCATCTCATGGATGTACTAGTTAATAATAATAATAATAACATGATAATAAATGAATAACCCTTTAAATATAACAGCTATGGGATCGAATCGTTACAATCGCCCCTGATATAAATAATTTAAAATAAAATGTAACATTATTTATATCACTACACATCCTACACAAATGAATACAAATTTAAATATTAATACCCCCATAACGACAACATACAAATAATACCCTTCAACAATACATAAAGATATACAAGAACATACTCTTTTCACTTTACATATTTGTACTATCATTTCTCATTCTTCCAAATGTTCATAATGTGCATTCTTCTTTATATATGTTGTAAAAAAAATATACATAAATGTATTCTTCACAAAAAAAATCATATTTTAACTTTCATTCATCTCATTCTTCCAAATGTTCATAATGTTCATTTTTTTTATATGCTGTAAAAAAAATACATATAAAATGCCCTTCACTTTTATTTTTGACATATATGTCAACGCTGCACTCGTTTATATTTCGATGATCGTATGCATGACATACAATTTTGGCTTCATCTCTTTTGAACGTAGTTTTTGTATATCAGTCTGGCGTAGAAGTACATTGTTGTAATACCAGCTGATTAACCCATAATAACTATTACAGCACACGATAATAGGATGCAAACAATACAATATTCCTTTCGTCTTTATAAAGGGATTACTCAAATGCAGTAAAATTTCAATAATTGAAGAAAAAAATAACTTAGCAAGATACCTAAGGCAATTCCTATTTCAGTGCATATGTCATACATGTAAATATTTCCCCAAATACATAATGACATCGAAATACCTCAAAGCAGTTATTAAACAGTTCATTTAAATATCCAAGTTACTACTCACCTGCCTTCGTGGCTTAATTCTTTCTTAGGCCACGGCCGCCTCCTTCCAAATTAATACTTCCTAAGTCTCCACGACTTCTTAACTTCTCATAAAACCATAATTCCTCTTTACTACTTCTCGAAAACAATAACTTGGATTTTCAAAATCACCAATAAACATAAAATCTGACTTCTCGTTCACTTTATAAAATTTAACTTAGCGTCAAGATATAACTTTTCCGTAACGTCATTCCTTACTTACCATAACAAAATGATTAAGACTTGGACAAAATACTACTCAATACCTGAATTACGTATATCACTAAACTATTTCACAAAAACACATGACAAACTCCTCGGAATAAATATTTCGTTCCACAAAATATTAATGCTCTTATACTTTGAACTTAGTCTATTCATGATTTGACTTTTTGCTGAATGCCTATAAACCCCCCTTAGTTTTCTCTCAAAACTCTTAATTAAGTACCGTGTCCTCCAAACACCACTTCCTACTTGTTCTGACCGCCTGGACTATAGCTCACTCTTGCTATACCAGAATCTCTCAAAACTCATCGTGACTTCACACGTCACATACAAAAAACCTCCCCTATTCGTGGTATAATCCCACTTCTTCTTACTGTTACAGGTCACCTCTTACTGACCAATAACACACTAAATTTCAGCTAAAAAATCTTACATGCTTCGACTAATTCCTTGGAATAATAACATCACACTTAGATTTCCTAACTATTGTCTTCCTAAAATAATGACAGTGTTCCAGTTGATAGTTAATAACACCGACACTCCTAATTCGCAAATATTCTCCCATAATCACTTCATAAAGCAAGTCCTGAGTTCTAACACAGTTCAGACACTCTCTGCTCTACCAATTTAAATGCGTAAATTACACCTGCCTTTAATTGAAACTTCATTATTACCCCTTAGGTATACACTTATCTTACCAACTTATTCTTCCTTCAAAATATTAACTTATCTTTACTAACTCCGTATGACATAAATAAAACTTTAATTTCCTGTCTACTAAAAAAAAAGATTTATCTTTAAATCCTCAAACGTCGAATTATAACAAATTCCTTTCAATATTAGTAAATATTATGTCAACCTTTTAATTATAATTATTATCTTTACTTTAACCTGTGTGTAGGACAACAATCTACCACATCATTAATTCGTTATTAATCATCAGTAACTTTTTACTAAAAGTGGTTTAGCTCGATAACAAGCCTTGTAATATCTTTAAAACGTGCGTAACTGTAACTCAAACTTGGACCATATTACCTTTGTAATCTCTTATTACCTTGTGTGCATACATCCATATATACTTAAAAAAAAACTCCCTTATTAACTTCACGTAGTCCCGTAGATACCATAAAAAAATAATTATTGCTCAACGGAATATACCTCGCTGACCTACTTCATCTTACCAAAAACTTCCTCCAACCTACTTCATTTGGCATCTTACCAAAAACTTCCTCAAAAAACAACTTCATTTGGCATCTTACCAAAACTTCCTCCTTAAAAAACTTCATTTGGCATCTTACCAAAACTTCCTCCTTAAAAAACTTCATTTGGCATCTTACCAAAACTTCCTCCTTAAAAAACTTCATTTGGCATCTTACCAAAACTTTAAAACCACCTTGCTCAACGGCATTACCTTCGTTGGCCTACTTCTTCAAACTCACGTCCATTTACGTGAAAATACACACATACACACACACATATCTGTCACCAAGTAAGTTACCAGATGTCCTAATTAGTTACTACTTCCTCATTTCAACCCGATGTTGGTTAATTCATACAACGCATTACCATTAACAATTCTAAACCACTTATAAATTTCTCAACATATATCCGCTGATAACCTCGCTGTCCTCAACTGAAACTTCTTTATTAAATCAATACTTAATTCTTCAACTCACTAGTTTTATTACCACTGCATCATCTGATCTTCACTCACTTTTGAATTAAATCTTTATTACCATTATATTCTTAATTATGGTTGCCATAATAATTATTACTTTCTTTCGATTACTTACCTATGTAATAACCTTCCTACTTTTAAAATTTAATTCTTACTTCATCCAACTTACCTGCAGTTTAAGGACCTACATTCAACTTACCTGCATTGCTCAATAGCACGACAACCTCTGTCTTCAAAATTAAATAATTTTAGTCAATCTAAATCAATAAGCGTAGGCACTACGCGCCCCTTACCATCCTAACTTCACGACTGAATTAAAATTACACACAGCAGGTTTCTTATCTACCTCTGTTAAATCCTATAACACTTCATTACTTAATATGTAAGTCATACGGAACAGTAACTATCGGTAATATAAATTTGCATCACTACTTTCTCTGGCATATCACAGTTCTTACCATCTACTATTCTGATATTGGCCCCTGCCATTATAATTCTGCTGATTATTATCATAATAATTATTTTCAGGATTATTCTGTAATATGGGCATATCGTATGAATCTTCGAGTGCATCGAATCTGCTTAACAATCCCTCTAATTCCTGTATTGTAGTGATCATTTGCATACAAGCAGCCACGTTTACCTTGGGTGGGAAATGCCTGAGGAGAAGCCTTATCACATCCCCATCTTGATTCATCCCGTCAAGATGTTTACATATGAGTACATACTCTAGAAAGTAATCAGTCATATTACTCCCTTCCCCAGATTGATACCTGCCAGAATTAATAATCTGTCTCATTTGTGATTGGATATCCTCATTCCAATATTTTTCAATAAATTTACTTTTGAAATCTTCAAAATTTATCAAGGTATGCTTGTACACTAAAAACCATCCCTTAGTATCTCCTATAAAAGCCTGGTCCAATAGCTCTACTACCATCTTCCATTCAATTTGACCATCCTTTAGCCTTTCTTTAAATCTATCCTCCACCTGATTCATGAACTGCATAGGACACCCCTGTTTGTTTGAAAACTTAGGCAGTTCAGTCTCTCTCATACTACTTAAATACTTCATTCTATCCTTATTTCCTTCCTCCCTTATCTGCTTCTTTAATCTCGCCTCCATTTCTTGAAAATTACTCTCTTTATCCTTTAATTCATTTCTCAATACCTTAATCTTATCCCCAAAATCTTCTCTCATCTGCCTAGTTTCCGCTTCTATCAATTTGCTAAAACCTTTACCTAAAATTTCCTCGGACTCAGATCTACTTTCATCTAAAATCTCCTGAAAGGCTGTCTTTACTGATTCTACTTTCTTATTAACTTCTATCTCAACTTCCTTAATTTGATTTTCTACTGCTTCTAATTGTTTATCTATTTTTTCAACCATATCTTTAGCCTTCTTCTCTACCACTTCCTTAATTTCACCTCTGATCTCCTGTTTTACCCCCTGAATACTTTCCTGTAGCATATCATACTTCTTACTCAATCCTTCATTTACCTTAACCACACTGTCTAGCTTTTTACTATTTTCTTCCAGCTTTTGGTTGATCGTTTTACTATTTCTATGCAATTGTTCAAACTTCTCATTAAATTCCTTCCTACTTTCCTGATTTTGTCTACCCATCTCTTCTCTCATTTCCTGACTATTCTTATCAAGCTTCAAATTCAACTCCTGACAATTCTTTTCTAATTTCTCAAATTTAACATTGAACTCCTGACTATGCTTATTTAATTTTTCACTCATATCTTGATTTAGCCTACCCATCTCTTCTCTCATCTCCTTACTATTTTTATTCATATCTTTATCTAATTTCTCAAATTTACCATTGAATTCCAAATAATTTCTTTTATTCTCTTCACTATTTTTATTCATACTTTCAACAAATTTCGCACTTAAATCTCTACTCATCTGCCTTATGAGCGCAGTTAATGGATCTTCAGGAATCTCTATAGACTTTTCTTTCTCTAGACTACCACTAGTCTCAGGATGTACCTCTGTATCCGTCTCAAGATTTATCTCTGTATTCATGTCAGGGCTTACCTCAGGATTATTTTCAGGATTACTCTCAGGATTATTCTCAAGATTTACCTCCGACATCTTGGTATTATTCTCTACGCTCTCAACATCGCTACCGCTATCAACCTCCTTATAATTAACTTTCTTGACTGCATCCCTACTTCTCAACTGCCTCTGTTCCTCCTCCGACATCTTGAAGTACACCGTATAACAATTGCCCGTCCAAAATTTCACTTCACTTCACTGTCCCCCAAAAGCACTGACAATTTGCACTGAAATTATACACTCCTCTGACTAAATACCGAATGGTTTTCGTGCCCTACTTTGTGGCGCCAAATGTAACATTTTTAATGTGTCGTTGAACGTGGTGATGACTATTGTGGTTCAATAAAACAAACATGATATGAATAAATAATATACACTGTGGTGTGACCTTACCTGTGATAGTGTAATATAATAAGTTGTTGAGCGCCAGATTCCTATTTAAGATAGTGAATCGAAATTTATTGATTTAACCTCGGCTATCAGCAGTAGAGTCGAGAACCACTTACCCGGGCCGTAGTGAGACAAAGTCATCTAACCAATCCGTATTTAATCAAGGAGTATGATTGCCTTAAAGTACCAACTACAATGAAAGAAATAGGCATTACGTTGAAGAGAATGAATTTATTAAATGCTAAAACAAAATATTAATAAAACAGAATAGTGATAGTCACACAATTGAATTTAAAATTACTCAATGCGGCAATTAATTATTTAAAAGAAAATGAATATTAAAATGAATTGAAAGTTAAATGAAGTTAAATTATAATAGAGACGATAGTTTTATTGAATTGTTGGCTCACCCAGTCGAAGATTCGTCATATTTAAGAAATGATCGGTGATCTCGATGTTACGTCGCTTATGTTTAAAAAAATGATGTGATACCTCAATTACTATGAAATATCCTCATTAAGTACGTTGCCATCTGTAGAAAGACTCTTGATCAGGGATATAACCCATTATGTATTGATATAGATGTCGGCAAGACATCGTTCAGTGTCGACTCTCGGTGCTCAGTCCATTAGGACCCAGAAAGCAAGGTTACAACTTCCTTCCTTCATTGATAGCTATAGATCAATGCCATTCTTGTCCGATGTTGCAGGTACAAATACTAATGACTTCCTTGTCACGTGGTGTCACAGCTTCCCTCTCTTATTTAGCCTTCTCCATTCTTGACTCATAACTTGCAATATATATTGACGCGTATATACCGTAGAAAATGGCGTGTTGGTTACACCATAGTGGGTTTCTAAGCATCTCAGGAAAATGACGCAGTTTGCCGTGGTGAAATTCTTACTACGTCGTTCAGTTTGTGACGCACAGGGTTAGTCCATATCGCCAGTCTTGTTGCAATATATAATACTTCGTCTCTTTACAAGTAATTGTTAATAAAAATCTAATTGAATATAATAATCAAAACCGCTTACAATTATCTGATATAAAAATCATCTCATGGATGTACTAGTTAATAATAATAATAATAACATGATAATAAATGAATAACCCTTTAAATATAACAGCTATGGGATCGAATCGTTACAGCACGTTTGGAACATATTAAACGAAGTCACAACCAAACTTCAGTGTGGGAGAACGCTCCCCTACCTGACCCCGTCCTGTCACCAATCACAGACTGCGGATGGAAGGAAGAAACAGACGGCTACATCCCCATTCTCACCACGCTTGAACCCATTTCAAAGGCTGCTATCGATATTGTTCTTTGCGATTGCAAAATAGATTGTTCTACAACGCTTTGTGAATGCCGCAAGGCTAAGTTAATTTGTACCTCAATGTGTTTCTGTTCCGGTTCTTGTACAAACTCGAAAAAAGATGATGAGGATGATGATTAAATGATTAATGTAATTTTCAAAAGTCTAGGATAATTACTATAAATATGTCATTCGTCATTGCCTTCGGGAAGCGTGGTTTACTTATTCTTGCGACACATGTAGTATTTTATTGCATTTAACCACAAAGTAATAAATGGCCTCAACAACCTTGTTTCACTCATTAAACGCCAAACTAAAAGCCAAAACAGACATATCGGAAACAAAATATACAATAAAAAGAAAAATAATGTCTATGCAAAATCAAATCAAGACATGACCTTTGCCAAATGCAAGGTCAATCCACTCAAAATAATTTCTTGTTTTCTCAGTATTTAGTTGCTATAACACTCTGTAACAATTAGAATAGTATTCTTCTACAAAAATAATCAGATTAACAATCTTAAAATGTAAAAAGTCGGCCCCGAGTCGTGAAGTTGAGAAAATGTCCACCATCTTGGGCACCATCTTGAATTCTGAGCTTCCAGCCAAGGCTAAATAATTGCTTGCACAATCTGTTACAGTTACTATCGCATTCTACTACACAAATAACCCTAAAAACGGTGTTTAGATGAAGACAATCGGCCTCGGGAGTGGAAATATCATACTAGTAAGAAAACGTCCACCATCTTGAGCGCCATCTTGAATTCTGAGCTTCCGGTCGAAATTCGGGAGTGCCAACATCGAAATTCGTGTTCAGCAGGTCCGAATTAGTATTAAAAACACATTTGGCAAAATGTTACCCAAAATGCCGCTAGAATTGCAACCGGTCGAAAAGTGGACCAGTCTACAAAGAGAAACATGTGTTTTTGATCTTCAATATACTCTTTGGCGTAAATCATTGGGTTGCACAAGGTGGCAAGTGCCACCCCAATATACGGTATATATAGTCAAACTTCTGGTATCTCGAAGTAATTTTAATTTCCCGGCGAAGTTCTACACAATTTATGTCATGTTTTTTCCATAATTATTCAAAGTTCTATTATTCGAGTACTTCGATAACTCGAATGATATTTTGTCCCCAAACATAAAATATGTCTTTATGTTCGACGATGTCAAAATGTAAATATTATATGTCAGAAAACTGTATCATAATGAGGGTCATAATAACACTTTTTTTTTCATCATTATGAAACAGTTTCTCCCACCAGTCATCTCAAGAAACAGTTGTGTGACTAATTTGGTAAGGATAGCATCGCATCTGCACTGACTTCCACGGCCTCCTATTTTAAATTTCACTGCGTGGCTCATGTCATAGTGGGGTATTTGAGGAGGCCATGGCCAAATACAAGGTATTCTCTGCGTTCCATGCGCTCTGTTCAGTACGTAAAAATGGCAAAATCTCGACAGATATTTATGAATATTTATGTTCGAACATAAAATAGTTATAATTATCGTCGTAAATAAACAGTCGTATGCAACTCACCTATAATGGTAATTAAGACACTCGCATGGAAATTATAAAAATGGCTTCGCTCGTTTTATAAACATACTCGTGTCTTAATTATTGCCATTATAGGCTCGTTGCATAATGTACTAATTATTCCGAAGTAGGGGTGAAAATGCAGTTGAATTACGTTCCTTACGTGTGGAATGGGAATTACAATACATTCCGATTGCGAAACTGTCTGTATTTACATTCTAGTTAACCACTAAACAAAATTCAAAAAGTTTCGTTTAAGATTATGGAAATTTTATTCAAACGTATATGAATACCTTAAGTGGTAAAAAAAAAAGGAAAAAATCGCCATATGTCTTAATTTTGCATTTTTCACCATTTCAGGAAAATAAAATTTAATATCTAATACGGTAATACAACAACAACAACATGTGGACCTGAATTAACATTTTGGTTGGTACCTCAGTTTAGGGGCTGCGACAATGCGGTCATATAGCCCCGTGTGCTTTGGGTGTGTGTAGAATCTGTCTGATAACTGGTGTTAATTGTGATGGCTGTATTAGTGTGTGATATCTGTAATTAAGGTAAGGACTTCAGACGATCAATTTAAAGTAGTTCCTACTTTTTCTACCAAATGCTACCGTCAACGACACCTAGCTGCGAACTTGGTTACTAGTTCCCAAAGCAACCGGCACCTGGTGGCGAACGTTGGAACTTAATAGAGCGTCAATCAAATCTAACCTACAAATTTAGCTTCACACAATTGAAGTTAGTGGGAGGTTCTTTTACATGCCATAAATCTACTGTATGACATGGGCCGCCTTTAGTTCCCTCCGAAGGAAGGCATACTGGGGGATTTTATAACGCTCTTAAAAAATCCGACGACTTTGGCCGGGTTTGAACCCGCGATCTTGGTTTAACATGTCACTCTTGTTTCAGGAATGACACCCTTCTCCTGCTGGTGGACGGTAGCAGTGGTCCTCGTGGTAGCTCACAGAGCAACAGCGGCTGTGTTGCGACAAGACAATACAACACACTTGGAAAGGTAGGTACAAGCCAAAGGTTGGCACTATATTATTAGTTTAGGTCATATACAGGGTCTTTCATAATATAAAGTACAAGCTGTACCCGGCATGCTTTGCAATGCCAATCAAAGGAAGTGTTGGCGTTGAAATGTTGTTTCTTGAAGTGCTTTTGGATACACAATATTTTTTCTATTTCCGTAAACTACCTCTAAGCTATCATAAAATGGATTTACTAATTTAGGAACATTCGTGGGAGCGTGCACAACAACTCACCAAAGTCGCATCGAATCTGATGAATGGCTTATGAACGCATACGGGATTTTTTTAAACGATTCGTGCGCTGTCTCTCATTCGTCAAATCTACTCGTGCGCTATCTACTGTGAAATGGATATTTTAAGTATACACAACAGCTCATCAGAGTTTCATCGAAATTGCGGAATGGTATATGAACACATACGGGATATTGTTGAAACGCTTCGCACGTCGTCAGTCATTTGTTGCATCCACTCGTGCGCTACCTATTTTGAAATGGATTTACTAAGTCGAAAACCTTCCCTGGCGAGTACACAATACCTTATCAAAGTTTCATCGCAATCGGATGAATGGTATATTGACGCATACGGGACTTTGTTAAAACAATTCGCGTGCCATCGCTCATTTGTTAAATCTACTCATGCGCTGCCTATTGTAAAATGCATTTACTAAGCCAGAAAGCTTTCCTGGAGTGTACACAACATCTCACCCAAGTTTCATTGATATCGGACGAATGGTATATGAATGCATACGGGACTTTGTTTAAACACTTCGCGTGTCGTCGCTCATTTGTTGAATCTACTCGTGCGCTACCTGTCGTAATTTGGATTTACTAAGCCAGAAACCTTCCCTGGAGTGTACACAACATCTCACCCAAGTTTCATCGGAATCGGGTGAATGGTGTACGAACGATTATGGGACTTTGTCGAAAGGCTTCGCGCGTCGTCGCTCATTTGTTGAATCTACACATGCGCTACCTATTGTAAAATGGATTTACTAAGCCAGAAACCTTCCTTGAAGTGTACTCAACATCTCATCCAAGTTTCATCGCAATCGGATGAATGGTATATGAAGGCATAGGAGACATACCCACAGACAGACAAACTATCGCGTAACATTGATTTATATACACACATCAAAAAAAGTTATGCATCACCTCGGTTCCAAGAGTTCCGGAACCGTTAAATACAAAGGGAATAGAGATCAACACAAACAACATTTCAGCTCGTTTTATTGCTCATGAGACCCACACATTGCATGTTGTACCATCATACAGCTAGACTTTCAGCATTTGTGGTCCAGATTGCAGTACACACCACTACCTCTAATACCCAGTAGCACGTCCTCTTGCATTGATGCATGCCTGTATTCGCCATGGCATACTATCCACAAGTTCATCAAGACACTGTTGGTCCAAATTGTCCCACTCCTCAACGACAATTCGGCGTAAATCTCTCAGAGTGGTTGGTGGGTCAAGACGTCCATAAACAGCCCTTTTCAACATATCCCAGGCATGTTCGATAGGGTTCATGTCTGGCGAACATGCTGGCCACTGTAGTCGAGCGATGTCGTTATCTTGAAGGAACGCATTCACAAGATGTGCACGATGAGGTCGAGAATTGTCGTCCATGAAGACAAATGCCTCTCCAATATTCTGCCGATATGGTTGCACTATGGGTCGGAGGATGTCATTCAGGTATCGTAAAGCCGTTTCGGAGCCTTCCATGACCACCAGTGGCGTACGTCGGCCCCACATAATGCCACCCCAAAACATCAGGGAACCACCACCTTGCTGCACTCGCTGGACAGTGTGTCTAAGACGTTCAGCCTGACCAGGGTGCCTCCAAACACGTCTCCGACGATTGTCTGGTTGAAGGCATATGCGACACTCATCGGTGAAGAGAACGTGATGCCAATTCCGTGGGGTCCATTCAGCATGTTGTTGGGCCCATCTGTACCGCGCTGCATGGTGTCGGGGTTGCAAAGCTGGACCTCGCCATGGACGTCGGGAGTGAAGTTGCGCATCATGCAGCCTATTGCGCACAGTTTGAGTTGAAACACGACGTCCTGTGGCTGAACGAAACGCATTATTCAACATGGTGGCATTGCTGTCAGGGTTCCTCCGAGCAGCAATCCGTACGTAGCGGTCATCCACTACAGTAGTAGCCCTTGGGCGGCCTGAGCGAGGCCTGTCATCGACAGTTCCTGTATCTCTGTACCTCCTCCATGTCCGAACAACATCGCTTTGGTTCACTCTGAGACGCCTGGAAACTTCCCTTGTTGAGAGCCCTTCTTGACACAAAGTAACAATGCGGACGCAATCGAACTGCGGTATTGACCTTCTAGGCATGGTAGAACTACAGACAACATTAGCAGCGTACCTTCGTCCTGGTGGAATGACTGGAACTGATCGGCTGTCGTACCCCCTCCGTCTAATAGGCCCTGCTCATGCATGGTTGTTTACATCTTTGAGCAGTTTTAGTGACATCTATGAACAGTCAAAGGGACTGTATCTTGGATACAATATACACAGTCAACGTCTATATGCCGGAGATCTGGGAACCGAGGTGATGCAAAACTTTTTTTGATGTGTGTATATACACAGGGTCTTTCACTCAAAGTGCGGCCGGCTGCGCAAGCGTAGAAGCAGCTCGCTGAGCTTGGGGTCGAGAGTCCGAAGCATCAATCCAACAGCACTTCCTTCCTTATCTTAATTATGACATATGCTGTGACAGCAGCGCGCTGCGATATGCTCGTCTGACCTTTATAGCTGCACGTTCTACCTGGAGCGCTGGGTCGGCCGCACTTTGAGTGAAAGACCCTGTAGAAGAACGGCAAGTGGCAGTTTTGTTATTCGCTGCTGCGGTGGCATTGACCGAGCTTGTGGCGCGCCGTGGCCTCCTGCTGTATTATTGAAAGCGCGCGCATAGTACATACGAGAGCTGTTTTTTGTTTTTTTGTATTTTTTGTTTCAAGTTCCAATGGACTGTGTAAAAGTAACAGATTGGCATACCAAACTGATTTTACTACTAAATGTTTGCTTGTTTTATTCTTATGTCTCAACATAATCGCCAAAACGATTGAAACATTTGTCGTATCGTTACACCAGCTTTCCAACCGGGTGAGTTAGCCGAGGTCGTTGCGGCATGACTGTTGGCAGTCACTCACATCCGGGAGGCGAGGAGGTTCGAATCCCCCCGCCAACAACCTTGAAGATGGTCTTCTGTGGTTTCCCATCTTCCTTCCAGGCAAATGCCGGGGTAGGTCCCTACCTATAGGCCACAGCCGCTACCTTCCAACTCCTCGACCCTCCCTTCCAACTTTCCTCCCCAACGGTACTTATAGCTCACCCATTGGGTGTCCGTCTCGAAGCAGCTACAAAAAACTGGCGAGCCGACCATGTCCTCGGACACTCCCGGCGCTAACAGCCATACGCTAAAAAAAAACACAAAAAAAAACCAGCTTTCCAATGCCCTCGGCAAAATATTCTGCCGCCACTGAGGTGGGTAAGTCTGGACAGTCTCCTGAAGTTTTTCCTTTTTGGCTAGGCGTTGCCACCCAACCCTACCTTCAATTCTCGAAAAAAAAAAAAAAAAAAAAAAAGGAAAATCATTCACGACCACACTGTACCAACGTTACGATAGAATTTTACAAAGAATTCAAGTGTGAAGTTTTGGATCATCTACCGTAGTCCAAACCAGCACTGAATGTTTTCACATTTGTCGAGAATTGAAGGTATGGTTGGGCGGTAACGCCTCGTCAAAAAGGAAATACTTCAGGAGACTGTCCAGTCGTACCCACCTCAGTGGCAGCAGAATATTTTTCCGAGGGCATTGGAAAGCTGGTGTAACGATACGACAAATGTTTCAATCGTTTTGGCGATTATGTTGAGACATACGAATAAAACAAGCAAACATTTAGTAGTAAAATCAGTTTGGTATTGCAATCTGATATTTTTATACAGTTCATCGAGAAAAAAAAAGACCAGCCCTCGTATGTACTATGCGCGCGCTTTCAATAGTACAGCAGGGGGCTATGGCGCGCCACAAGCTCGGCCAAGGGCACCGCAGCAGCGAAGAACAAAACTGCGGCTTGCCGTTCTTACTTTATATGAAAGACCCTGTAGTTGGCAACTATAAAGCGGGCAAGTACCCAGCGAAACCTCCAGTATATTATTATTATTTATTTATTTTAAGCGAATTCTCCCAATAAATGGAAGACGTTAAGCAAATAACTCAATCAACTTATTTTTGGTTCTTCTTATTGTTCCAACAGTCTTTCATTCTTTCCGAGGAGGCTTGCTTACGTTCTTCCGACCACTTTGGTCTGTACTGTTTTTGTTTTTGTTGCTGTGATGTAACTTCCCAGTTGTTCACTTTGTGTCTGAAGGTGTCACTTTCTGAAATGTCTATTGAACTTATGTTTGCGTTTTTGGGGTCCTTTCAAAGTTCTTCTAGCCAAGATGTCGAGTTCTTGAATGAGGTTACACATTCTATTATCCTTTTCGTCAATGGATTTTCTAGTAGTCTAGTGAGATGACCAAAGAATTTCCTTCGTCTTCTTTTAATATCAATTTCGATGTTTGATTACTGGTTGGTTGGTTCCTTAGTTTAGGGGCTGCGACAACGCGGTCATGTAGCCCCGTGAACTTTGGGTGTGTGTAGAATCTGTCTGATAACCGGTGTTAATTGTGATGTATGTATTAGTGTGTGTTATCTGTATAATTTCAAGTACAATAGTTCCTACTTTTCCTACCAAATGACACCGTGTAGCTTGTGGGCTACTAGATGGCATCGCAGTCAGCACCTGGCGGTGAACGTTGGAACTAATAGAGCGCTATCAATTCTAACCTACACATTTTGGCTTCACACAAGTATAGTTAGTGGAAGGTTCTTTTTCATGCCATAAATCTATGACATGGGACCGTCGGCTTTACTTCCCATCCGAAGGAAGACATACTGAGGGATTATTAACGCTCTTAAAAAATCCGATGACTTCGGCCGGGTTTGAACCCGTGACCTTGGGCATAGAAGCTCAGCATGCTACCAACTACGCCACCGAAGCCGCCTGTTTGAATACTGTTCTGTTCTTTTTATTGATTGTAGCCTGTAACCACCTTGGTATATTCTGCTCCTAAGATTCTCCTAATGATCTTCCTCTCTCCTTTTTTGATATCTTCAAGTTGATGTTTATTGTTAAGTAATTATTATTTTAAAAGAGTTTTCTTCATTTATCACAAAAAGTACTTAAATAATAATAATAATACCGGCCATGGTGGACGAGAGCGCTAATGCACAAGCTCGTCCCTCATTGGCACCGGGAGAGCAAAGGTTCGAATCCTAACTTGAACCGACCTGAAGATGGTTTACGTGGTTTCCCATTTTCACCACCAGGTGAATAACGGGACGGTTTCTTTGAACAGGTCCACGGCAGACTGCCTTACTAAATCCATTCCCTGACCTTTCCTTCATTAGACCCAAGTTAGCGGTCTTCAAAGTAGAGACCATGATATTCTATGATCTTGAGCCATCTTTCAGCAAGGTTTCTTATCCCTTGACGGTACCAGTCTCATGGTTTTGATGCGAAGAATTCGGCGAGACCCACTTTCATCGCTTCAATGTTTTAGAAATTTCTTCCACGCAAGAAATGGGCCATGGATCGAAAAAGATGGTAATCTGAAGGAGCAAGATCAGGGCTGTATGCTGGATGTAGTAGCAGTTCGATTCCTCCCAATTCCTGAATTTTTGCCATGGTTGTTCGTGCACTGTGAGGTCTCGCAGTGTCCTGCTGCAAGAGAACTCTATTTCGGCTAACTAATCCTGGGTATCTCCGTCTCAAAATTGCATGAACTAGTTCCAGTTGTTGAGAATAAAGATCCGCATTGACTGCACGCCCGTTAGAAACATACTCCCAGTGAATCACTCCTTCAAAATTCTATCAGACACACATCACTTTGGGGCCGAACCGATCCTTTTTAACAATGACTTAAGCAGGTTGACGGGGACTGAGCCACTGTTTTGAGACGTTAGCGTTGCGGTAATAGACTCATTTTTCATCACATGTGACAATTCTCCTGATAAATCTATCATCATTGGGGGTTACCGATAAGCTGACAACAGATATCCACTCTACGTTGAGCCTGTTCAGGGGTCAATTCATGAATAATAGATCTACAGCTTCTGTTTGATTATCCAAGTTTCTTAATCTGGCGATGTATGGTATCTTGATGCACCAAGTTCTTCTGATAGCCTACGAGTAGCCTAATTCTTTGCAGATTTTCTTCCAAAACTCAGCGTGTATTCTCAATATCCCATAGCTTAGGTCTTCCAGATCGCGGTAAATCTGGAGTGTTTTCTTCTCCAGTGTTGAAACGCTGAAACCATCGTTGTGCCACACGCTCACTAACAACACCTTCTCCTTCCACTTCACATATTCTTCGAGCCGCGGTAGCAGCTTTGTAATCTTGTTTCCAGTAGTGCTTTAGAACGACCCTAACCTCCAACTTTGTAAGTTCCATTTCTGATTGTGTATCAACAACTGACGACTGGTACATTCTCTCAATATATGCAATTCTAGTCATGGCCTCCTGTAAATAGCATTGGCAAATTCTATCTAAAAGACACCAAACTCAAAAAACGAAATTACTTATGAGACATCCTAATAACATGTTTTATCATTTTAAATGATCTTGTCGACTTCGTCGTTACGCTGGGGTCTGGCGTTACGTTACGGTGACGGGACGAAATGTACCCAGATGCACTGAGGTGTGTGACGTCATAGTACTGCTTGGTGCATGTGTTCCCCGACAATCTCTACTTCGTTAGTATAAGACAAAAAATCCCCGATTCTTGGATGTCACGGGTAATCTCGAGAACCACTGGTTGGATTTTGATGCAGTTTTCACCATTCTGTAAAGGATATCTCGAGGAAAGATTCTGGAGAAAATAATTTATGTATGATCAAAGGAAGCCAAGGAGTAACGATTTCAGTGAAAAAGTCGAAAACAAACTTGGCGTCCGTGTGCTTCTTAAGTTTACGCTGGGCAAACCGTTAAAAATATCAATATACTATGAGCGTAAGAATTGGTCATCATGAAAAGTTATACAAAAAAGTCCGCGAGAGCATATCTCTATCTTCAATACATCACCCACTATAAGTGTTTTTAGACTGGATGGAAGGGGCACGTCATCCAGCCATCTCTCTCCGCGCGCTTGACCTTGCTTTGCCCTAGGTTTGCACTTGCCGTTCGCGAGTAATTTGAAACAAGGTATAGTATTATAAAGCAAGATAAGTATTATGCAGATAATTTTCCAACATGTCAAGAGTCTTTCTAACATTTTTCAGCATTTGTAGCATTTAAAGTGATACGAAGTCTAGTCTTTCAGACTGACTGTCACTTTTTTTCTTCTTCGAAGAACACTCACTACCCTCGAACTTCTTAACACATTGTTTGAAAATATGGACTTAAAATTACAGAACACTATAATTTCTACTTTAATATCCAAATTCAAATTAGATCTAAGTGCTGGAAAGTGAATATTCTCCTATTGTCTCTTAAGGACAATAGGTCGGTGAATGGGCTATATTACGAACGGATTGTTTGCTTACCTGAAACAGCCGTTACTGTCCTTCGAAGTAATCCCCGTGGATGGTTATGCACTTTTGAGAACGGCTGAACAAGTTCTGGAAACTCCTGGCATAGTCTCCTTTAGGAATAGCCTTCAGTTAGGGTCGTCAAAACACTAAATTGAAAGCAAGAGAGAAGCGTGAATTTATGCAACCTGCCTTGCACAACTGATAGACGGGCGGCAGTGATAAGGGTGAATTTATTGAACCTAACGTGCAAACCTGTTCGACGGGTGGCAGTGAGAAGGGTGAATGTTCCGTGGAATGGTCCTGAAAACCATCGTCACGGGTGACGAGACCGGGTGCCTGAGGTACGACCCCGAAGGCAAGCGTCAAAGCATGGAGTATCGGGGTCCAGGGTCATCGAAATGCCCTGAAGGGCCAGAGGTTTTCGGACATTTCGGACATCCAACGTAATGTGACGACCCAACTGAAGGCTATCCTTCAGGAGGAGTATGCCAGGCCTTGTACAGCCGTTCTAAGAAGTGCATAACCATCCACAGGGATTACTTCGAAGGATAGTAACGGCTGTTTCAGGTAAGCCAACAATCCGTTCGTACAGGCACGGATTCAAGGGGGTCATGACCCCCGTGACCCCCCCCCCCCCCTCCCAAACGGAGACCAAATCTTTTTACAAACTCAAAAAACGAAACACAATAACCAGACAAATAAAACTTAACGAATTTTAACTGAAAAACAGTTTTTTTTTCTTTTCATTTTATTCAATACTGAAAATATCTTTATTGCAATTATTATGTTCTGTTACAACTGTACATATTTACAATCATACCTGTTATATAAAATCGATTATTTATATAACAAAATCAACTCGTCTATTTTGTTTAGCAAACCTTGTGATTACCGAATTGATGCCTATAGTGATGTCACGCACCAAAAATTTTTGCCGACGCCCAAACTGCAAGCTTGGCTGGCAATTTAAGCTGTGACTTTCTCCCCTTGTCGGTACCAACTCGACTTGCCAAAACTGTAACGTACCTTGATACTTTTCTCGAAGCTCGATGTAAAAGTCACAAAACACGCCGTTGCAATTTGTACGAGTATTTTTGGTGCGCTAAACGCATCAAATTTCTATCCATGTAGCTTGCAAAAAAAAAAAAAAAAAAAAAATTGGTCTGGTTTTGTACATTTGGTTATTTTGTGGTTGTGTTTTTAGTGATACCATTATTCTTAAACATTTCGATTCTCTGACCCCCAAAGCCAAACTCTAGATCCGCGCCTGGGTCCCATGTCATAGATTTATGGCATGATAAAGAATCTTCCACTAATTACACCTGTGTGAAACTAAATTATAGGTTATCTTTGAGTAACGCTCCAGGAGCCGACTGCGGTGGCATCTAGTAACAAAGTGCAGTAGTTGGTCGTTGACGGTAGCGTTTGGTAACAAAAGTTGGAACTACTTGAAAATCCAAGGTATGCAGTCCTTACTTGAATTAAAAACGGATAACACACACTAATACAGCCATCACAATTAACACCGGTTATCAGACAGATTCTACACACACCCAAAGTACACGGGGCTACAAGACCGCGTTGTCGCGACCCCCAAAATGAGGAACCAACCAACCTAACTTGTTTCCCCATTATTGATAGGACTGCTAATTTACTATAATTTAATACTTTCCAGCCGAAATATGTGCTATCTTTATTTTAATGACGAAGAATATGGAACATACAGTATGTGCTTAACTTCCAAATATGGAAAAATATGGAAAATAAATACTCCACTTTTCTACTCCCATTGCCATGATTTGTAAAAATAATACAAAATATAATTAAGTTTACCTTCCTAAATAGGTACTGTATGTATTTACATAGAAATCCGATTCCTTCTGACCACCCCTCGTAGCTTCCTTTGCAGTTGTTTGTTGTTTGAGTCTTCAGTCTTTTGACTGGTTTGATGCAGCTTTCCATGCCTCCCTGTTCTGAGCGAATCGTTTCATCTCTACATAGCTACCACTCCCTACGTCCAAGGCAATCTGTTTATTATATTCTAACCTTGGTCTACCCCTACAGTTCTTGTCCTCGACCCTTCCTTCCATAACAATTCCTGGGTGTCTTAGTATGTATCCTACCAACCTATCTCTTCTCTTCATTAAAAGTTGCCGTAAACATTTCTCCTCTCCCACTAGTCTTAATACCTCTTCGTTTGCATACCACGGTGGGTGTGTGGTTATAGTGTCGGACTACCAACCCCAAGGTTGCAGGTTCGCTCCTGACCATGTTAAGTGATTTTTGAAAGGCGACAAAAATCACGATACTCATGTCATACGTTGTTGGCATGTTAAAGAACCCATTTGAATTCAGTAGGCCGTGTTCATAATGGAAAAATTAATCTCGGGATTTTCCGCCAACACTAAGTTCCTCATTTCTCTACTAGAAAGCGGTATAGCGTCAAGGAGCTTAGATATCTAACCTCCTTGACATTCATAGCGCTCCAAGGAGCATTAAATTCGACACGCAAGCTGCCCTCTGTGTGTTAATTAACAAAGCTTGCACCCGGCACCCGAGGCCATACGATAAAAATAAAAATAAAATAAAAACAAACTCTTCGTTTGTAACCCTATCTACCCATCTGATCTTCATAATTCTCCTGTAACACCACATTTCAAACGCTTCAATTCTCCTCTTTTCTACTGCACCAATAGTCCAAATTTCACTTCCATAGAGTGCCACGCACCAGACAAAGGCCTTCAAAAATGACTTCCTAACACCTAAATCTATATTCGATGTCAACAGATTCCTTTTCTGTAGTAATGCTTTCCTTGCCTGAGCTAACCTACTTTTTATATCCTCTTTGCTTCGTCCAACACTGGTTATTTTGCTTCCTAAGTAACAGAAGTCTCCTACTTTCCTTAGTTTTTCACCTGCCAATTTAATGTCCATAGAGGATTCTGATTTATTTCGGCTGCAGTAAATAGTAGTTAACAAAGGTAATGTTCTTGTTTTCTTTCCAGGACTGCTCGAGCCACCTACCATCGCGTGGCCCAACAGCGAGGAGATCACGACTACCTGTACGAGCACCACGATATTCCGCCCCCTACACCACCACCCCCACCACCGCCCAAGGACCAGGGCAAGTCTGATGCTGTTCACAACTACTACGAGTTCCTCATCAATGAGGGCTCTTACAAGTTCTGGGCGGTGTTCGAACTCCTGACCGCCGCGCTACTCATCTACTCTGCCTTTGCCGCGGTGTACTACGCCAAGTTCACGTACGCCACAACCGACTACTCGGACTATGACGACGATTTCTTCTTCAAGAGGTCGGGCGATGGTTACACCACTCCAGCGCCGCAGGAAGATACCTTCCTTGGCCTGTCCGCCGCTACTTATCAGAGAATACTGGATGCAATATCATCAAAGAAGTACTCCTAAATAAGTTACAAACTGATCAGCATTTTACGCTTCGAACCCTATTTTCCATAGATGTACCTCAAGTTGTTGGGCCGCAACTACGCGATGTATTGCCATGCCTCCAGTAGGCTTTGTCAAGCCAGAATCAATTGCTCAGGCGATATTATCGCCATTACTACTTTTTTTTATGAAGATTTAAGATATTCCATCCATAAATCAATGCCTAATTACGTAGAAAACTACAGTCGAATTCTCGATATCTTGAAGTAATTTTTATTTCCCGGCGAAGTTCTACACAATTTACATGTCATGTTTTTCTTCTATAATTCGAAGTTCTATTGCTCGAATATATCGATAACTCGAATAATATTTTGTTCCCCAGACATAAAATATGAGTCTTTAACTCGAAGTTGGGGTGAGAATGCAGTGGAGTTACAGTACATACTTAAAGTTTATTTATTTTTATTTATTTATTTATTTATTTATTTATTTATGAATTCATTTATTTATTCATTTATTTATTTATTTACTTATTAATTTATTTATTCATTCGTTTATTTACTTATTAATTTATTTATTCATTTATTTATTTATTCATTTATTTATTCATTTATTTATTTATTCATTTATTCATTTATTCATTTATTCATTTATTCATTTATTTTCTTATTTTTTTATTCATTTATTCCTTCATTCATTTATTTATTTATTCATTCATTTATTTATTCATTTATTTATTTATTCATTTATTCATTTATTTATTTGTTCATTTATTTATTTATCAATTTATTCATTTATTCATTTATTTATTTATTTATTCATTTATTCATTTATTAATTAATTTATTTATTTATCCATTTATTCATTTATTTATTCATTCATTTATTTATTTACTTATCAATTTATGTATTAATTAATTAATTAATTAATTAATTATTCATTTATTAATTTATTCATTTATTCATTTATTTATTTATTTATTTATTTATTTATTTATTTATTTATTTATTACATGGGAATTACAATAATATGAATTCAGTTGTGTAGGGTACCTGAACTGTGTATTTCTGTCACCAGCTTATTATGCTCGATATTCCAGCTAATACGCTGTCAACCATTATGAAATAAACACAAGATTTAAGCGCTACGCAGGAGTCATGTTTGTGAATGAAACAAAAAAGACGCACAGTAAAACTAATCGAAATTTATCAGCAATATTTGCATAGCAACACTTAAACCCAGTTAGTCCTACCTGCATGAGTAGACCAAGTGACCATAACAGCATGACGTAGCAACAGTTGATTAATTTTTTACTTTATTTACCGTACTGTATTTATGATAATACTAGCTGAAGTACCTGTGCTTCGCTACGGGTCATAAATAAATTAAAATGTGAAGGTGACAGTTAAAGCAGGGGATAGGCGAGGTGCTACGCGGAGGGAGAGTAAGGGTGGAACAATTTTTTGTCCAACTACACAGCTCGGCGTTGACCGTGTTTTATAGCACAAATTTAGGTTGTACTCGCTAACCTTTCGGATAGAAAATTTATTTTTAAACATCGTATATGTCGTCAAAAGTTTGCAATTTCTTTGCGTTCTCTTTTTATTTGAAATGGAAATATGAACGTTTGAAACCAAAGGGTGTAGTGACGTCACTAAAATGGTCGCCATCCTTAAATAGTGCAAAGTATCGAAATCAAAAGTAGCCTATATGTAAACCTGGTAAATCAGCTACTTTCATGTAAAATTTCATGTAAATCGGACCAGTGGTTCTTGCGTGATTGAGTAATACACAGACACACACCATCTCATTTTTATACATTAGTATATAGATAACTCCATTTCTTCATGCATTTCTATATCTCGAATTCTATTTTGACTTCCCCTAACGATTCGAGATATCGAGATTCGGCTGTACTTATATTTCCCATTCCAAAATTCGAAATTACCCCTCCTAACCTCCATTTTCCTTTTTCTCTGAAACGAGCACTGTCGTAAACTAAGTGAATGGAGCTTGTGTTCATCGTGAAATTTGACAATCAATCCACATTGACAAGGTCTATAAAAAGGATGGCGAAACGTAAATAAAATAGCATAACCATTAAGTTACTGACATGGTACATCTACCGAAAGTAGAACAGTATTAATTCCGGGCGAGGAAGAACGCTATCAACACTGTCCAGCTGCAACCTGAAAGCGTATTATGGTGATAACTAACGTTTAGAAGTTGAGGGTGCCATATCTTTTTCATGAGTTTATTTTGCTCAAAATTTGGAAAATAAGTGTGGACTGAAGGGTCCCTGAACTCGTTTAGAGCAATTTTATATTGACTATAAATGCTTATTTTGGTGATTTTGAAGGTTTTTGTCATATGAATTTTGCTCATTTTAGTCATATTTGCTTATGCTTATACCGTACTGTATTTTGAGCATTTTGTGTTTAAATTTTGACCTTACATGATAAATGGGTGAAGTTTCAAACACGGGATCTGCAAATGGTGCAGTAGATAATTTTGGTAACAGTGAAGGAGACGAGAACCCACGATAACATTTTCTAAACTTTTGAGCCATAAATATCTTCTGTAATGATTCAAAATGGATCTGGAAATGATGTAGTTTTCTCCTCTGTTGTATATAAACCACCCGCCTTCCTTTGTTAGATCACGACTTATATAGTCTAGTAAAATTCCAGCTGTATCGGCTATTATCCGCATGAATTGTGCACATGTAAATGTACAATATTGCCAACCCCACCCATACGGTACTAATTATGAAGACTCCACGGGAAAAATGGGGTAAGTCACACTATGTACATTTTTCAGGAGAGCGAATTTTAACTTTCAACACTAAAAAGAAATACTTAAAACACCCCAATTGAGGGTAAGCAATATAGTTATTTTGCCAAATTTATTTCTTATAATGGAAATACAACTCTGTACATGTAAATCAAATAACAAGATGTTCAGTAAAGAACATACAGCCTAATTTCTCTTAAATGCATGTGTATAGGCTAGTTATAACTCTTTGTTCTTTTCAAGGAGTATTGACGAAACCATTGACCGCTACTAGGTTAGACGACTGTCTGGACGAAACCATTGGTCGGTACTAGGTTAGACCACTGTCTGGACGAAACTATTGGTCGGTACTAGGTTAGACCACTGTCTGGACGAAACCATTGGTAGGTACTAGGTTAGACCACTGTCTGGACGAAACTATTGGTCGGTACTAGGTTAGACCACTGTCTGGACGAAACCATTGGTCGCTACTAGGTTAGACCATTGTCTGGACAAAAATTACTGCTTGTACTACAAGCAAGGGGGTCTGGAGCGTAACCCTAGGTAAGGCTTGTGTTTGTATGTAAAGTCTTATTAACACATCGAATTTAACATAATTATATCGTGTTGTCCATGACATCATGGAGCTACTATTTTGTGTATAGGGGAATTATTTTAGTGTAGGGTATCGCGATATATACTACTCTCGATGTGATAAAGAATGAATGTTAACTGTTCACCGTTTTACGCTTGTTGTTGTTTGTTTGCTTTAGCTCCCATCTAGCTAAGTTTCATTGTCTATTTTCTTTCCTTACTCGTCCTTACAATGCATCATATCGAATATTGGGATTGTAGTCTGCAGGATGGGAGCTGGATGACAGAGGCCTATGCTACATTTTACTTGCAGTTGGACAGTCGCTAAATAAATATTTATAATTTATGTTGGATCTTTGAATAGTTGTCATAATATTGTTCTCAATATTTCACATGGAAATCATCATCATCATCATCATATTCATACGATATGAGACACTTATTATTAACTTAGATAAGTTAAAGTTAAATAGAAACTTATTCAAAAATGATTAACATTTTATTGACTAAATGATAATAGACTAATGTATTATATTAATTAGAGAACATTATAATTATCAGTGTTAATACTCGTTCAAATTATTTCGCTGCACTGTCAATGGCGCCATGAGTCACTGGTGAAATATAATGCGAACTACTGCCTCCTCTGAATGCTAAATGTACCATAATAGTACACTGAACTATTTATGATTTCTATCTTTGGATTCATATCCCTATCATTCCTCACATGCCTGTCCACAGGCTCTGCTGCTCGTGACGTCATTCCACACATGCCTGTCCACAGGCTCTGCTGCTCGTGACGTCATTCCACACATGCCTGTCCACAGGCTCAGCTGCTCGTGACGTCACTGATCAATGGGATGATTTTGCTGTATAAAATAATTCAGTATAAAAATGCAGTTAGACTCAAACCTAATACGGTTATGTTCCCTGAAAAGTATTCCAAGTCAAATTATTAATCATATTCTTACCGATAAAACAAATTGTAAGTAAGTTTTGAAATAAAAGTGTACTACAAATGATTAGAGTGCGTTATTTGGCAGACTGTCTTTTTCCCAATCCTTGTTCCAATCCAGGGGCGTATATAAGTGCCCCCCCCCCCCACCTCCCGAAAATTTTGTCACATATATTATTTGTTTATGAATTAAAACATTAAAAACCAGTATAATCATGTACTATTGTTACTAAGTGACGTATGGCAACGTTGCAAAGAAAGGCGAAGGTAGAGCGATGTAAACAGTGTGACAATCAGTTTGCTCTGGTCTTATGTGTAACAACATAACCTCTTATTGCTCTCCAGTGCCTTCGCTCTTATGAACGAACCAAGAACAGCAACAAGTGCCCTTGAAGCGTGTGACAAAAGTTTCTTCCCTAACTTTTATACTCTTATCAAACTTTTGGCAAATTTGCCTCTCTCTGTAGCTACCGGTACTGCCGGAGTTTGAGTTGGTTGAAAACATACTTAAGAAATTCTACTTCTGAAAACTAACTCAATGGCCTGGTATTGTCATCTATTCACCGAGACATACATACTCACTGACAATGAAGTTATGAACCGATTTGGCAATGCTTCAAGAAATCTTGTCTTTATATTATAGTGTGAGTTGTAAATCAAAACAGTAACATTAATTCTTTCCATGTAAATACTATCAAGTGAGCAAGATGATTGCATTAATAAAAATTATCATAAAATGGTATTAGTTGTGTTTGACATTAACCAAACATTACAATAAATTGGTTGAAAAAGAGATGCCAGATAGCCTTAAAAATTATCATTTTGCACCAAATTATACAAAAGTTTCCCGGGGAGAACCCCGAACCCCCTATTCTTTGGGCCTATAGTATGACCCCTAACCCCCGGTTGGGCACCCCCCGAAATAAAACTCTATATAAGCCCCTTCCAATCACTAGTACGCACACCACAATAATTCTACACACACACATAAACACACAAGGTTGATATGACCATGATATCGTAGGCTGCTATCATTACTTGGCACCAACCAGTGGCGAAACTACGGGGGTTGATAAGGGGGATCAAACCGCCCCTCCTCCCCCCCCCTTCCCCAAAGTCAATACAACGTACCTACATAGTATAAAACAAAGTCATTTATGACCAAAGGAAGCCGAGCAGTAACGATTTCAGTGAATCGTGTCGAAGAGAAACCTGCCATCCGTGCGTCTTTTAAGCGTATGCTTGGTAAACCGTTAAACATATCTATCTAAATACTACGAGTGTAAGAATTGTCCAGCATGAAAAGTTCTAAAAAACGTCCGGGACAGCCTATCTCTATCATTAACATATCGCCCTCTATAAGTGACTTTACGTTTTCATTTCTTCCAACAATCTCCATTCAGTGGAAATTTAAATTACTAGCTTCGGAGCGAGTTTACGAGCTAGCGAGCGAGCCTATCGCTCCAACTTTGGCCAGCATCAAACTGTCGTGTTGTATCGAGTTAAGACTTCAAAGAAGAGTATTTGTGTTTGGAGTTTCGCTGTTAACCTACGCTTTTATGAATTGAGTTTGAGACATACCATCCGCACGGCTTTAAGCCTACGCTGGATAAACCGTTATACCTACAGATTCCGGGCGAAGCCGGGACGGGCTGCTACGAATGAATCGCTACTTAGTATAAATCAAAGTCCCCGATTCTTGGATGTTACGGGTAAACTCGAGAACTACTGAATGGATTTTGATGCGGTTTTCACCATTCTGTAAAGGATATCTCGAGGATGATTTCTGTAAAAAAAAAATATTTATAATTAAAGGAAGCCGAGCAGTAACGATTTCAGTGGAAATGTCGGAAAAGAATCTGGCGTCCGAGCGTTTATAGCCTACGCTGGACAAACCGTTAAAAAATATCTAAATACTATGAGTGTAAGAATTGTTCAGCATGAAAAGTTCTACAAAAAAGTCCGCGAGAGCATATGTCTATCTTCAATACATCGCCCACTATAAGTGTTTTTACGTTTTACTTTCTTTCAACCATGTCCATTTAACTACTGAGGCGACAGTTTACGAGCTAGCTAAGGACTAGTCTATCATCCCTGTTACAGCCTAGCTAGCGGGCGAACCTATTGCCCCAGATACAGCCAGCAGCAAACCGTCGAGTCGTGTAGAGTTAAGACTACTGAGAAGGGTGGTTGTGTTTGGAGTTTCCCTGGAAGTGCAACTCAGGTTTTCTTCATTTCGCCTGTGAAACACAGTCAAGTTAAGATTGGACGGAAGGGGGATTTGAGTTTCATTCACCTCGTCATTCCCTGTCATTTCGCCTGTGAACTTTTCGTTCCGCAAAATTCACAGTCAATTTAAGATTGGACGGAAGGGGGATTATATTATATTAAATTATACTGATTGGCGTATAATCTCTACTTACAATTAGTATAAAACAAAGTCCCCGATTCTTGGATGTCATGGGGAATCTGGAGAACCACTGCATAGATTTTGATGCGGTTTTCACCATTCTGTAAAGGATATCTCGAGGAAGGTTTCTGTAGAAAATAATTTATTTATGATCAAAGGAAGCCAAGCAGTTACGATTTCAGAGAAAAAGAAGAAAACAAATCCTGGCGTCCGTGCGCTTTTTAAGCTTACGCTGGACAAACCGTTAAAGATATCAATATACAGTACAATGCATGTAAGAATTGTTCAGCATGAAAAGTTCTACAAAAATGTACGCGAGAGCAAATCTCTATATTAAATATATCGTCCACTATAAGTGTTTTTAGATTGGATGGAAGGGGGATTTGTGTTTCATGCACCTCGCCATTTTTAAATTACGTCTGACAAGAATTTGTTGCACATGCATCTCCATGATAATATAGTTAATAGTCCAGTCAGTGATTTTATCCCATCATGCCGAGACGTAAAACGGATATAGATCGTAGTTCATTGACATCGTAAAGAAGCATTCACAACTGTTCCCGGGCGAAGTCGGGCCGGGTTGCTAGTATATGAGATTTTATGATTTTTTTAAATTTTGAACTAAACTAATCTTCGGAATGATGACAAATGGCTGGATTGTGTTTGAAATCATTTCTTTTCACTCGTGTAACGATTTTAGTTTTAGCTTAACGTCACGCGTTGAGTTACTGAATGATCAAAATGGTCAGCTGTTCAGTTAGCCACGGCGGTGGCAGTGAGCATCCCTTTCCAAACATACACCATTTATTAGTTGCCATCAGTGGCGGATCCAGGCCTTGCGGGGCCCTGGGCGATATGATAAGTTGCGGCCCACAACAATAGGAAATAAAAATTAAAAAATCAAATTAAAGAGTTATTGCAGCCAAGTGGCCATACATTAATTTTTTTTATACATTTGATTGTTTGAGATGTATCTATGTCTTTACTCTTCAGAACTAAGTTCCATTAGTGACCTTGTATTGTTCTTGCATAATAGGATGTGGTATTTGTCGCACTTTTCGTTGCACTGTATGCACACGCATTTCTCAGAGATGCTGTGGTATGATGTTATGCGGCATGTCTTGTGATGGAAGCCATGGACCGCCAGCCTGTTGACTGCGCTTCTCATCTGCTGGTTAGCTTTTGCCCAGCTTCGGTCGATCCTGGCGTTCATGCCGTAGAATTCTTCTTCTACTTTTTCCTTCTTTTGCTGTCTTTCTGTTAGGAGATTGCTGTATGCTTTCGTGGTTGGTAGTAGTAGTGTATATTTCAGTTCCTCTATCAGGAAAGATTCTCTTGCCAGTAAATATGTATACCTGGAGGGTGTATATTTTGAGATGCCTAGTGCTTTCTTTAGATACAGTGCTTTTACATTCTCTATTGTTCTTAGATCTCTTGTTTTCAAGTAGTCCCCTATTATTTGAAGTCCATATGTCAGGATTGGTACTATTTTGACTCTGAAAATCTTCATTGCGGTGTCTAATGATAGTGATCGAATTTTTCTGATGTCCCTCATTGCAGCGATGGCGGTTATTGTCTTTTGTTTTATGTGTTTGTTGAAGGAATTTCCTGATGTTTGGAAGGTGATTCCTAGATATTTGTATTCGTTTACTATTTCTATTTTCTTTTCTCCAAGGCTTAGTTGTCTTTTTCTGCAATCCTTCCCCCTTTTCTAAACACCATTAAGGAGCTCTTCTGTGTGTTGATTTTCAAATGAAAAATAGTTAGGTAATAATAATAAAATAAAGAATAGATACAATATTTTGAATAAACTGCAGTACAGTTTTTAATAATATGAAATAAACCTTAAAGTTCCCTTGAAGAAGATTAGGCCCCTATGTAAACTATGAAATATTAAAATATTACTTTGCGACTTTTTTCCCGGCTAAGGTCTTCTATTGTATTTCACTGAAATCTAAACTTGCTAAACGGTCACGGGAGGTCTTAGCTGCACTGAAAAAAGGAATATGAATAATTATAAATTAGTTTGAAAAGTATAATTAATTAATTAATTAATCAAATTTAAAAAAATACATGGCGTGGGGCCCCCCGGACCGCAGGGTCCTGGGCGGTCGCCCTCCTCGCCCTCCCCTAGATCCGCCCCTGGTTGCCATTGCTCGTATTCGAGTCAGTGGCGTGACTACGATTTGCTTCTGGAGGGGAATGAGCGGAGTCAAATCTGAACTAATTGCGTTTTTGGTTTTGTGTTTTCTAATTTTCTATTTATGCTTTGTGTTTGTATTCTGCTTTCGTTTTGGAATTTTGCTTTCTGCTTTGGATTTGGTTTAGTGTTTGTTGTTTTCTACTTTTCTCTTTTTGATTTGTGTTTTTGGTTTTGTGTTTGTTTTCTGCATTTACTTTTATTTTTGAATTTTGCTTTGTTTTTGGTTTTGTGTATGTTGTTCTCTAATTTTCTCTTTTTGCTTTGTGTTCTTGGTTCTGTGTTTGTTTTTGAATTTTGCTTTTTGCTTTGGTTTAGTGTTTTTTCCTGCTTTTGTTTTTGAATTTCGATTTTTGCTTTGCTTTTGTGCTTGTTTTCTGCATTTACTTTTGTGCTTTGGTTTAGTATACTTTTCTGCTTTTGTTTTTGAATTTTGATTTTTGCTTTGGTTTTGTGTTTGTTTTCTGAATTTAATTTTGTTTTTGAATGTTTCCTTTTTCTTTGGTTTAGTGTTCCTTTCTGATTTTGTTTTTGAATTTTGATTTGGCTTTGTTTGTTTTCTGAATTTACTTTTGTTTTTGAATGCTTCCTTTTGCTTTGGTTTAGTGAATTTTGATTTTTGCTTTGGTTTAGTGATCTTTTCTGTTTTTGTTTTTGAATTTTTCCTTCTGCTTTTGTTTTTGAAGTTTCCTTTGGTTTTGTATTTGGTTTTTGCTTTTGTTTTTGAATTTTGCACTTTGCTTTGTTTCTGTGTTTATTTTCTAATTTTGTTTTAGAATTTTGCATATTGCTTGGTGTTTTTGGTTTGGTGTTTGTTTTCTGCTTTTGCTTTTGTTTTTGAATTTTGCCCATGTGAAATTCACTGCGAATGCTGGGAATACATATTTTCAGCAATTTGAAGTGGAATGTAGGCTACACATTGAGGAATCTAGGTGTAAAGCATATAGAATTCTGGGATTTGCAAGACGTAGCCTAATCTTCTGGGATTCAGAAGCCGTTGGATTCATAGTAAAAAAAGAAACAGACTTACATCTGAGAGGGCTGCCAAGTTGACTTATCTAGCCTACAATTGGAAGCTGATGAATGGGGAGAATGGAACATCTAAGCGTAATACCGACAAAATAACTGAAGAGACTCGTCAGAGTAATCCAGAACAAGGAGAAGAAACCCCAACACCGGTCAAGATCGAATTATAGGCCTAGAGGATATTCAGAATCATAACTGTCAGAAGAATCTCAGCCAGAACTACTTGAAAGTTCAATAGAAAGAAGTGATGAAGAGGACACAGAAACAGAAGAAAGTGATTACGATACCCAAGAACACAAAACATTCATTTATTATTAACTAGCAACCCGACCCGGTTTCGCCCGGGAACAGTTATGAATGCATTACGTGATAAGCGCTTTTTTTTTCCTGTCAATGAACAACGACCAATATCCGTTTTCCATCTCGGCATGATGGGTTAAAATCTCTGACTGGACTATTAATTATATTATCATGGAGATGCATGTGCAACAAATTATTGTCAGACGTAATTTAAGAATGGCGAGGCGCATGCAACATAAATCCCCTTCCGTCCAATCTTAATTTGACTGTGAATTTTGCGGAACGAAGAGTTCACAGGCAAAATAAGAGTTGCACTTCCAGGGAATAGCGAGGTGAATGAAACTCAAATCCCCTTCCGTCCAATCTTAACTTGACTGTGTTTCACAGGCGAAATGAAGAAAACCCGAGTTGCACTTCCAGGGAAACTCCAAACACAACCACCCTTCTCAGAAGTCTTAACTCAACACGACTGAACGGTTTGCTGCTGGCTGTATCTGGGGCAATAGGTTCGCCCGCTAGCTAGGCTGTAACAGGGATGATAGACTCGCCCTTAGCTAGCTCGTAAACTGTTGCCTCAGTAGTTGAATGGGCATGGTTGGAAGAAATTAAAACGAAAAAACACTTATAGTGGGCGATGTATTGAAGATAGACATATGCTCTCGCGGACCTTTTTATAGAACTTTTCATGCGGAACAATTCTTACACTCATAGTATTTAGATATGTTTAGCGGTTTGCCCAGCGTAAGCTTAAAAAGCGTTCGGACGCCAGTTTTTTTTTTCGACTTTTCCACTGAAATCGTTACTGCTCGGCTTCCTTTGATCATAAATAAATTATTTTCTACAGAAATCATCCTCGAGAAATCCTTTACAGAAAGGTATCAAAATCCATCCAGTGGTTCTCGAGATTACCCTTGACTTCCAAGAATCGGGGACTTAGCTTTATACTAAGTAGAGATTTCATATTTAAATATATGTAGTCTGCTGTACCTCAAGTCCTCATTTGTTTCATTTTTAACTTATACAGTTAATGTAATAGCATACATTATGTATTCAGTACTAGTCATTTGTCAGTAGAATATCAAACTCATTTAAGAATTATAAAGATGTGTTGATGTGTTAAGTGATTTTTTTCCCCCCAATTACACAATCAACATTCACAGGCATACGCATAATTATCTTTAGCCTATATATACATATATAATTCTTCGACACGTGTGTATGTGACTGAACTCCTCCTAAACGACTGGGCCGATTTTGATAAAATTTTGTATGAATGTTAGGGTGGGCCCATGTATGACCAGTATGACAATTTGACCAGATAGGTGGAATTTTAGAATTTTAGAACCACAATTTACACACAAATTTAGAACCACAATATAAAGTCACAAACAGTCGTCATGGAAACCGCTAGCCTTAGTGAAAAGTGATCCTTTTGGACTGTGTGTCTCTGCACGTAGAGCCACCTGGTCGCAACCTGTGCAACTACCGCCATAACATACACTCCGCCCATGGCGGAAAGTTGTGTTTTATACCAAAGGTGGCAGTAATGTCGAATTCTGTTTGTCTCTGCACGTTAGAGCGTTTCAAAGTTCCGTATGCGTTCATATACCATTCATCCGATTGCGATGAAACTTGGGTGAGATGTTGAGTGCACTCCAGGGAAGGTGTTTGGCTTAGTAAATCCATTTTACAACAGATAGCGCACGACTAGATTCAACAAATGAGCGACGACGAGTGAAGCGTTTCAAAAAGGTCCCGTATGCGATCAAATACCATTCGTCACATAGCGATGTAACTTGGGTGAGATTTTGTGTACACTCCAGGGAAGGCTTCTGGCTTAGTAAATTCATTTTACTATAGGTAACGCACGAGTAGATTCAACAAATGAGCGACGACGCGCGAAATATTTCAACAAAATCCCGTATAAGTCTATATACCATTCATCGATTGCGATGAAATTTTGACGAGTTATTGTGTACACTTACGTGAAGGTTTCTAACTTAGTAAATTCATTTCACAGGAGGTTAAGCACGAGTAGATTAAACAAATGAGCGCCGACGCACGAAGCGTTTCAAAAAGGTCCCGTATACGTTCAAATACCATTCGTCCGATAGCGATGAAACTTGAGTGATATGTTGTGTGCACTCCAGGGAAGGCTTCTGGCTTAGTAAATTAATTTTACAATAGGTAGCGCACGACTAGATTCAACAAATGAGTGACGACGCGTGAAGCGTTTCAACAAAATCCCGTACAAGTTTATATACTATTCATCGATTGAGATGAAACTTTGATGAGTTGTTGTGTACACTTACGTGACGGTTTCTAACTTAGTAAATCCATTTCACAGGAGGTAGCGCACGAGTAGATTCAACAAATGGGTGACGGCACGCGAATCATTTCAACAAAGTACCATATGTGTCCATATACCATTTATCCGATTGCGATGAAACTTTGGTGAATTGTTGAGTACACTTCCGAAATCATTATAGGCTTAGGGCAGGTTATGCGGCCCATGTTCGTAACATGGAATGTTTTCCTTTGACAATGCATCTACACCATGTGCGAGGGCAACGCATTTCAAAGATCTCTAAAAACACAATAATCAGGAAATTGGAGAAAAATTTAAAGTGGGAGCGAAGATTCAAGGAGAAATAATTTCATGTCTGAGATTTGCTGATGACATCGTCATCTTGGCCGATACGCCAGAGGATTTGAACGAGTTTTTGAATGGTAAGGACTCCGTCTTGAGGAAATAATTCATGATGAAAATCAATAAATGTAAAACAAAATTTTTGGAATGCAGCCGAAATAAATCAGAAAACTCTATGGACCTCAAATTGGTAGGTGAAACGCTACGGGAAGTAGGAGACTTCTGTTACTTAGGAAGCAAGATAACCATTGATGGACGAAGCAAAGAGGATATAAAAAGCAGGTTGGCTCACGCAAGGAAGCATTTCTACAGAAAAGGAATCTGTTGACATCGAATATACATTTAGGTATTAGGAAGTCATTTTTTAAAGCTTTTGTCTGCAGCGTGACACTATAACGAAGTGAAACTTGGACTAATGGTGCAGCAGAAAATAGGACAATTGAGGCATTTGAAATGTGGTGTTAAAGGAGAATGATGAAGATCAGATGGGTAGATAGGGTAACAAATGAAGAGCTATTAAGACGAGTGGGAGAGGAGAGATGTTTCTGGCGACTGCTAATGAAGAGAAGAGATAAGATGGTACGACACATATTAACACACCCAGGAATAGCAAGCTTAGTTATGGATGGGAGGGTCAAGGACATGAACTGTAGGGGTAGACCAGGAAAGGGAGGCATGGAGGGCTGCATCAAACCTGTCAAAAACCTGAAGACTCAAACAACAACAATCGGGAATTTTAATTAATTAGAGAGGCATGTGAGGCAAAAGGGTTGTTGGAGAATTTCAATCCCTGGGATGTAACACTAGAAGAGACTGCATAATGTACATCAGCGTCCAAGGTGAGAGATATTTTACTATAGGTCTATTAATAGTGACATGTTGACGTTCAAATCATCAATAAGTGTGGCAAAATTACACCCAGAATAACTTAAGGAAATATACGCCTACTTTTAATTCTCCATATTCCGATAGATTTGCCATTCCAGTGTGCAAGAGTGCAGTTCCCTCTTCAAACAATATTCGCAATTTCTATTAACAAAGCGCAATGACACACACTTAACAGCAGCAGGTGTACATTTAGACAAAACCATTTTTTCCCATGGGCAACTGTATGTGGCGTGCTCTCGAGTATCTGGACAAATAAATGGTCAGCAGAAGATGGCAAAACCAAAATCGTAATTCTAAAATGTGTTCATATATTGTAGCATCGTACCCTGAAGACTTGCAAAACTCTATAAAATTCCCACTTTGCTGCTCATATCAATATACTGTATGTATCAACATTTTCAGAATTACAATGGACCCACCTGTAACCGCGATTGCTGTAATAGAATAGACCAATTATCAGCAATGCTTCCCAGGTAGATGAGTGGATAGCGTGTCGGTGTACTAACCCCAAGATTTCAGGTTCGCTCCTGGTCGTGGTAAGTGATTTTTGAAAGGGGGCAAAAATACGACACGCATGTCATTCGATGTTGGCATGTCAAAGAACCCATTTGAATTCAGTAGGCCGTGTTCATAATGGCAAAATTAATCTCGGGATTTTCCGCCAACACAAAGTTCCTCATTTCTCTACTAGAAAGCGCTATAGTGTTCAAGGAGCTTAGATATCTAACCTCCTTGACTTTCATAGTGATTCAAGGAACAACGAAATTCGACGCAAGCTACCCTCTGGGTGTCAAATTACAAAGCTTGCATCCGGCACCCGAGGCCATATGATATTATTATTATTATTATTATTATTATTATTATTATTATTATTATTATTTTATCAGCAATAATGCATCGTGCTCATTGTCTTGATCGCGAGCGAAGCCGCGGGTACCTGCTAGTTATGTATAAAAATCCACTCGAGTTGAGAGGCTATAGAAAAATATTACTCTAAACTCTAACCCCTGGCACTATACAGCCCATGACGGGCTAAGGCCGACCAAGCGACCGCTGCCCAGCCATTTGGCCTGCAGATATTGGGGTGACGCGTGATCAGCGCGTCGGGTCCCCTCGGCCGTTAATCTTGGTATTCGTGATAGGGGCGCTGTCTCACTGTCAGACAGCTACTCAATTGTCCTCACGAGGCTGAGTGCACCCCGTTCCAACCCTCACGTCAGTTTTAAAATCTCTGACGGAGCCGGGGATCGAACCCGGGGCCTCCGGGTAAGAGGCAGGTGCGCTACCCCAACACCACGGGACCGGCTTATAGAAAAATATTAGTACTACTTAACTACTTTTCCATCAATATAAATTAAATGATTTTGTATATTAAATATGTATACTGTATAAATAAATATATATACAGTGTGGTCCACCCGCCCCTTATTATTTAGTTTTATTAAACCCAACTAACATCGCATTTCACCCGATGGTCGATATTGCTCTGCGCTCTGACTGTGTAACAGCAATGTAATTGGGTCACGGGTCCAGCAAAGAAAAACCGACCTTAAACTTTTCCCCGCCAAATACTATGGCCCATTCTATAAAAAAAAAAAAAATCCAGGACACCTTAAATAAGTTACTAGAAAACCAACATGGCCGCCACATTTGGTGTTGCCAACTCCATCATTTAACACCAAAAAGTCAGAACACACATCCATGTAACACGTATCGCAAATGATCCAAACTAAGTAAAGGCTCTTTTACGAAAATACGTTTTACATGAAGTTGTGAAGCAGTCCTTGCTCAAGTTAGGGACATCTTGGTCATCAGTCCTCGACAGTAACTCTTAAGCAGTATTATGGTAGTGAAGTTAACTTAAATTATCTCTTATAGATTGATTTTTAAAGCATCATATAAAATGCATAAGAACAGAAACATTAATACTTACTCAATTATTTTCGCCAGGGAGCTAAAGATGAGCATGTTCATTTCTTCTTATAGTCTATATTTTTATAATTAGTCCAAAAATGCAGACCATTCTGTTTTAAGATGAGTGCTCAGAGAAGGATTTAGGAGTAGGAGAGAAATATAATAGTAGGGTACATATTAGCTTAATATTTCTTTATTTTTGATAAGTACCGTACTCATTTCTTGCATGTATTGGCAACTCAAACTAACACTTGGGGCGCTGCGGTCGGTCTGGATAAGTAGGGTAAAAATACTCAATAACACGCGTTTGATATGGAACACTTTTTATTTTTCGGTTATAATCCGTAAATGTGGTCCCTAAATAATGACTGTTATTTTTGATTGTATATATGTATAACTGTGCGATACACGTGATCTAATTTGTGTGTTCCACTGGATTTTATGTGTCAATTGCATATTATCAAGCATCGGTTGTCTGCTGGTATCTGTTTTTGAGCAGTTCGAGTCATGGCGCTGTTACTTTAAAAGCTATATTTGAGTTTGCTCACTGTACCATAGACTGTAGAAATTATTTGCTGCTTGGTAGGGCGAAGGGATGAGTTTAACCTGTATTAAAGCTCGGGGGACACAGGAATTGCTTGATTTAGATGGTTAGCTGGTGTGTTTGGTGTAGAATATCGGACTGGTAGCAGGTTCTCGCAGAGTAGATATTTACCCTGCGAAGTCAAATTAGGCCTATATGACTCGTAGTGGAATGGCTCGGATATCGCAGAGCGAGGTGATGGCGGTAGGTAGGGTAATTGGAAATGAACTAGGGAGGGGGAAGGATACCTGACTGATGAAGCTTGGCTGTAGTCGGCTGGTGTAGGCCTAGCTGTCTTGGTACGGCTTGGCTCGGCGTAAACAGTGAAAAACCCGTCCTGTCGTCAGTGAGTGTAGTGGTGAGTGGTCCAACCCGCTCCTGTTGCCCGTATTTATTTGGTATCGTCACCTTTTGGCTATTGCTATTTACATCTTTTGGAAGGTGATGAAAACTTATATCCGCAGCCCTCTTTTATGCATCGACTTACAGCCGTAAACTGAGCGATATACGTTGCTTTTACTCATTTTACACTCCATCAACGAGTAAAACTTATTACTTATGTATAAAGACACGAAGAAATTACCTCGATCTGCTTACGAATACAAGAAACCATATACAAACAGTCACCACGTGACAAATGTACCCTACTTGGTACATATATGAAGGCAGAATTGAGACAAGCTGTTGAAAGCCTGTTGGCAAATCCCTATTGAGATGCAAGAAGATGGTTGATCCAATGCTTAGGCCTAAAACCATTCGAACTAGTCGTGGATTTTAGGGGCATTAGACTAATTGCAACTCGAAGATTTCGTCTTGGAATGGTAGAAAGCAGCAGTTGGTTGATTATGGGGCTTTGTGACATCATGGTCATGTAGATCTGTGTACTTGGGCATGTGGAATTTGTCTGATAACCTGCATTATTGTCATGGCTGGATTAGTGTGTGCATTTATTATTCAGATGAGGATTGGGAACGAGGTGGCCATGGCCTTAATTTAGGAACCATCCCGGCATTTGCCAAGAGTAGAAGCGTGGAAACCACTTCCAAGATTGCTAAGATAGGAATCGAACCCTCCTTTTCTCAGTTTTGCCTCATGAGGCTGAGTGTGCCTTGTTCCATCCCTCAGACCAAAATTAAAATTTCTTGGCAGAGCTGGAAATTGAACCTGGACCAACTGCCAAAAAATGCTAGCCGCACAACGCGAGATGGTTGGTAGAATAGTCTCCTGACCTCTCATCAACCGGCACATTAAAAGCCACTTGTAGAAAATTCAATGAATTCACTGAGAAATTGACGAGTTAAGTACAGGCGTTGAAAGGCAAGCTTTATCGACATAGTGATATCTTGAAAATTATAATTATAAGATACCAACACAAAACAATTTTCTGTGGAGAGCTGAGATATTTAAATTGCAAGAGCGGAATATATGAGAGGGAATTGAACTGAGGCAGCGTTGTCGCGAATGGGTACGTCCTCTACACTTCCACACATTTCTACATGATCATAATAATAGCATTATCATGACGAATACAATACATAGTGTTATCACTGACCGAGTTCAAGTGCGCCCCGCTGTTGGCCAGCGCTAGTGGTGCAGACCCCCAACGCTACAGTCAACCGCAGTCAGCTGTTCAAAAATGGGATACGCGCTGGCCTGCGTAAACCTCTTTACGAAGGCTGCGGTTACGCTGATTACATCAAATTTTCAGTGCATATTCTAAAATAAAATAATAGCCTGCCTTCAACCAAAAATGTTCAAGGCAAAACGACATACGTAATAGAGGTAACACTTCAGGAGTGATCAACCAAGTAGAATACTTAAATTAGCCTAAATACCTTGTGTAATGATGAATAATAATTATGGAAGTGATGTCCTAATAGATGTTTTCTCCTTCGCTGTAACCCACCCGCTATGCCCTTTTATAAAACGACATATACTGTAGTGAAATTTCAGATTAATTCTGTACCATGTATCACTCTTTTTTCTTTTCGCTTTCACTTTGATAATATATCATTTTCATACCTTATTTCATCTTTTGGCGGGAGAGGGACATTATCAATTGTAACTACTAACCTTGATCACTTCTGCACCGGATATATGTGCTAAATCACTTAAACATGTGTTTTTATTTATTGTATATTTAACAACCGCAGCCATGTTCGACAGCATATTTGGTATGTGAAACTGCCGCAGTGAACGATCACATTGACGTCATTATTTACCAACATATCCGATACTAAATAGGCCTACATTAGACGACACATGTAATGTTGTAATTATGTGAGAAAAAGAAATAAACGAGCTCTTCTTGGTTAGACGACTGACTGGACGAAACCATTGGTCGCTACTTGGTTAGACGACTGTCTGGACGAAAATTACCGATTGCACTACAAGCAAGGAGGTCTGGGCATAAGCCGCAGGTTAGGTTTGTTTTGTATGTAGAACAGTATTTACCACTGTAATGAACGCTGATCGCAAGAATTTCATGTTTCGAACTAATCGCCAAAACCAGCGCCTCACTGCCTAAAAGTTATTGGTCTAGGCACAAACCATGGGTTTGGATGAAAATTATTGATGCGTGTCTACCCCCACTGTGCGTGACAAAATCCAGGGGTGTTTGAATGGCCTAATGAATTAACAATTATTGGTCTAGACAAAAACAGCTTGCACAATCCATTGCGAACTGGTTCAAACTTGGCGCTATTTTGTTTCATGGTACCGCGCTTATACAAAGTAGTCCCGTAAGTGTGGGATTGGCAATACTGTACTTGTGCATAATTAACAGCGAAAATGGCAGACTCAGCTGGAATTCCATCTATATAAGTCGTGATCCTATTTGGAACATCCTGAGATCTGAAAAATACACACTTTGTCACGAACCTGGAAGTAAAATGAATAAGGGGCACCTGCCACATTGCAACAAACTTGATGTGACTGCTAGAACTTCAGGAAACCTCACACAACTCTATTGGAATGCAAGAAAGCTGATGGATTGGAATCTGGGCTAGCCATAAGAAACAACAACAATGCTTTAATATGAAAAATTGAGGTAACGCGGGCCGCGTTAGCTAATATATAACACCCCCGGTTTTTGTCATGCACAGTGGGGGTAGTCAAGCATCAATAATCTTTATCCAGACCAATGGTTTTGCCTTTTATTTCATTATTCACGTGTCGTGAATTTTAGGAATGTCCAAGCTGTGTAGTATAGGCCTACGAGATCTATGAAATTTTTAGTTTTCTATTACCGTATAATGTATAGCCTACAAATATCGTTACCTGTGTGCTACTAATTCTAGCGCAGCCATCACAGCATACAGTCACAATCATGTCCGATGCAGGTGTATAAGCCACTTTCTACTTTCATTCAGAATTAATAATACAAGTAGGCTATAGCTGCGACCAATATTTATAACTTATTGCAACCAGTGGCTTCGCCCAAACCGTGTCATCTAACCAAGTAGCGAACAATGACTTTGTCTCACCCAACATTAGTACATCAGTAATTTTCACCCAGACATTCAGTGGCGCAGTAACTTATGTCGAGAACTAAAAGAGAGCTATGAGATATTTCTGGTATTCTCTGAAAATTTGCATATGTGACTCCAGCGCAGTGCATGTACCATGCACATGTGAGTATATGGCTCTTCAGAATGATGATTGATTCATGTTGCACAACCCTTGAAGTTCGTTGAAGGGCATCACACTATTCTGTCGCAACCATGACTGAAACAAATAAAAATAGGCCTATTATAAATATTTTATCTGCCTACTACTAAGTAGGCTATAGGTCAGTAGCCAAGTACATAAGTTATAAGCTTCATAAATAATCACCAATACATTCACTACCACCAACCGAGTGTGAATCATAGACTTAAGCTTAAGAGTTACATGTGCAATGTATTATAATATTATGGCTGACGGCATTTGGAAGTCGAGAATAATATACATTACTATATTAGAAGGCGAATTGAACCTAAGAATACATTCCCGAGAGAGAACTTACATAGGCTATATTTTAGGTTATGTTTGAATTAGGCCTATACGGAAAATGCAGTTGGAAGACTATTTCAAAATTTCCAAAGACCATTAAGGTTTTTTATTACGTTATTTGTGCTCTGACTGAATATAAAAATAAATAAAACAACGATTAAATAACTCTGTACTTTAAATTGTGTAGGTCTAGGCTAGGCCTACTTACCTAAATTGTAGTGATCTTTGTAGAGTTACTCCAATCCATCTCCAATCTTGTTCTCGTATTTTTTAGGCGTCATGATGAAATCTAAATAAGAATTTATCCAAAAATTAATTAAATAAAAGTTTCGAAACATCTCAGACAAGTGGATTTGACACACACATATCAAGAGTCTATAATAACTGTATAAACTGTTTTAATCGATGTATATTACTAGTACTTACCTTGTGCAACTTGTTACAACTTCATTAGACTTGAATTTTCAAAGAAAACTGTGAAATTATTTAAATAATAAGTCATTAGTTACAGTCGTAATTATAATGTTGGCTGACTTTGTGAAAAATGCCTTCTGGGAGTTATTGCCAGAAACATGTCGGCAACTGTGACGTACGGAATTTTACTGGTATTATGGTCTTTGGAGATGGCAGGATTTTAAGCAGGGTTGGCGACAATGTGCTCGCACATGAAAATAACTTACTTTCAAGAAATGCAACCATAAACCAACATTTACGTTGGCATGGGACTATACTAACATATGACTTACTGCTCCTTGAAATAACACACATACACGTAATGCGATCGAATTAATAGCTTACGCCACGTGATCTGTAATAGTATAAAGTTAAATCAACACCATAAATTGTGATTGAAGACTTTGAGATGGACTTAAACGTTTGAGGTGGGACGGCTACAGTAACTACAGCACGTTTAGCGTGCGGTATTTACCATGTGTTGGTGGCTGAGAGGGCAGTTGGTCACTGGTCGTGGCCGAGTGCGGTACGTGTGTGCGCGCTGGGTGACCGCATTGGAAGAGGTTACGGTTCCTAATACCGGTGCTTCCTTAGTTCCACGTGTGTACTGACCTTCCGTGTGTCATTCGGACAATATTTTTTTAAAGTAGTGTTCCAGATAGGACAACAAAACCAGAAACCCAGAAAACCCCGCTGAAAATCATGTCCGGATACCAGAGAAAAAACACCGTACGCTGCCAATGGGACAGGCAGAGTTCTCGCCCCTCACCAGGAGAAATTCACCGCTGGATTGGCGATACCCTCCGGTTGACTGTCGACCAAGTAGAAGCCATCCAGTTAAATGCGCACGAAAAAACCATGTACATCAAGGTAATCACCATATCTATTTATCAGAAATTGTTAAATACTTTTGCAGATCCTATTAAATTTCAGTATGATTCCGGCGAAATGACCAATGTTAAGCTCTCCACAGCGGATTCCAATTTTACCACAGTGCGTATATTTAATGTCCCACTCGAAGTACCCCCTGAAATTTTCAAATCCGTCCTGTCGAAATATGGCACTGTGAGTGACGTCAGGAAAGAACAATGGTCTTCTGCTTATCAGTTCCCGGTGTATAATGGAATACGTGCCGTAACTATGGAAATCAAGCAAGATATCCCCTCCACTGAGGCTTTTGGTGGCCATTCTGGCTATATAACGTATAATGGACAGAAACAGACCTGTTTAATTTGCAATGCTACCACACATCTCCGTATTAACTGCCCAAAGAAAATGATTCCCCTCGGTATAACTCCTACACAACAACGACGTGTACAATACTCGGAAGTTGTGACGCAGCAAACGTCATATGAAAACATGATCATTGATCAGTCAGCTGGGACAACACCAGGAGTGACCTCGGATACATCTGACGCAGAACTGATACCTTGCCCTGACCAGAGCTGCGAGACACAGAGTGCCCCTGTGCTCTCGGCAACCTGTATCGCAGCCTCAGAACCAACTCTGCCGTTACTACAGGCTGCCACAGAAATTTTGTCTTCACTGCCCCAGACTTCGCTGGTCCCTACCGACTCACTTAAGACTGTTGATCGGGGATCCGAGAACGTCTCTAAGAAGATTAAAACAAATGCCTCGATTGCCGTACCAGCCCCGAAGAATAAAACTGGCTCCACAAACGTTTCCGCAGCTGTGAAAAAGAAACAAAATCTTCTTTCTACGTCATCTAGGGACCCACGAACGCTCTCAACCGCTGACAGCCGGCCTATGAATGGCAGTCAAAAGGAACTATCTCAACCTAATTTGACATACTGCACCAGGATAATTCTCACCTGTGTCTTCTTTCGAGTCCACCTTCCAGTATGTCTAGCACAGCTTTTATACTTCTCGTAATGGCGCAATTTCTCACTGTGGCCACTGTGAATATCAATGTAATAGAATGCCCTCTGAAATTTCAACTGTTGCAGAGATTCCTTCGAGATGCTGACATTGACATTGCTTTCCTTCAAGAAGTTGCTATACCGTGTTTACCCATATCTGCCTTCTACAAACAATACATCAATACCGGTAATACGAATAGAGGGACCGGATTCCTCATAAGACATGATATCCCACTCGCAGGTGTGCTATGTCATCCATCAGGACGCATAATATCTGGACACATAAACAATACCACCCTGATAAATGTATATGCCCCATCCGGGTCTAATAAACGTGTGGAACGGAAAATGTTCTTTCAACAGAGTATACTGCCTCATCTGCACGACGTTAAGGAAAAACTTATTCTTGCAGGGGATTTCAATTGTATTCAACGCCCAGAGGATTCCACTAGTCCATACAGAGGTGTCAACCCGGCTCTCAGGACCCTTCTTACCTCCCTACACCTCATTGATGCTGTGGATAGTTTAAGGGTGCCCCTGCCCCATTACACCTGTATAAGTCACAACTCCTCATCACGACTTGACCGCATCTACTTTTCACAGGAACTCATCCAGCCTAGACGATATGAAGTGATTCCTGCCAGTTTCACTAACCATCATGCTGTCGTATGTACAATCTCTTACCCCCATCCCATATTTCACATAGGAAGAGGTTATTGGAAGCTGAATTGCTCGCTGTTACTGGAGGAGGAATGCCAAGATATTTTCAGACAACACTGGATTCGATGGGTCCAACAAAAAGGCAAATTTCGCGACTGCACAGACTGGTGGGATATTTTAGTTAAACCAGGGATCCGCCGCGTCTTTAAGAACATATCTTACCAACGAGGTCGGGAAAGACGGGATACAGTTGAATTTTACTATCGAGTTCTTCGCCAGCTCCAGCAAAGATCTGATGCTGGGGAGCGTATATATGACCAGATCCGGGAAGTTAAAACCAAGCTCCTGTCTCTACAGCAACGAACTCTCGCTCGTATCAACGTGGCTTTAAAAGATCGTACAGTGCTCCCGGACGAAAGTGCAAGTGTATACCATATCGCCAAAGGACAACGTGAGCGGCAACGTAAATATATCCACCGCCTCCGCACCAGTACTGGAAGTGTCGTCACCTCCCCTGACGCTATACGTAGTGAAATATCATTATTTTATCAACGGTTCTACGCTAAGGCTCCCATTGATCCACAGCAGGTGACCCTATTGCTGTCATCTTGCAGTACCAAACTATCTCCGGACAACAAAACTCTGCTCAGCGAGGATATTACGGATGAAGAGATTCACTCTGTGGTTAAACGACTCCCAAACAACCGCTCACCTGGCATTGATGGACTGCCATATGAAATGTATAAACACTTCTGGCCTCTCATTGGCAAAGAATTTTGTCATGTCCTGCGTACCATTCTCCAACGTCGTGCTCTTTGTCAATCACATCACGAGGGTACCATAGTCCTCATACCAAAAACATCCTCTCCCATGGCAGTTGGTGACTTCCGACCAGTTACTCTGCTCTGCAGTGACTATAAAGTCCTTACCAAAGTACTTGCATGCCGATTGAAGACTGTTCAACCTGATATCATTGGTGATGAACAATGTTGCAGTATTCCTGGAAGAACTCTGTTAACAAACTTAGCGATACTACGGGACATACACCTAAAAGCCGAAATGCTCCCTACTGAGCCAATGAGTTTTCTCACCTTAGATCTTGATAAAGCTTTCGACCGCATCAGTCATGAATACTTGTACATGGTCTTGCAACACTTCGAATTTCCTGAAATCCTTATTGACTACATTCGTATGATAAATTGTAATGCTACGTCTAGAGTGCTCGTCAACGGTTTTCTTTCCCCTCTGATTCCAATACAACGATCAGTTAGGCAAGGATGTCCCCTTTCTATGCTACTTTTTGTCATTGGCCTTGAACCGTTCATTCGGGCTACCCAGGTGAAGCTACAGGGTTACAAACTGTCCACACATGTTTTTGGAATGTGCGCCTATGCTGATGACGTATCAATATTGATCCGCAATGAAGAAGACATCTCCCACATCGATAGCGTCCTTCAGCTCTACCATATCGCCTCTGGAGCACAATCGAACCCCCAGAAAACTGCTTTGCTTCCGCTCAATACTAACTCAGTGATTACCCCACAGCCCTGGTTCCGGATAGTAAATGAGGTGAAAATTCTTGGCATTACCTGGAAGCAATCGCTTCTGGACACAGTGCCAGTTAACTGGACTAAGGTCATTGCCAAAGTTAGGGGAGTCCTGATCCAATTTGGTCAAAGAAACCTCAATATAGTGCAACGGGTCATGGTCCTCAACGTGTTTGCGCTCTCTAAAATATGGTATGTCGCACAACTTTTCCCACTTCCCAAAATGTTTGAGAGCCAATTGGCAAAATATACAGGTTGGTTTATATGGCAAGGATTTTTGTTCCGAGTACAACGGGAACAGTTGTATCTCCAATCCCGGCAAGGCGGGCTAGGGCTAACAGCTCATGGCATGAAATGCCGTGCACTCCTCTGCAAGAACGATATCACCATTCTTTCCCAACATGACACTTTTACGAAAGCGCTATACAAAGATATTCGAAACACAGCCCGTGGTTGTGATAGAGCTTTGCCGAAGATATTTAGGGACCATCAACAGCACCTTCTGGAAACTGTTCGCCAAATGCCATCAGGGATTGTTCCAACGACGAAAAGTATCTATAACATGTTGCGGCAAGTGGTACACTCCAAACCGCGAATAGAGGCCACCACCCTCTATGTCCATTGGCCCACTGTTTGGAAAAATTTTGGGGCTATGTCCATTTCCTCTGCTGTACACTCCCAAGTTTTTATCTTCCTCAACGATCTCATCCCAACCGCTCTACGGCGATATACCAACCATCTTGAAGCTTACCCATGGTGTACTATATGTGGTCAAACTGATACGGCGATACACCGCTTCACATCATGCACGCGAGTTGCCTCCACGTGGCTGTGGTGTAAGGGAAAAGTATGTCAACTATTAAATGTGCCCTCGAATGACCTTGATGACAGGAAGTTGGTTCGTTTGTCGGTGACCGCCTTCCCCCAAATTAAACAGACTGCCATTGTGTGGATAATGGGCCAATATGTACACTTCGTGATGGACAATGATCAACATTTCTCTTTCCTGGATCTCAGGTATCACCTGCAAAAAGAGCGTTGGAAGCTTAGTGAAAGTGGACAATTATACGATAAATATGGACACTATCTGGATTTCTTGTGATGTATTAGTCTGGTATTTATCATATCTGAAAATTCTGTAATTCTGTAAAGAGCTAATAAAAAAAAAAAAAAAAAAAAAAAAAAGAGGGTTAAAGCCTGACCGTGAGTGGTGGGCGCGAGCGGGTAGAATGCTGCTTCGAATCCAGTATCAGGCATACTTTTTGAACGAAAGCCCACATTCCATTTTAGTCGGGATGTAACTACATTGCCACATTTATTGCCTTACGACGTATTTTTGTGAAGAGTACGTATCATTTGCTGATTTATAAAGAGAATACGATAGAATTGGTACGTTATGCCACGTGACCTGTTATGGCAGAAAATTTAAAAAACTGGCATGAATATTAACGGAAGCCTCCGTGACTTAGGCGGCAGCACGCCGGCCTCTCACCACTGGGTCCGTGGTTCAAATCCCGGTCACTCCAATGTGAGATCTGTGCTGTACAAAACGGAGGCAGACAGGTTTTTCTCCGGGTACTCCGGTTTTCCCTGTCAACATTTCATTCCAGCAACACTCTCCACTATCATTTCATTTCATCTGTCATTCATTTAATCATTGCCCCAGAGGAGTGCGTCAGGCCTCGGCAGCCGGCACAGTCCATATCCTCGCCGCTAGATGGGGGCTTCATTCATTCCACTCCTGACCCGGTCGGAGACTGGAAGCAGGCTGTGGATTTTCTTTTCATGAATATTAACATAACATATCGAAGTGTCGCTCCGGAGGTCCGGGTTCGATTCCCAGCTCTGCCAAGAAATGTAATACTTTTTCTGAGGGCTGAAATTGGGTACACGTAGCCTCGTGAAGCAAATATGAGAAGAAGTGGGTTTGATTCCCACCTCAGCCTCCCTGGAAATGGTTTTCCGTGGTTTCCCTCTTCTACTCCGGCAACATTCCGGGACGGATTCTATCTTAAGGCCACGGCCGCCTCCTTCCCAATCCTTAATTGTAAATACACACATCATTAGAAGTTCGTAATAACTCAGGCTATCAGACAAATTCTACACACACGCCCAAGTAAACGGGGCTAAATGACCGCGATGTTCTAGCCCCTCAAATGAAACTAAACAACAACATATCCAAGGATATTCTGATCGCCAGTGCCTGCATCGAAGTATACGTATTCCTTAGAAATTCCCATGGTATTATTAGCATACTTTCGATTTTTGCAAGAAATGAAAGTAGACTTATGAGATCTACACCGGTTTGGTACAGAGGTAGCACTAGCAAAGGCCACCTCACTGTCATGTCATGTTTTATATCGCCGCCATCTTGACGGAAACGTAATGGCGGCCACCCAAATGTTCAAAGGATAAATCAAATTACGAATAACCTAATCATCCGATCTTTACCAAATTTTGCAACAAAATATATTTATATGGCGAGCGTCTTTTGACTAAACTACAAGGTAATCAGCCCAATAGTTGCAGATGGCGGCCATGTATGTGTGCAAATTGATTCCCCCTATCAATTCAAACACGGTGAAACCGAATTGAACGAAATTTGGTACAGAGGTAGCACTAGCAAAGGGCACCTCAGCGTCATGTTTAATGTTGCCGCCATCTTGACGAAAACGTAATGGCGGCCATCCTAATGTTAAAAGCTTGATTCAAATTACGACCAACCTAATAAACTGATCTCTACCAAATTTTGCAATAACGTACCTTTATGTATAGAGAATCTTTTGACCACACTACAAGGTCATCAGGCCAATAATGTGCGGTTGGCGGCCATGTATGTGTGTAAATCGATTCCCCCTATCTTTTCAAACACGGTGAAACCGAATGGAACGAAGTTTGGTACAGAGGTAGCACTAGCAAAGGCCACCAACCTAATCATTTGATCTCTATCAAATTTTTCAACAACATACCTCTTTGTGGGAAGCATCTTTTGACTGAACTACAAGGTCACCAATAGTTTGCAGATAGCGGCCATGTATGTGTGCAAATCGATTCCCCGTATCAATTCAAACACGGTGAAACGGAATTGAATGACATTTTTACAGAGGTAGCACGAGCAAAGGGCACATCATATTCATGTATAATATCCGTATAGCACGTTGTATTTCAAGAAGCTACTACAACCAACATTCAATTATACTCCTTGAAAAGGACAAAGAGTTATAACAATACCCATCCATTTAGGAGAAAGTTGGCTTTACCGAACATCTTTTTCTGTTATTAAATTTTAACAAAAAGTCTTAGCATATCTTTAGCCCCTTATCACATGACACTCGCTGGCAAGGAAGCTGCTGTGATTGCTGGTACAAAATCATGTATGATTCTGTTTTCTTCGTCAGTACACCTGCTTGTATGAACGAAATGTATCACACGCTAGGATTTTGTACTCTAAGTTGTATGAAATAAAACCGAAGGGCTGTCGTTTGAGGGCATTATTTGCAGTTCATTCGCCTTATTATCGCAAAGCGGTCGCGAAACCTGCTTTAAGTAAATTAGAAAACATGCCAGGTACTGAATGAATGCATTCCAATCAATATTTAAGATCTAACTGTAATCATTGAATATTTTACCATACGCGTTAATAAGAAGTGCAACAAAAACCTCCAGAGTGTTTTGGAAATGTGTGCAAGTGTTATTGCGCCTACTCGCTCTTTCGAAGATCCCGGGTTCAAGACTATCCAACGGCAGATTTTTTAAATTCTTTTTTAACTATTTTATTATACCCTCCCTACCTCGTACAGCAAGATATCAACTTGGTTTTGTTCACATTATCTACGAAGACGATAGGGAAAGTTATTTTCTTAACTCATTTAAATGGTTATTTTCCCTAAATACTGTTCAAAACCAGGGATGGATACTATTCGTTACAATTATTATTTTTTAGTCGATTTTACCCTCCAGGTTAGGTTTTACCACGGACTCAGCGAGGGATTCCATCATTACCGCCTCTACGGGTAGTGTCCTGGAGCTTGAAACATCTCGTCTGGGGGATACAACTGGGGAGATGGGATCAGCACCTCGCCCAGGCGGCCTCACCTGCAAAGCGAACAGGGTCCTCTTGAGAGATGGGAAGGGAGGGGAAGATCGGGAGGGATAGGCAAGTAAAAGGGAAGGAGGCGGTCGTGGCCGTACGGTAGGTAACATCCCGGCATTTGCCCAAAGGCGAAGTGGGAAACCACGGAAAACCACTTTGAGGATGGCTGAGGTGGGAATCGAACTCCCTCTACTCATTTGGACCACCCGAGGCTGAGTAGACCCCATCCCAGTCCTCATACCACTTTTCAAATTTCGTGGCAGAGCCGGGAATCGAACCCAGGACGTCCGGGGTGGCAGCTAATCACGCTGACCACTACGCAACGGAGGCAACTCTATTCGTGGTAATTAGAATTTTAATAGTTCAATATTTATCCCAGAATAATAATATGACACGTTCTGTAATTACTGCCTTGCTGCGAGGCTCAGCGGTAACGTTCTCGCTTGCTGTACCCAAGGTTGCAGGTTCGTACCCTGGCGCAGTCAGCTGGCAGTTGAGGGTGCGCAAATGCGAGGGAGCCGTGTCAAGATTTACTGGCACGTTGAAGATCCCCTTCGGAGCAAAATTCCGGCACCCCGGCGTATCTAAAAGCCAGAGCAGTTAAAAGGGACGTAAAACCAATAATGTTATAATTATCTGTATTTACTGTATGTCTGGGGCAGATGACCTCGTAGTTCGGCCCCTTAAAACCTCACTAATTAACTATTACTGTAAGTGTTTAGCAAGCGCTTTTCGTACAGACGCCGTTGAAAGAGATTATAGTTTCGGTCTGATGTATTTATTCGTGAGCCTACCCACTTAACAAATCAATTTGTTATGTGGGTCGTCTGAGTGTGTCGGAGTTTTCCTTTAAACAAAGGTGGTCAAAATTTCGAACACTTGTTACCTTGAATATACAGGATACCTTGCTTTCGGTCTACAGATCATTATGTCGTCGTCCAATCTGGCTGCGTACCATCGGATAAGTACGGTCCTTTTGAGGACCAAATAAAAAATCACTCGTTGGAACAGATAGATATGCGTTCATAATGCATCCACAATAATCGACATTAAGCAAAAAAAATATACTAGTTCAAGGTTCGAACCTACTACAATGCGACTTCGTTGACTCAACTCGATCGATTGAATCTATTCGTAGACACTTCCTGTCCAAACGTAAGAAGGTGTTATTCGGAGCTCTGAACGTTTCAATCATGCATTATATTTGAGGTCATTGAAAGAACACTGCCACTATTGATTTCTACTATATTCGCGAGGATGTACTCAACGGTAAAGTTGTACAATGGACGTAAAGGAGCAGGTACTAATGTTTTTAGAATGACTGTGATATACGCGTTAGTTGGGTTGCCTTCCTCCAAAAAAAAAAAAAAAAAAAAAATAAGGGGCTGGTGGACCACACTGTATATATACCTGTTTGTATGGATAAATATATAAAATACATATAGGTAGATACATATATGGCTAAAACAACATTTATATAAGCGTTGCATTATGTATATGTTCTTAAAAGAGGTAAATGCCCAAAATGCCTGGACATTTATGGGTTTTGGGCATTTGTCTGGGCATTTATCCTGGGCATTTGCCCCGACCTATAAATGCCCAGACATTTTACATCACTAGTCGAGACCCAGCTACAGCAAAAGAGCGGTTAAACATGGATGAGTGTTTGATGGGGATGGCGAGGGAAGATCCAGATCGAGTGCTTCGATTATGATATGAGGACAAGTAACTAAATTTTGATGACATGTACGTGGGGGTGTTTTCGTGCAGAAATCGATAGATGGATGTCAGCAAGTGAAATTTACGGCGTTCATCAGGTTTAAGCCATGAAAGTGCACGGTAGCTTGGGGTTATGTGGGCATCGTATCTTAGATTGAAAGCAAACCGAACACAAAAGTTGTTGGAGTTTCATCATTTGTCCAGGAGACGCGTCAACGAGAGCGATGTCACAGCAGTCTAGAATTGGTAGTATTAGTGTCTGGATGAGTTTAATCTTAATGTCTAGTGGTAAAATGTTCTTATGGCTCACGAGTGGGTGAAGGGATGCGTATATCTTTTTACGTGTATTTCTTATATGGGGTGACCAGTCAAGAGTTTCAGTTAAGGTTAACCCAAGGTTCCTTACTTCTTTACTAAAGGGGATGGTGATTGAATTGTTATTAAAAATCAATGTGCGTGCATTAATCTGTAATTAATGTAACATTCAATAAATCCGTCACATGATAGCTGATAAGTATATACTGTGTAACGGTAATTAAAAACCCTCTCCGTTAACACTTTTCTATTCTATGTCACCGTTAGTACAAGAAGTTAGAGATGGTCGATAAATCACAGCCTGCTACTTTGTCACCGATATATCAGATACGCTGTCACGGAAGTATCTGTGACAAAATAAGCTCTGCATATTTCCATTTTTGGCCACCACATCCTACAGCCTACTAGCCTCGTCATAAAAGTTAGTCATTTTACTTTTAAACCTACATTAAATACTGTAAATAATTGTTATCTCAGAGACAGGACACGGGTAATGACATTCTGTTTGTTAATTTATTGCACATCATGTTAACAATCATTTCCGCATGCATTTGGTATAATAACACTTATTAGAAAAGGTACATATAATATAATAATGCTTCCTGTGACAAGAGTCACAGATAATTCACTGTCACCCATATCCCGATATATCGGTAAGGCTCATCTCTACAAGAAATTACAATTTAAACGTGTTCATTATTTGCTTTATTTATTTGTGAGGGTTTACACTATGGTAAACCCGTTACAAAAATTGGTTATAGACTCATCATTTGTCCCCCTCCACGGAAATCTTTAGTAAAAGGCGAAAGATTTATGCGATTTGAAGGGAGACCAGAGTAATATTACATTTCTGATCGTGGATATTTATTTGAAGAAATGTATCCTAAACATACCAGTGCATAAAATCTTTGATTAAATACAAGATAAAGAATTATATCTATGATCTCATTTTTATTTTATTTGGATTCACAATAATTTTGTACATCTAAATATATACAATATTTTGACACTAATTGGAGTATAATTGCTTTAGCCTGATTTATTCATTCATTCAAATGTCACTTCACAACCAGCCGAAGTCCTCTGAAGTTTCACAATATCCCCAATAGAGCGCTACGCCGGAGGTGCTGCTCTCTGACGCAGGTTGTTGAAGTTGGTGACTAAGCACAGCCGACTCGATTCTATAGCTCTCCGCATGGGCGCTGCGTGCCGTAGTGCATATCGTGCCTTGAGTCCCTCAACCACAGATATATCCTCCTTGCACAGATTACTGCAGATTACCTGAACGCCACCAAAGTATTGGGCGACATTTGTTGTTCCCGCATTTGCAATGCAGGTGATTTAACGGGAAAAGAACGTGTCGTAATCAGGCGGTGGTGAAATGTGAGGACTTTTAAGGCATCCTACTTAACATATGAGGCAATACAGAATGTATGGATTGTATGCGCATATTGAAGTATTTGGTCCACGTCTTCTTGATGTTTTATGGTCACCGCACTCGCGAGTCTGGTGGTGTTGGAGCATCTTAGTTATCAACCCCTTAAACTTATGTGCATATGGAATTCCAATACTGGCAGCTTAGATCAGTATTTATGCTCGAAGACTGGGAGAGTTACGACACTCGACTCTCTTTTCACACACACACAAAAAAAGAACGCCAATGGTGGAATTTACCCGCATGGGCGTATATACATTTGTGTGTGTGTGGGGGGGACTGACAATCCTGGAAAGTTGTGAGTATTTTTAAGGGATTGTCACTACAAAATACCCAGAAATATCAACCAATATCTTAGAGCATATAACTTCGTGTAATTATTTTAGATAAGAGTTAATTGTAAAATTCTGAGTTTATATAGTCTACAATTAATTAGTGGCAATACAAAAATGTTGTAAAATACAACACAACACAATATGGAATTTTATACTTAATGAATTTTCTATTATGGCCTATGAAGTATGAATGGCAAATATCTAAATATTTTTTTTAGGCAGAAAGGTACCGGTAAACAGTTATTTTGTTTTACAAATTGATAATTTACTATTTCTCAAAAGTACCGTACTGTGGAATTCTCAGTTTTGCCTCACAAGGCTGAGTGTACCCCGTTCCAACCCTCAGACCAGAATTAAAATTTCTTGGCAGAGCCAGGAATCGAATTTGGACCTCCGGGGTGGCAGCCAAGAATGCTAGCCGCTACACCACGAGGTAGTCTATTTTCAATCTTAATATAGTTTATAACTTAGCCATTAGTTAAGATTAGGGTACGACCAAATTTACAATTATTTTATGCTTTTACCAAAGCAACACATTCTTTATTTTTATTGGCTTTATTCGGGGGGTGGTGGAGCCCCCACAGCCCCCCCCCCCCCTTATGTACGCCCCTGCGCTCCATCCCCTCCGTCTTCGTCCTCTTCTTGACTGTTTTTGTAGTCCCGCTAGCGGAATTTGCAGTGCTGTATCAGCAGCGAAGTAAAGCTCTACTTTACCCCACTGTAGCAGGGAAACGAGCGCACAAGTGCACAATGTGATGTCGACATTTGAATAAGTGCCGTGTGCAACAGAGAAGTGCGTACTGCTCGGTTCCAAAGCTCTGTGAACTTGTGGGATGAAGGGCAGAGGCAGGGTAGGAGCAGGCGAGAATTGAGAAGCCTGTCGACAGCCCACCGTGTTACATGACATTCTCGTCTATTCCAATACTGCAAACATGGGTCTTTTTTGAAACCAATGTGGCGTTGGGAATGAGTGACTGAGTCACCGACTAATGTATTTGCATCTGTTACTACGCAAGGACCGAGAAACCTCATCACTCGTCACCACCACAACTCATAGTCTGCGATGCACATTCCTCTCAAGTCCACGCAGCTTAGACTGGAGCAGTAGGTTCCCCTGTGTTCAACAAACACAGGTCCAGCTGGCAGCTGCCTGATCAGTCTCTCAAGATATCTCCCTCTGCCGCTTGTGGTAGCGGGGCGCCAGATGGTATTGTGGGCATTATTAACACCTCCCAGAAGAAGAAAAGGAGGGGGATGCTGAGAGACTACATCCACCAGCTGGTTGTAATCCAGTTGAGAATCCGGTTGGATGTAATCACGCCTTATAAGTTATATACATGTTAACCTTCTCATTGAATACCATTTAAATATGACAAATTTATCCCATGTGAACAATCATCATCTTCGGACAACTGAGGACCACAGGCTCGTTTCGCCCCTTGTCTAGGGCCCTTTGCTTCTTTGTGACAAGAGTATGGGATCATATTGAAATCTATTTGAGTTGCCTCTCTTATTGTGGTTCGACTGTTAAGGTACCCAATACTCTTATATTTTTACAATGTACTGGTAGCTTAATTCTTGTTTTAACACATGCCTTTTTTTAATGGATCATTAACAATTCATGTGCAATTTTTCTATTATTTCAAAGTTTAACAGGTTGCATCAATGAATCCTGTTTATGCAAAATAATGTTTGAAGTTTTTTTATATATTAAATTTTAGGGTGTCCTATTTTCAACTTCTAGCCTTATTTCTTTAAATTTACCATAATCAATTTATCATTTCAATTGATTCCCAAGAGCCATAGGCTTGTACAGAGGAATATTGTACAGTAATATATATTAGGTGGACCAATTATGCTACTTTCAAAATACTGTTATGAGTTATTAGCATAATGTGGTTCAATTTGTAAGATTCTTGTACGTTACTATTCTCATATTTTATTAGGCTACATACATACATAATTTATTTGCAAATGTGGACACAGTCCTTGGTGGCAAATTACAATAACTAATTCATTCATACAACCACAGAAATACATTTTAGAAAATAAGGATTAATCGCTAGAAGAAACTAATCATAATTATACTTTAATTTTATCGTTGTTGCCCCTAAGGACTGCGAGATCTCAACTGTTTTTCTTCTTGTTAGCCCACCACGCCTTCATCCTTTCGGAATAGGATTTCTTCCATTCATCCGAATGAACATATCTCTTGCTGGGCTTTACTTCCCCTTGATGAACCTGACGGGAGTTTTCATTGGGATTCTGGGCAAGATACCTGATTCAGAATTTTCAAACTTTAAAAAGTCCTTATCCACTTCAACCAGCCAAAGAGGCATCACCTTTAAACCTCAGAAGTATGATAATAGAAGGTTGGAGAATCTACTCATTGGCATTCTGAGGAGGTGGGCATAGAATGTTATTCTTCGTTTCCGGATTACACTTGAGATCTTTTCAGAGTGGGAGTATATTTCTGAATTACTCCAGAGCTTGTAACCTCCATCTTTGAACTTAGGAGCAAGAATTTTCCTAATGATCTTTCTTTCCTTAATTTAAACTCTCTCGATCCGACCAGCTGCGCATTAGGCATTCCACTGCATACAGTGCTTCCGGTCTAATCACAGTTTGATAGTGTCTTAACTTTGCATTCCTAGAGATGGACTATTTATTGTACAGTTGGTGCGTAAGGCAGAAGGCTGTTACGAATTTATTTACTTGTGTTGAGATGGCGAACTTTTCAGAATTATTTGGTTCGATCCACTCACCAAGATATTTAAACTTTTGGACTCTTAAGATCTGGCCGTGGGTGGTCTGAAGATGAGCTGGAGCTTCTTTTATGTTAGAGATGAATTGGGTTTTAGTGTAAGATATCCTGATTCCTATTTTGGTTGTACAATCATGTAAGTAATTTACTTGTTGAATGGCTATTTCTGAAGGCGGGTTCAAACCCGGCCGAAGCCGTCGGATTTTTAAGAGCGTTAAAAATCCCTCAGTATGCCTTCCTACGGAGGGGAAGTAAAGCCGGCGGTCCCATGTCATAGATTGATGGCATGTTAAAGAACTTTCCACTAATTACACCTGTGTGAAACTAAATTGAGAGCCGACTGCGGTGGCGTCTAGTAGCTAAGTTCTGAACTAGGCCTAGTAGTCGTTGACGGTGGTGTTTGGTGGCAAAAGTAGGAACTATTTGAAAAATTCAAAGTTGCAGTCCTTACTTGAATTAAAAAAAAAAAAAAAAAAAAAACAGATACACACACTAGTACAGTCATCACAATTAACACCGGTTATCAGACAGATTCTACACACACACCCAAAGTACATGGGGCTACATGACCACGTTGTCGCAGCCCCTAAACTAAGGAACCAACCAACTATTTCTGGAGAGGAAGCAAACAAAGAGAGGTCATCAGCAAAAGTGAGGCAATCAATATTGATGTTATCCCGAGATCTGCCTATTTGTACTCCATTAGGAAATCTTTTGGATTGAAGAACGTGTCTCCATTCTCTTATGACTCTCTCAAGGGCACAGTTGAAAAGCACTAGTGATAATCTATCACCCAGTCGAACACCTGATTGAATATGGAAGGGTTCAGAAATCTCGGATCTGAAATTTACTATGGAAGTTGTATCAGAAAGCGTACTCTGGATTATCATTCGAGTCTTATTGTCAAGACCAAATTCATGGAGCACTTGGAGAAGAGTTGCTCTGTCAATGGAGTCGTAAGCTTTCTGAAAGTCTACGAAGACGTTGACGAATGGTCTAGTTCTCAGTTTCTGATTTATTATTTATCTATGATGATAAATATCCCTACAAGTCAAAAACACTTCATTAAAAGTTACATCTGGAGCATTGCGACCTATGGTTGCGAAACCTGGACACTATTGAAGGCCGACAAGAAACGATTATGTGAATTTGAAATGTGGTGCTGGCGACGAATGCTACGGATACCTTGGACCCTAAGGCTAACTAATGAAGAGGTTCTAAGAAGAGCAGAAGAAATCATCAATCTGACAGAAACAATCCAAAAAAGAAGAAATAATTGGATAGGCCACCCACTCCGGCATTCACCATGGTGCATCACACTGCTTGAAGGGAAAATGGAAGGCAAGGCAGGAATAGGACGACCAAGAGCAGAGTTTTTTGATGACATCGGAGGAAGATGTCCGTACCAAGATAGAAGACCTTTGGACGAAGACATCCATGCTACCCACCAACCACCAGGTTGAGGAGAGCAAGAAGAAGATACAGAGTTAAAATAAAAGTTATATACACTACATATAAAGTTATATATACATAGTCATAAACACAAGTTCTTACTTTAAACTTCTAAATCCAGACCATCAATCGACTGAAGTGCGATGGTCATTTTCGGATTCAGGATCTGTTCAGCACACGATCTGGATTTTCTAAAGCCGGGCCTGATACTCGCCTACTTGTGAGTCTAGTTGTTCCTCGGCTCCAGTGAGTAAGGCTTTAGAGAGGATCTTGTACGTCATTGGAAGGAGAGAAATGCCCAATGGCTATTGACGTCTGATTTTTCACCTTTTTTATGAAGCGCATGAATAAGAGCTGTGGTCCATTTAGATGGTATCTCGGTAGTTTTCCCAATCTGTTGGAGAGTTAGTAAGAGAGGTTCCAGTGCATTATCTTCCAGGAGCTTCCAGTGTTCTGCGATTACCGAGTCCTCATCCGGGGATTTGTTATTTTTTAGTGAAGTGATGATCTTTCGAAGTTCAGAGATGTCTGGCGGAGAAGAGTCTGGATTAGTTGAAACTGGATTCGAAATTGGAGTGAAAGTCGACTCCAGTGGATCACAACTGAGAAGGTTTTTAAAGTATGTAGCTAAAATTTGACAATTACCCTCGTCACTGTGAGCGATCCGGTTGGTGATCGGGTCTCGGAAGCACAAATTAGGGGGATTGTATTTTGTTAGATTCCTCTTGAACGTTTGGTAGAAATTTCTGGAGTTATGCTTCTGGAAATTCAACTCGATGTTGGTCAGTTCGTTTTTGTGGAATTGTCTTCTTGAATTCCAAATAACTCGAGAAGCCCTCTTTCTCGTTTCAATGAAGTGTTCATATTTATTCTCTGTTTTGTGAGATTTCCATGGAAGCCAAGCTCGTTTTCTGTAATTCAGGGCTTCATCACATTGTAAGTTCCACCATGGGTGTCTAGGTTTCCATGTTTGAGGCACAATTTCGAGAGCTGTTTTCACCATAGAAGACTCCAGTCGTTCAAGATCTGGTGAGGTTAGAGTGGGGATTTTTTCTGAGAATTCATTCTGAAGTAATTTGAGTTTCAGAGCGTCAGGTCGAAGAATTCTATGTCTGCAACTTTTCCGTGTGTTTTTCGGAATGTATTTAAACTTGATTTTAGACATGTAATGATCCGAGTCAAGATTGGCGCCTCGAAGGACTTTGACATCCTGTATTTCTTTTGAGGATCCGTCATAAATGGCTACATGGTCAAGTTGAAATTCTCCAAGTGATTGGAGATGTCAATGTCATTTGCTTCCGTGAAAGATGTTTGCAAAATGTGGATTTTAGCACTAGTTTGATATTCCCATAGAGTTCAATTAGACGTTCTCCATTCCGGTTGGTTCTGGATAATCACCAACTATATGCCTGCATTTTTGTTCTTTACCAATTTGAGCATTGAAGTCACCCAGGAAAACTTACATATGATTTAGGAATTTTAGATAGGACTTCATCCAATGTTTGCCAGAAGATTTGCACAGTCTCTGGGTTCCGTTTGTTGTCTTGGTTGATGGGTGCGTGAACATTCACAAACGTGGAGGCTTTATTGGCACATTTGACACAATGAGTGGATAGCCTATTATTGGATATGGGGTTGAAGCTGATGATTGATCCGAGGACTTTGTTACTAACAATGAAAACAGTGCCAAGATGAGGAGCTCCTTTGAGGGATTTTTTTTGTCAGTTTTGCTTTTGAAGACTCTGAAACCTTGAGTTTCGAATGAATCGTTACCAGTGTAGTGTGTTTCTTGGTTGCAGCTATTACTATCCGATGTTTGGTGAGGGTGTCTGTTAAGTGTTTGAGTTTGCCGTCTTTGAGAAGTGAATTGGCGTTGAAGGTGGCACTAAAGTTCATAACATTGCACTTGAGGTTGGATGTAACAGATAGTTCAGGAGACTCCGACTTCTCCTTCAAGCATGAAGGTGCAGACTCCCCAGAATCCTGTCTGCTTACTACTCCCTGAGAGTCGGTGGATTAGCTACCACCTGCGGTAATACTTCCGTTTTACGTTTTATCCATCGTGCTTCATTTTGAGCGGTTGAGAAATGTGCTCGGATTAGGGAGTAGACCTTACTCTACCCAAAATACAACTAAGGTTGCTGGCCTCAGAGGGCCTAAGTTATTATTGGCTACTGTTTTACGGCTTTAAGCCAACCCTCCTCCTTTCTCCGGGCTTGGGATCGACAACAGCAACTGCTGAGTTTCTCAATCCACCCAGAAGATACTGCAGGCAGAGTTCATAACAATAATAATTATTATGATAATAGAACTAAATATAAAATAATAATACTTTACAGTTACACTTTCCTTCATGTCATGTACCGCACATCACTGATCTCGTGCTTTCTTACCAACTCCTTGAATTTTCCAACATCAGAAGGCAAAGGGTTGAAAATGTCCCCTGGCAACCTGTTCCATTCTACTTCCCCTCTCCCAATGAAAGAATATTTGCCCCAGTTACTATTCCACTGTTTTGTAATACAATCAATTAAAAGTAATACAAATGCACAATCAAGAGTCTGTCTTGAAATTTTAGAAGAAAATACACACCAAGGAAGAAAAGTCTGAAGGTGATATTTATTGCTGAATCAGGACATATTAGTTAAGTTGGTGCCATATCTAAGATCGTTGGTCACTTTCCTTTTATTCTTATTATTAGGGCTCGGATTTTTAAGTGCTAAAAATCGGGAACATATTTATTTTTGATGTATTAAAAATACCTGAAATGTGACAAAAAAGTAAAAATATTTAATTATAATTTAGTTCATTAATGTGAATATAAGCAACATGGAGTACTCACGAATGCAATTTTACTGACTGCTGAAGCATTACAATACACAACGAGATACATCTTCAGGTTGTCCATCACAAATGACCGACGATTATCGCGAAATACTTATTCTGAAGGCGCAAAACTGCGGCAATATGTTTCTTGCCCTCGAGGTGTTGTGTAACTTGAGATCGCTGTTCGCCTTGATTACTTTCCCACATGGTTGGCAGAACAGAACGCCCCCAATGAGAAGAAAAAGTATTTTTAAATTCTGCAATAGACGATAAATTGTAGTTGCTTTTACTTTAGGCATCGTGGAACTGTCTTACACTTCACAGTGCCTGAAATGAACTGCATGTGAGTGACACTGGTTCCAGGTAGCTGGGGGGAGAGGTCTAGCACGTGGTGCAATGTGTGCTTTCAGCCATTGCCTTTAGTTCTGCATGTTGAAGGTCTAGAAGAAAATCAAAGATAGGGCATGTGTGCCTAAGCAATCCCTTCAATAATTAGCCACGAGGAAATCCCCTGCTTCCACAGTGAGTGGAACGGGGCAACAAATTAAGAATAACACAGTTGCAAGCTGACATACGCTCTGCATGAAGATTAGATAGTTCACAGGTTATTCCCCGTTGAATTAACACATAACAAACATGCAATGAACTGATTTTTAAAAATGTAAATATTATGTATTTTTATGTGCTAATAAGTGAAAGGAAGGAATTTTTGTATTTATAGAAAAATGCTTAAAATATGTATTTACATAAAAAAATATTTATTTACCTAAAAATCCGAGCCCTACTTATTATAACCAGAATAAAAACTAGATTTGAAGAATGAGCAACATTAAATGGAGACTTTTCTGCAACTCTCAACAAATTTGCAAACTTAATGCTTTCAGCCATTGCCTTTAGTTCTGCATGTTGAAGGTCTAGAAGAAAATCAAAGATAGGACCTGTGTGACTAAGCAATCCCTTCAATAATTAACACAACAGTTTGAACTTTACAATAACCTAAGACAAAAATATGAGTGCAGAATTGAAACTACTGTCATTCTCAAAGTAATATTTCTGCAGCTGTAAAGTATTTTCACAATGTCGATGCCAAGATTCCATGGCCACTGTGAACTCTTCTGTTTTGACCACCTGAATTCTCACCCAAATTTTGCACTAAAATAGAAATGCTGAACCAACCCTACTACACCTCTTTAAAGGAAAAAATAGTTTAGAAATTCCAAATGTGACTAATTGAAATGCCCCTAGAAAATCAGAACAAGAGGCTTCAGGATGTAATAGTTGGAAATTTGTAGCCTATATGAAAAAAAATCCAAATACTACAAAGTGATCTTGGATTTCCACCAAAAATCTCTTTTAGGACCCCATCAGAACTCTTTATCAAGTACTGATCCACCTCCCTTAATAACAAAATAAACAGGGCGAGGGATGTTAGCAAATGTTCCAGAAGGCCAATCTTTCAAAATGTATGATGGCTTTCATACTGGAGCAAGTTGTCTAAAATGTAGAAATTATGGAATTTTGCAGCCCTTCACAACAGAGATGAGGGACAATTCAGACATATACAAAGTTGTTTAAGTTTTCCCTTTTTTTCCTCCACAAAATAGTCTCACAAAAAGTTGAAACTTCTGTCATTTCTCAACGTAATTTTTCCTTCAGCCACGCACACTTTTCACAATGCCGAAGCCTTGATTCCATGGCCACTGCGAACACTTCTTGAGGAGTCCATTTTGACTACCGGAAAATCATTGAAGTAATAGCGGCATGTCTGGAGAAAGTTCAACCACCGAGTGTCTTTCACTGTTAGAAAAAAGAAAAAGAAATTGCTAGGAGACAGGCAAGATTAGAAATGCACCCGTTCGTCTGAGGTATGCGATGACCCAACTGCCATAACACCGCATACCCGACATCCCAGGCCAGAGTGGATTGAAATAAACACAAAATAAAACAAGGAATGTGTCGGAGATTCAGTTGAAAAATAGAACAAAAGCAGTGGGTAACACGAGACAAAGTATCTCTGGGTCGTTGGTGAAGCCTTAATTATGACACAGGAAAGGACTGGGAAAATACACCGTCGTGAGATCACATAAATTAAAATCAAAAGAAGATTTATTCAACTTGAATGACAAGACAAACAAATCAAAAATTCCTGTCTAGGAGTATGGTAGAGTACGACTATCAGGTTGTACTGTAACTGTTCATTCAAGTCATACAATCTCCGCTCTAGCTCAAAAAAATTGTTCAGGTGAAAATAAAATAAACTAAAAGTCCTCTTGTGCTCTCAGGGTCACCGTAGCACTGTATCACTCGTCACTGATTTCTTTGTGAGCCCTGAGACCTATCCTCATTAAATATAACATCATGGCACGTGAACTAGTTAAATTTTACACTGATCTAACACACAACAACAATTAAATTCATATCAATAACATATTCAACCATTCGTAATTTCACTGAATGTTCATATTCCAAATGTTGGAATAATTATCACCACTTATAGAACTAACAACACATTTATACAAACTATTTACATTCATCCTGTCGAAGTCTCGATCATTAATTATCATCGTTATAATTATCCGGTATCATGCTCATAATGCATATAGAAATCATTAAAGGTTACCACATCAGCTGTTATTCAATCAGCTATGTACTCAAATCATTATATTCCACTCAGCTAAAATCAGCTGTTCTAGTTAAATTATTATTAAATTCACCATCAGCTCTTTTAAATTATTATCAGATTAATTATCAGCTCATTTAATTTATTATTTAATTTATTATCAGGTCAGATCATTTAAATTTATTATTAGATTTATTTAAATTATGGATTAGAATTCTACAAATTATTATTAGAGAAACTTGGATTACTTCCAGAAAATATTTAAGATTGGTTAAAGAAAGTTGCCATTAAAATCTGTCACTTCAGTGAAATTATATTGCCGGACTTAATCACACATGTTACATGTCATAATAAACCTTTACTAGACTCGATTGCCATGCCAGAAATTAATTGCCCTCACTACACCACATTGGACGTTATCATCCACAAATAACCACTTGATTCAAATACCACATAAACCGCTTCATCAAATATCACATTTGAACACTATCATTTCACCACATTTCATCACAAATATTCAGCGCACAGCATGAATTTCAAAATATAAGACTGTGTTCGACGACCTCTAGTCTGCATCATTAATATCAAAGTGGTAATATTACAAAACTTGGCAATAACACACAATGTTTGGCAAAAATATCTCAAATATCCACAAATTTATTGTTAGACTGGCTTTAGATATTCATAAATTTGACCTATGAGAACTGTGGTCACTATTATCATGTTTAGACAACTTCTCAAATACAATGACAAACTACTGAAGTAATTGTAATCCAATCCAAGTTTAAATCAACCTCAAAGTGCAAAATCTCTATAAAGATCATTTAAATTTATTTCAAAAGGACACCAACTGTGTCATATTTAATAATAATCATCGTAGCTGTTCATAATCTGCCTGTGATAAATTCATAAAAAGGAAGAACTCGCCTTAAAAGAATCAATCGCTCAAAATCCTTGTCAAAGGTTTAAATTAACTCACCAAAAATTATAACAGATATTAAATTACTGTACTCTTAAATAGAGCAATGCAACAGAGAATTATTGGATCTACCACACAAGAATCACGAAATGTAATCCTGTTGACATTTATCTTTAAATTACTTAATGAAGATCAACTAATAAATGACCAGTAAATTATTGCTTGATTCGCTTACAGTCACCATTGAATTCGGATGATAAGATGATATTTCCTACGGATGGGAATAGCGTTTAACACCACACAATTGCTCAGAGCAAAAGGCCCCATCTTCGACGGCTCAGATGATTAGTCCCTAGAAGACAGGTAAAGCGTTTAACACCACACAATTGCGTATAGCAACATGCCCTGTCTTCGACGGCTAATGCATGAATACACATGACTGGAATCAACAATTATTATACTGTCAGATAAAAGTGATACTGCTTCGCTAGAGCGAATTAAATTCCATAGCTTAAAAAAGATCCAATAAAACAAAAATCTCTGATAATAAATCCCGCATACTCGCTAGTATGCGATAAGCTGTCCAAAAAAAAAACGACTGCAGGTCTCGAGTATCGAAATACTCGATAGAAAAAAACTACTGTGCTCAGAATGCACTATTACTCAAGAAAAGGCATGATCAAAAACCCTGCCTAATAACGTCGGTAAATAGCAAAGATCGGTGAAATGCGCCTGCCATCTCACATGGAATCCACCATATCTTAGCGAATTCATCAGGATGAAATGTAGAAAATATCAAGCAATGTCTCAAATAACACTCCTAATGATATACAAGTGTGCCCAGGGTCATATCAAAATCATATCAGTAAATCCATAAACACTCACATTACCTTTCAATATACCAGATTTAAAAAAAATATATATTCCAAGATCGGCGATAATCCAAGTATTTACGATTGATTTCTCGAAAAATCTTCGTCCTGTGCCATTTGGAATGCATTTTACCCATTCTAATGCATGTCACGATGTAGTCATTCACCTCGGTAGGAATCGAACCCCGTCAATATGTTCCGCCATCCCGTCTCTCGTTGTGCCTAGCCACACATCGTAACGTAGAAGATATCCACCACGGATATTGTCCAATAATCCATCGAAATGTTCCACTCAAATGAGTACCCCATTCTGTCCTTGGCTATGCTACGCCACTGTTCCGTGAGAAAAATGCCGATGGACACACACTGATTAAGGTCTTGCCAAGTACTGTTGATTTGCATTGACGAATAAAAATGTTTAAATTGTATGCAAATTTGTCAGACACCCTGTATCTGAACGTGATGTGATAAGCATGTCCATAACTGTTCATAAATCCAAGTCATTTATCGAACACTTCACCGTTTCAGAAAATATGTGAAGTCCATTGTTCCATTTGAACATTCGAGTTATAGATGAAAGACCCCATGGTCGCCTAGCATGTGCTATATTAAAACACATCAGCTTTGCTATCCATTATGCTGGTGAAAATATTTTAAAGTTCATCTGGTCGCAAGCATTCACATAAAATGCTTAAGCTGTGAATTGTAGCAAGTATTTGGATCATTGAAAGTCTATGTCCAAATATCATTGATATAAGAATGTCGGTTGCAATGTTCCGTAATATGACTTCTAAATCCTCACAAAATGTCGGCCACTGCATTAAACTTCTGGCCTCGCCACATGCAGATAATCATGAAGTGATTTACTAGCCTCATTCAACCAATGCTGCACAAGAATATTCATCGCAGAGTCTAACATAATACTGTCCGCTTTCACCAAGTGAAACATCTCGCTTGCCTGCGTTACAAGTTATAAACTGTGAAAGTATTGCATGTTAAAGTGTACTGAAGCAACTTCACTGCGAAACTATAAAATGTGCTTCTCATCACCGGCTGTGTCCGTTCTATCCACTGCCGTAGCGATCCTGCTTCCCGCAAACTACATGACTTCGTCGCGATATTTGATCACACAATGTTAACTTCGCTAGCTTTTACTCTGCTGGTCAGGCAATGCGCACTGTTCTGAAGTGTATACTGTAACATAATAGACTAGAATTAAATCCTCTCCATACCGTGCTGCAACTGTCCACCTCGCTGAACACGTGACTTCTCTTTCCCCTGATTATGGAAGGGTAGACTGCTTGCTGCTGTACTACTGACGTCAGCTATTCAACCATGGCCAATATCTGCTGTAATAAAGCCTTTATTCTCTATTAAGGGGTTATCCACCATCTCAATTATTATTATAATAAATATTCAACATTATTCCTTTCTTTTCTGATATTAAATACGGCTTCATTTGGAAGTTAAATCCATAAATTTATCTTCTCCCTTAACCTCCTACGTCATTTCCCATGTCGTCACCGGCGCGATCTCAGCGCAATCTTTAATTTCCAAGCAATAAATTCCAACTCGAGCTAGCGTAGCCGATAGCCTCAAATAAATATCGGGCACAGTAAGGAGCATAAAAATACCTTCAGAGTTGTTTTCACAAAGAAACTTCTGCTCTTTGTGCATGAAGCAGGATTGTGTGCAAATCCCATGGAAATATGCAGAGCGCTTACAAGCAGGTTTTTTTTTCAGTGATGCCCAATTGACAATTTATTGCAACTTCTTCAGTTGGTCAACACATTATTTTATCTTAGATTTGAACTTTGGGATCTGAAGATGCTCGCTTGTCGAGCGAAACATTGTCATCTTGTTTTTCTCCCTTTTCTGATAATTAGTGACCAATACGTTTCTTAATCACATGCATTTTTTTATTTTTGCATTTCCTAGTATTTAGGATTACAGTGTTGAACGACTGAAAAAACTGCAAAATCAATTACCATGGAAATGCCAACTTTGGAGGCAATGTGTCTCACACTCAATCGACGATCCTCCAAAATAACTGCCTCCACTCGCTTGGTCATGTTGACTGGCTTGTGTGATGCCGAGGTTGTTTCGTTTGTTGTCGCAAGACATTTGCTCTTCTTTGAACTGTCACACCCACAAATACACATTCTTGACATTCATGATAGTCGCTATATATATCTCTCAACTGACAATGAATTGCAATGGGCGTCACAGCACGCAAGTGGAGAGATTGAACGATTACTTTTTGTTCTTGTAATTAAAGTGTCTCCATTTCTAGTGGGGAAAAACACTTCTCACCCACACCCACTCAAGTACTGTGTGCAGTAGTGTTGCCATCTCTCAGACACATGCATAACTAGTGCATGCACCTCTACAGCGTAGTACTGTAACATAAAGTAAGACCCTGTGCCAGCGCTAGCTCTGTCTCGCAGAGATAGAGAGAGAACTACGAGCGTGCCATTGCCAGTGATGTAGTGCTTACATACATACACACACATATTTATTTGCAAATGTGGACGCTGTCCATGGTGGCAAATTACAATAACTAAACGAAATAAATGCTTCATACAACTACAAAAATACATTTTCGAATACAAAGATTATATTATTATTATTATTAACTTTATTGGCCACATTGGACAACTTAAGTCTTCCATGTACACTGTTTCTTTGAAGGTTGTATTGTTTGATTCTTCTTATCTGCCCAGTACTTCTTCATTCGTTCTGATCGCAGTGTTCTTAATTCGTCTGAAATCTCTGCAGGCTGTCTGTGCATCATTTCTGCTGAAAATTTGTGATTCTTAAGAAAATTATTATTATTTTAACAATAGATGTAATTATGAAGAAAATAATTTACACTTTCCTTCATGCATCAAGTATGCACCGCACATCACTGTCTCCTGATCTGGTGCTTTCTTACCAACTCCTTGAATTCTCCATCATCAGAAGGCAAAGGGCTAAAAACCCTGCCAAGCTGTTCCATTCTACTTCCCCCCTCCCAATGAAAGAATGTTTGCCCCAGTTAATATTCCACCGACTTAATTTTAATTTACAAGAATGACTGTATCTGCCCATTATATGAACCTCCCTTTACCAACCTCTCATGAATGTCTCCCATGTAATTTCCCCTTTGAAAGCTAACAACATACCCCCTAATCTTGGTCTTGAATATCTACCAGCCAGACTTTCCCAATCCCCTTCTACGGTGAATATCAAATTCTCCCCATTCACACTCTTTCATAAAATAAATAATCACATAAATTGATGTAAATGGACAATGCAACCACAACGACTACAACAGCTGGCAGTGGTGCATATTTAGATCTAGTTTTGAGAGTGCATAGCTTGGTGTTGCCAAGCCATTCGCAGCGCGGCAGCGCATAGAGAATGTATCAATGTTAGCTTTACGGAAAAGTCTTTCAAATTTTAAAGCCGTTGGCTTACATATTTTCTGATATAATAATATTAGGGAAAAAATTGAGACATCACGTATTAACAGTTGGCAGCCCTGGTTGCTCTTAAGAAGACGCATAGTCATATCTGTTATGGTACACATAGGGGAGGGTGGGTGGGTTTAATAATGCAAATCCCTGTGATATAGGGACAAAATGTGAGGTGTACTTTAGAAAAAAATCTACTTTTTCCTACTTCTGCTTGGCTGCTCTAGGTACTTCTACCGATCTACCACGAGGGCTCGTTGTATGAGTCCCTACCCTTAATTGCGTGGTACTCGGCCTCCACCAATTTGTTCAATCCCGGCGTTAGGGGATGGGATGAAGAAGGGTGTGTTGATGTACAATTTAGGGGTGGTTTCCGAAAGGGTGCAAGTTTCCCGTGTTTGGGGGGAAACTGCAGGTATATGTGTCTGTAAAAGGATGTAATGTAATGGGGGTACGATTCTATGGGGGTGAGATTGCTTGCCAAGAGATGTGCGACTATGAGGGAGCTATTAGTTGAGAGTAGCGATTAATTATGAGCGAGTAGGAGCGAGCCTACTTGCAGAGTCGACAGCTTGGCCGCTGGCTGGCTTAACACTAAGTGAGCACAATGGAATACCTGACGCTGCACTTCCTTGTATTCACGGTCAGGGGCAATTGGGAAGAGACAGGTTGGGCGTACAGGTGTAAAGTCGGTGTGAAATGATGTACAGAGTGTTGGTTTACTGATCAAGTATTTATTTGATCAGTTGTGGTGATGTCGTGTCCCTTTTAGTGAAGGACAAATGTAGTACAATTATAAGTGTAGGTGTGAAGGGAGCAATACAAGTCTGTAAGGAAATCTGAGCACACTCTCTCACCTGGCGATGACGCTGCGTCGGAGCTGGATCTAGATGCACAGAGCCATGGGCCACAACAGATATTGGGTCTTCGTGGGGCCTTCCTTTTAAGAGTTCTCGAGCTGCTGAGTCGGAGTGTCGTCATTGTTGATGCTCCAGATAGTCCTGAGTGGTAATGTTTATGTGAGTGTCGTAAGCTTGGCTAACAGCGATGCTACTGCGCCTGCTTGTGTAAAGGAAATGTATTTGTTGAGGCTCATGAGTTAGCCTTTAGGGGTAGTTTCTGTAGGGTGAAAGGGTGTGTTGATATTTGGATAGAAGTAGATCTTATGGTTTTGAGTCGGTGGTGGAGATATGTGGGTGGCTGTGCAGCCGTCTGTAGATTCAGGGGCGTATGTTTATAATCCCCTCTGGGTGCGTAGATGTCTCAGGTCCTAGGGTCGTATCGACCCTGGGGGCTGAACACTAGTAAAGTAGTTACATGTATTTAAAATTGGTCCTATCAGCAGGCTTAGAATCATGTTGGTAGCACTGATGTGCACAAGTTACTCCAAATTAATCTAGAATGTCAGGTAATATACGTCTGCATATTTTAAGGCTGTCAGCTTGCATTCTTTATGATATATTGGTATTTGGATAAGAAAATAGAGAGAGAGCATTTATTAACAGTTGGCAGCCCTGGTGGCTTTTAAGAATACGCTCAGTCATATCTGCTTATGTACACATAGTACATACGAAATTTGGTTGACATCCAATTCATAGTGTAGAAGTTATATGCATTTAAAATTGGACCTATCAGCAGGCTTAGAATCATTTTGGCAACACTGCCACGCATGGTCTCCTGGATATCCATACCTTCCAAGATATCCAACATGGAGCTCAAATTTCAATTTCGGTTTTTCATCAGTTGGTAGCACTGATATCATTTTAAGACATGGCCTTGAGATATTCAGGTATATATTCATACCAAATTTGGTTTAGATTGCTGCAGGGGTTTATGAGTTGATAGGAGGGAGACACAAACACACACACACACACACACACACACACACACAGGCAGACAGACAGACATTAGATGTTAGGCCCCTTAAAACAACAACAATCTCATAAGTCTACTTTTTCCTCATTTTTGCAAAATGTGAAAAGTAGGCTAAAAATGGCGTGAGTCAGGAAAAAATAGCGTAAAGTATTAGAAAGTCAAGAATTTTATATTAACCATACAGTATTTTGTGTTTTACAACCATATTTTGATGTTACTCGTTCAACTAATCTCTAAAGATAACAAGAAGTTCCGTGACGAACTAAAGAGTCTACTTTTCTTAAAATGTAAGATTCATGCCAATGATTAATCTTTATGGACCTATCTAGAATAATGACGAAATGAATTTGGTAATATCGACATTTCTAATTAGTTCGAAATATACCTGGCATGATGTAGCCTGATAGAGCACTACAGTTGGCAGCCCTGGTGATTGAATATATTCTTACTTCCATCTCTTAAGGTACATAATACAAAATTTTGTTGCAGTCCAATGGATAGCATGGACGTTACATGCAGTTAGACATTGGACCTATCAGCGCATGTAAAATCATGTTGGCAACAATGTCATGCATGTGTTGGTCAGAAATAATTTGAAATATTATGATGTATTGTTGTGCCAATTTTGGATGAAATCCATTTGTTAGTATAGAAGTTCCTGGAATTTTAAAATTGGACCTATTAGCAGGCTTAGAATCATGTTGGTAGCACTGACATACATTAGTTGCTCCAAATTAATCTAGAATGTCGGGCACTATACGTGTGCAAACTTTAAAGCTGTGGGCTCGCATACTTTCTGCTATATTGGTATTTGGATAAAAAATAGAGAGAGCATTTATTGACAGTTGGCAGCCCTGGTGGCTCTTTAGAATACTCTCAGTCATATCTGTTTATGTACACATATACCAGACCCAAAACAACTGTGAACATGAGGGAGGAGCCAGATTCAGTCACTCACTCGCGCCAGCCAATAGCATAGGGCGGCGTTGCCTAGTTAACTCAACTAGCTGGGCTCGCTGCGCCGTACTATGCCCGAAAATACCTACCCTTTACCTGTAGTTATCCCTCGATGGTAACTGGATCGTAGGACCTGAAAACCCCCCGGCTCAGAAAAATCCCCAGATCCTACCAACAGGGGAAAGGAGTATTAGGGTGCAGTAAATCCTAGCAGAGGTGACATTAAGCAAGACCAAAGCATAGCAGCGAACTGCTCTATGAACACGAGAATCGTGGGAAATCACCCTCTCAGGAGTGTGGGAAACTCTAGAAATATCTAGCTGTGGTCCCCCTTAATGCGACCTCTTTATACTTCTGTAAATCATCACATCACGCGATTAAAAGAAATGACAAAGTATTTATTTCCAAAAGAAAATCTGACAGAGGGTCAGACCAAATTGTCCTTGACTGGACACAAAAACAAAGAAAGTAGGCACTAGTATCATGCCAATAAATGCATTAGCAGTCCCCATGGACCAAGAATGCATTTGACCCTCAATTGAAATTATTAATTATATGAACAACAGGTGATCCAATAAGAAGCAAAAATAAATAAATAAATAAACAAATAAATAAATACATAAATAAATCGCCTTAATGGTTCTTCCACCGATTCCAACATTTTCAAGCACGCGAATTAATTCAGATATATAAATATATTTACTTATTTACAGCGAAATCATTATTAATATCATTACACCCTCAGATGTAAATGCCTTCCCAAACAGGAAATTCTGCACTCCTCATTAGTGCTTTGTCAAAACTGATATTGTATAAATTATATTGCCTTAGCAATGTAGTCAAAATTTATTTTATCAATCAAGCACTCAAGCTAAAAAAAGACGTGAAATTCGTAATTCAAAATCTCTAAAGATTTAATAACTTCTCAGTATAAATGTACTTATTTAAATTCATCCAGAATTTATAGTATATCGATCATGAATCATATCTAACATTGCTTAAATCTTATAAATTGAGTACGACCGAAGAATTAATTAAATGGGGATGCCACACAAAAACAAACTCTGAGGCTTGACAAAAACTAGATCCATAATTGGAATTGCCAATTTTATCAATAAATCGTAACAAGAAATGCAAAAGAGAACAAAGACTGTGTTCTTTCAAAAACATTCGGAAATTAGTATAACCTTGCACTGAAATACGGTCATTATAATGGTCACTCATGACCTCGATTTCTGAATACAGGTGGGCATTACCACCAACATCACAAAGTTTATATTTTTATAATCGCATTACACATTATGCTTTCACTAGCATCTTAACATTAACGTACTTCAACGAGTACCACCGTAAATATATTACACGCCCATTGACGTTTCTTCACACATTATCACCCACATGGTGATTATTTTATTCGATAACCAGTAATCAGATATATTCAACTGTGTTTCTTAACTATTATGTTTTCTCATTCCAATGCATCATAAATTTAACATGAGTGGCTACTTAATCAAGTCCACTGGATCACAAAAAGCTTGCCTTACAGAGTTGTATTTACAGTCACATAAGAATTCACTTCCCCTTAAAGTTAATCCCTGGGATTTGTCTCAAAAGAGATTCTTGTTCTTCATATAGTACTCTTAAGCAACGTTCTAAACAAGAAAAACTCGAAAGACTGAATGGAAATTCAGTTATAGCAATATTAATTAATATAAAGATCAACGAGGTGTATCCAAGTACACGTGACTACAAAATCAAACGTTAAAGTTGATCAGACGAAAATAGAAATGTCCCCTCAAGAGAATTCACGAAAATCAGACTGGGTCTACAGCATGTATCCAGGTAACGACTCTAGTTCCTGTTGACACATTAGAATTCAGTATGACAGCGTTCACTCTCAAGAGAAAAAAACAACATTCTAAAAGAATGATCAAACTTCACATTCTATACTATATTTTAATAGTTATAATGCAAGAGCGCATAGGCAAATTCGAATCTCACAATTGTCAAACACGAAGATAATGGAACGACAACCCCTCAAGCCAAAGCTTGATTAAAAAAAATCCCTTTGAGAATAAAGTATATTTCTTCCCCTATGTAGATCTGTTCTCCACAATCAAGAAGTTCGGAATAAATTTAATGAATTTAATTAATAAAATTTATTAAGCTGAAAAATAAACAATTAATTCATAATAAAATATTACGAAATGAGTGCACCTGGAGAACCAGGCCTAAACTCGACTGCAAATGAAGTCATACAGACCATGGGACGGCCATGCATAAACTTCACTCCACAATCATACTACTCAAAGTGAATAACAGATGGCAAAGTGTTTTCACTGGACTATCTACTTTGCAACGCTACGTGAAAAATTGTTCCTCTACCTGGCTGAAGACTCTCGAAGGCGATATGAAGCGTGTAGATGCCCACCATCTGATTCCATCATGGTATAGCAGGACTACACGGTTCCATTCCAATTTCCAATGAACGCACTGGGAATTTCTTACTCCAATGTCCCAAGTCCACTGATAGTAAACGAACTGCTTCCTCATCCCGGAAATTGTCCTAGCCCGAATTTCGAATAGTTCCAGCCCGGCCCGAAAATACATCACGCGCGCGAATGCAACATCGCGATAAGCAGATGGACACATGACGGTAGCCTGAGTTATTTTCGGCTGTATGTTACCAAAAGTTCATGTTGCACAAGCCAATAGCCCGCATCGCGAGTGGGCTATGTTCCACTTTGCAAACAGCATTGTAGTCACTCGTAACGTCCACTGCATTTGCTTGGAGAGCGATGTCCACACTAAAATCCCTAGCCGCACATGGCTAATATGTTTATATACATCCAAGACATCTCTCCCAACACCTCGGGTTTCCAAGCACTATACATGGTTAAATATCTTCACTCGGAATGTACATGACGTTGAATTGCAATAGTCTTGGCGTGAGAAAAGACAGCACCCCTTCTCAGTGAGCATAGACTTCAGAAACAAGCCCCATAATGTATCACTGCACTTCGCTCCTCATCTACACATGCATTTAAATAACATGAAAAGAGACGGATTCCTCTAACTGAATATTGCCCGCATACAATGCCAGGAGCTCTGACGATTGAAGTTCTCATTCGACACTGAACTTTAAGTATATTGGCCTTAATACGTCACAACACGAAGTATAACCATGAACTGGCACCGCCGTGAACTTATGATAACTTGGCACTTCTTCCACCCGAAACAACATTGCGATACGAATCCTTGCTTAGATGTGTATTCGTCTGAGTTTAAAAAAAATCTTTCTGTCGCACGCATGCGTTTGCCTGCAGGTCACCGCTGGCACGCTGGCACTCCTGCGCATGACGTGACGATCTCTCTGTGATAGGTCGATATATTAAATCTATATTCTTGACGTTACAAATGCTATTTCCATAAAAGCAAGACAGCACTGTCTCTCTCTCTGCTGTAATATCGAACTTCAATATAGATTTGACATCATAACTGTGCCTTATTTCCAAAAAAATGTTCGAATGTAAATGTCAATCTCCCCACTACTGCAAGGCTCAAGGACTCCCGCGCATCCTCGCGGCCTAAAAGAGAAACACTCTTCCGAAGGTTGTCGATGAGACACCAGCTGAGCCGAATGATCACATGGCTATTCGCGCTCTCCAAACTAGGTCAAAACCTGTCATTTGCGGCAGCGGTTCGCAAAGGAAAATGTACTGTCAATCAGTCCAAATAAAAGAAAACGGTACAGTACGAAATCGTTATTTCTCTTCGCACACGAAAATAATTAACTATTCAATTATTTTGATGACCAGATGTTACAGAGCTAAAAATTTTGAAACCGACTGTCCAAACCCCGTGACGCTACGACCAGCCATTCGGGAGATAACATCTGCCCTTGAACTGAAGGCATAATTAGAAAAGGAATGATTTAGGTGTTGAAATATTTAGGTTCACTAGGGTAGATAACGAAGAGTGACGGTATTGCTGTATCAATTCAGTAGTGGAGCATTAACAAGTGCTGTGAGCTCATAACAATGTCCCTTAGCAAGCCCATTGGCAGCCAAACTGATTTACACAGCCAGGCAAGAAATATAATGTTCAGGGTATATGGCCTTTAAAAGAAGCTTTCGAATACAGAAGTACGTGAAAACACAACATCTGATAACCTGTGTTATTGTGGTATCAGCAATTATGTTTTTATTTGTAATTGAGTCGTATGAAACTCACCTCTTCACAGATTTACCTCACGAGGCACAGTGTAGCCAGTTCTAACCCTGAGACCAGAACTAAATGTCATGATTGAGCCGTGAATCGAATCTGGACCTCACGGGTTGTTGTTGATGATTGTTTTAGGGGCTTTGCGACATCGTGGTCATGTAGCCCCGTGTATTTGGGTGTGTGTGTAATTTGTCTGATAACCTGTGTCACTGTGATGTCTGTACTAGTGTGTGTGTTTGTAAGTCAGGTAGGATTTGGGTAGGAAGCGGCCATGGCACGTTAGGTACCATCCCGGCATTTGCCTGGATTAGAAGTGCGAATCCACAGAAAAACCACTTCCAGGATGGTGTAGGTAGGAATCCAACTCACATCTTCCCAGTTTTGCTTCACGAGGCTGAGTGTACCCCGTTCCAGCCCTCAGACTAGAATTTAATTGCTTGGCAGAGCTGGGAATCGAACCTGGACTTCCTGGGCCACAGCCAAGAATGCTGGTTGCTACACCAGGAGGTGGACACGTGCACAAATAACGTTTGTGTGATATCTTATATCTGCCTCATATCACATTGTGCGCACTCCGTTGTGAGCATAGATATTCGTAGTATTAGGCCAGCCAGCTCGTACATGTTCTTACATTCGGAGCGCCTTGTGTTCACGGAACACGTCGTGCGTATACTGCGAGCGTAGAGCTGTGTCATCTCCGCTGTGGCACCAGTGCTCAGCTGGACGCACGCTACTGGACTAGCCAATTTTCACAGTTGTTTTGGATCTTGTATAGTACATACGAAATTTGGTTGAAATCCAATTGATAGTGTAGGAGTTATATGCATTTAAAATTAGGACCCATCAGTAGGCTTAGAATCATTTTGGCAACACTGTCATGTATGGCCTCCTGAAAATTAAACTGAAGTATTATTATCTATATGTGTACCAATTTTGAAATAGTTCCCATGTATACATTCCAAGATATCCAACATGGAGCTCAAATTTCACTTGCGATTTTTTAGCAGTTGGTAGCACTGACATCATTTTCAAGTATGACATTGAGATGTGCCGGTATAGATCTTTACTCATACCAAATTTGGTTTCGATAGCTGCAGCCGTTTAGGAGTTGTTGTTTTTTTAAGTTGATTTGACCCTCCAGTTTGTTTTTTCCCACGGACTCAGCGAGGGATCCCACCACTACCGCCTCTACGGGCAGTTGACAGACATTATCCCGGTTCGATCTCATAAGTCTACTTTTTCCTCATTTTTGCAAAATGTGAAAAGTAGGCTAAAAGGCAATAACTCACTGGACATACGGAAAAGTTGCAGACATAGAATTCTTCGACCCGACTCAGAGAAACTCAAATTACTTCAGAACGAATTCTCAGAAAAAATACCCACTCTAACCTCACCAGATCTTGGACGACTGGAGTCTTCCATGGTAAAAACAGCTCTCGAAATTGCGCCTCAAACATGGAAACCTAGACACCCTTGTTGGAACTTACAATGTGATGAAGCCCTGAATGACAGAAAATGAGCTTGGCTTCCATGGAAATCTCACAAAACACAGAATAAATATGAACACTTCATTGAAACTAGAAAGAGGACTTCTCGAGTTATTCGGAAAGCAAGAAGACCAAACATACAAACAAACACGCACACACACACACACACACACGCATACACACACACACACACACACACACACACACACCCTTGCCCATGCTTCTTGCTGATTAATTTTTGCTTTTGAGCCAAAGTTTATTTATAGAGGCTAGAACAATGAAAGTATTCGGAGTGTAACACTGGCACCCATACGAAGGACAGGTAACCAGCTAGTATGTTACTAGTTTTTTAAAGTTGATTTGACCCTCCAGTTTGGTTTTTCCCACGGACTCAGCGAGAGATCCCACCATTACTGCCTCTACGGGCAGTGTCCTGGAGCTTGGAACATCTGAACAGGGGCCTCATGAGGCCGGGAAGGGAGGGGAATATTGGGAAGGATAGGCAAGGAAGAGGGAAGGAGGCGGCCGTGGCCTTACGGTAGGTACTGCGCCCGAAATTTGGATGGTTCATGATGAAAATGATGTTATTTTTCGAGCCCATGCTACAGTTTAACATTGCAATATAAATCTTGGAAGTTGGCTCAAGCGAGCTTTGTTAGCAAACGCAGGCCATGGGAGAAACCCATCACGTTATCAGAGACGCCCCAGAATATTCTCGATCATTGGAAAGTGCCTAGCAACAAGGAAATTGCGCGATATATTACCAGTTAATTGTTATAAAATATACCATTGGATATATGCTTTCAGCCAATGAGAGGAGGGTTTATGGAAGCAGATATGGATGTTTACCTAGTTAATGTGATTAACTATGCAATTTAAGCCCTATGTAACAATTCTACTTCATTGAAAACATCAAGAAAATTAAAAGAGGATATTACTACTACTTTGAATGACGCAAAAGGGAAGAATTTCACTGTAATAAGCTTTATTACAAGTGCGCGCAAGCGCGCGACCAACAATGGCGCCGAATTTCAGACGAGTTGAAGGGGGACACGACTTCTAGAAGTGTTCTTCTCTCGACTGACTTCGCAGCTACAAGACGTGTTACGGAGGGTAGTTCATTCCCGAAGACACGATACTGGACCTGGACCCAAGCCTATCGGCCCGAGGGCCTTGAGAGCTTTAACAAATCAATACGACCGACTACAATTGAATGAGGGGTGTTTGGGTGATTACCAGGAATCAAGTTGGCCAGAATGTGACCTGGTGTACTGTGACATTATTAATACAGAAGTTAGAAAAGGATAGTGGAAGTGAGAAGTTCGTGAAAGTGAAATCGGAAAGTGAAGAATGATGTTAAGATATCAGTTTTTCAGTGAAAAGTAAGAGAGCGCTATAGTAGCAATTTGGAAAGAGGTTCATTCTATGATAATGCGGGGGCGCTTATGACGGCTCCCCGTTGCGCGGTAATCACCCAAACTGTTTAGGAGAGGGTTGGAGCTTAGTGCAGATGTTCAGTATGTTTTAACTGCCTGTCGATGAATCCTCTGATTAATGGTCGAGAGGTTGTAGTCAGCGTGTAGTTGATCATTGCGAACGTACCAGGGGGCACCTGATATCGTTCGCAAGGCTCGATTCTGGACAACCTGAAGTTTCCTGAGAGTTGAGGGAGCTGCGTAACCCCAGACAGGGCTGGCATATTCCATCACAGGGCGCACAAGGGTGCTGTAGGACAGGAGTTTACTGAATTCGTCTAGAGAGCTCTGAGCTTTGCTTAAAGGTCAGAGCTGAGGTTGGACCGCTTTCGCTTTGTTAGCGCGCTAAGAAACCTCCTGAGCGAAAGTAAGGCCTCGGTCCAGCGTGACTCCCAAGTATTTAGTAGCAGGTTGCCACCTGATTACCTCGCCAAAGAAGTTGAGATCCTGGACTTTTGTATGCTTGCGTTTCTTGTAAACAAGGTGGCTGAACATTTATTAACATTAATCTTGACTCTCCAATCCCTTAGTCAGGTTTCTATGGTGTCTAATGCGACTTGGAGATTGGAATCAACTCTATGTCCTCTCGTGGAGGTGGTGGAGATTGCAGTATCGTCTGCATACAGGTGGATACTGGTAGCGCCAGTTTTGGGGATGTCAGAGACGTAGATGTTGAAAAGGGCTGGGGCTATGACGCTACCCTGAGGCACGCCAGCCTTAATCCTTCTCATGGAGGATTTATCGTCTGCTACCTGGACATATAATTTCCTTTTCCTAAGATAGGAATCGATGACCTTAAGTAGATGATTTGGGAATCCATTGTGTTTTAATTTGAACAACAAGCCACTGTGCCAGACTTTGTCAAAGGCACGACTGATGTCCAGAAAGCAAACGCCTGTCATGCGATTTTCATTGAAGGCGCGCGTTATGACTTCTACGAGTCTTAAGAGTTGATGTACAGTGGAATGGGCTTTGCGAAATCCGAACTGCTCGTCATTTATAATATTGTTAATGTATGTGTTCAGCCTGGAAAGTAGTGTCATTTCAAATAGCTTAGAAATGATTGACAGTAGGCTGATGGGCCTGTAGTTCTGAGGGAAGGTGCCGTCAGTATTGGGCTTCCCTATCATAATGACCATAGCTACTTTCCAGGCTGAGGGAAAATACCCAAAGCGGTAAATGGAATTATTTTTTTTGTAAGACAGGTTAGGTCGTTCTTGCTGAGATTCTTTAAATATGAAGCTGAGACCGCGCGGTCCTACGTGACACAAGAGACGGCGGTGATACCGGCCAATAGTTTCGAGAGCCCCGCTGAAACTAAGTGAAGTTGAGCGGCGGACATTTAGTTAAATAGCGAACAAGTGTTCGACTTCGTGGATATTAAAGAGTATACGTTATACTTATCAAGTGATGAGGCTTCACCACGAAAAGATTTAGGGAAATCTATCGAGAATTTTGAAAGATATAGGACACTTTGTGTAGTCAGAGAAAGTGATTTATCTCAGCGCAGCGAGAATCATTTTTGTGCAGTGAGACTTCAACTCCGGCAAGTTTACTTTGCAGCAAGAAGTAAGTAGAGTGATCTTGTATGAACATTGTGACTTTTGGTATATGAACGTTATTATGGCTACAGACAATTATAATGTGGAATTGATTTATGACATTTTAAATATGTGTGGGATGACGGATTAAACTAACGCGATTGGGATATGTTGAGACAGAGTTGTGAATAGCAACATGAAACAACGTTAAGGAACATTGAGAGTATCTATAACATCTAGAATGATATAATGCCAAGACAATATAATACATTATGTACTCTTCCATCCAGTACATTTAATGCATTTTCATGTACATCTATTCTCGACTATGAGCAGATATAATCTTTCATTGACCAAGCAAATGAACATTAACATCTACGATAGTGAATCGACATTCAACTTACAAATGTATTTGTAACAATGATGCTATCAAGAATATATTGCTCAACGATGATGGAAGAATTTCGAGTGATGTCGACTATTGAAGAATCATCAACGGGAAGACGGAAGATACCAGGCCCGATGACTGTTCGAGATGGAATCCACGTTCGAGGAACGATTTTTGATTCCCGGAGGAGACGAATATGCCGAGAAGGAAACCATTCCATTCTCAAGGTCGCTGTTATTATCCGATGGTGTGGAATGGGTTTGATTTCAACAAATCATACCTGGATGATGATCCGGCTGGGTATTTTCTAATACCCGACAATGAACTTCAATTTTCCACGAGACTAAGGTAGAAATGTTTTTCATTATTCTATAGTTTGAGTATGTTTGACGGCATTTGTGAACAACAATTCTCCATATTTATTTCATGTATTTTCACTTCGATGATTATTCAGCTTTATTCTTCATGGTTGTATAGAATGATAGTCATTTCATCATCTATACTTGGAAAGTTTTCATGATTCAGTTTCTGAACAGAAGTCAGCTGTTTGAGAAATTTATTTTCCATTGGGAAAATCTTTAAGTTATTATTCGACGATTTCGATTTTTATTCAAGACTTCAGACATTTTGTCTTTGATATTTTTAGTAAATTTATTTTGTATAAATGAACTTGGGCATTCTTTCTGTAAGAATAATACATAGTTAGGAGAAGAAATCTACGCGTGATATAATGTGAAACATCACCTAATATTATAAACAATTCGTTGATCTATCAAGTTACATTACGACGTGAAGTTAAACATTTATGAACATTCTTTGTGTAGAATGAAAATAAGTTCAGTTGATGACAAACCAATCTTGAAGGAAGGCTTTGCTCTTCAGTAAATGTAAATTATTTGAGACATATCTATTGAAAGATAATTTATCCGGCCTTAGGAAAGTTAGATAAAACCTTATCCGTTCGTGATCGATCCTTATTGAGCGATATAATAACACGAGATGTTATTAAGGCACAAATGTAACACTACGTTATTTGTCAATGTAGTATTGCAACCGTGCATATTTCAGGAGGGACCAGTATGAAGGAACATGGGTATTTTTATTAAATGTCTAGAGACATTGTGTTTTATGTCCTAGTAACTTCGTTCAGTAATCCTTTTAAGATCTATCAATATAATCGTTTGAGAACGACCAATGAAATGTAGAACAGATATTGCTGTTCATTTATAAACAGTGAATTGTAACAACAATGAGATCAATGCTAGGAAAGTTATGCCAGTACAGTGGAACAATTGTTGAGAACAATTGAGTTTATATAATGTGAATTTAGTAGTAAAGATATACGGAGGTTTTTATCGTATATAGTTGCTTGGAATACGAGGGGGATACCGTATTCGTTGTTATGAAGTACTGTGGTTTTAAATAATAGAAGCATTGTTGTATTATAGTAGAGTCAAGGAAGACTCCTTTATTTGTGATCAGACCTATGACACGAGAGTCGTTTATAGGCAGAGCAACGATGGGAAAATATATAATAAACCATTATTAATTTTATTAAACTGGATATGTAACAACGATGAACTTATCTTAAATGATCGGTCATTTGTACACCGATAAAGACTATTAACCTGATATGACATGAAAGTGGTTTTAGCATCTGTAAATAAGAAGGATATAGTAGATGAAAACTATATGGAAGGAGCGTTAATAATTACATCAACGCGGTCTTATCGCTCAAGAGTGAGTCTTTAAAGCGATAGGCGACTGTAAATAGTGTATAAAGATTTTCATTTGTTAATATTGAGGGTTTATAATTTTTTTTATTGATAATATTTTTTATGTTTTTGGATTAGATTATAGTTTGAGAAATCCAATGTTTTTATATGAGTGTTTGAGTTTTATTGTTAATATTGTGTGAACGAAAGCTTCGTTGGTCTAGAACAACGGTAGCAAGTGTTAGTATGATTGTTTTTGAGTATGAATGTATTTAAAAGAGAATTAGTTTAAATAGAGCTGTTTTTGTAAATTGTTTTCGTTTGAAAAACGAGTTGCTTCTGCGAGGTTCATTTCTCGCATTGTGTGTGCTCAAAGCCGAGTCCAGGCCAGGTGGCAGACACGCAAGTCCCGTTTCACGGCAAGGCCGAGCAGAAACAATTGAGTCGCGGTTCTCACACCTGTGTGGAGAGCGGACGACCAGGTCATTGATATTATATAACCTGTTACAACTGTGTAAACAGGCACGTGACAGAGAATGTCAGGAATTTTAAATAATATGCCAGTCACAATGGAGCACTAGCAGTATGTTTAGTTTTGTTTTTGAAATGTTATAGACGGCAGATTTTTTTATTTCATCTGATTATGATAGTATGAATGCAGGAAGCTTTAATGAGCGTCAGTGGCGTAAATGTATATTTATTTTAGGGTGTTATTTTGTGTGAGATTGTTAACTAGCTTTAATTAATAAATTTAAATTTTTATACGTCCTGTTCACTTTTCCTTTATTATTCTACTAATGGAGACTTGTTATGGAACAACTTAAAATAGATAGGATGTCCTTTCTATCCCAACATAGCCCCGAGTAAGGCAGGTAAGTTTGTACACTACCGCATAAAAGATAGTTTGTTTTATCCATAACATGTCGAAAGGCTAGTGTGTATAATCTTGGAGAGCCCGCGGGATCTTTTGCCGGGACCAGTGCCGGATTAAGACTCACAGTGGCCCTAGGCAATTGTAAATTTGAGGCCCCCTTTCCCCTTTTTTTCAACACCCTCCCCTTCATAAAAAAAGTCAATCATAACTTTGAAAGAGATTTTATTTACAAATTTGAAATGAATAATTAATACAATTTAGATCATATGTGCATTTTCAGAAAAACTCTTTCTGCATTTTGTTTCGCAGAAAGTTTCAATAACATCATCGAAGTTGATTTTCCTTAAAATGTCTGATTCTATGCAGGGAAGACTTAACCTGTCCAGTCGTTCTTGTCGCATAGTAGTTCTTCGAGGCGCATTAATTCGTTTCAACTGTGAAAAAGAACGTTCCGCAGTACAGTTCGTTATCATTTAAAGTTTAAAAAATTCGAGAGCTATTTCTACATTCGGAAATACATTTGCCAATTGGTCTTACATTAAAATCTTATACAACTGACTATGAGATTTTTCGGCAGCGGTGTATCTGTTGTTTGTATAAGAATGAAAATGTTTCAGTTCAGCTGAAAATTCTTCCAAATATTTATCATAAAAGCCAACCAAATTGTTTACCACTTCACAGATTTCTTCATCGCTCATTGAAAAATTATTCAAAAATGCAAATTTTTTGGAAACGTACATATAAACTTTTGCCCTTTTTTATTTCGACGTTGAGTTTATCGACGATTTCGAGAAAACCTGTTATTCTGAAATTCTCACGAGGTGAAAATTCGACTTCAGGAGCGCCTCCGTCGTTCGGTTGTTTTTTCTTCTATGCAACGATTTTTTAGAATACGATACATCTGGTAACAATTTCTTAGCTTTTTCCTCGAAAATATGGAACTTATCACGAAACTTGCCTAAATTTTCGTCTTAAGTTTTATACAAGGCAGCACAAGTTTGTAAGTCGATCTGTTCAGCTTGTAATGATTTACTAGTTGCACGCATAGAAGTCAAAATTGAATCCCACAAAATTAACATGAACCCGAATTCGAATTTTTGCATTCTGTATGCGATGCACCCCGCTTCATACCAAGTGTCATTATTTTCCGACTCGTCATCTTCAATGCTTTCTAAAGCCTCGACAATTTTATGAAACGAATCATAAATCGCGTTTGTTGCATTAGCATGTTATTCCCAGCGCCTATCTGACAATGATTTCAACGTTTTTGCTTTTTTGATATAATTTTTCAACACGCCCCAACGGTGAGGGTTTGCAGAAAAGAAGTTTTACAATGATTGCATTATCGAAAAAAATAACTGCGTAAAAACAGCATTTAACAGCAGATTGTCCAACTAAATCGAGGGAATGTGTACCGCAAGGAACATAAATTGCATATTTATTCAGTTCTAATATTTTGGCTTGCAGACCCTGATACTTTCCAGACATATTTGGTCCTTTGTCATAGGACTGTACTCTACAATCTTGAATTTCCAAACCACAATCTTCAGTGACGAAGTTCACAGTTTGAGTTTTCAAACTTTCGCCAGTATGACCTTCTGTTTCAAGAAAAGATATAAACCTTTCAACTGGTTTGTGATCGTTTGGTGAAACATACCGGAGCACAACTGACAATTGATCTATATGCGATACATCGGGAGTTGAACCAACGGAAAGGCTGTAATATAGATCTAGAGACACCTCTTCTAAAATATATGATCTAACTTTTTTGCCCATGATGTTTATTAACTCTTCGCAGATCGTTTTCGATAAATACGAAGGAACACCTTTTCCAGCATTTCCGTGTCGTACAATATGATCCCGGAAAAATGGATCAAACTGCCCAAGAAGTTCAAGTATACCTAAATAATTCCCATTCTCCGGCTTTCCAAAGTGCTCGTTCGTACCTCGGAATGTCAATCCTCGTTCTGCCAGAGTGATGATAACAGCAACTACTCGATTTATAACATCGCGCCAATAGTGTCTTTCTTCAAGTAGTCCATTTCTGAATAGATCTGGCAAATTTTCATGTTTCCGTTTTCCCAGGTCAATTAGCACATTCCCCCGATGATTCAAATTCTTCTCATGCTGCTCTAAATGAATCTCGACGTTCTACCAATCATCATACCCTTCACTCGCAAGTCTGTTCGATTTTTCTGGCCGCAAAAATAACTTGCAAAAAAAAAAAAAAAAGCAATAGACTCGGCCTGAAAATAAAACAAAAAATATTATTATAATTTGAGAACAAAAATTAATTAAACGGTATTCAAGACCTAAAACCCGTAACTGAAAGGTTAACCCGTTTAGTGTGGAGATTGAAACGTAGCATTCTACCTGACCAAAAACGATGTGTTTTCGAACATTTATTGATCATAAAAATTTCGTTCATTTATTGAATATCAATGAATTTAATAAATTTTCATGATTTATTTTATTTTTTTATTTTTGTGCGTTGTGTTTTAATTTAAACAAAAACGTTTATTAATTTTTTTTTCACTTTTGACTTTTTTGTATTTTTTGCGCTTAAGTTGTGTTTTTATATGATCGTATTTCTTTTTTGACCAAAAGAGCGGGTTTTTAACAATTTATTTGTAATTACAAGTTACACAACTATGCAAAATTTGATTCGTTTTGGTAAGATAGAAATATTCAAAATAGTTGTTGCAAGATTTGATTTGCCACAAGTGGAGTTAAATAAAAGCGTTTATAATTATATAATAATTTAAAAAATTGAAACGAATACGATTGACTAAAATTCCGAAAAAAGCAAACTGATCAACAAAAATTATCTAAAATGTGATCTTATTCTTGTCAAAAATTCTAAAGTTTTGGTTGCGTGATACGCTCGTTGCTGTTAATTTGGACCAAGCTACCAGAAGTGCATATATAGTGCTCAAAAATACCGCGTTTTTACACATAAGGGAGAACTTTTTGAAGTCTGGAAACGAATGAAATTGAACTAGAATTCCAAAAACAAAAAGAAGAAAACATAATTTACAATAGTTTTTGATAAAAATAGCATAACATTTCAAAAATTGTCAATGTATTATAAATACAGTACATGAAGCGCTCAATTGTTAATCAAAGTTTACCTTTCGCAGGTGAATAAATGAGCCAATCTCGTTTTGTATTCTCTCCATTCGGTTTCTTTCAAAAAAAAAAAAAAAAAAAATGGGAGCAATATCTTGACGTTGATTCCTTATCATATCCACGCTTGGACGATTCAAACGGTCCAGTCAAATTCTGACAATTTGACGGACCTTGTGTAACCCAAAACTCTATAACTTCAATGGTTAATTTTCCCCAATGTCCTGGATCAGTGAAACGGTTCAAATTTTCGGCACCTGGTTGTCTAGCTTAATTTCCATCATCGGAAGAAGAACTGGTTTGAGACCTTGAAATGATCGGATCATTATCCGGGTCTTCTACGAGACCAGTGTTCGTTTGTTTTGCTCCTTTGATCCATCGCTAGTGGCATATTCTTGATTTTCCGATGAATTTGAAGAGGTTCCATTCCAAAGGAAAAATTTAGTCAGTTTTGGCACTTTCTCTAACACCTCACTTTCTCAGTAATTTTTGTCTTTGGCAAGTTTTCTTTTTTGTGCACCACTCAAATATGCACGTGAAGACATTTTTGAGTTGGGGTTTTATTTCAACCCGATACACAGATAAAACTGTTCATCGAACACTAAAGAATTAAAATTGTCAATCACAAAACCATCGATTTGAAGTCTGAACTCCAGCGGGAGCACGTTACTTGTTTCCTAAATTACTCTACAGACCAGAATGCCAGAATTTGGAAATACTCTTTCAGAGCTTATCTATGGCTAATAAAGTGGAGGGGATGCTGGGTGGACTTATCAGTTAATTCAAATAGTCATGGCATTTTGGGAATTTTAGGACTCGACCATGGGAGTATCAGTTAATTGCTTCCAATCCTTAAACAACAGAGCGAACAGAAAGTGAAATTTCGATTGACGTGGAATGTGTCAAACAATAGTTAAGTTCTTTACGAATTGGAAGTATAATAAGAAGATAAAGTTTATGGGAAAACCCCGGGCAGAGAGAATTTACGAACAGCAATTTACGATGTATAAACCAAGAAATTAAACTGTAATATTAGAACTCTAATTCTAAGTTTCACATTTTTTTCGGTGCCTAATTTATTTGACTTTATTACCAAAAAAAGAAATTTCCATTTTTTTCCCTTTTTTGGTGGAATTGTTTTCATTTTTTGGTGGCCCTTTCGAGCCGGGGGCCCTAGGAAATTGCCTATTGTGCCTCATGGTTAATCCAGCACTGGCTGGGACTATCATTATTCTAAAATCCAGCCGTGCTTTGGATGTCCGGCGAGTACCTCCTTGATTTTTACGGGTACAGTACCATTCAGGCATTTCCCGAAGACAAGTGGGAAACCACGGAAAACCACTTCGAAGATGGCTGAGGTAGGAATCGAACCCCCTCTACTCATTTGGACCACCCGAGGCGAAGTCGACCCCGTTCCATTCCTCATACCACTTTTCAAATTTCGTGGTAGAGCCGGGAATCGAACCCAGCTAATCACGCTGACCACTACGCAACGGAGGCGACTAGTATGTTACTGAAGATTCAAAGTTACTCTTTCATCCTCCCCTCTTTATTTCAAACAGTGTTTCATAGTAATTTTCTTGCTGTATGGTCGCATTCACTGTCGCCACCCAAGTTTCAAGGTTTGTAAACCACTTACAGACCCAAACTCGGACATGTCAAGTAATTTGAAAGTTGGCAGCAGGAGTTGTCTGGTGCGAGATTCAGGGTCGCCAATGTTCACACTGTCAGTTAAATAATGATAAAATCACTCATCAGCTATTGAAGACCATTAATACATTTTCACTTCTCATCTAACTAGAATTTTTGTGGTCATTTCGTGCACAACAAAAAATACAACCTGTTACAATTAATCATTCAAGGGAAGATTAATGGTATTAGGAGTCCAGGACGTCAAGGAATATCCAATTAAGAACTTAAGCCATTAATTTGGACTGAGTACAATGTCTCTGTTTAGAAAAGCTACGGACAAACAACAGATCATGCGAATGAGAAGAGAAAGGAAAAGGGAAAAAAATTACGAGTCTTTCAGTAGTCTCATATGATGTGTAACATCTGACATGTTATCCTACTATGAAATTGAGATTTAATATTTGTGAAGTCATTTTTTTCGGCTGTACTCCAGTTTTTAATTTTTTCTCACGTTTTTTGTCGATAATTTTTCATATATTCTGCTCTGGATTTACCCATCTCTGCAAATCACAAACTCATGGAAAAAAGGGGTGTCACCCTGCGTCCTACAACACCTCATACAGCATTATTCCCTCGCGAAATATCAAAAAGCCGATGACCCTTTAGTTTTGGGTCCTTTGGTTAAATGAAGAGGGGGATAGAAAAACGGGGGGCGTCATCCCGACTCCTAGGACACCTCATACAAGTCCCTAGCATTATTGGTTCGCGAGATATTAAAAAGCCGATGACCTATTAGTTTTGCCGGGAGCGCAAATCCCTTATTAACAGAGAACTCAGTTGGTCATTGAAATAACTACTTGTAAAACTCCAGTGTCAAATCCTGACCGGTGCGCAAGTAAACCGTATGCGATATACATTCCACAGCAAAAGTAAGAAGATTTAATTAATAAATCATAATTGTTTTCAGCAAATATGATATAATGCATATTTTCACACCAAAGAACGGCAACTTTAAGATGATTTATTGTAGGAATATCTTTAATGGGGCCTCCAAACCTTGAAGTAAACTGAATGCGAAGTTTCCTCTTACACATTTCCGTCCCTTTTCCAAAATCACTCCCACAAAAAATATCCAGCAACCGAGTGAAAAGATGTTACACATCAATAAAGAAAAAGAAGAAAAAGATTGCAAATTCTATCAACTAAATATTATTGTTACCAACTGAAGACCTGATTGCAAGAACGAGATAATGGTCAATATTTGGAAAATTCTGTTTTTTGAATGCCCTCTATTGGATAACATTGCAATTGTCCACAGTTAATTCGTATTTTTGTCGCTAGCTAGCATCAACAGTTCAGTTTCATTATTTTGAGTGCAAGACACAGATAATAACTGGAAATATCCATTTCATGCACTCAGTCTTCAGCAATATGGCAGGGAGGCAAGAAGGCACAGATGTTGCTACACCCAGTTTGAAAAGGTTAATCATAGGAAAGAATGTACACCCTCTGTCTGAAAAGTTCGGTGAATGGGTCGATATTACGAACGGATTGTTGGCTTACCTGAAACAGCCGTTACTGTCCTTCGAAGTAATCCCTGTGGATGGTTATACACATCTGAGAATGACTGAACAAGAACTGGAAACTCCTGGCATAGTCTTCTTTAGGAATAGCCTTCAGTTTTGGTCGTCAAAACTCCAAATTGAAAGCCAGAGAGAAGCGTGAATTTATGCAACCTGCCTTGCACACCTGATAGACGGGCAGCAGTGAGAAGGGTGAATTTATGCAACCTAACGTGCACACCTGTTCGACGGGTGGCAGTGAGAAGGGTGAATGTTCCGTGGAATGGTCCTGAAAAACATCGTCACGGGTGACGAGACCTGGTGCCTGAGGTACGACCTCGAAGGCAAGCGTCAAAGTATGGAGTATCGGGGTCCAGGGTCGCCGAAAAGCCCTGAAGGGCCACAGGTTTTCGGACATTTCGGACATCCAACGTAATGTGACGACCCAACTGAAGCTATCCCTCAGGAAGACTATGCCAGGACTTCTACAGCCGTTCTAAGAAGTACATAACCATCCACGGGGATTACTTCGAAGGATAGCAACGGCTGTTTCAGGTAAGCCAACAATCCGCTCGTAATATAGAACCATTCAGCGAACTTTTCAGACAGAGGGTGTATTTTTGTGCCAGAAGAATGCCATAGTATCAACTGCCTCAAAGAATTTTTCAGTTGTGAGAGTCGTCTAAAGTCAAGCCTGAAATGTGTCATAAAAGGTTTATAAAAAATGAACTGTCTCAGTTGAGAAAGCTTTATACTACTTCCTCCAACATTTCTGATCCTTTTACTGAAAAAGAGCTACTGCTTACCCTAAAAGTATTGAAAAATGGAAAAGCCCCGGGTTTTGACGGTATACACCCAGCATTTCTGAAGCACTTTGGAAAGAATGTAAGGAATTGGTTAGTGCAGTTCTTTTCAAACATCCTTCAAACAAGTAAACTTCCTTCCGAGTTCAAACGAACTAAGATTCTAGCTATCGTAAAACCTGGCAAACCTCCGAATTCTGTTGAAAGCTACAGACCAATCGCCTTAATGAGCGTTTGTTTTAATCTCCTGGAACGACTTATTTATAATAGAAAAAGCCCCCTAATTTGTAAAAGCATTCCTATCGAGCAGGCTGGTTTCAGACCTCAACGTAATTGTGAAGATCAGGTGCTTGCCCTGACAACACATATTGAGACAGGTTTTGAAAATCGATTGAAGAGTGGGGCAGTGTTTATTGATCTAACAGCTGCCTAAGACACAGTGTGGAGAGAAGGTATTGTGTACAAGTTCTTTAAACTGACAAAGTGCAGTCAAATGTCACGTTTGATTAACAATATGCTTTCAAATAGAATAATCCAGGTAGTTATGCATAAAAACCACAGCAAAATAAGGGTACTCAATAATGGTCTTCCACAAGGATCTGTTCTTTCTCCATTATTGTTTAATCTGTATATTGCGGACATACCTACTACCAGCTCTCGTCAGTTTGCTTATGCTGATGATCTAACAATAGTTACTCAACATGCGGATGCTAATGTGATAGAGAGAACTTTAAATGCGGACCTGGATGTCCTATGCAAATACTTCGAAAAGTGGTGCTTGAAGCCCAGCTCTAGTAAAACGGAAACCTGATTCTTCCATTTAAACAATCGGCAAGCGAACTCTACCCTGAAAGTGTCTCTTAATGGAGGCCCTCTCCCTCATAATGCCAACCCCAAATATCTTGGAGTTACTCTTGACCGAACGTTATCGTACAGGAAGCATCTCACTAACCTAGTAGCCAAATTAAGGACATGTAACAATATCATTACAAACTTGCTGGCTCCACATGGGGAGCGTTTGCAACTACATTGCGTTCTTTGGCGATGGCACTGGTACTTTAAACTGTTCCTCAGTTTGGGTCAACAGCTTTCATGTTAAAAAGGTGCACACAGTCCTGAATGAGACAATGCGTATTATTAGTGGCACAATAAAATCTACCCCTCTTTTCTGGTTGCCTGTGCTTGGTAACATAGAACCACCTAGAATTAGAAGACTGAACAACTTGGTCAGGGAATACAACAAGATATTGGCCAATCCTGAACTCCCCATTCATGAAGATGCTAACACCAGATAAAACAGGCTCAAGTCAAGTCCACCTATTCAAACAGCACAGGAACTGGTTAGGAAGGTTTATTATCCAAAAGCTGATTGGCAAAAAGAGTGGAACAGCATAGCTCCAATGCAATGGCAGGCATTGTTCATCATTCAAAATCTGCCAGCTGGATTTGATTTGCCTCGCAAGACATGGGTAACTCTCAACAGAGTCCGCACTAACCACGGGAGATGCGGATCAATAATGTTTAAATGGGGTATAAGATTTTCCCCAACCTGTGATTGTGGTGCAGTTAGACTATTATGAACCATATTGTCACTGAGTGTATTAGTAGGGCATTCACTGGATCAACACAGGACTTTGTAATAGCTTCTACTGAAGCCATAATATGGCAAGAAAATTTAGACATTAATCTTTCAACACCCTTTCTCTTGCATGATTGTTACAGTTGTAATGTGTTACCTATTGTATGTATATATACGAGTATATTGTTTATGTTGTTTGCTTTGTGTTGTACCATACGCTAATAATAATAATAATAATAATAATAATAATAATAATAATAATAACAGCAGGAAATCTTACTAGATTTCAGACAGTTACAACCATTGTTCAAAAAAATCAAAAAAGTCGACATCGGAACTTTATGAAGGACGACGGGTCTCCGTTTCATCTGAACAGAATATTCTCATTTTGAGTAAGTTCTGTCTTTTCGAAGCAAAGCTCCTACAGCCACAGTTAATGCAACCAAACCATATCACAATGCATTGCCTTCGGACGACAAAAAATATAAGGATGTAATGAAAATAGCATAGAAATACTTACCACCACTGCATATGCATCTTGCATCCAACGGACTGAATGAAGAAGAAACCAACAGTGATATTGTGTCACATGTTGATTGAAACAGGAGGAAATGCAATTCCTAACTAAGAAAGAGTACTTTTTGACATTTTTATCATAATATTACATAAATCTATATATATAAAAATCAATGTTACGTGATAGTTTGTCTGTATGTCTCCTATGCGTTCATATACCATTCGTCCGATTGCGATGAAACTTGGGTGAGATGTTGAGTACACTCCAAGGAAGGTTTCTGACTTAGTAAATCCATTTTACAATAGGTAGCGCACGCGTAGATTCAACAAATGAGCGACGATGCGCGAAGCATTTCAACAAAGTCCCGTATGTGTTCATATACCATTCGTCCGATAGCGATGAAACTTGGGTGAGATGTTGTGTACACTTACGTGAAGGTTTCAAAATTAGTGAATACATTTCACAGTAGATAGCGCACAAGTAGATTCAACAAATGAGCGACGACACGCAATGCGTTTCAACAAAGTCCCGTATGCATTCATATACCATTCGTCCGATAGCTATGAAACTTGCGTAAAATGTTGTGTACACTGCAGGGAAATTTTCTGGCTTAGTACATCCACTTTACAATAGGCAGCGCACGAGTAGATTCAACAAATGAGCTAAGACGCGCGAAGCGTTTCAACAAAGTCACGTTTGCGTTCAGATACCATTCGTCCGATTGCGATGAAACTTGGGTGAGATGTTGAGTACACTCCAAGGAAGGTTTCTGACTTAGTAAATCCATTTTACAATAGGTAGCGCACGCGTAGATTCAACAAATGAGCGACGATGCGCGAAGCATTTCAACAAAGTCCCGTATGTGTTCATATACCATTCGTCCGATAGCGATGAAACTTGGGTGAGATGTTGTGTACACTTACGTGAAGGTTTCAAAATTAGTGAATACATTTCACAGTAGATAGCGCACAAGTAGATTCAACAAATGAGCGACGACACGCAATGCGTTTCAACAAAGTCCCGTATGCATTCATATACCATTCGTCCGATAGCTATGAAACTTGCGTAAAATGTTGTGTACACTGCAGGGAAATTTTCTGGCTTAGTACATCCACTTTACAATAGGCAGCGCACGAGTAGATTCAACAAATGAGCTAAGACGCGCGAAGCGTTTCAACAAAGTCACGTTTGCGTTCAGATACCATTCGTCCGATTGCGATCAAATTTTGGTGAGTTGTTGTAAACACTTCCGGAAGGTTTATAGGCATAGTTAATCCATTTCAAAATAGATAGCGCGCAAGTAGTTTAAAGAAATGCGTAATGGCGATGCATTCATATACAATTCATCCGATTGCGATCAAATTTTGGTGAGTTGTTGTGCACAGTCCTAGAAAAGTTATAGGCGTAGTAAATCCAATTTACAATAGATGGCGCGCGAGTAGCTTCAACAAAATGGCGTGCGTTTGTTTCAAGAAAGTCCCACATGCGTTCATATACCATTCATCCCATTGCGAAGAAACTTGGGTGAGATGTTCTGTACACTTCAGGTAAGGTTTCTGGCTTAGTGAAACCACTTAACAATACGTGGCGCACGAGTAGATTCAACAAATGAGCAACGACGGGCGAAGCGATTCAACAAAGTCCTATATGCGTTCACATACCATTCGTCCGATAGCGATGAAACTAGGGTGAGAGGTTGTGTACACTACAGGGAAGATTTCCAGCTTAGTAAATCCATGGTACAATAGGTAGCGCACGAATGGATTCAACAAATGAGCGACGACGCGCGAAGTGTTTCGACAAAGACCCGTATGCGTTCATATACCATTTGTCCGATAGCGATGAAACTTGGGTGTGATGTTGTGTACACTTCCAGGAAGGTTTCTGGCTTAGTAAATCCACTTTAGATTAGGTAGCGCACGTGTAGATTCAACAAATGAGCGACGGCACGTGAATCGTTTTATCAAATTCCCGTATGCGGTCATATGCCATTCATCCGATTGCGATGAAACTTTAGTGAATTGTTGTGTACACCCGAGGAAAGGTTTCTGACTTAGTAAATCCATGTTACAATAGGCAGCGCACGAGTAGCTTCAACAAATGGGTAACGGCACGCGTATCGTTTTAACGAAATTCCGTAGGCGTTCATATACCATTCATGCGATTGCAATGAAATTTGGTGAAATGGTGTTTCCACTCCCGCGAAGGTTTCTGATTTAGTAAATCCATTTTACAATTGGTAGCAAATGGGTAGATTTAACTAATAAGCGACAGCGCGTGAATCGTTTCAATAAAGTCCCGTATGCGATCATATACCATTCTTCCGAGTGTGATAAAACTTTGGAGAGCTGAGTACAGTCCTGCGAAGGTTCATGAATTAGTAAGTCCAAGATTCAACAAATGAGTGACGGCGCGAATCGTTTAAACAAAATCCCGTATGCGTTCATATGCCATTCATCCGATTGCGATGAAACTTTGATGAGTTGTTGTGTACACGCCAGGAAAGGTTTTCGAGTTAGTAAATCCATTTTACAATAGGTAGCGTACGAGTATATTCAAAAAATGGGTGACGGCGCTCTAATCGTTTCAGCAGTCCCGTATGCGTTCATATACCATTCATTTCATTGCGATGTAACTTTCGTGAGTTATTGATCACGCTCCCGTGAATGTTTCTGAGATAGTAAATTATTTTTTTATAATAGTTTAGAGGTGGTTAACGGAAAAAGAAGAAAATATTGGGAATCCAAAAGCACTGCAACTAACAAAGTCAAAACCCCAACACTTTCTTTGATTGGCATTGCAACGCATGCCGGGTACAGCTAGTATTATTATAAAACAGACACTTGCAATATATCCTCGAGATTTTCACATAATAACTTGCAATTTTGTTTCAAAAATATGTTTAGTGCAAGAAACAGATATATACAACATGATTTTGTATTTCTTTAAAATATTTCTACATAAGCTACAGGGTGCCAGGGAGTGTTCTCCGCAGCGGCTACATTTTGCTGCGAGAGGTAGAGTCAGCAGTTACGTTGGCACAGTGGCGGATCCAGAGGTTCACCTCGGAGGGGGCACCCTAGGATTTCAGAGTAGCAACAGAAAATATGTAATAAATAGGGCTCGGATTTTTAGGTAAATAAATATTTTTTAAATGTAAATACATATTTTAAACATTTATTCTAGAAATACATAAATTCCTGCTTTTCACTTATTAGCACATAAAAGGACATACTATTTACATTTTTTTTAAAAGCATGCTAGATCTTTCAGATTATTGCATTTTTGTTCTGTTACTTCAACGGGGAAGAACCTGTGAGCTATCTAATCTTCACGCAGGGTGTTTGTCAGCTTGCAACTGTGTTATTCTTAACTTGTCGACCCGAGCCACACACTGTGGAAGCCGGGGATTTCCTTGTCCAGAGCCATATTACACCACGTGCTAGACCTCGCCTTCCCCCAGCTACCTGGAACCTGTGTTACTCACATGCAGTACATTTCTGGCACTGTGAAGTGTAAGGCAGTTCTACGATGCCTAAAGTAAAAACAACTACAAGTTATGTCTGTTGCAGAATTTCAAGATAATTTTACTTCTGATGGGGGCATTCTGTTCTGCCAACCATGAGGGAAAGCAATCAAGGCTGAACAGCGATCTCAAGTTACAACAAGGGCAAGAAACATATTGCCGCAGTTTCGCGCCTTCAGAATAAGTGTTTCGCGATAATCGTCGGTCATTTGTGATGGACAACCTGAAGATGTATCTTGTTGTCTATTTTAATGCTTCAGCAGTCAGTGAGACATAGCATAAATTGCATTCGTTAGTACTGCATATTGTTTATATTCACATTAAGTTATTAAACTAAATTATAATTACATATTTTTACTTTTTGTCACATATTTCAGGTATTTTAATACATAAAAAATAAATATTTTCCCGATTTTTAGCAAATAAAAATCCGAGCCCTAGTAATAAAATTACTACATTTTATTTAATCTACACACACTACACATAACATCCAACCACCAGATTTTATAATTCTACAAGAAATTCATTATATTAAAATGGTTTATCGGTTTCAGTTTCAAGTCATTGTCATTATGTAAAAAACACTTCTTAATTCTACAGAATATGTACATTTCCACATTTTAATGCACGTTACACAGTCTAATATGTGTGAAAAACATTTGCAATCATAGTGACTATCTGAAGACAATATACAAGTCTACTACACAAATGTTACAAGATATGTACTGTACATACTACCAACATTGTCAGTCACTGAGTCACTACTAGTCACATAAATATTGTAAGAGGATATGAGGAAACCAGAGATATATAAGCAAAGCGAACTGATGTGAGTTTAATAATAATAACGAACTGATGTACATGAATGGCAATAGCGGAACCGCTAAACTAAACATGTGCGAACATGGGGCGGGTTTTAGACAAACTGAAGCATAAAGGGCAGGTGGCAGCAGCTTACATGTATAGAACCGCATACTTGTTAAAAGTAAAATATAAAACTACCAAAGTTACAACACTTCCCCTCAAGTAGAGGTTCATACAATCTTTACACTCTCCAAACCAGCAAACTTCAAGCAACGTTCATGTTTCATTCGACTTAAACTCTTGGTGAGAAAGTCAGCAACTTGATCGTTCGTAGAGATATACTTCAAAACAAAAAATTTACACTCAAAGACTTCACGAACAAAGTGATGTTTGATATCAATATGTTTGCTTCTACTGTGATACATCGCGTTCTTTGCCAAATTAATTGCACTTTGATTATCACAAAAGATGAACATAGTGGCTAAGTCTTTGAAGCCCAACTCGAGCAGAAATCGACGTAAGTACACAGCTTCCTTGGCGCACTCTGATAACGCCATGTACTCGGCCTCCGTGGTGCTAAGGGCCACGGTTCTTTGTTTTCTTGAGTCCCACGATATAGGGCATCCACCGAGCAGGAACACGTACCCCGTATCTTCTTGGCAGCTTCCCCAGTCGGCGTCGACGAACCCTTGGATCGGTTCGGTGTCTGCTTCGTAGATCAGCCCGATGTTCGAAGTCCCCTTCAAGTACCGCAGCACTCTCTTGGCAGCTTTCCAATGTTCGACTCCGAAGCAATTGTTGAACTGTCCCAGGTAGCTGACAGCGAACGAAATGTCCGGGCGTGTAGTTGTCGACAGATATGTCAGCGCGCCTACCAATTCGCGGTAAGGCAACTTCAACTCGTCAGTACTGGCATTCTCATTTTTGCTCAATTTCTTCCAGGGTCGAGTGGTGTGACTACAGGGTTGCAGTCGGCCATCTCGTAGCGTTGGAGAAGCTCTTCAATGTAACCTTGCTGTAGCATGGCTATACATCCGGTCTCCTGGATTAGTTCGATGCCTAGGAAGTGCTTGGCCAATCCTAAGTCCTTGACCTTGAAATTTTCACTCAGGACTCTGGAAATCTCGGCGATCGTCTTTTTGCATTTTGACAGCAAAATAAAATCCAGGCGATCATTCGTTTACCCCCTTTAGAGAAAAGTTCTAGAACTTTTTCAACGTCAACATTTATATCACGGTGAACAAATAGCAGACACAAGCCATTCAACCTTTCCTCTGTCATTCACATTCGTAGCCATGATTTAACAAGTTGCAGGCTGATAAAAGATCTCTCTGCACTTGCAACACTGTCGATGTAGAGATTATATTAACAGTGTTGCCAGTACATACTATATGACAAGACAGACTTCAACACGTCAACACATACTGTCGAAGAACTTTCACTAAAGTTTCTTGCGGAATGGACTGCACATAATTAATTATATTCACTTTAAGTTCATCAATAGTTTTTGGATTAGTTTGTGAGCCGTCACACGAAATTTACTTATCAAATCACGAACGGTATCCCGGTTTGGACACTTTGAATTAGGGAACCGCGCCTGAAATTTTAGTTTAACATCTTCTGTAAACCAATTGCCTTCGCGAAAAACGTACAGTAATTCCAACAAAAAAGCTCTCTTCATTTGAAAAAATTACCACCTGTATACTGTTGCACTCTTCCAATCTGAACACTCGCTTTCTGCAATACACACTGACGATTTCGACAGCTTACACCCACATGAGTAGCCTTCACTGTACCGCTACCCTGTCAACGACACCGTGCTGCCAACTGAACTGCTGACACTACTTCTCGCAGAACATTTCCTGGCACCCTGTATTAGTCTGAAAATCTGTAAAATGGTACAAATTAAACAAGAATTTCATACTATGTAAAAATATTCTGTGGTTTTCATGATTAACATCATATAAAAAGTTTCTCATTTTTCTGAAAACTATTATTATCTGGTTCTTGCAATCAGGTCTTCAACTGGAAAACCACTTCCAGAATGTCCAAGGTGGGAATCTATTCAGATTTGCCTCACGAGGCAGAGTGCAGCCCGTTACAGCCCTCAGACCAGAATTCTATTTCTTGGCAGAGCTGGGAAACTAACCCAGACCTCAGGGATGACAGTCAAGGATACTAGCCACTGCGCCATGAGGTGGATGATGGTGCCATTTATAATGGAACTACTATGTTACAGCAGCGTGACTTTACCAGTGATCACGAAAGTAAAATATCATTGTTGGCAGTATAATCCCAGTAGACGGATCTTCTAAGAATAAATAACTGCTTTCTGAAGCAAGACTACTTTGACAATAGCATATTTTTACTTAAAAATAGAGATAGGTCTTATCACAAGAAAATGCGCTTTTTATATTTGATGAGAAATCATTTTAGTGTAAAATTAGCACCATTGTAGAAAACAGACTTTCAAGCCGAACATTAAGCCCTCCCTGATGGAATTCCTAGATCTTCATTGACAGTTGTTGCTAGTTAATAATAATAATAATAATAATGTTATTGGTTTTAAGTCTCTTTTAATTACTGCGGCTTTTATAGACGCCGGGGTGCCGGAATTTTGCCCCCGAAGGAGATCTTTAACGTGCCAATAAATATACTGACACTGCTCCCTCGCAGTTGCGCACCCTCAAATGCCAGCTGACTGCACCAGGATTCGAAACTACAACCTTCGGCTCATTGCTGCTAGTTCCATGGCAGACAATAGATGAAAAATCACAGCAGCATGACAAAGTGGAAGCATTCCAATCAAGTAAATACCGGTAGGGTTCCCTACAATCCTTTTACGGAGCTGAAAAAGATGATCTAACTATGCTTCTGTTGGATGCTCCTGATGCATGTCACTGGCCAGTTGTATTGGGAGAGAATTTTAAATGATTGGAATAGGATGTAGTTAAACTCACTCTTGTTGTTTGAGTCTTCAGTCTTTTGACTGGTTTGATGCAGCTCTCCATGCCTTCCCGTCCTGAGAAAATCGTTTCATCTCTACATAGCTACCACACCCTACATCCGAGGCAATCTGTTTAACCTTGGTCTACCCCTACAGTTCTTGTCCTCGACCCTTCCTTCCATAACTAAGCTTATATTCCTGGGTGTCTTAGTATGTGTCCTACCAACCTATCTCTTCTCTTTATTATCAGTCACCAGAAACATCTCTTCTCTCCCACTCGTCTTAATACCTCTTCGTTTGTAACCCTATCTACCCATCTGATCTTCATCATTCTCGTGTAACACCACATTTCAAACGCTTCAATTCTCCTCTTTTCTGCTACACCAATAGTCCAAGTTTCACTTCCATAGAGTACCACGCTCCAGACAAAGGCCTTCAAAAATTACTTCCTAATACCTAAATCTATAATCGATGTCAACCGATTCCTTTTCTGTAGAAATGCTTTCCTTGCCTGAGCTAACCTACGTTTTATATCCTCTTTGCTTCGTACATCACCGGTTATTCTGCTTCCAATATTTTTGTTTTACATTTATTAATTTTCATCATGAATTCTTTCCTCGAGACGGAATCCATACCATTCAAAAACTCATTCAAAGCCTCAGGCGTGTCGGCTAAGATGACTATTAGTACAGTACAGCTGGAATGGTTTTGTTCCAAAAACCGTGCTATGGTTGGCTTTTTGTAATCGTTGGAAAAGCAAAAAAAAAGCTTAACTCTAAATTTCGGAATAATTTGTAGTATCATCTTGTCCCAAAACTCAAAAATAAAAATAAAAAATGAAAAGAGTTTTTCTCTGAATCTACGTATTTTAAAGAAAAGTTTGTTAAACAAAAAAATGCAGAGGACATTGTCAGCTATAATTTGTCTCATTGAGGTCATGTCATACGTTTTGAAATGCAGAAGCTAGGTGGCGCCAAAGTTTCCAAAAAAATGTGTTTTCACTTTTTGTCCTAGAAAAAATGGTGTTTTTTTTTTTTTTTTCCACAAAAGAGAGAATCAGAAATTTTTGTTCCTCTCAAAATTGTCTGTAACATTTATTTAAACGTTTGTTTCCTCCGACTTACCGTTCCAAAGTTATAGCGCAGCAAATGCAACGCTGCGTAGTCAAGGCTACTATTGTTACTGCGGAGAGAGCGGTGGGCATAGTTTAGACGCATTGTCCACAGCTTGTATTGAAAACCTGTTATTATTGATCGTAATGATACATTACTTAGTGAAATGAAAGTTCAAAACTATAATAATTATTAAATGTGTTTGTTAATCAGCTCAAACAATCGCAACATATCAATCATAACTGTACTCATTAACCTTTGTGCCATCTGAATAGTACAATTTTCACACATCGGCAGACTATAACTTTGGAACATTAAGTCGGAGGAAAAAAATGTTTCAATAAATGTTGTAGACAATTTTGAGGGGAACAAATTTCTGATTCGCTCTTTTGTGAACAAAACATTTTTTCTAGGACAAAAAGTGAAAAAACACTTATTAGGAAACTTTGGCGCCACCTAGCTTCTGCATTTCAAAACATATGACATGATCTCAATGAGACAAATTGTAGGTGACAATGTCCTCTACATTTTTTGTTTAAAAAACTTTTCTTTAAAGTACGTCGATTCAGAGAAAAACGCTTTTCAAAGTTTTCTTGAGTTTTCCGACAAAATGATCGTGCAAATTATTCTGAAATTTAGAGTTAAGCTTTTCTTTTGCTTTTCTAACGATTTACTAAAAGCCAACCATAGCACGGTTTTTGGAACAAAAGGAGTTTCTTCTGTGCAGCTGTACTGTACTATATGCCATCGGCAAATCTCAGAGTTGAAATTATTACTCACTCTTAAGAGAAAAATATTTTATTTATTTATTTATTCAGAAATTCATTTAGCATACCTATTTCAATAAAACATCAAAAAATAAAATTGCATAAGACTAGAAACTGTATATTTGATACAACTCCTTTTAAGAGAACAAACAGAAGTGTACAAATCAATTAACACATTGGATCAATATCGTAAGTTAACATCGGTCCACATTTTAAAAAGACCTAAGTTAGAAGACATGAACAGGTTTTTTTTTAAATTTCTACTTTAGTAACCTTTCGTTAGAGACACGATTAGTTGCGACCTTAGTGACCGATCTCTCAAACCATCTATAGCAGATTTTATTTCTTGGATATTTTCTAAAGCTAAAATACATTGCTTTAGTGACACCAGTCTCACATCTGAATGATTAAGGGCCGGATTGCTTTAGTGACACCAGTCTCACATCTGAATGATTAAGGGCCGGATTACTTTAGTGACACCAGTCTCACATCTGAATGATTAAGGGCCGGATTGCTTTAGTGACACCAGTCTCACATCTGAATGATTAAGGGCCGGATTACTTTAGTGACACCAGTCTCACATCTGAATGATTAAGGGCCGGATTGCTTTAGTGACACCAGTCTCACATCTGAATGATTAAGGGCCGGATTACTTTAGTGACACCAGTCTCACATCTGAATGATTAAGGGCCGGATTGCTTTAGTGACACCAGTCTCACATCTGAATGATTAAGGGCCGGATTGCTTTAGTGACACCAGTCTCACATCTGAATGATTAAGGGCCGGATTGCTTTAGTGACACCAGTCTCACATCTGAATGATTAAGGGCCGGATTGCGTTAGTGACACCAGTCTCACATCTGAATGATTAAGGGCCGGGTTCACAATGGTTCGTCAAAATGTTAAGGCCGTTGACGGACGATTACCGAAATGTCGTGGTTCACCAAATTACAACAATCCATTAGCTTCCCTAACAAGCCGTCAAAACTAATTGCTCTGTCAACATGGAATTAACGACTTGACGGTTGATTTACGTAGCATTCAAATCCAAAATGGCGTGCGGCGAAAGCCGGAATAGTCGTGCATTAAACTCGTGTGGTTAGTTGTTTTTAGTCTTTTGTATACGCTAGTAACTAATATTCTACAATGTCTAAATGAATTTACGACTGGCAGCTCTTATTACCTGTACATGGTTTTGGCATATTATATCACTTTTAAGTTTAAACCCAGCCGTATAACTTTTTTTTTTAGCGTATGGCTTTTAGTGCCGGGAATGTCAGAGGACATGTTCGGCTCGCCAGTTTTGTAGCTGCTTCGAAACGGACACCCGATGGGTGAGCTACAAGTACCGTTGGGGAGGACAGTTGGATTGGAAGGTCGAGGAGTTGGAAGGTAGCGGCTGTGGCCTATAGTTAGGGACCAACCCCGGCATTTGCCTGGATGGAAAATGGGAAACCACAGAAGACCATCTTCAAGGTTGCCGGCGGGGGGTTCGAACCTCCTCGCCTCCCGGATGTGAGCGACTGCCAGCAGTCATGCCGTAACGACCACGGCTGACTCACCCGGTGCCGTATAACTTGAAAGATCACTACACGAAAAAAAACCTATTGCATTTAACTAAGAAACGATGGAACTTGAAGACGGAGCACTAGCACTCGTCAACAATGCAACAGACTGACAGTAAGGAGCCGAATATGTCCTCGGACACTCCCGGCACACAAAGCCATACGATAAATAAATTATGAATTATCCAATTAGATCGCAAATTTAATGCCGGGTGAAATCTAAGACATGAATGTATCTACCCAGTAGCGTAGCCAGGATTTTAGTTTGGAGGGGGCCCATTAGGTCCTCATCTATTACTGCTACGATGGCGTAGTTGGTAGCATGCTGAACTGCTGTGCCCAAGATAGCGGGTTCAAACCCGGTCGAAGTCGTCGGATTTTTTAAGAGCGTTAAAATCCTTCAGTATGCCTTCCTTCGGAGGGGAAGTAAAGCCGGCAGTCCCATGTCATAGATTTATGGCATGTAAAAGATCCTTCCACAGACTAAACTTGTGTGAAGCTAAATTTCTAGGTTAGATTTCGTTGGAACGCTCTATCAAAAGTTCCAACGTTCACCACTATGTATCAGTGACATCTCGTAGCGAAAGTTAGAACTACTTGAAATTGAACGGAACCTGTAACTCACCCTATGGGTGTCCGCTTGAAGCAACTACAGCCTCCGGCGAGCCGAACATGTCCTCGGACACTCCCGGCACTAAAAGCCATACGATAAATAAATAATAATAATAATAACTGCAGGAGTTAATATATTTTAGCCTATTTTCATTTATGAGAAAAAAATAGGCCTGCGAGATCACCTTTTGTCCATGTGTGTGTGCGTGCGTGTCCCCATAATAAAATCTAAACGACCGGAGTGATTTCAATGACACTCAGTAAGCACATACTAAGTTACTACCTCGTCCGACATCGACCGTGCCTTTCAAATTTTAATACGTTTCACCAATTCAACATGCGGGCCACGGAAATATTTCACTGGCATTCTATATCTCGGCAACAGTAACAGATATCACCCTGAAATTTTGTACTGTACTAAAAGTTTACTTATGCGACTTTATAAAACCTGTTAATTACAAAACGAACATAGCGACCAAACGAATTTAAAACATTTTAATGGATATTTCACGCGATTTAACCATCCAATCTTCTCTTCATTAGCAGTCGCCAGGAACATCTCTCCTCTCCCACTCGTCTTAATACCCCTTCATACGTAATCCTATCTACCCATCTGATCTTCACCATTCTCCTGTAACATCAGTTTCAAACGCTTTAATTCTTCTCTTTTCTGCTGCTCCAACAGTCCAAGTTTCAATTTCATAGAACGCCAGGCTCCAGACAAAGGTCTTCAAAAAAGACTTGCTAATACCTAATCTATACCGTATTCGATGTCAACAGATTCATTTTCTGTAGAAATGCTTTCCTTGCTTGTGCTAACCTACTTAATCCATCACTGGTTATTTTGATTCATAAGTAACAGAAGTAACCTACGGTACTTCCTTCAGCTTTCCACCTGCCAATTCGACATCCATAGGGGTTTCTGATTTATTTCGACTGCCTTCCAATATTTTTGTTTTACATTTATTAATTTTCATCATGAATTCTTTCCATTTAAAAACTCATTCAAATCCTCTGGTGCATCGGCTAAGATGACGATGTCACCAGCAAATCTCAGAGTTGAAATTATTTCTCCTTGAATCTTTACTCCTACTTTGAATTTTTCTCAAATTTCCTTAATTGTTTGTTCAATGTATAGGTTGAAAAGTATGGGTGATAAGTTGCAGCCTTGCCTTACACCTTTATGAATACCAGCCCGAATAACTGCTGTCTGGATTCTGTATAGATTGTAGAGCACCCTCCAATCCCTGTACTTTATTCCAATCGTTTTCAAAATGTCAAACAACTTACTCCAAACAACGTTATCAAAAGCCTTTTCTAAGTCTACAAACGCCATGAACGTTCTATTATGCTTCCTTATTCTAGCTTCCAAAATCAGCCTAAGACTTAGTACAACTTCCCTTGTTTCTACGTATTTCCTGAAGCCTAACTGGTCTTCACCAAACTCTGTTCCTCTCTGTCTTTCCATCCTCTTGTTAATTATTCTAGTCAGGATCCTTGAAGAATGAGTGATCAAGCTGATTGTACGGTAATCTTCACATCTGTCAGCTCCTGTTTTCCTGGGCATAGGGATGATAACATTCTTCTTGAAATCGAGGGTACGTTACCTTACCTGTCTCATAAATCCTACACACCAAGTAAAATAACCTGATGCCACCTTCATCATCTATGCAGCTTAGCAACTCGATCGGTATATCATCTATGCCTGGTGCTTTGTTCCTGCTCGAGTCTTCCAATGCTCTGTCAAATTCTGATCTCAATAATAAATGTCCTTTCTCATCCTCCTAAATCTCCTCTTCCCTTTCCATAACATGATTCTCAATCTCCTATCCCTTATACAAACACTCTATGTAAGTTTCCCCTCTCTCAACCTTTTCTTCCCTATCTGTTATCGGTTTTCCATCCGAGTCCTTAATATTAGAGCACTTACTGTAGTCTTCCTTTCCCCAAAAGTACTCTTAACCCTTCGATAAGCTGCATCTACCTCTCCTAATTTCACTTGTCAGACAATTTCCTATTGACGTCAGAAAAGTTGGATGGCGCAGCCACGCGGCAGAATGTTGAAGCTGTAGCATTGTGACTGGTGAGGTTTATTTAGATGGTGAAGCATTGACGTCGTGATGGAAACAGAAATAAATTTGTCAAATTCGAGGAGGTACTGCTCTGTATACGGTTGCAAATCGTATAAAACGGCTACGAAATATCTTCACTACTTTCCTGTACAAAAAGTTCAGAGAGAAAGATGGGCTTCGGCGCTGTCAATTGGAAAACGTGTTACATATTACATGCAGTGTGCAGTCTGCATTTTTGTGAAGACGACTTCTTTCCACCGGTACTGTTGATTATTGATAGTTATTGTCTCTAATTTGTATTCACATGGATTTAGCTACTTCAAAAATACTGATAAACTTATAGCCTATTACTTCTGTGCCGTACAAAGAATGTAATCCGCTCTTCGTAAACTTATTTTAGGGGTTCTTCCGATTGACAATAGCCAAATGGTTAGAAAACTTAAGAAAAATGCTGTTCCTAGCCTTAATTTGCCAGAGAATTTATATTCTTGCCTTTGAACAGCAAGTATGTAGGTCATTGAAGTATGATTTGGCTTAGATTGTGTTTTTGGCTATGATCTCCCTACTGTTGAATTTAGTTATTTAAATTGTAAAATCTTAGTTTATAGTACCGGTTTGGTGACCCATCATCCCAGTATACATATGCGGTAATGTAGCAGGAGACCGGATCGGCCTAGGCTATTGTAACTTTAATTAGTTCCCATTTCAGGGTTTTACAGTTTTGAGTGCGAATAGTTGGTTTGAAAGTTGTACAACAGTAAGGAGAGTATGTTTTCTATAGGTTTTAATTGGTATTATGGTTTATGTCGAGCTGAGGAGTGAATTTGGTTTGGCTTAAAGTGTAGTTTTTGATCTGTTCCGTTTGCTTATGACAAGTTCAAATGGAGACTCCAGCTTTGTTAAATATCTGAATTTTAAATACCGTATTTAATTAAATATATTGATAAAGAGGATGTCTCCATTTTAACTTGCCTGTGGCAAGAGAGTAATAAATTAATATTCTTGCCTTTGAACAGCAAGTATGTAGGTCAATATTAGCAATATTGAAGTATGATTTGAGCATCCCAAGTAACGCTTCTTTGAACCCAAAACATTCATGCAAATTCAGGGTTGCTTGATTCAATTTATTATCAGGGAGTCGTCCTTTGTGTTATGAGAGAGATATATATATTGTGAAATTAATAAAAATATCGATACCGCTAGGCTCCCAAGTACAGGCTTCATAATTATATGTAACAGCAGACTATCTACATGTGGGTAATATTTTTAACTGGTAGTAATTAGGCACTGCATTTAAATTGATTATAAAAATATTTCTATCAATGAAAGGAAATATGTAGTATTTTGCCATCATAAATTAGAAGTCATAACAAACGCACACCCAATTACTTCACGTCACTATATCGCCGCCATATTGCAAACAGCTGACCGTAAGCTCCTCCCCCGTTTCGGACGTCAGTACCATTCTTCTTTTGCTTCCCTGCACTTCTTGTTAACCTCATTTCTCAGGCGTGTGTATTCTGCTTTTCCCCTTTCATCTCCTTCATTCTTGTGCTTCCGCCTTTCGTCCATTAATTCTTTTATTTATTTATTTATTTATTTATTTAATAATTATTAGATACAACCATGAATAGGTCATTTTACACTAATATTTTAACAATTTTAAATAATATTAACAAAACAACAACAACAACAATAACAGGTAACAAATGGCAGTGATGGCAGCAAGGGACAAATCTCGGGAAAGACGTAGGGAATGATTGGGGTAGTGGGTGATTAGGAGGGTGAGGGGGTAGGGATTGAGGATGAAAGGGATCTTCTAATGTTATGTTTGAATGTTCTATAGGGAGAGAATATGTCAATATTTGGAAGGGAGTTGCTAAGGGTTGGCAGACGGTGGAAAATAGAGCGCTTCTGTACTTCAAGACGTGGGCGAGGTATGTGGTGTAAATGGTTCTGACGTGTTGAACGGGAGGGAACGTGGAGTGGGAAGTAGCTTAGTAGCATGTTACATTTTGTGTAACCATTCATAATTTTATGTAGGAAACACAGGTCAGTAAATTGTAGACGGCTTCTCAGGTCGAGTACATTGAGCTGATTTAAAATGTATATCCTGCGTGATCCGCCGTTTTCTACCTATTCTTTCCTTCCTGCCAATGTTTGATTCTGCGGATTTTGTTATCTCATTCTTCAAAGTGTCCATTCTTCTGCAATTGTACCTTGTTCAGGGTTTTTCATTTGTCCTTCCTTTATACTCGTCATGAATCGTTTGTTCACGTCCTTCTCTTTCAGTCTGTCTATTGCCCACCATTTTGACTTTTGACTTTTCTTCAATTTTTTCAACTGAAGTCTGCATTTCATAACCAGATTATGGCCAGAGTTTATATCTGCACCGGGATATGTTTTGCAATCCAAAATCTGGTTTCGAAATCTTTGCTTGACCATAATGAAGTCGATTTGGTAACGCCCTGTATCTCCTGGTCTCATCCATGTGTATATTCTTCTATTGTGGGTTTTGAATAAGGTGTTAGCTATGGCAAACTCATGCTCGGTGCAGGATTCCGTCAACCAGCTTCCCCGATCATTCCCTTCACCTAATCCGAATTCTCCTACTATTTTCCCTTATCTTCCTTTTCCTACCACAGCATTCCAATCTCCCTTTACTATAACATTTTCCTCACCCTTGACATACCGGTACCTCAGAACTTCATCTATTTCTTCGTAGACATTTTCAACATCTTCATCATCAGCTTGACTGGTGGGCATACCGACTTGTACCACTGTGGTGCACTTTGGTTTTGTATTGATCTTTGCTACAATAATCCATTCACTATATTGTTCATAATATTCTACCAGCTGTTCAAGTTTCCTAGTCAATATGAGACCTACCCCTGCTTGGTCATTGTTTGATTTAGTGCTAATGATCCTATAGTATCCTGACCAAAAGTACTGATCTTCCTGCCAGCGCATTTCACTAATCCCAACCAAATCCAACCTCAACCTATCCATTTCCCTTTCTAAATTTTCTAAACTTCCACTGCCTATCGGACTTCTAACATTCCACGCTTCGATCCGTAGAATATCAGATTTCTCCTTTGTCACCTCTGTGATGCTATAAAGAAATATAGAAATAATATTAAGAAAACAAACCGAAGATACATGAGACGAATAGGAGTAATTACGATGAGTTCGGTGGAATAAGATAGGAGGTAAAAGTGATACAGAAATGTGTATGAAACACACTACAATCTCATACGTACAATACAAAATCCTTGAGCATTCTTCAGTAGTGGGGACAAAAAAGAATCGCCTTGTTTGAATTAGAAAATCTTCTGGGCACGCCGGAAGGTGGAGGTAGATTTCACCGGGATAGGCTATAATTCGCAAAATGTGCAGGTTTTCGAAGAAGGATCAGACCTCATTTATTGCGAGAAAGTATTTGACAATTGGAGCTTAACTAACTTTCCTTTTCGTCTTTCTATGCATATTTTTAACATTTTATTGTCTTATGGGGACGGTAGCCTTCTCGTCATTTGGGGTCTATTTTTATAATTGTGGTCACACTGCCCTTATGCAAGGTTTGGAACTGATGTGTAACTATCTGTCTGTTACTTCATCACGCAAATTTTTATCTCCCGCAGAGATGTTGGTTTGTTCCTCAGTTTAGGGGCTGCGACAACGCCGTCATGTAACCCCGTGACTTTGGGTGTGTGTAGAATCTGTCTGATAAATGGTGTTAATTGCGATGGCCGTATTAGTCTGTAATTCAGGTAAGGACTGCAGACGGTCAATTGCAAGTAGTAGTTAGCAATTTTGTTACCAAATACTACCGTCAACGACACCTACCTGTGAACTTGGCTACTAGATGCCACCGCAACCAGCAACGTTGGAACTTACCCTGCGAAGAAAAGCATACTGAGGGATTTTTAGCACTCTTAGAAAATCCGATGACTTCGGCCGGCTTTGAACCCATGACCTTGGGCATAGAAGTTCAGCATGCTACCAGTTACGTCACCGAAGCCGCTTCCCACAGAGTCAGATGGAAACCTGAATGTGATCTTGTGCAATGGCGTTGTCAAGGCAACCTCTGATGCTCATCCCTTATCAATCTAGAAGCGTTGTCATGGTAACCTCTGATGGCTCTTGGCATTTTCTTACAATTCCGAAATCATTATTCTCATCCCTTGGCGTAATGGTGGATCATATCAAAAATTCTCAAACAAACGTTTTAGGTACGGTAATTATTAGGGGAATATTGTCCATTTGGTACGGTTTTGATATTGTGCCTATTAAGGGAGATATGATTAATGTTTCCCGAAAAAAAAAACTTTTTCCCACCCCTTTGGTCAATGGTTGGTGCTATCAAAAAACTTTTTAAACATAATTTTTTGGTATTTATCCGACACATAGTACGGTATGAACTTTGAATGGATTCGATATGTCACGTATTAAGAGAGTTATAGCGATATTTCACTTTTTCGAAGAAAAAAAAGCCATTTTCACCCCTTTCGACCGATTTTTCCCATTAATGAACTCGACTGAGATTCTAAAGGGATACATCTTATGTAAAAAAAATTAAGTGATTGGTACAAAATTACGCCATTTATCGTATCCACAAGAAACTGATATATTATATACATACATATATATATATATATATATATATATATATATATATATATGAACTTTTGAACTGACGGTGGTTTTGTGGTCTGGGGGATGTGAAACGCGAAGATATGTCGAAATTTTCCGGAAGTCGAAACATGGTACCCATTGCAATAGTTAGCTTTCTAATGAAATCTACCTATAATGTATAAGACAGAACAGGTTAATACTCTGACCCAAGACGTGAGCCCACCAAATTATGGACGACAAGTTTGAAGTGGTCCTCACCAGATAGTTACCAAACGAGGCAATTACCGCTTATCCCAGGAAATAAGTGCGTTTGGACATTGAGGGAAAGAATGAAATGCGAAAGCATTCCACTCAACGGTAACCATAACCTCCTGACAAAGAAGTTACAGAACCCACGGACAAGCGCAGTGGCCAGATATAGTGCCACTGGCGTAGGAAACTCGAGAATAAGGAGGGAGAAAATACTAATGCACTTGAACATACAAAAAATTATAAGGTAAAGATTTCAGTGACTCGCCTGCATGCAGTGTAGGTACCGTAGCACACGATATGACGCAATGTGTTTAAGTAAACAACTGAACAGGAAAATAATATTTTATATTAAAGTGAATGGAAGAATTCACATGGATAAAATAATTCGCAAGTGGAGGAAGTACATTCCTCCATGTGGAAACACCACACAGAAACAGGTCAGGTTGACCTCAAGGTAAAGAAGATGATGAAGTACGATAGTTTCACCGCCAGATAGTGCGAGCGGGTAAGAATGGGATGATCAGACACATACCGTACTAACGTAAGTGCCAATGGTCTAAATTGGCAGATGCTATCACCAAAACGCTGTTCCGCAGTATACACGAACAGGAAATCAGATATTTTACGGAGTGGAGGGTGGAGGGTTACTAGTCTAAATGGCAGTGGAAGGTTAGAAACCATAGAAGGGGAAACGGAAAGGTTGATATTGGATTCGCTTGGGAATAGTGAAGCGCTCTTGAAGGAAGAACAGGAGATTATAGGATCAATAAAATAATAATCCCTAGCACTACAGCCCGTAAAGGGCCTAGGCCTACCAAGCGACCGCTGCCCAGCCACTTGGCCTGCAGATATTAGGGTGACGCGAGATAAGCATATCGGGTCTCTTCGGCCATTAATCTTGGTTTTCGTGACCGGGGAGCTGCCTCACCGTCAGACAGCTACTTAATATTGTCCTCACGAGACTGAGTGCACCCCGTTCCAGCCCTCACGTCAGTTTCTAAAATCCCTGGCGGAGCCGGAGCCTCCAGGTGATAAGTAGGCGAGCTGCCCCAACACAACGGGGCCGTCTTATAGGATCAATAGCACTCAATCAAACAACGGCTACGCGGGAAAACTGACTGGGAAAGGTGGGCAGCGAGTGGATTGTTGTAAAGCTCGGATAGTTGTAAGTTTAAATATTTTTATGAGAGAGAAGCTGGTATTCAGAGAGGTGCAAGGCAAGGCTGCAACTTATCACCCATACTTTCCAATCTTTACATTGAACAAGCAATGAAGGAAATTGGAGAAACATTTAAAGTGGGAGTAAAAATTCAAGCAGAAATAATTTCAACTCGGAGATTTTCTGATGACATCGTCATCTTGGCCGACACGCCTGAGGATTTGAATGCGTTTTTGAATCGTATAGACACCGTCTTAAGAAAAGAATCCATGATGAAAATTAATAACGATATTGGAATGCAGCCGAAATAAATCAGAAACCTCTATGGATATCAAATTGGCAGGTGAAAAACTGAAGGGAGTAGGAGACTTCTGTTACTTATGAAGCAAAATAACCAGTGATGGAGGAAGCAGAGGATATAAAAAGTAGTTTGGCTCAGGCAAGGAAAGCATTTCTATAAAAAAAAGTAATCTGTTGACATCGAATATAGATTTAGGTATTAAGAAGTCATTTTTAAAAGCTTTTGTCTGGAGCGTGGCACTCTATGGAAGTGAAACTTGGGCTATTGGTATAGCAGAAAAGAGGAAAATTGAAGCGTTTGAAATGTGGTGTTACAGGAGAATGATGATCAGATGGGTAGATAAGGTTTCAAACGAAGTGGTATTAAGACGAGTGGGAGAGGAGAAATGTTTCTGGCGACTGCTAATGAAGAGAAGAGATAGGTTGGTAGCACACATACTAAGATACCCAGGAATAGCTAGCTTAGTTATGGAAGGAAAGGTCGAGGACAAGAACTGTAGGGGTAGACCAAGGTTATAATATGTTAAACAGATTGCCTTGGATGTAGGATGTGGTAGCTATGCAGAGATGAAACGATTAGCTCAGGACAGGGAGTCATAGAGCGCTGCATCAAACTAGGAAGACCGAAGACTCAAACAACAACAACAACAACTAAATATTTTCTATTTAATTACACATTTTTGCCGTCTTCGTACATAAATACATATTTTGGCGAATTTATTCAACATTATCATCCTTTCATGTATTAGTCCTAGAAGAACTGTTACGGTCAATACAAAAGATTTTCATTTTCACGCCATCTTTTCCTGTGGTGACCCAGAGATCCCTTCCCAAATTTTTGACCCTTGACAATTCCAGTAATTTGCCTCTGTATTTCGTGATTGCACCCTTGTCTCTATTGTAGTAATGTTTCAAGACAGGAATTACCCAGACATTAAGTATAGCAGGGGGGCTGGAGACATCGGTCTCATTAAGTCTCCAATAATCCTTATCTCGACAGGAAATTTTACTTGAAATTACAGTGGTCTGCGAAAATTGTGAGTATTGACAGAGTGCTATGAAAGTTTTTCAGGTGACCTTCTCTTCTGCTCTTTAGAATGAAATTCGAAAACAGCATATACATTATTTCGTATCTCGCACTTGCAGTAAGTATTGTAGGATTTAGAAACTGAGGCAAGGACCGATCTACCAAGCGGGAACATTTGTACCTTAGACAGAATTAGGATTATTCAAGCAGCTGGACATTTCAACTACATTTCGAGTAACTAGGCGATAAAAATATGACAAAAATTTAAGAACATATTTTGGAAACTTAAATCACATACTGCATTTTCCACTTTTAAGCCCATACATACATATTTCTGAATAGTTAAGCATTATCCGGGCCCTCGTTTTGAACAATAAACTGAACGGGTTACTGTAGCTAATATCAATACCAAACGTAAGGCCACCACAGCTATACAAGTCTATACGCCTACCTATAAAGCTGAAAATGAAGAATTTGAAGACGATGACGATGAAATTCTCAGGTATGTCAAGGGTCACTTTTTGAGCAAATTCGAACTCGCATAACCTACATTAATATGGCTTCTCGCCGCTGTGGATAGTCAAGTGTTGCGTCGGAGATACTCTCATGGAGAATATTGCTTCGCAACATAACTATGGCTTATCACCACTATGGAATCGCATGTGTAACTTCAAAGATCCTCTTTGGGTAAATCTGGCCTTGCATACGCCACATGAATATGGCCTCTCGCCGCTATGGATTAGCATGTGAATCTTCAAAGTTCCTTTATGGGTAAATTTGGTATTGCATACGCCACATGAATATGGCTTCTCGCCGCTATGTATGAGCATGCGCCCCTTTAAATGTCCCTTCTGGGTAAACTTGGACTTGCATACGCTACATGGATATGGTTTCTCGCCGCTATAGATTAGCATGTGTGTCTTCAAATTTCCAGCAGTGGTAAACTTAGATTCACATAGGCTACATGAATGTGGCTTCTCTCCACTATGGCTAAACATATGTCGCATCAATGATACTCTGAGGGGGTATGATACACCACATGCGCTACATAATATAGGCTTTTCACCGCTATGGATTAACATGTGCGTTCTCAAATGAACTCGCTGGGTAAACTTGGATCCGCATATGCTACATAAATATGGCCTCTCACCGCTATGGATTAACATGTGGATCTTCAAATTTCACTTCTGGGAAAACTTAGAATCGCATACGCTACATGAATATGGCTTTTCACCGCTATGAATCAACATGTGTTTAGTCAAATTGCCTCTAAGGGGAAATCTTGCTTCGCATATGTTACATGAATAGGGCCTCTCGCCGCTATGGAGTACCATGAGCGTTTTCAAATATGCCCTCTAGGGGATCTTGGATTCTCATACGCTACATGGATAAGGTCTCTCGCCGCTATGGAATAATATGTGGCCCTTCAAATTTCTTTTCTGAGTAAACTTGGATTCACATACGCTACATGAATATGAATTTCTACCGCTATGGATTCTCATGTGCATATTCAAATTTACTCTTCAGGTAAATTTGGCTTTACATACACTACATGAATACACCTTCTCAACGCTATGGCTTAAAATAAGTGACTTCAAATTTGGTTTTTAAAATTCTTTTGCCTCTAGATGCAGTGTTGGTATATTGTCTTCCACTATTACCAAACGCGTAAATCTTCTTAACAGCAGGATCCGACGTATATCGACATGTCAGCCTGAAACAATTAGTACAAACTGTTTGAGGTGCGGTACATTATCATGGGCAATAGAAAGATACCATACAGTCCCAAAGATCAAAGTAGTGTATTATAATTAGGGAAGCCTTAATTCTTACTGCTACCAGCAAATTTGATTTTAATAAATACCGGTAACTGATTTGGTTTCCATCCATAAAATATATGTTGTAGGCTACAGATAGACAGTCATAAATTGTCGCATGGAAAATAACAATGTCCTGTTCGGGTATCATCGTGCTTGGACGTGGCTGTACAGTTGCAACAAATTTAATGCACTTAGATCTTTGTTCAACGACATGTTCGTGACAAATTGCAACTATCAGTACGCAGTATCACTGTGCAGATATCGGAACAAACAGAGAAGAATGATATTCAATTAATGAGAACCACCCAAATGTGTAAATAAAAGCGCGAAGTGAGGAACACGTCCCAAGTGACGTTGGATGCGAGGCGCTTAATAGAGTAGCTGTGTTAGCGTAGAGGAAAGGTATGAAGTTGGTAACCCGGACCACCGTGGTTCAAATATTGGTCACGGCAATTCTTTTTGTTTTAATGGCCTCTGTTATACCATTGTGGAACCGCACGATACGGGATGCCTTTCAAGTTTTACAACGAAATATTGCAATAAACCGTTAGTTTATTACCTCTGGGTGTAGAGATGTGCATGAGATGTTGGAAATATCATTACAATATTATAAGCGTTCTGCAGACTGCCAGTTGGCTCAGGGGAAGAGGCGTTGCGTGAATCGACAAAGAACCGGGGTTCGAATCGTAGGCTACTCGTGGTGTTTCATTTTTAAACATGTCAAATGTTTCATGAACGAAATACGTGTGTGTTCCTATACAAAGGGAAATCTGACTTAATGAGTTTGCTTATTGTTACTCCTGAAGAGGACTGTCGTAGGCACTTAGCAGATCTAGGTGGAACACCAAATCGGATTGCTGCCTCACGCTCACTGTAATTGCCGTGTTCGACGAGAGCCAGAACGTGCTCTTTGGATGCATGTGTATAGTGTGCCATAGCAGAATAATGATGATGATGACTTGTTTTAAGGGCCTAACATCTAGGTTATCGGCCCCGAATGGTCTGGGTGATAGCGAAAATGTCAATGAAGTGGAAACCATAACGAAAATGAAGTGAGAAGGAAAATAATTATAAAAGGGAACTCAAATTGAAACTACTCACAAAATGGAGAGCGATATTACTTACAAAAAGGAATTTAGAACGAAAATACTCACAAAAGGAATAGATTGAAAAATACGCACGAAATGGAGGTTAAGTTCAAAATACGTACAAAATGCAATGTACAGTCGAAATACTTACAAAATGCAAGTGAAATTCAAAATCGTTACAAATTACAAAGGAGATTGAAAATACGTACAAAATGCAATTGAGGTCCAAAATACTTACAAAATGCAATTGACATTGAAAATACACAATGCAATTTAGTTTGAAAAATGCCCATTTCAGATTCCAAATAATCACAAAGTGCAATTGATATTCAAAATACTTACAAAATGCAATTGAAATTGAAAATGCTTACAAAATGTATGGTAGATTCAAATTAGTCAATTGGATGGACAATAATTACAAAATGCATTTTAGATTGAAAATACTTACAAAATGTAATTTATAATGTGCGTTCAAAAAGTAACGAGCCAGAGGCATAATTACAGAAACCAGTACCTGTATATTAGAAGTATTGGCCCTGGCTGTTGAGGCACTTGTCCCACTGTGACACGAGGCGGTGAATGGCTGTCTCATAAAATTTCCTGGGCTGCGATGTGAACCAGTTCCGCATGTACAGCTGGACGTCGGCATCCGAGGTGAATCGTTGGCCCCGCAGAGCCCTTTTCAGGGGCCAAACATGGCGTAATCACAGGGGGAGAGGTCTGGACTGTATGGAGGGTGGTTGAGAACCTACCATTTGAATTTCTGCAGGAGCGCCGCGACTGTGTTGGCCGTATGAGGTCGTGCATTGTCGTGGAGCACAATGACCCCATGGGTGAGATTGCCTGGTCGTTTTGTTTTGATCGCTTGGCGAAGGGTGGTCAGTAGTACGGAACTTCAGACTTTGAATATTCCGTAATCGCAATGACGTCATAGCCCTTTGGGTGACGTCATGGGCCCTTAGAGCGAGCATGTGCACTGCACGTGTTAGCGTGGGAAGAGGTTGACCTTTTGGCTTGTTTATGCGATGGTGATAAAAAGTTAATGGGTGTTGACGTCATGGGGGTTGTTTATTAGGATGCTTACTGTCATCTGACACCCGTGCGAGTGTGAGCATATGTGCCAGTGTGAGCGATCCGCACATGTGGCGCGCAGCCGTTATGTTTTTTTTTGCTCGCGCTGGGTGGGCTGAGCGGAGAGGCGGCTCCTATCCACACATGTGGTGTGCAGCTGTTATTGTTTTTTGCTTAGGATGCTAACCGTCATTTGACACCCGTGCATGTTTGAGCATGTGCAGCAGTGTGAGCGATCACGTGATATGTCTGCAGTGTTCACGTGAGACGGAGTTGACCTTTAACGTCATTGGCTAAGAATGTAATATTTGACGTCTTTAAGCAATAGTGAAAAAAAGTGATGTTTGCGTTAGAAGCTTGTTTGCAGCATATGGTTTCTTGAGTGTAGGTGGGGGTGAAGGATATATAAATGGACGAGTGCGTGGAAGAGTTTAACATTTACTGTTGCGCGAAGAGTGTGTGTGTGTGTGTGTGTGTGTGAAAGAAATAAAGAAAGTCAACGACGAGGAACAAATTGTGTGATGGATGCTCTAACGAAGTTCAATAACTTATACACTTGTACTGAGTATTCTAATAAGAAACTAGCAGAACTAGTCATTGATTTACCGTATGTGGTCCAAATTATTCGGCCTGTGGAGACGAGATATGGAAGAAAAATAGTGGTGGACATTATCATTGAAGATGAAGTAACAAGTGAATTTCTACCAGCAGTATTTGCAAAACTAAGCGCATCAGAGATCGATCAACTAAACTCAATGGGAGGCACACTGATGATGGTGTATTTGGGGTTGAAGAACCGCTCACATCAAGTCATTTTGAAACAGTACTCGGAGGCAAACTGATGACGGTGTATTTGGGGTTGAAGAACCGCTCACATCAACATGTTTTTAAAACAGTAATTTTTTTTGGTGAGTATATATATATGGATTATGTATATGTATTGATTGATATAACGATATATATATATAGTTGCTAATTATTTCTTAATTTGTTTAATTTTTCAGATTATCTAAAAACTAATAAAAGGAACAGCATAATGAAGTGGAAAACTGTTAATTTCCTGAGTGGAACTGAACATCGATCACACCCGCTAATAGAGTATCATCGTGTATGCTTTCAACAGCCAGAAGAAGAGGAAGAAGATGATAATGAGGTGAGTCGTAATGAGAAAGAAGCTTGTTTTAACAAATGGACATCTTCGAGTGGAATTTCAACATTTTCAGTCTACGTTACTAATGTTAGCAAATCAGATGATAGTTAGCGAGAGGTGACAGAAACAGTTCTAAGATATCTATTGAAAGAATTATGTGAAGATGAACATTTTATTTGTTTCTTCGGATACAATACATTTGATGAGGTTTACAAAATCGAATTTTCCATGACTTGTTACGATGTAACAAAATTGAATGAGTACAGAAACAAATTGCTTGGTAAACTTCAGGATGAATTTCCTTTGAAGCCGTTCATTGTTCATTGGAGATTACAGGCAGTAATTTATCACAATGGCTTGAATATACTTTAAAAGATTATAGGTTTATGGTAAACCGATGTTACAGTAACTGCTGGTGGTGTATTAACAATAGTGCAAATTGGACATATGCTTAGACATCAGTGATGGTACACCAACTGTTGGTGGTGTATTAACATTACTGCAAATTGGACAATTGCTTAGACAACAACAACAATGGCCTCACCTCCTAGCAAACGTAGAAAGGTTGATATTGTAATACATAATAACAGTGAAAATATAAGAAACCAATTGGACAATGCATTTGAAAGTGTTTCTAATTTTAGAAGTGAACTAAACGGTGCTCTTTCAGTATCATACCAAATCGGGGAAAACACTCAAACCGACTTGATTGAGAACAGTGATGAGTTGATTGAATGTTGGAGAGTTATTAGTGAGCACATATTGCAACAAGCTGTGAATTTCGAAGAAATTACAATTCAAATAAAGGATGAATCTTTCTTGAGCTGTGAGTTAATTGAAACAGCATTCAATTCTAGAGTGTACACACTTGCAGTTTCAAATGTTAAGAATGAGTTTTTGGATCCTCGCGAATTTTTAGCAAATGCTAATATTTGGTTTACAAAATATGTCAAGAAAGCGTTAACTGTGCAAGCTCTAAAGGCGAATTCAGTTTTGTGTGCACAATATGTGCTTCGCGACATATCAGAAACAAAATATTTTGCTATCAAAAATGAAGTAGTTTTCGAGTATACTGATTTAAATGAATTTTATAATAATCATATCATTGAAGGTACATTGACAAAAATGAGCGAATTTGAAGCAAACGGTTCTGGTTGGGCTTTAGAAAAAATTCATAGTTTAAGAATTAATATAAATAAATATGTCGGATTTCAAGTAGGAATGTCCAATACTAGTCGATTGCCTGACGTAATAGTCAATAAACATGCAGTGCTAAATTTGTATGATACAAAGGAAGCTTGTTTTGCGTGGTGTGTGGTTGCTGGTTTGTATCCAAAAACTCGAAACGTGAATCATCTTTCTTCCTATCCTAATTACAGAGATGTTTTAAATTTAGATGGTATTCCAATTCCGATGGAAATGAAATATTTAAACAAGTTTGAAAACCAAAACAATATTTCTGTAAATGTAAATATGATGAAAACAAATGGGTATGTATGGGAACAAACGAAGTAAAAGGAAAAAAAAACTTTTACTATTGTACCTTTGTATGTATCAGATAAAGTATATGAAAGGAGTGTGGACTTATTGATGTTGCAGATTGGAAACAGCGAAAGTTATCACTTTTGTTTAATTAGAAATCTCGCTCGCCTTGTGCTTTCAAGCTTCCCTAGCATTCAGAGACGGATTTATATATGTAGACGTTGTTTGTCATATTATTTTCTTGAGGGTGAGTTAAATGTTCACTTTGCAGACTGTAAACAGTTTCCTGTTGCAAAAAGCATAATGCCAACTCATGAACAAAGATTTGTTAATTTTACAGAATTTAAAGTTAAAGATACAGTTCCATTTATACATATGCAGACACTGAATGCGTTTTGTCTCCTATTTCCTCTTGTTTTCCAAATAGTGACATTCCTAACTCTACTTTAACACATAAACATATTCCTTACAGCATTTATTTATACCTTCATTGTAATTTTGATAGTGAATTGTGCAGTTTCAAACTCTTTAGGGGAAATAATTGCATTGAATTGTTTGTAAAGGAACTTTATAGTATTGTGGATAAACTTCAAACATATTACTTATCGGCTAAGCCAATGTTAAAGATGACAGAAAATGAAGAAAGATTATTTTTGTTAAGTAAAATTTGTCACATTTGCGAGAAACCGATTGCAGATAATGAACTCAAGTACGCGATCATTGTCACATAACTGGGAAATATAGAGGAAGCGCACATAAACGATGTAATTTAAATTACAAAGTAACAAAAGTCTTGCCTATAGCATTTCATAATCTAACGGCCTATGATGGACATTTTATAATTAAAGAAATTTGTGAGAAACAAGATGGAGAGGTGTTACATAATCCTGGTCGTATAAGTTTGTTAGCAGTGAATATGGAACGTTATAAAGGGTTTACAAAGTATGTAGGGGTTAAGAATGGATTCATTCAGTTAATAATACTTTTATTGCAGCTAAACAGCCATTCAGTTAAGATTTATCGATACATATAATTTCTTGTCCTGTTCACTAGATCAATGTTCATCTTCGTTAAGTGAAGATTCAAAGCAAATAACTCGACGTTATTTTGATGATGATGCACAGTTCCGACTTACTGCGAGAAAAGGCGTGTTTCCATATGAATGCATCACAAGTATGGATGCACTTAACGAAATTAAATTACCTGAAATATCCAAGTTTTATAGCAGTCTTTATGATCAAACAATATCGAATGAAGAGTATGAGTTTGCTCAATCGGTGTGGGAAACGTTTTCCTGTCAAACATTAGGAGAATATGCCGATTTGTATTTAAAAGTTGAAACACATCTTTTGGCGGATGTCTTTGAAAATTTTAGATCGAATGGCATGGAAACTTATGGCATTGATGCAGCTCATTTTACACTGCTCCATCTATGTCTTGGTGTGCAATGAAAAAGATAACCAACGTTCAACTTGAACTGCTTCAAGATATTGATATGTTACACTTTTTTGAACGATCTATTCGAGGAGGAAATGTTCAGTGTATAACACGACATGCGATTGCTAATAATAAGTATATGAAAACTTATGATGAGAAAAAGCAAGACTCCTACATAATGTACTTTGACGTTAATAATTTATATGGATATGCGATGATGGAATATCTTCCAACGGGTGGCTTTAAATGGGTTGCGAATGTTGAAGGGTTTGATGTTTTAACTATTGATGATACTTCAGAAATTGGATATATTTTGGAAGTAGATTTGACTTATCCTCGAGAGTTACATGACAAACATTCATATTACCCTCTATGTCCCGAAAGGTTGACAAAGCTAATGGCTACCCTAGATAATAAAGAACGTTATGTTTTGCATTATAGAATGTTAAAGCAATGTATTCAACTAGGAATGAAATTAGATCGTATTCACAGAATAATTGAATTCAAACCGAGCCAATGGCTAAAACGATATATTGATGTGAACACAGAGAAACGAAAACGTGCAAAAAATGTTTTTTTAAATAAATTGATGAATAATGCAATTTTTGGTCGTTCACTGATGAATGTGAGGAAGTTAAGGGACATCAAATGGGTCACCAAATGGCATGGACCTCATGGTGCTAGGTCTTTAATAGCTAAGGCTAATTTTAAACATAGAATTATATTCGATGAACAATGTATGGTCATCAAGATGAGCAGATTAAAGATTTTTCACAATCAACCAGTATATGTTGGTACATCTATATTAGATTTGTCTAAATGTAAAATGAATGACTTTCATTACAATGTTATTTTAGCAAATCCTGAATCAAATGTGAGTTTGTTATACACAGACACTGATAGTTTTATGTATATATTCTATTATGATATTTATGAGTTCATGAAACAGCATTCAAATTTGTTTGATACTGGAAACTATGTAACAAACAATCCTTTTGGCATTGTGAGACAAAATAAAGGTGAAATTGGTTTAATGAAAGATGAACATGCAGGAAGGATTGTTGAAGAATTTGTGGGGTTAAGACCCAAAATGTATGCAATAAAATTGTGTGATGAAATGAATAGCTTGTGTAAGGCTAAAGGCATTAAGAAGAGTGTGAGTAAAAGTATGAATATTGATGAGTATCGAAAGTGTCTTTATAACAGAGATCAAGTCAACAAAGTTCAAGTTTGTATAATTCCAAATCTCATTCTGTATTTACTGTTCGGCAAAATAAGTTGGCAATTTCATCAAACGATGATAAAAAATACATAACTGAAAACGGAATTGTTACTTTACCGTTTGGTCATTTTTCTCTGAAAAAAAAATGATTAGAAACAAATTTGAGATTAAAGCACTTCATCTCGCTTACTTTATTTCTTTCACACACACTTTTATTCTGTTAATAATACTAATTTTTGTGTGTTCCTTTGCTTATGAAAAAAAAAGAATAAATAATAACCCAAATGTTGTGTGTATTATTTAAAACACCTCCCCCCACCATTCCCATTTTCCAGAAATATATATATGTATAATTACTTTATATTACATATCATTTAGTAATGGTGCGTTGTAAGAGGAGCAACTCTACCACTCAATATAAACGATCAGGAAGTGGATCATTAATTAGTCGTGTACTTAATAAAACTATTGATAATTTACCCATGGAATTACACATCCCGGGATATGAATATTGTGGACCAGGAACAAAATTAGAAAAGCGATTGAGCCGTGGTGATCCAGGAATAAATATATTAGATAAAGCGTGCAAAGAGCACGACATTGCTTACGCAAAGCATAAAGATTCAAACAAAAGAAGAGAGGCTGATGAAATTTTAGCTTCAAAAGCTTGGTCTCCCGTGACGCATCATTAGGAGAGAGAGCGGCTGCACTAACAGTCGGTGGCATAATGAAAGCTAAGTCTAAGATTGGAGGAGGTAAGCGAAACTAAAATTAAAAAAAAAAAAAAAAAAAAGATTTAAAAAAAAGAAGATCGAAAAAGCAAAGTGGTATTTTACCCCTACTTCCGATATTTGCTGCCTTGTCGTGCTTGGGGGGTCTAGCAGGCGGAGCAGCCGGGGTGGCGTCTGCTATAAACAAAGCGAAAGCTGCTCAAGAAGAATTAAAAGAAATGAAAAGACACAATCGAATGATAGAAGCAATGCGAGGAAAAGGAGGTCAAGGCATTTACTTAAATCCTCCTGCATAAAAAAGATAATTAACCAAATACCAAATAAAGTATTAAGTAATTTCGATTTAGCTAAATACGCACATCACTTAAAGATTCCAAATTTTAGAGGAGTCTTTATGCGAGATACGTTACCAAGATATCCTCGAAAAAATGTAAACTGTATTGTTAACCTTGAACCGATGGATAAATCCGGTTCACATTGGGTGGCTTTCAGTAAACGAGGTAAATATGTGCATTATTTTGATAGTATTGGTAATTTAAGACCACCATTAGAAATTTTAACATATCTTAAAAATTGCTATCTACAATATAATTTTCATTCATATCAATCGATTACTTCTTCGATTTGTGGACATTTATGTTTAGTCTTCTTGTATTGTATAAATAAGGGGAACACAGACCGTCTTTAAACATTTCAAAGATGGCTTTCGAAAGACGGATAACTCTTGAAGGTAAAGGCTCGAAGATTGACGTTACATTGGAGAACCCAATTCATCTGGTAGGAACAGAGTTTTTAGAAATACGACTTGCAGGATTTATACATCTAATTCTATTCGAAATGTTACCAACAGAAATAATAAATTTCGCATTCATTTTACTATTTATTTATCAATTGATTTAGTGGTACCACCTGGTATTTATGAATTTGAAGATCTAGCCTCAAAATTTGACGATTTACTTAGTTATCACTCATTGTCGAAACTTACACCAAAATATTTAGAAAAAAAACAAACAAATATGTATGTGGAAGAGGATATAGTCGGAAAAAGAGACAACCGTCTCGTTTTGTCTTCTCCGTTTAATATTGATTTCACTGTAGTCAACAGTGTAGCAGGGCCTTCAGGTATTGAAAAGAAAGTTTACCCTAAAGAGAATAAAAGAGAAATTGAAATTGATCGAAATAGAATCGAAAATGAAGTAATAATTAGCGACAATAATAACGTTTTAGCTATAAAGTTGAACGAAGTGGATAGAGCGATTTTAATAATACCCAATGCTAGGTATACGTTAAAACAATTAAGTGTAAAGATTAATGAATTATTAGTAGAACATTTATTAGGTGAAAAAGACAAATTCCCATCATTTCATATTAATTATGATAAAGTCTTTTATCATTGTAAACTACATTCGGAAAAGTTTGCTATAGATTTTGGTGTTGCAGATTCTATTGCAGATTTGTTAGGATTTTCTCATAAAAAGTTCGAGGCAAACACAATTCATCATTCTGAATATATGATTAAAATTAACACTGTTAATAGTATTCGAGTATGTTGCAACCTTGTGCTTGATACGAGTTCTTATTTGAACCATAAACCAACACACTCTTTATATAATTTTAAACGCTCATGTTCCTGCTGGTTACCCGATTGTTGTACAACCAACAACAATTAATTTTTTGCCTACGAACACCAAGGTTATTCAACATGTATCTGTGCAACTTGAAGATCATCTTCAACGGCTCATTGATTTGCAAGATAAAGATTTAACTGTAGAATTAATTATTTGTCCAGCACGATATCTTGCTATATAAAGTAATGAAATACTGTTATATTTTCATTCTACTTGAGAAAGCTTACTAGAAAACATTCACAAATATGGTTATCTCTTATATATAATCCAAAATTGACTCATCACCGCAGAGCTCAAACCACTAGACCTAGAAAGCCGAAATTTTGCATGTTGGTTGATCCGAGTATGTAGAGGCGCACTAAGAAACGGTTTTTGAAAATTCAATTTGTAAGTGACTTTTTTCGGCCCTTTGGCATTGACAATCCAAAATGGACTCATCGACGCAGGGCTCAAACCACTAGACCTAGAAAGCTGAAATTTTGAATGTTGGTTGATCCGAGTATGTAGAGGCCCACAAAGAAACGGTTTTTGAAAATTAAATTTTAATTGACTTTTTTCGGCCCTTTGGCATTGAGCAAGGACAGTCGGTACAAAGTTCGGATTTAGCTCATTTTAAGCCGCCAGATACGAGAAACAATACTCGGAGGTCCTGGAGGGACCCCGAAACACACTTTTTAAGTTCCTAAAATGAACGGTTTCGGAGATAATCCCAAATAACTGTGTTCCCTCTGAGAAACAGATCAACGTTACTATGGCAACCGCTGAAATTTCGCAGACCGGGGATAGTTTTCTGGCAATATCTCGAAATCCGTTCGTTTTAGGGCCTTAGAACGCTGGGTTCGGTTCCCACTTCCCACGAACATTGCACCTCACATTCATACGCGCCAAAAGAGCTATAATCCATATTTCTACGAGCAAATCGACTTGGAAAGTCTCATATCTCTTATATAAAAACAAGTGTCCTGACTGACTGACTGACTGACTGACTGACTCATCATCGCCCAGCCAAAACTATTAATGTTAGAAACATGAAATTTTGGGGATATGTTCGTGGTAAGTCGAAAATGCGCACTAAGAAAGGATTTTTGGATATTCAGGTTCTAAAGGTGTCTTAAGGGGGTACACATGCATTTCATTGAATAGCAATATCTCCGTCTTGGTTTCATTGAGGGACGTGATACTCGGCATATAAACGTATCATTAAAAATAAGAAGACACGTGTCTGAGGGTTTTTCGATGTGGTGTATATTATGAGGTGAAAGGGGTGAAAAGTGGGGGTTGAAGGGTTCCTAACGGAGCGTGTATCTCTTAAACGACATAGGCGAGAAGTTTGAAACTGAGCGGAAAAAAATCAGCTTAAAAAATAAGTAAATAGGTGTTTGACCGTTTTTTCATAAATCGAATTTAAGGGGCCCATGGGGAGGGGTGAAATTCTGAAAAAAGAAAATTGAAAGATACAAAGTCCTGACACACTCATCATCGCCCAGCCTAAATTATTGAAGTTAGAAACAAGACATTTTGGGGATATGATCATTATATGTCCAAACCGTCCACTAAGGGAGGTTTTTCGGATATTCAGGTTCTAAAGGGGTGTTAAGGGGGTAAGACCTGCATTTCATTGAATAACAATAACTCCGGATTGGTTTCGTTTGTGGATGTGATACTCGGCATATAAACTGATCATTAAAAATAAGAAGACACATGTCTGAGGGTTTTTCGATGTGGTGTATATTATGAGGTGAAAGGGGGTGAAAAGAGGGGGTTGAAGGGTTCCTAACGGAGCGTGTATCTCTTAAACGACATAGGCGAGGAGTTTGAAACTCAGCGGAAAAAAATCAGCTTAAAAATAAGTAAATAGGTGTTTGACCGTTTTTTCATAAATCGAATTTAAGGGGCCCATGGGGAGGGGTGAAATTCTGAAAAAAGAAAATTGAAAGATACAAAGTCCTGACACACTCATCATCGCCCAGCCTAAATTATTGAAGTTAGAAACAAGACATTTTGGGGATATGATCATTATATGTCCAAACCGTCCACTAAGGGAGGTTTTTCGGATATTCAGGTTCTAAAGGGGTGTTAAGGGGGTAAGACCTGCATTTCATTGAATAACAATAACTCCGGATTGGTTTCATTTGTGGATGTGATACTCGGCATATAAACTGATCATTAAAAATAAGAAGACACATGTCTGAGGGTTTTTCGATGTGGTGTATATTATGAGGTGAAAGGGGTGAAAAGTGGGGGTTGAAGAATTCCTAACGGAGCGTGTATCTCCTAAACGACATAGGCGAGGAGTTTGAACTCAGCGGAAAAACATCAGCCTAAAAGATAAGTAAATAGGTGTTGACCGTTATTTTTTCATAAATCCAATTTAAGGGGCCCATGGGAAGGTGTGAAATTCAGGGGGGGGGGGCGGGGGACAGGAAAGAAAGTGTCCTAACTGATTGACTGACTCACTCACTCTTCAATCTCAGGAAGTGAAAACTGCTTAAAAATAAGTAAATAAGTGTTCGACAGTTTCTTTTTCATAAATCAAATTTAAGGGGTTCATGGGTAGGGGTGAAATTCTGGAGAAAAAAAATGAAAGAAAATGTCCTGACTCACTCACTCACTCACTCATCATCGCCCAGCCAAAATTAATGAAGTTAGAAACATGACATTTTGGGGATATGTTCGTTGTATGTCAAAACCGTACACTAAGGGAGGATTTTCGGATATTCAGTTTCTAGAGGCGTCTTAAGGGGGTTGAACCTGCATGGGAAGGGGTGAAATTCTGGGAGGGGGACAGGAAAGAAAGTGTCCTAACTGATTGACTGACTCACTCACTCTTCAATCTCAGGGAGTGAAAGCTGCTTAAAAATAAGTAAATAAGTGTTCGACAGTTTCTTTTTCATAAATCAAATTTAAGGGGTTCATGGGGAGGGGTGAAATTCTGGAGAAAATGAAATGAAAGAAAATGTCCTGACTCACTCACTCACTCATCATCGCCCAGCCAAAATTAATGAAGTTAGAAACATGACATTTTGGGGATATGTTCGTTGTATGTCAAAACCGTACACTAAGGGAGGATTTTCGGATATTCAGGTTCTAGAGGGGTCTTAAGGGGGTTGAACCTGCATTTTATTGAATAACAATATATCACGAGTGGTTTCATTTGTGGATGTGATACTCGGCACATAAACTAATCATTAAAAATAAGCAGACATGTGTCTAAGGGTTTTTCGATGTGGTGTATATTATAAGGTGAAAGGGGTGAAAAGTGGGGGTTGAAGGTTTCCTAACGGAGCGTGTATCTCTTAAAAGACATAGGTGAGAAGTTTGAAACTCAGCGGAAAAAATCAGCTTAAAAATTAAATAAATCGGTGTTCGAACGTTTTTTCATAAATTCAACTTAAGGGGCCGATGGTGGGGGGTGAAATTCTGCGAAAAAAGGAGAGAAAGTGTCCTAACTGACTGACTAACTCACTCACTCATCAAACTCAGGGGAAAAAGACAGCTTAAAAATAAGTTAATAGGTGATCGAGCGTTTCTTCATAAATTCAATTTAAGGGGCCCATGGGGAGGGGTAAAATTCTGGTAAAAATAATTGAAAGAAAATGACCTGATTGACTCACTCACTCATCATCGCCCAGCCAAAATTATAGAAGTTAGAAACATGAAATTTTGGGGATATGTTCATTGTATGTCGAAAACGTCCACTAAGGAAAGATTTTTGGATATTCAGCTTCTAAATGGGTGTTAAGGGGGTAAACCTGCATTTAATTGAATAACAATATCTCACGAGTGGTTTCATTTGGGGATGTGATACTTGGCATATAAACCAATCATTAAAAATAAGCTGACACATGTCTAATGATTTTTCGATGTAATGTATATTAAGAGTAAAGGGATGAAAAGTGGGGGTTGAAGGATTCCTAACGGAGCATGCATCTCCTAAACGACATAGGCGAGGAGTTTGAAACTCAGAGGAAATCAATCAGCTTAATAATAATAAATAAATAAATAAATATATAAATAAATAATTTAATAAATAGGTGTTCGACCGTATTTTCATAAATCCAATTTAAGGGGCTCATGGGGAGGGGTGAAATTCTGGAAGAAGAACGTCCACTAAGGAAGGAATTTTGGATATTCACTCTCATCGACCAACCAAAACTATTAAAGCTAGAAGAATGATATTTTGGGATTATGTTTGTTGTGCGTCGAAAACGTCTACTAAGGAGGGATTTTTGGATATTCAAGTTCTAAAGGGGTGTGAACGGGGTTAAACCTGCATTTCATTGAAGAACAATACGGCACGACTATGACGCGAGCGAAGCCGCGGGTACCTGCTAGTCTTATATATAATCCAAAATTGACTCATCACCGCAGGGCTCAAACCACTAGACCTAGAAAGCTGAAATATTGCATGTTGATTGATCCGAGTATGTAGAGGTGCACTAAGAAACTGTTTTTGAAAATTCAATTTTTAAGTGACTTTTTTCGGCCCTTTGGCATTGACAATCCAAAATTGACGCATCGACGCAGGGCTCAAACCACTAGACCTAGAAAGCTGAAAATTTGCATGTTGGTTGATCCGAGTATGTAGAGGCCCACAAAGAAACGGTTTTAGAAAATTCAATTTGTAAGTGACTTTTTTCGGCCCTTTGGCATTGAGCAAGGACAGTCGGTACAAAGTTCGGATTTAGCTCATTTTAAGCTGCCAGATACGAGAAACAATACTCGCAGGTCCTGTAGGGACCGCGAAACACACTTTCTAAGTTCCTAAAATGAACGGTTTCGGAGAAATTCCCAAATAAATGTGTTCCCTCTGAGAAACAGATCAACGTTACTATGACAACCGCTGAACTTTCGCAGACCGGGGATAGTTTTCTGGCAATATTTCGAAAACCGTTCGTTTTAGGGCCTTAAAACACTGGGTTCGGTTCCCACTTCTTCTAAGTGGAAACCACGAACATTGCTCCTCACATTGATACGCGCAAAAGGAGCTATAATCCATATTTCTACGAGCAAATCGACTTGGAAAGTCTCATCTCTTATATATAATCCAAAATTGACTCATCACCGCAGGGCTCAAACCACTAGACCTAGAGAGCTGAAATTTTGCATGTTGGTTGATCCGAGTATGTAGAGGCGCACCACTAAGAAACGGTTATTGAAAATTCAATTTGTAAGTGACTTTTTTCGGCCCTATGGCATTGACAATCCAAAATTGACTCATCGACGCAGGGCTCAAACCACTAGACCTAGAAAGCTGAAATTTTGCAGGTTGATTGATCCGAGTATGTAGAGGCCCACAAAGAAACGGTTTTTGAAAATTCAATTAGTAAGTGACTTTTTCGGCCCTTTGGCATTGAGCAAGGACAGTCGGTACAAAGTTCGGATTTAGCTCATTTTAAGCCGCCAGATACGAGACACAATACTCTGAGGTCCTGTAGGGACCACGAAACACACTTTCTAAGTTCCTAAAATGAACGGTTTCGGAGATATTTCCAAATAACTGTGTTCCCTCTGAGAAACAGATCAACGTTACTATGGCAACCGCTGAAATTTCGCAGACCGGGGATAGTTTTCTGGCAATATCTAGAAAATCGTTCGTTTTAGGGCCTTAAAACACTGGGTTCGGTTCCCACTTCTTCTAAGTGGAAACCACGAACATTGCTCCTCTCATTGATACGCGCAAAAGGAGCTATAATCCATATTTCTACGAGCAAATCGACTTGGAAAGTCTCAACTCTTATATATAATCCAAAATTGACTCATCACCGCAGGGCTCAAACCACTAGACCTAGAAAGCTGAAATTTTGCATGTTGGTTGATCCGAGTATGTAGAGGCGCACTAAGAAACGGTTATTGAAAATTCAATTTGTAAGTGACTTTTTTCGGCCCTTTGGCATTGACAATCCAAAATTGACTCATCGACGCAGGGCTCAAACCACTAGACCTAGAAAGCTGAAATTTTGCATGTTGGTGGATCCGAGTATGTAGAGGCGCACTAAGAAACGGTTTTTGAAAATTCAATTAGTAAGTGACTTTTTTCGGCCCTTAGGCATTGAGCAAGAACAGTCGGTACAAAGTTCGGATTTAGCTAATTTTAAGCCGCCAGATACGAGAAACAATACTCGGAGGTCCTGTAGGGACCCCGAAACACACTTTTTAAGTTCCTAAAATGAACGGTTTCGGAGATATTCCCAAATAACTGTGTTCCCTCTGAGAAACAGATCAACGTTACTATGGCAACCGCTGAAATTTCGCAGACCGAGGATAGTTTTCTGGCAATATCTCGAAAACCGTTCGTTTTAGGGCCTTAAAAACACTGGGTCGGTTCCCACTTCTTGGAAGTGGAAACCACGAACATTGCTCCTCACATTGATACGCGCAAAAAGAGCTGTAATCCATATTTCTACGAGCAAATCGACTTGGAAAGTCTCATCTCTTATATATAATCCAAAATTGACTCATCACCGCAGGGCTCAAACCACTAGACCTAGAAAGCTGAAATTTTGCATGTTGGTTGATCCGAGTATGTAGAGGCGCACTAAGAAACGGTTATTGAAAATTCAATTTGTAAGTGACTTTTTTCGGCCCTTTGGCATTGACAATCCAAAATTGACCCATCACCGCAGGGCTGAAACCACTAGACCTAGAAAGCTGAAATTTTGCATGTTGGTTGATCCGAGTATGTAGAGGCGCACTAAAAAACGGTTTTTGAAAATTCAATTAGTAAGTGACTTTTTTCGGCCCTTTGGTATTGAGCAAGGACAGTCGGTACAAAGTTCGGATTTAGCTAATTTTAAGCCGCCAGATACGAGACACGATACTCGGAGGTCCTGTAGGGACCTCGAAACACACTTTTTAAGTTCCTAAAATGAACGGTTTCGGAGATATTCCCAAATACCTGTGTTCCCTCTGAGAAACAGATCAACGTTACTATGGCAACCGCTGAAATTTCGCAGACCGGGGATAGTTTTTTGGCAATATCTCGAAAACCGTTCGTTTTAGGGCCTTAAAACACTGGGTTCGGTTCCCACTTCTTGGAAGTGGAAACCAGGAACATTGCTCCTCACATTGATACGCGCAAAAAGAGCTGTAATCCATATTTCTACGAGCAAATCGACTTGGAAAGTCTCATCTCTTATATATAATCCAAAATTGACTCATCACCGCAGGGCTCAAACCACTAGACCTAGAAAGCTGAAATTTTGCATGTTGGTTGATCCGTGTATGTAGAGGCCCACTAAGAAACGGTTTTTGAAAATTCAATTTGTAAGTGACCTTTTTCGGCCCTTTGGCACTGAGCAAGGACAGTCGGTAAAATGTTCCGATTTAGCTAATTTTAAGCCGCCACATACGAGAAACAATACTTGGAGGCCCCGAAACACACTTTTTAAGTTCCTAAAATGAACGGTTTCGGAGATATTCCCAAATAACTATGTTCCCTCTGAGAAACAGATCAACGTTACTATGGCAACCGCTGAAATTTCGCAGACCGGGGATAGTTTTCTGGCAATATCTCGAAAACCGTTCGTTTTAGGGCCTTAAAACGCTGGGTTCGGTTCCCAGTTCTTGGAAGTGGAAACCACGAACATTGCTCCTCACATTGATACGCGCAGAAAGAGCTATAAACCATATTTCTGCGAGCAAATCGACTTAGAAAGTCGCATCTCTTATATATAATCCAAAATTGACTCATCACCGCAGGGCTCAAACCACTAGACCTAGAAAGCTGAAATTTTGCATGTGGTTGATCCGAGTGTGTAGAGGCGCACTAAGAAACGGTTTTTGAAAATTCAATTTGTAAGTGACTTTTTTCGGCCCTTTGGCATTGACAATCCAAAATTGACTCATCGACGCAGGGCTCAAACCACTAGACCTAGAAAGCAGAAATTTTGCATGTTGGTTGGTCCGAGTATGTAGAAACCCACAAAGAAACGGTTTTTGAAAATTCAATTTGTAATTGACTTTTTTCGGCCGTTTCGCATTGAGCAAGGACAGTCGGTACAAAGTTCGGATTTAGCTCACTTTAGGCCGCCAGATACGAGAAACAATACTCGGAGGTCCTGTAGGGACCCCGAAACACACTTTTTAAGTTCCTAAAATGAACGGTTTTGGAGATATTCCCAAATAACTGTGTTTCCTCTGAGAAACAGATCAACGTTACTATGGCAACCGCTGTAATTTCGCAGACCGTAGATAGTTTTCTGGCAATATCTCGAAAACCGTTCGCTTTAGGGCCTTAAAACGCTGGGTTCGGTTCCCACTTCTTGGAAGTGGAAACCACGAACATTGCTCCTCACATTGATACGCGCAAAAAGAGCTGTAATCCATATTTCTACGAGCAAATCGACTTGGAAAGTCTTATCTATTATATATAATCCAAAATTGACTCATCACCGCAGGGCTGAAACCACTAGACCTAGAAAGCTGAAATTTTGCATGTTGATTGATCCGAGTATGTAGAGGCGCACTAAGAAACGGTTTTTGAAAATTAATTTTGTAAGTGACTTTTTTGCCCCTTTGGCATTGACAATCCAAAATTGACTCATCGACGCAGAGCTCAAACCACTAGACCTAGGAAGCTGAAATTTTGCATGTTGGTTGATCCGAGTATGTAGAGGCCCACAAAGAAACAGTTTTTGAAAATTCAATTTGTAAGTGACTTTTTTCGGCCCTTTGGCTTTGAGCAAGAACAGTCGGTACAAAGTTCGGATTTAGCTCATTTTAAGCCGCCAGATACGAGAAACAATACTCGGAGGTCCTGTAGGGACCGCGAAACAAACTTTCTAAGTTCCTAAAATGAACGGTTTCGGAGATATTCCCAAATAACTGTGTTCCCTCTGAGAAACAGATCAACGTTACTATGGCAACCGCTGAAATTTCGCAGACCGGGGATAGTTTTCTGGCAATATCTCGAAAACCGTTCGTTTTAAGGCCTTAAAACGTTGGGTTCAGTTCCCACTTCTTAGAAGTGGAAGCCACGAACATTGCACCTCACATTGATACGCGCAAAAAGAGATATAATCCATATTTCTACGAGCAAATCGACTTGGAAAGTCTCATCTCTTATATATAATCCAAAATTGACTCATCACCGCAGGGCTCAAACCACTAGACCTAGAAAGCTGAAATTTTGCATGTTGGTTGAACCGAGTATGTAGAGGCGCACTAAGAAACGGTTTTCGAAAATCCAATTTGTAAGTGACTTTTCTCGGCCCCTTGGCATTGACAATCCAAAATTGACTCATCGACGCAGGGCTCAAACCACTAGACCTAGAAAGCTGAAATTTTGCACGTTGATTGATCCGAGTATGTAGAGGTGCACTAAGAAACGGTTTTTGAAAATTCAATTTGTAAGTGACTTTTTTCAGCCCTTTGGCATTGACAATCCAAAATTGACGCATCGACGCAGGGCTCAAACAACTAGACCTAGAAAGCTGAAATTTTGCATGTTGGTTGACCCGAGTATGTAGAGGCCCACAAAGAAACGGTTTTTGAAAATTCAATTTGTAAGTGACTTTATTCGGCCCTTTGGAATTGAGCAAGGACAGTCGGTACAAAGTTCGGATTTAGCTCACTTTAAGCCGCCAGATACGTTAAACAATACTCGGAGGTCCTGTAGGGACCTCGAAACACACTTTCAAAGTTCCTAAAATGATCGGTTTCGGAGATATTCCCAAATAACTGTGTTCCCTCTGAGAAACAGATCAACGTTACTATGGCAACCACTGAAATTTCGCAGAACGGGGATAGTTTTCTGGCAATATCTCGAAAACCGTTCGTTTTAGGGCCTTAAAACACTGAACATTGCTCCTCCCATTGGTTCGCACAAAAAGAGCTGTAATCCATATTTTTACGTGCAAATCGACTTGGAAAGTCTCATCTCTTATATATAACCCAAAATTGACTCATCACCGCAGGGCTCAACCACTAGACCAAGAAAGCTGAAATTTTGCATGTTGATTGATCCGATTATGTAGAGGCGCACTAAGAAACGGTTATTGAAAATTCAATTTGTTAGTGACTTTTTTCGGCCCTTTGGCATTGACAATCCAAAATTGACTCATCGACGCAGGGCTCAAACCACTAGACCTAGAAAGGAGAAATTTCGCAGGTTGGTTGATCCGAGTATGTGGAGGCCCACAAAGAAACGGTTTTTGAAAATTCAATTAGTAAGTGACTTTTTTCGGCCCTTTGGCATTGAGCAAGGACAGTCGGTACAAAGTTCGGATTTAGCTAATTTTAAGCCGCCAGATACGAGAAACAATACTCGGAGGTCCTGTGGGGACCGCGAAACACACTTTTTAAGTTCCTAAAATGAACGGTTTCGGAGATATTCCCAAATACCTGTGTTCCCTCTGAGAAACAGATCATCGTTACTATGGCAACCGCTGAAATTTCGCAGACCGGGGATAGTTTTCTGGCAATATCTCGAAAACCGTTCGTTTTAGGGCCTTAAAACACTGGGTTCGGTTCCCACTTCTTGGAAGTGGAAACCACGAACATTGCTCCTCACATTGATACGCGCAAAAAGAGCTGTAATCCATATTTCTACGAGCAAATCGACTTGGAAAGTCTCATCTCTTATATATAAGCCAAAATTGACTCATCACCGCAGGGCTCAAACCACTAGACCTAGAAAGCTGAAATTTTGCATGTTGATTGATCCGAGTATGTAGAGGCGCACTAAGAAACGGTTATTGAAAATTCAATTTGTAAGTGACTTTTTTCGGCCCTTTGGCATTGACAATCCAAAATTGACTCATTGACGCAGGGCTCAAACCACTAGACCTAGAAAGCTGAAATTTTGCATGTTGGTTGATCCGTGTATGTAGAGGCCCACTAAGAAACGGTTTTTGAAAATTCAATTTGTAAGTGACTTTTTTCGGCCCTTTGGCACTGAGCAAGGACAGTCGGTAAAATGTTCCGATTTAGCTAATTTTAAGCCGCCACATACGAGAAACAATACTCGGAGGCCCCGAAACACACTTTTTAAGTTCCTAAAATGAACGGTTTCGGAGATATTCCCAAATAACTGTGTTCCCTCTGAGAAACAGATCAACGTTACTATGGCAACCGCTGAAATTTCGCAGACCAGGGATAGTTTTCTGGCAATATCTCGAAAACCGTTCGTTTTAGGGCCTTAAAACGCTGGGTTCGGTTCCCAGTTCTTGGAAGTGGAAACCACGAACATTGCTCCTCACATTGATACGCGCAAAAAGAGCTATAAACCATATTTCTACGAGCAAATCGACTTAGAAAGTCTCATCTCTTATATATAATCCAAAATTGACTCATCACCGCAGGGCTCAAACCACTAGACCTAGAAAGCTGAAATTTTGCATGTGGTTGATCCGAGTGTGTAGAGGCGCACTGAGAAACGGTTTTTGAAAATTCAATTTGTAAGTGACTTTTTTCGGCCCTTTGGCATTGACAATCCAAAATTGACTCATCGACGCAGGGCTCAAACCACTGGACCTAGAAAGCAGAAATTTTGCATGTTGGTTGGTCCGAGTATGTAGAAACCCGCAAAGAAACGGTTTTTGAAAATTCAATTTGTAATTGACTTTTTTCGGCCCTTTGGCATTGGGCAAGGACAGTCGGTACAAAGTTCGGATTTAGCTCACTTTAGGCCGCCAGATACGAGAAACAAAACTCCGAGGTCCTGTAGGGACCCCGAAACACACTTTTTAAGTTCCTAAAATGAACGGTTTTGGAGATATTCCCAAATAACTGTGTTCCCTCTGAGAAACTGATCAACGTTACTATGGCAACCGCTATAATTTCGCAGACCGTAGATAGTTTTCTGGCAATATCTCGAAAACCGTTCGTTTTAGGGCCTTAACACGCTGGGTTCCGTTCCCACTTCTTGGAAGTGGAAACCACGAACATTGCTCCTCACATTGATACGCACAAAAAGAGCTGTAATCCATATTTCTACGAGCAAATCGACTTGGAAAGACTCATCTATTATATATAATCCAAAATTGACTCATCACCGCAGGGCTGAAACCACTAGACCTAGAAAGCTGAAATTTTGCATGTTGATTGATCCGAGTATGTAGAGGCGCACTAAGAAACGGTTTTTGAAAATTCATTTTGTAAGTGACTTTTTTCGCCCCTGTGGCATTGACAATACAAAATTGACTCATCGACGCAGAGCTCAAACCACTAGACCTAGAAAGCTGAAATTTTGCATGTTGGTTGAATCGAGTATGTAGAAACCCACAAAGAAACGGTTTTTGAAAATTCAATTTGTAATTGACTTTTTTCGGCCCTTTGGCATTGAGCAAAGACAGTCGGTACAAAGTTCGGATTTAGCTCATTTTAAGCCGCCAGATACGAGAAACAATACTCGGAGGTCCTGTAGGGACCCCGAAACACACTTTTTGAGTTCCTAAAATGAACGGTTTCGGAGATATTCCCAAATAACTGTGTTCCCTCTGAGAAACAGATCAACGTTACTATGGCAACCGCTGAAATTTCGCAGACCGGGGATAGTTTTCTGGCAATATCTCGAAAACCGTTCGTTTTAGGGCCTTAAAACGCTGGGTTCGGTTCCCACTTCTTGGAAGTGGAAGCCACGAACATTGCACCTCACATTGATACGCGCAAAAAGAGCTATAATCCATATTTCTACGAGCAAATCGACTTGGAAAGTCTCATCTCTTATATATAATCCAAAATTGACTCATCACAGCAGGGCTCAAACCACTAGACCTAGAAAGCTGAAATTTTGCATGTTGGTTGAACCGAGTATGTAGAGGCGCACTAAGAAACGGTTTTTCAAAATCCAATTTGTAAGTGACTTTTCTCGGCCCCTTGGCATTGACAATCCAAAATTGACTCATCGACGCAGGGCTCAAACCACTAGACCTAGAAAGCTGAAATTTTGCATGTTGATTGATCCGAGTATGTAGAGGTGCACTAAGAAACGGTTTTTGAAAATTCAATTTGTAAGAGACTTTTTTCAGCCCTTTGGCATTGACAATCCAAAATTGACGCATCGACGCAGGGCTCAAACAACTAGACCTAGAAAGCTGAAATTTTGCATGTTGGTTGACCCGAGTATGTAGAGGCCCACAAAGAAACGGTTTTTGAAAATTCAATTTGTAAGTGACTTTATTCGGCCCTTTGGCATTGAGCAAGGGCAGTCGGTACAAAGTTCGGATTTAGCTCACTTTAAGCCGCCAGATACGTTAAACAATACTCGGAGGTCCTGTAGGGACCTCGAAACACACTTTCAAAGTTCCTAAAATGAACGGTTTCGGAGATATTCCCAAATAACTGTGTTCCCTCTGAGAAACAGATCAACGTTACTATGACAACCGCTGAAATTTCGCAGACAGGGGATAGTTTTCTGGCAATATCTCGAAATCCGTTCTTTCTAGGGCCTTAAAACGGTGGGTTCGGTTCCCACTTCTTGGAAGTGGAAATCACGAACATTGCCTCTCACATTGATACGCGCAAAAAGAGCTGTAATCGATATTTCTACGAGCAAATCGACTTGGAAAGACTCATCTCTTATATATAATCCAAAATTGACTCATCACCGCAGGGCTCAAACCACTAGACCTAGAAAGCTGAAATTTTGCATGTTGGTTGATCCGAGTATGTAGAGGCGCACTAAGAAACGGTTTTTGAAAATTCAATTAGTAAGTGACTTTTTTCGGCCCTATGGCATTGACAATCCAAAATTGACTCATCGACGCAGGGCTCAAACCACTAGACCTAGAAAGCTGAAATTTTGCATGTTGGTGGATCCGAGTATGTAGAGGCGCACTAAGAAACGGTTTTTGAAAATTCAATTAGTAAGTGACTTTTTTCGGCCCTTTGGCATTGAGCAAGGACAGTCGGTACAAAGTTCGGATTTAGCTAATTTTAAGCCGCCAGATACGAGAAACAATACTCGGAGGTCCTGTAGGGACCCCGAAACACACTTTTTAAGTTCCTAAAATGAACGGTTTCGGAGATATTCCCAAATAACTGTGTTCCCTCTGAGAAACAGATCAACGTTACTATGGCAACCGCTGAAATTTCGCATACCGAGGATAGTTTTCTGGCAATATCTCGAAAACCGTTCGTTTTAGGGCCTAAAAAACACTGGGTTCGGTTCCCACTTCTTGCAAGTGGAAACCACGAACATTGCTCCTCACATTGATACGCGCAAAAAGAGCTGTAATCCATATTTCTACGAGCAAATCGACTTGGAAAGTCTCATCTCTTATATATAATCCAAAATTGACTCATCACCGCAGGGCTGAAACCACTAGACCTAGAAAGCTGAATTTTTGCATGGTGGTTGATCCAAGTATGTAGAGGCGCACTAAAAAACGGTTTTTGAAAATTCAATTAGTAAGTGACTTTTTTCGGCCCTTTGGCATTGAGCAAGGACAGTCGGTACAAAGTTCGGATTTAGCTCATTTTAAGCCGCCAGATACGAGAAACGATTCTCGGAGGTCCTGTAGGGACCTCGAAAGACACTTTTTAAGTACCTAAAATGAACGGTTTCGGAGATATTCCCAAATACCTGTGTTCCCTCTGAGAAACAGATCAACGTTACTATGGCAACCGCTGAAATTTCGCAGACCGGGGATAGTTTTCTGGCAATATCTCGAAAACCGTTCGTTTTAGGGCCTTAAAACACTGGGTTCGGTTCCCACTTCTTGGAAGTGGAAACCACGAATATTGCTCCTCACATTGATACGCGCAAAAAGAGCTGTAATCCATATTTCTACGAGCAAATCGACTTGGAAGTCTCATCTCTTATATATAATCCAAAATTGACTCATCACCGCAGGGCTCAAACCACTAGACCTAGAAAGCTGAAATTTTGCATGTTGATTGATCCGAGTATGTAGAGGCGCACTAAGAAACGGTTTTTGAAAATTCAATTTGTAACTGACTTTTTTCGGCCCTTTGGCACTGAGCAAGGACAGTCTGTAAAATGTTCCGATTTAGCTAATTTTAAGCCGCCACATACGAGAAACAATACTCGGAGGCCCCGAAACACACTTTTTAAGCTCCAAAAATGAACGGTTTCGGAGATATTCCCAAATACCTGTGTTCCCTCTGAGAAACAGATCAACGTTACTATGGCAACCACTGAAATTTCGCAGACCGGGGATAGTTTTCTGGCAATATCTCGAAAACCGTTCGTTTTAGGGCCTTAAAACACTGGGTTGGGTTCCCACTTCTTGGAAGTGGAAGCCACGAACATTGCACCTCACATTGATACGCGCAAAAAGAGCTATAATCCATATTTCTACGAGCAAATCGACTTGGAAAGTCTCATCTCTTATAAATAATCCAAAATTGACTCATCACCGCAGGGCTCAAACCACTAGACCTAGAAAGCTGAAATTTTGCATGTTGGTTGAACCGAGTATGTAGAGGCGCACTAAGAAACGGTTTTTGAAAATCCAATTTGTAAGTGACTTTTCTCGGCCCCTTGGCATTGACAATCCAAAATTGACTCATCGACGCAGGGCTCAAACCACTAGACCTAGAAAGCTGAAATTTTGTTTGTTGATTGATCCGAGTATGTAGAGGTGCACTAAGAAACGGTTTTTGAAAATTCAATTTGTAAGTGACTTTTTTCAGCCCTTTGGCATTGACAATCCAAAATTGACGCATCGACGCAGGGCTCAAACCACTAGACCTAGAAAGCAGAAATTTTGCATGTTGGTTGGTCCGAGTATGTAGAAACCCACAAAGAAACGGTTTTTGAAAATTCAATTTGTAAGTGACTTTTCTCGGCCCCTTGGCATTGACAATCCAAAATTGACTCATCGACGCAGGGCTCAAACCACTAGACCTAGAAAGCTGAAATTTTGCATGTTGGTTGAACCGAGTATGTAGAGGCGCACTAAGAAACGGTTTTTGAAATCCAATTTGTAAGTGACTTTTCTCGGCCCCTTGGCATTGACAATCCAAAATTGACTCATCGACGCAGGGCTCAAACCACTAGACCTAGAAAGCTGAAATTTTGCATGTTGGTTGATCCGAGTATGTAGAGGCGCACTAAAAAACAGTTTTTGAAAATTCAATTAGTAAGTGACTTTTTTCGGCCCTTTGGCATTGAGCAAGGACAGTCGGTACAAAGTTCGGATTTAGCTCATTTTAAGCCGCCAGATACGGGAAACGATACTCGGAGGTCCTGTAGTGACCCCGAAACACACTTTTTAAGTTCCTAAAATGAACGGTTTCGGAGATATTCCCAAATACCTGTGTTCCCTCTGAGAAACAGATCAACGTTACTATGGCAACCACTGAAATTTCGCAGACCGGGGATAGTTTTCTGGCAATATCTCGAAAACCGTTCGTTTTAGGGCCTTAAAACACTGGGTTGGGTTCCCACTTCTTGGAAGTGGAAACCACGAACATTGCTCCTCACATTGATACGCGCAAAAAGAGCTGTAATCCATATTTCTACGAGCAAATCGACTTGGAAAGTCTCATCTCTTATATATAATCCAAAATTGACTCATCACCGCAGGGCTCAAACACTAGACCTAGAAAGCTGAAATTTTGCATGTTGATTGATCCGAGTATGTAGAGGCGCACTAAGAAACGGTTTTTGAAAATTCATTTTGTAAGTGACTTTTTTCGCCCCTTTGGCATTGACAATCCAAAATTGACTCATCGACGCAGAGCTCAAACCACCAGACCTACAAAGCTGAAATTTTGCATGTTGGTTGATCCGAGTATGTAGAAACCCACAAAGAAACGGTTTTTGAAAATTCAATTTGTAATTGACTTTTTTCGGCCCTTTGGCTTTGAGCAAGGACCGTCGGTACAAAGTTCGGATTTAGCTCATTTTAAGCCGCCAGATACGAGAAACAATACTCGGAGGTCCTGTAGGGACCCCGAAACACAATTTTTACGTTCCTAAAATGAACGGTTTCGGAGATATTCCCAAATAACTGTGTTCCCTCTGAGAAACAGATCAACGTTACTATGGCAACCGCTGAAATTTCGCAGACCGGGGATAGTTTTCTGGCAATATCTCGAAAACCGTTCGTTTTAGGGCCTTAAAACGCTGGGTTCGGTTCCCACTTCTTGTAAGTGGAAGCCACGGACATTGCACCTCACATTGATACGCGCAAAAAGAGCTATAATCCATATTTCTACGAGCAAATCGACTTGGAAAGTCTCATCTCTTATATATAATCTAAAATTGACTCATCACCGCAGGGCTCAAACCACTAGACCTAGAAAGCTGAAATTTTGCATGTTGGTTGAACCGAGTATGTAGAGGTGCACTAAGAAACGGTTTTTGAAAATTCAATTTGTAAGTGACTTTTTTCAGCCCATTGGCATTGACAATCCAAAATTGACGCATCGACGCAGGGCTCAAACAACTAGACCTAGAAAGCTGAAATTATTCATGTTGGTTGACCCGAGTATGTATAGGCCCACAAAGAAACGGTTTTTGAAAATTCAATTTGTAAGTGACTTTATTCGGCCCTTTGGCATTGAGCAAGGACAGTCGGTACAAAGTTCGGATTTAGCTCACTTTAAGCCGCCAGATACGTTAAACAATACTCGGAGGTCCTGTAGGGACCTCGAAACACACTTTCAAAGTTCCTAAAATGAACGGTTTCGGAGATATTCCCAAATAACTGTGTTCCCTCTGAGAAACAGATCAACGTTACTATGGCAACCGCTGAAATTTCGCAGATCGGGGATAGTTTTCTGGCAATATCTCGAAAACCGTTCGTTTTAGGGCCTTAGAACGCTGGGTTCGGTTCCCATTTCTTGGAAGTGGAAACCACGAACATTGCTCCTCACATTGATACGCGCAAAAAGAGCTGTAATCCATATTTCTACGAGCAAATCGGCTTGGAAAGTCTCATCTCTTATATATAATCCAAAATTGACTCATCACCGCAGGGCTCAAACCACTAGAGCTAGAAAGCTGAAATTTTGCATGTTGATTGATCCGAGTATGTAGAGGCGCACTAAGAAACGGTTTTTGAAAATTTAATTTGTTTGTGACTTTTTTCGCCCCTTTGGCATTGACAATCCAAAATTGACTCATCGACGCAGGGCTCAAACCATTAGACCTAGAAAGCGGAAATTTTGCATGTTGGTTGATCCGAGTATGAAGAAACCCACAAAAAACGGTTTTTGAAAATTCAGTTTGTAATTGACTTTTTTCGGCCCTTTGGCATTGAGCAAGGACAGTCGGTACAAAGTTCGGATTTAGCTCATTTTAAGCCGCCAGATACGAGACACAATACTCGGAGGTCCTGTAGGGACCCCGAAACACACTTTTTAAGTTCCTAAAATGAACGGTTTCGGAGATATTCCCAAATAACTGTGTTCCCTCTGAGAAACAGATCAACGTTACTATGGCAACCGCTGAAATTTCGCAGACCGGGGATAGTTTTCTGGCAATATCTCGAAAACCGTTCGTTTTAGGGCCTTAAAACGCTGGGTTCGGTTCCCACTTCCCACGAACATTGCACCTCACATTCATACGCGCACAAAGAGCTATAATCCATATTTCTACGAGCAAATCGACTTGGAAAGTCTCATATCTTATATATAATCCAAAATTGACTCATCACCGCAGGGCTCAAACCACTAGACCTAGAAAGCTGAAATTTTGCATGTTGGTTGATCCGAGTATGTAGAGGCGCACCACAAAGAAACGGTTTTTGAAAATTCAATTAGTAAGTGACTTTTTCGGCCCTTTGGCACTGAGCAAGGACAGTCGGTACAAAGTTCGGATTTAGCTCATTTTAAGCCGCCAGATACGAGACACAATACTCTGAGGTCCTGTAGGGACAGCGAAACACACTTTCTAAGTTCCTAAAATGAATGGTTTCGGAGATATTCCCAAATAACTGTGTTCCCTCTGAGAAACAGATCAACGTTACTATGGCAACCGCTGAAATTTCGCAGACCGGGGATAGTTTTCTGGCAATATCTAGAAAATCGTTCGTTTTAGGGCCTTAAAACACTGGGTTCGGTTCCTACTTCTTTTAAGTGGAAACCACGAACATTGCTCCTCTCATTGATACGCGCAAAAGGAGCTATAATCCATATTTCTACGAGCAAATCGACTTGGAAAGTCTCATCTCTTATATATAATCCAAAATTGACTCATCACCGCAGGGCTCAAACCACTAGATCTAGAAAGCTGAAATTTTGCATGTTGGTTGATCCGAGTATGTAGAGGCGCACTAAGAAACGGTTATTGAAAATTCAATTTGTAAGTGACTTTTTTCGGCCCTTTGGCATTGACAATCCAAAATTGACTCATCGAAGCAGGGCTCAAACCACTAGACCTAGAAAGCTGAAATTTTGCATGTTGGTGGATCCGAGTATGTAGAGGCGCACTAAGAAACGGTTTTTGAAAATTCAATTAGTAAGTGACTTTTTTCGGCCCTTTGGCATTGAGCAAGGACAGTCGGTACAAAGTTCGGATTTAGCTAATTTTAAGCCGCCAGATACGAGAAACAATACTCGGAGGTCCTGTAGGGACCGCGAAACACACTTTTTAAGTTCCTGAAATGAACGGTTTCGGAGATATTCCCAAATAACTGTGTTCCCTCTGAGAAACACCTCAACGTTACTATGTCAACCTCTGAAATTTCGCAGACCGAGGATAGTTTTCTGGCAATATCTCGAAAACCGTTCGTTTTAGGGCCTAAAAAACACTGGGTACGGTTCCCACTTCTTGGAAGTGAAAACCACGAACATTGCTCCTCACATTGATACGCGCAAAAAGAGCTGTAATCCATATTTCTACGAGCAAATCGACTTGGAAAGTCTCATCTCTTATATATAATCCAAAATTGACTCATCACCGCAGGGCTCAAACCACTAGACCTAGAAAGCTGAAATTTTGCATGTTGGTTGATCCGAGTATGTAGAGGCGCACTAAAAAACGGTTTTTGAAAATTCAATTAGTAAGTGACTTTTTTCGGCCCTTTGGCATTGAGCAAGGACAGTCGGTACAAAGTTCGGATATAGCTCATTTTAAGCCGCCAGATACGAGAAACGATACTCGGAGGTCCTGTAGGGACCCCGAAACACACTTTTTAAGTTCCTAAAATGAACGGTTTCGGAGATATTCCCAAATACCTGTGTTCCCTCTGAGAAACAGATCAACGTTACTATGGCAACCACTGAAATTTCGCAGACCGGGGATAGTTTTTGTGCAATATCTCGAAAACCGTTCGTTTTAGGGCCTAAAAACACTGGGTTGGGTTCCCACTTCTTGGAAGTGGAAACCACGAACATTGCTCCTCACATTGATACGCGCAAAAAGAGCTGTAATCCATATTTCTACGAGCAAATCGACTTGGAAAGTCTCATCTCTTATATATAATCCAAAATTGACTCATCACCGCAGGGCTCAAACACTAGACCTAGAAAGCTGAAATTTTGCATGTTGATTGATCCGAGTATGTAGAGGCGCACTAAGAAACGGTTTTTGAAAATTCAATTTGTAAGTGACTTTTTTCGGCCTTTTGGCTTTGACAATCCAAAATTGACTCATTGACGCAGGGCTCAAACCACTAGACCTAGAAAGCTGAAATTTTGCATGTTGGTTGATCCGTGTATGTAGAGACCCACTAAGAAACGGTTTTGGAAAATTCAATTTGTAAGTGACTTTTTTCGGCCCTTTGGCACTGAGCAAGGACAGTCGGTAAAATGTTCCGATTTAGCTAAATTTTAAGCCGCCACATACGAGAAACAATACTCGGAGGCCCCGAAACACTTTTTAAGTTCCTAAAATGAACGGTTTCGGAGATATTCCCAAATAACTGTGTTCCCTCTGAGAAACAGATCAACGTTACTATGGCAAACGCTGTAATTTCGCAGACCGTAGATAGTTTTCTGGCAATATCTCGAAAACCGTTCGTTTTAGGGCCTTAAAACGCTGGGTTCGGTTCCCACTTCTTGGAATTGGAAACCACGAACATTGCTCCTCACATTGATACGCGCAAAAAGAGCTGTAATCCATATTTCTACGAGCAAATCGACTTGGAAAGTCTCATCTATTATATATAATCCAAAATTGACTCATCACCGCAGGGCTGAAACCACTAGACCTAGAAAGCTGAAATTTGGCATGTTGATTGATCCGAGTATGTAGAGGCGCACTAAGAAACGGTTTTTGAAAATTCATTTTGTAAGTGACTTTTTTCGCCCCTTTGGCATTGACAATCCAAAATTGACTCATCGACGTAGAGCTCAAACCACTAGACCTAGAAAGCTGAAATTTTGCATGTTGGTTGATCCGAGTATGTAGAAACCCACAAAGAAACGGTTTTTGAAAATTGAATTTGTAATTGACTTTTTTCGGCACCTTGGCATTGAGCAAGGACAGTCGGTACAAAGTTCGGATTTAGCTCATTTTAAGCCGCCAGATACGAGAAACAATACTCGGAGGTCCTGTAGGGACCCCGTAACACACTTTTTACGTTCCTAAAATGAACGGTTTCGGAGATATTCCCAAATAACTGTGTTCCCTCTGAGAAAGAGATCAACGTTACTATGGCAACCGCTGAAATTTCGCAGACCGGGGATAGTTTTCTGGAAATATCTCGAAAACCGTTCGTTTTAGGGCCTTAAAACGCTGGGTTCGGTTCCCACTTCTTGGAAGTGGAAGCCACGAACATTGCACCTCACATTGATACGCGCAAAAAGAGCTATAATCCATATTTCTACCAGCAAATCTACTTGGAAAGTCTCATCTCTTATATATAATCCAAAATTGACTCATCACCGCAGGGCTCAAACCACTAGACCTAGAAAGCTGAAATTTTGCATGTTGGTTGAACCGAGTATGTAGAGGCGCACTAAGAAACGGTTTTTGAAAATCCAATTTGTAAGTGACTTTTTTCGGCCCCTTGGCATTGACAATCCAAAATTGACTCATCGACGCAGGGCTCAAACCACTAGACCTAGAAAGCTGAAATTTTGCATGTTGATTGATCCGAGTATGTAGAGGTGCACTAAGAAACAGTTTTTGAAAATTCAATTTGTAAGTGACTTTTTTCGGCCCTTTGGCATTGACAATCCAAAATTGACTCATCGACGCAGGGCTCAAACCACTAGACCTAGAAAGCTGAAATTTTGCATGTTGGTTGATCCGAGTATGTAGAGGCGCACCACTAAGAAACGGTTATTGAAAATTCAATTTGTAAGTGACTTTTTCCGGCCCTTTTGCATTGACAATCCAAAATTGACTCATCGACGCAGGGCTCAAACCACTAGACCTAGAAAGCTGAAATTTTGCAGGTTGATTGATCCCAGTATGTAGAGGCCCACAAAGAAACGGTTTTTGAAAATTCAATTAGTAAGTGACTTTTTCGGCCCTTTGGCATTGAGCAAGGACAGTCGGTACAAAGTTCGGATTTAGCTCATTTTAAGCCGCCAGATACGAGACACAATACTCTGAGGTCCTGTAGGGACAGCGAAACACACTTTCTAAGTTCCTAAAATGAACGGTTTCGGAGATATTCCCAAATAACTGTGTTCCCTCTGAGAAACAGATCAACGTTACTATGGCAACCGCTGAAATTTCGCAGACCGGGGATAGTTTTCTGGCAATATCTAGAAAATCGTTCGTTTTAGGGCCTTAAAACACTGGGTTCGGTTCCTACGTCTTTTAAGTGGAAACCACGAACATTGCTCCTCTCATTGATACGCGCAAAAGGAGCTATAATCCATATTTCTACGAGCAAATCAACTTGGAAAGTCTCATCTCTTATATATAATCCAAAATTGACTCATCACCGCAGGGCTCAAACCACTAGATCTAGAAAGCTGAAATTTTGCATGTTGGTTGATCCGAGTATGTAGAGGCGCACTAAGAAACGGTTATTGAAAATTCAATTTGTAAGTGACTTTTTTCGGCCCTTTGGCATTGACAATCCAAAATTGACTCATCGACGCAGGGCTCAAACCACTAGACCTAGAAAGCTGAAATTTTGCATGTTGGTGGATCCGAGTATGTAGAGGCGCACTAAGAAACGGTTTTTGAAAATTCAATTAGTAAGTGACTTTTTTCGGCCCTTTGGCATTGAGCAAGGACAGTCGGTACAAAGTTCTGATTTAGCTAATTTTAAGCCGCCAGATACGAGAAACAATACTCGGAGGTCCTGTAGGGACCGCGAAACACACTTTTTAAGTTCCTAAAATGAACGGTTTCGGAGATATTCCCAAATAACTGTGTTCCCTCTGAGAAACAGATCAACGTTACTATGTCAACCGCTGAAATTTCGCAGACCGAGGATAGTTTTCTGGCAATATCTCGAAAACCGTTCGTTTTAGGGCCTAAAAAACACTGGGTTCGGTTCCCACTTCTTGGAAGTGGAAACCACGAACATTGCTCCTCACATTGATACGCGCAAAAAGAGCTGTAATCCATATTTCTACGAGCAAATCGACTTGGAAAGTCTCATCTCTTATATATAATCCAAAATTGACTCATCACCGCAGGGCTCAAACCACTAGACCTAGAAAGCTGAAATTTTGCATGTTGGTTGATCCGAGTATGTAGAGGCGCACTAAAAAACGGTTTTTGAAAATTCAATTAGTAAGTGACTTTTTTCGGCCCTTTGGCATTGAGCAAGGACAGTCGGTACAAAGTTCGGATTTAGATCATTTTAAGCCGCCAGATACGAGAAACAATACTCGGAGGTCCTGTAGGGACCCCGAAACACACTTTTTAAGGTCCTAAAATGAACGGTTTCGGAAATATTCCCAAATACCTGTGTTCCCTCTGAGAAACAGATCAACGTTACTATGGCAACCACTGAAATTTCGCAGACCGGGGATAGTTTTCTGGCAATATCTCGAAAACCGTTCGTTTTAGGGCCTTAAAACACTGGGTTGGGTTCCCACTTCTTGGAAGTGGAAACCACGAACATTGCTCCTCACATTGATACGCGCAAAAAGAGCTGTAATCCATATTTCTACGAGCAAATCGACTTGGAAAGTCTCATCTCTTATATATAATCCAAAATTGACTCATCACCGCAGGGCTCAAACACTAGACCTAGAAAGCTGAAATTTTGCATGTTGATTGATCCGAGTATGTAGAGGCGCACTAAGAAACGGTTTTTGAAAATTCAATTTGCAAGTGACTTTTTTCGGCCTTTTGGCTTTGACAATCCAAAATTGACTCATTGACGCAGGGCTCAAACCACTAGACCTAGAAAGCTGAAATTTTGCATGTTGGTTGATCCGTGTATGTAGAGACCCACTAAGAAACGGTTTTTGAAAATTCAATTTGTAAGTGACTTTTTTCGGCCCTTTGGCTCTGAGCAAGGACAGTCGGTAAAATGTTTCGATTTAGCTAATTTTAAGCCGCCACATACGAGAAACAATACTCGGAGGCCCCGAAACACTTTTTAAGTTCCTAAAATGAACGGTTTCGGAGATATTCCCAAATAACTGTGTTCCCTCTGAGAAACAGATCAACGTTACTATGGCAAACGCTGTAATTTCGCAGACCGTAGATAATTTTTCTGGCAATATCTCGAAAACCGTTCGTTTTAGGGCCTTAAAACGCTGGGTTCTATTCCCACTTCTTGGAAGTGGAAACCACGAACATTGCTCCTCACATTGATACGCGCAAAAAGAGCTGTAATCCATATTTCTACGAGCAAATCGACTTGGAAAGTCTCATCTATTATATATAATCCAAAATTGACTCATCACCGCAGGGCTGAAACCACTAGACCTAGAAAGCTGAAATTTTGCATGTTGATTGATCCCAGTATGTAGAGGCGCATTAAGAAGCGGTTTTTGAAAATTCATTTTGTAAGTGACTTTTTTCGCCCCTTTGGCATTGACAATCCAAAATTGACTCATCGACGTAGAGCTCAAACCACTAGACCTAGAAAGCTGAAATTTTGCATGTTGGTTGATCCGAGTATGTAGAAACCCACAAAGAAACGGTTTTTGAAAATTGAATTTGTAATTGACTTTTTTCGGCACCTTGGCATTGAGCAAGGACAGTCGGAACAAAGTTCGGATTTAGCTCATTTTAAGCCGCCAGATACGAGAAACAATACTCGGAGGTCCTGTAGGGACCCCGTAACACACTTTTTAAGTTCCTAAAATGAACGGTTTCGGAGATATTCCCAAATAACTGTTTTCCCTCTGAGAAAGAGATCAACGTTACTATGGCAACCGCTGAAATTTCGCAGACCGGGGATAGTTTTCTGGCAATATCTCGAAAACCGTTCGTTTTAGGGCCTTAAAACGCTGGGTTCGGTTCCCACTTCTTGGAAGTGGAAGCCACGAACATTGCACCTCACATTGATTCGCGCAAAAAGAGCTATAATTCATATTTCTACGAGCAAATCGACTTGGAAAGTCTCATCTCTTATATATAATCCAAAATTGACTCATCACCGCAGGGCTCAAACCACTAGACCTAGAAAGCTGAAATTTTGCATGTTGGTTGAACCGAGTATGTAGAGGCGCACTAAGAAACGGTTTTTGAAAATCCAATTTGTAAGTGACTTTTTTCGGCCCCTTGGCATTGACAATCCAAAATTGACTCATCGACGCAGGGCTCAAACCACTAGATCTAGAAAGCTGAAATTTTGCATGTTGATTGATCCGAGTATGTAGAGGTGCACTAAGAAACAGTTTTTGAAAATTCAATTTGTAAGTGACTTTTTTCGGCCCTTTGGCATTGACAATCCAAAATTGACTCATCGACGCAGGGCTCAAACCACTAGACCTAGAAAGCTGAAATTTTGCATGTTGGTTGATCCGAGTATGTAGAGGCGCACCACTAAGAAACGGTTATTGAAAATTCAATTTGTAAGTGACTTTTTTCGGCCCTTTGGCATTGACAATCCAAAATTGACTCATCGACGCAGGGCTCAAACCACTAGACCTAGAAAGCTGAAATTTTGCATGTTGATTGATCCGAGTATGTAGAGGTGCACTAAGAAACAGTTTTTGAAAATTCAATTTGTAAGTGACTTTTTTCAGCCCTTTGGCATTGACAATCCAAAATTGACGCATCGACGCAGGGCTCAAACAACTAGACCTAGAAAGCTGAAATTTTTCATGTTGGTTGACCCGAGTATGTAGAGGACCACAAAGAAACGGTTTTTGAAAATTCAATTTGTAAGTGACTTTATTCGGCCCTTTGGCATCGAGCAAGGACAGTCGGTACAAAGTTCGGATTTAGCTCACTTTAAGCCGCCAGATACGTTAAACAATACTCGGTGGTCCTGTAGGGACCTCGAAACACACTTTCAAAGTTCGTAAAATGAACGGTTTCGGAGATATTCCCAAATAACTGTGTTCCCTCTGAGAAACAGATCAACGTTACTATGGCAACCGCTGAAATTTCGCAGAACGGGGATAGTTTTCTGGCAATATCTCGAAAACCGTTCATTTTAGGGCCTTAAAACGCTGGGTTCGGATCCCACTTCTTGGAAGTGGAAACCACGAACATTGCTCCTCACATTGATACGCGCAAAAAGAGCTGTAATCCATATTTCTACGAGCAAATCGACTTTGGAAAGTCTCATCTCTTATATATAATCCAAAATTGACTCATCACCGCAGGGCTCAAACCACTAGACCTAGAAAGCTGAAATTTTGCATGTTGGTAGATCCGAGTATGTAGAGGCGCACTAAGAAACGGTTTTTGAAAATTCAATTAGTAAGTGACTTTTTTCGGCCCTTTGGCATTGAGCAAGGACAGTCGGTACAAAGTTCGGATTTAGCTCATTTTAAGCCGCCAGATACGAGAAACGATACTCGGAGGTCCTGTAGGGACCCCGAAACACACTTTTTAAGTTCCTAAAATGAACGGTTTCGGAGATATTCCCAAATAACTGTGTTCCCTCTGAGAAACAGATCAACGTTACTATGGCAACCGCTGAAATTTCGCAGACCGGGGATAGTTTTCTGGCAATATCTCCAAAACCGTTCGTTTTAGGGCCTTAAAACAATGAACATTGCTCCTCCCATTGATACGCGCAAAATGAGCTGTAATCCATATTTCTACGAGCAAATCGACTTAGAAAGTCTCATCTCTTATATATAATCCAAAATTGACTCATTACCGCAGGGCTCAAACCAACAGACCTAGAAAGCTGAAATTTTGCATGTTGGTTGATCCGAGTGTGTAGAGGCGCACTAAGAAACGGTTTTTGAAAATTCAATTTGTAAGTGACTTTTTTCGGCCCTTTGGAATTGACAATCCAAAATTGACTCATCGACGCAGGGCTCAAACTACTAGACCTAGAAACCAGAAATTTTGCATGTTGGTTGATCCGAGTATGTAGAAACCCACAAAGAAACGGTTTTTGAAAATTCAATTTGTAATTGACTTTTTTCGGCCCTTTGGCATTGATCAAGGACAGTCGGTACAAAGTTCGGATTTAGCTCATTTTAAGCCGCCAGATACGAGAAACAATACTCGGAGGTCCTGTAGGGTCACCGAAACACACTTTTTAAGTTCCTAAAATGAACGGTTTTGGAGATATTCGCAAATAACTGTGTTCCCTCTGAGAAACAGATCAACGTTACTATGGCAACCGCTGAAATTTCGCAGAACGGGGATAGTTTTCTGGCAATATCTCGAAAACCGTTCATTTTAGGGCCTTAAAACGCTGGGTTCGGATCCCACTTCTTGGAAGTGGAAACCACGAACATTGCTCCTCACATTGATACGCGCAAAAAGAGCTGTAATCCATATTTCTACGAGCAAATCGACTTTGGAAAGTCTCATCTCTTATATATAATCCAAAATTGACTCATCACCGCAGGGCTCAAACCACTAGACCTAGAATGCTGAAATTTTGCATGTTGGTAGATCCGAGTATGTAGAGGCGCACTAAGAAACGGTTATTGAAAATTCAATTTGTAAGTGACTTTTTTCGGCCCTTTGGCATTAACAATCCAAAATAGACTCATCGACGCAGGGCTCAAACCACTACACCTAGAAAGCTGAAATTTTTCATGTTGGTGGATCCGAGTATGTAGAGGCGCACTGAGAAACGGTTTTCGAAAATTCAATTAGTAAGTGACTTTTTTCGGCCCTTTGGCATTGAGCAAGGACAGTCGGTACAAAGTTCGGATTTAGCTCATTTTAAGCCGCCAGATACGAGAAACGATACTCGGAGGTCCTGTAGGGACCCCGAAACACACTTTTTAAGTTCCTAAAATGAACGGTTTCGGAGATATTCCCAAATAACTGTGTTCCCTCTGAGAAACAGATCAACGTTACTATGGCAACCGATGAAATTTCGCAGACCGGGGATAGTTTTCTGGCAATATCTCGAAAACCGTTCGTTTTAGGGCCTTAAAACAATGAACATTGCTCCTCCCATTGATACGCGCAAAATGAGCTGTAATCCATATTTCTACGAGCAAATCGACTTGGAAAGTCTCATCTCTTATATATAATCCAAAATTGACACATCACTGCAGGGCTCAAACCACTATACCTAGAAAGCTGAAATTTTGCATGTTGATTGATCCGAGTATGTAGAGGCGCACTAAGAAACGGATTTTGAAAATTCAATTTGTAAGTGACTTTTTTCGGCCCTTTGGCATTGACAATCCAAAATTGACTCATTGACGCAGGGCTCAAACCACTAGACCTAGAAAGTTGAAATTTTGCATGTTGGTTGATCCGAGTATGTAGAGGCGCACCACTAAGAAACGGTTATTGAAAATTCAATTTGTAAGTGACTTTTTTCGGCCCTTTGGCATTGACAATCGAAAATTGACTCATCGACGCAGGGCTCAAACCACTAGACCTAGAAAGCTGAAATTTTGCAGGTTGATTGATCCCAGTATGTAAAGGCCCAAAAAGAAACGGTTTTTGAAAATTCAATTAGTAAGTGACTTTTTCGGCCCTTTGGCATTGAGCAAGGACAGTCGGTACAAAGTTCGGATTTAGCTCATTTTAAGCCGCCAGATACGAGACACAATACTCTGAGGTCCTGTAGGGACCCCGAAACACACTTTCTAAGTTCCTAAAATGAACGGTTTCGGAGATATTCCCAAATAACTGTGTTCCCTCTGAGAAACAGATCAACGTTACTATGGCAACCGCTGAAATTTTGCAGACCGGGGATAGTTTTCTGGCAATATCTAGAAAATCGTTCAATTTAGGGCCTTAAAACACTGGGTTCGGTTCCCACTTCTTTTAAGTGGAAACCACGAGCATTGCTCCTCTCATTGATACGCGCAAAAGGAGCTATAATCCATATTTCTACGAGCAAATCGACTTGGAAAGTCTCATCTCTTATATATAATCCAAAATTGACTCATCACCGCAGGGCTCAAACCACTAGATCTAGAAAGCTGAAATTTTGCATGTTGGTTGATCCGAGTATGTAGAGGCGCACTAAGAAACGGTTATTGAAAATTCGATTTGTAAGTGACTTTTTTCGGCCCTTTGGCATTGACAATCCAAAATTGACTCATCACCGCAGGGCTCAAACCACTCGACCTAGAAAGCTGAAATTTTGCAAGTTGATTGATCCGAGTATGTAGAGGCGCATAAAAAATCGGTTTTTGAAAATTCAATTAGTAAGTGACTTTTTTCGGCCCTTTGGCATTGAGCAAGGACAGTCGGTACAAAGTTCGGATTTAGCTCATTTTAAGCCGCCAGATACGAGAAACGATACTCGGAGGTCCTGTAGGGACCTCGAAACACACTTTTTAAGTTCCTAAAATGAACGGTTTCGGAGATATTCCCAAATACCTGTGTTCCCTCTGAGAAACAGATCAACGTTACTATGGCAACCACTGAAATTTCGCAGACCGGGGATAGTTTTCTGGCAATATCTCGAAAACCGTTCGTTTTAGGGCCTTAAAACGCTGGGTTCGGTTCCCACTTCTTGGAAGTGGAAGCCACGAACATTGCACCTCACATTGATTCGCGCAAAAAGAGCTATAATTCATATTTCTACGAGCAAATCGACTTGGAAAGTCTCATCTCTTATATATAATCCAAAATTGACTCATCACCGCAGGGCTCAAACCACTAGACCTAGAAAGCTGAAATTTTGCATGTTGGTTGAACCGAGTATGTAGAGGCGCACTAAGAAACGGTTTTTGAAAATCCAATTTGTAAGTGACTTTTTTCGGCCCCTTGGCATTGACAATCCAAAATTGACTCATCGACGCAGGGCTCAAACCACTAGATCTAGAAAGCTGAAATTTTGCATGTTGATTGATCCGAGTATGTAGAGGTGCACTAAGAAACAGTTTTTGAAAATTCAATTTGTAAGTGACTTTTTTCGGCCCTTTGGCATTGACAATCCAAAATTGACTCATCGACGCAGGGCTCAAACCACTAGACCTAGAAAGCTGAAATTTTGCATGTTGGTTGATCCGAGTATGTAGAGGCGCACCACTAAGAAACGGTTATTGAAAATTCAATTTGTAAGTGACTTTTTTCGGCCCTTTGGCATTGACAATCCAAAATTGACTCATCGACGCAGGGCTCAAACCACTAGACCTAGAAAGCTGAAATTTTGCATGTTGATTGATCCGAGTATGTAGAGGTGCACTAAGAAACAGTTTTTGAAAATTCAATTTGTAAGTGACTTTTTTCAGCCCTTTGGCATTGACAATCCAAAATTGACGCATCGACGCAGGGCTCAAACAACTAGACCTAGAAAGCTGAAATTTTTCATGTTGGTTGGCCCGAGTGTGTAGAGGACCACAAAGAAACGGTTTTTGAAAATTCAATTTGTAAGTGACTTTATTCGGCCCTTTGGCATTGAGCAAGGACAGTCGGTACAAAGTTCGGATTTAGCTCACTTTAAGCCGCCAGATACGTTAAACAATACTCGGTGGTCCTGTAGGGACCTCGAAACACACTTTCAAAGTTCGTAAAATGAACGGTTTCGGAGATATTCCCAAATAACTGTGTTCCCTCTGAGAAACAGATCAACGTTACTATGGCAACCGCTGAAATTTCGCAGAACGGGGATAGTTTTCTGGCAATATCTCGAAAACCGTTCATTTTAGGGCCTTAAAACGCTGGGTTCGGATCCCACTTCTTGGAAGTGGAAACCACGAACATTGCTCCTCACATTGATACGCGCAAAAAGAGCTGTAATCCATATTTCTACGAGCAAATCGACTTTGGAAAGTCTCATCTCTTATATATAATCCAAAATTGACTCATCACCGCAGGGCTCAAACCACTAGACCTAGAAAGCTGAAATTTTGCATGTTGGTAGATCCGAGTATGTAGAGGCGCACTAAGAAACGGTTTTTGAAAATTCAATTAGTAAGTGACTTTTTTCGGCCCTTTGGCATTGAGCAAGGACAGTCGGTACAAAGTTCGGATTTAGCTCATTTTAAGCCGCCAGATACGAGAAACGATACTCGGAGGTCCTGTAGGGACCCCGAAACACACTTTTTAAGTTCCTAAAATGAACGGTTTCGGAGATATTCCCAAATAACTGTGTTCCCTCTGAGAAACAGATCAACGTTACTATGGCAACCGCTGAAATTTCGCAGACCGGGGATAGTTTTCTGGCAATATCTCCAAAACCGTTCGTTTTAGGGCCTTAAAACAATGAACATTGCTCCTCCCATTGATACGCGCAAAATGAGCTGTAATCCATATTTCTACGAGCAAATCGACTTAGAAAGTCTCATCTCTTATATATAATCCAAAATTGACTCATTACCGCAGGGCTCAAACCAACAGACCTAGAAAGCTGAAATTTTGCATGTTGGTTGATCCGAGTGTGTAGAGGCGCACTAAGAAACGGTTTTTGAAAATTCAATTTGTAAGTGACTTTTTTCGGCCCTTTGGAATTGACAATCCAAAATTGACTCATCGACGCAGGGCTCAAACTACTAGACCTAGAAACCAGAAATTTTGCATGTTGGTTGATCCGAGTATGTAGAAACCCACAAAGAAACGGTTTTTGAAAATTCAATTTGTAATTGACTTTTTTCGGCCCTTTGGCATTGATCAAGGACAGTCGGTACAAAGTTCGGATTTAGCTCATTTTAAGCCGCCAGATACGAGAAACAATACTCGGAGGTCCTGTAGGGTCACCGAAACACACTTTTTAAGTTCCTAAAATGAACGGTTTTGGAGATATTCGCAAATAACTGTGTTCCCTCTGAGAAACAGATCAACGTTACTATGGCAACCGCTGAAATTTCGCAGAACGGGGATAGTTTTCTGGCAATATCTCGAAAACCGTTCATTTTAGGGCCTTAAAACGCTGGGTTCGGATCCCACTTCTTGGAAGTGGAAACCACGAACATTGCTCCTCACATTGATACGCGCAAAAAGAGCTGTAATCCATATTTCTACGAGCAAATCGACTTTGGAAAGTCTCATCTCTTATATATAATCCAAAATTGACTCATCACCGCAGGGCTCAAACCACTAGACCTAGAATGCTGAAATTTTGCATGTTGGTAGATCCGAGTATGTAGAGGCGCACTAAGAAACGGTTATTGAAAATTCAATTTGTAAGTGACTTTTTTCGGCCCTTTGGCATTAACAATCCAAAATAGACTCATCGACGCAGGGCTCAAACCACTACACCTAGAAAGCTGAAATTTTTCATGTTGGTGGATCCGAGTATGTAGAGGCGCACTGAGAAACGGTTTTCGAAAATTCAATTAGTAAGTGACTTTTTTCGGCCCTTTGGCATTGAGCAAGGACAGTCGGTACAAAGTTCGGATTTAGCTCATTTTAAGCCGCCAGATACGAGAAACGATACTCGGAGGTCCTGTAGGGACCCCGAAACACACTTTTTAAGTTCCTAAAATGAACGGTTTCGGAGATATTCCCAAATAACTGTGTTCCCTCTGAGAAACAGATCAACGTTACTATGGCAACCGATGAAATTTCGCAGACCGGGGATAGTTTTCTGGCAATATCTCGAAAACCGTTCGTTTTAGGGCCTTAAAACAATGAACATTGCTCCTCCCATTGATACGCGCAAAATGAGCTGTAATCCATATTTCTACGAGCAAATCGACTTGGAAAGTCTCATCTCTTATATATAATCCAAAATTGACACATCACTGCAGGGCTCAAACCACTATACCTAGAAAGCTGAAATTTTGCATGTTGATTGATCCGAGTATGTAGAGGCGCACTAAGAAACGGATTTTGAAAATTCAATTTGTAAGTGACTTTTTTCGGCCCTTTGGCATTGACAATCCAAAATTGACTCATTGACGCAGGGCTCAAACCACTAGACCTAGAAAGTTGAAATTTTGCATGTTGGTTGATCCGAGTATGTAGAGGCGCACCACTAAGAAACGGTTATTGAAAATTCAATTTGTAAGTGACTTTTTTCGGCCCTTTGGCATTGACAATCGAAAATTGACTCATCGACGCAGGGCTCAAACCACTAGACCTAGAAAGCTGAAATTTTGCAGGTTGATTGATCCCAGTATGTAGAGGCCCAAAAAGAAACGGTTTTTGAAAATTCAATTAGTAAGTGACTTTTTCGGCCCTTTGGCATTGAGCAAGGACAGTCGGTACAAAGTTCGGATTTAGCTCATTTTAAGCCGCCAGATACGAGACACAATACTCTGAGGTCCTGTAGGGACCCCGAAACACACTTTCTAAGTTCCTAAAATGAACGGTTTCGGAGATATTCCCAAATAACTGTGTTCCCTCTGAGAAACAGATCAACGTTACTATGGCAACCGCTGAAATTTTGCAGACCGGGGATAGTTTTCTGGCAATATCTAGAAAATCGTTCAATTTAGGGCCTTAAAACACTGGGTTCGGTTCCCACTTCTTTTAAGTGGAAACCACGAGCATTGCTCCTCTCATTGATACGCGCAAAAGGAGCTATAATCCATATTTCTACGAGCAAATCGACTTGGAAAGTCTCATCTCTTATATATAATCCAAAATTGACTCATCACCGCAGGGCTCAAACCACTAGATCTAGAAAGCTGAAATTTTGCATGTTGGTTGATCCGAGTATGTAGAGGCGCACTAAGAAACGGTTATTGAAAATTCAATTTGTAAGTGACTTTTTTCGGCCCTTTGGCATTGACAATCCAAAATTGACTCATCACCGCAGGGCTCAAACCACTCGACCTAGAAAGCTGAAATTTTGCAAGTTGATTGATCCGAGTATGTAGAGGCGCATAAAAAATCGGTTTTTGAAAATTCAATTAGTAAGTGACTTTTTTCGGCCCTTTGGCATTGAGCAAGGACAGTCGGTACAAAGTTCGGATTTAGCTCATTTTAAGCCGCCAGATACGAGAAACGATACTCGGAGGTCCTGTAGGGACCTCGAAACACACTTTTTAAGTTCCTAAAATGAACGGTTTCGGAGATATTCCCAAATACCTGTGTTCCCTCTGAGAAACAGATCAACGTTACTATGGCAACCACTGAAATTTCGCAGACCGGGGATAGTTTTCTGGCAATATCTCGAAAACCGTTCGTTTTAGGGCCTTAAAACACTGGGTTCGGTTCCCACTTCTTGGAAGTGGAAACCACGAACATTGCTCCTCACATTGATACGCGCAAAAAGAGCTGTAATCCATATTTCTACGAGCAAATTGACTTGGAAAGTCTCATCTCTTATATATAATCCAAAATTGACTCATCACCGCAGGGCTCAAACACTAGACCTAGAAAGCTGAAATTTTGCATGTTGATTGATCCGAGTATGTAGAGGCGCACTAAGAAACGGTTTTTGAAAATTCAATTTGTAAGTGACTTTTTTCGGCCCTTGGGCTTTGACAATCCAAAATTGACTCATTGACGCAGGGCTCAAACCACTAGACATAGAAAGCTGAAATTTTGCATGTTTGTTGATCCGTGTATGTAGAGGCCCACTAAGAAACGGTTTTGGAAAATTCAATTTGTAAGTGACTTTTTTCGGCCCTTTGGCACTGAGCAAGGACAGTCGGTAAAATGTTCCGATTTAGCTAATTTAAACCGCCACATACGAGAAACAATACTCGGAGGCCCCGAAACATTTTTAAGTTCCTAAAATGAACGGTTTCGGAGATATTCCCAAATAACTGTGTTCCCTCTGAGAAACAGATCAACGTTACTATGGCAACTGCTGTAATTTCGCAGACCGTAGATAGTTTTCTGGCAATATCTCGAAAACCGTTCGTTTTAGGGCCTTAAAACGCTGGGTTCGGTTCCCACTTCTTGGAAGTGGAAACCACGAACATTGCTCCTCACATTGATACGCGCAAAAAGAGCTGTAATCCATATTTCTACGAGCAAATCGACTTGGAAAGTCTCATCTATTATATATAATCCAAAATTGACTCATCACCGCAGGGCTGAAACCACTAGACCTAGAAAGCTGAAATTTTGCATGTTGATTGATCCGAGTATGTAGAGGCGCACTAAGAAACGAATTTTGAAAATTCAATTTGTAATTGACTTTTTTCGGCCCTTTGGCATTGAGCAAGGACAGTCGGTACAAAATTCGGATTTAGCTCACTTTAAGCCGCCAGATACGTTAAACAATACTCGGAGGTCCTGTAGGGACCTCGAAACACACTTTCAAAGTTCCTAAAATGAACGGTTTCGGAGATATTCCCAAATAACTGTGTTCCCTCTGAGAAACAGATCTACGTTACTATGGCAACCGCTGAAATTTCGCAGAACGGGGATAGTTTTCTGGCAATATCTCGAAAACCGTTCGTTTTAGGGCCTTAAAACAATGAACATTGCTCCTCCCTTTGGTACTCGCAAAAAGAGCTGTAATCCATATTTCTACGAGCAAATCGACTTGGAAAGTCTCATCTCTTATATATAATCCAAAATTAACTCATCACCGCAGGGCTCAATCCACTAGACCTAGAAAGCTGAAATTTTGCATGTTGATTGATCCGAGTATGTGGAGGCCCACAAAGAAACGGTTTTTGAAAATTCAATTTGTAAGTGACTTTTTTCGGCCCTTTGGCATTGAGCAAGGACAGTCGGTACAAAGTTCGGATTTAGCTAATTTTAAGCCGCCAGATACGAGAAACAATACTCGGAGGTCCTGTGGGGACCGCGAAACACACTTTTTAAGATCCTAAAATGAACGGTTTCGGAGATATTCCCAAATAACTGTTGTCCCTCTGAGAAACAGATCAACGTTACTATGGCAACCGCTGAAATTTCGCAGAACGGGGATAGTTTTCTGGCAATATCTCGAAAACCGTTCGTTTTAGGGCCTTAAAACACTGAACATTGCTCCTCCCTTTGGTACTCGCAAAAAGAGCTGTAATCCATATTTCTACGAGCAAATCGACTTGGAAAGTCTCATCTCTTATATATAATCCAAAATTAACTCATCACCGCAGGGCTCAATCCACTAGACCTAGAAAGCTGAAATTTTGCATGTTGATTGATCCGAGTATGTGGAGGCCCACAAAGAAACGGTTTTTGAAAATTCAATTTGTAAGTGACTTTTTTCGGCCCTTTGGCATTGAGCAAGGATGTCGGTACAAAGTTCGGATTTAGCTCATTTTAAGCCGCCAGATACGAGAAACGATACTCGGAGGTCCTGTAGGGACCCCGAAACACACTTTTTAAGTTCCTAAAATGAACGGTTTCGGAGATATTCCCAAATAACTGTGTTCCCTCTGAGAAACAAATCAACGTTACTATGGCAACCGCTGAAATTTCGCAGACCGGGGATAGTTTTCTGGCAATATCTCCAAAACCGTTCGTTTTAGGGCCTTAAAACAATGAACATTGCTCCTCCCATTGATACGCGCAAAATGAGCTGCAATCCATATTTCTACGAGCAAATCGACTTAGAAAGTCTCATCTCTTATATATAATCCAAAATTGACTCATCACCGCAGGGCTCAAACCAACAGGCCTAGAAAGCTGAAATTTTGCATGTTGGTTGATCCGAGTGTGTAGAGGCGCACTAAGAAACGGTTTTTGAAAATTCAATTTGTAAGTGACTTTTTTCGGCCCTTTGGAATTGACAATCCAAAATTGACTCATCGACGCAGGGCTCAAACTACTAGACCTAGAAACCAGAAATTTCGCATGTTGGTTGATCCGAGTATGTAGAAACCCACAAAGAAACGGTTTTTGAAAATTCAATTTGTAATTGACTTTTTTCGGCCCTTTGGCATTGATCAAGGACAGTCGGTACAATGTTCGGATTTAGCTCATTTTAAGCCGCCAGATACGAGAAACAATACTCGGAGGTCCTGTAGGGTCACCGAAACACACTTTTTAAGTTCCTAAAATGAACGGTTTTGGAGATATTCGCAAATAACTGTGTTCCCTCTGAGAAACAGATCAACGTTACTATGGCAACCGCTGAAATTTCGCAGAACGGGGATAGTTTTCTGGCAATATCTCGAAAACCGTTCATTTTAGGGCCTTAAAACGCTGGGTTCGGATCCCACTTCTTGGAAGTGGAAACCACGAACATTGCTCCTCACATTGATACGCGCAAAAAGAGCTGTAATCCATATTTCTACGAGCAAATCGACTTTGGAAAGTCACATCTCTTATATATAATCCAAAATTGACTCATCACCGCAGGGCTCAAACCACTAGACCTAGAAAGCTGAAATTTTGCATGTTGGTAGATCCGAGTATGTAGAGGCGCACTAAGAAACGGTTTTTGAAAATTCAATTAGTAAGTGACTTTTTTCGGCCCTTTGGCATTGAGCAAGGACAGTCGGTACAAAGTTCGGATTTAGCTCATTTTAAGCCGCCAGATACGAGAAACGATACTCGGAGGTCCTGTAGGGACCCCGAAACACACTTTTTAAGTTCCTAAAATGAACGGTTTCGGAGATATTCCCAAATAACTGTGTTCCCTCTGAGAAACAGATCAACGTTACTATGGCAACCGCTGAAATTTCGCAGACCGGGGATAGTTTTCTGGCAATATCTCCAAAACCGTTCGTTTTAGGGCCTTAAAACAATGAACATTGCTCCTCCCATTGATACGCGCAAAATGAGCTGTAATCCATATTTCTACGAGCAAATCGACTTAGAAAGTCTCATCTCTTATATATAATCCAAAATTGACTCATCACCGCAGGGCTCAAACCAACAGACCTAGAAAGCTGAAATTTTGCATGTTGGTTGATCCGAGTGTGTAGAGGCGCACTAAGAAACGGTTTTTGAAAATTCAATTTGTAAGTGACTTTTTTCGGCCCTTTGGAATTGACAATCCAAAATTGACTCATCGACGCAGGGCTCAAACTACTAGACCTAGAAACCAGAAATTTTTGCATGTTGGTTGATCCGAGTATGTAGAAACCCACAAAGAAACGGTTTTTGAAAATTCAATTTGTAATTGACTTTTGTCGGCCCTTTGGCATTGATCAAGGACAGTCGGTACAAAGTTCGGATTTAGCTCATTTTAAGCCGCCAGATACGAGAAACAATACTCGGAGGTCCTGTAGGGTCACCGAAACACACTTTTTAAGTTCCTAAAATGAACGGTTTTGGAGATATTCGCAAATAACTGTGTTCCCTCTGAGAAACAGATCAACGTTACTATGGCAACCGCTGAAATTTCGCAGAACGGGGATAGTTTTCTGGCAATATCTCGAAAACCGTTCATTTTAGGGCCTTAAAACGCTGGGTTCGGATCCCACTTCTTGGAAGTGGAAACCACGAACATTGCTCCTCACATTGATACGCGCAAAAAGAGCTGTAATCCATATTTCTACGAGCAAATCGACTTTGGAAAGTCTCATCTCTTATATATAATCCAAAATTGACTCATCACCGCAGGGCTCAAACCACTAGACCTAGAAAGCTGAAATTTTGCATGTTGGTAGATCCGAGTATGTAGAGGCGCACTAAGAAACGGTTATTGAAAATTCAATTTGTAAGTGACTTTTTTCGGCCCTTTGGCATTGACAATCCAAAATAGACTCATCGACGCAGGGCTCAAACCACTACACCTAGAAAGCTGAAATTTTTCATGTTGGTGGATCCGACTATGTAGAGGCGCACTGAGAAACGGTTTTCGAAAATTCAATTAGTAAGTGACTTTTTTCGGCCCTTTGGCATTGAGCAAGGACAGTCGGTACAAAGTTCGGATTTAGCTCATTTTAAGCCGCCAGATACGAGAAACAATACTCGGAGGTCCTGTAGGGACCCCGAAACACACTTTTTAAGTTCCTAAAATGAACGGTTTCGGAGATATTCCCTAACAACTGTGTTCCCTCTGAGAAAGAGATCAACGTTACTATGGCAACCGCTGAAATTTCGCAGACCGGGGATAGTTTTCTGGCAATATCTCGAAAACCGTTCGTTTTAGGGCCTTAAAACTCTGGGTTCGGTTCCCACTTCTTGGAAGTGGAAGCCACGAACATTGCACCTCACATTGATACGCGCAAAAAGAGCTATAATCCATATTTCTACGAGTAAATCGACTTGGAAAGTCTCATCTCTTATATATAATCCAAAATTGACTCATCACCGCAGGGCTCAAACCACTACACCTAGAAAGCTGAAATTTTGCATGTTGGTTGAACCGAGTATGTAGAGGCGCACTAAGAAACGGTTTTTGAAAATCCAATTTGTAAGTGACTTTTTTCGGCCCCTTGGCATTGACAATCCAAAATTGACTCATCGACGCAGGGCTCAAACCACTAGACCTAGAAAGCTGAAATTTTGCATGTTGATTGATCCGAGAATGTAGAGGTGCACTAAGGAACAGTTTTTGAAAATTCAATTTGTAAGTGACTTTTTTCAGCCCTTTGGCATTGACAATCCAAAATTGACGCATCGACGCAGGGCTCAAACAACTAGACCTAGAAAGCTGAAATTTTTCATGTTGGTTGACCCGAGTATGTAGAGGCCCACAAAGAAACGGTTTTTGAAAATTCAATTTGTAAGTGACTTTATTCGGCCCTTTGGCATTGAGCAAGGACAGTCGGTACAAAATTCGGATTTAGCTCACTTTAAGCCGCCAGATACGTTAAACAATACTCGGAGGTCCTGTAGGGACCTCGAAACACACTTTCAAATTTCCTAAAATGAACGGTTTCGGAGATATTCCCAAATAACTGTGTTCCCTCTGAGAAACAGATCTACGTTACTATGGCAACCGCTGAAATTTCGCAGAACGGGGATAGTTTTCTGGCAATATCTCGAAAACCGTTCGTTTTAGGGCCTTAAAACACTGAACATTGCTCCTCCCATTGGTACGCGCAAAAAGAGCTGTAATCCATATTTCTACGAGCAAATCGACTTGGAAAGTCTCATCTCTTATATATAATCCAAAATTGACTCATCACCGCAGGGCTCAAACCACTAGACCTAGAAAGCTGAAATTTTGCATGTTGATTGATCCGAGTATGTAGAGGCGCACTAAGAAACGGTTATTGAAAATTCAATTTGTTAGTGACTTATTTCGGCCCTTTGGCATTGACAATCCAAAATTGACTCATCGACGCAGGGCTCAAACCACTAGACCTAGAAAGCAGAAATTTCGCAGGTTGGTTGATCCGAGTATGTGGAGGCCCACAAAGAAACGGGTTTTGAAAATTCAATTTGTAAGTGACTTTTTTCGGCCCTTTGGCATTGAGCAAGGACAGTCGGTACAAAGTTCGGATTTAGCTAATTTTAAGCCGCCAGATACGAGAAACAATACTCGGAGGTCCTGTGGGGACCGCGAAACACACTTTTTAAGTTCCTAAAATGAACGGTTTCGGAGATATTCCCAAATAACTGTGTTCCCTCTGAGAAACAGATCAACGTTACTATGTCAACCGCTGAAATTTCGCAGACAGGGGATAGTTTTCTGGCAATAACTCGAAATCCGTTCGTTCTAGGGCCTTAAAACGCTGGGTCCGGTTCCCACTTCTTGGAAGTGGAAACCACGAACATTGCCTCTCACATTGATACGCGCAAAAAGAGCTGTAATCGATATTTCTACGAGCAAATCGACTTGGAAAGACTCATCTCTTATATATAATCCAAAATTGACCCATCACCGCAGGGCTCAAACCACTAGACCTAGAAAGCTGAAATTTTGCATGTTGGTTGATCCGAGTATGTAGAGGCGCACTAAGAAACGGTTTTTGAAAATTCAATTAGTAAGTGACTTTTTTCGGCCCTTTGGCATTGAGCAAGGACAGTCGGTACAAAGTTCGGATTTAGCTCATTTTAAGCCGCCAGATACGAGAAACGATACTCGGAGGTCCTGTAGGGACCCCGAAACACACTTTTTAAGTTCCTAAAATGAACGGTTTCGGAGATATTCCCAAATAACTGTGTTCCCTCTGAGAAACAGATCAACGTTACTATGGCAACCGCTGAAATTTCGCAGACCGGGGATAGTTTTCTGGCAATATCTCGAAAAACGTTCGTTTTAGGGCCTTAAAACAATGAACATTGCTCCTCCCATTGATACGCGCAAAATGAGCTGTAATCCATATTTCTACGAGCAAATCGACTTGGAAAGTCTCATCTCTTATATATAATCCAAAATTGACACATCACCGCAGGGCTCAAACCACTAGACCTAGAAAGCTGAAATTTTGCATGTTGATTGATCCGAGTATGTAGAGGCGCACTAAGAAACGGTTCTTGAAAATTCAATTTGTAAGTGACTTTTTTCGGCCCTTTGGCACTGAGCAAGGACAGTCGGTAAAATGTTCCGATTTAGCAAATTTTAAGCCGCCACATACGAGAAACAATACTCGGAGGCCCCGAAACACACTTTGTAAGTTCCTAAAATGAACGGTTTCGGAGATATTCCCAAATAACTGTGTTCCCTCTGAGAAACAGATCAGCGTTACTATGGCAACCGCAGAAATTTCGCAGACCGGGGATAGTTTTCTGGCAATATCACGAAAACCGTTCGTTTTAGGGCCTTAAAACGCTGGGTTCGGTTCCCACTTCTTGGAAGTGGAAACCACGAACATTGCTCCTCCCATTGATACGCGCAAAATGAGCTGTAATCCATATTTCTACGAGCAAATCGACTTAGAAAGTCTCATCTCTTATATATAATCCAAAATTGACTCATCACCGCAGGGCTCAAACCAATAGACCTAGAAAGCTGAAATTTTGCATGTTGGTTGATCCGAGTTAGTAGAGGCGCACTAAGAAACGGTTTTTGAAAATTCAATTTGTAAGTGACTTTTTTCGGCCCTTTGGCATTGACAATCCAAAATTGACTCATCGACGCAGGGCTCAAACCACTAGACAGGGAAACCAGAAATTTTGCATGTTGGTTGATCCGAGTATGTAGAAACCCACAAAGAAGCGGTTTTTGAAAATTCATTTTGTAATTGACTTTTTTCGGCCCTTTGGCATTGAGCAAGAACAGTCGGTACAAAGTTCGGATTTAGCTCATTTTAAGCCGCCAGATACGAGAAACAATACTCGGAGGTCCTGTAGGGTCCTCGAAACACACTTTTTAAGTTCCTAAAATGAACGATTTTGGAGATATTCCCAAATAACTGTGTTCCCTCTGAGAAACAGATCAACGTTACTATGGCAACCGCTGAAATTTCGCAGAACGGGGATAGTTTTCTGGCAATATCTCGAAAACCGTTCATTTTAGGGCCTTAAAAAGCTGGGTTCGGATCCCACTTCTTGGAAGTGGAAACCACGAACATTGCTCCTCACATTGATACGCGCAAAAAGAGCTGTAATCCATATTTCTACGAGCAAATCGACTTTGGAAAGTCTCATCTCTTATATATAATCCAAAATTGACTCATCACCGCAGGGCTCAAACCACTAGACCTAGAAAGCTGAAATTTTGCATGTTGGTAGATCCGAGTATGTAGAGGCGCACTAAGAAACGGTTATTGAAAATTCAATTTGTAAGTGACTTTTTTCGGCCCTTTGGCATTGACAATCCAAAATAGACTCATCGACGCAGGGCTCAAACCACTAGACCTAGAAAGCTGAAATATTGCATGTTGGTTGATCCGAGTATGTAGAGGCGCACTAAGAAACAGTTTTTGAAAATTCAATTAGTAAGTGACTTTTTTCGGACCTTTGGCATTGAGCAAGGACAGTCGGTACAAAGTTCGGATTTAGCTCATTTTAAGCCGCCCGATACCAGAATCCATACTCGGAGGTCCTGTAGGGACCCCGAAACACACTTTTTGAGTTCCTAAAGAGAACGGTTTCGGAGATATTCCCAAATAACTGTGTTCCCTCTGAGAAACAGATCAACGTTACTATGGCAACCGCTGAAATTTCGCAGACCGGGGATAGTTTTCTGGCAATATCTTGAAAACCGTTCGTTTTAGGGCCTTAAAACGCTGGGTTCGGTTCCCACTTCTTGGAAGTGGAAACCACGAACATTGCTCCTCACATTGATACGCGCAAAAAGAGCTATAAACCATATTTCTACGAGCAAATCGTCTTAGAAAGTCTCATCTCTTATATATAATCCAAAATTGACTCATCACCGCAGGGCTCAAACCACTAGACCTAGAAAGCTGAAATTTTGCATGTGGTTGATCCGAGTGTGTAGAGGCGCACTATGAAACGGTTTTTGAAAATTCAATTTGTAAGTGACTTTTTTCGGCCCTTTGGCATTGACAATCAAAAATTGACTCATCGACGCAGGGCTCAAACCACTAGACCTAGAAAGCTGAAATTTTGCATGTTGGTTGGTCCGAGTATGTAGAAACCCACAAAGAAACGGTTTTTGAAAATTCAATTTGTAATTGACTTTTTTCGGCCCTTTGGCATTGAGCAAGGACAGTCGGTACAAAGTTCGGATTTAGCTCACTTTAGGCCGCCAGATACGAGAAACAATACTCGGAGGTCCTGTAGGGACCCCGAAACACACTTTTTAAGTTCCTAAAATGAACGGTTTCGGAGATATTCCCAAATAACTGTGTTCCCTCTGAGAAACAGATCAACGTTACTATGGCAACCGCTGAAATTTCGCAGACCGGGGATAGTTTTCTGGCAATATCTCGAAAACCGTTGTTTTTAGGGCCTTAAAACGCTGGGTTCGGTTCCCACTTCTTGGAAGTGGAAACCACGAACATTGCTCCTCACATTGATACGCGCAAAAAGAGCTGTAATCCATATTTCTACGAGCAAATCGACTTGTAAAGTCCCATCTCTTATATATAATCCAAAATTGACTCATCACCGCAGGGCTCAAACCACTAGACCTAGAAAGCTGAAATTTTGCATGTTGATTGATCCGAGTATGTAGAGGCGCACTAAGAAACGGTTTTTGAAAATTCAATTTGTAAGTGACGTTTTTCGGCCCTTTGGCATTGACAATCCAAAATTGACTCATCGACGCAGGGCTCAAACCACTAGACCTAGAAAGCTGAAATTTTGCATGTTGGTTGATACGAGTATGTAGAAACCCACAAAGAAACGGTTTTTGAAAATTCAATTTTTAATTGACTTTTTTCGGCCCTTTGGCATTGAGCAAGGACAGTCGGTACAAAGTTCGGATTTAGCTCATTTTAAGCCGCCAGATACGAGAAACTATACTCGGAGGTCCTGTAGGGACCCCGAAACACACTTTTTAATTTCCTAAAATGAACGGTTTCGGAGATATTCCCAAATAACTGTGTTCCCTCTGAGAAACAGATCAACGTTACTATGGCAACCGCTGAAATTTCGCAGACCGGGGATAGTTATCTGGCAATATCTCGAAAACCGTTCTTTTAGGGCCTTAAAACGCTGCGTTCGGTTCCCACTTCTTGGAAGTGGAAGCCACGAACAATGCACCTCACATTGATACGCGCAAGAAGAGCTATAATCCATATTTCTACGAGCAAATCGACTTGGAAAGTCTCATCTCTTATATATAATCCAAAATTGACTCATCACCGCAGGGGTCAAACCACTAGACCTAGAAAGCTGAAATTTTGCATGTTGGTTGATCCGAGGATGTAGAGGCGCACTAAGAAACGGTTTTTGAAAATTCAATTAGTAAGTGACTTTTTTCGGCCCTTTGGCATTGAGCAAGGACAGTCGGTACAAAGTTCGGATTTAGCTCATTTTAAGCCGCCAGATACCAGAATCCATACTCGGAGGTCCTGTAGGGTCCTCGAAACACACTTGTTAAGTTCCTAAAATGAACGCTTTTGGAGATATTCCCAAATAACTGTGTTCCCTCTGAGAAACAGATCAACGTTACTATGGCAACCGCTGAAATTTCGCAGTCCGGGCATAGTTTTCTGGCAATATCTCGAAAACCGTTCATTTTAGGGCCTTAAAACGCTGGGTTCGGATCCCACTTCTTGGAAGTGGAAACCACGAATATTGCTCCTCACATTGATACGCGCAAAAAGAGCTGTAATCCATATTTCTACGAGCAAATCGACTTTGGAAAGTCTCATCTCTTATATATAATCCAAAATTGACTCATCACCGCAGGGCTCAAACCACTAGACCTAGAAAGCTGAAATTTTGCATGTTGGTAGATCCGAGTATGTAGAGGCGCGCTAAGAAAGGGTTATTGAAAATTCAATTTGTAAGTGACTTTTTTCGGCCCTTTGACATTGACAATCCAAAATAGACTCATCGACGCAGGGCTCAAACCACTAGACCTAGAAAGCTGAAATTTTTCATGTTGGTGGATCCGAGTATGTAGAGGCGCACTGAGAAACGGTTTCCGAAAATTCAATTAGTAAGTGACTTTTTTCGGCCCTTTGGCATTGAGCAAGGGCAGTCGGTACAAAGTTCGGATATAGCTCATTTTAAGCCGCCTGATACGAGAAACAATACTCGGAGGTCCTGTAGGGACCCCGAAAGACACTTTTTAAGTTCCTGAAATGAACGGTTTCGGAGATATTCCCAAATAACTGTGTTCCCTCATAGAAACAGATCAACGTTACTATGGCAACCGCTGAAATTTCGCAGACCGAGGATAGTTTTCTGGCAATATCTCGAAAACCGTTCGTTTTTGGGCCTTAAAAACACTGGGTTCGGTTCCCACTTCTTGGAAGTGGAAACCACGAACATTGCTCCTCACATTGATACGCGCAAAAAGAGCTGTAATCCATATTTCTACGAGCAAATCGACTTGGAAAGTCTCATCTCTTATATATAATCCAAAATTGACTCTTCACCGCAGGGCTCAAACCACTAGACCTAGAAAGCTGAAATTTTGCATGTTGGTTGATCCGAGTATGTAGAGGCGCACTAAGAAACGGTTTTTGAAAATTCAATTAGTAAGTGACTTTTTTCGGCCCTTTGGCATTGAGCAAGGACAGTCGGTACAAAGTTCGGATTTAGCTCATTTTAAGCCGCCAGATACCAGAATCCATACTCGGAGGTCCTGTAGGGACCCCGAAACACACTTTTTAAGTTCCTAAAATGAACGGTTTCGGAGATATTCCCAAATAACTGTGTTCCCTCTGAGAAACAGATCAACGTTACAATGGCAACCGCTGAAATTTCGCAGACCGGGGATAGTTTTCTGGCAATATCTCGAAAACCGTTCGTTTTAGGGCCTTAAAACGCTGGGTTCGGTTCCCACTTCTTGGAAGTGGAAACCACGAACATTGCTCCTCACATTGATACGCGCAAAAAGAGCTGTAATCCATATTTCTACGAGCAAATCGACTTGTAAAGTCCCATCTCTTATATATAATCCAAAATTGACTCATCACCGCAGGGCTCAAACCACTAGACCTAGAAAGCTGAAATTTTGCATGTTGATTGATCCGAGTATGTAGAGGCGCACTAAGAAACGGTTTTTGAAAATTCAATTTGTAAGTGACGTTTTTCGGCCCTTTGGCATTGACAATCCAAAATTGACTCATCGACGCAGGGCTCAAACCACTAGACCTAGAAAGCTGAAATTTTGCATGTTGGTTGATACGAGTATGTAGAAACCCACAAAGAAACGGTTTTTGAAAATTCAATTTTTAATTGACTTTTTTCGGCCCTTTGGCATTGAGCAAGGACAGTCGGTACAAAGTTCGGATTTAGCTCATTTTAAGCCGCCAGATACGAGAAACTATACTCGGAGGTCCTGTAGGGACCCCGAAACACACTTTTTAATTTCCTAAAATGAACGGTTTCGGAGATATTCCCAAATAACTGTGTTCCCTCTGAGAAACAGATCAACGTTACTATGGCAACCACTGAAATTTCGCAGACCGGGGATAGTTATCTGGCAATATCTCGAAAACCGTTCTTTTAGGGCCTTAAAACGCTGGGTTCGGTTCCCACTTCTTGGAAGTGGAAGCCACGAACAATGCACCTCACATTGATACGCGCAAGAAGAGCTATAATCCATATTTCTACGAGCAAATCGACTTGGAAAGTCTCATCTCTTATATATAATCCAAAATTGACTCATCACCGCAGGGCTCAAACCACTAGACCTAGAAAGCTGAAATTTTGCATGTTGGTTGATCCGAGTATGTAGAGGCGCACTAAGAAACGGTTTTTGAAAATTCAATTTGTAAGTGACGTTTTTCGGCCCTTTGGCATTGACAATCCAAAATTGACTCATCGACGCAGGGCTCAAACCACTAGACCTAGAAAGCTGAAATTTTGCATGTTGGTTGACCCGAGTATGTAGAGGCCCACAAAGAAACGGTTTTTGAAAATTCAATTTGTAAGTGACTTTATTCGGCCCTTTGTCATTGAGCAAGGACAGTCGGTACAAAGTTCGGATTTAGCTCATTTTAAGCCGCCAGATACGAGAAACTATACTCGGAGGTCCTGTAGGGACCCCGAAACACACTTTTTAAGTTCCTAAAATGAACGGTTTCGGAGATATTCCCAAATAACTGTGTTCCCTCTGAGAAACAGATCAACGTTACTATGGCAACCGCTGAAATTTCGCAGACCGGGGATAGTTATCTGGCAATTTCTCGAAAACCGTTCTTTTAGGGCCTTAAAACGCTGGGTTTGGTTCCCACTTCTTGGAAGTGGAAGCCACGAACAATGCACCTCACATTGATACGCGCAGGAAGAGCTATAATCCATATTTCTACGAGCAAATCGACTTGGAAAGTCTCATCTCTTATATATAATCCAACATTGACTCATCACCGCAGGGCTCAAACCACTAGACCTAGAAAGCTGAAATTTTGCATGTTGGTTGATCCGAGGATGTAGAGGCGCACTAAGAAACGGTTTTTGAATATTCAATTAGTAAGTGACTTTTTTCGGCCCTTTGGCATTGAGAGGGGACAGTCGGTACAAAGTTCGGATTTAGCTCATTTTAAGCCGCCAGATACCAGAATCCATACTCGGAGGTCCTGTAGGGTCCTCGAAACACACTTTTTAAGTTCCTGAAATGATCGGTTTCGGAGATATTCCCAAATAACTGTGTTCCCTCATAGAAACAGATCAACGTTACTATGGCAACCGTTGAAATTTCGCAGACCGAGGATAGTTTTCTGGCAATATCTCGAAAACCGTTCGTTTTTGGGCCTTAAAAACACTGGGTTCGGTTCCCACTTCTTGGAAGTGGAAACCACGAACATTGCTCCTCACATTGATACGCGCAAAAAGAGCTGTAATCCATATTTCTACGAGCAAATCGACTTGGAAAGTCTCATCTCTTATATATAATCCAAAATTGACTCTTCACCGCAGGGCTCAAACCACTAGACCTAGAAAGCTGAAATTTTGCATGTTGGTTGATCCGAGTATGTAGAGGCGCACTAAGAAACGGTTTTTGAAAATTCAATTAGTAAGTGACTTTTTTCGGCCCTTTGGCATTGAGCAAGGACAGTCGGTAAAAAGTTCGGATTTAGCTCATTTTAAGCCGCCAGATACCAGAATCCATACTCGGAAGTCCTGTAGGGACCCCGAAACACACTTTTTAAGTTCCTAAAATGAACGGTTTCGGAGATATTCCCAAATAACTGTGTTCCCTCTGAGAAACAGATCAACGTTACTATGGCAACCGCTGAAATTTCGCAGACAGGGGATAGTTTTCTGGCAATATCTTGAAAACCGTTCGTTTTAGGGCCTTAAAACGCTGGGTTCGGTTCCCACTTCTTGGAAGTGGAAACCACGAACATTGCTCCTCACATTGATACGCGCAAAAAGAGCTATAAACCATATTTCTACGAGCAAATCGACCTAGAAAATCTCATCTCTTATATATAATCCAAAAGTGACTCAACACCGCAGGGCTCAAACCACTAGACCTAGGAAGCTGAAATTTTGCATGTGGTTGATCCGAGTGTGTAGAGGCGCACTATGAAACGGGTTTTGAAAATTCAATTTGTAAGTGACTTTTTTCGGCCCTTTGGCATTGACAATCCAAAATTGACTCATCGACGCAGGGCTCAAACCACTAGACCTAGAAAGCTGAAATTTTGCATGTTGGTTGGTCCGAGTATGTAGAAACCCACAAAGAAACGGTTTTTGAAAATTCAATTTGTAATTGACTTTTTTCGGCCCTTTGGCATTGAGCAAGGACAGTCGGTACAAAGTTCGGATTTAGCTCATTTTAAGCCGCCAGATACGAGAAACAATACTCGGAGGTCCTGTAGGGACCCCGAAACACACTTTTTAAGTTCCTAAAATGAACGGTTTCGGAGATATTCCCATATAACTGTGTTCCCTCTGAGAAACAGATCAACGTTACTATGGCAACCGCTGAAATTTCGCAGACCGGGGATAGTTATCTGGCAATATCACGAAAACCGTTCTTTTAGGGCCTTAAAACGCTGGGTTCGGTTCCCACTTCTTGGAAGTGGAAGCCACGAACAATGCACCTCACATTGATACGCGCAAGAAGAGCTATAATCCATATTTCTACGAGCAAATCGACTTGGAAAGTCTCATCTCTTATATATAATCCAAAATTGGCTCATCACCGCAGGGCTCAAACCACTAGACCTAGAAAGCTGAAATTTTGCATGTTGGTTGATCCGAGTATGTAGAGGCGCACTAAGAAACGGTTTTTGAAAATCCAATTTGTAAGTGATTTTTTTCGGCCCCTTGGCATTGACAATCCAAAATTGACTCATCGACGCAGGGCTCAAACCACTAGACCTAGAAAGCTGAAATTTTGCATGTTGATTGATCCGAGTATGTAGAGGTGCACTAAGATACGGTTTTTGAAAATTCAATTTGTAAGTGACTTTTTTCAGCCCTTTGGCATTGACAATCCAAAATTGACGCATCGACGCAGGGCTCAAACCACTAGACCTAGACAGCTGAATTTTTTCATGTTGGTTGACCCGAGTATGTAGAGGCCCACAAAGAAACGGTTTTTGAAAATTCAATTTGTAAGTGACTTTATTCGGCCCTTTGTCATTGAGCAAGGACAGTCGGTACAAAGTTCGGATTTAGCTCATTTTAAGCCGCCAGATACGAGAAACAATACTCGGAGGTCCTGTAGGGACCGCGAAACACACTTTCAATGTTCCTAAAATGAACGGTTTCAGAGATATTCCCAAATAACTGTGTTCCCTCTGAGAAACAGATCAACGTTACTATGGCAACCGCTGAAATTTCGCAGACCGGGGATTGTTTTCTGGCAATATCTCGAAAACCGTTCTTATAGGGCCTTAGAACGCTGGGTTCCGTTCCCACTTCTTGGAAGTGGAAACCACGAACAATACACCTCACATTGATACGCGCAAGAAGAGCTATAATCCATATTTCTACGAGCAAATCGACTTGGAAAGTCTCATCTCTTATATATAATCCAAAATTGACTCATCACCGCAGGGCTCAAACCACTAGACCTAGAAAGCTGAAATTTTGCATGTTGGTTGATCCGAGTATGTAGAGGCGCACTAAGAAACGGTTATTGAAAATTCAATTTGTAAGTGACTTTTTTCGGCCCTTTGGCATTGACAATCCAAAATTGACTCATCGACGCAGGGCTCAAACCACTAGACCTAGAAAGCTGAAATTTTGCATGTTGGTTGGTCCGAGTATGTAGAAACCCACAAAGAAACGGTTTTTGAAAATTCAATTTGTAATTGACTTTTTTCGGCCCTTTGGCATTGAGCAAGGATAGTCGGTACAAAGTTCGGATTTAGCTCATTTTAAGCCGCCAGATACGAGAAACAATACTCGGAGGTCCTGTAGGGACCGCGAAACACACTTTCAAAGTTCCTAAAGTGAACGGTTTCAGAGATATTCCCAAATAACTGTGTTCCCTCTGAGAAAGAGATCAACGTTACTATGGCAACCGCTGAAATTTCTCAGACCGGGGATAGTTTTCTGGCAACATCTCGAAAACCGTTCTTATAGGGCCTTAAAACGCTGGGTTCGGTTCCCACTTCTTGGAAGTGGAAGCCACGAACAATACACCTCACATTGATACGCGCAAGAAGAGCTATAATCCATATTTCTACGAGCAAATCGACTTGGAAAGTCTCATCTCTTATATATAATCCAAAATTGACTCATCACCGCAGGGCTCAAACCACTAGACCTAGAAAGCTGAAATTTTGCATGTTGGTTGATCCGAGTATGTAGAGGCGCACTAAGAAACGGTTTTTGAAAATTCAATTAGTAAGTGACTTTTTTCGGCCCTTTGGCATTGAGCAAGGACAGTCGGTACAAAGTTCGGATTTAGCTCATTTTAAGCCGCCAGATACCAGAATCCATACTCGGAGGTCCTGTAGGGACCCCGAAACACACTTTTTAAGTTCCTAAAATGAACGGTTTCGGAGATATTCCCAAATAACTGTGTTCCCTCTGAGAAACAGATCAACGTTACTATGGCAACCGCTGAAATTTCGCAGACCGGGGATAGTTTTCTGGCAATATCTTGAAAACCGTTCGTTTTAGGGCCTTAAAACGCTGGGTTCGGTTCCCACTTCTTGGAAGTGGAAACCACGAACATTGCTCCTCACATTGATACGCGCAAAACGAGCTATAAACCATATTTCTACGAGCAAATCGACCTAGAAAGTCTCATCTCTTATATATAATCCAAAATTGACTCATCACCGCAGGGCTCAAACCACTAGACCTAGAAAGCTGAAATTTTGCATGTGGTTGATCCGAGTGTGTAGAGGCGCACTATGAAACGGTTTTTGAAAATTCAATTTGTAAGTGACTTTTTTCGGCCCTTTGGCATTGACAATCCAAAATTGACTCATCGACGCAGGGCTCAAACCACTAGACCTAGAAAGCTGAAATTTTGCATGTTGGTTGGTCCGAGTATGTAGAAACCCACAAAGAAACGGTTTTTGAAAATTCAATTTGTAATTGACTTTTTTCGGCCCTTTGGCATTGAGCAAGGACATTCGGTACAAAGTTCGGATTTAGCTCACTTTAGGCCGCCAGATATGAGAAACAATACTCGGAGGTCCTGTAGGGACCCCGAAACACACTTTTTAAGTTCCTAAAATGAACGGTTTCGGAGATATTCCCAAATAACTGTGTTCCCTCTGAGAAACAGATCAACGTTACTATGGCAACCGCTGAAATTTCGCAGACCGGGGATAGTTTTCTGGCAATATCACGAAAACCGTTCGTTTTAGGGCCTTAAAACGCTGGGTTCGGTTCCCACTTCTTAGAAGTGGAAACCACGAACATTGCTCCTCACATTGATACGCGCAAAAAGAGCTAAAAACCATATTTCTACGAGCAAATCGACTTAGAAAGTCTCATCTCTTATATATAATCCAAAATTGACTCATCACCGCAGGGCTCAAACCACTAGACCTAGAAAGCTGAAATTTTGCATGTTGGTAGATCCGAGTATGTAGAGGCGCACTAAGAAACGGTTATTGAAAATTCAATTTGTAAGTGACTTTTTTCGGCCCTTTGGCATTGACAATCCAAAATAGACTCATCGACGCAGGGCTCAAACCACTAGACCTAGAAAGCTGAAATTATTCATGTTGGTGGATCCGAGTACGTAGAGGCGCACTGAGAAACGGTTTTCGAAAATTCAATTAGTAAGTGACTTTTTTCGGCCCCCGAAACACACTTTTTAAGTTCCTAAAATGAACGGTTTCGGAGATATTCCCAAATAACTGTGTTCCCTCTGAGAAACAGATCAACGTTACTATGGCAACCGCTGAAATTTCGCAGACCGGGGATAGTTATCTGGCAATATCTCGAAAACCGTTCTTTTAGGGCCTTAAAACGCTGGGTTCGGTTCCCACTTCTTGGAAGTGGAAGCCACGAACAATGCACCTCACATTGATACGCGCAAGATATTCCCAAATAACTGTGTTCCCTCTGAGAAACAGATCAACGTTACTATGGCAACCGCTGAAATTTCGCAGTCCGGGCATAGTTTTCTGGCAATATCTCGAAAACCGTTCATTTTAGGGCCTTAAAACGCTGGGTTCGGATCCCACTTCTTGGAAGTGGAAACCACGAATATTGCTCCTCACATTGATACGCGCAAAAAGAGCTGTAATCCATATTTCTACGAGCAAATCGACTTTGGAAAGTCTCATCTCTTATATATAATCCAAAATTGACTCATCACCGCAGGGCTCAAACCACTAGACCTAGAAAGCTGAAATTTTGCATGTTGGTAGATCCGAGTATGTAGAGGCGCACTAAGAAAGGGTTATTGAAAATTCAATTTGTAAGTGACTTTTTTCGGCCCTTTGACATTGACAATCCAAAATAGACTCATCGACGCAGGGCTCAAACCACTAGACCTAGAAAGCTGAAATTTTTCATGTTGGTGGATCCGAGTATGTAGAGGCGCACTGAGAAACGGTTTTCGAAAATTCAATTAGTAAGTGACTTTTTTCGGCCCTTTGGCATTGAGCAAGGGCAGTCGGTACAAAGTTCGGATATAGCTCATTTTAAGTCGCCTGATACGAGAAACAATACTCGGAGGTCCTGTAGGGACCCCGAAAGACACTTTTTAAGTTCCTGAAATGAACGGTTTCGGAGATATTCCCAAATAACTGTGTTCCCTCATAGAAACAGATCAACGTTACTATGGCAACCGCTGAAATTTCGCAGACCGAGGATAGTTTTCTGGCAATATCTCGAAAACCGTTCGTTTTTGGGCCTTAAAAACACTGGGTTCGGTTCCCACTTCTTGGAAGTGGAAACCACGAACATTGCTCCTCACATTGATACGCGCAAAAAGAGCTGTAATCCATATTTCTACGAGCAAATCGACTTGGAAAGTCTCATCTCTTATATATAATCCAAAATTGACTCTTCACCGCAGGGCTCAAACCACTAGACCTAGAAAGCTGAAATTTTGCATGTTGGTTGATGCGAGTATGTAGAGGCGCACTAAGAAACGGTTTTTGAAAATTCAATTAGTAAGTGACTTTTTTCGGCCCTTTGGCATTGAGCAAGGACAGTCGGTACAAAGTTCGGATTTAGCTCATTTTAAGCCGCCAGATACCAGAATCCATACTCGGAGGTCCTGTAGGGACCCCGAAACACACTTTTTAATTTCCTAAAATGAACGGTTTCGGAGATATTCCCAAATAACTGTGTTCCCTCTGAGAAACAGATCAACGTTACAATGGCAACCGCTGAAATTTCGCAGACCGGGGATAGTTTTCTGGCAATATCTCGAAAACCGTTCGTTTTAGGGCCTTAAAACGCTGGGTTCGGTTCCCACTTCTTGGAAGTGGAAACCACGAACATTGCTCCTCACATTGATACGCGCAAAAAGAGCTGTAATCCATATTTCTACGAGCAAATCGACTTGTAAAGTCTCATCTCTTATATATAATCCAAAATTGACTCATCACCGCAGGGGTCAAACCACTAGACCTAGAAAGCTGAAATTTTGCATGTTGGTTGATCCGAGGATGTAGAGGCGCACTAAGAAACGGTTTTTGAAAATTCAATTAGTAAGTGACTTTTTTCGGCCCTTTGGCATTGAGCAAGGACAGTCGGTACAAAGTTCGGATTTAGCTCATTTTAAGCCGCCAGATACCAGAATCCATACTCGGAGGTCCTGTAGGGTCCTCGAAACACACTTGTTAAGTTCCTAAAATGAACGCTTTTGGAGATATTCCCAAATAACTGTGTTCCCTCTGAGAAACAGATCAACGTTACTATGGCAACCGCTGAAATTTCGCAGAACGGGGATAGTTTTCTGGCAATATCTCGAAAACCGTTCATTTTAGGGCCTTAAAACGCTGGGTTCGGATCCCACTTCTTGGAAGTGGAAACCACGAATATTGCTCCTCACATTGATACGCGCAAAAAGAGCTGTAATCCATATTTCTACGAGCAAATCGACTTTGGAAAGTCTCATCTCTTATATATAATCCAAAATTGACTCATCACCGCAGGGCTCAAACCACTAGACCTAGAAAGCTGAAATTTTGCATGTTGGTAGATCCGAGTATGTAGAGGCGCACTAAGAAACGGTTATTGAAAATTCAATTTGTAAGTGACTTTTTTCGGCCCTTTGGCATTGACAATCCAAAATAGACTCATCGACGCAGGGCTCAAACCACTAGACCTAGAAAGCTGAAATTTTTCATGTTGGTGGATCCGAGTATGTAGAGGCGCACTGAGAAACGGTTTTCGAAAATTCAATTAGTAAGTGACTTTTTTCGGCCCTTTGGCATTGAGCAAGGGCAGTCGGTACAAAGTTCGGATATAGCTCATTTTAAGCCGCCTGATACGAGAAACAATACTCGGAGGTCCTGTAGGGACCCCGAAAGACACTTTTTAAGTTCCTGAAATGAACGGTTTCGGAGATATTCCCAAATAACTGTGTTCGCTCATAGAAACAGATCAACGTTACTATGGCAACCGCTGAAATTTCGCAGACCGAGGATAGTTTTCTGGCAATATCTCGAAAACCGTTCGTTTTTGGGCCTTAAAAACACTGGGTTCGGTTCCCACTTCTTGGAAGTGGAAACCACGAACATTGCTCCTCACATTGATACGCGCAAAAAGAGCTGTAATCCATATTTCTACGAGCAAATCGACTTGGAAAGTCTCATCTCTTATATATAATCCAAAATTGACTCATCACCGCAGGGCTCAAACCACTAGACCTAGAAAGCTGAAATTTTGCATGTTGATTGATCCGAGTATGTAGAGGCGCACTAAGAAACGGTTTTTGAAAATTCAATTTGTAAGTGACGTTTTTCGGCCCTTTGGCATTGACAATCCAAAATTGACTCATCGACGCAGGGCTCAAACCACTAGACCTAGAAAGCTGAAATTTTGCATGTTGGTTGATCCGAATATGTAGATACCCACAAAGAAACGGTTTTTGAAAATTCAATTTGTAATTGACTTTTTTCGGCCCTTTGGCATTGAGCAAGGACAGTCGGTACAAAGTTCGGATTTAGCTCATTTTAAGCCGCCAGATACGAGAAACTATACTCGGAGGTCCTGTAGGGACCCCGAAACACACTTTTTAAGTTCCTAAAATGAACGGTTTCGGAGATATTCCCAAATAACTGTGTTCCCTCTGAGAAACAGATCAACGTTACTATGGCAACCGCTGAAATTTCGCAGACCGGGGATAGTTATCTGGCAATTTCTTGAAAACCGTTCTTTTAGGGCCTTAAAACGCTGGGTTTGGTTCCCACTTCTTGGAAGTGGAAGCCACGAACAATGCACCTCACATTGATACGCGCAGGAAGAGCTATAATCCATATTTCTACGAGCAAATCGACTTGGAAAGTCTCATCTCTTATATATAATCCAAAATTGACTCATCACCGCAGGGCTCAAACCACTAGACCTAGAAAGCTGAAATTTTGCATGTTGGTTGATCCGAGGATGTAGGGGCGCACTAAGAAACGGTTTTTGAATATTCAATTAGTAAGTGACTTTTTTCGGCCCTTTGGCATTGAGAGGGGACAGTCGGTACAAAGTTCGGATTTAGCTCATTTTAAGCCGCCAGATACCAGAATCCATACTCGGAGGTCCTGTAGGGTCCTCGAAACACACTTTTTAAGTTCCTGAAATGATCGGTTTCGGAGATATTCCCAAATAACTGTGTTCCCTCATAGAAACAGATCAACGTTACTATGGCAACCGTTGAAATTTCGCAGACCGAGGATAGTTTTCTGGCAATATCTCGAAAACCGTTCGTTTTTGGGCCTTAAAAACACTGGGTTCGGTTCCCACTTCTTGGAAGTGGAAACCACGAACATTGCTCCTCACATTGATACGCGCAAAAAGAGCTGTAATCCATATTTCTACGAGCAAATCGACTTGGAAAGTCTCATCTCTTATATATAATCCAAAATTGACTCTTCACCGCAGGGCTCAAACCACTAGACCTAGAAAGCTGAAATTTTGCATGTTGGTTGATCCGAGTATGTAGAGGCGCACTAAGAAACGGTTTTTGAAAATTCAATTAGTAAGTGACTTTTTTCGGCCCTTTGGCATTGAGCAAGGACAGTCGGTAAAAAGTTCGGATTTAGCTCATTTTAAGCCGCCAGATACCAGAATCCATACTCGGAAGTCCTGTAGGGACCCCGAAACACACTTTTTAAGTTCCTAAAATGAACGGTTTCGGAGATATTCCCAAATAACTGTGTTCCCTCTGAGAAACAGATCAACGTTACTATGGCAACCGCTGAAATTTCGCAGACCGGGGATAGTTATCTGGCAATATCTCGAAAACCGTTCTTTTAGGGCCTTAAAACGCTGGGTTCGGTTCCCACTTCTTGGAAGTGGAAGCCACGAACAATGCACCTCACATTGATACGCGCAAGAAGAGCTATAATCCATATTTCTACGAGCAAATCGACTTGGAAAGTCTCATCTCTTATATATAATCCAAAATTGGCTCATCACCGCAGGGCTCAAACCACTAGACCTAGAAAGCTGAAATTTTGCATGTTGGTTGATCCGAGTATATAGAGGCGCACTAAGAAACGGTTTTTGAAAATCCAATTTGTAAGTGACTTTTTTCGGCCCCTTGGCATTGACAATCCAAAATTGACTCATCGACGCAGGGCTCAAACCACTAGACCTAGAAAGCTGAAATTTTGCATGTTGATTGATCCGAGTATGTAGAGGTGCACTAAGAAACGGTTTTTGAAAATTCAATTTGTAAGTGACTTTTTTCAGCCCTTTGGCATTGACAATCCAAAATTGACGCATCGACGCAGGGCTCAAACCACTAGACCTAGACAGCTGAATTTTTTCATGTTGGTTGACCCGAGAATGTAGAGGCCCACAAAGAAACGGTTTTTGAAAATTCAATTTGTAAGTGACTTTATTCGGCCCTTTGTCATTGAGCAAGGACAGTCGGTACAAAGTTCGGATTTAGCTCATTTTAAGCCGCCAGATACGAGAAACAATACTCGGAGGTCCTGTAGGGACCGCGAAACACACTTTCAAAGTTCCTAAAATGAACGGTTTCAGAGATATTCCCAAATAACTGTGTTCCCTCTGAGAAACAGATCAACGTTACTATGGCAACCGCTGAAATTTCGCAGACCGGGGATTGTTTTCTGGCAATATCTCGAAAACCGTTCTTATAGGGCCTTAAAACGCTGGGTTCCGTTCCCACTTCTTGGAAGTGGAAACCACGAACAATACACCTCACATTGATACGCGCAAGAAGAGCTATAATCCATATTTCTACGAGCAAATCGACTTGGAAAGTCTCATCTCTTATATATAATCCAAAATTGACTCATCACCGCAGGGCTCAAACCACTAGACCTAGAAAGCTGAAATTTTGCATGTTGGTTGATCCGAGTATGTAGAGGCGCACTAAGAAACGGTTATTGAAAATTCAATTTGTAAGTGACTTTTTTCGGCCCTTTGGCATTGACAATCCAAAATTGACTCATCGACGCAGGGCTCAAACCACTAGACCTAGAAAGCTGAAATTTTGCATGTTGGTTGGTCCGAGTATGTAGAAACCCACAAAGAAACGGTTTTTGAAAATTCAATTTGTAATTGACTTTTTTCGGCCCTTTGGCATTGAGCAAGGACAGTCGGTACAAAGTTCGGATTTAGCTCATTTTAAGCCGCCAGATACGAGAAACAATACTCGGAGGTCCTGTAGGGACCGCGAAACACACTTTCAAAGTTCCTAAAGTGAACGGTTTCAGAGATATTCCCAAATAACTGTGTTCCCTCTGAGAAAGAGATCAACGTTACTATGGCAACCGCTGAAATTTCTCAGACCGGGGATAGTTTTCTGGCAACATCTCGAAAACCGTTCTTATAGGGCCTTAAAACGCTGGGTTCGGTTCCCACTTCTTGGAAGTGGAAGCCACGAACAATACACCTCACATTGATACGCGCAAGAAGAGCTATAATCCATATTTCTACGAGCAAATCGACTTGGAAAGTCTCATCTCTTATATATAATCCAAAATTGACTCATCACCGCAGGGCTCAAACCACTAGACCTAGAAAGCTGAAATTTTGCATGTTGGTTGATCCGAGTATGTAGAGGCGCACTAAGAAACGGTTTTTGAAAATTCAATTAGTAAGTGACTTTTTTCGGCCCTTTGGCATTGAGCAAGGACAGTCGGTACAAAGTTCGGATTTAGCTCATTTTAAGCCGCCAGATACCAGAATCCATACTCGGAGGTCCTGTAGGGACCCCGAAACACACTTTTTAAGTTCCTAAAATGAACGGTTTCGGAGATATTCCCAAATAACTGTGTTCCCTCTGAGAAACAGATCAACGTTACTATGGCAACCGCTGAAATTTCGCAGACCGGGGATAGTTTTCTGGCAATATCTTGAAAACCGTTCGTTTTAGGGCCTTAAAACGCTGGGTTCGGTTCCCACTTCTTGGAAGTGGAAACCACGAACATTGCTCCTCACATTGATACGCGCAAAACGAGCTATAAACCATATTTCTACGAGCAAATCGACCTAGAAAGTCTCATCTCTTATATATAATCCAAAATTGACTCATCACCGCAGGGCTCAAACCACTAGACCTAGAAAGCTGAAATTTTGCATGTGGTTGATCCGAGTGTGTAGAGGCGCACTATGAAACGGTTTTTGAAAATTCAATTTGTAAGTGACTTTTTTCGGCCCTTTGGCATTGACAATCCAAAATTGACTCATCGACGCAGGGCTCAAACCACTAGACCTAGAAAGCTGAAATTTTGCATGTTGGTTGGTCCGAGTATGTAGAAACCCACAAAGAAACGGTTTTTGAAAATTCAATTTGTAATTGACTTTTTTCGGCCCTTTGGCATTGAGCAAGGACATTCGGTACAAAGTTCGGATTTAGCTCACTTTAGGCCGCCAGATATGAGAAACAATACTCGGAGGTCCTGTAGGGACCCCGAAACACACTTTTTAAGTTCCTAAAATGAACGGTTTCGGAGATATTCCCAAATAACTGTGTTCCCTCTGAGAAACAGATCAACGTTACTATGGCAACCGCTGAAATTTCGCAGACCGGGGATAGTTTTCTGGCAATATCTCGAAAACCGTTCGTTTTAGGGCCTTAAAACGCTGGGTTCGGTCCCCACTTCTTGGAAGTGGAAACCACGAACATTGCTCCTCACATTGATACGCGCAAAAAGAGCTGTAATCCATATTTCTACGAGCAAATCGACTTGGAAAGTCTCATCTCTTATATATAATCCAAAATTGACTCATCACCGCAGGGCTCAAACCACTAGACCTAGAAAGCTGAAATTTTGCATGTTGATTGATCCGAGTATGTAGAGGCGCACTAAGAAACGGTTTTTGAAAATTCAATTTGTAAGTGACGTTTTTCGGCCCTTTGGCATTGACAATCCAAAATTGACTCATCGACGCAGGGCTCAAACCACTAGACCTAGAAAGCAGAAATTTCGCAGGTTGGTTGATCCGAGTATGTGGAGGCCCACAAAGAAACGGGTTTTGAAAATTCAATTTGTAAGTGACTTTTTTCGGCCCTTTGGCATTGAGCAAGGACAGTCGGTACAAAGTTCGGATTTAGCTAATTTTAAGCCGCCAGATACGAGAAACAATACTCGGAGGTCCTGTGGGGACCGCGAAACACACTTTTTAAGTTCCTAAAATGAACGGTTTCGGAGATATTCCCAAATAACTGTGTTCCCTCTGAGAAACAGATCAACGTTACTATGTCAACCGCTGAAATTTCGCAGACAGGGGATAGTTTTCTGGCAATAACTCGAAATCCGTTCGTTCTAGGGCCTTAAAACGCTGGGTCCGGTTCCCACTTCTTGGAAGTGGAAACCACGAACATTGCCTCTCACATTGATACGCGCAAAAAGAGCTGTAATCGATATTTCTACGAGCAAATCGACTTGGAAAGACTCATCTCTTATATATAATCCAAAATTGACCCATCACCGCAGGGCTCAAACCACTAGACCTAGAAAGCTGAAATTTTGCATGTTGGTTGATCCGAGTATGTAGAGGCGCACTAAGAAACGGTTTTTGAAAATTCAATTAGTAAATGACTTTTTTCGGCCCTTTGGCATTGAGCAAGGACAGTCGGTACAAAGTTCGGATTTAGCTCATTTTAAGCCGCCAGATACGAGAAACGATAGTCGGAGGTCCTGTAGGGACCCCGAAACACACTTTTTAAGTTCCTAAAATGAACGGTTTCGGAGATATTCCCAAATAACTGTGTTCCCTCTGAGAAACAGATCAACGTTACTATGGCAACCGCTGAAATTTCGCAGACCGGGGATAGTTTTCTGGCAATATCTCGAAAACCGTTCGTTTTAGGGCCTTAAACAATGAACATTGCTCCTCCCATTGATACGCGCAAAATGAGCTGTAATCCATATTTCTACGAGCAAATCGACTTGGAAAGTCTCATCTCTTATATATAATCCAAAATTGACACATCACCGCAGGGCTCAAACCACTAGACCTAGAAAGCTGAAATTTTGCATGTTGATTGATCCGAGTATGTAGAGGCGCACTAAGAAACGGTTCTTGAAAATTCAATTTGTAAGTGACTATTTTCGGCCCTTTGGCATTGACAATCCAAAATTGACTCATTGACGCAGGGCTCAAACCACTAGACCTAGAAAGTTGAAATTTTGCATGTTGGTTGATCCGTGTATGTAGAGGCCCACTAAGAAACGGTTTTTGAAAATTCAATTTGTAAGTGACTTTTTTCGGCCCTTTGGCACTGAGCAAGGACAGTCGGTAAAATGTTCCGATTTAGCAAATTTTAAGCCGCCACATACGAGAAACAATACTCGGAGGCCCCGAAACACACTTTTTAAGTTCCTAAAATGAACGGTTTCGGAGATATTCCCAAATAACTGTGTTCCCTCTGAGAAACAGATCAGCGTTACTATGGCAACCGCAGAAATTTCGCAGACCGGGGATAGTTTTCTGGCAATATCACGAAAACCGTTCGTTTTAGGGCCTTAAAACGCTGGGTTCGGTTCCCACTTCTTAGAAGTGGAAACCACGAACATTGCTCCTCACATTGATACGCGCAAAAAGAGCTAAAACCATATTTCTACGAGCAAATCGACTTAGAAAGTCTCATCTCTTATATATAATCCAAAATTGACTCATCACCGCAGGGCTCAAACCACTAGACCTAGAAAGCTGAAATTTTGCATGTTGGTAGATCCGAGTATGTAGAGGCGCACTAAGAAACGGTTATTGAAAATTCAATTTGTAAGTGACGTTTTTCGGCCCTTTGGCATTGACAATCCAAAATAGACTCATCGACGCAGGGCTCAAACCACTAGACCTAGAAAGCTGAAATTTTTCATGTTGGTGGATCCGAGTACGTAGAGGCGCAGTGAGAAACGGTTTTCGAAAATTCAATTAGTAAGTGACTTTTTTCGGCCCCCGAAACACACTTTTTAAGTTCCTAAAATGAACGGTTTCGGAGATATTCCCAAATAACTGTGTTCCCTCTGAGAAACAGATCAACGTTACTATGGCAACCGCTGAAATTTCGCAGACCGGGGATAGTTATCTGGCAATATCTAGAAAACCGTTCTTTTAGGGCCTTAAAACGCGGGGTCGGTTCCCACTTCTTGGAAGTGGAAGCCACGAACAATGCACCTCACATTGATACGCGCAAGATATTCCCAAATAACTGTGTTCCCTCTGAGAAACAGATCAACGTTACTATGGCAACCGCTGAAATTTCGCAGTACGGGCATAGTTTTCTGGCAATATCTCGAAAACCGTTCATTTTAGGGCCTTAAAACGCTGGGTTCGGATCCCACTTCTTGGAAGTGGAAACCACGAATATTGCTCCTCACATTGATACGCGCAAAAAGAGCTGTAATCCATATTTCTACGAGCAAATCGACTTTGGAAAGTCTCATCTCTTATATATAATCCAAAATTGACTCATCACCGCAGGGCTCAAACCACTAGACCTAGAAAGCTGAAATTTTGCATGTTGGTAGATCCGAGTATGTAGAGGCGCACTAAGAAAGGGTTATTGTAAATTCAATTTGTAAGTGACTTTTTTCGGCCCTTTGACATTGACAATCCAAAATAGACTCATCGACGCAGGGCTCAAACCACTAGACCTAGAAAGCTGAAATTTTTCATGTTGGTGGATCCGAGTATGTAGAGGCGCACTGAGAAACGGTTTTCGAAAATTCAATTAGTAAGTGACTTTTTTCGGCCCTTTGGCATTGAGCAAGGGCAGTCGGTACAAAGTTCGGATATAGCTCATTTTAAGCCGCCTGATACGAGAAACAACACTCGGAGGTCCTGTAGGGACCCCGAAAGACACTTTTTAAGTTCCTGAAATGAACGGTTTCGGAGATATTCCCAAATAACTGTGTTCCCTCATAGAAACAGATCAACGTTACTATGGCAACCGCTGAAATTTCGCAGACCGAGGATAGTTTTCTGGCAATATCTCGAAAACCGTTCGTTTTTGGGCCTTAAAAACACTGGGTTCGGTTCCCACTTCTTGGAAGTGGAAACCACGAACATTGCTCCTCACATTGATACGCGCAAAAAGAGCTGTAATCCATATTTCTACGAGCAAATCGACTTGGAAAGTCTCATCTCTTATATATAATCCAAAATTGACTCTTCACCGCAGGGCTCAAACCACTAGACCTAGAAAGCTGAAATTTTGCATGTTGGTTGATCCGAGTATGTAGAGGCGCACTAAGAAACGGTTTTTGAAAATTCAATTAGTAAGTGACTTTTTTCGGCCCTTTGGCATTGAGCAAGGACAGTCGGTACAAAGTTCGGATTTAGCTCATTTTAAGCCGCCAGATACCAGAATCCATACTCGGAGGTCCTGTAGGGACCCCGAAACACACTTTTTAAGTTCCTAAAATGAACGGTTTCGGAGATATTCCCAAATAACTGTGTTCCCTCTGAGAAACAGATCAACGTTACAATGGCAACCGCTGAAATTTCGCAGACCGGGGATAGTTTTCTGGCAATATCTCGAAAACCGTTCGTTTTAGGGCCTTAAAACGCTGGGTTCGGTTCCCACTTCTTGGAAGTGGAAACCACGAACATTGCTCCTCACATTGATACGCGCAAAAAGAGCTGTAATCCATATTTCTACGAGCAAATCGACTTGGAAAGTCTCATCTCTTATATATAATCCAAAACTGACTCATCACCGCAGGGCTCAAACCACTAGACCTAGAAAGCTGAAATTTTGCATGTTGATTGATCCGAGAATGTAGAGGCGCACTAAGAAACGGTTTTTGAAAATTCAATTTGTAAAAGACGTTTTTCGGCCCTTTGGCATTGACAATCCAAAATTGACTCATCGACGCAGGGCTCAAACCACTAGACCTAGAAAGCTGAAATTTTGCATGTTGGTTGATCCGAATATGTAGAAACCCACAAAGAAACGGTTTTTGAAAATTCAATTTGTAATTGACTTTTTTCGGCCCTTTGGCATTGAGCAAGGACAGTCGGTACAATGTTCGGATTTAGCTCATTTTAAGCCGCCAGATACGAGAAACTATACTCGGAGGTCCTGTAGGGACCCCGAAACACACTTTTTAAGTTCCTAAAATGAACGGTTTTGGAGATATTCCCAAATAACTGTGTTCCCTCTGAGAAACAGATCAACGTTACTATGGCAACCGCTGAAATTTCGCAGACCGGGGATAGTTATCTGGCAATATCTCGAAAACCGTTCTTTTAGGGCCTTAAAACGCTGGGTTCGGTTCCCACTTCTTGGAAGTGGAAGCCACGAACAATGCACCTCACATTGATACGCGCAGGAAGAGCTATAATCCATATTTCTACGAGCAAATCGACTTGGAAAGTCTCATCTCTTATATATAATCCAAAATTGACTCTTCACCGCAGGGCTCAAACCACTAGACCTAGAAAGCTGAAATTTTGCATGTTGGTTGATCCGAGTATGTAGAGGCGCACTAAGAAACGGTTTTTGAAAATTCAATTAGTAAGTGACTTTTTTCGGCCCTTTGGCATTGAGCAAGGACAGTCGGTACAAAGTTCGGATTTAGCTCATTTTAAGCCGCCAGATACGAGAAACGATAGTCGGAGGTCCTGTAGGGACCCCGAAACACACTTTTTAAGTTCCTAAAATGAACGGTTTCGGAGATATTCCCAAATAACTGTGTTCCCTCTGAGAAACAGATCAACGTTACTATGGCAACCGCTGAAATTTCGCAGACCGGGGATAGTTTTCTGGCAATATCTCGAAAACCGTTCGTTTTAGGGCCTTAAACAATGAACATTGCTCCTCCCATTGATACGCGCAAAATGAGCTGTAATCCATATTTCTACGAGCAAATCGACTTGGAAAGTCTCATCTCTTATATATAATCCAAAATTGACACATCACCGCAGGGCTCAAACCACTAGACCTAGAAAGCTGAAATTTTGCATGTTGATTGATCCGAGTATGTAGAGGCGCACTAAGAAACGGTTCTTGAAAATTCAATTTGTAAGTGACTATTTTCGGCCCTTTGGCATTGACAATCCAAAATTGACTCATTGACGCAGGGCTCAAACCACTAGACCTAGAAAGTTGAAATTTTGCATGTTGGTTGATCCGTGTATGTAGAGGCCCACTAAGAAACGGTTTTTGAAAATTCAATTTGTAAGTGACTTTTTTCGGCCCTTTGGCACTGAGCAAGGACAGTCGGTAAAATGTTCCGATTTAGCAAATTTTAAGCCGCCACATACGAGAAACAATACTCGGAGGCCCCGAAACACACTTTTTAAGTTCCTAAAATGAACGGTTTCGGAGATATTCCCAAATAACTGTGTTCCCTCTGAGAAACAGATCAGCGTTACTATGGCAACCGCAGAAATTTCGCAGACCGGGGATAGTTTTCTGGCAATATCACGAAAACCGTTCGTTTTAGGGCCTTAAAACGCTGGGTTCGGTTCCCACTTCTTAGAAGTGGAAACCACGAACATTGCTCCTCACATTGATACGCGCAAAAAGAGCTAAAACCATATTTCTACGAGCAAATCGACTTAGAAAGTCTCATCTCTTATATATAATCCAAAATTGACTCATCACCGCAGGGCTCAAACCACTAGACCTAGAAAGCTGAAATTTTGCATGTTGGTAGATCCGAGTATGTAGAGGCGCACTAAGAAACGGTTATTGAAAATTCAATTTGTAAGTGACGTTTTTCGGCCCTTTGGCATTGACAATCCAAAATAGACTCATCGACGCAGGGCTCAAACCACTAGACCTAGAAAGCTGAAATTTTTCATGTTGGTGGATCCGAGTACGTAGAGGCGCAGTGAGAAACGGTTTTCGAAAATTCAATTAGTAAGTGACTTTTTTCGGCCCCCGAAACACACTTTTTAAGTTCCTAAAATGAACGGTTTCGGAGATATTCCCAAATAACTGTGTTCCCTCTGAGAAACAGATCAACGTTACTATGGCAACCGCTGAAATTTCGCAGACCGGGGATAGTTATCTGGCAATATCTAGAAAACCGTTCTTTTAGGGCCTTAAAACGCGGGGTCGGTTCCCACTTCTTGGAAGTGGAAGCCACGAACAATGCACCTCACATTGATACGCGCAAGATATTCCCAAATAACTGTGTTCCCTCTGAGAAACAGATCAACGTTACTATGGCAACCGCTGAAATTTCGCAGTACGGGCATAGTTTTCTGGCAATATCTCGAAAACCGTTCATTTTAGGGCCTTAAAACGCTGGGTTCGGATCCCACTTCTTGGAAGTGGAAACCACGAATATTGCTCCTCACATTGATACGCGCAAAAAGAGCTGTAATCCATATTTCTACGAGCAAATCGACTTTGGAAAGTCTCATCTCTTATATATAATCCAAAATTGACTCATCACCGCAGGGCTCAAACCACTAGACCTAGAAAGCTGAAATTTTGCATGTTGGTAGATCCGAGTATGTAGAGGCGCACTAAGAAAGGGTTATTGTAAATTCAATTTGTAAGTGACTTTTTTCGGCCCTTTGACATTGACAATCCAAAATAGACTCATCGACGCAGGGCTCAAACCACTAGACCTAGAAAGCTGAAATTTTTCATGTTGGTGGATCCGAGTATGTAGAGGCGCACTGAGAAACGGTTTTCGAAAATTCAATTAGTAAGTGACTTTTTTCGGCCCTTTGGCATTGAGCAAGGGCAGTCGGTACAAAGTTCGGATATAGCTCATTTTAAGCCGCCTGATACGAGAAACAACACTCGGAGGTCCTGTAGGGACCCCGAAAGACACTTTTTAAGTTCCTGAAATGAACGGTTTCGGAGATATTCCCAAATAACTGTGTTCCCTCATAGAAACAGATCAACGTTACTATGGCAACCGCTGAAATTTCGCAGACCGAGGATAGTTTTCTGGCAATATCTCGAAAACCGTTCGTTTTTGGGCCTTAAAAACACTGGGTTCGGTTCCCACTTCTTGGAAGTGGAAACCACGAACATTGCTCCTCACATTGATACGCGCAAAAAGAGCTGTAATCCATATTTCTACGAGCAAATCGACTTGGAAAGTCTCATCTCTTATATATAATCCAAAATTGACTCTTCACCGCAGGGCTCAAACCACTAGACCTAGAAAGCTGAAATTTTGCATGTTGGTTGATCCGAGTATGTAGAGGCGCACTAAGAAACGGTTTTTGAAAATTCAATTAGTAAGTGACTTTTTTCGGCCCTTTGGCATTGAGCAAGGACAGTCGGTACAAAGTTCGGATTTAGCTCATTTTAAGCCGCCAGATACCAGAATCCATACTCGGAGGTCCTGTAGGGACCCCGAAACACACTTTTTAAGTTCCTAAAATGAACGGTTTCGGAGATATTCCCAAATAACTGTGTTCCCTCTGAGAAACAGATCAACGTTACAATGGCAACCGCTGAAATTTCGCAGACCGGGGATAGTTTTCTGGCAATATCTCGAAAACCGTTCGTTTTAGGGCCTTAAAACGCTGGGTTCGGTTCCCACTTCTTGGAAGTGGAAACCACGAACATTGCTCCTCACATTGATACGCGCAAAAAGAGCTGTAATCCATATTTCTACGAGCAAATCGACTTGGAAAGTCTCATCTCTTATATATAATCCAAAACTGACTCATCACCGCAGGGCTCAAACCACTAGACCTAGAAAGCTGAAATTTTGCATGTTGATTGATCCGAGAATGTAGAGGCGCACTAAGAAACGGTTTTTGAAAATTCAATTTGTAAAAGACGTTTTTCGGCCCTTTGGCATTGACAATCCAAAATTGACTCATCGACGCAGGGCTCAAACCACTAGACCTAGAAAGCTGAAATTTTGCATGTTGGTTGATCCGAATATGTAGAAACCCACAAAGAAACGGTTTTTGAAAATTCAATTTGTAATTGACTTTTTTCGGCCCTTTGGCATTGAGCAAGGACAGTCGGTACAATGTTCGGATTTAGCTCATTTTAAGCCGCCAGATACGAGAAACTATACTCGGAGGTCCTGTAGGGACCCCGAAACACACTTTTTAAGTTCCTAAAATGAACGGTTTTGGAGATATTCCCAAATAACTGTGTTCCCTCTGAGAAACAGATCAACGTTACTATGGCAACCGCTGAAATTTCGCAGACCGGGGATAGTTATCTGGCAATATCTCGAAAACCGTTCTTTTAGGGCCTTAAAACGCTGGGTTCGGTTCCCACTTCTTGGAAGTGGAAGCCACGAACAATGCACCTCACATTGATACGCGCAGGAAGAGCTATAATCCATATTTCTACGAGCAAATCGACTTGGAAAGTCTCATCTCTTATATATAATCCAAAATTGACTCTTCACCGCAGGGCTCAAACCACTAGACCTAGAAAGCTGAAATTTTGCATGTTGGTTGATCCGAGTATGTAGAGGCGCACTAAGAAACGGTTTTTGAAAATTCAATTAGTAAGTGACTTTTTTCGGCCCTTTGGCATTGAGCAAGGACAGTCGGTACAAAGTTCGGATTTAGCTCATTTTAAGCCGCCAGATACCAGAATCCATACTCGGAGGTCCCGTAGGGTCCTCGAAACACACTTTTTAAGTTCCTGAAATGATCGGTTTCGGAGATATTCCCAAATAACTGTGTTCCCTCATAGAAACAGATCAACGTTACTATGGCAACCGTTGAAATTTCGCAGACCGAGGATAGTTTTCTGGCAATATCTCGAAAACCGTTCGTTTTTGGGCCTTAAAAACACTGGGTTCGGTTCCCACTTCTTGGAAGTGGAAACCACGAACATTGCTCCTCACATTGATACGCGCAAAAAGAGCTGTAATCCATATTTCTACGAGCAAATCGACTTGGAAAGTCTCATCTCTTATATATAATCCAAAATTGACTCTTCACCGCAGGGCTCAAACCACTAGACCTAGAAAGCTGAAATTTTGCATGTTGGTTGATCCGAGTATGTAGAGGCGCACTAAGAAACGGTTTTTGAAAATTCAATTAGTAAGTGACTTTTTTCGGCCCTTTGGCATTGAGCAAGGACAGTCGGTAAAAAGTTCGGATTTAGCTCATTTTAAGCCGCCAGATACCAGAATCCATACTCGGAGGTCCTGTAGGGACCCCGAAACACACTTTTTAAGTTCCTAAAATGAACGGTTTCGGAGATATTCCCAAATAACTGTGTTCCCTCTGAGAAACAAATCAACGTTACTATGGCAACCGCTGAAATTTCGCAGACAGGGGATAGTTTTCTGGCAATATCTTGAAAACCGTTCGTTTTAGGGCCTTAAAACGCTGGGTTCGGTTCCCACTTCTTGGAAGTGGAAACCACGAACATTGCTCCTCACATTGATACGCGCAAAAAGAGCTATAAACCATATTTCTACGAGCAAATCGACCTAGAAAATCTCATCTCTTATATATAATCCAAAAGTGACTCAACACCGCAGGGCTCAAACCACTAGACCTAGAAAGCTGAAATTTTGCATGTGGTTGATCCGAGTGTGTAGAGGCGCACTATGAAACGGTTTTTGAAAATTCAATTTGTAAGTGACTTTTTTCGGCCCTTTGGCATTGACAATCCAAAATTGACTCATCGACGCAGGGCTCAAACCACTAGACCTAGAAAGCTGAAATTTTGCATGTTGGTTGGTCCGAGTATGTAGAAACCCACAAAGAAACGGTTTTTGAAAATTCAATTTGTAATTGACTTTTTTCGGCCCTTTGGCATTGAGCAAGGACAGTCGGTACAAAGTTCGGATTTAGCTCACTTTAGGCCGCCAGATACGAGAAACAATACTCGGAGGTCCTGTAGGGACCCCGAAACACACTTTTTAAGTTCCTAAAATGAACGGTTTCGGAGATATTCCCAAATAACTGTGTTCCCTCTGAGAAACAGATCAACGTTACTATGGCAACCGCTGAAATTTCGCAGACCGGGGATAGTTTTATGGCAATATCTCGAAAACCATTCGTTTTAGGGCCTTAAAACGCTCGGTTCGGTTCCCACTTCTTGGAAGTGGAAACCACGAACATTACTCCTCACATTGATACGCGCAAAAAGAGCTGTAATCCATATTTCTACGAGCAAATCGACTTGGAAAGTCTCATCTCTTATATATAATCCAAAATTGACTCATCACCGCAGGGCTCAAACCACTAGACCTAGAAAGCTGAAATTTTGCATGTTGATTGATCCGAGTATGTAGAGGCGCACTAAGAAACGGTTTTTGAAAATCCAATTTGTAAGTGACTTTTTTCGGCCCCTTGGCATTGACAATCCAAAATTGACTCATCGACGCAGGGCTCAAACCAATAGACCTAGAAAGCTGAAATTTTGCATGTTGATTGATCCGAGCATGTAGAGGTGCACTAAGAAGCGGTTTTTGAAAATTCAATTTGTAAGTGACTTTTTTCAGCCCTTTGGCATTGACAATCCAAAATTGACGCATCGACGCAGGGCTCAAACCACTAGACCTAGAAAGCTGAATTTTTTCATGTTGGTTGACCCGAGTATGTAGAGGCCCACAAAGAAACGGTTTTTGAAAATTCATTTTGTAAGTGACTTTATTCGGCCCTTTGGCATTGAGCAAGGACAGTCGGTACAAAGTTCGGATTTAGCTCATTTTAAGCCGCCAGATACGAGAAACAATACTCGGAGGTCCTGTAGGGACCGCGAAACACACTTTCAAAGTTCCTAAAATGAACGGTTTCAGAGATATTCCCAAATAACTGTGTTCCCTCTGAGAAACAGATCAACGTTACTATGGCAACCGCTGAAATTTCGCAGACCGGGGATTGTTTTCTGGCAATATCTCGAAAACCGTTCTTATAGGGCCTTAAAACGCTGGGTTCCGTTCCCACTTCTTGGAAGTGGAAGCCACGAACAATACACCTCACATTGATACGCGCAAGAAGAGCTATAATCCATATTTCTACGAGCAAATCGACTTGGAAAGTCTCATCTCTTATATATAATCCAAAATTGACTCATCACCGCAGGGCTCAAACCACTAGACCTAGAAAGCTGAAATTTTGCATGTTGGTTGATCCGAGTATGTAGAGGCGCACTAAGAAACGGTTATTGAAAATTCAATTTGTAAGTGACTTTTTTCGGCCCTTTGGCATTGACAATCCAAAATTGACTCATCGACGCAGGGCTCAAACCACTAGACCTAGAAAGCTGAAATTTTGCATGTTGGTTGGTCCGAGTATGTAGACACCCACTAAGAAACGGTTTTTGAAAATTCAATTTGTAATTGACTTTTTTCGGCCCTTTGGCATTGAGCAAGGACAGTCGGTACAAAGTTCGGATTTAGCTCATTTTAAGCCGCCAGATACGAGAAACAATACTCGGAGGTCCTGTAGGGACCGCGAAACACACTTTCAAAGTTCCTAAAATGAACGGTTTCAGAGATATTCCCAAATAACTGTGTTCCCTCTGAGAAAGAGATCAACGTTACTATGGCAACCGCTGAAATTTCTCAGACCGGGGATAGTTTTCTGGCAATATCTCGAAAACCGTTCTTATAGGGCCTTAAAACGCTGGGTTCGGTTCCCACTTCTTGGAAGTGGAAGCCACGAAAAATACACCTCACATTGATACGCGCAAGAAGAGCTATAATCCATATTTCTACGAGCAAATCGACTTGGAAAGTCTCATCTCTTATATATAATCCAAAATTGACTCATCACCGCAGGGCTCAAACCACTAGACCTAGAAAGCTGAAATTTTGCATGTTGGTTGATCCGAGTATGTAGAGGCGCACTAAGAAACGGTTTTTGAAAATTCAATTAGTAAGTGACTTTTTTCGGCCCTTTGGCATTGAGCAAGGACAGTCGGTACAAAGTTCGGATTTAGCTCATTTTAAGCCGCCAGATACCAGAATCCATACTCGGAGGTCCTGTAGGGACCCCGAAACACACTTTTTAAGTTCCTAAAATGAACGGTTTCGGAGATATTCCCAAATAACTGTGTTCCCTCTGAGAAACTGATCAACGTTACTATGGCAACCGCTGAAATTTCGCAGACCGGGGATAGTTTTCTGGCAATATCTTGAAAACCGTTCGTTTTAGGGCCTTAAAACGCTGGGTTCGGTTCCCACTTCTTGGAAGTGGAAACCACGAACATTGCTCCTCACATTGATACGCGCAAAAAGAGCTATAAACCATATTTCTACGAGCAAATCGACCTAGAAAGTCTCATCTGTTATATAAAATCCAAAATTGACTCATCACCGCAGGGCTCAAACCACTAGACCTAGAAAGCTGAAATTTTGCATGTGGTTGATCCGAGTGTGTAGAGGCGCACTATGAAACGGTTTTTGAAAATTCAATTTGTAAGTGACTTTTTTCGGCCCTTTGGCATTGACAATCCAAAATTGACTCATCGACGCAGGGCTCAAACCACTAGACCTAGTAAGCTGAAATTTTGCATGTTGGTTGGTCCGAGTATGTAGAAACCCACAAAGAAACGGTTTTTGAAAATTCAATTTGTAATTGACTTTTTTCGGCCCTTTGGCATTGAGCAAGGACAGTCGGTACAAAGTTCGGATTTAGCTCACTTTAGGCCGCCAGATACGAGAAACAATACTCGGAGGTCCTGTAGGGACCCCGAAACACACTTTTTAAGTTCCTAAAATGAACGGTTTCAGAGATATTCCCAAATAACTGTGTTCCCTCTGAGAAACAGATCAACGTTACTATGGCAACCGCTGAAATTTCGCAGACCGGGGATAGTTTTCTGGCAATATCTCGAAAACCGTTCGTTTTAGGGCCTTAAAACGCTGGGTTCGGTCCCCACTTCTTGGAAGTGGAAACCACGAACATTGCTCCTCACATTGATACGCGCAAAAAGAGCTGTAATCCATATTTCTACGAGCAAATCGACTTGGAAAGTCTCATCTCTTATATATAATCCAAAATTGACTCATCACCGCAGGGCTCAAACCACTAGACCTAGAAAGCTGAAATTTTGCATGTTGATTGATCCGAGTATGTAGAGGCGCACTAAGAAACGGTTTTTGAAAATTCAATTTGTAAGTGACGTTTTTCGGCCCTTTGGCATTGACAATCCAAAATTGACTCATCGACGCAGGGCTCAAACCACTAGACCTAGAAAGCTGAAATTTTGCATGTTGGTTGATCCGAGTATGTAGAAACCCACAAAGAAACGGTTTTTGAAAATTCAATTTGTAATTGACTTTTTTCGGCCCTTTGGCATTGAGCAAGGACAGTCGGTACAAAGTTCGGATTTAGCTCATTTTAAGCCGCCAGATACGAGAAACAATACTCGGAGGTCCTGTAGGGACCCCGAAACACACTTTTTAAGTTCCTAAAATGAACGGTTTCGGAGATATTCCCAAATAACTGTGTTCCCTCTGAGAAACAGTTCAACGTTACTATGGCAACCGCTGAAATTTCGCAGACCGGGGATAGTTATCTGGCAATATCTCGAAAACCGTTCTTTTAGGGCCTTAAAACGCTGGGTTCGGTTCCCACTTCTTGGAAGTGGAAGCCACGAACAATGCACCTCACATTGATACGCGCAAGAAGAGCTATAATCCATATTTCTACGAGCAAATCGACTTGGAAAGTCTCATCTCTTATATATAATCCAAAATTGACTCATCACCGCAGGGCTCAAACCACTAGACCTAGAAAGCTGAAATTTTGCATGTTGGTTGATCCGAGTATGTAGAGGCGCACTAAGAACCGGTTTTTGAAAATCCAATTTGTAAGTGACTTTTTTCGGCCCCTTGGCATTGACAATCCAAAATTGACTCATCGACGCAGGGCTCAAACCAATAGACCTAGAAAGCTGAAATTTTGCATGTTGATTGATCCGAGCATGTAGAGGTGCACTAAGAAACGGTTTTTGAAAATTCAATTTGTAAGTGACTTTTTTCAGCCCTTTGGCATTGACAATCCAAAATTGACGCATCGACGCAGGGCTCAAACCACTAGACCTAGAAAGCTGAATTTTTTCATGTTGGTTAACCCGAGTATGTAGAGGCCCACAAAGAAACGGTTTTTGAAAATTCAATTTGTAAGTGACTTTATTCGGCCCTTTGGCATTGAGCAAGGACAGTCGGTACAAAGTTCGGATTTAGCTCATTTTAAGCCGCCAGATACGAGAAACAATACTCGGAGGTCCTGTAGGGACCGCGAAACACACTTTCAAAGTTCCTAAAATGAACGGTTTCAGAGATATTCCCAAATAACTGTGTTCCCTCTGAGAAACAGATCAACGTTACTATGGCAACCGCTGAAATTTCGCAGACCGGGGATTGTTTTCTGGCAATATCTCGAAAACCGTTCTTATAGGGCCTTAAAACGCTGGGTTCCGTTCCCACTTCTTGGAAGTGGAAGCCACGAACAATACACCTCACATTGATACGCGCAAGAAGAGCTATAATCCATATTTCTACGAGCAAATCGACTTGGAAAGTCTCATCTCTTATATATAATCCAAAATTGACTCATCACCGCAGGGCTCAAACCACTAGACCTAGAAAGCTGAAATTTTGCATGTTGGTTGATCCGAGTATGTAGAGGCGCACTAAGAAACGGTTATTGAAAATTCAATTTGTAAGTGACTTTTTTCGGCCCTTTGGCATTGACAATCCAAAATTGACTCATCGACGCAGGGCTCAAACCACTAGACCTAGAAAGCTGAAATTTTGCATGTTGGTTGGTCCGAGTATGTAGAAACCCACTGAGAAACGGTTTTTGAAAATTCAATTTGTAATTGACTTTTTTCGGCCCTTTGGCATTGAGCAAGGACAGTCGGTACAAAGTTCGGATTTAGCTCATTTTAAGCCGCCAGATACGAGAAACAATACTCGGAGGTCCTGTAGGGACCGCGAAACACACTTTCAAAGTTCCTAAAATGAACGGTTTCAGAGATATTCCCAAATAACTGTGTTCCCTCTGAGAAAGAGATCAACGTTACTATGGCAACCGCTGAAATTTCTCAGACCGGGGATAGTTTTCTGGCAATATCTCGAAAACCGTTCTTATAGGGCCTTAAAACACTGGGTTCGGTTCCCACTTCTTGGAAGTGGAAGCCACGAACAATACACCTCACATTGATACGCGCAAGAAGAGCTATTATCCATATTTCTACGAGCAAATCGACTTGGAAAGTCTCATCTCTTATATATAATCCAAAATTGACTCATCACCGCAGGGCTCTAACCACTAGACCTAGAAAGCTGAAATTTTGCATGTTGGTTGATCCGAGTATGTAGAGGCGCACTAAGAAACGGTTTTTGAAAATTCAATTAGTAAGTGACTTTTTTCGGCCCTTTGGCATTGAGCAAGGACAGTCGGTACAAAGTTCGGATTTAGCTCATTTTAAGCCGCCAGATACCAGAATCCATACTCGGAGGTCCTGTAGGGACCCCGAAACACACTTTTTAAGTTCCTAAAATGAACGGTTTCGGAGATATTCCCAAATAACTGTGTTCCCTCTGAGAAACAGATCAACGTTACTATGGCAACCGCTGAAATTACGCAGACCGGGGATAGTTTTCTGGCAATATCTTGTAAACCGTTCGTTTTAGGGCCTTAAAACGCTGGGTTTGGTTCCCACTTCTTGGAAGTGGAAACCACGAACATTGCTCCTCACATTGATACGCGCAAAAAGAGCTATAAACCATATTTCTACGAGCAAATCGACCTAGAAAGTCTCATCTGTTATATATAATCCAAAATTGACTCATCACCGCAGGGCTCAAACCACTAGACCTAGAAAGCTGAAATTTTGCATGTGGTTGATCCGAGTGTGTAGAGGCGCACTATGAAACGGTTTTTGAAAATTCAATTTGTAAGTGACTTTTTTCGGCCCTTTGGCATTGACAATCCAAAATTGAATCATCGACGCAGGGCTCAAACCACTAGACCTAGTAAGCTGAAATTTTGCATGTTGGTTGGTCCGAGTATGTAGAAACCCACAAAGAAACGGTTTTTGAAAATTCAATTTGTAATTGACTTTTTTCGGCCCTTTGGCATTGAGCAAGGACAGTCGGTACAAAGTTCGGATTTAGCTCAATTTAGGCCGCCAGATACGAGAAACAATACTCGGAGGTCCTGTAGGGACCCCGAAACACACTTTTAAGTTCCTAAAATGAACGATTTCGGAGATATTCCCAAATAACTGTGTTCCCTCTGAGAAACAGATCAACGTTACTATGGCAACCGCTGAAATTTCGCAGACCGGGGATAGTTTTCTGGCAATATCTCGAAACCGTTCGTTTTAGGGCCTTAAAACGCTGGGTTCGGTCCCCACTTCTTGGAAGTGGAAACCACGAACATTGCTCCTCACATTGATACGCGCAAAAAGAGCTGTAATCCATATTTCTACGAGCAAATCGACTTGGAAAGTCTCATCTCTTATATATAATCCAAAATTGACTCATCACCGCAGGGCTCAAACCACTAGACCTAGAAAGCTGTAATTTTGCATGTTGATTGATCCGAGTATGTAGAGGCGCCCTAAGAAACGGTTTTTGAAAATTCAATTTGTAAGTGACGTTTTTCGGCCCTTTGGCATTGACAATCCAAAATTGACTCATCGACGCAGGGCTCAAACCACTAGACCTAGAAAGCTGAAATTTTGCATGTTGGTTGATCCGAGTATGTAGAAACCCACAAAGAAACGGTTTTTGAACATTCAATTTGTAATTGACTTTTTTCGGCCCTTTGGCATTGAGCAAGGACAGTCGGTACAAAGTTCGGATTTAGCTCATTTTAAGCCGCCAGATACGAGAAACAATACTCGGAGGTCCTGTAGGGACCCCGAAACACACTTTTTAAGTTCCTAAAATGAACGGTTTCGGAGATATTCCCAAATTACTGTGTCCCCTCTAAAAAACAGTTCGACGTTACTATGGCAACCGCTGAAATTTCGCAGACCGGGGATAGTTATCTGGCAATATCTCGAAAACCGTTCTTATAGGGCCTTAAAACGCTGGGTTCGGTTCCCACTTCTTGGAAGTGGAAACCACGAACAATACACCTCACATTGATACGCGCAAGAAGAGCTATAATCCATATTTCTACGAGCAAATCGACTTGGAAAGTCTCATCTCTTATATATAATCCAAAATTGACTCATCACCGCAGGGCTCAAACCACTAGACCTAGAAATCTGAAATTTTGCATGTTGGTTGATCCGAGTATGTAGAGGCGCACTAAGAAACGGTTTTTGAAAATCCAATTTGTAAGTGACTTTTTTCGGCCCCTTGGCATTGACAATGCAAAATTGACTCATCGACGCAGGGCTCAAACCACTAGACCTAGAAAGCTGAAATTTTGCATGTTGGTTGACCGAGTATGTAGAAACCCACAAAGAAACGGTTTTTGAAAATTCTATTTGTAATTGACTTTTTTCGGCCCTTTGGCATTGAGCAAGGACAGTCGGTACAAAGTTCGGATTTAGCTCAATTTAGGCCGCCAGATACGAGAAACAATACTCGGAGGTCCTGTAGGGACCCCGAAACACAATTTTTACGTTCCTAAAATGAACGGTTTCGGAGATATTCCCAAATAACTGTGTTCCCTCTGAGAAACAGATCAACGTTACTATGGCAACCGCTGTAATTTCGCAGACCGTAGATAGTTTTCTGGCAATATCTCGAAAACCGTTCGTTTTAGGGCCTTAAAACGCTGGGTTCGGTTCCCACTTCTTGGAAGTGGAAGCCACGGACATTGCACCTCACATTGATACGCGCAAAAAGAGCTATAATCCATATTTCTACGAGCAAATCGACTTGGAAAGTCTCATCTCTTATATATAATCTAAAATTGACACATCACCGCAGGGCTCAAACCACTAGACCTAGAAAGCTGAAATTTTGCATGTTGGTTGAACCGAGTATGTAGAGGTGCACTAAGAAACGGTTATTGAAAATTCAATTTGTAAGTGACTTTTTTCAGCCCTTTGGCATTGACAATCCAAAATTGACGCATCGACGCAGGGCTCAAACAACTAGACCTAGAAAGCTGAAATGTTTCATGTTGGTTGACCCGAGTATGTAGAGGCCCACAAAGAAACGGTTTTTGAAAATTCAATTTGTAAGTGACTTTATTCGGCCCTTTGGCATTGAGCAAGGACAGTCGGTACAAAGTTCGGATTTAGCTCACTTTAAGCCGCCAGATACGTTAAACAATACTCGGAGGTCCTGTAGGGACCTCGAAACACACTTTCAAAGTTCCTAAAATGAACGGTTTCGGAGATATTCCCAAATAACTGTGTTCCCTCTGAGAAACAGATCAACGTTACTATGGCAACCGCTGAAATTTCGCAGAACGGGGATAGTTTTCTGGCAATATCTCGAAAACCGTTCGTTTTAGGGCCTTAAAACACTGAACATTGTTCCTCCCATTGGTACGCACAAAAAGAGCTGTAATCCATATTTCTAAGAGCAAATCGACTTGGAAAGTCTCATCTCTTATATATAATCCAAAATTGACTCATCACCGCAGGGCTCAAACCACTAGACCTAGAAATCTGAAATTTTGCATGTTGATTGATCCGAGTATGTAGAGGCGCACTAAGAAACGGTTATTGAAAATTCAATTTGTTAGTGACTTTTTTCGGCCCTTTGGCATTGACAATCCAAAATTGACTCATCGACGCAGGGCTCAAACCACTAGACCTAGAAAGCAGAAATTTCGCAGGTTGGTTGATCCGAGTATGTGGAGGCCCACAAAGAAACGGTTTTTGAAAATTCAATTAGTAAGTGACTTTTTTCGGCCCTTTGGCATAGAGCAAGGACAGTCGGTACAAAGTTCGGATTTAGCTAATTTTAAGCCGCCAGATACGAGAAACAATACTCGGAGGTCCTGTGGGGACCGCGAAACACACTTTTTAAGTTCCTAAAATGATTGGTTTCGGAGATATTCCCAAATAACTGTGTTCCCTCTGAGAAACAGATCAACGTTACTATGGCAACCGCTGAAATTTCGCAGACCGGGGATAGTTTTCTGGCAATATCTCAAAACCGTTCGTTTTAGGGCCTTAAAACGCTGGGTTCGGTTCCCACTTCTTGGAAGTGGAAGCCACGGACATTGCACCTCACATTGATACGCGCAAAAAGAGCTATAACCCATATTTCTACGGGCAAATCGACTTGGAAAGTCTCATCTCTTATATATAATCTAAAATTGACTCATCACCGCAGGGCTCAAACCACTAGACCTAGAAAGCTGAAATTTTGCATGTTGGTTGACCCGAGTATGTAGAGGCCCACAAAGAAGAGGTTTTTGAAAATTCAATTTGTAAGTGACTTTATTCGGCCCTTTGGCATTGAGCAAGGACAGTCGGTACAAAGTTCGGATTTAGCTCACTTTAAGCCGCCAGATACGTTAAACAATACTCGGAGGTCCTGTAGGGACCTCGAAACACACTTTCAAAGTTCCTAAAATGAACGGTTTCGGAGATATTCCCAAATAACTGTGTTCCCTCTGAGAAACAGATCAACGTTACTATGGCAACCGCTGAAATTTCGCAGAACGGGGATAGTTTTCTGGCAATATCTCGAAAACCGTTCGTTTTAGGGCCTTAAAACACTGAACATTGCTCCTCCCATTGGTACGCACAAAAAGAGCTGTAATCCATATTTCTAAGAGCAAATCGACTTGGAAAGTCTCATCTCTTATATATAATCCAAAATTGACTCATCACCGCAGGGCTCAAACCACTAGACCTAGAAAGCTGAAATTTTGCATGTTGATTGATCCGAGTATGTAGAGGCGCACTAAGAAACGGTTATTGAAAATTCAATTTGTTAGTGTTTTTTTTCGGCCCTTTGGCATTGACAATCCAAAATTGACTCATCGACGCAGGGCTCAAACCACTAGACCTAGAAAGCAGAAATTTCGCAGGTTGGTTGATCCGAGTAAGTGGAGGCCCACAAAGAAACGGTTTTTGAAAATTCAATTAGTAAGTGACTTTTTTCGGCCCTTTGGCATAGAGCAAGGACAGTCGGTACAAAGTTCGGATTTAGCTAATTTTAAGCCGCCAGATACGAGAAACAATACTCGGAGGTCCTGTGGGGACCGCGAAACACACTTTTTAAGTTCCTAAAATGAACGGTTTCGGAGATATTCCCAAATAACTGTGTTCCCTCTGAGAAACAGATCAACGTTACTATGGCAACCGCTGAAATTTCGCAGACCGGGGATAGTTTTCTGGCAATATCTCGAAAACCGTTCGTTTTAGGGCCTTAAAACAATGAACATTGCTCCTCCCATTTATACGCGCAAAAAGAGCTGTAATCCATATTTCTACGAGCAAATCGACTTGGAAAGTCTCATCTCTTATATATAATCCAAAATTGACTCATCACCGCAGGGCTCAAACCACTAGACCTAGAAAGCTGAAATTTTGCATGTTGATTGATCCGAGTATGTAGAGGCGCACTAAGAAACGGTTTTTGAAAATTCAATTTGTAAGTGACTTTTTTCGGCCCTTTGTCACTGAGCAAGGACAGTCGGTAAAATGTTCCGATTTAGCAAATTTTAAGCCGCCACATACGAGAAACAATACTCGGAGGCCCCGAAACACACTTTTTAAGTTCCTAAACTGAACGGTTTCGGAGATATTCCCACATAACTATGTTCCCTCTGAGAAACAGATCAGCGTTACTATGGCAACCGCAGAAATTTCGCAGACCGGGGATAGTTTTCTGGCAATATCACGAAAACCGTTCGTTTTAGGGCCTTAAAACGCTGGGTTCGGTTCCCACTTCTTGGAAGTGGAAACCATGAACATTGCTCCTCACATTGATACGCGCAAAAAGAGCTGTAATCCATATTTCTACGAGCAAATCGACTTTGGAAAGTCTCATCTCTTATATATAATCCAAAATTGACTCATCACCGCAGACCGCAGGGCTCAAACCACTAGACCTAGAAAGCTGAAATTTTGCATGTTGGTTGATCCGAGTATGCAGAGGCGCACTAAGAAACGGTTATTAAAATTCAATTTGTAAGTGACTTTTTTCGGCCCTTTGGCATTGACAAACCAAAATACACTCATCGACGCAGGGCTCAAACCACTAGACCTAGAAAGCTGAAATTTTCATGTTGGTGGATCCGAGTATGTAGAGGCGCACTGAGAAACGGTTTTCGAAAATTCAATTAGTAAGTGACTTTTTTCGGCCCTTTGGCATTGAGCAAGGACAGTCGTTACAAAGTTCGGATTTAGCTCATTTTAAGCCGCCTGATACGAGAAACAATACTCGGAGGTCCTGTGGGGACCCCGAAACACACTTTTTAAGTTCCTAAAATGAACGGTTATCGGAGATATTCCCAAATAACTGTGTTCCCTCTGAGAAACAGATCAACGTTACTATGGCAACCGCTGAAATTACGCAGACCGGGGATAGTTTTCTGGCAATATCTTGTAAACCGTTCGTTTTAGGGCCTTAAAACGCTGGTTTCGGTTCCCACTTCTTGGGAAGTGGAAACCACGAACATTGCTCCTCACATTGATACGCGCAAAAAGAGCTATAAACCATATTTCTACGAGCAAATCGACCTAGAAAGTCTCATCTGTTATATATAATCCAAAATTGACTCATCACCGCAGGGCTCAAACCACTAGACCTAGAAAGCTGAAATTTTGCATGTGGTTGATCCGAGTGTGTAGAGGCGCACTATGAAACGGTTTTTTGAAAATTCAATTTGTAAGTGACTTTTTTCGGCCCTTTGGCATTGACAATCCAAAATTGAATCATCGACGCAGGGCTCAAACCACTAGACCTAGTAAGCTGAATTTTGCATGTTGGTTGGTCCGAGTATGTAGAAACCCACAAAGAAACGGTTTTTGAAAATTCAATTTGTAATTGACTTTTTTCGGCCCTTTGGCATTGAGCAAGGACAGTCGGTACAAAGTTCGGATTTAGCTCAATTTAGGCCGCCAGATACGAGAAACAATACTCGGAGGTCCTGTAGGGACCCCGAAACACACTTTTAAGTTCCTAAAATGAACGATTTCGGAGATATTCCCAAATAACTGTGTTCCCCTCTGAGAAACAGATCAACGTTTACTATGGCAACCGCTGAAATTTCGCAGACCGGGGATAGTTTTCTGGCAATATCTCGAAACCGTTCGTTTTAGGGCCTTAAAACGCTGGGTTCGGGTCCCCACTTCTTGGAAGTGGGAAACCACGAACATTGCTCCTCACATTGATACGCGCAAAAAGAGCTGTAATCCATATTTCTACGAGCAAATCGACTTGGAAAGTCTCATCTCTTATATATAATCCAAAATTGACTCATCACCGCAGGGCTCAAACCACTAGACCTAGAAAGCTGTAATTTTGCATGTGATTGATCCGAGTATGTAGAGGCGCCCTAAGAAACGGTTTTTGAAAATTCAATTTGTAAGTGACGTTTTTCGGCCCTTTGGCATTGACAATCCAAAATTGACTCATCGACGCAGGGCTCAAACCACTAGACCTAGAAAGCTGAAATTTTGCATGTTGGTTGATCCGAGTATGTAGAAACCCACAAAGAAACGGTTTTTGAACATTCAATTTGTAATTGACTTTTTTCGGCCCTTTGGCATTGAGCAAGGACAGTCGTACAAAGTTCGGATTTAGCTCATTTTAAGCCGCCAGATACGAGAAACAATACTCGGAGGTCCTGTAGGGACCCCGAAACACACTTTTAAGTTCCTAAAATGAACGGTTTCGGAGATATTCCCAAATTACTGTGTCCCCCTCTAAAAA